>CM029015.1:60054911-62822800 GCA_016801055.1 Panax notoginseng
CATCAAAGATGACGAACGTATTAATTAAGACATCTCCATATGTCATGAAGTTGTAAGCCGGTAATGAAAGTAGGTCACGTAAACTTAGGTTGAAAGAATGCAAACTCTAAGAAGTAAAGTTAAGTAAACTAATGCATAAGTTAAATATATGACTAAAGTTTTAGTGGTTAAGAATAAATACTCATTGCCCAGGATCGATGATCTATTTGATAAGTTGAAAGGGGAAAAAAAATTTCTACGACATTTTTGTGTACGGGGTATCGTCGGTTGAAAGTAAGGAAGGAGGAGGTACTTAAGATGGCGTTCAGAACTCGTTATAGTTATGACAAGTTTTTGGTTATGTTGTTTGGGTTGACTGAGGTACTAAAGTTAGACTTTCCGTAAGGGGCACCGAGCAAGTCGATGGCAAATTGATAGGTATGTTGGGAATGAGAAGTGAGGAAATAGTTTTCAGGAACTAAAAAGGAAAGTTAAGTGAGGAACCTGCATTGTCTTTATTAGATGATATGAGGAATTGTGTAGTGTATCTCGATGATTTGCATAGATGATGAGATTGCGTGCTCATATAGCATGGAAAGGTCATTGTGTATGCAACACGCCAATTAAAGGATTATGTGAAGGTCTATCTTTCTTATGATCTATACTTGGCAGCTATAGTTTTTGAAATAAAAATTTGAAGATAGTATTTATACGAAAATAAAGGTGAGATATACACGGACTCTAAAGTCTGAAATATATCTCCACACAGAAGTAGTTGAATATGAAGTAGAGAAGGTGATTAAAATGGATAAGAGATTATGACTATGATATGTTATATCATTCGAGGAAGGTAAACGTAGTAGTCGACGCGTTGAGGAGGAAGAGTAGGGAAAAGCTATCAATGTTAACGACTCAGAATGAGTTAATAACGTAGATGGCGAGAACGAAGTTAGAAGATAAATTACGGAATGAAGTAGTAAAAATGTTATTCACAATGTAGACTTAATCCACGACAACGAAACGAGTTCAGGAAGTACAACTAGGTAACGAGGAGTGCAAGCGAATGAAGAAGAGGATGCAAGATGAAGAGAAGATCAAGTATAATCTCGTTTTGAAGGAGGAATTTGAGTTCCATATATACTCGAGTTAAAAGAAGAACTAATAAAAGGAAGACATTGTAATATGTTAATAAGTATTTAACTTCCAACTCAGATTATTGATAGGAAGTGACAAGTCATGTGAAATAAGATAATACTTTCGGTGAAGGTGTATGTGCGAAACCACAATGTTGAAGAAGTATTGTGGGAACTCGAGATTAAAATAAAGGAAAATTTTCCCTCATGTGTTTATGTAATTATAGCGTGATTCTGGGGACAAAATCCTTATAAGGGGGAAGAGTGTAACGCCCCAGAATATCGAGTAAATTGTAAAATAGTTTTATTTGATTTAATAATGAATAAAATTATATTATATATGTTAATAAGATGAAGGTCATTTTATGACCTAGATATGTCGGAACGTCGTCGGATTTTGGCTACGTGGTAGGATTAAAGTGTTTGAATTTTCAAAAGGAAAATAAAAGCTTTTCGAGAAATTTTCTGAAAAACATTATTCACGCATTTCTGCTCAGGAATTATTTTTGAATTTTTAAGAAATACGTAACGATAGAATATCAAGGTAAGATGGATTATCCAATAATATTTTAGTTATGGCAAATGCAGTTTTTTGCCTGCGAACTTAAAACCTAACGGTCAGGGAAAGTGATTTTTGAGAAGAAATTTAAATGTGTATAATGAATTAAAGCGATGACCGTATAAATACGTAGGTATTGTACGAGAGAATGAATACGAGTATGATACGAGGTATTATATGAGTATGTATGAGTGATGGTATATCGTATATGATGATTTAGTATACGAGTTGGAATACGAGATTAATACGTAAATTATACGTTATAAGGCTTTAAGCCAAATGAAATGGACTTGTGGATTTGTGTAGGGAGTGTAAGTCCAATAAGGAGTAATGTGCAAGCCCAAACTATAAGTAATCTAATTAAACCTTAAGCCCAAAATATTAAGTCAATGGGTTAGGGTGACCCATGTGGCAAACCCATGATCACATGGTTGCATGTGATGACCAAGTAATTAAAGTAAGGACTAAGTATACTTAATGGCTAAGTAAAAGTGATGAGCAAGCAAAGGACAAGCTAGGTGATTAACAAATAAACTTAATGGCCAAGTATATGTGGTGATCAAGTAAGCTTAATGACCAAGCGAAAGAAGTAGGGATCAAGTTAACTTAATGCTTAAGAAATGAATAGTAAAGAGGTGATTAAGGAGGTGGAGTGGCTTTATGACCATTATATCCTCACTTTGAGATTCCTATAAATATCAAGCTTAGGATTTCATTTGTTAGTTGTTTCATTTCATCCAACTTATAAGGTGCTTATGGACTTGAGAGAAAAAGCTAGAAAAGCTAGAGTTCATTGTTCAAGAAACAAGAAGAAGGATTAGCAAGAGAACATTAAGGGTAAGAAATCCTAAGCCATGATTCTCTTTCTCTTCCATTGTTAGAGAAGTGAGTAGTGGTAGAACATGTATGCTAAGAAGGAGTAGGAATGATGAATCAATGGACTTAAGTCTTAATAAGCCGTGAATAAGCACTATGTTCATATGTAAGTTATGAAATAATGAAGAACTTGTAAGACTTGTAACATGTTTACATTAATGAAGTTAGTATGATAACAAGAAACAAAATTAATGGTTAGAAGTCAAGAACTATCCTAAGTCATGAGAAATGGAAACATAAGTAGTTTATATTTTTATAAGTTATAAACTCGTGAGAAATAAGTAAGAACTTATTATGAATATAAGTTAATGATATAAGTATGTTCAGATGTTAGTATGAAGGATTGAATCCATTTGAAACGAAGAACAAATCATAAGAAAGAAGTTAAGGCAGAATTCACAAGTTTGGACGATAATCGTCGAATTCATGAAATTCTTATAATGGAAGTCGAATTTTGATATTGAGCTTGGAAACATTGGTTTTCAATGGAGTCAAGTCTTATTTGGCATTATAGAGTTACGGACTTGAGAATGACTGAATTCTGACTTAGAACAAAGAAACGAGCGTTGAACGTTCACGAACGTTTATCGTTTTCGTTAAAATAAACTAAAAAGTGAATTTTGAGTTAACGGATTCAAAATTGTAAAATTCTTGCTTGTGAGCTAACGATTTTTGAACGAGCCAATTCAAACTTATAACGAAGAAGTTATGAGCCCGGGAATCTCACCTAAAAGAAAATCTGTCAAATTTTTCTGGGGCACAGATTCCACGTTGCAGCGCGACTCAAGGCATAAAGGCCCGTGCCGCAGCGCGAGGCCAAGATAATAGTGCACTGTTAGTTGGCACCGCAGTGCGACACAGTGAAGAGGGAATGGTGCCGCAGCGCCAAGGCCGGGTCTTGTGCACTGCAAACCCTTACCACAGCGCGAGTCCAGGAAGGGAAGCTGGCACCGCAGCGCCAGCCTTAGGAATTTCATCGAACGGAAAGATTACAAGTAAGGAAAGAAAGTGAATTGATTAGTAATGAACTAAAGCTTAAAGTAACCTCATTAAGGATGTTATAAACCTTAAGTATAACATTAAAGGATGAAGGTAAGTCAATTGAAGGTGAACGTGAACGTTATGCAATAAGTACACTTAACCAATGACGATCGAATTTCGATTAATAAACGTAAGAACGTTAGTAAGCCATAAGTAAGATTAATAAGTTGAATTGATATTTATTAATGAAGTAAATTAACTTATGATATAGAAGAGAAAGAAGTTGGTAAGAATGATATAAAGAACGATGGCAAGCCGGAACCAATAATTACAAATCTAATATATGATTAGATTGAGAAGAAGGGTAAGATTCATTAGGAACCATGTATGTTCATTCATGACCAAATGTGGTATGTTATGTGGTTATGTGTTGTAGAGACTGTAAGGACTCAAAGAGAAAGTAAATTTACTGTAGCAAACGTTGAAGGCAAGTTTTTCTTAAACGCTTGTCTAACCTTTGTGTTAGCCAGGTTTTCAGTGATTCATGTTAAGAGACGCATGAATTGTTTTACGAAAGGGTTGATGCCAGTTTTACCTCGGCTAGACTATTCTTGAAAGATTGATTAATTTCTTTACAAGTATTTCCATATAGAATTGATAACGCTATCCTACGCCAATTGTTTGGTACGGATTCAAGGTAAGCCTGAGTATGAATAAACAAATGTATTTTTCATCGAGTATTTGATGGGCACGTGAGGTTGCCAAAACTTAAACGTACATACGTTTAATGGATGTAGTGTTGATCAACATAAAGTACTATAGGCTGATCACTTAGAAGTGCTCGTAAGCTACGCCGGGCTTACGGACTTCGTGCTGGGATGTCCTTTTCAAAGAAATTATGAAATGCTCATGGTCTTGGACCAGAATTGATGTTTTAGTGAATATTGTCATTGTAAAACGTTTTGAAGGAAAAGAAGTGCTATTTTGAATAATCGATAATACTTCGTAACTATTGTTCAGTTATCGAAGATATACGGTTCCTATATTTCAAGCATATCGTTTAAATGAAATTGTTGTACTTGCTGAGCTTGTTATGCTCACTCTTGCTTGAACCACATGAATGCAGCTAAGACCGAACGGACTGAAGGATTCGGCAAGGATAAAAGGAAGGCTAAAGCGAACTTGTAGAGTACCTATGTAATAGTATAGGTTTGTAATAATAATATTTGATATTATGACAAGAACAAATGTAATGGTTATAAAGAACTTGGGGAGTGGTAATATTGTTTAAGAATATATATAAGGCATATTCGTTCTTTTGAGGCATTTCAATTGAATGTTTGTGTGAACTGTAGCACCGTGTAGCACCATATGTCGGGTTAAAAGATACCCAGATTTGGGGGTGTCACAACATCTATACACCAACTTGAGGGGGAGTGTTAGAAGATATGACAGTGTTAAAAGATATAACAGGATATACCATAATTGTAGCTTCCTTAATCAGTGTGTACACATTACCATAAATGTAATTAGGTTATTTTATGGATATATATATATATATATATATATATATATATATATATATCAATCTATGTAATAGATAGAAATAACTTGAATGAAATAAACTTCTCAATTTCTACAGCTTGTGTTATGGATTTCAAGAAGAATTAGAACGACCATTTACTTTTAGTTGAGTTCATCACCAAAAACATTGGTGTACAGTATAGTATATTACAGAGATTGCCAAGTAATAAAAGCAAGATTATTAGCTGCTCAAGAAAAACATAGGAAATATGTGGACCAACACTATCAGAAGTGAGAATTTATAGTAGATAGCTTCGTTTTTTTTGAACATCTCACTTGAAGAGAAAGATAAATTTAGTAGAAAGGGAAAACTAAGTCTAAGGTTCTTAGTTTTACATGCTGCGAGAGTAGAAGAGATGGTTTATGAGGTAGTCTTACCTCTATAGTTAGTATTCACAATGCTTACATGTTTCATGGCTATAACCGTACATACCTTATTAAAAGCATGTCATAAAGTATAAACTGTTGCAATTTTAAAAGATTTAATTTGTAAAGAAGTACATGTTCAGATAATTGATAGGACAAAACACTTTCTCAAAGATAAAGTGATACTTTTTGTTAAGATAATATGGAGAAACCACAACGCTAAAGAAGCTATGTGAAAACTTGAAGATAAAATGGTGAAAATTGTCCTCGAAATTTTACTTAATCTTGGTATATCGATTCTGGGGGCAGAATCATTTTAAGGGGGGATGAATGTAACAGACAAATTAATTGCGTTGTGATTCTGGGGACAGAATCCTCGTAAGGAGGGAAGGATGTAACGATCAAGAATTTTTATATGTAATTTAAAATATTTATTGAATTAACTAAATATTTAAATTGATGTGCTTATTAGTTAAATAAATATTTAATTGATTGATTTATTTTTTAATTAAATATTTAATTCATGAATTGTTGTGGACTAGCTTAATTAAGTGTAATATATTAATTAAGTTGATGTTTAGTAATTTTGTGGGTTGAAGTTTTAATTAATAAGTTAATTAAATTAAATGAGTTGTTTACTAATTATCATACTATATAATGGTAATATTCTAATTTAATTTAATAATTAAATTAGAGAAAGTTAGTAATGATTAAATGAATTATTGAATAATTATGTCTAATTTAATTTAATAATTAAATTAGAGATTTAATGATTTGTTAAGTAAAATTAAAATTTTAAATAATTAATTAAAGTATTGGAATTTAATTAATTAGAGTGTGACAATTGAACCATATTATATAAGTACTATAAAAATAAATTTAAAAAAGGGGTGTAAAGGTGTTTTGCCAAACAAAGCTTTATGGCTTTTGAATTTTAAAATTGATGGAATTGATTTTCTGATTATGTAACTGATAAAACATAAGTATACTTTTTGTATTTTATTAAGTTTTATATTACTACGTACTATATCATATATCAGTTAGTGTAGAGAGAATTGAGAGACAAGGTTGAGAGTCAAAGAAGGAGAAGAATAAGGGAATCATCTTGTTAATTATCTATTCCAAGAATCAAAGAGGTAATAACCTATTCTACAAACTCTAGTATATGTGTTCTTGGAGTTTTCTTTTGAAACTTGTATTTTATAGGATGATTTGATAAAAATAGATGTTATATATATATATATATATATATATATATATATATATATATATATATATATATATATATATATATATATATATGTTGGTAAATGATTATAATCTGTATATGTTGTTTTGAAATTATTTTCAAAAATTAAAATCCATGGAAACATGTTTAGGATGAAGAACTTGGTTATATGTGATAATATATGTATTTTGGCTTACTTTGAGACTAAAATTAGTGGTTAAATCGTGTGTTAATCTATAAATTGGCAATGATTTGTGTTAATACATTCAAAAAAAAATTAACGCAAGTTGAATGAATCAATTTGGTTAAGAAACGAATTCGTAGTGAATGAATTCGCTAAATATGTAAAAACATGAGTTTTGGGTCAAGATTTGGGTTAGTTAATGCTTCTATAAATTATTGGTTCTTTGGTATGTTGTATAGTTCTATGAATTAAGAATCCATCGAATTGAAAATGGACTAATTTGGATGTGTATAGCTTGAGTTATGAAGATTAGAAAGAGAAAAAAGGTAAAAAAAATCACAAGAATAGTAAACTGCTAATTCTGGTTTTGCTAATAGGCGCAGCTGCGCTGTGCCCTAAGTCTATCAGGGCGCAGCTGCTCTCTTGGGAGCAAATGTGCTATTTCTAAGGCTTATTTGGGCACATCTACGCTCATGGAGTGTCAGGTGTGACTTTTTTGACCTCCTTTGGTAAAACGGCCATAACGTTTTCATACGAACTTCGATTAATACAATTCAGGATGATTCGGAAAGATAAAGAGTAGACCTACAACTTTTATTCTTTATGTTTTTCAATTTGAGGTCGTGAATAATGGTCAAAATGGCTATATTTGGGACTGATGTGAATTCGGAGGCAATCGGAGGGCGTCGAGCATGCACGTGTGCAAGTGAAGTGCTTTTGACGATAAAAGATATTGTGCTAAGTTATAAAACATGAATATTATGAAGTATAATAATGCTTAACATTAATAAATGATGTATTTGATAAGTTGTATAAGCATACTAAGCGTACCACAAAAGAGACGGATCGCTGTGACAAGTGTTAATGAGCGTAAAGTGACAAGTGTTAATGAACGTAAAAAGTATTTCAACTCCATTGAAATGAACATTATAAGATATGGAATGGGGTTATATAAAACTAATAAGGAGTCCTCATAAGACTTTAACACTTGAATGAATTTCGAGTATGACTAAGAAGAAATATAGTATTGATTAATAAGTTATATTAGATTGAAACTCAACGTTGTAAGAGTTGAGAATGTGATTTGGATGCTAAAAGTCTTATGTTATATTTTAGTGAGTTTTCATATTCGTGTTATGTGGTTGATTAATATGGTTAAACCTTAAGCTAAAGGTTATAATTTAATTAAGATGAGAATTGAATCTATGAGGATAATGTGTATGTAGCTAATTGATGTGATAATCCTAATGGTATGTGTAGGATATTAGAGTACGTGAGTTGTAATTGTATAGCTTACGCAAGACGAAAGTTCCTTAACCTTTGCTACTTTATTATTCAGCAAGGTTTACTTTTCGCTGTCATGCTATACTTATTCAAGTTCTCTGTCTCTAATTTCTTATTAAGCAGTTAAGTTGTTATTTTTATACAAGTTTTTTAACCCTACTTTTACGATTATGCAAGTTTCTTGAAGTTATTATTCAATTGAGCAAGTTCTCTAACTTTAATATTTCATTATATAAGTTCTTGTTCCTAACTTGTTATTGTTATGCATATTCATTAACTCTGAAATATTGTTGAGTATGTTTCTAAACTACACTTTTCATTGAGCTAGTTAATAAATCTTTACTCCTTCATTTCAAGCGAGGTTGTTTTGTTTATTCAAAGTCTGTACTATTGTTGAAAGCATGATCTTGTTGAAAAATATTTGTTCAGCTAAAATTAACTTTGTTTAATCTCTGATCACCAATGTCATTGCACTATCTTACATTGTTATACCGAACTCTTAGTTGACTAGCGATTCTTTATTGATTTAACTAATCCTTAGTGGATGAATGTTCTGAACTCTAAATTGCCCTTAAAGTTAGTCCAAACCAAACTTCCTTTGGTTTGGTTATGAATCTGTACAGTTTTAAGAGCGTATAGTCGATGACTAATACTTGTTCAGTTGATAAACCATTGATATCTTATCTCTTATTGATACATTGGCATAATTTGATTGTAACCAAAATCTTGAATAGTTATTGATCCCTATTTGATTCAACAAGTACTTGGTTGATGAACATTCTAATGATCTAGAATTCCTTTGAAGTTAATTCCAAACAAAACTTCCTTCGGTACAGAACCTGATGATCTAAGTTGAGATGAACAACCCTATATCAGGAGATTATTTTAGAGCTACGAAATAGAGTTAAAATGTTTATGCAATACATAGTACAAAGGGCTGATCACATGGAGTACGAGATGATGGCCACATAGTCGTTTAGACTGTTAAATGTTACAGTAGAAACACCTGTTAGCCTAGGACATAGAAGTTGATTATGGTCTTTTAGACTGTTAAAGGTTAAAGTGGAAATACTTGAAAACCTAGAACACAGTTCGTGGTCTTATGACCCTCACTGTATTCCTTTGATGTTGATAGCTGTTGTTAACTTAAAAGTTCATTATTTATTTGAACTCATAACTTTTGAATTAGAGTTTATTGTTTCGGTAAGAGTACATTACCATTGAAAGGTCAATCAATTATCATTCATAGACTATTATTGTATATTGTTCTTTTTGTGGGCAATTGTTTGCTCACTCTTACACAAAACAATGCAGATGAGGTCAAGAATTCTGAAGAGCTTTCTACAAGAAAGGGCAAGGGCAAAATGCTTGATTCGATGAGATTTAATTTACCTTTTGTTTATGAAGCTTGTGTAATAGACTTGATTATGATTATGTTTTAATATTCAACTGATGATTGTAATAATAAAGGTTAGATGACCTGGGATTTATTTAAGATTATGTAACTCTTTAATGGAAGGATTATTTATTATGCTTGTGATATTTATTTTTTCCCTTTTTTATGGGTAAACAGTTGTAATTTTGTGGAACAGTGAACGCCAGATATGTGGGATTAAAGTACCCGAATTTGGGGGTGTCACAGTTCTTAAGTATACGACTCACATTTTTAATGTTTTCTCAATAATTATGGTTCATTAACTTACTTTCTACTTTTCGTTCGTCTTTTACGAAATTTCGCTATAACTTCGTTATAGCTAAGTTCAACCTATTCTTCATGAACATTTCTCTAAATCCTTACCAAGCAATAAGCAACTAACATATACGCGATGGTTTTAAACTTGTCCACCAACATCAATTTCTAATTACGATGGTTTTAAATTTGTCCATCAACAACGTTCTACGCGTTCTTGGCGTGTTCTTTATGTTCTTCATTTTTAATCTATATTTTGATTATGTTTTAAAACACCAACCTTATTTATTTCACCGAATTGTTCATATGATTTATTCAGATCGTTCCAATTCATCAAGCAATTCATACTTCATCTGAAATACTTTTAGAAAATTTTATAAATAAATTTCTAATTCTTATTTCTTCATTTTCTTATGATTTAAACCAAATGAAAATTATTTTTAACATCTTTTACTTCTATTTTTATTAAGATATCTGATTCCATATAAAAACTTAAAGAATATTTATATTAGACTTAGGTTTTGGATTACATTTCTTCTTTAATCTTCTCCCGTTGACCAAAGCTTGCTTTGTAAGGACCGATAATTTTAAACGATTATATATTATGAATAATTTTTTTTATATTATTATTTGTATTGTTATCATTACAATTGTGAATATGTATGATATGGATTTAGCAGGTTAATCAATTTATTTATTTTAAATTGACTAAGAAAGGTAAAGGAGGCAAAGATGAACATCTGATCAAAACCCAAATTTGAATAGGGGTTTGATTATTAATACAGTTATTATTATAATTGCATTTCAAATTATTTGTATTATCAGATTAAGGATTAAGTATTGATCAGATAAAATATAACATTAGAAACCCTAATGTTGGTTTAGAAATCCTAATTCTAAATTTAGAAACTCTAAACCCTAATTAGAACCCTAAACCCTAATTAGAACCTTAAATTATAATTTGCAAACCCTAATGCTACTTTGTAAATCCCAAGGGTCAAGAGTTATGGGAAACATATGAAATAACTAAATTACCCTTAAAATTGTGGGGGAAATGACAAAAATAACTTTGTACTTATCTTTTAACAAAAGGATATGATCAAATCTTTGGTGAGTCATCAAGGGAGATTCACCATATGCTTGAAATCAACTCCAATCAGCCATTTGTGGACACCTAGCATCAACCAAATACAATGAATGTAAAATTGAATATTAAAGAAAGAGAAAAAGACCTAAAAATCCTTACTTTAGTTTTTATACCTAGCCAAGCCTTTCATTCCTTAGCTACACAAAATCTAGAGTAAAACTAAGCCATAAGTTAAGCCAACTTCACCTCATAGCTATCCAAGATCAGATTCAAAAAGGAGAAATCAAAAGTTGGTTCAAAAAGGTATAAACCCTAACATTAGCTAGATCTTTCATGCTTAGGTATATTTTCTTTTTTTGTGTTTAGATATTTTCTATGTTATATTATTTAGTGATCTATGTTGATAAAATATGAATCCATAACATTTAAATGCATAAAAAGGAAGATATAAGCAAGTTGGAAAAACCCTAAAAATATGGCCTGACTGTAGCGACCCCAAAATTTATACAATTCATCTCTCAACTTCGGTCGTTAACAAAATGTCTAACTTCAGATTTTGCATCATTATTCGATGTTAAACTTAACAAAATGCGAAATAATTTAAATTTTTTTGTATTCATACTTTAATTCCCTGAATCAAAACCTTTATCATCTACACATCTCTGAATCAAATTTATTTTATGATTCGCTTCATCAAAGTTATTATATAAAATCTTACATTTCAGCTCGATATTCCTTATACATTTGGTAGCTTAAACTTTACAACTAAATATGAAATTTCACATCCTAAATTATCAAGTACATTTCTCAAAACCTTTATATTTACCTACCTTTGAACCATACTTAGTTTATTACTCACTTTATCAAAGTTAATAAATAAAACTTACATCCAGGTTCAATATCCTTTGTACATCGAACAAAATTTAAACTTTATAACTCAACATCTATTAAACATCATACATTATAAAGTACATCGTTCGGAACATTAAACATGGTTCAAAATAATAACTCAGCTAAAATATATCTGATTCATGTCTTTCAAATAGCATATAGCGTTACCTTGAATCCTTAACTTGCAAAAATGGTTATTTGCAAGGTTGAGCTCGATAGCCCAACAAATCTAACAGTTTTCATGCATCACGTAGCACATAATAACATGCTCAACATACATCTCATAATCATTGGACTAACATAACATGCATGCTGTAGTTCATATAACAAGTATAAAGATTGAGTTCCTTACTCAATCAGCATTCTTTTACTCAATCAATGTAGTCATAAATTGACTTTAACGTTTCATACTTTCAACATACATAACACATCATGCTCTTTGCAATAAAGATTTAAAATAGTTCATCATCAAGTTCACATAGCAAATAGGAACTGAAAGACTTGTCTTGATCGTTGTTTACTAATAACAGTTTAACATCTTACAGCTATCTGCACTTCACGTGCCCTACATAATTATATAATCATGCACATCAACTATTAGTCACATAGAAACACATAGTAGTTGTAATGTAAACTTTACTCTACATCTCATAATCCTTCCTGTTAATTAGTACACAATGTTCAATTTGATTGTGTTAAGTTTTGACTTTTATCTCACTATATTTCTTCTTAGGTCATACCCGAAGTTCATTCAAGTATTTAAGACTTGTTAGGACTACTTATTGGTTTATATTAACCATATTCCATATCTTATAATGTTCACTTTAATTGAATTGAAACACTTTTTAAGTTCATTAACACTTGTCACGGCGTTTCGACGTTCATTCGTCACACGCCCGATTCGTCTCTCTTATGTACGCTTAGGATGCTTATACAACTTATCCAATACATCATTTATTAATGTTAAAAATCCATATATTTTCTAATATTCATATTTTATAACTTAGAACAACATCTTTTATCGTAAGAAACACTTTACTTGCATACGTGCATGCCCGACGCCCTCTGATTGCCTCCGAATACACATCAGTCCCAAAGTTGGCCATTTTGACCCCTTATAACGACCTCAAATTGAAACATGTAAAGAACAAAAGTTGTAGGTCTACTCGTCCTAATTCCGGATCATCTTGAATCACCTCAATCGGAGTATGTATGAAAACGTTATGCTTATTTTTCTACAGAGTGTCGAAATAGTCCAATCTGACAACTGCTCTAGCGCTGCAGCGCCCCAAATAGCATTGGGGGCAGCACTACAGCGCCCCCTAGTAGAATGGTACGCGATTATTTTCCAGTTTTGCTGTTCTTATAAAATTTTAAACCCTTTCTCCTTCCAACATTCATAACTAGAGTTATACATATCTAAATCAGACTGTTTTTGACTCTATGGATTCGTAATTCATAGAACTAAAACATACTAAAGAATTAACAATTTAGAGAAACATTAACTAACCCAAATCTTGACCCAAAACTCATGTTCATACTAAATTTTCATGTTTTAACATGTTTAGCGAATTTATTCACTACGAATTCGTTTCTTAAACAAATTGGTTCATTCAACTTGCATTCTTTTCTTTTTTTCAAAGTTCTTACAACATCAATCATCAATTTAAGGTTTCCATCATGATTTCATAACTAATTTTAGTCTCAAAATTGACCAAAATGTATATATTCATCCAAAAACTCAATTCTTTATTTTAAAACTTATTTTTGTGGATTTGATTACTCAAAATTCACTTATAGATGATATAAAAATGAATTATTCATACCCATTAACTGTGACGGCCTCGAATCTAGGTCTCAAATCACCTCGGATCCGGTTCGATCATTCTATACAACTATTACTATTTGCGGAAGATATAAACATAAATTGTTTATACAATACATTACACACTATTCTCCAAGGTCGAGTAACCTTAACTTAATACACATTACATAACTTACTTAACATATAACCTTATTATTATACAATACTATTATAATTTAATCACACATATTAAGTTTACGCTGTAACTGTCTTTAACCTTTACTTGTATCCGACGCATTCACCTTAATCTGTAATGTTTATCATGATATAGCAAGGGTGAGCATAAGGATTGCCCAGCAAGTTTAAATTCAATAATATAACGATATATCATGATTGAAAGAGTATGAACAATAAGCTGGCTATAATTTATCAATATAATTGTGAACTAGCAAGAACAAACTTTTGACTGAACAAGAATTATATATGAACAAATATATCTGAACCAACTGATAATGAAGGTGATCATCCTTTCATACCTGACTTATACATGCAATATGTACAGAGTACAATTCATGGCAACCAGGAAAGATTAACCATAAGCTTATCCAAATAAAACAACTCTTAGTAGAGTTAAGTAAAAACAAACTTTCTTGAATCGTTGATTATCGCTACGCAATTTATATCGCTTTATCCGAAGACCTAATATTCCAATATTAGAATAATATCATCACAACATAATACTACTATATATATAAACATAGAATAACTTAAACACTTAACACATAACCCTATTAGTCTATAACACACATAAGACTCGGTATCAAGTCAAACTATTGCAGTCTGAGTTGAACCCGACACAAAACTAACATCTCGACGGTCTAGTCGGACTTTTATCGAGTCTAAGTTCAATTAACTTTGACTAAACACTTAACAAATAACACAGATAATTTTAATAACAGTCGAAATATTTTTCGTAATCTCGTAATAATTTTTAAATAATTATTACTATTTATTGTGAATTTTCAATCATTAAAAACGTATTTAAATAAATTAAATACCACATAATTCTTTTATCATTAATATTTATTTATTATCAAATATTAATGAAATACTCAACATAATATTATAATATATTTATAATATCACAAAGTATTTTTAATACTTTAAAATCACATTTATATGATTTTTAAACAATTAAAATCATTATCCTATAATTGCTTTTAATATTAAAATATTAATATTTTCATGACAAAATATCAAAAGTTATATTTTATAACTTAAAATATTTTTATAACCCTTAAATCATTTTTATATGATTTATAAATCATTAATTCTATTTTTCCATAATTTATTTAATATATTTATTAAATAATTTAACTATCATTAATATTAATTTATTAACGAAATTCATCACAAAATATTAAAAGTCACTAAAAATATCTTTAAATATTTTCTTATATCATAATATTATTTTTCATGATTTTTCATGAATTAAAACTATTTTTAAATAATTTATTTAATATTATAATTAAATAAATAAATACCTTTTATATTTCAAAAATATTAAATATTTTTGAAATATACTAAAAATAATTAAAAACTATTTTCAGGCTTTAAAATAATTTTTCATAATTTATTTTGTATTTTTAATAATTAAAAACTATTTTTTCCTATTTATTTATTAAAATAAATTATTTTCCAAAAATAAGTGTCACTAAAGGGCCCTATAGAGACAGACACGTCGCTATAGGTGTTCTTGAGGTGTTCTTGAGTGTTCATGTCAGTGCTAAAGGTATTATGTTTGACCAAAGGTAGATCTGTGTTCATAAGGTTTTCTGGGCTTCTAATGTTTCTAATCATGTAGTATAAGTGTAATACTACAATCATGAACAAGTTCTATAGCCATAACATCACTAACCTTCAAGATCCAAGCTCTCAAAGATACTGTCAGAGGCCTGCTGGGTTTTCTGGGTTACCCAGAAACCCAGACAGGTTCGAGTGCTCACTATGTGGCTCAAATAAATTAGGGTTCTAGTCATTAGTTAAGTGTTATGAAGGTTCAGACATGTAGAGGGGATGTCATGGTCCATTCTATACAACAAGATCATCTAAACAACAACACAATTAGCATATTAAAGCTGGTCAACCTATGTCAGAAAACGTGTTCTTCATGAATCTGGGTTTTTCCAGATTTTGTTACAAGTATGTTGTCAACGCTAGATTGACTGCCCATTCCTTTGATTATATATAAGATCTGAGTGATATAAGAGCATGTATGGGTAGGCTACATGTCCTTCTACAACCTTAATACAACACGATGGCTAAAACATTCATATACAACAAGATCAGATGCTTGAACAAACTTGTCAGACCACTGTAAAACATTCTGGGTTGCCCAGATTTGACTTTCTGTGAACGGTCAACGACCTTTGACTGGTCATAAGTTACGATCTAGACTTGATTCGACCATGATTCCAGTTTCAGATCACAGTCCTCATGATATAGAACAGATTCAAAACATGAAACACATAAAACATATAACATATAGAGATTTAGAGGCTCTGACATTTGACTGTCAGGCCATTTTTTTTTTAGATTTCCAGATTTCTAAAAATGCTTGATTCGTGCCTCTAAGTGTTATAGATCCATGATCTATCAACCCAGATCACTTACTAACACCCTAATACACAACTTTAACCAATTATTAAGAACATCTAACATCAAATCATGAGATTTCTGAAATTAGAGTTTTTATACCTTTTGTAAGACCCCAGCTTATTAATGAATAAAATTAAATTTTCTCTAAATATTATTGTGAATAATAAGGGGTTAATTTGATATAATACTTTGGTTATGGGTGAAATGTGCAAATTTTGCAAAATAAGCAAGTGGTTATAAAATATTCATTTTGTCGGGGAATATTCGTTTGGTCGTGGAATATTCTTGCTGTCGGGGAATATTCGTACGACGGCGCAGCCTTATGTGGGCCCCATAACGGAAAGCGATTGGATGAAGAAAACGACAAGTATAAGTTGTTTATAAATAACGGCGTAGTTGTTACCGTTAATACTGTTGGAATACCCGGTGGTTAAAATACAGTAGCACACGGTATTGCACCAATTATTGATTCTTACGTAAGAAGGCACTACTCAATAATTGTTACAGTAGTTATTATTCAATATTTTATTTTATTGATTCAATAATTGTTGCGTTGATATTTTATATTATTGTTGTTTCAATAATTGTTGCTGCCCAGTATTTTCCTTTATCAGATCAATAATTCATATTATTTGAATAATATTATTAGATAACATTATTGGCAATGTCTAGAAAGTTCTGTCTAAGGAGAGGTTTGGTCATCTAATTGCGCGCCAGTAAGGAGAAATCCTTATTGGAAAGCCCCCTCTTTCCTGGGAACGGCCTGGTTGTCATAAATGTGATTCTGTAATATTATTTGTGAATAATTAATTATTGATTCATATGATAAGGAAATATTTATTTTATGTGGATATAAATGAGGGATATATTTTTGTGGTTAAAAATGAAGGAGTTATGTTGAGGTTTTTATCAGTATTTTTGTCGGAATGGAGGTATTAAAAATCAGGATTTTTGAGATATTTTGCGGTGTTATAATTTTTAATCCAACCGTTGGATCGTGGTAATTTTTGGATATGTTATACATATATAAGTTGAGTATATGTCCACAAATTTTGAACCGTTAAAAATGAACGTATGATTTATTATGAATTTTACGAGATGACTGGTTCAGAAATTGTTGAATTTTCGGAGTTAATCATTTTGGTGGAAAATTCTAGAATTGGTGGGCCCCACTCTTGGTTGGTAAAGAAATGTGCTGAGATTTTTATTCAAATGTGGTGGGTGGAAATAGTAGCAGATAAAGCCATCAGGTTGCAGGTTAAGTCTGCTTCGGCGTGCTAACATTTTCCTATAAATAGAGGGCTAAGTTAGAATTGAAAATCACACCAGAAACAAGTTTTCTCTTTTTCTCTCTAGATTATTGAGTGTATTTTGTGAGTATTTAGATACTTTGAGAGTTTCTATTCATCAGAGCAAGTTTCTTTCAGCCTTATACCGGTATTCCGACCAGAAGTACTAATATTTTGAGGTAAGGAATATTATTCTCTTCTTAAATGATATTATTTTCTTCAATATCATTATGCTGAAATATCAACATGAGTTTTTATCAAAATTGGAACTTTTTGTGTCGGGGTTACTATTCACGTATACGTTACTATTCACGAATACGACACTATTCACCGAAAAATAAAATTTCACCTTTTTGTTCAAGATGTCTATTATGGTTACTATCTTTGATTGTATCCATGTTTTGATCTTTATTTTTGAATTCTGCTTCACAATTGATTATTATGAAGTATTATTGATCTTGGATGAATTGTTATACGAATCCCTACTATTTGTCCTTCTGTCTCACTGGATTCGTTCTCTTTAAGATATTTTTCATCATCCTCAGTCCTAAATGATGATATTACTAAATATCTTTGGCATGTAGTGCAAAGATGTATGATTACTTGATGAATATCTTTGGCCTGTAGTGCAAAGATGAACATGTGTTGAGATGAACATTACTGACAGATGATACAAATGAATATCTTTGGCCTGTAGTGCAAAGATGAATATTTGGATAAAGATGATTATTAATTAATGTTACAGGGATAAAATATTGATGATGGACTTTTAAATCTTAGAAGATAGTAGAATTCATTCTCTACTTGACTCTTCTAATGGTTTGCTGTTTCCGCTGCAGTTGTTGATCTAAAACTTGTTGTCGATTATATTCTATCAGATTTTTCCCTGTTGAATACTAATGATAATTTGTTGTATATTATCTTAGTCATAATATTCTTTACCGGGCTAGTTGAGCTCACCCTTTTCCTTTTTGTTCCATTTTTTCTTCTCAGGAAGTTAGAACATAGCAGGATCTAAGCGGGGTATGGAGTGATGGTTCTAGAAAGATGTTTTAGCTGTCCTCACTATTTCTGTAAAATAGTGTTTGAATAATTATAATGAGGACTTATTTGAGTGTGGATATTGTCTAGAAGACAATATTTATATTTAAACTCACAGTATGTGTTGTCGTATTTTACACGACAATTGTATTACTGAAGTTGCAGTTTGCTTTTTATACCATGTATTTGGCGACTCAAAATGGGTGTTGTATACCTATTTTGGGGGCGTCACACCTTTCTATGCTTTGATCCTTAATCTGACTTCTGATTCTGCACTTGGTAAGCTAGGAAGTGATCATGGCTTCACTTCTCAGACCCTCTCACTCTCCATCCTAAATTTTAAGAGAGAGAAAGTTTGGGAGAAAAATGAGAAAATAAAGTAACATTTCTTACTTTAAATCTCTTAAGATTTGATTCAATGAATCTAAGTTGCTAGGTGGCAATTGCAAATCTTATCTTGGGGAATAATAAGCACATGGGATAATGTTTGGCTTAATGACTCACAAGATTGCACAATCTTTTGCTTGAGGGTTAAGAAAAGGGCATTTTAGTCTTTTTTATTTAATTTTAATGGTAATTTTGTCAATTAGCCAAACCCTTAGGGTTTAGGGTTTGGATCATTTTAGGGTTTAGGGTTTAACCCTCAACTTTGCAAATTTTTAATTTCTAAGATTTCTGAATTTCGGTTTTCAAAATAGAAAATTAATATTTTTAAATTATAATTAGAATTTTCTAATTATATTAAAATTTCTTAATCATAATTTAAATCTTGCTAATTAGGATTAGTATTTCCTAATTAAACTCGATAATTAAACAATCGGGGTCAACATCATATATTAGGGTTTACAACCCAAAAATTAGGGTTTTGAATTCCCGGAACTAAAATTAGGTTTTTCAGAACCGATTTCTAGTGTTTCCTGTTAATCGCTAGGGTTTTCGAACCGAACATTGACGTTCTTAATATATACTTAGGGTTTGTTACAGATATCGTTTATCTGGTCAACCCTTGACCCTTAACCACATACTGTACACATATACACATAACATATTCACGTATACCCTTAATCCTGAATAATTCACCTACATCCTTCCACAGAATTTTGAAATCCTCAAAATTCCATCTTAAAAATATCAAACGCATACACTTATTTTTTATCTAGGTTCTAATTTTGAACCTTAAATCAATTAATTATGATTTTAAAAATATTCAAAATTCTCGGGTTGTCACATTAACACTTATAACCTATTCTTTAACAAATCATCTACCAAAAATCCCTTTACAGAGAAGTATATTCAAGAACACAAAATAGATTTTACAACCAAGTTATTACCATTGATTTCTTCTTTAAATTGATTAAAAGAGCCTTGACTATCCTTCTTCTTCCTTCTTAGATGCTCAGACCTTCTTCTCAATTTCTCAGAGAATTTCTTCTCTCAATTTCCTCTCTTCCTCTGTATTTGCTCTCTAGACTTAGCAAAATAATACGTAACTGACAAATGGTTTACGCTAAGTTAAGGGTCTCTGCATTTACAACCCACTAAAGATCATGAGACCTTGTTTGGTTTAACTTTATTAAACTTCTCCTAGTTTATTTTAATAATCTTCTAATCATATGTTACACCAAATGTTATACTTCATTTTATTTAAACACTTATCACAAAACAATTACAATTTAATTAGCAAATCTTTAATTCTCTAATTTGATTATTTAACTAAATTAGATTAGCGTAATAAAATACGCACCGATTATAAAATCATTTAATATAAATTAAGTCAATATTATCACATTTAAACAAATTATTCCCTAATAATTTCTATTCAATATTTATTTCATAAATATTCCGAATAAAATATTTATTCAATTCCATAAATATTTCTAACTATTTACAAAACTCACAATCTTACTATATTAACATATTACACACACACACACACACACACACACACACACACACACACACACACACACACACACACATATATATATATATATATATATATATATATATATATACAATATATATTATTCTCTCGTTTTATTAAAACAAATATATTCACATTAATTCTCTATTTTAATTAAGTGAATCACTCACATTATTTATAAAACTCAATTCATAATAATTTCCATTGCCCACAAGGCATAACAATAAAATTATATTATCCCACGATTTAATTTTTACTTAATTAAATAAAGTAATATTATTAAGTTAATTTTCTTTTCGAAACAAATTTATTTATTTTCTTAAATAATTTAATTAACTATTAAACCTATTTTTCCCCAATATATGAATATAAAATTCTCTTCACACTAAACCCCATATTTCACAATATATATCACATATATACACATACCCAAACTCAAAACATCTCATCATAATAATTTTTATTTATTAAATTCTTAACTTAATAATTTCTGAAAATTCGGGTTGTCACGTCCTTTCCTCATAAGGATTCCGTCCTCAGAAACAACGACACCTTCTTTACTCGGTTTACATAACATCTCCCTCAAAAAAAATTTATTATAGAATAACTTCAACACATTAACTTAATATAGGTTTTATATTTCTTATTCCATTCTTTTTCTCAATAAATTCTCGCAATCTTTATTTTATAACCTTCACTTAAACTCAATCATATTTTGAATATAATATATTCTTTAACCCGTTAATTATTTTTTTAAGTATCATTGCCACATACTCAATTCATAAACACTTGGGATATTACATTCACCACTTCTTCTAAGAATTTCGTCCTCGAAATTTTAATTAACAAATCTTCGTCAATTCAATTTATCACCATAGATTTTACGTTAATCTTTATTCACTAGATTCTATAACCAAATTCTTTCTTTAAAGATCTTTCTAAAATCATCACATTATTCACATTTTTCTCTTTTAAAAGTTTTACATTTTCCTTTGATAACTTCATCCCTTCTCTCATCATAATTTCTTTTCTTTCCTAAAATTATTATGTTTTGCTTAATTTTCTAATCATGACAAGTTGCATTCTGCAACTTCCTATTTTCTAAAGAATATCCTTCTTTCCATTTCAACTTTTTAGAATAACAAGAATTTTTCACAATTGTTCAATAATTGGGAAGCAGTATGAATAACTCAGGAATTTAAAAGATTCAAAATCATGTTGAGATGTCACAAGACCTTGAACTCTTCTTTAGGTTTAAAAGAAAGTTTAACAATCACACAGACTGTAAACATTTTACACCAGTGCTCCAGGTGATCAGTCTGTTGCACTGCTACGTCGTGCACAATGTATTACATCTTTACATCGTAACAACTATATGAGTTACTTTCGGAACCATTGTCTCTGGTAACATATCCCCTGTTATAAAGTTGTTCAGCTCAGTTTCTCAACATCTGAATCTGCACCTAAACAATTTGTTTTAGTATAGTTTGACAAAGAACGTTTGAATTTTATAAATATTTTTCAATAATCGTCTAGCCGGATCAAATAACATAGACTTCTAACAATAACTCGGACATCAATCGATATATATATATATATATATATATATATATATATATATATATATATATATATTCTTAACCAACTTAATTGGTATATCTTTCTTAGTTAAAAGAAAACCATTTTTTTAAACAACTCAATTGGCATATCTTTCATAGTTTAAAGAAAACTAAAAACCTTTTTATGACGTCATGATACCGTACTATATTAATAGTATAATGATGATTCTGTTATTTTGTGACTTCGTCATACTACATCATACCATAGTGGGATGACGATCTGATGATCACATCCAACACCAAGTTCAATTGTATTGATGACTCCATCGTTTATTATTTCTACACCATATCAAATGATACATTTAATTATATAAAATTCATTTTGATAATTTAAAAATTATTTTTGTCTAGCTGAAACAACTAGCATAGACACAAGAAAAATAACACTGTTTTATAAATCCATTGATTCAATCATATGTTCCAATAATTTTTTAAAAACAAAGAAGTGCAACATCAACACGAAGTCAATAAATTTTGAAAATCTAGCATAGCTAGAAGATTTAGAATATCCAAATTTCCTCCATCATCTTAAATCTTTACCCCACTACTTCATTACTTAATCATTCTACTAATCTTTAGCACCATCAATGCTAACTATACCAAAAATTCTTAGTCCTTACTTCACAAATTTTCTATACCCAATACAGTTCATCAAACTTACCACACTTTGGAAGTTCAGGAACTTGCCACAATAATATGAGTTTATAAACTTGTCCTAGCAATACGTAGTCCAAGAACCAATTAGGGACTGTCCATATGCTTATGGGCTCAAAAACATACATATGATTATGAGGCATCAACTTACCATAAGTATGAGTTTTTAAGAACTCACTTATAGTCTTATTATCATCTAACCTAATTTTTACTATTTTTAACTATCAAATATAAATATGAGAAAAAGAATCACCTTCTCCCCACATATATATCGATAGCGCGACACCAACATTCAACGATTATCAATGTGATAAACCAAGTGCAAGCACAAAACCCCCGCCCATACAAAGGTTTGTACAACTTAGCCATCACATGAGTCCTTAATTAAAATCCCACCTAACTCTATCATGCTCTTAACTCTCTCTTTACTCGATATGAATTTTCCATATTTAATCATCTATAACTCCTCATGATTTTACCTCGTACTATATCATAGTAAATTCTCTTATAGCATCATGATATAAATATTCTAGGTTCTTCTTTGAACCTACACATATTGTTTAAACTTATTTCACATGAATTTTTTGAAATCATTCATTATGAACTAAACTCTATTTGAGTTTATTCTTTTTATTATTTTTATCATCTTCATCTTATAGACATCGTTTGTTTATTAAAACTTAACATCTTAATTACTACAGTCAGGCAACCCCTAATTTCCATCTTTTAGATATTCAAGATTCTTCTTTGAATATCCTCGTATACATATTTTAGTCTCTTCTACATATATTTTAATCTGTTATTTTTCAATCTCTATCTGAGTTTTATCATCTTCATCTTTCTTCTCTAAGGTTATTGCCTAAGGTACTCTTACCTAAGGTTCATAACCTACAGCTCTGATATCAACTATAACGACCCCAAATTTCACACAATTCATCTTTCAACTTCGGTCGTTAATAATACGTCTAACTTCTGATTTTACATCATTATTCGATGTTAAACTTAACAAAATGCGGAATAATTTAAACATTTTTGTATTCTTACTTTAATACCCTGAATCAAAACCTTTATCATCTATAAATCTCTGAGTCAAATTTATTTTATGATTCGCTTCATCAGAGTTATTATATAAAATCTTACATTTTAGCCCGATATTCCTTTTACATTGGGTAGCTTAAACTTTATAACTAAATATGAAATTTCACATCATAAATTATCAAGTACATTTCTCAAAACCTTTATCATTACCTACCTTTGAACCATACTTATTACTCACTTTATCAGAGTTAATAAATAAATGTTATTGTTAGTTCCCAGAGGCACAATAGTTATCTAGAAGGGGGGTTGAATAGATAATTTAAAAATTCTTTTCGAAATGCTTTGTCAGATATTGTTAATCAATTTCAGCGGAATATGTGATTTGTTTGTTCCCCTTTAAGATAAACAGAGTTAATAGTTAACAGATAGTTATATCAAGTATAGCAGCTAAAGTAAGAATATAAAAGACACAGAGAATTTAAGTGGTTCAGAGTATTCAAAGCTCCTAGTCCACTCTACTACTCCTTGAGTAAGAAATCCACTAAGGATGTTTTTACAATCTTCGAATCACTTAGATTCCTTCAAGACCAACAGTCTTGGACCTTCTTAGTTCACTTAGAACTCTTCAAGTCCAGCAGACTTGGAACTTCTTAGTTCACTTAAAACTCTTCAAGTCCAGCAGACTTGACACTTCTTACTTCACTTAATGATAGTTGAGTTCTTGAATGGTGCTACTCAGTTGTCGTTAAGCTTGTGTTCGAAAGAACTTACTAGCAGAGCAAGCTTTCTTTTCAGATCATAGAGTTGAGCGTTGTGTGTTCTTCAGCTTTTTGTTGTATGCTTTCTTATTTCTTACTTCTGCATCTTCTTTGAATATGAGGTGCCTTTGAAATGTATCCGTTTGAAGGCATCCGTTGAAGCATTAATTGTATATGACATTTTTGAGCACTGATGGTGACTTTATGCAAATCTTCTGTTTAGCCGTCTGGCCCACTGACATAGTAGACTGATATCTCACCTAACACCTGAAAAGGTGTTTTTGGCTGACATGTAGTACTTTTCTTAGCTTTTTCAATACGTCTCTTTGTTATATACTAAGGATGAGTGTTGTGTCATTGGGATTCCCAATAGTCTCAACGTCTATAATCCATTCCACATTTGTTGTAATTTATTCTTAAACAAATAGATAAGGCTCGATGCTTCTGATGCAGACAGATGGTACACTACGATCATTATCGTGGAGTCTTGCAATATTAGTGCTCGATCTGGTACTAGTAGATGAGAACACTATGATTTCTCTTAAGCACTGGTAGACTACGATCTTTACCTACTTGATTTGAAGACTCTACGCTTCCAAGAGCACACTACGATTCTTGAGTTGACTCGGAAGGCGTTTGGACCACTCTACAATTCTGGGAGAGGCCTTCCAAAGCAGACATACTACGACTTCTCGATGCTCTATGATTCTGCCTTGGCTTCTATAATCTCCTGACTGGCTCGACAGACTACGATTCTGTTGAAGCCTATTTATTACATCTCAAGACATAGATCAACCTAACAGCTTTAATCTTTTCTTCTATACATTCATTTACAGAATGATAAACATTAAAGCTTAGATCAACCTAACATGTTTGATCTACCATTAAGTCTTTGTACATGTATTCCTAGAAGGACTTTACATATAAGCATGAATATTTACTTTCAACATCAAATTTAAATATGCAATTTCCCAACAATCTCCCCCTATTTGAAGTTGACATAACCAAGGAGATTTGTATCTTGATCATCAATTTCTAGATGTAGTGCTAGAAAGTAAATATGACTTAGTGTTTCAGTGAGCAGCTGAAATATCTAGAGAATAAGCATTAATTTATTGATATTTGTAAAGACAGATATTACAATAAAGCTTAGTTACATCAATAAGAAATGAGTTCCAACTTATCTCTATTTCTTCTGCCTTTTACTCCTTGGAGGATTGGCATGCTCTGCATATCTCCTTCTCATGTTGGTTTCGTCTCTCCATGCAATATCTTCCAGCTCATTTTGACTCAGCCTTTTCCCATGATCATGTCTATTCATAAAGGCAGGGTCTCCAATTGGCATACGTAGGCCAATAGAGGTTACCTCTTGTGAGCTGGGAGATGGCCCTTGACTCCTTAGTAATTGCGCCATGATAATTTGATGTTGTTCAAGTCGTGGAGTTTAATGACATGGCTGTATTGAGGGAGGGTTCCTTGAAGATTAAGCAATAAATTTTCCTTTGCCTTTTTCTTTCTCTCCTTCCCCTTTATTCTCCCCCTTTATGTCAGCATCAAGGGTTCGAATGTCTTTAGACGGTTGATTCATGCCTTGGACGAGCTCGTGGAGCTGATTCCTAGATTGAGCAATGTCTTCACGGTTTTCTTGGACCAGAGAATCAGTTCGAGATGTGTTCTTCTGTAGAATGGCCATGATAGTGTTTGTTTACTGCATTTGACCCATGGAAAATGTTTAGAATTCTTTCATTGAGGTTTGTAGACTTGAGATACTTTCCATCATAAGTCTATTTTGAGATTCCTGAGTCTTCTGCAGAAGGAGAACTGCTTCCTTATGCTTCCTAGCAGCCTAAAAGTGAATTTGATCCCTTTCATTAATACTTTGGATCATTTCCTTGATGATCTCCCTAAGCTTAGTTGTAAGCTCAGTACTCAGATTGTTGGGGAGGGTTTTAACATCATCGATCAAATGAGTCAGCCTCATATGAACAAGCTCAAAGTGAACTTCAAGATTTTCTTGAATATCCTTAGTCACCTTCTGGGATGCATTAGACAACTCCATTTTGGTAGGAAGATCTAAGAGAAGCTCAAGGAGTTGCTGAGTATTTGGAGGAGACGCTCTCTTATTTTGATTTTGTAGATTGTAGTGAACAAGATCAAGATCAAAATAGTTATTGGTTGATGAGGAAGGAATATCTGATGGAGGAACAGGTGTGTGAGGTTGAGTTTCAGGAGGAGGTCATGTTGGTGCTTGTTGAGTGGTTGACTCTATGATTGGAGTAAGAATAATATTCGTAGAGTGAGAGATGGTGGGAGACTGAATTAATATAAAATTAGGCATACTTGGTTCATCAGTTACAAAATGTTGGGATTTTATAGCTGGAAATTGATTTAGTGGATGAAGTATCACTTCCAACCATCTTGGCAATTCATAGAATTGGTTGAAAGTGGATGGAGGACATTGATTAACCCTGAAAGAGATGGGAATTAATTGTACCTCATGCCAATTTTCTGAAGAGGAACAATTAGTGACCAGCTTTCGAGCAAAAGTGAGGTTGCCTAGGAATCCATGAGCAAGCACTGAGATTGCTGGATAAACTTTGAAAGTCCAAAACATATGATCATAGGAATTAAGAATCTGTTGTAGTTAGCTCTTCTATATCCATCACAACCTACTGCGATAATTTCAACTTTGTCATCCTCTTCTTCTTCCCAGTCTTCTTTTGAAAGTTCCACCATATTAATCATCACCACTTCTCTTCTCTATTCTTCTTCTCTCTCCACCTCCATGGCTTTAACCCTCTCCATTTCTATAGAAGCTAAGATCTCTTGAGGAACTGAGGGAGGTTCATGATAATCTCTTTGCAGCTCCTCCTCAGCTGTAGCCTTCTCTGACACAGGGACTTTGTGAGGCTCCCCCTCAATCTGATCCTCTATCTGTTCCACTTCTTCAAGAATCTCCCCCTCAACCCGAGCTATATTCTCCTCAATAGATTTGGGTAGCTCATTTTTGATAGCTATTCTTCTATCTTAAGATTCCTTCATTGACTAGAATGTATCTTTTGACAAGCTTTCTCTTTATCCTCTTAGTCTGAGCCACAGCCTCAACACTCTCTTCAGCTTCAACTCTTAAAGTTTGTTCAGGCTGAGAAATTATTGCAGCTCCTGTGATAGGTTGGTAAGTCTGGACTCTATGATTGATAGTGACTCTACGATCGAGGTGAGTGAAGACTTCTTAGATTTATGGCTACATTTTCCCTTATTAAGCAGCTGAGAGATGGTAGCTCTGTCTTCTTTTTCCTCAGAATGCTGCTCTTTCCTCTCTATTTCCTTCAAAGTCTCAGTGCCTGTACTCTCTTGGGGTGCATCAGTAGTTGAGCCTTGAGGCTCTTCTGTTGTCTGAGCCTTCATTTTCCTCTTGCCTTTACTTTTTCTGATCAACGTGATGGGTTCTTCTTTGTTAATTTCTTCTTATTCATCTATTTCCTTCATAACTGACATGTTTCCTGGTAGTCCAGATTCCCTTGCTTCACTAGTCATTCAACTGGATTCAGACATCATTCTGACATTTTCTGCAAGATTTCTTTTTCAGTTTTGAAATAGCTGCTGGGTCATTTTTCTGTTGGAATTGATAGATTCTCCTTCATTGTCCCCAATTTTGTCACCCAGAGCTGATTGCAGGATTATGCTTATTAATTGCCCATAGAGCATCTTTCCAGAGCTCTTTGATTTCTTTGAACTGAGTATCCACTTCCCAATCCAATCGATAAGTAGGGCCCCATAGTTGAGTTAAATCCTGAAGCAAATTGCTTTTATGAGCTTTAGTTGAACTTCATTCACAGAGTCGTGGCCAAAGCTTTTACAGCATATGCAATTCTGTTAGTCAGAAAACCGATCACTAAACACGTGCAAGTATACGTGGTCTAACAAGTAATACAGTGATAAGGAAAGTGTCGTACCCACGAGGAACTATCACTAATATTTACCAAATATCGACTTTGTATTGCTTGAGTCTTATTCGAATAGCAGACTAATAAAATTGTGGTTAATCTAGTTATATCTAATTAGCAAAGTAAGTAAATGGATAACGAATGGTACCGAAGGTGCTACAAGCTAAGGTCAAGATTTCACCCCACACAGGCATTTTGTCAAACACCTGGTGTGCTATGCTTCATCAAACTTCCTACCCTTCTCTCTTTGTTCTTAATGGTCACGACAGTTTGTCGACTGAGAACACACAAGTGCTCATACACTGCTGTCGAGGTATTTACAAATATATCCTCTCTAGATCCACCCAAATGGGAATAGAACAGAAAAGAACATCCAAGCTAGTTGATAATCCTACACATGTCTATGCGAATTGACCATAACAAGGATTTAAGCATAAGTTCTCAATTAGGTCACACGTGGTGCACGGATATATGTTTATTCTACACACAACTTATGCAGTCGAAACAAGTCAACAACTCATAATTACATGCGAATATATTACGGTTAAAATCTACAATCCCTCTGTCAACATCATATTGATTACCAAAATCATCACTAATGTCTTAGGGAGAATCATTAAGCATGAATATATTGAACCAAACCATATGGTACCACCCAAAGAGATAAGACATTCAATTCAAATTAACAAATGGTTCTATTATAACCTTAGAGCCAATACTTAGTTCATAGCTCTTGAACAAACTATAAGTAGCAATAAAGATAACATTTATGGATTACAAAATCAGAGGAAATAAATGGATAAGAATAAACTTTGTCAAGGCTCTTCAGTCTCCATGAATTCCAATCCTTTCAAGCTTTCCAATCCGTGTTGCTCACTGCTCTCGTTGCTCCAAGGAATCCCAAACTTCTCCCTAAACTACCTAATCTATATTTATAAACATTACCTAAGAGATAGAGAGAGAAATTACAAAAGAGAAGAGAGAGACTATCCCAGAGGGGGAGATGTCTGATCCTATCCTATTCTATCCCATATATTTGTAGAGGCTTCCTTTCACATATATATCAGTCCCTCTTTATCTAGGTCAAAACCAGCCCTTTACTGTTTGGAAACCGGAGGTCGCGCTGCAGCGCGAGGAGTATAGCTTAGGGTGGCGCTGCAGCGCCACGTCATCACCAAAGACACCGGAGGTCACGCTGCAGCGCAAGTCCATAAAGGAACTGGGGCGCTGTAGCGCTAAGGTGACATCAGCATGGACCCGGAGGTCGCGCTGCAGTGCTAGGCTAAAGCTTGGAATCCACGCTATAGCGTCGGTGTATGGAAAATGACCGTTTTGCCATTTGAAAGCTAGAAAAGACCTATTAAGCCCTGCAACACATCGGTTAATCAAAATAATACTATAATTATATAAAAACAATATAACATCTACGAAGATCAGGCAATTATTTAACCAATAAAGTATCTAATTCGCATGTATAAATCCCACTCATCAACTTCCCAACAATGTCAACCAGAAACTCATACTTCTGGAAAAACTATTTCTTCTTGTATCCCTTGGCATTTTGAAACTTTGTGTGACGCATCTTTTTCAGACATTCATGAAAGTCGATGACCTTCATAGATAGAAATCCCTTTGATTTGAAACCTAGGGCTAGGTTTATATCTTCAGCTGTGAGTTTAATTTATTCCCCCTTGACCCTTGTAGTGATGATGTCGTTCTCAAAGATTCTATTGTTGTAGAACTCTTTCACCAGCTGTGGGAATATCCATGTGCTGGTGCTCAGAGCTTCTTCAAGACCAGTTTTCTTCAGAAGAGATAAAAATTTGTGAAACTGAGGGTCAGTTATCTTGAATTCGTCAAAACAGAGTTGGTAACCAGAGATAACATTTGAAGCAGCCATTGATTTTCTTGAACTGAGGTTGGTTGAGCATTTCTGAAAGCTAGGGTTTCTGCTGGTGTAAAGAGAGGGGAATGAGCTTTTTGAACTTCTGAGGTGAATTTTCAAAAAGACCTTTTTAAACTGTACTTAAAACTTCCCTCTTCACGATCTGCATAGTGGGGCACGTGTCAAGTCCTGCCGGGCTCCACAATTTTAAATAATATGGAAAATACTAACCTGCCCTTAGCTCCCCCTGAGCTAGTGTATCCTTTGGGAGGACTACGATCGTCAAGGTTGCACTACGATGTTGAGTTCACTGCTGAATCTACTCTACGATCATTGTCTGTCATGGTCCTTGTGATGAACTCTGACTTAGCATTCCTTCTGGGTTAAGGTAGCTCAGGAAGGGCAAACTTCTTAGATTTAACTAAGGATCGAGTTTGTCCCTGAGGCGCTTATCAGAGGGGTTGCTTGGATTTGTTAGAAATGTTATCATCAAAGGATGCTTCTTTGTCATGTCGAGGCGGCTCTACGATCGTGTTCTTCTTTAGTCACCTCTATGATTTTTCACATAGCATTTATATCTGAATGGTTAGCATAAACTAGAGCATAGAGTTTATGGTTGCAGATTTAGCATGCCCAACTCACTTATCAATTTATTAAATCTGGATTCATCTAGAGATTTTGTAAAGACATCAGCTAGTTGATTTTCAGTAGGGATGTATTGTAAAGATATAGTTCCATTTTGAGCATGGTCCCTAATAAAATGATATCTTATATCTATATTCTTAGTCCTAGAATGCATGACATGATTATGTGTTATTGCTATGGCACTTATGTTATCACAGTGAACATGTATAGATTTGAAATCAAACCCATAGTCTGCTAGCCGATTTTTCATCCATAAGATTTGAGCACAGCAGATGCCAGCAGCAATGTATTTAACTTCTGCTGTTGAGGTAGATACTGAGTTTTGCTTCTTGCTACACCAGGACACAAGTCTATTTCCTAGCAACTGACAGGTGCCACTGTTACTTTTTCTATCGATCTTACAACCTGCAAAATCAGCATCTATATATCCTGTCAGTTCAAAGGAGGACTCCTTGGGATTCCAAAGTCCCAAGTGAGGTGTGGCTTTGAGATACCTAAAATTTCTTTTTACAGCAATTAAGAGTGATTCTTTAGGATTAGCTTGGAATCTAGCACATATGTATGTTGCAAATATTATGTTTGCTCTACTGGCAATTAGATATAGAAGAGAGCCTATCATACCTCTATATTGAGTTATGTCAATACTTTTACCTTTCTCATCTTTCTCAAGCTTGGTTGCAGGAGCAAATGGGTGTTTTTATGGGAGAGGTTGATTCCATGTCATACTTTTTAAGTAAGTCTTTAATGTACTTGGCTTGGTTTATGAAGATACCTTCCTCAGTCTGCTTTACTTGTAATCCAAGGAAGAAATTTAGCTCACCCATCATACTCATTTTGAACTTGCTCTGCTTAAGCTTGGTAAATCTCTTGCACAGTTTTTCATCAGTAGAGCCAAAAATAATGTCATCAACATATATTTGAACTAATATGATTTTGTCTTTGTGCTTTCTAAGAACTAATGTGGTATCTACTCTACCTCTAGTGAAACCATTTTCAATAAGAAAGTTAGTTAGTGTTTCATACCATACTCTAGGTGCTTGTTTAAGTCCATATAAGGCTTTGCCTAATCTGTAGACATAATTAGAGAGAGTTGGATTGATGAAACTTGGAGGTTGCTCCACATATACTTCTTCTTGAAGTTCATCATTAAGAAATACACTTTTAACATCTATTTGAAAGACTTTGAACTTTATGTGGGGAAGCAAAGGCAAGGAATATCCTGATGGCTTCTAATCTGGCAACAGGTGTGAAGGTCTCGTCGTAGTTGATACCTTCTTCTAGAGAGTAACCTTTGGCCACTAGTGTTGTCTTATTCCTTGTTATTACCCCATCTTCATCCATCTTATTTCTGAAGACCCACTCGATGCCAATAATCGGGTGACCTCTAGGTCTTGGAACTAATCTCCATACTCTTCTTCTTTCAAACTGATTTAGTTACATTTGCATGGCTTCTATCCAACTTGTGTCTTCCATAGCATCTTCTATCTTGTTGGGTTCCATTTGTGACAGAAAGCTTAGATAGAAACACTCATTCTGGGTGGCAGATCATATCTTGACTCTTACATTTGGATCTCCAATGATTAGGTCTTAAGTGTGACCTCTTACCCATCTGTTCTCTGTTGGAACATCTGGCTTGATGCCTTCTTATCTGAATTCTTCAAGATTAACCTCTGCTTCTTGATGTGGAGGTTCATTGTCTGGCATATTTCTCTCTACGATATCTTCTTCAGGCTCGACGATTTAATTTGTAAGACCCCGAATTTTATGAAATAAAAGTATTCAATTTTTCTTATAATTACTATTCAGTAAAAGGTTAAATTGATAAATGTTAAAGTTAAGGGTGATATATGAATTTTTTTTTCAAAATACGCAAGTGGTTATAAAATATTCATTGTTGTCGGGGAATATTCGTTTAGTCGTGGAATATTCTTTCTATCGGGGAATATTCGTACGACGGCGCAGCCATTTGTGGACCCCATAACAGAATAACTGTCGGATGAAGAAAACGATAAATTTGAGTTTTTATAATTAACGGCGTAGTTGTTACCGTTAATACTGTTGGAATACTCGGTAGTTAAAAATACAGTAATACGCGTGGTTGCACAATAGCACACGGTTTTGCACAGTATTTTTGAATTATTGATTCTTACAAAGGAAGGCACTACTCAATAATTGTTACAGTAATTACTGTTCAATATTTTATTTTATTGATTCAATAATTGCTGCGTTGATATTTTATATTATTGTTGTTTCAATAATTGTTGTTGCACAGTATTTTCCATTATCAGATCAATAATTCATATTATTTAAATAATATTATTAGATAGCATTATTGGTAATGTCTAGAAAGTTCTGTCTAAGGAGAGGTTTGGTCATCTAATTGCGCGCTAGTAAGGAAAAATCTTTATTGGAAAGCCCTCTCTTTCCTGGGAACGGCCTGGTTGTAATAAATGTATTTCTATAATATTATTTGTGAATAATTAATTATTTATTCATATGATAAGGAAATATCTATTTTATGTGGATATAAATGAGGGATATATTTTTGTAGTTAAAAATGAAGGAGTTAATGTTGAGGTTTTTATCTATATTTTTGTCGGAACGGAGGTATTGAAAATCAAATTAGGGTTTTTGAGATATTTTGCGAGGGTTATAATTTTTAATCCGACCGTTAGATCGTGGTAATATTTGGATATGTTATACATATATAAGTTGAGTATATGTCCACAAATTTTGAACCGTTAAAAATGAACGTATGATTTATTATGAATTTTACGAGATGACTGGTTCAGAAATTGTTGAATTTTCGGAGTTTATCATTTTGGTAGAAAATTCTAGAATTGGTGGGCCCCACTCTTAGTTGGTGAAGTAATGTGCTGAGATTTTTATTCAAATGTGTTGGGTGGGAATAGTAGCAGGTAAAGCCATCAGGTTGGAGGTTAAGTCTGCTTCGGCGTGCTAACATTTTCCTATAAATAGAGGGCTAAGTTAGAATTGAAAATCACACCAGAAACATAAGCTTTCTCCCTTTCTCTCTCTATATTATGAAGCATATTTTGTGAGTATTTAGATACTTTGAGAGTTGCTATTCAGTGCAAGTTTCCTTCAGCTTTGCATTCCAGTCAGAAATGCTGCACTTTTGAGGTAAGGGATGGTAAGAGATTTTAAGGGTTATTATGTTTTTTAGTTCGTACTTCTTCTGACCTTCAGAAAATTCTGGAAAAATTTAAAATGATATTTTGATGAGTTTTATTGATTGTGTCCAAAAATGGCGATTTTTGGATGTATAGATTAAGAGTTATGAATTTTACGGGAAAATACTATTTGAAAAGTAACCGCTTATAACTCCTTGGGGTTAACTCCAAAATTGGTGAAATTTTTATTGGGAGTACATGTATATGATAGAAGTATACTCTGTAAATTTCAGAATTTTTGGATAAAAGTACAATTTTTGATAAATATCTAAATATTCGGCGGTTTTAGCCATATGAAAAATAGTAAATGAGTTTTAAAAATTCTGAGAAAAATATATGTTCAATATGGGACTATATTCTGCTAAATCGCAGAAAAGAAATATTTTTGGAACTGATTTGATATTTTTCATGAAAATAGACTAGTTATGAGTAAATGAATTAAATATGTTATGTGAAGTAAGAAAATTGGAAAATAGGATTTTATGACTTGAGAATCCTATATGAGGTATATGCAGATTTTTGATGAGGGTTTTGGTTATTGATGATGAAATCTTAAGAGTTGGCATTTTATTATGATTAAATACATTAATTAGTAAAGTGTAAACAATTTAAATAAATTGTGTATAAGCTTAAGAAATATTATTCTTTCAATATCATTATACTGAAATATTGGTATGTATATTATTGTGGAATTTCTACCTTTTTCATGTCGATGTTACTATTTATGAGTTACTATTCACGAGTTACTATTCATGAGTTACTATTCACGAGTTACTATTCATGAGTTACTATTCACGAGTTACTATTCATGAGTTACTATTCACGAGTTACTATTCACGATAAAATTGGTTTCTTTTTCTAACCAAATGATAGTTGATTTATGAATATTACTCTTGAAATTAAATCCATATTTTTATCATATATAATATTTTTATAACCCTGATGTTGAATTTCTCTTTCACTTGAGTGTAAAGATAGGTAAATTATTGCTATGATCGTGACTGAGTAATATCTTTGGCCTGTAGTGCAAAGATGAATTGTTAGCTGGTATGATCATGACCATTGAATTTATAATTGAATATCTTTAGCTTAAGTGTAAAGATGAATTGATTAACATGGTTATAATTATTGTTTATATAAATTCTGAAATGATTATATATTTCTTTGAGATATGAATATATTTGGCCTGTAGTGCAAATATGAACTGTTGAGGAATATCTTTGGCTTTTAGTGTAAAGATGAATTGTTGATGAATATCTTTGGCACGCAGTGCAAAGATGACCTGTTATTGAATATCTTTGGCCTGTAGTGCAAAGATGGTCTGTTGATGAATATCTTTGGTCGTAGTGCAAAGATGAAATTGTTAGTATGATTATAAACAGGAACTATGATTTGGTATAACCATGATCTTTGATATTTCAGGTAATGACATGTGATGAAAATTATCTTCGTCCTAGGTGCGAAGAAAAAATTTGAATCAAAATTATGATTATGAGTTATTCATATGATTGTAGAAAGGAACTGCGGACTGATGTTACAGGGATAAAACATTGTTGGTGGATTTTTAACATGGAAAAGATAATAGACTTTATAGTCTATTTGACTCTTCTAATAGATTGCTCGTTCCGCTGCAACTATGGTTGAAATTTTTATCAAAATCTCTGATTTATTACTGATGAAGACTATTGATAATTTATTTATCTTTAGTCATGATATTCTTTACTGGGCTTGTTGTGCTCACCCTTTTGTTTCACAATTCCTTTCAGGTAATAAAAGTGTAGCTGGGTCGAGCGGGGGTAACAAGGGAATAGAACGGTGGTCATCATTTAGTAGTTATATTTGGTGAAAAAAATAGGGTGAGGCGAACCCAACGTTAGAAGGGTGATTTGCCACTATCATACAAGATGTCTAATGACATACAACCTCGTATCATCATAAGACAAGGTTGTGCTCATCCACTTGCTGAGTATATTTACGAGCACTACCTATATAATCTTGGTATTTGTTTGAAGTATAATTCTGAATTAGAGACAGTGGAGATAATGATAAGTCAAGAGAAGACTCGCCATTGGGAAGAATATGATAGTAATCTTCTCATTTTTCTTTGGGGTATATTGGGTCAACCAAGGATAATTCTGTGGCCATATGATATCTATCACAACCTAAAAGCATGGCCTCCCATGTACAAAGGTTTCCTTGAGCACTTCCCAAAGATTCTAATTTCTAAAACAGTTTTTGATTATACCTTTATGTAAGGTGTCATTGTGAGGTGTTGTCCACAGTTGGGACATGAGTCACATTTGGTATATATTTGTATCCAAACTCACAGCATATATGTTGTTGTATTTTGCACGACAATTGTTGTAATAAAGTTGTAGTTATTTTCTATACCACGTATTTTGCGACTCAGAATAGGTTGGATGGAATGGACCTGTTTTGGGGTCGTTACGTTTTGGTATCAGAGCTTAGGGATATGATCTCTGGCGGAGATCGGGAAATAGAACTAGGAGGGGAGAGATGAGTAAATCCTTCGCTAGTGTGTCCTACCTAAGCTTATTTGTTGGTTAGTCGTAATATCGGGATATTATGTGATATGTTAATTTGTTCAATTAACCCTTGTTTTGAAGCTGTATTATAGAATGATATTTGAAATACAGGAGATGAGCAATGGAGAAATTATGATGACAGGAAATATAGAATCTGAAATGAAAGGAAGGTATTCTCAACTCTTTGAAATACCAGGTACGTAAATTTCGGGGACGAAATTTTATAAGGAGGGGAGATTGTAAGACCCCGAATTTTATTAAATAAAAGTATTCAATTTTTCTTATAATTACTATTTAGTAAATGGTTAAATTGATAAACGTTAAAGTTAAGTGTGATATATGAATTTTTTTTTCAAAATACGCAAGTGGTTATAAAATATTCATTGTTGTCGGGGAATATTCGTTTAGTCGTGGAATATTCTTTCTGTCGGAGAATATTCGTACGATGGCGCAGCCATTTATGGACCCCATAACAGAATAACTGTCGGATGAAGAAAACGACAAATTTGAGTTTTTATAATTAACGGCGTAGTTGTTACCGTTAATCCTGTTGGAATACCCGGTAGTTAAAAATACAGTAATACGTGTGGTTACACAGTAGCACACGGTTTTGCACAGTATTTTTGAATTATTGATTCTTACGAAGGAAGGCACTACTCAATAGTTGTTACAGTAATTACTGTTCAATATTTTATTTTATTGATTCAATAATTGCTGCGTTGATATTTTATATTATTGTTGTTTCAATAATTGTTGTTGCACAGTATTTTCCTTTATCAGATCAATAATTCATATTATTTAAATAATATTATTAGATAGCATTATTGGCAATGTCTAGAAAGGTCTGTCTAAGGAGAGGTTTGGTCATCTAATTGCGCGCTAGAAAGGAGAAATCCTTATTGGAAAGTCCCCTCTTTCTTGGGAACGGCCTAGTTGTCATAAATGTGATTCTGTAATATTATTTGTGAATAATTAATTATTGATTCATATGATAAGAAAATATTTATTTTATGTGGATATAAATGAGGGATATATTTTTGTGGTTAAAAATGAAGGAGTTAATGTTGAGGTGTTTTATCTGTATTTTTGTCGGAACGGAGGTATTGAAAATCAAATTAGGGTTTTTGAGATATTTTGCGATGGTTATAATTTTTAATCCGACCGTTGGATCGTGGTAATATTTGGATATGTTATACATATATAAGTTGAGTATATATCCACAAATTTTGAACCGTTAAAAATGAACGTATGATTTATTATGAATTTTACGAGATGACTGGTTCAGAAATTGTTGAATTTTCAGAGTTTATCATTTTGGTAGAAAATTCTAGAATTGGTGGGCCCCACTCTTGGTTGGTGAAGAAATGTGCTGAGATTTTTATTCAAATGTGGTGGGTGGGAATAGTAGCAGGTAAAGCCATCAGGTTGGAGGTTAAGTCTGCTTCGGCGTGCTAACATTTTCTTATAAATAGAGGGCTAAGTTAGAATTGAAAATCACACCAGAAATATAAGCTTTCTCTCTTTCTCTCTCTCTATTATGAAACATATTTTGTGAGTATTTAGATACTTTGAGAGTTGCTATTCAGTGCAAGTTTCCTTCGGCTTTGCATTCCAGTCAGAAATGCTGCACTTTTGAGGTAAGGGATGGTAAGGGATTTTAAGGGTTATTATGTTTTTCAGTTCGTACTTCTTCTGACCTTCAGAAAATTCTGGAAAAATTTGAAATGATATTTTGATGAGTTTTATTGATTGTGTCCAAAAATGGCGATTTTTGGATGTATAGATTAAGAGTTATGAATTTTACGGGAAAATACTATTTGAAAAGTAACCGCTTATAACTCCTTGGGGTTAACTCCAAAATTGATAAAATTTTTATTGGGAGTACATGTATATGATAGAAGTATACTCTTGAATTTTAGAATTTTTGGATAAAAGTACAATTTTTGATAAATATCTAAATATTCGCGGTTTTGGCCATATGAAAAATAGTAAATGAGTTTTAAAAATTCTGAGAAAAATATATGTTCAATATGGGACTATATTCTGCTAAATCCCAGAAAAAAAATATTTTTGGAACTGATTTGGTATTTTTCATAAAAATAGACTAGTTATGAGTAAATGAATTAAATATGTTATCTGAAGTAAGAAAATTGAAAAATAGGATTTTATGGCTTGAGAATCCTATATGAGATATATGTAGATTTTTGATGAGGGTTTTGGTTATTAATGATGAAATCTTAAGAGTTGGTATTTTATGATGATTAAATGCATTAATTAGTAAACAATTTAAATAAATTGTTTATAAGCTTAAGAAATATTATTCTTTCAATATCATTATACCGAAATATTGGTATGTATATTATTGTGAAATTTCTACCTTTTTCAAATCAGAATTACTATTCATGAGTTACTATTCACGAGTTACTATTCACGAGTTACTATTCATGAGTTACTATTCACGAGTTACTATTCATGAGTTACTATTCACGAGTTATTATTCACGATAAAATTGGTTTCTTTTTCTAACCAAATTATAGTTGATTTATGAATATTACTCTTGAAATGAAATCCATATTTTTATCATATATAACATTTTTATAACCCTGATGTTGAATTTCTCTTTCACTTGAGTGTAAAGATGGGTAAATTATTGGTATGATCGTGACTGAGGAATATCTTTGGCCTGTAATGCAAAGATGAATTGTTAACTGGTATGATCATGACCATTGAATTTATAATTGAATATCTTTAGCTTAAGTGTAAAGATGAATTGATTAACATGGTTATAATTATTCTTTATATAAATTCTGAAATGATTATATATTTCTTTGAGATATGAATATATTTGGCCTGTAGTGCAAATATGAACTGTTGAGGAATATCTTTGGCTTTTAGTGTAAAGATGAATTGTTGATGAATATCTTTGGCACGTAGTGCAAAGATGACCTGTTATTGAATATCTTTGGCCTGTAGTGCAAAGATGGTCTGTTGATGAATATCTTTGGTCGTAGTGCAAAGATGAAATTGTTAGTATGATTATAAACAGGAACTATGATTTGGTATAACCATGATCTTTGATATTTCAGGTAATGACATGTGGTGAAAATTATCTTCGTCCTAGGTGCGAAGAAAAAATTTGAATCAAAATTATGATTATGAGTTATTCATATGATTGTGGAAAGGAACTATGGACTGATGTTACAGGGATAAAACATTGTTGGTGGATTTTTAACATGGAGAAGATAATAGATTTTATAGTCTATTTGACTCTTCTAATAGATTGCTCGTTCCGCTGCAACTATGGTTGAAATTTTTATCATCTACCATATGTTCCAAATCTCTGATTTATTACTGATGAAGATTATTGATAATTTATTTATCTTTAGTCATGATATTCTTTACTGGGCTAGTTGTGTTCACCCTTTTGTTTCACAATTACTTTCAGGTAATAAAAGTGTAGCTGGGTCGAGCGGGGGTAACAAGGGAATAGAACGGTGGTCATCATTTAGTAGTTATATTTAGTGAAGAAAATAGGGTGAGGCGAACCCAACGTTGGAAGGGTGTTTTACCACTATCATACAAGATGTCTAATGACATACAACCTCGTATCATCATAAGACAGGGTTGTGCTCATCCACTTGCTGAGTATATTTACGAGCACTACCTATATAATCTTGGTATTTGTTTGAAGTATAATTCTCAATTAGAGACAATGGAGATAATGATAAGTCAAGAGAAGACTCACCATTGGAAAGAATATGATAGTAATCTTCTCATTTTTCTTTAGGGTATATTGGGTCAACCAAGGATAATTCTGTGGCCATATGATATCTATCACAACCTAGAAGCATGGCCTCCCATGTACAAAGGTTTCCTTGAGCACTTCCCAAAGATTCTAATTTCTAAAACATTTTTTGACTATACCTTTATGTAAGGTGTCATTGTGAGGTGCTGTCCACGGTTGGGACATGAGTCACATTTGGTATATATTTGTATCCAAACTCACAGCATATGTGTTGTTGTATTTTGCACGACAATTATTGTAATAAAGTTGTAGTTATTTTCTGTACCACGTATTTGGCGACTCAGAATAGGTTGGATGGAATGGACCTGTTTTGGGGTCGTTACATAATTTTTTGGGACTACGATCGTGGTGTTGAGCTTGACCCCCTCATTTGTAGTGCTTGAGTTGTCATTCGTAGTGTCTTGAGGCACAATTTTGTCTAAGTCTATTTCATCAAAGATGAAGTGAATCGATACTTCAACACTTAGTGTCTTCTTATTGAACACTTTATAAGCCTTACTGTCTATAGCATATCCGAGAAAGATTCCTTCGTCCGACTTAGGTTGAAACTTAGTCAGATACTATTTTCTATTGTTGAGAATATAATATGCACAACTGAACACATGAAAGTAGCTGACATTTGGCTTTCTTCCTCTCCATAGCTCTTAGGAAGTTTTTTTTATCGTAGAGTGCACAAGAGATCTGTTCTAAGTGTAGCATGCAGTGTTGACAGCTTCTGCCCAGAAGAATTTAGGCAGTCGAGCTGCTGCTAGTAGAGTTCTTCTAGTTTCAATCAACATTATGTTCTTTCTTTCAGCTACTCCATTTTGATGTGGAGTTCGTGGAGCTCAGAAGTTATGACTGATGCCATTGTCTGTGCAGAACTGATCTATTTCAGAGGAGTCGAATTCTCTACCATGATCACTCCTTATGGCCTTAATTTTCTCCCCTTTCTTGTTCATCACCAGTTTGAACATCTTGATGAGTTGGGAACTTATTTCATCTTTTGAGTATAGAAAGAAAACCCATGTAAATCTTATGTAGTCATCCACTGTGAGCAATATGTATATTTTCCCTCCAAGGCTCATGGTTAGAATCGGTCCAAATAGATCCATGTGATGTAGTTGCAGGGGCTTATCAATTGAGTTGATAGTTTTGCTTTTGAAAGAGCTTCTAGTGTGCTTTCCAAGTTGGCAGGCGTTGCATGGCCTTTCTTTGACAAAGCTGAACTTGGGTAAGCCTGCTACTAGATCCTTGGAGGCCAATTTTGACATGCTTTTGAAGTTGAGATGAGACAACCTTCTATGCCATAGCCATCTCATTTCTTCAGAAGCTTTAGCCAGAAAGCATATTGTCTCGTCAGAACTTAGTTGACCAAGATTAACAGTGTAGACGTTCCCTTCTCTTGTTCCGGTCAGCTTTATAGATGATGTCTTCAGATCTTTGACTTGACATTGATTGCTGAGGAAGGTAACTTGATGACCCTTATCGTAGAGTTGGCTTATGCTCCGAAGATTGTGCTTTAGTCCTTCCACATAGGCTACTTTACTGAAGCACACTGCACCATTCCCAACTGAGCCATATCCTTTTATCTTGATAGAGCCATTGTCTCCAAAGATGATAGATGGACCCTCCTTCTCTATGAAGTTAGACAGGAGGGCTTTGTTCCCGGTCATGTTCCTTTAGCATCCACTATCCATATACCAAGTTGTGATCGTGGAACTCTGTTCCCGTGGTAAGATTAAACTCTCATTTTGGTACCCATACTTGCATGGGTCCTACCTTGTTAGTACCCTTGGGAACCCAAATTTGCTTGACTTTGGGTCTAATATGGAGAGAATTATTGTAGCATACTGCAGCCTTATGACCAATTTTATTACATACAAAACATCTAACATGATGCATGCTTGTATGTGTATATGGATTCTTTCTCCATTTGGACTTATGTGGGTTCTTAGCAATCTTTCCTTTATACTGGTTCTTCTTTTTCCATGTATCCTTATGATTCATGGTTTGTGAAGAGTAAAGCTTAACTCTACTTTTCCTACCCAGTTGGTTCGTGGAGTTGATTTTACTCGACTCTACGACCCTTCGAGGTTGGATAGTAGTGACTAAATTACTATTCTCTTTTCTGAATCCTAGGCCGGCATGAGATCTGTTATTCCTTGGAACATGGATTAGATCAGAAGAGCAGGGATGGACTGGTTCTTCCTTCTGTGAGGATTTCACAAATGTAATGCTTCTATTAAAATTTGAAACATTACTAGAGTTGGTTTGCTTTATCTTTTCCACATATGGTTCTGAGGTGGATTCCCCAAAACTTAAACATGTTCTGTTAGATGCACTTCTTGACTGGAGATCAGGGAGTCCATGGATGAAGAGGATATATTCTATGTTAAGATTATCTTTTCTAGTTCCTCAATCTTAGAGGTTAGATTTGACTCTCTTTGTGCATTAAGTTCAGTGGTCTGTTTTAAGAGTTTACTCTTAGCTTCAAATTTGGAGAGAGAGTTAGTACTTAGAAGAGTTGTTTACAGTTCTTCTTGAACTTTCTCTTTCTCTTTTTGAAGAAGAGAATAATCTTTAGACAGAACTCTAAACCATTTCATGTATTGTTACAGATAAGATGTTATGCCATGTAGTGCAGTTCTTAAATAATCAATATCTACATCATTAGAGTTAAAGTCAAATACATCATCAATACTTACTTCATGATTGTCAGGGCTTTTTTTGTCCTTTGAATGTTTGGCCATTAGATATAGATTTGCTACTTGAGGATCTTCATCATCTCCAGATTCAGGAATTGAGTCGTTGTCTGAGTCACTCCATGATCCTCCGGCCACAAGACCTTTTTCTTTCTTTTGGAGCCTCTTGTTGCCTTTGAATTCTTTCTTTGAATTTGGTTTCCTCTTTAGTTCTTCTCTAAGAGGTTTGTTGCTGTTTGCAATGAAATGACCAGGCTTCTTGTAGCTGTAGCATAAGTCATTTATCTGCTCCTGGCTGTTGGTGTTGTTGAATCTCTATGGTTTGTTGCTTCTGCCTTTACGCATGAACCTCTTGAGTCTTCTTACCAGCATTGCAATATCCTCATTATCATCTTCCTCAGAGTCAGAGTCATTTTCAGTGTTAGCTTTGGAGATGACATATGTTACTTTCAGAGAAACTCCTTTGTCCTTCTTTCTTCCTTCAGATAGAGTCTCTGCTCGCTGAGTCAGCTCCAGTTCACAGGTGAGAAGGTTTCCATAGAGTTGTTAAATAGTTGTTTCATGAAGATTCTTTGATTCTCTGATGGCAGTGGTTTTTGCATCCCACTTGCTAGGTAGAGCTCTCATGAACTTTATGAACAGATCTTTATTTGGATAGATCTTTCTAAAGGCCCGAAGAGAGTTGAGCAGAACATTGAATCTTTCATAAGTGGAAGTGACGTTTTCTCCTGGAACATAGGCAAACATTTCATAATGTTGAGTCAGAAGAGATTGCTTGTTTTCTCTGACTTCTTCTGTTCCTTTATGCACAAAGAGCAACGCTTCCCAGACTTCCTAGGAAGTTTTGTTGTTGACCATATTTTCGAACAGATCATCTTCTAAGGATTGGAATAGAATGTTTTTGGCCTTTTTGTCGAGTTGGACAGCTTTCTTTTCCTTGTCAGTCCACTCAATTTTAACCTTGACTTGAACTCTATTTGGATCTTCTAGAGTTGGATCAAGCTTTGCTGGAATGCAGGGCCCATTCATGATAGTTTCAAATAGTTCTTAATCTATTGAGTCCATGTATGCTTGCATACGAACTTTTCAGTTGGCAAATTTATCTTTCTTACACATTGGAGTCTTGCTGCCTCCTTCAGTCTTTGATTCGCTTATTAGATGTGCCATTGGATCTACTCAAGCTTTGTAGGATGATTGAGAGTGTCTGCTCTAATACCAATTGTTAGTTCTCAGAGGCACAATAGTTATCTAGAAGGGGGGTTGAATAGATAATTTAAAAATTCTTTTCGAAATGTTTTGTCAGATATTGTTAATCAATTTCAGCGAAATATGTGATTTGTTTGTTCATCTTTAAGATAAACAGAGTTAACAGTTAACATGCAGTTATATCAAGTATAGCAATTAAAGCAAGAATATAAAAGACACAGAGAATTTAAGTGGTTCAGAGCATTCAAAGCTCGTAGTCCACTCTTCTACTCCTTGAATAGGAAATCCACTAAGGATGTTTTTATAATCTTCAAATCACTTAGATTCCTTCAAGACCAGCAGACTTAGAACTTCTTAGTTCACTTAGAACTCTTTAAGTCTAGCAGACTTGGAACTTCTTAGTTCACTTAGAACTCTTCAAGTTCAGCAGACTTGGCACTTCTTACTTCACTTAATGATAGTTTAGTTCTTGAATGGTGCTACTCAGTTTCCATTAAGCTTATGTTAGAAAGAACTGAGTAACTGAGCAAGCTTTCTTTTCAAATCGTAGAGTTGAGCGTTGTGTGTTCTTCAGCTTTTTGTTGTATGCTTGCTTATTTCATACTTCTGCATCTTCTTTAAATATAAGGTGCCTTTGAAATGTATCCATTTGAAGGCATCCGTTGAAGAATTAATTGTGTTTGACATTTCTGAGCACTGATGGTAACTTTCTGCAAATCTTCTGTTTAGCTATTTGGCCCACTGACACAACAGATTGCTATCTCACCTAACAGCTGAAAAGGTGTTTTCGGCTAACATGTAGTACTTTCCTTAGCTTCTTCAATACGTCTCTTTATTATATACTAAGGATGAGTGTTGTGTCATTGGGATTCCAGATAGTCTCAATGTCTATAATCCATTCCACATTTGTTGTAATTTATTCTTAAACAAATGGATAAGGCTCAATGCTTCTGATGCAGACAGATGGTACACTACGATCATTGTCGTGGAGTCTTGCAACATTAGTGATTGATCTGGTACTAGTAGATGAGAACACTACGATTGCTCTTAAGCACTGGTAGACTACGATCTTTGCCTACTTGATTTGCAGACTCTACGCTTCCGAGAGCAAACTACAATTCTTGAGTTGACTCGGTAGGCATTTGGACCACTCTACGATTCTGGGAAAGGCCCTCCAAAGCAGATTGACTACGATTTCTCGACGCTCTACGATTCTGCCTTGGCTTCTGGAATCTCCTGACTGGCTCGACAGACTACGATTCTGTTGAATCCTATCTAATACAACTCAAGACATAGATCAACCTAACAACTTTGATCTTTTTTTCTATACATTCATTTACAGAATGATAAACATTAAAGCTCAGATCAACCTAACAACTTTGATCTACCACTAAGTCCTTGTACATGTATTCCTAGAAGGACTTTACATATAAGCATGAATATTTACTTTCAACATCAAATTTAAATATGCAATTTCTCAACACTTACATCCAGGTTCAATACCCTTTATACATCGAACAAAATTTAAACTTTATAACTCAACATCTATTAAACATCATACATTATCAAGTACATCGTCTGAAACCTTAAACTTGGTTCAAAATAAAAACAATTGTGACACCCCCAAATCCAGGTACTTCCATTTCGACATGATTTGGTGTTCACGATACAACATCATATATCTATCTACCCATAATAAATGCAAACCATGCAATAGATAGAAATAAATCCTCCCCTTATGGGGTTACAACATCTGAATAATAAATACAATCCCAGGTTATACTAACCTTAAACATCTATGCAGAAACATAAACAAATAATAAGTCTTAAACAACATCAAGTCTAGACACTAACATTCTTAAAATTTAATAACACGTCTTCATCACTTAATAGCTTTGCCCTTGCCTTTTCTAGAAGAAGGCTCGTCGGTTCATTCGTTCTTAACTGCAATGTTATTATTATGCAAGAGTGAGCACGATTGCCCACAAGTATAACAATATAATAAAGATATAATAACATGCGAATAAATTAAAGGCTTCTAAAACATGAAAGCTCAACTTTTGAATCAAGAATGAATAACAAGAAATAAAAGAACTTCTGAGGGTCACAAGACCTTGAACTATGTCCTAGGTTGTCAAGTGTTTATACTTGAAACCTTTAACAGTCATAAGACTGTAGACTCTTCTTCTCGTACTTAGGGGGATCAGCCCTTAGTACCATATTGTACATAATATCTTAACGCTAACGCATAAGTAATCCCCTATACAGGGTTGTTCATCTCAGTTTGACATTAGAGCCCGCACCAAAGGAAGTTTGGTTTGGATAATTCATCAAAGGTTCTGAAATTTAGAACGCTTACCAACTATGGACTAGTCGAATCATTAAGGGTTCGCTAGTCTAACAAGATTCGCAATAACTGATATTTAAATCGAAAAACAATTCCAAGAGATATACAATAGAATAATTATTGTATAACAACATCATGCTTTGAAAGAATAATATATTTTTGATATAACAAAATGGACTTGATCAATAATAATGAGAATTTGCTCAATGTAAAGAGACAACTTATAACTCATATAATGATAACGAGTAGGGTTAGGAAACTTGCCTCGTGCGTAGATTACATGTTAATTAAACACGTTCCTTGAATTAATTCTACATATCATTTCCATTCACAACTCCAGTTAATTATAATGTAACTAGTCATCATAAGTTCACTCCTTTTTCTAGACTTTGGTTATGACTATACTTAGTCAAATTACCACACTTATTGTCACATTATATACATTTCACGAACAATAAGTTAACTATGCATTTAATAATTCAATTCACAAATAAATGCGTTATTGACATGTTAAGAATCTATTTTAACATCTCATTATACTTCTAACATATTTTTATGTTCAGTAGATTAGGTTACTATCACATTCATGGACTTGAACACTTTAAAATTTTAATTTTGGACATTCTACAGAGTGGCGCTGCGGCGCCACTGATAGGCTTACTCTCGGCGCTGCGGCGCGGCGGCGCTGCAGCTGGACTCTTGGCGCTGCGGCATGGTGGCGCTGCAGCGCGGGTCTTAAAGCATGGAGTTAACGCCGCGGCGCGAGACTCCAGTTTCAGTTCTGCAATTCGCAAAAATTGCAGAACATGGCCAAAAATTTCCAATCAACTTATTTTTACACGAATTTAGACCTACCCAAATATTATAATACACATAATATAAATATTTAACCCTTCTAACATGATTTTAACATGTTAAAACACATAATTAAGAAAAATCAACAAAAGTAACTTACTATTCTTGATGTTCTTGAAGGTTTTGAAAACAAAACATGTAAATCAGTACTATGGGTTCGTTATAACACAGAATCCGTTCATTTAAAGTTTGGTCTTTTCGTATCAACATGCATAATAACATATAAGTGTAAATTTATGATATAACCTATGATAGACGTATCAAATTTAGTACGTAAGGCCATATGGCCATATTTTATACTCTATAAATTTTGTAGCAACAATATACGACATGTTTTATGAAACTGAAGATATGGTTTATGCAATATATATTATCAAATACGATTTGATAACATTTATCATGTAATCAACACATAATTATTACTCCCTTTTCCACTACAAAGCTTTTATATAACATAAAAGCCATTTTTATTGAATAACTTAAAGGACATAATAAAAATTGGGTCAAAGGAATTACCCAGAGCGTAGAGTGTAGATTAGTAAGGATTCCTCAAGTGCTTCTTCAATCACTCACCCACTCACAATCTCCTTTAATAATTTTCTGAATTTCTCTCTGAATTCTCAAACTCTCTCTCTCTTTCCCTCTCTATTTTACTTTTTCAGACTTAGCAGATAATGAAAAGAAGAGAATACGTACAATAATAAAGGTAAGGAACTGACGCGTTGTGGAGGTCAGTTACCCATCATGGGTTAACTGCTCCCAACCTCCACTAATGTCGTGTTTGGCTAGCCATAAAAGGCTTATACCCATTTAATTTAATAAAACTTTTATAATATAGTTTAAATCGTGTCACGTCCAATTGCACAATAAATCAAATATCTTATTTAATTTATTTTAAATAACATATAATAATTTCTCATTAATTTACATAGTCACATAATTAAATTTCTCATTTATTAATTATGTCAAATTATTAAATCTCTAATTAATTATTAAATTAATTCAAATAACATTAGGCTTATTAAATATTTTTTTTAATTCAATAAGCTCACGTAATTACATACTTCGAATAATAATAATTCTCCACATTAATTTTATAAATATGACACATATAATTCAATTAATCTAACACAACTTCATCAATTAATTATTTAATCTAATAATTAATTTATCAAAAAATATTTATTCAATCCAATAAATATTAAAATTAAATTACAAAATGTCGGTTGTCACATCTTTCCCCCTTAAAAGGATTTTGTCCCCAGAATCACGACTCAATAATTTCGACTCGTTATATTCTCCCCCCTTACAAAGATTATGTCCCTAGAATCGCTTACACAACATTAAGTAAATAAATGAGGGTAATTCTTCATCATATTCTCTTCGAGTTCCCACGTAGCTTCTTCAGCGTTATGTTTCCTCCAAATTACCTTAACAGAAGGTATTACTTTATTTTTGAGAACTTGTTCTTTTCTGTCGATAATTTGAACAGGAATTTCTTCGCAAGATAAGTCTTTTTCAAAATGTAGGGGTTCGTATTCAATTACATTTTTGTAATCGGGTTTATAGGGTCGTAATACTGAAACATGGAAGACATTATGGACATTCTTGAGTGTTGGAGGTAACGCTACCTCATATGCAACTTCTCCGATTCTTCGCAGTACTTCAAATGGTCCAATGAATCGTGGGCTTAATTTTCTTTTCTTTCCAAACCTGATCTTTCCCTTCCAGGGAGAGACCTTCAAGAATACATAACTACCTGATTCAAACTCAACATTTTTACGATGTAGATCGGCGTATTTCTTCTACCTATCTTGAGTTGCTACCAGTCGTGCTCGGATTACTTTGACTATTTCTGCTGTCTGTTGAACCAATTCTGGCCCTAGCAATTGTCTTTCGCCAACTTCATCCCAGTAAAGCGGAGTTCTGCACTTTTTGTTGTATAACGCTTCATAAGGCGGCATGCCAATACTAGCGTGGTAACTATTGTTGTAGCCGAACTCTACAAGCGGTAGGTGATCGTCCTAATTTCCTTTAAAGTCCATCACACAGGCTCTTAGCATATCTTCTAATGTCTGAATCGTTCTCTCACTCTATCCATCTGTCTGAGGGTGATATGTTGTTCTCATTCACAATTGCGTACCCATGCATTCCTGTAAACATTTCCAGAAGTTCGATGTAAAGCGCGGATCCCTATCAGAAACAATTAACACCGGAACTCCGTGTCACGAAACAATCTCTTTCACATATAACCTCGCTAACTGATCTAAGTTGAATCTAATTTTGATCGGAAGGAAATGTGTGGATTTCGTCAGTCGGTCAACGATAACCCATACTGCGTCTTAGCCTTTCTGAGTCGTCGGAAGGCCAACCACGAAGTCCATTGTAATATGTTCCCATTTCTATTCTGGGATCTCCAGCGGTTGTAGTAACCCACTCGGTCTCTGATGTTCTACTTTCACTTTCTGACAGGTCAGACACTTGGCAACACATTCTACAACATCACGTTTCAAATTTGGCCACTAGAAGTGTTGTCGAAGATCTTGATACATCTTGGTACTACCAGGGTGAATCGAATATCGCGAGCTATGAGCCTCACTCAAAATGTCTTCCTTAATCTCTGGTACTGGCGGTACCCAAATTTTACCCTCAAATCTCAGTATCCTTCCTTGTACATCTTAAATCTTTGTTATGTTCCTTCAGATATCTTCCTTATCACCTTTTTGCATTTATCATCCTGAAGTTGAGCCTCCTTAACTTTATCCAGTAGGGTTGTACCAGATTGCATCTGAAACAGTTTCTTATCTATTTCCATAGGATAATTCACTTCTAACTCCAACTTCTCCATTCCTGAAATCAATTCCTTCTGAGCGGTCAACATCATCAACTTCTCCCGACCCTTTCTACTTAAGGTGTTGGCAACCACGTTTGCCTTACCCGGATGGTATCAAATCTCACAATCGTAGTCCTTAATTAATTCCAACCACCTTCTTTAGCGCATATTCAGATCTTTCTGTGTAAAAATATATTTTAGACTCTTGTGGTCTGTATATATTTCACACTTATCCCCGTAGAGATAGTGCTTCCAAATTTTCAAAGCGAAAACCACTGCAGCTAACTCCAAGTCGTGGGTCGGATACCCCTTCTCATAATCTTTCAGTTGTCGTGACGCATACGCAATGACTCTACCGTTCTGCATAAGCACACAGCCAGGTCCCTTATATAACGCATCACTATAAACCACAAAATTTTCTGTATCGTCCGAAAGAGATAACACAGTTGATGTACGCAACCTCTTCTTCAATTCTTAAAAGCTTTCCTCACACTTCTCCGTCCAAACAAATTTCACAACTTTTCTAGTCAAATTCGTCAACGGAGTTGCGATCTTGGAAAAATCCTGAATGAATCTTCTGTAATAACCTACCAATCCAAGAAAACTTCTTACTTCCGACGGTGTCTTCGGCTGATCCCAGTTAATCACAGCTTTGACTTTAGAGGGATCTATCGAAATACTATTTTTATCGATCACGTGACCAAGAAATTGCACCCGCTCGATCCAAAATTCGCATTTCAAAAACTTGGCATACGACTTCTCTTTTCTCAACACTTCCAATGTTAATCTCAAATTCTCTTCATGTTCTTTCTTGGTTTTAGAATATACCAAAATATCTTCTATAAATACCACTACGAACTTGTCCAAAAACGGCTTGAACACACCATTCATTAGTCCCATAAATGCTGCAGGAGCATTCGTTAAACCAAACGACATTACTAAAAATTCGTAGTGAACATATCGTGTTCTGAACGCTGTCTTCGGTACATCGTCTGGTCTCACCTTCAGTTGATGATAACCACTCCTCAAATCTATCTTGGAAAAGTATTTCGGTCCCCTCAATTGATCAAACAGATCATCGATCCTCGGTAATGGATATCTATTCTTAATTGTGACCTTATTTAGTTCTCTATAATCGATGCAAAGCCGCATCGTCCCGTCTTTCTTCTTTACAAATAACACCGGCGCTCCCCACGACGATACGCTCGGTTAAATGTACTTCTTGTCCAGTAATTCTTGTAGTTGTACCATCAATTCTTTCATTTCTACCGGCGCCATTCGGTACGGTGCCTTCGATATTGGAGTTGTTCCTGGTGCCAAATCGATCACAAATTTGACCTCTCTATCTGGCGGAAGTCCTTACAAATCGTCTGAAAATACGTCGGCGAAGTCTCTCACTGCTGGTATCTCCTCTACTTTTGAATTTTCTTTACGACTGTCGACTATGTAAGCTAAATATCCTACACATCCTTGTCATAACAACTTCCTGGCCTGCATCATCGTCAGACAACTCGCTTGTCTAGGTGACTTGCTACCATAAAACACAATCTTTGACGGAGTCATAAGGTTAATACGCTTCTTTTGGCAATCAATTTCTGTCTCGTAATTGAATAACCAGTCTATTCCTAAGATAACGTCAAATTCCCCAAGTCGGATAGGGATAAGATCTACGTTCATGATATTACCCTTAATATCCACTCTACAGTTCTTATGCACGTACTTAACAGGGATTATTTCTCTATTCGAGATTTCTATGTTCATGGGGTATTCTAACTCATCCTTAGGCAATTCTAAATTCTTAGCAAAGTCATTGGATATAAATGAACAAGTAGCACCCGAATCAAATAATACGTAAGCATTAACTCTGTTAATCAAAATGATACCTGACACCACATCACGCGACTGCACTTCATCCTGCACCGTCATATTGAAAGTCATGGTGGTTGGTCGATTGGTTGTGGTTGGTCCTCTGATGGTCAGAGCGCTTCCACTGCTATTTCCCCGGTTTCCTCCTGATCCTGCCCCTCCAGATCCTTTCTTAGGAAAGTCTCTCGCCAAATGATCCTTTGAGCCACAAGTGAAGCAGGCACCCTTCTTTGGGTTAGGACAGTTAGGTGCTATGTGGCCTTCCTGACAACAATTGTAGCACACACGTTTACCCTTTATACACACTCCCAAATGAGCTTTCCCGCAGGTCAAGCACGCTTCAATCCTTTTCTTCTAACCTCCTTGTTGGTTTTCGGTTGATGTGTTGTCAGACCACCTTCTCCTCTGATTATTATTATCTCCTTCCGTATTACTTCCACTAGCCTTGTTATTTCCTTCATTTTCATTCTTCTTCTTCTTATGATCCTGATTGTATTTGGTTACCGCATCGCTTCCACCTCAGCGAGTATGGCTTTCTCTAGTACCCTGGTGAATGTCTTCAACTGAAACATCGACACCTTACTATACAACCACGACTTCAGTCCTTGTTCGAACCTTCTTACTTTTCTCTCGTCCGTGTACACTTGATATGTGGCAAACCTTGTCAATTCGTTGAATCTAGCTGCATAATCTGGTACGGACATATTCCCCTGCTTCAATTCCAAAAACTGAACCTCCAATTGGTTCTGCGAGGTAGTCGGGAAATACATCTCGAAAAACATCTCGTTGAACCTCTCCCAGGTAATCATACCTTCTCCTCCATAGACCTTGTTTGCTTGCCACGAAAAACTGGCTTCAGATTTCAGCATAAACGTTGCAAAAGCGGTCTTCTGGTCCTCTCTGACTCTTGCGACCTCAAAAACCTTCTCCATCTCCATAACCCAAGTCTGAGCTTCGATCGGGTTCATGGAGCCTTTAAATTCTGGCGGTTCCACCGCCTTGAAATCTTTGGACGTTGTATTAGGTGGAGCTTGAGGTTGATTATTCATTGCTCCAACTAGTAAGTTCACTAATTGTTGGACGGGATTAGCATTTGCGTTATTGTTGTTATTCGTTGACTCTTCCTGAGCTGGTTGACGGTTTTGTCTTCTTCTCGGCGGTATATTTATGTTAAAATATATGCTTATTAGATCTTTATTAAATTCTCTAAATAGTTAAGGCTTAACTCAATAATTTAACATAATCACTTAACACTTTATCTCAAACAACTTGATATATTTATTCAACTCAAAAGTTTTAACTTCAAACGATAGCATCACTACTATTTACATCAACTATCCCGAGATAAAGAATCTACAGGATTTAAAATATTAAAGTATTCATTCATTCATAAACACGTCTGAATTTACATCTATAAACCAGATAAGTTTTTCACATAATTAAACAAATACTATCACTACCTGTTAAGGTATGATGGTAGACCTTCAAACTGGATTGGGTACCTCAAAACTCGATCTTGGGCTTCATCCATTGCATTACTAAGTGTAAAGTATATCTCCCCAAGCTTAGCCTTCTTTACACGATAATCCCTTTTTGCAAGATCAGCATGACGTGATTCTCTTACCCAACCCTCCTCTGCTATGATCAGCCTCTCTGAGCTTTCCTTCAGTTCCTTCTTTAACTTCTCTATTTCTTCGGACTTCTCCTCGGTTTGACCCTTCTCGTGAACCAATTCCCACTCCACGTTTCCCACACGTGTGTGAAGAGTCACAATCTCCATATCCTTCTGCTCGATGGTAATCTTCTGAATAATCGTCCTCTAAGTCAAATCCTGGATAGTGTCACTTAACTCTACGTTACGGTCATATAGCTCATCGTATATCTCAGCATCGATGGAGTTCGGTGGAAACTCCTCTTCTTCTTCTTCCTCTTCCTCCTCAGGATCCTCTTCTAGAACAGTCTCAGGCTCATGCTCCTGGCCAACAACAGTGATCAACGGAGATGGCTCCCTCTGTATCAACTGCTCCCTGACAACATGAATGTCTCGGGGCTCCTCCTCAATAGGCATTCGGGGTTCCTCCTCCCCAGCTCGACTAGCTCCTCCAACATTTGACATCCTGACAACATAGTTTTAAGTTTTAGTTACTAAGTCGTACTAGTGAGCACATAATTAAACACATAAATACATAGAGTCTTTTATTATCTTCAATGAATTAAGAAATTCATCTCTTAGAACTCGATAAGAGTTTTCCTTCACTATGTTCTTCCTATAAGGCTATTACCTAAGGTTGTTCCCCCACCTAAGGTTCATAACCTACAGCTTTGATACTAACCTGTGACACCCCCAAATCCGGGTACTTCCATTCCCACATGATTTGGTGTTCACGATACAACATCATATATCTACATACCCATAATAAATGCAAACCATGCAATAGATAGAAATAAATCCTCCCCTTATGGAGTTACAACATCTGAATAATAAATACAAACCCAGGTCATACTAACCTTAAACATCTGTGCGGAAACATAAACAAATAATAAGTCTTAAACAACATCAAGTCTAGACACTAACATTCTTAAAATTTAATAACACGTCTTCATCACTTAATAGCTTTGCCCTTACCTTTGCTAGAAGAAGGCTAGTCGGTTCTTTCGTTCTTAACTGCAATGTTATTATTACGCAAGAGTTAGCACGATTGCCCACAAGTATAACAATATAATAAAGATATAATAACATGGAAATAAATTAAAGGCTTCTAAAACATGAAAGCTCAACTTTTGAATCAAGAATGAATAACAAGAAATAAAAGAACTTCTGAGGGTCACAAGACCTTGAACTATGTCCTAGGTTGTCAAGTGTTTATACTTGAAACCTTTAACAATCATAAGACTATAGACTCTTTTTCTCGTACTTAGGGGAATCAGCCCTTAGTACCATATTGTTCACAATATCTTAATGCTAACGCATAAGTAATCCCCTATACGGGGTTGTTCATCTCAGTTTGACATTAGAGTCCGCACCAAAGGAAGTTCGGTTTGGATAATTCATCAAGGCTTCTAAAATTTAGAATGCTTAATCATTAAGGGTTCGCTAGTCTAACAAGATTCAAAATAACTGATATTTAAATCGAATAACAATTGCAAGAGATATACAATAGAATAATTATTGTATAACAACATCATGCTTTGAAAGAATAATATATTTTTGATATAACAAAATGAACTTGATTAATAATAATGAAATTTTGCTCGATGTAAAGGGACAACTTATAACTCATATAATGATAACGAGTAGGGTTTGGAAACTTGCCACGTGCGTAGATTACACGTTAATTAAACACGTTCCTTGAATTAATCATATATACCATTTCCATTCATAACTCCAGATAATTATACTGTAACTAGTCATCATAAGTTCACTCCTTTTTCTATACTTTGGTTATGACTATACTTAGTCAAATTACCACACTTATTGTCACATTATATACATTTCACGAACAATAAGTTAACTATGCATTTAATAATTCAATTCACACGTAAATGCGTTATTGACAAGTTAAGAATCTATTTTAACATCTCATTATACTTCTAACATATTTTTATGTTCATTAGATTAGGTTACTATCACATTCATGGACTTGAACACTTTAAAAATTCAATTCTGGACATTCTGCAAAGTGGCGCTGCGGCGCCACTGATAGGCTTACTCTCGGCGCTACAGCGCTGCGGCGCTGCAGCTGGACTCTTGACGCTGCGGCGCGGGTCTTAAACTATGGACTTGGCGCCGCGGCGCGAGACTCCAGTTTCAGTTCTATAATTCGCAAAAATTGCAGAACGTGGCCAAAAATTTCCAATCAACTTATTTTTACACGAATTTAGACCTACCCAAATATTATAATACACATAATATAAATACTTAACCCTTCTAGCATGATTTTAACATGTTAAAACACATAATTAACAAAAATCAACACAAGTAACTTATTGTTCTTGATGTTCTTGAAGGTTTGAAAACAAAACATGTAAATCAGTACTATGGGTTCGTTATAACACCGAATTCATTCATTTAAAATTTGGTCTTTTCGTATCAACATGCATAATAATATATAAGTGTAAATTTATGACATAACCTATGATAGATGTATCAAATTTAGTACGTAAGGCCATATGGTCATATGTTATAATCTATAAATTTTGTAGCAACAATATACGACATGTTTTATGAAACTGAAGATATGGTTTATGCAACATATATAATCAAATACGATTTGATGACATTTATCATGTAATCAACACATAATTGTTACTCCATTTTCCACTACAAAGCTTTTACAAAACATAAAAGCCATTTTTATTGAAAAACTTAAACGACGTAATAAAAATTGGGTTGAAGGAATTACCCAGAGCGTAGAGTGTAGATTAGTAAGGATTTCTCAGGTGCTTCTTCAATCACTCACCCACTCACAATCTCCTTTAACAATTTTCTAAATTTCTCTCTGAATTTTAAAACTCTCTCTCTCTCTCTCTCTTTCCCTCTCTGTTTTACTTTTTCAGACTTAGCAGATAATGAAAAGAAGAGAAAACGTACAATAATAAAGGTAAGGAACTGACGCGTTGTGGAGGTCAGTTACCCATCATGGGTTAACTGCTCCCAACCTCCACTAATGTCGTGTTTGGCTAGCCTTAAAAGGCTTATACCCATTTAATATAATAAAACTTTTATAATATAGTTTAAATCGTGTCACGTCCAATTGCACAATAAATCAAATATCTTATTTAATTTATTTTAAATAACATATAATAATTTCTCATTAATTTAGATAGTCACATAATTAAATTTCTCATTTATTAATTATGTCAAATTATTAAATCTCTAATTAATTATTAAATTAATTAAAATAACATTAGGCTTATTAAATATTTCTTTTAATTCAATTAGCTCACGTGATTACATACTTCGAATAATAATAATTCTCCACATTAATTTAATAAATATGACATATATAATTAAATTAATCTAACACAACTTCATCAATTAATTTTTTAATCTAATAATTAATTCATCAAAAAATATTTATTCAATCCAATAAATATTAAAATTAAATTACAAAATGTCAGTTGTCACAACAACTCAGTCAAAGTATATAAATCTTCATGCATTACACCTGATTCATGCCTTTCAAATAGCCCATAGCGTTACATTGAATACTTAACCTGCAAAAGCGGTTATTTGCAAGGTTGAGCTCGATAGCCCAACAAAACTAACAGTTTTCATGCATCACGTAGCACATAATAAAATGCTCAACATACATGTCATAATCATTGGACTAACATAACATACATGTTGCAGTTCATATAATAAGTATAAAGATTGAGTTCCTTACTCAATCAACATTCTTTACTCAATCAATGTGACAACCGATATTTTGTAATTTAATTTTTATATTTATTGGATTTAATAAATATTTCTCGATGAATTAATTATTAGATTAAATAATTAATTTATGCAATTGTGATAGATTAATTTAATGATATGTATTATATTTATTAAATTAATGTAGAGAATTTTATTATTCAAAGTTTGTAATTATGAGAGTTTATTAATTAAAAGAAATATTTAATAAACCTAATGTTATTTTAATTAATGTAATAATTAATTAGAGATTTAATAATTTGATATAATTAATCAATGAGAAAATTAATTATATGATTGTGTGAATTTATGATAAATTATTATATTTTATTTAAATTAATGTAAATAAGATATTTGAATATGGTGTGACACGATTTAAATTATAGTAATAAAAGAATTATTAAAATAAATAGGAATGAGTTTTTAAAGCTAGCCAAGCATGGCCTTAGTGGGAGTTATGGACAGTTAATCCATGATGGGTAACTGACCATAATGCGCGTCAGTTCATTAATGTATACGACGTCTTCTTCATTCTTCATTTTTCTAAAGTCTAGAAAGTAAACAGAGACTGGTTGAGAGTTCACAGAGAGAAATTGTGAGAGTATAATCAACAAGTATTTGTGAAAGGATCATCATTGATCATCCCTTCTAATCTATACTCTAGGTAATTTCTCCAAACTAATTTCTATTTTACGTATTTAAGATTTCATGAAAATGGCTTTCAAAGCTTTTGTAAAGTCTTTGTAATTGGGAAAGGGTATGATTATGAGTTTATGTATGTGTTAAATGTTACCATATCGTATTTGATTATATATATTATGGAGACCATATCATCAGTATCATAAAACATGTCGCATATGTTGCTCAAAACTTACAGAGTATAGAATATGGCCATATGGCCTTATATGTGATTTTAATATGTCAAACATAAATGTTTTTGTAAAATTCTCACTCGTATATTATTATGCATGTTAATACGAAGAGACCAAACTTTAAATGAGCGGATTTGGTGTTATAACGAATCCGTAGTATTAATTTTCATGATTTAAGTTCAAAACCTTCAAGAACATCAAGAACAGTGAAATTTAAATATTTTAATTCTGTAATTATATGTTTAATGGGTTAAAATCATTCTATAATTGTTGGGTAATGATTATGTATGAATTCTAGCATGTGGGTATGTTAATTTAGTGAAATTAATGATCAGGTAGTGTCCATTTCGCTGAACTCTGTGTTCTTCGCGAACTGGGAATCAAAATCTGGAGTTTCGCACCGCGGTGCGAACTCCAGAACTGAAGTCTCGCGCCGCAGCGCCAAGAGTCCGGCTGCAGCGCCATCGCGCCGCAGCGCCGAGTACAAGTATAAAAGTGGCACCGCAGCGCCACTCTGCAGAATGTCCATAAACGAATTTTTTTTAAATGTTTAAGTCTAGCAATGTGGTATTAACCTAATTTAATAAACATAGAAAATATGTTAGAAGTATAATGAGATGTTAAAATAGATACTTAACATGTAAATAATATAATTGCAAGTGGATTGAATTATTGAATACATAAATAGCTTGTTATTTGTGAAGTGTAAATTATGTGACAATGAATGTGATAAATTGACTAAGTATAGTCATAACCAAAGTTAGACAAAAAGAATGAAGTTGCTATGATTAGTTACGTTATAATTGACTGGTATTGTGAACGTAAATGATATATAGGATTTAAATCAAGGAACGAGTTTAATTAACGTGTAATCCACGCACGAGGAAAGTTTCCTAACCCTACTTGTTATCATTATTCAAGCTATAAATCAAGTTCATTTGTTATGTTAAAGATTTACTATCTTTTCAAAGTATGATTCTATTATACAATAAGTGTTCTATTGTATACCTATTGAGATTGTTATTCATTATAAATATCAATTATTGTTGACCCTTGTTAGACTAGCGAATCCTTATTGATTCAACTGGTCCATAGTTGATAAACGTTCTAAATTCAGAACCCGTATTAATTTATCCAAACCAAACTTCCTTTGGTGCGGACTCTAATGTCAAACTGAGATGAACAACCCTGCAAAGGGATTTACTTATGTGTTAGCGTTAAGATATTGTGCACAATATGGTACTAAGGGCTGATCCCCCTAAGTACGAGAAGAAGAGTCTGTAAGACCCCAACTTTTATAAATAAAGATGAATTTTCTATAAATATCATTTTTGAATATTATGGAGTTAATTTGATATAATGTTATAGTTGTGGGTAATATTTATAAATTTTGCAAAGTAAGCAAGTTGTTATAAAATATTCGTTTGGTCGGAGAATATTCTTTTTGTCGAGAAATATTCGTACGACGGCACAATCATTGGTGGACCCCACAACGGAAATATTGTCGGATTGAGAAAACGACAGAATTATCTTTCTATAAAAATAACAGCCGAGGTGTTACCGTTAAAATCGTTAAAACTGTTGAACTACTTGGTAGTAAAAGTACAGTAATACGCGTGGTTGCATAGTAGCACACGGTATTGATTATTGATGCTTACGTGAGAAGTCACTCAGCTATACTCAATTATTGCTATAGTAATTGCTGCATCATATCTCTTAAATTATTGTCATAGTATCATCTGTATAATATGTTATATTATTGAGACGTTGTGGTAAGTTTGGTTATTTTATGGGGGGCCATATGTCATCATCTAAGAGACTCTTCGTCAATAGTAATTACCGTCGTCAATAGTATTTACCTTGGTCAATAGTAATTACCTTCGTCAATAGTATTTACCTTGGTCAATAGTAATTACCTTCGTCAATAGTATTTACCTTGGTCAATAGTAATTACTTTCGTCAATAGTAGTTGTCCCTTCAATATTACCAAGAGTCATTTGACCCTTCGTTAAGACCAAGAGTCATTTGACCCTTCGTTAAGACCAAGAGCCACCCTCGGTTTTTCTATAAATAGAGGCCTAGGGCTTTATTATTTTTTACGAATTCATTCAAGCTATAGAGAGAGAAAGTATAGAGAGAATAAGAGAGAGAGAATAAAAGTATTCTGCTACATCACTTTTCCAATATCCAGTTCTTTTAAGGTAGGGAATATTATTTCTTTTATATTCATGAAGAGAACTTCTGTTATTCCATTTGTTATTATTCTGTTGGAATAACCAGTATAAGCGGTCTACCCTATACTTGGTGACATTCTTCTATTATTCTGTTGGAACATCCTGTCTGTGTGTTTTACACCGGACCTGGTTCCGTTTATTATTCTGTTGGAACATCCTGTCTGTGTGTTTTACACCGGACCTGGTTCCGTTTTATTATTATTCTGTTGGAATATCCTGTCTGTGTGTTTTACACCGGACCTGGTTCCATTATTTATTATTCTGTCGGAATATCCTGTCTGTGCATTTACGCCGGACCTGGTTCCATTATTTATTATTCTGTTGGAATAACCTGTCTGTGCGGTCTATCGCATGCATGGTGATTTCTTTTGTTATTCCATTCTTTATTATACTCAGTTGGTTAAGTTTTGACTTCTATACTCCATGAAATTTGTGGAATATCCTTGATAGTTGCGTTTCATCCAGTATCTTTTCAAAAAAATATTCTTCTAAGCATTCTTGAATTTTACTCCACAATGCAGTATCATGTTGACAATTTGGACGTTGTTAATTCCTGGATAAATTAATTCTTGAACTTGTTTTATTGAATTCTTATATCATTGTCATCATCCTCATGTTTATAAAATGTTGAAAGTCATCTGTGGCATGTAGTGCATAGATGGACTTGGTATGATTATGACCAGGGATTATTCGGTATAATCATGACCGTAATGTTACAAATGATGTGGTAAAAGTCCTCATTGGCCCGTAGTGCATTGATGGACAGTTGTTGGCATGATCATGACCATTAATGAATATACGAATATCCTTGGCCGTAGTGCAGGGGTGATTCGATGATGTGGATTATTTTATTAAGCTGAGTCCCAGCGATCACAGTGTTGAAAAACTTTTTAAATCATAAAAGATAGTAGAGTTTATTTTCTACTTGACTCTTTTAATGGATTGCTTGTTCCGCTACAGTTAAACTTGATGTCTATTATATTTTATCAGTTTAACATTGTTGAAGGCTAATGATAATTTATTCTGCATTATCTTAGTCATAATATTTCTTACTGGGCTAGTTGAGCTCACCCTTTCTTTCACTGTTCTCTTCAGGAAATGAGAACGTAGCTGGGGCAAGTCGGGGAACGGAGTGATGGTCCGAAGAATAGTATTAGTTAGTAGTCCTCACTATTCTATGTAATGGTGTGTTAATAAATGTAATGAGGACTCCTTTTGAGTATGAATACTCTCTAGAAGACAATATTTGTATTCAAACTCACAGTTTATGTTTTGTCGTATTGTACACGACAGTTGTATTATTAAGTTGTATTTGTATTCTGTATTATGTATCTGACGACTCAAGATGGGTGATGTATACCTAATTTTGGGGGCGTCACAGTTGGTATCAGAGCCTAGGGATATGATCCCTGGCTAAGATGTGAGAATAGAACTAGGAGGGGAGAGACGGGGAATTCCTTCGCTAGTATGACATACCTAAGTTTATTGCATGGTATTTAATTGGTCGGTCATAATATAAGGATAATATATGACATATCAATTAATTTTTATTTTGTGGCAGTATCTGAAAATGGCATCTGAGAACGTTGAGAATAGCAATGGAGCACAGACGACTGTTGATTCACCACATATCAATAATCAGGATAATGTGCATCAGGAAGGTGTCAATCCCCATGCAAACAACAACACTGACCAAATGATGAATGATCAAATGTTCAGAGGCTTTATGCAATTCATGCAACAACAGGTGAAAGCGGCTCCTGTCCACAACGTAGGTGGAAATACTGGAAACTCTCTGGCGGTCACCGCTAAACAGTTTAAGGAGCTGGGACCACCGGAGTTTAAGGGAGAACCCAAACCACTTGTAGCTGAAACATGGATAAAGCAGATCACCTAGATATTTGATGTCTTGGGTTGCTCCGAGGAGCAAAAGGTTCCCTTTGCCGCCTTTATGTTGAGAGGAGAGGCAGATTACTGGTGGGAATCGATAAAGCGTACTCAACCTGCCGCACTGAAGATGTCCTGGGAGAAGTTCCAAGAGCTGTTTAACGATAAATACTTTCCCGAGAGTATTCGTCACATGAAGGAGGTGGAGTTCATCAAATTGGAGCAGAATAATATGACCGTGTCGCAGTACGAGGCAAAATTTGCGGAGTTATCCCGGTTTGCGTCCCACCTGGTGGATAATAAAGAAAGAATGACGCGGATGTTTTTAAGAGGTTTGAAGCCGGAGATACGTCAACATCTTGTTTCTCATAAACTGTGTTTGTATTCAGATGTTGTAAATAGGGCTCAGTTGGTGGAGCGCGATAACGAGACAACGCAACCAAAAGAGAGCAGCCGGCAAAATGATAATACCAGTGAGATCAGTCATCGAAGCGGTGACAACAAGCGTGGAGGGAATCAACAGGCCAGAAATGGTAACCACTTCGGTGGTAATCAGGGCCAAAACAATAAGAATGGACATTTCAAGAAGAGGAGATTCAACAATGATGGAAAGACGTCAGCACTAGCACCTGTCGTTAAGGAAGGAGAACGACCACCTATCATATGTTTCAAATGCGGAGGGGAGGGGCACATCAGTCCAAACTGCGCGATGCCGTCCAAAGCATGTTATAATTGTGGAAGAGAAGGTCATTTAGCCCGATTTTGTCATTTACCGAAGACAAATTCAGCTAGGATGGAGGCACCAAAAGCCGTCCCAGAAAAGTCAAAACCGGTTGTGCAAGGGAGAGCGTTTGTTGTGAACTCCCAGAGAGCAAGGAACCCGAATGAGGTCATCACGGGTAAGCTTATTATAAACTCTAAAGAAGTTTATACTTTATTTGATACCGGTTCAACCCATTCTTTTATTTCTCCTACTTGCGCTCATCGATTAAATTTGATTCCGGAGAAATTAGACTTTGACTTATCTGTGGAAACTCCGTTGGGAGAAACCTTCATTACCTCCACTGTTTATAAGTCTTGTTTGGTTCAAGTTGGTACCCACACATTACCTATCGATCTGATTTCATTAAAAATACTTGCATTTGACGTGATTCTAGGGATTGATTGGTTAACTACTCATTATGCAAAAATTGATTGTTTTCGTAAGGTTGTTAGTTTTCATATTCCTAATCGATCTATTATGCGAATTCAAGCAACCGAACCATTAAAATCAATCGCTGTCATCTCAAGCCATAAAACTATTCGTTTATTGAAAAACGGATGTCAAGCTTTCTTAGCTCATGTCACAGATCTAAACAAAAATACGTCAGTTTTGAATGATATTTTTATTGTTAATAAATTCCCTGACGTATTCCCTGAAGAACTTCCTGGCCTACCCCCAGAGCGTGAAATTGAATTTTGTATCGATCTTGAACCCGGTACAAAACCCATTTCCAAAGCCCCATATCGAATGGCTCCTATTGAACTTCAGGAGTTAAAGATCCAACTGCAGGAATTGTTAGACATTAGCTTTATTCGTCCTAGTACTTCTCCTTGGGGTGCTCCTGTTCTATTCGTGAAGAAGAAAGATGGAAGTATGCGACTTTGTATTGATTATCGGGAGTTGAATCATGTCACCATCAAAAACAGGTACCCATTGCCACGTATTGATGACCTGTTTGACCAGTTGCAAGGAGCACAATTCTTTTTAAAGATCGATCTTCGTTCTGGATATCATCAGCTGAAGGTTAGAACTGAGGATATTCCAAAGACGGCTTTTAGAACTCGGTACGGGCATTATGAATTCCTAGTCATGTCCTTTGGATTGACTAATGCTCCTGCTGCCTTCATGGATATGATGAACCGGGTATTCAAGGAATATTTGGATCACTTTGTGGTCGTCTTTATTGATGACATCCTTATTTATTCCAAAAGCCGTGAAGATCATGAGCAACACTTGAGGCTGGTACTCCAAAAGCTTCGTGAATACAAGCTTTATGCCAAGTTGAAGAAATGCGAGTTCTGGCTGGAGGAGGTAGCATTCCTTGGGCACGTAGTATCAAGTCGTGGAATATCGGTTGACCCGGTAAAGATTGAAGCTATTCAAAGCTGGGAGCAACCTAAATCAGTAACTGAAGTACGTAGCTTTCTCGGTCTAGCTGGTTATTATCGGAGATTCGTGGAAGGATTTTCTCGAATCGCTACTCCGTTAACTCAGCTGACTCGAAAAGATACAAAGTTCGGTTGGAGCGAAGAATGTGAGCAGAGTTTTCAAGAACTCAAGAGGAGACTCATTTCAGCACATGTTCTAACAATACCATCTGGCTCGGAGGGATTTGTCATCTACAGTGATGCTTCGAGCAAAGGGTTGGGATGTGTTCTCATGCAACATGGAAAAGTCATAGCCTATGCATCAAGACAACTCAAGGAATATGAGAGGAATTATCCTACTCATGATCTAGAGTTGGCAGCTGTTATCTTTGCACTTAAAATTTGGAGGCATTACTTTTATGGGGAGAAAGTGGAGATCTTTACGGATCATAAAAGTCTCAAATATTTCTTCACTCAAAAGGAACTCAACATGCGACAACGACGTTGGCTTGAACTGTTGAAAGATTATGATCATACCATTCAATACCATCCTGGAAAAGCGAACGTGGTAGCTGACGCATTGAGTAGAAGATCATATGCGGGTACAAGTGCAATATTGTCAACACAAAGACCCATTTTGTGTGATTTGCAAAGGATGGAGATAGAGTTAAAGACTCCAGGGACCCATGTGATGATGGCGAATATACGAGTAGAACCGACTTTAATCGATAAAGTTAAAGCTGCTCAAGCTACAGACCTGGAGCTGATGCGTATGAGGAAGAAAGTGCAAGAAGGTGTTATGCCGGAAGCAAGAATCGATGAGGAAGGAATACTTCGAGTCAACTCCAGACTTTGTGTTCCTAACAACCCTGATTTAAAGTATGAAATCCTGATGGAGGCGCACAACACACCGTTTGCAATCCATCCTGGAAGTACCAAAATGTATCATGATCTTCGTCATACATTTTGGTGGAGCAATATGAAGAGAGAGATAGCGTTGTTTATCTCAAGGTGTCTAACTTGTCAACGAGTCAAAGCGGAACATCAAGTACCAAAAGGTCCATTGCAACCACTTGAAATTCCAGAATGGAAGTGGGAGCACATTACCATGGATTTCGTTACCGGTCTTCCCAGGGTTTCTCAAGGTATTGATGCGATTTGGGTCATTGTTGATAGATTGACCAAGTCTGCTCATTTCTTACCGATACGAGAAACTTATACACTTGAACGTCTTGCTCGTATGTACATAAACGAGATTGTAAGACTGCATGGTATGCCAGTATCCATAATTTCTGATCGAGACCCAAGATTCACTTCACGATTTTGGGTTAGTTTACAAAAAGCTATGGGCACGGAGTTACGATTTAGTTCAGCATATCATCCTCAGACGGATGGACAATCAGAGAGGACTATTCAAACTCTTGAAGATCTATTAAGACTCTGTGTCTTTGACTTCAAGGGAAGTTGGGACAAGTTCTTACCATTGGTGGAGTTTTCCTACAACAACAGTTATCAAGCAAGTATTGGCATGGCTCCATTCGAAGCATTGTATGGAAGAAAATATCGTTCTCCAGTATGCTGGGATGAGGTGGACGAAGCAACGTTGTTGGGACCAGAGTTGGTACGTATGACTACAGAAAAGATTTAAACGATCCGACAACGTATAAAAATCTCACAAGATCGACAAACGAGTTATGCTGATCTTCATCGAAAGGACGTGGAATTTGATGTAGGAGATCATGTGTTCTTACGTGTTGCTCCATGGAAAGGAGTTACGAGATTTGGAAAGAGAGGAAAGCTAAATCCTCGATTCATCGGTCCATTTTTAATCCTCGATCGAGTAGGAACTGTGGCTTATAGACTCGCTTTACCGCCAAGTATGTCTCGTGTTCATAACGTTTTCCACATATCCATGTTACGCAAATATGTGGAAGACCCAAACCACATTATTAAGTTAGAACCGGACGAAATAGCGGAGGATTTGACGTATGAAGAAGTTCCTGTTCAAATCTTGGATAAGAAGGAACATATTCTACGCTCCAAGATTATACCTCAAGTTAAAGTTTTGTGGAGAAACCACGATGTTGAGGAAATGACTTGGGAGTTAGAATCAGAAATGAAATCAAGGTATCCTTACCTCTTCGACATACCAGGTACGTACCCTAATTTCGAGGGCGAAATTTCATAAGAAGGGGAGGTTGTAAGACCCCAACTTTTATAAATAAAGATGAATTTTCTATAAATATCATTTTTGAATATTATGGAGTTAATTTGATATAATGTTATAGTTGTGGGTAATATTTATAAATTTTGCAAAGTAAGCAAGTTGTTATAAAATATTCGTTTGGTCGGAGAATATTCTTTTTGTCGAGGAATATTCGTACGACGGCACAATCATTGGTGGACCCCACAACGGAATTATTGTCGGATTGAGAAAACGACAGAATTATCTTTCTATAAAAATAACAGCCGAGGTGTTACCGTTAAAATCGTTAAAACTGTTGAACTACTTGGTAGTAAAAGTACAGTAATACGCGTGGTTGCATAGTAGCACACGGTATTGATTATTGATGCTTACGTGAGAAGTCACTCAGCTATACTCAATTATTGCTACAGTAATTGCTGCATCATATCTCTTAAATTATTGTCATAGTATCATCTGTATAATATGTTATATTATTGAGACGTTGTGGTAAGTTTGGTTATTTTATGGGGGGCCATATGTCATCATCTAAGAGACTCTTCGTCAATAGTAATTACCGTCGTCAATAGTATTTACCTTGGTCAATAGTAATTACCTTCGTCAATAGTATTTACCTTGGTCAATAGTAATTACCTTCGTCAATAGTATTTACCTTGGTCAATAGTAATTACTTTCGTCAATAGTAGTTGTCCCTTCAATATTACCAAGAGTCATTTGACCCTTCGTTAAGACCAAGAGTCATTTGACCCTTCGTTAAGACCAAGAGCCACCCTCGGTTTTTCTATAAATAGAGGCCTAGGGCTTCATTATTTTTCACGAATTCATTCAAGCTATAGAGAGAGAAAGTATAGAGAGAATAAGAGAGAGAGAATAAAAGTATTCTGCTACATCACTTTTCCAATATCCAGTTCTTTTAAGGTAGGGAATATTATTTCTTTTATATTCATGAAGAGAACTTCTGTTATTCTATTTGTTATTATTCTGTTGGAATAACCAGTATACGCGGTCTACCCTATACTTGGTGACATTCTTCTATTATTCTGTTGGAACATCCTGTCTGTGTGTTTTACACCGGACCTGGTTCCGTTTATTATTCTGTTGGAGCATCCTGTCTGTGTGTTTTACACCGGACCTGGTTCCGTTTTATTATTATTCTGTTGGAATATCCTGTCTGTGTGTTTTACACCGGACCTGGTTCCATTATTTATTATTCTGTCGGAATATCTTGTCTGTGCGTTTACGCCGGACCTGGTTCCATTATTTATTATTCTGTTGGAATAACCTGTCTGTGCGGTCTATCGCATGCATGGTGATTTCTTTTGTTATTCCATTCTTTATTATACTCAGTTGGTTAAGTTTTGACTTCTATACTCCATGAAATTTGTGGAATATCCTTGATAGTTGCGTTTCATCCAGTATCTTTTCAAGAAAATATTCTTCTAAGCATTCTTGAATTTTACTCCACAATGTAGTATCATGTTGACAATTTGGACGTTGTTAATTCCTGGATAAATTAATTCTTGAACTTGTTTTATTGAATTCTTATATCATTGTCATCATCCTCATGTTTATAAAATGTTGAAAGTCATCTGTGGCATGTAGTGCATAGATGGACTTGGTATGATTATGACCAGGGATTATTCGGTATAATCATGACCGTAATGTTACAAATGATGTGGTAAAAGTCCTCATTGGCCCGTAGTGCATTGATGGACAGTTGTTGGCATGATCATGACCATTAATGAATATACGAATATCCTTGGCCGTAGTGCAGGGGTGATTCGATGATGTGGATTATTTTATTAAGCTGAGTCCCAGCGATCACAGTGTTGAAAAACTTTTTAAATCATAAAAGATAGTAGAGTTTATTTTCTACTTGACTCTTTTAATGGATTGCTTGTTCCGCTACAGTTAAACTTGATGCCTATTATATTTTATCAGTTTAACATTGTTGAAGGCTAATGATAATTTATTCTGCATTATCTTAGTCATAATATTTCTTACTGGGCTAGTTAAGCTCACCCTTTCTTTCACTGTTCTCTTCAGGAAATGAGAACGTAGCTGGGGCAAGTCGGGGAACGGAGTGATGGTCCGAAGAATAGTATTAGTTAGTAGTCATCACTATTCTATGTAATGGTGTGTTAATAAATGTAATGAGGACTTCTTTTGAGTATGAATACTCTCTAGAAGATAATATTTGTATTCAAACTCACAGTTTATGTTTTGTCGTATTGTACACGACAGTTGTATTATTAAGTTGTATTTGTATTCTGTACTATGTATCTGACGACTCAAGATGGGTGATGTATACCTAATTTTGGGGGCGTCACAGAGTCCATAGTCTTATGACTGTTAAAGGTTTCAAGTATAACCCTTGACAACCTAGGACATAGTTCAAGGTCTTATGACCCTCAGATTTCTTTTGATTCTTGTTATTCATTCTTGATTCAAAAGTTGAGCTTTATTTCAGAAGTCTTTGATTCACTCGCATGTTTTTATATTGTTACTTTTATTATTATACTTGTGGGCAATTGTGCTCACTCTTGCGAATAATAATATTACAGTTAAGAATGAAAGAACACACGAGCCTTCCACTAGTAAAGGCAAGGGTAAGATTAGCAAGTAATGAAGACTGATTATTATGTGGTCATGTAATGATATTTAGACTTGATGTTGTTTAAGACTTATTATTTGTTTATGTTTCCGCACAGATGTTTAAGGTTAGTATGACCTGGGATTGTATTTATTATTCAGGTGTTGTAACCCCATAAGGGGAGGATTTATTTCTATCTATTTTATGGTTTGTTTTTATTATGGGTAATAAATATATGATGTTTGTATAGTGAACTCCAAATCATGTGGGAATGGAAGTACCCGAATTTGGGGGTGTCATAATCAACGAAGTCATAAATTGACTTTAACGTTTCATACTTTCAACATATATAACCATCATGCTCTTTGCAATAAAGATTTAAAATAGTTCATCATCAAGTTCATATAGCAAACAGGAACTGAAAGACTTGCCTCGATCGTTGTTTACTAATAGCAGTTTAACGGCTTACAACTATCTGCACTTCACGTGCCCTACACTACACAATTATATAATCATGCACATCAACTATTAGTCATATAGCAACATATAGTAGTTGTAATGTAAACTTTACACTACATCTCATAATCCTTCCTGTTAATCAATACACAATGTTCAATTTGATTGTGTTAACTTTTGACTTATATCTCACTATATTTCTTCTTAGGTCATACTTGAAGTTCATTCAAGAGTTTAAGTCTTGCTAGGACTTTTTATTGGTTTATATTAACCACATTCCATATCTTATATTTTTCACTTCAATTGAATTGAAACACTTTTTAAGTTCATTAACACTTGTCATGGCGTTTCGACGTTCATTCGTCGCACGCCCGATTCGTTTCTCTTGCGTACGCTTAGGATGCATATACAACTTATCTAATACATCATTTATTAATGTTAAGCATAATTATATTTTCTAATATTCATGTTTTATAACTTAGAACAACATCTCTTATCGTCAGAAGCACTTTGCTTGCATACGTGCATGCCCGACGCCCTCCAACTGCATTCAAATACACATCAGTCCCACAGCTGGCCATTTTTACCCCTTCTAACAACCTCAAATAGAAAACCTTAAAGAATGAAAGTTGTATCTCTACTCGTCCTCAATCCGGATCATCATGAATCGCCTCAATCGGAGTTCGTATGAAAAGGGTATGCTTTTTTTACTATAGAAGGTCAAAATAGCCCAACTTGACAACTGCTCCACCGCTGTAACACCCCAAATAGCCTTGGGGGAAGCGCTGCAGTGCCCCCTAGTAGACTGGTGCGCGATTATTTTCCAGTTTTGTTGTTCTTGCTAATTTTTTAACCTTTTTCTCCTTCCAACCTTCAAAACTTGAGTTATACACATCCAAATAAGTCTATTTTCGACTCTATGGATTCGTAATTCATATAAGTACAACATACGAAAGAATCAACAATTTATAAAAACATTAAATAACCCAAATCTTGACCCAAAACTCATTTTCATACTAAATATTCATCTTTTAACATGTTTGGCGAATTCATTCACTACGAATTTATTTCTTAACCAAATTGATTCATTCAACTTGTGTGCTTTTCATTTTTCAACGTTCTTACAACATCCATCATCAATTTAAGGTTTCCATCATGATTTCATAACTAAGTTTAGTCTCAAAATTAACCAAAATGTACATATTCAACCAAAAACTCAATTCTTTATTTTAAAACATATTTTCATGGATTTGATTACTCAAAATCCACTTATAGATGATATAAAAATGAATTATTCATACCCATTAACACTTATAACCAATTCTTTAACAAATCATTTACCAAAAAATCCCTTTACAGAGAAGTATATTCAAGAACAAAAAATAGATTTTATACCCAACTTATTACCTTTGATTTCTTCTTGAAATTGATTAAGAGAGCCTTGAATATCCTTCTTCTTCCTTCTTAGATGCTCAGACCTTCTTATCAATTTCTCAGAGAATTTCTTCTCTCAATTTCCTCTCCTCCTCTGTATTTGCTCTTTAGACTTAGCAAAATAATACCTAACTAACAAATGGTTTACGCTAAGTTAAGGGTCTCAACATTTACAACCCACTAAAGATCATAAGACCTTGTTTGGTTTAACTTTATTAAACTTCTTCTAGTTTATTTTAATAATCTTCTTAGTATATGTTACACCAAATGTTATACTTCATTTTATTTAAACACTTATCACAAAACAATTACAATTTAATTAACAAATATTTAATTCTCTAATTTGATAATTTAACTAAATTAGATTAGCGTAATAAAATATGCACCGATTATAAAATAATTTAACATAAATTAAGTCAATATTATCATATTCAAACAAATTATTTCCTAATAATTTTCATCGAATATTTATTTCATAAATATTCCGAATAAAATATTTATTCAATTCCATAAATATTTCTAACTAGTTACAAAACTCACAAACTTACTATATTAACATATTACATATATATACAATATATATTAATCTTTCATTTTATTAAAACAAATATATTCACATTAATTCTCTATTTTAATTAAGTGAATCACTCACATTATTTATGAAACTTAATTCATAATAATTTTCATTGTCCACAAGGCATAACAATCAATTTATATTATCTCACGATATAATTTTAAACTTAATTAAATTAACTAATATTATTAAGTTAATTTTCTTTTTGAAACAACTTCATTTATTTTCTTCAATAGTTTAATTAACTATTAAACCTCTTTTTCCCTAATATATGAATATATATAATTCTATTCACACCAAACCACATATTTCACAATATATATCACATATATACACATTCCCAAACTCAAAACATCTCATCATAAGAATTTTTATTTACTAAATTCTTATCTTAATAATTTCTGAAAATTCGGGTTGTCACACTGACTCTCAAATGTCAGGACCTGTATATCTCATTTCTGTTAATTGTTAGATTTGTTAAGTGTATCATTGTTAAAGTATGTCGCGAGGAGAGTAAACAAGAAGTGGAATCATGACAATAACATTTCTAGATTGAAAGTTATTCATGGTTAAACCTTGTTGACCAGTCACAGAAAGTCAATTCTAGAAAACCCAGATTTTCAAGCAGTGTCTAACAAGGTTGTCGACATCTGGATTTTTATCTGTCCCTTTTCTGTTCTTGTTCTTTGGTGTTCTCATGTTAGGTGAGATTTGTTTGAAAAAATAAGTTGTGAAAAGGTCCGACATTTATATGTCGACGATTGGACTATAAGAGTCGCCAGTTGGTTTTTTAACTAGTTGTACCAACACAACCAAGAAATGGTTTGCACATTGACCTAGTGATGTGACACTGCTAAACGGGTTTATGAAATCGAGATTCATTAGCGTCAGGAGACTTGCTTATGCGGAGGGAAGGTGTTAGGCACCCCCTGACATCCGTGTTACCATGGTGACCGCCACTTTTCAAGAAACTGTTATATGAATGGGTGTGTGTGTGGGTTAATGTGCTGTTATTTGGAAGTAGTACGAGGCCTCGTTCACACATATATATACAAGGTTTGAATTTTTGTAAAAATTCAGTTTTAAACAAGATATAGCAGTGAAGTTTTGCAAGAGAGGTTTTTCAAACCCTTATGCTCAATAGTAATTGAGACCTTTTGATACCTCCATTTTATTATGTGTTCGGCTTGATTGCTTTTATTTTCGAGATGCGAAGCATCATCGAGAAAATAGTGTACAAAGTAGTGCCGAATTCCTCATGGGCATGAAAATCATCTGAGGAAATCCAAACACCGTGAATAAATTTATAAGCTACTTACATCCGAAAATGTCCATCAAGGGAACCGAATCTAGATTCAGTAAACTAAATCTGTGATTACATGATTCCTAGGCTCACATGATACCGCAGTTTATATGAAAGCTGTAAGCAGTTATATATATAAAAGCTGTAAATATATATACAAACATGATCAACCACCACGAAACATCTCTATGGGGGACCGAAAATATAAATATATAAAAGCGGTAAATATATATATATATATATATATATATATATATATATATATATAATATATATACAAAAGAAACAAAAGCCACGGACCGATGTTCGGGAAAACACAAGCAACACAACTCTCAACGTGAAGAACGGTGTGTGCAAAGTTGAAGAGAAAGGATTTAAAGTGTGTAAGAAGGCTTACAGTGGGCTGCCAAAGAAGACTTCAATAACTTGAAAGGGATGAACACTCGGCTTTCACCGGTAGAAAAGTAGCTATATATGAGCTTACAAGTGTTTAAAATGAGAAAGCACTCAGTTTAGGGTGTGTGCAGAGCAAATTGGACAGGGCTTCCTCACCTTTTTCTCTTTGCAAAATGACCACCCCAAACCCTCTATTTATAGAGGGGGGGACCTGCAACTAGCCGCAGATGTACCTGCGGTTGCCGGGGGTGCCCCGAGCTCTGTGGGTCCTGTCGTCTCGAAGTACGTGCATGTGTGCACTGTGATGTCCGCTCAAACTTTCAGAACTGTAATCCAGGCATCTGATTGAGGTGTACAAGACCTATTTCAGACTGCCGTTGTCGAGACCTAAACAATGACATAAGGGTTATAAAAATATTATATATGATAATAAAATTAATATAATCAACATATAGATTTAATCTCAAGAGTAATATTCATAAATCAACTATAATTTGGTCCGAAAAAGAAACTAATTTTGTCGTGAATAGTAACTTATGAATAGTAACTCATGAATAGTAACTCGTGAATAGTAACTCATGAATAGTAAACTCGGCACAAAAAGGTAGAAATTCTACAATAAAATACATACCAATATTTCGGTATAATGATATTGAAAGAATAATATTTCTTAAGCTTATAAACAATTTATTTTAATTGTTTACACTTTACTAAATAATGCATTTAATCATCCTAAAATGCCAAACTCATAAGATTTCATTATCAATAACCAAAACCCTCATCAAAAATCTGCATATACCTCATATAGGATTCTCAAGCCATAAAATCCTATTTTCCAATTTTCTTACTTCACATAACATATTTAATTCATTTACTCATAACTAGTCTATTTTCATGAAAAATACCAATCAGTTCCAAAAATATTTTTTTTCTAGAATTTAGTAGAATATAGTCCCATATTGAACATATATTTTTCTCAGAATTTTTAAAACTCATTTACTATTTTTCATATGGCCAATACAGCCGAATATTTAGACATTTATCATAAATTATAATTTTATCCAAAAATTTCGAAATTCACAGAGTACACTGATATTATATAGATATACTTCCAATAAAAATTTCATCAAATTTGGAGTTAACCACAAGGAGTTATAAGGGTTTACTTTTAAAATAGTCTTTTCTCATAAAATTCACAACTCTTAATTCATAAATCCAAAAATCGTCATTTTTGGACACAATCAAGAAAACTCATCAAATTATCATTTCAATTTTTTCCAGAATTTTTGAAGGTTAGAAAAATTACGAAACAGAAAAACATAACAACCCTTAAAATCTCTTACTATCCCTTACCTCAAAAGAGCAGCACTTCTGACTTGATATCGGATATGACGCTGAAGGAAACTTGCACTGATGAATAGCAACTCACCAAGTATCTAAATACTCACAAAATACACTCGATAATCTAGAGAGAAAAAGAGAGAAAACTTATGAATTCAGGTGTGATTTTTAATTCTAACTTAGCCCTCTAGTTATAGGAAAATGTTAGCACGCCGAAGCAGACTTAACCTGCAACCTGATGGCTTTACCTGTTACTATTCTCACCCACCACATTTGAATAAAAATCTCAGCACATTTCTTCACCAACCAAGAGTGGGGTCCACCAATTCTAGAATTTTCTACCAAAATGATTAACTCCGAAAATTCAACAATTTCTGAACCAGTCATCTCGTAAAATTCATAACAAATTATACGTTCATTTTTAACGGTTCAAAATTTGTGGACATATACTCAACTTATATATGTATAACATATCCAAATATTACCACAATCCAACGGTCGGATTAAAAATTATAACCCTCGCAAAATATCTCAAAAATCCTAATTTGATTTTCTATACGTCCGTTCCGATAAAAATACAGATAAAACACCTCAACATTAACTCCTTCATTTTTAACCACAAAAATATATCCCTCATTTATATCCACATAAAATAAATATTTCCTTACCATATGAATCAATAATTAATTATTCACAAATAATATTACAGAATTACATTTATGACAACTAGGCTGTTCCTAGGAAAGAGGGGGCTTTCCAATAAGAATTTCTCCTTACTGGTGCGCAATTAGGTGACTAAACCTCTCCTTAGACAGAACTTTCTAGACATTACCAATAATGTTATCTAATAATATTATTCAAATAATATGAATTATTGATCTGATAATGAGAAATACTGTGCAGTGACAATTATTGAACAACAATAATATAAAATTTAAACGTAGAAATTATTGAATCAATAAAAATAAAATATTGAACAGTAATTACTGTAACAATTATTGAGAGTGTCTTCTTACATAAGAATTAATAATTTCAAAAATATTGTGCAATACCGTGTGCTACTGTGCAATAACGCGTATTACTATATTTTAACCACCGGGTATTCCAACAGTGTTAACGGTAACAACTACACCGTTATTTGTAAAAACTCAAATTTGTCATTTTCTTCATCCGACAGTTATTTTGTTATGGGGCCCATAAATGGCTGCGCCATTGTGCGAATATTCCCCGACAGAAAGAATATTTCACGACCAAACGAATATTCCCCGATAACAATGAATATTTTATAACCACTTATGTATTTTGAAAAAAAAATTCATATATCACCCTTAACTTTAACATTTATCAATTTAACCATTTACTAAATAGTAATTATAAGAAAAATTGAATACTTTTATTTCATAAAATTCGGGATCTTACAATTACTGTATAGAAATATATGTATGTTGTTGTTAAGACGGCGCGATTGTGGCATTGGAATGACAAAATAACGGTCCTACCCTTCACCGAGGTTATCTCCGGTTTGAGTTGTTTTAGCGATCATTGCTCAGGGTTATCTCTGAGATTGGACTGCTGCAGGTGTTGACCATCCTCAGGGTTTTATCTGAGATGTGGCTGACTTTTGGGGTTATCTCCAAGCTTGTGGAATGAGTGCCTCGGGGCTTTCGCCAAGTGTTCTGAAGCTGTTTGCATGGCTTTGAAATAAGCATTTTCGGGGTTATCTCCGGAACTGCAACTGCATGCCTCGGGGTTATCTCCGAGGTTGATACTATCTTTCCTGGTGTTGTTTGGGACTAAGACTGAGTATCTTGGGGTTATCTCCAAGATGACATTGTATTCTCCGATGTGTTTTCCCGTATTAGTACTGAACTCCTCGGGGTTATCTCCAAGGTTGAAACTGAAAACTCCAGGTGTTATTTTTGGGGTTGAGGTTGAAACTTTCGGTGGTATCCGGGTCTGAGCTGGATGTCTCGGGGTTATCTCAGAGATGGTGATACTGAGTATCCTAGGGTTATCTCTGGCATTGAACTGAGCTGTCTTCCTGGGTTATCTCTGAAAGATGATTATACCCTCCTTCAATGTTAGTAACAGGTATGCAAAAAATTTTAAGTGTCTACAGATGCCTCTTCTTTATCATATTCATGCAATGAAATGACATAGATAGGATAAAGAATACTAGACACTTGAAATGCAACAAGATAATCATGATGCAATGTATGGCAGCATGATGCAAATGTATGTAGTTTGTTGGATTGTTTTCCAACATGGTGGGATGATTGCCGGCTCCCCTTGACTTCTATCGGGATCAGATGTCTCTCTCATATGGAGGGTGTGTATAACATATTCCATCATCAGTCCTCCCCGAAGAGGATGCTCTGTTGGAGTTACTGCCAACAGTATGTGCTTGTCAAGGTTGCCTGACCTTTATTGAATGGTACATCAACGGATGAAATCCCTGCTGGGGATAAATGCCAAGGCTGCTTGACCTCTGTTGATGTGTGTATCAACTGATGTAATCATAGGATGGCTTTCGACGCGTCGTTGGGCTTACTTGCCAATGGCTGAACTGATGTCAAGGTTGCTTGACCTTCGTTGATATGTTCATCAACGGATGCAAATGCGTGATACCCCCACTGGGGATATGTACTTCGACACATAAAAATGCGTGATGCCCCCGCCAGGGAAACTGTTTGAGATTGTGTGATGCCCCCGCCAAGGATGTGTACTGTAGAATATGTAATCTTTAATTGGACAGATGCCCATGCGTGATACCCCCGTCGGGGATATGTACTTCGACACATGAAAACACGTGATGCCCCCACCGGGAATATGTACTTCGACACATGAAAACGCGTGATGCCCCCGCTGGGGAAACTCGAAAGGATTAGGGTGACGACCCTAAATTGGCGGCATTGGACCTGCGTAAGGTATTGCCGAGTGTGTCTTGTAACAGCTGAGATCATGGGCATAGTGTACCCTATGTTCAGGCGAACACCAATGAGTGATATGTAGACTCACAATTTGGTCTGAGAAAACTAGGATTCCAAGTTATTCCACTCAATCGCATAGCGTTTTTATTCCTGATTTGGGCTTTTCAGCTTGTGAGAACTCATTTACAACTCGAACTAGACTGAGCCGGAGGGGTGGAACCCACTTAGGGATTCCGCAGGTACACCTGCAGTAGCCGTAGGTGGACCTGCGGCCAGCCGTGGGGCTTTTAAGGCTGCAGGTTTGCCTTTTCAAGTCATTTTTAAATTGAGCCGCGAAGGAAATCTAAGAGCTCTTCTTCAAATCTGCTAAGTTCGGATGTCTTTCTGTAAATTCTGTCACCGTACAAGTGTTCTACACTGTCCTGGTAACGTATGCATGTCTTCTTTTCCAGTTTTTATCCGTTAGAAAATGACTTTTTATATGAAATACGTCTAAACACATAGTAATGAATATGCATGCTCATATGACTTGATAAAAAATATTCAACATAGTAAATGTTAGTATTAAACCATGCTGAACAAAATGATGTGAAAAAATTTAACTTTTGAAACAGTCAAATTGACACCTTTTTCTGCTATTTCTTATCCTATTTGAGGACAAATGAGCAAAGGTAAATAAGTAAAGTAATCCTGGTAATTAGGCTACCCTTATGGATTGATGACTTTAACTTTTTAATGCAAATAGTATGTATATGACTGTGGGCAGGTGTGGTACTAAATGGCCACCTAGTCATGCCTATGTGTATATGGATAGTCCTATTTATAGAGGAAACTATGGCAACAGTTTTCCAAAATGTAAGCATTGGATAGTCATACATTTTTAAATCTACTGTAGGCGTATGTTAAAGTAATTCATGCATGCATGTAATCATAAAATGCATTTTTGAAAAGAAAGCTCCAGGTTAAAAATTACCACACCCTTTCTGAGGTGATTTGGAGAATTTTGTCCAGATATTATGGATCCAGATCAGCAGAGTAGTTCCCGCAGGACCACTTCTGATGTACGGAGGAGGGTTTCTGAAGTGCCTTGACTCCGTTCTGTTAGACAGCCTTGTTGTTTGGTGGAGGCGGTGATACGTCCAGTCTGGGTTGATGTGTTGGACGTCGAGAACGTGGAGGAGGATGTTTCGATTGCAGACCCCGCTACTACTACACGTGTTCTGCATAGGGATTTTACAGGCGTTCAGGTGGTGAACCCAGAGCTTCTAGGTGATTTGAGTCGACACCCCTCATTTTACTTGCACACAAACGAGGTATAACGTTAGATCTTAATTTTCCTTCTTCCCTATTAATAAGGAGTAAAGGATTTTGATGTCGATCTGCATTTCATGTAGGTTCCCAGCTTTACATAGGCCAGAGGGAATTGGTTCAGCATCCACTCCATGTACCAAGCTCTGCATCCTGACTATAGAGCGATTGAGCATGACTGGGGATTTGGGGCGTTCTTTTCCATCCTTCCCCGTCGTTGTCCCTAGGGGTTACCTCAGGGCATTGTCTGAGCGCTGGTTTCACCAAACTTAGTCCCTCCATTTGCTGGACTGTGAAGTTATGATGACGCTGATGGATTGACAGTTTATCACATGTATGGAGTTTGGCGGGGAGCTAGTGCCATGTGTGGTGGACATTACCCCGACTACCGTTAGATCCTTGTTGGGAGTCCCGACTGAGGCGCTCAAGGGCAGGAATGTGCGTACAGGTCCTTTGAGCATAGATTCTATGAGTGGGTTGTTGAGTGATCCCATACCAGCTGATGTCAGAGTCAGAGATCGCATTCTTTGGCGATTGTTCCTGATGATCATTGGGGGCTGCTTCATAACAGATAACTCTTCTACGGTGTCATTTGCTTTGATTAGCGCCACACGACATATGGATCGTATAGGAGAGTATGATTGGGGTTCCTACACCTCCGCCTATGTAAGACCCCGAATTTTATGAAATAAAAGTATTCAATTTTTCTATTTAGTAAATGGTTAAATTGATAAAAAGTTAAAGTTAAGGGTGATATATGAATTTTTTTCAAAAATAAGCAAGTGGTTATAAAATAATCATTGATGTCGGAGAATATTCGTTTGGTCGTGGAATATTCTTTCTGTCGGGGAATATTCGTACGACGGCGCAGCTATTTGTGGGCCCTATAACTGAAAACGGTCGGATTTAGATAACGACAAAAAATTGAGTTTTTTTTTTCAAATAACGGCGTAGTTGTTACCGTTAATACTGTTGGAATACCCGGTGGTTAAAACACAGTAATACGCGTTGTTGCACAGTAGAACACGGTATTGCACCAATTATTGATTCTTACGTAAGAAGGCACTACTCAATAATTGTTACAGTAATTACTGTTTAATATTGTATTTTATTGATTCAATAATTGCTGCGTGAATATTTTATATTACTGTTGTTTTAATAATTGTCACTACACAGTATTTTCTATTATCGGAACAATAATTCATATTATCTAATAATATTATTAGATAACATTATTGGCAATGTCTAGAAAATTCTATCTAATGAGAGGTTTGGTCATCTAATTGCGCGCCAGTAAGGAGAGATCCTTATTGGAAAGTCCCCTCTTTCCTGGGAACGACCTGATTGCCAGTACTATGATTCTGTAATATTATTTGTGAATAATCAATTATTGATTTATATGATGAGGAAAATATTGATTTTATGTGGATATGGATGGAGAAAAATTTTAATGTGACAATTGTTGAAAATTAATATTTTATCTTTTTCTGATAAAATAATTCATTTAAATATATTATTTTAATAATATATTGATGGTGGTATTTTTATAATGAATGTGGGATATATGAGTATATGAGGAGGAAGATTATTTTTGTGGCATTAAATGATTAACACATATTTTGTGTGTTGGTGGACACAATTCTTGACCGAAAATTATTATTGACTGTAAAATCGTCCGTTTGTGGATTTCGGTCAATTTCTGTTTGAAATTAGGAAAAACTTTCTTCTGCAAAGTTGTAGAGAATTGAATTTCCTATAAAAACTCGCAAGATTCGAATTTTCTGATTAAAGGGCTATTTATTATGAATTATTGAAGTTTTGAAGTTCCGAAATAATTGATTTTTGAAAGTTTTAATTATTATTTCTAAGAAAAACGTTTTTTTCAATTGAGGGGCATGTGTTAAATGGCTGAAATCAGCTGGTGGTGTGCTTAGGAATTTTGTTTATAAATAATATTATTATATTCAATTTTCTGCTTTGGTGTTCTAAGCGTTTTCCTATAAATAGGGTGCTTAGGTTAGAATTGAAAATCACACCAGAAACTGAAGTTTCTCTCTATTTCTCTCTCTATATTATCGAATGTATTCTTGTGAGTATTTTGATATCTTGAGTGTTGCTATACGGTGTAAGTTCGTTCAGCGTTATTCCAGTCAGGAGTACAGCTCTTTTGAGGTAAGGGATTGTAAGGGATTGTAAGGGATAGTAAGGGATGTTATTTCTTCTTAAATGATATTATTTTCTTCAATATCATTATGCCGAAGTATTGATCTGAACTTTTTATCAAATTTAGAACTTTTCATGTCGGGATTACTATTCATGAGTTACTATTCACGAGTAACTATTCACGAGTTACTATTCATAAGTTACTATTCACGAGTTATTATTCATGAGTTAGTATTCACGAGTTACTATTCATGAGTTACTATTTATGAGTTACTATTCACGAGTTACTATTCAAGAGTTACTATTCATGAGTTACTATTCACGAGTTACTATTCATGGGTTACTATTCACGAGTTACTATTCATGACAAAATTGATTTCTTTTTCTAACCAAATTATAGTTGATTTATGAATATTACTCTTGAGATTAAAACTATATGTTGATCATATTATTTTTTATTATTATATATAACATTTTTATAACCCTAATGATGATATTTCTCTTTGACTTGACTGTAAAGATGGGTAGATTTTTGGTACGATCATGACTATGGGTTCTCTTTGGCCAGTAATGCAAAGTTAAATTTTTGACTGGTATGATCATGACCATTGAATTTATAATTGAATATCTTTAGCTTAAGTACAAAGGTGAAATGATCAACATGGTTATAATTATTGGTTATATAAATTTTGAAATGATTATATATTTCTTTGAGATAATAATATATTTGACCTGTAGTGCAAATATGAACTATTGAGGAATATCTTTGGCCCGTGGTGCAAAGATGAGTTGTTGATGAATATCTTTGGCCCGTAGTGCAAAGATGACTTGTTGTTGAATATCTTTAACCCGTAGTGCAAAGATGAGTTGTTGATGAATATCTTTAGCCCGTAGTGCAAAGATGACTTGTTGTTGAATATCTTTGGCATGTAGTGTAAAGATGAACTGTTGATGAATATCTTTGGCCCGTGGTGCAAAGATGAATTTATTAGTATGATTATGAACAGGAACTGTGATTTGGTATAACCATGATATTTGATGTTTCAGGTAAAGACAGGTGATGAAAATTATCTTCATCTTGGATGCGAAATTTAGAATCACAATTATGATTATGAATTATTCATATGATTGTGGAAAGGAACTGTTGATTGATGTTACAGGGATAAAACATTGTTGGTGGACTTTTAACATGGAGAAGATAATAGACTTTATGGTCTATTTGACTCTTCTAATGGATTGCTCGTTCCGCTGCAACCATGGTTGAAATTTTTATCATTTACCATATGTTCTAAATCTCTGATTTATTATTGATGAAGGCTATTGATAATTTAATTATCTTTAGTCAAGATATTCTTTACGGAGCTAGTTGTGCTCACCCTTTTGCTTCACAATTCCTTTCAGGTAATAAGAGTGTAGCTGGGTCGAGCGAAGGTAACGGGGAAATAGAACGGTGGTCTCTAGCTGTGAATGTTCTCCCGAAGCAGTATAGAAAAGTTCATTTAGTAGTTTTATTTGGTGAATCCAATAGGGTAAGGTGTACCCAACGTTGGAAGGGTGATTTGCCACTATCATACAAGATGTCTAACGACACACAACCTCGTGTCATCATAAGACATGGTTGTGCACATCCACTTGTCGAGTATATCTACGAGCACTACCTATATAATCTTGGTGTTTGTTTGAAGTATAATTCTCAGTTAGAGACAGTGGAGATAATGATATGTCAAGAGAAGACTCATCATTGGGAAGAATATGATAGTAAACTTCTCATTTTTCTTTGGGGTCTATTGGGTCAACCAAGGATAATTCTGTGGCCATATGATATCTATCATAACCTAGACGCATGGCCTCCTATGTACGAGGGTTTCCTTGAGCACTTCCCAAAGATTTTAATTTCTAAAATAGTTTTTGACTATACCTTTATGTAAGGTGTCATTGTGACGTGCTATCCAAGGTTAGGACATGAGTCACATTTGGTATATATTTGTATCCAAACTCACAGCATATGTGTTGTTGTATTTTGCACGACAATTGTTGTAATAAAGTTGTAGTTGTTATCTGTACCATGTATTTGGCGACTCAAAATGGGTTGGATGGAATGGACCTGTTTTGGGGGCGTTACAGTTGGTATCAGAGCTATAAGTAAAGAGCCCCGAGCCTCTCACTGGTGACTTCCTATTGATGGGGGATGCACCGAAGCCAGACTCTCCGTAGGGGACGCCGTTCTGCGGTGGCAAACTGATAGGTACCATTGTGAGGTGCTGTGGTTGAAGCACCATGAGAGTTACATTTGGTATCAGATTTTAGGGATATGATCTCTGGCGGAGATCGGGGAATACAACTAGGAGGGGAGAGACGAGTAAATCCTTCGCTAGTGTGTCCTACCTAAGCTTATTTGTTGGTCAGCCATACTATCTGGATATGATGTGATATGTTAATTTGTTAAATTAACCTTTGTTTTTGAAGCTGTATTCTAGAATGATATCTGAAATACAGGAGATGAGCAATGGAGAAATCATGATGACAGGAAAGATGGAATCTGAAATGAAAGCAAGGTATTCTCAACTCTTCGAAATACCAGGTATGCAAATTTCGAGGACGAAATTTCATAAGGAGGGGAGATTGTAAGACCCCGAATTTTATGAAATAAAAGTATTCAATTTTTCTATTTAGTAAATGGTTAAATTGATAAAAAGTTAAAGTTAAGGGTGATATATGAATTTTTTTCAAAAATAAGCAAGTGGTTATAAAATAATCATTGATGTCGGGGAATATTCGTTTGGTCGTGGAATATTCTTTCTGTCGGGGAATATTCGTACGACGGTGCAGCTATTTGTGGGCCCTATAACTGAAAACGGTCGGATTAAGATAACGACAAAAAATTGAGTTTTTTTTTTCAAATAACGGCGTAGTTGTTACCGTTAATACTGTTGGAATACCCGGTGGTTAAAACACAGTAATACGCGTTGTTGCACAGTAGAACACGGTATTGCACCAATTATTGATTCTTACGTAAGAATGCACTACTCAATAATTGTTACAGTAATTACTGTTTAATATTGTATTTTATTGATTCAATAATTGCTGCGTGGATATTTTATATTACTGTTGTTTTAATAATTGTCACTACACAGTATTTTCTATTATCGGAACAATAATTCATATTATCTAATAATATTATTAGATAACATTATTGGCAATGTCTAGAAAGTTCTGTCTAATGAGAGGTTTGGTCATCTAATTGCGCGCCAGTAAGGAGAGATCCTTATTGGAAAGCCCCCTCTTTCCTGGGAACGACCTGATTGCCAGTACTGTGATTCTGTAATATTATTTGTGAATAATTAATTATTGATTTATATGATGAGGAAAATATTGATTTTATGTGGATATGGATGGAGAAAAATTTTAATGTGACAATTGTTGAAAATTAATATTTTATCTTTTTCTGATAAAATAATTCATTTAAATATATTATTTTAATAATATATTGATGGTGGTATTTTTACAATGAATGTGGGATATATGAGTATATGAGGAGGAAGATTATTTTTGTGGCATTAAATGATTAACACATGTTTTGTGTGTTGGTGGACACAATTCTTGACCCAAAATTATTATTGACTGTAAAATCGTCCGTTTGTGGATTTCGGTCAATTTTTGTTTGAAATTAGGAAAAACTTTCTTCTGCAAAGTTGTAGAGAATTGAATTTCCTATAAAAACTCGCGAGATTCGAATTTTCTGATTAAAGGGCTATTTATTATGAATTATTGAAGTTTCGAAGTTCCGAAATAATTGATTTTTGGAAGTTTTAATTATTATTTCTAAGAAAAACGTTTTTTTCAATTGAGGGGCATGTGTTAAATGGCTGAAATCAGCTGGTGGTGTGCTTAGGAATTTTGTTTATAAATAATATTATTATATTCAATTTTCTGCTTTGGTGTTCTAAGCATTTTCCTATAAATAGGGTGCTTAGGTTAGAATTGAAAATCAAACCAAAAACTGAAGTTTCTCTCTATTTCTCTCTCTATATTATCGAATGTATTCTTGTGAGTATTTTGATATCTTGAGTGTTGCTATACGGTGCAAGTTCGTTCAGCGTTATTCCAGTCAGGAGTACTGCTCTTTTGAGGTAAGGGATTGTAAGGGATAGTAAGGGATGTTATTTCTTCTTAAATGATATTATTTTCTTCAATATCATTATGCCGAAGTATTGATCTGAACTTTTTATCAAATTTGGAACTTTTCATGTCGGGGTTACTATTCATGAGTTACTATTCACGAGTTACTATTCACGAGTTACTATTCACAAGTTACTATTCACGAGTTATTATTTATGAGTTAGTATTCACGAGTTACTATTCATGAGTTACTATTTATGAGTTACTATTCACGAGTTACTATTCAAGAGTTATTATTCATGAGTTACTATTCACGAGTTACTATTCATGGGTTACTATTCACGAGTTACTATTCATGACAAAATTGGTTTCTTTTTCTAACCAAATTATAGTTGATTTATGAATATTACTCTTGAGATTAAAACTATATGTTGATCATATTATTTTTTATTATTATATATAATATTTTTATAACCCTAATGATGATATTTCTCTTTGACTTGAGTGTAAAGATGGGTAGATTTTTGGTACGATCATGACTATGGGTTCTCTTTGGCCAGTAATGCAAAGTTGAATTTTTGACTGGTATGATCATGACCATTGAATTTATAATTGAATATTTTTAGCTTAAGTACAAAGGTGAAATGATCAACATGGTTATAATTATTGGTTATATAAATTTTGAAATGATTATATATTTCTTTGAGATAATAATATATTTGACCTGTAGTGCAAATATGAGTTGTAAGATGACTTGTTGTTGAATATCTTTGGCATGTAGTGTAAAGATGAACTGTTGATGAATATCTTTGGCCCGTGGTGCAAAGATGAATTTATTAGTATGATTATGAACAGGAACTGTGATTTGGTATAACCATGATATTTGATGTTTCAGGTAAAGACAGTGATGAAAATTATCTTCGTCTTGGATGCGAAATGTAGAATCACAATTATGATTATGAATTATTCATATAATTGTGGAAAGGAACTGTTGATTGATGTTACAGGGATAAAACATTGTTGGTGAACTTTTAACATGGAGAAGATAATAGACTTTATGGTCTATTTGACTCTTCTAATGGATTGCTCGTTCCGCTGCAACTATGGTTGAAATTTTTATCATTTACCATATGTTCTAAATCTCTGATTTATTATTGATGAAGGTTATTGATAATTTAATTATCTTTAGTCAAGATATTCTTTACTGAGCTAGTTGTGCTCACCCTTTTGCTTCACAATTCCTTTCAGGTAATAAGAGTGTAGCTGGGTCGAGCGAGGGTAACGGAGAAATAGAACGGTGGTCTCTAGCTATGAATGTTCTCCCGAAGCAGTATAGAAAAGTTCATTTAGTAGTTTTATTTGGTGAATCCAATAGGGTAAGGTGTACCCAACGTTTGAAGGGTGATTTGCCACTATCATACAAGATGTCTAACGACACACAACCTCGTGTCATCATAAGACATGGTTGTGCACATCCACTTGTCGAGTATATCTACGAGCACTACCTATATAATCTTGGTGTTTGTTTGAAGTATAATTCTCAGTTAGAGACAGTGGAGATAATGATATGTCAAGAGAAGACTCACCATTGGGAAGAATATGATAGTAAACTTCTCATTTTTCTTTGGGGTCTATTGGGTCAACCAATGATAATTCTGTGGCCATATGATATCTATCATAACCTAGACGCATGGCCTCCCATGTACGAGGGTTTCCTTGAGCACTTCCCAAAGATTCTAATTTCTAAAACAGTTTTTGACTATACCTTTATGTAAGGTGTCATTGTGACGTGCTATCCAAGGTTAGGACATGAGTCACAGTTGGAATATATTTGTATCCAAACTCACAGCATATGTGTTGTTGTATTTTGCACGACAATTGTTGTAATAAAGTTGTAGTTGTTATCTGTACCATGTATTTGGCGGCTCAAAATGGGTTGGATGGAATGGACCTATTTTGGGGGCGTTACAGCCTACTTCCTCAGGGGAATGTGCATGCGTTCGCAGGGCTTAACCGAGGCTTGGCTAGAATTTTACCTATTTCTGCTAGTGAGTATTTCTCTTTTAATTTCCCATGTACAGGTGAATAGTGTTAACTGACAGCAGATGTTTTGCCTTTGTGTTGGCAGTTTTGGGCCTATGAGAGGCTCCCATGCTTGCGTCCTGTGAGCGTGTTAGGATTGGATACCTATCCACGAGGACGACGATGGCATCATTCCATACTGGCGGAGGTCCCTATAGCTGAGGGTTTCACTCATTGCCGCCTACAGCTGGAGTTATTGACAGCTGATATAATCGCATGGGTTCCCTATTCTAGGGAGCACTTGGGCATTGGGTTTTAGGATGGGTACCCGACTGGTATTGAGTACGTGATTTCCACCCGTAGGGTTCCTCTCTTTATTGATGGAGGATGGGAGCTCTATTTAGGAAAGCGTGCTATTAGGAGCACCACAGGAGAGATCCATATACCGATCTTGCCTCATGTCAGGCGTTATTGGCTTGTGTTACAGTCACCCGTCATTGATATCCCATTATTGGGTGTTGACAGTTTTGCATTGTCAGAGGGTCCCTGCACTCAAGAGATATTCCAGTATTGGTGGTCCCCTTGAACCATTGGAGCCCAGACCCGCGCCACTTATTTCATGGGGGATATGGTACCTGGATCTGTGATGATGACGGATTGGCTAGCCTGTGTCCGAGATCCGACTCATTTGACACATATTGACAGTTTGACCCAGCGAGTGGCTCGGGCACATTTCTTTATCCGACATTTGGGCAGAGATCCGGCAGAGGCAGATACTTTTGATCCTTCCAGCTCAGGAGCTGGCCCCTCAGATGACCCATTTGGCTTTGTCGGCGCAGATCCTCCATTATATAGGCCTGATATCTCTATTGATAGAGATCCAGTGACTCAGGAGGAGTTACATCAGGTGGACATGATTGATGATGTAGATATTGACACCATTGTCTTCTTCTGATATGTATTCTCATTATCTCTTTTGATAGGCCTCTGTTAGTAGTAGGGCGTCTGTGCCCTATTTCCCTGTATTTTTAGCTGTACAGAGATGATGTATATAGATGATGATGTATTTAGGAATGTATGTATTGTCTTTCATTTCCTACATCATATTGTCATCTATTATCTATTTTGCATTTATCCTGTTATGTATATATATGTATGTCCATAGATATTCAGCATTGACCCCTGGATGGTCTTACGATACGGCCCATACAGATGTCTTCTTCGACAGTCAGCCGCATAAATCACACCCCACCAGTATTGGTGGTATCCCGTTTGAGATCCTGGTATGATAGTATGTCACCCCCAGATAGGGTGACTGTAGATCATCTATTACAGCATTCGATGACCCTCCTGATGTTTCAGGTTCCTATAGGATTTGTAGAGGGCATGCTGGAGCATTAGATACCAAAAAGGCAGATTTTCTGGGTCGGCATCCATGAGTTGACTCCTACCTTAGAGGCGTACGCACGGTTGATGGTGCTTCCACTGGACAGACCTTGCGCGTGGATGGCTATCGATGACATGAGCCGACAGTTTATGACTTTTACCGGGCTGCGGTGTAGAGTCGTGCAGGATGAGCTCACATCCGGCCACGTGATATCCCAGCAGTTTTTGATGGACAGATTTGGCTCAAAGGATAGTTATTCACGGCATTATGGGGATTTCACCACACCGGAGGATCAGTGGCATTTGGCCAAAGTAGATGTATTGTTGATGTGCGTATTATCATATGTGTACATGCCACGGTACATGAATGAGTTGGACGTTGGCGTCATTATGGCAGTGAGAGCTCTCAGGGAGGGTCACACCATTGTACCGATGATTATGACAGAGACGCTGAGATCGGCCACATATTGCTGCACTTATCCTATGGGAGTATTTATATGCAGGTAGGTTATGTTGTACATGTGGTTTATGTCGCACCTGAGACCTCTTGGCACTTTCCGCCGACACGGGTACTGTTTCACCCATGATATAGCTATATCGTATTCCTTCCAGCCTACAGAGTGTACAGATCCTACATCTTGGTTCATTTTCCTGGCTGGGATCGGAGATCCGTTATGTACAGGGCTCAGTTCACCCTACAGCTTCATTACTCATGCTCCTAGATTATCTCTCTCAGGCTGGTTTGAGGGGTATGACTACTTATCACCCACTGGCCGTGATGTGTCAGTTCGACTAGTTCCAGGATTTCTACCCTTTTGAGGGGGCATTGAGTCAGCGCTTGGCTTCTCACCACTTATCAGCAGAGGACAGATCCAGGTTATATGCTTGTTGGGATCAGCGTGAGCTAGCTGAGTTTTCTGTTAGCCATCTAGGCTATTTTGCAGAGTATTCCGCATGGATGGAGACAAAGACGACATTGGCTATGGTAGTATCCATAGTGTCGGGGATTGATTCAGATGATGGAGAGCCCAGGGAGGACGTTGATTCTCCCATCGAGGATGAGCTATTCCCTGGGTTGCCAGCAGCTCTTTTAGATTCTCCCAGTACTAGCACTGTCATGATCCAGCATTCAGCAAAGTACTTCGAGCAGAGTCTTCATCTAATGACCTTTGAAAGGTGTCAGGCAAGAGCCCTGATGTTGACCGCTCTTGATGGGAGAGATGTCGCTCTATTAGAGAGAGACGAGGCATTAGTACATAGAGATACCACTATTGAGGAGCGGGATGAGGCCAGATCAGCCAGAGATGCCGTGATTATTGAGCGGGATAGTGCCATATCTGCCCGAGATGTAGCCGTCATAGATAGTACTACAGTGAGATCCTTGACCACTGGTATAATTGTAGAGATGAGCACGTACATTGATGAACATCACGTCACCATGTAGATGGCTGTAAACCTGTTAGCTCATGTGGATACCCTTGTGCAGGAGACCACAGCATTACCTCCTTCTTCTGAGAGAGATGCCATGTTAGGCTTGATAGCTCGCATATACACTGATTTGTAGATGGGCTTGTATTTTTCTGGATAGACTAGCTTAGCCATTTTGTCATGTACAGTTTAAATTGTGTATATCAAACAATATTAAATATATAGTAGGGAAATATATTTTTGATCACTTCCCTTTTAAATATGATTTGTTGCTTGCTTGATATTTGTCTACTTCTTCAGGGCTTGTGATTTTGATGTATTCTGAATTCTTCCTTGATGGATGGACATTGAAATATCTCTGGATCTTTCAGAATGGATCGTAGATATGTGTGCATTCCATACCATCTTTTTAGTGTCTTAGGAATGGTTTATGTATGGAAATGTGGAGAGGAATGTTGATGTTCCTCTTTGAGATTGACCGCACCACAGATGGTCGCCAGTACTCCTATTTAGGAGGAGCCTAGTTACTTCCATCTCTTATGGATTAGAGTGTTTCTTTGAGGAACAATCGCAGCTTAGATGGTCGATGAGTCTCCCGTTTGTATGGGGAGGTCAGGCAATTCCATCCCTTTGGTCTGAAACCGAATGAAATGTGGTTGATTGAAGTTTGATCCCAGTACCAGATGACAAGTCTTTGTGTTTTGGTAGGGAGTCAGACCGAACCATAAATGGCTGCCTACGTACTCCTGTTGAAGAGGAGATCATGTTTGCGTAGTTCGAACCTGGTGAAAGAGGTTCAACGCTGTATGTGGCAAAAGGGTGTAAAGAATGGTATAGAAATGTTTTTGTGGTTTTTGTAATGAAAAGGGTGTAGAAATATTTTTGTTATTTTTGTTTTATTGTGACCGGGCCATATAAAATGGTTGCCTACGTACTCCCGGGTATCGGGGAGATCAGGTCGACGTAGTTCACCCCTCAGGATGATTTGTAGCCGATGAAAAGTTTGATCTCATGTGCAGGACAAACTTGCGGGGGAAAAGAAAGTTTGATCCCATGTTTGGGACAAACTGCAAGTGTGAAAGGTTCAATCCCTAGTGGGATAACTGAAGTTGTATGAAAAGTTTAAAAGGGAGTAAAGCCAGGCTGCTGGCTTGAAGAGTATGTTTCCCTGAGGGGCAAAGTGTGAAAAAGAGTTGTATGTGGTGAAGGGTTAAAGAACCAAAACGACTGGTGATCTGATGATCCAAAACCATGATGTTTGCTTGATGGTAACCTCAGACATAATACCATTTCACGGTGTCTGAGTTGATGAGTTGTGGAAATTCATCGCCGTCCATTTTCTATAATCTGAGAGCGCCTCCTGTCAATACCTCCTTGATAACAAACGGGCCTTCCCAGTTTGGAGCGAATTTTTCCTTGAACTGATCCTTGTTGTAAATGATCTTCTTTAAAACCAAGTCATGTTGTTTAAACTGTCGTAGCCAGACTTTTCTGTTATAGGACCTAATGATCCTTTGTTGATATAACTGATCGTGGAAGATAGTCGCGGTTCGCCTTTCGTCTATTAGAGACAATTGGTGATACATGTCTTGTACCCACTGGTCTTCATCCAGCTGAGCGTTTATTAACACTCTAAGGGATTCCATTTCCACTTCTACTGGTAGCACTGCTTCCATCCTGTAGGTCAATGTAGGGGGTTGCCCCAGTGGAAGTGCGCATTGATGTTCTATAGGCTAACAGAGTAAGAGGCAATAAGTCAGGCCATCCCTTGTGGTTTGCATGATCTTCTTGATGTTTTTGTTAGCTGCTTCAACAGCACCATTCATCTTTGGACGGTAGATGACGGAGTTGAGATGTTTGATGTGGAATTTGCTCATAACTCCTCCATCATTTTGTTGTTGAGGTTCTTAGCATTGTCTAATACAATTACCTCTGGTTGTCCACATCGACAGATGACATTATTTTTTATGAAAGTAATGATGACTTCTTTGGTAACCCTAGGGAAGGAGGCTGCTTCTACCCACTTGGTGATGTAGTCGATCATGGTGAAGATAAACCGATGCCCATTACTGGCTTTGGGCTCGATGGGCCAGATCACGTCCATTCCCTACATTGAGAAGGGTCAAGGCGAACTCAAATTGTGGAGCTCTCGTGGAGGGGCGTGGATAGCATTCCCATGAATTTTGCACTAATAACATCTCCTGACGTGATCTTCATAGTTAGATTTGAGGGAGAGCCAGTAATGCCCTATTCTAAGGATTTTTTTACAAGTAGAAGGCCGCTCATGTGTGGGCCACATATTCCACCATGGATTTCATCCATGAGCCTCTGAGCTTGGTCCTTGTCTAGACATCTGAGGAGACCTAGTCTTGCATCTCTTTTGTAGAGTGCATCTCCGCTCAGGTAGAATTTCATAGCAAGTCGATGGATCCTCCGTTTCTCAGTCAGGCTCGCCTCAGCGAATGTAGATCCATCTTGTAAGTACTCCTTGATATGCTGATACCAAGGGTGTTGGATGGGAGGTAGCTCATTCGATACTTCTCCAACATAGTTCCCATAGGCTGTTACCTTTTGCAGGGCAAATGTGATGCTTAGCATATGTTCCTTGTCAGGTATGTGAATCAAGGAGGCCAAAGTTGCTAGCGCATCTGCAAAGCCATTTCTATTATGAGGAATGTGTAGAAAGGAGATCTCTTCGAACTCCAAAGCCATCTGTAAAACTTGTCGATGGTAAGACAGCAAATGTAGCTCTTTGGTTTGATAGATTCCCGTGGATTATCTGATTGCCAACTCCGAATCCCCAAAGACAGTTAACTACCTGATGCCCATTGAACAGGCAAGTTTTAGCCCCATGATACAACCTTCATACTCAGCTATGTTGTTGGTGCTAACAAACTGCAATTTAACGGCGACGGGATACTGCTCCCCCGTACCGGATACTAGAACTACTCCAGCTCCAGAACCTTCCATATTAACAGCTCCATCGAAATACATTTTCCATGTATGGCATGTATCGTACTGATGGTGTTGCTAAACTACCATTACCCCTTCATCGGGGAAGTACGTTTCTAAGGGTTTGAAGTCCCCTGAACGTGCATCGTCCAGTTGATCCACAATTCCTTGTCCATTAATGGACTTTTGCGTCACGTAGACGATGTCAAATTGTTGTAGGATCAGCTACCATCTGGACAGCTGACAATTTAACATGGGTGTACTGAACACGTACTTGAGAGGATCCAATTGGGATATGAGATGGGTTGTGTGACCATGGAGGTAATGTTGTAACCTCATGGAAGCCCGTGCTAAAGGATAATAAGTCTTCTCAATCAAAGTGTACTTATGTTCACTGCTGAGGTAGTAGATAGCTCGTTCTCAGCCTCTATTGTCTTTATGTCCTAGCATGCAACCCATATCATTATCACTTATGGACAGGTACATGAACAGGGGAACATCATCCCTGGGTGGTACCAGAACAGGAGCTTTAACTAGCTGCTCTCTGATTGTAAGGAAGGCCTTCTGGCACTCATCATTACATTTCATGGAGGAGTTCTTCGTTAACAGCTTGAAGATGGGCTCACAGGTTGCTGTGAGTTGAGAAATGAACCTGCTAATGAAGTTGATTCTTCCCAAAAATCCCCGTATTTCCTTCTCTATCTTAAGAATGGACATTTCCGCAATGGCCTGGATTTTGGTGGGATCCAGCTCAATCCTCTTGTGGCTGACTAGGAATCCTAGCAACTTTCCAGATTTAATGCCAAAGGCGCACTTGGCTGGATTCAACTTCAAGTTTTACTTACGTAACCTGTTGAAGAGCTTTCTGAGATGGTATAAGTGGTCTTCTTCCCTCCGGGACTTGACAATGATGTCATACACGTAGATCTCTATCTCCTTATGCATTAAATCATGGAAAAGAGCCATTATGGCTCACTGATAGGTAGCTCCGGCATTGATGAGGCCAAAAGACAACCGTCTGTAGCAAAAGGTTCCCCAAGGAGTGATGAATGCAGTTTTCTCACGATCTTCCTTAGCAACCATGATTTGATGATACCCCGCAAAGCAGTCCGCAAAGAAGTAGATGTCGTATTGAGCAGTATTGTCAATGAGAATGTGGATAAATGGCACGAGAAAGCTATCTTTAAGACAATCTTTATTCAGATCCCGGTAATTCACGTAAACTTATACCTTTCCTCCAGGTTTAGGTATAGGAACGATGTTGGATATCCATTCCGGATAGGTGGACACCGTGATAATGCCAGCTTGAAATTGTTTCATAATTTCTTCTTTAACCTTTAAACTCCACTCAAGTTTCAATCGCTTGAGCTTCTGCTTGACTGGCTTGAATCCCTCTTAAATGGGAAGGCGATGAAGGAAAATGTCAGTGGATAAACCCACCATGTCTTTATGAGACCATGAAAACACATTCTGGAATTGGGCTAGTAGTGTAACCATGTCATTCCTCTAGTTTGGAGTGAGGTCTGTACCAATCTGAATTAACTTAGGGTTCTCTAAGGTTCCGAGATTGAAAGAGGTGGTTTGATCAAGGTTGGATTTAGGTTTATCTTTGATCCATTCTTTAATCTCCTGAGGTATCTCAACGTCCTCTTGTATTTCCATCAAGTTCGAGTCCAGCTTTTCATCAAAGCTACAATCCTTGTGGAGAAAAGGCACCCTATCAGGAAGTATAGGCACATCTAAATTCAGAGTCCTGAAACAAAATATACTTTCACTTAATATATATGAAACTGTTTAATCATACAAAGTGTTAGCATGTACTGACAAAATAACTGCTAATACTGTACAAAAAAGTAAACAGTTATTATTATCTACAGGGCAAAAGGAGTTTCTGCCCGTTTTACCCTTGTCGACCAATGAAAGGAGTGTTGTTCCAATAGGAAAGGGTGAAGTCCCGAGGGACTGGAATGATGGAGGGGCTGTCATCGTCCTCCTTCTCCCGAATGATGACCATTACGTCTGAGCAATCATCGTCTGGGGTGTATCTGTTTGTATGTCTATCATGGACAATAATGCGTATGCCTGACATCATCCGAACGATGTCTTATTTAATTCTTCGTTCTTCCTCTTCCACTTTTGGATCTGGGACTAGGACTTCTTTCTCCTTCATCGGTACCGGTTTAGGAAATAACATGGCCATTACATGGGCCGGCACCTTTACCCGAGACCGTACAGGCTCAAGAACTGCAGGTAGAGATAATTGCCATGTGGCTGAAGCTAGAGGAATCTTTTTATACTTATAAGGACTCCTGCGACTGGAACTAGCAGTATAGCCTAGTCTGGCTATCCCTGTTTGACTGGGACACTGAATGGGACACTTAATGCCCTGATTATTTTTGCCCAACCCTTGTCTAGGTTGATAACCCAATGACATCATTTCTTGAGTGGCCGACATTACTTCGGCAGAAATTTGGGCTATGAGAGGTGGCGCCCCCACAAGGTGGTATTGAGTATTGCTCACCTCCAGGGCATGAAAACTGACCGGCTCAACTTCTGAATTGAAGCTGATGAGTGGCATGTCACCTTGTTCAGGACATTCTGGCTCAGCGTTGACAATGACTAGGCTATTGTTGATAATGTATTTAAGTTGTTGATGAAGAGTGGAGGGGACGGCCCCAGCCATATGAATTCATGGTCTTCCCAATAGCAGGTTGTATCCTGTATCTATTTTGAGAACGTGAAAAAATATACAAAATGTATGGGGATCAATCTCCACTGGCAGTTCAATCTATTTGACAGAGTTTCGTCAGGATCCATCGAAATCTTTAATAACCATATGGCTACTTCAGATCCGATTGAGATTGATGTTCATCTTTACCAGAGTAGCATAAGGACAGATATTCAAAGATAAACCTCCATCTATCAAGACTCCAACTAGCATATATTCAGAGGACAAAATCGTAATGTGCAATGACTTACAACGACCTATCCCTTCGGGCGGTATGTCATCATCAGTGAAAGATATCACATTGTTATTAAAAATGTGATCAACCAAATGTTGAAAATTTTTCACATCCACTGATTTCGGCAAGTAGGCTTCTTCCAAAACCTTCAGTAGATTCTTCCTATAATCCTCGAAAGAGAAAACCAAGTCCAGTATTAAAATTTGATGTGGATCTTCTCTTAAGCTTAAAACCACCTTGGCTTCATTATGGCCCATAGTACGGAGGAATTTTTCAATTTTCTCCATGGGAATTTTCCCCTTTGATTTGACGGTAGGCTTCATCACCCGTTGGGAAAGATACAGTGAATTCTCCTTCAACACTGCAACAGTTGTATGCGAGGCAGATCCTTCAGCTTCTCCATAATTCCATGGGACTTTTTGTAAGCTGATAACAGGATATTGTGGTCTGAACGGCAAGAAAATTAGCTCTGGCACAGCCACTTTCAAAGGAATGTCAATTCCTTTGAGTTGAATTGCTTGAATTGTGAATGGTCTAATAGTCTCATCAGCCTCAATGAATATAAATGCTACCAACCCCTTCCATTTAGTAGGACAGGTATTCTCACTCTCAAGTAGCACAGTATCATCGTCTGCCAGTTGCAGGACACCACTGTCAATTAGATTTTGAATAAGGTGGCGGAGTGCCCAGCATTCTTCTATGTTGTGACCGCGAGAATGAGAGTGATACTGACATACTCCAGCAGAATTGAACCATCCTGAACGTGGATTTATTGGAGGTAGAAGTGAGGTAATCCTTCCTTCATTGATCAGCATCTGAAATATCTCCTCTATAGGTTGGCCCAGGTATGTAAATTCTCTTCTATTGGTAAAATCCCAATGGGCCTTGGCATTTGCTCTCTTTGCAACTTTGTCCTCCAATGTTTCATTTTCTGAAGGCGATGATGGAATATTCATAACAAAAGGGAGGAGACTAGCATGCTCCTGACTAAATAATTGGCGTGTGACTTGATGTTGATGAATCACCAGTTCTGCCAATTGCTCAATTTGCTTACACTGAGCTTTCATCTTTCGTTTCATCACAAACTGGAACTTTGCATAATCCCATTTGTCAACACCGTCTTTGTTGGTCTGGGATGATTCACCATTAAAATTGGAACTCTGTCCACTGCTCCAATTAATCATATTGACCTCTTCTTCTTTGTGTTGAGGAAGAAGGTTGTCTTGCACGTGAGGTTGATCTGGCTTTGTGACCATAATCTCACCATTGTCTATTAAATCTTGGATCTTGTGTTTCAAGGCCCAACAATCCTGAGTATCATGTCCAGGTGCCCCGGCATGATAAGCACACTTTCAAGTAGCATTGAAACCCTTCCCATTCGGGTTGGTGGGTGGAAGAAGATGTGTAATTTTATTCTGAGTCGTCAGAAGCTTGAGAATGTTCTCGAGTGAGTCCCCCAGGGGTGTGAACACTCGAGGGCGTTTGGCTTCTCCACCCTTAGGTAATGGAGGGTTTGAAGACTGTGCTTGAAAGGGAGTGTTATTTCTCCTTTGAATAGGCATATTCTGACTGTCCTTTTGACCTTATAGTATCAAGGAAACATCTTCCTCTTTCTTTTTATGGACCCTTCGGGGGTTGTTTCCATAATTTCTTGACTTAATGTGCTCGACAACAGCTTTAAGGGCAGCTAGGCCTTGAATATTTCCTGACTTCAATCACATCTCAGCCATCTCCCCATGTTTAATCATTTCAGAGAATGGTTTCCCAATACCAGCTAAGACCCTCTCATTGAAAGGAGCTTCTTGTATGTTTATGAAGGTTATAACCACTTTTAACTTTGTCATAGGAGGAATAACTTGAGCAGCAAGGCGCCTCCACCTTTGAGCATACTCTCTGAAAGACTCATTGGACTGTTTCTTGACCTTGATAATCTGGTACCGGTCAGGAGCCATCTGAGACTGAAAGTTATATTGAGTGAGGAAGGCATAAGCTAGCTCTTCCCAACTATGGATCTTTGAGTTGTCTAATCTGGTATACCACGAACGGGCTTCTCCAGTTAGACTCTTTTGGAACAGCTGCATTCTGAGCTTTTCGTCCTTTGCATAAGATCCAAGTTCTCCAATGAACACCTTCAAATGTGTGTAAGGATCTCCTAACCCATCATACTTTTCAAAGTCAGGAGTTTTGAACTTCTCTGGATAATGCACACCAAGGAATATACAAAGGTCTTCATATGAGGCACTCCCGTGTGCTCCAATTCCTTTGAGAGAACGAAGAGTTTCTTCCATCTGAAGAACCTTCTTTCTGATATCACTGGTGTCTAGATCTTCTTTGAGAGGGGTGGTATCATGAATTTTGTTGGTTATATCTAACTTCAACTCAGGTACTATAATGGCTTTATCCGAACCTTGGGTTCCGCCTTATGCGGAAGATTCAGTATGTACGGGCATCCTTGTACCCTTAGTAGACTGGTGTAGTTCTTTAAGAAGAACAGCCAAATCTGTGATTTGTTTACTTAATCCGTCAAATTCTTTGCGAAAAACTGGATTAAGGTCAGTCCGGTCTAATGACGACATGATTGACTGTAGGCTCGTGGCCTTTTTGGATTTTGAACAGGTAATAGGTCCGATTGTTTCCCTGCGAAAGACTTGCATAGTTTAGTCTTAGGGAATGTGTAAATGTTTACATGTTATGTGATGTATCTGTTTTAGGAATATTATCCTGCAAAACGGATGTTAGCTGTTTGTAATACAGGATAGCATGTTAATTTAAATATGCATGTGCACATATTTCTACATATTTCCCATTACAATGAGATGAATATGGCATGAAATTACAAGTAATTGACTATACGAGTAATTTGAAATGAGAAAGCATGAAGAGACTTTCCTCCGTGTTTGATTTATCAGAGGCTGACCTATCTTAGGTTACTCTCGCGGCTTTTTGGCATGAAGGTTCCCAAATCATCGCAATTTACTTGACGGGAAGTTAATCCGGTCTTTCAACTGGAGAGAATTTGGGTGGTGCCTTTCCTGAGCCTCAATGGAATTAGTCTTCCTACGAGTCCAGTAATCAAACACCGACAGGATAGCCTCCTGGTGGAGGAACCACACAACATACATTCACATACAACGTGTCTCACCGTTTATGAAAATGATGACATGTGTGAAGCACTAATATCACAAGCAGATATAGTGTAAAGCATTAAGTGCAAAAAATATATGCATTCGTACACATTCATCATAAATGTAAATGCAACATCCACACATAAGCATATAATAATTTTGAAAAGATTGTAATAGCGGCTTAAACCCTCTTACTGGATTCCCCAGCAGAGTCGCCACCTGTCGACGTCGGAATTTTTATTTGTCCCTTTTCTATTCTTGTTCGTTGGTGTTCTCATATTAGGCTAGATTTGTTTGAAAAAATAAGTTGTGAAAAGGTCCGACGTTTATATGTCAACGATTGGACTATAAGAGTCGCCAGTTGGTTTTTTAACTGGTTGTACCAACACAACCGAGAAAAGATTTGCACATTGACCCAGTGATGTGACACTACTAAACGAGTCTGTGAAACTGAGATTCATTATGGTCCGGGGACTTGCTTATGTGGAGGGAAGGTTTTAGGCACCCCCCGACATCCGTGTTACTATGGTGACCGCCACTTTTCAAGAAACTGTTATATGAATATGTGTGTGTGTGGGTCAATGTGCTGTTATTTGGAAGTAGTGCGAGGCATCGTTTGCACCTATATACACAGAGTTTGAATTTATGTAAAAATTCAGTTTTAAACAAGATATAGCAGTGAAGTTTTGCAAGAGAGGTTTTTCAAACCCTTGCTCAATAGTAATTGAGATCTTTTGATACCTCCATTTTATTATGTGTTCGGCTTGATTGCTTTTATTTTCGAGATGCAAATCATCTTCGAGAAAATAATGTACAAAGTAGTGCCGAATTCCTCATGGGCATGAAAACCATCTAAGGAAATCCAAACACCGTGAATAAATTTACAAGCTGCTTACAGCTGAAAATGTCCATCACGGGAACCGAATCTAGATTCAGTAAACTGAATCTGTGATCACATGATTCCTAGGTTCACATGATACCGCAGTTTATATGAAAGCTGTAAGCAGTTATATATATAAAAGTTGAAATTTTATATATACAGACATGATCAACCACCACGAAGCATCTCCATGGGAGATCGGAAATGTATATATATAAAAGCGATATATATATATATATATATATATATATATATATATATATATATATATATATACACACGAAAGCTAATAAACGCTCCGGACGTGAGTCCAGGCCCAATCGAGGCATAACTCGATAATGTTAGTCCATATATATATATATATATATATATATATATATATATATAATATGCAAAAGAAATAAAAGACACGGACCGAAGTCCGGAAAAACACACGCAACACGACTCTCAACATGAAGAACGGTGTGTGCAAAGATGAAGAGAAAGGCTTTAAAGTGTGTAAGAAGACTTACAGTGGGCTGCCAAAGAAGACTTCAATAACTTGAAATGGATGAACACTCGGCTTCCGCCGGTAGAAAATTAGCTATATATGAGCTTACAAGTGTTTAAAATGAGAAAGCACTCACTTTAGGGTGTGTACAGTGCAAATTGGATAGGGCTTCCTCGCCTTTTTCTCTTTACAAAATGGCCACCCCAAACCCTCTATTTGTAGAGGGGGGGAGCCATAGATGTACCTGCAGCTGCCCGGGGTGCCCCGAGCTAAGCGGGTCCTGCCGTCTTAAAGTACGTGCACGCGTGCACTGTGATGTCCGCTCAAACTTTTAGAACCGCAATCTGGGCATCCGATTGAGGTGTACAAGACCTATTTCGGACCGCTGTTGTCGAGAGCTACACAATGACATGGGATTAGAGGTTGAAAGAAGTCAGGAGGATGGGACCATGCCCTATCTCTTCAAGCTTCAAATTATATCTGGTGTGCTGTCTTGTGCAGTAGTCACTCGGGATTATACTTCCTTGGTTCTTATGGGACATAACTATGTATAAATGCATGTATGTTGTTGTTGAGACGGTGCGATTGTGGCATTGGGATGGCAAAATAACGGTCCTGCCCTTCACCGGGGTTATCTTCGGTTTAAGTTGTTTTAGCGATCGTTGCTCAGGGTTGTCTCTGAGATTGGACTGTTGCAGGTGTTGACCGTCCTCAGGGTTGTATCTGAGATGTGACTGACTTCCCGGGGTTATCTCCAGGCTTGTGGAATGAGTTCCTCGGGGCTTTTACCGAGCGTTCTGAAGTTGTTTGCATGGCTTTGAAACAAGCATTTTCGGGGTTATCTCCGGAACTGCAACTGCATGCCTCGGGGTTATCTCCGAGGTTGATACTATCTTTCCCGGTGTTGTCCGAGGCTGAGACTGAGTATCTTAGGGTTATCTCCAAGATGACACTATCTTCTCCTGTGTGTTTTCAGGTATTGGCACTGCACTCCTCGGGGTTATCTCCGAGGTTGAAACTGAAAACTCCTGGTGTTGTTTCCGTGGTTGAGGTTGAAACTTCCGGTGGTATCCGGGTCTGAGCTGGATGTCTTGGGGTTATCTCTGAGATGGTGATACTGAGTATCCCAGGGTTATCTCCGGGATTGAACTGAGTTGTCTTCCAGGGTTATCTCTGAAAGACGATTCTGCCCTCCTGCAATGTTAGTAACAGGTATGCAAAAAATTTCGAGTGTCTACAAAGGATTTGCAGAGCTTAGATCTTCTTCATGTTATGTTGTTAGAACCTCTAAGTGTATGACTTTTGAACACTAACATATGGACTACACAACCTTGACAATAGAACACTTAAATCATAACCAGGATTCAAGTTATTCTTAGTCAAATATGGGTTGACTAAACTGAAAATCCAATTTTCTAGAAATTTCAAAAAATTAAAAAACAACTTCTGACAAGCTGTTTGACCAGGTTAGATCTGGCTTATGTGATGTTGTTTAAGCTACCTCAATGTAATACTTTTGTACTTTGACATATATACTACTACAGTGTGACACTAGATAACTTAAATAATGCACATAATCAAAATTATTCAAGCCCAAAAAGCATTGAACAATGTTGACTGCAAATCTAGAAATTCCAGAAAGCTCAAGAACAATCTGAGATGGCTAGTTTGACCCTTAATATCTTCTTGGTATGATGTAATTTGACCCAAAAATTGGTATGTACTTGTAATATTACATGAGTACTATACCATTAATACACTTACAGGCCTATAAACTTCATGAACTAAAAATTAAAGATGGTCAAAATAGGCTTTAAAGCATTGACTTGGCTGTTCTTCAAGGCTAAAGAACACCTATAGAGAAATTTTAATTAAAAATAAATAATATTAATTAAAATAAACAGAAAATAATTATTAATAATTCATTATTAAGTTTTAAAAATTATTTTAAGTTATAAAAATTAACTTTTAATATTTTTACATAAATTTCATTAATATTTTAATTTATTTAAATATTAACGATAATAAATTTAGTTAATAATTATATTAAATAAATTAGTTTAAAATGATTTTAATATTTTAAAAATTATTTAAAAATGATATTAAGGTTTTAAAAATATTTAAAGTTATAATAAATAACTTTTAATATTTTGACATGAATTAAATTAATATTTTAATATTAATAATAATTATTTAAAAATAATTTTAATATTTTAAATATCATTTAAAGTTGATATTAAGGTTTTAAAAATATTTTAAGTTATAATAAATAAATTTAAATATTTTGACATGGATTTCATTAATATTTTAAATTATTTAAATATTAATGATACTGAAATTATAAAATAATAAAATAATTATAAATGATATTAATGTTTGAAAAATCATTATAAATGATATTAATGTTTGAAAAATTATTGTAAATGATATTAATGTTCGAAAATCAATATAAATGATAATAATTATTTGAAAATTATTATGAGCTTTAGAAAAATATTATAAATGATAATTAAATTATCTAAAATAATATTGATACTTTTAAATAACGTTTTATTAAAAATAAACTCAATAATTATCCGATAACGCAATCGGGACGCTGAATTAATACCGAAATCAAACCAGATTAAAATAGTTTGACTTGATAACTATTCTTATATGTTTTAACGACGGTTGTGAATACATGATAATGTGTTTAAGTTGTATGATGACTGTAAATAGCAGTATTATGCATTATAATGTATTATTAAAATTGAAATAATAATCTTATTAGTGATGGATCTTTGTATTAAAGATAAAACTGAATTGTGTTGTAGTAAGCGTCGATCAAGGCAAGTGTCCTAACCCTTGCATTTACTTTATGCAATGGATCTTTGTAAGCGAGTTTCTTAACTCTATCTTTTATTGAGCAAGTATCTGAATCTTTGTGTAATCAAATATCCTATATATAACTTTGAAATTATGTACAAGTCGGTTCTTGAATAGTATTCAATTTATTCATTGAATACATGTATCTAAATATTGTTTGCATGCATATGATCCATATATGATCAAGATTTATTCTGTTCTTTATGTTCCAAGTTGGGTTATGCAAGTGTCCTCACTTGTACGAACTGTTGTAATTGAACAAGTATTCTTGAACTCGAAATTCTTTGACATGACAAGTTTTGATACATACTATTAAATTTTGGTATGTATACATGGTTTAAAAGTTATCTATGCTATTTGACTCGGCTAGACATAGTTGTAAATGTATCATTGAATATTATTGTTTATGATAAAGTCGTCCAACTGAATTGCTTTAGTTCGGACTGCAGACTGAGTATAAACATCCCTAAATTAGGAAATTTTTATGCGCCAAAGGCAGATATGATGAACGCGAATTGTCGCTCCAGTATATAGTATTGATCAATACAAGGCATAAAGGGCTGATCACCCATAATGCCTGTAAGCAATGATGGTTTGCATATGAATTTCTTTGCAAACCATTTCAAACATGAAAACAATGGTTCATGTTCTATTGACCGCTCAATATATATAGTCAGTACTTTATTTCAAGAGTGTAAACGGTTTGATATGTTGTTTAGAATTGTTTCAGTTTACTTTATAACTATTGAATCGTTGTAGAAGTTGTGACAGCCCCGAATCTGAGGTCCCAAATCACCACGGATCCGGTTCGATTATTCTAAAACTATTACTATATTTGCTGAAGATATAAACATAAATTATTTATACATTAAACTTACACACTTTTCCCCAAGTTCGAGTAACCTTAACTTAATACACAAATCATAACTTATTTGACTTACTATAACATTAAGATACAACACTGTTACAAATCTAACTGCACACGTATACTAAAGCTAGAACCGATCTTTAACATTTCCTTGTATCCGAAGCATTCGCCTTAATCTGCAATGTTTATCATGATATAGCAAGGGTGAGCATAAGGATTACCCAGCAAGTCTAAATTCAATAATATAACAATATATCATGATTGAAAGAGTCAGAATAATAAGCTGGCTATAATTCAACAATATAATTGTGAACTAGCAGGAACAAATTTATAACTGAATAAGTATTATACATGAACAAATATATCTGAACAAACAAGTAATGAAGGTGATCAGCCTTTCATACCTGACTTATACATACAATATGTACAGAGTACAATTCATGGCAACCAGCAATGATTAACCATAAGCTTATCCGAATGAAACAACCATTAGTAGAGTTAAGTAAAAACAAACTTGCATGAACCGTTGATTACCGTTACGTAATTTATATTGCTTTATCCGAAGACCTAATATTAGTAATATAGATCTCTAATATTAGAATAATATCATCACAATATAATACTATCATATATATAGACATACATAGAATAACCTAAACACATAACACATAACCCTATCAGACTATAACACACATAAGACTCAGTATCAGGTCAAACTATTTCAGTCTGACTTAAGTTCGACAAAGTTCTAGCTTCCCGACGGTCTAGTCGGACAATTATTTGAGTTTAAGTTCAATTAAACTCTGCCTAACACTTAACAATTAACTTAAATAATGTTATTAACAATCAAAATATTTTTCTAAGTCTCATAATAATTTTCACATAATTATTCATTTATTTTGATTTTTCAATCATTAAAAACGTATTTAAATGAATTAAATACCACATAATTCTTTTATCATTAATATGTATTTATTAACAAATATTAATGAAATACATGTCATAATATTATAATATATTTATAATATCACAAAGTATTTTTAATACTTTAAAATTACCTTTATATGATTTTTAAACAATTAAATTCATTATCCGATAATTGCTATTAATATTAAAATATTAATATTTTTATGAAAAAATATCAAAAGTTATATTTTATAACTTAAAATATTTTTCTAGCACTTAAATTATTTTTATATGATTTATAAATCATTAATTCTATTTTTCCATAATTTATTTAATATATTTATTAAATAAATTAATTATCATTAATATTAATTAATTAATGAATTTCATCACAAAATATTAAAAGTTACTGAAAATAACTTAAAATATATTTTTTTACCATAATATAATTTTTCATGATTTTTCATAAATTAAAATCATTTTTAAATAATTTATTTAATATTATAATTAAATAAATTAAATATCATTTATATTCCAAAAATATTAAATATTTATAAAATATACTCTAAATAATTAAAAACTATTTTTCAGCCTTTAAAATAATTTTTCATAATTTATTATGCATTTTTAATAATTAAAAACTATTTTTATCCATTTTTAAATAATTTTCAGAAAAATCAAAAATTAAATAAATAGAAACCGTCGCTAAAGGGCTCTATAGCGACAGACCCGTCGCTATAGGTGTTCTTGAGTGTTCTTGAGCAAACCCAGATTTTTTGTCAGTCACTAAGGGGCTCGGTTTGACCAGCTTTTACTCCATGATCCTAATGTTTTCTTGGCAGGTAATGATATCAATCATGTATTATAAATGTAATACTACAAGCTAATGCAACATTTATGGCCATAACATAACAAGGTCGTGAGATCTAAGCTGCTGAAGTCGTTGTCAGACCAGTTCTTGAGTTTCTGGGCTGCCTAGAAACTCAAGTAGGATCGAGGTATCTACTTTGCAGCTTTAAATCATAACATCCTGGACTTGTTTTGTGTAATCTATTGGTTCAATATTGTAGACCACGTGACATGGTATAACGACATAAAATATTAACATTATAACAACACCGAATCTAAGAGACTAAGGCCGGTCAAACTAGGGGTCAGTAAACAGGTCTTGAAGATTCTGGGTTACCCAGAATCTCCTTCCGGGAAGCTGGTCAACGGTAGTTTGACCTCATATAACTTTGATTCCTTTACGTATTTGAGTGATATAAAATCTTATACATGTAGACCATATGATAGACTACAATATTAATACAACAACTTGGCCAAAAAAATCAAACAGCTGCAAGATTAGAGGCCAAACAAACTTGTCAGAAAGTTCATGGAAATTCTGGGTTTTCCAGAAACAGTCTCCCATGGTCGGTCAACCATGTTTGACCACCTATAACTTGCAAACTAGACATGCTTTGACCCTGTTTCCAGTTCCAGATCATAAACAACATGGCATACTACAGATCTATAACATTAAACACACTTAACATCTAACAGGTAAAGATCTAGAGGCCCTGACATATGACTGTCAAGCCACTTTTTGATCTTTTTCCAGATTTTCAAAACATCAAATTTCGAGCATAAAAATGATATGGATCTAGGTTTTGACAACCCAGATCATCAAATGACACCCTCTGACACATATCTAACCAATCATTAACATAAAATCACATGATTTACTAAAATTAGGGTTTATACCATTTTGATGCTTGATCTTGAATTTCTGCCTTTTGATTCTGTTTATGGAAGGCTAAATCTTGATCATGGTTTGGTTTCTCACTCTTTCTCACTCTAACTCCCGAATTTCTAGAGAGCGAGGGTCTTGGGAGAAAGTGAGAATTAAAGTGGCTCTTTTCTTTCTCTTTAATCTATATAATGTATTATGCAATGTATGTTGGCTGATCTAGATGACTTATTGCTGGACAAATAAGTCCCAAGCTAGTGCTAGGGTAGTTCACCCACTCCTTTAGGGCTAGATCTACAAGCAATCTTCAATTATGCAATAAGGGTAGAATGGTCATTTTGCACCAAATTTTAATTCTCGAATTGTCTTTTGATGCAAACCCTTAGGGTTTAGGGTTTTAAGTTAGGATTTAGGGTTTAAACCATTTTAGGCTTTAGGGTTTAACCCTTAACTTGTAATTTAATTTCTAAAGTTTCCAATTTAGGTTTTTAAAAATAGAAATTAATATTTCTAAATTATAATTAGAAATTTCTAATTCTATTAAAATTTCATAATCATAATTTAAATCTTGCTAATTAGGATTAGTATTTCCTAATTAAAATCGCTAATTTAGCAATTAGGGTCAAAATCAGTCATTAGGGTTTATAACCCAAAAATTAGGGTTTCTAATTACTTTAACTTGAAAATTAGAATTAATATTTCGTAATTAACATTAAAAGTATTAAATTAACACTTAGGTTTTTCCCTATTTACAAATTAGGGTTCAAATTTTAAAATTAGGGTTTTCTAACCACTTAGTTAAGATTAACCTTAATTAATCTTATAATTATTTACACTTACGCCATTAAGTTCTCAATTTAGGGTTTTAAATTCTTGAATTAGGGTTTCAGATTCCCGAAACTGAAGATAGGGTTTCAGAACCGATTTGTAGGGTTTCTTGTTAATCGCTAGGGTTTTCTAACCGAACGTTGACGTTATTAATATATACATAGGGTTTGTTACAGATATCGCTTATTTGGTCAACCCTTGACCCTTAACCACATTCTGAATACATAAATAACCATATACACAGAACATATACACATATACACTTAATCCTGAATAATTCACCTAAATCCTTCACAGAATTTTGAAATACTCAAAATTCCTTCTTAAAAATATCAAACACATACACTAATTTTCTGTCTAGGTTCTAATTTTGAACCTTAAATCATTTAATTATGATTTTAAAAAATTTCTAAATTCTCGAATTGTCACAGAAGTATACCTCAAAGAAAATATTTATTTCTTTCAGCTAATGTTTATTATCTACTATTAGTTGCTGAGCAATTAAATGCTCTTTCTTGCTTTAAAATTAAATATTTTCAGCTAAGCATGGTCGACCAGACGATTTTGGCAAGGACAAGGGAAAGGGGAAGCTAAAGGAATAATTATAAAGTGTTATTTGTAATAACTGGAGCTATGTATTATGATAATATGTTATAAATTATGTAATAATGTACTTGAAGGTCGTCGTACCTGGGGATTAGACAACTTTGGTATAATATTTTTAAATATGTAATATATTTAGCAATTTAATGAATGTATTGTGCAGCACCAAGTACGGGTTATAACTACCCGAATTTAAGGGCGTCACAGGTTGGTATTAGAGCTTTAGGTTAAAAACCTTAGGTAGAGATACCTTAGGCTAGATAGAAGCTTTGAAAAACAAATAACTCAAATAGAGTTTAAAGGAGATGAATTAAATAAATTTATCGTAAAACGAAATAAAAAGTAATTTATATGAAACTATTGTCTGCTATGTGAATATAATATGTACTATGTACTAATCAAAAATAAAATTATGTGTAGATGTCTGGCGGAAAAGGATTTGGAGACTCTCATATCGTGAAGAAGGAGGAAATCACTCCACCCGAGCTAATATCTAAGCCAATAGTTGAAATAGAAACTCACATTGGAAGCAACCATATATAGGTGATCATTTTGGAAAATATAGTACCGAAACTAGTGATGGTGGTAATGATAGATAGTGATCCGGACACGAAAGTTGGATGATCAGGCATCAACTGACGTGCATAATTTGAATAATAAGGTTTTTTCTCTAGAAAGGCTCTTAGAAATAATGGAGGAACAAGATAAGTTAAAAATCCAAATTTATCATATGGGAGCGAAATACAGCATACCGAGTGCAGGTCCAAGCAAGAAGGGGAAAAGAAAGATGAATGACCGTGATCTAGAATATTCTGATTATGACCAAGGGAACTTTAATAAAATAGGAAAATGTACAAACTGTAAAAGGAGGCATGAAGGCGTATGCATGAAAGGGAAAAAAGTATGCTATAATTGTGGGCATGAGGGACATATTTCTCCCCATTGCCCCAACCTAAAGCAAGGTGCATGTTTTATATGTGGGTTGGTAGGTCATAAGGCGAAAGTTTGTCCAGGAGCAGGATAAGGCGTAGGAAATAAGTATGATAAATATTAGACGAATATGTATGGTAGATGATGTGTATACGATATGCATATGTGCATAATTTATTACTCCGCACTTTTGTATATATTGTAGCAGAGATTCCCGACTTTTGTAGTCACAAAGGGATAGTAGATGTTTATAGAAATATGTGTTATATGATATAGAGTATTGTGAACTAGTTGAATGAATATGAATATATGTTTGATTAAGTAAATAAGCTTTGAGAGTTAAAATAATAATTTAGTCCCGATGTAGAATCTTGCTAATATGTTGGCACAAGCAATGCAGAAAGAGCACCACTAGCAAGGAATCAGCCAAATAATAGGTTGGCCAACTTTAAAGACTTCAAGGTAGTAGGACCGCCCGAATTTAGAGGGACAACTGACCCTATAGAAACCCAAACTTGGGTGAAAGATATGGAGAAAGTATTTGTTATTGCTAGGGTAGCGGAGGAGAAAAGGACAACTTTTTCTACCTATTTGATGAAGGGGAGGTAAATTTTTGGTGGGAGACATCAAAGTAGGGCAAGAGCAGGAGTGGTTACATAGACTAGGTTTAAGGAACTGTCCTTCGAGAATTATTTCTCGACCAGCATGCAAGCTAGGATGGAGGTGAAATTTTTAGAATTAAAGCAAGAAAATATGTTTGTATCAGAATATGTAGCTAAATTCAATGAGTTAGCTAGATTCGCTCCACACTAAGTGGATAAAGAAGCAAGGAATGTGAGAAGGTTTGAGTAGGGTCTAAAACCCTGGCTCTACAACAAGGTTGCGGTATTATAGATTGATTCTTATGGATCAATTCTGGAAAAGGCTATTATAGTCGAAGGAGGAAGTAAGGCCATGAGCCTATACAATAAAGAATAGAAGAATACACAACAAAAAATTGGGGCTTCAACAACAATTAATTTTCGTTGCTAAAGGTGGCAAATTTTGTTGCAAAAGGGTTTTGGCAACAACTTTACTGTCGTTACGTCTTTCGTTGCGTAATGAGCGTTGCTAATTGTTCCGCAACGAACGTTTTTTTTTCGTTGCCAAAAGTAATACATTTTGCAACGAAATTTGGCTTTTGTACAGAGACATCGATCTTTTAGCAACAAAATGTATTGTTGTAGAATAATTAAAATTTCATTGCTAAAAACCTCATTTCGTTGCAAAAGCCTGCTAATTGGCAACGAAATGAACTCTTTTTTTTGCAACGACCATGCATTTTAATTGCAATTGACACCAACAACATTTTTTGTTGTAGTAAATTATGAAAATTGTTGCCTAAGCTTGCTTTCGTTGCTGAATGTAAACTTTTTAGCAATGATTTTCGTTGTTGATTATATTATTTGGCAACAACATTATGCTGAATCAGCAAGGAAAATATTTGTTGCTGGTTATTTTTCAATAGCAACGAAAGTCGTCGATTAGCAACGACATTATATGTTGCCGTTTCTTTATATGTTCAGCAAAAGTTGATATGATTTGCAACGATAAAAAATATTGCCTTTTATGTTAGTATTAGCAACAATATCCTCTCCGTTGTTATTAGGTTAATTTTTTATTGCCAAATATTATATTTTTAATGCCATTAGCAACAAAAAATTGTTGCTAAATGTATAAAAAATTGTTGCTATATTAAAACTTATTCAATACTTTGGTAACGAATTATATTGTTGCCAAATCAAAATTTAACATTCTTTTTTTGTACCTGGTTGGCTCAATGTCCCTATAGCAAATAATGGCAAAAATACAAAAAACTAAAATATTATTAACTTAATAAAATCATCCACTACATAATCATTCATTATCTTTACAATTAACCATCTAAAGCTACCACAGTTCTTCAATCAAAGTATATATCTATATATAGAGAGAGAGAGTACACTTCATAATTTCGTCCCTTGTCTTTTGTAAACATGGCACGAAAATTTGATACCCAATATTGTAAGGCAGGTTGTAAAAGCAGTCTTCCTGCACATATTTAAAAATAATAGCAAGTCAGGAAAATGAAGCAAATAGGTCACCAGATGCACTTAGTGCCAAAATCAATACACAAAGATAATAGAGTTGCCAGAAAAAGACAAATAGGCAATCACAATATCATTTGCTACAAATCCAAATAGAAAAAGAACCTTCAGTACAACTATATGATTGCTCTGTTACAAGAAAAAATTGGAATCTTAATCGGCCATTTCATGAACCTTCAGTGCGACTATAAATGTTGACATATACATATACTTTTGCAACATAACGAGCTAGACAACTGTGTATGAGTTTGCAACAACTTCCCTAATATATATCAGGAAGCAATCAATTTTTCGTTGATAATTTTATTTATATACGGCTTTAGTGAAGACAAACCAGCTTAACCTCAGACTCCACATCGGAATCTTTGCCACACTATAACTGTTACAAATTGAACTTTTCAAATAAAGTTTGGGAACTTTTTTAGTAATTTTATTTAAGATAATATATAGATGTAGCACAAGCACACATGTCAAGTACTGACTTACTCTACCATATGTAGTAGATTAAACAAAGATGAATTTATGATAAGAAACAAACAAACTTTTGAAAATTTATTGTAGACTGCAAGAAATTAAAAACTATTGTAAATAAATAAAGTTACCTTGTATTGTCATGATTAGGGTAGTTATCTACATATGAAAGATCCCCGACAAACAACACACCTTTTCCTTTCATTGGATTTAGTTTATAATGGTTAAGTGTCTGATTTGAATCATAATTCTGACCAAGATCCCCTGCAATAAAATTATTAATAATGTGAATAAAAGGTATATAGACAACAAAAAATGTCATATAGATTCATGATGTTACATCACAACTGTGTTTTCCCTTTTGAGATTCATCTAAACATGCAAAAAACTCTAGCAATTAGTCTAATTAAAATTTCTTCTTATTTAGTACTTCTTTATTAAGTCCTGATGTCCAAGGTAGTACACTACATTCACATTTATTCAGTTTAATTCTTTGAAATGCATAAAGTAAAAAAGCTTGGAATTCGCCAACAGGACAGAAGATTATTGAACAAATGTCAAAACTTTATTCATTAGCCCTTCTTTGGAATGCTAATATAGGAAGAGCAGTTTACCAATGAGGCCAAAAGTATATGGGACATCAGGTCCAACTACAGGAGGAATGATGAACCAAAAAGTTAGCAAAGAATGTCCAATCCCAACTTTGTAGTAATACTTAGTATCAAACTGCCAAAAAGAAGTAAGTAATTAGTATTAATGCATGATCACATTCATCATTTTTTAGAGAAATTCTCATAATTCCAAACATATTTCATACCAAGAAGCTCAAAAGTCAAAACTATCCATATTAGAATGAACCATGAATATAAGGAAATCACGGGAAAGCCAGAACATCCAAAATAGCATAAATTTACCTTCAAATTATTAATGGTGCAGTGATGGATGTACCAAGAAATATAATTGTAATATTTATAGGTTGTAACCTTGCCCTGTGCCTTTTTGTTGTTATTGTTGAGATTTGTGTGACGATTTGATTGTTTGAGTTGTGATTCTGGGGACAGAATCCTTGTAATGAGGGAAGGACGTAACAATCCAAAATTTCAAATTGTAATAATATATATTTATTGAATTATATAAATATTTATTTGATGTATTTATTGTTAAAATTGATGAAATAAATATTTTATTGATGTGGTTATTATTAGTAAATATTAATGAATTAAATTTATTAGATAATATTCTAAATTAAATTAATTTATAATTTAGAGAGTTGTAATAAAACATGAGATGTTATATTGTCGTGTTGATTTAATAATTTAAATGGTATATTAAATTATTAAATAAAATTATAATGAAATTATAATTTTGTGTTATTTGTTTAAATGATATATTTAATTAAAATATAGTGTGTAACTAATTTATTTGATTAATATTGGATATGAAGATCCAAATAAATAATATGTGATTATAAATTATAAACTAAATTGTTTATTAAAATAATTAAAGTAGTTTTAATTTGATTTAACCCAAACAAGGCTTAAATATATTAAGTCTTTAATTTTAAAGAGTTTTGCCAAACAAAGCCTTATGGCTTTTGGATTTTCAAATTTTAAATTATAATAAAATAAATAAAATAATAAATATAATATATTTAAAACATATACGTTAGTTTGTAACTAATATTACAATTAGTAATAGTATTAAGATTATATCAGTTTTATTTTTTTTACGCTTAGCCATATCAGTTTTCTTTATGCATACTTGGCTAAGTCTGAGAGTTCAGAGAATTGAGAATTGAGAGAGATTGAGAGGAAACCTAAGAAATTCACAGCAACTTCAGTTGATTAGCAAGAGTTGTCAAGCTTATTGAAGGTATTGTTTATATCTTTAATATTATATATATATATATATATATATATATATATATATATATATATATATGAATTTACGGCATAAGATTCTAAGTTCTATGAATTTTATCTCTTTCAAAATGTTGCTATACAATTGATTATGGGGATTATATGTGTTTATGATGGTTAGAGTTTATGTTTAAACAAGAATTTGCTATGCTAATTACAGTTAAAAGTAGAAAAATAATGACAATGTATATATTTTGCTTTTGGCTTATGAAAGTACCAATTATGGTGGCCAATTTGTATGTTAATCGGTAAATTGAGTCTTGTTTATGCTAGTCCATTAAGAAACGAAGAGAATATAGTTTGAACGAAGTGATTCGGCGTAGAATTGAAATCATAGTGATGAATTTTGTCTAAGGAACTCAAAAATGGTGTTTATGTATAAAAATATGAAATTTGAGAAATTAAAATAGTTTTAGTTGTAGTTAAATTGTTCTATATTGATGAATATGTGAGGAAACATGTTTATAATAGTTCTATATCAATTGTATATGTTAATTTCACTATTTTGTGGGTGAAATTCATGTTAGTTGGGCTAAAAACGGCTACTGCTCATGTCGTTTTTGTTTCTGTATGTGCACCAACGCAGCTGCACTAGTGCCAAGGCAAAAAATTGTGCAGCTGCGCCAGTTCCAAGTATGTGTATGGCGCAGCTGCGCCATACACTGATCTGAGGCAGAGACTTCTGTTGCTGCTACAGTTCAAGGGTAGCGACATACTTTGGTCTAATGATGTGTTAGTATAATAAACATGTAATAATATAGTTAAAACAGAATCGTGCTATGTGGTTAGTAGTTTCACAATTTCAAATGGTTAGTAAGTGATGAACGTGGTATATTAGAACTTTGTGAGCATGATGAATAGTAAATAGGTGTTATGAAGGTTAACACTTGTAATTTCTGATATTTGTATGGTAGCATAAGACTTGTGCTAAAATAACAAGTTTAGCTAGAAATACATATGCTATGGTATTTTAGTATGTCTAAGAGATATTGTGGTTCTAAACCTGTGATAACCCGGGATTTCGAACAATCAAAATTTTGCGAATAATTTTTTTATTATTATTATCAACTTAGTGACAAGTATCTGTGATACGAGTTTAGAGAAGGAGTCAATTTGTGTATTGACTAAGAAATTAGAGTAGAGTTGTGCTTAACAGTAATAGAAACCCTAACCCTAAGTCCGGATAGGGATTCGATAGAAAATATAATTAAAATAATTATATTAATGAGTACATGTTTGTACTGTATAGATTTATTGATCAATGATTGATAGGATAAGGTTTAATATTAATAAACCCTAATAAGAGATTAGAAACCCTAATCTCAGATTTAGAAAATCGATTGTACAGTTGAAAACCCTAATTATATTTTAGTTATCTTAATTTTCTATTTTACAAACCTAATTGTAATTTGAAATTTTTATTTTTCTATTTAGAAACCCTAATTTGTGGGTTGTAAACCCTAATGACCAATTACGAACCTAATTGCTTAATTAGCAATTTTAATTAGGAAATATTAATCCTAATTAGCAATATTTTAGTATGATTAAGAATTTTAATATAATTAGAAAATTCTAATTATAATTTAGAAATATTAATTTTCTATTTTGAAAACCGAAATTCGGAAATCTTGGGAATTAAATTAAAAACCTAGGGTTCAAATCCTAAACCCTAAAGGTTTCAAACCCTAACCTAAACTCTAAACCCTAAGGGTTTGTGCAATTGACAAGAATGCCATTAAAATTATTTTGTAAATGTCAAAAATGCCCTTTATGGGATTTTTATTAGGAAACTTGTAAAAATGGCCAAAACCTTTAGTTGTTGACCAACTCTCTTGACTTTGTGACTTCAAATCTCAGCAAATCTGATCCAATTGACACCTAGCATGCTTGTATACAATGTATCTAAGTTATATAAAAGAATTAGAGAGAGAAAGTGTAACCATTTTCCTTATTTTCTCTCCAAGCTCTTACCAACTCCCTCTCACACAAAAACCTCCGAAAATCTAAGGAAGATCAGTCACAATATCAGTCCTTAGAACACCCAAAAATAGATTGGAGAGCATAGATCAAGAATTGGAAAAGAGAAAGGTATAAAGCCCTAAGCCCTTTTGATCTTGTATGCTAAGTCAACCTTTGTGTTTATGTGTTTAGATGTTTGCTAGAAGGTGTTTTGTGACGATCTATGGTGATATACCATAGATCCATAGCATCAAATAGCTTTAAAAACGAAGTTTTCCAAAACTGTCCAAGAACAGATTTTGTGCTCTGACAAGCAAATGTCAGACGGCTCAGATCTCTGTCTGTTAATGTTTTGTTATTGTTTATGTGTTAGATCTATGGTTTGGTATGTTGTCTTTCATCTGAAAGTGGTTGTATAGCCATTAGAGGTCTAGATTTCATTTTATTCACGGTCAAAACCCGTTGACCGGGCATGACCATGAACTTTCTGGGTAACCCAGAAAGTGTAAGATCAGCGTCTGACATCTTTTTGAACAGCTCAGATCTGACATTGTTGATTTTTTTTAGGGTGGTTTTGTATCGAGCGTGTAGCCTGATATTTTTACTATACATTTATGGCTTCATATCGTGTATATAATCAATAGATTGATCGGGGTAAGTGGTCAAACTAGGCCATAAGGCCATGACTTGAATTTCTGGAAATTCCAGAAAAGCATATGAAAACTTTTTCTGACAGACTTTGACCGTGTGATTCATGGTAGATCTGTTGTTTTTAGACTGATATCTTGACATCTAGGTGTTCCTTGTCAAGTATACTACATGTATAAATACTAAAACCACCAAAACAATGATCAGAACCTAGACTAATTTGTATTAGAAAGTGACCAGTCGAGGTTCTGGGTTTCTGGGAAAACCCAGAAACCGTCTGACAAGAAATTTGAGACGCTAGATTGTTTTGTTGTTTTGTTGTATGATCATGATGTTGGTTGGATATTGTAGAGTTACAGTTTAACTACATAATCGATGCTTAACATTGCTTAGAACTAGTACAGATTGGAAATTACATACGGTCAAACGTGCACCCTTGACCACTGTCTGACAGTGTTCTTGAGCACCAAGAACACCTAAGGCGACAGACAAGTGTCGCTATAGGCTTTAGCGACGGTTTTGAATTATTTTATTTTCAGAATTTTTGATAATTAATTAAAAATAGAAAATAAATTATAAAAATTACCAAAAATGGTTTTAAAAATTATTTTAAATTATGAAAAATAATTTTTGATCAATTGGAATATTTTTCTTTAATATTTATAATTATTTAAATATTAAAGGTATTTAATTTATTTACTTAGTGTGTTAAATAAATTAGAGAAAAATGATTTAATATTATGAAAAATTATTTTAAATAAGAATAATATATTTAAAAATATTTTGAGTTATAAAATGTAACTTTTAATATTTTTGGAGAATTTTCATTAATAATTTAATATTAATGATATTAGATTTATTTAATTATTAAATTATATAAATAAGATAAAAATGATTTAAATGATTTAAAAATTATTTTAAATAAGAATAAAGTGTTAGAAAATATTTTGAATTATAAAATATATATTTCAATATTTTTGGAGAATTCTCATTAATATATTAATATTAATGATGTTAGATTTATTTAATTATTAAATTAAATAAATGAATTAAAAATAATTTTATTGATTTAAAAATCATTTAAAAATGAGAAAAATATTTTAAAAGTATTTTAAGTTATAATTAATGACTTTTAATACTTGGATAATAATTTCATTAATATTTAGATATTAATGGTGATGATTTAAAAATAATTTTAATTACTTTAAAAATCATTTAAGTAGAATATTAATGATTTAAAAATATTTTAAGTTATTAACAATAACTTTAATATTTTGACAAGTATGTTATTAATATTTTTATATTATTAAATATTAATAATGATAAGATTATTTAATAATTAAATCATTTAAAAATGATTTAAGTGTTTGAAAAATTATTATAAATTATAATAATTGTTTATAAATTATTAAAAGCTTCCGAAAAATATTATAAACGATATTTGACTTATCTAAAATAATATTAAAGCTTAGAGACCAAGTTTAATTGACAATCAATGTGTTAATTATCGGATAGGGTAACCAGAACACCGAGAATGCACAGAGGTCTAACCAGACCGAAATAGATAGACTGGATAACTGTTTATATAGGTTATAAACACTAATGTGGCTATGTGGTAATGTGCCTAGGAGAAGTTTGACTGTAGAATACAGTGTTACGTGTTATAAATATTATGCTAATTGTGAGACCGTCATTGTTGATTATAGGTCTTACGAACGCAGTTAATTATATTGTGTAGCTGTAATCAACGCGAAAGGCAAGTTTCCTAACTCAACCTTGAGTTATATTCATTCAATTATTTTAATGGTTAATTATTGATAATTATACCATGTCCAGGGAATTTATTGTTGAATATTCGCAGTTAGTGCATGATTAAAATTCAAATTGAATTATTGTTGTTGGATATTTATATATGTAGAAACAAATATTGACAGTACAGATATTTCCTGTTTATTGTCAAATTATATTTAGAAATGTCTTAGCTAATTATTCTGGCTAGACGAACATTTGTTAGAACTTGATAAATACGAGAAGAGAAATCAATTGTTATTGATAGATCGATGCCAATTATTTCGGCTATATCAATAAGTAGGTAGAATTTGAAATCACAGTATTTCGTTGTTAAATCAAAAATATTGATTCTGAGACTGAGAAGAACAACCTTTTATATAAAGGGAACATTTTGGGTCGTATATTCGACCATTGCGCGCTGTTAAGTATTATGCATAATATAGGGTATAATAAAGCTGGTCACTTGTTATACTTGCAGAGGGGTATGATTTAATCTTTATGGTTATCTGATACGCCTGCGTATGTATCAAAGTAAATCTTTGATAGATACCCGAGAAAATAAGTTCAAAGATCTGGTGAGATCACTCAGCATAAATCTGGAAATTATTCCACTTTGTTATTGCGTAGAATTGATTCTTGTTTATTCAATAGAATATCGTAGAAACTTTGAAAGCGTTGTACTTTTTCATTATCATATTATTGTGTTGCCTAGAATACGAGAAAACTTGTTATTGATTAACGAATTGTTTAGCGATTTCAAAGTTCCCCGAACTTTGGTATTATTCTATCAAAATAGATAGTCTATTATTCTGATACTTATACATTCACTGTATATATCTTAACTTGCGGGGAAAATTTGTTGCTCACCCTTGCTAAATAAAACTTTTTAGTTAGGGACGAAGTTGCAGAAGATGCTGTGAAGAACAAAGGCAAAGACATAGTGATTAATTAGTTATGAATAACATTATTATTATGTTGTATTTGTGAACCTTTTTTGTATAACTAAAGGGTATGTTTGTAATGTTAAGGTTAGAGAACCTGGGGTAATGTATTAACTATATCAGTTAATGAAGTGTATGTTCCTACTTATAAATAAATGGGTAGTTAAATATTATTTATATTGTGGATCGTGAACACCAAACTCGGGGGTCAGGTAACCCAGATTTGGGGGTGTCACAGGTTGGTATCAGAGCTGTAGTGACCAAAGTGTCACCAGTTAGTAGAAGAACTGTAGGTTATAAACTTTAAGTGGGGTGAGGGAAAACCCTAGGATTATAACCATAAGCGAAATCTAGAAAACTCATTTAGAGTACTAAGTGAGGGATTGCCGAAGCGTATCGATAATGAGATATGTGGACACATAGTGTGAGAAGTTGGTACTGGAGAAGTATTAATCAAGTCATTTAGACTGATTGTAGGATGTCTAGAGAAGATGAAATGAGTACGGAGATGCTAACGGCTGTTGCACTAGTGCCAGTAGCCGAGGTGCCAGCGCAAAGCGAGTTAGTTGAAAAGGTGGGAAAAGATGAACCTATGGTCAATCTGGGGAGCGATCATGACGATTATCCCGAGATGTATCTGAGTGGAGATGAGGAGGCAGAGCCTGAGCCAGCTAAGGTGGATTTAAAGAATAAGATCAAAGTTGAAGAACAAAATCAACTAGCTGCAGAAGTTCAAGAACTCCGGAGAAAAGTATTTCTCTTGGAGGAGTTATGGAAGACGGAGCGAGCGTTACATGAAATGATTGAAGAATAGAACGAGCTGAAGGCGCAGGTGGAGAGGATGAAGACTGAGGGTGATGGATCGTCTGAAAGAACCAGCAAGAAGGGCAAGAAAAAAAAGAGGGAGAACGACAGCGATGATTCTAAAAGTTCAAACCCGAAGAAGAAGCAAGTATGCAGCAAGTGTGGAAAGACTCAGGTGGGAGAACGGGTCACGGATTCAACAAGTGTCCCAGTAAGAAGAAGACGGGTGAAGGGAGTTGACGTTAGATAGCTTAAGTTTAAGCTATAGTATCTTTTGATAGTGTATTGAGAACAATGTGTGAACGTATGTAAATATATATGTTTGTATGAGTGAAATCTTTATTTTCTATATAAATATAAGATTAAGATTAATTTTGAGTTCTTAAAACTCATACTTATGGTAAGTTCATGGCTCATAATTGTATGAAATGTTTTGAACCCTCAGCGAATGGGCGCCAAAGGTCTGACTAGGATAAGTTCAGACACTCATATAATTATGGCAAGTTCCTGAACCCCTAGGTGTGGTAAGTTTGATGAACTGGGAATAGTTATTTGTGAATGGAGAATTAAATTTATTTATTTATTTTTGTATAAAGTTGGAGAATTACAACTTTTGTTTAAAGTTGTGTTGTTAATCCTGATATTATTTAAAAAGGGATAGTGTTATGTGTTAAGAGCTAAATGTACTGTGTGCTATTTGAATAAATATGCGATTATATGAGTTTTTTTTTACTATTCTTATTGTGTTATTAATAAGAATCTGTGTAAAGAAGGAGAATTAATGTAAGATTTTTATCAGATAATGCCGCCAAGGAAGGGAAGTCTAAAGAGAAATATGGAAGAGCAATTTTTGAATCTGAAGCAGGAAGATATGACGGTGACAGAATATTTTGTCAAGTTCAACGAGTTAGCAAAATTTGCTCCACATCGAGTGGACACTGAGGAGCTTAAAGCACGATGTTTTAGGAACGGATTGAAATCGTTGGTACTCGAGATGTTGGATGTGCTGCAAATTAGTTCATTTTCAACGTTATTAGAAAAAGCCATTATCGCTGAAGGAGAAATTGAAGCTGTATTGAAGAATAGTCAAGAACAAAGAAAGGAAGCTGAAGGAAATATTATGATAGGTGGTAGTGGAGGTAGTAATCTTAATAAACGTAAGAGGAATTGTGACATTAATAATCAAGTAGAGATTAGGAAGAAAGGAGTGACGTGTGTAGTTTGCGGGAAGCGTCATCAAGGAGTTTGTTTGAAGAACAAAGGAGTCTGTTACAACTGTGGTCAAGAAGGACACATGTCACCCCAGTGTCCCATTCCAAAGAAGACACAAGGTTGTTTTGCATGTGGATCGACCGATCATCTGGTCCGGAATTGTCCGAAGAGAAATGTAGAGAAGAAAAGTGCCAACAAGGGACCCGGTAGCGGAACCTTGGCGATTCGAGGACCTGCACAGCCAAGAAGACCAACAACATTCACTTTTAGCATGATAGTTCCAAATACAGCAGCTGCCCATGAAGAGGCGACAGGTAACGAGTTCGGTTAGAAATTAATTTACGCGAGAAATACGAGTTAGATATTTCTGTGAACTGTTTTCTTGTATAGATTTAAGTCACAAGTTAGAATTGGAGACACAAATGAATATTGTGTTGTTAAGAATGAATTGATGATACAACTTTAAAAGATTATAGAGAATAAGAAAGCGATGATTCCGAGGACGAAATCCTTTTAAGGAGGGGTGAATGTGATAACCCGGAATTTCGAACAATCAAAATTTTGCGAATAATTTTTTTTTTTTGTTATCAACTTAGTGACAAGTATCTGTGATACGAGTTTAGAGAATGAGTCAATTTGTGTATTGACTAAGAAATTAGAGTAGAGTTGTGCTTAACAGTAATAGAAACCCTAATCCTAAGTCCGGATAGGGATTCGATAGAAAATATAATTAAAATAATTATATTAATGAGTACATGTTTGTACTGTATAGATTTATTGATCAATGATTGATAGGATAAGGTTAAATATTAATAAACCCTAATAAGAGATTAGAAACCCTAATCTCAGATTTAGAAAATCGATTGTACAGTTGAAAACCCTAACTATATTTTAGTTATCTTAATTTTCTATTTTACAAACCTAATTGTAATTTGGAAATTTTATTTTTCTATTTAGAAACCCTAATTCGTGGGTTGTAAACCCTAATGACCAATTACGACCCTAATTACTTAATTAGCAATTTTAATTAGGAATTATTAATCCTAATTAGCAATATTTTAGTATGATTACGAAATTTTAATATAATTAGAAAATTCTAATTATAATTTAGAAATATTAATTTTCTATTTTGAAAACCGAAATTTGAAAATCTTGGGAATTAAATTAAAAACCTAGGGTTCAAACCCTAAAGGTTTCAAACCCTAACCTAAACTCTAAACCCTAAGGGTTTGTGCAATTGACAAGAATGCCATTAAAATTATTTTGTAAATGTCAAAAATGCCCTTTATGGGATTTTTATTAGGAAACTTGTAAAAATGGCCAAAACCTTTAGTTGTTGACCAACTCTCTTGACTTTGTGACTTCAAATCTCAGCAAATCTGATCCAATTGACACCTAGCATGCTTGTATACAATGTATCTAAGTTATATAAAAGAATTAGAGAGAGAAAGTGTAACCATTTTCCTTATTTTCTCTCCAAGCTCTTACCAACTCCCTCTCACACAAAAACCTCCGAAAATCTAAGGAAGATCAGTCACAATATCAGTCCTTAGAACACCCAAAAATAGATTGGAGAGCATAGATCAAGAATTGGAAAAGAGAAAGGTATAAAGCCCTAAGCCCTTTTGATCTTGTATGCTAAGTCAACCTTTGTGTTTATGTGTTTAGATGTTTGCTAGAAGGTGTTTTGTGACGATCTATGGTGATATACCATAGATCCATAGCATCAAATAGCTTTAAAAACGAAGTTTTCCAAAACTGTCCAAGAACAGATTTTGTGCTCTGACAAGCAAATGTCAGACGGCTCAGATCTCTGTCTGTTAATGTTTTGTTATTGTTTATGTGTTAGATCTATGGTTTGGTATGTTGTCTTTCATCTGAAAGTGGTTGTATAGCCATTAGAGGTCTAGATTTCATTTTATTCACGGTCAAAACCCGTTGACCGGGCATGACCATGAACTTTCTGGGTAACCCAGAAAGTGTAAGATCAGCGTCTGACATCTTTTTGAACAGCTCAGATCTGACATTGTTGATTTTTTTTAGGGTGGTTTTGTATCGAGCGTGTAGCCTGATATTTTTACTATACATTTATGGCTTTATATCGTGTATATAATCAATAGATTGATCGGGGTAAGTGGTCAAACTAGGCCATAAGGCCATGACTTGAATTTCTGGAAATTCCAGAAAAGCATATGAAAACTTTTTCTAACAGACTTTGACCGTGTGATTCATGGTAGATCTGTTGTTTTTAGACTGATATCTTGACATCTAGGTGTTCCTTGTCAAGTATACTACATGTATAAATACTAAAACCACCAAAACAATGATCAGAACCTAGACTAATCCGTCTGATAAGAAATTTGAGACGCTAGATCGTTTTGTTGTTTTGTTGTATGATCATGATGTTGGTTGCATATTGTAGAGTTACAGTTTAACTACATAATCGATGCTTAACATTGCTTAGAACTAGTACAGATTGGAAATTACATACGGTCAAACGTGCACCCTTGATCACTATCTGACAGTGTTCTTGAGCACCAAGAACACCTAAGGCGACAGACAAGTGTCGCTATAGGCTTTAGCGACGGTTTTGAATTATTTTATTTTCAGAATTTTTGATAATTAATTAAAAATAGAAAATAAATTATAAAAATTACCAAAAATGGTTTTAAAAATTATTTTAAATTATGAAAAATAATTTTTGACCAATTGGAATATTTTTCTTTAATATTTATAATTATTTAAATATTAAAGGTATTTAATTTATTTACTTCGTGTGTTAAATAAATTAGAGAAAAATGATTTAATATTATGAAAAATTATTTTAAATAAGAATAATATATTTAAAAATATTTTGAGTTATAAAATGTAACTTTTAATATTTTTGGAGAATTTTCATTAATAATTTATTAAATTAAATAAATGATTTAAAAATGACTTTATTGATTTAAAAATCATTTAAAAATGAAAAAAATATTTTAAAAGTATTTTAAGTTATAATTAATGACTTTTAATACTTGGATAATAATTTCATTAATATTTAGACATTAATGGTGATAATTTAAAAATGATTTTAATTACTTTAAAAGTCATTTAAGTAGAATATTAATGATTTAAAAATATTTTAAGTTATTAACAATAACTTTAATATTTTGACAAGTATGTTATTAATATTTTTATATTATTAAATATTAATATTGATAAGATTATTTAATAATTAAATCATTTAAAAATGATTTAAGTGTTTGAAAAATTATTATAAATTATAATAATTGTTTATAAATTATTAAAAGCTTCCGAAAAATATTATAAACGATATTTGACTTATCTAAAATAATATTGAAGCTTAGAGACCAAGTTTAATTGACAATCAATGTGTTAATTGTCGGATAGGGTAACCAGAACACCGAGAATGGACAGAGGTCTAACCAGACCGAAATAGATAGACTGGATAACTGTTTATATAGGTTATAAATACTAATGTGGTTATGTGGTAATGTGCCTAGGAGAAGTTTGACTGTAGAATACAGTGTTACGTGTTATCAATATTATGCTAAGTGTGAGACCGTCATTGTTGATTATAGGTCTTACGAACGCAGTTAATTATATTGTGTAGCTGTAATCAACGCGAAAGGCAAGTTTCCTAACTCAACCTTGAGTTATATTCATTCAGTTATTTTAATGGTTAATTATTGATAATTATACCATGTCCAGGGAATTTATTGTTGAATATTCGCAGTTAGTGCATGATTAAAATTCAAATTGAATTATTGTTGTTGGATATTTATATATGTAGAAACTAATATTGACAGTACAGATATTTCCTGTTTATTGTCAAATTATATTGAGAAATGTCTTAGCTAATTATTCTGGCTAGACGAACATTTGTTAGAACTTGATAAATACGAGAAGAGAAATCAATTGTTATTGATAGATCGATGCCAATTGTTCCGGCTAGATCAATAAGTAGGTAGAATTTGAAATCACAGTATTTCGTTGTTAAATCAAAAATATTGATTCTGAGACTGAGAAGAACAACCTTTTATATAAAGGGAACATTTTGGGTCGTATATTCGACCATTGCGCGCTGTTAAGTATTATGCATAATATAGGGTATAATAAAGCTGATCACTTGTTATACTTGCAGAGGGGTATGATTTAATCTTTATGGTTATCTGATACGCCTGCGTATGTATCAAAGTAAATCTTTGATAGATACCCGAGAAAATAAGTTCAAAGATCTGGTGAGATCACTCAGCATAAATCTGGAAATTATTCCACTTTGTTATTGCGTAGAATTGATTCTTGTTTATTCAATAGAATATCGTAGAAACTTTGAAAACATTGTACTTTTTCATTATCATATTATTGTGTTGCCTAGAATACGAGAAAACTTGTTATTGATTAACGAATTGTTTAGCTATTTCAAAGTTCCCCGAACTTTGGTATTATTCTATCAAAATAGATAGTCTATTATTCTGATACTTATACATTCACTGTATATATCTTAACTTGCGGGGCAAATTTGTTGCTCACCCTTGCTAAATAAAACTTTTCAGTTAAGGACGAAGTTGCAGAAGATGCTGTGAAGAACAAAGGCAAAGACATAGTGATTAATTAGTTATGAATAACATTATTATTATGTTGTATTTGTGAACCCTTTTTATATAACTAAAGTGTATGTTTGTAATGTTAAGGTTAGAGAACCTGGGGTAATGTATTAACTATATCAGTTAATGAAGTGTATGTTCCTACTTATAAATAAATGGGTAGTTAAATGTTATTTATATTGTGGATCGTGAACACCAAACTCGGGGGTCAGGTAACCCGGATTTGGGGGTGTCACAAAACCTATGTGTAGGTGAACGTGAGTTTAATATTATAGCTTACGCTCGAGACAAGTTCTTTAACTCTACTCTTATAATAATTGTGCAAATTTTCTAACTCTACATTTTCCTTGAGCAAGTTTCTAAACTTATCTTTTTACATTGAGCAAGCTCTCTAATTCTACTTTTACAATTGAGCAAGTTCTTATATCTAGTTGCTTATGATTTCTAAATCCTATTTTAATATTGAACAAGTTATTCTTGTCTTTAACTTGTTATCTAGCATGCAAGTTTACATATTCTGATATACTAATGTTGAACAAATTTTATCGTTTAAATTACTATTTGTTATGCATGCTTAGTACTCAATTCTAAATAACCTTGGCTTAAAATTGTTCAAGCAAGGCACGTTATGATTATTCAATGTTTATGCTATTAGTTTATTCCTAAAGCATGATCCTAATTTACAATGTCGATTCAGTTATGATTATTCCATAGCATGACGTTATTAATATTGTATTCAACTAATCCTTAGTTGATGACCGTTGAATTCTAAATTACCCTTAAAGTGTATCCAAACCAAACTTACTTTGGTACGGACTTGTACTCTAAATACTGAGAAGAACAACTCATTTATTTGGGAATAATTTACCCTTAGCGTTAAAATGTTTGTGCACAATATATTGTACGAAGGGCTGATCCCCCTAAGTACGAGGAGTCCTTATAGTCTTATGACTATTAAAGTTGAAGTTGAAGGATTACTTACAACTGTGGACATAGTTCGTGGTCTTATGACCCTCAGATATATATTCTATATTTTGATTCCAGTCTTTGGTTATTATTGATAGAGTACTATTCAGTTTTGATGAGCCTATTCGTTGGCAGTTATTATTATCTTATTGATTCATTGTTATATCTAGTGAGCATTTGTTTTGCTCACTCTTGCATATATATTATTATTGCAGCTAAAGTTGAGAAGGTAGATAAGCCTAGAACTAGCAAAGGAAAGGAAAAAATGTACAAGTGATGAAGACTTGTAATTTCATTTATTGTCATAATGTTGGATTTTATGTTTAATGAAGTGATGTAATAATTTTATTTCCGCACTTATATGATGTTTAAGGTTAGACAACCTGGGAAGATTTTTATTTAATGATGTAACCCTATTTAAAGGGAGGATTTATGATTTAATTATGTTTGGGTAGATAAATATGGATGAATGGAAAGTGAACACCAAGTCTTGTGGGAATGTAGTACCTAGATTTGGGAGTATCACAAGTTGGTATCAAAGCTTTAGGTTATGAACCTTAGGTGGAGAAAAGCCTTAGGAAGTAACCTTTGAAAAGATAGTGGTGATAAACTCTTATCGAGTTTTAAGGAAGAAGTAATAAAACACTTATGTGCTTATGTGATTACAACTTATGTGCTCGTGAGTGTCGAGTAGTAATGATTAGTAATTAAAACTTAAAAATTTGTTATCAAGATGACTAATGTCGAAGAATCTAGTCAGTCTAGGGAGGAAGGACCTCAGATGCCTAGAGAGGAGGAGTCTCGTGACATTCAGGTGGTTTGGGAACAACTACTGTCACGGGAGTTAACCCCGTTGGTCACAGTGGTTGAAGATGAGGATGATGAGGTGGAAACGGATGAGGAGGATCCCGTTGAGCTGCCGCAAGTGAATGAGGATGACGATGACGAGGAGGAAGAGATTCCACTGAACTCGATAGCTGCTCATATGTATGATAAGTCTACGACCGCAATGTGGAACTTCAAGATACCGTCGAGGAGTTGCAAGAGATAGTAGCTGAACAACAAACCTCGATGGCACAGAAGGACAATGAGATCCTAGATCGAGGGGAACGTCTGAATAATGTCGAAGAGAAGCTGGTTCACACTAAAGAGGAGAATGAGCAAATGATAGAGGAGATTGCAGAGTTGAAGAACAAGCTGATGGAAGAAGCTATTAAGAGGGCAAGAGCCGAAGACGCGTTTAGGGAAGCTTATCAACTAGCCGGGATAGCAGAGAGAGACGCATAAGCAAAGAGGATGAAGATGGAAGAGATGAATAACGTATTCAACACCATGGTCAATTGAGCTCAAGATCGGGTCATAGGTTATCCTATTCAGTTCGAGACACTGCCATCATTCATATTACATCGCAGAACAATGTTTCGGATTATGGAGGAAGAGCGTCATAAGGCTACGCAGTATCTTAGTAGGACATTGTAGGGGATGTACCTGTTATACGATTAATAAAATGCTAAATAATATGTAAATCCCTAGTGATATGTAATCTATGGGATATGATGATGATGTTATCCTGAAACTTTAGTAGTTCAGGAAAGTAATGTAAATAGCAGTGATGCTATTGTTCTTATGTTTTTCAAAAAGATTATTAATGAAAAAAAGTTATTATTCAAAGTGTTATGTGTTATGTGATGATTTCCTTTATGAGATGCAAGTTAAGTATAAAATACTTAAAGGGGTTGAGTAATAATCTATTAAGTGTGTTTTTAACAGAAAATACCTCCAAGACGTCAACCACCACGACGAAGAACCACTGAGGGAACCATTAATGACGACAATGTTAATGCTAACCCAGTTCAACAGCTGGTGACATTACTGATGGGTGCACTGCAGAATCAACCGCAGAACCAAGCTACAACGTTTAAGGACTTCAAGGCAGTTGGACCACCAGAATTCCGTGGGTCCATGAATCCGGTTGAGGCACAGACCTGGATCATGGAGATAGAGAAGGTTTTCGATGTTGCTAGGGTAGTGGAAAATCAGAAGACTGCTTTTACAACATTTATGTTGAAAGTAGATGCTAGTTATTGGTGGCAAGCCAATAGAACTCGAGGAGGTCAAGGGGTAATGACTTGGGATAGGTTTTAAGAGATATTCTTCGAGACCTATTTCCCCTAGAGTTCGAGGAGTCAGCCAGAGGTGCAGTTTTAAGAACTGAAGCAGGGAACAATGACGGTGTCTGAGTATGCTGCAAAATTCAATAAGTTGGCGAGATTTACGCCATATCAAGTCAGCACAGACGAACGCAAGGCGAAGAGGTTTGAACAGGGACTGAAGCCCTGGTTGTACAGTAGGGTCTCCCTGTTCCAGCTGAAGACATTCGCAGCGGTAATGGAGAAGGCAATTCTCGCTGAGAGTGGAGGCGAGGCTGTAACAAAGCACAATTAAGAGCAGAGAAAGAAGAAGAATGAGGGCGAAGCTAAGTGTGGCGGTGATAACGGTGGAAATGGTAATTTCAAGAGGAAGTGGAATGCCAATGTGGGAGATGGAAATCAGCAAGGTAACCAGCAGAAGAAGAAGATTGACGCATATGCTACATGCGAAAAGTTTCACACGTGTATGTGCTTGATGGGGAAACGAGTATGCCTCAACTTTGGCCAGGAGGATCACATCGCCCCAAATTGCAATCAACCTAAGAAGAACGTTTGCTTCACGTGCGGGTCCAAGGATCACTTTGCTCGTGAATGCCCTAAGAAGAGATCTGGTGAGGCAAATGGAAGCAAGGGAAAGGCTAGTGGAGGTACACTGACTATTGCTGGACCAACGTCAACAAATAAGCCCATAGCAAGAACCTTCAACATGACGGTGCAGGACGCGGTGCAATCGAAAGATGTCGTGTCAGGTATTATCCCAATCAATGATATAAATGCATATGTATTATTTGATTCGGGTCCTACTTGCTCGTTTATATCTGATGAATTTGCTAAGAGGTTAGGATTGCCTAGTGAAGAATTGAATTCCCCTTTAAACATAAAAATTGTGAATAAGGAAGTGATTCATGTTAGGTTCGTATACAAGAACTGTAGGGTTAATATTAAGGGGAATATCATGATGGTAGATTTAATCCCGATTAGACTTGGAGAGTTTGATGTTATTTTAGGAATGGATTGGCTGTTCAATTATGGAACAATAATTGATTGCCAAAAGAAATGTGTAAATCTTATGACTCCGCCAAAGGTAGTTTTCTATGGTAGCAAATCGCCTAGACAAATGAGATGTCTGACGATTATGCAGGCCAAGATATTGTTGAGTCAAGGTTGTGTGGGTTATTTAGCTTATATAGTCGATACTCAGAAGAAGGGTGTGAAACTTAAAGAGATGCCAGTGGTTAGGGACTTTGTGGACGTATTTCCGGAAGATTTGCCAGGACTTCCGCCTGACAGAGAAATTAAGTTCGTGATCGACTTAGCGCCAGGAACTGCTCCAATATCGAAGGCCCCGCACAGAATGGCTCCGATGGAGATGAAGGAACTGATGGTGCAATTACAAGAATTGTTAGATAAGAAATATATTAAGCCTAGTGTATCACCGTGGGGAGCGCTGATGTTATTCGTGAAGAAGAATGATGGGTCAATGCTTCTTTGCATTGATTATAGGGAATTGAACAAAGTCACTATTAAAAACAAATATCCATTGCCAAGAATAGATGACTTGTTTAATCAACTGAAAGGTGCTAGATATTTCTCGAAAATAGATTTGACAAGTGGGTATCACCAACTGAAAGTAAGGAAGGAGGATGTACCAAAAATGGCATTCCGAAATCGGTATGGACATTATAATTTTTTGGTGATGTCTTTTGGTTTAACAAACGCCCCTGCAGCGTTCATGGATTTGATGAACAGGGTGTTTAAACCATTTTTGGATAAGTTTGTGGTGGTATTTATCGATGATATTTTGGTGTACTCCAAAACTCAAGACGAACACGTGGAAGACTTATGTCTGACGTTGGAGACGTTAAGAAATGAAAAATTGTACGCGAAATTCTCTAGATGTGAATTTTGGCTAAAGCGTGTATAATTTCTTGGGCATGTGATTGACAAGGATGGGATTTCAGTGGATCCATCAAAAGTGGAAGCTGTAATCAATTGGGAACAACCAAGAACACCGTCGGAGGTGAGGAGTTTCTTGGGACTGGTCGGTTATTATAGAAGATTTATTCAAGATTTTTCCAAGATAGCCACTCCCCTAACAAATTTGACAAGGAAAGCTATAAAATTTGTTTGGACGGAGGAGTGTGAAGGGAGTTTTCAAGATTTGAAGAAGAAGTTAAGTGTGGCACCTGTGTTGTCATTACCAGATAATAAAAGAAATTTTATAGTGTATAGTGATGCGTCACACAAAGGATTAAGTTGTGTCCTTATACAAAACGGCAAGGTCATTGTGTATGCATCAAGGCAATTGAAAGATTACGAGAAAGGGTATCCGACTCATGACTTAGAGTTGGTTGCGGTAGTGTTTGCTCTGAAAATATGGAGACATTGTCTCTATGGAGAGAAGTGTGAGATCTACACAGACTATAAGAGTCTGAAGTATATTTTCACACAGAAAGATCTGAATATGCGTCAAAGGAGATGGATGGAATTAATAAAAGATTATGATTGCGAGATCTTTTATCATCCGGGCAAAGCTAATGTGGTTGCAAATGCCTTGAGTAGAAAAGGCAGAGAAAAGTTGATGTTGTTAACCAACCAGGAAGAGCTTATTTCAGTGATGGCAAGGCTAGAGTTGGAAATCAAATTTCCAAAAGAATCCGATGAAAAATTGTACCATATAGAAACTAGCTCAACTTTGGTGGACAAGGTAAAGAATGCTCAACTACAGGATGAAGAATGTAGAAAAATAAAGGAAACTGTGGATGAGGGCAAAGAAGTGAAGTATAAAGTTGATACGGAAGGAATGCTACGATTCGAGAAAAGAATTTGGGTTCCACCAGTTCCAGAGATTAAAGACGAAATCTTGATTGAAGCTCATAATTCAAGATATTCGATTCATCCGGGAAGTACGAAGATGTATCAAGATCTATGACGTTACTTTTGGTGGCCAAATATGAAAAGAGACGTTGCAGAATGCGTTGCAAGGTGCTTGACATGTCAGAGAGTGAAGGCCGAGCATCAAAGACCAAGCGGATTACTTCAACCATTAGACATACCGGAATGGAAGTGGGAACATATCACAATGGATTTTGTGGTAGGTCTTCCAACGACTCAGAAAGGATACGATGCGATTTGGGTGATAGTGGACAGACTGACAAAATCAGCACACTTTTTGCCAATAAAGATTAGATTTAAACTTGATCAGCTGGTAAAACTATATGTCAAAGATATCGTGTTCAGGCATGGAGTTCCAGTGTCAATAGTATCAGATAGAGATTCGAGATTTACATCAAATTTCTGGATGAAACTGCAAGAATGCATGGGAACACAACTGAGGATGAGTACAGCATATCACCCGCAAACTGATGGGCAAAGCGAACGAACAATCCAGACGTTAGAAGATATGCTTAGAGCGTGCATCATGGACTTCAAAGGAAACTGGGATGATCATTTACCGTTAGTAGAATTCGCCTATAATAACAGCTACCACGTAAGTATAGGCATGTCGCCTTATGAAGCATTATACGGCAGAAAGTGCAGAACTCTAATGTGCTGGGATGAAGTCAGTGAACGCCAACTGTTAGATCCCGAACTGGTACAGCAGACATAAAACTCATCATAGCAAGATTGGTAGCTGTTCAAGATTGACATAAGAAGTATGCTGATCAACACAGGCAGAATCGCGAATTTGAAGCAGGAAATTTCATTTTCCTGAAAGTTTCTCCTTGGAAGGGGAAAATTCGTTTTGGAAAGAAAGGAAAGCTCAGCCCAATATTTATTGGCCCGTTCGAGATACTACGAAGAGTGGGAGAAGTGGCTGACGAGGTAGCTTTACCTCCAGAATTAGAACATGTGCACAACGTTTTTCATGTGTCCGTGTTGCGACCTTATAAACCCGATTACAAGCATGTGATCGAGTATGAACCGTTGCAGTTCAGTAAAGATTTGTCTTATGAAGAGATTCCTATTCAGATAGTCGACAGGAAAGAACAAGTGCTCAGAAATAAAGTGATACCTTATGTGAAGGTGATATGGAGAAACCACAATGTCGAAGAGGCAACGTGGGAACTCGAAGCCGAAATGATGAAAAATTACCCTGAGTTATTTGTTTAATCTGTGTCTTCGATTCTGGGGACAGAATCTTTGTAAGAAGGGAAAAATGTGACAAATTGATTGTTTGAGTTGTGATTCTGGGGACAGAATCCTTGTGAGGGAAGGATGAAACAATCCGAAATTTCAAATTATAATAATAAATATTTATTGAATTATATAAATATTTATTTGATGTATTTATTGTTGAAATTGATGAAATAAATATTTTATTGATGTGGTTATTATTAATAAATATTTATGAATTAAATTTATTAGATAATATTCTAAATTAAATTAATTTATAATTTAGAGACTTGTAATATAACATGAGATGTTATATTGTCGTGTTTATTTAATAATTTAAATGGTATATTAAATTATTAAATAAAATTATAATTTTGTGTTATTTGTTTAAATGATATATTTAATTAAAATATAGTGTGTATGTAACGCCCCCAAATTCAGGTACTTGAAACCCGAACTCGGTGCTTTACGATATCATTTCTATGAGCGGAATAATACTAATAATAGTAACAATAATATAAAAATCAAAAGATAATAAATATCATTGTCTTAATACTGTCTAACTATTACAAAAGATAACATAAGATTATTCTGATTGCTTTCCTTTTCCCTTGTTCTGGCCTGAACATTCCGTTTGATCATGCTTAGCTGAAAACATTTAAATTTAAAGCAAGAATAAGCATTTGATTGCCCAGTAAGTAATAGCAACAATTAATATAAGCTGAAAGAATTAAATGTTTTCTTTAAATAACACTTCTACAATGAATCAACAGTTGTGAAGTAAGCTGAACCAATAATAACATAACAATTCTATATCAATTTTTTGAAACTACGTTCTGACTATAACTGGAGATTAGTCGACAGACTATGAACATTGTTTTTAATTTTCGCTAAGGTTTAGCAGAACTTCATCCGCAAACCGCCATAACTTACGGGCACGAAGGTGATCAACCCAATGCGCCCTGTATTGATCAATACTACATGCAAGAACGATATTATCGTTCACTCTATCCACCTTAGGTGCGCAAAAGTTTTCCCTTGTTCGGGATGTTCATATTTAGTCGAGAATCCGAACCAAAACAATCTGGTTGGATACAATAAAATTTTATAATGATCAACAATATTTTTATGTCTAGCTGAATCAAATAGCTTAAACAGATTTTTAAGTCGATGTATACATACTGGAAACCAATGAGTATGTATCAACATGTGATTAAATACAATGATTATCCAAGTGAAGACACTTGTCTAACCCTATATAGGAATTAACGAACATGATAAATATATGAATTATACAATGATACAGTGATCGGATAATGTAAGAACTTGTATGAATACAAAGATTACATACGTAATCAATAACAATAGAGTTAATAATCTGGCACAATAATATGATTCTGAAACTTTCTTACTCATGTCCATTGCATAAAGGAAATGCAAAGTTAAGATACTTGCACAATGTAAAGAATAGTTCAGATACTTGCCTGAGCTGCTGCTTACAATAACGCAACTTAGTTTTATCTTTTATACTGAAACCTATCATTAATAAGATTATTCTTTTGATCAGAATAATATATCATAACACATAACACTACTATTTGCAGTCATCATATAGCTTAAACACATTATCACATAGTTATAACAGTCATTCTAGCATAAATAATTACTTATCAGGTCAATCTATATAAGTCTGGGTCAACTTCGGTAATATTTCGGTGTACCGACGGCTTTATCGGATAATAATCAAGTTTATATTTACTTAAAACTTTATTCTGTAACTTCAATACTATAGTAGATAATTTAAATATTAATCATATTATTTTTTAAGGTATTATAATAATTTTAAAATAATTATTATAATTTATCATGATTTTTCAAACACCGAAATCATTTTTAAATGATTTAAATACAGAATAATTCCATTATCATTAATATTCAATAATATAAAAATATTAATGAAATACTTGACAAAATATCTAAGTTATTATCAATAACTCAAAATATTTTTAAAACATTTAATTTACCCTTAAATGATTTTTAAAACATTTAAAAATCATTTTTAAATGGTCACCATTAATATTTAAATATTAATGTATTATTTATGAAAATATTAAAAGTCATTTATTATAACTTAAAATATTTTTAAATCCCTTATATCCTTTTTAAATTATTTTTAAATAATTAAAACCATTTTTAAACTATTTATTTAATATAAATATTAAATAAACTCATTATCATTAATATTAAATTATTAATGAAAATTATCTTAAAATATTACAAGTCATGATTTATAACTTAAAAATATTTTTAAACCTCTTATTATCTTTTAAAATAATTTTTATAATATAAAAATCATTTTTAACCCATTTATTTAATACATTTATTAAATAAATTTAATATCATTAATATTCAAATAATAGTAATATTAATGAAAAATATGAAAATTTGAGGAATTAAAATAGTTTTAGTTGTTAAATTGTTCTATATTGATGAATATGTGAGGAAACATGTTTGTAATAATTCTATATCAATTGTATATGTTAATTTCACTGTTTTGTGAGTGAAATTCATGTTAGTTGGGCTAAAAACGGCTACTATTCATACCGTTTCTGTTTCTGTCTGTGCACCAGCGCAGCTGCGCTTGTGCCAAGGCAAAAAACTGCACAGCTGCGCCAGTTCCAAGTTTGTGTATGGCGCAGCTGCGCCATACACTGATCTGAGGCAGAGACTTCTGCTGCTGCTGCATTTCAGGGGTAGCGACATACTTTGGTCTAATGATGTGTTAGTATAATAAACATGTAATAATATAGTTAAAACAGAATCGTGCTATGTGATTAGTAGTTTCAAATTTTCAAATGGTTAGTAAGTGATGAACGTGGTATATTAGAACTTAGTGAACATGATGAATAGTAAATAAGTGTTGTGAATGTTAACACTTGTAATTTCTGATATTTGTATGGTAGCATAAGACTTGTGCTAAAATAACAAGTTTAGCTAGAAATGCATATGCTATGATATTTTAGTATGTTTAAGAGATATTGTGGTTCTAAACCTATGTGTAGGTGAACGTGAGTTTAATATTATAGCTTACGCTCGAGGCAAGTTACTTAACTCTACTCTTATAATAATTGTGCAAATTTTCTAACTCTATATTTTCCTTGAGCAAGTTTCTAAACTTATCTTTTTACATTGAGCAAGCACTCTAATTCTACTTTTACAATTGAGCAAGTTCTTGTATCTAGTTACTTATGATTTCTAAATCCTATTTTGATATTGAACAAGTTATTCTTGTCTTTAACTTGTTATCTAGCATACAAATTTACATATTCTGATATACTAATGTTGAACAAGTTTTATCGTTTAAATTACTATTTGTTATGCATGCTTAGTACTCAATTCTAAATAACATTGGCTTAATATTGTTCAAGCAAGACACGTTATGATTATTCAATGTTTATGCTATTAGTTTATTCCTAAAGCATGATCCTAATTTACAATGTCGATTCAGTTATGATTATTTCATAGCATGACGTTATCAATATTGTATTCAACTAATCCTTAGTTGATGACCATTAAATTCTAAATTACCCTTGAAGTGTATCCAAACCAAACTTACTTTGGTGCGGACTTGTATTCTAAATACTGAGAAGAACCACCATATTATAAGGGTATAATTTATGTTGAGCGTTAAAATATTTGTGCACAATACATTATACGAAGGGTTAATCCCCCTAAGTACGAGGAGTCCTTATAGTCTTATGAATGTTAAAGTTGAAGTTGAAAGATTACTTACAACTGTGGACATAGTTCGTAGTCTTATGACCCTCAGATATATATTCTATATTTTGATTTCAGTCTTTGGTTATTATTAATAGAGTACTATTCAGTTTTGATGAGCCTATTCATTGGCAGTTATTATTATCTTGTTGATTCATTTTTATATCTAGTGAGCATTTGTTTTGCTCACTCTTGCATAAATATTATTATTACAGCTAAAGTTGGGAAGGTAGACGAGCCTATAACTAGCAAAGAAAAGTAAAAAATGTACAAGTGATGAAGACTTTTAATTTCATTTATTGTCATAATGTTGGATTTTATGTTTAATGATGTGATGCAAAAATTTTATTTCCGCACTTATATAATTTTTAAGGTTAGACAACTTGGGAAGATTTTTATTTAATGATGTAACCCTATTTAAAGGGAGGATTTATGATTTAATTATGTTTGGGTAGATAAATATGAATGAATGGAAAGTGAACACCAAGTCTTGTGGGAATGAAGTACCTAGATTTGGAGGTGTCACAATTTGAAATTTCCCCATTCAATGCTAATAACCTGAAAGTTAAATCAGTCGTTAATCAATAGTAATTAGATCTTATTTCTTATATGAGATAACTATGAATTAGTACTACTATCAAATTACTGGCCATTTCTCCACATTTAGGGGATGGACCATGCCATTTGGGAACTTCTTGAGGTGGTTCTATGTAAGTAACATTGGTGGTCATACCTAGAGTAATTGCTGCTATGCTCTCATTATTGTAGTATCTACCTCCAGCCAAATCTGCGATGGTATCATCAACCCGCACGAGCACACAGTTGTATGAACTTTTTTCAATGAAGTTAGTTAGTTTGATGAACTTGTTTCAATAAGTTGAAAAAAAAACTATTTGGATTAAACTAATTAGAGATTAATTACCAGTTCTAAAGCGCGCAAATCAACACCATATTTCTCCAAAGCCTGATTGATTTCATTTGCCAATTCCTTTCTGACCTGATCAGGAATGGAAGTTAATTGGCCTTAATTTGGCGGTGAAGGCTTGAAAACCAGTATACATTTATTCACTATGAAGTTAATTTATGTGCGTGCAGTCCAACAACAAATCATAATCATGTTATTTTTTTCTAACATTAGGTAGACAATATGATTAAGCAAAGTGTAATTAAGTATAGTCAACCATGTCACCGGCAGAGAAACTCTTCCATTTGATGGTCGAGGTTGCAGCTTGATCCACCGGGTAAGATATGCTTACACCTAAATTATTTGTGGTTGCTTGTGCATCTTTGGTACCCTCTGTATCTATAGAAACAAACATTGCTAGCTGCGGGGCTACATATTCAAACAATTCCTAAAAAAGGAGTAATTAGAACAGTTGATTTATAAAGAAGAAATTCATATCCCCTCCGTCAAAAGCATCGTCGGGTATAATGTTTATACTTGAATCTCCAACTTCCCTTATGGCTTCACCTCCAACATTTATAAACCTCAAAATGTTCTCTGGTACAAGGAACAAGATAGAATGAGCACTTGACTGCTTAAATTTCACAAGCATAATTGATAAAAGAATAAATGAAAATTTAGAGTTGCATTGTCTTCATGTTCTATACCAACCAAAAAATATTGAAAAACAGATGAAACACATAAATAGATTATATGCTATTTTGCATATACTTCATATGTTAAATCACAAAAAAATTAAAAACCACCAAAATTATAGTATATTGCTTGCAACATCCAGCTGTGTTATTTTAAGCAAAATATTAACAAATATATGAGGAACTTCAATTATTGTAAAATGAAAATGAAATTGACTTCACAAAGATGAGACATCAATTTCAATGCTAAAAATTAGTCTGAAAATTTGTTTCTATTAACCAATCTTATAGTATTTAACAACTAGCTTGCATAAAGAGGAAATCAAAAGAATAAAATTTTCATGTTTTGTTTCCAACTTTTTCCCACAAAAGTAAATCAACCATAAAATTATGCTCTCAAACTAATATTCAAATATTGCTTCTTACAACTACTAAAGAAATATGGATTCCAATATTATTAATAAGATTTCAACAGTACATAATTAACATCTTTTTGGCTAAAATAATCAATTAATCATTTAAATGGGTATCACCATGAACTTGCAAGAATACACAAGTTTGGCCCTATTAGTATACCTTCAACCATAGGATATAGTAATGAAGCACATACATACTATAGTTTAACAGCTGAAAGTCCATATCCAAATAAATCTACATCCAGTTACAGCATCCTCAATACCCCTCAATGAGTGAGTTGTGAAAAATTCATGCAACTCAGAAATACATGTAACTAATGTCTCATGACAAATTAAATTAAGCTTGAACATCATCAAACACAACTAACCACATTGATAGCAAGCATTTGACCATTGCTTTTCTTCACTTTCTTCAGTTTTCTTAGAAAGTACCTTCGTGACACAAATAAAAATTTTACAATGTACGATTAAAATAATCCTTAAAAGTACATACAAATTGGATACATCTCATTTGCTTTATCTTTATCTATTTTCTTCCATTATTATAAGTATTCTCTCTCTTTCTCTTTCAATTGTGAAATTTCAATACTTTCTATTTGGGTTTATCCTCTGTTTTTTTGTTCAGCTGCCAGCCTACTACCTTGATTATATATAATTTTCTCATTTAGGTTTTTGAATTTTTAGTTTTATGTTACTTCTCTACACAATCTCCATTTGGGTTTACTTGGATTTTCTGCAAATTCCTTTTTTTTCATGTTGCCAACTTCCCTTCTTCTTGTTATTGAGCTTATGTTCATTCAAATCCACCCAACAACGACTACATTCAATAATCTTTTAGCAATAAAAATGATTTCAAATCAAGCTATCTAGTTAGTTATAGCTTATGCTTTTGAGATATTACTTTATTTAGTCAGTTAATACATATAATATGTATTGAAAATTTATAATACCTTGCAAGTTTAGTGATATACTATTGTTACAGGCATAACATATGAATACCAAAATCACTAGCAACAAAGAAATAGCAACTTGACACCATCCATATTATGGAATGTTAAATCATCGCACACTAAAATCAATCAATGTCATATATAAGTAAAAGAAGGTATATCAAATGGCAGGAATAAAAGTAGTAATTGAGTAATATAGACAAAAACAGGGCTACATAAGAAATTGCTCAACACCTCTTTCCTTTTTTTCTCACTGCCATGCATATGTGTGTGTGTGTGTGTGTGTGTATATATATATATGTCCTTTCATGTGACAGATAGATCTAAAAATAAAATGGAGAGATCTGGAGTAATAGTATTGCTCACGATCATCTCTCTCCATGTTTGCGTTTTAGTTCCAGCAGTATTTGCACACAACATTCTGATTGTATTTATATTCGGAGATTTATTTTTTGATGCATGAAACAATCACTACAACAAGAAATATAATATTTTATCACACTACACATAGTAAAGTCAAAGATCAAATTTCACAAGGAACCTTGAAGGATAAAGACAATGAAAAATGTAATATTTGACTTAGTGGCATTTCCTCAAACACCTTGAATGCATAACAGTTTATATCCATCCTAATGGGGTATGTATACATGAATATTTCGACAACATAATAAGAACAAACAACTATTTTGACAACAGAATAAAATTGAGTAATAAAATTGAACAATTCAGGGAAGAATACAAAGATGAAAGACGGAACCTTAGATTTGGAAATGATTTTTACAGCAACAAGATGATCCTTGAGCTCGCCTTTTCTACCCTTAGCATGACAGGTATGACCAAAATGTCCTCGCCCAATCTACTTCCCCAATTCATACATAGCTCCGAAATTCTTTTTGTAGCCGAAGTTTTTATCGAGTAACTGATCAGGCTCCGTGGCTCCTCTTCGGGAATCGAGCCTTCCCGGGGCTTCGCATGCCCGAATCACTTGACAAGCGAAGCTTTGATGTGCTTGGCGGGAGACGACAGAGGGAATGGGTGCTTGAAGAACCTGTGCGAAGTCGACCTCTCCTATTTCTAACAACCTCTTTGCTTTATCAGTAAGTGAAAAGCCCTAAATTTAGGAGAAGGGGATGAAAGATCAAGAAGGTTAGACTAGGGTAAAGGAGATCAAAGAAATTTAGTTTTAGAGTGTACATGGTGGAAAAGAAATAAAGAGAAGGAAATTTTTTGGCGAAATATTAAAGCTAGCTTAAAGCTAAAATTTCAATACTTAGTTTTGTATTGGAATTTTTTTTTAGATATGTTGGGTCATGATATTTTCTTTATTGGGCCTGGCGGATTAGGCTCATCCATTTAATTAGCCTAATGGACCTTTACTATTAAATTTTATAATCATTGGGCTTAACCTTTACCTGTCTTTATTGCATCTCCTTAACATTGGGCTGGATCAAGCGGCCGGTCCATAAAATCTTTTAGTATCTAAGACTTTGACTGGTAATGATGAAAAAGGAGAACAGTTGACCAAAAGTCTGCAGATCATTAATGTGGATGGGATTTTATCCGGCCAGCGGCAGAAACAGTGGAAAAAAGGTGACAACCTGTATGCAGTCGGCTGAGACGAGAGGGCACTGGGGGCGGTGTCAGATGAGGGTTGGTGGCACAAAAAATCGAGCATGAGAGTATAACCGGGCAAGGAAGTCTTCTAGCAAGAGGTACGCATACACTTTTCATCTAGCTCAACACACTAGACATTTTACATCCTCCATTGTTAAACCTTGAACGCCTGTATTGACTCTCACGCCGGAGCTATCCCCCGACGGTCCAGCCGTCAAACTTTTGGTGTTGATCGTGTTTACTGTGCAGGATTAGGACGTCTTACGTGATTGGGACGTCATCAAAGATCTTGGCGTTAACATTGGCGCTAGAAGGAGGGCTGAGTTCTAGTGTTCTAGAGCTTTCAATCACAAATATTCATTTGTTCTACACTCTCAAAGATGGGGAAGAGCAGAGCAGATACGCCTGAAGGACAGCCGATGACTGTCAATGATTCACCACCACGAGTTTCTGCTAGAGATCGTTTGGGGCCTACACTAAGTGCTCATGCTAGCACAGCGTCCAAGCGATCACATGGAGATTCTCGTCCAAGGGCCGTGGGCAAAGCTAAGAAAAGGTTAATCTTCACGACGGATAAAGAGTCTGGTCATGGCCGGAAACAACTAGACCATGACGAAAAGACCTCCCGATTGGCTAAGATGGCAGAAGAAGCAGATAGGGCCATGGAGTCACTTATGAAGCAGAGGCAGGATATAGCCGAGCAGATGTCCCGAATGGAAGAGTTGAGAGATGAAGCGTCCAGTTATGTTCAGTCCGAAAAGCGTGGTCATCGAAGTGGGAAGGAGCCGGTTCATTCGGAACATGAAATTCAGGGCCAACATCGGGAGAGAAAAAGATCGAGGAGCCCTACTCCTCGAAGATCGAAGGAAACACTCCATCGTGACGCCCCTAGGGGGCAGATCCGCAGTGATCGGAGAGGCCGATCCAGAGAACGGACTCCAGAGAGCATGAAAAGGGCACTCATTGTTGCACATTCTCACCATAGTCATCGGACCCAGAGGCGAAGCAGATCTAGGGGCCGTACACCCGAAAGTCGGGTACTTCACTCAGAGGACCGTCGTCGTAAAAGTCCTTCGAAGATTGGGGGTGTTATGGTTAACGACCGATCTACTCAAAAAAGGAGAGAGTCATCGGAGAAGGAAGTGTCGTCACAACCGGAAGGAGTAGAGTACCTGGTAAAAGAGCTGAAGGCGCTCCAGAAGCAGTTGGCCGAGGTCCAACAAGTAAAGGATACTCCGGGAAAGAAAGCATCCCCATTTTCCTCGGATATTCTTAAGGAGAAGGCGGACACCTCTAAGAAGTTTCCTCACATGGAAAGTTACGATGGTTTGGGAGACCCTTACGACCATAGCCAAGCATTTGACCGGTTAATGGACTACTACGATTTCACTGACGCTGCTAAATGTCACATGTTCGTTACGATGTTAAGAAAGGATGCGAGGCAGTGGATGGGGACTTTGCCAGCAGATTCAATTTCATCATGGTCCGAACTCTGCGATAAGTTCCACGCTCGTTTTGGGAGTAACCGAAGAAGAGGAAAACCCACGGGCTCTTTGGCACAGGTCAGACAGTACACTAACGAGTCCTTGGGTCAGTATGTGAAAAGGTTCCGGGAAGCCGTTGGTCAGGTATCAGATTTGAATGATCTCCAAGCTGTGGGATTATTTCAGAACGGTTTGGATTTAGTGAAGTCGGAGAAGCTGGTGAGGAAGCTGATGTTCAATCATCCGAAGAGCCTGGCAGAGGCATTCGATAAGGCAGAAGGTTATATCGTTGTGGAAGAGGCTCTGAGTAGCTTGAAGCGTTCCTCTTCGGAACAGATGAAGGAGGCAGATGTCCCTAAAACCCGGGATGATCAGAAGAAGACGGGGGGGTACAATGATAGGTCGGAAAGCCGTTCTAAGAAGTACAACAACTCATGGCGACAAGGAGATACTCGTCCGCCTGTTTCCGCCACGAAAGTGAATAAGGTTTATACCAAACTAAACACAGATAGATCGGTGATTCTGGACCAAATCAGGAACCAACCGTTCTTTGAGCCACCACGGGATAATTATAGGACAGGGCAGGGCAACTCTCGGAAATATTGCAACTATCATCAAGCCGCAGGCCATGGCACCAACGAGTGTTATAATCTGAAAGATTTTGTGGAAAAGAAGATCCAGAGCGGTCTGTTAGTCCAATATGTGGCCGAGAAGAATCAACAGAGTGTCGACCGCGCCGTTCAGACAGTTCAAACGAATCCTCCTGTACAGCCCACCCCGAACCAGCCACCAAGGCATGTCATTGACGTAATAACAGGGGGGTCGTCTGGAAAGTTGGCAGGAAAGAAGAGAAGGGGGTATCTGGATTCGGTTATGACCGTATCAGATGCTCCTCCAAAAATTGATAGGCCCTTTCCAGGAACCATTATATCCTTTACAGATGCAGACTATCCTTTGCAGCCCATTGATCCGCATGAAGGGGCGTTAGTGATCACCGCGCAAGTAGGCTCGGTGGACGTGAAACGTATGATGATAGATAACGGGTCTTCGGTGGATATTATGTACGCCCACGCATATCAGAGAATGCACCTTGATGGGCGAAAAATGGAAGTCGGGCAGGAGGCTCCTTTGTATGGCTTCAGCAACGATCCGGTCAAAGTTGCGGGCACTATTGAGCTCCCAGTGGTCTTCGGCACAGCCCCTCAACAGGCAGAAATAATGTGTAAATTCTATGGTGTGCATGTAGATTCGGCTTACAACGCTATACTGGGAAGACCTACGCTGACAGCTCTCCAAGCCGTGACTTCCATCCCCCATTTCAAAATCAAGTTCCCCACAGCGCACGGAGTCGGAGAGGTGGCTGGGGACTTGGATCTAGCCCGACGCTGTTATCGAAATGCATGCATCTCCTCCGGAGTAGGGGTCAGCAAACAGAAGCAAACCATGGTAATCGAGATTGAGCCCTTCACCGAAAGCAGTTCCGAGCCATTGGTAACACCTGCAGGGGAGACGGAGGAGACTGAGTTGATCCTTGGGAAGGCAGACAAGATAGTGAAAATTAGTTTGGGTCTACCAGAGCCTCTTCGGACAAATCTTATGGAACTCCTTCGCTGCTATGCAGACATTTTTGCATGGGAACCGCAGGACATGCTGGGGATTAGCAGAAAGGTCGCTGAGCACCGATTGGAGGTAGATCCCTCGAAGAAGCCTGTTCGGCAAAAGAGACGGATCTTCGCACCTGAGCGCCAAAAGATAATTGACGAAGAAATCGCCAAGCTGATGGCTGCTGATTTTATTTTTGAGATCGACTACCCGCAGTGGATGGCCAATGTAGTATTGGTGCAGAAGCAAAATAGGAAATGGCGAGTTTGCATCGATTACACCGACCTGAATAAAGCTTGTCCGAAGGACTTTTATCCTTTGCCCCATATTGATCAACTTATTGACGCAACTTCAGGATATGCCCTACTAAGCTTTATGGATGCTTTTTCAGGTTATCATCAAATATCTATGTGCAAGGAAGATATCCTGAAGACAACATTCATTACACACCGTTCGGTATACGCATATAAGAAGATGACCTTTGGCCTTATAAATGCTGGAGCAACCTACCAAAGAATGATGAATTTTATCTTCCACAAGCAGCTGGGAAAAAATATGGAGGTTTATGTGGACGACATGATCGTGAAAAGCATGCAGATTCAGAAACATCTGGATGATCTGGAGGAATGTTTTCAGACTGTCCGTCATCACAAACTGAGGCTTAACCCAGCAAAATGTACCTTCGGCCTCGGTGCGGGAAAGTTTTTGGGGTATCTGGTCAGTCAGAGGGGCATCGAGGCCAATCCAGAAAAAATTCGGGTCGTCCTTGACATGAAGACTCCTCAGTCGTTTAAAGACGTCCAACGTCTGACCGGTAGGATTACAGCTCTGAGGAGGTTCATGTCCAAATCTGCGGAGAGGTGTCTACCGTTCTTCGACACACTGAGGGGGCCGAAGAATGCGAAGACTTTCTAATGGACTTCGGCCTGTGAGGAAGCCTTCCAAGGCATAAAGACCTACCTGTCTTCTGCTCCTCTATTGGTAAAACCTACCCCAAAGGAGACCTTGTATCTCTACCTTGCAGCGAGTTCCTTAGCTGTTGGAGCGGTGCTGATTCAGGAGATCAGTGGAAAGCAGCATCCGGTCGATTACGTCAGTCATGTCCTTCGAGACGCCGAAACCAGGTATCCAAATATTGAAAAATTTACTTTTGCTTTAATAGTTGCTAGCCGGAAGCTTCGGCAGTACTTTCAGGGCAGGCTCTTGATCATCTACACGGATCAACCACTGAAGAAGGTAATGGGTAAGCCAGAGGTTTCGGGAAGATTGGCAGCATGGACCATGGAATTGTCCCAGTTTTTCCTTGAATACCATCTCCGAACCGCTATCAAAGGACAAGCTTTGGCCGATTTTATGGTGGAATGTTCCTTCACCGAAGCAGATGCCGAGTTACCAGAAGCCGGGACATCTGATCGAACTGTTGCAGTTCTCCAACACGGTTTGAATTCATGGACGCTGTATGTAGATGGGTCTTCCACGGTAAATGTCAGTGGAGCAGGGATTATCCTGACCAGTCCGGAGGGGTTCAAGGTACAACAAGCTATTAGATTCGGGTTTAAGGCAACTAACAACGAGGCCGAGTATGAAGCAGTGCTAGCTGGGGTTCGGCTGGCGAAGAGTCTAGAAGTCCAGAAGCTGATCATTTATAGTGACTCTCAGCTGGTCGTCAAGCAGTTATCAGGAGAATATGAAGCCCGTGGGATGAGGATGATCAGGTATTTGGAAGAGTTAAAAGACAGACTCCAATACTTTTCTTTTCATGAATTTCAAGGCATAGAGCGTAACAATAATTCCATTGCCGATGCCTTATCAAAGTTAGCCACTACAGATGTTGTCGTTTTCAATGGGTCAGTCTATTTGGAGGTCCTACAGCAGCCGAGTATTCAACATGACTCGGTGATGTGTATCGAGCGATCCGACTGCTGGATGACTCCCTACATCAATTATTTGGCAGATGGCGTCCTTCCTTCGGATCAGATGTTAGCAAAGAAGGTCAAATACAAAAGTGCCAACTTCGTTCTTATTGACGGGGATCTTTATCGGAGGACATTTTCGTCACCATTATTGAAATGTCTGGTCCCGTCCGAAGCAGAGTACGCCCTTCGGGAAGTTCATGAGGGCATCTGCGGTGATCACATGGCAGCTAAGTCGCTGGCATACAAACTTCTTCGGTAGGGGTACTACTGGCCAACAATCTTCAAGGAGGCTACGGAATACGTGAAAAAGTGTGATAAATGCCAGCTCAACAGTCCGATCCCACATCAGCCACCGGAAGAGCTATACTCGATTCTATCTCCTATACCCTTCGCTGTCTGGGGGGTTGATATACTGGGTCCGTTACCCAAAGCTAAAGGGCAGGTCAGTTTTGTCATAGTCGCTATTGATTATATGACCAAATGGGTCGAGGCGAAACCACTTCGGCTGATAATGGAAAAGGAGTGTCTGAAATTTATGAAAGAATCCGTAGTGTTTCGCTTCGGGATCCCTCAAGTGGTGATATCAGACAACGGACGCCAGTTTGTGGGATCAAAGTTTGAAGGATTTCTGAAGGAACTGGGAGTCCAGCACAGGAAGACTTCAGTGGCTCATCCACAGTCAAATGGGTAGGTCGAGGTGACTAACATAACACTTCTAAACGGGATCAAGCGCAGATTGGACGAAGCGAAAGGAAGATGGCCGGAAGAATTGCTTAGTGTATTGTGGGCTTACAGGACTACACCGAGGACGACAACAGGAGACTCGCCTTTCAGACTGGCCTATGGCACTGATGCCTTGGTCCCAGTTGAGATTAGATCTCCAAGTCTTCGAGTTAGTCAGTTCAGAGAGATCTACAATGACGAGGGACTAAAGGCCAACTTGGACCTGTTAGAAGAAGTCAGAGAAGTGGCTATGATCAAGTTAGCAGCCTACCAGAGAAGAGTTGCCAAGCATTACAACAAAGGGGTAAAGCTCCGAAGATTTGAGGTGGGAGACCTCGTTCTCAGAGAGGCTGAAGCGTCTACACCGCAGAACACGGGGAAGTTGATGCCGAACTGGGAAGGACCGTATAAAGTGGCCGAAGTACCAAAGCCCGGGACGTATCGACTGAAGGCATTGGATGGATCTGAAATTAAGAACACGTGGCACGCAGGCAGGCTCCGAAAGTACTTTCAATAGAAACTGAGTCATTTCACCGGGAGTCTGTACATGACATTCATCATCAATAAAAAGTCACCTTCAAGGAGGCTACGGAATACGTGAAAAAGTGTGATAAATGCCAGCTCAACAGTCCGATCCCACATCAGCCACCGGAAGAGCTATACTCGATTCTATCTCCTATACCCTTCGCTGTCTGGGGGGTTGATATACTGGGTCCGTTACCCAAAGCTAAAGGGCAGGTCAGTTTTGTCATAGTCGCTATTGATTATATGACCAAATGGGTCGAGGCGAAACCACTTCGGCTGATAATGGAAAAGGAGTGTCTGAAATTTATGAAAGAATCCGTAGTGTTTCGCTTCGGGATCCCTCAAGTGGTGATATCAGACAACGGACGCCAGTTTGTGGGATCAAAGTTTGAAGGATTTCTGAAGGAACTGGGAGTCCAGCACAGGAAGACTTCAGTGGCTCATCCACAGTCAAATGGGTAGGTCGAGGTGACTAACATAACACTTCTAAACGGGATCAAGCGCAGATTGGACGAAGCGAAAGGAAGATGGCCGGAAGAATTGCTTAGTGTATTGTGGGCTTACAGGACTACACCGAGGACGACAACAGGAGACTCGCCTTTCAGACTGGCCTATGGCACTGATGCCTTGGTCCCAGTTGAGATTAGATCTCCAAGTCTTCGAGTTAGTCAGTTCAGAGAGATCTACAATGACGAGGGACTAAAGGCCAACTTGGACCTGTTAGAAGAAGTCAGAGAAGTGGCTATGATCAAGTTAGCAGCCTACCAGAGAAGAGTTGCCAAGCATTACAACAAAGGGGTAAAGCTCCGAAGATTTGAGGTGGGAGACCTCGTTCTCAGAGAGGCTGAAGCGTCTACACCGCAGAACACGGGGAAGTTGATGCCGAACTGGGAAGGACCGTATAAAGTGGCCGAAGTACCAAAGCCCGGGACGTATCGACTGAAGGCATTGGATGGATCTGAAATTAAGAACACGTGGCACGCAGGCAGGCTCCGAAAGTACTTTCAATAGAAACTGAGTCATTTCACCGGGAGTCTGTACATGACATTCATCATCAATAAAAAGTCACCTTTTATTTCACAACTGATCTTCGCATTTGTCCTAAGATCACAGCGGAGTAAGGAGGTATGGTAGGACTCGCTGGCCATTCGATGGCAGCCAATTTATTTGATACCCCGCGTGGTAGTCAAATCCTGGATCCTATATTGTTTTTTACCAAAGGTGGTAAAATCAATGGTCACCGAAGTATGGAGGTATGGTAGGACTCGTTGGCCATTCGATGGCAGCCAATTTATTTGATACCCCGCGTGGTAGTCAAATCCTGGATCCTATATTATTTTTTACCAAGGGTGGTAAAATCAATGGTCACCGAAGTATGGAGGTATGGTAGGACTCGCTGGCCATTCGATGGCAGACAATTTATTTGATACCCCGCGTGGTAGTCAAATCCTGGATCCTATATTATTTTTTACCAATGGTGGTAAAATCAATGGTCACCGAAGTATGGAGGTATGGTAGGACTCGCTGACCAGTCGATGGTAGCCTCTTCGGCAGGTGGTCCTTATGACTTCGTCAGGCCCTTCACGGCATTTACCTCACACTTTGGTAATAGATAAATATTCCTTTACTTTATCATTATTACCAAATTTTTTCTAAGTGTTGAGTTCGGAAGGCCACATTCTTTAACTTCATCTTATCTGTTATACGACTCGCCTAGTTATTGATTAACAGTTTAAAGTTAAGACCACGAAGGAGCTTGTACATTTTTCAAGTTGAATCAATATTGAAGTGTTGATAAACAGTAAATACACCGAAGTCATAAGGAATAATGTTGATATTTTATTTACATAATGCTGTTTACAAAAAGGTAGAAGCTTTACAAGAATCCTACAGCTAAGGGAAAAGAGAACCATCTTCAGGGATCGGCTTCGTCTTCCGAAGAATCCAGAATGGTCGGGTCAACCTTGGCAGCGACAAGTCTTGCCTTGTCTTTGCTTCGGCATTCGTCGTATCCATCCGAGAAAATTTGGACGATCTCCTCGTTCAACTCGGCAGATTTCTGGTATTCTTGTTGAACTTCTCTCCGAAGATCTCCGATTAGAGGAGGACCCAAATCTCTTAAAGCCCGAAGTTCACGGAGCTCCTCTTCGAGTTTTACCCGCTCCTTCAGATGTCTCAAATCCCTGGCCTCAAGATCATGTACTTGTACAGCCAGGCTCTTATTGGTCTTCACCATCGTTTCCTTCTTCCCAACAAGGACCTCGTTCCGGCGAACCAGGTCTGTGTTCGTAGTAACGGTCAGTTGGTGGGTGGCCTCGGCTGTCTCCAGCTTCTCTTTTAAGTTATTTACATCCTTCTGGAGGCATTCATTATTAAAGAAAGTGATACCGTGGGCCCTTCTCTCTCTCTCCAGAGCCGACGCCAGAGTAGCCTTCTCTCGCCTGGCCGTATCTTCTTCGGCTTCGGACTCTTTGTATCGGGGAAGAAGCCTCCCGAAGACAGCATTGGCCTACAGACATTCAAAGATAACCGGTAGATTATTAGAAGGAACAAATAATCTCCAAATATTTCAAATTGAACAAACTCACCTTAGCCTAGTAACTCATGCCTTCTTCGATTAAATCCCTGATTGAGTTGTTCCCGAACCGGTGGTCATCAGTCTCCCGGACAAAATATTCGAACAGCTGGAATGGGAAGTTGGCATTAAACTCCGGCCATATGGTGGGAGAGGATGCGGCTTCTCGCCCGAAGGCGGAAGGAGAAGATCTTGCCGAAAAGGGCATTGATGGTTCGGGGGGCGGTGGCGGTTGATCTTCGGAAGGTTGCTTCCTTTTACGAGACAGAAGTGGAGACTCGGTTGGGTTTTCGAGCTCGTCTTCGGAAACGTGGATCTCCACAGGAATAATGATAGGAGGATCGACTGCAGCAGGAGGAACCCGAAGCTCATCGGCGGACAGAGGAGTCACTTTGGTCTTTCTTTTTTTGATCCGAAGAGCTTGCATCCGCTCATTAGCAGGCATGTCGATCAGACTCGCTGCAGAAGCGAGCTGAGATCCTTGAAGATTTGTCCGGACTTTCTGAACATCCTTTTTCTTCTGACGAGGTCGGCTAGGTTCCTCCGCAGTTTCTGATCCATGGAAGACTTCCGCGTCATGGGTTTTCGAAGCCGGAAGTTCTTCCTGTGGGATGTCGGTGAGGGATGATGATGATTTACCCGAAAGGAATTTATCCAATTCCCTTCGGTCGATCGATGTTGGCTTTATCAAGGACAATTTATGGTCATATAACCATGCTTGCTTGCTCAGGAGTCCGAAGCTCCACTCCTTCAGGGGAATCTTTTCGAGAATACTCGCCATTTCTTTGACACGCTCCTCTGGAATGTCCCTGAAGTCCGCAGAAATCCGCTCGGAGGTGGTCCATTCCGGGATAGACGAAAGTTCAGGCCCCTTCACAAAAAACCATTCTCTGTGCCAACCCCTGTTGGTCGAAGGAGTATCCATCAAAGGTCGCTTCTCGAACTTGGCGTTGGGCTTGGGGGACTGTTTGCTCAGCACTTTGAAACCTCGTTCCCGAGACTTCCCAGCAGAGAAGAGAGTAAAAAAAGAATCAACTGTTGGGGGTATCCCCAACTCATAACAGAACGCTATGAAGGCCAGGATGTGAATGTATAATTCGGCACCAGTTGGGTGAATCCCACTCCGATAAATCCCAGGAGGGTAACAAGGAAGGAGTGAAGAGGGAATCTGACTCCCTTCTCTAGAACAGTCACCGGTACGGCAGTCCACCCGTCCGGTCATTGGTACATCCGTTCATGCGGTGCCGGAGCCCTCACCAGGTGGGTGTCCGGAATCTGATACCGACTTCTGATGGCACGCAGCTCGATCTCAGTGATGATAGAGGGAGTATTGGCGTGAGGGTATTGTTCTTCACTCTCGAAAAACTCCGAGGAGTTGGGTAGGGGGTTTGAAGGGTTCCCGGCGGGGTTAGCCGTGATTTGGGGGTTAGGGTTTAGAACCGACTTAGTAAGGTTATGACCGGGAGGAGTGATGGAAATCGGAACGGCGAGAATGGGGGTGGAGTTATCAGAATCTTGGGCCGCCATTGCTATTAGGATCTTGCAGGAAAGAAGGAAATCGGAGAGAAAGAGAAAGTACTGTATATCAAATTCAAATTAAGCTGGTAAAGTCGTCAAATTGGGGAAAATAGGCTTTTATAGCGGTCTTTTCAAATTTTGCACGAAAATCAGGGGCGGCTCATTAATTTGACAGTCATCATTACGAATTTAAAAGGTTACGTCCGGGTTAAGCTTCAGATATTGGCCCTTTGGACTTTCCTTTTGGACTGTTTTCGCCCTTCACCAGGTGGACATTGGTAGGTTACTTTTGGGGCCTATGTCAACCCTGTTGGATCTCATGACCTCTTGGGCCGCTTATAGTTCTTTATTAAAAATTTTATTTAATAAAAAACTAGGGGGCAATGTTGGGTCATGATATTTCCTTTATTGGGCCAGGCGGATTGGGTCCATCGATTTAATTAGCCTAATGGACCTTTACTATTAAATCTTATAATCATTGGGCTTAACCTTTACCCTGTCTTTATTTCCTCTCCTTAACATTGGGCTGGATCAAGTGGCCGGTCCATAAAATCTTTTAGTATCTAAGACTTTGACTGGTAATGATGAAAAAGGAGAGCAGTTGACCAAAAGTCTGCAGATCATTAATGTGGATGGGATTTTATCCGGCCGGCGGCAGAAATAGTGGAAAAAAGGTGACAACCTGCATGCAGTCGGCTGAGACGAGAGGGCACTGGGGGCGGTGTCAGATGAGGGTTGGTGGCACAAAAAACTGAGCATGAGAGTATAACCGGGCAAGGAAGTCTTCTAGCAAGAGGTACGCATACACTTTTCATCTAGCTCAACACACTAGACATTTTACATCCTCCATTGTTAAACCTTGAACGCCTGTATTGACTCTCACGTCGGAGCTATCTCCCGACGGTCCAGTCGTCAAGCTTTTGGTGTTGATCGTGTTTACTGTGCAGGATTATGACGTCTTACGTGATTGGGACGTCATCAAAGATCTTGGCGTTAACAAGATAATTGATTAATTCTCTTTGTGAAGAGTTTTATTTGTGAGATATTGTTTTTTTGAGTGTCAGATAATCATAATAGTTTATTATTAAACTTATTGTGTTGAAATTTTTTGTTTTGTTTTTATACGGTTTAACTTCATTAAAAAAATAACTAATTAATACTATTTTTATAATATACTCAAGGATCTCATTAGAGGATATACATATTTACACTTATAAAGTCGCCATCTTCCAAACATTCATATAAAATGAGTAAAATACTGATTAATAAAAATATAACTAGAGGAGGATGTACTAATTGAGATCACATCCGCGCTTGGTTAATATATAAATTATTTTTTAAAATGTTGTAAGTTTATTAAATTTTAATTAATAATGTAGTGAATGTAGTTTATAAGTGTGAATGTAAAAAATAAAAACAATAATTAATAATATTTTTTTATTAAAGTTTGTTATTTCATATTTTGAACTAAAACAAAGAAATACATATATGTGATTAGCAAATGATTAATATATATATATATATCATGCACAAGAAAAATGAAAACTATAAGTATCAGTGTAGGAATTCGAAATACCAACTCCTACATGATATGTGTTTAATAATTATTTCATATCTCTGAATTATAACAAGTAAATACATCTATATGCTTAATAAATAAATAATGATAGATAATACAATATTAACGAAACTAGAAATATCATTGTAGGAATTCAAAATACAAACTCCTACATGATATGTGTTTGATAATTATTTCATATATCACAACCTTAGTGTCGGTTAAGTATTTTAAGATGTTTTCACTGACTCACAGTGAACTTCTCCAGAATATTATTGATCATCATCAGGTCTCGTATATTTCATTGTATACATGATTGTCACTCATGCGATCTCTCTTTTCAGGAGTCTATGTGGACTATTAAGAGAGATTCACTCCATGGCTCATCAACATGAGACATCTCTTGGAGTTTACCATGCTAAACGACTTTACCATCATATGAATATACGTTCCTTGGGTTAAGTCAATCATCCTCTTAAATCTATCTATATAGATTTGTATCCACAATTAAGATACTCTTCCTAAATCATTCATGGAGGAATGTTTAGACAACTTTATCCTCATTAATTGTAGCATTAGTATGTCATTCCTTATCCATAGTATATCAACATATAATACCAGGAATGTCACGGCGCTCCCATTGACCCTTTTGTACACACTAGGTTCATTCTTATTTTTGATAAAATCAAACCTTTTTGATTGTCTAATCAAAACGAATGTTCCGTTTTGAGAAGCTTGCTTCAATCCATTTCTCTGAGTGTCTACAACTCTTACCTCATCGTATTTAACTGGACCATCATCTTCTATGATGTGTACCTCATCATCATCATCTATGATGAATCCATACCTCCTAGGTATCTTCGATACTATTTCAGATTTACAATTCGGTTGTGGAACAATAGGTCTATCTATAGGTTCCTCTTATTTGACTTATAGTGTTTTGTGGTTCTTGAACTCTTCAAGATCTATTATCCTCCCACTATCCCCTTTAATGATAAACACCTTTATCTTAGAAGGTAGCGTGTTTCGCAACAAACACCTTTTGCTAAGTAGGATTATAGAACATATACCCTAAATTTACTTTAGGATGTCCCACAAATCTGTACTTGTCAAATTTTGTCCCAAGCTTATCCTTTGAAACTTTTTCACATAAGTTGGACAACCCTTTATCTTAACATACTTAAGATTAGGAATCCTCCCTATCCATAACTTTTATGGAGTTTTGAGGCTGAATTTTTAGGTTACCTTTTCGTAGATATGCAGCCATTTCTAAGGCATGACCCTAGAGGGATACTGGAATGTCGGTAAAATCATTATGGACCGCACCATGTCCAACAAGGTACGATTTTTCCTTTCAGATACATCAATCAATTATTGTGTATTAAGAGGCGTCCATTATGAGAAAACTATTTGAGATGATCTAGAAACTTATTGCACAAGTATTTATTCCTTGATATAATCAAAGAATCTTAATACTTTGTCAATTTGTTTCATTTCTGAATTCTTTGAACCTTTCAAATAATTCACACTTGTATTTCAGTAAATACACAAATTCAACTCTTTGAATGATCATCTCCTTTTCTTATACTAATTTGTTCAATATGCAAAATTATTTTTACGTAAGTCAAGTATACTAAATCCATTAAGCAATATTTCAGTTCTATACAAAATATTATTATTATAAATAGAACAACAATTGTTCTTAAATATAATACCAAAGATTTCATTGTCCAACAACAAAATAGAAATAATATTTCCAACAAGAACTAGAATACAATAACAACTTATTGACTTAATTAATAGATTTTCCCGTAGGCATTGCTAAACTATAAGTTTCTATGGCTAATGTAGCAGCCTTTGCTTCATTTCCCACACATAGAATTACTTATCTTTGTTTAGCTTTCTACGTCTGCTTGGTCCCTTCATAAATATATATTTATTATAACCAAAGTCGGTATCCAATACCCAAGTAGAACCTTGACTTAAAGAAAAATTTATTTTAAATCATGAACAAAATTGTATTTGTAACTGAAACTTCACTAAGCTTCTTCTGGTTAGCTCTGAAAGATGCTTCTTGTAGTTTCCTTTTCAATGTCCATGCTTATTGCAATGGAAGCAAACTCCTTTGATATCCGTATCAGTTTTGTTCTTATTATCCTTTATTTTTGCCTTTTCTATTTACCTTCTTAGAATAATTCTTCTTTTTAGAAGATCCTTTGACCCCTACCAGTAAGACTTGGTCTTTCTTGGTTGGAAAGTGACTTTCAACATTTTTCAACATGTTAAGCAAATCAGCGAAGCTGATATCTAGCTTGTTCATATAAAAAATTTACAACAATTGTGAAAAGAGTCCGAGAGTGAGTGTAAGATCAAATCTTGGCACAACTCCCCATCCATGATAAAACTCGTTGTCCTCATTATTCAATCAAATTGATAATGTACTTTTGTCTGTATAGTAGTGTTATCGATCATTCTAGATCGGAAGAGCTCCTTAGATATCTAATATCTATCAGTCCTACTTTCTTCAATATCAACTACTTGATTTGTAGGAATATAGTAGGACCATCCATAGTCTCATGATGACGCTGAAGCTCATTACTTATGGATGCGAGCAAGATGTATTGAGCCAACTGTGCATCCACTTTCTAAACGTAGCAATCTCTTCCTCAGAGGTATTGTCTACAACCATTACAGGGATAAGCGTATTAAGGACATAAGATAGCTTTTCAGCCATGAGAACTATTGTCAAATTCCTTTACCAATCCGTTTTATTTGGTTCGATTAATTTAGCATCTAATATGCTACGCAGTGATAGTAATTTTAGACATTGTAAAATTCTGTAAATAAATTTATAATTAAAAACATTTTAGCATACATTTTTTTGTTAATTACCAAAATAATTTAGGTCTTGTTTTAAATCGGTATCTCCCACTATTTTCATCAAACTATATTACCCTCAATTTATATAATTCGACAATATCTAATTAAAGATATACTAGTGGGAATAAGGATCTCATTTCAAATGCATATAGCCTTGTGTGTGCACAACAAACTATATATAAATAAATAGGTAGACAACTCTTGTCAATTACATCAACTATGCAACTCCTTGTATTTTGCCTCTTAAATCATAATGATTAAGTGTGTGCACATCCGAACTAAAATGATTTAAGTTAAGTCAGTCCCAGCATTTTCATATAAGTGAAGAGGAAACTACAGCCTTTGTGTGTGCACAACGAAGCAGTAATCTTCAATTCATTATAAACATCATATGTAATAAAAATAACATCTTAAATATTTAATACTTGCCTTGTGTGTGCACAACAAACTCATATTAAATATTCAATACTCTATTGTTTCTATCATGCTAGAAGGCGACGTTCAATATTCTAAATATCTTTGAACGTTACAACTTAATATAAAATATTTGAGAGGTTTATTATTAATTTGTCTCATCTTGTTTAGCGCGCATGCACACACACACACACACACACACACACACACACACACACACACACACACACACACACACACATATATATATATATATATATATATATATATATATATATATAAAATAGGCGTCATATTAATGAACATGCGAAACATGTTTGCATAATATATAATATATATATAGTATAAGCATGCACATATAGAATACTATATTCTACCCGTGACGCCCCCAAAATAGATCCATTCCACCCAACCCATTCTGAGTCGCTAAATACATGGTACAACTACAACTTTATTATTACAATTGTCGTGCAAAATACGACAACACATATACTGTGAGTTTAAATACAAATATTGTCTTCTAGACAATATCCACACTCAAATAAGTCTTCATTACAATTATTGATACACTATTTTATAAAATAGTGATGACTAATAAAACAACTATCTTGAACCATTACTCCACACCCCGACTAGTTCCCCTATATTCTCGCCACTGAGAAGAAAAATAGAACAAAAAAGAAATGGGTGAGTTCAACTAGCCCAGTGAAGAATATTATTGTGATGACCCCAAAATAGGTATACATCATCCATTCTGAGTCGCCAAATATATGGTACAGAAATAAATACAACTTCAGTAATATAATTATTGTGCAGAATACGACAACACATATACTGTGATTTTAAATACAAATATTGTCTACTAGAGAGTATACAAACTAAAAAGGAGTCCTCATTACAATTATCACACTATTTCACAGAATAGTGAGGACTACTAATGCAACCATCTGGACCGTCAATCCATTCCCCGACTAGTCCCAGCTATATTCTCATTTCCTGAAGAGAACAGTGAAAGAAAGGGTGAGCTCAACTAGCCAGTAAGAAATATTATGACTAAGATAATATACAATAACTTATCATTAGTCTTCAACAGGGAAAAAATCTGATAAAATATAATAGACAACAAGTTTTAGATCAACAACTGCAGCGGAAACAACAAACCATTAGAAGAGTCAAGTAGAGAATGAGTTCTACTATCTTCTAAGATTTAAAAGTCTATCATCAATATTTTATCCCTGTAACAACAATCAATAATCATCTTGAATCAAATATTCATCTTTGCACTACATGCCAAAGATAATCGTGTTTTCATCAACGGTTATGATCATGCCATAAAACAATTCATCTTTGCACCCTTGGTCGAAGAGAATCAATGGCCATAATCATACCAAAAATTATCCATCAATGCACTACGGGCCAATGAGGACTTTTACCACATCATTTATAACATTACGGTCATGATTATACTGAATAATCCCTGGTCATAATCATACCAAGTCCATCTATGCACTCCAGGCCACAGATGACTTTCAACAGAATATAAACATGAGGATGATGACAATGATATAATAATTCAATTAAACAAGTTCAAGGATAAATTTTAAAGATTTATAATTTAATTTATCCAGAAATCAATAACGTCCAAATTGTCAACATGATACTACTTTGTGGAGTAAAATTCAAGAATAATACTCAGTTAGTCATATTCATCTCAACACCTGTTCATCTTTACACTACGGGCCTAAGATATTCATTAGGTAATCATTCATCTTTGCACTACAGGCCAAAGATATTCAGTAATATCATTATTTAGGACTGAGGATGATGAAAAATATCTTAAAGAAAACGAATCCAGTGAGATAAAAGAACAAATATTAGGGATTCGTATTACAGTTTATCAAAGTTCAATAATACTCCGAAATAACCAATTTTGAAGCAGAGTTCAAAAATAATGGTCAAAACATGGATACAATCAAAGATAGTAACCATAATAGCCATCTTGGATAAAAAGAAGAAAATTTCATTTTTTGGTGAATAGTGCCGTATTCGTGAATAGTGTCGTATACGTGAATAGTGCCGTATACGTGAATAGTAACCCCGACACAAAAAGCTCTAAATTTGATAAAAAGTTCAAACCAATATTTCGGCATGATATTGAAAGAAATAATATCATTTACGAAGAAAATAACATCCCATTACGAATATTAAACGAAAATAATCTTCATTACGAATATTAAACGAATATAATATTTCTCGTGAATATTGAACGAAATAAAATTTCTTATGAATATTGAACAGAAATAATATTCATACGAATACGAAAAATAATATCTCTTCAGAATGTGAAATAAATAATACCCCTTACCTCAGAATAACCGTACTTCTGACTGAATTTTGGATTTAGTGCTGACAGAAACTTGCACTGAATAGCAACTCTCAAAGTATCAAAATACTCACAAAATACGCTCAAAAATATAGAGAGAGAAAGAGAGAAAACTTATGAATTCTAGTGTGATTTACAACTCTAACTTAGCCCTCTATTTATAGGAAAATGTTAGCACGCCGAAGCAGACTTGATCTGCAACCTGATGGCTTTACCTGCTACTATTGCCACCCACCACATTTGAAATAAAATTCAGCACATTTCTTCACCAACCACAAGTGGGGCCCACTTAATTCTAGAATTTTTCACCAAAATCATTTATAAACCTAATTTCCGAATCAGTCACCTCTTAAAATTCATAACAAATCATATGTTCATTTTTAACGGTTCAAAATTTGTGGACATATACTCAACTTATATATGTATAACATATCCAAAAATCACAACGATCCAACGGTCAGATTAAAAATTATAACTCACGCAATAAAGCTGTAAGAACACTGATTTGATCTTTTAATACCTCAAATCCGACAAAATACTGATAAAATACCTCAACATTAATTCCTTCATTTATAACCACATAAATAAATCCATCATTTATATCCACATCAAATAAATATTTCATTATCATATAGATCAATAATTAATTATTCACAAATAATATTACAGAATCACAATAATGACAACCAGGCAGTTCCCAGGAAAGAGAGGGCTTTTCAATAAGGATTTTTCCTTACTGGCGCGCAATTAGGTGACCAAGCCTCTCCTTAGACATAATTTTTTAGACATTACCAATAATGTTATCTAATGATAATATTCAAATAATATGAATTATTAATCTGATAATGGAGATACTGTGCAGTGACAATTATTGAAACAACAATAATATAAAATATCAACACAGCAATTATTGATTCAATAAAATAAAATATTGAACAGAAATTACTGTAACAATTATTGAGTAGTGCCTTCTCATGTAAGAATCAATAATTGATAAAAATATTATGCAATACCGTGTGCTACTGTGCAACCACGCGTATTACTGTATTTTAATCACCGGGTATTCCAACAGTGTTAATGGTAACAACTACACCGTTATTTATAAAAACTCAATTTTGTCGTTATCTTCATCCGACTATTTTCCGTTATGGGGCCCACAAATAGCTGTGCCGTCGTACGAATATTCCCCGACAGAAAAAATATTCCCCGACAACAATGAGTATTTTATAATCACTTGTTTATTTTGTAAAATTTGCACATTTTACCCATAACCAAAATATTATATCAAATTAACACCTTATTATTCACAATAATAATTAGAGGAAATTTAATTTTATTCATTAATAAGTTGGGGTCTTACAACCTCCCCTCCTTATGAAATTTCGTCCCCGAAATTTACGTACGTACCTGATATGCCAAACAGATGGGGATACCTTGACTTTATTTCAGATTCTAACTCTTGAGGTATCTCCTTATACGTTAAATCTTCCGCTATCTCGTCCGGTTCTTAATCAATAATGTGGTTCGGATCATCCATATATTTACGTAACATCGATACGAATAAACGTTATGAACACGCGACATACTTGGCGTTTAAAACGAGTCTATAGGTCACAGTTCCTACTCGATCGAGGATTTCAAATAGACCAATAAAATCGAGGGTTGAGATTTCCTCTCTTCATCGACTCTTGCTCCTAGAATAACGCCCTCTTGAACCTTCTTATTCACATTCATCAGCTCTGAGTCTGTAGCTTGAGCGACTTTAACTTTATCAATTTAAAGTTGGTTCTAATCGTATATTTGCTATCTTCACGTAGGTTCGTATATTCGCACTCGTAAATGCATACGATCTTCTGCTCAACGCGTCAGCTACCACGCTCGCTTTTCCCACGATGGTATTGAATGGTATAATCGTAATCTTCAACAGCTCGAGCCAATGTCTTTAGCACATAATACGTTCGTTTTAGGTGAAGAAATATTTTAAGGGTTTTAGAAATGGGTTTTATACTAGGGTCAAGTTTAAACGTTGAGCGCAAGTAGGAGAAATAAAAGAATATGTAGAACCGGTATTGAATAAGGTATAAACTTCGTAAGAGTTTATGATTAACTTACCCGTCATAACTTCGTTCGGGTTCCTCGACAAACGCTCTTACTTAAACTACCGACTTTGACTTGTCTGGGACATCCTTTGGCATCACTATCCCCGTTGGACTTAATTTCACTATAGGACAAAATCGAGCTAGGTGACCTTCTCTTCCGCAATTGAAACACACTTTGGGTTGCTGCGTTCAGTTTGGACGGATGTGTCCCTCCTGTCCGCATTTGAAACATACGACCGGTGGTCGTTCTTCTTCTTTTGAAACGGGTGATGGTGCTGCTGTCTTTCCATCATTATTGAACCTCCTCTTCTTAAAATTTCTACTTCTATTATCTTGGCCATGATTACCACCGAAGTGGTTACCATTCTTGGCATGATAATTTCCTCCACGATTGTTGTCACCGCTTTGATGACTACTACCATTGGTATTATCATTTTGTCGGCTGCTTTCTCTTGGTTGGGTTAACTCGTTATTGCGCTCCAATAACTGAGCCCTATTTACAACATCTGAATACAAACACAGTTTGAGAGAAATTAGGTATTGACGTATCTCAGGTTTTAAACCTCTTAGAAACATCCGCGTCATTCTCTCCTCGTTATCAACTAAGTGGGACGCAAATCGGGACAACTCGGCAAACTTAGCTTAGTACTGCGACACGGTCATATTGTTTTGCTCCAACTTGATGAATTCCACTTCCTTCATGTGACGAATACTTTCGGGAAAGTACTTGTCGTTGAACAATTTTTGGAACTTCTCCCAAGACAACTTGAGTGCATCAGGCTGGGTACGTTTTACAGATTCCCACCAATGATCTGTTTCTTCACGCAACATAAAGGTGGCGAATGGAACCTTTTGCTCCTGAGCATTCCAAGACATCAAATATCTTGGTGATCTGCTTTATCCATGTCTCTGCCTTAAGTGGTTATGGCTTTCCCAAAAACTCCGGTGGTCCTAGCTCTTTGAACTGCTTAGCGGTGACCAGCCATGGGTTGCCAGTGTTTCCACCTACATTATGAACAGGAGTCTCTATCGTTTGGTGTTGCATGAATTCAAAAAAACTCCTAAACGTAACGTCGTTCGTCATTTGGTCGGTGCCGTTGTTCACCTGAAGATTGTTGCCTTCTTGATGCACATTATCCTGAGTATTGATCTATGGTGACTCAACGGTCTCCTGTGCTCCATTGCTATTCTCAACATTCTCGGATGTCATTTTTAAATACTGTCACAAAACAAGGGTTAATTGACATGCAACATATTATCCCTATATTCTGACCGACCAAACAAATACCAAATAAACTTAGTCAGGTCATATTAGCAAATGAATTCTCCGTCTCTCTCCTCCTAGTTCTTGTCTCACATCTCAGCCAGGGATCATATCCCTAAGCTTTGATACCAACTGTGACGACCCCAAAATAGGTATATATCACCCATTCTGAGTCGCCAAATACATGGTACAGAAACAAATACAACTTCAGTAATACAATTGTCTTGCAGAATACGACAACACATATACTGTGATTTTGAATACAAATATTGTCTAATAGAGAGTATACAAACTCAAAAGGAGTCTTCATTACAATTATCACACTATTTCATAGAATATTGAGGACTACTAATGCAACCATCTAGACCGTCAATCCATTCTCCGACTAGTCCCAACTATATTCTCATTTTCTGAAGAGAACAGTGAAAGAAAGGGTGAGCTCAATTAACCCAGTAAGAAATATTATGACTAAGATAATATACAACAACTTATCATTAGTCTTCAACAGGGAAAAAATCTGATAAAATATAATAGACAACAAGTTTTAGATCAACAACTGCAGCAGAAACAGCAAACCATTAGAAGAGTCAAGTAGAGAATGAGTTCTACTATCTTCTAAGATTTAAAAGTCCATCATCAATATTTTATCTCTGTAACAACAATCAATAATCATCTTTAATCAAATATTCATCTTTGCACTACAGGCCAAAGATATTCAGTAATATCATCATTTAGGACTGAGGATGATGAAAAATATCTTAAAGAAAACGAATCCAGTGAGACAAAAGAACAAATATTAGGGATTCGCATTATAGTTTATCCAAGTTCAATAATACTCCGAAATAACTAATTTTGAAGCAGAATTCAAAAATAATGATCAAAGATAGTAACCATAATAGCCATCTTGGATAAAAAGAAGAAAATTTTATTTTTCGGTGAATAGTGCCGTATTCGTGAATAGTGTCGTATACATGAATAGTGCCGTATACGTGAATAGTAACCCCGCCACAAAAAGTTCTAAATTTGATAAAAAGTTCAAACCAATATTTCGGCATGATATTGAAAGAAATAATATCATTTACGAAGAAAATAACATTCCTTACGAATATTAAACGAAAATAATCTTCATTACGAATATTAAACGAATATAATATTTCTTGCGAATATTGAACGAAATAAAATTTCTTATGAATATTGAACAGAAATAATATTCATACGAATACGAAAAATAATATCTCTTCAGAATATGAAATAAATAATACCCCTTACCTCAGAATAACCGTACTTTTGACTGAATTTCGGATATAGTGCTGACAGAAACTTGCACTGAATAGCAACTCTCAAAGAATCAAAATACTCACAAAATACGCTCGAGAATATAGAGAGAGAAAGAGAGAAAACTTATGAATTCTGGTGTGATTTACAATTCTAACTTAGCCATCTATTTATAGGAAAATGTTAGCACGCCGAAGCAGACTTGACCTGCAACCTGATGGCTTTACCTGCTACTATTGCCACCCACCACATTTGAAATAAAATTCAGCATATTTCTTCAACAACCACAAGTGGGGCCCACTCAATTCTAGAATTTTCTACCAAAATCATTTATAAACCTAATTTCCGAATTAGTCACCTCTTAAAATTTATAACAAATCATACGTTCATTTTTAACGTCTCAAAATTTGTGGACATATACTCAACTTATATATGTATAACATATCTAAAAATCACAACGATCCAACGGTCAGATTAAAAATTATAACTCACGCAATAAAGCTGTAAGAACACTGATTTGATCTTTTAATACCTCAAATCCGACAAAATACTGATAAAATACCTCAACATTAATTCCTTCATTTATAACCACATAAATAAATCCATCATTTATATCCACATCAAATAAATATTTCATTATCATATAGATCAATAATTAATTATTCACAAATAATATTACAGAATCACAATAATGACAACCAGGCAGTTCCCAGGAAAGAGGGGGCTTTTCAATAAGAATTTCTCCTTACTGGCGCGCAATTAGGTGACCAAACCTCTCATTAAACAGAACTTTTTAGACATTACCAATAATGCTATCTAATGATATTATTCAAATAATATGAATTATTGATCTGATAATGGAGATACTGTGCAGTAACAATTATTGAAACAACAATAATATAAAATATCAACGCAGCAATTATTGATTCAATAAAATAAAATATTGAACAGAAATTATTGTAACAATTATTGAGTAGTACCTTCTCACGTAAGAATCAATAATTAATAAAAATACTGTGCAATACCGTGTGCTACTGTGCAACCACGCGTATTACTATATTTTAACCACCGGGTATTCTAACGGTGTTAACGGTAACAACTACGCCGTTATTTATAAAAACTCAATTTTGTCGTTATCTTCATCCAACTATTTTCCGTTATGGGGCCCACAAATAGCTGCGCCGTCGTACGAATATTCCCCAACAGAAAGATATTCCACGACCAAACGAATATTCCGCGAAAACAATGAGTATTTTATAACCACTTGTTTATTTTGTAAAATTTGCACATTTTACCCATAACAAAAATATTATATCAAATTAACACCTTATTATTCACAATAATAATTAGAGAAAATTTGATTGTATTCATTAATAAGTTGGGGTCTTACAATTATGACTAAGATAATATAGAACAAATTATCGTTAGTCCTCAATAGGAAAAAATTTGATAGAATACAATAGACAACAAGTTTTAGATCAACAACTGTAGCGGAAACAATAATTTATTAGAAAAGTTAAGTAGAGAATGAAATCTACTATCATCTATGAATTTAAAAGTCCATCATCAATATTTTATCCCTATAACATCAATCATCAAATATTCATCTTTGCACTACGGGCCAAAGATATTCATTTGTATCACCAGTTGATCATGTTCATCTCAACACCTGTTCATCTTTGTACTACGGGCCAAAGATATTCATCATGTAATCGTTCATCTTTGCACTACAGGCCAAAGATATTCAGTTATATCACCATTTAAGACTGAGAATGATGAAAATATTTTAAGGAAAACGAATCCAATGAGATAAAAGGGCAAAGATTAGGGATTCGTACTTTAGTTTATCCAAATTCAAAAATACTCCATAATAATCAATTGTGGAGCAGAAATCAAAAATGAAGATAAAAATATAGATCCAATCAAAGATAGGAACCAACAGACAATCTTGGACACAAAAGAAAATTTAATTTTTTTGTGAATAGTGTCGTATTCGTGAATAATGTCGTATACGTGAATAGTGCTGTATACGTGAATAGTAACCCCGACACTAAAAGGTAGAAATTTTACAAAAAAAATCATCATACTTCGTGAATAGTACTCGTGAATAGTAACTCGTGAATAGTAATCCCGACATGGAAAGGTAATAATTTTATAATAAAATTCATACCAATATTCCGGTATACTGATATTGAAAGAAATAATATCATTTACGAAAAAATAACATCCCTTACCTCAAAGAATATTACTTCTGGCTGAAATATCAGATATAGCGCTGAAAGAAACTTACACCGTATAGCAACACTCAAAGTATCGAAATACTCACAAAAATACACTCGATAATATAGAGAGAGAAAACTTCAGTTTCTGGTGTGATATTCAATTCTAACTTAAGCATCCTATTTATAAGAAAATGCTTAGAACACCAAAGCAGAAAATTTAATAAAATAATATATTTATAAAAAAAATTCACGCCCACTTCTTAACAATCTAAATTCAGCCACCAGTGGGGCCCATCAACAATGATAAACATGTTTTAATCATTTAATGCAACAAAATCAATTCAGACCCAATATTTCAGAACTTCAATAATTCATAATAAATAGCACTTTTATCAAGAAAATTCGAATCTTATGTCCATTTCATAGGAAATTTAATTCTCTACAACTTTGTAGCTTTAAGTTTTTCCAAATTCTAAATAGAAATTGACCGAAATCCACATACGGACGATTTTGCAGGCCATAATCAAATTTCAGTCAAAAATGGAGCCCATCAACATGTTTAACATGTGTTTAGCATTTATTGTAACAAAAATACGCTTTCTCCTCATTTATTCATATATCACACATTCATTATAAAAATATCACCAATATTATATTATCGCATTATACATTTATAATGTAATATAATAATATATTTGAATAAATTATTTTATCAAAACAGATAAAATATCAGTTTTTATCAATTGTCATTTTTCTAAAAATTCCTTCATTTATATCCACATAAAATAACTATTTTCCTTATCATATATACCAATAATTAATTATTCATAAATAATATTACAGAATCACAATAATGACAACCAGGTCGTTCCCAGGAAAGAGGGGGCCTTCCGGTAAAGATTTCTCCTTACTGGCGCGCAATTAAATAACTTCTCCTAGACAGAACTTCCTTAGATATTGCCAATAATGTTATCTAATAATATTATGAAAATTATATAAATTATTGACCTGATAATTTGAAATACTGTGCAATGGCAATTATTGAATCAACAATATAAAATATCAACGCAGCAATTATTGAATCAATAAAATAAATTATTCAACAGTAATTACTGTAACAATTATTGAGTAGTGACTTCTTACGTAAGAATCAATAATTAGTGCAATACCGTGCAACACCACGTATTACTGTGTTTTAACCACCGAGTATTCCAACCGTGTTAACGGTAACAACTACGCCATTATTTATAAAAACTGATACTTGTCGTTTTTTTCATCCAATCGCTTTCCGTTATGGGGCCCACACAAGTCTGCGTCGTCGTACGAATATTTTCCGACAAAATAAATATTTTATAAATAAAATATTTGCGCATTTTACCTATAACAAACCACATTAATCGAATCAACCCCTTACTATTTCAAAATAATAAATAGAGAAAATTTGATTTTATTTATAAAAAGTTGGGGTCTTACACTACCCGGATTGATTGTGGACTTTTATTCTAGTCTAGTTCACTAGAGCCACCAAGTGAACCAAAAGGTCCTAGGGGTGCAAGCATTAATATTTAAACATAACTATTATATTTAAACTCGGGCTCCATTATAAACGGGTCTTCAAGCACTCCTTGCTCCTTGATCTCTAATTCTTCAAAATTAATTCTAACTATTCCTATTACAAAACTATTTAAAATAAATAGAAACCTTGATCAGTAGTCAAGAGGAAGTACATAGGAGGGAGATAGAATTTATATTAAGAAAAAATTAGAAAAGACGATGTACGCATACCCCATTCAATAAAATTCATACATTCACGCATCCAACTAAAATAAAATCCAATCACATTGGTCAATAATCTATAATCAATCCCATTTATTATCATACACATCGTCATATGCATCAATAAATAAATTCATCTCATGAATAATAAACATTTAATATATATATTGATATCATTTAATGGGTAAATTTAGTTAGCATAAAATCTAATTTTGAATCAAAATAAACTCCATTATTTTAATCCAAATTTAAATCAAAATAAACCTCTTTTACTTTAATTTATCCAATTTTGAATAAAATAAACTTTTATATTTTAATCAAATTCTTTAATAAAAATAAACTCATTTATTTTAATTAATTATGGAATCCAATTCCAAGTAAAAAAAACTCTTTTATTAAAGGAAACACGGATTGTCTTTCTCATTCACAAATAAACTCTTTTATTTTGAATAATATGAAAATCTTATTCCATATCTAAATAAACTCTTTTATTTAAGAAAATACGAATTCTCTTTCATATTCACAAATAAACTCATTTATTTTGAATAATATGAAATCTTATTTCATATCTAAATAAACTCATTTATTTAAGGAAACACAGAATTCAATTTTAATTCCAATTAGTTATCATGGAATCCAATTCGAACTCTAATTAGTTAACATGAAATCTAATTTTAAAATTAAAACAAATGTTTATTTTAAGATTAAAATAAACTTTTTAATTTAATTATAAAATAATTATATTATATATATATATATATATATATATATATATATATATATATATATATATATTAACCGTATATATTTATTTCATATATCATATATCATATATATATAATACATACTAACTAATGAATCAAGCCTGTAATACCTCAACTCATATATAGTTTTGATATGTATACATAATATATCATATATCATATATATAATATATATATACTAACACGTTCATGGCTGTTCTATATATATATATATATATATATATATATATATATATATATATATATATATATATATATATATATATATATATATATATATAATACACATCTAGTAATGTGATTTCGTGAATCAGCCACGGTTCCACGATTTTTTTTAAAAATAAATTTTATACAACAAATTATGCCAAATTAAATTATTCTAAACACATATTAATATACATATCAAATTAAAACAATCAATAATTCGCATAAAAGTTTGGCTCTGATACCACTGTTAGGTTTGTAATATTCATGAACGTAATCAAATTGCACAAATTAAGCGGAACGTGAAAAATTATAGTTTTAAAATTTTACAAACCATATATCCGGATCATCCTTTATGCACAATTATTAATTAAACGAAAAGATAAAGAACAAGAATCATACCCTTGAAGATTCAAGTTTCCTCAGGTACAAATTCACCTCCAAATCCTTTTGCGTTCAACTTGAATTCACCGGGTTTGGTTCTTTCCTTTGATCAACATTAGCCACCCAAGTATTTGGCCTCTAAAGGTGATCCACCAAGGAAGAAGAAAGATTTAAGAAGATGTGTGTTTGATAAAGCCCTAATTTTTCTATCTCTCATAGAAAAGGTTGTACTCTCCCAACTATTGGAAGTACGTCTGTTGTAAAAAAGTCAACTACCATCACCTATAATAAGACTCCTCTTATTTATAGATGTGGACAATCTTCCTTAACAATTAAGGATTTTATTTTATTTTAATTAATTAAACTTCATTAATTAATTAAGCTCCCTAATCTTATTAGAGATAATTAATTAAACTCTTTTAATTAATTTAACCTCTTAATCTTATTAAGAATATATGAGAGTACTTTTATTAATTAATTCCCAAACTCCTTTAAGAATTAAATAATAATAATAGTAATAATAATAATAATAATAAGACTCCTCTTATTAATTTATATTTAATATTTTCAAAATATTAAATAATAAATATTAAGCTATTTAATTTATTCTATCACCATAGATAAAATTAAATATACTTAACTTATTATTACGATTATGCCATTAACTTCTTAAATAATTATTCTTCCTTTTATGGTGTGACCCTTTAGGTTCTCCATATTAAACCGGTTGTGAATAAATCAATTAGAACAATTCTAATCTTATTTAAATAAATAAATTAAAATATTAATTTATTTAAATAAATAATATTTATTCTACAATAAGGATAAGCCTCCCTAGCGATTAACGACTTTTCAGATAATATAGATTTCAACATTAATCATAAAAGAACCTTTGAGTAAATAGTTACCATACAATTCAATCCTTCCACCATACAATGTCCCAATTAAATATAAGACATGAAATTACTGTCAAGTCTTATTTTATTTAATTATATGTATTTCGATCCTTAAATGCACAACTTAAAATAATGCAAATTAGAAACTCATTTCTAATTTCATTTTGCCTTGGCCAATGACTACTGGGTTGTTATTTATCGAATCACATAGGATATTTCTCTTCTTTTACTAGAAGTAGTAGATTCTTTATTGATCATACATTATCTCCATGTACAACTTATTATCTCCATGTACAACTTATTATCTCTATTAGGTATTCCTTAGCGAGCCACATTCAGTGAACTTATTCTCTAATAAGCACCTACATACTTGCTTTAGTATCTCCGCACAAATGATCATGAGATCAATTATCCTAATCTAATGAGCAAGCAATGTATGTACCAATCTATTCGGATTCACTAATCCTCTATTTAGTTATCCAACGATTGGGAACTATTTTAGTTTTAAGCTTTTAAAGAATTTAGATCTCATTAGAATGATCATCATCATTATTCTAAAAGCATTGCTTAAAACTATGGGTTTATCACATATTATAAAGCAGCATCATGTAGATAATTAAAAGCCTTTAATAAATTAATACTTTTTATTAATAAATGAATAAGATTGTTACAAAGTATATGCTTTATCATCAAACATGATTGACTTGCGTGCATACTACTTTCAATTACAAACATGCACCACATCTCAGATCAAAAGCAGATTAGACAGAATGCACTACAGGATGGCGCAACTGCGCCCTGGTTAGGCTTAGGGACGGCGCAGCTGCGCTGTCCTCTAGCCTAACCAGAATTAAGCTTTTGCTCTCCTATTTCTGTCCCATTCTTTAGCATACTAAGTCATTAAAAATTACCATGCACACATGTTAGAGGACTTTACATACTTGTATGAGCACTTCACGATCAACTTTATTTGTTAGGGACTTTAGTTTAGGATTTCCACGGAATTAAGGACAAATAGGGTCATGTAATCACAATGTTTACTAAATTTAGTCATATGTCCACATAATGAGATCACATAATCTTTACTATGCATGTTCATACGTGTTCATATCATTTATTCATAACTAATATCATTTATAATTTTAAAACATGCTTAAACTCATGCTTGGTTTAGTTGTCATTATATCTAACACATAAGAATCATGTTTTAAGACACAATGAACATAAACATGTCATATTCAATATTCAGTACTTAACTACCCATACAAATGTAGTTTGGTTTGAGAAATATCTGAGTTTGCTTTTGAAATCATTTTAAAACTTGAACAATGCAATTTAACACATACAAGACATCTTTAAAGCTCTTTTCATGTGTAGTTAAGTCATGTTAGAATCTTCACAAGGTTAAAATATACACCATATAATATTCATGGATATTAGCTTCAATATATCAAGTTTTTCTTTGAAAAAGTCACCTAGCTCAAAGCTTAACAATTTGGTCATGAACAAAGGAACTATAAATCATAACTCATGCTCATTTATGTTCAGAAATCAGTCATGTGTGTATACTATCAAGCTCAGAATTTGCAGAACATAAGTTTAATTAAAGTTCGTCTTTGAGACATTGAGTTTTTGTTATAAATCCCCAACTAAATCATGTTGGTCATTTCCTATCTCATAAGAAAACTTTAAACCACATGCTATACTTCCTTTCATGTATGTATAAGTCATAATACCAAGTTAGCAACAATATAGCACAACAGAAACCAGAATCTGGTTCTGGGGACCGACGCAGCTGCGCTGCACCCTAGTACAAACTGGGTGCAGCAGCGTCCTTCCTGGGCCATCACAAGTAAGGTACTCTGTTTTGCAGAGTATCAACCCAACTTCAAATTTCTTTCAATCAAGCATATATAAACTAATTCTTAAAGGTTCCATACATGTATACAAACTTCATATACACTTTAGCATGCCACCTCATACCAATTAATAGAGAATTCATGAGAATTATAAGAATTTGACAAACCCAACATTAAGAACATAAAATCAGAGTTTATACCTTTTGAAGCTTAGTTTACTTAATTTCTTCCTTTTGAAATTGCTAGACTTCGCTTTGAACAACAAACACTCACCCTCTAATTCTTAGGATTTCAACAGACAATTCTCAACAACGTGAAATGAGAAATGAAGTTGCTCTTTATAGAGAAATGAATAACCAGTTAATTTCTTTACACTAAGGTTTGAGTCCATGAGATAGAAGAAGAAATGTGACAACCCGAGAATTTATAGGATTTATAAAATCTTAAATAATTAAATAAAGGTTCAATAATAAGACCTAGACTGGAAAATAAAATATTAAATAGGAATTCTGTGAAGGATTTGTATGGATTTAAAAATTGTTGTGAAGAACATATAGGGTTAAGTGTATGAGTGTATACGATTTTGTGTATAGTGATTGTGTATGTGCGGTATGTGGTTAAGGGTCAAGTATGATCAGGATAAGTGTAACATGGGTAAACCCTAATGTTATGTTAAGAACTTTGTTATTCAGTCAAGAAACCCTGACGATTGGTTAGAAACCCTAATTTTATTTTTGGAAACCCTAAACCCTTACTGAGAATTTTTAAACCCTAGTTTGGGAGCTCAAATGCTAAGTATAAAACCCTAAGGGGTAAGATTTATGGGATATATGTGAAATGTTCAAATTACCCTTCGAATTGTAGGGGAAATGACCAAAATACCTTTAGTGAGTGTGAAATTATCAAAATACCCTTTTACTTAAAAGTTAAGTAAAAGATAAATTTTAAGTTGTGGTGAGTAATCACTTAAGCTTGCCATGTGTCTAGCAACTTGGATCAGCCAATTTTGAACACGTAACATCATTGGTAACCATAGAATCAAAAGTTACTAAATTAAAGTAAGAAAAATCTTACTTTACTTCTCATTTAGCCAAGACCCTTTCTCTCCCTTCAACTCTCGAAATTTTGAGACGAAGTCAGTCAAAAATAAACTAAGATAACCTCTTAGCTCTCCAAGATCAAAATCCTTATGATTTATGTTAATGATTTGATTTGTTGTTTAGATATGTGTTATAAGATGTTATTTAGTGATCTATGATGTTACATCATGGATCCATAACATCTAAGTGCCTGAAAATAGGATTTTAGAAACTGACTATGAACCCTAGAAATATGGCTTGACATCCTAATGTCAGAGGTCATAGATCTTTATGTGTTAATTGTTAGGATGGCTAATTATATCATTGATATTCTATGTCATGAGGACAATACACTAGAAGAGGAATTAAGTCCACATCATGTCTAGATCACAAGTTATTCATGGTCAAACATGGTTGACCAGTCACAGAATCTGGAAATCTGGGTAACCCAGAAACCCAGAAACTGTCTGACATGGTTTATAGGGCTTGAATCTTGCTGTTGTTAAGTAGTTAGGCCATGTAAGTGTATAGGTTTTGTAGACTGACATATAGACTACACGACCATGACAATAGAACACTTAGATCATTAACAGGATCAAAGTTATTGATGGTCAAAGTAGGGTTGACCAACTGACTGGAAGAGTTTATGGAATTTCCAGATTTCTTCAAGAACAACTTCTGACATCAGTTTGACTGGCCTATATCTTTCAGTTGTGATGTTGTTAAGCTAGAAAAGTATATTACTTTTGTACCTTGACATACCTACTTCATAAGTGTTACACTTTAACACTTAGAGTAAGCCTAGAATTCAAGTTATTAAGATCCAAAAGTGACACCTTGCACTGTTCTTATTTTCTGGATAACCCAGAAAATGAAGAACATCTCTGACAAGCTTTTTGATGGCTTATAACTTACTATTGTGATGTAGTTTGGCCATGAAATTTGTTTGTGCTTGTAGTATTACATCAATACTACATCATTAACACCTTTACATGCCCAGAAAAACATCTTGAACATAGAATTAAATGTGGTCAAAGTAGGTACTCTGATAACTGAGTTTGAATGTTCTTGAGGGCTCAAGAACACCTATAGCAACAGTTTTGTCGCTATAGACCCCTTTAGTGACAGTTTTAATAAAAATGAATTAAATAAATAATTAGAATAATATGGAAAATAATCATGAAAAAATTCATAATTAATTTGTAAAAATTATTTTAAAGCATAAAAATTGATTTTTAATAATTTGAGATATATTCCATTAATATTTTAATTTATTTAAATATTAATGATATTTAATTTATTTAATATTTATATTAAATAAATTACTTAAAAATGATTTTAATATTTTAAAAATCATTTGAAGATATATTAAAGTGTTAGAAAATATTTTAAGTTATTTTAAATGACTTTTAATATTTTGGGATGAATTTTATTAATAATTTAATATTAATGATAATAAATTTATTTAATAATTGTATTAAATAAATTATGAAAAAATAGTTTTAATGATTTAAAAATGATTTACAGGATTTAAAAATGTTTTACGTTATAAAACATAAATTTTAATATTTTGACATGAAATACATTAATATTTTAATATTAATGGCAGTTATTTAATAATAGTTTTAAATATTTTAAAATCATTTAAAGGCAATATTAAGGTATTAAAAGTACTTTGAGATATTATAAATAACTTATAATATTATGTCATGTATTTCATTAATATTTGAAATTTATTAAATATTCATGGTAATAGAATTATGTAGTATTTAAATCATATAAAAATGGTATTAATGATTGAAAAATCATTATAAATGGTAATAATTATTTGAATATTATTATTAGTTTTTAAATTTTTTTTGATTAAATAATAAATTATCTAAGATAATAATAAAGCAGTTAAGTAGAGTTTTATTGATAATAGGCTCGATAACTATCCGATTAGGCAATCAGGTGGTCGAAATAGTACCGAACTCAGCTCAGATTGAAATAGTTTGACTTGATACCAGGTCTTATGTTCTTTATTGATTGTTAGGATTATGTGGTAATGTGTCTAGATTATTTTATAACAATAATTAACAATAGTTAATGTGATGATATTATTCTAATTAAGAGATCAATATTATCAATATTAGGTCTTTCAGATGAAGCTTAAATAGATTGCGTATCAGTAGTTGACGGTACATGCAAGTTACTTAACTATACTCTTTTATTGAGCAAGTTTCTTAACTTGAACTCGAGTTATTATTGTAAAGTATGTTCGTTGTTAATCATTGTTGATTATATCACATCTTTGATTATTGAGTCGCACGTTGTGCATATTGCATATGTTCATCAGGTATAAAAGGCTGATCACCTTCATTACCATTTGGTCCAGTTAAATTGTTCATGTTCATTGTTGGCCATTCATTATTATTGTCTTGGTCATTCAGTTATGTAAATTGATTCATATTCTTTCACAATTATTATATTGTTGAAAGTTTGTCAGCCAGCTTGTTATTCTTTCAATCATGATATATCTTTCTTTGAACTTAAACTTGCTGGGCAAACTTTTTTCTCACCCTTGCTATATCATGATAAACATTTCAAATTAAAGACGAATACTTCGGATACAGACAAAGGCAAAGAAAATTCCAGGAATGGATTATAGTGCAGGTTTAAATTGTAATAGTATTGAAGGCAAATAATATTGTAAGTCCTGTAATATATGAATTTGTGTATTAAGTTAAGGTTATCGACCTTGGGAATTATGTTGTAAAGGTTATTGTATAAATAATTTATGTTTATTTATTCCGCAATAGTTATAGAATTGGTGAACCAGGTTTGTGGTGATTAGTACCCATATTTGGGGACGCTACACTTAGTATCAGAGCTGTAAGTTATAAACCTTAGGTTGGGTTACCTTAGGCTAATAACCGCAATGATAAGGATAAAGGCTAACTCAAATACAGTTAGTGCGTCATTAAGATTCAAAGATAAATCTCGACAAGTTATAAAGATCTAGAGTTACCTAACTCTGATAATAAAGATGAATAGTAATAATAAATAGATAGAGTCTAAAAGACTAAAAGCAAAAAGGGAATGGAGATCGAAAAATAAAACGATCATAATATAGAAACGAATCGTAATATAATACAATTATAATATGAGATCACACCGTGATCTGATAAGGTCATAGCAGGAAGGAGGATCAATCAAATGATTGAAATTTTTACAGCAAAATTGATGTGTGTAAGTGGTACTATGAATTGGTACTGTGCCAACTTATAAAAAGGGTTGGGGATGATGTAATACGGATTAAATAAAATTCATATGGAGTAAGTATGGGGCTAGGATTATGTGGGATTTCAATTGAGGACTCATGTCAGCAGCTAAGTTGTATGATTCTTTGTATGGGCGGGGAATTGTACTTGGTATAACAACCACTTAGCTTCTGGTAGTGATAATCATTGAAATATTTGTGTCGCACTATTTGCTACATATATGTGGAGAAGATGATTCTTTTCTCATGTGTATAATAGATAGGTAGAGAATATAAGATTAGGTGCGAGTTTTTAAAACTCATACTTATGGTAAGTTTGTGACTCATAATAGTATGGTATATTTTTGAACCCCTAAGCATATTGACAGTTCTTGATTAGTTCTTGAACTACGTATTGCTAGGATAAGTTCTGAAACTCATATTATTGTGGAAATATCATGAACTCATAACGTGTGGTAAGTTTGATGAACTGGGGTATAGCTAAGTTGTGAATGGAGAATTGAGGATAATAGGAATATATAGAATTATTAAGTAATGAATCAGTATATAAAGTGGAGTTGATAGTTGTGACGCCCCTAAAATAGGTATACATCACCCATCCTGAGTCGCCAAATACATGGTACAAAATTCAAATACAAACTTAATTAATACAACTGTCGTGTAAAATACGACAAAACATAGCTGAGTTTTTATACGAATATTGTCTCATAGACAGTATCCAAACTCAAATTCAATCCTCATTACATTTATTATTACACTAAATAGTGAGGACTACTAAAACAACAATCTCGGACTGTCACTCCATTCCCTGACTAGTCCCGGCTACATTATCATTTTTTGAAGAGAATAATGAAAGTAAAAGGGTGAGCTCAACTAGCCCAGTAAGAAATATTATGACTAAGATAATGCAGAATAAATTATCGTTAGCCTTCAACAGTGTTAATATAACGACCGAGAAATTTGAATTTATTGTAAAATAATTTTATTTAATTAAATAATGAATAAAATTATATTTTATGTTATTATTATGTGTTAGTAAGATAAAGATCGTTCTATAACCTAATTGTATAAGAATGTCGTAGTATTCTGGCTACGTGAAGGAATAATAGTATTTAAATTTCCAAGACGAAAATAAAAGCTTGCCGAGAAATTTTTCAAAAAACACTATTCACAGATTTCTGCTCGGGAATTATTTTTGAGTTTATGAGAAATACGTAATAATAGAATAATATGGGAGGATGAATTATGTAATAATAATTCAAGTATGACAAACGCAGCTTTTCGCCTGTGTACTTAAATTGAGAATGTTAAGGAACGTAAGGATTGGAATAAATGATGATCGTATAATAGCGAGTATTATACGAGGTAATGAATAGAGTATATATAATACGAAGTATTGTACGAGTATATATGAAAGTTAGTATAACGTGTATGACAAAATATTATATGAACTAGTATACGTAAAGGATACGATGATTTACGTTAAACGCTTTAATCCTATTACTTTGGATTTGTAAGATTTGTGTAGGAATATTTGCAAGCCCAGGTGGTATTATGTTAAGGCCCAATGAAATGAAAGGCAAGCCCAACGTTAGGCCCAAAGGTAATTAAACCTAAAGCCTAAACTTTGAATCGGATCCGTGGATCGAATCGACGGGTAAGAAAAACCCATAGGGCAACCCATGTGGGCCCCATAGGTGACTCATAGCTGGCCATCTTGGTGAGCAAGCAAAGGATAGGATTTGTGTTGCCCAAGTAATGAATAGTAAGGAGGTGGGATGACCTAAATGTCTATTATACCCTTACCTAGAGAATCCTATAAATAGAGAGCTTGAATTTTCAATTGCCTTGTTCATTATTTCACCAACATCTTATCATATATTGAGAGAGAAAGTGAGAGCTAGAATTGTTCATCCAAGTAGAAAAGGAGAAGAATCAAGTTGATCGTCAAGGGTAAGAAACCTTTAATCCATTATTGATCTTCCTCTTGTCAATAAAAGTTTGATAGAGAAGTATTGATTAGTGGAGTATGCATGTTAAGAAGAAGCAAGAATGGTAATCAATGGACTTAAACCTTAATAAGTTGTATGTAAGGAAATCATACTTTTATAAGTATTGGACTAATGAAGAACTTGTAAGAATGTATCATGTGAATGATTTGATGAAATATGTTTAGTTAGGTTGTTAGATATATGGAATGAATCCATTTTGAACGGCATAAAAATCTCAAGTAATGAAGTTATGGCGAAATTTACGAGATTAAACGATAATCGTCGAAATCGTTAAATTCTCGGAATAAAAGTCAAAAGTTAGCATTGAGCTCGGAAACGTTGGTTTTCGATGGAGACTAGTCTCAATTGGCATTCTAGAGTTGTGGACTCTAAAATGTCCAAATTCTAACTTAGAGCAAAAAAACGAGCTTTGAACGTTCAGGAACGTTTAACATTTTCGTAATAATGAACTAATCGGTGAATTTTGAGTTAAAGGATTTGGAAATGAAATGTTTTCTAATGGAATCATAGAGCATATGATTTGTAAGCTAATGGCTTTTGAATGAGCCAATTCGGACTTATAACGAATAAGTTATGGAGCCGAAAAATTCACATAAGAAATTTTCTATCAAAGTTGTCTGTGGCACGGGGCCGGCGCAGCGGCGCGGCCCAAGGCTTAATAAAATTGGCACCGCAGCGCCAGGCCGAGCCCAAACCTATTGAAGATTGGCGCCACAGTGCGGCCATTTGTATTGAAAGTCGCGCCGCAGCGCCAAGGTCGGGTCTCAGCCACTGCTGACTCGCGCCGTAGCGCGAAACAAAGAAGGAAAGCTGGCGCCGCAGCGCCAGCACTAGAACAAGACCAATAAAGTATGCTTAAGTGTATAAAGAAGGAAGAAGTTGAGTAGTAATGAAATGATTACTTAATAAACCTAAAGTAACATCATCAAAGGATGTTTATAACCTTAAGTTAACAGCTAAAGGTTGATGAAAGATTAATTGAACGTAAGAAAAAATATAAGACTATTAGCTTTAACAATGATAAATAATCTAAAGCATGATTAAATTGAGAAGAAGAGTAAGATATAGTAATAACCTTACTTGATTATATACGACCTAATGTGGTATGTTGTGACACCCCCAAATCCCGGTACTTCATTACCTCAAGATTCAGTGTTCACTTAATCAAAACATTAATATCTAACTACCCAATTATAATAAAAATTAAATAATAAACCTTCCCTTAAGGGATTGCATTAATAAAATCTTTCAGGTTATCTAACCTTTAAGTACAATCATTCAAATGCAGAAAATAAAATAAATACTTCATTACATCAATCAAATTAAAGTCTGATAAATAATTGTCAACATATTACAAGTCTTCAATACTTGTTCATCTTTCCCTTTCTCTTACTGGTGCTCGGTACATCTACCTTCTCATCTTTAGCTGTAATAGTTATATAAGCAAGAGTGAACAAACAAAGCTCACTTAAAACAACAATGAATAAAATCTTACAACATTTGCCAACTAATAGTCTCAATAGAACTGAACAATATGTTCTATTAACATTCTGAAATATACAACTGAGGGTCTAATGACCACGAACCATGTCCATAGTTATAAGTAATCTTTCAACTTAAACTTTAACAGTCATAAGACTATAAGGACTCCACGTACTTAGGGGGATCAGCCCTTCGTACAATGTATTGTGCACAACCATTTCAACGCTAAGCGTAAACCTCTAATAAAAGAGTTGTTCATCTCAGTATTTAGATTACAAGTCCGCACCAAAGTATGTTTGGTTTGGATACATTTCAAGGTAATTTGGAATTCAACGAACATCAACTAAAGATTAGTTGAATAAAAGGGTAATCACATTATACTATGGAATAAATTATAAGTGAATTAATCATTGTATATAAAAGTTATGCTTTAGGAATAATCTAAGAGCATAAATATTGAATAACTATAACATACCTTGCTTAGAACAATATTAAGCCAAGGTTAATTAGAATTGAATATTAAGCATGCATAACGAATAGCAATTTGAACAATAAAAGCAATTCAACATTAATATATCAGATTATATAAACTTGCATGCTAATTAACAAGTTAAAGAAAAGAATAACTTGCTCAACATCAAAATAAGTTTTAGAAAACTTGCATTATCATTAACAAACTAGATACAAGAGCTTGCGAAATTGTAATTGAATTAGAAACAATAACTTGCTCAACGAAACAATGGATTTAGAAAACTTGCATAAACATAACAAACTAACTCAATGGAAGTTTGGAATTAGAAGACTTGCCTTGCGTATAAGCTATACTGAATTAACTTGAATCACAATACCCTATATATATGTCATCATGACATAATTAGTCACTACCACAATATATATAACTAAGTACATTCATCATGTAAGTTTTGATTTTGAATCACATAATCAAATTTCATTACTAGTTAATCGTAAATAACACGTTCATTCTTAGTATAGAAATATTGAAATCATAACTTAACAGTCCTACTATCAACACATAACACTTTTTCAGACTTTGTGTAAATAAATTACACTGTCTGACCATTCTGCTAACTCGCGCTGTGGCGCCACAGTTTACACTGTGGGACGGCGCTGCGGCGCGATACACAGGCTAACGGTTGGCGCTGTGACATGGCGCTGGCACTGCGGCGCGAAACTTACACTGCTGGGCCGCGTTGTGGCGCCGAACTCCAGACTTCGGAGACCAGCCTCGGCAACAACATGATCAAAAGCCAATTTGGCCTACAAGCTACTTTCTAACAACCTAATTAACATGTAATACATATAGAGACTTCATATAAACATAATTTAAAGACTTTTAACATGTTTTTACTCATATAATAACATAAATATCGAATTAACATCACCTAATTTCACTATTTTCAATAAAACTCTATTTTTGACATTTTCAGTGAAACTCATCACTGTAACTTTGTTTTCAACCAAAACAATTAATTAAAAATACTTTGTTTATGTTTCTTCATTTTTTTTTTCAAATTTAATAGTCAATTTATAAATTAAACAACTACTAAAACCTTAATTTTACTTTTAAATTAAGCCATATTTATCAATATTCATATAAACTCACTGTATTATGGGTTTCTTCACAAAGTACAAACATACATGAATTAATTGACTATTCACATATATAACTTATGAAAAACAATTTTATAACAAACAATTTATCATACAAAACCATAAACCACAAACAATTTATCCTTCACAAAGCTTTTACATAAATTTTTGGAAGAAGAAGACAACGAAACTTTAAAGAATTTTAAAAAAAGTTTAGATGATACCTTGTATGCTAGAAGATGATAACTTTCTTCCTTTGATCAACAAGACTTCTTTTTTCTAATTATTCTCACAAAACTCTCTAGGATTCTTTCTCAATTTTTCTCTTCTTCTCTTCTTCTGAGTCTTTCTCCTAACTCTATTCTAACTTATGTATTAACCAAAAAATAACGTATGGTAATAATATATATTAATTACCTAATATAAATATAGATATAACTGATATCAGTTATCTAATTTTTAAAATCAAAAGCCATAAGGCTTGTAACGACCCTAAAACTCATACAATTTAATTCTCAATTTCAGTCGTTAATAATACATTCAACCTCTACTTTTACATTATTAAATGGTAATACAACCATAGAAACTTGCGGAATAATTAAAATTTTCTATTACAAACTATCCTTGTTTCCAAAACCTTCAATCTCTACATCTAAATATTTCAGAATCAATTTAATACTACAATAGTTTACATCGCGAAATGATATTACAATTCAACATTAATACATCATTCGGAACCTTAAACATGGTTCAAATAATAATAACATAGCTAAAGTGTAAAAATCTTCAAGTATCACATCTGATTCATGTCTTTCAAGTAACACATAACTTTACCTCGAAATCTTGACCTGTAAAAATGGTTATTTGCAAGGTTGAGCTCAACAGCCCAGCAAAATCTAACAGTTTTCATGCATCACGTAGCATATAATAACATACTCAACATATATTTCTTAAACATTGGACTAACATAATATACAGACTACAGTTCACATAACAAGTATAAAGATTGAGTTCCTTACTCAATCAACATGCTTTACTCAATCAACGTAGTCATAAGTTGACTTTAACGTTTCATGCTTTCAATATAAATATAACACATCATGTTATTTGCAATAAAGATATAAAACAGTTAATCATCAAGTTCACGTAGCAAATAGGAACTGAAAGACTTGCCTGATTCGTAGTTTATGAACTACGACTTAACTACTTATCGCTTATCTGCACTTCGTGTATTCCTACGCAGTTATACCATTACTCACATTAACTATTAGTCACATAATAACTTATAGTAGCTATAATGTAAACTTTACTTTACATCTCATAACTCTTCTTACTAATCAATACACAATGTACTAATATTTTTTTTCCTACATAACACTCATTTCTAGTTAAACTTGTTATTTCGGTACAAGTTTTACATTACCATTTACATCTCAAAATTTCCAAGTGTTAACATCACAACACTTATCTACCATTCATTGTATAAACTAAGTTATGCACAATACGTTTATTACTTACTAATCACTTTTACAACTTTGAATTTACAATCCACCTAACATAACTATGTTTAACTTTGTTGTTACATGATTCTCACATTAACCTAATATTAAGCTAAGTTACATTGAACGTTCAAAGTCTGTAGAATTAGTAGACTTCACTGTTTGAAACTGGGCACTGGCGCAGCCGCACCAATTTTATACTGGATTGCAGCGCGACAGCGCGCCTGCGCCAAGAGGCAGCGCGCCCACGCGATGCATCAGTTTCAGTTTTGCAGAACGTGATTCGACACAATTTTTAGGCCAACTAACACGAATTTCACCCACAAAACAGTGAAACCAACATCTACAATAAATATAACACGATCATAAACATGATTGCTAACATATTCAATCACCTAGCACAATTTAACAACACTTTTAACTATTTTAATTTCTCAAGTTTCTCATTTTCATATAAAAACTCCATTCTTGACATCCTTCACGAAAATTAACACTGTGATTTCAATTCATGTCCAAATTACTTTGTTTAAATTACGTTATGCTTGTTTCTTAATGAACTAGCACAATCAAGTCTCAATTTATAGTTTAACATACGAATTGATAATCAAAATTCGTACTTTTCATGAACCATATTAAAAAAAATATTCACTGACATTATTTTCTTCCTTTTTACTGTAATACGCATACAATTTCCTATCTAAACATAAACTCTAGCATCATAACTGCGTATCATCACAATTACCAACTTTATATCTCCACAATTCCATAATTTGATTTCACAGAACATAAGAAAATTTTATCGTAACTCATATATATATATATATATATATATATATATATATATATATATATATATATATATATATATATATATATATGAGTCCGGATCTGGTCCGGACTCTTGGACCGGACCAAAATTCATACTTTTTTTTAAAACAACTAAAAATAAATAAATAAAAAATTATGGAATTAAATTTTTTTATAATACAGTGTTTTGGGTGTGATTTGAGTACATATAACAAAACATGATAGTACAGTCTGTGCAGACTGTACCACCATTTTTTGGTATAGGTATCCAAAACATGTCCAAAACACTGTATTATGCAAAAATTTCAGTTCCATAAAATAATAAATTTTTTGTAGGTATTTTTTAAAAAAGAAGCAAAAAAAAAATTTGGTCCGTTTTTGATCAGGTCCGGACTCCCGGACCTGATCAGTGCTGTATATATATATATATATATATATACTATGGAGATTATGGAAAATACCTTTTGTTGCTTAAGAAATCCTTGATAATTAACTGCTAATTACTTGATGAACTCAGAACTTACTCTCTTGATTCTCTCTCAGGCACTCTCAACTCTCTCAAAACTCAGTATGCTAAACCAAATATAACTCTAGACAACGCAAAGTTTCAAACGTCCAAAAACCGACGTTATACTAATGATCCTAATAAATCATCAGTTATAAATATTTATTTATTTATTTTATTTTTATTTATTTTATTTATATTATTATAATTCACATTTAAAAAAAATCCAAAAGCCATAAGGTTTTGTTTGGCAAAAAGTCTTTAAAATATAAAGACTTAATATTTTAAGCCTTGTTTGGGTTAAATCAATTTTAAGCTACCTTAGTTATTTTAATAAACAATTTAGTTTATAATTTATAATTATAATTACATCTTATTTATTTGGATTCATATATCCACATTAACCAAATAAATTAATTATACAAACTATATTTAAAATAATATTCTACTTAAACAAATATCACAAAATTATAGTCTCATTACAATTTTTATTTAATAACTTATCATACCATCTTAAATTATTAAATTAAAACAACAATATAACATCTCATGTTATATTACAATTCTCTAAATTATAAATTAATTTAATTTAGAATATTATCTAATATATTTAATTCATAAATATTTACAAATAATAATCACATCAATAAAATATTTATTTCCTTTAATAAATATTTTAAATTACAATTACTAAAATATTGGATTGTCACATTCTTCCCTCCTTACAAAGATTCTGTCCCCAGAATCGAAAATAAAGATTAAACAAATAATTCGGGGTACTATTAAACCTCACTTTCCCAATATATGAGTATATATTTCTCTTCACACCAAATCACATATTTCAAAATATACAACACATACATATACATACTCACATTCAAAACATCTCATAATAAGAATTTTAATTATTAAATTCTTATTTTAATAACTTATAAAAATTCGGGTTGTCACATCCTTCTCCCCTTACAAGGATTCCGTCCTCGGAATCACCGAAACCCTACCTTACTCAGTTTTCACCAAATCTCTTTTCAAAAATTTATCGTTGAATATGTTTAACACATTACCTTAATATAGGTTTTATATTTCCTATTACATTCATTACCACAACAAATTCTAGGTTTTATTTCATAACTTTCACTTGAACTCAATTATATTTTGACTATTATATATTCTTTAACCCATTAATTTCCTTTTTTAAGGATCGATACACAACCACTCGGGATATTACATTCACCCATTCTTCTAAGAATTTCGTCCTCGAAATTTTATTTATTAATCCTAATTCATTCAATCTATCAAAATAGATTTTATGTTAATACTTTATTCATTCATTGGGTTCTATAACCACTTCTTTCCACAAAGATCTTTCTATAATTATTTAACTTTTCTATTAAAAGTTTTACATTATTCTTTGATAACTTATCTCCTTCTCATTGCAAAAATTTATTTTTTCATTTATTCAATATATTTATGACTCCGTGTCACATTCTACGACTTACTTCTTTCTAAGGAATATCATCCTTACCACATTTTCCTTTTAGAATATCAAGAATCTTTCACAATTGCTCAATAATTGGGAAGCAGTATGAATAACTCAGGATTTTAAAAGATTAACCAATCATGCTGAAGGGTCACAAGACCTTGAACTACGTCCCCAGGTTATCAAGTATATCTCGACTTGAACCTTTAACAGTCATAAGACTGTATGGACCTCCGTACTTAGGGTGTTAAGCCCTTCGTATAATGTATTGTGCAGAAACATTTCAGCGCAAAGTGTAAACTAAGCGTAACCTCTAATAAAAGAGTTGTTCATCTCAGAATTTAGAGTGCAAGCATTCAACTCAGGGTCTAATGACCACGAACCATGTCAACAGTTATAAGTAATCTTTCAACTTTAACTTTAACAATCATAAAACTATAAGGACTCCACGTACTTAGGGGGATCAATCCTTCGTACAATGTATTATGCACAAATATTTCGACGCAAAGTATAAACTAAGAGTAACCCCTACTAATAGGGTTGTTCATCTCAGCTTTTCAACATCTGAATCCGCACCAAAATAATTTGGTTTGGCATAGCTTCTCAAGAAACTCTTGAATTTCATGAATATTTTTCAATATTCGTCTAGCTAAATCAAATAGCATAGATCTTTACAACAATTCGGACATCAACTGAAATATACATATACATACATACATATGTATTCTCATATCGTAAAGAAATCTCAAAAATCTTTTTATGACGTCATGATACCGCACTGTATTTATAGTCCGTTGAGGATTCTGTCATTTGGTGATTTTATCATACTACATCATACCACAGTGGGCTGACGATCCTTAGATCACATCCAACACTAAGTAATACTCCATTGATGACTCCATCATTTTTATCATCTCTGCATCAGGTTCCATGATGCATTGATGATATATAAAATACATTTTGATATATTTCAAATTATTTTTGTCTAGCCGAAGCAATTAACATAGACATACGCATAATAACACTATTTTAAAAATTCTTTGGTTCACTAGTGTGATCCAACATTTTTCAAAAATTAAAAGTACAACCAACGGCACAAAGTCAATAAATTTCAAAAATCTAGCAAAGCTAGAAGATTTGGAAAAACCTATGTCTCCACTATCAACTCCACTTTCTATAATGATCCATTGCTTAATCAGTCTATCTATTCCTATCATCCTCAATACTCCATTCACACTTAATTATACCTCAGTTTATCAAACTTACTACACATCAAAAATTCAGGAACTTGCCACAATAATATGAATTTAAGAACTTATCCTAGTCAGACCATAGACGTCCATTCGCTGAGGGGTTCAAAACATACCATATTATTATGAGTCACGAACATACCACATGCATTAGTTTTAGGAATCGCACCTAACCCTAATATTATCTGACTAATCTTAATAGTTTCTAACTATCAAACATACACATGAGAAAAGAATCACCTTTTCACCACATATACATTGATAGCGTGAAACCAACATTCCAATGATTATCAATGTGATAAACTGGGTGCAAGCACAAAACCCTCGCCCATACAAAGATTTGTACAACTCAGCCATCACATGGGTCCTCAATTGAAATCCCATTTAACTCTATCTTACCCTTAACTTACTCTTTGTTCGTTACCAATTTCTCATATCACATCATCTATAACTCTTCGTGAGTTATCTTGTACTATTTCATAGTACAATATATTCATAGCATCAAGCTATAATCATTCAAACATTATAGACTACCTTTCTTCTATAACCTAAACAGATCACGTCGTGATCTTCTTTTATAATCATCTCCCTTAAGATTATTTTCTTAACTCGTGATCGTTTTGTTTTACGTTCCCCTTTCTTTTCTTTTTCATCATTTACGATATTATTCGTTATCTTAGCTATTGGAGTTAGGGAACTCCCATTTCTTATCTTTATATCTCTTCAAGATTCTTCTTTGAATTTCCTTGTTTCTATAACAATTCTTCCTTTAAGAATTTCTAACTTCATTTACATTGCTCAACATTTCATTCGAGTTACATAATTTCATCACACGTATCCATTTTCTACACTTGGTGCACATCGAGTCTCTAACAGTTTCAATATGGTACGTTGAGTGGTTTTCCACAAACAACCAACAAACTAGGTTTCGAGTTACTAGTTCGTATACACCTCCTCTCTATGAAGGAATAGTTTAGGCCAGATACCATACCTCAACTACTAAAGAGTACAACTGTACCATACTTAACTATAACTTTTTATTCTTAACTTCCTTACCAATCTCTTCTTATAGACATTGTGTATTTGTTATCACCTTATATCCTTATTATTGGAGTTGGGTAACCCCACATTCATACTTCTTATAATTCTGTGAGATTCTTCTTTGAATCCTTTCACGCATGTTTTAATCCGTTCTCTATACGTTTCTTAAATTACTTCTTATTATTCAAACTCTATTCACTACTACAAAACAGTAAATAGACAACGCAAAAAAAACGTTGTGGTTTCAATAAGAAAAATGTCGTGGTTAAGGGTGTCATCTATTTGACACCCTTTCACAACGTTTTTAAAACGTTGTAGTTAAGTACATTACACAACGTTTTTTAAGAAAAAAACGTTGTAGATTTGTTTTTCATAAATTAGCAGATACTTAAAAACGTTGTAGAAGGTATGATTCCACAATGTTTTCTAGATAAAAATGTTGTAGTTTAATATTTCAGACAACGTTTAGGCACATTTACACAACGCTTTTAAAATGTTGTAGATTAAAAAAAAGAAAAACAAATTGTGGTTCACCTACATTACCAATGCACCTGCAATATACTAATGCCATGATATATAGCTAAAAGATCTAAATTCTCGTTTAAATTTAAAGCCAAAATGTATCAACCATTCAAAATACATCCCAATAATACCATTCGTTTACAGTTTCGAATTACTACATCCACAAAATATATACCAAACTATCTATATATGCATCTCAAATTCACTTTTCAATATTAATTACTACTATATTGAAAGGTGAATTCGATTACATGCATCCACAAAATAAACCAAACTATCCATAAAATCAAACAACTAAAAGGAAACTGATAATCCTATCACCAAGTTTTGAAATATTGCAATCTAAAAATTAAAGTAAGTCATCAAAACAACATTTATGGTAGCTGAGCCTCAGAATAGCATGTGTATAGTTGCATATATAGGGCTAGTGCCAACCGTCTAAGGTTTACAGATAGCTCCTGCTTCATAATCTCCAACAGATCCGCAATTGAATTTGATCCAAAACTGAAGAATATTGGGCTAGTGCCAACCTTCTAAGGTTTACAGATAGCTCCATTGTTTTGCATTAGCTAGCACAACTTCAACTTCTTCTGCCTGGTCAAAAAGAAGAAAGTATAAACTAAGTTTCTTTGTTACTTTTGCACCAATCAAAATTAGTAATCAACGCCAGTACTAATTAACTAAGTGAGACATGATGAATCCACATTCTACACTCATGGTATATCAAAAAATTAGTAACAATGAAAAGGACAATTCATCAGAGCAATAGACACATAACCTCATTCAAATTGATGTAATCAAGTGGCAAATTTCCAACTGAATTAGCAGGACAAGGCAAACCGAGAAAAGTTGACTGCCAAAACAAAGATACAGTGATACACCATATTAGTGACTGTCAAAACACCATATCACAAAGATACAGTGACTGCCAAAACAAGTATACTGTAATATATGTGATTTCTCTATGGAAGTATATTGTAGTTCTTTGCTTAAGAACTTTCAAATATTGTATTAAGAGAGTTTATCAAAAAGAATTTTGGTGTTCAAGCTATCCACAAAATTCCATTCAACAACACAAGTTTAATCCTTATTTGGATTGGAAAATGAATGAAAAGTAAAAAACTGCATCAACATTGCTGCTAAATTGATGAAGGGGCACATATATAACATGTATTAACTAAATATTCATTTTATGTACTTACATTCTATTTGATCAGTAGTTTGAATACCAGCGGAACCAGATACTTTCTGAGGCCTTGCCACCATTTGACAGGGTTAAACAGTTGGGTTAGTAGTGCTTCTTCATCTGGATAGCTTTAGCTTATAGTTTCGCTTAAATCACCAGCTGCCGCTGCTGCATAAAAAGAAAATTTGCAATAAGCAAGTTTTACTAATTAATGTTTGAATCTCATTGAAAGTTTGCATTATTATCAACAATTAGCAAAACAGGTTGCTGTAAATAAACTTTATTACACAATTCGTAGCTAAGCAATTGTTTGCACTAGCTCAGCTTAATTCCATAGTAACGGATAGTAAATATCAGATGAATCATCATCAACTAAATATTTTTAGTAGTATAATTGTTGAATCATTTTTTAAAGTAATTTACCTCAAAAGATTTAGCAAGTGAAGCAAGAAGCTTTGCACCAAAGTCAATCCCAACCATACAAGATGTGCCAGTAACAAAAGCTGCATAAACATCAGCATACCAGGAGATACGATGACACGAACCAGATTATATCAGAATCTAGTAACATTTGTACGGATGCCAAATCAATAGAAAAAAATAGCCATGCACAAATGAGTTAATTCCTTGAGCGAGACACGTCTTGCAATTACCCTTCTCAATGCTGATAAGATTCCAGCAAAAATTGGAACTGCCATTTCTTTCATTCCCAACACTTTTTCTAGCTGAACCTCATCACCAGAGCTATCATTAACTGGTATTTTCTTTTTAAGGTTATCATTCTTCATATGATAAAAACTGCTGTTTGAATAAGAAATTACGGGTAAAAGATTGGAGGGACTTATTAAACACCGAAGAAAAACATTGTCAGAATGGAGTAAGAATTAATCTAGCAAAAAATGTAAAATCAAGTAACTATTTGGTTACGCTATTCATAAGGAAAAAACACATGGTTATGGTTGTAGCTAGTCAGTACTAACTAGAAGCTGGATGGCTGTGCCAAGACCCAAAATGAGTAAATGACTAGTCTTTCATTAATTAAACTATGAATTATGATAAAACTGCCCTTAATACATATAGCGCAAATGTGCAACGACTAAATCATTTGTAATGAAATCCTCTTTGCCACGACATGTTCCCTAATTATGGTAGAGAGAAAATAATTAATAAACATTACATAACTTTAGAGAAATATTCAGATCAAACAGATCAGTATACATCTTCCACTAATATAACTTGATCATGCTTAAAACAGATTGATTCACGCTTGCAACAAGAAAGTCCCAAATAATTAGATAAAAAACCACCACATAATTCAAACAACAAATTACAAGGAAAGATAGCACGTTTCTTAAACAACCCGAAGTCAAATATTGCTACTAGAAGAATTAATCTAAAGTCAACCAATTCAAACTTAGAAGAAGAGAAAAAGCACTACCCTGATTACAAAAAATCTAGAATTGAGAATCAATCAAAACTAATTAGAGATCTGACCCTTCCATAAATAACAAGCTAGCAATCTTTGGTTTTGTTGTGGCTAGCTACCTCCTCAAATGTGTGAATCTTCGGATCTGATGCCATTTTTTGCTGCAACTGCACCCATCAATAAAATCTACTAAGAAAAAACCCCTAAATTTATTTATATATACAAATATAATTAGACACAGTAGAAAAGATCAATATATACATATATTATATTGATTCCGGAAGAAATTCAAACAAAAAGAAAAACAATCATATACTTACGGGCGGGAGATAAAGAGACGCTTGTGATGAGCGAGCCTTTTCTTCGATTCTCACACAACGCCTTTAGAGAGAATCGGAGAGAGATAGTGATCGGGAACGAAAGCAATCAGAAAGAAGATTTATAGGTCTAGATGTGCTAAAATTACAGAAAAAAGAGGGATGGCGATAGTGGAAGAGAGGGACGACGACGAGGAAGAGAGGCCACGACGATGGGCTGGCGACGGCGAGGAAGAAAGCAAAACTACGGAGAGAACCAAAGAAACAAAATCGAGATTTCAGATCTGGAGACTGGGAGCGGGCTAGGGCAAACGGGAGTAAACATACTGATATTTCAACTTTTCACTTCAGCAAGATTTTTTTAAGCTCCGTGTTTTTTAGAAACATAATGTTTTTTTTAAAAAAACGTTACCTAATTAAAACTAAAAAATACCCTTTTAAATAGATAACGTTTTTTCATATATATCTACAACGTTTTATTAAAAAACATTGAGAAAAAAAATACCACAACATTTTTTATAAAAACGTTGTGGTTTAAGTGTTGTCTATTTACTGTTTTGTAATAGTGATTTGAGCTAATTCTTTCATTATCTTCACATTCCTTCTCTAAGGTTATAGCCTAAGGTACTCTTACCTAAGGTACTCTTACCTAAGGTTTATAACCTACAGCTTTGATACCAACTGTAACGACCCCAAAATTCATACAATTTAATTCTCAATTTCAGTATTTAATAATATATTCAACCTCTACTTTTACATCATTAAATGGTAATATAACCATTGAAACTTGTGGAATAATTAAAATTTTCTATTATAAACTATCCTTGTTCCCAAAACCTTCAACTTTTACATCTAAATATCTCAGAATCAATTTAATACTACAATAGTTTACATCGCAAACGATATTACAATTCAACATTAATACATCATTCGGAACCTTAAACATGGTTCAAATAATAATAACACAGTTAAAGTGTAAAAATCTTCAATTATTATATCTGACTCATGTCTTTCAAGTAACACATAACTTTACCTCGAAATCTTGACCTGCAAAAATGGTTATTTGCAAGGTTGAGCTCAACAGCCCAGCAAAATCTAACAGTTTTCATGCATCACGTAGCATATAATAACATGCTCAACATATATTTCTTAAACATTTGACTAACATAATATACAGACTACAGTTCACATAACAAGTATAAAGATTGAGTTCCTTACTCAATCAACATGCTTTACTCAATCAACGTAGTCATAAGTTAACTTTAACGTTTCATGCTTTCAATATAAATATAACACATCATGTTATTTACAATAAAGATATAAAACAGTTAATCAACAAGTTCACGTAGCAAATAAGAACTGAAAGACTTGCCTGATTCGTAGTTTATGAACTACGACTTAACTGCTTATCGCTTATCAGCACTTCGTGTATTCCTACATAGTTATACCATTATTCACATTAACTATTAGTCACATAATAACGTATAGTAGCTATAATGTAAACTTTACTCTACATCTCATAACTCTTCTTACTAATCAATACACAATGTACTAATATTTTTTTTCCAACATAACACTCATTTCTAGTTAAACTTGTTATTTCGGTACAAGTCTTACATTACCATTTACATCTCAAAATTCCCAAGTGTTAACATCACAACACTTATCAAACATTCATTGTATAAACTAAGTTACGCACAGCACGTTCGTAACTTACTAATCACTTTTACAACTTTGAATTTACAATCCACCTAACATGACTCTGTTTAACCTTGTTGTTACATGATTCTCACATTAACCTAACATTAAGCTAAGTTACATTGAACGTTCAAAGTCTGTAGAATTAGCATACTTCACTGTCTGAAACTGGGCACTGGCGCGGCCGCGACAGTTTTATACTGGATTGCAGCGCGCCCGCGCGATGCATCAGTTTCAGTTTTGCAGAACGTGATTCGAGACAATTTTTAGGCCAACTAACATGAATTTCACCCACAAAACAGTGAAACCAAAATCTACAATAAATATAACACTATAATAAACATGATTGCTAATATATTCAACCACCTAGCACAATTTAACAACACTTTTAACTATTTTAATTTCTCAAGTTTCTCATTTTCATATGAAAACTCCATTCTTGACATCCTTCAAGAAAATCAACACTGTGATTTCAATTCTTGTCCAAATTACTTCGTTCAAATTACGTTATGCTTGTTTCTTAATGAACTAGCATAATCAAGTCTCAATTTGCAGTTTAACATACGAATTGATCATCAAAATTTTTACTTTTCATGAACCATATTAAAAAAAATATTCACTGACATTATTTTCTTCTTTTTAACTGTAATACGCATACAATTTCCTATCTAAACATAAACTCTAGCATCATAACCGGGTATCATAACAATTACCAACTATATATCTCCACAATTCCACAAGTTGATTTCACGGAACATAAGAAAATTTTGTCGTTACTCATATATATATATATATATATATATATATATATATATATATATATATATATATATATATACCTACATTATGGAGATTATGGAAAATACCTTTTGTTGCTTAAGAAATATTTGATAATCAACTGCTAATTACTTGATGAACTCAGAACTTACTCTCTTAATTCTCTCTCAGGCTCTCTCAACTCTCTCAAAACTCAGTATGCTAAACCAAATATAACTCCAGACAACGCAAAGTTTCAAACGTCTAAAAATCGACGTTATACTAATGATCCTAATAAATCATCAGTTATAAATATTTATTTATTTATTTTTATTTATTTTATTTATATTATTATAATTCACATATAAAAAAAAATCCAAAAGGCATAAGGCTTTGTTTGGCAAAAAGTCTTTAAAATATAAAGACTTAATATTTTAAGCCTTGTTTGGGTTAAATCAATTTAAAGCTACCTTAGTTATTTTAATAAACAATTTAGTTTATAATTTATAATTATAATTACATTTTATTTATTTGGATTCATATATCCACATTAACCAAATAAATTAATTATACAAACTATATTTAACATAATATTCTACTTAAACAAATTTCACAAAATTATAATCTCATTATAATTTTTATTTAATAACGTATCATACCATCTTAAATTATTAAATTAAAACAACAATATAACATCTCATGTTATATTACAATTCTCTAAATTATAAATTAATTTAATTTAAAATATTATCTAATATATTTAGTTCATAAATATTTACTAATAATAATCACATTAATAAAATATTTATTTTCTTTAATAAATATTTTAAATTACAATTACTAAAATCTTGGATTGTCACAAGGCTTGTTTGGCTAGCTAACTAAAAATAACCCATTAACTCTTACACCTTATTTGGTAAACCTAATTACAATAAATCAATTAATCCTTATACCTTGTTTGGTAAAACACAATTAGACTCCTTTAATTTATTTTAATAACTCCTTTATAGTAAGGTTATTTGTCACACTTTTATTTAATTAAATTTTAATAATCAATTTAATAAATTCTAATACTAATTTATTTAATTACTTTAACACATAAATCAATACCACATAATTATAATTTCTTTTATAATTATAACTTTATTTAATCAACTAACACTTCATTTTAATTACAAATTCAATTTAATATATAATAATTTATTTAATTATTATAAACTCTCTAACTTAATTATTAAATTAAATTATTATATTATCTCATAACAATTAATTTTTTAACTCCTTAATTATTTACTTAACAAATAATTACTAAATCAAATCAAATTGAACAATTATTTATTCAACAATAAATATATCCATTAAATACTTATATAATTCAATAAATATTTAATATTACAATTTAAAATTCTGGAATGTTACATCATTCCCTCCTTACAAGGATTCTGTCCTCAGAATCACAACTCAAACAAATCATTTGTTACATTCTTCCCTACGTACAAAGATTCTGTCCCTAGAATCAAAGACACAGATTAAACAAATAACTCAGGGTATTCTTTCATCATTTTATCTTCGAGTTCCCACGTTGCTTCTTCAGCATTGTGGTTCCTCCATATCACCTTCACGGAAGGTATAACTTTATTCCTAAGCACCTGTTCTTTCTTGTCAACTATCTGAATAGGAATCACTTCATAGGACAAGCCTTTATCAAACTGTAATGGTTCGTACTCGATCACGTGCTTGTAATCGGGTTTATACGGTCGTAACACCGAAATGTGAAAAACATTGTGAATGTTTTCCAACTCTGGAGGTAGAGCTACCTCGTAAGCCACTTCTCCAACTCTTCACAACACTTCGAAGGGTCCAATAAACCTCAGGCTTAACTTTTCCTTCTTACCGAAATGAATTTTCCCCTTCCAAGGAGAAACTTTTAGGAATACGTAATTTCCTACGTCGAATGCACGATCTTCTCTGTGTTGATCAGCATACTTATTCTGTCTGTCTTGGGCTGCTACCAATCTTATCCTTATGAGTTTGACAACCTCAGCAGTTTGTTGTACCAGTTCTGGTCCTAACAGCTGGCGTTCATCGACTTCATCCCAGCACAGTGGAGTTCTGCACTTTCTGCCGTATAACGCTTCGTAAGGTGGCATGCCGATGCTCACGTGATAACTGTTGTTGTAGGCGAATTCCACCAAGGGTAAATGTTCTTCCCAGCTTCCTTTGAAATCCATGATGCATGCTCTCAGCATATCTTCCAAAGTCTAGATTGTTCGTTCTCTTTGGCCATCTATTTGTGGATGATAAGCCGTGCTCATTCGCAACTGTGTTCCCATACATTCTTGTAGTCTCTTCCAGAAGTTTGACGCAAATCACAGATCCCTATCTGACACAATTGATACTGGCACTCCATGTCTCGAAACGATCTTTTTAACGTACAGCCTTGCCAACTGATCAAGATTGAACCTAATCTTTATTGGCAAAAAGTGTGCTGATTTTGTCAGTCTGTCCACTATCACCCAAATTGCATCCCATCCTCTCTGAGTAGTTGGAAGACCCACCACAAAATCTATTGTGACGTGTTCCCACCTCCATTTTGATATTTCTAACGGTTGAAGTAATCCGCTTGGTCTTTGATGTTCGGCCTTAACTCTTTGACATGTCAAACATTTCACAACGCATTCTGCAACGTCCCTTTTCATATTTGGCCACCAAAAATGTCGGCGTAAATCTTGATACATTTTCGTACTTCCTAGATGAATCGAATATCTTCAACTATAAGCTTCGGTTAAGATTTCTTCTTTAATCTCTGGTGCTGCTGGAACACAGATTCTTCCCTCGAACCATAGTAATCCCTCAGTATCGATCTTGTACTTCGCATCACTACCCTCAACCACTTTCTCTTTTATTTTTTCACATTCTTCATCTTGTAGTTGAGCGTTCTTCATCTTGTCCACTAAAGTTGGACCAGCTTCTATTTGGAATAGTCGTTCATCGGATTCCTGTGGAAATTTGATTTCCAGTTCTAACATTTCCATTGCTGAAATGAGGTCCTCATGAGTGGTTATCAACATCAACTTTTCCCGACCTTTCCTACTTAAGGCATCTGCAACCACATTCGCTTTGCCTGGATGATAAAAGATCTCGCAATCGTAATCTTTTATCAATTCCATCCATCTTCTTTGACGCATGTTCAAGTCCTTTTGAGTGAAAATATACTTTAAACTCTTATAGTTTGTGTAGATTTCATATTTCTCACCATAGAGATAGTGTCTCCATATCTTCAGAGCAAATACTACTGCAGCCAATTCTAAATCGTGAGTCGGATATCCTTTCTAGTAATCCTTTAATTGTCTTGTGCATAGGCAATAACTTTGTCGGTTTTCATAAGAACACAACCCAACCATTTATGTGAGGCATCACTATATACTACAAAGTTTCCTGTATTATTTGTTAATGACAACACAGGTACCATACTTAACTTCTTCTTCAAATCTTAGAAACTTTCTTCACATTTCTTCGTCTAAACAAATTTCACAGCTTTCCTTGTCAAATTTGTTAACGGAGTGGCTATCTTGGAAAAATCTTGAATGAATCGTCTATAATAACCGGCCAGTTCCAAGATACTCCTCACCTACGAAGGTGTCCTTGGTTGTTCCCAATTGATTACAACTTTCACTTTCGATGGATCCACTGAAATCTCATATTTGTCAATCACATGACCCAAAAATTGTACACGGTCGAGCCAAAATTCGCACTTAGAGAATTTCACGTACAACTTTTCCTTTCTTAGTGTCTCCAACGTCAAATGTAAATGTTCCACGTGTTCTTATTGAGTTTTGGAATACACCAGAATGTCGTCGATAAATACCACTACGAACTTGTCTAAGAATGGTTTAAACACCCTGTTCATCAAATCCATGAATGTAGCAGGGGCATTGGTTAAACCAAAAGACATCACCAGAAACTCGTAATGTCCATACCGAGTTATGAATGCCGTTCTAGGTATATCCTCCTTCCTTACTTTCAATTGGTGATACCCACTTCTCAAATCTATATTTGAGAAGTATTTAGCACCTTTCAACTGATCAAATAAGTCATCTATTCTTGGCAACGAGTATTTGTTCTTAATAGTGACTTTGTTTAAATTTCTATTATCAATTCAAAGACGCATCGATCCATCCTTCTTCTTCATGAATAACACCGGTGCTCCCCACGGTGATACGCTTGGTTGAATATACTTCTTGTCTAGTAGCTCTTGCAGTTGTATCATCAGTTCCTTTATCTAAACCGGAGCCATTCTGTACGGGGCAGTTCCTGGCGCTAAGTCGATCACAAACTCAATCTCTCTGTCAGGCGGAAGTCCTGGAAAATCCTCTGAAAACACATCCTTAAATTCCCTCACCACTGGTATCTCTTCCAGTTTCACACCCTTCTTTTGAGTATCGACTATGTAAGCTAAATAACCCACACAGCCTTGACTCAACAACTTCTTGGCCTGCATAATCGTCAGACATTTCATTTGTCTAGGCAATTTGCTACCATAGAAAACAACCTTTGATGGATTCATAAGGTTTACGCATTTCTTTTGGCAATCAATTACCGCTCCATATTTGAACAGCCAATCCATTCCCAAAATAACATCAAATTCTCCAAGTCCAATTGGGATTAAATCTACCATCATGATATTCTCCTTAATATTCACCCTATAGTTCTTGTATACGAATCTAACAAGGATTACTTCTTTATTCGCAATTTCTATGTTTAAAGGGAAATTCAATTCTTCACTAGGCAATCCTAACCTCTTAGCAAATTCATCAGATATAAACGAGCAAGTAGCACCCGAATCGAATAATACATAAGCATCAATATCATTAATTGGGATAATACCTGACACCACATCTTTTGATTGCATAGCATCTTGCACAGTCACGTTGAAGGTTCTGGCTGTAGGTTTGTTTGATGCTGTTGGTCCAGCAATGGCCCATGTTCCTCCACTGCTACCTCCATTGCTTCTTGCTGTCTCTCCAACCTTCTTCTTAGGGCATTCACGAGCAAAGTGATCCTTGGACCCATATGTGAAGCAAACATTCTTCTTAGGTTGAGTGCAATTTGGGGCGATGTGACCTTCCTGGCCACAGTTGAAGTATACTCGTTTCCCCATCAAACACACACCCTTGTGAAACTTTTCGCATGTAACACAGGCTTCAAACTTCTTATTTTGCTAGTTACTCACATTTCCGTTCCATTTCCTCTTCAAATTGTTGTTGCCATTTCCACTACCTCCACCTCCACCTCCACCTCCACCTCATTCTTCTTCTTTTTATGTTCCTAATTGAACTTTGTCACTGCCTCGCCTCCACCTTCAGCGAGTATTGTGATGCCCCCAAAATAGGTATACAACACACATTCTGAGTCGTCAAAATACATGGTACAGAAACAACTACAACTTTATTAATACAACATAAAAACTGTGAGTTTAAATACAAATATTACCATCTAGACAATATCCACACTCAAATAAGTCCTCATTATAATTATTGATACATTATTTTACAAAAATGGTGAGAACTACTAAAACGACTTTCTAGAACCTTCATTCCATACCCCGACTAGTACTCGCTACATTCTCGCCTCCTGAGAAGAAAAATGGAACAAAAGGAAAAGGGTGAGCTCAACTAGCCCAGTAAAGAACATTATGACTAAGATAATATAAAACAAATTATTGTTAGTCTTCAACAGGGAAAATCTAATAGAATACAATAGACAATAAGTTTTAAATCAATATTCACAGTGAAAATAATAATTCATTAGAAGAGTTAAGTAGAGGATGAAATCTACTATCATCTATAAATTTAAAAGTCCATCATCAATATTTTATCCCTGTAACATTAATCAATAAACATCTTGAACCAAATATTCATCTTTGCACTACAGGCCAAAGATATTCATCAGTTGGTCATGTTCATCTTAACACCTGTTCATCTTTGTACTATGGGCCAAAGATATTCATTATAAAATCATTAATCTTTGCACTACATGCCAAAGATATTCAGTAATATCATCATTTAGGACTGAGGATGGTGAAAAATATTTTAAAAGAAACGAATCCAGTTAAACAAAATAACAAATATTAAGGATTCGTATTTCGGTTTATCCATGTCCAAAAATACCTCATAAATAATCATAGTGGAGTAAAATTCAAGAATAATCAAAATATGGATACAATCAAAGCTAGTATCCATAATAGATATTTTGGACAAAAAGAAGAAAATTTAATTTTTCGGTGAATAGTGTCGTATTCGTAAATAGTGTCGTATACGTGAATAGTAACTCCGACACTAAAAGTTCTAAATTTGATAAAAAGTTCAGATCAATATTTCGGTATAATGATATTGAAAAAAATAATATCATTTACGAAAAAAATAACATCCCTTACCTGGTAAAGACAGTACTTCTAGTTGAAACACCGGATATAGGCTATGACTTGAACTTGCACTGTATAGCAACACTCACAGTATTAAAATACTCACAAGAATACGCTCAAAATATCGAGAGAGAAAGAGAGAGAAATCTTTAGTTTCTGGTGTGTTTTTCAATTCTAACCTAAGCACCCTATTTATAGGAAAATACTTAAAACACCAAAGCAGAAAATTTAATAAATTAATAATATATTTATATAAATTTTCTATACAACCGTAGAAAATCTGAAATCAGCCCATTCAACACACATGTGGAACACAACATAATGAAAAAAATGTTTTTGTTATTTAAAAAATTTTTTAAACTTCTAAAAATTAATTATTTCGGAACTCTGGAACTTCAATAATTTATAATAAATAACCCTTTTATTAGAAAATTCGAATCTCGTGATTTTTTATAGGAAATTCAATTCTCTACAACTTTGCAGAAGAAAGTTTTTCCAAATTCCAAACAGAAATTGACCGAAATTTATAAACGGGCGATTTTACAGGTTATAATCAAATTTCAGTCAAGAAATGGGCCCACAGACATGTTTAACATGTTTTAAACAACTTTTATAACAAAAATACTCTTTCTCATCATATACTCATATATCCCACATTCATTGTAAAAACATCATCATTATTATATTATAATAATATAATAAAATATTATTTTATCAGAAAAGATAAAATATCGATTTTCAATAATTGTCACTTTAAAAAATTTTCTCCATCTATATCCACATAAAAGGAATATTTTTCTCATCATATAAATCAATAATTAAATATTCACGAATAATATTACCGAATCACAATACTGACAACCAAGCAGTTCCCAGGAAAGAGGGGGCTTTCCAATAAGGATTTCTCCTTACTAGCGCGTAATTAGGTGACCAAACCTCTCCTTAGACAGAACTTTCTAGACATTGCCAATAATATTATCTAATAATATTATTCAGATAATATGAATTATTGCTCCGATAATAAAAAATACTGTGTAGTGACAATTATTAAAACAACAGTAATATAAAATATCAACGCAGCAATTATTGAATCAATAAAATAAAATACTGAACAATAATTACTGTAACCATTATTGAGTAGTGCTTTCTTACGTAAGAATCAATAATTGGTGCAATACCGTGTGCTACTGTGCAACAACACGTATTACTGTGTTTTAACCACCGGGTATTCTAACAGTATTAACGGTAACAACTACGCCGTTATTTATAAACAACTTATACTTGTCGTTTTTTTCATCCAATCACTTTTCGTTATGGGGCCCATAAAAGACTGCGCCGTTGTACGAATATTCCTCGATAGGAAGAATATTCCACGAATAAACGAATATTCCCCGACAACAATGAATATTTTATAACCACTTGCTTATTTAAAATATTTGTGCATTTTACCCATAACTAACCTCATTAATCAATTCAACCCTTACTATTTCAAAATAATAAATAGAGGAAATTAAATTTCATTTATTAATAATTTGGGGTCTTACAACCTCCCCTCCTTATGAAATTTTGTCCTCGAAATTGACGTACGTACCTGGTTTTTCAAAAAGATGAGGATACCTTGCTTTCATTTCCGTTTCTAACTCCCAGGTCATTTCCTCAATAGCATGGTTTCTCCACAAAACTTTAACTTGTGGTATGACCTTCGTGCGTAGGACATGCTCCTTCCTATCCAAGATCTTGACAGGTACCTTTTCATACGTTAAGTCTTCGGCTATCTCGTCTGGTTCTAACTCAATAACGTGGTTTGGGTCTTTCACATATTTACGTAGCACAGATATATGAAAAATATTATGAACACGAGACATACTTGGAGGTAACGCGAGTCTATAGGCCACATTTCCTACTCGGTCAAGAATTTGAAATGGACTAATAAATCGTGGATTGAGCTTTCCTCTCTTCTCAAATCTTGTAACTCCTTTCCATGGAGCCACATGCAACAATACATGATTCCCAATGTCAAATTCCACATCCTTTCGATGAAGATCCGCATAACTCTTTTGTCGATCCTGTGCTGTTTGTATACGTTGTCGAATCATTTGGATCTTCTCTGTAGTCATTCGTACCAACTATGGTCCCAACAACGTTGCTTCTCCCACCTCATCCCAACATACTGGAGAGCGACACTTTCGTCCATACAATGCTTCAAATGGAGCCACACCTATACTTTCCTGATAACTGTTGTTGTAGGAGAATTCCACCAATGGTAGGTACTTATCCCAACTTCCTTTGAAATCTAGGACACAAAGTCTTAATAGATCTTCAAGAGTTTGAATAGTCCTATTTGATTGCCCGTCCTTTTGAGGATGGTATTTTGAATTGAACCGTAAATCCGTGCCCATAGCTTTTTACAAGCTAACCCAAAATCTTGAAGTGAATCTTGGGTCACGATCCGAAACTATGGATACTGGAATGCCTTGCAACCTCATAATCTCATTTACGTACATACTAGCAAGACGTTCAAGGGAATAAGTCTCCCGTATTGGCAAGAAATGAGTAGACTTGGTTAGTCTATCAACAATAACCCAAATAGTATTTATGCCTTGAGAAACCGTGGGAAGACCCGTAACGAAATCCATGGTAATGTGATCTCACTTCTATTTCGGAATCTCAAGTGGTTGCAATGGACCCTTTGGCACTTGATGCTCCGCCTTTACACGTTGACAAGTTAAACATCTCGAGATAAACTTTGCAATCTCTCTCTTCATATTGTTCCACCAAAATGTATGTCGAAGATCACGATACATTTTGGTACTTCCAGGATAGATTGCAAATGGTGTATTGTTTGCCTCCATCATGATCTTGTACTTCAAATCAGAATCGTTAGGAACATAAAGTCTGGAGTGGACTCGAAGTATTCCTTTTTCATCGATTCTTGCTTCTGGAATATCACCTTCTTGCACTTTCTTCTTCATACGCATCAGCTCCGGGTCTGTGGCTTGAGCAACTTTAACTTTATCGATTAAAGTTGGTTCTATACGTATACTTGACATCATTGCACTCGTTCTTGCATATAATCTTCTAGTCAATGCGTCAACTACCACGTTTGCTTTTCCAGGATGGTATTGAATAGTGTGGTCGTAATCTTTCAACAGCTTGAGCCAATGTCGTTGCCGCATGTTGAGTTCCTTTTGAGTGAATAAATATTTGAGGCTTTTATGGTCTGAATATATATCCACTTTCTCCCCATATAGATAGTGCCTCCAGATCTTTAGCGCAAAAATGACTGCTGCCAACTCTAGATCATGAGTAGGATAATTCCTCTCATATTCTTTAAGTTGTTGCGAGGTATAGGCTATAACTTTCTCACGTTGCATGAAAACACATCCTAGCCCTTTGCCCGAAGCATCACTGTAGATAACAAATCCATCCGAATTAGATGGTATGGTCAAAACAGGTGCCGAAATGAGTATCCTCTTAAGCTCTAGAAAACTCTTCTCGCATTCCTCGCTCCATACGAATTTGATATCTTTCCGAGTCAGCTGAGTTAACGGGGTAGCGATTCGAGAAAACCCTTCCATGAATCTCCGATAATAACCAGCTAAGCCCAGAAAGCTACGTACTTCGGTCACTGTTTTTGGTTGCTCCTAACTTTGTATTGCTTCAATCTTTGTCGGGTCAATAGATACTCTATGTTTTGACACCACGTGCCCTAGGAATGCTACTTCCTCAAGCCAGAACTCACATTTCTTTAACTTAGCATATAACTTGTTTTCACGAAGCCTTTAGAGTTCCAGCTTCAAATGGTGCTCATGATCTTCACGACTTTTAGAATATATGAGGATGTCATCAATAAAGACAACAACGAACTGATCCAAATAATCCTTGAATACTCGGTTCATCATATCCATGAAAGCCGCAGGAGCATTAGCCAATCCAAAAGACATGACTAGGAATTTATAATGCCCGTACTGAGTTCTGAAGGTTGTCTTCGGAATATCCTCAGTTTTAACCTTCAGCTGATGATATCCAGAACGAAGATCGATCTTTGAAAAGAATTGTGCTCCTTGAAACTGGTCAAACAGGTCATCAATACGAGGTAGAGGATACCTATTCTTGATAGTGACATGGTTTAATTCCCGGTAATCAATACAAAGTCGCATACTCCCGTCTTTCTTCTTTACAAATAAAACAGGAGTGCCCCAAGGAGATGTACTAGGACGAATGAAACTGATGTCCAACAACTCTTGTAGTTGGACCTTTAACTCTTGAAGTTCAATAGGAGCCATTCGATATGGGGTTTTAGAAATGGGCTTTGTACCAGGTTCAAGATCAATAAAGAATTCAACTTCACGTTCCGGGGGTAGACCGAGAAGTTCTTCAGGAAATATGTCAGGAAAGTCAATAACAACAGGAATATTACTCAAATTTGACGTGTCTTTATTCAAATCCATAACATGGGCTAAGAAAGCTTGACATCCATTTTTTAATAAACGAATGGCTTTATGGCTTGATATAACAATGATTGATTTTAATGGCTTAGTTGCTTGAATTAGCACAACAGGTTGGTTAGGAATATGAAAACTAACAACCTTACGAAAATAATCAATTTTGGCATGATGAGTAGTTAACCAATCAATCCCTAAAATCACATCAAAAGCAAGTATCTTTAAAGAGATAAGGTCAACAGGTAAGGTGATTGTGCCAACTTGGATCAAACAAGATTTATAAACAGTGGATGTGATGAAAGTTTCTCCTAACGGAGTCTCCACAGATAAATCAAAGTCTAACTTCTCCGGAGTCAAGTTTAAACGTTGAGCACAAGCAGGAGAAATAAATGAATGGGTAGCACCGGTATCTAGTAAGGTATAAACTTCGCATGAATTTATGATTAGCTTACCCGTGATCACCTCGTTTGGGTTCCTCGCATGTTGACCAATCACGACAAACGCTTTTCCAGGAACCGTTGACTTTGACTTTTCTGGGACAGCTTTTTGAGTCACCATCCCCACTGGACTTGGTTTCGCTACAGTAAAATCTCGAGCGATATGTCATTCCTTTCCATAATTATAACATACCTTAAACTGTTGTGGGCAGTTTGGGCTGATATGTCCTTCTTTTCTGCACTTATAGCATATGACCGGTGGTCGTTCTCCTCCCTTGGAACCAATTGCTGCTGGTGCTGACGTCTTCGTATTGTCATTGTTGAATCTCCTCTTTTTAAAATCTCCTCCCGACTCGCTTCTTCTATTTTCATGGCCGCGATTACCACCAGAGTGGTTGCCGTTCTTGTCAGTATTTTTCTTTCTCCGCTGGTTATCATTGTTCTGATGACTGCTGTCACCAGTATGATCCTAGTTGTGGTCCCTCGGTTGACCGTACTCGTTATCTCGCTCTAATAGTTGAGCCCTGTTGACAACATCTGAATAGAGAGAAAATTTATGAGAAATGAGATATTGACGTATGCCGGGTTTCAAACCTCTCAGAAACATCCGCGTCATACGTTCCTCATTCTCCACCAAATGAGGTGCAAACCTGGACAACTCTGCAAACTTCGACTCGTACTGGGACATCGTCATGTTATTCTGCTCCAGTCTAATAAACTTTACCTCCTTCATATGACGAATACTTTTAGGAAAGTACTTGTCATTGAACAGTTTCTGAAATGTCTCCCAAGACATGCTGAGTGCGGCTGGATGGGTACACTTCACAGACTCCCACCAGTAGTCTGCCTCGCCACAGAACATAAAGGTGACGAATGGAACCTTCTGTTCCTCCGTGCATCCCAAGACATCGAATATCTTAGTAATTTGCTTGACCCACATTTCCGCTATGATCGGATCCGGCTTTCCCTTAAATTCTGGTGGTCCTAATTCTTTGAACTGCTTGGCTGTGACAAACCGTGAATTGCTATCATTTCCTCCTGTATTTTGAACACGAGTCTCCCTCGTCTGGTTTTGCATGAATTGCAAAAAGCTTCTAAACATCCCATCGTTCATCATCTGCTCATTGGTGTTGTTCATAGGAGGAACATTGCCAGCCTGTTGCACGTTCTCTTCGTTGGTGAGCGCATGTGTCTCCACGGTCCCATTTACTCTACTGTTAACATTCTCAGTCGACATTCTCAAATACTGCCATAAAACAAGGGTTAATTTAAGCAATTAACATATCACATAATATCCCTATATTATGACCGACCAACAAATAAGCTTAGGTAGGACACACTAGCGAAGGATTTACTCGTCTCTCCCCTCCTAGTTTTATTCCCTGATCTCCGCCAGAGATCATATCCGTAAGCTCTGATGCCAACTGTGACGCCCCCAAAATAGGTATACAACACCTATTCTGAGTCGTCAAAATACATGGTACAGAAATAACTACAACTTTATTAATACAACATAAAAACTGTGAGTTTAAATATAAATATTGCCATCTAGACAATATCCACACTCAAATAAGTCCTCATTATAATTATTGATACATTATTTTACAAAAATGGTGAGGACTACTAAAACGACTTTCTAGAACCTTTATTCCATACCCCGACTAGTACTCGCTACATTCTCGCCTCCTGAGAAGAAAAATGGAACAAAAGGAAAAGGGTGAGCTCAACTAACCCAGTAAAAAACATTATGACTAAGATAATATAAAATAAATTATCGTTAGTCTTCAACAGGAAAAAATCTAATAGAATACAATAGACAACAAGTTTTAAATCAATATTCGCAGCGAAAATAATAATTCATTAGAAGAGTTAAGTAGATGATGAAATCTACTATCATCTATGAATTTAAAAGTCCATCATCAATATTTTATCCCTGTAACATCAATCAATAAATATCTTGAACCAAATATTCATCTTTGCACTACAGGCCAAAGATATTCATCAGTTGGTCATGTTCATCTCAACAGCTGTTCATCTTTGCACTACGGGCCAAAGATATTCATCATAAAATCATTAATCTTTGCACTACACGCCAAAGATATTCAGTAATATCATCATTTAGGACTGAGGATGATGAAAAATATTTTAAAGATAATGAATCTAGTGAAACAAAATAACAAATATTAAGGATTCGTATTTCGGTTTATCCATGTCCAAAAATACCTCATAAATAATCATAGTGGAGTAAAATTCAAGAATGATCAAAACATGGATACAATCAAAGCTAGTATCCATAATAGATATTTTGGACAAAAAGAAAAAAATTTAATTTTTCGGTGAATAGTGTCGTATTCGTAAATAGTGTCGTATACGTGAATAGTGTCGTATACGTGAATAGTAACCCCGACACTAAAAGTTCTAAATTTGATAAAAAGTTCAGATTAATATTTTGGTATAATGATATTGAAAAAAATAATATCATTTACGAAAAAAATAACATCCCTTACCTGGTAAAGACAGTACTTCTAGTTGAAACACCGGATATAGGCTATGACTTGAACTTGCACCGTATAGCAACACTCACAATATTAAAATACTCACAAGAATATGCTCAAAATATCGAGAGAGAAAGAGAGAAATATTTAGTTTTTGGTGTGTTTTTCAATTTTAACCTAAGCACCCTATTTATAAAAAAATGCTTAGAACACCAAAGTAGAAAATTTAATAAATTAATAATATATTTATATAAATTTTCAAGCCAACCGTAGAAAATCTGAAATCAGCCTATTCAACACACATGTGGAACACACCATAATGAAAAAAACATTTTTGTTATTTAAAAAAATTTTAAACTTCCAAAAATTAATTATTTCGGAACTGTAGAACTTCAATAATTCATAATAAATAGCGATATATTATAGGAAATTCAATTCTCTACAACTTTGCAGAAGAAAGTTTTTCCAAATTCCAAATAAAAATTGACTGAAATCCACAAACGGACGATTTTACAGGCTATAATCAAATTTCAGTCAAGAAATGGGTCCACAGACATGTTTGACATGTTGTAAAAATATCATCATTATTATATTATAATAATATAATAAAATATTATTTTATCAGAAAAGATAAAATATCGATTTTCAACAATTGTCACTTTAAAAAATTTTCTCCATCTATATCCACATAAAATGAATATTTTTCTCATCATATAAATTAATAATTAATTATTCACGAATAATATTACCGAATCACAATACTGACAACCAGGCAGTTCCTAGGAAAGAGGGGGCTTTCCAATAAGGATTTCTTCTTACTGAAGCGCAATTAGGTGACCAAACCTCTCCTTAGACAGCACAGTAAGAAGAAAGAAGAAATCCTAATAGGAAAGAGGGGGTTTTTCAATTCTAGACATTGATAATAACGTTATCTAATTATATTATTCAGATAATATGAATTATTGCTCCGATAATGAAAAATACTGTGTAGTGACAATTATTGAAATAACAGTAATATAAAATATCAACGCAGCAATTATTGAATCATTAAAATAAAATATTGAACAATAATTACTGTAACCATTATTGAGTAGTGCCTTCTTACGTAAGAATCAATAATTGGTGCAATACCGTGTGCTACTGTGCAACAACGTGTATTACTGTATTTTAATCACCGGGTATTCCAACAGTATTAACGGTAACAAATACACCGTTATTTATAAACAACTTATACTTGTCGTTTTCTTCATCCAATCACTTTCCGTTATGGGGTCCACAAAAGACTGCGCCGTCATACGAATATTCCCCGACAGGAAGAATATTCCACGACCAAACGAATATTCCCCGACAACAATGAATATTTTATAACCACTTGCTTATTTAAAATATTTGCGTATTTTACCCATAACTAACCTCATTAATCAATTCAACCCTTACTATTTCAAAATAATAAATAGAGAAAATTAAATTTTATTTATTAATAATTTGGGGTCTTACAAGTATTGCCTTCTCCATCACTGCTGCGAATGTCTTCAATTGGAACAGGGAGACCCTACTATACAACCAGGGCTTCAATCCCTATTTAAACCTCTTCGCCTTACGTTCATCTGTACTGACTTGATATGGCGCAAACCTCGCCAACTCGTTGAATTTTGCGGCATACTCAGATAACGTCATCGTTTCCTGTTTCAGTTCTAAAAACTTAACCTCTAGCTGACTCTTCAAACTCTCTGGGAATTAGGTCTCGAAGAATATCTCCTTAAACCTATCCCTGGCCCTTCTCGAGTTTTATTGGCCTGCCACCAATAACTCGCATCTGTTTTCAACATGAATGTTGTAAAAGTAGCCCCTACCCTAGCGACATCAAACACATTTTCTATCTCCATAATCCAGGTCTATGCCAAGTGTGACGCCCCCAAATCCAGGTTCTCTAACCTCAGATTCGATGCTCACGATCTAACATCATCATAAGCATTCTATAACTATTACGAAAATAATAAACATACATTGTTCATATTAATAAAGTTTCATAACATGGTCCCAAGGTCTTCTTAACCTTAACTTAAACACACCATTCATATAACAAAAGGTTTACATAAGAACTTCCATAAGATAATAATAATTAATATTCATTCTAAACTATTCCTAGATCTTGCCCTTGCCCTTGTCCTTCGTATTGGATCCTTCAGGCTTAGCTGAAATAAATGTCATGATATAACAAGGGTGAACAACTAATTTGCTTAGCAAGTTTATATACAAGGGAGATATATCATGACTAGAAAGAAGTTTTGCTTTTAATGTTCAACAATAGTATAAGATTGTCTAGGAACATGAATTAATAATCAACAATTGAATATTCGAATAATTGAATAATGTGTACTGAGTGATTTTGAAATAACCATGAACATTTGCCAAGGTTCTCATCATTTAAACTGGACCTCTTAATAAGTTTTGGTATTCAAGGGGATCAACCTTTCATACACCGTGATTTATACATAAAAACATAATAATCCAACATCGATATCATGCCTTAATCAAATTCGTCCTTTTTCTCAGTCAAGAGTTCTTATCATATCAATTTAATAAGAATAGCGTTTAAAAAAATATTTGATTTAACAAAATTAAACATGCTTGATCTAGCTGATACAATTAGCATAGATCTATCTTATAAACAGTTCATGAATGAAGAACTTTAATTTAATTCACAGTTCAATAATAATTGAATAGGAATTCAATTGCACCAAGTGCGAATCTCAATAATCAATATAGAGGTGAATAATCATCAATAATTAGTCACTAACATGCTTTGAAAATAATAACTCGAGTTTGAGTTAGGAAACTTGCCTCGTCTGTAGATTACGGCTACACAATTAATTTATATCCACTATGCAGTTAAATTATCTTTATTTGAGAGACCTATAGTTAATTTTTTAATTAGTCATAGTATAACATTAGATTATGTAATCATATAAATATTATACATTACATTTAGTTTTTATAAACATTATTCTGTCTTGATAATGTTACTATTAGATAACAACTTAATATTATTAATCTTGATAATATTTAATTCACCTCTTAGTATCATTAGTTCCCTAATAATACTTTCATTCGCTTACTAGTATTATTAACATCTCAATAATATTTTAATACCTTACTAATATTATTAATCCTCTTAATAATATTTTAATTATGCATCAATATTATTATTTTAATAATATCTTACTTATGCTTTAGTATCATTAATTATTTAACAATACTTTTAATCATTTACTAATATTTTATTCATTTAATAATATCTTATTCCATTACTAATATTATTAATCATTTAATAATATTTTAATTCTTTACTAATGTTATTACATTTTTAATAATATTTTATTTAATCTCGAATATTATTATTTACTCAATAATAATACTTTAATCTAATATTAATAATCTTTTAATAATATTTTAATCTAAGATTAATATTTTAATCTAATATTATTAATCATTTAATAATACTTTAATCATTTATCAATACTTAAATCAAATATTATTACCCATTTAATAATATTTTAAAGAAATTTTAATCTTAATATTTTTATTTACTTATCATTATCATATTCTAATATTATTAATATCATAATAATATTTTAATTATTTATTGGATTAATAAACAATTTGTTCTAATTGTTCACCCTTTATTAAACCTCTTATTTAATATCCATAAAAGGTCATAAATAATATTTCTCATCATAAAGTACCAAAGTGCTCTAAGATAGTCATGATATAATATATTATGAGTATTCAAGCATAAAAATCACATTTTTCTTATTAAAGACATCATTTAACTTTTTATTTTCCTTTTATTCATAACTTAATCATTTTTAGGAAAAATAGCAAACTGATTCTAAAAATTCTTATCTTCTGGATTTTGACAGAATATGAACCTACAAGGATCCTCAAATTTTTCTAGAATTTTAGAAAATGATCTACTATTTTTAAAGTTCCCAAAACACTCGTATCTTGTTTCATTTTTTATAAATTGAGTTTTGCTCAGAAAAATCTAAAATTTTCAGGGTATGCTCTCCTAACATATAACCTACTATAAAAATTTCGGAATTTTCCAGTGTATACAAAGTGAGATATTCGAAGGTAAAGTTTTAGGAGTCCTTCACGAAAATAGTCATTATGCACAATCTATAACTCGAAACGTGTCCGTTCTTTTTCCTACATGTAGATAACTTCTCAAGGTACCTCTGTGATTTTTTCCAGATTTTTAAAAGACATGAAACTGTCCAAAACAGTCCCAAGAAAAATGGGACAGAAGCTATTTTAGGGTTTTTGAACCTTTATCATTCCAAGTGGACTGTTTTGGGGAAATCAGTCCCAAAGGTTTCAAAACTTGCTAGATTTGTGTTCTATCACTTGAGTTTACTAGATAACTCATGTATCTAGCACCCCCCTTTGACGGATCACAAATCTAAGTTGGAAAACTTGAGTTACACAAGATTTAGTAGAAGAAAACAAGAGTTTTCACCCTTGGAGAACATATGCTCATATTCTTCCTCTAAGCCCTTGATCTAGCACTCAAGATACTTAGTTCCATACATGATGATATGTAGAACTAGGGTACTTTGAGTATTAGACCATAGCCCCCATATTTGATGAGGTAAAAACCAAAATAGAAGAAGAATAAGAAACAATGGAAGAAAATCCTCACCTAGTTCTCTATGCTATACTTCTTGTTCTTCCAAAGTATGATATAAACTTAGGATGCATGAACAATAAACTCCTCTCCCTCTCTAGAATCTAAACTTTTCCTCTCTCTCTTGCTAAGCTTTGTGTTTTGATGGTTAGGAGAAAATAGAAGAAGAAGAAGAATGGAGGAGGAGTCAAATGAAATGAGATAGATATTATGTTGGTGAATTGGAGTGGAATGCTAATATCCTCCATGTTTCTTTTGCCCCTTGGACAAAAGGGTTAGTCTTATCCCTTCCTAATCATGCCTAATCATGCCATTAAGGTTGCTAATTAAGCTTTCCACCAATGGGAGCATGACACACTTGTCCTTGTGTGTAAGACTTCTACTTATGGAACTTGATTAGCTTAATATTCTTGCCTTAAAAAGGCTAATGTGGCCAGCCATATATATGCCCACTAATTCCTTCATTTAGCTTTTATTTTAATGCATAAATTAGATAAATCAAAGGTCTAAAATACCCTTAATCAAGTGGGCTAAGTTTGGGCTTACATTTTATTTCTTTTGGGCTTCTTCTTTAATTGTTTTGGGTCATGCAATAAACATAGTCTAACAATTTTAATATATGTTACCCAAATTGTTTATTTATGGTTTCCATTCCCAATCTTATGAAATTTAATTACTTATACATGTGACTTTAGCTTATAACCTAATTAGGTTCACAAAAATTAGGTTTAAAATTATTAGTCACTTGAAATAATAAGATTATCCACTTAAGTTAGTATAGATATTAAATACTAACCTTTCCTTATTACTATAACCCTTAGGTTATTTAATTGTATCACCTAATGTATAATTAGGTTACGAAGCTTTCATTTTTAATAAAATCTATAAATGTATATATTCATAACTATAGTATATATGTTAATTGACCCATGCACCACTTCACATATGTTGTCACATATTAAATCACTATATAACACAAAGTTTTAAAATATCAATAATGCACATACATATATAGTGACTTAAAATTCACGGTTATTACATCCCCCCCCCCCTTATAAGAATTCCGTCCCCGGAATTACATATATGGTTACTCAAAAAGGTGTGGATAATTTTCCCTCATCCTTTCTTCGAGTTCCCACGTAGCTTCTTCAGTATTGTGGTTCCTCCAAAGAACTTTTACAGAATGTATAACCTTATTTCACAATTTCTGCGCTTTTCTATCTAAAATTTCAACCGGAATTTCCTTGTAGGACAAATCCTTTGCGACCTGAATTGGCTCGTACGATATCACGTGCTTGTAATCAGGCTTGTATTGTGACGCCCCAAAATCCGAGTTCTCACCCCCAGGCTTGGTGCTCACTATCCATCATCAACATAAGCATTCTATATACTATTGCGGAATAATAAACATACGTTGTTCATTATAATAAAGTTTATATACTACCCCAAGGTCTATTACCTTAACATAAACATATCTTACTTAAGTTACATAAAGTAACACAAAAGGTTTACATAAACATCAAACATAGTATTTCATGATACTTAAACATTTATAATAATTATGCTTGGACCTTTCCCTTGCCCTTGTCCTTCTTACTTGAACTCTCTGGCTTAGCTGAAGTAAATGTCATGATATAGCAAGAGTAAGTAACTAATTTGCTTAACAAGTTTAAGTACAAAGAAGATATATCATGATTAGCAAGAAATTTATCGTTCAATGTTCAACAATAGAAATTAATTGTAAAAGGACATGAATTAAGTCTTGATAACTGAATATTCGAACAATTGAATAACAGATACTGAGTGGTCATAATGACCATGAACATATGCTAATGTTGTCAGTATTTAAACTGGTCCTTTTAATAAGTTTTAGTAATCAAGGGGATCAACCTTTCATACCCGGTGTATTATGCATAAACACTTAATATACGAGCAATAATTGTTTTTCAATAATACTTTAATCAGTTTGTTCTTTTTCTCAGTCTTGAGTCCTTACCAAATCAATTGGTGAAGAACAACGTTGAATAACATATTTGATTTAACAAATTTAAACATACTTGATCTAGCTGATACAATTAGCATAGATCCATATCTTAAACATTTCATGAATAAAAGAACTTTATCTAATTCACAGTTCAATAATAATAGAACATGAATTTAATTGCACTTAGTGCGAGTATCCATAATCAATATAGATGTGAATAATCAACAATAATTATTCACTAACATGCTTTGAAAGTAATAACTCAAGTTTGAGTTAGAGAACTTGCCTTGACTGCGATCTACTACTACACAATTTAATTTAATCTCTTTATTGTAAAGACCTATCATTGTTAAAATTGATCTTACAATCAACATATAATACTTTATATCAAAATACAATTACTTTTACAACAATTTACTTAACCACAAAATCAATTACATGAAAACATCTTTATTATTATCATTCTTTGATAATATATTAATTACTTTATCATATTCCTTATGATTTAACACTTAATCCTTTTCTTTTATTAGCTCTTTCTTATAATCTAGTAAGCTGAATACTAACATCATAGTCTAGATTATTCAAGCATGCAATCCAGCCACCTGGATTAGCTAATCCAGCAAACTGGATCCAACAAACTTTCAATCCAGCAAGTCTGGATTCTAAATCTTTCAATCCAGCAAACTGGATTCAACATTTTTTCCAATCCAGCAAGCTGGATTCCATATCTCCTTTACGAAAATACCAAATCAACTTATTATTTTTCTATCCTTTGGCCATACTTATATACATATATTTTATACCCAAAAAGTAATTTTTCGTAATTTTTTAATTTCTTTTAGTATTTTTCCAAAAATTATTTTTAGTACGTAGCTTAAGAAATTAGCCCCATCACGCTTAACTCCAAAAATTCCCATCTCTTGGTATAACGTTATACATGTTAACGTGACCCTCCAGCTTAAATTTCGTGGCCATCGGAGTTATAGAACTCCGGTTATAGCAATTTTCGTCTGAAAAACCTAAATATTGAAATGGCCATAACTTGCTCAATTTAAGTCTGAATGAGCTCATTTTTGGACAAGAGCTACCTTATACCATATATTTTCATTTCTCAAAAGGCCGGAATTTGTTTCATAATTTAAGTGGCCGAAACTTCCCTTGCAATTTCTTTCGCAGCTTGTTTTCGTGATTTTTGACTTTTACCTACTTTGCTAAAATCAGTCCATACGGAAATGTACAACTCCTTTTTAGTTGATTCCACTTGGGTTTGAAAGATAACTCATCATACTACTCTCCCAAATATTTCTAGAATTTTTAAATGCCAGAAATATGATGAAAATACCCCTTGCATTGACTGTCCAAAAAATAGTTTATTTTTCTTTCAAAAGACAAAACTATTTTTCCTAAAACAGTTGCTACCACTTGTGTATTCAACATTTTTAAATGATACCACTTGGGTTTAGTAGTTAACTTACTTATCTAGCACCCCTCTTTGACGGGTCACAAAAAGAAGGTGTAGATCAAAAATGGTAGACGATCAAAGGATGTGAAATAAACTAGAGTTTTCCAGCAAAACAAAACTAGTTTCTCTTATATCCTTTTGATTCACTTTCTAACACTCAAATATGTTAGATCCATACATGAAACCATATAAAACATGTAGAAAGAGGGTTTTAGACCTCTAGATCATAAACCTTAGATAACGAAAATCAAACAAAATAAAAAAAAAATTCACGAGTTTAAGATTTATACTTAGATCTTTGAGCACTTCTTAATCTTCCAAAGTAACTTACAAACTTAGGATGCATCAATGGTGTATCTCTTCCTCTATCTCTCCTCCTTTCCACTGAATTTTCCCCCCTCTATCTCTCTCTCTTTCTCTTATGTTTTGCTTGGTTAACTAAAGAGAAAGTAAGATGAGATAAAATAAAAGATGAAAGAGAAGATGGTTTAATATGTTGGACAAAAATATATAGATACATTAGTATATCTATATCTAATCTACTAACATATCTCCTCTCTCTCTCTTAATTATTACAAGATTACTTACTAATATGTTGGCTCCATAAACAAAATGACACCTAGCCCATTAAGTAAATATCTTTTGGAAGATGTGGAACATGTAATAATTAGATACATCTCCCTTATTCCTCTCCTTGCTTGGCCGGCCAAGTGGCCTCATTATCTCCAAGTCTTGCTTTTGTTTTTATTGAAATATCTAGCATACAAAATGTCTAAAGTACCCTCATCAATTGGCTACAAGTTGGGCCATTATAAAAGATGTTCTGGGCTTTCCACAAATAACCTATTGGGTTTTTAATTAACTAGTTTGACTTACTAATTAAATTGAACTTGGGCCTCCACCCTTAAATAATTATGCTACTAGCATACTTGCCCATTAAATTTAATAGTGGGCTAGCTTAACAATCAAATTATCTACAAGTCCAATACTTAAATAATTATTGGGCTTGTTTAAACCACTAGCCATCCTTAGTAATATTAACCCTATTATCACATGAACTATTACTCATTATTATTGATATTTACACATTCACATCAATCAATAATGTTAATTAACTTATATAACCCAATTAGACTTGTCTTATTCAAGTTTATTGAGTACTTACTTAGGGTTTAACATCTTAAATCTATTTTCTAGATTATTAAAATACTTAGGTTAGTTCACTAACTTATATAACTTATTAGTGAGACTTTCTTTAAATATTATATCCTATTAACCACATAATCACTTCATCATCCATAAAATATTATCGATTATGTAATACTTATTTACAATGTATCACATAAATTCTTGGTTATTACATGTATGGTCGTAGCACTGACACATGAAACACATTATGAATATGTTCCAGTTCAGGAGGTAGAGCTACCTCGTACGCCATTTCTCCTATCTTCCTTAAGATCTCGAAAGGTCCAATAAATCTCGGACTCAGTTTACCTTTCTTTCCAAACCTTATCTTCCATTTCCAGGGAGATACTTTCAAAAATGCATGGCTTCCCACCTCAAAATCTCTTTTCTGGCGATGTAAGTCTGCATACTTCTTCTAGTGATCTTGAGCTACTACCAGTCGGGCTCTTATCACCTTGATGATCTCTATAGTCTGCTGCACCATTTCTGGTCCCAACAGTCGACGTTCACCCACTTCATCCCAACATAAGGGCATTCTACATTTCCTTCCATACAGTGCTTCGTATGGCGGCATTCTGATGCTGGCGTGATAGCTATTGTTGTATGTGAACTCTACTAATAGAAGATGATCCTCCTAGCTACCCTTGAAGTCTATCACACAAGCTCTGAGCATGTCTTCAAGTGTTTAAATTATTCTCTCGCTTTGCCCATCGGTCTGCGGATGATATGCGGTGCTCATCCGTAGTTGCATCCCCATTCTTTCCTGAAGACTCTTCTAGAAGTTTGACGAGAATCACGGATCCCTATCCAACACAATAGATATTGGTACGCCATGTCTCGATATAATTTTTTTGATATAAAATTTGGCTAGCTGGTCCAAACTATACCTGATCTTGATCGGCAAAAAGTGAGCCGACTTCGTAAGACGATCTACAATCACCCATATGGTGTCGTGTCCTTTTTGTGTTACTGGAAGTCCCACCACAAAATCCATCGTGATGTGCTCTCATTTCCACTCTGGAATCTCTAAAGGCTGTAGTAATCCACTCGATCTTTAATGCTCTGCCTTGACTCTCTGAAAAGTTAGACATCTGCTGACGCATTCGGCAATCTATCTCTCTTCATGTTTGGCCACCAAAAGTGTTGACGAAATCTTGATACATTTTTGTGCTTCCTGGGTGTATCGAGTACCTCGTACTGTGCGCTTCTTATAAAATCTCTTCTCTTACTTCTGGTACTAACGGTACCCAAATTCGTCCTTCAAATCTCAGCAGTCCGGTGCCATCAATCTTGTATTTCAATTCATCCCCTTCAGCTAACCGCTTCTTGATGCTGTCACAATCTTCGTCCTTCTCTTGAGCCTCTTAACCTTATCTAATAAAGTCGGGCTCGCTGCCATTGTAAATAATTTCTCATTGGTCTCCATCGGATACTTAACCTCTAAGTCAAGTCGTTTGAAATCTTTCACCAATTCCTCTTGAATGGTCAACTTCAGTAACTTCTCTCTGCCTTTTCTGTTCAGGGCATCTGCCACTACATTTGCTTTTCCTGGATGGTACAGAATCTCACAATCATAATCCTTGATCAATTCTAACCATCGGCGCTGCCTCATATTTAGTTCCTTCTGCGTAAAGATATACTTCAGACTCTTGTGATCCGCACATATCTCACACTTTTTGCCATACAAATAGTGCCTCCAAATCTTTAAGGAAAAAACTACTGCTGCTAACTCCAGGTCATGAGTCGGATAACCCTTCTCATAGTCCTTCAGCTAACGTGAAGCGTACGCAATGACCTTGCCATGTTGCATCAGTACACAGCCAAGACCCTTGTGTGACGCATCACTATACACTACAAATCCTCCCGTGTTGTCTGGTAAAGCCAACACAGGTGCTTGACTAAGCCTCTTCTTCAATTCCATGAAACTCTCTTCACATTTCTCAGTCCAAACGAACTTCACCGTCTTTTTAGTAAGGTTGGTCAACGGCGATGCTATCTTTGAAAAATCTTGGATGAATTTTCGATAGTATCCTGCTAATCCCAAGAAACTCCTGATTTCTGTCGGCGTCTTTTGCTGTTCCCAGTTGATAACTGCTTCTACTTTTGCTGGATCCACCGAAACACCGTCCTTGTCGATAACGTGACCCAAAAACTGCACTCTCTGCAACCAAAACTCACACTTGGAGAGCTTTTCATACAACTTCTCCCTCCTTAATGCCTCCAACACTATCCTTAGATGTTCAACGTGCTCTTCCTCCGTCTCTGAATATACCAGAATGTCATCAATGAACACGATAACAAACTTATCCAAATACTGTTTAAAGACTCTGTTCATCAAGTCCATGAATGTTGCTGGCGCATTCATCAATCCAAAAGACATTACCAGAAACTCAAAGTGTCCATACCGAGTTCTGAATGCCATCTTTGGAACATCCTCCTGCCTCTCCTTCAGTTGGTGATAACCGATCCTCAAGTCAATTTTTGAAAAGTATTTTGCCCCCTTCAACTGATCAAACAAATCGTCGATCCTGGGCAATGGGTACTTGTTCTTAATGGTGACCTTGTTCAACTCTCGGTAGTCGATACAGTGCCTTAATGACCCATCCTTCTTCTTTACGAATAAGACTGGTGCTCCCCATGGTGATACGCTCGGTCGAATGTATCCCTTATCTAACAACTCTTGTAGTTGAACCATCAGTTGCTTCATTTCTACCGGAGCCATACGATACGGTGGTTTGGATACTGGTGCTGTCCCTGGTGCCAAATCGATAACAAACTCTATCTCTCAATCTGGTGGCAATCCCAGAATCTCATCTGGGAAGACGTTAACGAATTTCCTTACAATAGGTATCTGACCCAGTTCACTCTCGACTTTGCGGGTATCCACATCGTGAGCCAAATAACCTATACAACCCTTCCTAAGCAACTTCTTTGCTTGTATCATCGTCAGACAACAAGATTGTCTCGGCGATTTACTGCCATGAAATACCACCTTTGACTTATTCGGAGTCTTTAGGTGTACGCACTTTTTCTTACAGTCAATGACCGCTCCGTGACTTGATAACTAATCCATCCCGAGGATTACATCAAACTCTCCAAGACGAATCAATATCAAATCCACGTTAAGCTTAAACCCTCTTACATCAGCACAACAGTTCCTATGGATGTAGTCTACAAGGATAATTTCTTTGTTTGCTACTTCTACATTCATTGGGTGTTCTAATAGTTCACGAGGTAAACTTAATCTTTGAGCAAATTCATCAGATACGAAAGAACATGAAGCTCCCGAATCGAATAACACATAGGCATTTATATCGTTGATCAGAATTATACCTGACACCACCTCCCTGGATGCCACGACATCTTACACTGTCATATTGAATGTCCTCGCTGTCGACTTGTTTGGCTGGGCTGGTCCTCCACTGGTTGTCTTAGTGTTATTGCCCCTGTTGTCGTTTCCGCCATCCGTGCTTTTCTTCTTTGGGCAATCCTTGATTCGATGTCCCAATTAACCACAGTTAAAACAACCTCCCTTCTTCACGTTAGAACAATTGGGTGATGTATGCTCTTCTTGTCCACAGGTATAACACACTATTTTTCCCTTCATGCACTCTCCCGAGTGACTCTTTCCACAGTTTCCACACACCGACTTCTTTTGTTGCACACTTCCTTGCTGACTCTCCAAATTACTACCCCCACTGCTCCATTTTTGCTTCTTGTTGTTGCTACCGCCACTGCTAACATTCTGATTCCCACCTTCTACTTTCTTCTTGTTCTTCTTCCGATTGTACTTTGAGACTGCTTCACTTCCACCTTTCGCTATGAGAGCTTTCTCCAACAGAGTTGAGAATGACGTGATTTGTTGAACCGCTACCTTACTGTAAATCCACGACTTTAGTCCATTTTCGAACCTTCTTGCTTTCCTCACCTCCGTGTCTACCTGATGTGGAGCGAATCTGGCTAATTCATTAAACTTTGCGGCGTACTCTGACACTGACATATTCTCCTGTTTCAATTCCAAAAACTTGATCTCCATTCTCGCTTATGACTCTCAGGGAAGTAGTTCTCAAAGAACAACTTCTTGAACGCTTCCCAAGTCACGATTCCAGTCCCGACTTTGTTCTGGTTGGCCTCCCACCAATAGTTAGCCTCACCCTTCATTAAGTAGGTAGCAAAAATTATTTTCTGTTCTTCTGTTACTCTAGCAATAATGAAGGCCTTCTCAATCTCCTTCATCCACGTCTGGGGCTCTATCGGGTCTGTTGTTCCTCTAAACTCCAACGGTCCTACTGCCTTAAAGTCCTTAAAGTTGGCTAATTGGTTTCCCGTCTGATTTCCCCCAAGTTGAGCTTGATTCCTCATGGCTTCAGTCATCATGTTGACAAAGTCTAGCATTGGGTTTGGTTGAGCTCCCGTTGCATTATTAACTGACTCTTCGATCTATTGGTTCCTTAGTACACGTCTGGGCGACATTATCTAGTTAAACGAAATTCTAACACGTTACTCGGGTTTTATTATCATGTAAGTACTTAGCATACAATACGCTACTGTATTCAAACAATCAGATGATCATTATGTGAGAGTTTTAAATTACCAAGATTTGGAAGACTTTATCCCCGATTAGTGGGTTAAGTTTGTTTTTAAAGAAAATCCAAATCAGTCTACTGGATTCACATAACATTAAACAGACAATTTCACTATTTAAATTTTCCAACGCATATCATAATAATTCATTTAGATTCATATACCAATGTTTTAATACAGACTGACTAAACATCTGGCATACTTCTATCAATGCTCAAGGCATAAACTGCCCACCACTAACTATCCTCTAATGGACAAAAAGTGAGGATTCACTACCATCTACCCCTCTATAAATGTTGGGGTCTAACTACCATCCTATGCATACAGCAAGGCATAAGGATTTACAACAACTAAACAGTCCCTATTAGAAACAAAAGTGGGACTATATCGAACATGAATACAAATCAATGCCTGCTCTCACTGCTGGAAGGCAGCTCCATCCACTCAGCGTCGAACTTCATAAAGGTGATGTCTAAAGCTTGCTCCAAAGTGTATATCCTCGTATCTTTAGCTTCCACCTCAACTCTCAACTATCCTAGCTGCAGCTCTCTCTGCTCCAACCTCCTTCGCAACTCGGCTACCTCAGCTTGTGCCTGGTAAGCAGTGTCCTTGTACTGCTGCTCTGAAATCTGGAGGGTGTGGTTCTGCGCCTCCACTCGCTCAGCCCTAGCCTCTAGCTCGACGTTCTTTACCAGCAAATCTCCTATTAGATCATGCTCCATGGACTCCTTACTAGAGTCCCTCGACTCTTGGTTCACTGAATAACTGTCTTGACTCTCGTCAGCCATCCTATGACCACAATAAACAATCAAAACAACATTAGTACCACAATAAAATATATTCATTGATAAAATGAAATGATATTTTTTTCAGTACAACTAAAACTTGATGGATCTCCTCAATCCATCACCTAGCCTACATACTCTATAAGAGTTTTTTACTAAGGTTATAACCTAGATTTCGCATTCCTAATATTTATAACCTACGACTTTGATACCAACCTGTGACGGCCCCAAATCCAGGTTCTCTAACCTCAGATTCGGTGCTCACGATCTAACATCATCATAAGCATTCTATAACTATTACGAAAATAATAAACATACATTGTTCATTATAATAAAGTTTCATAACATGGTCTCAAGGTCTTCTTAACCTTAACTTAAACACACCATTCATATTACAAAAGGTTTAAATAAGAACTTCCATCAGATAATAATAATTAATATTCATTCTAAACTATTCCTAGATCTTGCCCTTGCCCTTGTCCTTCGTATTGGATCCTTCAAGCTTAGTTGAAATAAATGTCATGATATAATAAGGGTAAGCAACTAATTTGCTTAGCAAGTTTATATACAAGGGAGATATATCATGACTAGAAAGAAGTTTTGCTTTCAATGTTCAATAATAGTATAAGATTGTGTAGGAACATGAATTAATAATCACCAATTGAATATTCGAATAATTGAATAATGTGTACTGAGTGGTTTTGAAATAACCATGAACATTTGCCAAGGTTCTCAGTCATTTAAACTGGACCTCTTAATAAGTTTTGGTATTCAAGGGGATCAGCCTTTCATACCCCGTGATTTATGCATAAACACTTAATAATTCAGCATCGATATCATGCCTTAATCAAATTCGTCCTTTTTCTCAGTCAAGAGTTCTTATCATATCAATTTAATAAGAACAGCGTTTTAAAACACATTTGATTTAACAAATTTAAACATGCTTGATCTAGTTGATACAATTAGCATATATCTATCTCATAAACAGTTCATGAATGAAGAACTTTAATTTAATTTGCAGTTCAATAATAATAGAACAGGAATTCAATTGCACCAAGTGCGAATCTCAATAATCAATATAGAGGTGAATAATCATCAATAATTATTCACTAACATGCTTTGAAAATAATAACTCGAGTTTGAGTTAGGAAACTTGCCTCGTCTGTAGATTGCGGCTACACAATTAATTTATATCCACTATGCAGTTAAATTATCTTCCTTTGAGAGACCTATAGTTAATCTTTCAATTAGTCATAGTATAACATAATATTATGTAATCACATAAATATTATACATTATATTTAGTTTTTATAAACATTATCCTGTCTTGATAATGTTACTATTAGATAACAACTTAATATTATTAATCTTGATAATATTTAGTTCACCTCTTAGTATCATTAGTTCCATAATAATACTTTCATTCGCTTACTAATATTATTAACATCTCAATAATATTTTAATACCTCACTAATATTATTAATCCTCTTAATAATATTTTAATTATGCATCAATATTATTATTTTAATAATATCTTACTTATGCTTTAGTATCATTAATCATTTAACAATACTTTTAATTATTTATTAATATTTTATTCATTTAATAATATCTTATTCCATTACTAATATTATTAATCATTTAATAATATTTTATTCCTTTACTAATGTTATTACATTTTTAATAACATTTTATTTAATCTCGAATATTAATATTTACTCAATAATAATACTTTAATCTAATATTAATAATCTTTTAATAATATTTTAATCTAAGATTAATATTTTAATCTAATATTATTAATCATTTAATAATACTTTAATCATTTATCAATGCTTAAATCAAAAATTATTACATAATATTTTAAAGAAATTTTAATCTTAATATTTTTATTTATTGGATTAATAAACAATTTATTCTAATTGTTTTGTTCACCCTTTATTAAACCTCTTATTTAATATCCATAAAAGGTCATAAATAATATTTCTCATCATAAATTACCAAAGTACTCTAAGATAGTCATGATATAATATATTATGAGTATTCAAGCATAAAAATCACATTTTTCTTATTAAAGACATCATTTAACTATTTATTTCCTTTTATTCATAACTTAATCATTTTTAGGAAAAATAGCAAACTGATTCTAAAAATTCTTATCTTCTGGATTTTGACAGAATATGAACCCACAAAGATCCTCAAATTTTTTCGGAATTTTAGAAAATGATCTACTCTTTTTAAAGTTCCCAAAACACTCGGATCTTGCATCATTTTTCATAAATTGAGTTTTGCTCAGAAAAATCTAAAATTTTCAGGGTATGCTCTCCTAACATATAACCTACTGTCCAAAACAGTCCCAAGAAAAAAGGGATAGAAGCTATTTTAGGGTTTTTGAACCTTTATCATTCTAAGTGGACTGTCTTGGGGAAATCAGTCCCAAAGGTTTCAAAACTTGCTAGATTTATGTTCTATCACTTGGGTTTATTAGATAACTCATGTATCTAGCACCCCCCTTCGACGGATCACAAATCTAAGTTGGAAAACTTGAGTTACACAAGATTTAGTGGAAGAAAACAAAAGTTTTCACCCTTGGAGAACATGTGCTCATATTCTTCCTCTAAGCCTTTGATCTAACACTCAAGATACTTAGTTCCATACATGATGATATGTAGAACTAGGGTACTTTGAGTATTAGACCATAGCCCCCATATTTGATGAGGTAAAAACCAAAATAGAAAAAGAATAAGAAACAATGGAAGAGAATCCTCACCTAGTTCTCTTTATTATACTTCTTGTTCTTCCAAAGTATGATATAAACTTAGGATGCATGAACAATAAACTCCTCTCCCTCTCTAGAATCTAAACTTTTCCTCTCTCTCTTGCTAAGCTTTGTGTTTTGATGGGTTGGGAGAAAATAGAAGAAGAAGAAGAATGGTGGAGGAGTTAAATGAAATGAGATAGATATTATGTTGGTGAATTGGAGTGGAATGCTAATATCCTCCATATTACTTTTGCCCATTGGACAAAAGGGTTAGCCTTATCCCTTCCTAATCATGCCTAATCATGCCTAATCATGCCATTAAGGTTGCTAATTAAGCTTTCCACCAATGGGAGCATGACACACTTGTCCTTGTGTGTAAGACTTGTACTTATGGAACTTGATTAGCTTAATATTCTTGCCTTAAAAAGGCTAATGTGGCCAGCCATATATATGCCCACTAATTCCTTCATTTAGCTTTTATTTTAATGCATAAATTAGATAAATCAAAGGTCTAAAATACCCTTAATCAAGTGGGCTAAGTTTGGGCTTACATTTTATTTCTTTTGGGCTTCTCCTTTAATTGTTTTGGGCCATGCAATAAACATAGTCTAACAATTTTAATATATGTTATCCAAATTATTTATTTATGGTTTCCATTCCCAATCTTATGAAATTTAATTACTTATACATGTGACTTTAGCTTATAACCTAATTAGGTTCACAAAAATTAGGTTTAAAATTATTAGTCACTTGAAATAATAAAATTATCCACTTAAGTTAGTATACGTATTAAATACTAACCTTTCCTTATTACCATAACCCTTAGGTTATTTAATTGTATCACCTAATGTATAATTAGGTTACGAAGCTTTCATTTTTAATGAAATCTATAAATGTATATATCCATAACTATAGTATATATGTTAATTGACCCATGCACCACTTCACATATGTTGTCACATATTAAATCACTATATAACACAAAGTTTTAAAATATCAATAATGTACATACATATATAGTGACTTAAAATTCACGGTTATTACACCTCGACTGGATTCATAGACCCACGGAATTCAGGTGGTCCAACCGCCTTGACCTCCTTAAACGTTGTACCTTGGTTTTGTGGTTGATTCTGCAACGCTCCTGTCAGTAATGTCACTAATTGTTGAACGGGGTTAGCATCAACATTGTCGTTATTGGTTCCTTCAGTGGTTCTCTGTCGTGGTGGTTGACATCTTGGAGGCATTTTCTATTAAAATATACACTCATTAGATTATTACTCAACTTCTTTAAGTACATAACACATAACACATATCACTTTGAATAAAATAACAACTTTTATTTATTCATAATCTCTTTAAAAATATAAAACATTAGCATCACTGCTATTTACATTACTCTCCTGAACTTCAAAAGTTTCAGGATAACATCATCATTATCATATCCCATGGTTATATAACACTAGGAATTTACACTTTATTTAACATTTTATAAATAACATAATAGGCACATTTCCTACGATGTTCTACTAAGATACTCCGTAGCCTTTCGACGCTCTTCTTCCAAAATTTGAAACATTGTTCGGCGATCTAACATGTAGGATGGCATAGTCTCGAACTGAATCGGTTAACCCATGACCCGATCTTGAGCTCAATTGATCACGATGTTGAATACGTTGTCCATCTCTTCCATCTTCATCCTCTTTTCTTGTGCGTCTCTCACTGATGTCCCAGTTCGTTGATACACTTCCTCACATGCGTCTTCAGCTCTTGCCCACTTAGTAGCTTCTTTCTTCAGCTTGTTATTCAGATCTACAATCACTTCGAGCAGTCGTTCGTTCTCTCCTTCAGTCTACATTAGTTTCTCTTCAACATTAGTCAGACGTTCATCTCGATCCTGGATGTCATCGTCCTTCTGTGCCATCGAAGTTTGTTACTCAGCTACTATCTCCTGCAACTCCTCGATGGTGTCCTGAAGTTCCACGTTATGGTCGTAGACTTCATCATACATACTAGCAACAATCGAGTTCAGTGGAATCTCTTTCTGCTCGTCCTCGTCATCCTCATTCTCCCGTGGCAGCTCAATGGGATCCTCCTCATCCGTTTCTACATCATCATCCTCATCTTCAACCACTGTGACCAACGGGGCTGACTCCCGTGGCAGTAGTTATTCCCAAACCACCTGAATGTCTCGAGGCTCCTCCTCTATAGGCATCTAAGGTCCTTCCTCTCTTGCCTGACTGGATTCTCCGACATTAGTCATCCTGACAACAAATTTCAAAAATCTAGTTATTAATCATTACTATTCGTCACTCACGAGCATATAAGTTATAATCACATAAGCACATAAGTATTTTATTACTTCTTCCTTAAAACTCGATAAGAGTTATCACCACTATCTTTTCAAAGGTTACTTCTTAAGGCTTTTTTCCACCTAAGGTTCATAACCTAAAGCTTTGATACCAACTTGTGACACCCCCAAATCCCGGTACTTTATTACCTCAAGATTCAGTGTTCACTTAATCAAAACATTCATAGCTAACTACCCAATTATAATAAAAATTGAATAATAAACCTTCCCTTAAGGGATTACATTAATAAAATCTCCCAGGTTATCTAAGTACAATCATTCAAATGCGGAAAATAAAATAAATACTTCATTACATCAATCAAATTAAAGTCTGATAAATAACTGTCAACATATTACAAGTCTTTAATACTTGATCATATTTCCCTTTCCCTTACTGCTGCTCGGTACATCTATCTTCTCATCTTTAGTTGTAATAGTTATATAAGCAAGAGTGAACGAACAAAGCTCACTTGAAACAACAATGAATAAAATCTTACAACATTTGCCAACTAATAGGCTCAATAGAACTGAACAATATGTTCTATTAACATTCTGAAATACACAACTGAGGGTCTAATAACCACGAACCATGTCCACAGTTATAAGTAATCTTTCAACTTAAACTTTAACAGTCATAAGACTATAAGAACTTCACGTACTTAGGGGGATCAGCCCTTCGTACAATGTATTGTGTACAACCATTTCAACGCTAAGCGTAAACCTCTAATAAAAGAGTTGTTCATCTTAGTATTTAGATTATAAGTCTGCACCAAAGTAGGTTTGGTTTGGATACATTTCAAGCTAATTTAGAATTCAACGAACATCAACTAAGGATTAGTTGAATAAAAGGGTAATCACATTATGCTATGAAATAAATCATAAGTGAATTAATCATTGTATATAAAAGTTATGCTTTAGGAATAATCTAAGAGCATAAATATTGAATAACTATAACATACCTTGCTTAGAATAATATTAAGCCAAGGTTAATTAGAATTGAATATTAAGCATGCATAACGAATAGCAATCTGAACAATAAAAGCTATTCAACATTAATATATCAGATTATATAAACTTGGATGTTAATTAACAAGTTGAAGACAAAAATAACTTGCTCAACATCAAAATAAGTTTTAGAAAACTTGCATTATCATGAACAAACTAGATACAAGAGCTTGCGAAATTGTAATTGAATTAGAAACAATAACTTGCTCAACGAAACAATGGATTTAGAAAACTTACATAAACATAACAAACTAGCTCAACGGAAGTATGGAGTTAGAATACTTGCCTTGCGTATAAGCTATATTGAATTAACTTGAATCACAATACCCTATATATATGTCATCATGACATAATTAGTCACTACCACAATATATATAACTAAGTACATTCATCATGTAAGTTTTGATTTTGAATCACATAATCAAATTTCATTACTAGTTAATCATAAATAACATGTTCATTCTTAGTATAGAAATACTGAAATCATAACTTAACAGTCCTACTATCAACACATAACACTTTTTCAGACTTTGTGTAAATAAATTACATTGTCTGACCATTCTGCTAACTCGCGCTACGGCACCACAGTTTACACTGTGGGCCGGTGCTGCGGCACTGAGCTGGCGCTGCGGCGCGAGACACAGGCCAACGGTTGGCGCTGCGGCGTGGCGCTAGTGCTGCGGTGCGAAACTTGCACAATTGGGCCGCGCTGCGGCGCCGAACTCTAGACTTCGGCGACCAGCCTCGGCAACAGCATGAACAAACGCCAATTTGGCCTACAAGCTACTTTCTAACAACCTAATTAACATGTAATACATATAGAGACTTCACATAAACATAATTTAAAGTCTATTAACATATTTTTACTCATATAATAGCATAAACATCGAATTAACAACACCCAATTTCACTGTTTTCAATAAAACTCTATTTTTGATATTTTCAGTTAAACTCATCACTGTAACTTTATTTTTCAACCAAAACAATTAATTAAAAATACTTTGTTTATGTTTATTCATTTTTTTTTCAAATTCAATAGTCAATTTATAAATTAAACAACTACTAAAACCTTAATTTTACTTTTAAACTAGCCATATTTATACATATTCATATAAACTCACTGTAATATGGGTTTCTTCACAAAGTTCAAACATACATGAATTAATTGACTATTCACATATATAACTTATGAAAAACAGTTTAATAACAAATAATTTATCATACAAAACCATAAACCACACACAATTTATCCTTCACAAAGCTTTTACATAGAATTTTGGAAGAAGAAGACAACTAAACTTTAAAGAATTTTAAAAAAGGTTTAGATGATACCTCATATGCTAGAAGATGATAACTTTCTTCCTTTGATCAACAAGACTTCTTTTCTCCAATTCTTATCACAAAACTCTCTAGGATTCTCTCTCAAATTTTCTCTTCTTCTCTTCTTCTAAGTCTTTTTCCTAACTCTATTCTAACTTACGTATTAACCAAAAAATAACGTAAGGTAATAATATATATTAATTACCTAATATAAATATAGATATAACTGATATCAGTTATCTAAGTTTTGAAAATCAAAAGCCATAAAGCTTGTTTGGCTAGCTAACTAAAAATAACCCATTAACTCTTACACCTTGTTTGGTAAACCTAATTACAATAAATCAATTAATCCTTATACATTATTTGGTAAAACACAATTAGACTCCTTTAATTTATTTTAATAACTCCTTTATAGTAAGGTTATTTGTCACACTTTCATTTAATTAAATTTTAATAATCAATTTAATAAATTCTAATACTAATTTATTAAATTACTTTAACACATAAATCAATACCGCATAATTATAATTTCCTTTATAATTATAACTTTATTTAATCAACTAACACCATTTTAATTACAAATTCAATTTAAAATATAATAATTCATTTAATTATTATAAACTCTCTAACTTAATTATTAAATTAAATTAGTATATTATCTCATAACAATTAATTTTTTTAACTCCTTAATTATTTACTTAACAAATAATTACTAAATCAAATCAAATAAAATCAAATTGAATAATTATTTATTCAACAATAAACATATCCATTAAATACTTATATAATTCAATAAATATTTAATATTACAATTTAAAATTCTGGAATGCTACATATATTATGTGATCATGTATTGTAGAATCCTTAAAGACACAAAGGGAATTTATATTAACGATAGAAGACGCTAAAGGCAAGTATTCTAACCTTTGTCTATGTTCATTCTAGAAAAGCTTTGTAATTCATGTATCTTACGCATGACTTGATGTATGATGAAGTCGAAGCCAATTCCTTTGGCAGACTTAAGATGTTTTATGGATTTCTTATAATCTATCGAACTATTGTCAATGTTGTTAAGTTTTGTCAAACTATTTTGGTATGGTTTTCAAAGGAAGACTGAGTATGTATAAATAAATATTTTATCGTCAAACGACAGGTACGTGAGGTTGCCAAACCTTAAACGTACATACGTTTAAAGAAAGTAGTATTGTACAACATAGAGTTTATAGGCTGATCACCTAGACGTGCTCGTAAGATATGCCGGACTTATGGACTTGGTACCGGGTTGTCCTTTTCAAAGAAAGAATGAAATGCTCAAGGTCTTGGACCGAAATTGATGTTTTACTGAATGATGTTCATTGTGAAACATTTTAAAGAAAAGAGAAGTGTTATTTTGAATTATCGATAGTACTTCATAACTATTATTTTTGTTATTGAAGATATATGATTCTTATGATTCAAGCATGTTGTTTAAATGAAATTATCATACTTGCTGAGCTAGTTATGCTCATTCTTGCTTGAACCATATAAATACAGCTAAGACCGAGCGGACGGAAGGTTCGGGCAAAGATAAAGGAAAGGCCAAGGCAAACCAATAGGTTGTCTTTGTAATAGACTAGTACAGATGTTGTAATTACTTAATATTATGACAAGAACACATGTAATGGTTATAAAGAACCTGGGTATGAAAATATTATTTTAGAATATATATAAGACATATTCATTCTTTGAGGCATTTCAATTGAATGTATGTGTGAATTGTAGCACCGTGTAGCACCATATGTCGGGTTGGAAGATGTGAGGGCCCCGAATCCGGGTTCCGAATCACCGCGGATCCGGTTCGATCATTCTATCACTATTACTATTTTTGCGGAAGATATAAACATAAATTGTTTATACATTAAACTTACATAATTTTCCCCAAGGTCGAGTAACCTTAACTTAATACACAATTCATAACTTACTTAACATATAACTTTGAAATACAACACTTATACAATTTAGCTGCACACATATCCTAACGCTGGAACTGTCTTTAACCTTTCCTTGTATCCGACGCATTCGTATTATTCTGCAATATTTATCATGATATAGCAAGAGTGAGCATAAAAGTTACCCATCAAGTTTAAATTCAATAATATAACGATATATCATGATTGAAAGAGTCTGAATAATAAACTGGCTATAATTCAACAATATAGTTGTGAACTAGCAGGAACAAACTTTTGACTGAACAAGTATTAAACATGAACAAAAATATCTGGACCAACTGGTAATGAAGGTGATCAGCCTTTCATACCTGACTTATACATGCAATATGTACATAGTACAATTCATGGCAACCAACAATGATTAACCATAAGCTTATCCGAATGAAACACTCTAAGTAGAGCTAAGTAAAAATAAACTTTCCTGAACCGTTGATTACCGCTACGTAATTTATATCACTTTATCCGAAGACCTAATATTAGTAATATAGATCTCCAATATTAGAATAATATCATCACAATATAAAACTGTTATATATATATATATATATATATACACACACACACACACACATAGAATAACCTAAACACATAACACATATCCCTATCAGTCTATAACATACATAGGTCTCGGTATCAAGTCAAACTATTACAGTCTGAGTTGAGTTCGACAAAGTTCTAACATCCCGACGGTCTAGTCGGACTTTTATCGAGTCTAAGTTCAATTAAACTCTGCCTAAACACTTAACAATTAACTCAGATAATTTTAATATCAGTCAAAATATTTTTCTAAGTCTCATAATAATTTTCACATAATTATTATCATTTATTATAATTTTTCAATCATTAAACTCGTATTTAAATAAATTAAATACCACATAATTCTTTTTATCATTAATATTTATTTATTATCAAATATTAATGAAATACATGACATAATATTATAATATATTTATAATATCACAAAATATTTTTAATACCTTAAAATCATATGATTTTTAAACACTTTAATCCATTATCCGATAATTACTATTAATATTAAAATATTAATATTTTCATGACAAAATATCAAAAGTTATATTTTATAACTTAAAATATTTTTCTAACACTTAGATTATTTTTATATGATTTTTAAATCATTAATTCTATTTTTCCACAAAATATTAAAAGTCACTCAAAATAACTTAAAATATTTTATTATACCATAAAATAACTTTTCATGATTTTTTTATGAATTAAAACCATTTTTAAATAATTTATTTAATATTATAATTAAATAAATTAAATACCATTTATATTCCAAAAATATTAAATATTTATGAAATATACTCTAAATACTTAAAAACTATTTTTCAGACTTTAAAATAATTTTTCAGAATTTATTTAGTATTTTTAATAATAAAAATCTATTTTTTTTCTATTTTTAATTAATTTCTGAAAAATCAGAAAATAAATTAAATAGAAACCGTAGCTAAAGGGCCCTATAGCGACAGACCCGTCGCTATAGGTGTTCTTGATGCTGTTCTTGAGCTTCATGTCAGACACCAAGGTTACTACTTTGACCACAAAACTTTTCATGTTCTGGACGTTATCTGGGTTGTATATTGTTTTAATGTTATAGAATACATGCAATACTACGATTACAAACCGATTTCATGCCCAAACTACATCATCACAGCAAGATCTAAGTCATCCAACTTAATGTCAGACATGTTCTTCAATTTCTGGGTTTTCCAGAAATTGAAGAACAGTCGAGGCTCCTATTTTGAAACTTTAAATCTTAGCTTTCTGGGTTCAGTTTAAGTGATCTAGTGGTTCAGTCTTGTAGAGTAGATATCAGGCTACAATAATATATCAACAGGTCGGTCTAACAACAACACATTTAAGAAATAAAGGTTGGTCAAACTACTGTCAGAAATTTTGTTCTTGAAGATTCTGGGTTTTCCAGAATCTTCATCCAGCCACTCGGCCAACGCTGATTTGACCAGGTATATCTTTGATTATACTGTTATTCTGAGTGATCTAAAAGCTTGATCGTGTAGTCTTTATACCTGTCTACAATATCTAACCAACAAAATGGCCAAAACAACAAACACCAACAAGATCAGAGGCTTCAAAATGGTTGTCAGACGAGATCTGGGTTTCTGGGTTGCCCAGAAACTCAGTCTCCGTGATTGGTCAACGGATTTTGACTGCCTATAACTTTTAATCTACATGTGATCTGGGCTTGATTCAAGTTCCAGATCACAGCCCTTAATACATACTACAAGTACAAAAACTTAAAACACATAAACAATTAACAAGAAATGATCTAGAGACCCTGACATTAGGCTGTCAGACCTTATTTTTAACTTTTTCCAGATTTCTTAAAATGTTAGATCTGAGCACTTTGATGTTATGGATCTGGGTTTTAACAACCCAGATCACTAAATAACATCATAATACACAACATTAAACAACAACACATATCATCTAACATAAAATCTGAGGATTTCTAATTTTGAAGGTTTATACCTCTTTAGACTTTGATTCTTGGGTTTGATCTTGATGATCTGATCTTGCTAAGCTATGAACTGATTTTGCCTCATCTTACCTCACTCTCTCACTTCACATTTCTAAAATATAGAGAGAGAATGTCTTTGGGAGAAAATGAAATTAAAGTGGTCATTTCTCTCTCTTGAATCTCTTATAAATGGCATGATTCAATGTATCTAATGTTGCTAGATGTCCTTAAATCTGATCTTGTAATTATTTAAGGCACATGGCTAAACTCTAGGCTTGATGACTCACAAGATTGGCCTTATCTTTCGCTTTGGTTTAAGAAAGGGCATTATGGTCATTTTGCATACCATTTTAATTCTAAATTGGTCATTTGATCAAACTCTTAGGGTTTAGGGTTTAGGGTTTAACTCTTAACTTGCAATTTAATTTCTAAGATTTCCAAATTTCGGTTTTCAAAAAAATAAAATTAATATTTCTAAATTAGAATTAGAATTTTCTAATTATATTAAAATTTCTTAATCTTAACTTTAATCTTGCTAATTAGGATTAGTATTTCCTAATTAAAATCGCTAATTTAGCAATTATGGTTAAAATGGTCATTAGGGTTTAAAACCCAAAAATTAGGGTTTCTAATAGAAAAAATAATTATCTAATTTAAAAATTAGATTTCGTAATTAGATTAGGGTTTGATAATTACTTAAGCTTTACCATAAATAATCTTATAATTATTTACACTTACGCCATTAAGTTCCCAATTTAGGATTTTATACACCGAATTAGGGTTTCGTATTCCCGGAACTAAAATTAGGGTTTCTAGAACCGATTTCTAGGGTTTCTTATAATTCGTAAGAATTTTCTAACCGAACGTTGACGTTCTTAATATATACTTAGGGTTTGTTACAGATATAATTTATCTGGTCAACCCTTGACCCTTAACCACATACTGTACACATATACACATAACATATTCACGTATACCCTTAATCCTGGATAATTCACCTAAATCCTTCACAAAATTTTGAAATCCTCAAAATTCTTTCTTAAAAATATCAAACGCATACACTAATTTTCTGTCTAGGTTCTAATTTTGAACCTTAAATCAATAAATAAAATTTTTGAAAATTCTCTAAATTCTCGGGTTGTCACAAAAGATACCCGGATTTGGGGGCGTTACAAGTTGGTATCAAAGCATTAGGTTATAAAACTTAAGGAGGGAAAGGAACCTTAAGTCATAACCTTAAGAAAAGTTCAAGAAATAAAAGATTAAATTAACCCTAAAAATGCTTTAAATGTGATATGTGTTTTTATTATTTTACTAACATGTACTAATCGAATTAAATTGTTTTGTTGTAGATGTCAGGAGAAAATGAAATGTATAGGGATATACATGTAGTAAGTGAGGAATCGGTGAACCGACCCCTATAGCAGAAGAGCCCGAAGTGGTTGTGATCGAGTCTGGAGACTAGGAAAGCATAGACCTCATGTCCATGTTCGATGGCATGTCGGAGGAGGAGGTAGAGGTGGCGTCTTTTAACACCATAGCACATGCAGAAGAGATAACTCTGAGGGAGTCATTGAAGGCACTGTTCATGGCCTTATTGGATAGAAATATCCAGCTGGGGAAGCAGGTCAAGGAGTTGAAAGAAGAGGTCCAGGAAATCCTGGAAGATAAGAAGAGCATGGAGTCTATGTGGGAGGAGAAGCATGATGAACGAGTTTTAGCAAAGGATAATGTCCACGAGTTGAAACTGGAGACCTTTGAGCTCAGGCAAGAGCTAAAGGTTAAGAAGCAGAAGATTGGGAGGATGTCCTATATACATAGGAGTTCTCATGCGGATTTTTAGCAGCAGGTAACTGGGTATCCGATAGAGGCAAGGCAGACTCGGCATACTATCAGCCGGGATATTATTGTCGGTCTTTCTAATGCGGATTTTGAGAATGCCATAAGGCAGATGTAGATTAGTTAGTAACTAGAGTAGAATTAGATATGTAAATATGATGTATCTAGTAGTGACGTAAAATCCTCTTTTGTATATCAAAGGGTAGTCTTTTGTAAATCCCAATTTTTGGAAAGCAATTGCAGGATAGTAATGTAATCAGCTAAGGCTGTGTAATGATGAATGCTATAGTATTAAGAAAGTAAATCAATATAAGCCTTTTAATGGAACATATTGTGCAATGAGTTGAAGTTATTGTTTAATAATGAATAATAACTAACTAACAAGAAAGAAGTAATAATGACGTGTTGTTTATCTTAACAGCAAAATGCCGCCAAGAAGGAGGCAAAGAATCAAGATGCTAATGTAAATCAACAGGAGGGGGGTCCGGTTAATCCGATGCATGAGTTTGTTAACCTTTTAACGGCTACTTTTAATAGGAATGGGGCTAATATACCCGTAAATCCTGCAGTAGTACGCGCTACTACTTTTAAGGATTTTAAGAGTGTCGGTCCGTAGGAGTTGAAGGGAACTACGAACCCGATAGAAGCCCAGACTTAGGTAAAAAAAATAGAGAAGACATTTGTTATTGCAAAAGTCGATGAGGGGCAAAAGGTTGCTTTTGCTACCTATATGAAGAAGGGGGAGGCCAACTTCCGGTGGGAGGCGAACCAGGCTAGGGTCAGAATAGAAAATCTTACGTGGATACGGTTCAAGGAGATTTTTTTCGAGAACTACTTTCTCATGAGTATGAAAGGGAGGATGGAGATGCAGTTTCTGGAGTTAAAACAAGGGGAAATGACGGTTCCCCAGTACACTGCCAAATTCAATGAATTGGCAAGGTTTGCTCCACATCAGGTGGACACTGAGGTGATAAAGGCTAGGAGGTTTGAGCAAGGCTTGAAACCCTGGCTCTATAGCCGGATATCTGTATTCTAAAGTAACTCTTTTGGGACCATACGGGAGAAGGAAATTATTGGCGAAGGTGGTAACGAGGCTCTAAGCCAATGCCACAAGGAGAAGAAGAATAAGGGAAAGATAGATGGGGGAGTAAAAGCAGAAGGAGCCAGTGGTAGTGGCGATGGCCAGAAGAGGAAGGGATTTAACTCTAGGAATACCAGAGCGAAGCAAGGGGATCCTAAGAGAAGGATGGAGGCATGCAAGAACTGTGGAAAGACTCACCTAGGAGTCTGTCTCAAGGGGAAGGCCGTATGTTACAACTGTGGACAGGAGGGGCACATTTAGCCTAACTGTCCAAGTCTGAAGAAAAACTATGGATGTTTCGTATGTGGATCAACCGATCACATAGCGAAGAACTAGCCGAAGAAGGGGACAGACGGGAATAAGGGCGCTAATAGCGGTAAGTTAGCTATTGGTGGTCCAGCGCAGACGGGTAGACAGATGGTCTGCACCTTTAATATGATGGTCCAGGATGCAGTTGCATCTGGGGATGTAGTTGCAGGTATTATCCCGATCAACAATATAAATGCTTACGTGTTATTTGATTCGGGTGCTACTTGTTCTTTCATAACATGTGATTTTGTTAGACGATTAGGATTACTTCCCGAAAGATTTCCTGCACCTTTGAATATCAAGGTAGCGAACGAAGAAATAATTCTTGTTGAAGATATTCGTAGGAGTTGTTGTGTAGATATACGAGGTTGTAAATTATCGGTAGACTTGATACCGATAAAGTTAGGAGAATTCGATGTAATTCTCAGGATGGATTGGTTGTTTAACCATGGTGCAATAATAGATTGCTAAAAGAAATGTGTAAATATAAGAATGTTGAGACATCCTCATATAGTGTTTTACGGTAATAAATCACTGGGACATTCGTGTTGTCTTACTATGACATAAACGAGGAAATTGTTAAGGAAGGGATGTGTAGGCTACTTGTGCCATGTTGTTCATACCCAGAGAGTGGGAGCAACGATGGAACAAATACCTATAGTAAAAGAATTCATAAATGTATTTCCAAGTGAATTGATGGGTCTTCCACCTGATAGAGAGATCGAATTTGTAATAGACATTGTGCTAGGAGCGGCACCAGTTTCCAGGACACCGTATCGTATGGCACCAGTGGAGATGAAGGAGTTGATGGTGCAGTTACAAGAATTGTTGGATAGAAAGTACATTCAACCGAGTGTGTCGCCGTGGAGAGCTCCAATATTGTTTGTTAAAAAGAAGGATGGATCGTTAAGACTTTGTATAGACTACCGAGAGTTGAACAAGTTAACGATAAAGAATAAATACCGATTGCCTAGGATTGATGATCTTTTTGATCGGTTGAAAGGGGCAAAGTATTTTTTTAAGATAGATTTACGAACGGGGTATCATCAGTTGAAGGTTAGAAGTGAGGAAGTACCTAAGACGGCATTCAGGACTCGTTACGGTCATTACGAGTTTCTGGTGATGTCATTTGGGTTGACAAATTCACCAACTGTATTTATGCATATGATGAACAGAGTGTTCAAATAGTATTTGGACAAGTTCGTCGTTGTGTTTATCGATGATATTCTAGTCTATTCTAAGATGCCAGAAGATCATGCTGAACACTTAAAGATAATGTTGGAAACACTAAAGAAGGAGAAGTTATATGTGAAATTCACGAAGTGTGAATTTTGGCTAGAAAGGATACAATTTTTGGGTTATGTTATCAACCGAGAAGGAATTTCAGTGGATCCAGCGAAGGTGGAAGTAGTGATGAGTTGGGAACAACCAAAAATGCCGACTGAGGTGCGGAGTTTCCTAGGTTTAGCGGGTTATTATCAGAGATTTATCCAAGATTTTTCAAAGATAGCTACTCCTTTGACTAACTTGACGAGGAAGACGGTGAAGTGCGTGTGGACGAAGAAATGTGAAGACAGTTTTCATGAACTGAAAAAGAGGTTGAGTGAAGCACCTATATTGTCTTTACTTGACGATACAAGGAATTTCGTAGTTTATAGCGATGCTTCGCATAGAGGACTTGGTTGCGTACTCATGCAACATGTCAAGGTCATTGCGTATGCATCACGGCAGTTGAAGGATTATGAGAAAGTTTATCCTACTCATGATCTGGAACTGGCCGCGGTAGTGTTTGCCTTGAAGATATGGAGGCATTACTTATATGGGGAGAAATGTGAGATATACATGGACCATAAGAGTCTAAAATATATCTTCACACAGAAGGAGTTAAATATGAGACAAAGGAGATGGCTGGAGTTGATAAAGGATTACGATTGTGATATCCTGTATCACCCTGGAAAAGCCAATATAGTGGCCGATGCCTTAAGTAGGAAGGGTCGGGAAAAGTTGTCTATGTTATCAGCTCAAACTTAGTTAATAACAGAGATGGCTAAGATGGAGATAGATGTGAAGTTACCTAGTGAGTCGGGTCAGAGATTGTTTACAACTGAGGTTCAATCTACCATTGTAGAAAGAGTCAAAGAGGTGCAACTCTGAAGTGAGGAGTGTGACCAAATGAAGAAGCGGTTAACCAATGAAAAAGATTTAAAGTATAATCTTGATAATGAAGGATTATTAAGGTTTGAAGGAAGAATTTGGGTTCCAAATGAGACGGAATTAAAGGAGCAAGTGTTACAAGAAGCTCATAGTTCGAGGTACTTGATTCATCCTGGTAGCACTAAGATTTATCAAGACCTTCGACAGAGTTTTTGGTGGCCGAACATGAAAAGGTATATAGCAGAATACGTGAGTAGGTGCTTAACTTGTCAAAAGGTTAAGGCCGAACATCAGAGACCAAGTGGCTTGTTGCAGTCCTTGGAGATTCCGGAGTGGAAGTGGGAGCATATCATGATGGATTTTATGGTGGGACTTCCAATTACTCAGAAGGGGTATGATGCGATTTGGGTAATAGTGGACCGGTTGACGAAGTTGGCTCACTTTTTGCTAATAAGGGTTAAGTATAACTTAGACTAGTTAGCTAAAATTTATATTAAGGAAGTCATTTCCAGACATGGGGTACTAGTTTCAATTGTGTCAGATCGTGATCCACGATTTACATCGAACTTTTGGAGGAGTCTGCAAGAACAGATGGGAACACAACTGAAGTTGAGTACGACTTATCATCCACAAACTGATGGGAAAAGTGAGAGGACAATTCAGATGCTGGAAGATATGTTGAGATCTTGCGTCATGGATTTTAAGGGTAGTTGGGATGATCATCTACCGCTAGTAGAGTTTGCGTATAACAACAATTATCATGTGAGCATAGGCATGCCGCCTTACGAAGCTTTATACGAAAGGAAGTGCAGAACACCATTGTGCTGGGATGAAGTGGGAGAATGCCAGATGCTAGGACATGAATTGGTGCAGCAGACAGCGGATATAGTGAAGCTGATACGAATACGTCTGGTAGCAGCTCAAGACAGACAGAAGAAGTATACGGACTCACATCGAGTGAACCGAGAGTTTGAAGTAGGCTTGTACGTATTTCTAAAGGTATCTCCCTGGAAAGGAAATATACGCTTTGGAAAGAAGAGAAAGTTAAGTCCAAGGTTTATAGGACCTTTCAAAATATTAAAAAGGGTAGGGGAGGTAGCTTACATGGTAGCGTTACCTCCAAACTTAGAAAGGGTACATAATGTGTTTCATGTCACTGTGTTACATTCGTATAAGCCAGATTATAAGCACGTGATAGATTATGAACCTATTCATATTGAGAAGGACTTGACGTATGTAACGACCCGAAAATTCGGGTTGTCCATAATTTAAGTTTAAAGAATTAGTTATTAATAAAAAGAATTTTTATTAATAATATTATGTGCTATGTGTTTATTAATCTTTCTAGAACCTAAGATAATTATAAGTCAAGAGGATTCTGGCTACGAGCTAGACTGAACGAGTAAGAATTTTCAAGACGAAACTAAAAATTTCCCGTGAACAAAACTATTTCAAGGGAAAAAGACGAAATGGACACTATTCACCCGACTTATGCCTAAGGGTTAGGGTTTGAATAACCTAAGACTTTTCGAGAGTTCGGTCTGTCAAAATGACATTCCGTCGAAAGATTTGACAATAATATATCGTGAAAAGTTAAGTAAGCCGATAAAAGTTTTTCTCAAAAAACGTGCAAAAATCGAACGAAATAAAAATAACGAAAAGTACTTCTATGTACTTTTCACTCGTTTAACTACATTAGGGGAAAACGTGAAGGAAAACGCTTAACGCTAAAAAGTATTTTTTAGTTTTTCAGAAATCCAAAGAATACATAAAAGTTAATCGGTAAAGAAAAGATGAAATATCCAAAAATATTTAGATTCCGAGAATCGCAGTTTTCGAACTGTCAGACGAAACCCGAAAGACGGAACCACGAAACTTCCAAGGGAAGTTTCATGAATAGTAAGGAGATGTATTGAGGAGGTGGGAATAGTATGGAGGTGAGAATAGTAAGGAGGTTTGGGGGCAAAATGACTATTTTACCCCTAGCATTGAAAATCTATACATAGGAAGCTAAATTCATTTATTTTCGATTTTGAAAATCCTATAACACTTGAGAGAGAGAGAGAGAGAGAGAGAGAGCTTGGATGGGAGGAAAAGCTTGCTCGGGTGCAAACTTTGTCCGACGGAAGAAAATTAAACGAGAACGGTAACTCGAAACCTAGTCTCTTATAAATTTTCTTTAAGTTTCTATGTTTGAAAACAGAACTTAATGAAGATAAGAAGTAGATGATGTTAGGGATGATTTCATATGGTTGAAATCGTAAGAAGATGAAGAAATAAGAATTAGAAGTTTATTTTATAAATTTCTTAAGGAAGTATAAGATTCGTAATGAATTAGAACGATATGAGTGGATTATATGAATAAGTAGGTGAAATAAGTAAGCAATGGTGTTCTATAACATTAAATTCCTAGAAAAAGTGAAATCGTAATCCAAAATATCGATTAAAAATAAAGAATGCGAAGAACACGCGAAGAACACGAAGAACGTTGTTAATGGACAAATTTAAAACTATCATAGGATAATTGCTGTTGATGGATTAGTTTAAAACTATCGCGTATAAGTTAAATGCTTATTGCTTGGTTAGGAACGGTAGAAACGTTCATGAAGAACGGATTAAAACTTAGCTATAACGAAGTTATGGCAAAAATTTCGTAAAAGACGAACGAGAATTAGAAAGTTAGTAAATGAACTCGAACATGTAGGGTTTCATAAGGAAGTAAGAGAACGTAGAAAACATTAGTCGTGGGCTCAAGAACGAATAAGTTCCGAGTTCGGATAACCGAATTACGGATGAACGAACGAAGAATGTTAAAAACATAAAAATGATCGAAGGGTGAAGATCAAGCCAATCGAATGGCACGCTAACAGATTCAAAACAAAGTTCTATCTGAGGGGTATTGAAGTACGTAAGATAAGGAAGAAAATGACTTTAGAACGATCTCATTCTGAGTTATAACGAAGAAGATACGAGATCGTAAAGTACGCGTCTCAAACGTGATGCAAGACTTAAAAAAATTTCTAGGGTTTAGGCTCGGCGCCGCAACGCCAGTTATGCTTTGAGAGGCGACGCCATAGCACCAGGCCGGGGAAGTTGTGCACTGCTAACTCGCACCGCAGCACGAGTGGAAAGGAAGAGTTTGGCACTACAGCGCCAGACCAAGGAAGAAAGGTGACGTGGACTTGCGCCACAGCGCGAGAGATAAAGGAGAGAGTGGCGCCGCAGTGCCGGTGTGGGGAAAAAGCTAGAGATGAGCTTTTAACTGCTCAGCTCTTGGGGGAAACGCAATGGAAGATAAAGAACATAATGTTCAATTAATGTAACACTTAATCAAGTGAATTAAGCCTGTAGTAAAGGTTGAACGGAAAGATTAAACGAGATTAAAAGACAAAGATTATAGGTGCGGGTTACGGAACCGATATCCGGGGACCGTAGTCGCGATGAACGAACGTAAGGGATTGCTATGATTGTGATTCCTTAGACGTTGAGTGACGAAGGTAATGAATAACATTTCGATGTTATGTGGTGGTAATGAGAGATAAGTGTAAAGCGTATAGACGCTGTGAAAGCAACGTTGTTGCGATGAACGATCGGTCTTAGCATACAACGATCAGTATGGCTTCGACACTAAGAACGAGTAATGAACATGGGGTTCATGTAATGGATAACGAGAGTATTACGTAAGATACAAATGGTATCAAGAAAGCCGTAATGAACGGTAATACGATTAATGGAAGCCGATAGTGATTCAGATGGAGAATGTTAGAATGAAATGTAAGCATTGAACACTTTAACTGACGTGAAGGTTGAGTGTACGCATATACTAAATGGATAGAACCTACACCCCGTGTATGGTTTGACCGTAAGATAATGAAGATCAATGATTAAACCATGAATGGTAAAGAACTAAATTAAGACAATGACATTAACGTAACAAAGCCGAGTTAATGATTAATTTGAATGATCGCTCTGAGTTTACAAAAGATTGTATGACTTAGACGATAAAGAGTGAATCTTGAGCTATGACATTTAGTTATCAGAAAGCCGTAAGGAATAAGAAATTGACTTAACGAACATTATAGTTTGATAGTTCGGATAAGTTAAGATAAGGTTAGGTTGTAGTACAATCGTAACCTTTGATGGTTGACATATGGGAGCTGGGCTAAACAATTCCTTCATAGAGGGAAGGTATATACGAAACTGGCAACCGATCTAACTCACTGTGATGGCAGTGTAGATGAGACGGGAACTTGTTTGTTGGTTGTTTATGGAAAATCACTCAGAGTACCATATGGACTACTAGTAGTGAAGCGATGTGTGCTGAATCCTATAGAAGTTATAAGAAGAAGATAAGAATGTAAATCATCAAAGATGATGAACGTTTTGAGTAAGACATCTCCGTATGTCATGAAGCCGAGCCGATAATGAAAGTTGGTCACGTAAACTTAGGTTGCAAGAACACGAACCCTAAGAAGTAAAGTTAAGTAAACAAATGCGTAAGTTCTAAATATGACTAATTAGTGTTTATGTTTTCTCCTTATGTGTTATATGGGAATTGGAATGAGCAGTTCAGCGTAAGCTGCAGCTGTGCGTAAGGTAAGTTTCCTAACTTCATTCATATTCTAAATGAATTCTAGTTTCTTAAACTTCTTAGATGTTGAACTTAAGAAGTTCTGTCTATATGTGAATGTGCGATATTTGTACAAGGTGGTAGAACGTATAATGCCTTGAGCCAAAATATGAACACTTCGGTGTTTCTATGATATGAACTGTTCTGTGATTGTGCTGTTCAATACAAGTATGTTCTGTTTATACATGAATCGTTATTGTTAAGTCTGTGCTAATGATTCTAGCCAAACAGGATGTGTATGAAAAAGGTAGAGGAATGAAAGTATTTTAAAGTGAAATTGGCTGATGTTTTAAGATGATAGGAATCGAGACTATTCCTATTATTCAAGCTACTTCATAACCTTTGTTCGGTTATCACAATTCTAAAGGAACGTTTAAACTTTTGAAGTTATGTGTTCAACTCTTATGACTTGCTGGGCAATTGAATGCTCACACTTGCTTTAAATGAAAAACATTTTCAACGAACGTGGTTAGAAGAACTTAAGGATCCCGTAAAGATCAAGCTGACTGTATCCAGGTGAAATGCCATTCAGAATGTGAATGAGTGAGAAGATCAAGTAAAGACTTGTAATGTAGAAAGATGAAATTGAACTATAGACTAGTTTAATGAACTGTTATGTATCCTTGGTGGCGGATAAAAGTCACTCTTGTACGATGAAATGAATAATGTAATTATCATTATTTGTAATGAAAGAGGTTATAAGATTTCTAGAACCTGGGTTTTGAGGATGTATGTTGTTATATTTCAGTATATAATGATGTATGTTTGGTAAGAAGTGGGATTGTGGCGTACAAAATTCGGGTGTGAAAATAGACCGAATTTCGGGCCGTTATAAGTGGTATTAAAGTCGATAGGTTATAAACCTTAGGTAGGAGTACCTAAGACTATAATCGGAGAGAGAAAGATAAGAAGATCACCACGTGATCATAGTGAATCGTAGTAATAGATGAGTTGTTAAACGATGAATGATTTATAGCTAATGCTATGAATGAAGGGTACTACGAAGTTGTACGAGAAGAAGATCTCAGATTGAGTTGTAAAGGTTAGCATATGAATTAAAGAAAATTCGTATTAAGAGAACTTTAGAAGTTGTAAAATTTTAATTGAGGACTCATGTGATAGTTGAGTTGTATGAACCTTTGTTATGGGCAGAGGCTTGTGCTAGGTGTAACAACTGTTTAACTTATTAAAGTGATAATCATTGGAATTGGTCGCGCTATTAAGATGTATATGACGAGAAGGTGAATCTTTTCTCATGTATATACTTGATAGGTAGAGAACGATAAGGTAGGTATGAGTTCTTGAAACTCAAACTTATGGTAGGTTCGTGACTCATAATAATATGGTATATTTTTGAACTTCTCAGCGAATGGATGTCTATAGTATGACTGGATAGTTCTTAAACTCATAGTATTGTGGAAAGTTTCTGAACTCATAATGTGTGGTAAGTTGATGGACGGTACTAAGATATAAGGATGTTTAGACTGAAAACAAGTTGTTTTCAATAGGATTGGTATTGAAGGTGCTAGAGAAGATTAAGTATTGTCGCAGTAAGACAATAAAGGAAGATGGAGAATATGATATTCCAAGTCATATAGCTATGCTAGATTTTGATGTTTATTGAACTCGTGCTGATATGTACATTTTGAAAAGGAAAGAATTGGTTCAACTTTTGGAACCAATGGATTTTAAAAGAGCTATTCTTGTTATGTCTATGCTAATTGTTTCAGCTAGACAGAAATTGATTTGAAATATCAAAATGAATTTTATATCATCAGTGTATTTGATGCAAGGATGGTAAAAAGATGGAGTTATTAATGCAATTCAACCTGGTGTTGGATGTGATCTTAGGATTAACAACCCGCTATGGTATAATGTATAACGACGAAGTCACATACTGACGAAGTCCTCAACGTACTGGAAAATTGTTGGGTTTGTAATATTCATGAACGCAATCAAATTGCAAAAATAAGCGGAAGCATAGAAAATCAGAGTTTTAAAATTTTACAAACAATATACTCGGATCATCCTTTATGCGCAATTATTAATTAAACAAAAATATGAAGAACAAGAATCATACCCTTGAAGATTCGAGCTTCCTCAGGTACTAGTTCACCTCCAAATCCTTTCACATTCAACTTGAATCCACCGGGTTTGGTTCCTTCCTTTGATCAACGTTAGCTACCCAAGTGTTTGGCCTCAAGAGGTGATCCACCAAGGAAGAAGAAATATTCAAAAAGAAGGGTATTTGACAAAACCCTAGTTTTCTATCTCAATAGAAAAATGTGTACTCTCCAATAATTGGAATCACGTATTCACGTGTTGTGAAAGTCTCAACCACCCTACCCATAATAAGACTCCTCTTATTTATAGATACGAGCAACCCTCCTTAACAACTAAAGAATTGAGTTTTATTTTAATTAATTAAACTCCTTTAATTAATTAGGCTCCCAATCTTATTAGGAATAATTAATTAAACTCTTTTAATTAATTAGCCTCCTAATCTTATTAGGATATATGAGAGTACTTTTATTAATTAATTCTCAAACTCATTTAGGAATTAAATAATAATAATAGTAATAATAATAATAAGACTCCTCTTATTAATTTATATTTACTATTTTCAAAATATTAAATAATAAATATTAAGCTATTTAATTTATTCTATCACCATAGATTAAATTAAATATACTTAACTTATTATTACGATTATGCCATTAACTTCTTAAATAATTATTCTTCCTTTTATGGTGTGACCCTTTAGGTTCTCCATATTAAACTGGTTATGAATAAATCAATTAGAACAATTCTAATCTTATTTAAATAAATAAATTAAATTATTAATTTATTTAAATAAATAATATTTATTCTACAATAGGGATAAGCCTCCCTAGCGATCAATGACTTTTCAGATAAAATAGATTTCAACATAAATCATAAAAGAACCTTTGAGTAAATAGTTACCATACAATTCAATCCTTCCATCATTCAATGTCCCAATTAACTATAAGACATGGAATTACTATCAAGTCTTATTTTATTTAATTATATATTTTTCGATCCTTAAATGTATTACACCAAATAATGCAAATTAAAAACTCTTTTTCTAATTTTATTCTGCCTTGGCCAAGGACTACTGAGTTGTCATTTATTGAATCATATAGGATATTTTTCTTCTTTTACTAGAAGCAGTAGATTTTTTATTGATCATACATTATCTCCATGTACAACTTATTATATCCAATCATACCATTTGATATACCCTAAGGGTCTTAAGGAATAAGTCAAAGTATAACTCATCATACACATGATACTATGATGATCTCAAGTCTAAGGATCACTTGTACTACTATCACTACAGGAATTCCTATCAACAGGCAAGTAAAACTCCATCAGGTATTCCTTAGCGAGCCACGTTCAGTGAACTTATTCTCTAATAAGCACCTACATACTTGTTTTAGTGTCTCCACACAAATGATCATGAGATCAATCATCCTCATCCAATGAGCAAGCAGCGTATGTGCCAATCTATCCAGATTTGCTAATCCCCAATTTAGTAATCCAAGGATTGAGAACTATTTTAGTTTTAAGCTTTCTAAGAATTTAGATCTCATTAGAATGATCATCATCATTATTCTAAAATCATTGCTTAAAATAACATAATGTAGATAATTATAAGCCTTTAATAAATTAATACTTTTTATTAATAAATGAATACGATTGTTACAAAGTATATGCTTTATCATCAATGATGATTGGCTTGTGTGCATACTACTTTCAAAAAGTACGGTATCATGACGTCATAAAACGTTTTGATGCATTGCAAAAAGAATTTAAAGAAGTAGTCGATGTCAATTGAGTTGACTAGAAGAATGTTTCAAGTTGATGTCCAATTTATTGGTATGGTCTAAGCTAATTGTTTTGGCTAAGACAAATGGTATGCCATATTTAAAAGAAAATTGAGCTTTCTTTGAAGAAGTTGTGCCAAACCAAATTATTTTAGTGTGGAATCTAATGATTAAGTCTGAGGTGAACATATCCCAAAATGGGGTATACGATGGGTAAGAGGTAGTTTGCTTTCTTTGTGATTGCAAACAGACCGTGGAAGAAAGGTTACGACGTTATGCTGTTAAACCTAGTAAGTGTTCATGGTCGATTTGACCCCTCAGCAAAAGTATGAAAGGTTTAAAAACGAAATTTTATATTCCTCCTTATTCCTTCTACTTCATGATTTTTGATAGGTTATGGAGGTTAGGAATGATGGAAAGATAAGAACTCTGTTGAAGGGAAGTTGAGAAGAATGGTAAGCCAAAATTTTGAGGACAAAATTTTGTGAAGAAGGGGAGAATGTGAGGACCCGAGTAAGGGTGTGGTTTTAAGAAATTCCGAGGACGGATTTTTTATAAGGGGGAAGAATGTAACGACCCAGAAATTCAGGTTGTCCAGAATTTAAGTTTAAAGAATTAGTTATTAATAAAAGGAATTTTTATTAATAATATTTTGTGCTATGTGTTTATTAATCGTTCTAGAACCTAGGATGATTATAAGTTGGGAAGATCCTGGCTACGAGCTAGACTGAACGAGTAAGAATTTTCCAGACGAAAATAAAAATTTTTCGGGAACAAAAATATTTTCAGGGAAAAAGACGAAATAGGCACTATTCACCCGACTTATCCCTAAGGGTTAGGGTTTGAAGAACCTAAGCCTTTCTGAGAGTTCGGTATGTCGAAATGACATTCCGTCAAAAGATTTGACAATAATATATCGTGAAAAGTTAAGTAAGTCGATAAAAGTTTTTCTTAAAAAACGTGCAGAAATCGGACGAAATAAAAACTATAAAAAGTACTACTATGTACTTTTCACTCGTTCAACTACGTTAGGAGAAAATGTGAAGGAAAACGCTTAACACTAAAAAGTATTTTTTAGTTTTTCAGAAATTTGAAGAATACGTAAAAGTTAAATGGTAAAGGATAGACGAAATATCCAAAAATATTTAGAGTCCGAGAATCGCAGTTTTTGAATGTCAGACGAAACTCGAAAGACGGAACCACGAAACTTCCAAGGGAAGTTTTGTGAATAGTAAGGAGGTGTATTGAGGAGGTGAGAATAGTATGGAGGCGTGAATAGTATGGAGAGAAAGAGAGAGAGCTCGGATGTGAGGGCCCCGAATCCAGGTCCTAAATTACCTCGGATCCGGTTCGATCATTCTATACAACTATTACTATATTTGCGGAAGATATAAACATAAATTGTTTATACAATACATATACTCACTATTCTCCAAGGTCGAGTAACCTTAACTTAATACACATTTCATAACTTAACTAACACATTAAAATACAACATTATACAATTTAGCTGCACACATATCCTAACGCTGGAACTGTCTTTAACCTTTTCATTGTATCCGACGCATTCGCCTTAATCTGTAATGTTTTATTATGATATAGCAAGGGTGGGCATAAGGATTGCCCAACAAATTTAAATTCAACAATATAATGATATATCATGATTGAAGAGTTTGAATAATAAGCTGGCTATAATTCAACAATATAATTGTGAACTAGCATGAACAAGTTTATTACCGAACAAATATTATACATGAACAAATATATCTGAAACCAACTGGTAATGAAGGTGATCAGCCTTTTATACCTGACTTATACATGCAATATGTACAGAGTACAAATTATACATGGCACCATAAGCATATCCGAATGAAACACTCTTAATAGAGTTAAGTAAAAACAAACTTGCCTGAACCGTTGATTACCGCTACGCAATTTATATCGCTTTATCTGAAGACCTAATATTAGTAACATAGATCTCCAATATTAGAATAATATCATCACAATATAATACTATAATATATATATATATATATATATATATATATATATATATATATACACACACACACACACACACACACACACAGAATAACCTAAACACATAACACATAGCCCTATCAGTCTATAATACACATAAGACTCGGTATCAAGTCAAACTATTGAAGTCTGAGTTGAACCTGACACAAAACTATCATCCCGACGGTCTAGTCGGACTTTTATCGAGTCTAAATTCAATTAAACTCTGACTTAAAAGTTAACAATTAACTCGGATAATTTTAATATTAGACAAAATATTTTTCTAAGTCTCATAATAATTTTCACATAATTATTATCATTTATCATGATTTTTCAATCATTAATACGTATTTAAATGAATTAAATATCACATAATTCTTTTGTCATTAATATTTATTTATTATCAAATAATAACGAAATATATGTCATAATATTATAATATATTTATAGTATCACTAAGTATTTTTAATACCTTAAAATCATTTAAATATAATTTTTAAACACTTAAATGCATTACCCGATAATTGCTATTAATATTTTTATGATAAAATATCAAAAGTTATATTTTATAAGTTAAAATATTTTTCTAACACTTAAATCATTTTTATATGATTTTTAAATCATTTATTCTATTTTTTCTTAATTTATTTAATACATTTATTAAATAAACTAATTATCATTAACATTAATTAATTAATGAAATTCATTTTAAAATATTAAAAGTCATCAAAAATAACTTAAAATATTTTATTATACCATAAAATTATTTTTCATGATTTTTCATGTATTAAAATCATTTTAAATCATTTATTTAATATTATAATTAAATAAATTAAATACCATTTATATTCCAAAAATATTAAATATTTATGAAATATACTCTATATAATTAAAAACTATTTTTTAGAATTTAAAATAAATTTTCTGAATTTATTTAGTATTTTTAATAATTAAAATCTATTTTTTTTCTATATTTAATTAATTTTCGAAAAATAATAATAATGAACTGTCGCTAAAGGGCCCTATAGCGACAGAACCGTCGCTATAGGTGTTCTTGGCCTGTTCTTCATCAAGCCCAGAAATGCATGTCAGTGCTCGAGGTTACCACTTTGACCAGAATTTGATCTATGATCCAAATATTTTCTGGACTTACTGAAGTGTAACAATTGTAGAATAAGTGCAACACTACAACTATACACCAAGTTCCTGGCCATAGTACCACACATCAAAGAGATCCAAGCCCTCAAACATTCTGACAACACAGTTCTTCACTTCTGGGTTTTTCCAGAAAATGAAGAACAGACGATGGTGCTAGATCTAGATCCTTATAACTTGATTTCTGTATTTGTTTTGTGAAACCTAATGCTTGAATCTTGTAGAACACATGCCAGAGTACAGTTTTATAACATTGAAGCATCATAACAACAACAAATATGAGCGATCTAGACCGGTCAAAGTTCTAGTCAGAAAACATTTCTTGAAGATTCTGGGTTACCCAGAACTCCATATTGCCAGATGGTCAACGGTGGTTTGACCACGTATACTTTTGATTCTGTTCAAGATATAAGTGATCTAATGATTAGGGTATGTAGATTGCATGTCGGGCTACAATATGAAATCAACAACATAACTAAAACACTTAACAGGAGCAAGATTTAAGCCCTACAAAAATGATGTCAGACAAGATCTGGGTTTCTGGGTTGCCCAGAAACCCATTTTCGTGACTGGTCAACGCGGTTTGACCGCTTATATCTATCGATCTACACATGCTCTGGACTTGATTCAAGTTTCAGATCAAAGTCCTTACAACATACTACCAATACAAACATCTAAGACACTAAAAACTAACAGACACCGATCTATTAAGCCTGACATTTGCTTGTCATACGAAAATTTCTAATTTTTTCAGATTTGAAAAATCTTTAGATTTGAGCATCTAGATGATATAGATCTGAGTTTTGACAACCCAGATCATCAAATGACACTCTATTACAAATATCTAACCCACAAATTATAACTTCTAACAAAAAATTATGAGATTTCGAATTTTGAAGGTTTATACCTCTTTGAAGCTTTGATCTTGATTTCTGACTTCTAATGTTGATCTTGGAATGCTAAAGGCTGATCATGGTTTTGTTTCTCTCTCTCTCTCTCACTCTATATTTCGAAAATGAAGAGAGAGAATGGCTAGGGAGAAAATGAAAATAAAAGTGACCACTTCTCTCTCTTTAATCTATATAATTGGATACACAACATGTATGCAATGCAAGGTGTCCCTCTAGATCAAGTTGTAGCTGAGATTTAAGTCAAAAGGCTAGCATTAGTTGGTGAGCTACTACAATTTTTGTGAGATTTGCAAGCTAACTCTAAAAAAATACAAAAAGGGAACAAAAGTCATTTCCATTTAATTTTAATTCTAGAATGGTCATTTTGGACAATTGACCAAACCCTTAGGGTTTAGGGTTTGGGGAAATTTAGGGTTTAGGGTTTAACCCTTAATTTTGCAATTTAATTTCTAACATTTCCGAATTTCGGTTTTTCAAAAATAGAAAATTAATATTTCTAAATTATAATTATAATTTTTTAATTATATTCAAATTTCATAATCACAAATTAAATCTTGCTAATTAGGATTAATAATACCTAATTAAAATGGCTAATTACGCAATTATGGTCAAAATGGTCATTAGGGTTTATAAACCACTAATTAGGGTTTCTAATAGAAAATTAATTTTTTCTTAAAATTTAAATTAGATTTTTCATAATTAGATTAAGGTTTTCTAATTACTTACAAATATAAAATTAGGATTAATATTTCCTAATTAACATTAAATCACTAAATTAACACTTAGTTTTTCTCGAATTATAAAATTAGGGTTTCTAACCCAGAAAGTAGGCTTTTCAAAAATGTGAAATTAGGGTTTGCTAATAATTAAGCTTTTCCCTAATTAATATTATAATAAATAACACTTATGCAATATAATAATCATTTAAATTCCCAGATTAGGGTTTCATGCACCGAATTAGGGTTTCAGATTCCCGGAACTGAAATTAGGGTTTTCAAAATCGGTTTCTAGGGTTTCTTGTTAATCTCTAGGGTTTTCTAACCGAACGTTGACTTTCTTAATATATACCTAGGGTTTGATACTGATATCGAATATCTGGTCAACCCTTGACCCTTAACCACATACTGTACACATATACACAGAAAATACTCACATTTTTCCGTAATCCTGAATAATTTACCTAAATCCTTCACAGAATTTTGAAATCCTCAAAATTCTATCTAAAAAATATCAAACGCATACACTTATTTTCTGTCTAGGTTCTAAATTTGAACCTTAATCCAATTAATAAAAATTTTAAAAAAATTCAAAATTCTCAGGTTGTCACATTCACCTATTCTTCTAAAAATTTCGTCCCTGAAATTTACCTCACACCTTACACCTTACACCATACACCATACACCATACACCATACACCATACACAATACATTCTCACATACTACCCAATACATTTCTCACAAGAATTAAAAATTTTCAAATTTTTTGATGGGTTTTACAGGCTATTGTCTGTCATTTTCGAAAAGGTTATAGGAAATTCATCCGCAAACTGTCATAACTTACGGACATAGTGGGTAATTAATCCAGTATGTCCTGTACTTATTAAGTACTGTTGGTCAACTCTGTTTCTCTTCACTGCCATAGGCACAAAATTATACCTCAGTCTTATAGGATTCCGCACCAAAACAATTTGGTTCGGGAAAATTTCTTTCAATGAACACTTAGAGTTTTTATTGAAAATATTTTTATTTTTTTTGAGAACGACGCCATGATGCCGTACTGTATTAACAGTCCGTTTGAGGATGCCGTCATTATATGACTTTGTCATACTACATCATTCCATAGTGGGCTGACGATCTTTAGATCACATCCAACACTAAGTAATTATGCATTGATAACTCCATCAAATTTATATCATCTTTGCACCAGTTTACCTGGTACATGAGTGATAATTAAAATATTTTTTTTAAAAGCACGCAGTGCGTATTTAGCTTGATGTCAAAATTTCGAAATCTAGCATAGCTAGGAGTTTTGAAAAAAAAAACTAAAAAACTTAATTCTTCACTAATAATCATTTGCTTAACAATCTATCTGTTCCTATAGTCTTTAATACTCCATTACACACCACTATACCCAGTTTGTCAAACCACACTTGTGAGTCCATAAATTACCATAATCATATGAGTTTAAGAACTTGTCCTAGTCAGACCTTTGGCGTCCATTCGCTGAGGGATTCATAAACATTTCATATAACTATGAATCAAGTATGTCACATAAGTATGAGTTTTAAGAACTCGTACTTAACCTTATATCCTCTACCTATGACCTATCTATCTTTTATACACACGAGAAAGGAATCACCCTCTCAACATGCATATAGCAACTAGCGCGACACAAACATTTCAATGATTATCAGTATCGTAAACTAAGTGGTCGTCAAACCAAACTCGGCCACTAATCAATATAGGAAGCTAAGCGCACAATTCCCTGCCCATACAAAGAATTGGTCAACCTAACCACTATATCGATCAGGAAGCTAAGTGATTCTAAAACCAAGTACAAATTCCCCGTCCATACAAAGAATCATATAACTTAGCTGCTGACATGAGTCCTCAATTGAAATCCCCACCTAATCTTAACACCCTTCTCAATACGAATTTCATTTAATCCGTATTCATAATCCATAACTCTCTCATGAGTTTTCATAGTACTGTTTCATAGTACAACTTACACAAAACATCTTGCTGTAAACTGTTCAATCATTAGATTGATTCTTCTCCCTACTATCACCTTATCAGATCATGGGGTGATCTTATCGTATATATTACGATTTATTTCTATGTCTTGATCGTTTTGTTTTACGATCTTCTCTCACTGTACTTTGAGTCTTTTAGACTCTATCTATTCACCACTTACTGTTCAACTTTATTATCAGAGTTAGGGAACTCTGTATCTTATAACTCGCTGAAATTCGTCTTTGAATCTTACCGACCAACTAACTCTATTTGAGTTAGTCCATATCCTAATCACTGCGGTTATTAGTCTCAGGTATTCCTACCTAAGCTTCATAACCAACAGCTCTGATACCAACTGTGAGGGCCCCGAATCCAGGTCCTAAATCACCTCGGATCCGGTTCGATCATTCTATACAACTATTACTATATTTGCAGAAGATATAAACATAAATTATTTATACAATAGATATACTCACTATTCCCCAAGGTCGAGTAACCTTAACTTAATACACATTTCATAACTTAACTAACACATTAAAATACAACACTATACAATTTAGCTGCACACATATCCTAACGCTGAAACTGTCTTTAACATTTTCCTTGTATCCGACGCATTCGCCTTAATCTACAATGTTTTATCATGATATAGCAAGGGTGAGCATAAGGAATGCCTAGTAAGATTAAATTCAACAATATAACGATATATCATGATTGAAGAGTTTGAATAATAAGCTGGTTATAATTCAACAATATAATTTTGAACTAGCAGGAGCAAGTTTATGACTGAACAAATATTATACATGAACAAATATATCTGAAACCAACTGGTAATGAAGGTGATCAGCCTTTTATACCTGACTTATACATGCAATATGCACATAGTATAAATTATACATGGCAATCAGCAATGATTAACTATAAGCATATCCGAATGAAACACTCTTAATAGAGTTAAGTAAAAACAAACTTGCCTGAACCGTTGATTACCGCTACGCAATTTATATCGCTTTATCCGAAGACCTAATATTAGTAATATAGATCTCCAATATTAGAATAATATCATCACAATATAATACTATAATATATATATATATATACACACACACACACACACACAGAGAATAACCTAAACACATAACACATAACCTTATCAGTCTATAACACACATAAGACTCGGTATCAAGTCAAACTATTAAAGTCTGAGTTGAACCTGACACAAAACTATCATCCCGACGGTCTAGTCGGACTTTTATCGAGTCTAAATTCAATTAAACTCTGACTTAACAGTTAACAATTAACTCGGATAATTTTAATATTAAACAAAATATTTTTCTAGGTCTCATAATAATTTTCACATAATTATTATCATTTATCATGATTTTTCAATCATTAATACGTATTTAAATGAATTAAATACCACAATTCTTTTGTCATTAATATTTATTTATTATCAAATATTAACGAAATACATGTTATAATATTATAATATATTTATAATATCACAAAGTATTTTTAATACCTTAAAATCATTTAAATATAATTTTTAAACACTTAAATGCATTAGCCGATAATTGCTATTAATACTAAAATATTAATATTTTTATGATAAAATATCAAAAGTTATATTTTATAACTTAAAATATTTTTCTAACAATTAAATCATTTTTATATGATTTTTAAATCATTTATTCTATTTTTTCTTAATTTATTTAATACATTTATTAAATAAACTAATTATTATTAACATTAATTAATTAATGAAATTCATCCTAAAATATTAAAAGTCATCAAAAATAACATAAAATATTTTATTATACAATAAAATTATTTTTTATGATTTTTCATGTATTAAAATCATTTTTAAATCATTTATTTAATATTATAATTAAATAAATTAAATACCATTTATATTCCAAAAATATTAAATATTTATGAAATATACTCTAAATAATTAAAAACTATTTTTCAGAATTTAAAATAATTTTTTTGAATTTATTTTGTATTTTTAATAATTAAAATCTATTTTTTTCTATTTTTAATTAATTTCCGAAAAATAATAATAATGAACTGTCACTAAAGGGCCCTATAGCGACAGAACCGTCGCTATAGGTGTTCTTGGCCTGTTCTTCATCAAGCCCAGAAATGCATGTCAGTGCTCGAGGTTACCGCTTTGACCAGAATTTGATCTATGATCCAAATGTTTTCTGGACTTACTGAAGTGTTACAATTGTAGAATAAGTGCAACACTACAACTATACACCAAGTTCCTGGCCATACTACCACATATCAAAGAGATCCAAGCCCTCAAACATTCTGACAACGCTGTTCTTTATTTCTGGGTTTTCCAGAAAATGAAGAATAGACGATGGTGCTAAGTCTAGATCCTTATAACTTGATTTCTGTATTTGTTTTGTGAAACCTAATGCTTGAATCTTGTAGAACACATGCCAGAGTATAGTTTTATAAAATTGAAGCATCAGAACAACAACAAATATGAGCAATCTAGACCGGTCAAAATTCTAGTCAGAAAACATTTCTTGAAGATTTTGGGTTACCCAGAACTCCATACTGCCAGATGGTCAACGGTGGTTTGACCACGTATAATTTTGATTCTGTGCAAGATATGAGTGATCTAATGATTTTAGTATGAAGATTGCATGTCGGGCTACAATATGAAATCAACAACATAACTAAAACACTTAACAAGAGCAAGATTTAAGCCCTGCAAAAATGATGTCAGACAAGATCTGGGTTTCTGGGTTGCCCAGAAACCCATTTTCGTGACTGGTCAACGCGGTTTGACCGCTTATATCTATCGATCTACACATGCTCTGGACTTGATTCAAGTTTCAGATCAAAGTCCTTACAACATACTACCAATACAAACATCTAAGACACTAAAAACATTACCAGACACCGATCTATTAAGCCTGACATTTGCTTGTCAGACGAAAATTTCTAATTTTTCCAGATTTGAAAAATCTTTATATTTGAGCATCTAGATGATATAGATTTGAGTTTTGAAAACCCAGATCATCAAATGACACTCTATTACACATATCTAACCCACAAATTACAACTTCTAACAACAAATCATGAGATTTCGAATTTTGAAGGTTTATACCTCTTTGAAGCTTTGATCTTGATTTCTGACTTCTGATGTTATCTTGGAATGCTAAAGGCTGATCATGGTTTTGTTTCTCTCTCTCTCTCACTCTATATTTCGAAAATGAAGAGAGAGAATGGCTAGGGAGAAAGTGAAAATAAAAGTGACCACTTCTCTATCTTTAATCTATATAATTGGATACACAACATGTATGCAATGCAAGGTGTCCCTCTAGATCATGTTGTAGCTGAGATTTAAGTCAAAAGGCTAGCATTAGTTGGTGAGCTACTAAAATTTTTGTGAGATTTGCAATGCTAACTCTAAAAAAAATACAAAAAGGGCACAAAAGTCATTTTTATTTAATTTTAATTCTAGAATGGTCATTTTGGACAATTGACCAAACCCTTAGAGTTTAGGATTTGGGAAAATTTAGGGTTTAGGGTTTAACCCTTAATTATGCAATTTAATTTCTAACATTTCCGAATTTCGGTTTTTCAAAAATAGAAAATTAATATTTCTAAATTATAATTATAATTTTCTAATTATATTCAAATTTCATAATCACAAATTAAATCTTGCTAATTAGAATTAATAATACCTAATTAAAATGGCTAATTACGCAATTATGGTCAAAATGGTCATTAGGGTTTATAAACCACTAATTAGGGTTTCTAATAGAAAATTAATTTTTTCTTAAAATATAAATTAGATTTTTCGTAATTAGATTAAGATTTTCTAATTACTTACAACTATAAAATTAGGATTAATATTTCTTAATTAACATTAAATCACTAAATTAACATTTATTTTTTCTCGAATTATAAAATTAGGGTTTCTAACCCAGAATTAGGGTTTTTAAAAATGTGAAATTAGGGTTTGCTAATAATTAAGTTTTTCCCTAATTAATATTATAATAAATAATACTTATGCAATATAATAATCATTTAAATTCCTAAATTAGTGTTTCATGCACCGAATTAGGGTTTCAGATTCCCGAAACTGAAATTAGGGTTTCCAAAATCGGTTTCTAGGGTGTCTTGTTAATCACAAGGGTTTTCTAACCGAACGTTGACGTTCTTAATATATACCTTGGGTTTGATACAGATATCGAATATCTGGTCAACCCTTGACCTTTAACCACATTTTGTACACATATACACAGAACATAATCATGTTTTTCCTTAATCTTGAATAATTTACCTAAATCCTTCACAGAATTTTGAAATCCTCAAAATTCTATCTTAAAAATATCAAACGCGTACACTTATTTTCTGTCTAGGTTCTAATTTTGAACCTTAATTCAATTAATAAAAATTTTTAAAAAAATTCAAAATCCTCGGGTTGTCACATTCACCCCTTCTTCTAAAAATTCCGTCCCCAAAATTTACTTTACACCTTACACCTTACTCTATACACCATACACCATACACCATACACCATACATTCTCACATACTACCCAATACATTTCTCACAAGAATTAAAAATTTTCAAATTTTGCTGATGGGTTTTATAGACTATTGTCTGTCATTTTCGAAAAGTTTATAGGAAATTCATCCGCAAACCGTCATAACTTACGGACATAGTGGGTAATTAATCCAGTATGTCCGGTACTTATTAAGTACTATTGGTCAACTCTGTTTCTCTTCACTGCCATAGGCACAAAATTCTACCTCAGTCTTATAGGATTCCGCACCAAAACAATTTGGTTCGGGAAAATTTCTTTCAATGAACACTTAGAGTTTTTATTGAAAATATTTTTTTTTGAGAAGACGCCATGATGTCGTACTGTATTAACAGTCCGTTTGAGGATGCCGTCATTATATGACTTTGTCATACTACATCATTCCATAGTGGGCTGACGATCTTTAGATCACATCCAACACTAAGTAATTATGCATTGATAACTCCATCAAATTTATATCATCTTTGCACCAGTTTACCTGGTACATGAGTGATAATTAAAATATTTTTTTTAAAAGCACGCAGTGCGTATTTAGCTTGATGTCAAAATTTCGAAATCTAGCATAGCTAGGAGTTTTGAAAAAAAAACTAAAAAACTTAATTCTTCACTAACAATCATTTGCTTAACAATCTATCTGTTCCTATAGTCTTTAATACTCCATTACACACCACTATACCCAGTTTGTCAAACCACACTTGTGAGTCCATAAATTACCATAATCATATGAGTTTAAGAACTTGTCCTAGTCAGACCTTTGGCGTCCATTCGCTGAGGGGTTCATAAATATTTCATATAACTATGAATCAAGTATGTCACATAAGTATGAGTTTTAAGAACTCGTACTTAACCTTATATCCTCTACCTATGACCTATCTATCTTTTATACACACGAGAAAGGAATCACCCTCTCAACATGCATATAGCAACTAGCGCGACACAAACATTTCAATGATTATCAGTATCAGAAACTAAGTGGTCGTCAAACCAAACTCGGTCACTAATCAATATAGGAAGCTAAGCGCACAATTCCCCGCCCATACAAAGAATTGGTCAACCTAGCCACTATATCGATCAGGAAGCTAAGTGATTCTAAAACCAAGAATAAATTTCTCGCCCATACAAAGAATCATACAACTTAGCTGCTGACATGAGTCCTCAATTGAAATCCCCACCTAATCTTAACACCCTTCTCAATACGAATTTCATTTAATCCGTATTCATAATCCATAACTCTCTCATGAGTTTTCATAGTACTATTTCATAGTAAAACTTACACACAACATCTTACTCTAAACTGTTCAATCATTAGATTGATTCTTCTCCCTGCTATCACCTTATCAGATCACAGGGTGATCTTATCGTATATATTACGATTTATTTCTATGTCTTGATCGTTTTATTTTACGATCTTCTCTCACTGTACTTTGAGTCTTTTAGACTCTATCTATTCACCACTTACTGTTCAACTTTATTATCAGAGTTAGGGAACTCTGTATCTTATAACTCGCCGAGATTCGTCTTTGAATCTTATCGACCAACTAACTCTATTTGAGTTAGTCCATATCCTAATCACTGCGGTTATTAGTCTCAGGTATTCCTACCTAAGCTTCATAACCAACAGCTCTGATACCAACTGTGAGGGACCCGAATCCAGGTCCTAAATCACCTCAGATCCGGTTCAATCATTCTATACAATTATTACTATATTTGCGGAAGATATAAACATAAATTATTTATACAATACATATACTCACTATTCCCCAAGGTCGAGTAACCTTAACTTAATACACATTTCATAACTTAACTAACATATTAAAATACAACACTATACAATTTAGCTGCACACATATCCTAACGCTGGAACTGTCTTTAACCTTTTCCTTGTATCCGACGCATTCGCCTTAATCTGCAATGTTTTATCATGATATAGCATGGGTGAGCATAAGGAATGCCCAGCAAGTTTAAATTCAACAATATAACGATATATCATGATTGAAGAGTTTGAATAATAAGCTGGCTATAATTCAACAATATAATTGTGAACTAGCAGGAGCAAGATTTAAGCCCTGCAAAAATGATGTCAGACAAGATCTGGGTTTCTAGGTTGCCCAGAAACCCATTTTTGTGACTGGTCAACGCGGTTTGACCGCTTATATCTATCGATCTACACATGCTCTGGACTTGATTCAAGTTTCATATCAAAGTCATTACAACATACTACCAATACAAACATCTAAGACACTAAAAACATTACCAGACACCGATCTATTAAGCCTGACATTTGCTTGTCAAACGAAAATTTTTAATTTTTCCAGATTTGAAAAATCTTTAGATTTGAGCATATAGATGATATAGATTTGAGTTTTGACAACCCAGATCATCAAATGACACTCTATTACACATATCTAACCCACAAATTACAACTTCTAATAACAAATCATGAGATTTCGAATTTTGAAGGTTTATACCTCTTTGAAGCTTTGATCTTGATTTCTGACTTCTGATGTTGATCTTGGAATGCTAAAGGCTGATCATGGTTTTGTTTCTCTCTCTCTCTCTCTCACTCTATATTTCGAAAATGAAGAGAGAGAATGGCTAGGGAGAAAATGAAAATAAAAGTGACCACTTCTCTCTCTTTAATCTATATAATTGGATACACAACATGTATGCAATGCAAGGTGTCCCTCTAGATCAGGTTGTAGCTGAGATTTAAGTCAAAAGGCTAGCATTAGTTGGTGAGCTACTACAATTTTTGTGAGATTTGCAAGCTAACTCTAAAAAAAATACAAAAAGGGCACAAAAGTCATTTTCATTTACTTTTAATTCTAGAATGGTCATTTTGGACAATTGACCAAACCCTTAGGGTTTAGGGTTTAGGAAAATTTAGGGTTTAGGGTTTAACCCTTAATTTTGTAATTTAATTTCTAACATTTCCGAATTTCAGTTTTTCAAAAATAGAAAATTAATATTTTTAAATTATAATTAGAATTTTCTAATTATATTCAAATTTCATAACCACAAATTAAATCTTGCTAATTAGGATTAATAATACCTAATTAAAATTGTTAATTATGTAATTAGGGTCAAAATGGTCATTAGGGTTTATAAACCACTAATTAGGGTTTCTAATAGAAAATTAATTTTTTCTTAAAATATAAATTAGATTTTTCGTAATTAGATTAAGGTTTTCTAATTACTTACAACTATAAAATTAGGATTAATATTTCCTAATTAACATTAAATCACTAAATTAACACTTAGTTTTTCCCGAATTATAAAATTAGGGTTTCTATCCCAAAAATTAGGGTTTTCAAAAATGTGAAATTAGGGTTTGCTAATAATTAAGCTTTTTCCTAATTAATATTATAATAAATAACACTTATGCAATATAATAATAATTTAAATTCCCAGATTAGGGTTTCATGCACCGAATTAGGGTTTTAGATTCCCGAAACTGAAATTAGGGTTTTCAGAATTGGTTTCTAGGGTTTCTTGTTAATCACTAGGGTTTTGTAACCGAACGTTGACGTTCTTAATATATACCTTGGGTTTGATACATATATCGAATATCTGGTCAACCCTTGACCCTTTACCACATACTGTACACATATACATAGAACATAATCACGTTTTTCCTTAATCTTGAATAATTTACCTAAATCCTTCACAGAATTTTGAAATCCCCAAAATTCTATCTTAAAAATATCAAACGCGTACACTTATTTTTTTTCTAGTTTCTAATTTTGAACCTTAATTCAATTAATAAAAATTTAAAAAAAATTCAAAATCCTCGGGTTGTCACATCGGCTGGGAGGAAAGAGGAGGAGGAAAAGCTTGTTCGTGTGCAAACTTTGTCCGACGGAAGAAAATTAAAAGAGAACGGTAATCTGAAACCTAGTCTCTTATAAATTTTCTTTAAGTTTCTATGATTAAAAACATAACTTAATGAAGATAAGAAGTAGATGATGTTAGGGATGATTTCATATGGTTGAAATTGTAAGAAGATAAAGAAATAAGAATTAGAAGTTTATTTTATAAATTTCTTAAGGAAGTATAAGATTCGTAATGAATTAGAACGATCCGAGTGGATTATATGAATAAATAGGTGAAATAAGTAAGGAATGTTGTTCTATAACATCAAATTCCAAGAAAAAGTGAAATCGTAATCCAAAATATCGAATAAATAGGTGAAATAAATAAGGAATGGTGTTCTATAACATCAAATTTCAAGAAAAAGTGAAATCGTAATCCAAAATATCGATTAAAAATGAAGAACACGATGAAAACGCAAAGAACACAAAGAACGTTGTTGATGGACAAATTTAAAACTATCGTAGGATAATTGTTGTTGATGGACAAGTTTAAAACCATCGCGTATAAGTTAGATACTTATTGCTTGGTTAGGAACGGTAGAAACGTTCATGAAGAACGGATTAAAACTTAGCTATAACGAAGTTATGGCAAAAATTTCGTAAAAGATGAACGAGAATTAGAAAGTTAGTAAATAAACCCGAACGTGTAGGGTTTCATAAGGAAGTAAGAGAACGTAGAAAACGTGAGTCGTGGACTCAAGAACGAACGAGTTCTGAGTTCGGATGACTGAATTACTGTAACGACCCCAAAATTCATACAATAATTTTCTCCTTCTCGATCGTTAACAATACAACTTTAATCTATCTTTACATCATTATTCGATATTAAAATCACTAAAATGCAGAATATTTAAAAATTTTAAACATTTCCTTCTCTAATGCCCTAAATCGCAACCTTTACATTACATCTCTTCGATTCAAATTTATATCATGAATCGTTACAACAAAATGACTATATAGAGTCTTACATCATAAATAGATATCCAAATACACCGGATAGCTCAACTTATAATTCAACAACATGTTACATTCAAAATATTAAATATATTTCTCATAAAACATAAGTAATCTTTGCGAATATGGATATCTTTAACTCACGTAGCACATATCTTTACCTTGAAATCTTGACCTACAAAAATGGTTATTTGCAAGGTTGAGCTCGACGACCCAACAAAATCTAACAGTTTTCATGCATCATGTAGCATATAATAACATGCTCAACATATATCTCATAAACATTAGACTAACATAACATACATGATACAGTTCATATAACAAGTATAAAGATTGAGTTCCTTACTCAATCAGCATGCTTTACTCAATCAATGTAGTCATAAGTTGACTTTAACATTTCATACTTGTAACATATATACAACACATCGTGCTCTTTGCAATAAAGATTTAAAACAGTTAATCATCAAGTTCACATATCAAATAAGAACTGAAATACTTGCCTTGATCGTTGGTTACCAACAATAGTTTAACAGCTTACAGCTATCTGCACTTCACGTGCCCTACACAATTTTATAATCATACACATCAACTATTAGTCACATAGCAATGCATAGTAGTTGTAATGTAAACTTACTCTATATCCCATAACCCTTCCTATTATCACTACACAATGTTTAATTTGATTTTGTTAACTTTCGACTTACATCTGACTATATTTCATATTCGAAGGTCATTCAAGTGCTTAAGTCTTGCTAGGAATCATTATTGGTTTTATATTAACCCCATTTCATATCTTATAATATTCATTTCATTTGAATTAAAATACCTTTTATGTTCATTAGCACTTGTCACTACATTTCGACGTTTATTCGTCACACGCCCGATTTGTCTCTCTTGTGTATGCTTAGTATGCTTATACAACTTATCTAATACATCATTTATCAATATTAAGTATAATTATATTTACTAAAATTCATGTTTTATAACTTAGAACAACATCTTTTATTGTCAGAAGCACTACACTTGCATACGTGCATGCCCGACGCCCTCCGATTGCCTCCGAAAACACAACAGTCCCAAAAATAACCATTTTGACCCTTTATAATGACGTCAAATTGAAAACCTTAAAGAACAAAAATTGTAGGCCTATTCGTCCTCATTCCGGATCATCTTGAATTGCTTCAATCGGAGTTCGTATAAAACGTTATGACCGTTTTACCAAAACAGGTCAAAGTAGTCACACCTGACATCCAGCGCGTCCGCGCCACATCCAGCACGCCCGCGCCACTTCCAGCATGCCCATGCCACTCCCAGCGTGCCCAGTCATGCACCCGCGCTCTTGGGTTGCGAGCCCACGCTCGGCCTTCTCCCAATTTACAGTTTTTGCCATAACTTTCTCGTTTTAAGTCCGAATTAGTTGGTTTTCGATTCTATGGACTCGTTAAACTGTGACACCCCCAAATTCGAGTTACCTGACCCCCGAGTTTGGTGTTCACGATCCACAATATAATATCATTTAACTATCCATTCATATATAAATAGGATTACATAAGTCATTAACATAAGTTGTTAATACATAAGTCCCAGGTCCACTAACCTTAACATTACATAAATACCCCTTTAGATATACAAAAGGGTTAACAATACAATATAACATAATACTGTTCATTATAACTACTCCAGCATCTTGCCTTTGCCTTTGTTCTTCTTTGACCCGCTAGCCTCTTCGTTCTTAGCTGAAATGTTTTATTTATAGCAAGGGTGAGCAACAAGTTTGCCCCGCTAGTTAAGACATACAGTAAAGGTATATGAATCAACAAGAACAGACTATCTATTTTGATACAATGAAACTAAAGTTCGGGGAACTTTGAAATAACTGAAAAAATCATTAATCAATAACAATTCTTCTCGTATTCTAGGCAACGCAATAATTTGATAATGAAATAGTACAACGCTTTCAAAGTTTCTACGATATTCTATTGAATAATCAAGAATTAATTCTAAGCAATAACAAAGTGGAATAATTTTCAGATTTATGCTGAGTGATCCCACCAGATCTTAGAACTTATTTTCTCGGGTATCTATCAAAGATTTACTTTGATACATACGCAGGCATATTAGATAACCATAAAGATTAAATCATACCCCTCTGTAAGTACTTAGAGCCGGCCAACTCCTTGTACCCTATACTATGCATAATACTTAACAGCACGCAATGGTCGAATATACGACCCAAAATGTTCCCTTTATATAAAAGGTTGTTCTTCTCAGTCTCAGTCTCAGAATCAAGATTTTGATTTAACAACGAAATACTGTGATTTCAAATTCTATCTGCTTATCTATCTAGCTGAAACAATTGACATCAATCTATCAATAACAATTAATTTCTCTTCTCGTATTTATCAAGTTCTAACAATTGTTCGTTTAGCCAGAATAATTAGCTAAGACGTTTCTCAATATAATTTGATAATAAACAGGAATTATCTGTACTGTCAATATTAGTTTATGCAATTATAAATATCCAACAACAGTAATTTTACGAATATATATTTTTTGAATCAATAATTCAATTTAAATTTTAATCATGCACTAACTGCGAATTAATCAACAATAAATTCCCTGGACATGATATAATTAGCAATAATTAACCATTATAATGTTTGAATGAATATAACTTAAGGTTGAGTTAGGAAACTTGCCTTTCGCATTGATTACAGCTACACAATAAACTTATCTGCTTTCGTAAGACCTATAACCAATAATATCGGTCTCACAATTAGCACAATCATTTATAACATGTAACACTGTATTTTACAGTCAAACTTCTCCTAGGCACATTACCACATAGCCACATTAGTGTTTATAACCTATATAAACACTTATCCAGTCTAACTATTTCGGTCTGGTTGGACCTCGGTCCATTCTCGATGTTCTGGTAACTATATTCGACAATTAACACATTGATTGTCAATTAAACTTGGTCTCTAAGCTTCAATATTATTTTAGATAAGTCAAATATCATTTATAATATTTTTCGGAAGCTTTTAATAATTTATAAACAATTATTATAATTTATAATAATTTTTCAAACACTTAAATCATTTTTAAATGATTTAAATATCAAATAATCTTATCATTATTAATATTTAATAATATAAAAATATTAATAACATACTTGTCAAAATATCAAAGTTATTGTTAATAACTTAAAATATTTTTAAATCATCAATATTCTACTTAAATGATTTTTAAAATAATTAAAATCATTTTTAAATCATTACCATTAATATTTAAATATTAATGTAATTATTATCAAATTATTAAAAGTCATTAATTATAACTTAAAATATTTTTAAAATATTTTTCTCATTTTTAAATGATTTTTAAATCAATAAAATCATTTTTAATTTGTGATGTCCCCAAAATTAGGTATACATCACCCATCTTGGGTCGTCAGATACATAGTACAGAATACAAATACAACTCACTAATACAACTGTCGTGTACAATACGACAAAACATAAACTGTGAGTTTGAATACAAATATTATCTTCTAGAGAGTATTCATACTCAAAAGGAGTCCTCATTACATTTATTAACACACCATTACATAGAATAGTGAAGACTACTAACTAATACTTTCATTCGGACCATCACTCCGTTCCCCGACTTGCCCCAGCTACGTTCTCATTTCCTGAAGAGAACAGTGAAAGAAAGGGTGAGCTCAACTAGCCCAGTAAGAAATATTATGACTAAGATAATGCAGAATAAATTATCATTAGCCTTCAACAATGTTAAACTGATAAAATATAATAGACATCAAGTTTAACTGCAGCGGAACAAGCAATCCATTAAAAGAGTCAAGTAGAAAATAAACTCTACTATCTTTTATGATTTAAAAGGTTTTTCAACACTGTGATCGCTGGGACTCAGCTTAATAAAATAATCCACATCATTGAATCACCCCTGCACTACGGCCAAGGATATTCGTGTATTCATTAATGGTCATGATCATGCCAACAACTGTCCATCAACGCACTACGGGCCAATGAGGACTTTTACCACATCATTTGTAACATTACGGTCATGATTATACCGAATAATCCCTGGTCATAATCATACCAAGTCCATCTATGCACTACAGACCACAGATGACTTTTAACATTTTATAAACATGAGGATGATGACAATGATATAAGAATTCAATAAAACAAGTTCAAGAATTAATTTATCCAAGAATTAACAACGTCCAAATTGTCAACATGATACTGCTTTGTGGAGTAAAATTCAAGAATGCTTAGAAGAATATTTTCATGAAAAGATACTGGATGAAACGCAATTATCAAGGATATTCCACAAATTTCATGGAGTATAGAAGTCAAAACTTAACCAACTGAGTATAATAAAGAATGGAATAACAAAAGAAATCACCATGCATGCGATAGACCGCACAGACAGGTTATTCCAACAGAATAATAAATAATGGAACCAGGTCCGGCGTAAACGCACAGACAGGATATTTCGACAGAATAATAAATAATGGAACTAGGTCTGGTGTAAAACACATAGACAGGATATTCCAACAGAATAATAACAAGACGAAACCAGGTCCGGTGTAAAACACACAGACAGGATGTTCCAACAGAATAATAATAAAAACGGAATCAGGTCCGGTGTAAAACACACAGACAGGATGTTCCAACCGAATAATAATAAAAACGGAACCAGGTCCGGTGTAAAACACACAGACATGATGTTCCAACAGAATAATAGAAGAATGTCACCAAGTATAGGGTAGACCGCGTATACAGGTTATTCCAACAGAATAATAAGAAATGGAATAACAACAGTTCTCTTCATGAATAAGAAAGAATAACACCCCTTACCGTTTTAGGGAAGAGCTGAAGTAAGGAAGTAGTTAAGTAGCAGAATACTCTTCTTCTCTCTCTCTATAGTTTCTCTCTATAGCTTCTCTCTCTAGAGTTCAGTGAATTTGTAAGAAATAATGAAGGAATGAGCTGCTATTTATAGAAAAATAGAATGCATAATAACTAATCCATGAACGATCTAGATTGATTACTTTAATCTGATGGTCCATATTTAAAGAAAAATCTTTTAAATAAAATATAATATATTCTATTTATAGAATAACTTTAATAAAGTATTCTGTTTTATATAAAAAGATATATCTGTTTTATTACGTTAATAATACGAATAAAACAAAACGTCATCATCGCTAAATAATTCATATTATTAACTGACAATAATTGAATCAAACTGAGTGACTTCTCACATAAGCATTAATAATCAATACCGTGTGCTACTATGTAACCACACATATTATTATACTTTTACTACCGAGTAGTTCAACAGTATCAATGGTAAAACTTTCGCCGTTATTTTTAATAAAATATTTTTGTCGTTTTCTCAATCCGACAATAATTTTGTTGTGGGGTCCACCAATGATTGTGCCGTTGTACGAATATTCTCTGTTAAAACGAATATTCCCCGACCAATCGAATATTATATAACAACTTGCGTACTTTGTAAAATTTATAAATATTACCCACAACTATAACATTATATCAAATTAACTTCATAATATTCAAAAATGATATTTATAGAAAATTCATATTTATTTATAAAAGTTGGGGTCTTACATAATTCATTTATTTTATATAATAATTAAATAAATCTAATATCATTAATATTAATTTATTAATGATAATTCTCCAAAAATATTGAAAATTATATTTTATAATTTAAAATATTTTCTAACACTTTATTCTTATTTAAAATGATTTTTAAATCATTAAAATCATTTTTAACTTATTTATTTAATTTCGTAATTAAATAAATCTAATATCATTAATATTAAATTATTAATAAAAATTCTCTAAAAATATTAAAAGTCACATTTTATAACTCAAAATATTTTTAAATACATTATTCTTATTTAAAATAATTTTTCATAATATTAAATCATTTTTCTCTAATTTATTTAGTACACTAAGTAAATAAATTAAATACCTTTAATATTTAAATAATTATAAATATTAAAGAAAAATATTCCAATTGGTCAAAAATTATTTTTCATAATTTAAAATAATTTTTAAAAATCCTTTTTGGCAATTTTTATAATTTATTTCTAATTTTTAATCATTTTTCGGAGAAAATAATTTAATTTAATCCGTCGCTATAGAGCTTTAGTGACAGAAAGCGTCGCTGTTGGTGTTCTTGAGCTAAAGAACACTGACAGTCGGCTTGATAAGGTTTATGGGTTGACCAACCGGTATTCACAGCCCAGGCGTGTTTTGGATTAGTTTGAACCTTGATCGTGTAGCTGAAATGTAATACTTCAATAACCAACCTTCATCTAGATCATAACACAACACATCATGACGATCTGGGCTTTCACAGTAGATGTCAGACCATGCCTGGGTTTTCTGGGTAACCCAGAAACCCAAGGCAGTTCGAGTGTCACTATTCGAGCTCTATTAGCTCAGTGTTCTGATCATCATTTTGGTGGTTTAATGGATTAACATTATAGTTCTGGTGTCGAGGAACCTTAATAAATCAACAGATTAGTTTTACAACGACAAAATCAAAAGTTATAAGACGGTCAAAGGCTGTCAGATATTTTGTTCTTCCGGTTTCTGGGTTTCCCAGAAACGGCAAGTCAGTGTCGAGGGGCCTTGTTTGACCACCCCCTACATCGATTATGTTAGTGATATAAGGAATATCAAAGCATGGATCTATAGTAAAACCAACAGGCTACAAATTGGTTATAACAACATCAACAACCATATATCATAACTGTCAGATCTGGTGCTTGGAAAATCTTGTCAGGTGCTGATTTCAAATTTCTGGGTTACCCAGATTTTTGACTGGTCATGCCCGGTCAATGGCTTTTGACCGTCAATATCTTACGATCTGAACATTGAATGGCTGTTATACCACTTCCAGATCCAAGACCTCATGTCATACTATAGATCCAAAACATAAAACACGAAAAATCAAAAACAGAAAAGGATCTACGGCTACTGACATTTACTTGTCAGGCGACATTTGTGTTCTTGGACAGATTTTGTAAAACTCCTTGTTAAAGCATTTTGATGCTATAGATCTATGTTAGATCAACATAGATCATCATAAAATATTTTCTAGCATGAATCTAAACACATAAACATTAACTCTATCTTAGCATACAAGATCAAAAATTTAATTTAGGGTTATACCTCTTATTGTCCAATTCTTGATCTATGCTCTCCAATCTATTTTTGGTTGTTCTAAGTACTGATATTGTGACTGATCTCCCATAGATTTTCGGAGGTTTTTGTATGAGAGGGAGTTGGTAGGAGCTTGGAGAGAAAATAAACAAAATGGGTACACTTTCTCTCTTTAATCTATATATATATATATATATATATATATATATATATATATATATATATATATATATTACTTAGATACATTAGATCTGATGTTGCTGGCACAAATATGTGGTTTTGATGAGATTTTCATGTCCCAAAGTCAAGAGAGTTGGTCACCCACTAAAGTATTGGCAATTTCTACAAGTTAGCTTACTAAATTATCCAAAAAGGGCATTTTGGTCTTTAGCAAATTGAATTTAATGGCAATCTTGATAAATGCACAAACCCTTAGGGTTTTGGGTTTAGGGTTTAGACCCTCTAGTGTATAGGGTTTAAACCCTTTAGATTTGCAATTAATTTCTAAAATTTTCGAATTTCGGTTTTCAAAATAGAAAATTAATTTTCCAAAATTATAATTAGAATTCAATAAATATATTAATATTTTTTAATCATAAAATTCAATCTTGCTAATTAGGAGTTATATTCCTAATTAAAATTGCTTAAATTAGCAATTAGAGTCAAAATGATCATTAGGGTTTATAACCCACGAATTAGGGTTTTAATAAGAAAAATAAATTTTCTAAATTACAATTAAGGTTTGTAAAATAAAAATTAATATAACAAAAATATAATTAGGGTTTTCTAATCATATTTAAGTTTAATATCCACATTAGGCTTGCCAATTAGAATTAGGGTTTCCTAATTTAGGGTCTAGGATTCCCGAATTTAAAATTAGGGTTTCCCGGCTTTCGATTAGGGTTTCCAACGGTACGTTATAGTTTCTGATCATGAGATTAGAGTTTCTAATCTCTTATTAGGGTTTATAATTTTTAAACCTTATCCGATAAATCATTGATCAAAAATTCTATACAGTACAAACACGTACTCAATAATATAATTATTTTAATTATATTTTCTATCGAATCCCTTTCCAAAAATTAGGGTTAGGGTTTCTAAAGCTGTTAAACACAACTCTACTCTAATTTTATTAGTCAATACACAAATTGACTTTCTCGATACACGTATCACCGATACTTGTCACAAAATAATAATTAATATTAATATTAATTAAAAATAAATTTATTCGCAAATTTTTGATTATTCGAAATCTCGGGTTATCACATTCACCCCTCCTTAAAAGGATTCCATCATCGGAATCACCGCTTTCTTATTCTCTACAATCTTTTAAAGTTATATCATCAATTCATTTTTATCAACACAATATCAAATTGTGTTTCTAATTCTAACCTGTGACTTGAATCAATAAAAGAAAACAGTTCACAGAAATATCTGACTCATAATACTCGCGTATTAAAAATTCTAAACGAAATCATTACCTGCTACCACCTCTTGAGTAGCCATAGTGTCCTGCGCCGTTATGTTAAATGTACGGGCTGTTGGTCTTCCTGGCTGTGCAGGCCCTCGAGTTGCCAAGGTTCCGCCACTAGGTCCCTTGTTGACACTTTCCTTTTCTGCATTCTTCCTCGGACAGTTCCGAACGATATGATCAGTCGATCCGCATCCAAAGCAACCTTGAATTTTCTTCGGACTGGGGCAATTGGGTGACATATGCCCCTCTTGTCCGCATTTATAGCAAACTCCTTTCTTCTTCAGGCAAACTCCAGCATGGTTCTTCCCACAATTCGCACATAGCTCCCTTCCTTTCCTATTATCTTCTGTCTTGCCTCCTGATTGGGTACTCTCACTCCATTTCCTTTTATTAGGGTTACTTCCACCACAACTTCCTCCGTCATTAGTCTTCTTCTTCTTCTCCTGATGGAATCGAGACGCAGCTTCGCTCCCTCCTTCAGCAATCAAGGCTTTCTCCATCAATGTCGCGAACGTGTTGATCTGTAATACTGCTACCTTGTTGTATATTCCCGGCTTCAATCCATTCTCGAATCTTCTTGCCTTTCTCGCTTCTGTGTCCACCTGATGAGGTGCAAATCTTGCCAACTCGTTGAATTTGGCAGCATATTCAGATACTGACATGTTCTCCTGCTTAAGTTCTAAGAATTTAACTTCCATTCTAAATTGCATACTCGACGAGAAGTAGTTCTCAAAGAACAGTTCCTTAAATCTTATCCACAACACCACCTCTGTACCAGCTCTTGCTTGGTTCGTCTCCCACCAGTAATTAGCTTCTCCCTTCATTAAGTATGTCGCAAAAGCTGTCTTCTGCTCTTCCGCCACTCGCGCAATGACGAATGCTTTCTCCATCTCCTTCACCCAAGTTTGGGCTTCAATCGGATCTGTGGTTCCTTTAAATTCAGGCGGTCCCACTACTTTAAAATCCTTGAAATTAGCCAATCTTTCAGCTGGCTAATTTCTTGCTCTTCCTCTTGCAGCTGGAGCTCTATTCTCTATAGCCCGGGCTATCATATCTGCAAAGTTTTGCATTGGGTCAGCTTGACCTCCTTCATTATTCATTGATTATTCTTCTCGTTGGTTTCGATTCTGTCGTCTAGGCGGCATGATCTGATTTAAATAAAAATCTTATATTAATTCTCTTTCTTTACACAAATTCTTAACACGATAAGAATTCAACACATAATTATCATATAATTGCATATTTATTCAAATAGCACATAGTACTTACCACATATTACTATCCCTTTTTAAATCATATCAGGATTAATAACACAACTTTACACAAAAAGTTGCAATTCTCCATTCACACACAGTTATTACCAGTTCGTCAAACTTACCACACTTATAAGTTCAGGAACTTGCCACAATTATATGTGTGTATGAACTTATCCTAGTCAGACCTTTGGCGTCCATTTGCTGAGGGGTTCAAAACACTTCATATAATTATGAGTCATTAACTTACCATAAGTATGAGTTTTAAGAGCACACAAATTAATCTTAATCTTATATTCATATAGAAAATAAAGATTTCATTCATAAAACATATATATGTACATATGCTTAAACATCGTTCTCGATATTACTACACTTAATATCATCAACTTCTACCCAAAAGATACTATTACATATATCTAAATTATCTACCGACCACTCCCTTCACCAGTCTTCTTCTTGATGGGACACTTGCTGAATCCGTGACCCGTCTGCCCACATGAAAAACACTTCTTCAAATTTGGCTTAGGACAATGCAGAGAAATATGTCCTTCCTGCTTGCAGTTGAAGCACACATTCTTCCACATCATGCATTCTCTCGCGTGAGTCTTTCCACACTTGGTACATGCTTGCTTCTTCTTCGGGCTTGACTTTTCATATTTAGGGCAGTCTTTTTCCCTCTTTCTCTTCTTCTTGTCCTTCTTGCTGATTCCTTCAGATGATCCACCACCTTCAGCCTTCATTCTGTCCACCTGCGCCTTGAGCTCGTTCCTTTCTTCAGTCATTTTGCATAATGCTCGCTCTGTCTTCCATAATTCCTCTAAGAGAAACACTTTGCTCTGGAGTTCTTGAACCTTTGCAGATTCGTGATCTCGTTCTCTAACTTTAAACTTATTCTTTAACTCTACCTTAGCTTGCTCAGACTCTGCCTCCTCATCTCCACTCAGATACATCTCAGGATAATCATCATGATCGCTCCCCAGATTAACCATAGGTTCATCTTCTCCCACCTTCTCCACTGATTCGCTTTGCGCTGGCACCTCGGCTTCTGGCACCGACGCAACAGCCGCTAGCATCTCCGTACTCTTTTCACCTTCTCCAGACATCCTATAATCAGTTGAAATAAATTGATTAGTATTTCATTAGTATAAAATTCTCACACTATGTGTCCACATATCTCACTATTAATGCACTCCGGCAATCCCTCACTTAGAACTCTAAATAAGTTTTCTCTATCTCGCGTATGGTTATAATCCTAGGGTTTTCCCCCACCCCACTTAAAGTTTATAACCTACAGCTCTTCTACTAGCTGGTGACACCTTGGTCACTACAGCTCTGATACCAACCTATGACACCCCCAAATCCGGGTTACCTGACCCCCGAGTTTGGTGTTCACGATCCATAATATAATAACATTTAACTACCCATTCATATATAAATAGGATTACATAAGTCATTAACATAAGTTGTTAATACATAAGTCCCAGGTCCACTAACCTTAACATTACAGAAATATCCCTTTAGATATACAAAAAGGGTTTACAATACAATATAACATAATACTGTTCATTATAACTACTCCAGCATCTTGCCTTTGCCTTTGTTCTTCTTTGACCCGCTGGCCTCTTCGTTCTTAGCTGCAATGTTTTATTTATAGCAAGGGTGAGCAACAAGTTTGCCCCGTAAGTTAAGACATACAATAAAGGTATATGAATCAACAAGAACATACTATCTATTTTGTTACAATGAAACTAAAGTTCGGGGAACTTTGAAATAGCTGAACAAATCGTTAATCAATAACAATTCTTCTTGTATTCTAGGCAACACAATAATTTGATAATGAAATAGTACAACGCTTTCAAAGTTTCTACGATATTCTATTGAATAATCAAGAATCAATTCTAAGCAATAACAAAGTGGAATAATTTTCAGATTTATGCTGAGTGATCCCACCAGATCTTAGAACTTATTTTCTCGGGTATCTATCAAAGATTTACTTTGATACATACGCAGGGATATCAGATAGCCATAAAGATTAAATCATACCCCTCTGCAAGTACTTAGAGCCGACCAACTCCTTGTACCCTATATTATGTATAATACTTAACAGCGCGTAATGGTCAAATATACGACCCAAAATGTTGCCTTAATATAAAAGGTTGTTCTTCTCAGTCTCAGAATCAAGATTTTGATTTAACAACGAAATACTGTGATTTCAAATTCTATCTACTTATCGATCTAGCCGAAACAATTGACATCGATCTATCAATAACAATTGATTTCTCTTCTCGTATTTATCAAGTTCTAACAATTGTTCGTCTAGCCAGAATAATTAGCTAAGACATTTCTCAATATAATTTGACAATAAACAGGAATTATTTGTACTATCAATATTAGTTTCTGCAGATATAAATATCCAACAACAGTAATTTTACGAATATATATTTTTCGAATCAGTAATTCAATTTTAATTTTAATCATGCACTAACTGCGAATTAATCGACAATAAATTCCCTAGACATGGTATAATTAGCAATAATTAACCATTATAATATTTGAATGAATATAACTCAAGGTTGAGTTAGGAAACTTGCCTTTCGCGTTGATTACAGCTACACAATAAACTTATCTACTTTCGTAAGACATATAACCAATAATATCGATCTCACAATTAGCACAATCATTTATAACACGTAACACTGTATTTTACAGTCAAACTTCTCCTAAGCATATTACCACATAGCCACATTAGTGTTTATAACCTATATAAACACTTATCTAGTCTAACTATTTCGGTCTGGTTGGACCTCGGTCCATTTTCGATGTTTTGGTCACTATATCCGACAATTAACACATTGATTGTCAATTAAACTTGGTCTTTAAGCTTCAATATTATTTTAGATAAGTCAAATATCGTTTATAATATTTTTCGAAAGCTTTTAATAATTTATAAACAATTATTATAATTTATAATAATTTTTCAAACACTTAAATCATTTTTAAATGATTTAATTATCAAATAATCTTATCATTATTAATATTTAATAATATAAAAATATTAATAACATACTTGTCAAAATATCAAAGTTATTGTTAATAACTTAAAATATTTTTAAATCATCAATATTCTACGTAAATAATTTTTAAAATAATTAAAATCATTTTTAAATCATTACCATTAATATTTAAATATTAATGTAATTATCATCAAAATATTAAAAGTCATTAATTATAACTTAAAATATTTTTAAAATATTTTTCTCATTTTTAAATGATTTTTAAATCAATAAAATCATTTTTAATTAATTTATTTTATATTATAATTAAATAAATCTAATATCATTAATATTAATTTATTAATGAGAATTCTCCAAAAATATTGAAAATTATATTTTATAATTTAAAATATTTTCTAACACTTTATTCTTATTTAAAATAATTTTTAAATCATTAAAATCATTTTTAACTTATTTATTTAATTTAGTAATTAAGTAAATCTAATATCATTAATATTAAATTATTAATAAAAATTCTCTAAAAATATTAAAAGTCACATTTTATAACTCAAAATATTTTTAAATACATTATTCTTATTTAAAATAATTTTTCATAATATTAAATCATTTTTCTCTAATTTATTTAGTACACTAAGTAAATAAATTAAATACCTTTAATATTTAAATAATTATAAATATTAAAGAAAAAATATTCCAATTGGTCAAAAATTATTTTTCATAATTTAAAATAATTTTTAAAAATCATTTTTGGCAATTTTTAGAATTTATTTCCAATTTTTAATCATTTTCCAGAAATTCAGAAAATAATTTAATTTAATCTGTCGCTATAGAGCTTTAGTGACAGAAAGCGTCGCTGTTGGTATTCTTAAGCTCAAGAACACTGACAATCGGCTTGATAAGGTTCATGGTTTGACCAACCGGTATTCACAGCCCAGGCGTGTTTTGGATTAGTTTGAACCTTGATCGTGTAGCTGAAATGTAATACTTCAATAACCAACCTTCATCTAGATCATAACACAACACATCATGACGATCTGGCCTTTCAAAGTTGATGTCAGACCATGCCTGGGTTTTCTGGGTAACCCAGAAACCCAAGGCAGTTCGAGTATCACTATTCGAGCTCTATTAGCTAAGTGTTCTGATCATCATTTTAGTGGTTTAATGGTTTAACATTATAGTTCTGGTGTCGAGGAACCTTAATAAATCAACAGATTAGTTTTACAAAGACAAAATCAAAAGTTATAAGACGGTCAAAGGCTGTCAGATATTTTGTTCTTCCGGTTTCTGGGTTTCCTAGAAACGGCAAGTCAGTGTCGAGGGGCCTTATTTGACCACCCCCTACATCGATTCTGTTAGTGATATAAGGAATATCAAAGCATAGATCTATAGTAAAACCAACAGGCTACAAATTGGTTATAACAACATCAACAACCATATATCATAACTGTCAGATCTGGTGCTTGGAAAATCTTGTCAGGTGGTGATTTCAAATTTTTGGGTTACCCTGATTTTTGACTGGTCATGCCCGGTTAAAGGGTTTTGACTATCAATATCTTACAATCTGGACATTGAATGACTGTTATACCACTTCCAGATCCAAGACCTCATGTCAGATTATAGATCCAAAACATAAAACACGAAAAATCAAAAAAACAGAAAAGGATATACGGCTACTGACATTTACTTGTCAGGCGACATTTGTGTTCTTGGACAAATTTTGTAAAACTCCTTGTTAAAGCATTTTGATGCTATAGATCTATGTTAGATCAACATAGATCATCATAAAACATTTTCTATCATGAATCTAAACACATAAACATTAACTCTATCTTAGCATACAAGATCAAAAATTTAATTTAGGGTTATACCTCTTGTTGCCCAATTCTTGATCTATGCTCTCCAATCTATTTTTGGTTGTTCTAAGGACTGATATTGTGACTGATCTCCCATATATTTTCGGAGGTTTTTGTATGAGAGGGAGTTGGTAGGAGCTTGGAGAGAAAATAAACAAAATGGGTACACTTTCTCTCTTTAATCTATATATATATATATATATATATATATATATATATATATATATATATATATTACTTAGATACATTAGATCTGATGTTGCTGGCACAAATGTGTGGTTTTGATGAGATTTTCATGTCCCAAAGTCAAGAGAGTTGGTCACCCACTAAAGTATTGGCAATTTATACAAGTTAGCTTACTAAATTATCCAAAAATGGCATTTTGGTCTTTAGCAAATTGAATTTAATGGCAATCTTGATAAATGCACAAACCCTTAGGGTTTAGGGTTTGGGTTAGGGTTTAGGGTTTGGACCCTCTAGTGTATAGGGTTTAAACCCTTTAGATTTGCAATTAATTTCCAAAATTTTCGAATTTCAGTTTTCAAAATAGAAAATTAATTTTCCAAAATTATAATTAGGATTCAATAAATATATTAATATTTCTTAATCATAAAATTCAATCTTGCTAATTAGGAGTTATATTCCTAATTAAAATTGCTTAAATTAGCAATTAGAGTCAAAATGATCATTAGGGTTTATAACCCACGAATTAGGGTTTTAATAAGAAAAATAAATTTTCTAAATTACAATTAAGGTTTGTAAAATAGAAATTAATATAACAAAAATATAATTAGGATTTTCTAATCATATTTAAGTTTAATACCCACATTAGGCTTGCCAATTAGAATTAGGGTTTCCTAATTTAGGGTCTAGAATTCCCAAATTTAAAATTAGGGTTTTCAGGCTTTCGATTAGGGTTTCCAACGGTACGTTAGAGTTTCTGATCCTGAGATTAGAGTTTCTAATCTCTTATTAGGGTTTATAATTTTTAAACCTTATCCGATCAATCATTGATCAAAAATTATATACAGTACAAACACGTACTTAATAATATAATTATTGTAATCTTAGGCTTAGAAAAACTAAAATGCGTATAACCCAAAACTGATAACCATATATGCGTAATAATAAATCAAAACTGATATGACCATAATAAGCCTACTCAGTTACAACATATAACGTATATATTATAAATATATTATATTTATTATTTAATTTATTTAATTTAAATTATTTACAAATTCAAATATTAAAAAATTCAAAAGCAATAAGGCTTTGTTTGGCAAAACCCTTTAAAATTTAAAGACTTAATATATTTAAGCCTCGTTTCGCCAAAAATAAATTAACTCCTTTAATTTATTTTAATGAACAATTTAGTTTATAATTTATAATCACATATTATTTATTTGGATTTTCATATCCAATAATAATCAAATAAATTAATCACATACTATATTTTAAATAAATTTTCCACTTTAACAAATATCACAAAATTATAATTTCATTATATTTAATAATTTAATATACCATCTTAAATTATTAAATCAGAACAACAATACATCATCTCATGTTATATTACAACTCTCTAAATTATAAATTAATTTAATTTATAATATTATCTAATAAATTTAGACTAACAACCACCACATCAATAAAATATTTATTCAACAATTTTAACAATAAACACATCAAATAAATATCTATATAATCCAATAAATATTTAAAATTACAATCTGAAATTCTGGATTGTTACATCCTTCACTCCTTACAAGGATTTTGCCCCCAGAATCACACCTCAAACAACCAAATCGTCACATTCTTCCCTTCTTACAATGATTCTGTCCCCAGAATCGAAGACACAGACTAAACAAATAACTCAGGGTACTATTAAACCTCACCTTCCTACTATATGAATATATATTTCTCTTTACACCATATCACATATTTCAAAATATACATCACATACATATACATACTCAAACTCAAAACATCTCGTAATAAGAATTTTAATTATAAAAAATTCGGGTTGTCTTCCCTCCTTATAAGGATTTCGTCCTCGGAATCACCGAAACCCTACCTTACTCAGGTTTTCATCAAATCTCTTCGTTGAATAACTTCAACAATTTACCTTAATATAGGTTTTATATTTCCTACCCCCACCATTCTTGATAATAAATTTTTGTAAGTTTTATTTCATAACTTTCACTTGAACTCAATTATATTTTGAGTATTATATATTCTTTAACCCATTCATTTCCTTTTCTAAGGATCGTTATCATAAACACTCATGATATTACATTCACCCATTCTTCTAAGAATTTCATCCTCAAAATTTTATTTATTAATCCTCATTCAATCAATCTATCAAAATAGATTTTAAGTTAATACTTTATTCAATCATTTGGTTCTATACCCACTTTCTTTCCACAAAGATCTTTCTAAAATTATTTACTTTTGTATTAAAAGTTTTACATTATTTTTTGATAACTCATCTCCTTCTCATTTCAAAATTTCTTTTCTCACTTATTCAATATATTCATCATTCAATATCACATTCTACGACTTACTTCTTTCTAAAAAATACTCTCATTTTCATTTCCATCTTGCAGAATAACAAGAATCTTCCACAATTGCTCAATAATTGGGGAACGATATGAATAACAGGAATTTACAAGGTTATCCAATCATGCCGAGGGGTCACAAGACCATGAACTCATCTCTAGGTTTAATAGTGCTTCACCCCCGGTTCTTCACACATTAAACCCTATTAACAGAATGCTTATCAATCACAAAGACTGAAAACACCCTGTGCAAGTACTTTAGGTGATCAGCCTATCGTACCATTACGTCGTGCACAACGTATTACATCTTAATAACATAACGACTATATGCGTTACTTTCAGAACTATTGTCTCCGATAACATGTCCCCTTTTATAGGGTTGTTCGCCTCAGCTTCTTAACATTTGAATCCACACCAAAATAATTTGGTTTGGCATAACTTCTCAAGAAACGCTTGAATTTCATGAACATTTTTCAATATTCGTCTAGCTGAATCAAATAGCATAGACTTCTACAACAATTCAGACATCAATCGAAATATACATTTCCATATATATATATATATATATATATATATATATATATATATATATATATTCTCATATCTTAAAGAAATCTAAAAAAAATATTTTTATGACGTCATGATACCGTACTGTATTTACAGTCCGTTTGAGGATTCCGTCATTTGGTGATTTTATCATACTACATCATACCATAGTGGGTTGACGATCCTTAGATCACATCCAACACTAAGTAATACTGCATTGAAGACTCCATCATTTTTTTTATCATCTTTGCACCAGGTTTCATGATGCATTGATGATATAAAAATATATTTTGATATATTTTAAATCATTTTTATCTAGCCGAAGAAATTAGCATAGACATACGAATAACGGTATTGTTTTTAAAACTCATTAGTTCCATCATTTGATCCAATGTTTTTCAAGAAAATAGAAGTGCAAACATCAGCACGAAGTCAATAAATTTCGAAAGTCTAGCACAACTAGTAGATTTAGAAAACCTACGTCTCCACCATCAACTCCACTTTCTATAATGATCCAATGCTTAATCAGTCTGTTTATTCCTATCATTCTCAATACTCCATTCACACTTATCTATACCCCAGTTCATCAAACTTACCACACTTTGGAAGTTCAAGAACTTGCCACAATAATATGAGTTTAAGAACTTATCCTAGTCAGACCATAGGCGTCCATTCGCTGAGGGGTTAAAAAACATACCATATTATTATGAGTCACAAACTTACCATATGCATTTATTTTAAGAACCACACCTAATCCTAATAATATCTGACTAATCTTAATAGTTTTTAACTATCAAATATACATATGAGAAAAGAATCACCTTTTCACCACATATACATTGATAGCGCGACACCAACATTTCAATGATTATCAATGTGATAAACTGAGCGTAAGCCCTCGCCTATACAAAGGTTTGTACAACTCAGCCATCACATGAGTCCTCAATTGAAATCCCACCTAACTCTATCTTACTTTTAACTTGCTCTTTGCTCGATACGAATTCCTCGTATCACATTATCTATAACTCCTCATGAGTTTATCTCGTACTATATCATAGTACATTATCTTCATAGCATCAAGATATAATTATTCATACATTACAGACCATCTTCCATTTATAACTTAAACAGATCATGTAATGATCTTATTCTATAATCATCTCCCGTAAAAAAAATTCTTAACTCGTGATCGTTTTGTTTTACAATCCCCTTTCATTCATTTTCTATTATTTACGACATTATTCGTTATCTTGGAGTTAGGGTAACTCTCATTTCTTATCTTTATATCTCTTCAAGATTCTTCTTTGAATTTTCTTGTTTATATAACACTTCTTCCTTTAATAATTTCTAACTTCTTTTACATTGCTCAACATTTCATTTGAGTTTCACATTTCATCAGACATATTCATTTTCTACACTTGGTACACATCGAGTCTCTAATAGTTTCAACATGGTATGCTGAGTGGTTTCCCACAAACAACTAAGCAACTAGGTTTCGAGTTGCTAGTTCGTATATACCTCCGCTCTATGAAGGAATCGTTTAGCCCAGATACCATACATCAACTATTAAGGAGTACAAATGTACCATACTTAACTATAACTTTTTATTCTTAACTTCTTTACTAATCTCTTCTTATAGACATTGTCTATTTATTATCACCTTACATTCTTATTATTGGAGTTGGGTAACACCACATTCATATTCCTTATAACTCTGTGAGATTCTTCTTTGAATCCTTTCACGCATGTTCTAATCCCTTCTTTATAATTTTTTTAACTTACTTCTTATTGTTCAAACTCTATTTGAGCTTATTCTTTCATTATCTTCACCTCTCTTCTCTAAGGTTATAGCCTAAGGTACTCTTACCAAAGGTTTCTAACTTATCAGCTTTGATACCAACTGTAACGACCCCAAAATTTATACAATAATTTTCTCCTTCTCGATCGTTAACAATACAATTTAAATCTATCTTTACATCATTATTCGATATTAAAATCACTAAAATGCAGAATATTTAAAACTTTTATACATTTCCTTCTCTAATGCCCTAATTCGTAACCTTTACATTACATCTCTTCGATTCAAATTTATATCATGAATCGTTACAACAAAATGACTATACAAAGTCTTATATCATAAATAGATATCCAAATACACTGGATAGCTCAACTTACAATTCAACAACATGTTACATTCAAAATATTAAATACATTTCTCATAAAACATAAGTAATCTTCGCAAATATGGATATCTATAACTCATGTAGCACATATCTTTACCTTGAAATCTTGACCTGCAACAATGGTTATTCACAAGGTTGAGCTCGACAACCCAGCAAAATCTAATAGTTTTCATGCATCACGTAGCATATAATAACATGCTCAACATATATCTCATAAATATTGGACTAACATAACATACATGATACAGTTCATATAACAAGTATAAAGATTGAGTTCCTTACTCAATCAGCATGCTTTACTCAATCAACGTAGTCATAAGTTGACTTTAACATTTCATACTTGCAACATATATACAACACATCATGCTCTTTGCAATAAATATTTAAAACAGTTAATCATCAAGTTCACATATCAAATAGGAATTGAAAGACTTGCCTTGATCATTGTTTACCAACAATAGTTTAACAGCTTACAGCTATCTGCACTTCACGTGCCCTACAAATTATATAATCATACACATCAACTATTAGGCACATAGCAATGCATAGTAGTTGTAATGTAAACTTACTCTATATCCCATAACCCTTCTTATTATCACTACACAATGTTTAATTTGATTTTGTTAACTTTTGACTTACATCTCACTATATTTCATATTTGAAGTTCATTCAAGTGCTTAAGTTTTGCTAGGAATCATTATTAGTTTTATATTAACCCCATTTCATATCTTATAATATTAATTTTATTTGAATTAAAACACTTTTTACCTTCATTAACACTTGTCACGGCGTTTCGACGTTTATTCGTCACACGTCCGATTTGCCTCTCTTATGTATGCTTAGTATGCTTATACAACTTATTTAATACATCATTTATTAATGTTAAGTATCATTATATTTACTAACATTCATGTTTTATAACTTAGAACCACATCTTTTATTGTCAGAAGCACTACACTTGCATACGTGCATGCCCGACTCCCTCCGATTGCCTCCAAAAACAAAACAGTCCCAAAACTGACCATTTTGACCCTTTCCAATGACCTCAAACTGAAAACTTTAAAGAACAAAAGCTGTATTGTTATTGATCGAGAAGGAGAATATTATTGTATGAATTTTGGGGTCGTTACAGTTACGGACTAACGAACGAAGAACGTTAAAAATGTAAAAATGACCGAAGGGTGAAGATCAAGCCAATCGAATGGCAAGCTAATGGATTCAGAACGAAGTTCTGTCTGAGGGGTATTGAAGTAAGTAAGATAAGGAAGAGAATGGATTTAGAACGACCTCGTTTCGAGTTATAACAAAGAAGATAAGAGATCGTAAAGTACGCGTCTTTAACTTGATGCAAGACTTAGAAATTTTTCTAGGGTTTAGGCTCGGCGCCGCAGCGCTAGTTATTCCTTGAGAGGCAACGCCGCAGCGCCAGGCCGGGGAGGTTGTGCACTGCTAACTCGCACTGCAGCACGAGAAGAAAGGAAGAGTTTGGAGCTGTAGCGCCAGACCAAGGAAGAGAGATGACGTGGGCTTGCGCCGCAGCGTGCGAGATAAAGGAGAGAGTGGCGCCATAGCGCCGGTGTGGGGAAAAAGCCAGAGATGAGCTTTTAACTGCTCAACTCTTGGGGGAAACGTAAAGGAAGATAAAGAACATAATGTTCAATTAATGTAACACTTAATCAAGTGAATTAAACCTGTAGTAAAGGTTGAACGAAAAGATTAAACAAGATTAAAAGACAAAAATTGTAGGTGCGGGTTACGGAATTGATATTCGGGGACCGTAGTCACGGTGAACGAATGTGAGGGATTGCTATGATTGTGATTCTTTAGACGTTGAGTGACGAAGGTAATGAATAATATTTCGATGTTATGTGGTGGTAATGAGAGATAAGTGTAAAGCGTATAGACGCTATAAACGTAACGTTGTTGCGATGAACGATCGGTCTTAGCATACAACGATCAGTATGGCATCGACACTAAGAACGAGTAATGAACATGGGATTCATGTAATGGATAACGAGAGTATTACATAAGATACGAATGATAATACGATTAATGGAAGCCGATAGTGATTCAGATAGAGAATGTTAGAATAAAATGTAAGCGTTAAACACTTTAACCGACGTGAAGGTTGAGTGTACGCAAATACTAAACGGATAGAACCTACACCCCGTGTATGGTTTGACCGTAAGATAATGAAGATCAATGATTAAACCATGAATGGTAAAGAACTAAATTAAGACAATGACGTTAACGTAACAAAGCCGAGTTAATGATTAATTTGAATGATCGCTCTGAGTATACAAAAGATTGTATGACTTGGACGATAAAGAATGAATCCTGAGGTATGACATTTAGTTGTTAGAAAGCCGTAAGGAATAAGAAATTGACTTAACGAACATTATAGTTTGATAGTTTGGATAACTTAAGATAAGGTTAGGTTATAGTATAATCGTAACCTTTGATGGTTTACATATGGGAGCTGGTCTAAATAATTCCTTCAGAGAGCGAAGGTATATAAGAAACTGGTAACCGATCTAACTCACTATGATGGCAGTGTAGATGAGACAGGAACTTGTTTGTTGGTTATTTGTGAGAAACCACTCAGAGTACCATATGGACTACTAGTAGTGAAGCGATGTATGCTGAATCCTATAGAAGTTATAAGAAGAAGAAAAGAATGTAAATCATCAAAGATGATGAACGTTTTGAGTAAGACATCTCCGTATGTCATGAAGTCGTAAGCCTGTAATGAAAGTTGGTAGCGTAAACTTAGGTTGCAAGAACGCGAACCCTAAAAAGTAAAGTTAAGTAAACCAATGTGTAAGTTCTAAATATGACTAATTGGTATTTATGTTTTCTCCTTATGTGTTATATAGGAATTGGAATGAGCAGTTCAGCGTAAGCTGTAGCTGTGTGTAAGGCAAGTTTCCTAACTTCATTCATATTCTAAATGAATACTAGTTTCTTAAACTTCTCAGATGTTGAACTTGAGAAGTTCTGTCTATGTACGAATGTGAGATATTTGTACAAGGTGGTAGAACGTATGAGGCCTTGAGCCAAAATATGAACAATTCGGTGTTTCTATGGTATGAACTGTTCTGTGATTGAGCTGTTCAATACAAGTATGTTCTGTTTATATATGAACCGTTATTGTTAAGTATGTGCTAATGATTATAGCCAGACAGGATGTGTTTGAAAAAGGTAGAGGAATGAAAGTATTTTAAAGTGAAATTGACGGATGTTTTAAGATGATAGGAATCGAGACTTTTCCTATTATTCAAGTTGCTTCATAACCTTTATTCGGTTATCGAAGTCCTATTATGACTTGCTGGGTAATTGAATGCTCACACTTGCTTTAAATGAAAAATATTTTCAGCGAACGAGGTTAGAAGAACTTAAGGATCCCGTAAAGATCAAGTTGACAGTATCCAGGTGAAGTGCCATTCAGAATATGAATGAGTGAGAAGATCAAGTAAAGACTTGTAACGTAGAAAGATGAAATTGAACTATAGACTAGTTTAATGAACTGTTATGTATCCTTGGTGGCGGATAAAAGCCACTCTTGTACGATGAAATAAATATTGTAATTATCATTATTTGTAATGAAAGATGTTATAAGGTTTTTAGAACCTGGGTTTTGAGGATATACGTTGTTATATTTCAGTATATAATGATGTATGTTTGGTAAAAAGTGGGATCGTGGCGTACGAAATTTGGGTGTAAAAATAGACCATATTTCGGGGCGTTATAAGTGGTATTAAAGCTGATAGTTTATAAACCATAGGTAGGAGTACCTAAGACTATAATCGAAGAGAGAAGGATAAGAAGATCACCACGTGATCATAGTGAATCATAGTAACAGATGAGCTGTTAAACGATGAATGATTTATAGCTAATGCTATGAATGAAGGGTACTACGAAGTGGTACGGGAAGAAGAACTCAGATTGAGTTGTAAAGGTTAGCATACGAATTAAAAAAAATTCGTATTAAATAAAGAGAACTTTAGAAGTTGTAAAATTTCAATTGAGGACTCATGTGATAGCTGAGTTGTATGAACCTTTGTTATGGGCAGAGGTTTGTACTCGGTGTAACAATTGCTTAGCTTATTACAGTGATAATAATTAGAATTGGTCGCGCTATTAAGATGTATATGACGAGAAGGTGAATCTTTTCTCATGTATATACTTGATAGGTAGAGAACGATAAGGTAGGTGCGAGTTCTTGAAACTCATACTTATGGTAGGTTCGTGATTCATAATAATATGGTATGTTTTTGAACTTCTCAGCGAATGGATGCCTATGGTCTGACTGGATAGTTCTTAAACTTATAGTATTGTGAAAAGTTCTTGAACTCATAATGTGTGCTAAGTTGATGGACTATACTAATATATAAGGATATTTAGACTGAAAACAAGTTTTTTTCAGTAGGATTAGTATTGAAGGTGCTAGAGAAGATTAAGTATTGTCGTAGTAAGACAATGAAGGTAGATGGAGAATAGGATATTCCAAGTCATCTAGCTATGCTAGATTTCGTAGTTTATTAAACTCGTGCTGATATGTACATTTTGTAAAGGAAAGAATTGGTTCAACTTTTGGAACCAATGGATTTTAAAAGATCTATTCTTGGTATGTCTATGCTAATTATTTCGGCTAGACAGAAATTGATTTGAAATATCAAAATGAATTTTATATCATCAGTGCATTAAATGCAAGGATGGAAAAAGATGGAGTTCTTAATGCAATTGAACCTGATGTTGGATGTGATCTTAGGATCAACAACCCGCTATGGTATGATGTATAATGACGAAGTCATATACTGGCGAAATCCTCAACGTACTGTGAAAAGTACGGTATCATGACGTCATAAAACGTTTTGATGTATTGCAAAAAGAATTTAAAGAAGTAGTCGATGTCAATTGAGTTGACTAGACGAATGTTTCAAGTTGATGTCCAATTTATTGGTATGGTCTAAGCTAATTATTTTGGCTAAGACAAATGGTATGTTATGTTTAAAAGAAAATCGAGCTTTCTTTGAAGAAGTTGTGCCAAACCAAATTATTTTGGTGTGGAATGTAATGATTAAGTCTGAGGTGAACATATCCCGAAATGGGGTATACGATGGGTAAGAGGTAGTTTGCTTTCTTTGTGATTGTAAGCAGACCGTGGAAGAAAGGTTACGGCGTTATGCTGTTAAACCTAATAAAAGTTCATGCTCGATTTGACCCCTCAGCAAAAGTATGAAACGTTTTAAAAGAAAATTTTATATTCCTCGTTATTCCTTCTACTTCATGATTCTTGATAGGTTATGGAGGTTAGGAATGATGGAAAGATAAGAACTTCGTTGAAGGGAAGTTGAGATAAAGGGTAAGTAAAAATTTCGAGGACAAAATTCTGTGAAGAAGGGGAGAATGTGAGGACCCCGGTAAGGTGTAGTTTTAAGAAATTCCGAGGATGTAATTTTTATAAGGAGGGAAGAATGTAACGACCCGAAAATTTGAGTTGTCCCGAATTTAAGTTTAAAGAATTAGTTATTAATAAAAGGAATTTTTATTAATAATATTATGTGCTATGTGTTTATTAATCGTTCTAGAACCTAGGATGATTATAAGTCGGGAGGATTCTGGCTACGAGTTAGACTGAACGAGTAAGAATTTTCAAGACGAAAATAAAAATTTTCCGGGAAAAAAAATATTTCTGGGGAAAAAGAAGAAATAGGCACTATTCACCCGACTTATCCCTAAGGGTTAGGGTTTGAAGAACCTAAGCTTTTCTGAGAGTTCGGTATGTCGAAATGACATTCCGTCGAAAGATTTAACGATAATATATCGTGAAAAGTTAAGTATGTAACGACCGAGAAATTCGGATCTTATTGTAAAATGATTTTATTAATTTAAATAATAATAAAATCTTATTCTATGTGTTATCAAGATGGTTGTCGTTATATAACCTAGTGACGTTGGAATGTCGTAGTATTTGAGCTACGTGGATGAATTAAAGTGTTTAAATTTTCAAGACGAAAATAAAAGTTTTTTGAGAAATTTTCTGAAAAACACTATTCATCGGCATTGGCTCGGGGTATAATTTTGGATTTCCGAGAAATACGTAATGATGGAATAATAAGGTGAGATGGATTATGTAATAAAAATCTAGTTATGGAAAAAATGATATTTCGCTTGTGGACTTAATTTATAAACGTTAAGGAAGGCAAAATAGTAATGAATATGTAATAATGGTATGATACTTATGTATTGTACAAAGAAATGGAAATGAGTATAATATGAAGTATTATACGAGTTTGTATGAAGGATGAAATTTCGTATATAAATTCTATAGGAATTAGAATACGAAAATAATACATAAACTATGAGTATATGTATTAAGAAATGTTAATGGACTTGGAAGATTGGTTAACAATTATATACAAGTCCAAGTGAATTAAAGGGAGAGGCCCAATTATTAATTAATGAACCAATTAGTGTTTATTAATTTATAGCCAAAGGTTAATTTAATCCAAGCCCAAGCTAGAGTCCAATGAATGGGTTGACCCATGGGGCAAACCATATCAATATGGTTAATATGTGGTGATCAAGTTAATGTGATGACCAAGACTTAAGAGTATTGACCAAGTTAAATGAGTAATGACCAAGCAAAGGATAAGAGAGTGGTTAGCAAGTAATGAATAGTAAGGAGGTGGCTTAAGGAGGTGGGATGTTCTAAAGACCAAACTACCCTAACTTTTCAAGTTCTATAAATAGAGAAGACTTACAAGCCATTTGTTGGTTGTTCAAATAATCCAACACTTCTAAAGTGCTCAAGTGTTAGAGAGAATAAGCTAGCAATAAGTCATTTCCATAAGCCAAGAAGAATAAGCAAGCTACTTACCAAGACAACAAAGAGTAAGACTTCTTCTCAATTATCATCTATCTCTACCATGATAGGGTAATAAGAAAAGTTGAATTAAGAAACATGAGTGATAAGAAGCAAGAAGATTATGTAAGTCATGGACTTGAGCCACATAAGTTGGTAATAAGTCATTTAAGCTAACATAAGTTATAAACTTATGTGAAGATAATATGAACTTATAAGGAGTTTATTAAGAGAATTGATATAAAGGTAAAAGAATTTATATGATCATATGTATCATGGATACCTAAGTAAAGTTATATGTGAAGCACATGTAAAGTATGATGATTAAGAAACTCTAATTGTCATAAGTCATGAATAATCAAATCGTAGGTAGTTTATAATTTGATAAGTTATAAGCTCATGAGGAGTCAGAGTCCAACAATGAAAATAAGTTGTTGTATTATATATGTTAAGATATTCACATGATGAATGAAGTTCATTTGTAATGTTGAACAAATCGTAAGAATGAAGTTTTGCCAGAAATTGCACGATTGGACGATAATCGTCGAATTCGTAAAATTCTCGGAATGGAAGTCAAATTTTGCGTTTAATCATGGAATCATTGTTTTAAAATGGAGTTAAGTCATATTTGGCAATTAAGAGTTGCGAACTCGAAAATGACCGGATTCCGACTTAGAACGAAGAAACGAGCGTTGAACATTCACGAACGTTTATCGTTTCGTTAAAAAATGAACCAATAGGTGAATTTTTAGCAAACGAAGTCAAATAGATAAAATTCTTGGATGATCATGTAGATTACGAAATTTGTGAACCGTAGGCTTTTGAACGAGCCAATTCGGACTTATAACGAAGAAGTTATGCGTCCGAGAAGTTCACAAAATTTCAAAACTGAAATTATTTTCTGGTGCACAGAGTTGGCGCCGCGGCGCCAACCCAAGGCAAAAGACCCGCGCCCCAGCGCCATGCACAGTACGAAAAACCTCTAGAGAGTGGCGCTGCAGCGTGGCCCATTACGTAAGGACTCGCGCCCCAGCGCCAAGTCCGGGACATGCTAGGATATGGCTCGCGCCGCAGGGCGAGATGTAAGTATAGGACCGGCGCCGCAGCGCCAGTCTCAGAACAAAGATAGTAATGAAGGTTTTTAAGTACAAAGAAAGAAAATGGAAATAAACACAAACTAAAGCAAGGTAATGTAACATTGTTTAAACTTTGTTAAACCTTAAGGAATGTAATGTAAAGGTTAAGATAACCTAGTCGAATATAAATGCAATTGGTAATGCTAAACTGGAATGAATAGTAACTGAATCTAATACACGATTAGATTGAAATGAAGGGTATGATATAGTCATATACATATTTGATTATATGTGACCTAATGTAAAGTCAATATTTGATCATGTATTGTGGAGACTTGAACGACTTGAACATAAAGATAATTTATCGTAGCAGACGCTAAAGGCAAGTATTCTAACTCTTATTTCAGTTCAATCTGAACAAGTTTAAGATTCATGTATTCTTTCGCATGAATTGAAGTATGTTGAGGTTAAAGCCAATCCCCTTTGGCTAGACTTGATAATCTACTCTTTCATTATCAAATGTTGCTATTTTTTTTTGTCAACTACTTGATATGGTTTTCAAAAAGAAGACTGAAATGTTAAACAAATATTTTTTCGGTAAAACGACAGGCACATTAGGTTGCCAAATGATTAAATGTACATACGTTTAATGGATGTAGTGTTGATCAACATAGAGTACAATAGGCTGATCACCTAGAAGTGCTCGTAAGTAATATCGGGCTTACGGAACTCGTTCCGGGTTGTCCTTTTCAATAAAGAATGAATACTCGAGGTCTTTGACCGGAGTGAATGTTTTACTAAATATTGTTGTTATTGTAAAACATTTTGAAAGAAAAGATGAAGTGCTACTTTGAATTATCAATAGTACTTCATAACTATTGTTCAATTATTGAAGATATACGATTTGTATGTGTCAAGCATGTTGTTATTGAATTGTTATACTTGCTGAGCTAGCCATGCTCACTCTTGCTTGAACCATATGAATGCAGCTAAGACTGAACGTCCCAAAGGATCAAAAAGGGATAAAGGAAAAGCTAAGGCAGATTGTTAAGCTGTCTTGTAATAGTATAGGTCTATTGTTATAATGTAACTGATATTATGACAAAGAACCTTTGTAATGGGTATAGAACCTGGGAAATTGTAAATATCACTTTAATATATAGAAGTTATATTCGTTCTTTGAGACTATTCAATTGGATGAATGTATAAATGTTGTATAGTATAGCACCATCTGTCGGGTTAGAAGATACCCGGATTTGGGGGCGTTATAAGCTGGTATCAAAACATAGGTTATAAAACTTAAGGGAGAAAATAGAACCTTAAGTCATAACCTTAAGAAAAGAAGTAAAAGATGGAAAGTAACCTTATAAAAATTCTTTATATTATGTTATGTGTTTTTATTATTTACTGACGTGTTCTAATCAAACTATATTGTTTTATTGTAGATGTCAGGAGAAAATGATATGTATAGAGACATACAGTTAGTGAGCGAGAATTCGGTTAATCGGGTAGAGATACTACCAAATCCTGTAGCCGTAGAACCAGAAGTGGTGACAATCAAGCCTGGAGACTCAGAAGATTTAGACTACATGTCTATATTTGATGGCATGATAGAGGAGGAGGTGGACGTGATGTCCTTTGATCAGGTTCCACCTACAGAGGAATTGTCTATGGGAGAATCAATGAAGGCATTGTTTATGTCAGTATTGGATTGAAATATCCATTACTGCCAAGAGGTTAAGGAGTTGAAAGAGGAACTCCAAGCTGTCCGGGAGGACAAGGCTAGTATGGAAGGAATATGGGAAGAGGAGCACGATGATAGAGTCCTAGCTATGGACAAGGTCCGAGATTTGAAAGAAGAAGTCTTTGAGCTCAAGTAGGAGCTAAAGTCTAAACAGTGGAAGTTGGAGAGGATGTCCTATATACATAGGAGTTCTCATGTAGATTTCCAGCAGCAGTTAGCTGGATATTAGATAGAAGTAGGACAGACCCGTCATACCATCAGTAGAGATGTTGTTGCCGGTTTGGCCAGAGCAGACTTTGAGAATGCCTTACGGCAAATGTAATCTAGCAATAGCTAGAGTAGCTTAGATATGTAAATATTATATATCTAGTAGTGACGTAAAACCCTCTTTTGTATAAACAAAGGGTAGTCTTGTGTAAAATCCCAATTTTTGGAAAGTAATTGCGGGATGGTAATGTAATCAGCAAGGCTGAGTAATGTAAAACAATGTAGTATTATACTACAAGTTATGAATCAATATAAGTCTTTTTATAGAAAATATTGAGTAGTGAACATGAATTATTGTTTTCTTATAAATAATAACAAACCAACAAGAATAATATAATAATGATGTGTTGTTTTCTTAACAGCAAAATGCCACCAAGAAGGAGACAACGAAATCAAGATACAAATGTTAACCAACCGGAGGGTGGTCCAGTTAATCCAATGCAGGAGTTCGTTAATCTTTTAACGACTGCATTTAATAGAGCGGGGGCTAATGTACCTGTGATTCCGGGAGTAGTATGAGCTACTACTTTTAAGGATTTTAAAAGTGTATGTCCGCCGGAGTTCAAAGGAACTACGGACCCTATAGAAGCCCAGACTTGGGTAAAAGAAATCGAGAAAGCATTTGTAATAGCAAATATTGAGGAGGGTCAAAAGGTTGCCTTTGCAACCTATTTGATGAAAGGAGAGGCCAACTTCTGGTGGGAGGCAAACCAGGCTAGGGCCAATATAGGAAATCTAACATGGGAGAGGTTTAATGAGATTTTCTTCGAGAACTATTTTCCCACGAGTATGCAAGGGAGGATGGAAATGAGGTTTCTTGAATTGAAACAAGGGGAGATGACAGTTCCTCAGTATGCTGCCAAGTTTAATGAACTGGCACGATTTGCTCCACATCAAGTGGACACTGAAGTGAGAAAGGCTAAAACATTTGAGCAGGGCTTGAAACCCTGGCTCTATAGCCGAATCTCGGTGTTCTAAAGTACTTCCTTTGGAACCATACTAGAAAAGGCAATCATTGCCGAAGGTGGGAATGAGGCTCTCAGCCAGTACCACAAGGATAAGAAAAACAAGGGCAAGGTGGATGGAGGAACCAAGACTGAGGGAGTCAGTGGAAGTGGAAACGGTCAAAAGAGGAAGGGATTTAACTCTGGGAATACCGGAGTAAAACAAGGGGATTCTAAGAGAAGGATGGAGGCCTGTAAAACCTGCGGGAAGACTCACTTAGGAGTCTGTCTCAAAGGAAAGTCAGTATGTTATAATTGTGGACAAGAAGGGCACATTTCGCCTAACTGTCCAAATCCGAAGAAAAACAAAGGATGTTTTGTATGTGGATCAACTGACCACATAGCAAAGAATTGCCCGAAAAAGGGGACAGAAGGGAATAAGGGAACTAATAGCGGGAAGTTAGCTATTAGTGGTCCATCTCAGCCAGGTAAATCAATGGCTCGCACTTTTAATATGACGGTCCAAGATGCTGTGGCGTCAGGGGAGGTAGTTATAGGTATTATTCCGATCAATAACATAAATGCATATGTGCTTTTTGATTCGGGTGCTACTTGTTCGTTTATAGCATATGATTTTGCTAGATAATTAGAATTATTTCCCGAAAAATTACCTATACCTTTGAATAGTAAGGTAGCAAATGAAGAGATAATTCCTGTTGAAACTATTCATAGGAGTTGTTGCGTAGAGGTACGGGGTTGTAAGTTATCAGTAGATTTAATACCGATAAAGTTAGGAGAATTCGACATAATTCTCGGAATGGATTGGTTAATTAATCATGGAGCAATTATAGATTGCCAAAAGAAATGTGTGAGAATCAAGTCGTTGAAGCAACTTCCTGTAGTATTTTACGGTAGTAAGTTGCCGGGACGTCCGTGTTGCCTTACGATGACACAAACTAGAAAATTATTAAGGAAAGGTTGTGTGGGTTACCTTTACCATGTTGTGGATACCCAAAGAGTGGGAGCAACCATGGAACAAATACCTATAGTAAATGAGTTCATGGATGTATTTCCAAGTGAGTTACCGGGGTTACCGCCGGATAGGGAGATCGAATTTGTGATAGACGTTGTGCCAGGAGCGGCACCAGTCTCAAGGGTACCGTATCGTATGGCACCTATGCAAATGAAAGAACTAATGGTTCAGCTACTGGAATTATTGGACAGAAAGTACATTCAACCAAGTATTTCTCCGTGGGGGGCACCAGTGTTGTTTGACAAGAAGAAAGACGGATCGTTAAGGCTTTGTATCGACTATCGGGAGTTAAACAAGTTAACGATAAAGAATAAATATCCATTGCCCAGGATCAATGATCTCTTTGATCAATTAAAAGGGGCAAAGTATTTTTCTAAAATAGATTTGCGGACGGGGTATCATCAGTTGAAAGTTAAGAAGGAAGATGTACCAAAGACGGCATTCAGGACTCGTTATGGTTATTACGAGTTTCTGGTGATGTCATTTGGGTTGACAAATGCGCCTGCTGTATTTATGGATATGATGAACAGAGTGTTCAAACCATATTTGGACAAGTTCGTCGTTGTGTTTATCAATGATATTCTAGTCTATTCTAAGACGCCAGAAGATCATGCTGAACACTTAAGATTAGTGTTGGAGACACTAAGGAAGGAGAAGTTATATGCGAAATTCACCAAATGTGAATTTTAGCTGGAAAAGGTGCAGTTTTTAGGTCATGTCATTGACCAAGAAGGGATTTCAGTAGATCCAGTGAAGGTGGAAGTAGTGATGAATTGGGAATAACCGAAAACGCCGACTGAGGTGCGGAGTTTCCTAGGGTTAGCAGGGTACTATCGAAGATTTATCCAAGATTTTTCGAAGATAGCTACCCCGTTGACTAATTTGACAAGGAAGACGGTGAAATACGTGTGGACGGATAAATGCGAAGACAGTTTTCAAGAACTGAAGAAAAGATTAAGTGAAGCGCCTGTTTTGTCCTTTCCAGATGACACAGGAAATTTTGTAGTGTACAGTGATGCTTCGCATAGAGGACTTGGTTGTGTGCTTATGCAGCATGACAAAGTCATTACGTATGCGTCACGACAGTTGAAGGATTATGAGAAAGTTTATCCTACTCATGATCTGGAACTGGCTGCAGTAGTGTTTGCCCTAAAGATATGGAGACATTATCTTTGTGGGGAAAATTGTGAGATATATACGGACCATAAAAGTCTAAAGTATATCTTCACTCAGAAGGATTTAAATATGAGACAAAGAAGATGGTTAGAGTTGATAAAGGATTATGATTGTGAAATCCTGTATCACCCTGGAAAGGCCAATATAATTGCCGACGCCTTAAGTAGGAAGGGTCGGGAAAAGTTGTCTATGTTAACAACTCAAAATGAGTTAATAACAAAGATGGCTAGGATGGAATTAGAGGTAAAGTTGCCAATTGAGGCGGAGCAGAGACTGTTTACGACGGAGATGCAGTCTACCATCGTAGAAAGAGTTAAGGAAGTACAACTCACGACAGACGAGTGTAATCAAATGAAGAAGCGGTTATCCGAGAAGGAAGATGCTAAGTATAGTCTTGATAATGAAGGATTATTAAGATTTGAGGGAAGAATTTGGGTTCCGAATGAGACGGAATTAAAGGAGCAAGTGTTACAAGAAGCTCATAATTTGAGGTACTCGATACATCCTGGTAGCACTAAGATGTATCAAGACCTTCGACAGAGTTTTTAGTGGCCGAACATGAAGAGAGAAATAGCAGAGTATGTGAGTAGGTGCTTGACTTATCAAAAAGTTAAGGCCAAACATCAATGACCCAGTGGCTTAATACAGTCATTGGAGATTTCAGAATGGAAGTGGGAGCATATTACGATGGATTTCGTGGTGGGACTTCCGACAACTAATAAAAGATATGATGCGATTTGGGTAATAGTGGACCGGTTGACGAAGTCGGCTCACTTTTTTCCAATTAGGGTCAAGTATAACTTGGACCAATTAGCTAAACTTTATGTTAAGGAAATCATTTCCTGACATGGAGTACCGGTATCGATTGTGTCAGATCGTGATCCACGATTCACATCAAACTTTTGGAGGAGTTTGCAAGAGCAGTTGGGAACACAGCTGAAGTTAAGCACGGCTTATCATCCTCAGACTGATGGGCAGAGCGAGAGAATAATTCAGACGTTAGAAGACATGTTGAGGTCTTGCGTCATGGATTTCAAGGGTAGTTGGGATGATCACCTACCACTAGTAGAGTTTGCGTATAACAATAGTTATCATGCAAGCATAGGTATGCCGCCTTATGAAGCTCTGTATGGAAGAAAATGCAGAACACCTATGTGTTGGGATGAGGCGGGAGAACGCCGTATGCTAGGACCAGAATTGGTGAAGCAGACAGTGGAAGTGGTAAAGTTAATTCAGATGCGTCTCGTCACAGCTCAGGACAGACATAAAAAGTATGCGGACTCACATAGACTAAGTCGAGAGTTTGAAGTGGGTTCGTATGTGTTTCTAAAAGTATCTCCCTGGAAAGGAAAGATACGTTTTGGAAAGAAAGGAAAGTTAAGTCCAAGGTTTATAGGACCTTTTGAAGTGTTAAAACGGGTGGGAGAGGTAGCTTATATGATAGCATTACCTCCAGACCTAGAGCGGATACATAACGTGTTTCACATAGCTGTATTACGTCCATATAAGCCGAACTATAAGCATGTAATCGAGTATGAGCCAATTCATATCGAGAAGGACTTAACGTATGAGGAGTTGTCGATGCAAATCATTGATAAAAAGGAACAAGTTCTGAGGAACAAGATAATACCATCAGTGAAGGTATTATGGAGGAACCACGATGCTGAAGAAGCAACGTGGGAACTAGAAGAAAAGATGAAGAAAAATTTTTCTCATCTATTTGATTAAAGTATGATGAGATTCTGGGGATAGAATCTTTATAAGGGGGGAAGAATGTAACGACCGAGAAATTCGGATCTTATTGTAAAATGATTTTATTAATTTAAATAATAATAAAATCTTATTCTATGTGTTATCAAGATGGTTGTCGTTATATAACCTAGTGACGTTGGAATGTCGTAGTATTTGAGCTACGTGGATGAATTAAACTGTTTGAATTTTCAAGACGAAAATAAAAGTTTTTCGAGAAATTTTCTGAAAAACACTTTTCATCGGCATTGGCTCGGGGTATAATTTTGGATTTCCGAGAAATACGTAATGATGGAATAATAAGGTGAGATGAATTATGTAATAAAAATCTAGTTATGGAAAAAATGATATTTCGCTTGTGGACTTAATTTATAAACGTTAAGGAAGGCGAAATAGTAATGAATATGTAATAATGTTATGATACTTATGTATTGTACAAAGAAATGGAAATGTGTATAATATGAAGTATTATACGAGTTTGTATGAAGGATGAAATTTCGTATATAAATTCTATAGGAATTAGAATACGAAAATAATACATAAACTATGAGTATATGTATTAAGAAATGTTAATGGACTTGGAAGATTGGTTAACAATTATATACAAGTCCAAGTGAATTAAAGGGAGAGGCCCAATTATTAATTAATGAACCAATTAGTGTTTATTAATTTATAGCCAAAGGTTAATTTAATCCAAGCTCAAGCTAGAGTCCAATGAATGGGTTGACCCATGGGGCAAACCATATCAATATGGTTAATATGTGGTGATCAAGTTAATGTGATGACCAAGACTTAAGAGTATTGACCAAGTTAAATGAGTAATGACCAAGCAAAGGATAAGAGAGTGGTTAGCAAGTAATGAATAGTAAGGAGGTGGCTTAAGGAGGTGGGATGTTCTAAAGACCAAACTACCCTAACTTTTCAAGTTCTATAAATAGAGAAGACTTACAAGCTATTTGTTGGTTGTTCAAATAATCCAACACTTCTAAAGTGCTCAAGTGTTAGAGAGAATAAGCTAGCAATAAGTCATTTCCATAAGCCAAGAAGAATAAGCAAGCTACTTACCAAGACAACAAAGAGTAAGACTTCTTCTCAATTATCATCTATCTCTACCATGATAGGGTAATAAGAAAAGTTGAATTAAGAAACATGAGTGATAAGAAGCAAGAAGATTATGTAAGTCATGGACTTGAGCCACATAAGTTGGTAATAAGTCATTTAAGCTAACATAAGTTATAAACTTATGTGAAGATAATATGAACTTATAAGGAGTTTATTAAGAGAATTGATATAAAGGTAAAAGAATTTATATGATCATATATATCATGTATACCTAAGTAAAGTTATATGTGAAGCACATGTAAAGTATGATGATTAAGAAACTCTAATTGTCATAAGTCATGAATAATCAAATCGTAGGTAGTTTATAATTTGATAAGTTATAAGCTCTTGAGGAGTCAAAGTCCAACAATGAAAATAAGTTGTTGTATTATGTATGTTAAGATATTCACATGATGAATGAAGTTCATTTGTAATGTTGAACAAATCGTAAGAATGAAGATTTGCCAGAAATTGCACGATTCGACGACAATCGTCGAATTCGTAAAATTCTCGGAATGGAAGTCAAATTTTGCATTTAATCATGGAATCATTGTTTTACAATGGAGTTAAGTCATATTTGGCAATTAAGAGTTGCGAACTCGAAAATGACCGGATTCCGACTTAGAACGAAGAAACGAGCGTTGAACGTTCACGAACGTTTATCGTTTCGTTAAAAAATGAACCAATAGGTGAATTTTTAGCAAACGAAGTCAAATAGATAAAATTCTTGGATGATCATGTAGATTACGAAATTTGTGAACCGTAGGCTTTTGAACGAGCCAATTCGGACTTATAACGAAGAAGCTATGCGTCCGGGAAGTTCACAAAATTTCAAAACTGAAATTATTTTCTGGTGCAAAGAGTTGGCGCCGCGGCGCCAACCCAAGGCAAAAAACCCGCGCCCCAGCGCCATGCACAGTAAGAAAAACCTCTAGAGAGTGGCGCCGCAGCTCGGCCCATTACATAAGGACTCGCGCCCCAGCGCCAAGTCCGGAACATGCTAGTATAAGGCTCGTGCCGCAGCGCGAGATGTAAGTATAGGACCGGCGCCGCAGCGCCAGTCTCAGAACAAAGATAGTAATGAAGGTTTTTAAGTACAAAGAAAGAAAATGGAAATAAACACAAACTAAAGCAAGGTAATGTAACATTGTTTAAACTTTGTTAAACCTTAAGAAATGTAATGTAAAGGTTAAGATAACCTAGTCGAATATAAATGCAATTTGTAATGTTAAACTGGAATGAATAGTAACTGAATCTAATACACGATTAGATTGAAATGAAGGGTATGATATAGTCATATACATATTTGATTATATGTGACCTAATGTAAAGTCAATATTTGATCATGTATTGTGGAGACTTGAACGACTTGAACATAAAGATAATTTATCGTAGCAGACGCTAAAGGCAAGTATTCTAACTCTTATTTCAGTTCAATCTGAACAAGTTTAAGATTCATGTATTCTTTCGCATGAATTGAAGTATGTTGAGGTTAAAGCCAATCCCCTTTGGCTAGACTTGATAATCTACTCTTGCATTATCAAATGTTGCTATTTTTTTTGTTAACTACTTGATATGGTTTTCAAAAAGAAGACTGAAATGTTAAACAAATGTTTTTTCGGTAAAACGACAGGCACGTGAGGTTGCCAAATGATTAAATGTACATACGTTTAATGGATGTAGTGTTGATCAACATAGAGTACAATAGGCTGATCACCTAGAAGTGTTCGTAAGTAATATCGGACTTACGGAACTCGTTCCGGGTTGTCCTTTTCAATAAAGAATGAATACTCGAGGTCTTTGACCGGAGTGAATATTTTACTAAATATATATTGTTGTTATTGTAAAATATTTTGAAAGAAAAGATGAAGTGCTACTTTGAATTATCAATAGTACTTCATAACTATTGTTCAGTTATTGAAGATATACGATTCGTATGTGTCAAGCATGTTTTTATTGAATTGTTATACTTGCTGAGCTAGCCATGTTCACTCTTGCTTGAACCATATGAATGCAGCTAAGACTGAACGTCCCGAAGGATCAAAAAGGGATAAAGGAAAAGCTAAGGCAGATTGTTAAGCTGTCTTGTAATAGTATAGGTTTATTGTTATAATGTAACTGATATTTTGACAAAGAACCTTTGTAATGGGTATAGAACCTGTAAAATTGTAAATATTACTTTAATATATAGAAGTTATATTCGTTCTTTGAGACTATTCAATTGGATGAATGTATAAATGTTGTACAGTATAGCACCATCTGTCGGGTTGAAAGATACCCGGATTTGGGGCGTTACAAAGTAAGCCGATAAAAGTTTTTTTCGAAAAACGTGCAGAAATCGGACGAAATAAAAACGACGAAAAGTATTGTTATGTACTTTTCACTCGTTTAACTACTTTAGGGGAAAACGTGAAGGAAAATGCTTAACGCCAAAAAGTGTTTTTCAGTTTTTCAAAAATTCAAAGAATACGTAAAAGTTAATCGGCAAAGGAAAAACGAAATATCCAAAAATATTTGGATTCCGAGAATCGCAGTTTTCGAACTGTCAGACGAAACCCGAAATACAGAACCACGAAACTTCTAAGGGAAGTTTCGTGAATAGTAAGGAGGTGTATTGAGGAGGTGGGAATAGTATGGAGGTGTGAATAGTAAGGAGGTTTGGGGGCGAAATTACTATTTTGCCTTTAGCTTTGAAAATCTATAAATAGGAAGCTAAATTCATTTGTTTTGGATTTTAAAAATCCTATAACACTTGAGAGAGAGAGAGAGCTAGGATGGGAGGAAAGAGTAGGAGGAAAAGCTTGCTCGTGTGCAAACTTTGTCCAACGGAAGAAAATTAAAGGAGAACGGTATTCCGAAACCTAGTCTCTTATTAATTTTCTTTAAGTTTCTATGTTTAAAAGTATAACTTAATGAAGATAAGAAGTAGATGATGTTAGGGATGATTTTATATGGTTGAAATCGTAAGAAGATGAAGAAATAAGAATTAGAAGTTTATTTTATAAATTTCTTAACGAAGTATAAGACTCGCAATGAATTAGAACGATCTAAGGGGATTATATGAATAAGTAGGTGAAATAAGTAAGGAATGGTGTTCTATAACATCAAATTCCTAGAAAAAGTGAAATCGTAATCCAAAATATCAATTAAAAATGAAGAACACGAAGAACACGCGAAGAACACGAAGAACGTTGTTGATTGACAAATATAAAGCCATCGTAGGATAATTGTTGTTGATGGACAACTTTAAAACCATCGCGTACAAGTTAGATTCTTATTGCTTGGTTAGGAACGGTAGAAACGTTTATGAAGAACAGATTAAAACATAGCTATAATGAAGTTATGGCAAAAATTTCATAAAAGACGAATGAGAATTAGAAAGTTAGTAAATGAACCCGAACGTGTAGGGTTTCATAAGGAAGTAAGAGAACATAGAAAACGTGAGTCATGGACTCAAGAACGAACAAGTTTCGCGTTCGGATGACCGAGTTACGGATGAACAAGCGAAGAACGTTAAAAATATAAAAATGATCGAAGGGTGATGATCAAGCCAATCGAATGGCATGATAACGGATTCAGAATGAAGTTCTGTCCAAGGGGTATTGAAGTACGTAAGATAAGGAAGAGAATGGCTTTGGAACAACCTCGTTCATAGTTATAACGAAGAACATACGAGATCTTAAAGTAAGCATCTCAAATGTGATGCAAGACTTAGAAATTTTTTTAGGATTTAGGCTCGGCGCCGCAACGCCAGTTATGCCTTGAGAGGCGGCGGCGCAGCGCTAGGCCGAGGAGGTTGTGCACTGCTAACTCGCGCCGCAGCGAGAGAGGAAAGGAAGAGTTTGGCGCTGCAGCGCTAGACTAAGGAAGAGAGGTGACCTGGGCTTGTGCCGCAGTCCGAGAGATAAAGGAGAGAGTGGCGCCGCAGCGCTGGTGTGGGGAAAAAGCCAGAGATGAGCTTTTAATTGCTCAGCTCTTGGGGGAAATATAAAGGAAGATAAAGAACATAATGATCAATTAATGTAACACTTAATCAAGTGAATTAAACCTGTTGTAAAGGTTGAACGGAAAGATTAAATGAGATTAATAGACAAAGATTGTAGGTGCGGGTTACGAAACCGATATCCTGGGACCGTAGTCGCGATGAACGAACGTGAGGGATTGCTATGATTGTGATTCCTTAGACGTTGAGTGATAAAGGTAATGAATAAAATTTTGATGTTATGTGGTGGTAATGAGAGATAAGTGTAAAGCGTATAGACGCTGTGAACGCAACTTTGTTGCGATGAACGATCGGTCTTAGCATACAACGATTAGTATGGCTTCGACACTAAGAACGAGTAATGAACATGGGGTTCATGTAATGGATAATGAGAGTATTACGTAAGATATGAATGGTATCAAGAAAGCCGTAACGAACGATAATACGATTAATGGAAGCCGATAGTGATTCAGATGGAGAATGTTAGAATGAAATGTAAGTGTTGAACACTTTAACCGACGTGAAGGTTGAGTGTACGCAAATACTAAACGGATAGAACCTACACCCCGTGTATGGTTTGACCGTAAGATAATGAAGATAAATGATTAAACCATGAATGGTAAAGAACTAAATTAAGACAATGACGTTAACGTAACAAAGCCGACTTAATGATTAATTTGAATGATCGCTCTGTGTATATAAAAGATTGTATGACTTGGACAATAAAGAGTGAATCCTGAGGTATGGCATCTAGTTTTCAGAAAGCCGTAAGGAATAAGAAATTGACTTAACGAACATTATAGTTTGATAGTTCGGATAAGTTAAGATAAGGTTAGGTTGTAATACAATAATAACCTTTGTTGGTTGACATATGGGAGCTGGGCTAAACAATTCCTTCATAGAGCGAAGGTATATACGAAACTGGCAACCGATCTAACTCAGTGTGATGGTAGTGTAGATGAGACAAGAACTTATTTGTTGGTTATTTGTGGGAAACCACTCAGAGTACCATATGGACTACTAGCAGAGAAACGATGTGTGATGAATCTTATAGAAGCTATAAGAAGAAGATAAGAATGTAAATCATCAAAGATGATGAACTTTTTGAGTAAGACATCTCCGTATGTCATGAAGCCGTATGCCGATAATGAAAGTTGGTCGCATAAACTTAGGTTGCAAGAACGCAAACCCTAAGAAGAAAAGTTAAGTAAACCAATGCGCAAGTTCTAAATATGACTAATTGGTGTTTATGTTTTCTCCTTATGTGTTGTATAGGAATTAGAATGAGCAGTTCAACGTAAGTTGTAGCTGTGCGTAAGGCAAGTTTCCTAACTTCATTCATATTCTAAATGAATGCTAGTTTCTTAAACTTCTCAGATGTTGAACTTGAGAAATTCTGTCTATGTGCGAATGTGCGATATTTGTACAAGGTGGTATAACGTATGAGGCCTTGAGCCAAAATGTGAACACTTCGGTGTTTCTATGATATGAACTGTTCTGTGATTGAGCTGTTGAATACAAGTATGTTCTGTTTATACATGAACCATTATTGTTAAGTTTGTGCTAATGATTATAGCCAGACAGGATGCGTATAAAAAAGGTAAAGGAATGAAAGTATTTCAAAGTAAAATTGACTGATGTTTTAAGATGATAGAAATCGAGACTATTCCTATTATTCAAGCTGCCTCATAACCTTTGTTTGGTTATTGAAGTTCTAAAGTAACGTTTAAACTCTTAAAGTTATGTGTTTAACTGTTATGACTTGCTGGGCAATTGAATGCTCACACTTGATTTAAATGAAAAACATTTTCAGCGAACGAGGTTAGAAGAACTTAAGAATCCCGTAAAGATTAAGCTGACGGTATCCAGGTGAAGTGCCATTCAGAATGTGAATGAGCGAGAAGATCAAGTAAAAACTTGTAATGTAGAAAGATGAAATTGAACTATAGACTAGTTTAATGAACTATTATGTATCCTTGGTGGCGGATAAAAGTCACTCTTGTACGATGAAATAAATAATGTAATTATCATTATTTATAATGAAAGAGGTTATAAGGTTCTAGAACCTGGATTTTGAGGATGTTTGTTGTTATATTTCAGTATATAATGATGTATGTTTGGTAAGAAGTGGGACTGTGGCGTACGGAATTCGGGTGTGAAAATAGACCGGATTTCGGGGCGTTACAACGTACGAAGAAGTGCCTATTCAAATCCTTGATAAAAAAAGAGCAAGTTCTGAGGAACAAAGTTATACCTTCGATAAATGTGTTATGGAAGAACCGTGACGCCGAAGAAGCAACGTGGGAACTTGAAGAAAAGATAAAGAAGAATTACCCTCAGCTATTTATTTAATGTAAGACGAGATTCTAGGGACAAAATCCTTATAAGGGGGGAAGGATGTAACGACTGAGAAATTCGAATTTATTATAAAATAATTTTATTTAATTAAATAATGAGTAAAATTATATTATATGTTATTATTATGTGTTAGTAAGATGAAGATCGTTCTATAACCTAATTAAGTAAGAATTTCGTAGTATTATGGCTACGTGAAGGAATAATGGTGTTTGAATTTTCAAGACGAAAATAAAAGCTTTCCGAGAATTTTTCAAAAAACACTATTCACGAATTTCTGCTCGGGAATTATTTTTGAATTTCTAAGAAATACGTAATGATAGAATAATAAGGGAGGATGGATTATGTAATAATAATTCAAGTATGACAAACGTAGTTTTTCGCCCGTGTACTTAAATTGAGAATGTTAAGGAACGTAAGGATTGGAATAAATGATTATCGTATAATAGCGAGTATTATACGAGGTAATGAATACGAGTATGATACAAAGTATTATACGAGTATATATGAAAATTAGTATAACGTGTATGACGAAAGATTATATGAACTAGTATACGTAAAGGATACGAGGATTTTACGTTAAACGCTTTAATCCTATTACTTTGGATTTGTAAGATTTGTGTAGGAACCTTTGCAAGTCATAGTGGTATTATGTTAAGGCCCAATGAAATGAAAGGCAAGCCCAACATTAGGCCCAAAGGTAATTAAACCTCAAGCCCAAACTTAGAACCGGATCCGTGGATCGAACCGACGAGTAAACGGGTAAGAAAAACTGTAACGACCCCAAAATTCATACAGTTAAATTATCGACTTCGGTCGTTAATAACACGTCTAAATTTCGATTTTTACATCATTATTCGATGTTAAACTTAATAAAATGCAGAATAATTTAATCTTTTCTATCATCTTGCTTTAATTCCCTGAATCAAAACCTTTATCATTTACATATCTCTGAATCAATTTTAGTTTATGATTCGCTTCATCAAAGTTATTATATATATAAATATATATACTTACATACCAAATCGATATACTTTATACATCAGATAACTCAAACTTTAACTTTACAACTCAATATAAAATATACATACATAAAACATTGAGCACATCTCATGAACCTTAATCACGGTTTAAAGAGATAACAACTTTAGCTAAAATAATAATCTTTGTGTATTACATCTGATTCATGTACCACATAGTGTTACCTTCAATCCTTTAACTACAAAAATGGTTATTTGCAAGGTTGAGCTTGACAGCCCAGTAAATCTAACAGTTTTCATCCATCACATAGTACATAATAACATGCTTATCAAACATTTCATAAACATTGGACTAACATAACATACATGCTTAGTTCATATAACAAGTAAAGAGATTGAGTTCCTTACTCAATCAGCATTCATTACTCAATTAACGTAGTTATAAATTGACTTTAACGTTTCATACTTTCAACATATATACAACACATCATGCTCTTTGAAATAAAGATTTAAAACAGTTAATCAACAAGTTCACATAGAAAATAGGAATTGAAAGACTTGCCTTGATCGTTGTTTACCAATAACAGTTGTAGACACTCGAAATTTTCTATACACCTGTCACTAACATTACAGGAGAGCAGATTCGTCTTTTAAGAGGGAACCCTGAAAGACGATTCATATCCATGCCGGATACTACCGGAAGTTCAGCATCAACCCCGGATCACAATCTGGGAGTAATAATCTCGGAGATAACCCCGAGGAATGCAGATACAATCCCAGAACACACACCGGAGAAGACCGATTAATCTCAGAGATAACCCCGAGGTATCCAGTCTCAGTCCCAACCATGGGAATAGCCACCAACCTTGGTGGTAACCCCAAGGAACGTAATTTCGGTGACAACCCCTGAAATGCTTGTTACAAATACAACCGGCTTCAATCTCGACGCTCACAACGAGATCCACTGTAACAGCCCAGCGATAACATCGGGAAGACATAAACACCTCAAGGATGACAATGAGGACCTTCAACAAATTACAGCAGTCCAATCTCAGCGAAGCTGAGCAACGTCTGCTTTATCATCTCAATCCGGTAATAACACCGGTGAGGGGCAACATTGTCATCTGACCAACACGATGTCATGCCACGTCGCCTCAACATATCTATGCAACAATGTCCCACAAGACTAATCAATCCCGAGTGACTATTTTGCGGGGTAACAGATGAAAGTTGAAGCTTGAAGACCGGAGGGCACAGTCCCATCTTCAATGACTTCGCACAAACTCTAATCCCATGCCATCGTACAACTCTCGACAACGGCGATCCGAAATAGGTCTTGTATACCTCAAACGGATGCCCGGATTGCACTTCTGAAAGTTCGAGTGGACATTACAGTGCCTGAGTGCACGTACTTCGAGACAACCCGAGCTGAAAAACTCGGGCCCACCCGGGTTGCCTCTGGTACACCTGCGGCTCCACCCTCTATAAATATAGGGCTTGGGGTGGCCATTTTGTAAGAGAAAACGGAGAGGAAGCCCTGCCCAATTTGCTCTGTACTCACCCCAGACTGAGTGCTTTCTCATTTTAAACACGTGTGAGCTCACATATAGCTTATTTTGTACCTACAAAAGCCAGTGTTTACCCACTTTAAAGATATTAAAGTCTTCTTTGGCAGCCCACTGTAAGCCTTCTTTCACACTTTAAAGTTTTTCTCTTCATCTTTGCACACACCCTTCTACACGTTGAGAGTCGTGTTGCACATTTTGCCCGGACTTCGGAAGTTTATTTTTAGTTTGTATATACATATATATATATATATATATATATATATATATATATATATATATATATATATATATATATATATATATTTGTATATATGGACTAGCATTATCGAGTTATGCCTCGATTGAGCCTAGACTTCGGTCTGGAGCGTTTAATTGCTTTTGTATATATATACATTTACATATATGAACTGCGTGTCGAACTTTGTTCGATGAACCTAGACTTATGTCTGGTGCGTTTAATGGCTTTCTTATATATATAATTATATATATGAACTGCTATCGAACTTTGTTCGATGAGACTGGAGCTCACATCTGGTGCGTTTACTGCTATAATATATATATATACCTATATATATTAACTGTTGTTGGACTTTGTCCGATGAGCCTGGATTTTATATCTGGTGTGTTTACATGCTTATATATATATATATATATATGTATATACATATATATTTACATTTCGTCCCATCTGGAGTTTATTTCGTGGTGGTTGACCCTTTTTACAGCTTTCTGTACATTTCGTCCCACCTGGAGTTTACTTCGTGGTAGTTGACCGTTTTTATAGCTTTCTGTATATTTCGTCCTGCCTGGAGTTTCCTCCATGGCAGTTGATAACTTTTACAGTTTTATTTAATTTTATGATCCCCCATGCAGGTTCTTCGTGGTTGGTGATCATGTCTGTATATATATATTTACAACTTTTATATATATACCTGCTTACTGCTTTCATATAAATTGTAGTATTCTGTGCGCCTAGGAATCATGTGATCACAAATTCATCCCATTGGATCTAGATTCGGTTCTCGTGATGGACATTTTCAGCTGTAAGCAGCTTGTAAATTATTCTGCGGTGTCTGAATTTCCTTAGATGGTTTCCATACCCGCGAGGAAGTCGGCATTATTTTGTACATTATTTTCATACGGATGCCTTACATTCGTAAAATAAAATCAATCAAGCCGAGCACTTAATAAAATGGGAGTGTAAAAGGTCTCAATTACTATAGAGCATCAGGGTTTGAAAACCCTCTTTTATAAAATATCATTGCCACATCTTGCTTAAAATTGAATTTTTACATAAAATTCAAACCCTGTGTATATAGGTGCGAACGAGGCCTCACACTACTTCCAAATAACAGCACATTGACCCACACACACACACACATTCAGATAATAGTTTCTTGAAAAGAGGCGGTCACTGTGGTAAAACGGATGTCGGGGGGTGCCTAACACCTTCCCTCCACATAACCAAGTCCCCAGACCCTAATGAATCTCGGTTTCACCGACCCGTTTAGCAGTGTCACATCACTGGGTCAATGTGCAAACCTTTTCTCGGTTGTGTTGGTACAACCATTTAAAAAACCAACTGGCAACTCTTAACAGTCCATCGTCGACAATATACATGTCGGACCTTTTTCACTTATTTTTTCAAATAAATCTCACCTAAAATGAGATCACCAAAGAACAAGTAACGGAAAGGGACAATTAAAAAATCCCGATGTCGACAGGTGGCGGCTCTGCTGGGGATTCCAGTTAGAGGACTTAAGTTGCTATTACAATTTTTTCAAAATTATTATCTGCTTTTGTGTGGTTGTTGCATTTGCATTTTATGATGAATGTGTACGAATGCATTTCTTTACTTAGTACTTCGCACTATAAACTGCTTGTGATATTAGTGCTTCGCACTATAAACTGCTTATGATATTAGTTCTTCGCATATGTCATCATGTCATACGGTGAGACGCGATGTATGTGAATGTATGTTGTGTGGTCCCTCCACCAGGAGGCTATCCCGTCGGTGTTTGATTGCTGGACTCGTGAGAAGACTAATTCTCCGAGGCTCAGGAAAGGCACCACCCAAATTCGCTCCAGTTGAAAGAAGGTATTAACTTCCTGTCAAGTAGATTGCGATGATTTGGGAACCTTCATGCCAAAAAGCCGCGAGAGTAACCTAAGATAGGTCAACCTCTGATAAACCTAAAACAGAGGAAAGTCTCTTCATGCTCTCATTTCAAATTACTTGTAAAGTATAATTATTTATAATTATCTTCCATATCTATCTCCATGTAATGAGAAATATGAAGAAATGTGTACACATACATGCTATAAACAGCTGACATCCGTTTTGTAGGATAAAATTCCTAAACTGGACACATCGTATAACATGTTATTATCCACCCACCCTAAAGACTAAATTATGCAAGTCTTTTACAAGGAATCAATCGGACCTACAACCCGTTCAAAGTCCAAAAAGGCAACAGGCCTACAGTCAATCATGTCGTCATCTGACCAGACTGAACTTAATCCAGTTTCTCGCAAAGAATTCGACAGATTAGGCAAACAGATTACAGATTTGGCTGTTCTACTAAAAGAATTACACCAGTCTACACAGGGTGAGAAAATACTCGTACATGTTGAATCCTCCACACAAGGATGAACCCAGGTCGTTACAATACCTGAACTGCAGTTGGATCCGACCAACAAAACTCATGATGCTGCCCATCCCACTGGAGACCCAGACACTGGTGACATCAAAAAGAAAGTCCTCTAAATGGAAGAGACTCTTCGCACTATCAAAGGAATTGGAACACACGGGAGTGTTTCATATGCTGATCTATGTATTTTCCCTAGTATTCATTATCCAAAAGAGTTTACACTACTAGAAAATCAAGATATGGCGATGAGGTATAGCGACGGTCGGCGCGGAACCGTAGCAATAGATATATATAGCGACGGTCACTGTATGACCGTCGGTATAAGCCCTTGAAGGTATTCTATTCCGAGGGTCACAAAATGGCCGTCGGTATAGGTCTTTTTTTTGGGATTTTAACGAGGGTCACAAAGGGGGCGTTTTATCAGTATTGTTCTTTCCCCCAAACCAAACTCTCTCTCAGTCGCTCGATCTCAGTCATTGAATCTCACTCACTCTTCATCTCCTCTTCAGTATTCTCGATCCATCTCACTCCGTCCGGCTTGGAAGGATCATATTGATTGGCTATTTGAGGAGGAAACACACGATCGAGTGTCCGCCGGACTTCGTCTCACTCCATCTCTCCGTCTGGCTTGAAAGGATCATATTGACAGAGGGTTTGAGCAGGTATAATATCATTCTTTAGGTTTTTAATTTTATTTACCCCTTAGTTGTTATGATTTCCCCTATTTCTCCGATCCCTCTAACAAGCCCTAAATTTACCCCTTGGTTTTTGTTCACTGCAAAAGATGAGTTATGGGGCGGCATGTGGAGTGCATTCACATGTGTGTTCTGTCGTATAAATATTCCACTGCATCACAAACTTATCTGCTGGGCAATTCCAAGTACACTAGGTCTGTATCGGTGTTATCACTGTTTTGGCTGTGTTCTATTCACTCCATGTGCTGCTATGGTTGCTTCTGTCTTTGGTAATACGCCATTCTCGAAGCACTTTAGTTCCTCAGGAGTTCATATTCTTAATGTTTGAATTCAGGCCAACCTTATCCGGATGCTGTCTATTTTTTCATTTTAATCAGACAAACTATCACACTTATCTAAGATCAAGAAAAGAAAACCTTTGAGCTGCATCCTAGAGAGTTGGTAGCATTTATTGGCAAGCATATGTAGAGCTATAGCCGACTAGCTAGTATATGATATTTGGTGGTATATATCAATGTGTAGAGCTCATTTTGAGTATATTATATTTGAGTCGAGCTCGAGCCGAGCTTTCAGTCGAGTCGAGCTGAGCTGGACTATATTCACTAGAGCCAAACTGGACCAAACTCACAGGCAGCTCTGTTCGTTTACAACTCTATACATGTGCAAGTAAAGATTACAAATAGTGTTTCCAATCGTACCTTAAAAATAAGCCAGGTAGCTTTGTAGACACAGTAGTGTGAAAATGTACTTGCCTGAAACCATTTTGGCAAATACTATAAATAACCACAGAGGACAAGGTTAGTATTAGGACTTTCCTAAGTTTTAGGTCATTTACAGTGAATAACTATGGAATCTGGGAAATGGATCGCACAAATCAGAGGACAATGATCCTCCACAATAAAGTTGTTCATAAACAAAGAATGTGGTTGATCCTTGGCCTGTTAACTAGATTACTACAATATAAATATTTTCTAAGAGAGTTGACTCCTATCAGACCCGAATGCTATCTCTCACCAGATTCCACTTCTTTGACATTGCTTACTACTTCTTCAACTGTTCTTGATAGACATTGTGTGTGTTCCTCGATATATTGCATAATCATATGCAATTGTTCTCGACAAGCTGCCAACTGTAGATTTGCACAATGTAGCTCAGAATTTAGCTCTTTAATCCTCATGTCCTTGTCATCCTATGACAAAGGAAAAGAGAATAAATTTCATAATATAAACTATATGATTTTACAAAAATTAAAAACATTTGAGGAACATATGATAAGTGATCGATGGATTTGTATATACTTTTATGTGGTTCTCGGGTTGGGGTTGCCAGTTGCCATAATGCTCAAGTAATTAATTAAGCTACATATATACTTTGCATTCTTTTTTTTTCTTTGGTAATTGCAGCCTTGTATATTATTAGAATTTGGTACTAGAGCATATATGGTTATAGAGGGCTGAAATCATGAAACCCTGATTTAATTATATAATAATGCATGTGTGGTAAATTTAGGGAGGGAGGGAGCAATTATAAGAATATCTGAGTGGTGGGAAGGGGACTTGGCATAAATCTTACATATATACACCTTTTTTGTTTTGTTTGAGTGAACTGGGAGTTTGGTTGGTGCATAGATTTCTATACGCAATATCATTCTGATGGTTGTTCAATTTGATTTAGGGACATAATAGTATGGATAAGACGTGGATGGAATTACCAAGATATTCTAGAGAATATCTTGCAGGCATAGAGAGATTTTTGGACTTTGGTTTCGAAAAAGTGGGCATGGTAACGGGAAGAATTCCTTGTCCATGTAAGAATTGTGTAAATGGCCGATACCAGATTCGAGCTACTATTCGTGAACATTTGATTTGTGATGGATTTATGTTTGGCTACACGAATTGGGTGCATCAAGGGGAAGATGTGATTATCAGGAATGGGAGTAATGATGATGTTCACGACGAACCATCACAATCCGAAGATGATCATCGTATGCCTGAGATGGTAAATGATATATTTAGGGACCACGGTGTGGAATCATCAACTGAAGCTATAAAATACCAAAAGTACATGTCAGAGGCCAATCAACCATTATATCCTGGATGTGAAATTTAGACTGTCCTTTCATTCATTGTATGGCTTTTCAATCATAAAAATGTTAGCAAATGGACTGACGTGTCCTTTGATGGTTTGCTCCGTAAGTTCAAGTCATCATTTCCATCATTTGCAAACTTGCCTGATAATTTTTATGAAATGAAGAAAATGGTTGGAAATTTAGGGTTTGGTTATGAGAAGATTGATGCATGCGAGAATGATTGTATGCTCTTTTGGAGGGAGAATGAAAAATTAGAGTCTTGTACAGTTTGTAAATCATTGAGATGGAAGCAGAATGAGATGGTTGTACCAGAGAATGCACAAATAGATACAAATGCTAAGAGGAGCAAAGTAGCTGTGAAGCAATTACGTTATTTACCGTTAATTCCGAGATTGCAGAGGCTATTTATGTCTGTAGAAACTGCAAAATACATGACGTGGCATCATGTAAAGCGACGGAAAGATGGAGTGAATCGTCATCCAGCTGACTCTGCAGCTTGGAAGCATTTAGATACAATGTACCCTACATTCTCTCAAGAATATCGAAATGTAAGACTCGGACTGTCCACTGATGGCATGAGTCCCTTTACCCATGGGTCACCGTATAGTATATGGCCAGTGACAGTTGTTGTTTATAACTTACCACCATGGATGTGTATGAAGCAGGAGTATTTTATCATGCCATTGTTAATACCTGGTCCAAACTCTCCATGTAATGATATTGACGTGTATATGCAACCTTTAATTGAAGAGTTGAAGATACTATGGAGTAATGGGGTTGAAACGTATGATGCATCTACCGGTACAAAGTTCCAAATGCGTGCTGCACTGTTGTGGACAATTAGTGATTTTCCAGCTCTTGCTATGTTGTCTGGTTGGAGCACTAAAGGTAAGTTGGCATGTCCATCATGTCAAATGAACACTCGTTCTTGTAGATTGCAAAGTAAGGAATGTTATATCGGGCATCGTTGTTTTCTGGAGTCGGGTCATAGTTATAGGTTTGATACACGAAGATTTAACGGACAATGTGACCATAGTGAAGCTCCGGTGGTGCCATCAGGATTTGATATTCTCGAACAAGTTATAGGTTTGATACATCTCGTTTCAAAAGACGAATAATTGAACATATTGTTGATGAAGATGAGAATGGAGACGGAGACGGAGAAGAAGAAGAGGGTTCCGAAGATGAAGAGGAGGGTGATAGTGAGGAAAATGAAGATGAGGAAGAATGAAGAGGATAAACGTCACAATTGATAGATCTGTCTTGTTACACTTTGTCCATTTTCTCCAAAAGAGAAACGATTACACTTTGATAGATCTGTTTTTGATATTATATCATGGTGCTCCTTGTACTATTAGCAGATATCTAGACTATCTTATTTATTAGTATAATATCTAGACTATCTTATGTATTAGTATAATATATTCTGTTTCTGATATTATATCTTGGTGCTCCTTGTGCTATTAGCAAATATCTAGACTATCTTATGTCTCATAATCTTGGCACAAGCTTTGCATGTACAGTATGTGGTTCTTATATAATTCTTGTGAGGCTTGAACTTTACAATCTTGAAGTTTACAATCTTTCTATTAAAACTGTCCTATCAAAACTGTTCTATCAATTATGAATTGATATTCTTTACTATTCTGAATTCATATTTTTGTTTCTCAGGTTACTTTAATGGCTTCAAATAGAACGTCTAGATCTCGTGCTAACTATTCCAATGGCCCGGAAATTAATGATAATGAGATCCATGCCGATGAACCACATGCAGAGGAGGAAAGCATTCATGAGAATGCTGAAGGTACCATGCATATATCTACACTTATACTTGCATTGTCATGAAGGTAAAAACAAAGTTTGTCTGTGATTTAGAATGACTGAAGTAGGCCTTTATTAGTGCTCTTCGAACTTTGTGTTATTTACAAACTCTTTTACATATATAAATCGTATTATATTTCAGTTTTGTTTAGTTCATATATATTGATTCTTTCTCTTTTTTAGGTTCTCGACCTAAGAGGAAGCGTGGACCAACGATGGGAGCAAAGTTATGGTCAAATATCGATGCACCCAAGAAAGTAATTTATGATGTAAATGGTCATCCTGTTGGGGGAGACGCCAATAAGTTAACAACCTTTCTTGGGTGTCTTGCTCGCAATGGAGAATTTTTTCCAATAAGTACTCCAACATGGTCTAATATGACAGAGGCTAACATGACAAGGGCTTGGGATGAAATTCAGGTTATTAATCAATAGCATTTTATAGAATTTGACATTAAACACTTTGAAGGTAACTTAATATATGTGTAAATTTGTTTGTTGTAGAAACGATTTACCACAGATCACCCCAATGCTAAAAGAAAACTGATGGCTATCATGAACAATAGGTGGAGAGATTGGAAGTCTAACTTATAGAGTAATAATTTTGTGCATGGTGACCGTGCCAAATCGATAGCGAATACTATCAACAATGATCGAGTAAATCCTAATCAATGGGCTGCGTTGGTTGATTATTGGCTAACTGATGATGCACAGGTTGTGTTTATTCTAATTTATGTATTATCAATTCTTACTTATTGTTATATATTATTATTAATTTATAAATACATGTAATGCAGGATATAACAACAAAAAATTGTGAAAATCGAAAAAAATTGATGGTAGGTCATACGTTGGGCACTAAATCAATTCCAAAAAAGAAACATGAATTCGTAATTTGATGTTATTTCCCTATTTTTTGTCGTTAATCATGTATTAGACTTCTATGAATAGAGTATTTCTTGAATTATGTACTATTTTTTGTTTTATTTGTAGTACCAAATAAATAAAAAAGAGATTGATCGAGCGGATATGTATATACAATCCCACACTCGAAGTGATAACTCAATTGTACCTGGAGCATCCTCGAATGTGGTACGTATTTATTAATCCTCAAACAATGGGGTCTTTTAACTCTTTATTCTATATTGTCTTTAAGCTCTTTACCGAGGATATGATTCTATATACTGGTTATTATATGATTATTTATTCTATTATTTATTCTTTACCGAGGATATGATTCTATATACTGGTTAGGTGAATTTTAGAACAAAAGTTTATATTGTCTCAATATTATGGTCCCTCCTACCCATCATAGAGACTGCAGCCAACATCATATTTATGCGTCTGCCTTCCGTTTAGCAGTTACAGCTGATGAAATAAATGGATAGGGGTGGTAAGTAAGGTGGTGTAAACTTGAGTAATCATATAACATAAATTACCTTATTTTTCAAATATGAGTTAAAGTATAAATTATTAAAAAAAGAAAAGATTAACCTTTGGATACTTTGGAATTATGTTTGATTATACCTTTTAAAAAGGGTTAGCAAAAGTACTTGAGGATTTTGAAACTGTTTAACTTAAAATGTTCTAATTAATAGTTGTTTTATTTTAATTCTTTTATTAAATTAAAGTATTCTAATTTGGCCTCTCTTGTTGCTACTGCTAATGTGTTTCATCCTGCTTGACTGCTGCTCCTTTTGTGTATCTTCTAATGCTTAAAATGGTGATATGTTGGTACAGGTTAAAATGGTACTGATCTGTTAAGTGTAATGCTATGTTGGGCTTCTTGCCTTGTAATCTTTTATATGACTGCTAGCTATATAATGTGATGTTTGGTTTGTGGTGTTTGGGTTTGCAACCATGTTATGATATTGTGGCTCCATTCTATGGTTTGCAACCTCTTCTTGTTGTTGCTGCTGCTAATGTGTTCTATTCTGCTTGGCTATTGCTCCTTTTGTGCCTTCTAATGATATGTTGTTACGGTGGTCTGTTAACTGTAATGCTCTGTTGGGCTTCTTGTCATCATAGGTCTATGTTATATCATGATGGTTGATGGGAGTATCCCATGAGATTTTGTTATTTGTTACTCTTTGTTAAGTGTTATGTTGAACTGCCTTGTATATTTAAGTTATGTATATTTTGCATTGTATATTTTCGCAGGAAAAAATTATTGAGTTAAAGAAGACTCAGGAATCGACTGGTGAAAGCAGTAGTACAGGACGGAATGATATACTTGCACAAGTTCTTGGACCAGAGCGACATGGTAGACTTCGACAAGGTGGAGTTGGTGCCACAGCTACAAACACTTGGGGACCTCGTGACACAAATAATGAAGTACAACGTGAAAATCAAGAATTGAAAGCTGAGTTGAAAAAGGTGCGGAAAAAAGGAGACGATACTGCAAGGAAAGTGGATGAACTATTATCAATGATGACAGAATTTATGAAGAAGTCATCTGTTCCAAATGCTCATTCCAACAATCAGGTGTTGCTCTCTCATTCCACTTATACTTCAAATTTGTGCTCTATCACTCTGTTTGTATAATTAACAAGTTCACTTTATAATTAATTTGTAGGATCATTACACAGAAGGAGATAATGGTGATATTAGTGGATCAAATAATCCTATAGAGGACCTGTGACATGTCTCGTGCTGCTAAAAATTTGTTAGATGTAACACTATTTTGGATGAAAATTTGTTATAGATGTGCTACTGAAAATATGTTAAATGTGCTATTGGTTATGTACTCTTTTGATACATGGTAACAGTATTTTGGATGGTTATGTATATTTAGATGATATTATACATTGATAGACTTCATTTGTTTTGTTCTTTTAGTTGTAAATGTTATATTCAGATTGGATGGTTGAATGTAGTTATGCTTCTTAACAGGTAAAATAAATAAGAAATATTATATAACGAAGTTTTTGTCGCCAAAACACCTATAGCGACGGCCACGACTGTCGCAACACCTCTTATATTCGTGCAAAATCTCACCTATAGCGACGGCCATGACCGTTGCAATAGATCGTACATTCGCGCCAAATTTCACCTATAGCGACGGTCGCCGACCGTCGCAATAGACCACATTTTCGCGCCAAAATTTACCTATAGCGACGGTCGCTGACCGTCGCTATAGCTCTCAGCCATTCGCGCCAAATTTTCTGTAGCGACGGTCATGACCGTCGCTACAGAAAATCCTGACCGTCGGTAAAAAACTTCAAGCGCGTTTTTGTGGCGTTTTCTGGCGACGGTCTGACCGTCGCTATAGGGAAAAAACCGTCGCTATAGGTTTTTGCGACGGCTTCTATAGCGACGGTTGCCGACCGTCGCTATATCCTATAGCGACGGTCTTTTCATCTATAGCGACGGTCGATGACCGTCGCTATAGCTCGATTTTCTGGTAGTGTTAAGACTCCTGACTTTGAAAAATATGGCGGGTTAGGAGATCCTTACACACATCTAAAGGTGTTTATTGGAGAACTGGGATCTTATGCAGAGGATAAAAAACTCAAAATGCAACTGTTCCAAAAAAGTGTAACTGGAGAAGCCCGTTCGTGGTACAAAAGATTAGACAATTCAAAGATCCATAGTTGGGAAGAGCTAGCACACGATTTCCTCACCCAATACAACTTTCAATCTCAAATGGCTCCTGATCGGTATCAAATTACTAAGATCAAGAAACAGTCTAATGAGTCTTTTAGAGAGTATGCTCAGAGGTGGAGACGTCTGGCTGCCCAAGTTAGTCCTTCCATGACAGAATCAGAGATGGTCATTACTTTCATAGACATACAAGAAGTACCTTTCTATGAAAGAGTTTTAGCCGGCATCGGCACACCATTTTCTGAAATGGTCAAACATGGGGAGATGGCTGAAATGGGATTAAAATCCGAAAAGATTCAAGACCTAGCTGTACTCAAAGCGGTTGCTGATTACATCAAATCTAGAAATTATGGGAACAACCCCCGGAGGGTCCATAAAAAGAAAGAAGAGGATGTTTTCCTGATACTACAGGGTCAAAAAGGCAGTCAAAACATGTCTATCCAGAGGAGAAATTACACTCCCTTTCAAGCACAGTCTGCGAACCCTCTAGTACCTAAAGGTGGAGAAGTCAAACGGCCTCGAGTATTCACAACCTTAGGGGACACCCTCGAGAACATTCTCAATCTTCTAATAACATAGAAGAAAATCACGCATCTTCTTCCACCAGCCAGCCCTAATGGTCGAATGCTGCTCAGAAATGTGCTTATCATGCCGGGGCACCTGGACATGATACTCAGGATTGTTGGGCCTTAAAATACAAAATCCAAGACCTGATAGACAACGGTGAAATCGTGGTCACCAAACCCGATCAACCTCACATTCAAGACAACCCTCTTCCTTAACACAAAGAAGAAGAGGTCAATATGATCAATTGGAGCAGTGGACAGAGTTCCAATTTCAGCTGTGAATCCTCCCAACCCCCCAAAGATGGTGATGACAGATGGGATTATGCCAAGTCCCAGTTCACAATGGAACGAAAGACTTATCAGCATCAAGTGACTCGTCAACTAATCAGCCAGGAGCATGCCAGTCTCCTACCTATTGTCATGAATATTCCCTCATCACTTTCAAGAAATGAAATGCTGGAAGACAAAGTGACGAAGAGAGCGAATGCTAAGGCCCGTCGGGATTTTGCCAACAAAAGGGAATTCACATATTTGGGCCAACCTATGGAGGAAATCCTTCATATGTTAATCAATGAAGGAAGGATTAGTTCTCTTCTACCTCCAATCAACCCCCATTCAGGACGAAACAACTCTGAGGGAGTATGTCAATATCATTCTCAATCTCGCGGTCACAGCACAGCAGAATGATGGGCACTCCGCCACCTTATTCAAAATTTAATCGACAGTGGCGTACTGTGTCTGGCAGATAACGACACTGTGTTACGGGCAAGTGAGGATTCGTGTCCTACTAAGTGGAAGAGGGTAGTAGCAGTCATATCCACTGAAAATGATGGGGGTTAACAAATCACTTGTCATGCCAGTAATTCAACTTAAGGGAATCAACAATCCTTTGAAAGTGGCTACTCCCGAACCAATCAAGTTGCCGTGCATAGCACAATATCCTATTGTTAGCTTGCGCGCAGTTCCATGGAATTATGGAGAAGGTGAAGGATCCACCTCGCATACTGCTGCAGTGTCGAAGGAGAATCCACTGTATCTTCCCCAACGGGTAATAAAGCCTGTCATCAAGTCTAAGGGGAAAGTACCCATTTAGAAGATTGAAAATTTCTTCCGCACTATGGGTCATAGCGAAGCCAAGGTGGTTTTAAGCTTGAAAGAAGCTCCACAACATATATCAATCTTGGACTTGGTCCTGACCTCCGAGAATCACCGGAAGGTCTTGTTAAAGGTTTTAGAAGAAGCCTATCTACCGACATCAGTTGATACGAAAAAATTTCAACATCTGGTTGATCACATTTTCAACAACAATGTGATATCCTTCACTGATGATGACATACCGCCCGAAGGGACCGGTCATTGCAAATCGTTGCACATTGCGGTCTTGTCCTCCGGATATATGGTGGCGGGAGTTTTAATATATGGAGGTTTCTCTCAGAATATCTGCCCATATGCTACCTTGGTGAAGATAAATATCAATTCCAATCGAATTTGGAGTAGCCATACCATCATCAAAGCTTTTGATGGAGCCCACCATAACTCGGTCGGAGTAGTTGAGCTGCCAATTGAGATTAGTCCTCATACATTCTGCGTATCCTTCCATATGCTCAAGATAGATTCGGGATACAACCTGCTCTTGGGACGACCATGGATTCACATGGCAGGGGCAGTCCCCTCCACTCTTCACCAACAGTTGAAATACATCATCAACAATAGCCTGGTCATAGTCAACGCTGAACCAGAGATTCCTCAGCATGGGGACATGCCGCTCATCAATGCCAATAAGGATGTTGAGCCAATTAGTTTTCATGCTTTGAAAATAAGCAATACCCAATACCATGCTATTGGAACGCCACTGCCCGAATCCCAAATTTCTGCCGAGGTAATGTCGGCCACACAAGAAATGATGTCGTTGGGTCATAAACCAGGACAAGGGTTGGGTAAAGATTGCCAGGGTGTCAAGTACCCTATTCGCTTAACCAAGTAAATTGGGACAACTGGACTAGGCTATTCTACTAGCTCTAGTCACAGGAATCCTCATAAGCATCAGCAGATTCCTGCAGCTTCAACCGTGCGGCGTTTAGCTTCGCCTTCAAGCTCCGAGTCTGCACAACCTCCCGTAAAGGTGCTAGCCAATATAATGGCAATGTTATTTCCCAAGCCGGTACCGGTGAAGGAGAAAGAAATCTTTTTTCTAGATCCCGCAGTGGAGGAAGAGGAACGAAGATTCAAGCAAGATGTCATCAGGATGATGTCCGACATATGCATCATCGTTCATGATGAGCATACCAACAGATACACCCTAGACGATGATTACCCAGACGTAATGGCTATCATTCGGGACAGGAAAGATGATGATAATCCCTCTATCACTACGGTTCACCCGAAATTTGCTCTTACCAATTGGAACAGCATTCCTTGCATTGGTCGTCAAGGGTAAAGCGGGCGGAAACTGTTTCTGGCCTGTAGATATAATAACTGCTTACTTTTCTGTACAGTATTAGCGATTTATTTTGCCAGTATATGCTAACACTGTGAATGATCAACACATTTCATATATACTAAGTGAAAGCATATTTTATTTCAGGACTCTGAATTTAGATGTGCTTGTACTTGCTGATACGGTGCCTCTTCTCCACAAGGATTGTACCTTTGATGTAGAGATGAATTCAGCCTTGGTGGATATACCAGATGACATTGAGGTGCCTCCAGAAATTCAAGAATGGGTCAAAGACAAACCTAAACCCAACCTTGATCAAACCACTCCTTTCAATCTCGGAACCTTAGAAAACCCTAAGTTAATCCAGATTGGTTCAGACCTTACCCCAAACCAACAAAATGACATGGTTATGCTACTAACCCAGTTCCAGGATGTGTTTGCATGGTCTCATAGAGATATAGTGGGTTTGTCCACTGACATTGTCCTTCATCGCATTTCCATCAAAGAAGGATTCAAACCAGTCAAGCAAAAGCTCTGGCGATTGAAACCTGAATGGAGTTTAAAGGTGAAAGAAGAAATTGTGAAACAATTTCAAGCTGGCATCATAATGGTTTCTACATATCCTGAGTGGATATCCAATATCGTGCCCGTACCTAAACCTGGAGGAAAGGTGCGAGTTTGCGTGGACTACCGGGACTTGAACAAAGCTTGCTTAAAAGATAGCTTTCCCGTGCCATTTGTCCACATTCTCATTGACAATACTACGCAATACGACATGTACTCCTTTGCAGATTGCTTTGCGGGGTATCATCAGATCACGGTTGCCGAGGAAGATCATGAAAAAAGTTCTTTCATCACTCCTTGGAGAACTTTTTGCTATAGACGGTTGTCATTCGACCTCATCAATGTGGGAGCTACCTATCAACGAGCTATGATGGCTCTTTTCCACGACTTAATGCATAAAGAGATTGAGATCTATGTGGATGACATTGTTGTCAAATACTGGAAGGAGGATGACCATATAAACCATCTCAGGAAATTATTTAACAGGTTGCGTAAGTACAACTTGAAGTTAAATCCAGCTAACTGCGCCTTTGGCGTTAAATCAGGCAAGTTGCTAGGATTTCTAATCAGCTACAAAGGGATAGAGCTGGATCCTACCAAAATCCGAGCCATCACTGAAATGCCCATTCCTCAGATAGAAAAGGAAATACGGGGATTTTTGGGAAGAATCAACTTCATTAGCAGATTTATTTCTCAACTCACAGCAACCTGTGAGCCAATCTTCAAGCTATTAAGGAAGAACTCCTCCATGAAATGGAATGAGGGGTGCCATACTACCTTCCTTACAATCAAGAAACAGCTAATTAAAGCTCCCATCTTGGTACCACCCAGGGATGATGTTCCCCTATTTATGTATCTGTCCGTAAGTGACAATGCCCTGGGCTGCCTGCTGGGACAGAAGGATGATAGAGGCCTAGAACGAGCTATCTATTACCTCAGCAAAAGATTCAGCAACAGTGAACACAAGTACACTCTGATCGAAAAGACGTGTTGTGCTTTAGCATGGGCTGCCATGAGGTTACAACATTACCTCCATGGTCACATAACCCATCTCATATCCCGCGTGGATCCTCTCAAGTACGTATTCAGTAAACCCATACTGAATTGTCGACTGTCCAGATGGTAGTTGATCCTACAACAATTTGACATCGTATATGTGACTCAAAAGTCCATCAAAGGTCAAGGAATTTCGGATCAACTGGCCGTCGCACCATCAGGGGATTTCAAACCCTTGGAGACATACTTCCCTGATAAAGGGGTAATGACAATTCAGCAACACCATCAGTACGATACACACCAAACGTGAAAGATGTATTTCGATGGAGCTGTTAATATGGAAGGTTCTGGAGCTGGAGCAGTTCTAGTATCTGATACGGGGGAGCAGTATCCCGTAGCTGTCAAATTACAGTTTGTCAGCACCAACAATATGGCTAAGTATAAAGGCTGTCTTATGGGGCTAAAACTTGCCCATTCAATGGGCATCAGGCGGTTAACTGTCCTTGGAGATTCGGAGTTGGTAATTAGATAATCCACCAAAATCTATCAAACCAAGGAACTACATTTGTTGCCTTACCATCGGTAGGTTTTAAAGATGGCTTTGGGATTCGAAGAAATATCCTTTCTACACATTCCTCGTAATAGGAATGATTTCGCAGACGCGTTAGCAACTTTGGCCTCCTTGATTCGCATATCAGACAAGGAACACTTGCCAAGCGTCACAATTTCTCGGCACAAGGCCCCAGCCTACGGGAATTACGTTGGAGAAGTATCGGATGAGCTACCTCCCATCCAACATCCTTGGTATCAGCATATCAAGGAATATCTACGAGATGGATCTACACCCACTGAGGTGAGTCCGACTGAGAAAAGGCGGATCTATCGATTTGCTATGAAATTCTACCTGAGTGGAGATGCGCTCTACAAAAGAGATGCAGGATTGGGTCTCCTCAGATGTTTAGACAAAGATCAAGCCCAAAGGCTTATGGATGAAATCCATGGCGGAGTCTGTGGCCCCCTCCTTGTTAAGAAAGTCCTCAGGACGAGACATTATTGGCTATCTCTCAAAGTTGATTGCAATGACCATGTCAGGAGATGCTATCATTGCCAGATTCATGGGAATGCTATACACGCCCCTCCACGGGAACTTCACAATATGAGTTCACCTTGGCCCTTCTCAATGTGGGGAATGGACGTTATCGGGCCCATTGAGCATAAAGCCAGTAATAGTCATCGATTTATCTTTACCATGATCGACTACTTCACCAAGTGGGTAGAAGCAGCCTCCTTCCCTATGGTTACTAAAGAAGTCATCATTGCTTTCATTAGAAACAATGTCATTTGTCGATATGGACAACCAGAGGTGATTGTGTCCGACAATGCCAAGAACCTCAACAACAAAATGATGGAGGAATTATGCAGTAAATTCCACATCAAACATCTCAACTCAGTCATCTATCGTCCGAAGATGAATGGTGCTGTTGAAGCTGCTAACAAGAACATCAAGAAGATAATGCAAAAGATGTCTTCCAATCACAAAAATTGGCCTGGCCTATTACCTCTGACTCTGTTAGCCTACAGAACCTCAATGCGTACTTCCACTAGGGCAACCCCCTACGCATTAACCTATAGGATAGAAGTAGTGCTCCCCATAGAAGTTGAGATGGAATCCCTTAGAGTATTCATAGACGCTCAGTTGGATGAAGACCAATGGGTACAAGATAGGTATCACAAATTATCTCTAATAGACAAAAGGCGAACCGCAGCTATCTTCCATGGTTAGTTATATCAGCAAAGGATCGCCCGATCCTACAAAAAAAAAGTCTGGCTACGGCAATTAAGACAACATGACTTGGTTTTGAAGAAAATCCTGGACAACCAAGATCAGTCCAAGGGAAAATTCGCTCCGAACTGGGAAGGCCCGTTTATTGTCAAGGAAGTATTGACAGGAGGCGCTCTCAGATTGCAAGAAATGGACGGCGATGAATTTTCGCAACTCGTCAACTCAAACGCCATTAAACGGTACTATGTATGAAGAAATTTACAAACATCCTGGTGGTAGACCATCAGGTCGCCAGTCATTCCGGTTCTTTAAATCCTTACCACAAATAACTTTTCTACACTTTGCCCCTCAGGGAAACATACCTTTCAAGCCAGCAGCCTGGCTTTCTCCTTTGCGTTACTACAAGTTAGGTCATCCCACCGTGGATTGAACCTCTTACGTATACAGTTTGGCTACCCATATCTAGGATCAAACTTTTCACCTGCAGTTTATCCTCAACCTAGGATTAAACTTTCTCCTCCCCGTACTCTGACCTGCACATGGGATTACGCTTTTCATCTCGCCCTGAGGGGCGAACTACGTCGACCTGATCTCCTCTTCAATAGGAGTACGTAGGCAACCATTTCATATGGCCTGGTCTCAATAAAACAAAAACAACAAAAACATTCCCACACCATTCATGCCACATACATCGTTGAACCTCTTACACCAGGTTCGAACTACGCAGATCTGATCTCCTCTTCAATAGGAGTACGTAGACAGCCATTCATGGTGCGGTCTCACCCCCTACCAAAACACAAACCCTTGTCGGTTGGTACTGGGATCATCCTTCAATCCACTACATTTCATTCAGCTTCAGACCAAAGGGATGGAATTACCTGAACTCCTCCCAAATAGGAGATTCGGCAACCATCTAAGCGGCGGTTGTACCTCGAAGAGCAACACCAATCCATAAGAGATGGAATTAACTAGGCTTCTCCTGAATAGAAGTGCCGGCGACCATCTGTGGTGCGGTCAATCTCAGAGAGGAAAGCCACACTCCTCTCCTCATTTCCATATAGAAACCAGTCCCAAGTAGGGATACATACAGATCGATGATCCATTCTGAACTATCCAGAGACAACTCAATGTCCATCCACCGAGAAGGAATTCAGAATACATCACGATCACAAGCCCTGAAGCAGCAGGCAAAATATCAAGCAAGCAGCAAGGCATATCTAAAAGGGAAGTGATCAAAAATATATTTCCCTGTCATATATATAATGATGTTTGATATACACAATGTAAACTGTACATGACAAAATGGCTAAACTAGTCTGTGTAGGAAAATACAAGATCACCTACAAGTCAGGATATATACGTGCTAACAAGCCCAACATGGCGTCCCTCTCAGAAGATGGGGGTAAAGCTGTGGTCTCCTGTATGAGAATATCCATACGACCCAACAGATCTGTAGCCATCTGTATGGTGACCATATGATCATCAATATATGCGCTCATCTCTGCGATTATGCCAGTGGTAAGGGACCTCACTGCAGTACTATCTGTGACGGCTACATCCCGGGCAGATATTGCGATATCCTGCTCAACTATCACTGCATCTCTAGCTGATATAGCCTCATCCCGCTCAACGACGGCGACATCTCTACGAGCCAAGGCCTCGTCTCTCTCCAATAAAGTGGTCTCCCTTCCATCAAGAGCAGTCGACATCATAGATCGAATCTGATCTCTCTCAAAGGTCATCAGATGAAGACTCTGCTCTAAGTACTGTGCCGAGTGCTGAATCACAATAGTACTGGTACTAGGAGAATTCGGAAGAAATGCTGGCAACCCAGCAGTAGGCTCCTCCTCGATGTAGGTATCAATGTCCTCCATGGGCTCTACATCATCTAACTCACTCTCCGGTACTGCAAATACTGCTACAGCCGATAAAATCTCTATCTCCATCCAAGCGAAATACTCTACGGAATAACCAGGATGATTGACAGAAAAAGCTGCTATCTCACGCTGATCCCAGCAAGTTTATACCCGAGATCGATCCTCTACTGAGAGGTACCGAGAAGCTGAACGCTGACCTATCGCCCCCTCAAAAGGATGAAAATCCTGGAACTGGTCGAACTGCGACATTATGACCAATGGGTGATAAGTGGTCACTCCCCTCAAACCAGCCAGAGGGAGATAGTCCATGCCCGGAGCATGAGTAATGAAGCTGTATGGTGAGCTAAGGCCCGAACATAGCAATATGCTGAATGGATCTCTAATATCTACCAAGAATGTGGACTAGGACAGAGTATTTATACACTCTGATGGCTGAAAAGAGTATGACATAGCTACATCATCGGTGAAGCAGTACCCATGCCGTCTAAAAGTGCCAATCGGTCTCAAGTGTGACATGAACCACACATATAGCATGATTGAGCTACCTGTGAACACTCCTGTAGGATACGTACAACAATATGATGTCGACCGTAGGGTCTCTGCTACAATCATAGGTACAATGGTACGACCCTCCCTAAGAGCTCTCACGCCATGATAACGCCTATATCTATCTCATCCATATACCGCGACATATACACATATGACAATACACATAGCATTAATACGTCAACTCTGGCCAAGCGCCAATGAGCCTCTGGTATGGTGAAATCCTCAGAATGTCGTGAATAGCTATCCTTCGAGCCAAATCTGTCGTACAGAAAATGCCGGGATATCACGTGGCCAGATGTCAACTCATCCTGTACCACTCTGCGCCTCAATTCTGTGAGAGTCATGAATCGTTTGCTCATGTCTCCCAAAGCCAGATGCATTCAAGGTCTTTCTAGAGGCAGCATCGTCAAACGTGCATACTCCTCCAGAGTAGGAGTCAACTCATGGGTGCCGAATCGAAATACCTGCCTATCCGGTAGCCAATGCTCTATCATCCCATCCACAAATCCTGTGGGAACCTGAAAAGTCAAAAAAGTCATGGTATACTGCAATAAATGATCTACAGTCACCCTGTCTGGTGGTGATATGTTATCATACCATGATCTCATACCCGATGCCACCACTGACGGTGGGGTATGATCTATGTGGCTAATTGTCGAAGAAGACATCTGTTTGGGCTGTGTCATAAGACCATCCAGGGGTCAATACCAAATATCTCTTGACATACATATATATGCATAATATGATACATGCATAACAGATAATAGATGGCAATATGATATAGGGAATGAAAAAAACAGTGCATACATTTCTAAGTATATCATCATCTAATACAACATCTCTATACAGCTATAAATACAGGGAAATGGGGCACAGCCACCCAATATCTAACAAAGGCCTATCAAAAGATATAGCGAGAATGGGGCACAGCCACCCAATATCTAACAGAGGCCTATCAAAAGATATAACGAGAATATACATCAGAAGAAGACAATGGTGTCGATGTCCACAACATCAATCCTGTCCACCTGATGTAACTCCTCCTGAGTCACTGGATCTTTATCAACAGGGATGCCAGACCTATATAGAGGAGGATCTACGCTGGCAAAACCGAATGGGTCACCTGAGGGGTCAGCGCCTGAGCTGGAAGGATCAAATGAAGCCGCCTCTGTCAGATCTTTGCCCAAATACCGGATAAATATATGTGCCTGGTTCAACTGCCGAGTATAACTATCAATCTTGGTCATATGAGTCGGATCTCGGACACAAGCTATCCAATCCGTCATCATCAAAGATCCTGGAACCATATCCCCCATAAACTGTGTGGCGCGGGACTGAGCTCCAATAGTGCGAGGGGACCACCACCGATGGAATGTCTCCTGAGTACATGGACCCTCTGACAATGGAAAACCGTCAACCCCCAACAATAGGATATCAATGGCGGGTGACTGCGATAGAGGCCAATAACGCCTGGCAAGAGGCAAGATCGGTATACGAATCTCCCCTGTGGTGCTCCTAATAGCACGCTCTCCTAAATAGAGCTCCCAGCCTCCATCTGTGAAGAGAGGAACTCTCCTGGTGGAAATCACATACTCGACTCCAGTCGGGTATCCATCCTCAAAACCCACAGTCAGGTGTTCCCCAGAATAGGGAAGCCATGTGATGGTCCGTCAACAACTCCAGCTGCATACGGCAATGAGTGAATCCCTCAGCTACATGGACCTCTGGCAGAATCGAATGATGCCATCGTCGTCCTCATGGATAGGTGTCTAAATTTAACACACTCACGAGACGCAAGCATGGAAGCCTCTCATAGGTCCAAAATTACCAACACAAAGGCAAACATCTACTGTCAGTTAACACTCTTAACCTATACATGGTAAATGACAAGAGAAATACTCACCAGCAGAAATGGGTAAAATCCTAGCCAAGCCTCGGTCAAACCCTGTGAGCGCATACGCATGCCCCGGAGGAAATAGGCAAAGGTGTAGGAGCCCCAATCATACTCTCTAATACGGTCCACATCACGTGTAGCGATGATTAAAGCAAAATATACCGTGGAAGAGTTATCTGATATGAAGCAGTTTCTAATGATCATCAGGAACAATCGCCGCAGAACGCGATCCCTGATTCTGACATCATCAGGCATAGGCTCACTCAATAGCCCGTTCATAGCATCTACGCTCAAGGGACCTGAACGGATAGTCCTACCTTTGAGCGCCGTCGCCGAAACTCCTAATAAGGATCTAACGGCAGTAGGGGTAATATTTGCCATGCAAGGCACTGGCTCCACTCTAAACTCCATACCTGTGATAAATCGCCAATCCATAGGCGTCATCTTCACCTCACAATCCAGTAGATGGAGTGACTGAGTCTGATGAAATCATCGCTCAGATAATGCCATGAGGTAACCCCATGGACAACGACGGGGAAGGATGGAGAACAATGCCCCAAATCCCCACTCATGCACTACCGCTTTATAGTCAGGATGAAGCGCCTGATACATGGAGTGAATGCTGAAACAGTTCCCTCGAGGCTGTGTAAAACCAGGAACCTGCATGAAATGCAGATCAACATTAAAACCCTTTAATGCTCATCAATAGGAAAGAAGGAAGATCAAAGTCTAACGCCATACCTCGTTAACATGCAAATACATCGATGGATGTCTGCCCAAGTCACCCGGCAACTCTGGGTTCACCACCTGAATGCTCGGAAGCTCCCTGTGACGGACATGTACAGCAGGAGCGGGATCCTCTATCGAAATATCCGCCTCCTCCTCCTCAATGTCTGGAACATCTACCTGGACATGATGTATCACGGCCTCCACCAACCGTCGAGGCTATTTGACAGAACAGGGACGAGGTACTTCAGAAGCCCTCCGTCGTACACCAGAAGTGGTCCTATAGGAACTGCTCGGCTGATCCGGATCCATAGTATCTGGACAATAAGTCTCCAAATCACCTCAGAAAGGGTGTGGTATTTTCTTACCTGGAGCTTTCTAGAATGCATTTTATGACTATATGCATGCATGCATTTACTTTAACATATATAGAGAGTTAAAATGCATGACTACCCAATGCCTACATTTGGAAAATTTTTGCAATAGTTCTCTCTGAAAATAGGACTATCCACATGCATACAGGCATGTTTAGGTGGCCAATCAGTAGCACACCTGCCCCAAAGTCGTATACATAATATATGCATTAAAAATTAAAATCATCATGCATCATCCCAACCTCAATACTAGGAGTACTTTTCCTTGCTACCTTATGCTCATTGGACCTCAAATAGGATAAAAAATAGCAGAAAAGGTGCCAATTTGACTGTCTCAAAAGTTAAATTTTTTCACATCATTATGTTCAGCATGGTTTAATGCTAACATTTACTATGTTGAATATTTTTTATCTAGTCATTTGTGTATACATAATCACTACTATGTGTTTAGATGCATTTCATGCGATAACTCAAAATCCAACGGACAGAAATGAGAGAAAATACAGGCATATGTTACCAAGATAGTGCAGAACACTTGTATGGTGATAGAATTTGCAAAAAGCAGCCCGAACTCAGCAGATATGAAAGAGGCTCACGTATTTTCCTTCGTGCAACAAGTTAAAAGTGACTTGTGAGACCAACCAACTGGAATTTATCATCCACGGTTGGCCGCAGGCCCATCTGCGGCTGCAGCAGGTGCACCTATGACACTCCCATGCGGGTCCAATCACTCTAGCTCGGTTCAGTTCGAGTTGCAAAGGAGTTCTTACAAGCTGAAAAGGCCAGACCCGGGATAAAAATGCTACGCGATTGAGCAGAATAGCCTAAAACCTTGGTTTTTCTGGATCCAACTGTTGCTTTCTTTTCATCCATTGGTATTCGCCCGAACACAGGGTTTACTATACCGATGATTCAAGTCTTTTCATACCACATTCGGCAATACCGTACAGAGGTCCAATGCCGTCAGCGTAAGGTTGTCACACCAATCTTTTCACACAAGCAATCCCCGACGGGAGTTACAACGTAAAATCCCCGACGGGGGTTACAACGTGAAATCCCCGGCGGGGGTTACAACGCATGCTCATCCGTTGACACACAAATCAACGAAGGTCAAGCAACCTTGATATTATTACAGTCGATACCGATTTAAACCTATCAGAGCTAAGAAGCTATTCGAGGTTTTCACACCCGACCACTCAGATCCCCAGCAGGGGTCACAACGCAATGTTCCGTTGATTCACACGTCAGCGGGGATCAAGCAGCCTTGACTGCATATCCTACAGGATTTTTTAGCCGTTGATTCACATGTTGGTGAAGTACACATCAACAAAGGTCAGGCATCCCTGACAGCATTTGTTGTTGGCACTAAATCCAACAGAATTTTGGCTTATTCTGGCGATACTAACCAGGAGAGGTCAATGTCATCAAAGAGGATAGATGATGTAATATGTTATACACATCCTCAAATAGATCAAGCTTTACCCCCATAGATCTCTTACACATAAGAGGTACATCTGCAGGATCAAGTCATTATCCAGGAAGTTGGTGATAACTCCAACATCAACGTCCTAACAGATTCGGATTACACGTCAAATCTGGTCATCGTTGCCAACCCCCAGTTGAAGTAACAGGGAGCCAGCAATCATCCCCAACGTGTTGGGCTACAACCCCGTACACATGCATCATACATTTGCATCATGTTGCTATCCATAGTATCATGTTTATCTTGTTACATTTCAAGTGTCTAGGATTCTTTATCCTACCCATGCATCGCCATGCATGAGTATGATAAAGAGGGGCATCTGTAGACGCTCGAAATTTTCTGTACACCTGTCACTAACATTACAGGAGAGCAGATTCCTCTTTTAAGAGGGAACCCTGAAAGACGATCCATATCCATGCCAGATATTACTAGAAGTTCAACATCAACCCCGGATCACAATCTGGGAGTAATAATCTCGGAGATAACCCCGAGGTATGCAGATACAATACCGAAACACACACCGAAGAAGATCGATTAATCTCGGACATAACCCCGAGGTATCCAGTCTCAGTCCCAACCATGGGAATAGCCACCAACCTTGGTGATAACCCCAAGGAAAGCAATTTCAGTGATAACCCCAAAAATGCTTGTTACAAATGCAACTAACTTCAATCTCGGCGCTCATAACGAGATCCACTGTACCAGCCCGGCGATAACATCGGGAAGATAGACACACCTCAAGGATGCCAATGAGGACCATCAACAAATTACAACAGTCCAATCTCAGCGAAGCTGAGCAACGTCTACTTTATCAGTCCAATCCGACAATAACACCGGTGAGGGGCAACATCGTCATCTGACCAACACGATGTCATGCCACGTCGCCTCAACATATCTATGCAATAATGTCCCACAAGACTAATCAATCCTGAGTGACTATTGTGCGGGGTAACGGATGAAAGTTGAAGCTTGAAGACCGGAGGGCACCGTCCCATCTTCAATAACTTCGCACAAACTCTAATCACATGATATCGTATAACTATCAACAACGGTGGTCCGAAATAGGTCCTGTATACCTCAAACGGATGCCCGGGTTGCACTTTTGAAAGTTTAAGTGAACATTACAGTGCCTGAGTGCACGTACTTCGAGACGACTAGAGGCGAAAAACTCGGGCCCACCCGGGTTACCTCTGGTACACCTGCGGCTCAGCCTCAGGTACACCTGCGGCTCCACCCTCTATAAATAGAGGGCTTGGGGTGGCCATTTTGTAAGAGAAAACAGCGAGGAAGCCCTGCCCAATTTGCTATGTACTCACCCCAGACTGAGTGTTTTCTCATTTTAAACACTTGTGTGGTCACATATAGCTTATTTTGTACCTACAAAAGCCAGTATTTACCCACTTTAAAGATATTGAAGTCTTCTTTGGCAGCCCACTGTAAGCCTTCTTTCATTCTTTAAATTTTTTCTCTTCATCTTTGCACACACCCTTCTACACGTTGAGAGTCGTGTTGCACATTTTGCCCGGACTTCGGTCCGTAGTTTATTTTTAGTTTGTATATACATATATATATATATATATATATATATATATATATATATATATTTATATATATTTATATATATGGACTAACATTATCGAGTTATGCCTCGATTGAGCCTAGACTTCAGTCTGGAGCGTTTAATTGCTTTTGTATATATATATACATTTATATATATGAACTGCGTGTCGAACTCTATTCGATGAGCCTAGACTTATGTCTGGTGCGTTTAATGACTTTCTTATATATATATAATCATATATATGAACTGCTATCGAACTTTGTTCGATGAGCCTGGATTTCACATCCAGTGCGTTTACTACTTTAATATATATATATATATATATATATATATATATATATATATATATATATATATATATATATATATATATATATATATACATTTCGTCCCACCTGGAGTTTACTTCGTGGTGGTTGACCGTTTTTATAGCTTTCTGTACATTTCGTCCCACCTGGAGTTTACTTCGTGGTAGTTGACCATTTTTACAGCTTTCTGTACATTTCGTCCCGCCTGGAGTTTCCTCCGTGGCGGTTGATAGCTTTTAAAGTTTTATTTACATTTTTGATCCCCCATGGAGGTACTTCGTGGTTGGTGATCATGTCTGTATATATATATATATATATATATATATATATATATATATATATATATTTACAACTTTTATATATATACATGCTTACTGCTTTCAAATAAATTGCAGTATTCTGTGTGCCTAGGAATCATGTGATCACATATTCACCCCATTGGATATAGATTTGGTTCTCGTGATGGACATTTTCAGCTGTAAGTAGCTTGTAAATTATTTTGCGGTGTATGAATTTCCTCAGATGGTTTCCATACCCACGAGGAAGTCGGCATTATTTTGTACATTATTTTCATACGGATGCCTCGCATTCGTAAAATAAAATCAATCAAGCCGAGCACTTAATAAAATGGGAGTGTAAAAGGTCTTAATTACTATTGAGCATCAGGGTTTGAAAAACCTCTTTTATAAAACATCACTGCCATATCTTGCTTAAAATTGAATTTTTACATAAAATTCAAACCCTGTGTATACAGGTGCGAACGAGGCCTCGCACTACTTCCAAATAACAGCACATTGTCCCATACACACACACATTCAGATAATAGTTTCTTGAAAAGAGGCGGTCACCGTGGTAACACGGATGTCGGGGGGTGCCTAACACCTTCCCTCTGCATAACCAAGTCCCCGGACCCTAATGAATCTCGGTTTCACCGACCCATTTAGCAGTGTCACATCACTGGGTCAATGTGCAAACCTTTTCTCGGTTGTGTTGGTACAACCATTTAAAAAACCAACTGGCGACTCTTAACAGTCCATCGTCGACATTATACATGTCGGACCTTTTTCACTTGTTTTTTCAAACAAATCTCACCTAAAATGAGAACACCAAAGAACAAGTAACAGAAAGGGACAATTAAAAAATCTCGACGTCGACAACAGTTTAACAGCTTATAGTTATCTGCACTTCACATGCCCTACACAATTATATAATCATACACATCAACTATTAGTCACATAGCAACGCATAGTAGTTGTAATGTAAACTTTACTCTGCATCTTATAACCCTTCCTATCATCAATACACAATGTTCAATTTTATTGTGTTAACTTTTGACTTATATCTCACTATATTTCATACTCGAAGTTCATTCAAGTGTTTAAGTCTTGCTAGGACTACTTATTCTATTCAATATCTTATAATATTCATTTTATTTGATTTAAAACACTTTTTATGTTCATTAACACTTATCACGACATTTCGAAGTTTATTCGTCACACGCCTAATTTGTCTCTCTTGTGTATGCTTATACAACTTTTCTAATACATCATTTATCAATGCTAAGTATCATTATATTAACTAACATTCATGTTTTATAACTTAGAATAACATCTTTTATTGTCAGAAGCACTACACTTGCATACGTGCATGCCCGACGCTCTCCGATTGCCTCCGAAAACACAACAGTCCCAAAGCTGACTATTTTGACCCCTTCTAACGACCTCAAATTAAAAAACTTAAAAATAAAAGTTGTAGGTCTATTCGTTGCATTGTCTCAATCGGAGTCTGTATGAAAAAGTTATGGTCGTTATACAAAAATAGGTCAAAGTAGTAACAGTTAGCACACATTGGGCGCGGGCACGCCCTTTGCTCTCCCCATTCCAGCGCCCCCGCACCATTTCCACCTAGCCCACGCCATTTCCCGACCCTAGTTGCGCGCCCGTGCGTGGCTTTGCAAAGATTACAGTTTTTGACATAACTTTCTCATTTCAAGTCCGAATTAGTTGGTTTTCGATTCGTTGAACTCGTTAAACTCTTAGCTACTCATCTACAGAGTAATTATAACATTTCAAAACTTTAACAAATCAATTTAAGGGTTCCAATTCAGTGTTCATGCTAATTTTTCATGTTTTAAACATATTTAGCGAATTCATTCACCACGGATTCGATTCCTAACCAATTGAATCCATTTAAACTTCGTTGTTTTCGTTTCTTATCGTATTAACACAATCCTTCACCAATTTTACAATTATAACATAAACTCCTAACCAATTTTAGTCTCAAAACAGACCCAAAATACATATATTAAACAAAACTCATATTATTCATCTTTAACATGTTCTCATGAGTTTGATTACTCTAAAACCATTTTTAAATGATATAGAATGGATTATACAAACCCATTAACATCTACAACCAATTCCTTAAGAAATCCAATTTATCAATAAAGAACTCAAGAAATAAAACTTAATAGTTTGGATTTGATTCTTATCTCTTGATTCTTCATAATCTTAGTTTGGTGATGAAGAACAATTTCTTAATCTCCTCCTTACTTCTCCTTAACTCTTCATCCTTCTTCTCAAATTCTCTATAAACCCTTTATTTCCCTCTTATTTTCACGTAAGCTTTCTAACTGATGAAACATGTAACGCGTTTTTTTTATCCTTCAGTTATGCAGATACCATCAGTTACAAATACAAAGGGCCGCTAGGCCATGTTTGGCTAGTTCTCTAAAATCCCTTTTTAACTTATTTTTATTACTTTCTTATTATATGATATATCTTCTTTTCTCTAAATGTCACACTTAAATTTAATTAAACTTATTTTATGAATAAATCTAATTAAATATTACTAACCAAAATTATAATCTCTAATTAGACAATTATAATCTTATTTAATAAATCATTAATCTTCTAATTTAATTATTTAATTAAATTAGAATATTATCAATATCCTTGCGTAAAAATACGCATCAATTTTTAAATTATTTAATTTAATCAATAGTATCACACTTACATAAATTATCCCATAATAATTACCATAAAATATATTTATTTTAATTCACCATTTTAATTAAGTGAATTACTCTCATTATTTATGAAATTTTAATGCATACCAATTTCATTGCCATAAAGCATAATAGTCGAATTAGATTATTTCACAATATAATTTTCAACTTAATTAAATTAAATCATATTATTTAGTTAAGTACCTTCCCATAACAATCTCATTTAATTTTTTTAATAGTTAAATTAACTATTAAACCTTATTTTCCAAACATATACTTCTCTTTTATATTCACACTTAATCTCTTCATATCAAATCACATATTTCATGATAAATTACAAATATATATACATACCCACACTCAAAACACATAATTCAAAATATATATATTCCATAATAAGAATTTTAATGATTAAATTCTTATTTTAATATCTTATAAAAATTAGGGTTGTCACATCCTTCCCTCCTTATAAGGATTTCGTACTCGGAATCAACGAAACCTCCCTTACTCGGTTTTCATCAAATCTCTTTTAAAAAAAATTTATCGTTGAATAACTTCAACACATTACCTTAAAATAGGTTTTACATTTCGTACTACATTCAGTTTTTCAACAAATTCTAGGTTTTATTTCATAACCTTTACTTACACTCAATTATATTTGAGTATTACAAATTTTTTAACCCATTCATTTCCTTTTCTAAGGATCGTTATCATATACTCAACTCATAAACACTCGGGATATTACATTCACCCCTTCTTCTAAGAATTTCGTCTTCAAAATTTTATTTATTAATCTTCATTTATTCAATCTACCAAAATAGATTTTACGTTAATACTTTATTCATTCATTGGGTTCTATAACCACTTTCTTTTCACAATGATCTTTCTACAATTATTAAACTTTTCTATTAAAAGTTTTACATTATTCTTTGATAACTCATCTTCTTCTCATTTCAAAATTTCTTTTCTCAGTTATTCAATATATTTATCATTCAGTGCCACATTCTATGACTTACTTCTTTCTAAGGAATATCATCCTTACCACATTCGCCTTTTAGAATAGCAAGAATCTTCCACAATTGCTCAATAATTGGGAAGTAGTATGAATAACTCAGGAATTTAAAAGATTCCAAATCATGATGAGGGGTCATAAGACCTTGAACTACGTCCACGGTTGTAAGTACTCTTTCAACTTAAACCTTAACATTCATTAGACTATAGGGACTCCCGTACTTAGGGTGTTAAGCCCTTCGTACGATGTATTGTGCAAAAACATTTAAACTCTACGTGTATGTCCATAGTTATAAGTAATCTTTCAACTTAAACTGTGACGCCTCCAAAATTAGGTATAAATCACCCATCTTGGGTCGCCAGATACATGGTACAAAATACAAATACAAACTAATTATACAACAATTGTGTAAAATACGACAAAATATATGCTGTGAGTTTTAATACAAATATTGTCATCTAGACAATATCCACTGTAAGACCCCAACTTTTATAGAGATGAATTTTTTATAAATATCATTTTTGAATATTATGGAGTTAATTTGATATAATGTTATAGTTGTGGGTAATATTTATAAATTTTGCAAAGTACGCAAGTTGTTATATAATATTCGATTGGTCGGGGAATATTCGTTTTAAAAGGGAATATTCATACAATGGCACAATCATTGGTGGACCCCACAACGAAATTATTGTCGGATTGAGAAAATGAAAAAAATATTTTATTAAAAATAACGACGGAAGTTTTACCATTAATACTGTTGAACTACTCGGTAGTAAAAGTATAGTAATACGTGTGGTTGCATAGTAGCATACGGTATTGATTATTAATACTTATGTGAGAAGTCACTTAGTTTGATTCAATTATTATCAGTTAATAATATGAATTATTTAGCGATAATGAAGTTTTGTTTTATTCGTATTATTAACGTAATAAAATAGAAACATCTTTTTATATAAAACAGAATACTTTATTAAAGTTATTCTATAACTAGAATATATTATATTTTATTTAAAAGATTTTTCTTTAAATATGGATCGTCGGATTAAAGTAAATCAATCTGGACCGTTCATGGATTAGTTACTATGCAGTCTATTCTTCTATAAATAGCAGCTCATTCCTTCATTATTTCTTACGAATTCACTGAACTCTAGAGAGAGAAACTATAGAGAGAGAGAAGAAAAGTATTCTGCTACTTAACTACTTCCTTATTTCAGTTCTTCGTTAAAACGGTAATGGGTGTTATTCTTTCTTATTCATAAAGAGAACTGTTGTTATTCCATTTCTTATTATTCTGTTGGAATAACCTGTATACGCGGTCTACCCTACTTGGTGACATTCTTCTATTATTCTGTTGGAACATCTTGTCTGTGTGTTTTACACCGGACCTGGTTCCGTCTTTATTATTATTCAGTTGGAACATCCTGTCTGTGTGTTTTACACCGGACCTGGTTCCGTCTTTATTATTATTCTGTTGGAACATCCTGTCTGTGTGTTTTACACCGGACCTAGTTCCGTCTTTATTATTATTCTGTTGGAATATCCTGTCTGTGCATTTTATGCCGGACCTAGTTCTATTATTTATTATTTTGTTGGAATAACCTGTCTGTGCGGTCTATCGCATGCATGGTGATTTCTTTTGTTATTACATTCTTTATTATACTCAGTTGGTTAAGTTTTGACTTCTATACTCCATGAAATTTGTGGAATATCCTTGATAATTGTGTTTCATTCAGTATCTTTTCATGAAAATATTCTTCTAAGCATTCTTGAATTTTACTCCACAAAGCAGTATCATGTTGACAATTTGGACGTTGTTAATTCTTGGATAAATTAATTCTTGAACTTGTTTTATTGAATTCTTATATCATTGTCATCATCCCCATGTTTATAAAATGTTGAAAGTCATCTGTGGCCTGTAGTGCATAGATGGACTTGGTATGATTATGACCAGGGATTATTCGGTATAATCATGACCGTAATGTTACAAATGATATGGTAAAAGTCCTCATTGGCCTGTAGTGCATTGATGGACAGTTGTTGGCATGATCATGACCATTAATGAATACACGAATATCCTTGACCGTAGTGCAGGGGTGATTCGATGATATAGATTATTTTATTAAGCTGAGTTCCAACGATAACAGTGTTGAAAAACCTTTTAAATCATAGAAGATAGTAAATTTTATTTTCTACTTGACTCTTTTAATGGATTGCTTGTTCCGCTGCAGTTAAACTTGATGTTCGTTATATTTTATCGGTTTAACACTGTTGAAGGCTAATGATAATTTATTCTGCATTATCTTAGTCATAATATTTCTTACTGGGCTAGTTGAGCTCACCCTTTCTTTCACTGTTCTCTTCAGGAAATGAGAATATAGCTGAGACGAGTCGAAAAACGGAGTGATGGACCAAATGATAGTATTAGTAGTCCTCACTATTCTGTTAAATAGTGTGAAAATAATTGTAATGAGGACTCCTTTTGAGTTTGTATAGTCTCTAGTAGACAATAATTGTATTCAAACTCACAGTTTTGTTTTGTCGTATTGTACACGACAGTTGTATTAGTAAGTTGTATTTATATTCTGTACCATGTATCTGACGACCCAAGATGGGTGATGTATACCTAATTTTGGGGGTGTCACATCCACACTCAATGGAGTACTCATTACATTTATTATTACACTATTTCACAAAATAGTGAGGACTACTAATGCACCATCTAGGACCATCACTCTGTTCCTCGACTAGCCCCAGCTACGTTCTCATTTTCTGAAGAGAACAATAAAAGAAAGGGTGAGTTCAACTAGCCCAGTAAGAAATATTATGACTAAGATAATGCAGAATAAATTATCATTAGCCTTCAACAATGTTAAACTGATACAATATAACACACATCAAGTTTAACAGCAGCGGAATAAGCAATCCATTAAAAGAGTGAAGTAGAGAATAAAATCTACTATCTCTTATGATTTAAAAGGTTTTTCATCACTTTTATTGCTGGGACTCAGCTTAATAAATAATCAACATCATCCCTGCACTACGGCCAAGGATATTCATTAGTATCACAACCACAAATAATCCATGCACTACGGGCCAAGGATATTCGTGTATTCATCAATGGTCGTGATCATGCCAACAACTGTCCATCAATGCACTACGGGCCAATGAGGACTTTTACCACATCATTCGTAACATTACGGTCATGATTACACCGAATAATCCCTGGTCAGAATCATACCAAGTCCATCTATGCACTACAGGCCACAGATGACTTTCAACATAATATAACATGAGGATGATGACAATGATATAAGAATTCAATAAAACAAGTTCAAGAATTAATTTATCCAGGAACTAATAACGTCCAAATTGTCAACATGATACTTCTTTGTAGAGTAAAATCAAGAATGCTCAGAAGAATATTTCCATGAAAAGATATTGGATGAAGCGCAAATATCAAGGATATTCCACTAATTTCATGAAGTATATAAGTTAAAACTTTAACCAACTGAGTATAATAAAGAATGGAATAACAAAAGAAATCACCATGCATGCGGTACTTCGCATAGACAGGTTATTCCAACAGAATAATAATAACGGAACCAGGTCAGGCGAAATTCGCACCGACAGGATGTTCCAACAGAATAATAAAGAAAGGAATAAAAACAAAAATCACCATGCATGCGGTACTTCGCATAGACAGGTTATTCTAATATAATACTAAATAACGGAACCAGGTCAGGCGTAATACGCACCGATAGGATGTTCCAATAGAATAATAAAGACGGAACCAGGTCTGGCGTAAAACGCACAGACAGGATATTCCAACAGAATAATAAAGAATGGACTAACAGAATAATTTCACCAAGTATAGGGTTGCCCGCGTATACAGGTTATTCTAACAGAATAATAAAGAATTGAATAACAGAAGAATTTCACCAAGTATAGGGTAGCCCGCGTATACAGGTTATTCCAATAGAATAATAAAGAATGAAATAACAGAAGTTCTCTTCATGAATACAAAAGAAATAATACCCTTACCATAAAAGAAACTTGATATCGGAGTAGTGAAGTAGCAGAATGATTTTCTTCTTCTCTCTCTCTAATTTCTCTCTCTCGAGTTTTAGTGAATTCGTATGAAATAATGAAGGAATTAGCTTCTATTTATAGGAGAATGGACTGAATAGTAACTAATTCATGAACGGTCAAGATTGATTTACTTTAATCTGACGGTCCATATTTAAAGCAAAATCTTTTAAATAAAATATAATATATTCTATTTATAATCTAATAAAACGAATAACTTTATAAAAGATTTTAATATGCAAACACTATGCAGACACTATGCAAACACTAATAAAATATAATATATTCTAATTATTGTCTAATAATACAGATAACTTTATAAAAGTATTCTGTTTTATATAAAAAGATTTTACTATTAGCCTAATAAAATGAATAACTTTATAAAAGTATTCTGTTTTATATAAAAAGCTTTTCTGTTTTATTACATAAATAATACCAATAAAATAAAACTGAGTGACTTATCACATAAGCATCAATAATCAATACCGTGTGCTACTGTGCAATTACGCGTATTACTGTACTTTTACTACCTAGTAGTTCAACAGTTTTAACGGTAAAACTTCTGCCGTTATTTTCATAAAGTATTTTTGTCGTTTTCTCAATCCGACAATAATTCCGTTGTGGGGTCCACCAATGATGGTGCCGTCGTACGGATATTCCCCGACAAAAAAAATATTCCCCGACCAATCGAATATTATATAACCACTTGCTTACTTTGCAAAATTTGTAAATATTACCCACAACTATAACATTACATCAAATCAACATCATAATAAAAAAAAATATTTCGAGAAAATTAAATCTTTATTCATAAAATATGGGATCTCACAATCTCTCCTCCTTATGAAATTTTGCCCTCGAACTTTACGTATGTACCTAGTATGCCGAACAGGTAAGGATAATTTGACTTCACTTCAAATTCTAACTATTGAGGTATAACCTTTGAGCGTCGAATATGATCCTTCTTATCCAAGATGTTAACACGTATCTTCTCATACGTTAAATCTTCTGCAATCTCGTCTAGTTTTAATTCAATAATGTGGTTCAGGTCGTCCACATATTTACGTAACATCGATACATGAAAAATGTTATGAACATGCGACATACTTGGCGATAAAACGAGTCTATAGGCCACAGTTCCTACTCGATAAAGGATTTCAAATAGGCCAATTAAATCGAGGGTTGAGATTTCCTCTCTTCGTCGATTCTTGCTTCTAGAATAATGCCCTCTTGAACTTTCTTCTTCACATTCATCAGCTCTGAGTATATAGCTTAAGCGGCTTTAACTTTATCAATTAAAGTCGATTCTACTCGTATATTAGTTATCTTCATGTGAGTTCGTATATTCGTACTTGTAACCACATACGATCTTCTACTCAACGCGTCAGTTACCACGTTCGTACTTTCACGATGATATTGAATGGTACGATCGTAATCTTTAACAGCTCGAGCCAATGTCTTTGGCGCATGTTACGTTCGTTTTAAGTAAAGAAATATTTGAGGATTTAAGAAATGGGTTTTGTACTGGGGTCAATACAAAATTCGATTTCACGCTCTAGGGTAGGCCAATAAGTCTTCAAGAATGCGTCAGGAAATTTATTAACAATAGAATTATCATTCAAAATTGTGACTTTCATCCAAGACTTGGATAACACGTCACATTGATACCTATTAACTTGCCATCGTTATTCACAACGTCTCCTACGGAAAGTCTGGCTTCAGTGCATCCCATACAAGGAAGTCAACAACGAAAGAATCGGGGCTCTTTACTTATGGCTTGATATGACAATGATTGACTTTAGTGGTTTGGTTACTTTGAATTCGCATAACAGGTTGGTTAGGAGTATGAAAGCTAACAACCTTACGAAAAGCATGATGAGTAGTTAACCAATCGTTTTCAAAAATCACATCAAAGGCAAGTATTTTCAAAGAGATAAGATCGACAGGTAACGTGAAAGTGTTGATTTGAACAAGATTTATAAATAGTGGAGGTAACGAAGGTTTCTACTAATGAAGTTTTAACCAATAAGTCAAAGTCTAACTTCTCCAGAGTTAAATTTAAACGTTGAGTGCAAGCAAGAAAGATAAAAGAATAGGTAGAACCGATATCGAATAAGGCATAGACTTCGTAAAAATTTATAATTAACTAACCCATGATAACTTCGTTCGATTCCTCGTCATGAAAAACGCTCTCCGTTAAACTACCGAATTTGACTTGTTCGGGATAGTCTTTGGTGTCGTCATTACCACTGGAATTAACTTTCGCTATAGGGCATATTCCACCCTCAACTGCTTCGTTGTACTCCTGCTCCATAATCTGAATCATTAGCCTTCGATCCATATCGAATTGGGATTGACCGCAATGTATAGGGCAATTCAAAACTCGATGCTGGGTTCTCCCAATTGCTGTCAAAAAATAGAAATACATATCATCTATTTTAGCTTTCTTGGATTGGACTTCTCTTTCCACAATATCAACGCGTCGTGTGGCTTTTACCCATGCATCTTTCATTCTCACTCGTTCAGTTGTTTCTTCTTTCAGCTGCTCCTTGACATTTGAATTCTCAGATTCCAGCTTTAATATCGTATACTCTGCTAAAGAGCGCTGCTGTTCAGCTATCACACATCAGGTAATACAATTTTGAATTGTTACATTCCTTTGCTCCATGACCGCCTTCCGTTCTTTAGCCTGCTCTTCTAACTCATGAATACGATTTTGCAATTCTACATTTTGATCAATAAGTTCTTCTAATAAATCTTCCTCAGGTTCCTCTTCTTCCTTACTCTCAGTTGCTACCTTTGCGACTAGCTTGAGTGCAACTTTTAATTCCTCAATCACCACATGGATATCTCTAATCACATTATCTTGGTTGGAGATTAGAGGTGTCTCCATGGTCTCATGTGCTCCATTGCTATTCTCAACATTCTTGGATGTCATTTTCAAATACTGCCACAAAACAAGGGTTAATTAACCTATCACATATTATCCCTATACTCTGACCGACCAATTAAATACCAAATAAACTTAGGTAGGTCATACTAGCGAAGGAATTACCCGTCTCTCCAATCCTAGTTCTATTCTCACATCCTAGCCATGGATCATATCCCTAAGCTTTGATACCAACTGTGACGCCCCCAAAATTAGGTATACATCACCCATCTTGGGTCGCCAGATACATGGTACAGAATACAAATACAAACTAATTATACAACAATCATGTAAAATACGACAAAACATATGCTGTGAGTTTTAATACAAATATTGTCATCTAGACAATATCCACACTCAATGGAGTACTCATTACATTTATTATTACACTATTTCACAAAATAGTGAGGACCACTAATGCACCATCCAGGACCATCACTCTTTTCCTCGACTAGCCCCAGCTACGTTCTCATTTCCTGAAGAGAACAATGAAAGAAAGGGTGAGCTCAACTAGCCCAGTAAGAAATATTATAACTAAGATAATGCAGAATAAATTATCATTAGCCTTCAACAGTGTTAAACTAATACAATATAACACACATCAAGTTCAACAGCAGCGGAATAAGCAATCCATTAAAAGAGTCAAGTAGAGAATAAAATCTACTATCTTTTATGATTTAAAAGGTTTTTCATCACTTTTATTGTTAGGAATCAGCTTAATAAATAATAAACATCATCTCTGCACTACGGCCAAGGATATTCATTAGTATCACAACCACAAATAATCCATGCACTACGGGCCAAGGATATTCGTGTATTCATCAATGGTCGTAATCATGCCAACAACTGTCCATCAATGCACTACGGGCCAATGAGGACTTTTACCACATCATTCGTAACATTACGGTCATGATTACACCGAATAATCCCTGGTCAGAATCATACCAAGTCCATCTATGCACTACAGGCCACAGATGACTTTCAACATAATATAACATGAGGATGATGACAATGATATAAGAATTCAATAAAACAAGTTCAAGAATTAATTTATCCAGGAACTAATAACGTCCAATTTGTCAACATGATACTTCTTTGTAGAGTAAAATTCAAGAATGCTCAAAAGAATATTTCCATGAAAAGATATTGGATGAAGCGCAAATATCAAGGATATTCCACTAATTTTATGGAGTATAGAAGTCAAAACTTTAACCAACTGAGTATAATAAAGAGTGGAATAACAAAAGAAATCACCATGCATGCGGTACTTCGCATAGACAGGTTATTCCAACAGAATAATAATAACGGAACCAGGTCAGGCGAAATTCGCACCGACAGGATGTTCCAACAGAATAATAAAGAAAGGAACAACAAAAGAAATCACCATGCATGTGGTACTTCGCATAGACAGGTTATTCCAACAGAATACTAAATAATGAAACCAGGTCAGGTGTAATACGCACAGACAGGATTTTCCAACAGAATAATAAAGACGGAACCAGGTACGGCGTAAAATGCACAGACAGGATATTCCAACAGAATAATAAAGAATAGAATAATAGAAGAATTTCACCAAGTATAGGGTAGCCCGCGTATACATGTTATTCTAATAGAATAATAAAGAATGGAATAACAAAAGAATTTCACCAAGTATAGGGTAGCCCGCGTATACAGGTTATTCCAACAGAATAATAAAGAATGAAATAACAGAAGTTCTCTTCATGAATACAAAAAAAATAATACCTCTTACCGTAAAAGAAACTTGATATCGGAGTAGTGAAGTAGCAGAATACTTTTCTTCTCTCTCTCTCTAATTTTTCTCTATCGAGTTTCAGTGAATTCGTAAGAAATAATGAAGGAATGAGCTTCTATTTATAGGAGAATAGACTGAATAGTAACTAATTCATGAACGGTCGAGATTGATTTACTTTAATCTGACGATCCATATTTAAAGCAAAATTTTTTAAATAAAATATAATATATTCTATTTAAAATCTAATAAAACGAATAACTTTATAAAAGATTTTACTATGCAAACACTATGCATACACTATGCAAACACTAATAAAATATAATATATTCTAATTATTGTCTAATAAAATAGATAACTTTATAAAAGTATTCTGTTTTATATAAAAAAAATTTACTATTAGCCTAATAAAACGAATAACTTTATAAAAGTATTCTGTTTTATATAAAAAGCTTTTCTGTTTTATTACATAAATAACACCAATAAAACAAAACTGAGTGACTTATCACATAAGCATCAATAATGAATACCGCGTGCTACTGTGCAACTACGCGTATTACTGTACTTTTACTACCGAGTAGTTCAACAGTTTTAATGGCAAAACGTCCGCCGTTATTTTCATAAAATATTTTTGTCGTTTTCTCAATCTGACAATAATTCTGTTGTGGGGTCCACCAATGATGGTGCCGTCGTACGGATATTCCCCGACAAAAAGAATATTTCCCGACCAATCGAATATTATATAATCACTTGCTTACTTTGCAAAATTTGTAAATATTACCCACAACTATAACATTACATCAAATCAACATCATAATAAAAAAAATTATTTCGAGAAAATTAAATCTTTATTCATAAAATCTAGGGTCTAACATAAACTTTAACAGTCATAAGACTATACGGACTCCTCGTACTTAGGGGGATCAACCCTTCATATAATGTATTGTGCACAAACATCTAAACGCATTGCGTAAAATAACTCCCCTATAATAGGGTTGTTCATCTCATCTTTTCAACATCTGAATCCGTACCAAAATAATTTGGTTTGGCGTAACTTCTCAGGAAACGCTTGAATTACATGAACATTTTTTAATATTCGTCTAGCTGAATCAAATAGCATTGACTTCTACAATAATTCGGACATCAACCGAAATATACATATATATATATATATATATATATATATATACACACACACACACACACACACACATATATATATATATATATATATATATATATATTCTCATATCTTAAAGAAATCTTAAAAATATTTTTCTGACATCATGATACCACACTGTATTTATAGTCTGTTTGAGGATTCCGTCATTTAGTAATTTTATCATACTACATCATACCATAGTTGGTTGACGATCCTTAGATCACATCCAAAAATAAGTAATACTGTATTGATGACTCCATTGTTTTTATCATCTCTGCACCAGGTTTCATGATGCATTGATGATATAAAAATACATTTTGATATATTTCAAATCATTTTTGTCTAGCCGAAGCAATTAACATAGACATACGAATAACAGTATTGTTTTTAAAATTCATTGGTTTCATCATTTGATCCAAGGTTTTTCAGGAAAATAGAAGTGCAAACATCAGCACGAAGTCAATAAATTTCGAAAGTCTAGAATGGCTAATAGATTTAGAATATCCAAGTATCCACTAACTTCAATCTTTACTCCATTACTTCATTACTGAACCATTCTATCAATCTTTAACTTCATTAATCCTCTCTATACTATAACTATTTTCTACCCAATATAGTTCATCAAACTTACCACACTTTTGAAATCCAGGAACTTGCCACAATAGTATGAGTTTAAGAACTTATCCTAGTCAAACCATAGGCGTCCATTCGCTGAGGGGTTCCAAACATACCATATTATTATGAGTCACGAACATACCATATGCATTAGTTTTAAGAACTCGTACCTGACCCTAATAATATCTGACTAATCTTAATAGTTTCTAACTATCAAATATACACATGAGAAAAGAATCACCTTTTTGCCACATATACATTGATAGCGCGACACCAACATTCTAATGATAATCAATGTGATAAACTGAGTGCAAGCACAAAACCCTCTCCCATACAAAGATTTGTACAACTCAGCCATCACATGAGTCCTCAATTGAAATCCCTCCTAACTCTATCTTGCTTATTACTTGCTCAATATGAATTTCTCGTATCACATTATCTATAACTCCTCGTGAGTTTATCTCGTACTATATCATAGTACATTATCTTCATAGCATCAAGCTATAATTATTCAAACATTACAGACCATCTTTTTTTTATAACTTAAACAGATCACGTCGTGATCTTATTTTATAATCATCTCCCTTTAATTCTTTTCTTCACTCATGATCGTTTCGTTTTACGATCCTCTTTCTTTCCTTTTTCATCATTTGCAACATTATTCGTTATATTGGCAATTGGAGTTAGGAAGCTCCCCTTTCTTATCTTCATGTCTCTTCAAGATTCTTCTTTGAATTTTCTTGTTTATATAACAATTCTTCCTTTAAGAATTTTTGACTTAATTTATATTGCTCAACATTTCATTCGAGTTTCACATTTTCATCATACGTATCCATTTTCTATACTTGGTACACATTGAGTATCTAATAGTTTCAAAATAATACGCTGAGTGGTTTCCCACAAACAACCAATAAACTAGGTTCCGAGTTGCTAGTTCGTATATACCTCCGCTCTATAAAGGAATCGTTTAGCCCAGATACCATCTATCAACTATTAAAGAGTACAATTGTACCATACTTACATATAACTTTCTATTCTTAACTTCTTTATCATTCTCTTCTTATAGACATTGTCTATTTATTATCACCTTATATCCTTATTATTGGAGTTGGGTAACCCCCACATTCATATTCCTTATAACTCTGCGAGATTCTTCCTTGAATCCTCTCACGCGTGCTTTAATCCCTTCTATATAAATTTCTTAAATTACTTCTTATTGTTTAAACTCTATTTGAGCTTATTCTTTCATTATTTTCACCTTCTTTCTATAAGGTTATAGCCTAAGGTACTCCTACCTAAGGTATATAACCTATAGCTTTGATACCAACTGTAACAACTCCAAAATTCATACAATTTAATTATCGACTTCGGTCGTTAATAAAACATTTAAATTTTGATTTTTACATCATTATTCGATGTTAAACTTAATAAAATGCAGAATAATTTAATCTTTTCTATCATCTTACTTTAATTCCCTGAATCAAAACCTTTATTATTTACATATCTCTAAATCAAGTTTAGTTTATGAATCGCTTCATCAGAGTTATTATATATATAAATATATATACTTACACAACAAATTGATATACTTTATACATCGGAGAACTCAAACTTTAACTTTACAACTCAACATAAAATATACATACATAAAACATTGAGTACATCTCATGAACCTTAATCATGGTTTAAAGAGATAACAACTTTAGCTAAAATAATAATCTTTTTGTATTACATTTGATTCATGTCTTTCAAGTACCACATAGTGTTACCTTCAATCCTTTACCTGTAAAAATAGTTATTTGCAAGGTTGAGCTCGACAGCCCAGCAAATCTAACAGTTTTCAGGCATCACGTAGCACATAATAACATGCTTATCATACATCTCATAAACATTGGACTAACATAACATATATGCTTAGTTCATATAACAAGTAAAGAGATCGAGTTCCTTACTCAATCAACATTCATTACTCAATCAACGTAGTCATAAATTGACTTTAACGTTTCATACTTTCAACATATATACAACACATCATGCTCTTTGAAATAAAGATTTAAAACAGTTAATCAACAAGTTCACATAGCAAATAGAAATTGAAAGACTTTCCTTGATCGTTGCTTACCAATAACACTTTAACAACTTACAGTTATCTGCACTTCACGTGCCCTACACAATTATATAATCATACACATCAACTATTAGTCACATAGCAACGCATAGTAGTTGCAATGTAAACTTTACTCTGCATCTTATAACCTTTCCTATTATCAATACACAATGTTCAATTTTATTGTGTTAACTTTCGACTTATATCTCACTATATTTCATACTCAAAGTTCTTTCAAGTGTTTAAGTCTTGCTAGTACTACTTATTCTATTCAATATCTTATAATATTAATTTCATTTGATTTAAAATACTTTTTACGTTCATCAACACTTATCACGGCGTTTCGACGTTTATTCGTCACACGCCTAATTTGTCTATCTTGTGTATGCTTATACAACTTTTTCTAATACATCATTTATCAATGTTAAGTATCATTATATTTACTAACATTCATGTTTTATAACTTAGAACAACATCTTTTATTGTCAGAAGCACTACAATTTCATATGTGCATGCCCGACGCCCTCCGATTGCCTTTGAAAACATAGTAGTCTCAAAGATAACTATTTTGACCACTTCTAATGACCTCAAATTGAAAAATTTAAAAATAAAAGTTGTAGGTCTATTCGTCTTCGTTCCGGATCATCTTGAATCGCCTCAAATAGAGTCCGTATGAAAACGTTATGGCCGTTTTACCAAAACAGGTCAAAGCAGTCACAGTTAGAACACATTGGGCGCAGCCGCACCCCTTGGTCTCCCTATTCCAGCACGCTCGTGCCATTTCCCAGCCCCAGTTGCGCGGTCGTGCGTGGCACTACAAAGATTACAGTTTTTGACATAACTTTCTCATTTTAAGTCTGAATTAGTTGGTTTTCGATTCGTTGAACTCGTTAAACTCTTAGCTACTCATCTACAGAGTAATTATAAAATTTCAAAAACTTTAACAAATCAATTTAAGGGTTCCAATTCAGTGTTCATGCTAATTTTTCATGTTTTAAACATATTTAGCAAATTCATTCACCACGGATTCGATTCCTAACCAATTCAATCCATTTAAACTTCGTTGTTTTCGTTTCTTATCGTATTAACACAATCCATCACCAATTTTACAATTATAACATAAACTCCTAACCAATTTTAGTCTCAAAACAGACCCAAAATACATATATTAAACAAAACTCATATTATTCATCTTTAACATGTTCTCATGACTTTGATTACTCTAAAACCACTTTTAAATGATATAGAATGGATTATACAAACCCATTAACATCTACAACCAATTCCTTAAGAAATCCAATTTATCAATAAAGAACTCTAGAAAACTTAAGGGTTTGGAATTGATTCTTACCAGCTCTTGATTCTTCATAATCTTAGTTTGGTGATGAAGAACAATTTCTTAATCTCCTCCTTACTTCTCCTTAACTCTTCATCCTTCTTCTCAAATTCTCTCTAAACCCTCTCTTTCCCTTTGTATTTTCACGTAAGTTTTCTAACTGATGAAACATGTAACGTGTTTTTTTTATTTATCCTTCAGTTATGCAGATACCATCAGTTACAAATACAAAGGGCCACTAGGCCATGTTTGGCTAGTTCTCTAAAATCCATTTTTAAGTTATTTTTATTACTTCCTTATTATATGATATATCTTCTTTTCTCTAAATGTCACACTTAAATTTAATTAAATTTATTTTATTAATAAATCTAATTAAATCTTAGTAACCAAAATTATAATCTCTAATTAGACAATTATAATCTTATTTAATAAATCATTAATCTTCTAATTTAATTATTTAATTAAATTAGAATATTATCAATACCCTTGCGTAAAAATATGCATCAATTTTTAAATTATTTAATTTAATCAATAGTATCACACTTACATAAATTATCCCATAATAATTGCCATAAAATATATTTATTTTAATTCACCATTTTAATTAAGTGAATTACTCATTATTTATGAAATTTTAATGCATACCAATTTCATTGCCATAAAGCATAATAATCGAATTATATTACTTCATAATATAATTTTCAACTTAATTAAATTAAATCATATTATTTAGTTAATTACCTTCCCATAACAATCTCATTTAATTTTTTTAATAGTTAAATTAACTATTAAACCTTATTTACTAAACATATACATCTCTTTTATATTCACACATAATCTCTTCGCACCAAATCACATATTTCAAAATAAATTGCAAATATATATACTTATCCAGATATATATATATATATATATATATATATATATATATATATATATATATATATATTTCATAATAAGAATTTTAATTATTAAATTCTTATTTTAATAACTTATAAAAATTTGGATTGTCACAAAAACCTATGGGTCAACCCATATGGGCCCCATAGATGACTCATAGCTGGCCATCTTGGTGGGCAAGCAAATGATAGGATTTGTGTTGCCCAAGTAATGAATAGTAAGGAGGTGGGATAGCCTAAATGTCTATTATACCCTCACCTAGAGAATCCTATAAATAGAGAGCTTGGATTTTCAATTGCCTTGTTCATTATTTCACCAACATCTTATCATATATTGAGAGAGAAAGTGAGAGCTAGAATTGCTCATCCAAGTAGAAAAGGAGAAGAATCAAGTTGATCGTCAAGGGTAAGAAACCTTTAATCCATTATTGATTAGTGGAGTATGTATGTTAAGAAGAAGCAAGAATGGTAATCAATGGACTTAAACCTAAATAAGTTGTATGTAAGGAAATCATACTTTTATAAGTATTGGACTAATGAAGAACTTGTAAGAATGTGTCATGCAAATGATTTGATGAAATATGTTTGGTTAGGTTGTTAGATATATGGAATGAATCCATTTTGAACGGTATAAAAATCTCAAGTAACGAAGTTATAGCGAAATTTATGATATTAGACAATAATCGTCGAAATCGTTAAATTCTCGAAATGAAAGTCAAAAGTTAGCATTGAGCCCGAAAATGTTGGTTTTCGATGGAGACTAGTCTCAATTGGCATTCTAGAGTCGTGGACTCAAAAATGAACAAATTCTGACTTAGAACGAAGAAACGAGCAATGAACGTTCACGAACGTTTAACGTTTTTGTAATAATGAACTAATCGGTGAATTTTGAATTAAAAGATTTGGAAATGAAATGTTTTCGAATGAAATCATAGAGCATGTGATTTGTAAGCTAATGGCTTTTGAATGAGCCAATTCGGACTTTTAACGAATAAGTTATGGAGCCGGGAAATTCACATAAGAAATTTTATGTCAAAGTTGTCTGTGGCACAGGGTCGGCAACACGGCGTTGCCCAAGGCTTAAAAAAATTGGTGCTACAGCGCTAGGTCGGGCCCAAACCTACTGAAGATTGGCGCCATAGAACGACCATTTATATTGAGAGTCGCGCCGCAGCGCCAAGGCCGGGTCTCAGCCAATGTTAACTTGCACCGCAGCGCGAAACAAAAGAAGGAAAGCTGGCGCCGTAGTGCCAGCACTAGAACAAGACCAATAAATAATGCTTAAGTGTATAAAGAAGGAAGAAGTTGAGTAGTAATGAGTTGAGCACTTAATAAACCTAAAGTACCATCATCAAAGGATGTTTATAACCTTAAGTTAACAGCTAAAGGTTGATGAAAGATTAATTGAACGTAGGAAACAGTATAAGACGATTACCTGTAACAATGATAAACAATCTAAAGCATGATTAGATTGAGAAGAAGGGTAAGATATAGTAATGACCTTAGTTGATTATATACGACCTAATGTGGTATGTTTTGTGATCATGTATTGTAGAATCCTTAAAGACACAAAGGAAATTTATATTAACGATAGAAGACGTTAAAGGCAAGTTTTCTGACCTTTGTTTATGTTCATTCTAGACAAGCTTTGCAATTCATGTATCTTACGCATGACTTGATGTATGATGAAGTTGAAGCCAATTCCCTCGGCAGACTTAAGATGTTTTATAGATTTCTTATAATCTATCGAACTATTGTCAATGTTGTTAAGTTTTGCCAAACTATTTTGGTATGGTTTTCAAAGGAAGACTGAGTATGCATAAACAAATGTTTTGTTGTCAAACGATAGGCACATGAGGTTGCAAAGCCTTAAACATACATACGTTTAAAGAAAGTAGTGTTGTACAATATAGAGTACTATAGGCTGATCACTTAGACGTGCTCGTAAGATATGCCGGACTTACGGACTTGGTGCCGGGTTGTCCTTTTCAGAGAAAGAATGAAATGCTCAAGGTCTTGGACCAAAATTGATGTTTTACTGAATGATGTTCATTGTGAAACGTTTTAAAGAAAAGAGAAGTGCTATTTTGAATTATCGATAGTACTTCATAACTATTGTTTCAGTTATTGAAGATATACCATTCTTATGATTTAAGCATGTTCTTTAAATGAAATTGTCATACTTTCTGAGCTAGTTATGCTCATTCTTGCTTGAACCATATGAATACAGCTAAGACCGAGCGGACGGAAGGTTCCGGTAAAGATAAAGGAAAGGCCAAAGCAAACCAATAGGTTGCCTTTGTAATACATTAGTACAGATGTTGTAATTACTTAATATTATGACAAGAACACATGTAATGGTTATAAAGAACCTGTGGGCCCATGTGCAAAATTAGGGTTCACATGACCTAATTAAATTAAATGCACAATTAGGATTCCACGAGCTCGTTAAATGCACAAATTAGGGTTCGCATAACCTAATTGAATGAAGACAGGGAAGTCAAAAATAAAGGTGTTAGACCCGGGAGAAGCGTCCACGTGTCCTGAGGCAGAAGGCTCGTGGAGGCAGCTCGTTTTGGGAATTGATTGAGGGATTGGATTGGTGGCTAAAAGGACAGGGCAATATGGGCATTATTCTAATGACTAAAGGGTATTTCTGGAATTTTCCTAAAATCATGTGCCTTACACATGACTACTTTCCATAGAACCCTATAAATACCCCTTCCATTCCATTAGGAAGGGGACCTTTCTTCGGACTCAAGACTTGGACTCTTGGAAGATCAAAAGACCTTTTTTGGTGACTTAAAGGCTTGGAGATTCCACCTAAAAGCACTAAAAGGGATCTAGACATTCTCTCAACTCGAAGGACTCAAGAAGGCTCTTGGAATCCCTGCTACCTTAACACGGTTCCCGGATTCTAGGAGTTCTGCCACGCGTCGTTGGAGTAATCGCCCACCTGTCGTTCTCCCCTCTTCAATCAACTAATCAATTCCATGCTCTTTATGGATTTCTCTCCTCCTCAGCCAACTGAAACCCTAACCCTAGCAAGGTACGATTTCCTTGCCCATATTTATTTGGCGACTCTGCTGGGGAGGTGTAGAATTCGTGAAGGGTATGCCCATAACTCGAAGTGGGAGAACAACAGGAAGAGATTCACCAACAAATAGCATTATCTCACTGGGTCCAGTTCCAAGACAAACAAGTCAAGCTTTCCAAGGCGTGAATCTAAATCTCGATCAACCTATCCTTGAAGACGCATCGGAAGGAAGTTCAACATCACCATACATGGCTGATCAAGAACCAGCGAATGTCAGGCAGACAGGCGCGGGAAGGCAAATCGAGGAAGAAAGAGGAGAGCAGGCAAATGTTGTGCAACTGGAGATGCTGAAGGCATTGAAGGAAGCACGGAAAGAACAAGGGATGATGATGGCTATGATGCTGGAGATACAGAGGAAGCAAGAGGAAATGGGAAATTTTCGCCAGCAGTTGATGCAGATTCTCGATTTCAAAGCCATGTTCCCAGAAAATTCACAAGAAGAACTGGCAGGAGTGGAGGAAAACAACAACGATAGCAATAATAAGGAGAAGCAGACAACACCTCCATTGATGGAGAATCAGTTCGTTCCAATCATCCACTTGGAACCTCAGAACAGTGGTGACGCGCAACAACCCATACTAGAAGTCAGCCAGTCTAAGACAAACATCATTCCAACCACTATCCCCGTATTTTCACAAGTGCAGATGCCAACCATCCCAAGCCTCGTTCAACGAACCGACCCACAAGCACAACCGATACAGAATTTACATGATGTCAGTATACATCAACCAATTTCTGTACCACAGAGAGTCCATACCGCGAGCCAATATGTGACAAAGGATGATATGATCGATGTGATCAATCAACTTCATAGGCAGACATCTCGACCTTCGGAGTTAGACTTTACTCCACCTTACCCGGCACATATTCAGAGACAACCCTACCCGGCAGGGTATATTGAACATCCCCCGTAATTTCCAAAATACAACGGGGAGAAAGGAAACGCCAGAGAACATATTGCCAAGTTCATAGAGTCAATGTCTCCGTGGCTGGGATATGACGAAGTGAACAACCACTACTAGTTGATGCGGGAATTCAACAAAACCTTGACGGATAGTGCCTTCAGTTGGTACTATAATTTGGAGAAGGGGTCGGTCCATGATTGGGATGACCTAAAATTGTAATTTTTTAAGAAATTTTTCTATGTGCAGAAACAGATAACCATCGTAGAGCTCATGCGATTCAAGTAGAAGCCAAACGAGGAGCTGTCAGATTACGTGGATAAGTTCAGGGCCCAAGAACAGAAGTGTGCAGAGCATATTGAAGAAAAGAACTTGGTTAGCATATGCAACAATGGTGCTTTAGACGCCTTCAAGCCCTACCTCATTACCAAGGCGTGTGCTTCATTTACGACCCTCTCATCTTTTGCACAAGACTTGGGGGGAATCATGACATTTCCCACCAGCCAAGCGATGGATACATGGAAGATCAAGAGGACAACAACTGTGGCTTTGGTGGGTTCTCAGTCAAAACCACAGGGGGGCAAGAGGGAGAAGAATGAGAAATTTGAACGAAGCAGAGAAAAGCATGGGGACAGGTATACCAGAATGCCAGTTCCGGATGCCATTATATGCAGCGAGAAGGCGTTTAGGAGCCTGTATGAACAATGGGTCGAGCATGGAGTGGTGAAACCTCCAAGGCCCCGGTCGGTTGTAACAGAAGAAATGAAAAGAAGACCAGACTTCTGTGTATACCACCAACACGCAGGGCATTCTACTATGGACTGTTACAGTCTGCGAAGGATATACCATGAGAAACTGGCGGCCGTGGAGATTGAACTAGGAGACGAAACGTGCAACACTATCACCCATGGTGCAGTCCCGGAAGTCAAGAACTTAAAAACTGGCTCTACGTACCATCAAACAAACTCTGAACTACATATGAATTAAAAATCCACCCAAGATGGTGGTCCACCAAAAATGGTGGTTTAAGTCCTCAGGAATATACCTTGCCAAGTAAATTGGATGACCAAGGGAGGAGGCACAAGAATTGACGAATAATAAAAAAAAATTGAAAGAAAAAAAAAACTACCCAAGATGGTGGTCCACTCTAAATGGTGGTCAAGTCCTCGTAGACTACACTTGCCAAGAAATTGGATGACCCAAGTAACGAGGCACCCGATTTCAAGTCCTTGTAGACTGTACTTGCCAAAATATTGGACGACCTAAGTGACGAGGCACCCATTTTTAAGTCCTCGTAGACTGCACTTGCCAAGAAATTGGACGACACAAGTGACGAGGCACCCGAGTGTTACACTTTATCATCAAAAGTGAGCTAGGCACCTGACTAACAGCCCTCGAAAGTTACACTTTCAACTTTAAAAGTGACTGAGGCACCTGAGTATAAGCCCTCAAACCCGAAAGTTAAACTTTATCTCTAAAAGTGGAGAACGTTATGCTTTATTCGACAAATGCAAGAAAGTTACACTTTATCTCTAAAAGTGGTAAACGTTATGCTTTCATCGATAAAAGCAAGATTTGCTATATGAAACGTTATGCTTTTCGTAAAAAGCAATTTTTTAATTATTAATAAATTGACAAACTTTCTCTTATACTTGAACGCTTTTTTAAATTTCTTTAAAAAAAAGAAAAAAAAGTATAGATTCAAGTGTTAGTACATGATTTTCTGATACAGGAAATGAAAAAAAAATTACAAAAGTTCATGATCTAAAGGTCATGACCTGTCGAACTGAAGAGAGAGGAATACCTAAAGCTTGGTCTTCGTGGCTATCAGGCCTTCGAGGCTATCAAGCCTTCGAGACTATCAGCAGGTCTTCGAAGCTATCAACAGGTCTTCAAGGCTATCTTTCGGTCTTCGATGCTATCAGGTCTTCAAGGCTATCAGGTCTTCGATGCTATCAGGTTTTCGAATCTAGAAGCAGGTCTTCAAGACTATCAGCTGGTCTTCGAGGCTATCAACCCTTAGAGATTTCAGGCCTTCATGGACTTCTTAGTTCTTAATGACTTCTTGATTCTAAAGAAAAGAGAAATTCCAAGAGAGGGTAAGAAAGATTAGATTGAAAATTTTCAAAATATCCCAGTAGAGCTCCTCTAAGGTTCGCCCTTCTGAGGTTTGCTCCTTAAGAGGTTCCCTCTCCTAGGACTTTCATTTTGGAGGCTTGCAAAACATCAAGCCTCGCGAAGTGTTCAGACACTGAAATCAAGACTTCAACACTTACAATATTTTACGCGATTATCTCACCAAAGGCGTGACTCACGCGCAGGGGGCAAATGCTTACCGATAGATGGCATGGCATAGACATCTTCCAGAGTAAAGGTGCATTCACCCCAAGCAGTGATGAATGTGCATATAGAAGAACATCATGGTCCTATTGGATACGAATGTCCCTGCATAGCTTGATGTACTGAAGAATGCCGGCTCTTTTTTAGTATAGCCACATGGTCAACATTCCCTAGTATCTCGTCGATCCAATGATGTCTGTAAGACCCCGAATTTTATGAAATAAAAGTATCAATTTTCCTATTTAGTAAATGGTTAAATTGATAAAAGTTAAAGTTAAGGGTGATATATGAATTTTTTTTCAAAATACGGAAGTGGTTATAAAATATTCATTGTTGTCGGGGAATATTCGTTTAGTCGTGGAATATTCTTTCTGTCGGGGAATATTCGTACGACGGCGCAGCCATTTGTGGGCCCCATAACAGAATAACTGTCGGATGAAAAAAATGACAAAATTGAGTTTTTATAAATAACGGCGTAGTTGTTACCGTTAACACTGTTGGAATACCCGGTAGTTAAAATACAGTAATACGCGTTATTGCACAATAGCACACGGTATTGCACAGTATTTTTGAAATTATTGATTCTTACGTAGGAAGGCACTACTCAATAATTGTTACAGTAATTACTGTTCAATATTTTATTTTATTGATTCAATAATTGCTACGTTGAAATTTTATATTATTGTTGTTCAATAATTGTCACTGCATAATATTTCCCATTATCAGATCAATAATTCATATTATTTGAATAATATTATTAGATAGCATTATTGGCAATGTCTAAAAAGTTCTGTCTAAGGAGAGGTTTGGTCATCTAATTGCGCGCCAGTAAGGAAAAATTCTTATTGAAAAGCCCACTCTTTCCTGGGAACGGCCTGATTGTCATAATTGTGATTCTGTAATATTATTTGTGAATAACTAATTATTGATTTATATGATAAGAAAATATTTATTTTATGTGGATATAAATGAGGGATATATTTTTGTGGTTAAGAATGAAGGAGTTAATGTTGAGGTGTTTTATCTATATTTTTGTCAGAACGGAGGTATTGAAAATTAAATTAGGATTTTTGAGATATATTGCGGGGGTAATAATTTTTAATCCGACCGTTAGATCGTTGTGATTTTTGGATATGTTATACATATATAAGTTGAGTACATGTCCACAAATTTTGAACCGTTAAAAATGAACGTATGATTTGCTATGAATTTTACGAGATGACTGGTTCAGAAATTGTTGAATTTTCAGAGTTAATCATTTTGGTGGAAAATTCTAGAATTGGTGAGCTCCACTCTTGGTTGGTGAAGAAATGTGCTGAGATTTTTATTCAAATGTGGTTGGTGGGAATAGTAGCAGGTAAAGCCATCAGGTTGCAGGTTAAGTCTGCTTCAGCGTGCTATCATTTTCCTATAAATAGAGGGCTAAGGTGGTGTTTGATAAAACTGAGTGTTAAGACCTGAACAGTTTAGACGTCTGAATAATATAGAGTATCTGAATAGAATTGTGTCTGAATGAAAAAATGCTGTTTGATAATTAATTTTTTCAAAATATCTGAATAACAGTATTTTACCATTTTAACCCTCTGAACAGTTTAAACAAAACCTGTTTGATAATCAGAATGTCTGAATAATATATTAAATACATATTTATAATATTTTGACCACAATATGATAAAATAAAAATAAAAACGTTCAAATTAAATTAACTTCAAACATAGTATCATGTCCCAAAAATATCAACATAGCGTAATAATTCAACCATACAAATTAAATTAACTTCAAACAGTTGTTAAAAGTTGAAGTGCAATTTGTTCACGTAGATTAACCATAAATTCTACGCCTTGATCACCCCATTGTGGTTCATCTTGTCCTTCTTCTTCGCTTCCTTCATTTTGCTCCGCTTCATTGACAAACATGTTATCTCGATCATATTGAGCAAACAATTCATCCTCAATGTTATGCTTCCTTATAAAATTATGGACTGCGAAGCAAGCGATAACTATATCTCTTTGTACTGTAAAAGGGTAAGGAGCCATTCGTTTCAAAATTGGGAATCTTGCTTTCAACACACCATAAGCACGCTCGATAACATTTCTGAGTTGTGCATGAGCATGGTTGAATTTTTCCTCTTTAGTCAAAGCGCGTCTGCGTCGAAAATCAGCTAACCAATACATTGTATTGCGATATGGAGATAAAAATCCTCGAGTGTTTATGTATGCTGCATCACAAAGATAATATTTATCTATAATTGAGACAAAAAATAATGATTATTATTAATAACTTGAATGATGAAATTTTATGACAAAAATAAATAATAATTGAAAATGGTAAAAGAAATTATAATATATACCCGGGGGAGGAAATGGAAAACCAGAAGATGTATCAAATGCAACTTCTTTTAGAACTCGTGAGTCGTGTGGAATGCCTTCCCATCCGGCCCAAACAAATGTGAATATCATGTTAAAATCACATATTCCTAAAACATTTTGATAACATTCACCCCTTCCTCTTCCTCTGTAACGCGTTTGTTGATCGACAGGAACAACTGCATGTACAAGAGTACCATCTAATGCACCTATTGCACCCTGCATTAAAAAACTTAGAGTTCTCAAAGTATTTTATTGTATGGAATAAAAGTAAAAAAGAAAAAAATTTGTATGTCACTTACCGAAAATATTTGTCGTAAGTTTTTATGGTTTCCTGGAATATCTGGATTTGGATCAAATGATGTAGGCATTATAATTTCTTTTGAAAACTCAATCATCCCATTTAACACCTCATGAAAATATCTATGTATTGTTTGGGTAGAATGTTGAAATCTGCGTTTTATAACTCTAAAGCGTTCATTATGGCCTATGATGGTTAAGAAGATTGCCATCTTCTCCTCAACTGTTATGTATCTACTATCGTGTACCCATTGTTTTTCCTTGAAATGTTCACATAGACGCACATATGCATCACAAGAAAGACGCATCAATTCTCGACACTGTGTATTTGATCCATTTAACAACTATAATGTGTAAGCATGTCCGCTCAATGCAGAAGTATTATCCATAATCCTTGGTATTCTCCTTGAAGATTGTCTTTTCAAATACCAATATATAATCATCAAACATAAAATTTGATCCTCGATATCCATATTACCTATATTAAACAAAACAATTTTAAAATACTCTAACATTTAATAAAAGAAAAGTTAAGTTAAAACCAAAATATTCATAATCAAGCAAAATCAAAATCATAATAAATGACATATATTATAAATTTAACGCATACACGTTCAAAAGCATATGTAGCAAATATTACATCCATATTCAAGTTTGTATTACATCCATATGTAGCAAATAAGCCCCAACATATTCAAGTTTGTATCCCAAAAATATAATATTAACTAGCCCCAAAGATAAGAAGTTTGTACCCAAAAATATCAAATTACCTATGCCCAAATATATCCACCAACAAAATACCAAGTTTGTAATTAACTAATATCCAACAAACTAAGCAATGTATCCCAACTTGCGTGAAACCATCATAACCCAATTTTCAACCTCATTCTCTTTTAGAATCATCCATGCTTCTCTATAGCTTGGTTTCTCACAAAATATTTCAAGAGCCATCTTGTGTAGTGGATTTTCTGCTCCCCACCCAAGTTCTTCCAACTTATCTTTGCATTCTTTCACGGAAGGTCCACTATTCTTTTTAATAATAAGTTTCAAGGCCTTGGACATCTCTTCATCTAGGTTAGTGTTGTAGGTTTGTTTTGATGAACGCCTAGCTTTTTTCTTTGGCCTTTCTCCCTCAAAATTAGGAGCGGAAGCATGAGATTGCGTACCGGGAGTTGATGACTTAGGAGATGACCCTTGACCTTGTGTGCTAAAAGGAATGTCTTCAAGACTAACAACCTCCAAATCCAAAGATGTATCTCTAGTCCTAAGTCTTCCACAGCTAGGACCCCAACTATCATGTCCTGTTGCCGCGGTTCCATCAAATAATGTAACACACAGATCGGGGAATATTAGAGGTGAGGTCTTCAAAGTTTCTACCATTTTATTTGCCTGTATTCAAATAGTAAGTGTAAGTTCAACATGTTATAATCAACTTAAAAGGTAACAAAATTAAAAGAACACCTTTATCTCTTGTATCCATTCCTCATCCGTAAGGTTGAACCTATTAGTTGACGGGTCATACACATTTCCTGTCTTACTTTTAAGTTTGCACCATGCACAATATTTTTCTCGCAAGTAGCCATAATGATTCTTCATTTGTTTTTGATCCACAATCAAGTTGTAGGTATCTTTTAATATTTCTCCAATCCTTTTCCATGATTGTGGCTTGAGACTTGCACATTCCCTACCATTTTCCACAACCTCACGAATACATTCTTCTAAAAAAGTCTTCACTAATGTTTCATTCCTCCAACTTACTCTAGTCCTTTTTTGTTTTTGAGTTTCACTGGCTTGTTCCATACCTAAAGTACATAGATTATAAAAGATGTAAACAATAAAGAACAAATGAGATTAAACTAGCCTGTAAAATTAGTATTTTATACCATCCAATAGTAATGTCATATAAGTAATTTAGGACAAAATCAAGTCTTTCAAATTCAGTATGACTGATTAAATAAGTAATGTCATATAAGTAACGAGTCAGCCTATGGCCTGTATTATGTAGATTTAAACGACAAGGATTTGAGAAGATATCCAAAGCTATCTGCACATTGGTACTCCAATTTTTTAAAAAGAAGAAGCATTATAATTAGTCAAGACCCTAAAGTAACTGAAGCTGTTGCATAGATTTGGTAGGAATATGGCTTGTAGGAAATTGGTACAAGTTATTCATCCAATCTATGTTACACACAAACATGTATTGTTATTTAGTACTAAAGGCTATCCAATAAGTAGCCAACTATACTATTTTGGTCTCAAAATAATAGCAACCACCAAAACAAGTTACAAATTTCAGACTTTTTTTTACCTCAAACTGAACGTCTTCAAAATCCCCCACAAAATGTTATTAACAGATTATGGGATAGATTTTTTTTGTATCCAGAACCCCAAATAAATATACATGTACTATATGCACTATTGCTGCGATTCAATGATAACAAAATGGTGAACACTAATCTACAAACTAATGAAATGATAACAAAAATGCTAATGAAATGATTTAAAAAACATCCCAAAAATTATGTAAGATTATCCCTCCAAAAGGAAACCCACTTGAAAATTGATTCAGTAATTTCAAAACAAAAGAGATATCAATCTAAAAATTCAGTGCAATGTCAACAAATATAGATTGTTGCTTTATAATTGAAGAGTGGAGAAATATAAAAAATAGTGGGATCGCAAAAGCGTAGAGAGAGAAAGGGAACACAAAATTATCCCTTCATTTGAGCATTTTAGCAGTTAGCTTGTGGGCATGGTTTAGAACTTCTAATTTCATGGAAGTTTCATGGAGAGTTGATAATAACCACACTCTGTTATAATTTTTGTTATACTCTGTTATCAACAGCACTCCCAGTTCACAATGTATTCAAAAAACACACATTAATCACAGAGCCAAGGCAAGAAAATCAAGAAGTAGAACCAATAACAAAAATAAACCAACACAAAAAGCTTTTTTTAATGGGGAAGAGCAAAATATACCACATTAAAAATAAAATCTCAAGCAGCCACAGCAAAAAGATCAACAAAATCACAAAACCGAGAAACAAAGAAATCGCACCAACAGCGTCAAAGAAATCACAAAACATAAAATTTTAGATTCAAAGAAATGGCACCTGTAGTTTCCTCAAGAACAAAGATCTAGGATTTGAGCGAAGGAGAAGAGCGGTAGACAGAAGCGACACATCAAAGTGAATGAAACGAGAGAGATAATAGGGTTCAGATTGTATTGTGGACAAAAGTGGAATTTTGTAATATAGCTGAGGTTATTTTTGTCCAAAAAAACGTAAATTCGTTAAGAGAAGACTCTGAATGGTATAGAATTAATTTTAAATCTTAGCGATTTAGAGGCATTGAAAGACAATAAAATTTTTACCAAACAAGTTTTGCCTATGACCGAATCAGAGGCAAACCTATTAAGAGGTATTAAGACCTAATCAAACACTACCTAAGTTAGAATTGAAAATCACACTAGAAACATAAGCTTTCTCTCTTTCTCTCTCTATATTATGAAACATATTTTGTGAGTATTTAGATACTTTGAGAGTTTCTATTCATCAGTACAAATTTTCTTCAGCCTTATACCGATCAGAAGTACTGCTCTTTTGAGGTAAGGGATTGTAAGGGATTTTAAGGGTTATTATATTTTTCAGTTCGTAATTCTTCTGACCTTCAAAAAATTCTGGAAAAATTTGAAATGATATTTTGATGAGTTTTATTGATTGTGTCCAAAAATGGTGATTTTTGGATGTATAGATTAAGAGTTATGAATTTTACGGGAAAATACTATTTTAAAAGTAACCGCTTATAACTCCTTGTGGTTAACTCCAAAATTGATGAAATTTTTATTGGGAGTACATCTATATAATATCAGTAATTTTGGAATTTTCAATCATTTTTATTGATGAATTTTGGAATTTTTGGATAAAAGGATAATTTATGATAAATATCTAAATATTCGGCGATTTTGGCCATATGAAAAATAGTAAATGAATTTTAAAAATTCTAAGAAAAATATATATTCAATATGGGACTATATTCTAATAAATCCCAGAAAAGAAATATTTTTGGAACTGATTTGGTATTTTTAATAAAAATAGACTAGTTATGAATAATTAAATTAAATATGTTATGTGAAGGAAGAAAATTAGAAAATATGATTTTATGGCTTGAGAATCATATATGTGGTATAGGCAGATTTTTTATGAGGGTTTTGGTGATTGGTGATGAAATCTTATGAGTTTGGCATTTTATGATGATTAAATGTATTAATTAGTAAAGTGTAAATAATTTAAATAAATTGTTTATAAGCTTAAGAAATATTATTCTTTCAATATCATTATACCGAAATATTGGTATGGATTTTATTGTGGAATTTCTACCTTTTTGTGTCGGGTTTACTATTCACGAGTTACTATTCACGAGTTACTATTTATGAGTTACTATTATATATGACATTTTTTATAACCCTGATGTTGAATTTCTCTTTCACTTGAGTGTAAAGATGGGTAAATTATTGGTATGATCAAGACTGAGGAATATATTTGGCCAGTAGTGCAGAGATGAATTGTTGATGAATATCTTTGGCCCGTGCAAAGATGAATTATTGATGAATATATTTGGCTCGTAATGCAAAGATGACTTGTTGTTGAATATCTTTGGCCTGTAGTGCAAAGATGAGTTGTTGATGAATATCTTCAGCTCGTAATACAAAGATGACCTGTTGTTGAATATCTTTGGCATGCAGTGCAAAGATGGTCTGTTGATGAATATCTTTGGCCCGTAGTGCAAAGATGAAATTGTTAGTATGATTATAAACAGAAACTGTGATTTGGAATAACCATGATCTTTGATGTTTTAGGTAAAGACATGTGATGAAAATTATCTTTGTCCTGGGTACGAAGATGAATTTAGAATCACAATTATGATTATGAGATATTCATATGATTGTGGAAAGGAACTGTTGATTGATGTTACAGGGATAAAACATTGTTGGTGAATTTTTAACATGGAGAAGATAATGGACTTTATAGTCTATTTGACTCTTCTAATGGATTGCTCGTTCTTCTGCAACTATGGTTGAAAATTTTTATCATCTACCATATGTTCTAAATCTCTGATTTATTACTGTTGAAGGCTATTGATAATTTATTTATCTTTAGTCATGATATTCTTTACTGGGCTAGTTGTGCTCACCCTTCTGTTTCACAATTCCTTTCAGGTAATAAGAGTGTAGCTGGGTCGAGCGGGGGTAACAGGGAAATAGAACGGTGGTCATCATTTAGTAGTTATATTTGGTGAATCATCTAGGGTGAAGCGAACCCAACGTTGGAAGGGTGTTTTTGCCACTATCATACAAGATGTCTAACGACATACAACCTCGTGTCATCATAAGACAGGATTGTGCTCATCCACTTGCTGAGTATATTTACGAGCACTACCTATATAATCTTGGTGTTTGTTTGAAGTATAATTCTCAATTAGAAACAGTGGAGATAATGATAAGTCAAGAGAAGACTCACCATTGGGAAGAATATGATAGTAATCTTCTCATTTTTTTTGGGGTATATTGGGTCAACCAAGGATAATTTTGTGGCCATATGATATCTATCACAACCTAGAAGCATGGCCTCCCATGTAAAAAGGTTTCCTTGAGCACTTCCCAAATATTCTAATTTTTAAACAATTTTTGACTATACCTTTATGTAAGGTGTCATTGTGAGGTGTTGTCCACGGTTGGGATATGAGTCACATTTGGTATATATTTGTATCCAAACTTAGAGCATATGTGTTGTTGTATTTTGCACGACAATTGTTGTAATAAAGTTGTAGTTATTTTTTGTACCATGTATTTGGCGACTCAGAATAGGTTGGATGGAATGGACCTATTTTGGGGTCGTTACAATGTCATTCCTGAAGGAGGCTAGATGAATCAGACAAGAAGTGAAGGGAACTGAAATGGTACTCTTGTTTCTCTATGCATTGTTCAAAAAATGTAATGGGAATGGGGAAGGTCATCCCAACCTCCACAAGCCGCTGCATATAGGAACAAGCATTCCTTATCTAGCAGAGGAAGAATTGTACGGTCATAAGTCTGGACTTGCTCCCAAATGTCATCGAAAAGGCCAAAGGAGGGGAGCCCTTCACCAATCATTGGAAAACGGGGCCTCCTTGGTTGTTCCCAAGTCTGCAGAATGTTCAACGGGGAGGGCCTGCAAGAAAAAAAAAAAGAATTCAGCATAAGTAATCTAAAGAGCAAGGAAATGAGGCATATGAACTTGAAGTGCTCACCATAGCAAAGAGGAAATTCAGCAAAAGGGTCATATTGGCTTTGGCCCCCTAGGCCGCGACCATGTTGGCTTTGGCCACCTAGGGGTTGTTCCTTTCATTTCCTGAAGAAAAAAAAAAGAGGTCATGTTGGCTTCAGCCTCCTAGGGCTCGGCCATGTTGGCTTCGGCCTCCTAGGGCTCGGCCATGTTGGCTTCGACCATCTAGGGGTTGTTCTTTTCATCCCTTAAAAAAAAGAGGAAGAAAAAAGGGAGTACAAACAAAAGAGTCCATATTTTCATCATATATGTAACATATTGGTTTGAGCGATGAGCTATGTACCCGTGTTATGTAAGAGGAAGACCTTATTTCAGATGAGTCACTTCAAATAACTCAATTTTGGGTATGGGAGTATTGACAGCCCTCTGTCTCTTGTCTTGCTCCAAAGATTATTACTACAAATGACCTTTAATGGCGAAGTGAACAAGGGTTGTTCTTGGATGCAAGTTACCTTTGCCAATCGAAACAAGTTATGAATTAGAGTATGATTATAATCAAATCCCTTCGGTCTTATTGCAGAACTCTAAAAGATTATATGATGAAAGGATTATAATTGAGCATGTACCTTCGAAAAAAAAATTCAAGTTTTCGGTTTATCAGTGCGAATAAGTAAAAAAAAAAAAAAAAAAAAAGTTGACAGTGGTGCCTTCGGGTGAACAGCGTGAATTGGGAGTCATAGTCTAGCAGGGTTCGGCGTGAAGGGTTCAGCATATATATAAATAGCTTATATAATCAATGCATGTTGCACCCAAATAAAGTGACGCCATCTAGCATTTTTGGATGCAAGAAAGAAAAAAAAAGATTTGGGCTAGCGTGCATGAGACATGTCTTGCTGAGTTGCTGTTGGAAAAGTCTATGAGCTATAGCACCTGTAGCATTGTATTGGCTAATGAAGGACAAGTCTTGCTATTGGCTAACGAGGGACAGGTCTTTTAGACTTGTAGCATTTTGGTACAAGACGTGGCTAGCATTTACTTCCTCTCCTCCCAAAATGGTACAAGGACCTGTAACATTTACTTGAAGATTTGGCTAGCATTTTGGTACAAGATCTGACCTGTAGCATTTCCTACTGCAATTTGGGATGCAAGACGTGGTCGTGGATATCACATCCTTACCTCCCAAAAAAAAGATAAGTAAATGTTTTATTTATTTATTTATTTATTTATTTATTTATTTATTTTATTTTAAATAAATTAAGATTTTATTTTATTTTCAAAAAAAAATAAAAAATAAAAAAAAATACATAGGGTTCGGCACCTCCCTATAGGGTTCGGCCAACATTCAAAAAAAAAAATTTGATTACCTCATTTTGTATAGGGCTCGGCCAACAAAAATATAAAAAATAAAAAATGCATAGGGTTCGGCACATGGCGTGGCTAGTCTCTCCTTAAGGAAAGCGTATTTCAGTTCAACTCAATGATTAATTTCAAGCGCATGCACAGTGGAGAATATCTACCTATTTATGATGAATTGAAAGCAGCAATAATTGTATTGTTTTACAAAGGTTCCACCAGAAATGGAAGTATTTTTGACTTGGTTATGGCCTATGCGAGATTGCAGGATGAAGCTCATGCAAAAATGGAGGACTAACTTTTCCAAGATCTACAGACAATTATTTTTAACTGGGCCGGGAAAAATTGGGCCGGGGAGGAATATATATATATATATATATATATATATATATATATATTGATTTTTTTTCATATCAAATTTTAACTGTGGCTATCATGATGCATAATCATATGATTTTATTTCATATGATTTTATGATTTTGTTTTTTTTTTTTTTAAAAATCTCTTTTCAAATTAAGAAAAATTTGATTTGATTCCCAAAACAAAGAAAGTTTTAATTTCCAAAAATAAAATTAAGATTTGATTTTATTTTGGAAATAAAAATTAAGATTTTATTTTATTTTGGAAATAAAATATTTGATTTGATAAAAAGGAGAAGACATGAGTTTTGTTATTTTATATCACTCAACGGACTTCTATTTAAAATAAGATTTTATTTTGGTTCCAAAAAAATAAAATAAGAAAAGATTTTATTTTATTTTCTAAAAAAAAAAAATCTGAGACTCACTGTATTGTTTCTATTTATAGGATTTAAATTGCTTAATTACCTATTGTGCAAGTTTAATCACAATCCCAATTTTCTGTCGACAGTCTGTTGCCAATGAGGTAATGCCAGCTTTTTTTAAAGAAAGGAAGATAGCGGCAGGATTGTGGAAAGATGGTTCATATGAATTGAAATTCTTTACTTTTTCCTGACTTATATAGGGGCTGCAAGTCAGAATTTGGTTTTATTATGGATTGTTGTCCAATGAGTTATTTTCAAAATTGCTCTATGCTAGCCTGATCTTGAAAAACAAGAGGGGGGGGGGGAATTCAATTTGGCCAAGGGCACATTAATCCCTTGCTTCGACTAGGCAACCTCATTGCTGCAAAAGGTCTCCTTGTCACTTTGTCACCTTCTCAACACCACAAAAAGTCGGAAAAGTACTCCGAAAAGCAAACAAAATGATTGACAAACTCCCTCACATCGGCGAATATGGTGGTATGATCAGGATTTGGGAAAGATTTCCAAGAAATCCTAGGAGAGCTCCCTTAGGTGTTCCCTCTCCCAGGATTTTTCATTTTCGACATTTGAAAGATCGAACTCCGTGAATCGTTTAAAAATTTGAAGCATGAATCAAAGACCGAAGTATTTTTTGTACGATCGTCACCCCGAAGGCGTAACTCATGTGCAGGGGGCAAATGTGGGCCCATGTGCAAAATTAGGGTTCACATAACCTAATTAAATTAAATGCACAATTAGGATTCCACGAGCTCGTTAAATGCACAAATTAGGGTTCGCATAACCTAATTGAATGAAGATAGGGAAGTCAAAAATAAAGGTGCTAGACCTGGGAGAAGCCTCCACGTGTCCCGAGGCAGAAGGCTCGTGGAGGCAGCTCGTTTTGGGAATTGATTGAGGGATTGGATTGGTGGCTAAAAGGACAAGGCAATATGGACATTATTCTAATGACTAAAGGGTATTTCTAGAATTTTCCTGAAAGCATGTGCCTTGCACATGACTACTTTCCAGAGAACCCTATAAATACCCCTTCCATTCCATTAGGAAGGGGACCTCTCTTTGGACTCAAGACTTGGACTCTTAGAAGATCAAGAGACCTTTTTTTTTGGTGACTTAAAGGCTTGGAGATTCCACCTAAAAGCACTAAAAGGGGTCTGGACATTCTCTCAACTCGAATGACTCAAGAAGGCTCTTGGAATCCCTGCTACCTTAACACGGTTCCCGGATTCTAGGAGTTCTGTCACGCATCGTTGGAGTAATCGCCTACCTGTCGTGCTCCCCTCTTCAATCAACCAATCGATTCCGTGCTCTTTGTGGATTTCTCTCTTCCTCAGCCAACATGAAACCCTAACCCTAGCAAGGTACGATTTCTTTGCCCACAGAACCTAGGTATGAAAATATTATTTTGGAATACATGTAAGACATATTCATTCTTTTGAGGCATTTCAATTGAATGTATGTGTGAACTGTAGCACCGTGTAGCACCGTATGTTGGGTTGGAAGATACCCGGATTTGGGGGCGTCCCAGTTAAACTAATAAAATATAATAAACATCATTTTTAACTGCAGCGGAACAAGTAATCCATTAGAAGAGTCAAGTAGAGCATGATATCTACTATCTTCTTTGATTTAAAAAGATTATCATAAATTTTATCTCTGAGACTCAGCTTAATAAATAATCCACATCATCGAATCATCCCTGCACTACTGCCCAAGGATATTCATTAGTATCACGTCCACGAATTATCCATGCACTACGAGCCAAGGATATTTGTGTAATCATCAATGGTCATGATCATGCCAACAACTGTCCATCAATGCACTACGGGCTAATGAGGACTTTTACCACATAATTTATAATAGTATAGGTCATGATTGTACCGAATGATCCCTGGTCATAATCATACCGATCGACAGTTCATCTATGCATTACAGGCCAAAGATGACTTTCATAACAATATAAGCACGAGAATGATGACAATGATATAAGAATTCAATTAAATGAATGCAAATGATAAATTTTTAAAGATTTATAATTTAATTTATCCAGAATTCAAAAACGTCCAAATTGTCAACATGATACTGCTTTGTAGAGTAAAATTAAAGAATATTATATCAAAAATGATTTGGACCGAAAAGAAATCAATTTTTGTCATGAATAGTATCTCGGGTGAATAGTAACTGAGTGAATAGTATCCCGTGAATAGTATTTTGGGAATAGTACCCCGTAAATAGTACTCTGACATGAAAAAGTTAAAACTTATCAAGAATGCTCAGAATAATATTTTCATGAAAAGATACTAGATGAAGCGCAAATTTCAAGGATATTTTATTAATTTCATGGAGTATAAAAGCCAAAACTTAACAAAATGAGTATAGAATTCGGAATCTGAAATAAAATAATATTACTTACATACTGTATAGTATGGAATAAAATATTATTTCATACGAATATTGAACAAAAATAATATCTCTTACCTTAAAAAAAGAGTATTCCAACTGGTATAGCGGGGATATTCTTGACGAAAACTTTTACTGTTTTCTACACTCAGATCTTCTTAAAACTCTAAAGAAATACACTCAATATTGTAGAAGACGAAGTCTCTAATTCTGGTGTGATTTTCAATTTTAAACTAAGCATCCTATTTATAGGAGAATGGAAGGATACTATTTAAATTTAGAAATCACGGACTACACAGGAGAATAATCACGGGCGACGTTCGGCTGAGGAAAACTGATTTTCTAATTTTTACTATTCATTAATGTGCAATAAAATATTCTAATAAAATAAAAACTTTAAATAAAATATAATATATTCTATTTATAATCTAATAAAATAAAACTTATAATATATATATATATATATACACACACACACACACACTCACACGGCAACACCACACCACTCCTTTTATTTTTCTTCCCTGACATTACCACACACATTTAATCACACACACCACACAATGCCCTTTCTTCCAAGTCATCTTCCCGCCACCCCCCTTTTCTCGCACCACACACACATACACGGCACACATACACACATATGCCATATATATATATATATATATATATATATATATATATATATATATATATATATATATATATATATATATATATATATATATATGTTATAACTTCCTTCCGATTATTTAGAAAAATAAGTAAGTGGAGGTCCAAATAATATGCCAAATATACAATAAATACTTCATAAAAATCCCCTCAATATTTTTAACAATATTTATTCATCATTATAATAATTCACAATATTAACAATCAGATCGTTCCTAGGAAAAAGAGGGTTTTTCGATAAGGATTTCTCCCTATTGGCACGCAATTGGGTGACCAAACCCCTTTCCCCGACAGAACTTTCTACACATTGTTAATTATGCATATAATAATATGAATAACTTGTCATCTCAATTATTGATTTAATAATATAAAATATTGACAATAATTGAATCAAATAACGTGAGATACTACACAACAATTATTGTAGCAATAATTGAGTATAACTGAATGACTTCTCACATAAGCATCAATAATCAATACCGTGTGCTACTATACAACCACGCGTATTATTATACTTTTATCACCGAGTATTTCAATAGTTAACGGTAAAACTTTCGCCGTTATTTTTATAAAAAGATATTTCTATCGTTTTCTAACTCCGACAATAATTCCATTGTGGTGTCTACCAATGATTGTGTCGTCGTACGAACATTTTCTGTTTAAAATGAATATTTTCCGACCAATCAAATATTTTATAACAACTTGCATACTTTGCAAAATTTATAAATATTACTCATAACTATAACATTATATCAAATCCACACCATAATATTCAAAAATATATTTCGAGAAAAATTAATCTTTATTTATGAAAGTTGGGGTCTTACAACCTTCACTTCTTATAAAATTTCGTCCTCAAAATTAGGGTACGTACCTAGTATATCGAAGAGGTGAGGATACCTTGATTTTATTTCAGATTCTACCTCCTAGGTCATTTCCTTAACATCGTGATTTCTCCACAAAACTTTGACTTGAGGTATAACCGTGGAGCATAGAATATGTTCCTTCTTATCCAAGATTTTAACATGTACCTCTTCATACGTTAAATCTTCTGCTATTTTGTCCGGTTCTAACTCAATAATGTTGTTCGGGTCTTTCACAATTGTAACATATTTTAGACTACTGCGTACAATTTGAATTGATGTGTCCCTCCCCTTCGCATTTGTAGTATACGATCGGTGGTCGTTCTCCTTCCTTAACAACGGGTGCTGGTGCTGACGTCTTTCCATCATTGTTGAATCTCCTCTTCTTGAATTTTCCACTTCTATTGTCTTGGCCATAATTACCACTGAAATGGTTACCATTTCTTGCATGTTGATTCCCTCCACGTTTGTTGTCACCGCTTCGATGACTGCTACCACTGGTATTATCATTTTATCGGCTGCTCTCCCTTGGTTGGGTTGACTCATTATCACACTCTAATAACTAACCCCTATTTATAACATCTGAATACAAACACAGTTTATGAGAAATGAGATATTGACGTATTTCAGGTTTCAAACCTCGCAGAAACATTCGTGTCATTCTCTCCTCATTATCAACCAAGTGGGACGCAAACTGGGACAACTCGGTAAACTTAGCTTCGTACTACAACACGGTCATATTATTTTACTCCAGCTTGATAAACTCTACCTCCTTCATGTGATGAATACTTTCGGGAAAGTACTTTTCGTTGAACAGTTCTTGGAACTTCTCTCAAGACATCTTTAGTGCGACAGGCTGAGTACGTTTTACAGATTCTCACCAGTAATTTGCCTCTCCTCGCAACATAAAGGTGTCAAAGGGAACCTTTTGCCCCTCGGAGCATCCCAAGACATCAAATATCTTGGTGATCTACTTTATCCATGTCTTCGCCTTAAGTGGTTCTGGCTTTCGTAAAAACTCTGGTGGTCCCAACTCCTTGAACTGCTTAGCGGTTACCATTCGTGAGTTGCCAGTATTTCTACCTGTATTTTGGACAGGAGTCGCTCTCGCCTGATATTGCATGAATTACATAAAGCCTTTGAACATCCCATCATTCATCATTTGGTCGGTGTTGTTATTTTTCTGAGGATTATTACCTTTCTGATGCACATTATCCTGGGTATTGATCATTTGTTACTCAACGATCTCATGTGATCCATTGTTTATCACAACATTCTCGGATGTCATTTTTAAAAACTTCCACAAAATAAGGGTTAATTGACATACCACATATTATCCCTATACTCTGACCGACCAATTAAATAACAAATAAACTTAGGTAGGTCATACTAGCGAAGAATTTCCCCGTCTCTCCCCCTAGTTCTAGTCTCACATCTTAGCCAGGGATCACATCCCTAAGCTCTGATACCAACTGTGATGCCCCCAAAATAGGTATACATCACCCATTCTGAGTCACCAAATACGTGGTACAGAATTCAAATACAAACTTAATTAATACAACTATTATGTAAAATACGACAAAATATAGCTGAGTTTTTACACGAATATTGTCTCATAGACAGTATCCAAACTCAAATTCAATCCTCATTACATTTATTATCACACTAAATAGTGAGGACTACTAAAACAACCATCTCAGACCGTCACTCCATTCCCCGACTAGTCCCGACTACGTTTTTATTTTCTGGAGAGAACATTGAAAGCAAAAGGGTTAGCTCAACTAGCCATATAAGAAATATTATGACTAAGATAATGCAGAATAAATTATCGTTAACCTTCAATAGTGTTAAACTGATGAAATATAATAAACATCAAGTTTAACTATAGCGAAACACGCAATCCATTAGAAGAGTCAAGTAGAGCATGATATCTACTATCTTCTATGATTTAAAAAGATTATCATAAATTTTATCGTTGAGACTCAGCTTCATAAATAATCCACATCATCGAATTATCCCTGCCCTACTGCCCAAGGATATTCATTAGTATCACGTCCATAAATTATCCATGCACTATGGGCCAAGGATATTAATGTAATCATCAATGGTCATGATCATGCCAACAACTATCCATCAATATACTACGGGCCAATGAGGACTTTTACCACATCATTTGTAACATTACAGGTCATGATTATACCGAATGATCCCTGATCATTATCATACCGATCAACAGTCCATCTATGCACTACGGGCCAAAGATGACTTTTGTAAGACCCCAACTTATTAATGAATAAAATCAAATTTTCTCTAAATATTATTGTGAATAATAAGGGGTTAATTTGATATAATACTTTGGTTATGGGTGAAATGTGCAAATTTTGCAAAATAAGCAAGTGGTTATAAAATATTCATTTTGTCGAGGAATATTCGTTTGGTCGTAGAATATTCTTGCTGTCGGGGAATATTCGTACGACGGCGCAACCTTGTGTGGGCCCCATAACGGAAAGTGATTGGATGAAGAAAACGACAAGTATAAGTTATTTATAAATAACGGCGTAGTTGTTACCGTTAATACTGTTGGAATACTCGGTGGTTAAAATACAGTAGCACACAGTATTGCACCAATTATTGATTCTTACGTACGAAGGCACTACTCAATAATTGTTACAGTAGTTATTGTTCAATATTTTATTTTATTAATTCAATAATTATTGCGTTGATATTTTATATTATTGTTGTTTCAATAATTGTTGCTGCACAGTATTTTCCATTATCAGATCAATAATTCATATTATTTGAATAATATTATTAGATAACATTATTGGCAATGTCTAGAAAGTTCTGTCTAAGGAGAGGTTTGGTCATCTAATTGCGCGCCAGTAAGGAGAAATCCTTATTGGAAAGCCACCTCTTTCCAGGGAACGGCCTGGTTGTCATAAATGTGATTCTGTAATATTATTTGTGAATAATTAATTATTGATTCATATGATAAGGAAATATTTATTTTATGTGGATATAAATGAGGGATATATTTTTGTGGTTAAAAATGAAGGAGTTAATGTTGAGATTTTTATCAGTATTTTTGTCGGAATGGAGGTATTAAAAATCAGGGTTTTTGAGATATTTTGCGGGGGTTATAATTTTTAATCCGACCGTTGGATCGTGGTAATTTTTGGATATGTTATACATATATAAGTTGAGTATATGTCCACAAATTTTGAACCGTTAAAAATGAACGTATGATTTATTATGAATTTTACGATATGACTGGTTCAGAAATTGTTGAATTTTTGGAGTTTATCATTTTGATGGAAAATTCTAGAATTGGTGCGCCCCACTCTTGGTTGGTGAAGAAATGTGCTGAGATTTTTATTCAAATGTGGTGGGTGGGAATAGTAGCAGGTAAAGCCATCAGGTTGCAGATTAAGTCTGTTTCGGCGTGCTAATATTTTTTTATAAATAGAGGGCTAATTTAGAATTGAAAATCACACCAGAAACAAGTTTTCTCTCTTTCTCTCTCTAGATTATTGAGTTTATTTTGTGAGTATTTAGATACTTTGAGAGTTTCTATTCATCAGAGCAAGTTTATTTCAGCCTTATACCAGTATTCCGACCAGAAGTACTGATATTTTGAGGTAAGGGATATTATTTTCTTCTTAATGATATTATTTTCTTCAATATCATAATGTTGAAATATTGATATGAGTTTTTATCAAATTTGGAACTTTTTGTGTCGGGGTTACTATTCATGTATACGACATTATTCACGTATACGACACTATTCACGAATACGGCACTATTCACCGAAAAATAAAATTTTTCTTTTTTGTCCAAGATGTCTATTATGGTTACTATCTTTGATTGTATCCATGTTTTGATCTTTATTTTTGAATTCTGCTTCACAATTGATTATTATGAAGTATTATTGATCTTGGATAAACTGTTATACGAATCCCTAATATTTGTCCTTCTGTCTCACTGGATTCGTTCTCTTTAAGATATTTTTCATCATCCTCAGTCCTAAATGATGATATTACTGAATATCTTTGGCCTGTAGTGCAAAGATGTATGATTACTTGATGAATATCTTTGGCCTGTAGTGCAAAGATGAACAGGTGTTGAGATGAACATGACTGACATGTGATACAAATGAATATCTTTGGCCTGTAGTGCAAAGATGAATATTTGGATAAAGATGATTATTAATTGATGTTACAGGGATAAAATATTGATGATGGACTTTTAAATCTTAGAAGATAGTAGAATTCTTTCTCTACTTGACTCTTCTAGTGGTTTGTTGTTTCCGCTGCAGTTGTTGATCTAAAACTTGTTGTCGATTATATTTTATCAGATTTTTCCCTGTTGAAGACTAACGATAATTTGTTTTATATTATCTTAGTCATAATATTCTTTACTGGGCTAGTTGAGCTCACCCTTTTCCTTTTTGTTCCATTTTTCTTATGAGGAGGTGAGAACATAGCAGGATCTAGTCGGGGTATGGAGTGATGGTTCTAGAAAGATGTTTTAGCAGTCCTCACTATTTCTGTAAAATAGTGTTTGAATAATTGTAATGAGGATTTATTTGAGTGTGGATATTGTCCAGAAGACAATATTTGTATTTAAACTCACAGTATGTGTTGTCGTATTTTGCACGACAATTGTATTATTGAAGTTGTAGTTTACTTTCTGTACCATGTATTTGGCGACTCAGAATGGGTGTTGTATACCTATTTTGGGAGCGTCACAGTTAGTATCAGAGCTTAGGGATATGATCCCTGGCTGAAATGTGAGACAAGAACTAGGAGGGAGAGACGGGGAATTCCTTCGCTAGTATGACCTGACTAAGTTTATTTGGTATTTATTTGGTCGGTCAGAGTATAAGGATAATATATGACATGACTATTAACCCTTGTTTTATTGCAGTATTTAAGAATGGCAGCTGAGAACGTTAATAATGGAGTAAATCAGACCGTGGAGACACCTTTGATCACCAACCAGGGGAACGTGCAACAGGAAGGCAATATTCCTTCTGTAAACAACGTTACCGAGTAAACGATGAATGATGAAATGTTTAGGAGCTTTTTGCAGTTCATGCAAAATCAGACGAGGGAGACTCGTGTGCAGAATACGGGTGGAAATGATAACAACGCGCGGTTTGTCATAGCTAAGCAGTTCAAAGAATTGGAACCACCAGAATTTAAGGGAAAGCCGGATCCGATCATGGCGGAAACGTGGGTCAAGCAAATTACCAAGATATTCGATGTCTTGGGATGCACGGAGGAACAGAAGGTTCCATTCGCCACCTTTATGTTCCGCGGTGAGGCAGACTACTGGTGGGAGTCTGTGAAGCGTACCCAGCCTGACGCACTCAACATGTCCTGAGAAACATTTCAAAAACTGTTCATTGACAAGTACTTTCCTGAAAGTATTCTTCATATGAAGGAGGTAGAGTTTATTAGACTGGAACAAAATAACATGACGGTGTCCCAGTACGAGGCGAAGTTTGCAGAGTTATCCAGGTTTGCACCTCATTTCGTCGAGAATGAGGAAAGAATGACAAGGATGTTTCTAAGAGGTTTAAAACCCGAGATTCGACAATATCTTATCTCTCATAAATTTTCTTTATATTCAGATGTTGTAAACAGGGCTCAATTATTAGAGCGAGATAATGAGTATGTTCAACCAATGGACCACAACCAGGGTCATACCGGTGGCGGCAGTCATCGAAGTAATGAAAACCAGCAGGGAGGAAAATATTCGGACAAAAGCGGTAACCACTCTGGTGGTAATCGTGGTCGTGATAATAGAAGGAGCGAGTCGGGAGGAGATTTCAAGAAGAGAAGGTACAACAATGATAACGTGAAGACGTCAGCACAAACATCAATTGTTTCTAGGGGAGGAGAACGACCACCGATCGTATGTTACAAATGTGGGAAAGAGGGACATATCAGCCCAAACTGCCCACAACAATCCAAGGTATGTTATAACTATGGAAAGGAGGGTCATATAGCTCAAGAGTGTTCTGTAGTAAAACCAAGTTCAGCGGGGATGGTGACTCCAAAGGTTGTCCTAGATAAGTCGAAATCAGCGGTTCCTGGAAGGGCGTTTGTCGTGACTGGCCAAAACGCGAGAAACCCGAACGAGGTGATCACGGGTAAGCTAATCTTAAATTCTTACGAAGTTTATACTTTACTAGATACCGGTTCTACCCATTCTTTTATCTCTCCTGCTTGTGCTCAACGTTTAAACTTGACTCCGAAGAAATTGGACTTTAACTTATCTGTTGAAACTCCGTTGGGTGAAACCTTCGTTACATCTACAGTTTATAAATCTTGCATGATCTAAGTTGGTACTATCACATTACCTGTTGATCTTATCTCTTTAAAGATACTTGCTTTTGATGTGATTTTAGGAATTGATTGGTTAACCACTCATCATGTCAAAATTGATTGCTTTCGTAAGGTTGTTAGTTTTCATATTCCTAAGCAACCTGTTATTCAAATTCAAGCAACCAAACCATTGAAATCAAACTCTTTCATATCAAGCCGTAAAGTCATTCGTTTATTGAAAAATGGATGTCAAGTATGTTATGGACTTGAACAAAAATACGTCAGATTTGAATGATATTTCTATTGTTAGTAAATCCCTGACGTATTTCCTGAAGAATTTCTTGGCCTACGCGTGATATTGAATTTTGTATCATCTTTGAATCTGGTACAAAACTTACTTCTAAAATCTCATATCGAATGGCTCCTATTGAACTTCAGGAGTTAAAAACCTAACTGTAGAAGTTTGTACCCGAGCCTTTATCTGGTGACTTCCTTTGTGGAATGCACTGAATCCAGACTCTCCGTAGGGGACGCCATATTCGTGCGGTAGTAAATTGATAGGTGTCATTGTGACGTGCTATCCAAGATTGGGATATGAGTCACAGTTGAGAGCAACCTAAGTCAGTAATCGAAGTACGTAGCTTTCTGGACTTAGCTGGTTATTATCGGAGATTTGTGGAAGGATTTTCTCGAATCGCTACTCCGTTAACTCAGCTGACTCGGAAAGATACAAAATTCGTATGGAGTGAGGAATGCGAGAAGAGTTTCCAAGAACTCAAGAGGAGACTCATTTCGGCACCTGTTCTGACAATACCATCTGGTTCGGATGGATTTGTTATCTACAGCGATGCTTCAGGCAAAGGGTTAGGATGTGTTCTCATACAACATGGGAAAGTCATAGCCTATGCCTCACGACAACTCAAAGAATATGAGAGGAATTATCCTACTCATGATTTGGAGTTGGCAGCAGTCATTTTTGCGTTGAAGATCTGGAGACACTACCTGTATGGGGAGAAAGTGGAGATCTATACAGATCATAAAAGCCTCAAATATTTCTTCACCCAAAAGGAACTTAACATGCGGCAGCGACGTTGGCTCGAGCTGTTGAAAGATTACGATCATACCATCCAATATCATCCTGGAAAACCAAACGTAGTAGCTGACGCATTGAGTAGAAGATCATATGCGGGTACGAGTGCATTGTTGTTAACACAAAGGCCCATTTTGTATGACTTGCAAAGGATGGAGATAGAGATGAAGGCTCCAAGTACCCACATGATGATATCAAATATACGAGTAGAACCGACTTTAATCGATAAAGTTAAAGCTGCTCAAGCTAAAGACATAGAGCTGATGCGTATGAAGAAGAAAGTGCAAGAAGGTGCTATTCCAGAAGCAAGAATCGATGAAGAAGGAATACTTCGAGTCAACTCCAGACTTTGTGTTCCTAACGATTTTTACTTGAAGCATAGAATAATGATGGAGGCACACAACACACCATTTACAATCCATCCTGGGAGTACCAAAATGTATCACGATTTTCGACATACATTTTGGTGGAGCAATATGAAAAGAGAGATCGCAGAGTTTATCTTGAGGTGTTTAACTTGTCAACGTGTAAAGGCGGAGCATCAAGTGCCAAAGGGTCCATTGCAATCACTTGAGATCCCGAAATGGAAGTGGGAACACATTACCATGGATTTCGTTACAGGTCTTCCCAAGGTTTCTCAAGGTATAGATGCGATTTAGGTTATTGTTGATAGATTAACCAAGTCTGCTCATTTCTTACTGATACGTGAGACTTATTCCCTTGAACGTCTTGCTAGTATGTACGTGAATGAGATTGTGAGATTGCATGGAATGCCAGTATCTATAGTTTCGGATCGTGACCCAAGATTCACTTCACGATTTTGGGTTAGCTTGCAGAAAGCTATGGGTACGGATTTACGATTCAGTTCGGCATACCATCCTCAAACGGACGGACAATCAGAGAGGACTATTCAAACTCTTGAAGATCTATTAAGACTCTGTGTCCTAGATCTCAAAGGGAGTTGGGATAAGTACCTACCATTGGTGGAATTCTCCTACAATAACAGTTATCAGGTGAGCATAGGTGTGGCTCCATTCGAGGCGTTGTATGGAAGAAAATGCCATTCTCCAGTATGTTGGTACGCATGACTACAGAGAAGATCCAAACGATTCGACAACGTATACAAACGACACAGGATCGACAAAAGAGTTATGCGGATCTTCATCGGAAGGACGTGGAATTTAATATTGGGGATCATGCATTATTACGTGTTGCACCATGGAAGGGAGTTACAAGATTTGGGAAGAGGGGAAAGCTCAATCCAAGATTTGTTGGTTCATTTGAGATTCTTGAGCGAATAGGAAATGTGGCATATAGACTCGTATTACCTCCAAGCATGTCTCGTGTTCATAATTTTTTCACATATCTATGCTTCGTAAATATGTTAAAGACCCGAACCACATTATTGAGTTAGAACCAGACGAGATAGCTGAAGATTTAACGTACGAGGAGGTACCTGTTAAGATCGTGGATAGGAAAGAGCATGTCCTACGCACGAAGGTTATACCACAAGTTAAGGTTTTGTGGAGAAACCATGCTATTGAAGAAATGACCTGGGAGTTGGAATCAGAAATGAAAGCGAGGTATCCTCGCCTTTTTGAAACATCAGGTACGTACGTCAATTTCGAGGACGAAATTTCATAAGGAGGGGAGGTTGTAAGACCCCAACTTATTAATGAATAAAATCAAATTTTCTCTAAATATTATTGTGAATAATAAGGGGTTAATTTGATATAATATTTTGGTTATGGGTGAAATGTGCAAATTTTACAAAATAAGCAAGTGGTTATAAAATATTCATTTTGTCAGGAAATATTCGTTTGGTCGTGGAATATTCTTGCTGTCGGGGAATATTCGTACGACGGCGCAGCCTTGTGTGGGTCCCATAACAAAAAGCGATTGGATGAAGAAAACGACAAGTATAAGTTATTTATAAATAACGACGTAGTTGTTACCATTGATACTGTTGGAATACCCGGTGGTTAAAATACAGTAGCACACGGTATTACACCAATTATTGATTCTTACGTAAGAAGGCACTACTCAATAATTATTACAGTAGTTATTGTTCAATATTTTATTTTATTGATTCAATAATTGTTGCGTTGAAATTTTATATTATTGTTGTTTCAATAATTGTTGATGCACATTATTTTCCATTATTAGATCAATAATTCATATTATTTGAATAATATTATTAGATAACATTATTGGCAATGTCTATAAAGTTCTGTCTAAGGAGAGGTTTGGTCATCTAATTGCGCGCCAGTAAGGAGAAATCCTTATTGGAAAGCCCCCTCTTTCCTGGGAACGGCCTGGTTGTCATAAATGTGATTCTGTAATATTATTTGTGAATAATTAATTATTGATTCATATGATAAGGAAATATTTATTTTATGTAGATATAAATGAGGGATATATTTTTGTGGTTCAAAATGAAGGAGTTAATGTTGAGATTTTTATCAGTATTTTTGTCGGAATGGAGGTATTAAAAATTAGGGTTTTTGAGATATTTTGCGGGGGTTATAATTTTAATCCGACCGTTGGATCGTGGTAATTTTTGGATATGTTATACATATATAAGTTGAGTATATGTCCACAAATTTTGAACCGTTAAAAATGAACGTATGATTTATTATGAATTTTACGATATGACTGGTTCAGAAATTGTTGAATTTTCAGAGTTTATCATTTTGATAGAAAATTCTAGAATTGGTGGGCCCCACTCTTGGTTGGTGAAGAAATGTGCTGAGATTTTTATTCAAATGTGGTGGGTGGGAATAGTAGCAGGTAAAGCCATCAGGTTGCAGGTTAAGTCTGCTTCGGCGTGCTAACATTTTTCTATAAATAGAGGGCTAAGTTAGAATTGAAAATCACACCAGAAACAAGTTTTCTCTCTTTCTCTCTCTAGATTATTGAGTGTATTTTGAGAGTATTTAGATACTTTGAGAGTTTATATTCATCAGAGCAAGTTAATTTCAGCCTTATACCAGTATTCCGACCAGAAGTACTAATATTTTGAGGTAAGGGATATTATTTTCTTCTTAATGATATTATTTTCTTCAATATCATTATGCTGAAATATTGATATGAGTTTTTATCAAATTTGGAACTTTTTGTGTCGGGGTTACTATTCATGTATACGACACTATTCACGTATACGGCACTATTCGCGTATACGGCACTATTCACGAATACGGCACTATTCACCGAAAAATAAAATTTTTCCTTTTTGTCCAAGATGTCTATTATGGTTACTATCTTTGATTGTATCCATGTTTTGATCTTTATTTTTGAATTCTACTTCACAATTGATTATTATGAAGTATTATTGATCTTGGATAAACTGTTATACGAATCCCTAATATTTGTCCTTCTGTCTCACTGGATTCGTTCTCTTTAAGATATTTTTCATCATCCTCAGTCCTAAATGATGAAATTACTGAATATTTTTGGCCTGTAGTGCAAAGATGTATGATTACTTGATGAATATCTTTGGCCTGTAGTGCAAAGATGAACATGTGTTGAGATGAACATGACTGACATGTGATACAAATTAATATCTTTTGCCTGTAGTGTAAAGATAAATATTTGGATAAAGATGATTATTAATTGATGTTACAGGGATAAAATATTGATGATGGACTTTTAAATCTTAGAAGATAGTAGAATTCTTTCTCTACTTGACTCTTCTAATGGTTTGCTGTTTCCGCTGCAGTTGTTGATCTAAAACTTGTTGTCGATTATATTGTATCAGATTTTTCTCTGTTGAAGACTAACGATAATTTGTTGTATATTATCTTAGTCATAATATTCTTTACTGGGCTAGTTGAGCTCACCCTTTTCTTTTTTGTTCTATTTTTCTTCTCAGGAGGTGAGAACATAGCAGGATCTAGTCGGGGTATGGAGTGATGGTTTTAGAAAGATGTTTTAGCAGTCCTCACTATTTCTGTAAAATAGTGTTTGAATAATTGTAATGAGGATTTATTTGAGTGTGGATATTATCCAGAAGACAATATTTGTATTTAAACTCACATTATGTGTTGTCGTATTTTGCACGACAATTGTATTATTGAAGTTGTAGTTTGCTTTCTGTACCATGTATTTGGCGACTCGGAATGGGTGTTGTATACCTATTTTGGGGGCGTCACAACTTTCATAACAATATAAGAATGAGGATGATGACAATGATATAAGAATTCATTTAAATGAAAGCAAATAATAAATTTTTAAAGATTTATAATTTAATTTATCCAGAATTCAAAAATGTCCAACTTATCAACATGATACTGCTTTGTAGAGTAAAATTCAAGAATATTGTATCAAAAATAATTTGGACCGAAAAGAAATCAATTTTATCATGAATAGTATTTCGGGTAAATAGTAACCCGTGAATAGTATTTCAGGAATAGTACCCCGTTAATAGTACTCTGTCATGAAAAAGTTAAAATTTATCAAGAATACTCATAATAATATTTCCATGAAAAGATACTAGATGAAGCGCAAATTTTAAGGATATTCTACTAATTTCATGAAGTATAGAAGCCAAGACTTAACAAAATGAGTATAAAATTCGAAATCTGAAACGAAATAATATTTACTTACATACTACAGATTATGGAAGAAAATATTATTTCATACGAATATTGAACAAAAATAATATCCCTTACCTTAAAAAGAAGAGTATTCCAACTGGTATAGAGTGGATATTCTTAAAGAAAACTTTCACTATTTTCTACTCTCAAAGCTTCTTAAAACTCTAAAGAACTACGCTCAATATTATAGAAGAATAATTATCTGATTCTGGTATGATTTTCAATTCTAAACTAAACATTCTATTTATAGGAGAATGGAAGGATACGATTTCAATTTAGAAATCATGGACTGCACAAAAGAATAATCACGAGTGACGTTGAGCTGAGGAAAATTGATTTTCTAATTTTTACTATTCATTACTGTGCAATAAAATATTCTAATAAAACAAAAACTTTAAATAAAATATAATATATTCTATTTATAATATAATAAAATAAAACTTATTTTATATATATATATATATATATATATATATATATATATATATATATATATATATTGTGATGCCCCCAAATTCAGGTATCTGAAATCCGAACTCAGTGCTTCACGATACCATTTTTATGAGCAGAATAATCCTAATAATAATAATAATAATAATAATATAAATACCAAACTTAATTTACATATATTAGAGTCTAATCCCAGTTTCTCAACCTTTACTACATTACATTATATGATAGATAATAAATATTATCATCTTAATATAGACTAACTATTACATGAGGTACCATAAAGTTTATTCTGCTAGCTTTCCCTTTCCTTTGCCTTTGTCTGAACCTTCAGGTTGATTACGCTTAGCTGAAAATATTTACATTTAAAGAATAAATGAGCATTTGGGTGCCCAACAAGCAATAACAGACAATAAACGTTAGCTGAAAGAAGTAAATATTTTCTATGAATGACACTTCTACAACGTATCAACAGTTGTGAAGTAAGATGAACCAATAATAACAACATATCAAATCTATCTCAAATTTTGAAACTACGTACTAACTATAAATGGAGAGCAGTCAACAGACTATGAACTTTATTTTTAATTTTTGATATTCACTGAATAACAAGAATTAATTATACGCAATAACAAAGTGGAATATTTTCCAGAGTTTATGCTGAGTGATCCCTAAGGATCTTAAGCTTAATTCTCGAGTAACTATCAAAGATTTGCTTTGATATACGCAGGTGTATCAGATAACCATAAAGATTAAGTCATACCCCTCTGCAAGTATAACAAGTGATCAACTTCATTATACCCTATATTATCCATAATAATTAAACGCGCGCAATAGTTGAATATACAACCAATAGGTTCCCTTTGTATTAAAGGTTGTTCTTCTCAGTTTTACAATCAGAATTTGAATTATAACAACGAAATACTATGATTTCAATATCTAATCACTTTTTGATCTAGCTGAAACAATTGGCATCGATCTGTCAATAATAATTGAGTTCTTTTCTCGAACCTATCAAGTTCTAACAAATATTCGTCTAGCCAGAATAATTAGCTAAGACATATCTCAACGCTATCTTTAAATCTATGTCTAGCCAAGTCAAATAGCTTAGACAGCTTTTAATTAACATATACATACTGGAAAACAATAAGTATGTATCAGCATGTAATGAAATACAATGATTATCCAAGTGAGGTCACTTGTTTAACAAATTTTAGAAATTAACGAACAGAATATATATTTGAATTGTATATTAATACTGAATTGATGACCAATGACCGGATAGAATTCAAGAACTGGCATATCGACAAAAGTATATATACATGAACAATAACAATAGAGTTCTAAAATTGGCTTACACATGTCCATTGTATAAAGTAAATGCAAATGTTAGATACTTACCTGATCCGCTGATTACAGTTACGTAACTTAGTTTTATCTTTTATATAGTGACCTATCATTAATAAGATCATTTATTCGATTAGAATAACATATCATAACACATAGTACTGCTATTTACAGTCAGCACATAACCTAATCACATTGTCACATATGTTTAACAGTCATAGGATCACAAACAAACACGTATCTAGTCAAATTATCAAAGTTCAAATCAATTTCTGAAACATTTCGGTGTACCGACGGCTTTATCGGGTAATTATCTAGTCTAAAACTTTATCGTGTAGTTTAATATTCGTTTAGATATTTTAAATATCAGTCATATTTTTTTTCATAGCCTTATAATAATTTTTAAATAATTATTATAATTAATCATGATTTTTCAAACACTGAAATCATTTTTAAATGATTTAAATATTAAATAATTCTATTATCATTAATATTTAATTAATATTAAACTATTAATGAAACTATTGCCAAAATATTAAAGTTATTTATAATAACTCAAAATATTTTAAAAACATTTTTATTACCCTTAAATGATTTTTAAAATATTTAAAATCATTTTTAAATAATTACCATTAATATTTAAATATTAATGTACTATTTATCAAAATATTAAAAGTCATTTTTTATTACTTAAAATATTTTTATACCATTTATATCCTTTTTAAATGATTTTAAAATCAGTAAAACTATTTTTAAACAATTTATTTAATATAATTATTAAATGAATTTAACATCATTAATATTTAATTATTAATGAAATTTACCTTAAAATATTAAAAGTCACATTCTATAACTTCAAATATTTTTAAACTATTTATTTTCATTTAAAATGATTTTTATAATATTAAAATTATTTTTAACTAATTTATTTAATATTAGTATTAAATAAATCTAATATCTTTAATATTAAATATTTAAGGAAATTTGCCTTAAAATATTAAAAGTTATTTTTTATAACTTAAAATATTATTAAATACCTTATTATCATTTAAAATAATTTTTAATATAATAAAATCATTTTTAATTAATTTATTTAATGTATTTATTAAATAATTTAAATATCAATAATATTCACATAAATACTATTATTTATGAAAAATATGTAAAATTATTAAAAGTTAATTTTATAACTTAAAATAATTTTTAAAATAATTTTTGTAATTTTGAGAAATTAATTTCTATTTTTAAATGATTTTTAGAATTTATTTCTATTTTTAATCATTTTCTAGAAATTAGAGAACTAAAATAATTAAATCCGTCGCTAAAGGCTTTAGCGACGGGTTTTGTCGTGATAGGTGTTCTTGAGCACCAAGAATACTGACAGTCAGTGTTCAAGGGTCTCACTTTGACCAAACATTAATCACAGATTCAAAGCGTTTTTGGGCAGGTTATGGTATTTATCTTGTAGTGTTGATGTAACACTACAATTATCAACAACAAACAGGGTCTAATTGCATCACACAAGTAAGATATAAGCCTGCAAACTAGCTGTCAGACGTGTTCTTCATGTTCTGGGCTGCCCAGAAGCATGAAGTCATGGTCGGTCAACGCTTTTGATGGCCTTTTAGTATGTAATCTGTTTATAGAAAATGTGTTCTAGACGTCGGGTTGTGTAGAGAAAATAACATAGAACATGTTTGAAACATTTAGAATGTCCAGATATCACTACGTTACAAGATCTAAGCCCCTAAAGTTCTTGTCAGACCACTATCTCAACTTTCTGGGCTACACAGAAAGTTAAGCTTAACGGTCAACGATGTTTGACCAATTACTACAATCGATCTGAGGCTTTATAAGGTTCGAACGTGCTTTGAACTTGTAGTATTCATGACATACTATAATCTAGATACAAGTATTCATCATAACAACTTTCCAGCAACAAAATCAAAGCCGGTCAAAGTCACTGCCAGAACACGTCCTTCAGTTTTCTAGGTTACCCATAAAATTTAGTTCGTGTTCGGTCAACGAACTTTGACCGTGAATAACTTTCGATCTACACATGCAATGATCATGAACCCACTTGCAGATTACTAACAACATTATAGACTACATCTTCAAACCTTTAAATCACCAAAACAATAAACAAGCACAGATCTACAAGGCCTGACATTCGCTGTTAGACAACAAAAACAAAAATTTCCAAATTTTGAAGAACTTCAAATCCGAGCCTCTACATATTACGGATCTAATATCTAGCAACCCAGATCATCTACTTACACCACAAACAACATGTGTTTAACACTAAATCATAACATCTAACATAACTATCAAGATCAGAATCTAAGTTAGGGTTTATACCTTTACTTTGATCAATCTTGATCTTAGGGTTTCTGATTTGTTTTGGTTGAACTAGGGACTGAATTTGGAACTGATACGCTAGGTAATTTCAGAGGTTTGGCGAGAGAGAGAGAGAGTGTGTGGGTTGAGTGTTAGAACACAAATAACCCAAATTTATGAACTTTCTTTTTCTTAATCTATATATAAATTGAGCTAGATGCAATGTATAGCTGGTGTAATTGTCAATATATGGCTGATATGTGTTGTTTTAAGTCACATGAGAAATCTCATTAGGTCACCTACTACATATATGGAAAGATTTGCAAGCAACTATTAAATAATGTGCATAAGGGCATTTTGGTCATTTGAATTATAAATTAATGGCATATTGGTAAACTTGGTAAACCTTTAGGGTTTAACCCTAAGGCTCCATAAATTTAAATTTCTATAGGATTTTTATTTAGGATTTAAAAATAAAAAATTTAGTTTTTGAAAATAAAAATTAGGGTTTGCTAATTAAATAGGTTTTCTAATTACAATAGACTTGAAATTAAGTTTAATAATTCACTAATTAACAATTAGCTTTCCCATTTAGCAATTAAGGTTTTTAATTTGAAAATTAGGGTTCCAAATATAGAAATTAGGGTTTATAAATATTAATTATTGTTTATAAATATTAATCAAGGTTTTAAAAAATTAGGGTTTCCCTAATTAAGGTTAATATCTATAACTCCAGTCGTTAAACACATTATCACGATTACATAACAATCTTGTACTCTAATTTGAGTTTCAAGCTAGGGTTTAACACAGTAATATAAGATTTTTTTACTGTCACATTATAATTGACCAATTATCAGTCTACACACAGTACATATTTATAGCACTGAAATATATTTAGTATAATATTATTATTCTTATTCCTTATTCCAAATCCATAATTAGGGTTTAGATTTCATATCTGATTTATCTTTCATATATATATATATATATATATATATATATATATATATATATATATATATATATATATATATATATATATATATATATCATTTTTAATAATTAACTTAATTAATCTGAAATAAATTCATATAACAAAATAATTATTATAATAATTCTAATAATCATTCATATATTATTTAAATAATAATATACTCATATTTTCATGAAAAATAAATAATAAAAAATATTTTTCTACAAAATTTAATTATTATAAGAACATACTTTATAATGGTCAATAATTCTAAAATAAAATTATTTGTAATTATTAATATAATAAATAAATTTTTATTTATCACATACATACATACACATTACGTTGCACATATTCCCACCTTTAAAATAAAAAAAAATTATACGCAAAAGTTCTTATTTAATTATATAGAAAATATCGTTTATTATATATATATATATATATATATATATATATATATATATATATATATATATATATATACCCATACTCACACGGCAACACCACACCACTCCTTTTATTTTTCTTCCATGACATTACCACACATTTAATCACACACACCACACAATGCCCTTTCTTCCAAGGCATCTTCCCCCCACCCCCCTTTTCTCCCAGCACACACACACACACTCACGCACATGGCACACACACACATGCCAAATATATATATATATATATATATATATATATATATATATATATATATATATATATAACTTCCTTTTGATTATTTAGAAAAACACTACTAAAAAAATGGTCATTTGTGATGGCCAAAATCCATCACAAAAAGTAGGAAAACCATCACGAAAGGTTTACGTGATGGCTTTAAGCATCACAATGGCCGTCTTTTATACCCATCATGAAAGGTTTTATGTGATAGTTTTGGCAATCACGCAAACGCTTAGTGCTTTTGTGATGATTAATACAATCACATTAACACGTAATCTATTGTGATTGTCAAAGTCATCACAAAAAAAACAAGACTTTAGAGATCAAATGTAAGAACGTGAATATCTATTTACATATAATTTATTTCACTGTATTAATTGTATCTATATTAATTGTATCAAATAATATTTGTAGGATTCGAACCCTCCCCCCATTTGCAAACTAAATAACGAGTATTACCACTACACCGAAGCCCATGTCATGATTATAATTTTAAAACAAAATATAAAAGGAAACAAATGTGAGTTGACTTACTAAACAAAATTACTTCCACATAGGATTTGGTGATTGCAATGGCAGTCACAAATACTCTATAATGATGATAAAATTAGTCCTCACTGAGAGCCATCATATATTTTATTATTTTGTGATGGATTGAAAATTCCATCACAAAATACCTTCTTTTTGTAATTACAAATAAAAGTTGTCACAAAAGTATATCTTTTTAATGATTGTCACGGTCGTCATAAAATATTATTTTGATTATTTCTTACATTAAAATATATAGTGATAGCTTAGATGCAATCACGAAAAGGGTATCTCTATAAGTGATGACTTAGTGCGCCATAATTTTTTTTTATTTTGCGTGAAAAAATTGGTGTGATTGACATGTCCATCACAATTATAATACATTGATGGCAAGATTAGTCATCACTAAGAGCCATCATATATACTATTATTTTGTGATTGCTTAAAAAGTCTATCACAAATTACTATATTTTGTAATTGTTTTTAAAAACTATCACAACGTACCGTCACGTATTCTTATTTTTCTAGCAGTGAAATAAGTATGTGAGGGTCCAAATAATATGACAAATTTACAACAAATATTTCATAAAAATCCCCTCAATATTTTTAACAACATTTATTCATCATTATTATAACTCGCAATATTAACAACTAGATCGTTCTCAGGAAAGATGGGGCTTTCCGATAAGGATTTCTCCCTATTAGCGCGCAATTAGGTGACCAAACCCCTTTCATCGACAGAACGTTTTGGACATTGTTAATTATGCATATAATAATATGAATAACTTGTCATCTCAATTATTGATCTAATAATATAAAATATTGATAATAATTGAACCAAATAACGTGAGATACTATGCAGCAATTATTGTAGCAATAATTAAGTATAACTGAGTGACTTCTCACGTAAGCATCAATAATTAGTACCGTCTGCTACTATGCAACCACACGTATTACTGTACTTTTATCACCAGGTATTTCAACAATTAACGATAAAACTTTTGCCGTTATTTTTATAAAAGATATTTTTGTCGTTTTCTAACTCCGATAATAATTCAGTTGTGGGGTCCATCAATGATTGTGTCGTCGCACGAATATTTTCTGTTTAAAACGAATATTCCCCGACCAATCGAATATTTTATAACAACTTGCATACTTTGAAAAATTTATAAATATTACCCACAACTATAACATTATATCAAATCCACACCATAATATTCAAAAATATATTTCGAGAAAAATTAATCTTTATTTATGAAAGTTAGGGTCTTACAATGGTGGAAGTGTAGGTATTCCAAATCTTCTAGTTATGCTAGACTTCAAAATTTTTGACATCAAGCTAAATACGCACTGATGTGCCTTTTAAAAATGTATTTTTATTCTCAACACATGGTGACCATTGTGTATGTGTGGACTTCGGGACACTGACACATCGTTACCAGTCGGCTATGTGACGCCCCCAAAATAGGTATACAACACCCATTCTGAGTCGCCAAAATACATGGTACAGAAACAACTACATCTTTATTATTACAACACAAGAACTATGAGTTTAAATACAAATATTGTCATTTAGACAATATCCACACTCAAATAAGCCCTCACTACAATTATTGATACATTATTTCACAAAAATAGTGAGGACTACTAAAGTAACTTCTAGAACCATCATTCCATACCCCGACTAGTACTCGCTACATTCTCGCCTCCTGAGAAAAATGGAACAAAAAGGAAAAGGGTGAGCTCAACTAGCCCAGTAAAGAACATTATGACTAAGATAATACAGAACAAATTATCATTAGTCTTCAACAGGGAAAAATCTAATAGAATACAATAGACAACAAGTTTTAAATCAATAACTGCAGCGGAAACAACAAACCATTAGAAGAGTCAAGTAGAGAATGAGTTCTACTATCTTCTAAGATTTAAAAGTCCATCATCAATATTTTATCCCTGTAACAACAATCAATAACCATTTTTAATCAAATATTCATCTTTGCACTACAGGCCAAAGATATTCATTTGTATCACCAGGCGGTCATGTTCATCTCAACACCTGTTCATCTTTGCACTACAAGCCAAAGATATTCATCAAGTAATCATACATCTTTGCACTACAGGCCAAAGATATTCAGTAATCTTCATTTAGGACTGAGGATGATGAAAAATATATTAAAGAAAACGAATCCAGTGAAACAAAATAACAATATTAAGGATTCGTATTTCGATTTATTCATGTCCAAAAATACCTTATAATTATTCATAGTGAAGTAGAATTCAAGAATGATCAAAACATGGATACAATCAAAGCTAGTACCCAGAATAGATATTTTGGGCGAAAAGAAGAAATTTTATTTTTTGGTGAATAGTAACTCGTGAATAGTAACTCGTGAATAGTAACTCGTGAATAGTAACCCCGACGTGAAAAGTTCCAAATTTGATAAAAATTTCCAACCAATATTTCGGCATAATGATATTGAAGAAATAATATCATTTTTGAATAAAATAACATCCCTTACCTCGTACAGACAGTACTTCTGGTCGGAATACCGGTATAAGGCTGAAAGACACTTGCTCTGATGAATAGAAACTCTCAAAGTATCTAAATACTCACAAAATACACTCAATAATCTAGAGAAAAAAAGAGAGAAAACTTGTTTCTGGTGTGATTTTCAATTCTAACTTAGCCCTCTATTTATAGGAAAATGTTAGCACGCCGAAGCAGACTTAACCTGCAACCTGATGGCTTTACCTGCTACTATTCCCACCCACCACATTTGAATAAAAATCTCAGCACATTTCTTCACCAACCAAGAGTGGGGCCCACCAATTCTAGAATTTTCTACCAAAATGATTAACTCCGAAAATTCAACAATTTCTGAACCAGTCATCTCGTAAAATTCATAATAAATCATACGTTCATTTTTAACGGTTCAAAATTTGTGGACATATACTCAACTTATATATGTATAACATATCCAAAAATTACCACGATCCAACGGTCGGATTAAAAATTATAACTCCCGCAAAATATCTCAAAAACCCTGATTTTTAATACCTCCATTCCGACAAAAATACTGATAAAAACCTCAACATTAACTCCTTCATTTTTAACCACAAAAATATATCCCTCATTTATATCCACAAAAATAAATATTTCCTTATCATATGAATCAATAATTAATTATTTACAAATAATATTACAGAATCACATTTATGACAACCAGGCCGTTCCCAGGAAAGAGGGGGCTTTCCAATAAGGATTTCTCCTTACTGGCGCGCAATTAGATGACCAAACCTCTCCTTAGACAGAACTTTCTAGACATTGCCAATAATGTTATCTAATAATATTATTCAAATAATATGAATTATTGATCTGATAATGGGAAATACTGTGTAGTGACAATTATTGAAACAACAGTAATATAAAATATCAACGCAGCAATTATTGAATCAATAAAATAAAATACTGAACAGTAATTACTGTAACCATTATTGAGTAGTGCCTTCTTACGTAAGAATCAATAATTGGTGCAATACAGTGTGCTACTGTGTAACAACGCGTATTATTGTGTTTTAACCACCGGGTATTCCAACAGTATTAACGGTAACAACTACGCCGTTATTAATAAAAAAACATATACTTGTCGTTTTCTTCATCCAATCGCTTTCCGTTATGGGGCCCACAAAAGACTGCGCCGTCGTACGAATATTCCCCGACAGGAAGAATATTCCACGACCAAACGAATATTCCCCAACAACAATGAATATTTTATAACCACTTGCTTATTTAAAATATTTACGCATTTTACCCATAACTAACCTCATTAATCAATTTAACACTTACTATTTCAAAATAATAAATAGAGGGAATTTAAATTTCATTTATTAATAATTTGGGATCTTACAACCTCCCCTCCTTATGAAATTTCGTCCTCGAAATTGACGTACGTACCTGGTGTTTCGAAAAGATGAGGATACCTCGCTTTCATTTCCGTTTCCAACTCCCAGTTCATTTCCTCAATAGCATGGTTTCTCCACAAAATTTTAACTTGTGGTATGACCTTCGTGCGTAGGACATGCTCCTTTCTATCCAAGATCTTGACAGGTACCTCTTCGTACGTTAAGTCTTCAGCTATCTCGTCCGGTTCTAACTCAATAACGTGGTCTGGGTCTTTCACATATTTACGTAACACAGATATATGAAAAACATTATGAACACGAGACATACTTGGAGGTAACGCAAGTCTATAGGCCACATTTCCTACTCGGTCAAGAATCTGAAATGGACCAATAAATCGTGGATTGAGCTTTCCTCTCTTCCCAAATCTTGTAACTCCTTTCCATGGAGCCACACGTAACAATACATGATCCCCAATGTCAAATTCCACGTCCTTCCGATGAAGATCCGCATAACTCTTTTGTCGATCCTGTGCCGTTTGTATACGTTGTCGAATCGTTTGGATCTTCTCTGTAGTCATGCGTACCAACTCTGGTCCCAACAATGTTGCTTCACCCACCTCGTCCCAGCATACTGGAGAGCGACACTTTCGTCCACATAATGCTTCAAATGGGGCCACACCTATACTTGCCTGATAACTGTTATTGTAAGAGAATTCCACCAATGGTAGGTACTTATCCCAACTCCCTTTGAAATCTAGGACACAAAGTCTTAATAGATCTTCAAGAGTTTGAATAGTCCTCTCTGATTGTCCGTCCGTTTGAGGATGGTATGCCGAACTAAATCGTAAATCTGTGCCCATAGCTTTTTGCAAGCTAACCCAAAATCTTGAAGTGAATCTTGGGTCACGATCCGAAACTATGGATACTGGCATGCCATGCAGTCTCACAATCTCATCTACGTATATACGAGCAAGACGTTCAAGGGAATAAGTCTCCCGTATCGGCAAGAAATGAGCAGACTTGGTTAATCTATCAACAATAACCCAAATAGCATTTATGCCTTGAGAAACCGTGGGAAGACCCGTAACGAAATCCATGGTAATGTGTTCCCACTTCCATTTCGGAATCTCAAGTGGTTGCAATGGACCCTTTGGTACTTGATGTTCCGCCTTTACACGTTGACAAGTTAAACACCTCGAGATAAACTTTGCAATCTCTCTCTTCATATTATTCCACCAAAATGTATGCCGTAGATCACGATACATTTTGGTACTTCCAGGATGGATTGCAAATGGTGTATTGTGTGCTTCCATCATGATCTTGTACTTCAAATCAGAATTGTTAGGAACACAGAGTCTAGAGTGAACTCGAAGTATTCCTTCTTCATCGATTCTTGCTTCTGGAATAGAACCTTCTTGCACTTTCTTCTTCATACGCATCAGCTCTATGTCCGTAGCTTGAGCAGCTTTAACTTTATCGATTAAAGTCGGTTCTACTCGTATATTTGATATCATCATGTGGGTACTTGGAGCCTTCATCTCTATCTCCATCCTTTGCAAGTCATACAAAATGGGCCTTTGTGTTAACAACATTGCACTCGTACCCGCATATGATCTTCTACTCAATGCGTCAGCTACTACGTTTGCTTTTCCAGGATGATATTGGATGGTATGATCGTAATCTTTTAACAGCTCGAGCCAACGTCGCTGCCGCATGTTGAGTTCCTTTTGGGTGAAGAAATATTTAAGGCTTTTATGATCTGTATAGATCTCCACTTTCTCCCCATACAGGTAGTGTCTCCAGATCTTCAACGCGAAAACTACTGCTGCCAACTCCAAATCATGAGTAGGATAATTCCTCTCATATTCTTTGAGTTGTCGCGAGGCATAGGCTATGACTTTCCCATGTTGCATGAGAACACATCCTAACCCTTTGCCTGAAGCATCACTGTAGATAACAAATCCATCCGAACCAGATGGTATTGTCAGAACAGGTGCCGAAATGAGTCTCCTCTTAAGCTCTTGAAAACTCTTCTCGCATTCCTCGCTCCATACGAATTTGATATCTTTCCGAGTCAGCTGAGTTAACGGGGTAGCGATTCGAGAAAACCCTTCCACGAATCTTCGATAATAACCAGCTAAGCCTAGAAAGCTACGTACTTCGGTCACCGTCTTTGGTTGCTCCCAACTTTGTATTGCTTCAATCTTCGCCGGGTCAACAGATACTCCATGTTTTGACACCACGTGCCCTAGGAAAGCTACTTCCTCAAGCCAGAACTCGCATTTCTTCAACTTGGCATATAACTTATTTTCACGCAGCCTTTAGAGTACCAGCTTCAAATGATGCTCATGATCTTCACGGCTTTTGGAATATATGAGGATGTCATCAATAAAGACAACAACGAACTGATCCAAATAATCCTTAAATACTCGGTTCATCATATCCATGAAAGCCGCAGGAGCATTAGTCAATCCAAAAGACATAACTAGGAACTCATAATGCCCGTACCGAGTTCTGAAGGCAGTCTTTGGAATATCCTCAGTTTTAACCTTCAGCTGGTGATATCCAGAACGAAGATCGATCTTTGAAAAGAACTGTGCTCCTTGTAACTGGTCAAACAGGTCATCAATACGAGGTAGCGGATACCTATTCTTAATAGTGACATGGTTTAATTCCCGGTAATCAATACAAAGTCGCATACTCCCGTCTTTTTTCTTTACAAATAAAACAGGAGCACCCCAAGGAGATGTACTAGGACGAATGAAACCGATGTCCAACAACTCTTGTAGTTGGACCTTTAACTCCTGAAGTTCAATAGGAGCCATTCGATATGGGGTTTTAGAAATGGGCTTTGTACCAGGTTCAAGATCAATAAAGAATTCAATTTCTCGTTCCGGGGGTAGACCAGGAAGTTCTTCAGGAAATACGTCAGGAAAGTCAATAACAACAGGAATATTATTCAAATTTGACGTGTCTTTATTCAAATCCATAACATGGGCTAAGAAAGCTTGACATCCGTTTTTTAATAAACGAATGGCTTTATGGCTTGATATAACAGTGATTGATTTTAATGGCTTAGTTGTTTGAATTCGTACAACAGGTTGGTTAGGAATATAAAAACTAACAACCTTACGAAAACAATCAATTTTGGCATGATGAGTAGTTAGCCAATCAATCCCTAAAATCACATCAAAAGCAAGTATCTTTAAAGAGATAAGGTCAACAGGTAAGGTGATGGTACCAACTTGGATCACACGAGATTTATAAACAGTGGATGTGATGAAAGTTTCTCCTAACGGAGTCTCCACAGATAAATCAAAGTCTAACTTCTCCGGAGTCAAGTTTAAACGTTGAGCACAAGCAGGAGAGATAAAAGAATGGGTAGAACCGGTATCTAATAAGGTATAAAGTTCGCATGAATTTATGATTAGCTTACCCGTGATCACCTCGTTTGGGTTCCTCACATGTTGACCAGTCACGACAAATGCTCTTCCAGGAACCGTTGACTTTATCTTTTCTGGGACAGCTTTTTGAGTCACCATCCCCGCTGGACTTGGTTTTTCTACAGTGCAATCTCGAGCGATATGTCCTTCCTTTCCACAATTATAACATACCTTAAACTGTTGTGGGCAGTTTGGGCTGATATGTCCTTCTTTTCCGCACTTATAGCATATAACCGGTGGTCGTTCTCCTCCCTTGGAACCAATTGCTGTTGGTGCTGACGTCTTCGTATTGTCATTGTTGAATCTCCTCTTTTTAAAATCTCCTCCCGACTCGCTTCTTCTATTTTCATAGCCACGATTACCACCAGAGTGGTTGCCGTTCTTGTCTGTATTTTTCTTTTTCCGCTGGTTATCATTGTTCTGATGACTGCTGTCACCGATATGATCCTGGTTGTGATCCCTCAGTTGACCGTACTCGTTATCTCGCTCTAATAATTGAGCCCTGTTGACAACATCTGAATAGAGAGAAAATTTATGAGAAATGAGATATTGACGTATGTCGGGTTTCAAACCTCTCAGAAACATCCTCGTCATACGTTCCTCATTCTCCACCAAATGAGGTGCAAACCTGGACAACTCTGCAAACTTTGCCTCGTACTGAGATACCGTCATATTATTCTGCTCTAGTCTAATAAACTCTACCTCCTTCATATGACGAATACTTTCAGGAAAGTACTTGTCATTGAACAGTTTTTGAAATGTCTCCCAAGACATGCTGAGTGCGGTTGGATGGGTACGCTTCACAGACTCCCACCAGTAATCTGCTTCGCCACGGAACATAAAGGTGGCGAATGGAACCTTCTGTTCCTCCGTGCATCCCAAGACATCGAATATCTTGGTAATTTGCTTGACCCACGTTTCCGCCATGATCGGATCCGGCTTTCCCTTAAATTCTGGTGGTCCCAATTCTTTGAACTGTTTGGCTGTGACAAACCGTGAATTGCTATCATTTCCTCCTGTATTTTGAACACGAGTCTCCCTTGTCTGGTTTTGCATGAATTGCAAAAAACTTCTAAACATTCCATCGTTCATCATCTGCTCATTGGTGTTCACAGGAGGAACATTGCCAGCCTGTTGCACGTTCTCCTCGTTGGTAAGCACCGGTGTCTCCACGGTCTCATTTACTCCACTATTAACATTCTCAGTCGACATTCTCAAATACTGCCATAAAACAAGGGTTAATTAAATAAATTAACAAATCACATAATACCCCTATATTATGACTGACCAATAAATAAGCTTAGGTAGGACACACTAGCGAAGGATTCGTCTCTCCCCTCCTAGTTCTATTCCCCGATCTCCGCCAGAGATCATATCCCTAAGCTCTGATACCAACTGTGACGCCCCCAAAATAGGTATACAACACCCATTCTGAGTCGCCAAAATACATGGTACAGAAACAACTACATCTTTATTATTACAACACAAGAACTATGAGTTTAAATACAAATATTGTCATTTAGACAATATCCACACTCAAATAAGCCCTCACTACAATTATTGATACATTATTTCACAAAAATAGTGAGGACTACTAAAGTAACTTCTAGAACCATCATTCCATACCCCCGACTAGTACTCGCTACATTCTCGCCTCCTGAGAAAAATGGAACAAAAAGGAAAAGGGTGAGCTCAACTAGCCCAGTAAAGAACATTATGACTAAGATAATACAGAACAAATTATCGTTAGTCTTCAACAGGGAAAAATCTAATAGAATACAATAGACAACAAGTTTTAAATCAATAACTGCAGCGGAAACAACAAACCATTAGAAGAGTCAAGTAGAGAATGAGTTCTACTATCTTCTAAGATTTAAAAGTCCATCATCAATATTTTATCCCTGTAACAACAATCAATAACCATTTTTAATCAAATATTCATCTTTGCACTACAGGCCAAAGATATTCATTTGTATCACCAGGCGGTCATGTTCATCTCAACACCTGTTCATCTTTGCACTACGGGCCAAAGATATTCATCAAGTAATCATACATCTTTGCACTACAGGCCAAAGATATTCAGTAATCTTCATTTAGGACTGAGGATGATGAAAAATATATTAAAGAAAACGAATCCAGTGAAACAAAATAACAATATTAAGGATTCGTATTTCGATTTATTCATGTCCAAAAATACCTTATAATTATTCATAGTGAAGTAGAATTCAAGAATGATCAAAACATGGATACAATCAAAGCTAGTACCCAGAATAGATATTTTGGGCGAAAAGAAGAAATTTTATTTTTCGGTGAATAGTAACTCGTGAATAGTAACTCGTGAATAGTAACTCATGAATAGTAACCCCGACGTGAAAAGTTCCAAATTTGATAAAAATTTCCAACCAATATTTCGGCATAATGATATTGAAGAAATAATATCATTTTTGAATAAAATAACATCCCTTACCTCGTACAGACAGTACTTCTGGTCGGAATACCGGTATAAGGCTGAAAGACACTTGCTCTGATGAATAGAAACTCTCAAAGTATCTAAATACTCACAAAATACACTCAATAATCTAGAGAGAAAAAGAGAGAAAACTTGTTTCTGGTGTGATTTTCAATTCTAACTTAGCCCTCTATTTATAGGAAAATGTTAGCACGCCGAAGCAGACTTAACCTGCAACCTGATGGCTTTACCTGCTACTATTCCCACCCACCACATTTGAATAAAAATCTCAGCACAGTTCTTCACCAACCAAGAGTGGGGCCCACCAATTTTAGAATTTTCTACCAAAATGATTAACTCCGAAAATTCAACAATTTCTGAACCAGTCATCTCGTAAAATTCATAATAAATCATACGTTCATTTTTAACGGTTCAAAATTTGTGGACATATACTCAACTTATATATGTATAACATATCCAAAAATTACCACGATCCAACTGTCGGATTAAAAATTATAACTCCCGCAAAATATCTCAAAAACCCTGATTTTTAATACCTCCATTCCGACAAAAATACTGATAAAAACCTCAACATTAACTCCTTCATTTTTAACCACAAAAATATATCCCTCATTTATATCCACAAAAATAAATATTTCCTTATCATATGAATCAATAATTAATTATTTACAAATAATATTACAGAATCACATTTATGACAACCAGGCCGTTCCCAGGAAAGAGGGGGCTTTCCAATAAGGATTTCTCCTTACTGGCGCGCAATTAGATGACCAAACCTCTCCTTAGACAGAACTTTCTAGACATTGCCAATAATGCTATCTAATAATATTATTCAAATAATATGAATTATTGATCTGATAATGGGAAATACTGTGTAGTGACAATTATTGAAACAACAGTAATATAAAATATCAACGCAGCAATTATTGAATCAATAAAATAAAATACTGAACAGTAATTACTGTAACCATTATTGAGTAGTGCCTTCTTACGTAAGAATCAATAATTGGTGCAATACAGTGTGCTACTGTGTAACAACGCGTATTATTGTGTTTTAACCACCGGGTATTCCAACAGTATTAACGGTAACAACTACGCCGTTATTAATAAAAAAACATATACTTGTCGTTTTCTTCATCCAATCGCTTTCCGTTATGGGGCCCACAAAAAACTGCGCCGTCGTACGAATATTCCCCGACAGGAAGAATATTCCACGACCAAACGAATATTCCCCAACAACAATGAATATTTTATAACCACTTGCTTATTTAAAATATTTACGCATTTTACCCATAACTAACCTCATTAATCAATTTAACACTTACTATTTCAAAATAATAAATAGAGGGAATTTAAATTTTATTTATTAATAATTTGGGGTCTTACAGGCTAGACGAAAATAATTTGAAAATATCAAAATATATTTTATATCGTTAATACATCATGTAACCTGGTGCAAAGATGATAAAAATTTGATGGAGATATAAATGCAGAATTACTTGGTGTTGGTTATGATTGGAAGATCGTATGATGTGTTATGACAAAGTCACACAATGACGGAATCCTCAAAAGGGCTGTAAATGCAGTACGGTATCATGACATCATAAAATATTTTTAGAATTTCAAAGATAATTAATTGCCAACGAGGTTTGGCCATACATGTTTCGATTGAAATTAAATTATTGGTATTAGTCTAAGCTATTTAATTTAGCTAGACCAACATTTATGAAATTTAAAGTGTTCTTTGAAATTTTCCCGAACTGAATTATTTTGGTGCGGAATTCTATGATAAGACTAAGGTGAACTATGCAGATTGGATTAAATAATTCAATAGCGAGAATATTCACGAGCCATAATTAATGTATGTACTAGCATTGGTAGTTTACCTTCTTCGTGATTATAAACATACTGTTAACTTTGTAAGGGGTAGAGTACCTTTTTCTTAATTAAAATAGGTTGCAGGTAGTAATACCTATAAACATCAATAGTTTATGGTCTATATGACTTCTCAACATGATTTAAAATTTTTACCTCTTTGGAGTGATGTTTTGGGTAGCATGTGATGATGTGTATGAAATAGTATGAACTCGTTGTATACGGGTAGAATAAGATATGATTGAATAAAGGTTGCATTAAAAACATAGTTTTGGTAAATGAAAGGAGCAGGGTGTAGTAGGCTGTAATTTTGGGGACGAAATTCTTAGAAAAAGGGGTGATTGTGACAACCCAAGAATTTATAGGATTTATAAAATCTTAAATGATTAAATAAAGGTTCAATAATAAGACCTAGACTTGAAAATAGAATATTGAATAGGAATTATATGAAGGATTTGTATGGATTTAAAAAATTTTGTGAAAAACTTATAGGGTTAAGTGTATGAGTGTATATGATTATGTGTATAGTGATTGTGTATGTGTAGTATGTGGTTAAGGGTCAAATATGATCAAGATAAGTGTAACATGGGTAAACCCTAATGTTATGTTAAGAACTTTGTTGTTCAGTTAAGAAACCCTGACGATTGGTTAGAAAACTTAATTCTAGCTTTGGAAACCCTAATTTCATTTCTAGAAACCCTAAACCCTAACTGAGAATTTTAAATCCTAATTTGGGAGCTCAAATGCTAAGTATAAAACCTTAAGGGGTAAGATTTATGGGATATATGCGAAATGTCCAAATTACCCTTCGAATTGTAGGGAAAATAACCAAAATACCCTTAGTGAGTACGAAATTACCAAAATACCCTTTTACTTAAAAGTTAAGTAAAAGATATTTTTTTAATTTGTGGTGAGTAACCACTTAAGCTTGCCATGTTTCTAGCAACTTGGATCAGCCAATTTTGAACACATAACATCATTGGCAACCATAGAATTAAAAGTTAGTGAATTAAAGTAAGAAAAATCTTACTTTACTTCTCATTTAGCCAAGACCTTTTCTCTCTCTTCAACTCTCGAAATTTTGAGAGGAAGTCAGGCAAAAATAAAGCCAAGATAACTTCTTAGCTCTCCGAGATTAGAATCAAAGTTTTGAGCATTAAAAGGTATAAACCCTAGCTATATCTAAATCCTTATGATTTATGTTAATGATGTGATTTGTTGTTTAGATATGTGTTATAAGATGTTATTTAGTGATCTATGATGCTACATCATGGATCCATAACATTTGAGTGCCTGAAAATAGGATTTTAGAAACTGACTATGAACCCTAGAAATATGGCCTGACAGCCTAATGTCAGAGGCCATAGACCTTTGTGTGTTAATTGTTAGGATGGCTAAGTGTATCATTGATATTCTATGCCATGAGGACAGTACACTGGAAGTAGAATCAAGTCCATAGCATGTCTAGATCACAAGTTATTCATGGTTAAACATGGCTGACCAGTCACATAATTTGGAAATCTGGGTAACCAAGAAACCCAGAAACAATCTGACAAGGTTTTGGAGGGCTTGAATCTTGCTGTTGTTAAGTAGTTAGGCCATGTAAGTGTATAGGTTTTGTAGATTGACATATAAACTACACAATCATGACACTAGAACACTTAGATCATTAACAAGATCAAAGTTATTGATGGTCAAAGTAGGGTTGACCAACTGACTGGAAAAGTTTCTGGAATTTCCAGATTTCTTGAAGAACAGCTTCTAACATCAGTTTGACCGGCCTAGATCTTTTAGTTGTGATGTTGTTAAGCTACAAAAGTATATTAGCTTTGTACCTTGACATGCCTACTTCATAAGTGTTACACTTTAACACTTAGAGTAAACCCAGAATTCAAGTTATTAAGATCCAAAAGTGATACCTTGCACTGTTCTCATTTTCTAGGTAACCCAGAAAATGAAGAACAACTTTGACAAGCTTTTTGATGACTTATAACTTACTATTGTGATGTAGTTTGGCCCTGAAATTTGTTTGTGCTTGTAGTATTACATCAATATTACATCACTAACACCTTTACATGCCCAGAAAACATCTTGAACATAGAATTAAATATGGTTAAAGTGGGTACCCTGATAACTGAGTGTGAATGTTCTTGAGGGCTCAAGAACACCTAGACCCCTTTAGTGACAGTTTTAATAAAATGAATTATTTAAATTAAATAATTAGAATAAAATGGAAAATAATTATGAAAAAATTCATAATTAATTTGTAAAAATTATTTTAAAGCATAAAAATTGATTTTTAATAATTTGAGATATATTTCAATAATATTTTAATTTATTTAAATATTAATGATATTTAATTTATTTAATATTTATATTAAATAAATTACTTAAAAATAATTTTAATATTTTAAAAATCATTTGAAGATATATTAAAGTGTTAGAAAATATTTTAAGTAATTTGAAAAGACTTTTAACATTTTGGGATGAATTTTATTAATAATTTAATATTAATGATAATAAATTTGTTTAATAATTTTATTAAATAAATTATGGAAAAATAGTTTTAATGATTTAAAAATTATTTAAAAATGATTTAAAAATGTTTTAAGTTATAAAACATAACTTTTAATATTTTGTCATGAAATACATTAATATTTTAATATTAATGGATGTTATTTAATAATGGTTTTAAATGTTTTAAAATTATTTAAAGGCAATATTAAGGTATTAAAAATACTTTGAGATATTATAAATAACTTATAATATTATGTCATGTATTTCATTAATATTTAAAATTTATTAAATATTAATGATAATAGAATTATGTGGTATTTAAATCATATAAAAATGATATTAATGATTGAAAAATTATTATAAATGGTAATAATTATTTAAAAATTATTATGAGTTTTTGAAAAATATTTTGATTAAATAATAAATTATCTAAGATAATATTAAAGCAGTTAAGTAGAGTTTTATTGATAATAGGCTCGATAACTATCCGATTAGGAAATCGGGAGATCAAAATAGTACCGAACTCAACTCAGACTGAAATAGTTGACTTGATACCTATTCTTATGTGCTTTACTGATTGTTAGGATTATGTGGTAATGTGTCTAGGTTATTTTATAACTGTAATTAACAGTAGTTAATGTGATGATAATATTCTAATTGAGAGTTCAATATTATCAATATTAGGTCTTTCAGATGAAGCTTAAATAGATTGTGTAGCAGTAGTCGACGGTACATGCAAGTTCCTTAGCTATACTCTTTTATTGAGCAAGTTTCCTAACTCGAACTCGAGTTGTTATTTAAAGTATGTTCGTGGTTAATCATTGCTGATTATATCACATATTTGATTATTGATTCGCACGTTGTGCATATTGCATATGTTCATCGGGTATGAAAGACTGATCACCTTCATTACCATTTGATCCAGTTAAATTGTTCATGTTCATTGTTGGCCATTCATTATTATTGTCTCGATCAATCAGTTATGTAAATTGATTCATATTCTTTCACAATTATTATATTGTTGAAAGTTTGTCAGCCGGTTTATTATTCTTTCAATCATGATGCATCTTTCTTTGAACTTAAACTTGCTAGGCAAACTTGTTGCTCACCCTTGCTATATCATGATAAACATTTCAGATTAAAGGCGAATACTTCGGATACAGACAAAGGGAAAGACAATTCCAGGAATGGATTATAGTGCATGTTTAAATTGTAATAGTATTGAAGACAAATAATATTGTAAGTCCTATAGTTTATGAATTTGTGTATTAAGTTAAGGTTATCGACCTTGGAGATTATGTTGTAAAGGCTATTGTATAAACAATTTATGTTTATATCTTCCATAATAGTTATAGAATTGGAGTACCAGGTTCGTGGTGATTAGTACCCGAATTTGGGGATGCTACAAGAACACAATGGCTATGGAAGGGTGGTTCAACCACCATTTCCCATTTATTTGCATAGCAATAATAACCTCCATAGTAGTTTACTGTTCACAACTTGGTGGTTACACAAAGAAGGTATAAGTTATTGTTTGGGTAACTGAAGCTTCTAAATCCTCAACAACTTGATTAAAATGCTTAGTTTAGTTTCTTTAATTCTCAAAATGTAATTTTAATGTACAATGGGTACTACAATATGAAAAATTAGGGATTTAATATATACTCATATCATATAATCCATTTACATTGGGTCCACATAATTTAATATTTATAACATGTATGGATTCAATTTAATTGGTCACTAACAATTTAATATATCCTTTTACTATTTACTTACACATCAGTATTGATAGTACAATTAAATAGTACACATCAGTATTAATAGTACAATTAAATAGTACACGTCAGTATTGATAGTACACTTCAGTACTATTTACTTACACATCAGTATGGATTCAATTTATGATTTAATTACTTTTACTATATATTTTTTCTATAGCGTTAACCACAATTAAATGTCACACCTCATTTAATCTTATGCAGTAAGTAATTATATGATATTACTACCCATATTTTCCTATGTTACACATGGTGATATTTAATAATAATTTTCGCATTAATAATAATGGTAACTGCTCCACTATTTTACCCTTTCTTTATTAATGCCAATAAAGCATCTTTATAATTCATGCACACAGTTGAAAATATTTTCCAAGTCTTGCTACTGGCGCAGCTGCATTGGTTTACAGTACAGGAGTGGCGTAGCTGCGCCACTTTGGGAATTTCTCAGACTTAGTCACTGCTGCAAATAGTTCATATTCTAAATTAATTAATCTCTTCATTTAATAGATAGTACACGCATTTTATTATCTTGCCACACTATATAATCAAATATAATTATGTAACTTACTTTACTCATTAGTATTCTATTATTCACAATAACAATTAATTAATAATATAATATTAATTAATCATTCACTTCTTAATTTATTTATTCCTTAATTAATTAAACCACTTTAATTTACATTCTCATGCCACACAAGGCAGTTCACAAATCTCATCACAACCCTCCACACTTCTCAATTCTTAAAAATTCAATTTGAATTAGTTGAATTACTCATCTCACAACACATAGATATTTATATCCAAATAAATATTCATTTTCGTATTTTATCAAAATAATATTTCTTCATGAAATTCACGGTTCTTACAGACACATCTCTCCTAACTGCCCCAATCCAAGGTAAAATATTGGGTGTTTCATTTGTGGATCAACAGATCATGTGGTGAGGGGTTGTTAAAAAAGGAGAACTGATGTGGGAAATATTAATACCGGGAATAACAGCGGAATACTCGCAATAGCATGTCTAACTCCATCAAATAAATCAATCACAAGGACTTTCAATATGACGGTCCAAGATACAGTAGCAGCTGGAGATGGAGTTTCAGGTATGATTCCGATCAAATATATCAACATATATGCTTGATTCGGATATAACCTATTTTCCTTACCGTAAGTTGTTAAGATAGGTGTGTTTACCCTTGTATAACCTAGAACCCTTGAATAGAGACATATAAAAGATAATTTCAGGAAAAGATATATATTATATTAATAACTCGTTAAATAAAAGGATTTTGAAGGAGGAATTTGAGTTCCGTAGGGAACTACCATAATTGGTGCAAGCAGACCGCAAGCAATGGATCACGACGCGCAACAGTTCCGGACTAGTAATACAAAATCTTATAAGGATGGGAGAATGTAATAATTCAATTAAAAAAATTTAATAAATAAATTCTAAGGATATACATAAAATTAAAACGTATGGTAATGGTGATTCCAGGGACGGAATCCTTATAACAACAGGAAAATGTAAGGACCAGAAATTTTAAATGATTATATTTTACGAATAATTTTTATTTTATTTTATTATTATCAGTATTGTTATCATTATTATTTTGAATATGTGTGATATGGATTTAGTAGGTTAATCAGTTTATTTATTTTAAATTGACTAAGAAATGTAAATGAGGCAAAGATGAACAGCTGATCAAAATCCTAATTTGAATAGGGGTTTGATTATTAAAACAATTATTATTATAATTGTATTTCAGATTATTTGTATTATGTGATTAAGGATTAAGTATTGATCAAATAAGATATAACATTGGATGTGACGCCCCCAAAATAGGTATACAACACCCATTCTGAGTCGTCAAATACATGGTACAAAAAATAAACTACAACTTCAATAATACAATTGTCGTGCAAAATACGACAACACATACTGTGATTTTAAATACAAATATTGTCTGCTAGACAATATCCACACTCAAATAAGTCCTCATTACAATTATTCAAACACTATTTTACAGAAATAGTGAGGACTGCTAAAATATCTTTCTAGAACCATCACTCCATACCCCGACTAGATCCTGCTATGTTCTCACCTCCTGAGAAGAAAAATAGAACAAAAAGGAAAAGGGTGAGCTCAACTAGCCCAGTAAAAAATATTATGACTAAGATAATATACAACAAATTATCATTAGTATTCAACAGGAAAAAATCTGATAGAATATAATCGACAATAAGTTTTAGATCAACAATTGCAGCGAAAACAGCAAACCATTAGAAGAGTCAAGTAGAGAATGAATTCTACTATCTTCTAAGATTTAAAAGTCCATCATCAATATTTTATCCCTGTAACATCAATTAATAATCATCTTTAACCAAATATTCATCTTTGCACTACAGGCCAAAGATATTCATTTGTATCACCAGTCAATCATGTTCATCTCAACACCTGTTCATCTTTGCACTACAGGCCAAAGATATTCATCAGGTAATCATACATCTTTGCACTACAGGCCAAAGATATTTGGTAATATCATCATTTAGGACTGAGGATGACGAAAAATATCTTAAAAAAATGAATCCAGTGAGATAGAAGGACAAATAGTAGGGATTCATATAACAGTTTATCCAAGATCAATAATACTTCATAATAATCAATTGTGAAGAAGAATTCAAAAATAAAGATCAAAACATGGATACAATCAAAGATAGTAACCATAATAGACATCTTGGACAAAAAGAAAAAATTTTATTTTTCGGTGAATAGTGCCGTATACGTGAATAGTGTCGTATACGTGAATAGTAATCCCGACACAAAAAGTTCTAAATTTGATAAAAAAACTCATATCAATATTTTAGCATAATGATATTGAAGAAAATAATATCATTTAAGAAGAAAATAATATCCCTTACCTCAAAATATCAGTACTTCTGGTCGGAATATCGGTATAAGGCTGAAGGAAACTTGTTCTGATGAATAGAAACTCTCAAGGTATCTAAATACTCACAAAATACACTCAATAATCTAGAGAGAGAAAGAGAAAAAACTTGTTTCTGGTGTGATTTTCAATTCTAACTTAGCCCTCTATTTATAGAAAAATGTTAGCACGCCGAAGTAGACTTAACCTGCAACCTGATGGCTTTACCTGCTACTATTCAAGCCTACCACATTTGAATAAAAATCTCAGCACATTTCTTCACCAACCAAGAGTGGGGCCCACCAATTCTAGAATTTTCCACCAAAATGATAAACTCCGAAAATTCAATAATTTCTGAACCAGTCATCTCGTAAAATTCATAATAAATCATACGTTCATTTTTAACGGTTCAAAATTTGTGTACATATACTCAACTTATATATGTATAACATATCCAAAAATTACCACGATCCAACGGTCGAATTAAAAATTATAACCCCCGCAAAATATCTTAAAAATTCTGATTTTTAATACCTCCATTCCAACAAAAATACTGATAAAAACCTCAACATTAACTCCTTCATTTTTAACCACAAAAATATATCCCTCATTTACATCCTCATAAAATAAATATTTCCTTATCATATGAATCAATAATTAATTATTTACAAATAATATTACAGAATCACATTTATGACAACCAGGCCGTTCCTAGGAAAGAGGGGGCTTTCAAATAGGGATTTCTCCTTACTAGCGCGCAATTAGATGACCAAACCTCTCCTTAGACAAAACTTTCTAGACATTGCCAATAATACTATCTAATAATATTATTTAAATAATATGAATTATTGATCTCATAACGGAAAATACTGTGCAATCCGTGTGTTACTGTGCAACCACGCGTATTACTATATTTTAACCACCGGATATTCCAACAGTGTTAACGGTAACAACTACGCCGTTATTTATAAAAACTCAATTTTTGTCGTTATCCTCATCCAATCGCTTTCTGTTATGGGGCCCACAAATAGCTGCGCCGTCGTACGAATATTCCCCGACAGAAAGAATATTCCACGACCAAATGAATATTCCCCGACAAAATGAATATTTTATAACCACTTGTTTATTTTGTAAAATTTGCACATTTCACCCATAACAAAAATATTATATCAAATTAACACCTTATTATTCACAATAATAATTAGAGAAAATTTGATTTTATTCATTAATAAGTTGGGGTCTTACAACCTCCTCTCCTTATGAAATTTCGTCCTCGAAATTGTCGTACGTACCTGGTATTTCGAAATGGTGGGGATACCTCGCTTTTATTTCTGATTCTAACTCCCAGGTCATTTCTTCAATAGCATGGTTTCTCCACAAAACCTTAACTTGTGGTATAACCTTCGTGCGTAAGACATGCTCTTTCCTATCAAAGATCTTAACAGGTACCTCCTCGTACGTTAAATCTTCGGCTATCTCGTCTGGTTCTAACTCAATAATGTGGTTCGGGTCTTTAACATATTTACGAAGCATAGATATGTGAAAAACATTATCAACACGAGACATACTTGGAGGTAATGCGAGTCTATAAGCCACATTTCCTATTCACTCAAGAATCTCAAATGGACCAACAAATCTTGGATTGAGCTTTCCTCTCTTCCCAAATCTTGTAACTCCCTTCCATGGTGCAACACGTAACAATACATGATCCCCAATATTAAATTCCACGTCCTTCCGATGAAGACCCGCATAACTCTTTTGTCGATCATGTGCCGTTTGTATACGTTGTCGAATCATTTGGATCTTCTCTGTAGTCATGCGTACCAACTCTGGCCCTAACAATGTTTCTTCACCCACCTCGTCCCAGCATACTGGAGAACGATATTTTCTTCCATACAACGCCTCGAATGGTGCCACACCTATGCTCGCCTGATAACTGTTGTTGTAGGAGAATTCCACCAATGGTAGGTACTTATCCCAACTCACTTTGAGATCTAGGACACAGAGTCTTAATAGATCTTCAAGAGTTTGAATAGTCCTCTTTGATTGTCCATCCGTTTAAGGATGGTATGCCGAACTGAATCGTAAATCCCTGCCCATAGCTTTCTGCAAGCTAACCCAAAATCGTGAAGTGAATCTTGGGTCACGATCCGAAACTATAGATACTGGCATGCCATGCAATCTCACAATCTCATTCACGTATATACTAGCAAGATGTTCAAGGGAATAAGTCTCACGTATAGGTAAGAAATGAGTAGACTTGGTTAATCTATCAACAATGACCCAAATCGCATCTATGCCTTGAGAAACCTTGGGAAGACCCGTAACAAAATCCATAGTAATGTGTTTCCACTTCTATTTCAGAATCTCAAGTGGTTGAAATAGACCCTTTGGTACTTGATGCTCCGGTTTTACACGTTGACAAGTTAAACACCTCGAGATAAACTCCGCGATCTCTTTTTTCATATTGCTCCACCAAAATGTATGTCGAAGATCGTGATACATTTTGGTACTCCCAGGATGGATTGCAAACGGTGTGTTGTGTGCCTCCATCAAGATTCTATGCTTCAAGTCAAAATCGTTAGGAACACAAAGTCTGGAGTTGACTCGAAGTATTCCTTCTTCATCGATTCTTGCTTCTGGAATAGCACCTTCTTGCACTTTTTTCTTCATACGCAGCAACTCCATGTCCGTAGCTTGAGCGGCTTTAACTTTATCAATTAAAGTCGGTTCTACTCGTATATTTGATATCATCATGTGTACTTGGAGCCTTCATCTCTATCTCCATCATTTGCAAATCATATAAAATGGGCCTTTGTGTTAACACCATTGCACTCGTACCCGCGTATGATCTTCTACTCAATGCGTTAGCTACTACGTTCGCTTTTCCAGGATAATATTGGATGGTATGATCGTAATCTTTCAACAGCTCAAGCCAACGTCGTTGCCGCATGTTGAGTTCCTTTTGGGTGAAGAAATATTTGAGGCTTTTATGATCCGTATAGATCTCCACTTTCTCCCCATACAGGTAGTGTCTCCCAATCTTTAACGCGAAAACGACTGCTGCCAACTCTAAATCATGAGTAAGATAATTCCTCTCATATTCTTTGAGTTGTCGCGAGGCATAGGCTATGACTTTCCCATGTTGCATGAGAACACATCCTAACCCTTTGCCTGAAGCATCGCTGTAGATAACAAATCCATCCGAACCAGATGGTATTGTCAGAACAGGTGCCGAAATGAGTCTCCTCTTGAGTTCTTGAAAACTCTTCTCACAATCCTCGCTCCAACCGAATTTTGTATCCTTCCGAGTCAGCCGAGTTAACGGAGTAGCGATTCTAGAAAATCCTTCCACGAATCTCTGGTAATACCCAGCTAAGCTCAGAAAGCTACGTACTTCGGTCACCGACTTCGGTTGCTCCCAACTTTTTATGGCTTCAATCTTCGCCGAGTCGACAGATACTCCATGTTTTGACACCACGTGCCCAAGGAATGCTACTTCCTCAAGCCAGAACTCATATTTCTTCAATTTGGCATATAGCTTGTTTTCACGAAGCCTTTGCAGTACCAGCTTCAAATGGCGCTCATGATCTTCACGGCTTTTAGAATAGATGAGGATGTCATCAATAAAGACAACAACGAACTGATCTAAATATTCTTTGAATACACGGTTCATCATATCCATGAAGGCAGCAGGAGCATTAGTCAATCCAAAAGACATGACTAAGAATTCATAATGCCCGTTCCGAGTTCTGAAGGCAGTCTTTGGAATATCCTCAGTTTTAATCTTCAGCTGATGATATCCAGAACGAAGATCGATCTTTGAAAAGAATTATGCTCCTTGCAACTGGTCAAACAGGTCATCAATGCGAGGTAGCGGGTACCTATTCTTGATTATGACATGATTCAATTCTCGGTAGTCGATACAAAGTCGCATACTCCCGTCTTTCTTCTTTACGAATAACACAGGAGCACCCCAAGGAGATGTACTAGGACGAATAAAACCGATGTCCAACAACTCTTGTAGTTGAACCTTTAACTCCTGAAGTTCAATAGGAGCCATTCGATATGGGGTTTTAGAAATGGGCTTTGTACCAGGTTCAAGATCAATAAAGAATTCAACTTCACGTTCAGGGGGTAGACGGGGAAGTTCTTCTGGAAATACGTCAGAAAATTCACTAACAACAGAAATATTATTCAAATCTGACGTGTTTTTGTTCAAGTCCATAACATGGGCTATGAAAGCTTGACATCCGGTCTTCAATAAACGAATGGCTTTATGGCTTGATATGACAGCGATTGATTTTAGTGGTTTGGTTGCTTGAATTCGCATAACAGGTTGGTTAGGAATATGAAAACTAACAACCTTACGAAAATAATCAATTTTGGCATGATGCGTAGTTAACCAATCAATTCCTAAAATCACATCAAAAGTAAGTATCTTTAAAGAGATAAGGTCAACAGGTAATGTGATTGTGCCAACTTGGATTAAGCAAGATTTATAAACTGTAGATGTAATGAAAGTTTCTCCTAACGAAGTCTCCACAGATAGGTCAAAGTCTAATTTCTCCGGAGTCAAGTTTAAACGTTGAGCACAAGCAGGAGAGATAAAAGAATGGGTAGAACCGGTATCTAATAAGGTATAAACTTCGCAAGAGTTTATGATTAGCTTACCTGTGATCACCTCGTTTGGGTTCCTCGCGTTTTGGGCAGTCACGACAAACGCCCTTCCAGGAACCACCGACTTTGACTTGTCCGGAACAGCCTTCGGAGTCACTATTCCCGTTGAACTTGGTTTCGCAACAAGACAATATTTAGCTATATGACCTTCCTTTCCACAGTTATAACATACCTTGAACTGTTGTGGGCAGTTTGGGCTGATGTGTCCCTCCTTCCCGCATTTGTAACAAGCGACCGGTGCTCGTTCTCCTCCCCTAAAAGCAGTTGATGTTTGTCCTGACGTCTTCACGTTATCATTGTTGTACCTTCTCTTCTTGAAATCTCCTCCCAACTCGCTCCTTCTATTATCACGGCCACGATTACCACCAGAGTGGTTACCGTTTTTGTTCGAATGTTTTCCTCCCTGCTGGTTTTCATTGCTTCGATGACTGCCGCCACCGGTATGACCCTGGTTATGGTCCCTCGGTTGCACATATTCATTATCTCGCTCTAATAATTGAGCCCTGTTTACAACATCTGAATATAAAGAAAATTTATGAGAGATAAGATATTGCCGAATCTCGGGTTTTAGACATCTCAGAAACATCCTTGTCATTCGTTCCTCATTTTCAACCAAATGAGGTGCAAACCTGGATAACTCTGCACACTTCGCCTCGTACTGGGACACCGTCATGTTGTTTTGTTCCAGTCTGATAAACTCCACCCCCTTCATATGACGAATACTTTCAGGAAAGTACTTGTCGTTGAACAGTTTCTGAAATGTTTCCAGGACATGTTGAGTGCGTCAGGCTGGGTACGCTTCACAGACTCCCACCAGTAGTCTGCCTCACCGCTGAACATAAAGGTGGCGAATGGAACCTTCTGTTCCTCCGTGCATCCCAAGACATCGAATATCTTGATAATTTGCTTGACCCACGTTTCCGCTATGATCGGATCCGGCTTTCCCTTAAATTCTGGTGGTCCCAATTCTTTGAACTGCTTGGCTGTGACAAATCGCGCGTTGTTATCATTTCCACCCGTATTCTGCACACGAGTCTCCCTCGTCTGATTGTGCATGAACTGCAAAAAGCTCCTAAACATTCCATCATTCATCGTTTTCTCGGTAACGTTGTTTATAGGAGGAATATTGCCTTCCTGTTGCACGTTCCCCTGGGTGGTGATCAAAGGTGTCTCCACGGTCTGATTTACTCCATTATTAACGTTCTCAGCTGTCATTCTTAAATACTGCCATAAAACAAGGGTTAATAGTCATGTCATATATTATCCCTATACTCTGACCGACCAAATAAACACCAAATAAACTTAGTCAGGTCATACTAGCGAAGGAATTCCCTGTCTCTCCCCTCCTAGTTCTTGTCTCATATCTCAGCCAGGGATCATATCCCTAAGCTCTGATACCAATTATGACACCCCCAAAATAGGTATACAACACCCATTCTGAGTCGCCAAATACATGATATAAAAAGCAAACTACAACTTCAATAATACAATTGTCGTGCAAAATACGACAACACATACTGTGAGTTTAAATACAAATATTGTAAGACCCCAAATTATTAATAAATGAAATTTAAATTCCCTCTATTTATTATTTTGAAATAGTAAGTGTTAAATTGATTAATGAGGTTAGTTATGGGTAAAATGCGTAAATATTTTAAATAAGCAAGTGGTTATAAAATATTCATTGTTGTTGGGGAATATTCGTTTGGTCGTGGAATATTCTTCCTGTCGGGGAATATTCGTACGACGGCGCAGTCTTTTGTGGGCCCCATAACGGAAAGCGATTGGATGAAGAAAACGACAAGTATATGTTTTTTTATTAATAACGGCGTAGTTGTTACCGTTAATACTGTTGGAATACCCGGTGGTTAAAACACAATAATACGCGTTGTTACACAGTAGCACACTGTATTGCACCAATTATTGATTCTTACGTAAGAAGGCACTACTCAATAATGGTTACAGTAATTACTGTTCAGTATTTTATTTTATTGATTCAATAATTGCTGCGTTGATATTTTATATTACTGTTGTTTCAATAATTGTCACTACACAGTATTTCCCATTATCAGATCAATAATTCATATTATTTGAATAATATTATTAGATAACATTATTGGCAATGTCTAGAAAGTTCTGTCTAAGGAGAGGTTTGGTCATCTAATTGCGCGCCAGTAAGGAGAAATCCTTATTGGAAAGCCCCCTCTTTCCTGGGAACGGCCTGGTTGTCATAAATATGATTCTGTAATATTATTTGTAAATAATTAATTATTGATTCATATGATAAGGAAATATTTATTTTTGTGGATATAAATGAGGGATATATTTTTGTGGTTAAAAATGAAGGAGTTAATGTTGAGGTTTTTATCAGTATTTTTGTCGGAATGGAGGTATTAAAAATCAGGGTTTTTGAGATATTTTGCGGGAGTTATAATTTTTAATCCGACCGTTGGATCGTGGTAATTTTTGGATATGTTATACATATATAAGTTGAGTATATGTCCACAAATTTTGAACCGTTAAAAATGAGCGTATGATTTATTATGAATTTTACGATATGACTGGTTCAGAAATTGTTGAATTTTCGGAGTTAATCATTTTGGTAGAAAATTCTAGAATTGGTGGGCCCCACTCTTGGTTGGTGAAGAAATGTGCTGAGATTTTTATTCAAATGTGGTGGGTGGGAATAGTAGCAGGTAAAGCCATCAGGTTGCAGGTTAAGTCTGCTTCGGCGTGCTAACATTTTCCTATAAATAGAGGGCTAAGTTAGAATTGAAAATCACACCAGAAACAAGTTTTCTCTCTTTTTCTCTCTAGATTATTGAGTGTATTTTGTGAGTATTTAGATACTTTGAGAGTTTCTATTCATCAGAGCAAGTGTCTTTCAGCCTTATACCGGTATTCCGACCAGAAGTACTGTCTGTACGAGGTAAGGGATGTTATTTTATTCAAAAATGATATTATTTCTTCAATATCATTATGCCGAAATATTGGTTGGAAATTTTATCAAATTTGGAACTTTTCACGTCGGGGTTACTATTCACGAGTTACTATTCACGAGTTACTATTCACCGAAAAATAAAATTTTCTTCTTTTCGTCCAAAATATCTATTCTGGGTACTAGCTTTGATTGTATCCATGTTTTGATCATTCTTGAATTCTACTTCACTATGAATAATTATAAGGTATTTTTGGACATGAATAAATCGAAATACGAATCCTTAATATTTGTTATTTTGTTTCACTGGATTCGTTTTCTTTAATATATTTTTCATCATCCTCAGTCCTAAATGAAGATTACTGAATATCTTTGGCCTGTAGTGCAAAGATGTATGATTACTTGATGAATATCTTTGGCCCGTAGTGCAAAGATGAACAGGTGTTGAGATGAACATGACCGCCTGGTGATACAAATGAATATCTTTGGCCTGTAGTGCAAAGATGAATATTTGATTAAAAATGGTTATTGATTGTTGTTACAGGGATAAAATATTGATGATGGACTTTTAAAATCTTAGAAGATAGTAGAACTCATTCTCTACTTGACTCTTCTAATGGTTTGTTGTTTCCGCTGCAGTTATTGATTTAAAACTTATTGTTTATTGTATTCTATTAGATTTTTCCCTGTTGAAGACTAACGATAATTTGTTCTGTATTATCTTAGTCATAATGTTCTTTACTGGGCTAGTTGAGCTCACCTTTTTCCTTTTTGTTCCATTTTTCTCAGGAGGCGAGAATGTAGCGAGTACTAGTCGGGGTATGGAATGATGGTTCTAGAAGTTACTTTAGTAGTCCTCACTATTTTTGTGAAATAATGTATCAATAATTGTAGTGAGGGCTTATTTGAGTGTGGATATTGTCTAAATGACAATATTTGTATTTAAACTCATAGTTCTTGTGTTGTAATAATAAAGATGTAGTTGTTTCTGTACCATGTATTTTGGCGACTCAGAATGGGTGTTGTATACCTATTTTGGGGGCGTCACAGTTGGTATCAGAGCTTAGGGATATGATCTCTGGCGGAGATCGGGGAATAGAACTAGGAGGGGAGAGACGAATCCTTCGCTAGTGTGTCCTACCTAAGCTTATTTATTGGTCAGTCATAATATAGGGGTATTATGTGATTTGTTAATTTATTTAATTAACCCTTGTTTTATGGCAGTATTTGAGAATGTCGACTGAGAATGTTAATAGTGGAGTAAATGAGACCGTGGAGACACCGGTGCTTACCAACGAGGAGAACGTGCAACAGGCTGGCAATGTTCCTCCTGTGAACAACACCAATGAGCAGATGATGAACGATGGAATGTTTAGAAGTTTTTTGCAATTCATGCAAAACCAGACAAGGGAGACTCGTGTTCAAAATACAGGAGGAAATGATAGCAATTCACGGTTTGTCACAGCCAAACAGTTCAAAGAATTGGGACCACCAGAATTTAAGGGAAAGCCGGATCCGATCATGGCGGAAACGTGGGTCAAGCAAATTACCAAGATATTCGATGTCTTGGGATGCACGGAGGAACAGAAGGTTCCATTCGCCACCTTTATGTTCCGTGGCGAGGCAGATTACTGGTGGGAGTCTGTGAAGCATACCCATCCAACCGCACTCAGCATGTCTTGGGAGACATTTCAAAAACTGTTCAATGACAAGTACTTTCCTGAAAGTATTCGTCATATGAAGGAGGTAGAGTTTATTAGACTAGAGCAGAATAATATGACGGTATCTCAGTACGAGGCAAAGTTTGCAGAGTTGTCCAGGTTTGCACCTCATTTGGTGGAGAATGAGGAACGTATGACGAGGATGTTTCTGAGAGGTTTGAAACCCGGCATACGTCAATATCTCATTTCTCATAAATTTTCTCTCTATTCAGATGTTATCAACAGGGCTCAATTATTAGAGCGAGATAACGAGTACGGTCAACTGAGGGATCACAACCAGGATCATATCGGTGACAGCAGTCATCAGAACAATGATAACCAGCGGAAAAAGAAAAATACAGACAAGAACGGCAACCACTCTGGTGGTAATCGTGGCTATGAAAATAGAAGAAGCGAGTCGGGAGGAGATTTTAAAAAGAGGAGATTCAACAATGACAATACGAAGACGTCAGCACCAACAGCAATTGGTTCCAAGGGAGGAGAACGACCACCGGTTATATGCTATAAGTGCGGAAAAGAAGGACATATCAGCCCAAACTGCCCACAACAGTTTAAGGTATGTTATAATTGTGGAAAGGAAGGACATATCGCTCGAGATTGCACTGTAGCAAAACCAAGTCCAGCGGGGATGGTGACTCAAAAAGCTGTCCCAGAAAAGATAAAGTCAACGGTTCCTGGAAGAGCATTTGTCGTGACTGGTCAACATGCGAGGAACCCAAACGAGGTGATCACGGGTAAGCTAATCATAAATTCATGCAAAGTTTATACCTTATTAGATACCGGTTCTACCCATTCTTTTATCTCTCCTGCTTGTGCTCAACGTTTAAACTTGACTCCGGAGAAGTTAGACTTTGATTTATCTGTGGAGACTCCGTTAGGAGAAACTTTCATCACATCCACTGTTTATAAATCTTGTGTGATCCAAGTTGGTACCATCACCTTACCTGTTGACCTTATCTCTTTAAAGATACTTGCTTTTGATGTGATTTTAGGGATTGATTGGCTAACTACTCATCATGCCAAAATTGATTATTTTCGTAAGGTTGTTAGTTTTTATATTCCTAACCAACCTGTTGTACGAATTCAAACAACTAAGCCATTAAAATCAATCACTGTTATATCAAGCCATAAAGCCATTCGTTTATTAAAAAACGGATGTCAAGCTTTCTTAGCCCATGTTATGGATTTGAATAAAGACACGTCAAATTTGAATAATATTCCTGTTGTTATTGACTTTCCTGACGTATTTCCTGAAGAACTTCCCGGTCTACCCCCGGAACGAGAAATTGAATTCTTTATTGATCTTGAACCTGGTACAAAGCCCATTTCTAAAACCCCATATCGAATGGCTCCTATTGAACTTCAGGAGTTAAAGGTCCAACTACAAGAGTTGTTGGACATCGGTTTCATTCGTCCTAGTACATCTCCTTGGGGTGCTCCTGTTTTATTTGTAAAGAAAAAAGACGGGAGTATGCGACTTTGTATTGATTACCGGGAATTAAACCATGTCACTATTAAGAATAGGTATCCGCTACCTCGTATTGATGACCTGTTTGACCAGTTACAAGGAGCACAGTTCTTTTCAAAGATCGATCTTCGTTCTGGATATCACCAGCTGAAGGTTAAAACTGAGGATATTCCAAAGACTGCCTTCAGAACTCGGTACGGGCATTATGAGTTCCTAGTTATGTCTTTTGGATTGACTAATGCTCCTGCGGCTTTCATGGATATGATGAACCGAGTATTTAAGGATTATTTGGATCAGTTCGTTGTTGTCTTTATTGATGACATCCTCATATATTCCAAAAGCCGTGAAGATCATGAGCATCATTTGAAGCTGGTACTCCAAAGGCTGCGTGAAAATAAGTTATATGCCAAGTTGAAGAAATGCGAGTTCTGGCTTGAGGAAGTAGCTTTCCTAGGGCACGTGGTGTCAAAACATGGAGTATCTGTTGACCCGGTGAAGATTGAAGCAATACAAAGTTGGGAGCAACCAAAGACGGTGACCGAAGTACGTAGCTTTCTAGGCTTAGCTGGTTATTATCGAAGATTCGTGGAAGGGTTTTCTCGAATCGCTACCCCGTTAACTCAGCTGACTCGGAAAGATATCAAATTCGTATGGAGCGAGGAATGCGAGAAGAGTTTTCAAGAGCTTAAGAGGAGACTCATTTCGGCACCTGTTCTGACAATACCATCTGGTTCGGATGGATTTGTTATCTACAGTGATGCTTCAGGCAAAGGGTTAGGATGTGTTCTCATGCAACATGGGAAAGTCATAGCCTATGCCTCGCGACAACTCAAAGAATATGAGAGGAATTATCCTACTCATGATTTGGAGTTGGCAGCAGTAGTTTTCGCGTTGAAGATCTGGAGACACTACCTGTATGGGGAGAAAGTGGAGATCTATACAGATCATAAAAGCCTTAAATATTTCTTCACCCAAAAGGAACTCAACATGCGGCAGCGACGTTGGCTCGAGCTGTTAAAAGATTACGATCATACCATCCAATATCATCCTGGAAAAGCAAACGTAGTAGCTGACGCATTGAGTAGAAGATCATATGCGGGTACGAGTGCAATGTTGTTAACACAAAGGCCCATTTTGTATGACTTGCAAAGGATGGAGATAGAGATGAAGGCTCCAAGTACCCACATGATGATATCAAATATACGAGTAGAACCGACTTTAATCGATAAAGTTAAAGCTGCTCAAGCTACGGACATAGAGCTGATGCGTATGAAGAAGAAAGTGCAAGAAGGTTCTATTCCAGAAGCAAGAATCGATGAAGAAGGAATACTTCGAGTTCACTCTAGACTCTGTGTTCCTAACAATTCTGATTTGAAGTACAAGATCATGATGGAAGCACACAATACACCATTTGCAATCCATCCTGGAAGTACCAAAATGTATCGTGATCTACGACATACATTTTGGTGGAATAATATGAAGAGAGAGATTGCAAAGTTTATCTCGAGGTGTTTAACTTGTCAACGTGTAAAGGCGGAACATCAAGTACCAAAGGGTCCATTGCAACCACTTGAGATTCCGAAATGGAAGTGGGAACACATTACCATGGATTTCGTTACGGGTCTTCCCACGGTTTCTCAAGGCATAAATGCTATTTGGGTTATTGTTGATAGATTAACCAAGTCTGCTCATTTCTTGCCGATACGGGAGACTTATTCCCTTGAACGTCTTGCTCGTATATACGTAGATGAGATTGTGAGACTGCATGGCATGCCAGTATCCATAGTTTCCGATCGTGACCCAAGATTCACTTCAAGATTTTGGGTTAGCTTGCAAAAAGCTATGGGCACAGATTTACGATTTAGTTCGGCATACCATCCTCAAACGGACGGACAATCAGAGAGGACTATTCAAACTCTTGAAGATCTATTAAGACTTTGTGTCCTAGATTTCAAAGGGAGTTGGGATAAGTACCTACCATTGGTGGAATTCTCTTACAATAACAGTTATCAGGCAAGTATAGGTGTGGCCCCATTTGAAGCATTATATGGACGAAAGTGTCGCTCTCCAGTATGTTGGGACGAGGTGGGTGAAGCAACATTGTTGGGACCAGAGTTGGTACGCATGACTACAGAGAAGATCCAAACGATTCGACAACGTATACAAACGGCACAGGATCGACAAAAGAGTTATGCGGATCTTCATCGGAAGGACGTGGAATTTGACATTGGGGATCATGTATTGTTGCGTGTGGCTCCATGGAAAGGAGTTACAAGATTTGGGAAGAGAGGAAAGCTCAATCCACGATTTATTGGTCCATTTCAGATTCTTGACCGAGTAGGAAATGTGGCCTATAGACTTGCGTTACCTCCAAGTATGTCTCGTGTTCATAATATTTTTCATATATCTGTGTTACGTAAATATGTGAAAGACCCAGACCACGTTATTGAGTTAGAACCGGACGAGATAGCTGAAGACTTAACGTACGAAGAGGTACCTGTCAAGATCTTGGATAGAAAGGAGCATGTCCTACGCACGAAGGTCATACCACAAGTTAAAGTTTTGTGGAGAAACCATGCTATTGAGAAAATGAACTGGGAGTTGGAAACGGAAATGAAAGCGAGGTATCCTCATCTTTTCGAAACACCAGGTACGTACGTCAATTTCGAGGACGAAATTTCATAAGGAGGGGAGGTTGTAAGACCCCAAATTATTAATAAATGAAATTTAAATTCCCTCTATTTATTATTTTGAAATAGTAAGTGTTAAATTGATTAATGAGGTTAGTTATGGGTAAAATGCGTAAATATTTTAAATAAGCAAGTGGTTATAAAATATTCATTGTTGTTGGGGAATATTCGTTTGGTCGTGGAATATTCTTCCTGTCGGGGAATATTCGTACGACGGCGCAGTCTTTTGTGGGCCCCATAACGGAAAGCGATTGGATGAAGAAAACGACAAGTATATGTTTTTTTATTAATAACGGCGTAGTTGTTACCGTTAATACTGTTGGAATACCCGGTGGTTAAAACACAATAATACGCGTTGTTACACAGTAGCACACTGTATTGCACCAATTATTGATTCTTACGTAAGAAGGCACTACTCAATAATGGTTACAGTAATTACTGTTCAGTATTTTATTTTATTGATTCAATAATTGCTGCGTTGATATTTTATATTACTGTTGTTTCAATAATTGTCACTACACAGTATTTCCCATTATCAGATCAATAATTCATATTATTTGAATAATATTATTAGATAACATTATTGGCAATGTCTAGAAAGTTCTGTCTAAGGAGAGGTTTGGTCATCTAATTGCGCGCCAGTAAGGAGAAATCCTTATTGGAAAGCCCCCTCTTTCCTGGGAACGGCCTGGTTGTCATAAATGTGATTCTGTAATATTATTTGCAAATAATTAATTATTGATTCATATGATAAGGAAATATTTATTTTTGTGGATATAAATGAGGGATATATTTTTGTGGTTAAAAATGAAGGAGTTAATGTTGAGGTTTTTATCAGTATTTTTGTCGGAATGGAGGTATTAAAAATCAGGGTTTTTGAGATATTTTGCGGGAGTTATAATTTTTAATCCGACCGTTGGATCGTGGTAATTTTTGGATATGTTATACATATATAAGTTGAGTATATGTCCACAAATTTTGAACCGTTAAAAATGAACGTATGATTTATTATGAATTTTACGAGATGACTGGTTCAGAAATTGTTGAATTTTCGGAGTTAATCATTTTGGTAGAAAATTCTAGAATTGGTGGGCCCCACTCTTGGTTGGTGAAGAAATGTGCTGAGATTTTTATTCAAATGTGGTGGGTGGGAATAGTAGCAGGTAAAGCCATCAGGTTGCAGGTTAAGTCTGCTTCGGCGTGCTAACATTTTCCTATAAATAGAGGGCTAAGTTAGAATTGAAAATCACACCAGAAACAAGTTTTCTCTCTTTTTCTCTCTAGATTATTGAGTGTATTTTGTGAGTATTTAGATACTTTGAGAGTTTCTATTCATCAGAGCAAATGTCTTTCAGCCTTATACCGGTATTCCGACCAGAAGTACTGTCTGTACGAGGTAAGGGATGTTATTTTATTCAAAAATGATATTATTTCTTCAATATCATTATGCCGAAATATTGGTTGGAAATTTTATCAAATTTGGAACTTTTCACGTCGGGGTTACTATTCACGAGTTACTATTCACGAGTTACTATTCACCGAAAAATAAAATTTTCTTCTTTTCGTCCAAAATATCTATTCTGGGTACTAGCTTTGATTGTATCCATGTTTTGATCATTCTTGAATTCTACTTCACTATGAATAATTATAAGGTATTTTTGGACATGAATAAATCGAAATACGAATCCTTAATATTTGTTATTTTGTTTCACTGGATTCGTTTTCTTTAATATATTTTTCATCATCCTCAGTCCTAAATGAAGATTACTGAATATCTTTGGCCTGTAGTGTAAAGATGTATGATTACTTGATGAATATCTTTGGCCCGTAGTGCAAAGATGAACAGGTGTTGAGATGAACATGACCGCCTGGTGATACAAATGAATATCTTTGGCCTGTAGTGCAAAGATGAATATTTGATTAAAAATGGTTATTGATTGTTGTTACAGGGAGAAAATATTGATGATGGACTTTTAAATCTTAGAAGATAGTAGAACTCATTCTCTACTTGACTCTTCTAATGGTTTGTTGTTTCCGCTGCAGTTATTGATTTAAAACTTGTTGTCTATTGTATTCTATTAGATTTTTCCCTGTTGAAGACTAACGATAATTTGTTCTGTATTATCTTAGTCATAATGTTCTTTACTGGGCTAGTTGAGCTCACCCTTTTCCTTTTTGTTCCATTTTTCTCAGGAGGCGAGAATGTAGCGAGTACTAGTCGGGGTATGGAATGATGGTTCTAGAAGTTACTTTAGTAGTCCTCACTATTTTTGTGAAATAATGTATCAATAATTGTAGTGAGGGCTTATTTGAGTGTGGATATTGTCTAAATGATAATATTTGTATTTAAACTCATAGTTCTTGTGTTGTAATAATAAAGATGTAGTTGTTTCTGTACCATGTATTTTGGCGACTCAGAATGGGTGTTGTATACCTATTTTGGGGGCGTCACAAATATTGTCTGCTAGACAATATCCACACTCAAATAAGTCCTCATTACAATTATTCAAATACTATTTTACAGAAATAGTGAGGACTGCTAAAACATCTTTTTAGAACCATCACTTCATATCCCGACTAGATTCGGCTATGTTCTCACCTCTTGAGAAGAAAAATAGAACAAAAAGGAAAAGGGTGAGCTCAACTAGCCCAGTAAAGAATATTATGACTAAGATAATATACAACAAATTATCATTAATATTCAACAGGGAAAAATCTGATAGAATATAATCGACAACAAGTTTTAGATCAACAACTACAGCGGAAACAGCAAACCATTAGAAGAGTCAAGTAGAGAATGAATTCTACTATCTTCTAAGATTTAAAAGTCCATCATCAATATTTTATCCCTGTAACATCAATTAATAATCATCTTTAACCAAATATTCATCTTTGCACTAAAGGCCAAAGATATTCATTTGTATCACCAGTCAATCATGTTCATCTCAATACCTGTTCATATTTGCACTACAGGCCAAAAATATTCATCAGGTAATCATACATCTTTGCACTGCAGGCCAAAGATATTCAGTAATGTCATCATTTAGGACCGAGGATGATGAAAAATATCTTTAAAAAAATGAATCCAGTGAGACAGAAGGACAAATAGTAGGGATTCGTATAACAGTTTATTAAAGATCAATAATACTTCATAATAATCAATTGTGAAGCAGAATTCAAAAATTAAGATCAAAACATGGATACAATCAAAGATAGTAACCATAATAGACATCTTGGACAAAAAGGGAAAATTTTATTTTTCGATGAATAGTGTCGTATTCGTGAATAGTGCCGTATACGTGAATAGTAACCCCGCCACAAAAAGTTCTAAATTTGATAAAAAACTCATATCAAAATTTTAGCATAATGATATTGAAAAAAATAATATCATTTAAGAAGAAAATAATATCCCTTACCTCAAAATATCAGTACTTCTGATCGAAATATCGGTATAAGGCTGAAGGAAACTTGTTCTGATGAATAGAAACTCTCAAGGTATCTAAATACTCACAAAATACACTCAATAATCTAGAGAGAGAAAGAGAGAAAACTTGTTTCTGGTGTGATTTTTAATTCTAACTTAGCCCTCTATTTATAGGAAAATGTTAGCACGCCGAAGCAGACTTAACCTGCAACCTGATGGCTTTACCTGCTACTATTCAAGCCTATCACATTTGAATAAAATTCTCAGCACATTTCTTCACCAACCAAGAGTGGGGCCCACCAATTCTAGAATTTTCCACCAAAATGATTAACTCTAAAAATTTAACAATTTTTGAACCAATCATCTCGTAAAATTCATAATAAATCATACGTTCATTTTTAACGGTTCAAAATTTGTGTACATATACTCAACTTATATATGTATAACATATTCAAAAATTACCACGATCCAACGGTCGGATTAAAAATTATAACCCCCGCAAAATATCTTAAAAATCCTGATTTTTAATACCTCCATTCCGACAAAAATACTGATAAAAATCTCAACATTAACTCCTTCATTTTTAACCGCAAAAATATATCCCTCATTTATATCCTCATAAAATAAATACTTCCTTATCATATGAATCAATAATTAATTATTCACAAATAATATTACAGAATCACATTTATGACAACCAGGCCGTTCCTAGGAAAGAGGGGGCTTTCCAATAAGGATTTCTCCTTACTAGCGCGAAATTAGATGACCAAACCTCTCCTTAGACAGAACTTTCTATACATTGCCAATAATGCTATCTAATAATATTATTTAAATAATATGAATTATTGATCTGATAACGAAAAATACTGTGCAATCCGTGTGCTACTGTGCAACCACGCGTATTACTGTATTTTAATCACCGGGTATTCCAACAGTGTTAACGGTAACAACTACGCCGTTATTTATAAAAACTCAATTTTTGTCGTTATCTTCATCCAATCACTTTCCGTTATGGGGCCCACAAATAGCCGCGCCGTCGTACGTATATTCCCCGATAGAAAGAATATTCCACGACCAAACGAATATTCCTCGACAAAATGAATATTTTATAACCACTTGCTTATTTTGTAAAATTTGCACATTTCACCCATAACCAAAATATTATATCAAATTAACACCTTATTATTCACAATAATAATTAGAGAAAATTTGATTTTATTCATTAATAAGTTGGGGTCTTACATTGGAAACCCTAACTAAAATCCTAAACCCTAATTAGAACCCTAAAACATAATTTGTAAACCCTAATACTACTTTATAAATCATAAGGGTCAAGAGTTACGAGAAACATGTGAAATGACTTAATTACCCTTAAAATTATTAGGAAAATGACCAAAATACCCTTGTACTTATATTTTAACAAAGGATAAGAGAACAAATCTTTGGTGAGTCATCAAGGGAGATTCACCATGTGCTCGAAATCAACTCCAATCAACCATTTGTGGACACCTAGCATCAACCAAATATAATGAATCTTAAAGAAAGAGAAAAAGACCTAAAAACCCTTACTTTAGTTTTCATACCTAGCTAAACCTTTCATTCATTAGCTAAACGAAATCTAGAGTAAAACTAAAATATAAGTCAAGCCAAGTTCACCTTATAGCTATCCAAGATTAGATTCAAGAAGGAGAAATCAAAAGTTGGTTGAAAAAGGTATAAACCCTAACCCTAAACTAGATCTTTTATTCTTAGGTAGATTTTCTATTTTTGTGTTTAGATATATTCTATGTTATGTTATTTAGTGATCTATGTTGATAAAACATGAGTTCATAACATTCAAATGCATGAAAAGGAAGATTTAAGCAAGTTGGAAAAACCCTAAAAATATGGCCTGACAGTTAAATGCCAGGGTCTGTTGATCTCATTCTGTTAATTGTTAGATCTGTTAAGTGTATCCTTGTTAAAGTATGTCATTAGGAGAGTAAATTGGAATTGGAATCATGACCATATCATGTCTAGATTGAAAGTTATTTATGGTCAAACCTAGTTGACCAGTCATAGAAAGCCAATTCTGGGAAACCCAAATTTCCCAGCAGTGTCTGACAACGTTTTGCAAAGCTTAGATCTTCTTCATGTTATGTTGTTAGAACATCAAAGTGTGACTTTTGAATACTGACATATGAACTACACAACCCTGACAATAGAACACTTAAATCATAACCAGGATTCAAGTTATTCTTGGTCAAATATGGGTTGACCAAACTGAAAATCCAATTTTTTAGAATTTCCAGAAAATTGAAGGATAACTTCTAACAAGCTATCTGACCAGGCTAGATCTTGCTTATGTGATGATGTTAAGCTACCTCAGTGTAATACTTTTGTACTTTGACATATATACTACTATAGTGTGACACTAGATCACTTAAATAATGCACATAATCAAAATTATTTAAGCTCAAAAAGCATTGACTAGTGTTGACCGCAGATCTAGAAATTCTAGAAAGCTCAAGAATAACCTCAGATGGCTAGTTTGACCCTTAATATATTATTGATATGATGTAATTAGAGTTATAATTTGGTATGTACTTTTAATATTACATGAGTACTACACCATTGATACAATTATAAACCTAAAACTTCATGAACTGAAAATTAAAGATGGTCAAAGTAGGCTTCAAAGTATTGACTTGGCTATTCTTCAAGGCTGAAGAACACCTATAGCGATAATTTTAGTCACGATAGACTTTTAGCGACAATTTTAAATAAAAATAAATAATATTAATTAAAATAAATAGAAAATAATTAAGTTTTAAAAATTATTTGAAGTTATAAAAATTAACTTTTAATATTTTGACATAAATTTTATTAATATTTTAATTTATTTGAATATTAATGATAATATATTTATTTTATTATTATATTAAATAAATTAGTTAAAAATGATTTTAATATTTTAAAAATCATTTAAAAATGATATTAAGGTTTTAAAAATATTTCAAGTTATAATAAATAACTTTTAATATTTTGACATGAATTACATTAATATTTTAATAAAATCATTTAAAGGTTATATTAAGGTTTTAAAAATGTTTTAAGTTATCATAAATAACTTTTAATATTTTAACATGGATTTTATTAATATTTTAAATTATTTAAATATTAATGATAATGAAATTATTTAATAATTAAATCATTATAAATGATATTAATGTATGAAAAATCATTATAAATGATATTAATGTTGGAAAAATCATTATAAATGATACTAATGTTTGAAAAATCATTATAAATGATACTAATGATTGAAAAAGCATTATAAATAATAATAATTATTTGAAAATTATTATGAGCTTCTGAAAAATATTATAAATGATAACTAAATTATCTAAAATAATATTGAATCTTTTAAATAGAGTTATATTGAAAATAAATTTGATAATTATCCAATAACGCAACCGGGACACCGAATTAATACTGAAATCAAACCAGATTAAAATAGTTTGACTTGATAACTGTTCTTATATGTTCTAACGATGGTTGTGAATACGTGATAATGCGTTTAAGTTGTATGATGACTGTAAATACCAGTATTATGCGCTATAATGTATTATTCTAATTGAAATAATAATCTTATTATTGATAGGTCTTTGTATTAAAGACAAAACTAAATTGTGTAGTAGTAAGCAGCGATCAAGGAAAGTATCCTAACCCTTGAATTTACTTTATGCAATGGATTATTGTAAGCGAATTTCTTAACTATATCTTTTATTAAGCAAGTATCTTAATCTTTGTGTAATCAAATATCCTATATATAACTTTTAAATTATGTACAATCTAGTTCTTAAATAGTATTCAATTTATTCCTTGAATACATGTATCTCAATATTGTTTGCATGTGATCCATATATGATAAAAATTTATTCTATTGTATATGTTCCATCACTTGTACGAACTGTTGTATTTGAACAAGTATTCTTGAACTCTAAATTCTTTGAGATGACAATTTTGATGCATACTATTGAATTTTGATATGTATACATGGTTTAAAAGTTGTCTAAGCTATTTGACTTGGCTAGACATAGTTGTAAATGTATCATTGAATATTATTGTTTATGATAAAGTCGTCCAACTGAATTACTTTATTTTGAGCTCTAGACTAAGTATGAACATCCCTAAATTGGGAATTTTTATGCGCCAAAGGCGGATATGAATAACGCGAATTATCGTTCCAGTATGTAGTGTTGATCAATACAGAGCATAAAAGGCTGATCACCAATCGTGCTCGTAATTTTTGTACAAACTTTTTCACACTTGAAAACAATCGTTCAAGGTCTATTGACTGCTCAACATTTATAGTCAGTACGTAGTTTCAAAAATGTAAACGGTTTGATATGTTATTCAGAATTGTTTCAATTTACTTCACAACTATTGATTCGTTGTAGAAGTATACCTCAAAGAAAACATTTATTTCTTTCAGCTAATGTTTATTATCTACTTTTACTTGCTGAGCAAATAAATGCTCATTCTTGCTTTAGAATTAAATATTTTCAGCTAAGCGTGATCGAGAAGACGGTTCTGTCAAGGACCAGAAAAGGTGAAGCTAAAGGAATAGTTATAAAGTGTTATTTGTAATAACTAGAGTTGTGTATTAAGATAATATGTTATCTATCATGTAATAATGTACTAAAAGGTCGTCGTACCTAAGGATTAGATAACTTTTATATAATCTTTTTAAATAAGTAATATTTTTAGCAATTTAATGAATGTATCGTGTAGCACCAAGTACGGGTTACAACTACCCGGATTTGGGGGCATCACAGGTTGGTATTAGAGATTTAGGTTAAAAGCCTTAGGTAGGGATACCTTAGGCTAGATAGAAGCATTGAAAAACAAATAACTCAAATAGAGTTTAAAGGAGATGGATTAAATAAATTCATCGTCAAACTAAATAAAAAGTAATTTATATGAAACTATTGTTTGCTATGTGAATATAATATGTACTATGTACTAATCAAAAATAAAATTATGTGTAGATTTATGGCCAAAAAAAGGATTAGGAGACTTTCATGTCTTGAAGAAGGAGCAAATCACTCCACCCGAGCTAATATCTAAGCCAATAGCTAAAATATAAGCACATATTAGAAGCAACCCTAAAGAGGTGATCATTTTAGAAAATATAGTACCGGTACTAGCGATGGTGGTACTGACAAATAGTGATTCAGACACGAAAGTAGGAGCTGATCAGGCATCAACTGAAGTGTAGAATTTGAAGAATAAGGTTTCTTCTCTAGAAAGGCTATGAAAAATAGAAAGACTATTAAATAGTCAATTGCAAAGGGCGTTAATTGAAATAATGGAGGAACAAGATTTGTTGAAGATCCAAATTGATCAGACGGGAGCCAAATGCAGCATACGGTGTGCAGGTCCAAGCAAGAAGTGGAAAAGAAAGATGAATGACCATGATCTAGAAAATTCTTATTATAACCAAGGAAACTATAGGAAAATAGGAAAATGTACAAACTATAAAAGGATGTATGAAGGCGTATGCAGGAAAGGGCAAAACGTATGCTATAATTGTGGACATAAGGGACATATTTCTCCTCATTGTCCCAACTCGATGCAAGGTGAATCTTTTATACGTGGGTTGGTAGGTCACAAGGCGAAAGTTTGTCTAGGATCAGGAGAAGGCATAGGGAATATGTAGGATAAATAGTAGACGGATATGTATGGTAGATGATGTATATATGATATGCATATGTGCGTAATGTATTACCCCAACCTTTTTTATAAGTTGTAGAAGCGATTCCTGACTTTTGTAGTCACAAAGGGATAATAGATATTTATAGCAATATGTGATATATGATATAGAGTACGATGAACTAGTTGAATGAATATGAGTATATGTTTGATTAAGCAAATAATTTTTGATAGTTAAAATAATAATATAGACCCGATGCATAATTTTGCTAATATGTTGGCACAAGCAATGCAAAATAGAGCACCAGCAGCAAGGAATCGGCCAGATAATAGGTTAACCAACTTCAAAGACTTCAATGCAGTATGACCACCAAAATTTAGAAGGACAACTGACCCTATAGTAGCCTAAACTTGGGTGAAGGAGATGCAGAAAGAATTTGTTATTACTAGGGTAGCAGAGGAGCAAAAGACAACTTTTGCTACCTATTTGATAAAGGGGGAGACAAATCTCTAGGGGGAGACAAATCAAAGTAGGGCAGGAGCAAGGATGGTTACATGGACTAGGTTTAAGAAACTGTTCTTCGAGAATTTTTTCTTGACCAGTATGCAAGCTAGGATGGAGGTGAATTTTTTTGAATTAAAGCAGGAAAATATTTCTGTGCCAGAATACGCAGCTAAGTTCAATGAGTTAGCTAGATTTGATCCACACCAAGTGGATATAAAAGCAAGAAAGGCGAGAAGGTTTGAGTAATGCCTGAAACCCTAGCTCTATAACAAGGTTATGATATTACAGATTGATTCTTACGGATCAATTTTGGAAAAGGCTATTATAGTCGAAGGAGGAAGTGAGGCCATGAGCAAGAAAGAATAAGGTTAAGATTGAGGGAGTTGTCAATGTTGAAGAAAGCAATGGAAGTGGAAAATGAAAGTGGAACAATTCAGGGAATACTAATAATAGACAGGGAGGCATAAGTAAGCAGGATGAGAAATGTGGTAATTTTGGGAAAAATCACTCGGGGGAATGTCTGAAATGGAAGTTTGCGTGTTTTAAATATGGGCAGGAGGGACACATCTGTTGGTCGAATTCTAATTACGCTCACACGCAAGTGTACGTGGTCAACAAGTAATATAGTAGTAAGAAAAAGTATCGTTCGCACAGAGAATAGTAAGAAATTAATACTGACAATTACCAGTTATATATTAACCCCATTTTATTAAACTATCCAAATCAATGATTGTAATTAAGAAAACTAAAAATCCCAATCAACCAACACAATTTAGTGACCGTAATTCCAAGTAAATAATAGAGAATTAGGCTTACAACTTCACTTTAAGTCTCACTCTGATTATCACACCTTAATCCAGTTCAGTTCACCATCTCAGTTTATTAAATAAGAACACTACAGTAGAATTAGCCATCTCTCGATGTACTAACACCATATTAACTTAAATTCATAAATTAGATAGAATTAACCTAAACACCTTAATCAACTAATTCACTATATCTTTGTGTGAATTAAAATCAAAGAAGGTTTAAATTCAAGTTCTCTACCCGATTACATGAGATGCTAGGTATATCTCTATCCTAACATTCATCAAGATTCCATAATAACACAGAATTCAAGAACACGTGCTACAATGACTAAGTCTAGATTCATACATCATCTCTCGAATCCATACAAATCCACGCAGAATTGGTGATCAAACAATTAGTAAATTAAAGTGCAAATCACAATAGATAAACTGAATTGATAGATTATTAAACTGAATTCAAGGCATGATAATCATCGTTCAACAATAAAGATCCATCATAAGCCTAAAAAGTAATTTAGTTCATCATGAATGAAATAAAAACTAAAATAATAAAAGAATCCATCATCTCAATTACAAAAATTGAATTAAAGAAGTAGAATAGATACAAAACTACCCTTCTTCTTGCTCCAATTCGTAATCTTCGTGATTCTTACTTTCTTTGCTTTCCTCTAATGTTCTTCACTCAAATTAGGGCTCCAACTTGCTAATTAATTGATTGTTAGTATCTCCCCTTGTTGTATTATGTTATCTTCTCATGAGACATGTATTTAGTTCACAAAACTGACGCCAAACGAAGTCCCAAGCCATGCCAACTTGCTCCCATTCACGCTGTTGCAAAACTCAAAACAAACTAAAACCCTTTCTCTCTCCCGTACCACCGCCCTAGCGTGGGTTATTTCCTCTATACAGGCCCGCCCCGACGGGGGTTTGTAAGACCTTGAATTTTATGAAATGAAAGTATTCAGTTTTCTTATAATTATTATTCTATTTAGTCAATGGTTAAATTGATAAAATGTTAAAGTTAAGGGTGATATTTGAAATTTTTTGCAAAGTAAGCAAGTTAATATAAAATATTCGTTGTGTCGAGGAATATTCGATTGGTCAGGGAATATTTATTTTAACAGAGAATATTCGTACAACGACACAATCGTTGGTGGACCCCATAACGGAAGTATTATCGTAGTTAGAAAACGACAGAAATATCTTTTTATAAAAATAACGGCAAAAGTTTTACCATTAAACTGTTGAGATACCCGGTGATAAAAGTACAGTAATACGCGTGGTTGCATAGTAGCACACGGTATTGATTATTGATACTTACGTAAAAAGTTACTCAGTTTACTCAATTATTGCTACAGTAATTGTTGCATAGTATCTCACGTTATTTGATTCAATTATTGTCATAGTATCATTTGTATAATATTTTATATTATTAAGTCAATAATTGAGACAACAAAGTTATTCATATTATTATTTGTAATATTGACAATGTCTAGATAGTTCTATCGATGAGAGGTTTGGTCACCTAATTGCGCACCAATAAGGAGAAATTCTTATCGGAAAGCCCCCTCTTTCCTAGGAATGATCTGGTTGTTAAATATTATAAGTTATAATATTAATGATGAATAATTGTTGAAGTATTAAGAATTTGTTTATTGAAGATAAGTGAATTACAAAAGTTAGAGGAGAATAATGTAAACTTGGAAAACTTTATGGGTACTAAAGTGTAATAAGTTAAGTCAATCTGGACCATTGGTGGTGATTTTAATAGTAAATTAATCTTGACCATTAGTGGTGGTTTTAATAGTAAATCAATCAGGATCGTCGATGGTGGTTTTAATAGTAAATCAATCTGGACTGTCGGTGGTGGTTTTAAAAGTAAATCAATCTGGACCGTCGGTGGTGATTTTAAAAGTAAATCAACCTGGACCGTCAATTGTGGTTTTAATAGTAATCAATCTGGATCGTCCGTTCTAATAGTAAATCAATCTGGACCGTTTGTGAATTAGTTACTATTTAGTCATTTTTCCTATAAATAGAAGCTTAATTCTTCTTTTATTCTCACCAATTCACTAAGACTCACAAGAAAAATTATAGAGAGAGAAACTATAAAGAGCAAGAAGAAGAGTATTCTTCTACTTCACTATTGCAGTATCCAGTCATCTGTTAATGTAAGGGATATTATTTCTTTCGTATTCATAAGGACTACTATTTTTTTCATATTCATCCTTAAATATGTCGGAATAACCTATCTACGCGGATTAAGTATCGTATGACAGGTGAAAATCCATTTATAGTTTCGTATGTTATTTCTTTTCATATTCTTAAATCTAAACATACCAAGGTAAGTATTGCTTCTATAATCCTTAAAATTAGTGGAATATCCTAAAGTTTTGCGCTTCATCCAGTATCGTTTCGTTGGAATATTGATATGAAATTTCTTATTAAATATCAATATTTTCACCGGGATACTATTCACGGGTTACTATTCACCTAGTTACTATTCACTAAAATATTATTCACTCGGGTATTCGGGACACTTTTTATACCGGAGTACTATTCACGAGTTACTATTCACAGGTAACTATTCACCCAATTACTATTTAATTAAATATTATTCACTCGGGTATACGGGGCACTTTTTATGCCGCGATACTATTCACGTGGTACTATTCACGGGGTACTATTCCTGAAGTATTATTCACCGAAAAATTTATTTCTTTTCTGTCCAAATTATTTTTGATACATGAATATTATTCTTGAATTTTACTCCACAAAGTAGTATAATATTGACAATTTGGATATTATTGAATTCTGGATAAATTAAATTATAAATCTTTAAAATTTATCATGTGCTTTATTTTAATTGAATTCTTATATCATTGTCATCATCCTCATGCTTATATTGTGATGAAAGTCATCTTTGGCTTACGTGCATAGATGGACTGTTGATTGGTATGATTATGACCAGAGATCATTCAGTATAATCATGACCCGTAATGTTACAAATGATGTGGTAAAAATCCTCATTAGCCTGTAGTGCATTGATGGACAGTTGTTGGTATGATTATGACCTGGGATTATTCGGTATAATCATGACCATTGATGATTACATGAATATCCTTGACCCGTAGTGCAGGGATGATTCAATGATGTGGTTTATTTATTAAGCTGAGTCTCAGCGATAAAGTTGATGAAAACCTTTTTAAATTATAGAAGTTAGTAGATATCATGCTCTACTTGACTCTTCTAATGGATTGCTTGTTCCGCTAAAGTTAAACTTATTGTCTATTATATTCTATCAGTTTAACATTGTTAAAGGCTAACGATAACTTATTTTGCATTATCTTAGTCATAATATTTCTTACTAGGCAAGTTGAGCTCACCCTTTTACTTTCATTATTATGTTCAGGAAATGAGAACATAGCCGGGACTAGTCGGGGAACGTAGTGATGGTTCGAGATGGTTGTTTTAGTAATCCTCACTATTTAGTGTGATAATAAATGTAATGAGGATTGAATTTGAGTTTGGATATTGTCTATGAGACAATATTCGTGTAAAAACTCTCAGCTCTTGTTGTATAATTAAGTTTGTATTTGTATTCTGTACCATGTATTTGGCAACCCAAGATGGGCGATGTCTACCTATTTTGGGGGTGTCATAGTTAGTATTAAAGCTTAGGAATATGATCCCTGACTGAGATGTGAGACAAGAACTAGGAGAGGAGAGACGAAAAATTCCTTTGCTAGTATGACCTACCTATGTTTATTTGGTATTTAATTGGTCGGTTAGAGTATAGGGATAATATGTGACATGTCAATTAACCCTTGTTTTGTGGCAGTGTTTAAAAATGACATCTGAAAATGTTGAGATCAACAATGAAGCACAAGAGACCATTGAGTCACCAACGACCAATACCCAGGATAATATGATGTTAGGAGAAGAAGGAATTAGAGATATCCATGTGGTGAATGAAGAATTAATAGTTGCACCCGTGATAGTCGCAGAGGTAGCAGCTGAGAGTGAGGAACAATAGGAACCTAAGGAGAATTTATTAAAAGAACTTTATGATCAAAATGTAGAATTGCAAAATCGTATTCATGAGTTAGAAGAACAGGCTGAAGAACGGCAGACGGTCGTGGAGCAAAAGGATGCATCAATTCAAAATTGTGTTACCCGATGTGCGATGCTTGAACAAAAGCACTCTTTGGCAGAGTATAAGATATTAGAGCTGGAATTTGAGAATTTTATGATCAAAATCCTGTTGAAAGAAGAAACAATTGAATGAATTAGAATGGATGATGCATGGGTAAAAACCGCATGATGCGCTGATATTGTAGAAAAAGACGTCCGATCCAATAAGGCCAAAATAGATGAAATGGATTTCACTTTTTGGACAACAATTTAGAGAATCTAACATCGAGTTCGGAATTACCCTGTGCAGAGCGGTCAACCCCAATTCAACATGGATCAGAGAGTAATGATTCAAATCATGGATCAAGAATGCGACGAAGCAATTGAGGGTAGAATGTACTACATAGTGAAGTTAAGTCCAGTTGAGGCGATGGCACCAAAGGCGGATACGGACAAAACAAAGTCGGTGGTTTTAGGAAGAGCGTTTTTCGTGACGAGGAACCCGAACGAAGTTATCACTGGTAAGTTAATCACAAACTTTAGCGAAGTCTATACCTTATTTGATGCCGGTTCTATCCATTCTTTTATTTCTCCTACTTGCGCTCAACGTTTAGACTTGACTTTTGAGAAATTAGACTTTGACTTATCTGTTGAAACTCCGTTGGGAGAAACCTTCATTACATCCACTGTTTATAAGTCTTGTTTGATTCAAATCGGTAACCACACGTTACCTGTCAATCTTATCTCTTTGAAAATTCTTGCATTTGTTGTGATTTTAGGGATTAATTGGTTAACTACTCATCATGCTAAAATCAATTATTTTCGTAAGGTTGTTAGCTTTCATATTCCTAACCAACCTATTATGAGAATTCAAGCGACCAAACCACTAAAGTCAATCACTGTCATCTCAAGCCATAAGGCTATTCGTTTATTGAAAAATGGATGTCAAGCTTTCTTAGCCCATGTCATGGATTCAAATAAAAATACGTCAGATTTGAATGATATTTCTAATGTTAATAAATTTCCTGATGTATTCCCTGAAGAACTTCCTGGCCTACCCCCAGAGCGTGAAATTAAATTTTGTATCGACCTTAAACCCAGTACAAAACCCTCAAATACTTCTTCATCCAAAACTGACGTAACTCGTGCAGAAGACGTTGGCTCGAGCTGTTAAAGATTACGATAATACCATTTAATAACATCCTAGAAAAGCGAACGTGGTAGCTGATGCGTTGAGTGGAAGATCGTATGCGTTTGCGAGTGAGCTATTGTTAACACAAAGACCCATTTCATATGACTTACAAAAGATGGAGATAGAGTTAAAGTCTCCAAGAACCTACGTGAAGATAGCAAATATACGATTAGAATTGACTTTAATCGATAAATTAAAGCCACTTAAGCTACAAACTCATAGCTGGTGACTGTGAAGAAGAAGGTGTAAGAAGGCGTTATTCTAGAAGAAAGAATCGGCGAAGAGAGAAAATCTCAACCCTCGATTTTATTAGCCCATTTGAAATTCTCGATTGAGTAGGAACCGTGGCTTATAGACTCGTCTTATCGCCAAGTATGTCGCGTGTTCATAACGTTTTTCATGTATCGATATTACGTAAATATGTGGATGACCCGAACCACATTATTGAATTAATACTAGGCGAGATAGCAGAAGATTTAACATATGAAGAAGTACCTGTTAAAATTTTGGATAATAAGGAACATATTCTACGCTCAAAGGTTATACCTCAGGAGTTAGAATCTGACGAGGTATCCTCATCTCTTCGACATACCAGGTACATACATAAATTTTGAGGGCAAAATTTCATAAGGAGGGAAGATTGTAAGACCTCGAATTTTATAAAATGAAAGTATTCAATTTTTTATAATTATTATTCTATTTAGTAAATGGTTAAATTGATAAAAGGTTAAAGTTAAGGGTGATATTTGAATTTTTTTGCAAAGTAAGCAAGTTGAATATTCGTTGTGTCGGGAATTATTCGATTGGTCGGGAAATATTCATTTTAGCAGGGAATATTCGTTAACGACACAATCATTGATGGACCCCACAACGAAAGAATTGTCGTAGTTTGAAAACGACAGAAATATCTTTTTATAAAAATAACGGCAAAAGTTTTACTATTAAACTGTTGAGATACCCGGTGGTAAAAGTACAGTAATACGCGTGGTTGCATAATAGCATACGGTATTGATTATTGATGCTTACGTAAGAAGCCACTCAATTTACTCAATTATTGCTACAGTAATTGTTACATAGTATCTCACGTTATTTGATTCAATTATTGTCGTAGTATCATCTGCATAATATTTTATATTATTAAGTCAATAATTGAGACAATAAAATTATTCATATTATTATATACAATATTGACGATGTCTAGAAAGTTCTGTCGAGCAGAGGTTTGGTCACCTTATTGTGCGCCAATAGGGAAAAATCCTTATCAGAAAGCCTCCTCTTTCCTGAGAATGATCTGGTTGTTAAATATTGTGAGTTATAATATTAATGATGAATAATTGTTGAAGTATTAAGAATGTGTTTATTGAAGATAAGTGAATTACAAAAGTTAGAGGGGAATAATGCAAACTTGGAAAACTTTATGGGTACTAAAGTGTAATAAGTTAAATTAATCTGGACCATTGGTGGTGGTTTTAATAGTAAATTAATCTGGACCATTGGTGGTGGTTTTAATAGTAAATCAATCTGGACCGTTGATGGTGGTTTTAATAGTAAATCAATCTGGACCGTCGGTGGTGGTTTTAAAAGTAAATCAATCTGGACCGTCGGTGGTGGTTTTAAAAGTAAATCAAGTGGGACCGTCGATTATGGTTTTAATAGTAATCAATCTGGACCGTCCGTTCTAATAGTAAATCAATATGGATCGTTCGTGAATTAGTTACTATTAAGTCATTTCTCCTATAAATAGAAGCTTAATTTCTCTTTCATTCTCACCAATTCACTGAGACTCACAAGAGAAACTATAGAGAGATAAACTATAGAGAGCAAGAAGAAGAGTATTCTTCTACTTCACTATTGCAGTATTCAGTCTTCTACTAAGGTAAAGGTAGTTATTTCTTTCGTATTCATAAGGAATACTATTTTTTCGTATTCATCCTTTAATATGTTGGAATAACCTGTCTACGTGGATTACGTACCGTATGACAGGTAAAAATCCATTTGCAGTTTCGTATGCTATTTCTTTTCATATTCTTAAATCTAAACTTACTATGGTAAGTATTGATTCTATAATCCTTGAAATTAGTGAAATATCCTTGAGTTTTGCGCTTCATCCAATATCATTTCGTTGGAATATTGATCTGAACTTTCTTATTAAATATCAATATTTTCACCAGGATACTATTCACGTGTTACTATTCACCCGATTACTATTTATTAAAATATTATTCACTCGGGGTATTCGGGGCACTTTTCATGCTGGGATACTATTCACGAGTTACTATTCATCCAATTACTATTCACTCAAATATTCGGGGCACTTTTCATGCTGGGGTACTATTTACGGGGTACTATTCCCGATGTACTATTCACGGGGTACTATTCATCAAAAAATTTATTTCTTTTCTGTCTAAATTTTTTTTGATACATGGATATTATTCTTGAATTTTACTCCACAAAGCAGTATCATGTTGATAATTTGGACATTATTGAATTCAAGATAAATTAAATTATAAATCTTTAAAATTTATCATGTGCTTTATTTTACTTGAATTTTTATATCATTGTCATCATCCTCATGCTTATATTGTGATGAAAGTCATCACTGGCTTATGTGCATAGATGGACTGTTGATTGGTATGATTATGATCATAGATCATTCAGTATAATCATGACCCGTAATGTTATAAATGATGTGGTAAAAATCCTCATTAGCTTGTAGTGCATTGATGGACAGTTGTTGGTATGATTATGACCTGTGATTATTCGGTATAATCATGACCATTGATGATTACATGAATATCCTTGACTAGTAGTGTAGGGATGATTCAATGATGTGGTTTATTTATTAAGCTGAGTCTCAGCGATAAAGTTGATGAAAACCTTTTTAAATTATAGAAGTTAGTAGATATCATGCTCTACTTGACTCTTCTAATGGATTGCTTGTTCCGCTAAAGTTAAACTTATTGTCTATTATATTCTATCGGTTTAACATTGTTAAAGGCTAACGATAACTTATTCTGCATTATCTTAGTCATAATATTTCTTACTAGGCTAGTTGAGCTCACCCTTTTACTTTCATTATTCTGTTCAGGAAATGAGAACATTGCCGGGAGTAGTCGGGGAACAGAGTGATGGTTCGAGATGGTTGTTTTAGTAATCCTCACTATTTAGTGTGATAATAAATGTAATGAGGATTGAATTTAAGTTTGGATATTGTCTATGAGACAATATTCGTGTAAAAACTCTCAGCTCTTGTTGTATAATTAAGTTTGTATTTGTATTCTGTACCATGTATTTGGCAACCCAAGATGGGCGATGTCTACCTATTTTGGGGGTGTCATAGTTAGTATTAAAGCTTAGGGATATGATCCCTGGCTGAGATGTGAGACAAGAACTAGGAGAGGAGAGACGAAAAATTCCTTTGCTAGTATGACCTACCTATGTTTATTTGGTATTTAATTGGTCGGTTAGAGTATAGGGATAATATGTGACATGTCAATTAACCCTTGTTTTGTGGCAGTGTTTAAAAATGACATCTGAAAATTTTGAGATCAACAATGAAGCACAAGAGACCGTTGAGTCACCAACGACCAATACCCAGGACAATATGATGTCAGGAGAAGAAGGAATTAGAGATATCCATGTGGTGAATGAAGAATTAATAGTTGCACCCGAGCTAGTCACAGAGGTAGCAGCTGAGAGTGAGGAACAATAGGAACCTAAGGAGAATTTATTAAAAGAACTTTATGATCAAAATGTAGAATTGCAAAATCGTATTCATGAGTTAGAAGAACAGGCTGAAGAACGGTAGACGGTCGTGGAGCAAAAGGATGCATCAATTCAAAATTTTGTTACCCGATGTGCGATGCTTGAACAGAAGCACTCTTTGGCAGAGTATAAGATATTAGAGCTGGAATTTGAGAATTTTATGATCAAAATCCTGTTGAAAGAAGAAAAAATTTAACGAATTAGAATGGATGATGCATGGGTAAAAACTGCATGATGCGCTGATATTGTAGAAAAAGACGTCCGATCCAATAAGGCCAAAATAGATGAAATAGATTTCATTTTTTGGACATCAATTTAGAGAATCCAACATTGAGTTTGGAATTACCCTGTGCAGAGCGGTCAACCCCAATTCAATATGGATCAGAGAGTAATGATTCAAATTATGGATCAGGAATGCGACGAAGCAATTGAGGGTAGAATGTACTCCATAGTGAAGTTAAGTCCAGTTGAGGCGATGGCACCAGAGGCGGATACGGACAAAACAAAGTCGGTGGTTTCAGGAAGAGTGTTTTTCGTGACGGGGAACCCGAACGAAGTTATCACTGGTAAGTTAATCACAACCTTTAGCGAAGTCTATACCTTATTTGATGTCAGTTCTACCCATTCTTTTATTTCTCCTACTTGCGCTCAACGTTTAAACTTGACTCTGGAGAAATTAGACTTTGACTTATCTGTTGAAACTACGTTGGGAGAAACCTTCATTACATCCACTATTTATAAGTCTTGTTTGATTCAAATCGGTAACCACACGTTACCTGTCAATCTTATCTCTTTGAAAATACTTGCATTTGATGTGATTTTAGGGATTAATTGGTTAACTACTCATCATGCTAAAATCAATTATTTTCGTAAGATTGTTAGCTTTCATATTCCTAACCAACCTATTATGAGAATTCAAGCGACCAAACCACTAAAGTCAATCACTATCATCTCAAGCCATAAGGCTATTCGTTTATTGAAAAATGGATGTCAAGCTTTCTTAGCCCATGTCATGGATTTAAATAAAAATACGTCAGATTTGAATGATATTTCTAATGTTAATAAATTTCCTGACGTATTTCCTGAAGAACTTCCTGGCCTACCCCCAGAGCGTGAAATTAAATTTTGTATCGACCTTAAACCCAGTACAAAACCCTCAAATACTTCTTCATCCAAAACTAACGTAACTCGTGCAGAAGACGTTGGCTCGAGCTGTTAAAGATTACGATAATACCATTCAATAACATCCTAGAAAAGCGAACGTGGTAGCTGATGCGTTGAGTGGAAGATCGTATGCGTTTGCAAGTGAGATATTGTTAACACAAAGACCCATTTCGTATGACTTACAAAAGATGGAGATAGAGTTAAAGACTCCAAGAACCTACGTGAAGATAGCAAATATACGATTAGAATTGACTTTAATCGATAAATTAAAGCCACTCAAGCTACAAACTCAGAGCTGGTGAATGTGAAGAAGAAGGTGCAAGAAGGCGTTATTCTAGATGAAAGAATCGACGAAGAGAGGAAATCTCAACCCTCGATTTTATTAGCCCATTTGAAATTCTCGATTGAGTAGGAACCGTGGCTTATAGACTCGTCTTACCGCCAAGTATGTCGCGTGTTCATAACATTTTTCATGTATCGATATTACGTAAATATGTGGACGACCCGAACCACATTATTGAATTAAAACTAGGCGAGATAACAGAAGATTTAACATATGAAGAAGTACCTGTTAAAATCTTCGATAAGAAGGAACATATTCTACGCTCAAAGGTTATACCTCATGAGTTAGGATCTGACGAGGTATCCTCATCTCTTCGACATACCAGGTACATACATAAATTTCGAGGGCAAAATTTTATAAGGAGGGAAGATTGTAAGACCCCGAATTTTATAAAATGAAAGTATTCAATTTTCTTATAATTATTATTCTATTTAGTAAATGATTAAATTGATAAAATGTTAAAGTTAAGGGTGATATTTGATTTTTTTTGCAAAGTAAGCAAGTTGAATATTCGTTGTGTCGGGGATTATTCGATTGGTCGGGAAATATTTATTTTAACAGGGAATATTCGTATAACGACACAATCATTGATGGACCCCACAATGAAAGTATTGTCGTAGTTTGTAAACGACAGAAATATCTTTTTATAAAAATAACGGCAATAGTTTTACTGTTAAACTGTTGAGATACCCGGTGGTAAAAGTACAATAATACGTGTGGTTGTATAATAGCACAGGGTATTGATTATTGATGCTTATGTAAGAAGCCACTCAGTTTACTCAATTATTGCTACAGTAATTGTTACATAGTATCTCACGTTATTTGATTCAATTATTGTCGTAGTATCATCTGCATAATATTTTATATTATTAAGTCAATAATTGAGACAACAAAGTTATTCATATTATTATATACAATATTGACGATGTCTAGAAAGTTCTGTCGAGCAGAGGTTTGGTCACCTTATTGTGCGCCAATAGGAAAAAATCCTTATCAGAAAGCCTCCTCTTTCATGGGAATGATCTGGTTGTTAAATATTGTGAGTTATAATATTAATGATGAATAATTGTTGAAGTATTAAGAATGTGTTTATTGAAGATAAGTGAATTACAAAAGTTAGAGGGGAATAATGCAAACTTGAAAAACTTTATGGGTACTAAAGTGTAATAAGTTAAATCAATCTGGACCATTGGTGGTGGTTTTAATAGTAAATTAATCTGGACCATTGGTGGTGGTTTTAATAGTAAATCAATCTGGACCGTTGATGGTGGTTTTAATAGTAAATCAATCTGGACCGTCGGTGGTGATTTTAAAAGTAAATCAATCTGGACCAGTCGGTGGTGGTTTTAAAAGTAAATCAAGCGGGACCGTCGATTGTGGTTTTAATAGTAATCAATCTGGACTGTCCGTTCTAATAGTAAATCAATATGGATCGTTCGTGAATTAGTTACTATTAAGTCATTTCTCCTATAAATAGAAGCTTAATTCTTCTTTCATTCTCACCAATTCACTGAGACTCACAAGAGAAACTATAGAGAGCAAGAAGAAGAGTATTCTTCTACTTCACTATTGCAGTATTCAGTCTTCTACTAAGGTAAAGGTAGTTATTTCTTTCGTATTCATAAGGAATACTATTTTTTCGTATTCATCCTTTAATATGTTGGAATAACCTGTCTACGTGGATTACGTACCGTATGACAGGTGGAAATCCATTTGCAGTTTCGTATGCTATTTCTTTTCATATTCTTAAATCTAAACTTACTATGGTAAGTATTGATTCTATAATCCTTGAAATTAGTGAAATATCCTTGAGTTTTGCGCTTCATCCAATATCATTTCGTTGGAATATTGATCTGAACTTTCTTATTAAATATCAATATTTTCACTGGGATACTATTCACGGGTTACTATTCACCTGATTACTATTCACTAAAATATTATTCACTCGGGTATTCGGGGCACTTTTCATGCTGGGATACTATTCACGAGTTACTATTCACCCAATTACTATTCACTCAAATATTCGGGGCACTTTTCATGCTGGGGTACTATTCCCGATGTACTATTCACGGGGTACTATTCATCAAAAAATTTATTTCTTTTCTGTCTAAATTTTTTTTGATACATGGATATTATTCTTGAATTTTACTCCACAAAGCAATATCATGTTGACAATTTGGACATTATTGAATTCAAGATAAATTAAATTATAAATCTTTAAAATTTATCCTGCGCTTTATTTTAATTGAATTTTTATATCATTGTCATCATCCTCATGCTTATATTGTGATGAAAGTCATCATTGGCTTATGTGCATAGATGGACTGTTGATTGGTATGATTATGATCATAGATCATTCAGTATAATCATGACCCGTAATGTTATAAATGATGTGGTAAAAATCCTCATTAACCTGTAGTGCATTGATGGACAGTTGTTGGTATGATTATGACCAGGGATTATTCGGTATAATCATGACCATTGATGATTGCATGAATATCCTTGGCCCGTAGTGTAGGGATGATTCAATGATGTGGTTTATTTATTAAGCTGAGTCTCAGCGATAAAGTTGATGAAAACCTTTTTAAATCATAGAAGATAGTAGATATCATGCTCTACTTGACTCTTCTAATTGACTGTTTGTTCCGCTACAGTTAAACTTGTTGTCTATTATATTCTATCAGTTTAACATTTTTGAAGGCTAACGATAACTTATTCTGTATTATCTTAGTCAAATATATTTCTTATTGGGCTAGTTGAGCTCACCCTTTTGCTTTCCTTATTCTCCTCAAGAAATGAGAACATAGCGGGGACTAGTTGGGGAACGGAGTGATGGTCCGAGATGGCTGCTTTAGTAATCCTCACTATTTAGTGTGATAATAAATGTAATGAGGATTGAATTTGAGTTTGGATATTGTCTATGAGACAATATTCGTGTAAAAACTTTAAGCTCTTGTTGTAAAATTAAGTTGTATTTGTATTATGTACCATGTATTTGTGGGTGTCACAAGGTTTCCTTTGTTAAAGTGCCCCCCCCCCCGACGGAGGGTGTTCCTGCAGCTGAGCTTTTTTCCCATTTTGATGCCAAGCCCTACGATAAAGCCTCTATTACGCCATGAATGCTATGCACGCCACATAAATATAAAACAAACATAAACAAGTAAAAATGAACATAAAGAAACAAAATCAACACAGTTTAAGTCCGAATTAGGAGCCGATTCATTGGTATAAAACCCACTCATCAAACTCCCCTAAACTTAAACTCGTGCTAGTCCTTGAGCACAAAACAAAACAGAAATGCAATGGAATGGAATGCAACTAATCTACATGCCTACGAATCCAGCAGTAATGACAGAAAAAAGTCTGTTCAACCGGCCTCAGAGAAATCAAGTAAACATGATAATACCTCATATCAAAACAAATCAGTAATTCCCCAATCAATCATCAAATCTTAAATTGTTATCACTGATATAGTGTGTGTGTGCTCAGCACCATGCTAACTGATACAAAATCAAATTTAACACATAATAGGTCTCTCTGAAGGCATCATATAGTGTAAACTCATGAAATCCAAAAACAGTCAAGATCCAACTAAAATCAAATAATTACTAATATCAAGGGTCAAAATAGGTTACTTGTGCTTTATTTTTCATTTACGGGGGCTTTTTGCTCTTATTTCCCATTTTATTCCCTTTTTTATACTCATGGCTGTGCAATATCTTATTCCCTTAGGCTTTTCAATTCTACCTTAACGAGCTTTAGACCAACAACTCCCAAACCAATAAGGCCTTATGGTGCTAGGTGTAAAGACAATCCTCTCAGGCTTACTTACTCAAGTAACAAAGACCACAAAACTAGACAAGTCTATCATGGTGTTTATTCATATATTTTTTTTATAGATAGCTTATATACCCCAAATTTTTCCCCAAACTTAGGTTCTTGTCTAACTTTAGCCTTCACTGCCTATCCTTGTCATTCTTTCATTCAAACTAGCATTATCCTTTAGAGTTCCATTATTTATTTATTTGAACTTAATCAGTCAACATAGTTCCATTATGATGAGCCCATGAACACAGAGTCTGAGGGGAAGCCAGACAAAGAAGAAGAGCATGCACCAGAACCAAACCTAGAGCAAGATGAAATAATGAAGCATGAATTTGAGGGGGAGCAGAGAAAGGAAGAAAAAGATGAGTAGATAAGTAGATGAGTAGCTGATCAACAGACATCCTAGAGACACACATAGAGCCAAAAAGGCACATCCTTATCTAGTTAGGCATGTTCTGGATTCAGGATGTAGGGTGTCTTATTTATGTAATTTCATATTATCATCAACGAAAATCATGCTTATCTGTTTCAAAAATACAGCTGCTCACTGTATATAAGATTAATTCATCTCATAAATATGCACTAATTGTTTTTGTCATAATCAAATAGGGGAGATTGTTAGGAATATACATAAAAGTGGTATTCCTATTTATATATGATTTGATTGTGATATAAATGAATGAATATGTAAGTATGCTTGCATTAAGGAAAATTGTAAAGTCATTTGATAGATAATAGGAATATATGTACAAGGACTTAGAATGAATTGATCAAATATGTTAGGTTGATCCTACATAAGCAAAACAACTTTGTAAAGTCCTTAAAAAGAAATGATGTACAAGGACTATAAATATAGAAAGATCAAGCTTGTTAGATTGATCTTATAATGTAATAGATAGACATGTCTGATCGTCGAACATTGCACCAGAAATCGTAGTCTGCTGGGAGAGTCGAGGAAAACTCGAGAACTATCAAGGCGGAATTGTAGTCTGCAAGATAGTAGATCTCGGAGTTCGTAGTCTTCCAGGAGAGACGAGGAAGGATCGTAGTGTGTCGAGAAGTACTTCCTCAGAACCATAGTTTGCTGAGGAAGTCATGTTTAGAATTGTAGAGACAACTGTCCAAGAGCCGACCGAGCATCTGCCAAAGCCAAGTCAAGAATCGTAGGCCACACTTGAAGTCATAGAGTCTACTGATCATATAAGAGGTAGAAATCGTAGTCGAGCCAGATTAGACGAGGACAACAAGCATAAAGATAGAAATCGTAGTTTGTGAAGATCTGATCTTGGGATCGTAGTGTCTGCAGGACCAAAGCTAAATTGTAGTATGCAGAACTAAGGTTTCAACAGAGGTGCTCACAATGCTAAGGCAGAATCGTAGAGTCAACACGATTCTCAATAAATGAGCACTCCCAAAATATCCAAAGTATGAAGCCTCTGGTCTGAGTTGCAAAGATACATTCCACCTAAAGGAAACCAGAGAGCACTCAACGAATGGCATGCAAGCTAGCAGAGGATCTAAGCGCTAACCCAACCAACATCCAGTTTGAGTTGTGAAGCCATTCAAGATGACGTCTTCCACAAGTCGATCAGAAGAAGACTTCAGTAAAAGTGACTGACTAAAGAAAGTCAACAAGTGCAGTAGCTGTCAAGAGAACAAGACAACGATATTTTGATTAACCAGGATCGTAGTGTTTGCCAAACAAAGCAGGAACTGATGCAGTTTGCACAGAGACACTAGCCAACTTATACAGAATAAACAAAGATGATGAAGCATGGGTCAGACCGTTGATGATATGTGAACGGGAGATCACAAGGAGAAAGAGACTGAGCCTGACAAATTTGATAAGTCTTAAAGTTAAGGAGCAGAATAATCAGATAAGTTGTCAGTTCGTGAGATCAGTCAAGGCAAACAGAAGTGGTGAAGCACTGCATAAGAGAAGGAAGAGGTGTTCTACATTGAAGATCTAATGAACACTTTTCAGAATCGTAGTGTTGTCTCAACCAGTAAATGATCAACATTCAACAAGACACACTACGATCAGGTCCAAGAACATCTGCATCAGAATTGTAGATTTCGGTTAGTTAAAGATTGAAGCATTGGCAACGATTCAATTTGATGATTGATATTCGAACATTACTAGTTGAGAGCATCGATGCAAAATGACAACTCCTGTTGTTCTAATCGAGGAATCAAAAAGGAGAAATTAAGTTGACTACCTGCCTGACACACCAAAAGTAACAGCTCTGACGGGGTAGGTGAAATAGTAGACTGTAGTGTAAGAAAGATGAAAAAGGGGATGTCATGTCACATCTGCAGTCTACACCAAATAACTCGAGATCTACGAAGCAATTCAACTAACTCCCAATGACTATATTCCAATGGAAAGATTGTGGAGGAGTATATATCAGCTAGAACTTCAAAGATCAAGAGTTGATGAGTTGCAGAATCGTTGAGTTGTTAGAATGTTATACTGTTGACTCTACGAGATCCACTAGAGCTGAATAGAACAAGTCTCAATGACAGTGAGACTACGAATATGGAAGTGAAACAGATTTGTAGAAGGACTTGAACAGACTAAAGCTTCACTCACCAACGATGAGAATGCTATTGAAGATGGTAGCTAAGCTGAGAACCGAGAAGGCCAAGAAGATATCATTTAGAAAAATGGCAGAGCATAAAGAAGATCCAGAAAGCCACTCTACGAATCACCATGAACCAAAAGCTAAAATAGAACAGATGCAGAACCATGTCTACAAACCATTCAAAAAGGGTTCAGGGTATGCTAAGTGCCAGACGAAGTCCACCAAAAAGCTCAAAGACTTAGCAAACCTAAATGGTGATGGTGCACAATTGACATCAGAAGAAGATGGGATGAACAATATAAAGATCAGCTACACTAGAGAAGAGGTGGTTTAGACTCTACGCAGAATGCAAAGAGAAGCACGCCAAGCTGCTAAGTACAAAAGATGTTCAAGCCTGCTGACATCTTAACAGATCCACACCAACAACAACTACAACAACAACAACAACAACAACAACAACAACAACAACAAGTAGCCAGCAGGGCCTGAGGGGTCCTTGTCTAGAGGTACTAAATGAAGTTCCAAGCCTGCTGCGCTTGAAGATTTCTTAGTGAACTAGAGAAGTTCCAAGCCTGCTGGGCTTGAAGAGTTCTTAGTGAACTGAAGTTCCAAGGCTGATGGCCTTAAAGAAATCATAGTGATTCAGGGTGCTACCCTTCCTTAGTGGAATTCCTGCTCGTTAAAGCTGAAGAGTGGATTAGGAGCATGAGTCTCTGAATCACTTAAAATCCCTTGTTTCTTTTACATTCAATCATTTACTTTTTGTCATTTACATTATGTACTTAACTGCTATAAATGCTATATATGTATTAACAACTTACAACTAAACTAACTCTACAAACAATGTATGTTCATGAATATATCAATGAAGGAGATCTTTTATTTATTTCGCTGTGCTTGAAAAGATTATGTTTGTCACATGCTAATTCACTTACAATACAAAATATACAGGGAAAGTATTTGAAATTAAAAAGGATCTATTCAACCCCCCCTTCTAGACATATTGTGTGCCTACTAGGAACTAACAATTGGTATCAAAGCAAGTTCTCATGCTATATTCAAAAGTTAATCACTTTGAGTCTGATCCTAGGCACAAAATTGTTCTAAACTTAGTTTGGTAGTAAGTCACTTGTAAATGCAGATGAGCTCACACGTTGGAAATAATGTGTACAGGTAAATGTGTATATACACCTAAAGCTGCTCATATTGGTCCATGTTCTTAAATGCCATAGTAACAAGACCAATCCTTGTCCACAGTCAATCTCATAGTCTGAAGACCAGAGATGGGTGGTCAAGGAGCATCAACAACAAAGAGTCAAGAATCCACCAGTATGAAAGATGAAAGCAGCTAGATGTGAGCCTTGAGATTCAAAGGTGTCAAATAACTAAGGATGCCAAGATTTTTCTAGCTTACATCTTCAAGACTATGACTAATTGATCGAAGGAGAACTGGAGTAACAAGCAGTCAAAAATGAATGTAAAAATATGCACATCAATGCCAAATCTCATTATATCAAGAAAAATGACAGTCAAGAAACTGACAGTGGAAAGGTACGGTTCCTCATTAATAAATGTGTACATCATGTTGCATCACCTTATGTACTATAACAATATTCCTCTACCTAAAAAGGGGAAGAGAGAAAGTACACTAAGGTTGGAAACTCAACTGCTTACAAACTTTCTCTCCATCCAAGTTTTAGGTTGAAGATAACATGTTGAAAGAAGTGTGAAATAGGTCATAAGCATATCTAGATTTAATTAATCTTAAGTGATGTAATCTTTGCTGAAGAGTTAGTATGTATGTACAAACCTATGTTATAGGTTTTTGATAATTCATAGGGTATGATCAGGTCGACAAGAGTATCCTGAAGATTCGTAGAAACTGATCACCTCCATGAATCAACCAGAGACAAATAAGTGATAGAGCTGATTCTCACTCTATGAACATTTAAAATATGTGAACATAACCAAGCAAATGATGAAACCATAAAAGAGAAAGAATGTCTTATTAAAGTGGTTAATCTTACACACACTCATCATCATGTATATTAAAATGTCATATCCAAATTGGATACATGCATGAATATGATTGTTGGTGATCATCGTGATGAAAAATCAAGTATATGAGGAATAGGGATCTTGGAAACTGACCTAGCAGGACCAATTTAACCATGGGTACCAAAAATAGAAATTAATATAACTTGCAGGTACTTGGTCTATCTGATTGTACAAAGGAATGCTGAAGCAGATGACTTCAGTCAAGAAGATTCAACCAGCTGGAGGCTTAAGACATTTCAAAAATGTTCTTAACAAAATCATTCTTTGTCAAAGCCAGTTCTTGAAGACTTGCTGAGCTAACATGAATAAAGCTCATATGACTGCTGATCTCCATATGGAAGCAGACCATTCATGCTAAGATGAAAAGGGTCTTATATGCTCAATCATACAAAGCATATCATTTGAGAAGAATCCTCGAGGAAGTTCACATCAGAGGATCATCGAGCATTAATCATGATGAACTCATTATAGAAGCAGAACTCCATGAGCGCAAATTGTTAAAGAAGACTACGTTCATAGTTCTGTCAATAATAGTAGAGTGATCAGTCTTGAAGATATCTATTTCTATGATCCAATGAGGTTTAAATGATAGTAATGATTCCGGTCAGAAGGAGATATGCAAAGCTGCCTTCTGATGCACAAGAAGAAGAAGAACTCATACCTCTGTAAGAAAATATGATCAACTATGGGGGAGCAATGATCTATCAAAGAACTGCAACACTAAAAGTATCAGAAGTTCACTATGAAGCAATCTCAGACTGAACAACAGTCGAAGATGATTTTGAAGAAAGTACACAACCATGAAGGGAAGAGTATGGAAGAACAATTAAAGATATGAAGATGATGAAGCTCAGGGAGCAAAAATGAAGAAGTGGAATTCTTCCCAGAAGATCTGAGATAAGCTCAGAAGAAAAGTCAATCATGGTGCATGCCTGTCGACCACACCACGATCATCAAAACAACTTCTGTAGAGTTCATGGAGAACAGAAGCCAACCCTAAACTGCAATATACTAGTTACAAAGTCCCAAAGCTTTATGGCTGATGAACCAAGTGATGATCTATAGGAACATCTCAAAACATGTCATTGATAACCATATCAACCACCCAATTCAAAATCATGGAGTGCCTACGATCAAACATCTGATCGTAGTGTAAGAACAAAAGGACACCACGAAACACCAATGTATATCCAGAGTTTATAGATGAACTCCCCAGTAGTGAGATCAAATGCGATATCAATATTAATCGTGTCTAAAGTTCTCCATCTGGCAAGCGCCTCAGGGATAAACCTGACCCTTAGTTCACTCTAATAGGTTAGCCCTTCTTGAGTTACCTTAATAACCTAGAAGGAATGATTAGTCAAAACTCATCACAAAAACTAGTTCAGACAATGATCGTAGAGTATGATCAGCAGCAAACTCAATGATCGTAGAGTAGCCTTGACGATCGCAGTCTTCCTAAAGGATACACTAGCTCATGGGGAGCTCGGTAGAACTCGACACATGCCAAACTATTCAGATCGTGTGGATGGAAGTTATGAATAAAGTTTGGAAAGACGTCTTGCGAACTTACTTCATAATTTCAGTGTCCGAACTTTCTCGGAGCGCATCAGTGGTTAAGCTATACAACTCCAAAATGAGGATTCGTGTCAAAATGCTCAATGAAGCATCTCTCAAAAGACGATAGTTGAGTTGCCAAAATCGTAGAGTCTATAGCTAACTCATCAAGCTACTCTACATACTGAAAAGTCAATGGTCAGTCTGCGTCAGTAATACTTATTTTCTTAAAATAAAAATCAAAATTGAAAAACTGATTAGTTTATGGGGAGTTATAGTTTCTTACTGGGCATCGTGCAACCAATAGCTTTTTGACACATCACAACTTATGCAAAGTTAAAAGGAACTGTCATAAAGATAAATTCAAAATCTTCAAACAGTTATCTAAAGCTATAAATCCTCTCTCCCTCCCTTTTTCAAACCCTAAAATCCTCTTCAAAGCCTGAATCCATTAAACCTTGAGTTTCGCCCAAATTGCATTCAACTAACCCTCATAAGAGTTCTGAAACTAAACACCCATATATTTCGAACCCTCAAAATGGAAGAATGGCATGTTATAACCGGAATCCAACTCGGCTTCAAGAAATTTGAAAGGTCATAAAAGAAGTTCAAATATATACTTGAGCTTGTAAAGAATGCTGGGTTTTCTGAGTGCTTGGAAGCTAACACTCCGATCTATACCGAGCTAGTGAAGTAATTCTACTCCAATGTAACGATAGATTTTGGGCTTCTGTCCACAAAGGTCAAAGGAGTAAGCCTAAAAATAAAAGCATCAAACATCAACCAATGTCTAGGATTTCCTAACCAGGGTCTGATAAACCTCGAGGACATCGACATCGAAGAAGACAATACGGTAATGCGCTATAAGAGGAATGTAAATCTGAAAGATATGAAGAAGAAGGAGTTTCCTAAAGAGTTTGAATTTTTGGCTGAGATTATAGGAAAATACATCTTGTGCAAAGACACTGCACATGATACTGTTAGTGATCTGCAACTGAGAGTCATGACTGCAATCGTCATGAAGCTGCAGATGAACTTTGGAGCCCTTCTAATTGACTGGTTGACCAAATGGCTGGAAAATGCTGAGATGAAGAAGTCCACAGAAAAAACCCTCACAAAGGTTTTTCATGGAAGACTCTTGAGCATTATACTGAAGAAGAAACTGAGAAGCAAGATAAAGGATGTTGAGGGAGAACCACTAAATGTTCATAAAGTGATGTCCCCACAGTTGTTTGAAAACTGGAAGAAAAACTCCAAGGAAAACAAGAGGCTAATGACATCTGGCAGCAACAGCAAAGTCTCTGCAAAGAAGAGTAAGGCAAAAGAAATGGAAAGCAAGATGTCTTAATCTGATGACTCTGTAACTGTAGCGGTCACTCCAATAAAGAAGAAAACAAAGATTGTGAAGAAAACAGAGACTCCACCAAGCACTCTTTCCACTATTAAGAAGAGGCATGAAGCATAAATAGAAAAAGCATCAACTACAATAACCCCAAAAAGAAGGAGTAACATGTTATTCCAAGGGCCATCAAAGAAGAAAGCAAAGGTGATGAAGAAGTCAGTTCCAGCTCCCCAAGGAAATCTATCTACTAAAGAAGAAAACGTAGAGTCAGAAGATGAGAGGGGAACTAAGAGCTTCAAGAATGAATCCTCAAGGAGCAAGTCCACTAATGAAGAAGAAATTGGATCCAAGAAGGAAAAAGCTGAACCTATGAAAGAAATAGCTAAATCGGATGATAAAGAAGAATGTACAAGTCCAATGGTTAACACTCATAGTAGCCACTCTGTTGATGAAGAAATTTGAAAAGATGAAATAATTGGATCTCCTACTGTTGCTGAACATCAAGAAAGCTTATCTGATGATTCAGAGGCTTCAGATTCTGAAGAAGAAGAAGAGTCTAAAACTCCTAAAGTTAAACCCCCAAGAAGAAGGAAGAGCAACAGACTGATTGCTCAAATAGTTTTAAAAAGGGGAGAATTATTTCCAAAGACAATCGAAATCAGTGATGATAAGGCTGAATCCAAGGGAGAAGATACTGAAGACGGTACTAGTGATGAAAATCAGTATGAAAGATTTACTGATGAATCAGATGAAATAATTGAGCATGATTCAAGTTTAGAAGGTGAAAAAATGGAAAAAGATTCTAGTTCTACAAATCAGGAATCAGAGGAATCATCAGACTATCATGTTCTCTCTCCAGCAAGAGTTCGTAGAAGAATAGTGGTGGAAGTCTTTGATGAACCACCAGATGTACCACCAGAAAGATGGATAAGATATGGAAACGAACAACTCAAAGTTGTAAGGATGACTACAGATGAGGTGTTTAACAACTGGAAAAACATGGAGTTAGATTGCACAACAATACTATACAATCCTGACGATCTCCTAATGTGATGGTTCTTCCCATGGATGCCCTGGTTAAAGGCATACACTGGTAAAGATGAAAGTTACTTCAGCTGGTGCTACTCACATTTTCCAAACCTGGAGCTGTTGTCTCAAAACGTTCCAAGAGTCAAGAAATTTGCAACAAAGCTGATCAAAGACCAGTCTCACTTCAAAGTCTACCGACATACTGGTAACCACTACATTCCCTACGATTGTAGAATGGGTTCAGATGGCAGAAGGCTTTTATCCAAGTTCATGATTGTAGAGTCCCCTCACTCCTTTGAAAATTATTACGCTCAGTCTGAGAAACTCTACACTGCTCAAGCAGAATTATCTGATATTCCATCATCCTCCAATAATGATTGGCACTCAATGATCTATAAGATTTTCACTACCTTTGAAAGTCTGTCCAAGAGTGAAAATTGTAGAGTCCACCCATATCTTCAGCAGGAGGCTTACCAAACAGTTGATCAGACAGAGAATGAACAACCTGACGCCAGATCATCTCAAGAGAAAGAGTTGCTAAAGAACTCTGAAGAATTAATTGAGGATATCTCTATCATTGGTGCAAAAGTCAAGGACATGTCAACAGGAGAAGACAATGAGCTATCCAAAAGGCTTTAAGATAGACTCTCAGACATATCCCTCAAGCTTCAACTAAGGGATCAAGCTTTTCTGAAGGCTATGAATGATCAGAAGGAAGAAGCTCTACGAGCTCAAAAGGCAAATGAAAAGCAAACTCTATCTCTCTCTTACAAGATTGACAATCTGAATCAGTCTCTTTCCCTACAACTTGAGCTAATCTAACAAGAACGCAAGATTGAGGTTGGTAACTCGTCTTACCTGATGGAGCAACTTATGTCAAATGTGGAGCAACTTTCATAAGTGATTAATGACAAAAAGGGGGAGAAAAAAAGACATAGAAAGAGGCACTCAAGGAAGAGCAAGGAGAAAAGAATGAGAGTAGAAAAAAGGTAAAAGGCAGAAAGGCAAAGGAAGAGAAGGAGACAGCAGTAGCAGAAGCATCGTCATCATCTAAGGGGGAGCCAAAAAATGATGAGCCCAGGGAGCCAAACAAAGAAGAAGAGCATGCACCAGAACCAAATCTAGAGCAAGATGAAATAATGGAGCATGAATCTTAGGGGGATCAGAGAAAAGAAGAAAAAGATGAGTAGAGGAGTAGCTAATCAACAGACATCCTGGAGACACACATGGAGCCAAAAAGGCACATCTTTATCTAGTTAGGTATGTTCTGGATTCAGGATGCAGGGTGTCTTATTTATGTAATTTCATATTATCATCAATGAAAATCATGCTTATCTGTTTTAGAAATACAGCTGCTCACTGTATATAAGATTCATTCATCTCATACATATGCACTAATTATTTTTGTCATAATCAAATAGGGGGGAGAATGTTAGGAATATACATAAGAGTGTTATTCCTATTTATATATGATTTGATTATGATATAAATGAATAAATATGCTTGTATGCTTGCATTAAGGAAAGCTGTAAAGTCCTCTAATAGATAATAGGATTATATGTACATGGACTTAGAATGAATTGATCAAATATTTTAGGTTGATCCTACATAAGCAAAACAACTTTGTAAAGTCCTTAAAAAGAAATGATGTACAAGGACTATAAATATAGAAAGATCAAGCTTGTTAGGTTGATCTTATAAGGTAATAGATGGGCATGTCTGATCGTCAAACACTGCACCAAAAATCGTAGTCTGCCAGGAGAGTCGAGAAAAACTCAAGAACTATCAAGGCGAAATCGTAGTCTTCAATATAGTAGATCTCAAAGTTCGTAGTCTTCCAGGAGAGACGTGGAAGGATCTTAGTGTGTCGAGAAGTTCTTCCACAGAACCGTAGTCTACTGAGGAAGTCATGTTAAGAATTATAGAGACAGCCTGTCTAAGAGCCGAACGAGCATCTGCCAAAGCCAAGTCAAGAATCGTAGAGCACTCTTGAAGTCGTAGAGTCTACTAATCATATAAGAGGCAAAAATTGTAGTCGAGCCAGATCAGACGAGGACATCAAGCATAAAGACAGAAATCGTAGTTTGTCAAGATCTGATCTTGGGATCGTAGTGTCTGCAGGACCAAAACTAAATCGTAGTCTGCAGAACAAAGGTTTCGACAGAGGTGCTTACAACGCTAAGGCAGAATCATAGAGTTAACACAATTCTCAACAAATGAGCACTCCAAGAATATCCAAACTATGAAGCCTTTGGTCTGAGTTGCAAAGATACATTTCACCTAAAGGAAACCAGAGAGCACTCAATGAATGGCATGCATGCTAACATAAGATCTAAGAGCTAACCTAACCAACATCCAGATTGAGTTATGAAGCCATTCAAGATGAAGTCTTCCACAACTCAATCAGAAGAAGACTTCAGTAAAAGTGATTGACTAAAGAAAGTCAGCAAGTGTAGCAGCTGTCAAGAGAACAAGACAACGAGCTTTTGATTAACCAGGATCGTAGTGTTTGCCAAATAAAAAAGGAACCGATGCAGTTTACACAGAGACACTGGCCAACCTATACAGAACAGACAAAGAAGATGAAGCATGGGTCAGACCATTGATGATATGTGAATGGGAGATCACAAGGAGAAAGAGACTGAGCATGACAAATTTGATAAGTCTTGAAGTTAAGGAAGACCAGAATAAATACACAAGTTGTCAGTTCCTAAGATCAGTCGAGGTAAACAGAAGTGATGAAGCACTGCACAAGAGAAGGGAGACGTGTTCTACATTGAAGATCCAATGAACACTCTTCAGAATCGTAATGTTGTCTCAACCAATAAATGAGCAATATTCAACAAGACACACTACGATCAGGTCCAAGAACATCTGAATCAGGATTATAGAGTTCGGTCATCTGAAGATTGAAGCATTGGTAACAGTTCAATCTGAAGACTGATATTTGAACATTGCTAGTTGACAGTATCGATGCAAATGGATAACTTCTGATGTTCTAATCGACGAATCAGAAAGGAGAAATAAAGTTGACTACCTGTCTGACACACCAAAAGTAACATCTCTGACGGGGTAGGTGAAATAGTAGACTGCAGTGTCAAAAAGATGAAAAGGGGATCTCATGTCACATCTGCAGTCTACACGAGATAACTCGAGATCTACGAAGCAATTCAAATAACTCCCAACGACAATATTTCAATGGGTAGATTGTGGAGGAGTATATATCAGCTAGAACTTCAAAGATCAAGAGTTGCTGAGTTGCAGAATTATTGAGTTGTTAGAATGCTCTACAATTAACTCTACGAGTTCCACTAGAGCTGAACAGAACAAGTCTCAATGACAGTGAGACTACGAAGGTGGTAGTGAAACAGATTTAAAGATGGAGTTGAATAGACTAAAGCTTCACTCAATAACGATGAGAATGCCACTGAAGATGGCAGCTAAGCTGAGAGCCGAGAAGGCCAAGAAGATAGCATTCAGAAAAGTGGCAGAGCACAACGAAGATCCAGAAAGCCACACTATGAATCACCATGAACCAAAATCTAAAACAAAACAGATGCAAAACCATGTCTGCAAACCATTTAAGAAGGGTTCAGGGTATGCTAAGTGCCAGACGAAGTCTACCAAAAAGCTCAAAGACTTAGTAAACCTAAATAGTGATGGTGCACAGCTGACATCGAAAGAAAATGGGATGAATAGTATAAAGATCAGCTGCACCAGAGAAGGTCCTAAGTGCAGAACATGTTCAAGCTTCAAGACATCTTAGAAGCTCAACACCAACAACAACTACAACAACAACAAGTAGCCAAGGCCTGAGGGGTCCTTGTCTGGAGGGACTAAATGAAGTTCCAAGCCTGTTGGGCTTGAAGAGTTCTTAGTAAACTAGAGAAGTTCCAAGCCTGCTGGGCTTGAAGAGTTCTTCGTGAACTGAAGTTCGAAGGCTACTGGCCTTGAAGGAATCTTAGTGATTTAGGGTGCTACCCTTCCTTAGTGGAATTACTGTTCGTTAAAACAGAAAAGTGGATTAGGAGCTTACGTCTCTAAACCACTTAAAATCCCTTGTATCTTTTACATTCAGTCATTTACTTTCTGTCATTTACATTATGTACGTAACTGCTATAAATGTTATGTATGTATTAACTGTTTATAACTAAACTAACTCTACGAACAATATATGTATGTTCATGAATATATCTATGTAGGGGATCTTTTACTTATTCCACTGTGCTTGTAATGATTCATATGTTTTTCACATGCTAATTCACTAGCAAAACAAAACATACAGGAAAAGTATTTAAAATTAAAAAGGATCTTTTCAACCCCCCTTCTAGATCTATTGTGTGTCTACTGGGAACTAATAATTATTATTGTGCTAATCTTATTATTCCAGTTCCAAACAGAAAAAGATTCAATTCATAATAGAAAATCACATCAACGCTCTAATAATCAGTAATATACTTGTCTACTCAAATTTAGTCACATCATTGGCCAAAATAGACTATACTATCTAACAGCTGGACTCATGCAAGATGAACTAAATGCAACATAAACACAATAAACTAACTACTATTTTTGCAATTTTTTAATTTTTTTTCCTTTTGGCTTACAATACGGAATGAGAATAATAGAAACAAAAATAGAAACTAATAAAAACAACTATTTACAATACTACCTTACTATGCAAACTATTATGCAAGTATACTATATGAATGCAACATAATTAATCTAAACATAAACATGACAACATATGCAAAAATATAACAAACTAAACTAAACTAAACTCCCCCAAAATTTAGCAATTACAATGTCCTCATTGTAAAAATATAGTAGTAAGTGCAAGAGGACTTCCCTATAATCATCTATGGTTGAGGTGATGGTGGTGATGGCGATCATGGCTCATAAACTCGGCACTTTTCATTGTCAGAATCAGATGGTGGAAATTGTGGCATGGGCTCTGGCGTCTGGTATGGGAACTGTGCGGCCATGACTGGATTTAGAGTCTGTAAGGCCACATTTAGTAAGGCAAAGGACGTGTTCATGGCATTAAACATATGGTCCTGCTTGGCCGCCAGTTGCTTCATCTGTAAAATTAGATACTAAACATGACTGGAGACTGCAAAATTAGATACTAAACATAAATTTTCCCGTCCTTCGACTCTCTGCAGTCTCCTGCTCTCCAGTCATCTCATCATCTTGGAATTCATCATCCTTTGATGTGTCTTTAACATCTTCCTCCTCCTCAGAAGTTGGTGGAAATATAAACCGACGCCTCTTAGGTGTAACTCTCCCCCAGGCCATACCGTGTAGCGTGCAATCATGCGAGAGTCCAATAGCTAGAGAGGTTGCTGTGAGGACTCATCCCTTAACCATCAAATGCCAGCCTGCCTACACAACCCACATATAAGGGATGGGTGTGGCAGGCCGCCAGAAAATGGCCCTCGTAGGCATCGCCGTATAGAGAAGCTGATAATGGTACCGACATCGATGTTAAAGTCCTTCATAATTGCGTACAGCAGAAGCACTTTCTCCCTCGTCACCTCAGTGGTATGCGTGGATGGAAATAACTTTACGCACAAGAACGTATACCATATCTTACCATAGCGGCTCAAGTCCTTGCTGAGGAAGATTGTGCCGCCCTGTCGTCCTTTAACCCATGTAGTACCCGACTTAGTTATTTTAGCTAGAATCTGATGATAATTGGGATCACTGTCACATAATTGAGCATATTGGCATAATGCAGGTGCTCATAGGCTGTAATAATCTGGACTGAAGGCACCTTTTTACCCCTCACGAAAGCACTAAACGGGGCCCTATCCTCAGCGTTTGCATAGAACTCCTTCACCATGTTGACTATTGCTGGTTTTGGCTCATCAGTAAACCTATCCCAACCTTTCTCATATATTTATCTCCTCATCTTCCCATCAACATTGTCTGGTGCCAAGCCCCGCTCTAGAGTTAGTGCTTTGGGCACTAAATAGTCGTACTTGTCGGCAGCACTGACACTAATGAACTTACGTCTGTCAAAAGGTCGAGTGGGTGGTGAAGAACCAGACCTTGATCCCTCGCCCTGTTATCGCTTGGATGGTGTTTTTGGTGCCATGGCAATAAATTCGATCACAAATTTCCCAAAACTTCACTTGCACAATTCGTCGAACACGTGGTGTGCACAACCCATAATACCCCAAACTAACAACTAGAATTTCATAGTTTGATGACAAAGTGTACAACTAGCTTACCCACTGATTTCTCCTTTTGTTGATGATGAGTTTGCAGTATTGGCACTGAATTTGAAGTTTCCCCCAAACTTGAGCCTTACAAACCCAATTGAAGACAAGCTCTAGGTTTATGGAGAAGGAAATTCAAAATTTGATGAGGAAGTGGTGTGAGATTGATGGAGTTAGGGCTTGTATTTTTAGAGAGGGATATATGGGTGTTTAAATTCATGGGTTAGTGGAGATGGTTGTAGCAAATTTATGGGTATGAGAGTGGGTTGAGGTTCGGTTATGGAAGAACAAATGTGGAGAAGTGGAGTAGTGGGATGACTAAGTGTATAATCTATTTTAAAAGAAATTTGGACATCCCGTACCCCCGCCCCGGTGGGGGGTATTTATACTGAAAGGGCCAGTCCTAACTGGGGGGGGTATTTTGTTTCTGACTTAAGTCCCCCGCCCCGGTGGGGGGGGGGGTATTCTACAGATGCCTTTAATTTTTCAACTTCCTCTTATCAAACACATGTCCAAAAGCTTCCCAAGTACCTGAAACACATTGAAATCATAAACCTAAGATGACATCATGAAAGTTGAGCAAGTAAGGTTAAAAATTACTGAAAATCATGCCTGAACTAACTACCTATTGTAATGAAATAAACTTATTTGATACTAGAATTACAATTTAAACTACAAATTGACTAACATAACATAAAAATACTGCAAATGAAAGTAAAATTGGGTTGCCTCCTAATTAGCGCTTGTTTTTGAGTCTTTCAGCCTGACTACTCCCTGTGTTATCCTGGATTAGTTAGGCTTTTCACGACATGTTGTTTGTTTATAGCACCCAACCAACATTGTTGTATTGTATGCCTGTTCAATTGCAAGTTTGAGAGTGAAGTTGACTTACTATCCTCAATCAGTGCCTTAAGACCACCAACCTCTATACAATCCCTGAATTTGACACGTATAGATTCCTCGAGCAACTCACACTCTTCCTTGTCAGTCAGGATTAGGATTTCCTTAAACACTTTCACCTTCGCTACTTGATCGAACACATTCATAATCAGTTCTCTGCTAGGCATGTCAATCAGTGTTCGTCCAGTCGCAAGGAATGGTTGTCCCAAGATGATAGGGATATTTTTATCTTCTTCAAAATCTTGCACCACGAAATCAGCTGGAAAGATTAAAGAATCAACCTTCACTAACACGTCTTCGACTATCCCAAGTGGATATGTTATTGATCTATCTACGAGCTGAAGACTGATGTTAGTTAGCTTTGCTTCCTTTAACCCAAGCTTTCGGTAAATGGATAGTGGCATAAGATTTATACTCGCTTCTAGATCGCATAGAGCTCTCCCCACATCTTGATTACCAATTGCACACGGAATTGTGAAGCTCCCCAAATCTTTTAATTTAGGAGGGAGCTTTTTCTGCAGAATTGCACTGCATTCTTCAGTCAGCGCCATTGTCTCGAATTCCTTGAGCTTTCGTTTCTTCGAAAGTATTTCTTTCATGAATTTAACGTAACGTGGCATCTACTCAAGTGCTTCGGCGAATGGAATATTGATGTGCAATTAATTGAATATATCAATAAACCTTGACAACTAATCCTTTAACTTTTGACTTTCTAGCCTTTGAGGAAAAGGTATAGGTGGTGTAATTATTTTCTGTTTATCTTCCATCGGCTTTTCAATAAATTTTTCATCAGTTTTCCTTGTCGAATCATTCTCTTCGTTTTCACGATCCATTTCTTTACTTGTTTGCCAATCATAATCGGTAACCAAGGCTTTACCACTTGATGATTGGGTAATATACCCATAAATTGGATATACTTGGGTTTAAATTATTGTATTTTCGAGTCATTTAGGAATATTTTTACTGTGTTTATGTGCTGTATTGCAGATTCGGGAGCTGAGGAGACAAATTGGGGACTTAAGCTAATAAATGGCAAAGTTGTAATTTTTCAGAAGATAGCGCCGGGGCGCTGGGAAATGCACTACTAATAGCGCCGGGGCGCTGAGCCGTGGCTGGCTCTGACGTGGATCGCGCACGTGAGACAGGCGTGGACAACACTTTGACTATTAGTTTGACTTTGTTGGAGGAGTTTATGAGGAGTCTATTTGGATTAGGAGTTGTGGAGTTGGGGGAAGTAAAAAAAATATAAATTGATTCTTTTTATTGAATTGGGAGGAGGCTGGACATTGGGGAGATTAACGGAGGAATAAGAGCAGATCTGAAGGCTGGAAAATTGGAGTTCTTCTTCTTCTTTATTCTTTTAAATTGTTAACTCATTAAGGATGATTTATCAATTATTTGTAGTTTTTATTTTCGTCATGAACTAATTCCTTTTATTAAGATTCCAATGGAACCTATTATGGTTATGAGTTGATTATTTAATTTATTCCAATTATTTATGTTGAAGTGAATTGTTCATCTTGCTTTGTGTTTATTGATTAATTATCTAGCCACTAATTACCGTATTACTCTAGAAGGAATTGGGAAAGGAATTCTAGGGTTAGAACTGGGTAGGGTGACATGTTACTTAGTTATTTGCACAGTAAATAATTAGGTTTGTGAATAGAATGAGAATATCTATTTACCGCATGTAACATAAAAGGAATTGGGTTTGTAACAAGTTTAATTCAACTGTTTTGCATAGAGATATAGAAAAATTAATCTGGGTTAAATAGAAGGCAATTGATCACTCGAGAGAAGGCTTTTGGCATTTGAGAATTCCTGTTAGCAATTCAGTAGATATAATAATTGGGATAATTAGATAATTGATTTAATAATCATAATTGGGGAAATTGGAGTCTTAATTATCATTTATTTGCATTCAAATAATTATTGATTTGTTCTTTGTTTTCTTTTAGAATAATTTCTTGCTTTATTAAAATTAATTTTCTTAGTTTTAAAGAATCAAAATTTTCGATTGTTTAAATAAAATTGAATTGATACAGTACTAGTAGTTGTAGTTTATTAATTGAAATTCTCTGAGGGATCGACACTCTAATTTATCACTATATTACTTGTTGATCGTGTATACTTGCACGTATTCATTGATTGCGAAATCAATCAACAAGTTTTTAGCGTCGTTGCCAGGGAACTCTTTGTTAATATTAATTCCATATTAGTTATAATCAATTCGTTCTTAATTTAAACGTTACTTATTTTTCTTCTTGTCTTTGCATGAATTCTTTGGAAGTGTATGCTCACTAGATCAAAGGCGAGAAAGGAACTTTTTCCTTATACAAACGAGATTGAAAGGAAGTTCCGGAAAGCGCAATTGACTAGTGCGGCATCACCCGAGGAAAAAAAACTGGCAGAACAAGAAATTCCATTGAACATGGCAGGGAACGATCAGAAACCACTTCGGGACTATGTCATGCCGAATGTCACGGACATTCAGTCGAGTATTAGGAGGCCGGCAATCAATGCTAACACCTTTGAGATCAAATCGGCAACCATTCAAATGCTTCAGAATCAATGTCAGTTTGGGGGTAGTTCATTAGATGATCCGAATGAGCACATCTTAAGTTTCTTGGAAGTTTGTGACACCTTCAAATTCAATAACGTGTCAGAAGATGCTATAAGGTTGAGAATGTTCCCATTCACCCTGAAAGATAAAGCACGAAGTTGGTTACACTCTCAGCCTTCAGACTCAATCCTTACTTGGGACGATTTAGCTCAAAAATTTCTATCTAAGTTTTTCCCACCAGCAAAGTCAGCAAAACTACGGAATGATATTCATAACTTCGCACAGTTTGATTCAGAATCGTTGTATGAGGCATGGGAAAGGTTTAAGGATATGCTCCACAAGTGCCCACACCATGGAATTCCACAGTGGATGTAATTGGGGATATTTTGTGATGGTTTACAAGCATCCACGAGGGCAAGTATTAATGCAGTAGCAGGAGGAGCGATTATGTCTAAAAATTTGGACGAGGCATATAAGTTGTTAGAAACGATGGCCACCAACAACTATCAGTGGCCCATGACAAGAAATAATCCTCCGAAAACATCGGGAAAGTATGATGTGAATGCGATAACATCATTACAAGAGCAAATGACCGCAATGGCCAAGCTGATAGAATTATTACGACCACAATCCACTCAGCGGGTAGCGATGATTTGTGAAATATGTGCTGGGGGTCATACTACGGATCAATGTGCCATAAATGCTGAAGCAGCACAGTATGTGGGGAGTTATAATCGGTCTACTCAGCCTTATCAGAATCAAAATGCATATAATTCGGGGTGGAGAAATCATTCGGGTTTTTCATGGAGTAACAACCAAGCTGCAGAACAAGCGCCAAAACAACAAAACAATTCCGGGTTTCAAAACCAAACACAACAAACTGTGCGAAAAGTAAGTTAGGAAGAAGCCTTGGAAAGATTTGTGAAAGCAACTGAGAAAAGGAGTGAGGAGAGTGATAAGAGATTTAATCAATTGGAGCTAAGTATACAAAGTCAGCATGCATCAATCAAAAATCTAGAAAATCAAATGGGACAAATGGCACAGGCATTGAATAACCGACCACTTGGAACACTTCCGAGCGACACTGAGAAAAACCCGGGCAGAGATGAGCATTGTAAGGCGGTAACCCTACGAAGTGGAAAAGAACTACCAGAGTCCATCACATATAAGGAAAAAGAGGACAAGGTATCAATTGAAACCGATGAAGTGGTGGAGACCGAAAAGCGTCAAGATGAGACCTTACAACAGAAAAATTCGGAACCAACCAATACAATGCCCCCCATACCGTATCCGTAGAGATTTCAGAAATCCAAGTTAGATAAGCAGTTCTCACGATTTTTGGATATCTTCAAGAAATTGCATATCAACATCCCCTTCGCCGAAGCGTTGGAACAAATGCCGAGTTACGCGAAGTTTATGAAGGAGGTTTTGTTAAAGAAGAGGAAATTGGGTGAATTTGAAACAGTAGCATTGACAGAGGAATGCAGTGCTATCATTCAGAATAAATTACCGCCAAAGCTCAAGGATCCAGGTAGCTTTAATATTCCGTGCGAGATTGGAAATCAATTTTCGGGATGAGCTTTATGCGATTTGGGGGCCAGTATAAATCTAATGCCATTATCCGTCTACAGCCAGTTCGGACTTCAGGCTCCACACCCAACAAATATCAGTATACAGGTTGCAGATAGGTCGGTTACATATCCACGAGGTATAGTTGAAGATGTGTTAGTAAAAGTGGATAAATTCATCTTCCCTGCGGATTTCTTTATTCTGGATTGTGAAGTGGACAGTGAAATCCCGATCATTCTTGGGCGTCCATTTTTCGCGACAGGAAGAACATTGATTTATGTTCAAAAAGGTGAATTGACAATGCGAGTTGAAGATCAACAGGTCACCTTTAACGTTTTCAAGTCAATGTCGTACCCAAAAGAAAAAGGTGAATGTATGCGGGTTGATATTATGGAGGAATTGGTGAATCATAAATTCAACATAACTTTTTCGGAGGACCCACTTGAATCAATTTTTCTCGGGGTAGATGACTATGGTATTGAAGAGGATATCGAATACGTCAAATGGCTAGACACACCATCAGTGTTTCGGAAAGGCAATCAATCCTTCGACACCATAGAGAGGCCCGAAGCGGAAGGTAAAAATTTTAAACCATCAATAGAAGAGCCACCAGTGCTAGAGTTAAAGCCATTACCATCCCATCTGCAATATGCTTACCTGGGCAAAGACGATACCCTACCAGTTATTGTTTCGACAGAATTGAATGATACGCAAAAGGAGAAACTACTACGTGTCTTGCGAGAATTCAAAACAGCAATTGGGTGGACTATAGCGGACATTCGAGGTATTAACCCATCATTCTGTATGCATAAAATCTTAATGGAAGAAGGGGAAAAACCAACCATCGAGATGCAAAGAAGGCTAAACCCCATCATGAAGGAGGTGGCGAAAAAGGAGATTATAAAGTGGTTGGATGTTGGCATTATTTACCCGATCTCAGATAGTTCATGGGTGAGTCCTGTACAATGCGTACCAAAGAAAGGGGGTATGATAGTGGTGAAGAATGAGGCGAATGAGCTCATCCCTACTCGAACAGTTACAGGATGGAGAGTATGAATTGACTACCGTAAGCTAAATAAAGCCACACGCAAGGATCACTTCCCCTTGCCATTTATTGATCAGATGTTGGATAGGTTAGCGGGACATCAGTTCTATTGTCTCTTGGATGGTTATTCCGGATATAATCAAATTACTATAGCACCGGAGGATCAAGAGAAAATGACATTCACATGCCCATACGGTACGTTTGCATTTCGGCGAATGTCTTTTGGTTTATGCAATGCACCAGCAACCTTTCAGCGATGCATGATGGCAATCTTCTCCGATATGGTCGAGAAAAATTTAGAGGTATTTATGGATGATTTTTCTGTGTTCGGTGATAGCTTTGATTTGTGCCTGAAAAATCTAAATTTAGTGTTGAAACGGTGCGTGGAGACTAATCTAGTTCTTAATTAGGAAAAATGCCACTTTATGGTGAAGGAAGGGATTATTCTCGGGCATAGGGTTTCTGCAGCAGGATTAGAGGTGGATAAAGCGAAGATTGAGACTATTGAGAAATTACCACCTCCATCATCTGTGAAAGGAATTCGGAGCTTCTTGGGACATGCGGGTTTCTACAGACGTTTCATCAAAGATTTTTCAAAAATTTCAAAACCTTTGTGTTCCTTGTTAGAGAAAGATGTGCCCTTCAAAATAGATCAGTCATGTATCGAGGCATTCACAATTTTAAAAAAGAAGTTAGTATCTGCTCCAATCATTGTCGCACCCGATTGGTCTCTACCATTCGAATTGATGTGCGACGCCAGCGACTATGCAGTGGGAGCAGTTTTGGGTCAACGGCACGACAAAATTTTCCATACAATCTATTACTCAAGCAAGACGTTGACAGATGCTCAGTTGAACTACACAACCACCGAAAAGGAACTACTTGCAGTTGTGTTCGCCTTTGACAAATTTAGAGCATACCTCATCGGAACCAAGGTCATTGTCTACACGGATCATTCTGCAATCAAATATTTGATCGAGAAGAAGGATGCCAAACCGAGGTTGATACGGTGGGTGTTATTGCTTCAAGAATTTGATTTGGAGATTCGGGATAGAAAGGGTACAGAAAATCAAGTAGCGGATCATCTTTCGCGATTGGAAAATGATGAGGTGCAAAGAAAAGATAATGCATTGATTAACGAGAAATTTTCAGACGAACAACTTCTCCGAGTAACCACAACACTGCCTTGGTATGCTGATTATGTGAACTATGTGGTTGCTAAGGTGTTACCACCGGAGTTGAACTCACAACAACGAAACAAATTCCTCCATGACGTGAAGAAGTACTATTGGGATGAACCATTCTTGTTTAAAGCCTGCGCGGATCAAATGATTAGACGTTGTGTGCCACATGAAGAGATGGACAGTATCTTGGGTCATTGCCACTCATCCGATTATGGAGGTCATTATTCCGGTGATCGAACTGCGGCGAAGGTGTTACAATCAGGATTCTACTGGCCTTCGTTATTCAAGGATGCATATCTCTATGTGCTAAAGTGTGATCGATGTCAACGCGTAGGTAATATCTCCAAGCGAAATGAAATGCCACTCAACTCTATATTGGAGGTGGAGCTGTTCGACGTCTGGGGAATCGATTTCATGGGACCATTTCCCTCATCTTTTAATAATCAGTATATTTTGTTGGCGGTGGATTATGTGTCCAAATGGATAGAAGCCGCAGCTTTTCCCACAAATGATGCCAACGTCGTTCTTTGATTCTTAAAGAAAAATATCTTCACGCGATTTGGAACTCCACGGGCAATAATAAGTGATGAGGGAACGCATTTCTGTAACAAACAGTTCACAAAATTATTGGTGAAGTATGGGGTTCATCATAAAATAGCAGCTGCGTATCATCCCCAAACTAATGGCCAAGCTGAGGTCTCCAATAGGGAGGTTAAGAGGATTCTGGAAAAGGTGGTCAATCCGTCACGAAAAGATTGGTCTTTACGTCTTGACGATGCTCTATGGGCATATCGTACAGCATACAAGAATCTGATCGGTATGTCACCTTATCGAATGGTTTACGGAAAGGCATGCCACCTCCCAGTCGAGTTAGAGCATAGTGCACACTGGGCCATTCGGAAGCTAAATTTTGATGAACAAGCAGCATGTGAGAAAAGGTTACTGCAGTTGAACGAGATAGATGAACTTCATTTCAACGCTTATGAAAACGTAAAACTCTACAAGGAGAAGGTCAAAGCATGGCATGATAAGAAAATTCTCGATAAAACATTTGAACCGGGCCAACAAGTCTTGCTTTTCAACTCGAGATTGCGTTTATTTCCTGGGAAACTAAAATCACGTTGGTCAGGTCCTTTTACAGTCGTGTCTGTTGCACCACACGGTAACATCGAGATTGAAAAACCAAATTCAAATTGCCCATTCAAGGTTAACGGTCAAAGACTCAAACATTATTGGAGTGGGCCCATTGAATGTCAAATTACGGTCATGAACCTCTCCGACTTAGTGGAAAATTGAACACACCAGCAAAGTCGGGCCGACGACAGTAAACCAAGCGCTTATTGGGAGGCAACCCAATCATTTTCCTTTTTTATTTTATTTTATTTTTATTTTGATTCTTGAACTTATACGTTGTGGGGAACAAGAGCCCCGGCGTTAGCCCAATTCAGAAGCCACTGACTATGAGTGCCCCGGCGCTGTCTCTAAGGGAAATTCTAGCGCCCCGACGCTAGCCCCATCCACGAGCTACTGACCATTAGCGCCTCGGCTCTCAACTTATGCTACAACACAGCGCCCCAGCGCTATGCACTTCATGACCCTTCTGACCTCTAGCGCCCCGGCGCTGTCTGCCTATGCTATTTCTGTGCCCCGGCGCTGAGGTCCAGAATTGACAATCCAGGCTAGCGCCTCGGCGCTGATTCCTAGCATATTTTGAGCACCCCGGCGCTGCGGCTGCGTCCCAAACTCCTAATTGAACTTAAATACCGGACGGTTAAAATTCTTTTCTAATTCAACTTCTCTCCTCTATTAATTCCATGCCACAAGCCTCCCTTACCTTCACAGGATAGTTGAATAATGTTAATACCAATTTCATAATTAAGATCAGATAGATACGATCCATTGTTCTCATTTGTTCCATAAATTTCATCTTTCTCATTCAATTGCAACAAGATCTAACCAGGTATGTCTTGAATTATATTTGATCTTTGGGGAAAAAAGCTATCTACGGATATGGTTGGTATGTACATATTCTACTAAATTTATATCTTTTTACACCAACATCGAAGAATGTCACTCTCCTGATCTTGACTATATTATACGACACATATGTGTTAATTCTTAAATTGGGAGCATATGTTACTATAAATGTTTGACTGATAGGGATGCATGGCACACCCACAAGGTGTTTGATAATTTGCCCGAGTCATTAATCTTGTCCACATGCACACATATCACCATGTTTTCGCACTATCATTCTGGACCTTCATGCCACCACAATGATTTCAATCTACTGTAGCACATAGCTATCATTGCACATAGTCACTTAGAGTGGGGGGAATTACACTATTTCGATACATGTATGTCTCTTATTGCACTCCATAGCAATTCTTGCGGACATTTCCTGTGTGGCTTGCGTTCATTCTCGAAACTGAATAATCCCTGACTCCGATTGATACTATTGTGCATGTTGTTACGTTTTTGTGTCAAGTATCATCCCCACTAATGTAGTCAAATTCGACATATATTTTAAAGTTTGGGGGTAAAGTCATACCTAAGTTTATCCAAATTCCAATTCTATTCGATGCTAATACATAAATATGCTTGTAATTGCAGAATTTTTGGCATGGCATCCAAACGCCAGCGTGGTGAAGGGTCAGGGACCGCCTCAACTCCACATCTGTGATTTGACTGCCGCCATTTTGTCAGTCATGCGGCTCGGGAAAGATACAATCGAATGGCTACTCGGTCATTGGTTCCGGAGCATGGGTTGAGACTGGATCAATCAAAGTATGGCGACATGGCAGTCATGATAGCTGAGAGGAAGTGGTTCATACTTACCGAGCAGCCCGAACTAGCCGTAATAACAGTGGTGAAAGAATTTTACGCCAACGTGCCCGAACATGATCACTATACGGTATTTGTAAGGGGCAAAACAATGGAAATTGGCGAAGAGGACTTCAATGAGTGTTATCAACTGCTAGTTGAGGATTTTCATGATGAGTATGCTGGTCTTATGAGTGATGGATCGGACTATGAGCAGATAATACGTGAACTTTGTCAGCCGGGCACCACATGGACCGTACATGAATGCGAAAACATGACTTTCCCACTATCGAATCTCAGCTTATATGGGAAGGCATGGTATGCGTTCATTTGCGCAAAACTCATGCCATGTACCCATGTGAGTCATGTTACTCGGGAACGTGCAGTCCTTCTATACTCAATCATCAAAGGCTATAAAATTAATGTGGGACATCTCATTTTGCAATCTGTCCTTCGAGCATCTCGTGGAAGTACCACTGGAGGGTTACCACATCCGTCTCTCATCTGAGTTTTGTGTGCCAAGTTCGGCGTCAAATGGAAGTCCGACGAGATGATACAAAAGCCCATGCCAGTGCTGGACCACAAGTTGATAAGTAGATACAAAGTGTGGACAGGTGGGGCAAATCACCCTAGGGGATTGGGTTTCATAATTCCCCAAGTTGCACCTGCACAAGACCCACCACCTCAGGCTCCACCTACTTATAGCCCATCTACAGCAGCTCATCGTGGTGTGGTCCCCGAAGCTGTCGAGTGGGAGATAGATGGCTGGTTTTACAACATGGAATCCCAGAATGTGCGCTTGTCGGAATGTCAAGACGTGATTTTCAAATTTTTAGTTGACCAATTTGCTGCACAGAATGCACTGACCGTCTAATCACATTCGGGCGTTCAACTTAGCCATTTCCCAACTACTCCTGTTCTCCCTGTATTTCCCCCTTCCGATCAAGAGATGAGAGAGGATGATGATGCACCACCTGAAGAATAAGCTCGTCAGGGAAGTTCTCTATATTATTTTGTTATATTTTTCGCATGAGGACATTGCTCTAGATTAGTTTGGGGGTAGTTAAGTTTTATTTTCAAATTTCTAGTTTGTTATTAGTTTGTGGATTTGGATTGTTATTGTTAGTTAATTATTGCATTTAGGATTGCATAATAATTCTGGCGTTTGCTAGTGCGTTTATTCGGGGGCCAATGATGAAATTAGAATTGCATGAACAAGTCTAGTAAGGATTGTTGAGTCAGTGATATGATTTTCTGGACATAATTTGAATCTCTATCTGTTTGACACTGATATTATAGGTTAACACTTTGAAAAACGACCATGTTGGCTATGATAGTTTAAATGGTTAGATAATAGAGTTCTAAAGGATGATTGCTAGTGAAATGAAAAGACAAGTTGAATAGCTAGTGAAGACTAAATTTATACATAAACTCGAGTTTGGGGGAAAATATTTGGAATATATAAGCTGATTCAAAAAAAAACACCGTTGCGTGCTTGTCTAGTTTTATGGCCTTTGTTACTTGAGCAAGTAAGCCCGAGGGGACTGTCTCTACACCTAGCGCCCTAAGGTCTTAATGGCTTGGGAGTCGTTGGTTGAAAGTTCGTTAAGGTAGCATTGAAAAGCCTAAGGGAATAAGACAATGCATAGTCATGAGAGAAAAAAATTAGTAATAATAATAAAGCGGGAAAAGTGCAAAATGCCCCCGTCAGAAAAAAAATATTAAGCATAAGTATTTCATGTTGACCCCTGAATTTTGGTGATTGTTTAATTTCAGTTGAATCTAGTTTATTTGATGAACTCTTGAGTAGAACTGTATGAAGCTTTTTATAAACTTTATTATTTTTCAAAGTTTTGATTTTCATTAGTTAGCATGGTTGTTGAACACACACTCACAATATCAGTAATAACATATTTGGATTGGTTAATTGTTGGGATATCATTGATCTGTGTTCACAAGATGTATTAGCATGTTTTTGTGATTTTGCTGAGGCCTATGGATATACGTAAGCTATTGGATGCTGGAATTATGTTCATTTAGTTAGTTGCACTTGCATGAGTTGTTGTTTTTATATTGTTAGTATTGTTTTGTGTTTGTTGCTTGAGGACATGCAACGGTTTAAGTTTGGGGGTATTTGATGATTGGGTAATATACCCATAAATCGGATATACTTGGGTTTAAATTATTGTATTTTCGAGTCATTTAGGAATATTTTTACTGTGTTTATGTGTTGTATTGCAGATTCGGGAGCTGAGGAGACAAATTGGGGATTTAAGCTAATAAATGGCAAAGTTGTAATTTTTCAGAAGATAGCGCAGGGGCGCTGGGAAATGCACTACTAATAGCGCCGGGGCGCTGAGCCGTGGCTGGCTCTGACGTGGATCGCGCACGTGAGACAGGCGTGAACAACACTTTGACTATTAGTTTGACTTTGTTGGAGGAGTTTATGAGGAGTCTATTTGGATTAGGAGTTGTGGAGTTGGGGGAAGTACAAAAAATATAAATTGATTCTTTTTATTGAATTGGGGAGGAGGCTGGACATTGGGGAGATTAACGGAGGAATAAGAGCAGATCTGAAGGTTGAAAAATTGGAGTTCTTCTTCTTCTTTATTCTTTTAAATTGTTAACTCATTAAGGATGATTTATCAATTATTTGTAGTTTTTATTTTCGTCATGAACTAATTCCTTTTATTAAGATTCCAATGGAACCTATTATGGTTATGAGTTGATTATTTAATTTCACTACTAGAATTTTAAGCTACAGCGACCACATTTACCGACGGTTGGGACGGAACCCTCGCTATTAGGGTCTAGTGCGAGGATCATTGTATGGCCGTAGGAATAGATCACCCATCTTTCCCAAAAACATTTTACGGACTTATTTCCCCTAAAATCAGTATATTCTCAACCTACTTTTTCTTTCATCTCAAATAACTTCTCCATCTCCATTCTCCACCTTAAACATCTCTTTCTAAGTGAGAAAGAAAGGTGTGCCTTGCTCCTGCTCCTCCTCGCCGACTTCGTTTTACAGCTCCGACAATGGATATAATACCAGATCCATGACTCCAAATAGGACTCGAAGCGATTCGACGTATTCAAAAGGATATGGTGGTCGTACACCAGTTAATTTTCCTTTGTCAGCCACGAATTTTCGGTCGCTAGGTATTAATTTTAGATTTGATTGAATTAGTTTAAGATCTATTGACTTTTTTTCGGTTTGGTGGTTCAGGATCAGCTCTTGGGCTCGCATGGTGTCTGCACCAACGATTAAGCATCGGACTATTCTCGATTTTGAGACATCGGTGTTTAAGAAAGAGAAAATTTCTCTGGCAGGTCATGATGAGGTATTTTCCCCCCTTCTGCACTCGGTATTGATGTACATATAAATCTTCCTTACACGCTGTCTGTTTTTGTGATTTGTAGTATATTGTGAGGGGAGGAAGAGATTTGTATTGGTCGGGGATCTCAGGTACTAATGATCTATATGCTTCATACTAAAAGTATAATGTTTTGATAATGACTTCCATGTTTAAAAGTGAAATCCTTCTTTTTGTTTCATCATTTTATCTGTTTAAATTATTTATCATGTTCTCTGGATTGTTATTGGTGGCCATTTATTTCTTCTATGCCATGTTTACTTTGTATTCACAGCTACCAATGTTTACTAACAATACTCTTAACTATAAAGTTAGGGGATAGTCTTTAATTAATGGCATCAAGGGTTTAACTTTTTATGATTTTCATTTACAGGTCATGATGCGATTATTATGTATGTATGTATGTAAAAGAAACCCCACTAAGTGATTTTTTTAATGTAAGTACCTCATGGTTACAATTAGCTTCACCATATATATGCATATTTTTTGTTTATTGAGATGGAGAAATTTTACTCACACAACAAATGTTTAGCTGAAATGCCTAAGTTGAAGTTGTGGCTCTTTCTAGTTATGAAGAGAAGGAAGAACAATTTAAAGAGCAGGTATTCTTTAGACATGTTTGATTTTGTGTCAGTGACATTTTGGCAGCATTGGATAACGATCTTTATTTGTACTTTGTAGAATACAAGATGTACTTACCATGTTACTTGTTTTAGTGGAAGAGAATGTAAAAGAAATTGCAGTATAGCTAAAATTATCATGTTTATGATGTTTCATTATCAGCTAGGTTATTTAGTGATAATATTGTCTGTACCCGTGGACACCTTTTGAGTATTCTTTACCTGTCCAAAAGAAATGAAGAGGTTATATTATTCCACCTGTTAGCAGAAACCATAAAACTAAGTTGTTTCCTGGTAATAGTAATGAAAAGGTTATATTACCCCACCTGTTCTTGATTAAAGTGACCGTCTTTTGTAGCTGTCTACTCCTTAAAAGATGGTATGATCTGTAGACTATATTCCACCCAATTTTTGTTTAAATACATATCTTAATTGTATTGGCTACACTGCTCATCTAGTAAAGTAGAGTTGTCACATTAATATAGCTATTAGATGTGTGAATTCATTTTTAAAGAATAGTTCCTTTATTAATGTAGAATTTGTGATTTCTCTCATTAACTGAGCATAGACTTAACTTTAGATGTTGCTAATGTTTCTTATTTATAACACGCTATACAGTAGATATTTGTTAGTAATCCCATTATCATATCCTCAACAGGAAGGTACGCCATACAATTGTGCATGAATACTTAAATGCTTCCTAAATCTGTTAGTTTCTTTCTCAATTCATTATCATGGAACATAAGTTTATGTGTATTTTTTTTGCTAATTTATGCATTGTAACTTTTTGCAAGTTCATCTTTTGAATGTTGGTTGAGAACAGTCTCATTTTCACTTAGTCATGTAAACTTAGCATTCGGAATTGAATATGCTTTAGCGACGGCAAATTCTTTAATATTATGGTGATTATAGAGAAAGAGTCGGCAGACAGACAGTAGTGATGTTTTTCATAGCTTCATGGTTGATTGTTAGTCTTAATTTCAATGTACAACGCAACTGGGCTAAGACTGGTTAGTAGATATATATAATCCTATAAATATGCTGAGAACCTCAACTCATGTGGAAAGTCTCTCTATTGCTGGTGGTCTTTATCTCTCATTTGTCTTATTGTCTTGCACTTCTGCCACATGCGCACAACCATACATGCACTGCTTACATAGGTATTCGATGTAGCAATATTACAATGTGGCCGATAAAATAATATTTTTGACGAGTGTTGCTATAATGTTTTATTTTCCTTGTGATGTTCATAGTTATTAATGCATTTCTTCTCCTACCTTTTGTCTTATAATGTCCCTGGACTTTATCACCTGCTGCTTTCAGAACCTATGTTATAAAAGATGCCTCTTGAGTTAGTTCGTTCAATTATTTATTAGTTTGAATACTACAAATGAATATAATTGTAAATTTAGAGAGAAATGTGTAAATAATATATGTAGTATGCCAGATACCATAACTAGCAAATTCTATATGTCAGTTATAAGAAAATACTCGTATATTTGATATATAACATGTCTTACCAGTTTACAATATCATGGCTGCTTACTGTTATTTTTTTCTGACTTATTGAATCACTCTGTTTTAATTGTTGCATATGTTTCTTTTATGATGGTTACTTCTGTCCTACCCTTCACATTTCAGATGGAAACGTCAGAGAAATTTGCCCTACATTCTGCTTCATATTCATCTCAAAGGTTGCATATAAATGTAAGTTCAGCAACTAAAAATTGTGGAACATCTCATGCTGTTCGAATGTTTTCTTCAAAAAAACCACGTCAACCTCCAGCTTCTTCCGGAGGCTTCCAACCCTCTTCACGCTTGGGTCATGTCTCAACAACAAACTTAACACCTTTACTATATCAGTTTCCCACCAGCGAAGTAAGACCTTTGGTTTTCCAGTGGACTGCCTAGAAGTGATCTTGGAAGGGATTCTTGTTCATTAGCATTTCCTAGAGCAGAGAGACATCATTTTAGATTAGAGCAGAGAGACATCATTTTAGAGAGACATCATTAACGAGGTGGACAATATACTTGTTTGTGATGCTTGTAATGTTGTAATGTGAATGATTTTAAATGATGTAGATACTATTTTTTATATTTTATTTTATATTGTATTTGTGTTTGTTGAATAAATGTGCATTATTAATTATTTTTTTTAATATGAAAAGGCTATAGCGACGGTCATCGACCGTAGCTATAGTGTTCTATAAAACACATCCCTATAGCGACGGTCACCGAGCGTCGCTATAGACATCTATAGCTACGGTCATGACCGTAGCAATAACTCTCAGCGACTGTTAGTAAAGAGCAAATACACGATTTTGTCATGACCTATAGCTAGGGTCGGTGACCGTCGCTATAGGCCAAAAGACCGTCGCTATAGGCTTTACCGACGGGTTCTATGGCGACGGTCGGCGACCGTCGCTAAAACTTTTAGCGACGGTCTTTTGGCCTATGGCGACGGTCGGCGACCGTCGCTATAGGATGATTTTCTAGTAGTGTTTATTCCAATTATTTATGTTGAACTGAATTGTTCATCTTGCTTTGTGTTTATTGATTAATTATCTGGCCAATAATTACCGTGTTACTCTAGAAGGAATTGGGAAAGGAATTCTAGGGTTAGAACTGGGTAGGGTGACATGTGACTTAGTTATTTGCGGAGTGAATAATTAGGTTTGTGAATAGAATGAGAATATCTATTTGCCGCATGTAACATAAAAGGAATTGGGTTTGTAACGAGTTTAATTCAATTGTTTTGCATAGAGATATAGCAAAATTAATCTGGGTTAAATAGAAGGCAATTGATCACTCGAGAGAGGACTTTTGGCATTTGAGAATTCCTGTTAACAATTCAGTAGATATAATAATTGGAATAATTAGATAATTGATTTAATAATCATAATTGGGGAAATTGGAGTCTTAATTATCATTTATTTGCATTCAAATAATTATTAATTTGTTCTTTGTTTTCTTTTAGAATAATTTCTTGCTTTATTAAAATTAATTTTCTTAGTTTTAAAGAATCAAAATTTTCGGTTGTTTAAATAAAATTGAATTGATACAGTACTAGTAGTTGGAGTTTATTAATTGGAATTCTCTGAGGGATCGACACTCTAATTTATCACTATATTACTTGTTGATCGTGTATACTTGCATGTATTCATTGATTGCGAAATCAATCAACACCACTCCTCAGTGTGATAGCTTTACATTGCTCGTGATTTCCTCTTGGACTCTTTTCTGTATCGCTCCTGTTGTTCAGTGGTAACATAAGTTGTCCCATCTAATTTTCTAAATTCTTGATCGCTGCTACTTGTGTTTTCATTGCTGCCTCGTTCCCAGCTATATACTTCAATAACAGCTCTTCCAAATCTGTTTTTTTCTCTTCATGCGGAGCTGCTTGTTGATCCTGATTTTGAAACCCCGGGGGATAAGATGGTCGTGGAGCTTGTTAATTTTGAATGTTACCCCCACAAAAAATTCAGATGATTCCTATTCCCCGAATTATAGGCATTCTGATACATGTTCTGTGGGACTCTATTATAGCTACCTACAAATTGAACTGCTGTAGGGTTAATGACATATTACTTGGTAGGATGCTCCCTACCACACAACTAACAAACAAATGCAGTATGTTGTGTTTGTGCACCTGTTAGAGCATCCATTTTCTTTGACAACGCTGAAATTTATGCCGCTAATGCTGTTACCCCGTCTACCTCTAACATCCCAGCTACCTTAGGATGTGTCATTCTCACTGTAGGCCACTGTTAGTTGTTAGCTACCATTGTTTCTATCAGATCATACGCCTCCTCGTAGCTCTTAGCCATGAAAGCTCCACCTGAAGCTACATCAATGCTTGTCCTGAGATTCCCAATCAATCTGTTGTAGAACGTGTTCATCTGCAACCATTTAGGTAATCCATGATGTGGGCACTTTCTGAGTAATTCCTTGTACCTTTCCCATGCCTCATATAATGATTCCCCACACAGCTGTTCAAACATCGTAATCTTGTTTCTCAACTTAGCGGTCTTGGCTGGTGGAAAGAACTTAGCCAGGAACTTCTAAGCAAGGTCATCCCATGTAGTAATCGACCCTGGCGGTAGAGAGTGTAACCAACTTTTCGCTTTATCTCGCAGTGTGAACGGGAACAAGTGAAGTCTGACTACATCATCTGACACTCCATTTTATCTGAAGGTGTCAAATATTTTCAGAAATCTAATCAAGTGCTCATTCGGATCGTCATTGGCTAATCCCCCAAACTGCACTGAGTTGTGATGCCCCCAAATTCGGGTATCTTCCAACTCAATAGATGGTGCTACACGGTACTCATAACTATATATTCATTCCATTGAAACAACACCAAAATGAGTGTATTAACTACATTCTTATTATAATAATAATAAATCCTTTTCCAGGTTCGGAAACCGAATACATTCTTCATTGTTCATAAGTATAATACATGCAAACATACAAGTTTATTACAGGATAACTAGTTATCCATCTTAGCCTTGCCTTTATCTTTCTTAGAACCCTCAGTTCGTTCGACCTTAATTGCAATTATATAATTCAAGCAAGAAGTGAGCATAACTAGCTCAGCAAGTCTAGCAATGTATAATATAAATACCACGTCGAGAATCATATGATTATTCTTTAATAACTGAACAAATAGCTATGAAGTACTATAAAACATTGTATAGCACTTTTCATTCTCTTAAAACAATTTCAAAGTACATTCAGTAACTTAGGATTTCTGAGTAGGTTGAAAGACCATGAACATTCTCTTTAGTTTTCATTCATGAAAAAAGACAACCCGACACTAAGACTGTAAGTCCGATATAACTTAAGAGCACTTCTAGGTGATCAGCTGTGACGCCCCCAAAATAGGTATACATCACCTATTCTGAGTCGTCAACTACATGGTATAAAATACAAATAAAACTTAATTATACAACTGTCGTGTAAAATACAACAAAACAAAAGCTGTGAGTTTAAATACAACACTTTCTTCTAAACAGGATTCAAACTCAAAATAAGTTCTCAATACATTTATTTTCACACTATTTCATAGAATAGTGAGGACTACTAATGCTATCCTCTGAATCGTCACTCCGTTCCCCGACTAGTCCCCGCTACGTTCTCATTTCCTGAAGAGAACAATGAAAGCAAAAGGGTGAGCTCAACTAGCCTAGTAAGAAATGTTATGACTAAGATAATGCAGAATAAATTATCGTTAGCCTTCAACAATGTTAAACTGATAAAATATAACAAACATCAAGTTTAATTGCAGCGGAACAAATAATCCATTAAAAGAGTCAAGTAGAGAATAAAATTTACTATCTTTTATGATTTAAAAGGTTTTTCATCACTTTTATCGCTGAGACTCAGCTTAATAAATAATCCACATCATCCCTGCATTACGGCCAAGGATATTCATTAGTATCACAACCACAAATTATCCATGCATCACAGCCAAAGATATTCGTGTATTCATCAATGGTCATGATCATGCCAACAACAGTCCATCAATGCACTATGGGTCAATGAGAACTTTTACCACATCATTTGTAACATTACGGTCATGATTACACCGAATAATCACTGGTTATAATCATACCAAGTCTATTTATGCACTACATGCCATAGATGACTTTCAACAAAATATAAACATGAGGATGATGACAATGATATAAGAATTCAATAAAACAAGTTCAAGAATTAATTAATCCAAGAACCAATAACGTCCAAATTGTCAACATGATACTGCTTTGTGCAGTAAAATTCAAGAATGCTCAGAAGAATATTTCCATAAAAATATACTGGATGAAGCGCAAATATCAAGGATATTCCACTAATTTCATGGAGTATAAAAGCCAAAACTTTAACCAACTGAGTATAATAAAGAATGGAATAACAAAATAAATCATCAGGCATGCGATGGACCGCACAGACAGGTTATTCTAACAGAATAATAAATAACGGAACCAGGTCATGCGTAAACACACTGACAGGATATTCCGACAGAATAATAAATAATGGAACCAAGTCCGGCGTAAACGCACAGACATGATATTCTGACAGAATAATAGATAATGGAACCAGGTCCGGTGTAAACGCACAGACAGGATATTCCGACAGAATAATAGATAATGGAACCAGGTCCGGCGTAAACGCACAGACAGGATATTCTGACAGAATAATAAATAATGGAACCAGGTCCGGCGTAAACGCACAGACATGATGTTCCAACAGAATAATAAAGAATGGAATAACAGAAGAATTTCACCAAGTATTGGGTAGCCCGCGTATACAGGTTATTCCAACAGAATAATAAATAATGGAATAACAGAAGTTCTCTTCATGAATACAAAAGAAATAATACCCCTTACCTTAAGAAGAAGAATACTGGATATATGACTAGTGCAGTAGCAGAATACTTTTCTTCTTTCTCTCTATAACTTCTTTCTCTAGAGTTTCAGTGAATTCGTAAGAAATAATGAAGGAATGAGCTTCTATTTATAGAAGAATGGACTGCATAGTAACTAATTCATAAACGGTCCAGATTGATTTACTTTAATCTAACGGTCCATTTTTGAAGCAAAATCTTTTAAATAAAATATAATATATTCTATTTATAATCTAATAAAACGAATAACTTTATAAAAGATTTTACTATGCAAATACTATGCGGGCACTATGCAAACACTATACATAATAAAATATAATATATTCTAATTATTGTCTAATAAAATAGATAACTTTATAAAAGTATTCTGTTTTATATTAAAAGATTTTACTATTAGCCTAATAAAACGAATAACTTTATAAAAGTATTATGTTTTATATAAAAAGTTTTTCTGTTTTATTACATTAATAATACCAATAAAACAAAACTGAGTGACTTATCACGTAAGCATCAATAATCAATACCGTGTGCTAATATGCAACCATGCGTATTACTGTACTTTTACTACCGAGTAGTTCAACATTATTAATGGTAAAACTTCCGCCGTTATTTTCATAAAGTATTTTTGTCATTTTTTCAATCCGACAATAATTTCGTTGTGGGGTCCACCAATGATTGTGTCGTCGTACGAATATTCTCTGTTAAAACGAATATTCCCCGACCAATCGAATATTTTATAGCAACTTACGTACTTCGCAAAATTTATAAATATTACCCACAACTATAACATTATATCAATTTCACTCCATAATATTCAAAAATAATATTTATAGAAAATTCATCTTTATTTATAAAAGTTGGGGTCTTACAACCTCCCCTTCTTATGAAATTTCGCCCTCGAAATTAGGGTACGTACCTGGTATATCGAAGAGGTAAGGATACCTTGACTTTATTTCAGATTCTAACTCCCAGGTCATTTTCTCAACATCGTGGTTTCTTCACAAAATTTTGACTTGAGGTATAACCTTGGAGCGTACAATATGTTCCTTCTTATCCAAGATTTGGACAAGAACCTCTTCATATGTTAAATCTTCCGCTATTTCGTCCGGTTCTAACTCAATAATGTGGTTCGGGTCTTCCATATATTTATGTAACATGGATATGTAAAAAATATTATGAACATGAGACATACTTGGCGGTAAAGCGAGTCTATAGGCCACAGTTCCTACTCAATTGAGGATTAAAAATGGGCCAATGAATTGAGGATTGAGCTTTCCTCTCTTTCCAAATCTCGTAACTTCTTTCCACGGATCTACTCGTAACAACACATGATCTCCTATATCAAATTCCACGTCCTTTCGATGAAGATCAGCATACCTCTTTTGTCGATCTTGTGTGATTTTTATACGTTGTCGGATCGTTTGAATCTTTTTCGTAGTCATACGTACCAACTCTGGTCCTAACAACGTTGCTTCACCCACCTCATCCCAGCATACTGGAGAACGACACTTTCTTCCATACAACGCCTCGAATGGAGTCATGCCTATACTTGCTTGATAACTGTTGTTGTAGGAGAATTCCACTAATGGAAAGAACTTATCCAAACTTCCCTTGAAGTCAAGGACACAAAGTCTTAATAGATCTTTAAGTGTTTGAATAGTCCTCTCTGATTGTCCAACCGTCTGGGGATGATATGCAGAACTAAATCATAAATCTGTGCCCAGAGCTTTCTGCAAATTGACCCAAAATCATGAAGTGAATCTTGGGTCTCGATCAGAAACTATGGATACTGGAATACCATGCAGTTTTACAATCTCATTTATGTATATATGAGCAAGACATTCAAGTATATAAGTTTCTCGTATTAGTAAGAAATGAGCAGACTTTGTCAATCTATCAACAATGACCCAAATTGCATCAATGCCTTGAGAAACCTTGGGAAGACCAGTAACGAAATCCATGGTAATGTGTTCCCACTTCCATTCTAGAATTTCAAGTGGTTGCAATAGACCTTTTGGTTCTTGATGCTCCGCTTTGACTCGTTGACAAGTTAGACACCTTGAGATAAACATCGCTATCTCTCTCTTCATATTGCTCCACCAAAATGTATGACGAAGATCACGATACATTTTGGTATTCCCAGGATGGATTACAAACGGTGTGTTGTGCGCCTCCATCATGATTTTATACTTTAAATCAGGGTCGTTAGGAACACAAAGTCTGGAGTTGACTCGAAGTATTCCTTCTTCATCGATTCTTGCATCCGGCATAGCACCTTATTGCACTTTCTTCCTCATACGCATCAGCTCCAGGTCTATAGCTTGAGCAGCCTTAACTTTATCAATTAAAGTCGATTCTACTCGTATATTCGCCATCATCACATAGGTCCCTGGAGTCTTTAACTCTATCTCCATCCTTTGCAAGTCATACAAAATGGGCCTTTGCGGTGACAATATCGTACTCGTACTTGCATATGATCTTCTACTCAATGCATCAGCTACCACGTTCGCTTTTCCAGGATGGTATTGGATGGTATGATCATAATCTTTCAACAGTTCCAGCCAACATCGTTGTCGCATGTTGAGTTCCTTTTGAGTGAAGAAATATTTGAGGCTTTTATGATCCGTAAAGATCTCCACTTTCTCCCCATACAAGTAATGCCTCCAAATTTTAAGTGCGAAGACAATAGCTGCCAACTCTAGATCATGAGTAAGATAATTCCTCTTATATTCTTTGAGTTGTCTTGAGGCATAGGCTATGACTTTTCCATGTTGCATGAGAACACATCCCAACCCTTTGCCCGAAGCATCACTATAGATGATAAATCCCTCCGAGCCAGATGGTATTGTCAGAACATGTGCTGAAATGAGCCTCCTCTTGAGTTCTTGAAAACTCTTCTCACATTCTTTGCTCAAACAGAACTTTGTATCTTTTCGAGTCAGCTGAGTTAATGGAGTAGCGATTCGAGAAAATCCTTCCACGAATCTTCGATAATAACCAGCTAAACCGAGAAAGCTACGTACTTCGATCACTGATTTAGGTTTCTCCCATCTTTGAATTACTTTAATCTTTGCCGGGTCAACAGATATTACATGACTTGATACTACGTGTACAAGGAATGCTAGCCAAAACTCGTATTTCTTCAACTTGGCATAAAGCTTGTATTCACGAAGCTTTTGGAGTGTCATCCTCAAGTGTTGCTCATGATCTTCATAGCTTTTGGAATAAATAAGGATGTCATCAATAAAGACGACCACAAAGTATTCCAAATATTCCTTGAATACTCAGTTCATCAAATCCATGAAGGCAGCAGGAGCATTAGTCAATCCAAAAGACATGACTAAGAATTCATAATGCCCGTACCGAGTTCTGAAGGCAGTCTTTGGAATATCCTCAGTTCTAACCTTCAGCTGATGATATCTAGAACGAAGATCGATTTTTAAAAAGAATTGTGCTCCTTGCAACTAGTCAAACAGGTCATCAATACGTGGCAATGGGCACCTATTTTTGATGGTGACATGATTCAACTCCCGATAATCAATACAAAGTCGCATACTCCCATCTTTCTTCTTTACGAATAGAACTGGATCACCCCAAGGAGAAGTACTAGGACAAATAAAGCCAATGTCTAACAATTCCTGCAGTTGGGTCTTTAACTCCTGAAGTTCAATAGGAGCCATTCGATATGGGGCTTTGGAAATGGGTTTTGTACCGGGTTTAAGGTCGATACAAAATTTAATTTCACGCTCTGGGGGTAGGCCAGGAAGTTCTTCGGGGAATACGTCAGGAAATTTATTAACAAAAGAAATATCATTCAAAACTGAAGTATTTTTATTTAGATCCGTGACATGAGCTAAGAAAGCTTGACATCCATTTTTCAATAAACGAATAGCTGTATGGCTTGAGATGACAGTGATTGATTTTAATGGTTTGGTTGTTTGAATTCGCATAATAGGTTGATTAGGAATATGAAAGCTAACAACCTTACGAAAACAATCAATTTTTGCATGATGAGTAGTTAACCAATTAATCCCTAGAATTACATCAAATGCAAGTATTTTCAATGAAATAAGATTGACAGGTAATGCGAGGGTACCAATTTAAACCAAACAAGACCTATAAACAGTGGATGTAATGAAGGTTTCTCCCAACGGAGTTTCCACAGATAAGTCAAAGTCTAATTTCTCCGAAGTCAAATTTAATCGTTAAGCGGAAATAGGAGAAATAAAAGAATGAGTTAGACCGGTATCAAATAAGGTATAGACTTCGCTAGAGTTTATGATAAGCTTACCCGTGATGACCTCATTCGGTTTCCTTGCTTTCTGGGAGGTCACAACAAACGCTCTCCCTTGCACTACCGGTTTTTACTTTTCTGGGACGTCCTTTGGTGCCTCCATCCTAGTTGAACTTGTCTTCGGTGAAAGACAAAATCGGGCTAGGTGACCTTCTCTTCCACAATTATAACATGCTTTGGATGGCATCGCACAGTTTGGACTGATGTGTACCTCCCCTCCGCATTTGAAGCATATGATCGGTGGTCGTTCTCCTTCCTTAACCACGGGTGCTGGTGCTGACGTCTTTCCATCATTATTGAATCTCCTCTTCTTGAAATGTCCATTCTTATTATTTTGGCCATGATTACCACTAAAGTGGTTACCATTTCTGGCATGTTGAATCCCTCCACGCTTGTTATCACCGCTTCGATGACTGCTTTCACTAGTATTATCATTTTGCATGTTGCTCTCTTTAGGTTGCGTTGACTCGTTATCGCGCTCCACTAACTGAGCCTTATTTACAACATTTGAATACAAACACAGTTTATGAGAAATAATATGTTGACGTATCTCCGGCTTCAAACCTCTTAAAAATATCCGCGTCATTCTCTCTTCATTATCCACCAAATGGGACGCAAACCGGGACAGCTCGACAAACTTAGCTTCGTACTGCGATACGGTCATATTATTCTGCTCCAACTTGATGAACTCTATCTCCTTCATGTGACGAATACTTTCGAGAAAGTACTTGTCATTGAACAGTTCTTGGAACTTCTCCCAAGACATCTTCAGTGTAGCAGGTTGAGTACACTTTACCGATTTCCACCAGTAATCTACCCCTCCTCGCAACATAAAGGTGGCAAAGGGAACCTTTTGCTCCTCGGCGCATCCCAAGACATCAAATATCTTGGTGATCTGCTTTATCCACGTTTCTGCCTTAAGTGGTTTTGGTTCTCCAATAAACTCCGGTGGTGGTCCCAGCTCCTTGAACTGTTTAGTAGTGTCTGTCCGTGAGTTTTCAATGTTTCCACCTACATTTTGGACAGGAGCTGCTCTCGTATGATGTTGCATGAATTGCATAAAGCCTCTGAACATTCCATCATTCATCATTTGGTCAGTGTTTTTATTTGCATGAGGATTATCGCCTTCTTGATGCACATTATCTTGATTATTGATATGTGGTGAATCAACGGTCACATGTGCTCCATTGCTATTCTCAACATTCTCGGATGTCATTTTCCAATACTGCCACAAAACAAGGATTAATTAGAATATCACATATTATTTCTATACTCTGACCGACCAATTAAATAACAAGTAAACTTAGGTAGGTCATACTAGCGAAGGAATTTCCCGTCTCTCCCCTCCTAGTTCTTATCCCACATCTCAGTCAGGGATCATATCCCTAAGCTTTGATACCAACTGTGACGCCCCCAAAATAGGTATACATCACCTATTCTGAGTCATCAACTACATGGTATAAAATACAAATAAAACTTAATTATACAACTGTCGTGTAAAATACGACAAAATATAAGTTGTGAGTCTAAATACAACACTTTCTTCTAAAAAGGATTCAAACTCAAAATAAGTTCTCAATATATTTATTTTCACACTATTTCATAGAATAGTGAGGACTACTAATGCTATCCTCTGAACAGTCACTCCGTTTTCTGACTAGTCCCCGCTACGTTCTCATTTCCAGAAGAGAACAATGAAAGCAAAAGGGTGAGCTCAACTAGCCCAGTAAGAAATATTATGTCTAAGATAATGAAGAATAAATTATCGTTAGCCTTCAATAGTGTTAAATTGATAAAATATAATAAACATCAAGTTTAACTGCAGCGGAACAAGCAATCCATTAAAAGCGTCAAGTAGAGAATAAAATCTACTATCTTTTATGATTTAAAAGGGTTTTCATCACTTTTATCGCTGAGACTCAGCTTAATAAATAATTCACATCATTCCTGCATTACGGCCAAGGATATTCATTAGTATCACAACCACAAATTATCCATGCATCACAGCCAAGGATATTCGTGTATTCATCAATGGTCATGATCATGCCAACAACTGTCCATCAATGCACTACGGGCCAATGAGGACTTTTACCACATCATTTGTAACATTACGGTCATGATTACACCGAATAATCCCTAGTAATAATCATACCATGTCCATCTATGCACTACATGCCATAGATGACTTTCAACAAAATATATACATGAGGATGATGACAATGATATAAGAATTCAATAAAACAAGTTCAAGAATTAATTAATCCAAGAACCAATAACGTCCAAATTGTCAACATGATACTGCTTTGTGCAGTAAAATTCAAGAATGCTCAGAAGAATATTTCCATAAAAATATACTGGATGAAGCACAAATATCAATGATATTCTACTAATTTCATGGAGTATAAAAGCCAAAACTTTAACCAAATGAGTATAATAAAGAATGTAATAACAAAAGAAATCACCAGGCATGCGATGGACCGCACAGACAGGTTATTCTAACAGAATAATAAATAACCAAACCAGGTCATGCGTAAACGCACTGACAGGATATTCTGACAGAATAGTAAATAACGGAACCAGGTCCGGCATAAATGCACAGACAGGATATTCCGACAGAATAATAGATAATGGAACCAGGTCCGGTGTAAACGCACAGACAGGATATTTTGACAGAATAATAAATAATGGAACAAGGTCCGGCGTAAACGTACAGACATGATGTTCCAACAGAATAATAAAGAATGGAATAACAGAAGAATTTCACCAAGTATAGGGTAGCCCGCGTATACAGGTTATTCCAACAGAATAATTGTGACACCCCCAAATTCGGGTTACCTGACCCCCGAGTTTGGTGCTCACGGTCCACAATATAAATAACATTTAACTACCCATTTAAATATAAATAGGATTATATCAGTCATTAACATAAGTTGTTAATACATAAGTCCCAGGTCCACTAACCTTAACATTACAGAAATACCCCTTTAGATATACAAAAAGGGTTTATAATACAATATAACATAATAATATTGTTCATTATAACTACTCCAACATCTAGCCTTTGCCTTTGATCTTCTTTGACCCGCTAGCCTCTTCGTTCCTAGCTGAAATATTTTATTTATAGCAAGGGTGAGAAGCAAGTTTGCCCCTCAACTTAAGACATACAATAAAGGTATATGAATAAACAAGAACAGACTATCTATTTTGATAGAATGAAACTAAAGTTCGGGGAACTTTGAAATAGCTAAAAAAATCGTTAATCAATAACAATTCTTCTTGTATTCTAGGAAACGCAATAATTTGATAATGAAAGAGTACAACGCTTTTAAAGTTTCTACGATATTCTATTGAATACTCAAGAATCAATTCTAAGCAATAACAAAGGGGAATAATTTCCAGATTTATGCTGAGTGATCCCACCAGATCTTAGAACTTATTTTCTCGGGTATCTATCAAAGATTTACTTTGATACATACGCAGGCGTATCAGATAACCATAAAGATTAAATCATACCCCTCTGCAAGTACTTAGAGCTGGCCAACTCCTTGTACCCTATATTATGCATAATACTTAACAGCGCGCAATGGTCGAATATACGACCCAAAATGTTCCCTTGATATAAAAGGTTGTTCTTCTCAGTCTCAGAATCAAGATTTTTGATTTAACAATGAAGTACTGTGATTTCAAATTCTATCTACTTATCGATCTAGCCGAAACAATTGGCATCGATCTATCAATAACAATTGATTTCTCTTCTCGTATTTGTCAAGTTCTAAAAATTATTCGTCTAGCCAATATAATTAGCTAAGACATTTCTCAATATAATTTGACAATAAACAGGAATTATCTGTACTGTCAATATTAGTTTCTGCAGATATAAATATCCAACAACAGTAATTCTACGAATATATATTTTCCGAATCAGTAATTTAATTTGAATTTTTATCATGCACTAACTATGAATAATCAATAATAAATTCTCTGGACATGGTATAATTATTGTGAAGACCCCAAACTCAGGTACTTGAAACCCGAACTCGATTCTTCACGATACCATTTCTATGAGCGGAATAATACTAATAATAATAACAATAATATAAATATCAAACTTAACTTACATTTATCAGAGTCTAATCCCAAGTACGTAACCTTTACTATATTCTTTACATGATATATAATACATATCATTATCTTAATACAGTCTAACTATTACAAAGGATAACATTAAACACGTTCTGTTTGCTTTCCTTTTTCACTTGTTCTTGTCTGAACCTTCGAGTTGTTCATGCTTAGCTGAAAACATTTAATTTAAGCAAGAATGAACATTTGAGTGCCCAACAAGTAATAGCAATATATATATATATATATATATATATATATATATATATATATATATATATATATATATATATATAAGCTGAAAGGATTTAAATGTTTTCTGTGTAATACCCTTCTACGACAAGTCAATAGTTGTGAAGTATTCTGAACCGATAAGAATAACATAACAACTCTCTTTCAAATTTTTGAAACTACATATTGACTATAACTAGGGTTATGCTGACATGTAATGAACATTGTTTTCATTTTTGATAAGGTTAGACAGAAATTCATCTGCAAACCGTCATAGCTTATGGGCACGAGGGTGTACATCCCATAGACCCTGTATTGATCAATACTACATTACAAGAACGATAGGATCGTTCACTCTGTTCCGCCTTGGGCGCATAAAAGTTTTCCCGTGTAGGGATGTTCATACTTGTCTGGGTTCTAAATCAAAGGCTTTATCTTGTTCAACAATAATCTATAATTCAATATATATGTATACGGGTAATTGACAAAGGTGTATCAACATGTGATGAAATACAATGATTATCCAAGTGGAGACACTTGTTTAACCATTTCTAGAAATTAACGAATAGAATATATATATATATATATATATATATATATATATATATATATATATATATATATATATATGAATTATCATATACTAACATGTTGATAATCAATGAGCTTATATAATATAAGGTTCATAATCTGTACAGTAATAATATAATTTAGAAACATTCTTACTCATGTCCATTGCATAAAGAAAATGCAAAGGTAAGATACTTGCCTAATGCGCTGCTTACAGTTCGTAACTTAGTTCTATCTTTATACAACACCTATCAGTAATAAGATCATTTGATCGGTTAGAATAACATACTATAACACATAGCATTGCTTATTGCAGTCAGCACATAACCTAATCACATTGTCACATATGTTCCACAACCATTGAATCACAAATAAACACATGTCTAACCAAATTATCTAAATCCAGATTAATTTCTGAAACATATCGGTGTACCGACAACTTTATCGGGTAATTATCGAGTCTAAGACTCTATCATGTAATTTCCACATATGTAAGTATCAATCCTATTATTTTTAAATGACTTATAATAATTTTTAAAATATTTATTATAATTTATCATGAATTTTCAAACACCAGAATCATTATTAAATGATTTAAATATTAAACAATTCTATTATCATTAATATTTAATTAATTTTAAACTATTAATGAAATCATTGCCAAAATATTAAAGTTGTTTATAATAACTCAAAATATTTTTAAAGTATTATTATCACCCTTAAATGATTTTTAAAAGAATTAAAATTATTTTTAAATAATTATCATTAATATTAATGTATTAATGTATTATTTATCAAATATTAAAAGTCATTATTTATAACTTAAAATATTTTTAATTCATTAATATCCTTATTAAATGATTTTTAAATAAATAAAACCATTTTAAAACTATTTATTTAATATAATTATTAAATAAACTTAATATCATTAATATTAAATTATTAATAAAATTATCCTTTAAATATTAAAAGTTATATTTTATAACTTAAAATATCTTTAAACACTTTATTTTCATTTTTAAATAATTTTTATAATATTAAAATCATTTTTAAACTAATTTATTTAATATAATTATTAAATAACCTTAATATCATTAATAATAAATAATTAACGAAATTTTTCTTTAAATATTGAAAGTTATATTTTATAACTTAAAATATTTTTAAACTTTTTATTTTCATTTAAAATAATTTTTCTAATATAAAAATCATATTTAAACTAATTTTTTTAATAAATCTAATATCATTAATATTAAAATATTAATATTTTTCATGACAAAATATCAAAAGTTATATTTATAACTTAAAAATACTTTTATAACTTTTAAATCATTTTTGTATGATTTATAAATCATTAATTCTATTTTTCATAATTTATTTAACACATTTATTAAATAACTTAATTACCATTAATATTAATTAATTAACGAAATTTCATCAAAAAATATTAAAAGTTATCAAAAAATAGCTTAAATTATTTTCTTATACCATAATATAATTTTAAATGATTTTTCATGTATTAAAATCATTTTTAAATAATTTATTTAATATTATATATAAATAAATTAAGTACTTTTTATATTCCAAAAATATTAAATATTTATGAAACATACACTAAATAATTAAAAACTATTTTTCAGAATTTAAAATAATTTTTAGGAATTTATTTGGTATTTTTCATAATTAAAAACTAATTAATACTAATTATTTAATAAAAATATAATTTTTATTTAGAAACTGTCGCTAAAGACCACCTATAGCGACAGAACCGTCGCTATAGGTGTTCTTCGTGTTCTTGAACTTAACCTAGAAATTCATGTGCAGTAACGAGTGTACTACTTTGACCGGCTCCAGGTCTTAGGTTATCACGATTCTGGGCTTGATAGTGTATGGGTATTGTAGCATAACTGTAAGTCTACCATTAACAATCGATATCATGGCCAGAACACAACAAATCAGAGAGTTATAAGCCCTCAAATCTCTTGTCAGAGTTGTTCTTCATTTCTGGGTTTTCCAGAAATGAAGAACAGTTCATACAGCCTTCTTTCGATCATCATAACTTGCTTCACAGGCCTTATTTATGAGATCTAATATGTTCAGTGCGTAGAAAACATGCAAGTGAACAAATATAACACATAACATAGATCTAAAAACAATAAACAAAGCAGATCTTGTTCGGTCAAACATTGTCAGAAAAATAGCTCATGAAGAAATCTTGGTTTTCCAGATTTAAGACAAAACAGCCGGTCAACCCTACTTTGACCGGAAATATCTTCTATTATAAACATGATCTAAATGTTATAGATGCATGGTCATGTACCCTACATGTCAGTATAAAAATGGAGTACAACAACATGGCCAGAAACCTTATCAGAATCCAGATCTAATGCTTACAAAACGTTGTCAGAAATTCTGGGTTTCTGGGTTTACCCAGATTTCCAGAATTCGTGATCGGTCAAACTCACTTTGACCGTTTATATCTTACGATCTAGGCACGATTTGACCCTATTTTCAGTTCAAGATCATAGTCCACACGACAAAGAACATATCCATAACATAAAACACACATAACACTTAACACACAAAGATCTAGAGGCACTGACATTCGTTGTCAGACCACTGTTTTAAAATTTTTCCAGATTTTGTAAATCATCAAATCCGAGCCTATAGATGTTATGGATATAACATCTATCAACCCAGATCATTGATTAACACCTTATACAACATGATTAAACATAAAATCACCAGATCTAACATAGCATACATGATTAAAATTTTGGCTTAGGTTTTATACCTTTCTTGAACAATTTCTTGATTCTGACTTTCTGATTTGTTATAGGTGTTAGTGGGGCTTTATTTTGTGACTGATTTAGCAAGGAAATCTGGAGGTTTTAGAGAGAGAGTCAAGGATGAGTATTGTGAGCAAAAGAGGCTTTAATGTAACATTTTTTTTCTCTCCTTGTCTATGTATGTGCTTGGATACAATGCATATAGATGAAATATATGGCTGATATGTTGTAGTTCTCAGCACATGGCTATCAAGAGTTGGTAAGCTACCACATATATGACAAGATTTACACTTCATCCTAATAAAGAATTGCAAAAGGGCAATTTGGTCTTTTGATTTATAATTTTAAGGGCAATCTTGACAATCTAATCTAACCCTTAGGGTTTAGGGTTTGAACCATTCTAGGAAAATTCTAGGATTTCCAAAATTAGGATTTAATAAAATAAATAACAATTTAGTTACCAAAAATATAAATTAGAGTTTAGTAAATATAATTAGTTTTCTAATTCAATTAATTGAACATTTGTGTTTGAAATTTACTAATCATAATTAAAATTAATCATTAAACAATTAGGATTTATAATTACTAATTAGGTTTTTAAAATTACTAATTAGGGTTTGCACAAAAATAAAAATAATATTAGTTTACACTTTTTTTTTTAAAATAAGGGTTTCTTAATCGTGCTTAATTTTCTAATTACATTATACACGAACATTATGATTTTAATGTCCACTAATAAGCATTAAGCTTGCAATTAACAATTAGGGTTACCAATTTAGCAAATTAGATTTACTAAGTATGAAATTAGGGTTTCTAGAAATTAAAATTTCTAAATAGTAATTAGGGTTTTTCTAATTAACCTTAAATTCTATAAGACGTAACATAATTCATTTAACACAATTACATAATAGTTTCTAACTCATAATTGAGTTTCAAATTAGGGTTTTTAATTACTAATTAGGGTCTTCTATAATTGACATTAACACTTACAATATAAATCATATACCACATAACACGCCTCGAATTTTCTATTTGAATTTCACAATAGGGTGAAATAAATTAATACTAGGGTTTGGTCATGACACAACATACTTGACCGACCATTGCCAGTCCACAAACATACACTACATATTTATAGCACTGAAAATTAAAATATAATATTATTATATTATTATTCTTATCCATTGATAAAAATCCAAAATTAGGATTTGGATTCCATATCTGATTTATTCTACATATTTAACCTTAATAATTAAGGTAAAATAATTAACTAAATAATCTGTACTATAATTCATATAATAATTATTATAATTATTCTAAAAATCACTTCATATATTATTTAAATAATATATGATTATATTTTCATGGAACATAGTTAATAAAAATATTTCTACTATAAATTAATTATTATAAGAATATACTTTATAAAAATCAATAATTCTAAAATAAAATTATTTATAAATATTTATGTAACAAATATAGTTTTATTTACCACATAAATATATATATATATTATCTTGTACAAATCCTCATCCTTAAAAAAAAATTATACGCAAAATTTCTTATTTATTTATATAGAAAATATCGGGTTGTTACATTCACCCTCCCTTATAAAGATTCCGTCCCCGGAATCACCATTTTAAAAACCTACACATACACAGTTACATAGTATACACAATCTTTGCGAGTAGATCTCGATCAAAATTGATCGAACTGATCTTTAACTATTCACATAAAGCTTGTCTTTTTGATTAAACGGAAATTTGATTCATAAAAGAACTCAAATTCCTCCTTCAAAATAATTTATAAAATAATATACTATATATAAGAAAATAATATTGATTAGAATAATACCTGGAGTTGCATCCCCGGCTGCCACGATATCTTGAACGGTCATACTGAAAACTCATGCGGTTGGTTCTGTTGGTTTGTTTGCTGAAGTCGGTCCCGTTGTCGCCAATGTCCTGGTGCCTTTTTTTCGTATTCGCATTCCTTGCCTCCCATCTCCTTCTTGGACAGTTTTCCACCTTATACTCCATTGATTCACACTTAAAACACCTACTGTACATTCTTGGATTGGGACAGTTGGGAGAGACACATCCCTTTTGTCCACACTTATAACACACAAACTTTCCCTTTATCTCCATTCCTTTTATCGTACAGGTGGCAAAAGCTATCTTTTGCCCCTTCGTTATCCCAGCTATCACAATTGCGTCACCAGGGTCAGTTGATCTTCCAATCCTGATAGTACAATGGCCTTGAAGTCTTTGACGTTCGTCGATCGATTACCTTGTTGATCTTTCTGTGACTGGTATTTTGTTCTGCATAGCTTGATCGTCCATATTCGCAAAATTCTGTATCGGTTCTGGTTGTCTTCTAGCTTTGTTGACAGGTTCTTCTGTCCGTGTATTTCGTTTTCATTTCCTTGGCGGCATTATCACAATTTATTCTTTATTCTAAGCCTTATCATATACGTATAATCATATAACACAAAACTTTCTATTCGTATATTCATGTACTCAAAATATTAGATTTTAAAAATTTGGTTTTCTGCATTAACCAGTACTCATATAATTAACTACTATCTTTATACCAACTCATTTTATTAATCCATATAAATTCATACTCATATCACTTGACATACCATAGCACATATTGCTTTAATCATCAACTATCCCTTTGTGACTTAAAAGTCGGGAATCGCTGACACAACTTATACAAAATTTGAAAAATATTACCTGATACAAATATACCTATCATATACATAACATAGAATCATATCTATTCAAGTAATACTAGTACTACTTATTTCTTACGCCTTCACTAAGGATCAATTGCTTAGTAATCTGCTTATTCCCATTATCCTCAATAATCTATTCACACCTAACTACACCTAGTTCGTCCAACCTTAACATACATTATGAGTTTAAGAACTCAACACTGATCACATATTCTTTAACTATACTTTACCTATCAGTTATACGATTGGTTCTGGGTCCGATAATATACTTTCCAAAATAACCACCTCATTGAGGTAGCTTTCAATGTGAGCCTCTATTTCAGCTATTGGCTTTGATATTGGCTCGGTTATGGAGGTTGACTTCTTCTTTACGATTTGAGGGTATCTTAATCCTTGTCTATCTGACATCTACACACAAACTATCTTGATTATCACTTAATATATACACACACAACAATTAATAGTTTTATATAAGTTATCTTTTATTTTGTTTGACGATGAATTTATTCAATTCATCTCTTTTTTTTTAAATTCTATATGAGTTATTTGTATTTTCAACGTTTCCCTCTATTCCAAGGTTATAGCCTAAGGTCTAACCCACCTAAGGTTTTTAACCCTAAGCTCTGATACCAACTTGTGAAGACCCCAAACTCAGGTCAGTTGGCAAAGTTGTACGTTAAAGAGATTGTTTCGAGACATGGAGTGCCAGTATCAATTATCTCAGATAGAGATCCGTGATTCACGTCAAACTTCTGGAATATAATACAAGAATGTATGGGAACAGAGTTAAGAATCAGTACGGCTTATCATCCACAAACAGATGACCAAAGCGAACGAACAATCCAGACATTCGAAGATACGCTGAGAGCATGCATCATAGACTTCAAAGGAAGCTGGGAAGAACATTTATAGTTGGTGGAATTCGCCTATAATAATAGTTACCACGTAAGCATCGGCATGCCGCCTTACGAAGCATTATATGGCAGAAAGTGCAGAACTCCACTGTGCTGGAATGAAGTCGGTGAACGCCAACTATTAGGACCAGAACTGGTACAACAAACTGTTGAGGTTGTCAAACTCATCAGGACAAGATTGGTAGCTGCTCAAGACAGACCGAAGAAGTATGCTGATCAACACAGACAAGATCGTGCATTCGACGTAGGAAATTACGTATTCCTAAAAGTTTCTCCTTGGAAGGGGAAAATTTGTTTCGATAAAAAGGGAAAGCTAAGCCCGAGGTTTATTGGGCCCTTTGAAGTGCTTCGAAGAGTTGGAGAAGTGGCTTACAAGGTAGCTTTACCTCCAGAGCTGGAAAACGTCCACAATATTTTTCATATTTCGGTGTTACGACTATATAAACCTGACTACAAGCACATGATCGAGTACGAACCATTGTAGTTTGATAAAGACTTGTCCTATGAAGAGACTCCTATCTAGATAGTTGACAGGAAAGAACAAGTGCTCAGGAATAAAGTTATACCTTCTGTGAAGGTGATATGGAGAAACCACAATGCTGAAAGAGCCACGTGGGAACTCGAAGATAAAATGATGAAAGATTACCCTGAGTTATTTGTATAGTCTGTATCTTCGATTCTAGGGACATAATCTTTGTAAGTAGGGAAGAATGTAACGAATGATTTGTTTGAGTTGTGATTCTAGGGACTGAATCCTTATTAGGAGGGAAGGATGCAACAATCCAGATTTTTAATTATAATTTTTGAAATATTTATTGAATTATATAAATATTTAATGGATGTGTTTATCGTTGAATAGATATTTGTTTGATTTAATTTGATTTGATTTGGTTAGTTATTTGTTAAATAAAAAATTAATGAGTAAAGAAAATTATTATTATATTAATATTTCAATTTGATGGTTAATTATTTGTATTGAGTTATATGATTAAATGAATTATTATATTATTCAATAAATCGTTATTTGAATTAATTAATTAAGTATGAAAAACTTAATTAAATAAAGTGTGACAAATAACTATATTATAAGGAGTTAGTGAAATAAATTAAAGGAGTTTAATTTAGTTTTGCCAAATAAGGCTTAAATATATTAAATGTTTATTTCTAAAAGGGTTTTGCCGAACAGAGCCTTATGGCTTTTGGATTTTTGAAATTTAAATTATTAATAAAATAAACTAAATAAATAAAATATAATTATAATATATACGTTATATGTTTTGTAACCGATGTTAATTATTATGCTTATTATGGCCATAGCCGTTTTTATGTTTACTCTGAGTTATCAGTTGGGTTACGCTTAGCCTAGTCTAATACTGAGAAAAGAAAAAGAAAAGTTCAGAGAGTTTTGAGAGAGTTTGAGAGAAAGACCAATCTGTGATTCCAAAGCAAACAAAGCAAGTTCTGAGTGTTAGCAAGTAGTTTCTAAAGCAACAAAAAGGTATGTTTAAAACCTTAACATTTATGTTTTACGTTATCATTTATATGTCTCTGTGTTCTTGAATTTCAGTGTATATAAGGTTTTTACAAAATTCTTAGTAAACCATGTTTCTATAATTAATTATGAAATCATGTGTTTTGGTAATAACTAGCATGTATATATGTATATATGTGTTGTATGCTAACTTACGTTCAAAGAGAAAGAGAATTTGGTTTATAATTGTGGAATTACAGTTTACTGTGTCAAGAAATATCAAATATGAAGTTTTTGGTTTTAAAACAGTGCTTTCAAAGATTTAGTGTTCTGATATTGTTGATTAGTTGTGTTGAAATTACTATATGCATGTTGAGTAATGTGTATGAGTAATTTATGTATGTTATACATGATGAATTAGTGTTAGAAATTAAGTTATAGATAGAAATTGGTTGTATTCTGTTCGTCTTGTTTGTTTCTGTAAGTTTTGGCGCCTCAGCGACAAAATCATAGCCCCAGCCCCGAAGTTTGCGCCGCAGTGCCAAAGACAGCGCTGCAGTGCCACTTCCACGCCACTGTAGTACGTTGATGTCGTGCCGTAGTGCCATGATCGCGCCGCAACGCGGCCCACAGTGTAAACTGTGGCACCATGGCGCCGGTTTGTAGTAGGTCCAAGAACAACTTTTGTTGTGCACAAAAGTCTGTAAATGTTAATGTAATGTAATATGATGATTTTTAAACAAATAATATTATTATTATGGTATTATAGTGCTAGGAACGAACATGTTATTAACACTTAACGAGTGTTGTTATTATTTATTGATAGAATTTGATTATATGATTTAGAATCAAAGCATACGTGATATAGAGATATAGAGTGTTGATAATGACTGGTTATGTCATGATGACATGTATATAGGATAATTGTGATTCGGATTAATTCGGTTTAGCCTACAAGCGAGGTAAGTTTTCCTAACTCTACACTTTTGTTGAGTAAATTACTGTCATTGAGCAAGTCTTCTAAACCTAAAACCTTCGTTGTACAAGTTTATTGTCATTGTTCAAGTTTACTTACCTTATCTTGATTATATTGATCAAAGTTATTCTTGTTGTTAACTTGTTTCGTTGAACAAGTTATTGTTTCTAGTTTGATTACGATTATGCAAGTTTTCCTAACTCAACACTTTCGTTGAGCTAGTTCTATTAATATATTGTGCAAGTTTTTCTAAACCTAAACTTGTTATTGTTCGCATGCAAGTATCTCATTCAAGTTATTACTTATTATGCATGTTTAATATTCAATTCTAAGATTTTAACCTTAGCTTAATGTTGTTCAAAGCAAGGTATGTTGTATTATTCAAATACTTATGCTATTAGCTTATTCCTATAGCATGACTTTAATTTACATTGTCGATTCAGTTATGATTATTCCATAGAATAACGTTATTACCTTTGTATTCAACTAATCCTTAGTTGATGACCATTGAATTCTAAATTACCTTGAAACGTATCCAAACCAAACTTACTTTGGTGCGGACTTGTACTCTAAATACTGAGATGAACAACCCTATTATTAGGGGTTTACGCTTAGCGTTGAAATGTTTATGCACAACACATTGTATGAAGGGCTGATCTCCCTAAGTACGTGGAGTCCTTATAGTCTTATGACTATTAGATTTTAAGTTGAAAGAGTACTTATAACTGTGGACATGGTTCGTGGTCATTAGACCCTCAGTTGTATATTTCAGAATGTTAATAGAACATATTGTTCAGTTCTATCCAGCCTATTATTTGGCAGTTGATGTAAAGTTTTATTTATTGTTATTCCAAGTGAGCCTTGTTTGCTCACTCTGGCTTATATAACCCTTACAACTAAAGTAGAGAAAGTCGACGTACCTAGTACCAGTAAAGGAAATGGAAAGATGAACAAGTACTGAAGACTTGTAATCATTTTGATATTTTATTATCAGACTTTAGTTTGAATGATTGTAATGAAGTTTATTTATTTTTCGTATTTGAATGATTGTATGTAAAGGTTAGATAACCTGGGAGATTTTTATTAATGTAATCCTTTATGGGAAGGTTTATTATTCAATTTTATTATGATTGGGTAGTTAGATATGAATGCTTGTATAAAATGAATACCAAATCCTGAGGGAATGAAGTACTCGAATTTGGGGGTGTCACAACCATGTCTTGGTATGCACCAGGAGCAGCGCGGCCACGCCACTCCTTAGTACAAACCAATTGTGGTGTTGGTGTAAAATCTAATTATGCACAATCACGCAAGTATACGTGTTCAACAAGCAATATAGAGTAAGTAGAGTATCGTTCCCACAGAGAATAGCAAGAAATTAATCCAAACAATTACCAATTTTATTAAATTAATTGAAATCAATGATTATATCTAATAAAAACTAAAATTACCGATCACTAAACACAACTTAGAAACCGAAATTTTAAGTAAATAATGGAGAATTAGGCTTACAACTTCACTTTTAAGTATCATTCCAATTATCACACCTTATTCCAGTTTAATTGACTATATCCGTTTATTAATCAAGAACACTCATGTAGAAATAGTCATCTCTTAATGCACTAATACCATATTAACTTAAATCCACAAATTAGATAGAATTATGACAAACACCCTAATTAACTAATTCACTATATCTCTATGTGAATTACAATCAAGAAGAGTTTAATTCCAAGTTCTTACCAGATTACATGTGATGCTAGGTATATCTCTATCCTAACATAAATCAAGATTCAATTCAATCACAGAATTCAAGAACACATGTTATTGTGACTAGGTCTAGACTCATACATCATCTCTCGAATCTATATAAATCCACAAAAAATTGGTGATCAAGCAATTCATAAATTAAGCACAAATCAGAATAGATAAATTGAATTAATAATTTGTTAAACTCAAATCAAGAATAATAACTATAACTCAACATTAAAGATCCATTGCAAGCCTAAAAAGTAATTTAGCTCATAATTAATGAGTTAAATACTAAATAAATAAAAGAAATCATCATCCCAATTACAAAAACTGAAATTAAAGAATAATAGTAATACACCACCCTTCTCGCCCTTTAATTCTGCAATCTTCGTGAATTCACCTCCTTCCTTTGTTCCTCCCAGATCTTATTCTCAGTTATGGCTCTCTAAGTGTATTCTCAATTGTTGGATGTCTCTGACACTCTCCCCCTTAGCATAAATTAATTCATTTCAGTTGAACCAAATCCAATTCTAATCCATCTCAAAGTCATCCTGTAGGAATTCTCATAAAAATCAAACTCCTAATTGAACCCAACAAGTTTTTAAACAAAGAACCCCAATTACTATGAAAAAACTTTCTTAACACACTCCTAATATGACCTTATTACATAAAGAAGTTATATCTCTCAACACAACCCAATTTCCAGCAAAACAAAACAGCCCAGCTTTTGACCCCTTCTGACTGACGCGCCCCGCGCCGTGTCATTCACTAAAGTGGCGTGGCCCGCGCTAGTACATCAGTATCTTCTCCGCCTGCAGCGCGCCCCGAGCCGTTCCTTTTGTTATCACGGCGCGCCCTGCGCTGGTAATGCAGTATGTCCAGATTTTACTTGAGCTTTCTTCCAATGCCAACATTTTGATGTGCTCACTTAATGTCCTACAACTAGAACAAACACACATCAAAAGCAACATGAAATACTCAAAAACTAACAATATATCAAGCTAAATAAAGATAAATTGTAGGTTAAAACCTACTCATCAGCCGCGCCAGTCTGCAGTAGGGTCAATTTTCTGCTGTTAGTCTGAGGGTGTTTGCAAGCTTATGTTGTTACCTTAACCTGTATTATATGACCAGTATGCTATCCAATGTGTTAAGAAGCATGCTAAATGATAAAATTGAATGTTTAATGAGTGATTATATACTTTCAAATGTTAAGTCCAAAAAGGTATTTGCAAACTATAAAGCAATGATTAAAAACTATGTTATTTGACTTCATGGTGTCTTATAAACTGATTTTTTGATGTAAGTACGCAAGGTGTGTGATGAAATATGTGAAGAGTATACAACTAAGTTGGACGTTTATATATGCGTTTAAACTTACATATTATGTATTGGTATACGTAACTAATGAATATCCTATACGTGTAACTATATTATGTTAGGATTCAAAGAGTGTTGGTAAGCTATACTTTGGTAAACTACGCTTAAGGCAAGTATCCAGACTCTCTTTTATATTGAGCAAGTTTCCTAACTTACAAAACTTTTGATTTGTGCAAGTTCTTGAATTTCGTTTGATTCATATATTGAATGCAAGTACTGGAACCCTACTCTTTATTGAGCATTACTTGAGCTTGTACTATTATTGATCGTACAAGTAAATCCTTGAAAGAATGATTTATTTCTCATGACTTAATACTTCGTAGTTTAGAAATTAAATTGTTTTGGAACCTTGATGCGGACTCTTATAATTGAGATGAACAACCCTCTTAGTAGGGAAATTATATATTTGTCGGGGAACCGACGTGCGCACATGAGAATGATTAAATGTTATGCATGATATAAGGTACTTTAGGCTGATCACCTATTGTAGTCGTTTTGTTGAATTATCAGTTTATTACTGTTAATTCTAGGAGAAGTTCACAGTCCTTAGCGACTGCTCAGTATTCATTACTTTGAAATCCTGAATTGATTAAGCATTGAATCTTATTGATATCATTCTGTTCGTAGAGATTATTGTTGAGAACCATTGATATTTTTTGTTATCCTTAAACTATCATTATTTTTGTACCCTTGAGAAGCTAAAACTATATTGAGCACCCTTATTGCTATATTACTTGCTGGGCAAAATTGTTGCTCATTCTTGCTTTCCCTAAAAACATTTCAATTAAGGCAGAGCAAGGCGGACCCTCAGGCACTGATAAGGGCAAGGGCAAAGCTACTGAGTAGCTTATATTTAGTGGAGATTATTCCATTCATGTAATGACATAATTTGTGTTATGTATTAGTTATATCTAAATTATGTTCAGTATTGGTTAAGGTATGTAAAAGATGTTTAAGTTACGAACCCTTGGACGAGAATAATTATATTATAACAATGTAATTTATTCTATTATTCCGTTGTGATGATTTTAGTATGTTATTAGAGTTAGTACGTGACAACCAAATTTGAGACAAATGTAGTCTGAATTTGGGGGTGTCACATTGACCAAACTGAAATTTCAATTTTCTGAAAATTCTAGAAAATTGAAGAATAGCTTTGACAAGTTGTTTTACCAGGTTAGATCTTGCTTATGTCACTACAAAAAAAATGATGATTTTGCAACAAATAGTTTTCATTGCTAAATGTGTGAAATTTCGTTGCCAAATGCCATTTGCAACAATTTTTCGGTCATTGCGCAATGAACGTTGCTAATTGTCTAGAAACGAATTTTTTTTTCATTGCAGAAAGTAATATATTTCGCAATGAAATTTTGTTTTCGTGTAAAATCATAAATCATTTAGAAATGAAATATTTTGTAGCAAATTTATTAAGAAATTGTTACTGAAAAAACAACTTTCGTTGCAAAATACGCCTAATTGGCAACAAAAAGAATCTTTTTATTTTCCAACGAAGATAAAATTCGTTGCATGTGATACACATTTGCCAATGAAATTTGTTGTTACTGAATAATATATAAATTGTTGCCTTAATTGGTTTTTGTTGCTAATTATGTACTTTTTGGTTGTGATAACCCGGGATTTCGAATAATCCGAATTTTACGAATATTTATTTTTTAATATTAATATTGATTATCAATTTTGTGACGAGTATCTATGATACGAGTCTCGAGAAGTGGTCAATTTGTGTATTGACTGAGAACATAAGAGTAGAGTTGTGCTTAATAGAGAATAGAAACCCTAACCCTAAGTCCAGATAGGGATTCGATAGAAAATATAATTAAAATAATTGTATTGATGAGTACGTGTTTGTACTGTTTAGAATTATTGATCAATGATTGATCGGGTAGGGTACAATATTAGCAAACCATAATAAGGGATTAGAAACCCTAATCTCAATATTAGAAACCCTAACGTACCGTTAGAAACCCTAATTAGAAGCAGGGAAACCCTAAATTTTAAATTTGAGAATCCTAAACCCTAATTAAGAAACCCTAATTCTAATTAGTAAGCCCTAAAGTGATTAGTAAACTTAATGTGTTTAGTAACCTTTAATATAATTAGGAAACACTAATTATTTTTTTAAAATCTTAATTTTCTATTTTAAAAATCCTAATTAAAAAATCCTAGAAAGTAATGTTGTAAAACCTAAGGATTGGAACCTTAGGATTAAACCCAAAGGGTTGAGTCAATTGACTAGAATGTCATTAAAATTTTATGATTAATGACCAAAATGCCCTTTTTGAATTTTTATTAGGTAACTTGCAAATCTTACCAAATTAAGAGTTGGTGACCAACTATTATTGACTTTGTGACTCATAAACTCCAGCCAATCAGTCCATTTCATCAGATCTTTGCAGTATATCATATTATATATAGATTAAAGAGAGAGAAAGTTCATGTATTTGCTCATTTTGCACCCAAGCTCTCAACAACTCTCTTTATCTCCAAAACCTCCGAATTTCTTAAGTGATTCAGTCACTAGATCACCCCTTAGAACACTAAGATCAGTTAAGGAGAGCTAAGATCAAAGATTGGACAACAGAGGTATAAACCCTAACTCACCATTTGATCTTGTATGTAAAGAAAATATTTGTGTTTGTGTTTAGATTCATGCTAGAGGATGTTATATGATGATCTATGATGATACATCATAGATTTATAGCATCAAAGGGCATTAAAATGATGTTTTTTAAAAACTGTCCAAGAACATTAAAAGTGGTATGACTAGCTAAAGTCAGAGCCCATAGATTCTTCTCTGTTTAAGATTTTTGTTGTTTTAAAGTTGTAATCTGTAGCTTGTCATGTGGTCTTTGATCTGGAAGTGGAATCACAACTATTGCATGTCCAGATCGTAAGTTATTAACGGTCAAAACCCGTTGACCGAGATTGACCGGGGTGATTTATTGGTAACCCGAAAATCCTAAACCCGTGTCTGACAACCTTTTGCAAGGCCCGTATCTGTTAAGTTATAAAAGGTTTGATTTTGTTGTTATATGCATGTTGTAGCCTGTAATATGGACTATAGATCCATGGCTTTAGATCGTTTAAATAATCAACAGATCGAACAGAGTGGACGGTCAAACTAGGCCATCCGGTCACGAAGCTGTTTTCTGGAAATTCCAGAAATCATTAGAACAAACCCTCTGACAGGGTTTGACCGAACCATAACTCGTGATTCTGTTATAGTCGAACTGAAATCATGATATGTAGTTCTTCCTTGACATATGTACTACAGGTCTGGACCATGAGAACACTTAACTAATGACTGAAGCACTTGATTAAGTGGGCTTGAAAGTGGCACCACGAACTGCCTGGGTTTCTGGGTTACCCAGAAAACCCAGGAACACTCTGACAATGACTTTGGAGGATCAGATCTCTTTGTTGAGTCGTTGTATGACCTAGATTGTTGATGTTAATTGTAGTACTACGTGTATACTACAAGATCTGAGTTTTAGATTGGACAAAAACAAGACAGGCAGAAAATTAAACGTGGTCAAACGTTGACCCTTGAATACTGACTGTCAGTGTTCTTGAGGCTCAAAAATACTAACAACGACGGTTACTGTCGCTATAGCCTATAGCGATAGTTTTATTTATTTTATTTTCTAAATTTCAGAAAAATGATTAAAAATAGAAAATAAATTCTAAAAATTACAAAAATAGTTTTAAAAATTATTTAAAATTTTGAAAAATAACTTTTAATTATTTAGGATATTTTTAATTAATATTTATAATTATTTGAATATTAATTTATTTAATTAGTGTATTAAATAAATTAGAGGAAAATGATTTTAATATTATAAACATCATTTAAAAAAAGAATAAAGTGTTTAAAAATATTTTGAGTTATAAAATATAACTTTTTATATTTTTGAGTAATTTTCATTAATAATTTAATATTAATGATAATAGATTTATTTAATTATTATATTAAATAAATGAATTAAAAATAGTTTTATTGATTTAAAAATCATTTAAAAATGAGAAAAATAATTTTAAATTATTTTAAGTTATAATTAATGACTTTTAATATTTTTATGATAAATTCATTAATATTTAAATATTAATGGTGATGATTTAAAAATAATTTTAATTATATTAAAAATTATTTAAGTAGAATACTGATGATTTAAAAATATTTTTAAGTTACTAATAATAACTTTAATATTTTGACAAGTATGTCATTAATATTTTAATATTATTAAATATTAATGATGATAGAATTAATTAGTATTTAAATCATTTAAAAATGATTATAGTGTTTGAAAAATTATAATAATTGTTAGAAAATTATTAAAAGCTTTCGAAAATATTATAAATGATATATGATTTATCTAAAATAATATTGAAGCTTTGAGACCGAGTTTAAGTGACAATAAATGTGTAAATTATCGGATAAGGTGACCAAGACACCGAAATGAGACCCAAGTCCAACCAGACTGAACTAGTTAGACTTGATAAGTGTTTATATAGGTTATAAACACTAATGTGGCTATGTGGTAATGTGCCTAGGAGAATGATTGACTGTAAATTACAGTGATACGTGTTATAAATTATTTTTCTAATTGTGAGACCGATATTGTGATTATAGGTCTTGTGAACGCAATTAAGTATATTGTGTAGCAGTAATCAACTCGGAAGGCAAGTTTCCTTAACTCAACCTTGAGTTATACTTTTTAAATATTATGGTGGTTAATTATTGTTGATTAGACCATGTCTGAGAATTATAGTTGATTATTCGCAGTTAGTGCATGTTTATCAATTCAAATTGAATTATTAATTTTGAGAATATGATTGGGGAATAACTATTATTGGTTATTCACATCCGTAGAAGTTATTATTGATTGTAAATAGTACAGTTGATTTCTATCTATTGTAGAATCGTATTGAGAAATGTCTTAGCTAATTATTATGGCTAGACGAATATTTGTTAGAACTTGATAGGTTCGAGAAGAGAATTCAATTATTATTGATAGATCGATGCCAATCATTTCGGCTAGATCGAGAAAGTGATTTAGATATTAAAATTATTGTATTTCGTTGTTATAAATCAAATTCTGATTATAAGACTGAGAAGAATAACATTTTATACAAAGGGAGTATTTTTGGTCGTATATTCGGCCTTTGTGTGCGTGTAAGTATTTTGCATAATATAGGGTATAAGGAGTTGGCCGCTCTAAGTACTTGTAGAGCGGTATAATTTAATCTTTATGGTTACCTGATACACCTAGGCATATCAAAGTCTAATCTTTGATAGTTACTCGAGAAGAGAAGTTCAAGATCCAATGGATCGCTCAGCATAAATTTGGAAAATATTCTACTTTGTTATTGCATAGAATTGATTCTTGATTATTCATTAGAATATCGTAGAAACTTTGAAAGTGTTGTAATATTTCATTATCAAATTATTGTGTTGCATAGAATGCGAGAAGACTAGTTAGTTATTAAAGATTTATTCAGCTATTTCAAAGTTCCCTGAACTTTGGTGTTATTCTATCAAATTAGATAGTTTGTTATTTTTGTTTCTTATAAATTCATTATATGTCTTAACTTTCAGGGCAAATTTATTTCTCACCCTTGCTAAATAAAATATTTCAGCTAGGGAAGAAGTGGCAGGAGGTGCTATGAAGAACAAGGGCAAAGGCAAAATGCTGGAGTAGTTATAATGAACTTATTTAATATGTTGTATTTGTCAACCCTTTTTGTATATCTAAAGGGTAAGTTTGTAATGTTAAGGTTAGATAACCTGTGACGAATTTATTAACAACATATGTTAATGATATATGTATTACTATTTATATATGAATAGGTAGTTAGATGTTATTATATTGTGGATCGTGAGCACCAAACTCGGGGTCAGGTAACCCGGATTTGGGGGCGTCACATTGGTTACGATGTTTGTTGCTAAATGTACAAAATAAACCAGTTATATATTAATTTGCAACGAAATTTTGCGTTGCCGTTGGTTTTTTTTATGGATAATTATGATGAATTAGCAACGATACTATTCGAATGTGATTGTTTTTAGAGAGCAACAAAAGTTATTGTCAATTAGCAATGATACTATACGTTATCGTTTAATTTTTATGTGCAACGAAATTTGTTATGATTTGCAACGATATAAATATTGTCTTTTCTTTTGTTATGTAACGAATGTCAAAATTATTTTATAAACAAAAAAAATTATGTCTCAATAACCCCATAACAAATTATGACAGATATATAAAAAAACTAAAATATTATTAATTAAATAAAATCATATGATACATGATCATTCATCATCTTTACAATCAATTTTCGTACGACTGAAAACTACAAAGCCCGTCTTAGTTGACACTAGCTGCCATCAAGAGGTTAACACTAGTGTCATATATGAAAAAAAAAATCAAGAAAGAAATGATCTACAGTGAATGGCTCACTAAATGGAATCACACTCTTAACCTGCAACAAAAGTGAGTATTCACATTAGGGTGCTAAAGTCTACACAGCCACTTCAGGACTTCTATAATATTCATGGCTAAGAGCTTTTTAGCTTCAAGTAGTGGAATTAAAAGCTGCAAAGTTAGCTTCAAGTAATGGAATTAAAAGCTGCACAACTTTGCGATTTTAACCACTCGATTAATCTTATCAAAGATGTGAGCGCTTCGTCGGGTGCTTTGGTTCATAACTCAGAGAACTTAAATAGAATAACAACCTCAAATGTCTTGTCGCAAGCATTCGCACTTTCCAAAGCAGCAACACATATTAGAGCAACCTCTTCCCTTGATATCTTCCCCTATCAAAGTCACAGAAGCAAAGTGCAACCCAGTACAGGTCGTATTAGTTGTTTTAGATTGCTTTGGTTGGAATGATATCGTGTACTAATTAAGGCATGGATTGAACCGATGCTAATACCGTTATATTGTCTCCTTGCTCAAAAATCATATCGGCTCCTACCGGTTCCTCAGTTAAGGCACAAGGCCTGACAATTGTATATGGAATTCCACTTTCACGTATCAAATCCTCCCCCTGTAGCATAACCAACATAAGAAAACTAAAATAAATAGTGGAATGATGCATAAAACATAACTCACTAAGAGCCATCTGACGATAAAGAGTGATATTGTTCAATTCAACGTGACATTGATCTTGACCTGATCTTTGCCAAACTACATCAAAGGCTATTCAAATTTTAGTTAAGAAAGGTTGAATTTTTCAGCTTGTGGACTGCGTTTTCAATACAGTAGACGATTAGGAGAATAGTGCTAAGGTATAGCAAACAATGAAATGACAACTTGACATCCGTCATGAATTGAGTAAATTAAAGTCTTTGCTAACACTAGGATAATAGAATAGAAGTAGAGTATGATACCTTCAACTTGAAGGTAAGGATATATCCTAATTCCTTATTCATGCGGACAACTGGAGGTTGTTTGCTCAAGTCAAGTCCAGGTCTTTCAACTCTGGTAACCCCAGCAGAGCCAACGTGTACAAACCTACACAACCAATTGGTATTTAACACAGAACATAAGGTCACCGTATATTAATTGCTTCCAGATAAATATTCACACATGAATCGATTTCAATATGAGAACAGAAAAATTAACCTGGGAGCGATGGGTTCCTTAATATATGCGCGTATACTTGATACTGGAAGCTGAAATGGATCTTCTACAAATGTTGGGTTCAATTTCCCATCATATTCGAACTTACTGAACATGAGCTGTAAAGATTGTGCATGTCACAGGGAAATGCATGGAAAAATATAAACATGAAATGGAAAGAAAGACTAAGAAAGTAATCATAGAAGCTTGCCTGCAAAGATATAATTTGGCTTGGCTCAAATGGTGGTGCATCTGATACTGTTCGTGCTTGAAATATAGGCCTCAAAGAAGAAAATGGCACGTGTACCTAAGAGTAAATAGATCAAATATTCAGAATGAATTATTAAATAAAATTCACAGATCATACCATACTGATTTCACTTACCGACTGCCATTGGCCTTCTACGGTGTCAAAGCCAGATGTATAACCCACTGTATCCCAATCACGACTTGTGCGGACAATAAATTTATATCTTCGGCCATCACCCTTAACACGCAGCTCAAACCCATCATATGCAGAAAGGTCTTCTGGTATTGAGAAGTTCTGAAAACAAATACATGAATTTCTTCTCCAGTAGTGACATAGTACACTGATCCTTTATCTAAATATAAAATATTATCAAGTCCATTAGTAGAAATATATAGAAATTTTAAGGAACCTCGCAAAATTAGGAAATAGTCGACCAAATTGTTTAGAACATACAAGAAGTCTTTAGTGTGTACTGAGATTGCATCCCCTTTTGATATTGTTGCAGTTAAAAACTTCTTTCTTGTATATTTTGTATAAATAAATAAATAAATCAGATTGGTAAATTTGAAAAAAAAAATGAGAAGTCAACTCCTGTTGAAAGTAAAAAAAATGATTAGAATACAGAGACAATTCAGATGGACTAAATTTAGCAGAAGAAATTAGGTAAGTACATCAAATTTCAAAACTTCCTTTACTAATGCAGTTCAGAGCTACTCAGATTCCTGAAAATTAACCAGAAGTCTATCAAATCATTATTTTGTATGTGATTGAACACTATGAATCTACATAATAATTGAAATTTGCCTTTATTAGCATAAAAATGTAAATAATTACAAAGAAGGAAAAAATTGCCTCATCATATATATGACATTACACAATCTCAAGGTAATGAGAGACTTCTGATAATTCTCAAGTTGGTAACTTCAAGGTTGGAATTTTATAATGAAAAAAGAAAATGCAGAAAAATATTATTTGTGTTGCATTTCCACATATCCCATCAATGCAAATTGCAAACACTATGAAAAGAAAATAGAAACTAAAATCATAAGATAAACCAGGTCAACTGGTTTTTCTGCTATAAGCAATCAAGCATAGTAGCTACAAACTAAAATGAAGAGTAGTTGTAATGACCTCAAAATCCGGCTTACAATGACTCTCAAAAGGTTCGGTCTTAACCTGTAAATTGACCACCAAAAAGTTTTAGTATCTTTCTTTCCTTAACTTGTGTCTAACCAAATTACCAAACTGTTTCATATTTTTAAAGGTTTCACCTATGAGAAAATGATTGAATTGCATAGAGAAAATCATGCCCCTAAAGTTCTAGGTGTTCGACATGATGTAATTGGTTAAAAATATTTGAAATTCAATTCACTCGTTGCCTTTTTGTTCTTATGATAAGAAGAAACTTCGTTGCACTATTAATGAAGACATTGAGTTAATGTACATTGATAACTCATACCTGACAAACAAGAGAATTAATGTTCAAGGAACATAATAAAGACAGGAAGTCTGCTGTTTTTAAAGAACATAAAAGTTAAAAAGGGAGACTGAAGAGATATGGGGCTTACATACCAGATAACCATAAAGGATTGGTAAAACAGGGGAGTAAACTATAGTTCCCTCTTTAGTAGCTATTAACTCTCTATAGTTTAGAATGTCATCCTATTTGTTATGTATTTTTTCAAATGTTAGGGTTCCTTGAGCCTTCAGTCTCCTCAGAACCAACACCAACAAGAGTGTTGTAATGACTCAGAAAATGCTATGTAATATTCAATTATTATAATGTCAATTTTGTGTATAATTTGTTTTTTTTAGTATTGTGACCTTATAATTATTTATTACTTAATTTTTTATTAAGTATCTTAGATTATGAATGGTAAGTAAAGAGATGATGATATACATTAATATAATGTTACATAAACCTCAAGAATGAAAAAGAAAGCCAACATAGCTTAATTGAGATAGATTCTTGATATGAAGCTACATATGTGTTTAAGAAAATAACTACTCTGTAATATAATTTATTTCATTCAAAAAGTATTATTTGGTGATAAATAAAGTTAATGGTGTTCTATCACGAATTATTAAAAATATATGGAACCACTATTTTGATGATGTGGGTACTATTTTGTTAGCCTAATCAAATTTGGTAAATAAGAAATTATGAATATTTATAGTCCACATTTAAATATGGGGCTCCCTTAATTTGCTATGTAGGCATGCAAGTTATTTCTGGGTCTATTGCCTATTTACATGTTGTGAGCCCAAATTATAGTTAATCACTGCCTTATGTCTTGGCCCATCTAGCAGACCACTTGAAGTATAAATTAGAGGGGTTGTTTAGCCCAAATGAAATATATAGGAAGGGAGTTAGCTGTGTCAGTTGCATTAGTTAGTTAATTAGCAAGATATACAGACTCCAAGTTAGTTCTTAGTTGGTAAGTTAGTTTAGTTAGCAGACAACTAGCAGGTGGGATAGACTTGCATAGGATAAGGCGTAGCAGAGTAAGCTATGGTCTGATAGGGTGGCTGTGTAGGGACTAAGTGAACTAGACTATGAATGATGGCTGGGAGCTTCAGGGTGGCTGTGTAGGGGCCAACTAGAGGTGATAGGATTACCAGTAGGAGAAGATAAGCTCAGCCATAAAAAGGGCCAAGCTTATTGCCTAATTTAGCTTCACCACTTAGCAGAGACTAAAAGCTATAGCAATATCAGCTACATAGAGTGAGAGTGGAAGAGTACGGCTAAAGAAGGAGGAGAAACTGGGCAGCTCAACCCACTTGTAACCTTCGAATCAACAAGGCAAGATAATTCTGGCTCATTTCAATCCTCCTTCCATTCCATTTTCGTGCCACTAATGATCTGTTATGGCCGGATGGCCTGGAATAGACATAAAGGACAGTTGTGTTATTTTTGAGTTGCTAGGTTGACTATATAGGATTAATTTGGCTAGCATGTTGTTGTTGGTTTTGTTATGACTGCATATGGGTGTTATCTATAGTATATGATACCACTATGAGTAGCATGCATACCTATATTTATGATCAACATGGGAAAGTAGAGAGTGCACCCCAACTGCTTGATAAAATGCTTGTGAAAGGACTATTGCTGTCAACTGTGTTAAAAAGGAAGTGCAGTCAAGTAAAATCTTATGCCCATATTTTTACATTGTAATTCTATGAGTGTAAAGGTGCTTAAAGGTTAGTTTTTTTCCTTAGCATGAGATGATTATGACTTGTTATTTGAATGTCATGCTTAGAATATCTAAGTTTGGGGGTACTTTGTGTTAATGTTCTGGCTATTTGATGATTAATGTTTAATATGGCTGGGTAAGTATAGCATTATAATAATTCTTGGTTAAGCCATCAAAACCCAACAAGCCTTATACATTTAGGCTAAGGTATTAAACGATTGAACCTGAACTGGAATTTCATTTAGTAGCAGGAACCATTGCGAATTAAATAAGAAACCAAAACAAAGGTAATGTCTATCTTATTTTAAGTCAAGTAATTAGCCTAGTACTTGTTCTGAGAAGACAAGTGCTTGATTACTATTGACTATTAATTTCAAATTGTTAGTATAGTTATATTTGAGTACTAACTGAAAAATGGAGCAGTAAATGTTTAAGATTTCATGAAATTAGAGCTTTATAGTTATGTTCATAAAAATATATGTTATGTGATAAATGTGTTCCTTGGCTGAGTATTATAAACTAGACTAAAACTACTATAATGGCAAAACAATATGGCTGGGAAGGGAGTCCAAAATGGTGGTTAAATTCTAACATAAAGTGTAGCTATGCTTCAAGTACACTTTATGCCTAAGTGTAACATGTATTGGTGTAACACTTGAGCAAAACAAAATAAAAAGGGACTGAAATGGTGAGCTCTTTTCTAACTGTTATTAGAGGCTTGACTAGTAACGACTATCACATGTTTCTAAGATAGTTAGTATACTATAACCTGATATCTATCACTCCAACCCACTAATGCTTATAATTTTGAAGCTTAAGCTTGTTATAATTCAAGGAACCAAAATCAGTCCTTGTGACTGCTATAAAGAAACTTTTCTTATGATAGTTATGATTTGTTTCTAAAATGATTGTTATGTTATAACTGAGGATAACTACCTCAAGTCTTAAAAGCTAGTAATGAGGACACTTTAAAGCCTCACTTTAAGAATGTTAATGTTTAAGAGTTGTGGTCATGAACTATCTAAGAAATAGCTAAGATAGGCCATCCGGATGGAAGACATACCTACTAGATAATATGTAAATAACCCATTTCTGTTGACTTGTTGCTTAAACATGTTATTCTGATAACTAAAATTTTCAAATCATGCTTCCTTGTATCAATTTGAAGCCTATGAAAGGCTGTTTTGAACTAAAGTTGGAAGCCTTGTATGTAGGCTCTTTAAAGCATGAACATATATTCTATAGCATGTACATAAGGTGATAATCTTTGTATTGCACACTTAATGACTGATTCGATAACTTATTGCTAAACCTTGCCTAAAAGGCCTAGAGGAGGCATGACTGACTGCTAGCATTATCTGTGATGCTTTATTAACTGTTGATGTATTAAATTGACTGTTATGCTATGGCAATACTACTAGGGACTGAACATAGGCATAAGGAGATAGGTTGGGCTGAGGAGTAATAAGGAGAATGAAAATGGCTTTCTAATTCAAACAAACTGCTATGACACCAGTAATTCTAGATTGTGCACACCACATGCTCGACGAAAGTCCCAAGTAGACTGCCTTAACTAAAAGTCAATTATTAAACCAACATAAGGCTGGGAATTGATTTTGTATTTCAAGTAATGAGAATTGAAATGTTTAAGCACACTAAATGGAAGTGAAAAACAAATCTTAGCTAAAACCAAATGTTAAATAGTTAACATGTCAAGTCCTTATGCACACTATTTTAAGGCAGCTGTGAAGGTTCAGGTTAGGAGCTTGGCATGGTTGTTAGTAGGTTGATGTTATACTTGGATCATACTACTGTTGGGATAAAGATTAATTTTTATTGCAAAGCTTACAAACTATAACAAGTTGAGGGCTGGGTTGAGGTTTAAGAACTACTGTCTGTGACAGAAGTGGTTGCCATAACACAGATAAAAATCTAGCATGCTTGGGTTTAAGAGTAAAAGGAGCCAGTTAAGTTCTTTCCCTTTTGTTTATTTGTTACAGTTGATGTAACATGTTAGTATGTGACTGCATCACTTATAGCAAACCAAAAAGCTTATGGTAATTAAATAGGTACGTAAAGATAGTAAGTTATTTGGAGCAAGAGTCGAGAAATAATAGTTGATGCCCATTGGCAGAAATAGCAACAACATTAGTAGTATCAGGCTTAAAAGGCACTAGCTGGACCTCTTGGTGGTTTACAGTCAAGAAACCAGTAAGGCTACTAGTTGTGAATAATTATTATACAACATTATGACTTAATGCAAGGGCAAGGATTGTTGCTATTAGCAGCAGCAGTTGGCTGCAAACAGCAGCAGTGTAGAACCCTCTTTGACATCCAAAAGTAGTTTTAACAACTTACTTTCTAATAAGAGAGAAGAATGAGGAACTATTTTGGTGTGTTATGGAAACATGTTAGCCTCATGAAATATTATAAATTCAGGGTAAAGCTTAGAGGAATATGGATGGGAAAAGAAGATAAAGTTGCTGCCTTTAGGCAGTAGCAGGTCACAACACAAGAAACTGCTATGGCAGTTTTGATTAGCAAGTGGACTTTGAAAATAGAATGTGAAGAATTAAACATAGAGTGTAATTTTATCAAAGTAAAATTGTACACAAAGCCTGATAATGTGATTACAATTCTCTATAAAGGAGTTAGTAATTATATTACAAAAACAGTACATGTGTGATGGGTGGAGACTGTTGGGGCCAAGGTAGGACAAAAAGGGGTTGTTTTAACATGAGGTAGAAAAACAAAGATAGTTAATGCATTAGTATGGAAATAAAAGCTATAAATCATGGGATAGACAAAAGTTGACCATACAAATTAAAAATACCTTCAAAGGCATAAAATAAGTTACAAAAGCACCTTGTATGCTAAAAGTCTCTAAACAAAGCATGAAAACTTCATGTGTTAAGTTCTTAATAGGGTGTAAACTATACGTATGTGTGTTTGCATGTTATTATCATACTACACCCCATTAAAGAGAAAAATGGTTATGATAAGAACATGGATGAGATATTTAAAAAATATATCAAATATAGGAATCTAACTACAACCATGTCTACTGAATTATGTGATGTGTGAACATACACAAGCTATATGACTTACCTATTTGGCTAATATGCTTGTAAATGTAAATAAATTGTGTAGGCTATGTGAGAACACATTAAGTTGAATCTTATCAAATAGTCTACAAACGAGGCAAGTTTCTAACTCTTACTCTTTATTGAGCAAGTATTCTGCAATGGATAGGTTCTCTAATTTATGAACCGTCTCTCCCTATTTATGAATAATATAAGGTTAAATAGCCTTTTTATTCCAATCATCTTTAAAAGAATAGTATATCGAACTTTTCTCTCTTAAATGAGTTTGCATTGAAAGTATGTCAATACCATTACTTCGGTTAGACAACTGTTGAGATATATTGATATTATTCATGAAATTATCAGTTAATATTTTTCAAACCATTTTGTTGTGGTACGAATTCTGTGAGGGCCCCGAATCCGGGTCCCAAATCACCACAGATCTGGTACAATCATTCTGTAATTATTGCGGAAGATATAAACATAAATTATTAATACATTAAATATTACACACTATTCCCCAAGGTCGAGTAACCTTAACTTGTACACAATTCATAACTTATTTGACTTACAACAACATTAATATCATACTAAACTATTACATTTTAACTGCACACATAATCCCAAGCTGAACTTGACTTTGTCCTTTCCTGTATTCGACGTATTCATCTTAATCTGCAATGTTAATCATAATATAGCAAGGGTGAGCATAAGTTTGCCCAGTAAGTATAATTTATTTGAGGATATATCATAATTGAAAGAGTTTGAATAATAAGCTGGCTATAATTCAACAATATTGTTATGAACTAGCATGAACAAACTTTTGACTGAACAAGTATTGAACATGAACAAATATATCTTGACCGAATGGTAATGAAGGTGATCAGCCTTTCATACCTGACTTACACACGCAATATGTACATAGTAAAATCCTATAATTCTTAGATATGGAAATCAGCAATGATTAACCACAAGTACATTTGAATACAACAACTCAAAGTAGAGTTACGAAAAACTTGCCTGAACTGTTGATTATCGCTATGCAATTAATAAGCTTTGTCTGAACCTAATATATAAATAATATCGATATACAAATAAGAATAATATCATCACAGTATTTAGAATAACCTAAAAACATTATCACATAATCCTATCCTCCTATGCAGCACATAAAACCTAACCTCAAGTCAAACTATTATAGTCCAAGTCGAGTTCGGTACAATTCTAACATCCCGACGGTCTAGTCAAAAAATTATCGAGTTTAAGTTCAATTAAACTCTGTCTAAACACTTAACAATTATCTAAGATATTTATATTATTAGTCAAAATATTTTTCATAAGTTCGTAACAATTTTTAAATAATTATTATCATTTATTATTATTTTTAAATCATTAAACTCGTATTTAAATGAATTAAATACCACATTATTACTTTATCATTAATATTTATTTAATACTAAATATTAATGAAAATCACGATATAATATTATAATATATTTATAATATCTCAAAGTATTTTAAATACTTTAAAATCATATTTATATGATTTTTAAACAGTTAAATCAATTATTCGATAATTGCTTTTAATATTAAAATATTAATATTTTTATGACAAAATATCAAAAGTTATATTTTATAACTTAAAATATTTTCATAACACTTAAATCATTTTTATATAATTTTTAAATCAATAAAATTATTTTTCTATCATTTATTTAATTTAATAATTAAATAAATCTAATATCATTAATATTAAATTATTATTGAAAATTCTCCAAAAATATTAAAAGTTACATTTTATAACTCAAAATATTTTTAAATACTCTATTCTTATTTAGAATGATTTTTGTAATATTAAAATTATTTTTCTCTAATTTATTTAATACACTAATTAAATAAATTAAATATCATTAATATCCAAATAATTATAAATATTAATGAAAAATGTCCAAAATAATTAAAAGTTATTTTTCAGAATTTAAAATAATTTTTTAAACTATTTTTGTAATTTTTAGAATTTATTTTCTATTTTTAATTAATTTCTGAAAAAAATCAGAAAATAGAAAATAATTAAACCGTAGCTAATGGCCTATAGCGACACTTAGTGTCGCTGTTGGTGTTCTTGAGCCTCAAGAACATTGACAGCTCAGTTATTAAGGGGCAAGGTTTGACCACGGATAAGTTTTTGTGTATAATGTTTCTGGGCCGGCTTAAACTTTGATCTTGTAGTATACATGTAGTACTACAATAATAAATCACTAACTTGGTCATACAACAATCACACAAGGAGATCTGATCTCCCAAAGTTTCTGTCAGACGTTACCTGGGTTTTCAAGAAACCCAGGCAGTTCGAGTGGCCATCTAGTTACTCGATTTAATCTAGGTTCCAATCATGATTCTTGTGATATAATGGTTCAAGTCTATAGTCCACATGTCATAGAACATAACTATATCAACATATCAGTCAAACAACAACACTAAATGAAGATCTGATCGGGTCAAACTACCTATCAGGAAACGCCCGTTGAAGATCTGGGTTACCCAGAATCTTCTTCCAGCGTGATGGTCAACGTTAGTTTGACCCTAATTTAATCAGATTCCGTGTACGATCTGGGAGTTCTGGAGGCATGAATGTGTAGCCTACATGTCAGTCTACATAAATGTAACAACAACATGGACAAACGTATTAACCGTAGCAAGATCCATGACCTTGAAAATCTTGTCAGAAATTCTGGGAATTTTCTAGATTGCCCAGAAGTCAGTTTCGTGATCGGTCAACTAGATTTGACCGTTCATAACTTGAGATCTAGACTTGATCCGACCCTGTTTCCAGTTCCAGATCAAAGCATTCATGGCATACTACACATATAAAACTTCAAACACCTCAAATCATTAACACAAAAGAATCTAAAGGCATTGACATATGGCTGTCAGGCCATTTTTCAACTTTTTTTCATATTTTTGAAAACTTGATTTTCGAGCACTTTGATGTTATGGATCTGGGATCTAACAACCCAGATCACTAAATAACACCCTATTACACATCTTTTAACAACAAATCATAACAAATAACATCAGATCACAAGATTTCTAGGTTTAGGGTTTTTATATCTTTTTGAGTCTTGATCTAGTTTTTGATCTTTTGAATCTGATATTAGGATGCTATGAACTGATCATGGCTTTGTTCCTCACTCTATCTCACTCTAGATTTTGAATTTTTAGAGAGAGAAGGGTCTTGGAGAAAATGAGAATAAAGTGTACTGTAATCTTTTATATTTCTTGATTCAATGCACCAAGTGTTGCTAGGTGGCACAAGGTGGCTGATAATTGAGCTATAAGTCACATGCTAGGGCTAGGGTGGTTCACCAACCCAAGATATAGCAAGATCTACACACTTCCTAATTAAAGAATTGCAAAAAGGGCAAAATTGTCATTTGTTTCCATTTTTAATTCTAAAGTTGTCATTTGATCCAACCCTTAGGGTTAAAACCTAAGGTTTCCATAAAACAATTTTTTAGGATTTCCATATTAGAGTTTTCGAAATAGAAAATTAATATTTTCAAATTATAATTAGGATTCTATAATTATATTAAGATTTCCTAATCATAATTCAGACTTGCTAGTTAGGGTTAACATTTCCTAATTAAAATTGCTAATTTAGCAATTAGTCCATAATCGTGTATTAGGGTTTATAACCCAAGAATTAGGGTTTCTAACATTAAAATTAGGGTTTTCTAATTAATAGAATTCCTAATTAATCAAATAGGCTTATCCCTAATTAGATTTGTGATTAATACACAAAAACCTTAAACTTAGCATTTAAATCTCCAAACTAGGGTTTCAAATTCCCGAAACTAGAATTAAGGTTTCCAGAACCGGTTTTAGGGTTTCTTATAAGTTGTAAGAATTTTCTAACTAAACATTGACGTTCTTAATATGATACTAGGGTTTGCCACTGTCTGGTCAACCGTTGACCCTTAACCACGTATTGTACACATATACAACCATATACACAGAACCTATTCACTTATATACTTAATCCTGAATAATTCTCCAAAAGAAATTTTAAATTCACAAAATTCCTTCCCAGAAATATCAAACGCATACACTTATTTTTTGTCTAGGTCTATTATTTGACCTTAAATCCATCATTTAAGATTTTAATAAATTGTCTAATTTCTCGGGTTGTCACAGATTCTTATATAATGTTGTGAACACACAACCCTTTTATAGGGGCATATTGTACCGGACATATGATTCCGAAGGACATGTAAAGTGTCATTAGACTGTTATATTGTGCATAATGTAGGGTACTTAGGCTGATCCCCTAAAGTACGAGTCTATGATATAAAACATCTTTAATAATTGTTTATATCCATGGATTGCAGTATTAGTACTATCAATTATAGTACAGAGTTCACTGGTCATTTGACCTTACAGCACACTAAAGCCTGATTTTCAGACTCAACACTTTTAAAGAATTATCTTGTTCGATATCTATTGCATTATATCCTCATTATTATAAATATTTCTGTTTCATTATATATAACTACTTATTTCCTTGTTGAGCAAGTTGTTGCTCACCCTTGCGTTAAATAAAATGTTTTCAGTTAAAACTGAGGTCGCTAGTCCATCTGGGAAAGACAAAGGAAAAAGGCAAAGTCATTGAATAGTCCTTTATTAAGCGCCTGTGCTTATTTGAACTTAAGTAGTGAATGTAATAAATATTGTTAACTCTATGCTGTGTAATGATATTTGGTTTGTAAGTTATGTAAAAGTCTATAGAACTTGGGATTTAAGTTCGATGTTTATGTAATATAAGACAGTTTTCTTTTAGTATGAATGGGTATATTAGTATCGTGAGCACCAAACCCGAGTTAAAGATAACCTGGATTTGGAGGCGTCACAGGTTGGTAACAAAGCTGTAGGTTATAAACTTTAGGTAAGAGTACCTTAGGCTATAACCTGAGAGAGAAAAAGATAAATATTAAATATATATAAATAAGCGAAGATTCAAAGAAGAATCTTGAAGTATCTAGAGGATGAGAATTCAGGAGTTTCCTAACTCTGGTAATAAAAATGTTAAGATGATGTCTATAAGATAAAAATGACAAAGATAATAAGAATGAACTCGAATGGAATTTAGTTGATAATGGGAAAGAACCCTAAGGTAAACCGATGATCACGACGTGATCGGATTGAGCTATGAAATGATAAATAGTATGTAATGACTAAGTGGTTATAGCTTGATGCTATAAGAAAAGGTACTATGAAATGGTACGAGATAAACTCATGAGGAGTTGTAAAAGATGAGATGCAAAAAATTTGTATCGAGCAAAGAGAAAGTTAAGAGTGAGATAGAGTTAGGTGAGATTCTAATTGAGGACTCATGTGAGAGCTGAGATGTACAAACCTTTGTATGGGCGGAGGCTTTGTGCTCGTACTCGGTTCCTCATAATGATAATCAATGGAATGTCGGTGTCGCGCTATCGATATTCTTATGATGAGAAGGTGATTCTTTTCTCATATCATATTTGATAGATAAAAACTATTAAGATTAAGATAGAGAAAATTAAGATTAGGCGCGAGTTCTTAAAACTCATGCATATAGTAAGTTCGTGACTCATAATCATATGGTATGTTTTGAACTCCTCAGCGAATGGACGCCTATGGTCTGACTAGGATAAGTTCTTAAACTCATATTATTGTGGCAAGTTCCTGAACTTCCAAAGTGTGGTAAGTTTAATGAACTATACTGGGTATAGAAAACTTTTGAGGTAAGAATTAAGAAATTTTGGTATAGTAAGCATTGATGGTGTTAGAGATTGATAGCATGAAGCAATGGAGTAAAGATTGAAGTTGATTGTGAAACATGGATTTTCTAAATCTTCTAGCTCTGCTAAATTTTTAAAATTTATTGACTTCGTGCTAATGTTTGCACTTCTGTTTTCTTGAAAAACATTGGATCATGTGATTGAACCTGTAAGACCCCAAATTATTAATAAATGAAATTTAATATCCGCTATTTATCATTTTGAAATAGTAAGGGTTGATTTGATTAATGTGGTTAGTTATGGGTAAAATACGCAAATATTTTAAATAAGCAAGTGGTTATAAAATATTCATTTTTATCGGAGAATATTCGTTTGGTCGTAGAATATTCTTGTTGTCGGAGAATATTCGTACGATGGCGCAGCCTTGTGTGGGTCCCATAACGAAAAGTGATTGGATGAAGAAACCGACAAGTATAAGTTGTTTATAAATAACGGCGTAGTTGCTACCGTTAATACTGTTGGAATACCCGGTGGTTAAAACACAGTAATACGCGTTGTTGCACAGTAGCACACGGTATTGCACCAATTATTGATTCTTACGTAAGAAGGCACTACTCAATAATGGTTACAGTAATTACTGTTCAATATTTTATTTTATTGATTCAATAATTGTTGCGTTGATATTTTATATTACTGTTATTTCAATAATTGTCACTACACAGTATTTTTCATTATCGGAGCAATAATTCATATTATCTGAATAATATTATTAGATAACATTATTGGTAACGTCTAGAAAGTTCTGTCTAAGGAGAGGTTTGGTCACCTAATTGCGCGCCAGTAAGGAGAAATCCTTATTGGAAAGCCCCCTCTTTCTTGGGAACTGCCTGATTGTCAGTATTGTGATTCGGTAATATTATTTGTGAATAATTAATTATTAATTTATATGATGAGAAAAATATTCATTTTATGTGGATATAGATGGAGAAAATTTTTTGTGACAATTGTTGAAAATCGATATTTTATCTTTTCTGATAAAATAATATTTTATTATATTATTATAATATAATAATGATGATATTTTTATAATGAATGTGAGATATATGAGTATATGAGGAGAAAGAGTATTTTGTTGCAAAAATTGTTTAAAACACGTTAAACATGTCTGTGGGCCCATTTCTTGACTGAAATTTGATTATAGCCTGTAAAATTGTCCGTTTGTGGATTTCGGTCAATTTCTGTTTAGAATTTGGAAAAACATTCTTCTGCAAAGTTGTAGAGAATTGAATTTCCTATAAAAAATTGTGAGATTCGAATTTTCTGACAAAAGGGCTTTTTAGTATGAATTATTGAAGTTCCGAAATTCCTGAATAATTGATTTTTGGGGTTTAAAATATTTTTAATAAGAAAAACGTTTTTTTTCTTTAAATGAGGTGTGTGTGGCTGATGTTGGACCAAATTTGTGTGCGTAGGAAATTTTGATATATATATTAATATTATATTAAATTTTCTAATTTAGTGTTCTAAGCATTTTCCTATAAATAGGGTGCTTAGGTTAGAATTGAAAATCACACCAGAAACTAAAGATTTCTCTGTTTCTCTCTCGATATTTTGAGCGTATTCTTATGAGTATTTTAATACTGTGAGTGTTGCTATACGGTTCAAGTTCAAGTCATAGCCTATATCCGGTGTTTCAACTAAAAGTACTGTCTTTATCAGGTAAGAGATGTTATTTTATTCGAAAATGATATTATTACTTCAATATCATTGTGCCGAAATATTGGTTAGAAATTTTTTATCAAATTTGGAACTTTTCATGTCGGGGTTACTATTCACGAGTTACTATTCACGAGTTACTATTCACGAGTACTATTCACGAAGCATGATGATTTTTTTGTGAAATTTCTATCTTTTAGTGTCGGAGTCACTATTCACGTATATGGCACTATTCACGAATACGACACTATTCACAAAAAAATTAAATTTTTGTTTTTCGTCCAAAATATCTATTCTGGATACTAGCTTTGATTGTATCCATATTTTGATCATTCTTAAATTTTACTCCACTATGATTACTTATGAGGTATTTTTGGGCATGGAATAACTGAAATACGAATCCTTAATATTTATTATTTTGTTTCACTAGATTCGTTTTCTTTAAAATATTTTTCATCATCCTCAGTCCTAAATGATGATATAACTGAATATCTTTGGCCTGTAGTGCAAAGATGAATGATTTCTGATGAATATCTTTGGCCCGTAGTGCAAAGATGAATAGGTGTTTAGATGAATATGACCAACTGATGAATATCTTTGGCCTGTAGTGCAAAGATGAATATTTGATTCCAGATATATATTGATTGATGTTACAGGGATAAAAGATAGACGATGAACTTTTAAATTCATATATAGAAGATAGTAGACTTCATTCTCTACTTAACTCTTCTAATGAATTATTATTTCCGCTGTGAATATTGATTTAAAACTTGTTGTCTATTTTATTCTATTAGATTTTTCCCTGTTGAAGAATAACGATAATTTGTTTTATATTATCTTAGTCATGATGTTCTTTAATAGGCTAGTTGAGCTCACCCTTTTCTTTTTGTTCCATTTTTCTTCTCAGGAGGCGAGAATGTAGCGAGTACTAGTTGGGGTATGGAATGAAGGTTCTAGAAAGTCGTTTTAGTAGTCCTCACTATTTTTATAAAATAATGTATCAATAATTGTAATAAGGACTTATTTGAGTGTGGATATTGTCTAGATGACAATATTTATATTTAAACTCACAATTTTTATGTTGTATTAATAAAGTTGTAGTTGTTTCTGTACCATGTATTTTGACAACTCAGAATGGGTGTTTTATACCTATTTTGGGGGCGTCACAGTTGGTATCAGAGCTTAGGGCTACGATCTCTGGCGGAGATCGGGGAATAAAACTAGGGGGGGAGAGACAAGTAAATTCTTCGCTAATATGTCCTACCTAAGCTTATTTGTTGGTTGGTCAGAGTATAGGGTTATTATGTTGCATGTTAATTTCTTTAATTAACCATTTGTTTTGTGGCAGTATTTGAGAATGACAGCTAAAAATGTTAATTGTGACATCCCAGATTTTTAGAATTTATAAATGAGAATTTTATAAATAAAATTATTATTTATGAGATATGTTGGGTGTGAGTATGTGTATATCATATATTGTAGAATATGTGAATTGATGTGAAGAGAATGTTATATATTAATTTTTAATATATATAAATATTTAATTGAATTATTTATTGAGTTAAATAAATAAATTTTGTTTTGATTATAGAGTAATGTAATTAAGTGTAGCAGATTAATTAAATGAATATTTAGTATTTAATTTAATTAATATAATAATTTTATGTTATAGTTCTAATTTAATTGAGGTAATTAAATTAGATGAGTTATATGGTGATTGTTACACAAAATTATAATTAACAAGTAAATATAATTATGTGACAATTTGATGAGATTGATTGATGTTAAGCTATTGATTAATTAAAATAATGAGTATTTGCCAAACATGGTCTTAGGTTTTTCAAGTTCAAATTGGTGTAACCTATGTATTAACTAGTAATTAGTATATATAATAATTACTAGGAGTTACATATATTATATATTACTAGTATTGTATATTATATGTATATACTACAAGTTAGTATGTTAGTTTTAGAAAATAAACCAAAGAAAGAAGAAGAGAGTTAGAGAGAGTTGTAGGAGAAGAAGAATATGAAGAAAAAGGAAGAAAAAGAAGAAGAAGGGACAGTTTTGAGAAGACAAAACAAGCCCCGTCATCATCATCTTCATCTCTCTCTTAAATTCATACTAATAAGACTATAATCTAAATTCCTTGTTTTAATTATATTTTATGTTCTTCAAAATGTAGGATAATGGTTATATAGAAGTTGTATTGAGAAATCTAGAGAGATGAAGGAATTGAGATGAGCTAGAAGAAGAAGAAGAAAAAGTTAGAAGAAGGTAACTTCTAAACTCTTATTTAATCCTTGATTTTTTTGGGTAGATTTATGTTCTAGGATAGTAGATCATACTTAATCTGTTTATATTAGTTTAATCTTGGATTATCCAGAATTAAACAAGAGGATTCAAGAAAGAAAATGAAATGGAAAGTAAATTTGAAGAACAAAATTCGTAGGTTTTGAGTAATTGTGGACATATCTTGTGAAATTCATATCTCTTTGGGTATAATGAGTTAGAAAATGAGCCTTATATCAAATCGAAGATATGGAAGTAAGCTATATTCTGAAAGTGGAATCACATGAAAACTCTTTGTAGATTTTTTGCAATGTCTGTTTTAGTAAGGCTGGTCCGAAGGAAAAATAATCTGTCCAAAAAATCAAAACTGTTACGGTTTCTGACTTTGAAAAATTCATATAAATTCGTGTGTTTTGAATCTGAAGAAACTTAAAACTGCAAAGTTTTAGATATGGACGTTTACTAGCTAGACTCGCGAGATTGAGCCATTTTATTGACCGGATCATGTCCGAATTAAATTGTTTAGTAAGGATGTCCAGAAAATGAAATTTTCTACACTAGTTGATGAATTGCAGAATCTGGTTTAGATGGATAAGAGTCTGACTTTAAGGCCTAGATGAGGTTATAGTACACTGAGTAAGGGTTAATTCTATATAATAAGGAACAAAAACGGACATGTAACGAAGGAGATACGTTAAAAATGAAAACAATGTTTTGTTAAAAAAAAATTGTGAAGATGAAGTTTTATAATTATGTTTGAATTAAGATTTTGGGTGATGGTATATTTTGATGATTAAAAATATGTTTTGACGTATGTAATGAATATAGATATGTGTTATCATATTCTATGCATAATTAACCATTTAATATCAAGAGTTGAGATAAGTTAATATGTGCACATAACGTGCTCGATAAAATGCCTTTAAGTAATAGTGTTTCTAAACTTTGGTATACAAAGTGTCTAACTAATGGCTAATATTGGATATCTAAGTATGAAAAAAATGATAATACAAGAATAATAATGGAAAGAAATCAAAAAGGGTAATTTTTGATTTATGAAAGAAAATTAAACATGTAAACAATGTGTTGAATATGCAAGTTTGAAACCAAATTGGTAAAAATAAAATGGTGTGATATACGTACATTAAACTACAAGTGAGATAGTCTAGCATGTGTGGTGATGAAAATTAAAATAAAATCGAGTTGCATATAAAACACAGTTAGATGTCTATAAAGATATTATAAAGGATAATAAGATAAAGTAAGGTCTTAGAATAAATTTGACCATGAGATTGAGTATTGATTTTATTTATTATCAATCTCGCATACAGTGTAGGTTGTGCAAGGACGCGAAGTATTAGCGTATTGGTAAAACGCCGGTAAAGGCAAGTCTTTCAGTTCCTTTTTGCTATGTGAACTTGACGATGATCTGGTTTAAAATTTTAGTGTATGGTGTATTATATATGTCAAAAGTATGAAATGTGAAAGTCAATCTATGACTATGATGATTGAACTATGAATGTTGATTGAGTAAGGAACTCAATCTTTATAGTTGTTATGTGAACTAAACATGTATGCTATGTTTGTTTATGATTATTCTTGTATGTTGAGCATGTTATTATGTGCTACGTGATGCATGAAAATTGTTAGATTTTGCTGAGCTGTCGAGCTCATTCTTGCAAAAAAATATTTTTTGCAGATTCAAGAATTGGAGGTAACGCTATGTGCTACTTAATTGTTATGGATCAAAAGTTATATATGAAGATTTAATATCCTAGCTAAGTTGTTATTCTTGTAAACCATGTCTAATGTTTCGAATAATGTATTAATGTTGAATTGTAATATTATTTTGCGAATGTAAACTATTGTAGTATTAAAATGATTCTGAGATATTTAGATGTAAAGGTTGAAGGTTTTGGGAACAAGGATAGTTTGTAATAGAAAATTTTAATTATTCCGCAAATTTTAATGGTCGTGTTATCGTTTAATGATATAAAATTAGAGGTTGAATGTGTTATTAACGACCGAAGTCGAGAATTAAATTGTATGAATTTTTGGGTCGTTACAGTTGGTATCAAAGCTGTAGGTTATAAACCTTAGGTAGGGGTACCTTAGGCTATAACCTTAAAGAAGGAAGGTGCAGATAATGAAGGAATAAGCTCAAATAGAGTTTGAACAATAAGAAGTAATGTAAAAAAATGTATAAAGAAGGGATAAAACTTGCGTGAAATGATTCAAAGAAGAATCTAGTAGAGTTATAAGGAATATGAATGTGGGGTTACCCAACTCCAATAATAAGGTTGTAAGGTGATAATAAATAGACAATGTCTATAAGAAGAGAGTGATAAAGAAGTTAAGAATCAAAAAGTTATACTAAGTATGGTACAATCGTACTCTTTAGTAGTTGATGTATGGTATTTGGGCTAAACGATTCCTTCATAGAGCGGAGGTATATACGAACTAGTAACTCGGAACCTAGTTTGTTGGTTGTTTGTGGAAAACCACTCAGCGTACCATATTAAAACTGTTAGAGACTCGATGTGTACCAAGTATAGAAATGGACACGTATGATGAGAGTGTAGAACTTGAATGAAATTTTGGGCGATGTAAATGAAGTTGAAAATTCTTAAAGTAGGAATTGTTATATAAACAAGAAGATTCAAAGAAGAATCTTGAAGAGATATGTAGATAAGAAATGGGAGTTACCTAACTCCAATAGCCAAGATAACGAATAATGTCGTAAATGAAAAAAAAAAGAAAGAAAGAGGATCGTAAAATAAAACGATCACGAGTTAAGAAAATAATTTTAAGGGAGATGATTATAGAATAAGATCACGACGTGGTCTGTTTAAGTTATAAAAGAAAGATGGTCTATAATGTTTGAATAATTATAGCTTAATGCTATGAAGATGGAGTACTATGAAATTGTACGAGATAACTCATGAGGAGTTATAGATGATGTGATACGAGGAATTCGTATCGAGCAAAGAGCAAGTTATAAGCAAGATAGAGTTAGATGGGATTTCAATTGAGGACTCATGTGACGGCTGAGTTGTACAAACCTTTGTATGGGCGAGGCTTTTGTGCTTGCACTCAGTTTATCACATTGATAATCATTGGAATGTTTGTGTCGCGCTATTTGCTATATGCCTGTTGAGAAGGTGATTCTTTTCTCATGTGTATAACAGATAGGTAGAGTATCGTTAGAGAATATTATAATGTTTAGTGCGAGTTCTTAAAACTCATACTTGTGGTAGGTTCGTGACTCATAATTATATGGTATGTTTTTGAACCCCTCAGCGAATGGACGCCTATGGTCTGACTAGGATAAGTTCTTAAACTCATATGATTGTGGCAAGTTCCTGAACTCATAACGTGTGGTAAGTTTGACGAACTGGGTATAGATAAGTGTAAATGGAGTATTGAGGATGATAGGAATAGATAGACCTATTAAGCAATGGATCATTATAGAAAGTGGAGTTGATGGTGGAAGCATAGGTACTCTAAATCTACTAGCTATGCTAGACTTTCAAAATTTATTGACTTCGTGCTGATGTTTACACTTCTTTTTTCTTGAAAAATATTGGATCAAATGATGGAACCAATGAGTTTTAACAACAATACTGTTATTCGTATGTCTATGCTAATTGTTTCGGCTAGACAAAAATGATTTGTAATATATCAAAATGTATTTTATATCATTAATGCATCATGTAACCTGGTGCAAAGATGATAAAAAATGATGGAGTTATCAATGCAGTATTACCTAGTGTTGGATGTGATCTAAGGATCGTCAGCCCACTATGGTATGATGTTGTAGGATAAAATCACCAAATGACAGAATCCTCAACGGACTATAAATACAGTGCGGTATCATGATGTCATAAAAAGATTTTTGAGATTTTTTTGGGATATGAGAATACATATGTATGTATGTATATATATATTTTGGTTGATGTCCGAATTATTATAGAGGTCTATGCTATTTGATTCAGCTAGACAAATATTGAAAGATGTTCATGAAATTCAAGAGTTTCTTGAGAAGTTATGCCAAACCAAATTTTTTTGGTGCGGATTCAGATATTGAAAAGCTGAGATGAACAACCCTATTATTAGGGGTTGCGCTTAGTTTTATACTTTACGCTGAAATGTTTGTATACAATACATGTACAATAGGTTGATCACCTAGAGTACTTGCGGAGGGTGTTTTCAGTCTTTGTGATTGATAAACATTCTGCCAAAGAGGGTTTAAAGTGTGAAGAACCGGGGGTGAAGCACTATTAAACCAAGAGAATAGAGTTCATGGTCTTGTGACCCTCAGCATGATTTGGAATCTTTTAAATTCCTGAGTTATTCATACTACTTCCCAATTATTGAACAATTATGGAGGATTCTTGTTATTCTGCAAGATGGAAGTGAAAAAGGAAAGTATTCATTTGAAAGAAGTAAGTCGTAGAATACGACACTGAATGATGAATGTGCTTAATAAGTGAGAAATTTATTTATTTTTATTTTTTTTGAAGTGAGAAGGATGTGAGTTATCAAAGAATAATGTAAAACTTTTAATAGAAAAGTATAATAATTGTATAACGATGTTTGTGGAAAGAAAGTGGTTATAGAAACCAATGAATGAATGAAGTAGTGACGTAAAAATCTACTTTGATAGATTGAATGAATGAAGAGTAATAAATAAAAATTTCGAGGACGAAATTCTTAGAAGAAGGGGTGAATGTAATGTCCCGAGAGTTTGATCATATAATATATGATAATGATCCTTAGAGAAAGATAATGAACGGGTCCAAGAATATATAATACTCAAATATAATTGAGTCTAAGTAAATGTTATGAAATAAAACTTATAAGAATTTATTATCAAGAATGGTGAGAGTAGAAAATATAAAACCTATATAAAGGAAATGTGTTGAAGTTATTCAATGAGTAGATTTGAGGAAAACCTGAGTAAGGTAGGGTTTCGGTGATTCCGAGGACGGAATCCTTATAAGGAGGGAAGGATGTGACATCCCAGATTTTTAGAATTTATAAATGAGAATTTTATAAATAAAATTATTATTTATGAGATATGTTGGGTGTGAGTATGTGTATATCATATATTGTAGAATATGTGAATTGATGTGAAGAGAATGTTATATATTAATTTTTAATATATATAAATATTTAATTGAATTATTTATTGAGTTAAATAAATAAATTTTGTTTTGATTATAGAGTAAGGTAATTAAGTGTAGCAGATTAATTAAATGAATATTTAGTATTTAATTTAATTAATATAATAATTTTATGTTATAGTTCTAATTTAATTGAGGTAAATAAATTAGATGAGTTATGTGGTGATTGTTACACAAAATTATAATTAACAAGTAAATATAATTATGTGACAATTTGATGAGATTGATTGATGTTAAGCTATTGATTAATTAAAATAATGAGTATTTGCCAAACATGGTCTTAGGTTTTTCAAGTTCAAATTGGTGTAACCTATGTATTAACTAGTAATTGGTATATCTAATAATTACTAGGAGTTACATATATTATATATTACTAGTATTGTATATTATATGTATATACTACAAGTTAGTATGTTAGTTTTAGAAAATAAACCAAAGAAAGAAGAAGAGAGTTAGAGAGAGTTGTAGGAGAAGAAGAATATGAAGAAAAAGGAAGAAAAAGAAGAAGAAGGGAAAGTTTTGAGAAGACAAAACAAGCCCCGTCATCATCATCTTCATCTCTCTCTTAAATTCATACTAATAAGACTATAATCTAAATTCCTTGTTTTAATTATATTTTATGTTCTTCAAAATGTAGGATAATGGTTATATAGAAGTTGTATTGAGAAATCTAGAGAGATGAATGAATTGAGATGAGCTAGAAGAAGAAGAAGAAAAAGTTAGAAGAAGGTAACTTCTAAACTCTTATTTAATCCTTGATTTTTTTGGGTAGATTTATGTTCTAGGATAGTAGATCATGCTTAATCTGTTTATATTGGTTTAATCTTGGATTATCAAGAATTAAACAAGAGGATTCAAGAAAGAAAATGAAATGGAAAGTAAATTTGAAGAACAAAATTCGTAGGTTTTGAGTAATTGTGGACATATCTTGTGAAATTCATATCTCTTTGGGTATAATGAGTTAGAAAATGAGCCTTATATCAAATCGAAGATATGGAAGTAAGCTATATTTTGAAAGTGGAATCACATGAAAACTCTTTGTAGATTTTTTGCAATGTCTGTTTTAGTAAGGCTGGTCCGAAGGAAAAATAATCTGTCCAAAAAATCAAAACTATTACGGTTTCTGACTTTGAAAAATTCATATAAATTCGTGTGTTTTGAAACTGAAGAAACTTAAAACTGGAAAGTTGTAGATATGGACGTTTACTAGCTAGACTCGCGAGATTGAGCCATTTTATTGACCGGATCATGTCCGAAATAAATTGTTTAGTAAGGATGTCCAGAAAATGAAATTTTCTACACTAGTTGATGAATTGCAGAATCTGGTTTAGATGGATAAGGGTCTGACTTTAAGGCCTAGATGAGGTTATAGTACACTGAGTAAGGGTTAATTCTATATAATAAGGAACAAAAACGGACATGTAACGAAGGAGATACGTTAAAAATGAAAACAACGTTTTGTTAAAAAAAAAATTGTGAAGATGAAGTTTTATAATTATGTTTGAATTAAGATTTTGGGTGATGGTATATTTTGATGATTAAAAATATGTTTTGACGTATGTAATGAATATAGATATGTGTTATCATATTCTATGCATAATTAACCATTTAATATCAAGAGTTGAGATAAGTTAATATGTGCACATAACGTGCTCGATAAAATGCCTTTAAGTAATAGTGTTTCTAAACTTTGGTATACAAAGTGTCTAACTAATGGCTAATATTGGATATCTAAGTATGAAAAAAATGATAATACAAGAATAATAATGGAAAGAAATCAAAAAGGGTAATTTTTGATTTATGAAAGAAAATTAAACATGTAAACAATGTGTTGAATATGCAATTTTGAAACCAAATTGGTAAAAATAAAATGGTGTGATATACGTACATTAAACTACAAGTGAGATAGTCTAGCATGTGTGGTGATGAAAATTAAAATAAAATCGAGTTGCATATAAAACACAGTTAGATGTCTATAAAGATATTATAAAGGATAATAAGATAAAGTAAGGTCTTAGAATAAATTTGACCATGAGATTGAGTATTGATTTTATTTATTATCAATCTCGCATACAATGTAGGTTGTGCAAGGACGCGAAGTATTAGCGTATTGGTAAAATGCAGGTAAAGGCAAGTCTTTCAGTTCCTTTTTGCTATGTGAACTTGATGATGATCTGGTTTAAAATTTTAGTGTATGGTCTATTATATATGTCAAAAGTATGAAATGTGAAAGTCAATCTATGACTATGATGATTGAACTATGAATGTTGATTGAGTAAGGAACTCAATCTTTATAGTTGTTATGTGAACTAAACATATATGCTATGTTTGTTTATGATTATTCTTGTATGTTGAGCATGTTATTATGTGCTACGTGATGCATGAAAACTGTTAGATTTTGCTGAGCTGTCGAGCTCATTCTTGCAAAAAACCATTTTTGCAGATTCAAGAATTGGAGGTAACGCTATGTGCTACTTAATTGTTATGGATCAAAAGTTATATATGAAGATTTAATATCCTAGCTAAGTTGTTATTCTTGTAAACCATGTCTAATGTTTCGAATAATGTATTAATGTTGAATTGTAATATTATTTTGCGAATGTAAACTATTGTAGTATTAAAATGATTCTGAGATATTTAGATGTAAAGGTTGAAGGTTTTGGGAACAAGGATAGTTTGTAATAGAAAATTTTAATTATTCCGCAAATTTTAATGGTCGTGTTATCTTTTAATGATATAAAATTAGAGGTTGAATGTGTTATTAACGATCGAAGTCGAGAATTAAATTGTATGAATTTTTGGGTCGTTACATTAACAATGGAGTAAATGAGATCGTGGGGACACCTCTAATCACCAACCAGGATAATGTGATGTCAGGCGAAGAAGGAATTAGAGATATCCATATGGTGAGTGAAGAATTAATAGTTGCACCCAAGATAGTCGCAGAGGTAGCAGCTGAGAGTGAGGAAGAAGAGGAACCAGATGAGAATTTATTAGAAGAATTTTATGATCGAAATTTAGAATTACAAAATCGTATTCATGAGTTAGAAGAGTAGGCTCAAGAACGGTAGACGGTCGTGGAGCAAAGAGATGCAACAATTTAAAATTGTGTTACCCGATGTGCGATGCTTGAACAGAAGCATTCTTTGGCAGAGTATAAGATATTAGAGCTGGAATCTGAAAATGCTATGATCAAAGTTCTGATGAAAAAAGAAGCAACCAAACGAATGAAAATGGAGGATGCATGTGTAAAAGCTGCACGACGCGTTGATATTGTAGAAAAAGAGGTCTGATCCAATAAGGCCAAAATAGATTTCGCTTTTTGGACAGCAATTGGGAGAATCCAACATCGAGTTCGGAATTACCCCGTGCAAAGCGGTCAACCCCAATTCAATATGGATCGGAGAGTAATGATTCAAATCATGGATCAGGAATGCGAAGAAGCAATTTAAGGTTGAATATGCCCTATAGCGAAAGTCAATTCTAGTGGTAATAATGACACCAAAGGCTGGCCCAGACAAGTCAAAATGGGTGGTTCAAGTGAGAGCGCTTTTCGTAACTTTCCAAAAAGCAAGGAACCGAATGAAGGTATCACGGGTTAGTTAATTATAAATTCTTGCAAAGTCTATACCTTATTAGATACCGGTTCTACCCATTCATTTATCTCTCCTGCTTGTGCTCAACATTTAAATTTGACTCCGGAGAAATTAGACTTTGACCTATCTGTGGACACTCCGTTAAGAGAAACTTTCATCACATCCACTATTTATAAATCTTGTTTGATCCAAGTTGGCACCATCACCTTACCTGTTGACCTTATCTCTTTAAAGATACTTCCATTTGACGTGATTTTAGGGATTGATTGGTTAACTACTCATCATGCCAAAAATTTATTATTTTCGTAAGGTTGTTAGTTTTCATATTCTTAATTAACATGTTGTTCGAATTCAAGCAACTAAACCATTAGAGTTAATCACTGTTATATTAAGCCATAAAGCCATTCGTTTATTGAAAATTGGATGTCAAACTTTCTAGCCCATGTCATGGACTTGAAAACGTCAGATTTGAATAATATTTCTGTTGTTAGTGAATTTCCTGACGTATTTCCTGAAGAACTTCTTGGCCTACCCCCAGAGCATGATATTGAATTTTGTATCGACTTTGAACCCAGTACAAAAACCCATTTCTAAAATCTTATATCGAATGGCTCCTATTGAACTTCAGGAGTTAAAAACCTAACTACAAGAGTTGGTACCTTAGCCTCTATCTGGTGACTTCCTTTGTGGAATGCATCGAAGCCAGACTCTCTGTAGCGGACGTTATATTCATGCGGTAGTAAACTGATAGGTGCTATTGTGACGTGCTATCCAAGATTAGGATATGAGTCACAGTTGAGAGCAACCTAAGTCAGTAATCGAAATACGTAGCTTTCTAGACTTAGTTGGTTACTATTAAAGATTCATGGAAAGACTTTCTCAAATCGCTATTCCGTTAACTCAGCTGACTTGAAAAGATACAAAATTCAAACGGAGTGAGGAATGCGAGAAGAGCTTTCAAGAACTCAACATGCGGCAACGACGATGGCTCGAGCTGTTGAAAGACTATGACTATACGATTCAATATCATCTTGGAAAAGCAAATGTGGTAGCTGACGCATTGAGTAGAAGATCATATGCGGGTACGAGTGCAATGTTATTAACACAAAGGCCCATTTTGTATGACTTGCAAAGGATGGAGATAGAGGTAAAGGCTCCAAGTACCCACGTGATGATATCTAGCATACGAGTAGAATCGACTTTATTCGATAAAGTTAAAGTTGCTCAAGCCACGACCCGGAGCTGATGCGTATGAAGAAGAAAGTGCAAGAAGGTGCTATTCCAGAAGCAAGAATCGATGAAGAAGGAATACTTCGAGTCCACTCCAGACTTTATGTTCCTAACGATTCTGATTTGAAGTACAAGATCATGATGGAGGCACACAATACACCATTTGCAATCCATCTTGGAAGTACCAAAATGTATTGTGATCTTCGACATACATTTTGGTGGAACAATATGAAGAGAGAGATTGCAAAGTTTATCTCGAGGTGTTTAACTTGTCAACGTGTAAAGGCGGAGCATCAAGTGCCAAAGGGTCCATTGCAACCACTTGAGATTTCAAAATAGAAGTGGGAACACATTACCATGGATTTCGTTATGGATCTTCCCACGGTTTCTCAAGGCATAAATGCTATTTGGGTTATTGTTGATAGCCCAACCTAGTCTGCTCATTTCTTGCCAATACGGGAGACTTATTCCCTTGAACGTCTTGCTAGTATGTACGTAAATGAGATTGTGAGGTTGCATGGCATGCCAGTATCCATAGTTTCGGATCGTGATCCAAGATTCACTTCAAGATTTTGGGTTAGCTTGCAAAAAGCTATGGGCACGGATTTACGGTTCAGTTTGGCATAACATCCTCAAACGAATGGGCAATCAAAGAGGACTATTCAAACTCTTGAAGATCTATTAAGACTTTGTGTCCTAGATTTCAAAGGAAGTTAGGATAAGTACCTACCATTGGTGGAATTCTCCTACAACAATAGTTATCAGGCAAGTATAGGTGTGTCTCCATTTGAAGCATTGTATGGACTAAAGTGTCGCTCTCCAGTATGTTGGGATGAGGTGGGAGAAGAAATGTTGTTGGGGCCAGAGTTGGTACGAATGACTACAGAGAAGATCCAAACGATTCGACAACGTATATAAACGGCACATGATCGACAAAAGAGTTATGCGGATCTTCATCGAAAGGACATAGAATTTGACATTGGAGATCATGTATTATTGCGTGTGGCTCCATGGAAAGGAGTTACAAGATTTGGGAATAGAGAAAAGCTCAATCCACGATTTATTGGTCCATTTCAAATTCTTGACCGAGTAGGAAATGTGGCCTATAGACTCGCGTTACCTCCAAGTATGTCTCGTGTTCATAATGTTTTTCATATATCTGTGCTACGTAAATATGTGAAAGACCCAAACCACGTTATTGAGTTAGAATCGGACGAGATAGCCGAAGACTTAACGTACGAAGAGGTACCTGTCAAGATCTTGGATAGGAAGGAGCATGTCCTACGCACGAAGGTCATACCACAAGTTAAAGTTTTGTGGAGAAATCATGCTATTAAGGAAATGACCTGGGAGTTGGAAACGAAAATGAAAGCAAGGTATCCTCATCTTTTCGAAAAACCAGGTACGTACGTCAATTTCGAGGACTAAATTTCATAAGGAAGGGAGGTTGTAAGACCCCAAATTATTAATAAATAAAATTTAATTTCCTCTATTTATCATTTTGAAATAGTAAGGGTTGATTTGATTAATGTGGTTAGTTATGGGTAAAATACGCAAATATTTTAAATAAGCAAGTGGTTATAAAATATTCATTTTTATCGGAGAATATTCGTTTGGTCGTGGAATATTCTTGTTGTTGGAGAATATTCGTACGACGGCGCAGTCTTGTGTGGGTCCCATAACAAAAAGTGATTGGATGAAGAAAACGACAAGTATAAGTTGTTTATAAATAACGGCGTAGTTGCTACCGTTAATACTGTTGGAATACCCGGTGGTTAAAACACAGTAATACGCGTTGTTGCACAGTAGCACACGGTATTGCACCAATTATTGATTCTTACGTAAGAAGGCACTACTCAATAATGGTTACAGTAATTACTGTTCAGTATTTTATTTTATTGATTCAATAATTGTTGCGTTGATATTTTATATTACTGTTGTTTCAATAATTGTCACTACACAATATTTTTCATTATCGGAGCAATAATTCATATTATCTGAATAATATTATTAGATAACATTATTGACATTGTCTAGAAAGTTCTGTCTAAGAAGAGGTTTGGTCACCTAATTGCGCGCCAGTAAGGAGAAATCCTTATTGGAAAGCCCCCTCTTTCCTGGGAACTGCCTGGTTGTCAGAATTGTGATTCGGTAATATTATTTGTGAATAATTATTTATTGATTTATATGATGAGGAAAATATTCATTTTATGTGGATATAGATGGAGAAATTTTTTTAAAGTGACAATTGTTGAAAATCGATATTTTATATTTTCTGATAAAATAATATTTTATTATATTATTATAATATAATAATGATGATATTTTTACAATGAATGTGGGATATATGAGTATATGAGAAGAAAAAGTATTTTTGTTGCAAAAGCTGTTTAAAACATGTTAAACATGTCTGTGGGCCCATTTCTAGACTGAAATTTGATTATAGCCTGTAAAATTGCCCGTTTGTGGATTTCGGTCAATTTCTGTTTGGAATTTGGAAAAACTTTATTCTGCAAAGTTGTAGAGAATTGAATTTCCTATAGAGAGTTGCGAGATTCGAATTTTCTGACAAAAGGGCTATTTAATATGAATTATTGAAGTTTCGAAATTCCTGAATAATTGATTTTTGGAGTTTAAAATATTTTTAATAAGAAAAACATTTTTTTTTCTTTAAATGAGGTGTGTGTGGCTGATGTTGGACCAGATTTATCTGCGTAGGAAATTTTGATATATATATATATATATATATATATATATATATATATATATATATTAAATTTTCTGCTTTGGTGTTCTAAGCATTTTTCCTATAAATAGGGTGCTTAAGTTGGAATTGAAAATCACACCAGAAACTAAAGATTTCTCTCTTTCTCTCTCGATATTTTGAGCGTATTCTTGTGAGTATTTTAATACCGTGAGTGTTGCTATACGGTGCAAGTTCAAGTCATAGCCTCTATCCGGTGTTTCAACTAAAAGTACTGTCTTTACCAGGTAAGTGATGTTATTTTATTCGAAAATGATATTATTACTTCAATATCATTGTGTCGAAATATTGGTTAAATTTTTTTTATCAAATTTAAAACTTTTCATGTCGGAGTTACTATTCACGAGTTACTATTCACGAATTACTATTCATTAGTTACTATTCACGAGTACTATTCATGAAGCATGATGATATTTTTTTTGTGAAATTTCTATCTTTTAGTGTCGGAGTCACTATTCACGTATACGACACTATTCACGTATACGGCACTATTCACGAATACGGCACTATTCATAAAAAAATTAAATTTTTGTTTGTCGTCCAAAATATCTATTCTGGATACTAGCTTTGATTGTATCCATATTTTGATCATTCTTAAATTTTACTCCACTATGATTACTTATGAGGTATTTTTGGGCATGCAATAGCTGAAATACGAATCCTTAATATTTATTCTTTTGTTTCACTAGATTCGTTTTCTTTAAAATATTTTTCATCATCCTCAGTCCTAAATGATGATATAACTGAATATCTTTGGCCTGTAGTGCAAAGATGAATGATTTCTGATGAATATCTTTGGCCCGTAGTGTAAAGATGAACAGGTGTTTAGATGAACATAACCAACTGATGAATATCTTTGGCCTGTAGTGCAAAGATAAATATTTGATTCCAGATATATATTGATTGATATTACAGGGTTAAAAGATGGATGATGAACTTTTAAATTCATATATAGAAGATAGTAGACTTCATTCTCTACTTAACTCTTCTAATGAATTATTATTTCCGCTGCGAATATTGATTTAAAACTTGTTGTCTATTGTATTCTATTAGATTTTTCCCTATTGAAGACTAACGATAATTTTTTTAATATTATCTTAGTCATAGTTCTTTACTAGGCTAGTTGAGCTCACCCCTTTCCTTTTGTTCCATTTTTCTTCTCAAGAGGCAAGAATGTAGCGAGTACTAGTCGGGGTATGGAATGAAGGTTCTAGAAAGTCGTTTTAGTAGTCCTCACCATTTTTGTAAAATAGTGTATCAATAATTGTAATGAGGACTTATTTGAGTGTGGATATTGTCTAGATGACAATATTTGTATTTAAACTCACAGTTTCTATGTTGTATTAATAAAGTTATATTTGTTTCTGTATCATGTATTTTGACGACTCAGAATGGGTGTTGTATACCTATTTTGGGGGCCTCATAGAACCAATGATGTTTAAAAACAATACCGTTATTCATATGTCTAGACTAATTGTTTCTGCTAAGACAAAAATGATTTGAAAATTTTTAAAATGTATTTCTGACCATGTGCATCATTTGATATGGTGTAAAAATGGTAAACGATGGAGTTTTCAATGCAGTCGAACCTAGTGTTAGTTGTGATCAAAATATCGTCAGCCCACTATGGTATGATGTAATATGACGAAATCATACAATGGCGAAATCCTCAACATACTATTAATTGGGTACAGTATTATGACGTTATAAAAGAATTTTTGGTTTTCTTGTAAATTATGAAGAAGGTCAATTAAGTTGGCTAAATTATTTCGATTGATGTCCAAGTTGTTGAAAGTCTAAGCTATTTGATTCAGTTAGACGGCTGTTGAAAAATATTTATGGAATTCAAGCATTCTTGAGTATTTATGCCAAGCCAGATTGCTCTGGTGCGGATTCAGATGTTGAAAAGCTGAGGTGAACAACCCTATAAGGGGACATGCTTTCGGGGACAATAGTTCCGAATGTAACGCATATAGTTGTTTCAACACACTATGTTGCGGCCTAACGTAGTGGTACAATAGGATGTCCACCTAGTGTACGTATGGATGGTGTTTTCAGTCTTTGTGACTGATAAACACTCTGGTTTGCAGTGTGAAGGATTGTGTTGAAGCACTAGTAAACCTAGAGAAGAGTTCACGGTCTTGTGACCCCTCAACATAATTTGTAATTTGAGTTATTCATACTACTTTCCGATTATTGAAAAATCGTGGAAGATTCTTATTGTTCTGAAGGATGAATGTAGTAAGCAGAATGTTCCTTAGAAAGGAAAAAGTGGTAGAATGCATTTGAGAAAGTTATAATAATAAAAAATTTAGAAAAGAGAATGGATAAAATTATTCAAAAGAATAATTTAATATTTGGAATAGCACCGAGTAGAGGAGGTTTAGTAATTCCAAGGACGGAATCCTTATAAGGGGGAGAGGATGTAAGAACCCGAATTTTTAGAAAATATTAAAATAAGAATTTAGTAAATAAAATTCTTAAGGCATGAGAAGGGTTCGAATAAGATATATATATATATATATATATATATATATATATATATATATATGCGTTGTGAGGTATGTGGTATGGTGTTGCATGGGGTAATATAAACTATGCAATAAGTGATTTCTGTGTTTAATAAATATATTATTATTATATATTTGTTATTTATTGAAGAGGCGAGTTATTTGAAGTAAAGAAGATGGATAGAAATTATCTATCAATATTAAATAATTTATGTGAAATTATTTTATCATAGTAAGTTGGTGACATTAAATATCTTTGATAATCACCAATTTCTTGAGTATATGTACGAGTAAGTATCAAGTCTAGGGCAGTGCAACCGTGCCTTTAATGGTGGATGTATAGAAGCTGGGCTAAATGATTCCTTCATAGAGCGGAGGTATATACGAATTAGTAACCGATCTAACTCACTATGAAAACAGTGTAGACGAGACGGAAACTAATTTGTTGGTTGTTTGTGGGAAACCACTTAGTGTACTATATTGAATACTATTAAAGACTCGATGTGTGCAAGGTTCAAACTTGTATATATATACGTTGTTGATGAAAGAAGAAAATCGATATACCTTTAAATAAAAATTGGTTAGAGAATTATTAAGTAATTTGATACACGGCGAGAAGTGAAGATTAAAGGAATGTATGTATGTGTTGTATATATATATATATATATATATATATATATATATATAGTTGGTTAAACTTTTAAGGAAAACAGAGTTTTAAAACTTGAAGTGTGATCTATAAATTGTTAAGGAAAGCAGTAACCGATGATGTGAAATCAAAAGAGGAGAATGATGTTAGACGAGTTAACAGTTAAGAAGGATGTGCAAGGTATTTAGGAATCTATATTCTATTTGTACTAAAACAGAAACTTGTTGTGTCTGAACTTGGTATGGTGCAGCTGCGCCATTTCCAAGCCTATGACCAGCGCAGCTGCGCCGGTCTGTAGAAAACTTTGAGTAAGTTTTGAAAATTTGATTTTAAGAAATGTATACTAAGGACTCATATAAAGGTCACAAATGGTGATTAAGTTGTCCATGAATGAATTAAGTTATCAAAACATGATTGGAATAAGAGTTAATTAATTAATCCGGAATAAGTATTGGTTAATTAAGTGATATTATGGAATATTATATTATAGAACCTTCTGTGGCAGTGGTGAGATAGTAATTCGAATTAATAAGTTAATTCACTCAAGTAAAATGGTGAATTAAAGATGATGTGTTGCATAAAGAAAATGGAAGGAATATGTTAATTTGATATTTTAATTTAATATGGTAATTATATTACATAGTATTGTAATATGTAAAAGGGTTAATATTTGAAAGATAAGTGATTAATAAAAGAAGAGAACCGATATAGTTATAAATAATTAATTGTTAGAGATTGATGCATTAAGTTAATACTTTATGTTGTGGTTAAAGAAAATTATTTTGGAACAATCTATGGAAGAAATGAAATGAAAGAATTATATTATATTAATTAGCGTAGTACATACTAATTATTGTAAGGAAATGGCTATTTGGATAAAGGTGTTATGTGTATAAGTTCATAGTATATAATCATTTAAGGTAATTAAATAATTTAATATTAAGGTAAAGTGTGGCACCTAAGCTTTACATTAAATGGATATTGAATAAAGTGGAATTGGGAAAAAGTCAAACGTGGCCTAGACCCCTAATATTTTATTAAAGAGATAATGAGCTTGAGTTACATAACTCCAGTAAATGAGATAAATGAGCCTTGTGTGGCATGTATATTAAAGTTAAATCAGACTGAAGGTTTAACTAGAATTATTAAAAAAGAATTAATAGAAAGATAATAGATGATTGATAATAACCATTGTGATATTTATGTGTGATAGGAAATAATGTGATGAGAGTACCCAACTAAATTATATTTAGCCCAATTAAAATATTACATGGACTAGCCCAAGGTGTGTTAAGTATGACTGCTTTGACCTATTTTGGTAAAACGACCATAACATTTTCATACGAACTCTGCTTGAGGCGATTCAAGATGATCCGGAACGAGGACGAATAGACCTACAACTTTTGTTCTTTAAGTTTTTTAATTTGAGGTCGTTAGAAGGGGTCAAATTAGTCATATTTAGGACTGATGTGTATTAGGAGGCAATCGGAGGGCGTCGGGCATGTACGTATACAAGTGTAGTGCTCCCGACGATAAAATATGTTATTCTAAGTGATAAAACATAAATATACATGATAATAAACATGACATATAACTAATATTACCTTACTCATAATGAAATACTTTAACATAATTTTCTAAAAGAAAACTTAAAGTTTTTGAGAAACGAAAGTTGATGAATTTGGTGACCTTTAAGTTCTGATCTTGGACCCTATGTACGCATATCAATGTGCATGAAATGTAGTTTTAAAGTTACCTTACTTAGACTAGATTTATATAGCTTGGTTTAAAATGTTTTGGAAAGAAAACTCAGAAGTTTTGAGAACTAATAGTTTCAAATATTGTGTAAATGTAATATGGAGGAACCATAGCGCTGAGGAAGCTACGTGGGAACTCGAAGAAAAGATGAATAAAAGTTACCCCCATCTTTTTGAGTAACCTTGTACTTGTGATTCCGAGGACGAAATCCTTATAAGGAGGAGAGAATATAATGACTCAGAAAATGCTATGTAATATCCAGTTATTATAATGTCAATTTTGTGTATAATTTGTTTTTTTAGTATTGTGACCTTATAATTATTTGTTACTTAATATTTTATTAAATATCTTAGATTATGAATGGTAAATAAAGAGATGATGATATACATTAATATAATGTTACATAAGCCTCAAGAATGAAAAGGAAAGCCAACATAGCTTAATTGAGATAAATTCTTGATATGAAACTACATACGTGTTTAAGGAAATAACGACTCTGTAATATAATTTATTTCATTCAAAAAGTATTATTTGGTGATAAATAAAGTTAATGGTGTTCTATCAAGAATTATTAAAAATATATGGAACCACTATTTTGAATATGTGGGTACTATTTTGTTAGTTTAATCAAATTTGGTAAATAAGAAATTATGAATATTTATAGTCCACATTTAAATATGTGGCTTACTTAATTTTCTGTGTAGGCTTGCAAGTTATTTTTGGGTCTATTGCCAATTTACATGTTGTGAGCCCAAATTATAGTTAATCACTGCCTTATGTCTTGGCCCATCTAGCAGACCACTTGAAGTATAAATTAGAGGGGCTGTTTAGCCCAAATGAAATATATAGGAAGGAAGTTAGCTGTGTCAGTTGCATTAGTTAGTTAATTAGCAAGTTATACAGACTCCAAGTTAGTTCTTAGTTGGTAAGTTAGTTTAGTTAGCAGACAACTAGCAGGTGGGATAGACTTACAGAGGATAAGGCGTAGCAGAGTAAGCTATGGTCTGATAGGGTGGCTGTGTAGGGACTAAGTGAACTAAACTAGGAATGATGGCTGGGAGCTTCAGGGTGGCTGTGTAGGGGCCAACTAGAGGTGATAGGATTACCAGTAGGAGAAGATAAGCTCAGACATAAAAAGGGCCAAGCTTATTGCCTAATTTAGCTTCACCAATTAGCAGAGACTAAAAGCTGTAGCAATATCAGTTACATAGAGTGAGAGTGGAAGAGTTCGGCTACAGAAGGAGGAGAAACTAGGCAACTCAACCCACTTGTAACCTTTGAATCAACAAGTTAAGATAATTATGGCTCTTTTCAATCCTCCTTCCATTCCATTTTTGCGCCACTAATGATCTATTATGGCCGGATGGCCTGGAATAGACATAATGGACAGCTGTGTTATTTTTGAGTTGCTAGGTTGACTGTATAGGATTAATTTGGCTAGCATGCTGTTGTTGTTTTGTTATGACTGCATATGGGTGTTATCTATAGTATATAATACGACTATGAGTAGCATGCATACCTATATTTATGATCAACATGGGAAAGTAGAGACTGCACCCCAACTGCTTGATAAAATGCTTGTGAAAGAACTGTTGGTGTCAATTGTGTTAAAAAGGAAATGCACTCAAGTAAAATCTTATGCCCATATTTTTACATTGTAATTCTATGAGTGTAAAGGTGCTTAAAGGTCAGTTTTTACTTTAGCATGAGATGATTATGACTTGTTATTTGAATGCCATGCTTAGGATATCTAAGTTTGGGGGTATTTTGTGTTAATGTTCTGGCTATTTGATGATTAATGTTTAATATGGCTGGGTAAGTATAGCATTATAATAATGCTTGGTTAAGCCATATAAACCCAACAAGCCTTATACATTTAGGCTGAGGTATTAAACTATTAAACATGAACTAGAATTTCATTTAGTAGCAGGAACCATTCCGAATTAAATAAGAAACCAAAACAAAGGTAATGTCTATCTTATTTTAAGTTAAGTAATTAGCCTAGTACTTGTTCTGAGAAGATAAGTGCTTGATTACTATTGACTGTTAATTTCAAATTGTTAGTATAGTTATATTAGAGTACTAACTGAAAAATGGAGCAGTAAATAATTAAGATTTCATGAAATTAGAGCTTTATAGTTATGTTCATAAAGATATATGTTATGTGATAAATGTGTTCCTTGGCTGAGAATTATAAACTAGACTAAAACTGCTATAATGGCAAAACAGTATGGCTGTGAAGGGAGTCCAAAATGGTTGTTAAATTCTAACATAAAGTGTAGCTATGCTTCAAGTACACTCTATGCCTAAGTATAACATGTATTGGTTTAACACTTGAGCAAAACAAAATAAAAAGGGACTGAAATGGTGAGCTCTTTGCTAAGTGTTATTAGAGGCTTGACTAGTAATGACTATCACCTGTTTCTAAGATAGTTAGTATACTATAACATTATATCTAGCACTCAAACCCACTAATGCTTATAATTATGAATCTTAAGCTTGTTATAATTCAAGGAACCAAAATCAGTCCTTATGATTGTTATAAAGAAACTTTTCTTATGATATGATTTGTTTCTAAAATGATTGTTATGTTATAACTGAGGATGACTACCTCAAGTCTTAAAAGCTAGTAATGAGGATACTTTAAAGCCTCACTTTAATAATGTTAATGTCTAAGAGGTGTGCCTCACTTGTTGCTTAAACATGTTATTTTGATAACTAAAATTTTCAAATCATGCTTCCTTGTATCAATTTAAAGCCTATGAAAAGCTATTTTGAACTAAAGTTGGAAGCCTTGTATGTAGGCTCTTTAAAGCATGAACATATATTCTATAACATGTACACGAGGTGATAATCTTTGTATTGCACACTTAATAACTGATTCGATAACTTATTGCTAAACCTTGCCTAAAAGGCCTAGAGGAGGCATGACTGACTGCTAGCATTATCTGTGATGCTTTATTAACTATTGATGTATTAAAGTAACTGTTATGCTATGGCAATACTACTAGGGACTGAACTTAGGCACAAGGAGATAGGTTGGGCTGAGGAGTAATAAGGAGAATGAAAATGGCTTTCTAATTCAAACAAACTTCTATGACACCAGTAATTCTAGACTGTGCACACCACATGCTCGACGAAAGTCCCAAGTGGACTGCCTTAATTAAAAGTCAATTATTATACCAACATAAAGTTGGGAATTAATTTTGTATTTCAAGTAATGAAAATTGAAATGTTTAAGCACACTAAATGGAAGTGAAAAACAAATCTTAGCTAAAACCAAATGTTAAATAGTTAACATGTCAAGTCCTTGTGCACACTGTTTTAAGGCAGCTGTATTATTTAATGTTTTGAAAATATTAAATATAAATTAATAAGAGGAGTCTTATTATTAGTACTACTATTATTATTATTTAATTCCTAAAGGAGTTTAGGAATTAATTAGTAAAAGTACTCTCATATATCCTAATAAGATTAGGAGGCTAATTAATTAAAAAAAATTAATTAATTATTCCTAATAAGATTAGGAGCCTAATTAATTAAATGAATTTAATTATTTAAAATAAAACTCAATTCTTTAATTGTTAAGGAGAGTTGCCCACATCTATAAATAAGAGGAGTCTTATTATGGGTGAGGGTGGTTGACACTTTCATAAAACAATGAATACGTAATTTCAATAGTTGGGAGAGTACATTATTTTATATGAGAGATGGAAAAATTAGGATTTTGCCAAATACCTATCTTCTCGAATCTTTCTTCTTCCTTGGTGGATCACCTCTAGAGGCCAAACACTTTGGTTGCTAACATTTATCAAAGGAAGAAACCAAAATCGGTGGATTCAAGTTGACCGCGAAAAGGATTGGAGGTGAACTTGTACCTGTGGAATCTCGATTCTTCAAGGGTATGATTCTTGTTCTTCATATTTTCGTTTAATTAATAATTGTGCATAAAGGATGATCTGGGTATATGGTTTGTATAATTTAAAACTCAATTTTATCACGTTTTCGCTTATTTTGTGCAATTTGATTACGTTCATGAATATTACAAACCTAACAGTGGTATCAAAGCCAAACCTTTATGTGAATTATTAATTATTTTAATTTAATATGTATATTGATATGTATTTAGAATAATTTAATTGGACATAATTTTGTTATATAAAATTTATTTAAAAAAAATAAAAAAAATTGATTCGCGAAATTTGTTTACAAAAAATAAATAAATATATATATATATATATATATATATAGCTATCGCAATCTGTTTTTCTTTTTGGAGCAGATTATCGTTGAGTCCTTTTTTTTCGGAGCAGATATATATATATATATATATATATATATATATATATATATATATATATATATATATATATATATATATATATATATATATGGATCACTTATTTAACTTTTCAAAAAGTTAATCCTGCATATGATTCATGGCTTGGTTTATGATCTACAACTTGGTTAATATTATATATATTTATATACGATTTGGATCTTAAGCTCATCCCTTATTCAACTCACCCGAGCTCACCGCCCCTTTAGCGACGGACCCGGCGACGGTTCGGTCATACAACCGTCATCTATACTTTTAGCGACGCTATATGTTATCCTTCGCTAAAAGTATAGACGACTGTTATATGACCGAACCGTATACATATATATAATACTTAACAGGATAAGCTTTACGGAAGTTATTATATATATATATATATATATATATATATATATATATATATATATATGATAATTATATAATTAAAATAAAATGTTTATTTTCATCTTAAAATAAAAAATTTATTTTTATCTTAAAATTGGATTTCATGCTAACTAATTAGAGTTGGAATTGGATTCAATGATAACTAATTGGAGTTTAAATTGGATTCCAAGTTTCCTTAAATAAAGGAGTTTATTTAGATATGAAATAAGATTTCATATTATTCAAAATAAAGGAGTTTATTTGTGAATAGGAAAGAGAATCCGTATTTTCTTAAATAAAGGAGTTTATTTATATATGAAATAAGATTTCATATTATTCAAAATAAATGAGTTTATTTGTGAATAGGAAAGAGATTCTGTGTTTCCTTTAATAAAGGATTTTTTTTACTTTGAATTGAATTCCATAATTAATTAAAATAAATGATTTTATTTTGATTAAAGAATTTGATTAAAATAAAATAGTTTATTTTATTCAAAATTGGATAAATTAAAATAAAAGAGGTTTATTTTGATTTAAATTTGGATTAAAATAAAGGAGTTTATTTTGATTCAAAATTAGATTTTATGCTAACTAAATTTGCCCATTAAATGATATCAATATATATATATATATATATATATATATATATATATATATATATATATATATATATATATTGAATATTTATTATTCATGAGATGAATGTTATTTATTGATGCATATGGTGATGTGTATGTTAGTAAATGGGATTGATTATGGACTATTGACCAATGCGATTGGATTTTATTTTAGTTGGATGCATGAATGTATGAGTTTTATTAAATGGGGTCTGTGTACCTCGTCTTCTCTAATTTTTTTTAATGTAAATTCTAACTCCCTCCTATGTACTTTCCCTTGACTGCTGATCAAAGTTTCTATTCATTTTAAATAGATTTGTAATAGGAATAGTTAGAATTAATTTTGAAGAATTGGAGATTAAGGAGTAAGGAGCAAGGAGCGCTTGAAGACCCGTTTGTAATGGAGCCCGGAATTTAAATGTAATAGTTATATTTAAATTTAATTCTTGCACCCTAGGTTTGACCTCTTGGTTCACTTGGTGGCTCTAGTGAACCAAACTAAAATAAAGTCCATAATCAATTCGGGTAGAATATAGTATTCTATATGTGCATGCTAATACTATATATGTGTGTGTGTGTGTGTGTGTGTGTGTGTGTGCATGCGCGCTAAACAAGATGAGAGAAATTAATAACTTGTAAAGCCCTCAAATTTTTTATATTAAGTCCTAAGCGTTCAAAGATATTTGGAATATCGAACGTTGCTTTCTAGCATGATAAAAATAATAGAGTATCAATTAATTATTATAAGTTTGTTGTGTCACCACAAGGTTTATCTTAATTCTTTGAGATGTTAATTTGATCACATTTAATGCTTATAAAGAAAATTGAACAATGTTGTTTAGTTGTGTCACCACAAGGACAATGTTTTCCTTTTTTGAGTATATGAAAATGCTAGGTTGAACTTAACTTAGATAATTTTGATTCAGATGTGCCACCACTTGATTAAAATAATCTAAGAGGCAAAATATAAGGAGTTGCATAGTTGATGTAATTAACAAGAGTTGTCTACCTATTTATTTATATATAGTTTGTTGTGTCACCACAAGGCTATATACTTTTGAAATGGGATCCTTATTCTCACTAGCATAACTTCAATTAGATATTGTTGAACTATATATATATTGAGGGTATTATAGTTTGAAGAAAATAGCGGGAGATACCAAATTAAAACAAGACCTAAATTATTTTGCTAATTAATAAAAGAATGTATGCTAAAATATTGTTAAGAACAAATTCATTTACAGAATTTTACAATGTCTAAATTACTATCACTGCGAAACATATTAGATGTTAATTAATCGGACCGAATTACTCGGATTGGTTAAGGAATTTGAGAATAGTTCTCATGACTGAAAAGCTATCTTATGTCCTTAATACGTCTTTCCTGCAATGGTTGCAGACAATGCCTCTGAGGAAGAGATTGTTACTTTTAAAAAGTGACAAGATGATGCACAGTTGGCTCAATGCATCAAGCTCGCATCCATGAGTAACGAGCTTCAGCGTCAGCATGAAACTATGGATGCTCCTACTATACTCCTGCACATCAAGTAGTTGATTGTGAGGAAAGTAGGACTAATATATATCAAATATCTAAGGAGCTTTTTCGATCTAGAATGACCAATGACACTACAGTACAGACAAAAGTCCTTAACATGATCAATTTGATTGAATAATGAGGACAACGAGTTTTGTCATGGATGGAGAGTTGAGCCAAGATTTGATCTTGTAGTCACTCTGGACTCCTTCTCACAATTGTTATGAATTTTTCATATGAACAAACTAAAGATCAGCCTCGCTGATTTGCTTAACATGTTGAAGAATGTTGAGAGTTATTTTCCAACCAAAAAAGACCAAGTCTTACTGATAGGGGCCAAAGGATCTTCTAAAAAGAAGAACAATTCAAAGAAGGTAAATAGAAAGGCTAAAACAAAGGATAATAAGAACAAAACTGATACGGATAACAAAGGAGTTTGTTTCCACTATAATAAGCCTGAACACTGAAAAAGAAACTGCAAGAAGTATCTTATAGAGGCTAACCAGAAGAAGCTTAGTGAAGCTTCAGTTACAAATATAGAAAATTTTATTTTTCAATGAATAGTGTCGTATTCGTTGTAGACACTCAAATTTTTTTTTTCTGTTACTAACTATGCAGGAGGGCAAAAGCGTCTATTTCACACTCTAGAGATAACCCTGGAGGACCACAACATCAATTCCAACCCCGGAGATAGCCCCGGGAGATCCAGCTTCCAACCCCAGAGATAACCCCGGAAAATTAGTTTCCAACCCCGGAGATAACCCCGAGAAAATTAGTTCCAACCTCGGAGATAGCTCCGGGGGATTAAGTTTAAAGCCTGGAGATAACCCCGGGAGGTTAAGACAACCTCAAAGATAACCCTGAAGATAATCAAAGTCAATATCAAGTTAACCTCAGAGATAACCCTAAGAAAAGACTCCTACAACTGCGCAAAAATCGGAGATAACCACGGGAGGGGTGAAATGGTCATTTTGCCAACCCAACTTCAACTAAAATCAAATCAACTCATTTCAACTCAAAATGCTTCATTACAAGTGCCACAAGAACCATATCTTAACTTTCGAGCGCAAACTACGCAAAACTGCTCACCGGATTGCCTGACGGAGACTCGAAAATGTTCTTTTGGTCACGGACCCATCTTCCTGGAATCAAAAAAAGGCAAATCCTATGTCATTGTGTAGCTCTCGGAAAGTGCTTTCCGGAATGGTATGACACGCTTCCATCGGATTCCCAGATTGAAAGTTATGAATGACCGAGCGAACAGCGCGTTGTCCGAGTGTACGTACTTCGACACGGCGGGACCAACACTGTCGGGGACACCCCGGGCTGCCGCAGGTACACCTGCTGCTGCCGTAGGTACACCTACGGTACCCGCGTCTATAAATAGAGGGCTTGGGGTGGCCATATTTGGAAGAGAAAAGGCGAGGAAGCCCTGTCCAATTTGCTTTATACACCCTATAAATTGAGTGCTTTCTCATTTTAAACATTTGTAAGCTCTTATATAGCTACTTTTCTACCGGCGGGAGTGAAGGGTTTCGACAGAAACACACAGCAGAATTATAATAAATATAAAGCAATTTCGAAACCCTAAACAGGATCCATGCGAAAATCAATTAACTAAGTGGTTAGAAATTATACCGATTATGAAAATTAAATTGATGCGCTCGAATCTCCAACGCAATCAAAATGAATCGCGCCTCTACGGTATCCACACGAACGCTCCGCGAATCTTCCTACGATCTGCAGAAGAAGGAACTGCGGTACTAGCCACCAAGGATGAGGATTTTATAACCGTTTCTCTCTAGTCTCTCTCTGAGAGTGGCTAGGGTTTTTGGTTTTGAATAATACCCTAAGTGGCTGCTATATATCATATATATAGTAGTTAAAAGGTATTAATCAAAACCTAATTTCATAAAATCTGAATTTATATATATATATATATATATATATATATATATATATATATATATCTTAATTAAGTCTTACTTAATTAATATACATATATACAAATTATCCTTTTAATTTAAATTCGTAATTTAAATACTATTAATATATTTAAATCCTTAAAATTTAAATTAATTCCCTTTTAAATTACGTTCTATGTGTGCGACCCTATAGGTTATTATTACGTTGGCAATAACTTTAAAATCATATTATAAAGTTATAAACGGTGAGCGGCATCCAGTAATGCATCACTGCTATCCAAGTAATAATAAGATCGATGATTCGATGTAACTTTTTTCGTGACCAATGTTTCAATGTAATTTAATCTTTTTAACCTTAATATCCAAGATTAAACTCGAGTCATGAAATGTGTCATACTCTTCATAATTTAATCTGAGTTTTTCTTGATCAATGAGTGGACTATATAAAACAAATCACTATTTGAGCATGCCCATGCATTTCATAGTCCTACTCAATCAAGAGGCCTATGGATATCACCCCTAATATATAGGATGGTTAAATTCCATCTAGATCACTCATATTCCTCACACGATTCATGATGTACCCAATAATCACCTTTATAGTCCACCCTATTAAAGGTAACATTTGATGATATTAAAGTACATAAATTCTCGTGTAGTAATATAGTGATTTCAAGTCGGAGGACCATTACATCATTGTCACTATGAGAATTACTAAGGACATTTTGCATAATGCTCCATATAGAATTCTCATGGTGGGTCTGTCCAGTACATCGTTCTCTAACATGTACCTATGCATTGACTGAATATCTCATATATTTATGACCAATGAGATTTAGTCATCAGTCAATCCACATACTAGTCTTAATGCATCATTGTTGTCCCATCAACAATGATACTCGACTAGGGTCATTTAAGAACAATGATACTAATTATAATTATATAATCTCATGTTCAAGTCACATACTTGAAACTATATAATTTGTATCATTATTCTAAGGATTTTTATCATGTTAACATTTATATAACGCAGTAAATATAACCATAATAAAATCATTCATTTATTCAATCAAACATAATATTAAAACGTTAAGCAATTATATCGAATAATTGGCCTCTAGGGCATAAACTCTAACAGGGAGCCAAGTGTTCATCCACTTAAAGCTATAAAAGTCTTCTTTGGCAGTCCACTGTAAGCCTTCTTACACACTTTAAAGTCTTTCTCTTCATCTTTGAACACACCGTTCTTCACGTTGAGAGTCGTGTTGCGTGTGTTTTCCTGAACTTCGGTCCGTGGCTTTTATTTCTTTTGTATATATCTATATATATGTTAACATGATAAAAATCCTTAGAATAATGATACAAATTATATAGTTTCAAGTATGTGACTTGAACATGAGATTATATAATTATAATTAGTATCATTGTTCTTAAATGTCCCTAGTCGAGTATCAATGTTGATGGGACAACAATGATGCATTAAGACTAGTATGTGGATTGACTGATGTCCAAGCTCAATCGAGGCATAACTAGATAATGTTAGTCCATACATAAATATATATATATATATATATATGCTTATATATATAAACTGTAGTCGAACTTTGTTCAATGAGTCTGGATTTACATCCGGAGTGTTTACTTGCTTATATATATATACTTATATATATATATATATGAATTGTTGTCGAACTCTGTTCGATGAGTCTGGATTTTACATCTGGTGCGTTTACCGCTTATATATATATATATATATATATATATATATATATATATATATATATATATATATACATTTCGTCCCGCCTAGAGTTTACTTCGTGGCGGTTGACCGTTTTTACTGCTTTCTTTACATTTCGTCCCGCCTAGAGTTTACTTCGTGGTGGTTGACCGCTTTTACAGCTTTCTTTATATTTCGTCCCGCCTGGAGTTTACTTCATGGTGGTTGACCGTTTTTACAGCTTTATTTATATTTTGTCCCGCCTGGAGTTTACTTCAAGGCGATTGATCGTTTTATTGCTTTATTTACATTTGCAATCCCCCATGGAGGTGCTTCGTGGTGGTTGATTGTTTACACACACACACACATATATATATATATATATATATATATATATATATATATATATATATATTTATAGCTTTTATATATATAACTGTTTATAGCTTTTCATATAAATTGCTGCGTCATGTGAGCCTAGGAATCATGTGATCACAGATTCAGTCCGCTGAATCTAAATTCGGTTCTCTTGATGGACATTTTCAGCTATACACTACTTGTAAATTATGCACAATGTTTGAATATCCTTAGATGGCTATCATGCCCACAAGGAATTCGGCACTGCTTTGTATATTATTTTTCTCGAAGCTGCTTCGCATCTCGAAAATAAAAGTAATCAAGCCGAACATTTAATAAAATGAAAGTATCAAAGGCCTCAATTACTATTAAGCACAAGAGTTTGAAGAACCTCTTTTATAAAATATCACTGCCATATCTTGTTTAAAATTAATTTTTTACGCAAATTCAAACCCTGTGTATATAGGTGCGAACGAGGCATATCACTACTTCCAAATAATTGCACATTAATCCATACACACACACATTCATATAACAGTTTCTTGAAAAGTGGCGGTCACCGTGGTAACACGGATGTCGGGGGGTGCCTAACACCTTCCCTCCACATAAGCAAGTCCCGAACCCTAATGAATCTCGATTTCCCAGACCCGTTTAGCAGTGTCACATCATTGGGTCAATGTGTAAACCTTTTCTCAGTTGTGTTGGTACAACCAGTTAAATAACCAACTGGCGACTCTTATAGTCAAATCGTCGACATATAAATGTCGGACCTTTTTCACTTGTTTTTTCAAACAAATCTCACCTAACATGAGAACACAAAAGAAAAAGAATAGAAAAGGGACAATTAAAAATCCCGACGTCGATAGGTGGCGACTCTGCTGGGGACTCCAATAAGAGGACTTAAGCCTCTATTACAAGCTTTTCAAAACTGTTATATGCTTGTGTATGGATGTTGCATTTACATTTGAATGAATGTGTACTAATGCATTTACTTACTGCATTTAGTGCTTTGCACCATATTTGCCTGTGATATTAGTGCTTCGCACATGTTACAATTTCCATACAGTGAGACGCGATGTATGTGAATGTCTGTTGTGTGGTCCCTCCACCAGGAGGCTATCCTGTCGGTGTTTGATTACTGGACTCGTAGGGAGACTAATTTTAACGAGGCTCAGGAAAGGCAACACCAAAATTCGCTCCAATTGAAAGACCGGATTAACTTCCTGTCAAGTAAATTGCGATGATTTGGGAATCTTCATGCTGAAAAACTGCGAGAGTAACCTAAGATAGATCAACCTCTGATAAACCAAAAGCGAAGGGAAGTCTCTTCATACCTTCCCATTTTAATTACTTGTAATTTTAATTATTTGTAATTTCATATTCATGTAAATCTCAATGTAATGGAAAATATGAAGGAATATGTATACATGCCTTTCCTTTATATCAAAATCTGACATGCTATTTTGTCAACTGACATCCGTTTTGCAAGACGATACTCCTAAACGGACACATTATGTAATATTGCTACATTCACTAAGACTACACTACATAAGCCTTTTTGTAGGGATATAATTGGTCCAGTAATCCGTTCGAAATCCAAAAAGGCCACGAGCCTACATCCAATTATGTCTTCATCTGACCAGACTGATCTTAATCCAGTTTCTCGTGAAAAATTCGACGAATTAAGTAAAAAAATCACATATTTGGTTGTTCTTCTTAAAGAACTACACCAATCTATTCAGGGTACAAGGATAACCGTACATGTTGAATCCTCCGCACAAGAAGGAACCCAAGGTCTGGATATTGTTAGTTCCATTCGTAGGAGTCCTCATAAGCACAAACAGATTCCTTCAGCTTCAGCCACACGGCTATTATCTCCACCTATAGTTCTTGAGCCTGTACAACCTCTGGTAAAGGTGTCGACCAACGTAATGGCTATATTATTTTCCAAGCCAATACCGGTAAAGGAGAAGGAAGTCTTTGTTCCAGATCCCAAAGTTGAAGAAGAGGAACGAAATATTAAATAAGACATAGTCAGAATGATGTCAGGCATACGCATCATTGTCCATGATGAACACACAAATAGATACACCCCAGACGATGATTGCCTAGACATAATGGTCATCATTCGGGAAAAAGAGGACAATGACAGTCCCTCCATCACTGCAGTCCACCAGGACTTTGCCCTCGACAATTGGAGCAGCACTCCTTGCATTGGTCGACAAGGGTAAAACGGGCATAAACTCATTCTGCCCTGTAGATAGCAATAATTACTTACTTTTTCTGTACAGTATTAGCAGTTATTTTTGTCATTACATGCTAACACTTTGGTGATTGAACAATTTCATATATTAGGCGAAAGCATTTTGTTTCAGGACTCTAAAGTTAGATGTGCCTAGACTTGCTGATGAGGTGCCTATTCTCCACAAGGATTGTAACTTTGATAAAAAGTTAGACACAGACTTGATGAAAATAGAAGAGGACATTGAGGTGCCTCAGGAGATCAAAGAATGGGTCGAAGATGAACCTAAACCCAACCTTGATCAAACAACCTCTTTCAATTTCGCAACCTTAGAAAATCCCAAACAAATCCAGATTGGTACGGACCTCACTCCAAACCAAAGGAATGACATTGTTACTCTATTGACCCTATTGCAGGATGTGTTTGCATGGTCTCACGAAGACATGGTCGGTTTATCCACTGACATTGTCATTCATCGCCTTCCCATCAAAGGGGGATTCAAGCCAGTCAGGCAGAAGCTCAGGCGATTAAAACCTGAGTGGAGGTTAAAAGTTAAAGAAAAAAATTATGAAACAATTTTAAGCAGGTGTCATCATGGTGTCAACATACCCTAACATAGTCCCCGTGCCAAAACCCAGATGAGAGGTGCGAGTTTACGTGGACTACAGGGATCTGAATAAAGCTTGCCTCAAAGATAGCTTTCCCGTGCCATTATCCACATACTCATTGATAATACAATTCAATACGACATGTACTCCTTTGCTGATTGATTTGCGGGGTACCATCAAATTATGGTCGCTAACGAGGATCGTGAGAAAACTACATTCATCACTCCTTGGGGAACCTTTTGCTATAGACAATTGTCATTCGGCCTCATCAATGCCGGAGCTACCTATCAGTGAGACATATGGCTCTTTTCCACGATCTAATGCATAAAAATAAAAAAAAGAAAAAAAATAATAAATTAAAAAGAAAAGAAAAAGAAAAAGAAAAAGAAAAAAGCTCTTCAACAGGTTCTACAGTTGCTGCCTTACCATCGGCAGGTTCTACAGATGGCTTCAGAGTTTGAAGAAAAATCCTTCCTCCACATTCCTCAGAATATGAATGATTTTACGGATGCGCTAGCAACATTGGCCTCTTTGATCAACATACATGACAAGGAAGATATGCTAACCCTCACATTTGCCCAACAAAAGACTCCAGCCTATGGGAATTACCTTGGAGAAGTATTGGATGAGCTACCTCCCATCCAGAACCCTTGATATCAGCATATCAATTAGGAATTACAAGATAGATCTACACTCGCTGAGGCGAGCCCGACTAAAGGCAGGCGGATCCATCGACTTGCTATGAAATTCTACCTGAGTAGAGATGCACTCTACAAATAAGATGCAGGACGAGGTCTCCTTAGTTGTCTGGATGAGGACCAAGCTCAAAGGCTCATGGATGAAATCCATGGGGGAGTATGTGGCCCACATATGAGCTTCCCTCTACTTGTAAAGAAGATCCTACAACAGAAAAGTCCGACTACGGCAGTTCAAACAACACGACTTGGTTTTGAAGAAGATCGTTGACAACCAAGCTCAGTCTAAAGGAAAATTTGCTCCAAACTGGGAAGGCCCATTTATTTTCAAGGAGGTATTGATAGGAGGCACTTTCAGATTACAGGAAATGGACGGTGACGAATTTCTATAACTCATCAATTCGAACACCGTGAAACGGTACAATGTCTGAGGTTACCATCAAGCGAACATCCTGGTTTTGGATCATCAAATCACCTGTCATTCTGGTTCTTTAACCCTTCATTACATACAACTTCGCTTCACACTCATCTGCCCCATTAAGGAAAAACATTTTTTCAACCAGCAGCCTGGTTTCAGATCACCAAATCCTTCATTCCCCGAAGGTTTTCAAAACCTTTCACACTTTCAGTTTATCCCACAAGGGATTAAACCTTTCTCACCTTCAATTTATCCTATACATAGGATTAAAATTTTCACCTGTAATCCGCCCTATACATGGGGCGAACTACGTCGACCTGATCTCCCCAATACATAGGAGTACGGTTGGCAGCCATCTATATGGTCTGGTCTCACCATAGAAAAACAAAATAAACACACTCTTATCCATAACCACATACAAAAACAAGTCCCAAGACACCAAAGATGGTAGGGAATACACAAAGATCAACGATCCATTCTGAAAGATCCTAAGACTTCTCAATGTCCATCCATCAAGGAGGAGTTCAGAATACATCAAGATCACAAGCCCTAGAAGACAGGCAATTATCAAGTAAGTAACAAGGCATAACTAAAAGGGAAGTGAATCAAAACATATTTCCCTGCCATATAATATTGTTTGATATATACAATATATCCTGTACATGACAAAAATGGTTAAGCGAGTCTTTGTAGGAAAATCAAAGCTAATCTACAAACCAGTGGATAAGTGAGCCACCAAATCTAACGTGGGTCTCTACACGAGCCAACAGATCTACAACGAACTGCAGGTGATATCTAGGGTAGATATAACATCATCCCGCTCAACAACATCGATATCTCTATGAGTTAGAGCATCATTTCTCTAACAGAGCGACATCTCTATCAGAAAGAGCTGTCAATTTTAAATCCCAAATCCACTACCTGTTCACCTTATGGTATAGAGCTAAAAGCCTCTCGCGATCCCGGCATCTTATCAGCCCATCTATTCAAGCAATTACCCCATACAACAAGCAAGGCTGGGGCAATTTCAAAATTCGCGACAACTGGATATTGGGTCCCTTATAAAAAGATTGGGGCAATCTCGAAAGCAACGACAACTCAACACTGGGGCATTTATTAACCATCCTAAAGTGGAAAATGCACCAGTCAACACCATCATCATAGTCCATCATCATTAGAGCCTCCCTCATATCATCTCAATGGCGATTCAGATATTATTCACTCGCGACTTGGTCAACAAAGAGAATTTCTCGTATGAATCCCCGGCAACAACTTACGAAAGTACTGGGGTATTTTGCGATTCCTAGGAATGGAAGGAGTTTAAGGCGGGATAAGCCTCTCATAAAAAGAATGGGGAAAACTCCTGAAAGAAATCATGGCGACATAAGCTTACCCTTATAAAACAAGGGGAAAATTTTCAAAAGAGTCATAAACTCAAAAGTAGAGGCCCAATGACAAAACGCCCATCGAATAAAATTTACACCATCAAATGCGTCAACCTGCGTCAAGTCCTCATTAGTTGAGGCCTTTACACCAAAGTTCAAAGTTAGGTAGCGAAAGAACGAGTTGCACCCTCCAGGGACGTCAGCGGCATTCGGGTCATAAGTTCAACCGGGTTGCGAATCAAATGCTCAAGGAAATGGGAAACAGTCACCCAACAATGAAAGGAAACTCTAAATCACCTCAAAAAGGGTGAGCGTAATATCAGGCAGAGTCTGGCAAAGCAAACTGTTGAATATTACTTTAGAGAAGGTATCAGATGATCCAGTATTCTAAACCATTGGCATCAATTCAGTGCAACATTAAAACAGTTCAGCAATGAAAGCTTCGTATACCACCATTCGAGTGGGAATCGAAATTGTTTATCGATCAGCAGGGTAGGCACCGTTATAAACTACCAGCGTATACATGGAGAAGGTCTGGTGATCTCAGAATGTCATCCCCATCAGAGATGTGGAAAACATCTCAACTTATCTTCATCAAACAAGCCTCGACGACACCGACAAAAAGCCATACTATTGGAGTCAACACCAGCATAGGCATCAACAATGATCGGTAAAGGTAAAGCGATTTGAAAAAATTATTTTAAACATTCATCATAACATTCATTACATTGCGATTTGCGATATGCGATGTGTGATTTGCGATTTGCAATTTGCGATTTACGATATGCGATATGCGAAATACGATGTGCGATTTGTGAACTACGATTTGCAAAAATATTTTAACATTCATCATGATATTCATTACATTACGATTTGCATCATTAAAAATACCTTGTCATATTTTAAGTGTCTACTAATCTTTATTATATCCATTCCATTACATTGTATGAACATTATAAAGAGGGGCATCTGTAGACACTCGAAATTTTCTTTTCCTGTTACTAACTATGCAGGAGGGCAAAAGCGTATGTTTCACACTCCTGAGATAACCCTGAAGGATCACAACATCAATTCTAACCCTGGATATAGCCCCGGGAGATCCAGCTTCCAACCCTAAAGATAACCCCAGAAAATCAATTTCCAACCCCGAAGATAACCCCGAGAAAATCAGTTCCAACCTCGGAGATACCCCCGGGGGATCAAGTTTAAATCCTAGAGATAACCCCAGGAGGTCAAGACAACTTCAGAGATAACCCTGAGGACAATCAAAGTCAACATCAAGTTAACCTCATAGATAACCCTGAGAAAAGACCGCTACAACTGCGTAAAAACTGGAGATAACCCCGGGAAGGGCAAAACGGTCATTTTCCCAACTCAACTTCAACTAAAATCAAATAAAATTATTTCAACTCAAAATTCTTCATTAGAAGTCTCACAAGAACCATATCTTAATTTTCGAACGTAAACTACGCAAAACTGCTCACCGAATTGCCTGACGAAAACCCAGAAATGCTATGTTAGTCACGGACCCATCTTCCCAGAATCAAAAAAGGGCAAATCCTATGTCATTGTGTAGCTCTCGGAAAGATCTTTCCGGAATGGTATGGCACGCTTCCATCGGACTCCCGGATTAAAAGTTATGAACGACCAAGCGAACAGCGCGTTGTCCGAGTGTACGTACTTTGACACGATGGGACCCACACTGCCCGGGGCACCCCGGGTAGTCGCAAGTACACCTGCTGCTGCCGTAGGTACACCTGCGGCACCCCCCTCTATAAATAAAGGGCTTGGGGTGGACATATTTGCAAGAGAAAAGGCGAGGAAGCCATGTCCAATTTGCTCTGTATACCCTATAAACTGAGTGCTTTCTCATTTTAAACACTTGTAAGTTCATATATAACTACTTTTCTACCGGCGGGAGCCGAGTGTTCATCAACTTAAATCTATAGAAGTCTTCTTTGGCAGTCCACTGTAAGCCTTCTTACACACTTTAAAGCCTTTCTCTTCATCTCTGTACATACTTCTCTTCACGTTAAGAGTCGTGTTGCGTGTGTTTGCCCGGACTTCGGTCCGTGGCTTTTATTTTTTTTGTATATTATATATATATATATATATATATATATATATATATATATATATATATATATATATATATATATATGAAAGCAAATAAATGCTCTGGACATGAGTCCAGGCTTAATCGAGGCATAACTCGATTAAGCCTGGACATGCTCCGGATATAAATCCAGGCTCATCGAACAAAGCCCGACAACAGTTTATATATATATATATATATATATATATATATATATATATATATATATATATATATATATATATATATGAACTGTTGTCGAACTCTGTTCGATGAGCCTAGATTTTACATCCGGTCAGTTTACCGCTTTTATATATATATATATATATATATATATATATATATATTTACATTTCGTCCCGCCTAGAGTTTACTTCGTGGCGGTTGACCGTTTTTACTGCGTTCTTTACATTTCGTCCCGCCTGGAGTTTACTTCGTTGTGGTTGACCGCTTTTATAGCTTTCTTTACATTTCATCCAGCTTGGAATTTTCTTCGTGGTGGTTGACCGTTTTTACAGCTTTATTTATATTTTGTCCCGCCTAGAGTTTACTTCAAGGCGGTTGATCTTTTTATTGCTTTATTTACATTTACAATCCCCCATGGAGGTGCTTCGTGGTGGTTGATTGTTTGCACACACACACACACACACACACACACACACATATATATACAGACATGATTAACCACCACGAAGCGCCTCCATTGGGGATCGAAAATGTAAATATATAAAAGCGGTAAGTATATATATACATATATATATATATATATATATATATATATATATATATATATATATATATATAAAGTAATCCGCTTGGTCTTTGATGTTCGGCCTTGACTCTTTGACATGTCAAACATTTCGCTACGCATTCTGCAACGTCCCTTTTCATATTTGGCCACCAAAAATGACGTCGTAAATCTTAATACATCTTCGTACTTCCTGGATGAATCAAATATCTTAAGTTATGAGCTTCGATAAAGATTTCTTCTTTAATCTTTGGTGTTGCTGGAACCCAGATTCTTCTCTCGTATCGTAGTAGTCCTTCACTATCGATCTGGTATTTTGCATCACTACCCTCAACCACTTTCTCTTTTATTTTCCCACATTCTTCATCTTGTAGTTGAGCGTTCTTAACTTTGTCCACCAAAGTTGTACTAGCTTCTATCCGGAATAGTCGTTCATCGGATTCTTGTGGAAATTTTATTTTCAACTCTAGCTTTGTCATTACTGAAATGAGCTCCTCCTGAGTGGTTATCAGCATCAACTTTTCCCGACCTTTCCTGCTTAAAGCATCTACAACCACATTCACTTTTCCCGGATTATAAAAGATCTCACAATTGTAATCTTTTATCAATTCCATCCATCTTCTCTGACACATGTTCAGGTCCTTTTGAGTGAAAATATACTTTAGACTCTTATAGTCTGTGTATATCTCACACTTCTCTCCATAGAGATAGTGTCTCCATATCTTCAGAGCAAATACCACTGCAGCCAATTCTAAATCATGAGTCGGATACCCTTTCTCATAATCCTTCAGTTGTCTTGATGCATATGCAATAATTTTGCCGTTTAGCATAAGGACACAACCCAATCCTTTGTGTGAGGCATCACTATACACCACAAAGTTTCCTGCACTATCTGGTAATGACAACACAGGTGCCACACTTAACTTTTTCTTCAAATCTTGAAAACTTTCTTAACACTTCTCCGTCCAAACAAATTTTACAGCCTTCCTTGTCAAATTTGTTAGCGTAGTGGCTATCTTGGAAAAATCTTGAATAAATCGTTATTATTATAACCGACCAGTCCCAAGAAACTCCTCACCTCCGATGGTGTTCTTGGTTGATCCCAATTGATTACAGCTTCCACTTTTGATGGATCCACTATAATCCCATCTTTGTCAATCACATGTCCCAAAAATTGTACACGATCTAACCAAAATTCACACTTAAAGAATTTTACGTATAGTTTTTCCTTTCTTAGTGTCTCCAACGTCAAACGTAAATGTTCCACGTGTTCTTCTTGAGTTTTGGAATACACCAAAATGTCGTCGATAAATACCACCACAAACTTATCTAAGAATGGTTTAAATACCCTGTTCATCAAATCCATGAATGCAGCAGGGGCATTGGTCAAACCAAAAGATATCACCAGAAATTTGTAATGTCCATACCGAGTTCTGAATGTCGTTCTAGGAATATCCTCCTTCCTTACATTCAATTTGTGATACCCACTTCTCAAATCTATTTTTGAGAAATATTTAGCACCCTTCAACTGATCAAACAAGTCATCTATTCTTGGTAACGGGTATTTATTCTTAATAGTGACTTTGTTTAATTCCCTATAATCAATGCAAAGACGTATTGACCCATCCTTCTTCTTCACGAATAACACTGGCGCTCCCCACGGTGATACGCTTGGTTAAATATACTTCTTGTCTAGTAGTTCCTGTAGTTGTACCATCAGTTCCTTCATCTCTACCGGAGCCATTCTGTACGAGGCCTTCGATATCGGTGTTATTCCTGGCGCTAAATCGATCACGAACTCATTCTCTCTGTTAGGCGAAATTCCTGGTAAATCCTCCAGAAACACGTCTACGAATTCCCTAACTATTGTTATCTCTTCCAGCTTCACACCCTTCTTCTGAGTATCGACTATGTAAGCTAAATAACCCACACAGCCCTGACTCAACAATTTCTTTTCTTGCATAATCGTCAAACATTTCATTTGTCTAGGCGATTTGCTACTATAGAAAACTACATTTGACGGAGTCATAAGGTTTACACACTTCTTTTGGCAATCAATTACCACTCCATAATTGAACAACCAATCTATTCCCAAAATAACATCAAACTCTCCAAGTCTAATCGGGATTAAATCTACCATCATGTTATTTCCCTTAATATTCACCATACAGTTCTTATACACGAACCTAATAGGAATCACTTTCCTATTCGTAATTTCTATGTTCAAAGGGAAATTTAGCTCTTCACTTGGCAATCCTAACCTCTTAGCAAATTCATCAGATATAAACGAGCAAGTAGCACCCGAATCAAAAAATACATAAGCATCAATATCATTGATTGGGATAATACCTCACACAACATCCTTTAATTGCACAACATCTTGCACAGTCATGTAGAACGTTTTGGCTACGGGTTTGTTTGATGTTGTTGGTTCAGCAATAGCCCATGTACCTCTACTGCTACCTCCCTTGCTTCCTGCCGTCTCTCCTGCCTTCTTCTTAGGGCATTCATGAGCAAAGTGATCCTTGGACCCGCACATGAAGCAAACGTTCTTCTTAGATTGAGTGCAATTTGAGGCGATGTGACCCTCCTGGCCACAGTTAAAGCATACACGTTTCCCCATCAAGCACACACCCTTGTGAAACTTTTCGTATGTAGCACATGCTTCAAACTTCCTATTCTGCTGATTACCCTGTTGCTTTCCAGCACTCACATTCCCATGCCATTTCCTCTTCAGATTGTTGTCGCCGTTTCCACTATTACCACCTTCATTCTTAACCTCCACCTTATTCTTCTTCTTTTTCTGTTCCTGATTGAACTTTGTCACTACCTCGCCTCCACCTTCAGCGAGTATTACCTTCTCCATTACCACTGCAAACGTCTTCAACTGGAACAGGGAGACCTTACTGAACAACCAGGGCTTCAGTCCCTGTTCAAACCTCTTCGCCTTGCGTTCGTTTGTGCTGACTTGATATGGCGCAAACCTCGCCAACTCATTGAATTTTGCGGCATATTCAGATACCGTCATCGTTCCCTACGTCAGTTCTAAAAATTGAACCTCTAGTTGACTCTTCGAACTCTCTGGGAAATAAGTCTAGAAGAATATCTCCTTAAACCTATCCCAAGTCATAACACCTTGTCCCTCTTGAGTTTTATTGGCCTGCCACCAATAAATAGCCTCTACTTTCAACATGAATGTTGTAAAAGCAGTCTTCTGATCCTCCCCTACCCTAGCGACATCAAACACCTTTTCTATCTCCATGATCCTGGTCTGTGCCTCGACTGGATTTATGGACCCACAGAATTTTGGTGGTCCAACCGCCTTGAACTCCTTAAAAGTTGTACCTTGATTTTGGAGTTGATTCTGCAATGCACCAGTCAGTAATGTCACTAGCTGTTGAATGGGGTTAGCTTTATCATCATTATTGTTAGTTCCCTCAGTGGTTCTCTGTCGTTGTGGTTGAAGTCTTGGAGGCATTTTCTATTAAAAAAAAACCTATTAGATTGTTTCTCAATTCCTTTAAGTGTTTTCTACTTAACTTGCACCACATAAAAGAAATCATCACATAACACATAACACTTTGAATAGAGTAAAATAATAACTTTTATTCATTCATAATCTTTTTCAAAATATAAGAATATTAGCATCACTGCTATTTACATTACTTTCCTGAACTACACAGTTTCAGGATAACCTCATCATCATCGTATCCCATAGATTACATAATACTAGGGATTTACACATTATTAATCGCATACATTCCCTACGATGTCCTACTAAGATACTCCATAGCCTTTCGACGCTCTTCTTCCATAATTCGGAACATTGTTCGGCTATCTAACACGTACGATGTAAGAGTCTCGAACTGAATCGGATAACCCATGACCCGATCTTGAGCTCGATTAATCATGGTGTTAAATACGTTATCCATCTCTTCCATCTTCATCCTTTTTGCTTGTGTGTCTCTTACTGCTATCCCAATTCGTTGAAAAGCTTCCTCATATGCGTCTTCGGCTCTTGCCCTCTTAGTAGCTTCTTCCTTCAACTTGTTCTTCAGTTCTGCGATCTCCTCGATCAGTTGTTCATTCTCTCCTTCAGTGTGTACCAGCTTCTTTTCGACATTAGTCAGTCGTTCATCTCTATCCTGGATCTCGTCATCCTTCTGTGTCATCGAAGTCTGTTGTTTAGCTACTATCTCTTGCAACTCCTCGACGGTGTCCTGAAGTTCAACATTACGGTCGTAGACTTCATCATACATACGAGCATCGATTGAGGTTAGTGGAATCTCTTCCTCCTCGTCCTCCTCATCCTCATTCGACTTTGGCAGCTCAACGGGATCCTCCTCATCATCATCAGGCTGCCCAACCACTGTGACCAACTGGGCTAACTCCCGTGGATGCAGCTGTTCCCAAACCACTTGAATGTCACGAGACTCCTCCTCTCTAGGCATCTGAGGTACTTCCTCCCTAGCCTGACTGGATTATCCGACATTAGTCATCCTGATAACAAAATTTTAAGTTTAATTATTAATCATTACTACTCGACACTCACGAGCACATAAGTTGTAATCACATAAGCACATAAGTGTTTTATTACTTCTTCCTTAAAACTCGATAAGAATTATCACCACTATCTTTTCAAAGGTTACTTCCTAAGGCTTTCCTCCACCTAAGGTTCATAACCTAAAGTTTTGATACAAACTTGTGACACCCCCAAATCCGAGTACTTCATTCCCTCAGGATTTGATGTTCACTTTACACAAGCATTCATATCTAGCTATCCAACCATAATAAAATTGAATAATAAACCTTCCTATAAAGGATTACATTAATAAAAATCTCCCAGGTTATCTAACCTTTACATACAATCATTCAAATGCAGAAAATAAATAAACTTCATTACAATCATAAGCACATAAGTGTTTTATTACTTCTTCCTTAAAACTCGATAAGAGTTATCACCACTATCTTTTCAAAGGTTACTTCCTAAGGCTTTCCTCCACCTAAGGTTCATAACCTAAAGCTTTGATACCAACTTGTGACACCCCCAAATCCGAGTACTTCATTCTCTCAGGATTTGATGTTCACTTTACACAAGCATTCATATCTAACTACCCAATCATAATATAATTGAATATTAAACCTTCCTATAAAGGATTACATTAATAAAAATCTCCCAGGTTATCTAACTAAAGTCTGATAATAAAATATCAAAATGATTACAAGTCTTCAGTACTTCTTCATCTTTCCCTTTCCTTTACTGGTGCTAGGTACGTCGACCTTCTCAACTTTAGCTGTAAGGGTTATATAACCGAGAGTGAGCAAACAAGGCTCACTTGGAATAACAATAAATAAAACTTTACATCAACTGCCAAATAATAGGCTGGATAGAACTGAACAATATGTTCTATTAACATTCTAAAATATAAAACTGAGGGTCTAATGACCACGAACCATGTCCACAGTTATAAGTACTCTTTCAACTTAAACTTTAATTGTCATAAAACTATAAGGACTCCACGTACTTAGGGGGATCAGCCCTTCGTACAATGCATTGTGCACAAACATTTCAACGCTACGTAAACCCCTAATAATAGGGTTGTTCATCTTAGTATTTAGAGTACAAGTCCAGACCAAAGTAAGTTTGGTTTGGATACATTTCAAGGTAATTTAGAATTCAACGGTCATCAACTAAGGACTAGTTAAATACAAAGTTAATAACGTTATGCTATGGAATAATCATAACTGAATCGACAATGTAAATTAAAGTCATGCTTTAGGAATAAGCTAATAGCATAAGTATTTGAATAATACAACATACCTTGCTTTAAACAACATTAAGCTAAGGTTAAAATCTTAGAATTGAATATTAAACATACATAATAAGTAATAACTTGAATGAGATACTTGCATGCGAACAATAACAAGTTTAGGTTTAGAAATACTTGCACAATATATTAATAGAACTATCTCAACAAAAGTGTTGAGTTAGGAAAACTTGCATAATCGTAATCAAACTAGAAATAATAACTTGTTCAACGAAACAAGTTAACAACAAGAATAACTTTGATCAATATAATCAAGATAAGGTAAGTAAACTTGCACAATGACAATAAACTTGTACGAAGGTTTTAGGTTTAGAAGACTTACTCAATGAAAGTAATTTACTCAACAAAAGTGTAGAGTTAGAAAAACTTGCCTCGCTTGTAGGCTAAACCAAATTAATCCGAATCACAATTATCCTATATATATATATATATGTCATCATGACATAATAAATCATTATCAACACTCCATATCTCTATATCACGTATGCTTTGATTTTAAATCACATAATCAAATTCTATCAATAAATAATAACAACACTCGTTAAGTGTTAATAACATGTTCGTTGCTAGCACTATAATACCATAATAATAATATTACATGTTCAACAATCATCATATTACATTACATTAACATTTACAGACTTTTGTGCACAACAAAAGTTGTTCTTGGACCTACTGCAAACCGGCGCCGCGGCGCGGTCATGGCGCTACGGCACGACATCAGCGCACTATAGTGGCGTTGTGGCGTGGAAGTGGCACTGCGGCACTGTCTTTGGTACTGTGGTGCAAACTTCGGGGCTGTGGCTATGATTTTGGTGCTGAGGCGCTGAAACTTACAGAAACGAATAAGACTAAGAGAATACAACCAATTTCTGTATATAACTTAATTTCTAACAGTAATTTATCAGGTATAACATACATAAATTACTCATACACATTACTCAACATGCATATACTAATTTTAACACAACTAATCAACAATATCAGAAAACTAAATCTTTGAAAGCACTATTTTAAAACCAAAAAGTTCATATTTGATATTTCTTGACACAATAAACTGCAATTCCACAATTATAAACCAAATTCTCTTTCTCTTTGAACGTAAGTTAGCATACAACACATATATACATATATACATGCTAGTTATTACCAAAACACATGATTTCATAATCAATTATAGAAACATGGTTTATTGAGAATTTTGTAAAAACCTTATATACACTAAAATTCAAGAACACGGAGATATATAAATGATAATGTAAATCATATATGTTAAGGTTTTAAACATACCTTTTTGTTGCTTTAGAAACTGCTTGCTAACACTCAGAACTTGATTTAGTTGCTTTGGAATCACAGACTGGTCTTTCTCTCAAACTCTCTCAAAACTCTCTGAACTTTTCTTTTTCTTTTCTCAGTATTAGACTAGGCTAAGCGTAACCCAACTGATAACTCAGCGTAAACATAAAAACGGTTATGGCCATAATAAGAATAATAATTAACATCAGTTACAAAACATATAACGTATAGATTATAATTATATTTTATTTATTTAGTTTATTTTATTAATAATTTAAATTTTAAAAATCCAAAAGCCATAAGGCTTCGTTTGGGAAAACCCCTTTAGAAATAAACATTTAATATCTTTAAGCCTTGTTTGGCAAAACTAAATTAAACTCCTTTAATTTATTTTTCTAACTCCTTATAATATAGTTATTTGTCACACTTTATTTAATTAAGTTTTTCATACTAAATTAATTAATTCAAATAATGATTTATTGAATAATATAATAATTCATTTAATCATATAACTCGATACAAATAATTAACCATCAAATTGAAATATTAATATAATAATAATTTTCTTAACTCATTAATTATTTATTTAACAAATAACTAACCAAATCAAATCAAACAAATATATATTCAACGATAAACACATCTATTAAATATTTATATAATTCAATAAATATTTCAAAAATTACAATTAAAAATCTGGATTGTTATATCCTTCCCTCCTAATAAGGATTCTGTCCTCAGAATCACAACTCAAACAAATCATTCGTTACAATGGCTGCTTCTGCAGAAGGTCAGTGTACACCCGTCTTGCACATATATAAGTAATCATGCAAAACACACATGTTAGTATGTGGATAACTAAGTTTGTCCTTATATCATAACATTAACATAGGTCATCATTTATTCTAATGTAATCAAGACTTTAAGTGTTCAATTCACAATTTTCTTACGTTCAATCGTTAAACACATGCTATAGGTATCAACTGCACATGCTTGCATTAGATTAGTCATGTATGTCAAGTGTATATAACTTTACTTCATTTAGACTTGATCTAACCATTCCCAACTACTTTATAATGCATACGATTATCTAACAAGCTTGTTAATCATGTCTACATGCATGATACGCCTAATCATGATGTCAAGTGCTAGAATACTTATATCGCAGTTGATGAAAAAACTAGTTTCCAAAGTTTCTTATGAAAATCGCATGTTAAATCACCAAGCATGGAAAGTCACTTCATTTACTATACATCATGCTCTCCCATATACATATTAAAGCATATAAGCATGCTCACAAGTTCCCATATAGTATATCAAGTTTGTATTTAAAACTTTAAATGCCCCTTAGTAAAACTTATTTAAGTATGCAAGATAAGTCCACATATTTTATAGCATGCTTTCATAATCACACAATAGATCACATGAGCATGTTTTGAAGTTAAAAACTTAGTATATTCATAATTCATGTACACATAACTAGTCTAGTCTTTCACTTGCATTTTCTTTAATTCATGCTTGAATAGTTTATGTCATCCTCAACAATATAACGAACATATGGACATATCAAGGCATATCGGACTTAATACTTTCGCTTATAAAGTCAGAACATATATTACACAACGTTTATCAAACTAGTTTCTAAATCTTTAAGTTTTCTTTGAATATTCAAAGTAAAATTACCTAACATGGCTTACTATACATATAGTAACTTCATTCCACATGTTAAGGTTGTTTATATGCATATACAAACTAACATAACATGGTCAGAATAAGATAAGATCATAAAATAAGTACACATGACTGGCAGCCGGTGCGGCCGCGTGGTCATGTGCTATAGAAGTGGCGCCACCGCGCCACTTTGAGCAGAATGAAAAATGATGGCTCTGCTTCTGCAGAGCTTCAACATAAACCATGTTAAACTTGCAACTAGACCAACTACCATGCTTCTAAACATGTATACAAACTCAGACAACACAATGTCATGCTATTCTATATCAATTAACAGAGAATTCAAACAATTGCAAGATTTTGACAAAACTCAAGTACAAGAACACAAAAATAGAATTTATACCTCTTTGAAGCTTAAATGAATTCCTCCACACACTGATTATACTCCCTCAATGCTCATCAACTCACACTCTCTAATGCACTTACCAGATAAATTTTCAAACACTGAGAAATGAGAAGAAGAGGGTGATTTATATAGAGAATTTGTTGTCCAGTCATTGTTATTACACTAGGGATTGATTCAATGGAAATTGGGATGAAAAAATGGTTATACAGAAGTTGGCCAAGTGCCCACCTTGTAGTCATCATCACAGCCCTCTAGCATCATCATCTTCCTCTTAGCCTTTTTGTTTTTTGCTGAGTTTTACGCAATAGTAGGGGGATAGGTCATTGGCTTAGTACTCGGCTAATGACTGAGGCTATCAATTTGGGACAAGGCTTTAAATCTCAGTAACTATATTACATAAGGCTTAGTTTGGTTCTTTGAACTCCAAAAATATAATTTTAATGTGTTAATGCTACCACATAATGGAAAGTTAGTAATTATTTATGTATCCACATCATATAAGTCTAAATATTTATAATATGTATGGGCTCAACTTAGTTGGTTACTAATAATTCCTTATCATCATAGAACTTTATTATTTCAATTAGACTGACTTATTGAAATAACTTGTAATTCTTTGATATAGTACATCTTTAATGTTCCCACATATACTTATTATCACATAAGCGTTATTTACATAACTTATAATTCTTTCATCTTACTATATAGTTTCTATTTTTCTATATAGCTACCTTAAAGTGTCACATTGCACTTTCTTTTTAATGTAGGAACTATATATTAACACATATCTTACACACATCAATTAAATGAATAATATAATTCTAATTATGTAAATTATTTTACTTGCAATAATAATTAATTAATAATATAATATCAATTAATTCTTCACTTCTTAATTTATTCATCTCTTAATTCAATTAAATTAAACCACTTAAATCTCCATTCTCATGCCACACAAGGCATTTCACAATTCCTCATAAATCCACATTTTCTCACTTCTTATAAATTCAATTTGAATTAATTTAATTACTCATTTCACAACGCATCAATATTTATATTCAAATAAATATTCATTTTCTTATTATATCAAATAATTATTTATTCATGAAATTCACGGTTCTTACATCTTCCCCCCTTATAAAAATTTCGTCCTCGGAATTGGTACAAGGTTACACAAATAGATAGGGATAGTCCCTTCGCATCTTAGCTTCTAATTCCCACGTTGCCTCCTCGGCGTTGTGGTTTCGCCAAACTACTTTTATAGAGGATATGATTTTATTCCTTAACTTTTGTTCCTTCCTATCTAATATTTGGACATGAATTTCTTCATACGCCAGATTCTTCTCCACTTGAATGGGCTCATAAGAAATCACGTGTTTGTGGTCAGGCTTGTACAGACGTAACACGGAGATGTAAAACATGTTATGGATGTGCTCCAGCTCAGGTGGTAATGCAACTTTATACCCCACTTCGCCCACTCGCTTCAGTATCTCGGATGGTCCTATAAACCTCAGACTTAATTTTTCCTTCTTGTCGAATCGTATTTTTCCCTTCCAGGGAGATACTTTTAAGAAAACGTGACTTCCAACTTCAAAGTTGTGGTCCTGGCAATGTAAATCTGCGTATTTCTTCTGGCGATGTTGTGCAGCTACTAGTCTAGCTCTTATTACTGCTACCACATCTGCGGTTTGTTGCACTAATTCCGGTCCTAGCATCTTTCGTTCGACTTCATCCCAACATAATGGCGTTCGACATTTTCTTTCATAAAGAGCTTCGTACGGTGGCATCCCGATACTCGCATGGTAACTATTGTTATATAAAAATTCCACTAGGGCTAGGTGATTTTCCCAACTTCTCTTGAAATCCATTATGCAAGTTCTATGTATGTCCTCCAGCGTTTGTATCGTTTTCTCACTTTGTCCATCTGTCTGCGGATGATAAGCGGTACTCAACCTCAGCTGTGTTCCCATCCTTTCTTGTAAGCTTTTCTAGAATTTTGATGTGAAGCGCGAATTTCGATTAGAGACAATTGATACCAACACTCCATGTCGTGAAACAATTTCCTTTACATACAGGTTCGCTAGCTGATTCAAACTATATCGGATCTTGATAGGTAGAAAATGAGCCGTCTTCGTTAGTCGATTTACGATCACCCAAATAGCATCAAATCCTTTCTGCGTGACTGATAGTCCCACCACGAAGTCCATCGTAATGTACTCCCATTTCCACTCCAGTATTTCCAACGGTTAAAGTAGACCACTTGGCCTTTGGTGCTTTACTTTGGCCCGTTGACAAGTAAGACATCTGCTAACGCACTCCGCGATTTCTCGTGTCAGATTGGGCCACCAAAAGTGTTGCCTTAAATCTTGGTACATCTTTGTGCCTTACGGATGAACGGAATACGTCATATTATGTGCCTCGTACAAAATTTCTTCCCTTAACTCGGTTACCGCTGGCACCCACACTCTCCCTTTGAATCTCAAAATATCGTCTTTATCCATTTTGAATCTCTCCTCCTCATTTTCTGCGATCCTCTTCCTGATTTCCTCTTACTCTTTATCTTTCTATTGGGATTCCTTTACTCTGTCCAACAACATTGGACAAGCTTCTACTGAAAACAATCTTTCTTTAGACCTCTCCGGTCCCTTTACTTCAATTTCTAATTTATCCATATCCCTTATTAACTCCTCCTGGGTTGTCAGTTGAAACAACTTCTCCCTTCCTTTCCTACTTAGTGTGTTGGCCACTATGTTCACTTTCTCCTGGTGATAGAGAATATCGCAGTCGTAATCCTTGATTAATTCTAACCACCTCCTCTGACGCATGTTCTGTAACAACCCCAAAATTTAAATAATTTAATTCTCAACTTCGGTCATTAACAATACATTCAACCTCAAATCTTACATCATTAAACGATAATATGTGACGCCCCCAAATTCGGGTTACTTGACCCCCGAGTTTGGTGTTCACGATCCACAATATAATAACATCTAACTACCCATTCATATATAAATAGGAATACAAAACTCATTAACATATGTTGTTAATACATAAGTCCCAAGTCTGCTAACCTTAACATTACAGACATACCCCTTAAATATACAAAAAGGGTTTACAATACAACATAATAATAATGTTCATTAAACTAATTTATTCACTGACTATTCTTCTCGTTGATTTCAATTTTGTCGTCTAGGCGGCATGATCTGATTGAAATAAAAATCTTATATTAATTCTCTTTCTCTATACAAATTCTTAACACAATAAGAATTCAACACATAGTTCTCATGTAATCGCATATTTATTCAAATAGCACATAGTACATATAGTACTTAACACATATTACTATCCCCATTTTTTTTTTAATTTTTAGGATTTAACATACACTACTTTACACCAAAAAGTTGTAATTCTCCATTCACACATAACTATTACCCGTTCGTCAAACTTACCACACTTATGAGTTCAGGAACTTGCCACAATTATATGAGTGTATGAACTTATCCTAGTCAGACCTTTGGCGTCCATTCGCTGAGGGGTTCAAAATATTTCATATAATTATGAGTCATGAACTTAACATAAGTATGAGTTTTAAAAACACACAAATTAATCTTAATCTTATATTCATATAGAAAATAAAGATTTCATTCATAGAAACATATATATATATATATATATACATATATATATATATATATATATATATATATATATATATATTTACATATGTTTACGCCTCGTTCTCGATATTACAAATGTTAATATCATACCGTACTATCAAAAGGTACTACTACTTATATCTAAGTTGTCTACCGACCACTCCCTTCTTCTGTCTTCTTCTTGATGGGACACTTGTTGAATCCGTGACCCGTCCTCCCACATGAATAACACTTCCTCATATTCGGGTTAGGATAAGGTAGAGAGATATGACCTTCCTGCTTATAATTGAAGCACACTTCTTCCATATCGTGCATTCTCCCGCGTGAGTCTTTCCACACTTGCTACAGGCTTGCTTCTTCTTCGGGTTTGACTTTTCAGAATTAGGGCTGTCTTTTTCCCACTTTCTCTTAGTCTTGCCCTTCTTGCTAATTCCTTCAGATGATCCACCACCTTCAGTCTTCATCCTTTCCACCTGCGCCTTCAGCTCGTTCCGTTCTTCAATCAGTTCGCGTAATGCTTGCTCTTTTTTCCACAACTCTTCCAAGAGAAATACTTTACTTCGGAGTTCCTGAACTTCTACAGATAGCTGATCTTGTTCTCCAACTTTGATCTTATTCTTTTTCTCCACCTTGACTTCTTTAGACTCCGCCTCTTCATCACCACTCAGATACATCTCGGGGTAATCATCATGATCACTCCCTAGATTGATCATAGGTTCATCTTTTCCCACCTTCTTAACTGATTCACTTTGCGCTGGCACCTCGGCTTCTGGCATTGGTGTAACAATCGCTAGCATCTCTGCCCTCATTTGATCTTCTCCAGACATCCTATAATCAGTTTAAATAACTTGATTAGTACTTCACCAGTACAAACTTCTCACACTATGAGTCCACATATCTCACTATAGATACACTTCAGCAATCCCTCACTTAGTACTCTAAATGAGTATTCTCTATCTCGCTTATGGTTATAATCCTAGGGTTTTTCCCCACCCCACTTAAGGTTTATAACCTACAGCTTTGATACCAACCTATGACGCCCCCAAATCTGGGTTACCTGACCCCCGAGTTTGGTGTTCACGATCCACAATATAATAGCATCTAACTACCCATTTATATATAAATAGGAATATAATAACTCATTAACATATGTTGTTAATACATAAGTCCCAGGTCTGTTAACCTTAACATTACAGACATACCCCTTAGATATACAAAAAGGGTTTACAATACAAGATAATAATACTGTTCATTAAACTAATTTATCACTATGCCTTTTCCTTTGTTCTTCTTCGCAGCACCTTCTGTAACTTCGTCCCTAGCTGAAAAGTTTTATTTAGCGAGGGTGAGCAACAAGTTTACTCCCCAAATTAAGACGTACAATAAAGATATATAAATCAATATCAAGCCTTTTGTGACACCCCAAAAATAGGTATACATCACCCATCTTGGGTCGCCAGATACATTGTACAAAATACAAATACAAATAAATTATACAACAATCGTGTAAAATACGACAAAACATATGCTGTGAGTTTTAATACAAATATTGTCATCTAGACAATATCCACACTCAATGGAGTACTCATTACATTTATTATTATACTATTTCACAGAATAGTGAGGACTACTAATGCGCCATCTAGGACCATCACTCTGTTCCCAGACTAGCCCCAGCTATATTCTCATTTCCTGAAGAGAATAATGAAAGAAAGGGTGAGCTCAACTAGTCCAGTAAAAAATATTATGACTAAGATAATGCAGAATAAATTATTGTTAGCCTTTAACAGTGTTAAACTAATACAATATAATAAACATAAAGTTTAACTGCAGCGGAACAAACAATCCATTAGAAGAGTCAAGTAGAGAATAAAATCTACTATCTTATATGATTTAAAAGGTTTTTCATCACTTTTATCGCTGAGACTCAGCTCAATAAATAATCCACATCATCAAATCATCCCTGCACTACAGGCCAAGGATATTCTTTAGTATCATGACCACGAATTATCCATGCACTACGGGCCAAAGATAATCGTGTTTTCATCAACGACCCTGATCATGCCATAAAACAATTCATCTTTGCACCATTGGCCGAAGAGAATCCATAGCCATAATCATACCAAAAACTGTTCATCAATGCATTACGTGCCAATGAGGACTTTTTCCACATCATTTGTAACATTACGGTCATGATTATACCGAATAATCCCTGGTCATAATTATACCAAGTCCATCTATGCACTATAGGCCACAGATGACTTTCAACATATTATAAACATGAGGATGATAATAATGATATAATAATTCAATAAAATAAGTTCAAGAATTAATTTATTCAGGAACCAATAACGTCCAAATTGTCAACATGATACTTCTTTGTAGAGTAAAATTCAAGAATGCTCAGAAGAATATTTTCATGAAAAGATACTGGATGAAGCGCAAATATCAAAGATATTCCACTAATTTCATGGAGTATAAAAGTCAAACCTTTAACCAACTGAGTATAATAAAGAATATATGAAACTGCAAATGGAATTTCACCGCTATGCGGTAATCCACTTAGACAGATCATGTCCACAATTTAATGAGGAATGAATACAAAGGATCATTCACCATGCATTTGGTAATCCACATAGACAGGTTATTCCAACAGAATAATAAAGAATGGAAAAACAGAAGGATTTACCATGCGTACGATAGACTGCACAGACAGGTTATTCCCAATAGAATAATAAATAATGAAACCAAGTCCGGCGTAAACGCACAGACAGGATATTCCGATAGAATAATAAATAATGGAACCAGGTCCAGTGTAAACGCACTGACAGGATATTCTGACAGAATAATAAAGAATGAAATAATAAATAATGGAACTAGGTCAGGCGTAATACGCACCTACAGGATATTCCGACAGAAAAATAAATAACGGAATAATAGAAGAATTTCACCATGTATACGGTACTCCACATAAACAGGTTATTCCAACATAATAATAAAGAATGGAATAACAGAAGAATTTCACCAAGTATAGGGTAGTCCGCGTATACAGGTTATTCCAACAGAATAATAAAGAATGGAATAACAAAAGTTCTCTTCATGAATACAAAAGAAATAATACCCTTTACGGATACAACAAATAATATCCCTTACGAATACAACAAATAATATTTCTTACCTTAGAAAGAAGAGTACTGGATATAGGAGTAGTGAAGTAGCAGAACACTTTTCTTCTTTCTCTCTATAGTTTCTCTCTCTAGAGTTTCAGTGAATTCGTAAAAAATAATGAAGGAATAAGCTTCTATTTATAGAAGAATGGACTGTATAGTAACTAATTCATGAACGGTCTAGATTGATTTACTTTTAATCGGACGATCCATATTTAAAGTAAAATCTTTTAAATAAAATATAATATATTCTATTTATAATCTAATAAAATGAATAACTTTATAAAAGTATTCTGTTTTATATAAAAAGATTTTACTATGCAAAATACTATGCATGCACTATGCAACACTATACATAATAAAATATAATATATTCTATTTATAGAATAACTTTATAAAAGTATTCTGTTTTATATAAAAAGATTTTACTATGCAAAATAGTATGCATAATAGAATATAATATATTCTATTTATAGAATAACTTTATAAAAGTATTCTGTTTTATATAAAAAGTTTTTTTATTTTATTACATTAATAATATCAATAAAACAAAACTGAGTGACTTATCACTTAAGCATCAATAATCAATACTGTGTGCTACTATGCAATCACGCGTATTATTGTATTTTTAACACCGAGTGTTTCTACATTTAACGGTAAAACTTCCGCCGTTATTTTCATAAAGTATTTTTGTCGTTTTCTCAATCCGATAATAATTCCGTTGTGGGGTCCACCAATGATGGTGCCGTCGTACAGATATTCCCCGATAAAAAGAATATTTCCCAACCAATCAAATATTATATAACCACTTGCTTACTTTGCAAAATTTATAAATATTACCCACAACTATAACATTACATCAAATCAACATCATAATAAAAAAAAATTATTTCGAGAAAATTAAATATTTATTCATAAAATCTGGGGTCTCACACCTTCTCACATTCTACGCAACAATAATTCGATAATGAAAGAGTACAATGCTTTCAAAGTTTTCTATAATATTTAAATGAATAATCAAGAATTAATTTCTACGAAATAGCAAAGTAGAATATTTTCCAGATTTATGCTGAGCGATCAATTGGATCTTAAACTTCTCTTCTCAAGTAACTATCAAAGTTATACTTTGATATATATACCCAAGTGTATCAGATAATTATAAAGATTAAATCATATCCCTATGCAAGTATATAAAGTGATAAGCTTTATTATACCCTATATTATGCATAATAATTAATCACGCGCAAATGTCGAATATACGACCAATAAAATATTCCCTTTATATAAAAGGTTGTTATTCTGAGTCTCAGAATCAAGATTTGATTTTTACAACGAAATACTGTGATTTCAATTTCTATTTACTTCTTGATCTAGCTGAAATAATTGGCATCGATCTGTCAATAACAATTGTATTCTCTTCTCGAACCTATCAAGTTCTAACAAATATTCGTCTAACCAGAATAATTGGCTATGATACTTTTCAATATAATTCGACAATAAACATAAATTATCTGTACTATCAATACTAGCTTCTACGGATATGAATATCCAACAATAGTTATTTTACGAATATATATTTTTCGAATCAGTAATTCAATTTGAATTATTATCAAACATGCACTAACTGCGAATAATCAACAATAAATTTCTGGACGTGGTCTAATTAGCAATAATTTACCACCAATAATAATTAAACAATATTAACTCAAGGATGAGTTAGGAAACTTGCCTCTTCCGCTGATTACAGCTACATAATAACTTATCTGCGTTCGTAAGACTTATAACCAATAATATCAGTCTCACAATTAGCACAATAATTCACAACACGCATCACTGTAATTTACAGTCAAATCTTCTTCTAGGCACATTACCACATAGTCACATCAGTGTTTATAACCTATATAAGCACTTATCAAGTCTAACTATGTCGGTCTGGTTGAACTTTAGTCTATTCTCGGTGTTCTGGTCACCCTATCCGACAATTAACACAGTTACTGTCAATTAAATTTGGTTTCAAAGCTTCAATATTATATTAGATAAGTTAAATATCATTAATAATATTTTTCGGAAGCTTTTAATAATTTATAAACAATTATTATAATTTATGATAATTTTTCAAATACTGAAATCATTTTTAAATGATTTAATTATCAATTAATCTTATCATCATTAATATATAATAATATAAAAATATTAATGACATACTTGTCGAAATATTAAAGTTCTTTTTATTAACTTAAAATATTTTAAATCATTAATATTCTACTTAAATAATTTTTAAAATAAGTAAAATCATTTTTAAATCATCACAATTAATATTTAAATATAAATAAAATTATCATCAAATATTAAAAATCATTAATTATAATTAAAAATATTTTTAAATCATTTTTCTCATTTTAAAATGATTTTTAAATCAATAAAATTATTTTTAATTCATTTATTTAATATAATAATTAAATAAATCTAATATCATTAATATGAATTTATTAATGAGAATTCTCCAAAAATATTAAAAATTATATTTTATAATTCCAAATATTTTCTAACACTTTATTCTTATTTAAAATGATTTTTAAATCAATAAAATTATTTTTATCTTATTTATTTAATTTAATAATTAAATAAATTTAATATCATTAATATTAATTTATTAATGAAAATTCTTCAAAAATATTAAAAGTTGTATTTTATAACTCAAAATATTTTTAAATATATTATTCTTATTTAAAATGATTTTTTCATAAAATTAAATGATTTTTTTCTAATTTATTTAATACACTAATTAAATAAATTAAATACCTTTAATATTTAAATAATTATAAATACTAAAGAAAAATATTCTAATTGGTCAAAAATTATTTTTCATAATTTAAAATAATTTTTAAAACTATTTTTAATAATTTTTATAATTTATTTCTATTTTTAAATAATTTTCAGAAAATCAGAAATTATAAAATTATAAAACCGTCGCTAAAGACCTTTAGCAACACTAAGCATCACTGTTAGTGTTCTTGAGCCTCAAGAACACTGACAGCTCAGTGGTTAAGGGGTCATGTTTGACCATCCTTAAATCTTTGATCAAGCTTGTTCTGGACAATCCAAGACTTTTATATTGTAGTGTCAATGTAACGCTACAACATCCAACCATCACTTTGGTCAAATAACATAACAACAAAGAGATCTAAGTCTTCAAAGATGCTGTCAGGTAGGTTTTGGGTTTTCCAGAAACTTAGGTTGTTCAACCAGTCACTTTCATGCTTGATTTATTCTATGTTCCAGTTATCAAATGGCTCGATTTTTGATCTAAACATGCAGTAGTCATGACAAGGAACACATAGGAATCAACAGATCGTTTAAACAACAACACACCTACTAGATTAATCCCGGTCAAATCCTGTCAGAATCATGGTTCAACCGATTTCTGGGTTTTCTAGAAATGGTTTCCATGTTCGACATGCCCAGTTTGACCGTCCACTATGTCCCACATGTTTGTTGTTTAAGAGATATAAAAGAATGGATCTAAAGTACATATTACAGGCTACAATTTGGTTACCAAAACATCAACAAACAAGCATCAAAGCTGTCAGATCTGGGCCGTTCAAAAGTTGTCAGAAGCTGATCTTACATTTTTTGGGTTACCCAAAAAGTTCATGGTCATGCCCGGTCAAAGGGTTCTGACCATGAATAACTACAAATCTAGGCATCAAATGAGACTGATTCCACTTGCAGATTAAAGACTAGATACCAGGCTACCTATAACAACTTTAAAACATCAAAAACCATAAACATATCAAGATCTACGTCTACTGACATTTCTTGTCAGACCATGTTTCAAACTCAAGAACAGTTTGTGAAAAACTCAACTTTTACCCACTTTGATGCTATGGATCTATGTTATATCAACATTGATCATCATAAAACATCATCTAGCAAAGATCTAAACACATAAACACATATTTTTTTTCTTAGCAATTTGGATCAAAAATAAAATTAGGTTTATACCTTCTAGCTTCAAATCCTTGATCTTAATCTTCCTAATTGATCTTGGTTCATCAAGGGGTTGTTTAAGTGACTGGTCTACTTGATAAATTCGAAGGTTTTTGTGTGAGAGTGAGTTGGTAAGAGCTTGGTTGAAAAATAAGCAAATTATATGATTTTCTGTCTCCCCAAATCTATATATATTGCTTAACATGTTTCTAGATCTGATGTGTTTGCTGATTTTTGTTGAATTTCTGTGTCACAAAGTCAATGTAGTTGCTCACCAACTAAAGTTGCTAGCAATTTCTACAAGTTACATAATAAAGTAAGTAAAAAGGGCATTTTGGTCTTTATACATAAAATTTTAATGGCATACTTGACATTTTCCAAACCCTTAGGGTTTAACCCTAAAGTTCTAACCTTTAGGTTTTACACTTTAGTTTCTAAAATTTCCAAATTAGGGTTTTAATTAGAAAAATAAAATTTCTAAATTATAATTAGGGTTTCCTAATCACGTCAATCGTTAATAAACACATTATGCTTATCAATTAGGATTAGGGTTTCCTAATTTAGGGTTTAGGAATCTCGAATATGAAATTAGGATTTTTCGACTTTCGATTAGGGTTTTTAACTGTGCGTTAGTATTTCTAATCCTGATATTAGGGTTTCTAATCTCTTATTAGGGTTTACAAAGTTTAAACCCTATCAAGTCAATCATTGGTCATTAAATTAACACAGTACAAACACGTACTCAACTATTCAAATTGTATTTTCTACCGAATCACTGTCCTGATTTAGGGTTAGGGTTTCTATTTGCTGTTAAGCACAACTGTACTCCTATTTTTCAATCAATACACAAATTGACCATAGCTCGAGACTCGTATCACAGATACACAGTACAATATTAACATTCAATATTAAATAAAAAAGAAATTTATTCTTAAATTTTGGATTATTCGAAATCCCGGGTTATCACATAATACAACCATTGAAATTTGCGAAATAATTAAAATTTCCTATTACAAACTATTCTCGTTCCCAAAACTTTCAACCTTTACATCTGACTATCTCAGAATCATTTTAATACTATAATAGTTTACATCGCAAAACGATATTACAATTCAACGTTAATACAATATTCAGAATCTTAAACATGGTTCACATAATAATAACTCAGCCAAAGTGTAAAAATCTTCAAGTATCACATTTGATTTATGTCTTTCAAGTAGCACATAACTTTACCTTGAATCTTTAACCTGCAAAAGTGGTTATTTGCAAGGTTGAGCTTGACAGCCCAGCAAAATCTAACAGTTTTCATGCATCACATAGCACATAATAACATGCTCAACATACATCTTATAAACATTGGACTAACATAACATACATGTTGCAGTTCATATAACAAGTATAAAGATTGAGTCCCTTACTCAATCAACATTCATTATTCAATCAACGTAGTCATAAATTGACTTTAACATTTCATTCTTTCAACGTACATACAACACACTATGCTATTTGTAATAAAGATTTAAAATAGTTCATCATCAAGTTCACATAGCAAATAGGAACTGAAAGACTTGCCTTGATCGTTGTTTACCAATAACAGTTTAACAGGATACAAATATCTGCACTTCACGTGCCCTACACAATTATATAATTATGCACATCAACTATTAGTCAGATAGAAATGCGTAGGAGTTGTAATGTAAACTTTACTCTATATCTCTTAACCTTTTTTATTATCAATACACACTGTTCAATTTGATTGTGTTAACTTTCGACTTATATGTCACTAAATTTCTTCTTAGGTTACACTCAAAGTTCATTTAAGTGTTTAAGTCTTGCTAGTACTACTTATTAATTTTATATTAACCCCATTAAATATCTTATAATATTCATTTTATTTGATTTAAAACACTTTTTACGTTCATTAAAATTTGTTACGGAGTTTCGACGTTCATTCGTTGTAGACACTCGAAATTTTGCATTCCTGTTACTAACCTTGCAAGAGGGCAGAATCGTCTTTCAGAGATAACCCTGGAGGATAACTCAACTCAGTCCCGGAGATAAACCCAGGATACTCAATTTTCCATCTCAGAGATAACCCCGAGATATTCAATACAATCCCGGAGATAACCCTAGGAGATTCAGTTTCAACCTCGAAGACAATCCCGAGGAAAGCAATTCCAGTTCCGGAGATAACCCCGAGATACTCAGTTTTTTATCTCGGAGATAATCCCAAGATATTCAGTACAATCCCGGAGACAACCCCGGGATCTTCAATCCAACCTCAGAGACAACCCTGAGGAATGCAGTTGCAGTTTTGAAGATAACACCAAAAATGCTCTTTTTCGCTTCCAGCAGTCAGTTTCAACACTTGGCAATAGCTCCGAGGCACTCATTCCCCAAGCCTAGAGATAACCCTGGGAGGTCAGGCACACCTCAGAGACAACCCTGAGGATGGTTAACACCTGCAGCAGTTCAATCTCAGAGATAACCCTGAGCAACGACTGCTAAATCAGCTCAAACCGGAGATAACCCCGGTGTGGGGCATAATCATCATTTTGCCATTGCGCCATCTCCACAACATTTAAACATACATTCTACACAGAAATGTTCTACAAGAACTAAAGAGCTCCAATCCCGAGTGACTATTACACAAGACAGCACAACGGATAGAATTTAAAGCCTAAAGACCAAGGGCATGGTCCCATCTTCCTGTCTTCGTACCTCTAATCCCATGTAATTGTGTAGCTCTCGACAAAAGCATGCCAAAAAAGGTCTTATACACCTCGATCGGATACCCGAATTGAAGTTCTGAAAATTCAAACGGACACTACGTTGTACGCGTACACGTACTTCGAGACGGCAGGACCGCGGAGCCCGGGCACCCCGGGGAGCCGCAGGTGCACCTGCGGCTCACCCCTCTATAAATAGAGGGCTTGGGGCAGCCATTTTGCATAGAGAAAGGCGTGGAAGCCCTATCCAATTTGCTCTGTACACACTATAAAATGAGTGCTTTCTCATTTTAAACACTTGTAAGCTTCTATATTTAAAGCTATTGAAGTCTTCTTTGGCCGTCCACTGTAAGCCTTCTTACACTTACTAAAGCCTTTCTCCATTACTGTGCACACACAGTTCTTCACGTTGAGAGTCGTGTTGCGTCTATATGCCCGAACTTCGGTCCGTGGCTTTTATTTATTTTTGTATATATATATATATATATATATATATATATATATATATATACATTTCAATTTGGCCTTGAGTTTATTTCGTGGCATTTTACTGCTTTATTTACATTTCTGTCAGGCCTGGAGTTTACTTCGTGGCATTTTACAGCTTTATTTACATTACTTCGAGGTGGTTGATCATTTTATTGCTTTATTTATATTTTCTCAATCCCCCATGTAGGTGCTTCGTGGTGGTTGATTAGTTTTTTACTGCTTTATTTACATTTTTAATCCCCCATGGAGGTGCTTCGTGGTGGTTGATTATTTGTGTGTATATATATATATATATATATATATATATATATATATATATATATATATAATTGTTTACAGCTTTCATACAAATTGCTTTATCATTTGAGCTTAGGAATCATGTGATCACAGATTCAGTCTACTGAATCTAGATTCAATTCCCGTGATGGACATTTTCAGCTGTACACGACTTGTAAATTATTCACGGTGTTTGAATTTCCTTTGACGGCTCTCATGCCCACAAGGAGTTCGGCACTGCTTTGTAAATTATTTTCTCGAAGATGCTTTGCATCTTGAAAATAAAAACAACCAAGCCAAACACATAATAAAAATAGAAGTCAATTACTATTGAGCACAAGGGTTTGAAAAACTCTTTTTACAAAACATCACTGCTATATCTTGTTAAAAATGAATTTTTATACAGAAATTCAAACCCTTTGTATATAGGTGCGAACGAGGCATAACACTACTTCCAAATAATTGCACATTGATCCACACACACAAACACACACATTCATATAACAGTTTAATTGAAAAGTGGCGGTCACCGTGGTAACACGGATGTCGGGGGGTGCCTAACACCTTCTCTCCACATAACCAAGTCCCCAGACCCTAACGAATCACGGTTTCACAGACCCGTTACGTAGTGTCACATCACTGGGTCAATGTGCAAATCTTTTCTCGGTTGTGTTGGTACAACCATTTAAAAAACCAACTGGCGACTCTTACAGTCCAAATCATCGGCATATACATGTCGAACCTTTTCACAACTTGTTTTTTCAAACAAATCTCACCTAACATGAGAACACTAAAAGACAAGAACAAAAAAGGGACAAATAAAAATCCCGACGTCGACATTCGTCCGACACCCGATTTGTCTCTCTTGTGTATGCTTAGTATGCTTATACAAATTATCTAATACATCATTTATTAATGTTAAGCATCATTATGTTTACTAATATTCATATTTTATAACTTTGAACAACATCTTTTATCGTCAGAAGCACTACACTTGCATAAGTGCATGCCCGACGCCCTCCGATTGTCCCCAAAAACACAATAATCCTAACGATGACCATTTTGACCCATGTTCCCATCCTCAAATTGAAAAAATTAAAGAATAAAAGATGTAGGTCTACTCGTCCTCGTTCCGAATCACCTTGAATCACCTCAATCGGAGTTCGTATGAAAACGTTATGGCTGTTTTACTATAGGAGGTCAAAACTGTCCGGCCGTGTCAACTATCCTGGCGCTGCAGCGCCCCAAATAGCCTTGGGGGCCGTGCTGCAGTGCCCCTTAACAGTAAGGTACACGTTTTTTCTTCTAGTTTTACTATTCTTATGAATTTTTGACTCCTTCCAACCTTCATAACTTGAGTTATACACACCCAAATCAGTTCATTTTCGACTCTATGGATTCATAATTCATAGAACTACAACATACTAGAATTATAACAATTTGTAGAAATATTAGCCAATCTAAATCTTCACTCAAAACACATGTTCGTACTGAACTTTTATGTTTTAACATATTTAGCGTAATCATTCACCACAGATTTGATTCCTAACCAAATCAATTCGTTTAAACTTCGTTGTTTTCGTTTTTCAACATACTAACAACATCTATTATCAAATTTAGATTATATACATGATATAACCATCAATTTAAGCCTTAAAATAGTCCAAAATACATATACTAAGCAAGAAACCAAATTTCTTCTTCTAACACTTGTTTCCACGAATTTGATTACATGAAAACCTGTTATAGATTACATATAACAAATTGTACACACTAATTAACATATATGATCAATCTCTTAAGAATCTAACATAGAAATCCTTATTCAAAGAAACTCAAGAAGTATAATACAAAAAACTCAAAACTAGATTATTACTTTTGATTAGTTATAAAATTTTGAACAATCATCTTGTTTCTTCCTTCCATAATTCTCATAAAAATTTTTCTCTCAATTTACAGAGAACTTCGTCTCTTTCTCTCATAATTTCTCTCTTTCTCTCTTCTTCTCCTCTTCTCTGTTCTTTCTTCCTTTTGTTATTTCTTAGGCTTAAGCCAACACTCAATGTGAAACTAAAACAGACGCTAACGTAAAAATAAAATTGACGTATAATAATAAGGCTACTAAATACATATAAGTTATTTTTATTTTAAATTTTAAAGTAATAAGGTCTTGTTTGAAAAAATCAATTAAAATAATGACTTAATCATTTCTTAAGCCTTGTTTGGCAAAACAAGATTAAAATAAGAATTTCAAAAGCTCTAAGGCTTTGTTTGGTAAAACCAAATTAAAACTCTTTTAATTTATTTTCATAAGTCATGTATAATATTGTTTATTATAACACTTTATTTAAATAAATTCTCATATTCAAATTAAATTAAATCTAATAACAATTTATTAAATCAATTTACCACATAAACCTATACAATAAAATTATAATTTTCATTATAATTTTATTTAATAAATTAACACATCACTTTAATTATAAAATCAAATTAAAATAACATTATAATAATTCATGTAATCATAATATAGTTTCAACTTAATTTAAATTACCCAATATTTATAGGGTTATTTTTTCCTTGCCACCAAATTCCTTATCGTGACTAATTTCTTTTGTTTCTTTTAATAGTTTAATCAACTATTAAATCTCATAAAAATTAATTTCTTCACACCAAAACACATAATTCAAAATATATACACCTCATAATAAGAATTTTAATTATTAAATTCTTATTTTAATAATTTATGAAAATTCGGGTTGTCACAACCTTCCCCTCTTATAAAGATTCCATCCTCGGAATCACCGAAACCCTACCTTACTCAGGTTTTCATCAAATCTCTTTAAAAAAAATTTAAAAATTTATCGTTGAATAACTTCAACACATTACCTTAATATAGGTTTTATATTTCGTACTACATTCATTTCTTCAACAAATTCTAGGTTTTATTTTATAACTTTCACTTGAACTCAATTATATTTTGAGTATTATATATTCATTAACCCATTCATTTCATTTTCTAAGGATCGTTATTATAAACACTCAAAATATTACATTCACCATTTCTTCTAAGAATTTCTTCATCGAAATTTTATTTAATAATCTTCATTCATTCAATCTATCAAAATAGATTTTACGTTACTTTCTTTCCACAAAGATCTTTCTACAATTATTAACTTTTTTGTTAAAAGTTTTTACATTATTCTTTGATAACTCATCTCCTTCTCATTTAAAAATTTATTTTCTCACTTATTCAATATATTCATCATTCAGTGTCACATTCTACGACTTTCTTCTTTCTAAAGAATATCATCCTCACCACATTCATCTTTTAAAATAACAAGAATCTTCAACAATTACTTAATAATTGGGAAGCAGTATGAATAACTCAAGAATTTAAAAGGTATTCGAATCATGCTGAGGGAACTTCATCCAGGGTTATAAGTATTTCTTTCAACTTAAATCTAAATAGTCATTAGACTATAGGGACTCCCGTACTTAGGGTGTTAAGCCCTTTGTACGATGTATTGTGTACTATGTCCAAGGTTATAAGTATTTTTTTTCAACTTAAACCTAAACAGTCATTAGACTATAGGGACTCCCGTACTTAGTGTGACCAGCCCTTCATACCATATATTGTGCACAAGCATCTAAACACTTCCACGTACTCCCCTATAAAAGAGTTGTTCGCCTCAGCTTTTCAACACCTGAATCCGCACCAAAACAATTTTGTTTGGCATAACTTCTCAAGAAATGCTTGAACTGCATAAAAATCTTTCAATATTTATTTAGCTAAATCAAATAGCATAGAGTTCTACAACAATTCGGACATCAATCGAAATATACACACACACACACACACACACACACACACACATATATATATATATATATATATATATATATATATATATATATATATATTCTCATATCTTAAAGAAATCTCAAAAATCCTTTTATGATGACATGATACCGTACTATCTCGATAGTACATTGAGGATTCAGTCATTATATTATAAACTCTAAAGAATGAATTGTTCAGTTATTTCAAAGTTCTCCAAACTTTGAAGTTATTCTATCAAATTAGATAGTCCGTTGTTCGGATTCTTATACATTCACTGTATATCTTAACTTGCGGGGCAAATTTGTTTCTCACCCTTGCTAAATAAAATATTTCAGCTAGGAACGAAGTTGTTGGAGGTGCTGAGAAGAACATAGGCAAATGCGTATTGCTAGAATAGTGCAGTGAAATATTATTAATATGTTGTATTTTTTAAATCCTTTTTATATATCTAAAGGGTATGTTTTTGATATAAAGGTTAGATAACCTGGGATGAATGTATTAACTATATCAGTTAATGTGGTGTAAATTGCTATTAATAATTAATGGGTAGTTAGATATTTTTTATATTGTGGATCGTGAGCACCAAACTCGGGAGTCAGGTAACCTAGATTTGGGGGCATCACAAGGTGGTATCAAAGCTGTAGTGACCAGTGCGTCACAAGGTGGTATCAAAGCTGTAGTGACCAGTGCGTCACAAGGTTGTATCAAAGCTATAGGTTATAAACCTTAAGTGGGTGGGGAAATCCTATGATTATAACCATAAGTGAAATCTAGAATACTCATTTAGAGTACTAAGTGAGGGATTACCGAAGTGTATCGATAGTGAGATATGTGGACACATAGTGTGAGAAGTTCGTACTAGTGAAGTATTTATCAAGTTGTTTAACTAACTGTAGGATGTCAGGAGAAGATGAAATGAGTACGGAGATGCCAACAGCTGTTGCACCAGTGCCAGTAGCCGAGGTGCCAGCACCAAGCGAGTCAGATAAAGAAGTGGGAAAAGAGGAACCTATAATCAATCTGGGGAGTGATCATGATGATTATCCCAAGATGTATTTGAGTGGTGATAAGGAGGCAAAGTCCGAAGAAGCTAAGGTGGAGAAAGAGAATAAGACCAAAGTTAGAAAATAAGATCAAGTATCTGCAGAAGTATAAGAACTCGGGAGTAAAGTATTTCTCTTGGAGGAGTTATGAAAGACAGAGCGAACGTTACGCGAGATAACCGAAGAACGGGACGAGTTGAAGGCGCAGGTGGAAAGGATGAAGACTGAAGGTGGTGGATCATCTGAAGGAACAATCAAGCTGAAGGGAAATAATAAGAGAAAGAGGGATAACGACAGTGATAATTCTAAAAATTCAAATTCGAAGAAGAAGCAAGTCTGTGGTAAGTGTGGAAAGATTCACTTGGGAAAGTGCATGATGTGAAAGAATGTGTGTTTCAACTGTAAGCAGGAATGATATATTTCTTTACATTATCCTAAGCCGAATATGAGAAAGTGGTTTTCATGTGGGAGAATAAGTCACGGATTCAACAAGTGTCCTAGTAAAAAGAAGACTGGTGAAGGGAGTGGACGGTAGATAGCTTAAGTATAAGCGATAGTATCTTTTGATAGTGTGTGATATCAAGGACTGTAATATCGAGAACGATGTGTAAACATATGTAAATATATATGTTTGTATGAATGACATATTTATTTTCTATATGAATATAAGATTAAGATTAATTTGGGAGTTCTTAAAACTCATACTTATAGTAAGTTCGTGACTCATAATTATATGAAATTTTTGAACCCCTCGGCGAATGGACGCCAAAGGTCTGACTAGGATAAGTTCATAAACTCATATAATTGTGACAAGTTCCTGAACTCATAAGTGTGGTAAGTTTGACAAACTGGGAATAGTTATGTGTGAATGGGGAATTGCAACTTTCTGTGTAAAGCCGGAGAATTACAACTTTTTGTATGAAGTTGGAGAATTACAACTTTTTGTGTAAAGTTGTGTTGTTAATCCTGATATTTATGAAAAAGGGATAGTTGTATATGTTAAGTACTAAATGTACTATGTGCTATTTGAATAAATATGCGATTATATGAGAACATTATGTTAAATTCTTATTGTGTGATTAATAAGAATTTGGGTAGAGAAAGAGAATTAGTGTAAGATTTTTATTTATATCAGATAATGCCGCTAAGACGACATAATCAAAATCAAAGAGAAGAGCATTCAGTGAATAATGAAGGGGGTCAAGCAGACTCGATGCAAAACTTTGCAATTATGATAGCCCAAGCTATGGGAAATAGAGCTCGTGCAGAAAGAGCTAGAGCGAGAAATTAGCCAGCCGATAGATTGGCTAACTTTAAAGATTTTAAAGCGGTAGGACCTCCAAAATTTAAGGGAACTACGGATCCGATTGAAGCCAGAACATGGATGAAAGAAATGGAGAAAGCATTCATTATTGCGCCAGTGGGAGAAGAGAAAAAGATAGCTTTTGCAACTTATTTGATGAAGGGAGAAGCCAATTACTGGTGGGAGATTAATTAGGCGAGAGCTGGTACAACTGTGGTGACTTAGACAAGATTCAAGGAGCTGTTCTTTGAGAACTACTTTTCACCGAGTATGCAAGCTCGGATGGAGGTCAAGTTTTTAGAATTGAAGAAGGATAATATGTCGGTGCCTGAATATGCTGCTAAATTTAATGAGTTAGTGAGATTTGCACCTCATCGGGTGGATACAGAGCTACAGAAGGTGAGAAGGTTTGAGAATGGATTGAAGCCTGGTATATACAACAATGTAGCTGTATTACAAATCAATACATTCGCGACTTTGTTGGAGAAAGATATAATTGCTGAATGGGGAAGCGAAGCTGCATCCCGATATAGTCAGGAGAAGAAAAAGAAGACAAATAAAGGAGGTAATAGTGCTAGTAGTAATCCAAACAAGAGGAAGTGGAGCGAGAATACCCAGTAGGGTAACAAGATATAAGGGAATAAGAATGGAGGGGAGCCATGTGTTACCTGTGGAAAGAATCATTCAGGAGTATGTCTGAAGAAGAAGGGAGTCTGCTATAACTGTGGTTAAGAGGGACACATGCCACCCAATTATCCCAATCCGAAGAAGGTACAAGGTTTTTTTTCGTGTGGATTGACAGATTATCTGGTTCGGAACTGTTCGAAGAGAAATGGGGAAAAAGGAAGTGCCAACAAGGGACCTAGTAGTGGAACCTTGGCGATTCGAGGACTTGCTCAGCCAGGGAGACCAACAGCCCATACATTTAATATGACGGCGCATGATGTGGTGACTGCCCAGGAGGTGGCGACAAGTAACAATTTTGTTGAGAAATTAAATTACGTGAGAAATATTGGTTAGATATTGTTGTGAGTTGTTTTCTTTTATAGAACCAAGTCACAGGGTAGAATTTGAGACACAAATTAATATTATGTTGATAAGAATGAATTGATGATACAACTTTAAAATATTATGGAGAATAAGAAAGCGGTGATTCCGAGGACGAAATCCTTACAAGGAGGGGAAAATGTGATAACCCGGGATTTCGAATATTCCAAATTTGTTCTAATAATTTTTTTTATATAGATATTGATTATCAATACTGAGCTGAGAATCTGTGATATGAGTTTAGAGAATAAGCCAATTTGTGTATTGATTGAGAAATAAGAGTAGAGTTATTCTTAACAAAGAATAGAAATCCTAACCCTAGATACGGATAGGGATTTAGTAGAAATTCAGTTATAATAATTGTAAATGTGAGTACGTGTTCGTATTGTATAGAAATTTTGATCAGTGATTGATCTGATAGGGTACAACATTAGTAAACCCTAATGAGAGATTAGCAATCCTAATCTCAGATTAAGAAACCCTAACGCACAATTAGGAATCCTAATCGAATGCCGGGAAACCCTATTTTTAAATTTGAGAACCCTAAACCCCAATTAGGAAACCCTAATTGAGATTACCAAACTCTAATGGTGAGAATTAAGAGAAGTAATGTTAAATGACTAAAATACCCTTAAATTTGTAACGGAATTACGAAAATATCCTTTAGGAGCAATAAGACCAAAATACCCTTTACTTAAAACTTAAGTTAAGAGAATTTTCTAGAATGGTATGACTCATCACTGGTGGCTAAGACCATGTGCCACAAATCCATACCAAATCTGATCCATATATGCCACTTAGCAAGTGTAGAAACATTGAATCAAAGATATATGTGTTGGAAGAGAGAGAAAGTTCACAAAAGTTGCCCATTTGCTCTCTAACTCTCAACAAACCTTTTCTATCTCCTTAGCCACGAAAATCTTAAGTGTTACAGTCACTATACAACCCCCTAGATCACGTAGATAAGTTAAGGAGATCAAAGATCAAGGATTGGATAATAAAAGGTATAAACCCTAACTCACTTTTTGATCTTGTGTGCTACGAAAAAATTCGTGTTTATGTGTTTAGAATCATGCTATAAGGTGTTTTAAGACGATCTATGATGATCCATCATAGATCCATGGAATCAAAATGCTTTAAAATGGAGTTTTTGAAAAACTGTCCATGAACATTAAAAATGCTCTGACAACCATAAGTCAGTGGCTCTAGATTCTTCCCTGTTCATGATTTTTGTTGTTTGATGTTTTAAATCCATAGTCTAGCATGAGGACTGTAGTCTGGAAGTGGAATCACAGCTATTCCATGTCCAGATTGTAAGCTATTCATGGTCAAAACCCGTTGACCGAGCTTGACCAAGGAGTTTCTGGGTAACCTAGAAATTCATAAACCGAGTCTGACAAGATTTTGTCAAGCCATGATCTGCCAGATGTTAAGAGTTTTGTTAATGTTATGATATCTAGTTTGTAGCCTATTAGATGGACTCTATATCCATGCCCTTAGATTTCTTAAACATCAAATATGCTGGTTGTAGTTGATGGTCAAACTATCCCATTCGATCACGTTTAGCGTTTCTGGAAATCCCAAAAATCGGTTGAACAAGCCTTCTGACAGGCTTTAACCAGACTGAATCTGGAGAATGAGATGTCGTTGGACTGATCTATTGTTGTATATGTGTTCATTGTCATGTGTACCACATATTTGGACCTTAAGAACACAAATTTGACGAACAGAACATAAGGATAATCGAGCCTCAATACGGTACTATGAAACTGTCTGGGTTTCTAGGTTACCAAGAAAACCCAGACTGACAACATATTTGGAGATTTAGATCTTGCATCTGAGTGATTGTTTGACCTAGATGAAGGTTGGATCATGTAGTATTACATCAATACTACATGATCAATATCTAAGATGACACAGATCATGCTTGATCAAAGAATCGATGTTGGTCAAACCTTGCACCAACACACTAGCTTGTCAGTGTTCTTGAAGCTCAAGAACACCAACAGCGACGGAATGTGTCATTGTAGCTGTAGACACTCGAAATTTTTTGTACTACTGACACTAACATTGCAGGAAGGCAAATTCGTCTTTTATGAGAGAACCCTGAAAGACAATCCACAACCATACCGGATACTACCGAAGGTTCAGCATCAACCCCAGATCGCAATCTGGGAGTAATTGTTCCAATCTTGGAGAACCCCGAGGCATGCAGATCAATATCGGAACACACACCGAAGAAGACTGATTAATCTCGGAGATAACCCCGAGGTATCCAGTCTCAGCCCTAAACATGAGAATAGCCTCCAACCTTGGTGATAGCCCCAAGGAAAGCAATTTGGGCATTAACCCCAGAAATGCCTGCTACAAGTGTAACCAGCTTCAATTTCGACGCTCACAACGAGATACACTGTATCAGCCCGGCGATGACATCTTGAAGACAGACACACCTCAAAGATGACAATAAGGACTTTCAACCAATTGCAGCAGTCCAATCCCAGCGAAGCTGAGCACGTCTGCTTTATCGACCCAACCCGGCAATAACACCGGTAAGGGGCAACATCGTCATCTGACCAACACGATGCCACGCCAAGTCGTCTCAACACATCTACGCAACAAAGGCCCACAAGGCTAACCAATCCCAAGTTGCTATTGTGCGGGGTAACGGATGAAAGTTGAAGCTTGAAGACCGAAGGGCACCGTCCCATCTTCAAAGACTTCGTACAAACTCTAATCCCATAACATTGTACAAACTCTCGACAACGGCGGTCCAAAATAGGTCCTATATACCTCAAACGGATGCCCAGATTGCACTTCAGAAAAACTGAGTGGACATTACAGTGCCCGCGTGCACGTACTTCGAGACGACCCGACCCGACCAAACTGGGCTGACCCGACCCGCCTCAGGTACACCTGCGGCACCTTTTGCCTATAAATAAGAGGCTTGGGGTGGTAATTTTTAAGAGAAAAAAGACGGGGAAACCCTGCAGAATTCGCTCTACACTTGCCATACAGTGTATTTTCCCATTTTAAACACATGTGAGCTCATATACAACCCTCTTTTGTACCTACAAAAGCCAGTGTTTATCCACTCTAAAGATATAGAAGCCTTTTCTAGCAGTCAGCTGTAAGCCTTCTCACACACTTTAGAGTCTTTCTCTTCATCTTTGCACACACCCTTCTACACGTTGAGAGTCGTGTTGCTTGCTTTTGCCCGGACTTCGGTCCGTGGTTTCATTTCAGTCTATATATATATATATATATATATATATATATATATATATATATATATATATATATATATATATATATATATTTACATATATATTGACTAACATTGCCGAGTTATACCTCGGTTGAGCCTAGACTTCGGTCTGGAGCGTTTATTGCTTTAATATATATATTTATATATATTAACTGTGTCTCAGACTTTGTTCGATGAGCCTAAACTTCGGTTTGGTGCGTTTATTGCTTTAATATATATATATACTTATATATATTAACTGTGTGTCGGACTTTGTTCGATGAGCCTAAACTTTGGTTTGGTGCGTTTAATTGCTTTCTTATATATATATACTTATATATATAAACTTTGGTCGAACTCCGTTCGATGAGCCTGGATTTTACATCCGGTGCGTTTACTAGCTTTTATATATATATATATATATATATATATATATATATATATATATATATATATATATATATATATATTTCTATCTATCTATGTTTTGTCCCGCCTGGAGCTTCCTCCGTGGCGGTTGATGGCTTTTAACAGCTTTCTTTATATTTCTGATCCCCCACGGAGGTTCTTCGTGGTTGGTGATCATGTCTGTATAGATATATATTTACGGCTTTTATATATATACCTGCTTACTGCTTTCATACAAATTGCGGTATCATGTGAGCCTAAGAATCATGTGATCACAGATTCATCCCATTGGATCTAGATTCGGTTCCCGTGATGGACATTTTCAGCTGTAAGCAGCTTGTAAATTATTTCGCGGTGTCTGAATTTTCTCAGATGGTTTCCATACCCACGAGGAAGTCGGCATTATTTTGTACATTATTTTCGTACGGATGCTTCGCGGCCGTCAAATAAAATCAACCAAACCGCGCATTTAATAAAATGGGAGTGCAAAAGGCCTTAATTACTATTGAGCGACAGGGTTTGAAAAAAACTCCTTTATAAAACATCATTGCCATATCTTGCTAAAATTGAATTTTTACATAAATTCAAACCCTGCGTATATAGGTGCGAACGAGGCCTCGTACCACTTTCAAATAACAGCACATTGACTCACATACACACACACACATTCAGATAATAGTTTCTTGAAAAGAGGCGGTCACCGTGGTAACACGGATGTCGGGGGGTGCCTAACACCTTCCCCCTGCATAACCAAGTCCCCGGACCCTAAATGAATCTTGGTTTCACCGACCCGTATAGCAGTGTCATATCAGTGGGTCAATGTGCAAACCTTTTCTCGGTTGTGTTGGTACAACCATTTAAAAAACCAACTGGCGACTCTTAACAGTCCATCGTCGATATTATACATGTCAGACCTTTTTCACTTGTTTTTTCAAACAAATCTCACCTAAAATGAGAACACCTAAGAACAAGTAACGGAAAGGGACATCTAAAAATCCCAACGTCGACAGGTGGCGACTCTGCTGGGGACTCCAGTAAGAGGACTTAAGCCGCTATTTCAATCTTTTCAAAATTTTTATCTGCTTGTGTGTGGATGTTGCATTTACATTGGATGAATGTGTACGAATGCATGTCTTGTTTATTTAGTGCCTCGCACTATAAACTTCCTGTGATGTTAGTTCCTCACACTATAAACTGCCTGTGATGTTAGTGCCTCGCACTATAAACTGCTCATGATATTAGTGCTTCGCACATGTCATCATTTCATACGGTGAGACGTGATGTATGTGAATGTATGTTGTGTGGTCCCTCCACCAGGAGAGCTATCTCGTCGGTGTTTGATTACTGGACTTGTGAGAAGCCTGATTCTCCGAGGCTCAGGAAAGGCACCACCCAAATTCGCTCCAGTTGAAAGACCAGATTAACTTCCCGTCAAGTAGATTGCGATGATTTGGGAACCTTCATGCCAAAAAGCCGCGAGAGTAACCTAAGATAGGTCAGCCTCTGATAAACCCAAAACAGAGGAAAGTCTCTTCATGCTCTCATTTTAAATTACACAATTTCATGACATATCTATCTCCTTGTAATGAGAAATATGAAGGAATGTGTACATATATACATACATGCTACAATGGACTCATCGTATTGCATATTAATATTCACCTTCCTTAAGGACTAAACTATGCAAGTCTTTCGCAGGGAGTCAATCGGGCCTACTACCCGTTCCAAGTCCAAAAAGGCAACACGCCTACAATCAATTATGTCGTCATCCGACCAGACTGAACTTAATCCAGTTTCTCGCAAAGAATTCGACGGATTAAGCAAACAAATTACAGATTTGGCTGTTCTGCTCAAAGAATTACACCAGTCTACATAGGGTCAGAAAATACCCGTACATGCTTAATCCTCCATCCAAGGAGGGAGTCTGGTCATTACCATACCTGAACTACAGTTGAATATTACCAACAAAACTCATGATGCTCCCCATCCCACTGGAGACCAAGACACTGGTGACATCAGAAAGAAAGTCCTCCAAATGGAAGAGACCCTTCGCACTATCAAAGGAATTGGAACACACAGGAGTGTTTCATATGCTGATCTATGTATTTTTCCTGGTGTTCATAATCCAGAAAAGTTTAAAACTCTTGACTTTGAAAAATATGACGGGTTAAGAGATCCTTATACACACTTAAAGGTATTTATTGGAGAACTTGGATCTTATGTAGAGGATGAAAAGCTCAGAATGCAATTATTCCAAAAGAGTCTAACTGGAGAAGCCCGTTCATGGTACACAAGATTAGATAACTCCAAAATCCACAGCTGGGAAGAGCTAGCACATGCCTTCCTCACTCAATATAGCTTTCAAACTCAAATGGCTCCTAATCGGTACCAAATTACCAAGATCAAAAAATAGTCTAACGAGTCTTTTAGAGAGTATGCCCAGAGGTGGAGACGCCTGGCTGCCCAAGTGAATCCTTCCATGACCGAATCCGAAATGGTCATGACGTTCGTAGACATACAAGAAGCTCCCTTCTATGAGAGAGTTTTAGCCGACATCGGCAAACTGTTTTCTGAAATGGTCAAACATGGGGAGATGGCTGAGATGGGATTGAAATTCGAAAAGATTCAAGACCTAGCTGCACTCAAAGCTGTTTCTGATCACATCCAGTCTGGAAATTATGGGAACAACCCCAGGAGGGTCCATAAAAAGAAAGAGGAAGATATTTCCCTGATACTACAAGGTCAAAAAGGCAGTCAAAATATGCCTGTTCAGAGGAGAAACTATACTCCCTTTCCAGCACAGTCTGTAAACCCTCCAATACCAAAAGGTAGAGAAGCCAAATGCCCTCAAGTGTTCACACCCTTAGGGGATACCCTCGAGAATATCCTTAATCTTCTGACAACACAAAAGAAGATTACACATCTACTTCCACCAGCCAGCCCAAATAGAAGGGGTTTTAATGCTGCTCAGAAATGTGCTTATCATTTCGGGGCACCTGGACATGATACTTAGGATTGTTGGGCCTTGAAACACAAGATCCAAGACCTGATAGACAACGGTGAGATCGTGGTCACTAAACCAGATCAACCTAACGTTCAAGACAACCCTCTTCCTCAACATAAAGAAGAAGAGGTCAACATGATTAACTGGAGCAGTGGACAGAGTTCCAACTTCAGCTGTGATTCTTCCCAAACCATCAAAGACGGTGATATCAGATGGGATTATGCCAAGTTCTAGTTCACAATGGAACGAAAAATGAAAGCTCTCTGCAAACAAATTGAGCAATTGGCGGAACTGGTGACTTATCAGCATCAAGTGACTCGTCAGCTAATCAGCTAGGAGCGTGCCAGTCTCCTGCCCATTGTCATGAATATTCCCTCTTCACTTTCAGAGAATGAAATGCTGGAAGAAAAAGTGACGAAAAGAACAAATGCCAAGGCCCGTCGGGATTACGCCAACAAAAGGGAATTCACCTATTTGGGTCAACCTATGGAGGAGATACTTCACATGTTAATAAATGAAGGAAGAATCAGTTCCCTTCTACCTCCAATCAACCCCCGTTCGGGACGGTATAATTCTGAGGGAGTATGTCAATATCATTCCCAATCTCGTGGTCACAACACAAAAGAATGCTGGGCACTTTGCCACCTTATTTAGAACCTAATCGATAGTGGCGTACTGCGCCTGGCAGATGTCGACACTATGCTACGCGCCAGTGAGAATGCAGGTCCCACTAAATGGAAGAGTGTGGTAGCCGTCATATCTACTGAAGCTGATCAATCACTCGTCATGCCAATAATTAAACTCAAAGGAAGCAACAATCCTTTGAAAGTGGTCGCTCCCGAGCCAATCAACTTGCCGTGCAGAGAACAATATCCTATTGTTAGCTTGCATAAAGTTTCGTGGAATTATGGAGAAGGTGAAGGATCCACCTCACATACCACTGCTGCAGTGTCGAAAGAAAATCCATTGTACCTTCCCCAACGGGTGATGAAATCTTGCGTCAAATCAAAGGGAAAAATACCCACGGAGAAGATTGAAGAATTCCTCCGCACTATGGGCCATAACGAAGCTACGGTGGTTTTAAGCTTGAAAGAAGCTCCACAACAGATATCAATTTTGGACTTGATCCTCACTTCCGAGAATCACCAGAAGATCTTGTTAAAGGTTTTAGAAGAAGCCTATCTCCCGACATCTGTGGATGAGAAAAATTTCAACATCTGGTTGATCACATTTTCAACGACAATGCGATATCCTTCACTGATGATGACATTCCGCCTGAAGGGACCGGTCATTGCAAACCATTGCACATCGCAGTCTTGTCCTCCGGATATATGGTGGCTGGAGTCCTGATAGATCGAGGCTCATCCCTAAATATTTGCCCATATGCTACCTTGGTGAAGATGAATATCAATCCTAATCGAATCCAGAGTAGCCATACTATCATCAAAACTTTTGATGGAGCCCGCCGGAATTCAGTTGGAGTAATTGAGCTGCCAATTGAGATTGGTCCTCATACATTATGTGTATCCTTCCATGTGCTCAAGATAGAGTCTGGATACAACCTGCTCTTGGGACGACCATGGATCCATATGGCTGGGGCAGTCCCCTCCACCCTTCATCAACAATTAAAATATATTGTCAACAACAGCCTGGTCACGGTCAACGCTGAACCAGAGTGTCCTCAACACTGGGATTTACCGGTCATCAATGCTAATGCGGACGCTGAACCAGTCAGTTTTCATGCTTTGGAAATAAGCAATACCCAATACCATGCTATTGGAGCACCACTGCCTGAACCCCAGATTTCTGCCGAATTGATGTCAGCCACTCAAGAAATGATGTCGTTGGGTCATAAACTAGGACAAGGATTGGGTAAAGATTGTCAGGGTATCAAGTACCCTATACGCTTAACCAAGCACACTGGAACAGCTGGACTAGGCTATTCGGCCAGCTCTAGTCACAGGAACCCTCATAAACATCCACAGGTTCCTTCAGCTTGAACTATGTGGCGTTTATCTTAGCCTTCAAGTGCTAAGTCCGCACAACCTCCTGTAAAGGTGCCAGTCAATGTCATGGCTATGTTATTTCCTAAGCCGAAACCGGTGGAGGAAAACAAAATCGTTATTCCAGATCCCGCAATCGAAGAAGAGGAGCGGAGAATCAAGGAGAACATTGTCCGAATAATGTCGGGCATGCGTATCATCGTCCATGATGAACATACCAACCGATACACCCCAGAAGATGATTGCCCAGACATAATGGCCATCATTCGGGACAGGGAGGATGATGATAGTCCCTCCATCACTGCGGTTCACCCGAACTTTGCTCTTGCCAATTGGAACAACATTCCTTGCATTGGTCGTCAAGGGTAAAGCGGGCAGAAGTTATTTCTGCCCTGTAGATATAATAACTGCTTACTTTTCTATACAGTATTAGCAGTTTATTTTTCCAGTATATGCTAACACTGTGTATGATCAAACACATTTCATATATACTAAGTGAAAGCATATTTTGTTTCAGGACTCTGAATTTAGATGTGCCTGTACTTGCTGATACGATGCCTCTCCTACACAGGGATTGTACCTTTGATGTAGAGATGAATTCAGTCTTGATGGATACACAGGATGACAGTGAGGTGCCTCCTGAAATTCAAGAATGGGTCAAAGATACACCTAAACCCAACCTTGATCAAACCACTTCTTTCAATCTTGGAACCTTAGAAAGCCCTAAGTTAATCCAGATTGGTTCAGACCTTACCCCAAACCAACGGAATGACATAGTTACACTATTAACCCAATTCCAGGATGTGTTTGCATGGAATCATGAAGACATGGTGGGTTTGTCCACTGACATTGTCCTTCATCGCCTTCCCATCAAAGAGGGATTCAAGCCAGTCAAGCAAAAGCTCAGACGATTGAAACCTGAATGGAGTTTAAAGGTGAAAGAGAAAATTATGAATCAATTTCAGGCTGACATCATCATGGTGTCTACATATCCTGAGTGGATATCCAATATCGTGCCCGTGCCTAAACCTGGAGGGAAGGTGCGAGTTTGCGTGGACTACCGGGACTTGAACAAAGCTTGCTTAAAAGATAGCTTTCCCGTGCCATTAATCCACATTCTCATTGATAATACTGCGCAATACGACATGTACTCCTTTGCAGATTGCTTTGCGGGGTATCATCAAATCATGGTTGCCGAGGAAGATCGTGAGAAGACTGCCTTCATCACTCCTTGGGGAACTTTTTGTTATAGACAGTTGTCATTCGGCCTCATCAATGCCAGAGCTACCTATCAACGAGCTATGATGGCTCTTTTCCACGACTTAATGCATAAAGAGATTGAGATCTACGTGGATGACATCATTGTCAAGTCCCGGAAGGAGGATCACCAGATAGACCATCTCAGAAAGCTATTCAACAGGTTGCGTAAGTACAACTTGAAGTTGAATTCAGCCAAATGCGCCTTTGGCATTAAGTCAGGCAAGTTGCTAGGATTTCTAGTCAGCCACAAAGGGATTGAGCTGGATCCTACCAAAATCCAAGCCATCACGGAAATGCCCATTCCTCAGACAGAAAATGAAATCTGGGGATTTTTGGGAAGAATCAACTTCATTAGTAGGTTCATCTCCAAACTCACAGCAACCTGTGAACCAATCTTCAAACTATTAAGGAAGAACTCCTCCATGAAATGGAATGATGAGTGTCAGAATGCCTTCCTTACAATCAAGAACAGTTAGTCAAAGCTCTTGTGTTGGTACCACCCAGGGATGATGTTCCCCTGTTTATGTACCTGTCCGTAAGTGACAATGCTATGGGCTACATGCTGGGGCAGAAGGACGATAGAGGCTAAGAACGAGCTATCTATTACCTCAGTAAAAGGTTCAGCAGCAGTGAACACAAGTACACTCTGATCGAAAAGACGTGTTGTGCTTTAGCATGGGATTCCATGAGGTTACAACATTACCTCCATGGTCACACAACCAATCTTATATCCCGCGTGGATCCTCTCAAGTACGTGTTCAACAAACGCATGTTAAATTCCCGGCTGTCCAAATGGCAGTTAATCCTACAATAATTTGACATCATATATGTGACTCAAAAGTCCATCAAAGGTCAAGGAATCGCGGATCAATTGGCCGCTGCACCTTCAGGGGATTTCAAACCCTTAGAAACATATTTCCCTTATGAAGGAGTAATGACAGTACAGCAACACCATCAGTATGATACGCGCGAATCATGGAAGATGTATTTTGATGGAGCTGTTAATATAGAAGGTTCTGGAGCTGGAACAGTTCTAGTATCTGATACGGGGGAGCAGTATCCCGTCGCCGTCAAATTACAGTTTGACAGCACCAATAATACGGCTGAGTATGAAGGCTGTCTCATGGGGCTAAAACTTTCCCGTTCAATGGGCATCAGACGGTTAACTGTCCTTGGAGATTCAGAGTTGGTAATCCGACAATCCACCGAAATCTATCAAACCAAGGAACTACATTTGCTGCCTTACCATTGGCAGGTTTTAAAGATGGCTTTGGAGTTTGAAGAAATCTCCTTTCTACATGTTCCTCATAATAGGAATGATTTTGCGGACGCATTAGCAACTTTGGCCTCCTTGGTTCATATATCAGACAAGGAGCAATTGCCAAGCGTCACAATTTCTCTGAACAAGGCCCCAACCTACGGGAATTATGTTGGAGAAGTAACGGATGACCTACCTCCCATCCCACAGCCTTGGTATCAGCATATCAAGGAATATCTGCGAGATGGATCTACACCCGCTGAGGCGAGCCCGACTAAGAAAAGGCAGATCCATCGACTTGCAATGAAATTCTACCTGAGTGGAGATGCGCTCTACAAAAGAGATGTAGGATTAGGCCTCCTCCGGTGTTTAGACAAAGATCAAGCCCAAAGGCTCATGGATGAAATCCATGGCGGAGTCTGTGGCCCCCACATGAGTGGCCCCCTCCTTGTCAATAAAATCCTCAGAACGGGACATTATTGGCCATCTCTCAAACCTGATTGCCATGACCACGTCAAAAGATGCTATCAGTGCCAGATTCATAGGTGTGCTATATACGCCCCTCCACGGGAACTCCACAATATGAGTTCACCTTGGCCCTTCTCAATGTGGGGAATGGACGTTATCGGGCCCATTGAACCTAAAGCCAGTAATGGAAATCAGTTTATATTCACCATGATCGACTACTTCACCAAGTGGGTAGAGGCAGCCTCCTTCCCCAGGGTCATTAAAGAAGTCATCATTGCTTTCATCAGAAACAATGTTGTTTGTCGTTATGGGCAACCAGAGGTGATTGTGTCAGACAATGCCAAAAACCTCAACAATAAGATGATGGAGGAATTGTGCAATAAATTCCACATCAAACATCTCAACTCAGTCATCTATCGTCTAAAGATGAACGGTGTTGTTGAAGCGGCTAACAAAAACATCAAGAAGATTATGCAAAAGATGTCCGCCAACCACAAAGATTGGCCTGATGTATTGCCTCTGACTCTGTTAGCCTACAGAACATCCATGCGTACTTCAACTGGGGCAACCCCCTACGCACTAACCTATGGGATGGAAGCAGTGCTCCCCATAGAAGTTGAGATGGAATCTCTCAGAGTGTTGATAGACGCTCAGCTGGACGAAGATCAATGGGTACAAGACATGTATCACCAATTGTCTCTAATAGACGAAAGGCGAACCGCGGCTATCTTCCATGGTCAGTTATATCAGCAAAGGATCGCCCGATCCTACAACAAAAAAGTCCGGCTACGGCAATTTAAACAATATGACTTGGTTTTGAAAAAAAATCCTGTACAACCAAGATCAATCTAAGGGAAAATTCGCTCCTAACTGGGAAGGCCCGTTTATTGTCAAAGAAGTATTGACGGGAGGTGCTCTCAGATTGCAAGAAATGGATGGTGATGAATTTCCACAACTCATCAACTCAGACGCCGTGAAACGGTACTATGTGGTGTCAAACCATCAGATCACCAGTCATTCCAGTTTTTTAACCCTTTACCACATACAACTTTTTTGCACTTTGCCCCTCAGGGAAACATACTTTTCAAGCCAGCAACCCGGCTTTCCTTTGCGCTCATACAACTTAGGTCATCCCACCGTGGATCGAACCTCTTACGTTTACAATTTGGCTACCCATACCTGGGATCAAACTTTTCCTCAGCAGTTTATCCTCAACTTAGGATTAAACTTTCTCATCCCCGCACTCTGACCTGCACATGGGATTAAACTTTCTCTTCTCGCCCTGAGGGGCGAACTACGTCGACCTGATCTCCTCTTCAATAGGAGTACGTAGGCAACCATTTCATATGGCCCGGTCGCAATAAAACAAAAACAACAAAAGCATTTCTACCCTTCTCTCCTCACAAAAAACAACAAAAATATTCCTACACCATTTCTGCCACATACATCGTTGAACCTCTTACACCAGGTACGAAATACGCAGACCTGATCTCCTCTTCAATAGGAGTACGTAGGAAGCCATTCATGGTGCGGTCTCACCCCCTACCAAAACACAAACCCTTGTCAGTTGGTACTGGGATCAAACATCAATCCATTACATTTCATTCGGCTTCAGACCAAACGGATGGAATTACCCAACCTCTCCTCCCAATAGGAGATTCGGCGACCATCTAAGCTGCTGTCATACCTTGAAGAGTAACGCCAATCCATAAAAGATGGAATTAACTAGGCTTCTCTTGAATAGAAGTACTGGCGACCATCTGTGTTGCGGTCAATCTCAGAGAGGAAAGCCACACTCCTCTCCACATTTCTATACAGAAACCAGTCCCAAGACACCAAAAGATGGTAGGGATACACAGATCGATGATCCATTCTTAACTATTCAGAGACAACTCAATGTCCATCCACCCAGGAGGAATTCAGAATACATCAAGATCACAAGCCCTGAAGCAGCAGGCAAAATATCAAACAAATAGCAAGGTGTATCTAAAAGGGAAGTGATCCAAAAATATATTTCCGTCATATATAATGCTGTTTGATATACATGATGTAAACTGTACATGACAAAATGGCTAAGCTAGTCTGTGCAGGTAAGTACAAGTTAATCTATGAGTCAGGATACACGCGAGCTAGCAAGCCCAACATAGCATCCCTCTCAGAAGAAGAAGGTAAAGTTGTGGTCTCCTGTATGAGAGTATCCACACGACCCAATAGATCAGAAGGCGTCTGTATGATGACCATATGCTCATCAATATATGCGCTCATCTCTACAATTATATCAGTGGTAAGGGACCCCGCTGCAGTACTGTCTATGACGGCTACATCCCGGGTAGATATGGCACTATCCCGCTCAACTATCACTGCATCTCTGGCTAATCTGGCCTCATCCCGCTCAACAATAGCTGCATCCCTGCGAGCTAAGGCCTCATCTCTCTCTAACAGAGCGGCCTCCCTCACATCTAGAGTAGTCGACATCATAGATCGAACCTGATCTCTCTCAAAGGTCATCAGCTGAAAACTCTACTCTAAGTACTGTGCCGAGTGCTGAATCGCAACAGTGCTGGTACTTAGAGAATCTGGAAGAAATGCTGGCAACCCAATAGTGGGCTCCTCCTCGAAGTGGGTATCAATGTCCTCCGCAGGCTCCACACCCTCTGCGTCGCTATCTGGTACTGCAGATACTGCTACAGTCGATAAAACCTCCGTCTCCATCCAAGCGGAATACTCTGCGGAATAACCTGGACTGCTCACTGAAAAAGCAGCTCCCTCATGAGGGTCCCAACAAGCATATACACGATATCGGTCCTCGGCTGAGAGGTATCGGGCAACTGAACGCTGACCTGTTGCCCCTGTGAAAGGATGAAAATCCTGAAACTGGTCGAACTGCGACATCACGGCCAATGGGTGATAAGTAGTCACATCCCTCAAGCCGGCCAGAGGGAGGAAATCCATGCCCGGAGCATGAGTAATAAAGATGTATGGTGAGCTAAGCCCCGAGCACAACAATATGCTAAATGGGTCTCTGATGTCTGCCAAAAATGCGGACCAGGACTGAGCATCTATGCACTCCGATGGCTGAAAGGAGTATGACATGACCACATCGTGGTTAAACCAATATCCATGCCGTCTAAGGGTACCAATCGGTCTCAAGTGTGACATGAACCACACATATAGAAGGACTGAGCTTCCAGTAAACACTCCTGATGGATAAGTACTGCAGTAGGATGCTGACCGTAGAGTCTCTTCCAAGATCATAGGCACAATGGTATGACCCTCCCTGAGAGCTCTGACGGCCATGATAACGCCTATATATATCTCATCCATATACCGCGTCATGTACACATATGATAGTACACATAACATCAGTACGTCAACTCTGGCTAGACGCCAATAATCCTCCGGTGCGGTAAAATCCCCGGAATATCATGAGTAACTGTCCTCTGAGCCAAATCTGTCGTACAGAAAAGCTGAGAGATCACATGGCCAGATGTCAGCTCATCCTGCACTACTCTGCTCCTCAATCCTGTGAGAGTCATGAATCGTCTACTCATGTCTCCCAGAGCCATATGCATGCAAGGTCTGTCCAAGGGAAGCATCGTCAAACGTGCATACTCCTCTAGAGTAGGAGTCAACTCATGGGTGCCAAAGCGGAATACCTGCCTGTCAGGTCGCCAATGCTCTAGCATCCCATCTACAAATCATGCAGGAACCCGAAATGCCAAAAGAGTCATGGTATGCTGCAGTAACATATCTACGGTCACCCTGTCTGGTGGTGACATTCTATCATACCACGATCGCATACCCTATGCCACCACTGACGGTGGGGTATGATCTATACGGCTAACTGTCTAAGAAGACATCTGTGAGGGCCGTGTCGTAAGACCATCCAGGGGTCAATGCCAAATATCTCTGGACATACATACATATGCATAACATGATACATGCATAACAGATAATGGATGACAATATGATATAAGGAATGTAAAAGACTGTGCATACATTCCTAAGTATATCATCATCTAATACATCAGCTCTGTACAGCTACAAATACAGGAAAATGGGGCACAGACGCCCTAATACTAACAGAGGCCTATCAAAAGATATAGCGAGAATGGGGAACAGCCACCCAATGTCTAACAGAGGCCTATCAAAAGATATAACGAGAATACATCAAAAGAATACAATGGTGTCGATATCCACATCATCAATCCTATCCACCTGATGTAACTCCTCCTGAGTCACTGGATCTCTATCAACTGGGATGTCAGGCCTATAAAGAGGAGGATCTCCGCCGGCAAAACTAAATGGGTCGTCCGAGGGGCCAGCGCCTGAGCTGGAAGGAACAAATGACTCCGCCTCTGCTGGATCTCTGCCCAAGTACCGAATAAATATATGTGCCTGGTCCAACTGACGGGTCAAGCTATCAATCTGGGTCACATGAGTCAGATCTCGGACACAAGCTATCCAATCCGTCATCATCAAGGATCCGGGAACCATGTCCCCAATAAACTGTGTGGCGTGAGACTGGGCTCCAGTAGTACGAGGAAGCCACCAACGCTGGAATGTCTCCTGAGTACATGGACCCTCTGATAATGCAAATCCGTCAACACCCAACAACGGGATATCAATGGCGAGTGACTACGATACAGGCCAGTGACGCTTGATAGGAGGTAAGATCGGTATACGAATCTCCCCTGTGGTGCTCCTGATAGCACGCTCTCCTAGATAGAGCTCCCAACCGCCATCTGTGAAGAGTAGAACACTCCTGGTGGAAATCAAATACTCGACCCCAGTCGGGTATCCATCCTCAAAACCCACTATCAAGTGTTCCCCAGAATAGGGAAGCCAGGTGATGGTGTCGGCCGTCAGTAACTCCAGCTGCATACGGCAATGAGTGAGTCCCTCCGCTACAGGGACCTCGGGCAGAATCGAATGTTGCCATCTTCGTCCTCGTGGATAGGTATCTAAACCTAACACACTCACGGGACACAAACAGGGAAGCCTCTCATAAGCCCAAAACTACCAACACAATGGCAAGAAATCTGCTATCAGTAAACACTCTTAACCTATAAATGGGAAAAGACAAGAGAAATACTCACCAGCAGAAACGGGTAAAATTATAGCCAAGCCTCGGTCAAACCCTGTGAGCGCATACGCATGCCCTGGAGGAAATAGGCAAAGGTATAGGAGCCCCAATCGTACTCTCCAATGCGGTCCACGTCACGCGTAGCACTGACCAAAGAAAAAGATACCGTGGAAGAGTTATCTGCTATGAAGCAGCCTCGAATGATCATCAAGAACAATCATCGCAGAACGCGATCCCTGATCCTGACATCATCAGGCATGGGCTCACTCAATAGCCCGCTCATAGCATCCATGCTCAAAGGACCTGAACGGACGGTCCTACCTTTGAGCGCCGCCGTCGGAACTCCTAACAAGGATCTGACGGCAGTAGGGGTAATATTCGCCATGCAAGGCACTGGCTCCCCTCCAAACTCCACGCCGGTGATAAATCACCAATCCATCGGCGTCATCATCACCTCGCAATCCAGCAGGTAGAGTGACTGAGTCTGGTGAAACCACCGCTCAGACAATGCCCTGAGGTAACCCCAGGGACAACGATGGGGAAGGATGGAGAAGAATGCCCCAAATCCCCACTCATGCACTACTGCTCGATAATCAGGATGAAGCGCCTGGTACATGGAGTGGATGCTAAACCAGTTCCCTCGAGGCTGTGTAAAACTTGGAACCTGCATGAAGTGCAAATCTACGTCAGAACCCTTTAATCCTCATCAATAGGAAAGAAGGAAAAGCAAAGTCTAACACCATACCTCGTTAGCATGTAATTACATCGATGGATGTCTGCCCAAATCACCCAGCAACTCTTGGTTCGCCACCTGAATGCTCGAAAGCTCCCTACGAGGGACAGGTGCAGAAGGAGCGGGGTCCTCAATATCCACCTCCTCGTCCTCAACGTCCGGAACATCTGCCTGGACAGGACGGATCACAGCCTCCACCAACCGACAAGGCTGTCTGACAGAACAGGGATGAGGCACTTCAGAAGCCCTCCGCCGTACGCCAGAAGCGGTCCTATAGGAACTGCTCGGCTGATCTGGATCCATAATATCTGGACAACAAGTCTGTAAATCACCTCAGAAAGGGTGTGGTATTTCCTTACATGGAGCTTTCTCTAATGCATTTATGATTATATGCATGCATGCATTTACTTTAACAAACAATAGAGTTAAAATGCATGACTACCCAATGCCTACCTTTTGAAATTTTTTGCCATAGTCCCCTTTGAAAATAGGACTATCCACATGCACGCAGGCATGTTTAGGTGGCCATTCAGTAGCACACCTGCCCCAAAGTCATATACACAATATATGCATTAAAAATCAAAAGCATCATGCATAAGGCCAACCTCAATGCTAGGAGTACTTTGCCTTTCTACCTTTTGCTCATTGGACCTCAAATAGGACAAAAATAGCAGAAAAAGGTGCCAATTTGACTGTCTCAAAAGTCAAATTGTTTTCACATCATTATGTTCAGCATGGTTTAATACTAACATTTACTGTGTTGAATATTTTTTATCAAGTCATTTGTGCATACATAACCACTACTATGTGTTTAGATGCATTTCGTGCGATAACTCACAATCTAACGGACAGAAACTAGAGAAAATACAGGCATACGTTACCAGAATAGTGTGGAACACTTCCACGGTGACAGAATTTACAGAAAGTAGCCCGAACTCCGTAGATCTGAAGATGGCTCGCGGTTTTCTCTAAGCGAAACAAGTTAAAAGTGACTTGTGAATGCTGCTGGCTGATGGATATATGATCCACGCCTGGCCGCAGGCCTATCTGCGGCTGCAACAGGTACACCTGCGGCACCCCCATGTGGGTCCCATCCCTCCGGCTCGATCCAGTTCAAGTTGCAAAGGAGGTCTTACGAATTAAAAAGGTCAAACCGAGAATAAAAACACCACGTGATTGAGCAAAACTGCATACAATCCTGGTCTTCTCTGATGAGACTTTGAATCGGTACATCACGCATTGGTATTCGCCCACACACAGGGTACACTATACCAGTAATCTTAAATGATCTCAGTCAAGCTCGGCAATACCGTACGCATGACCAATGCCGCTTTCTCAAGATCATCATCCTTGTCAACCTAGATCCCCGACGGGGGTTACAACGTGAGTCCCCGACGGGGGTTACAATGCATGTTCATCCGTTGACACATAAATCAAGGAAGGTCAAGCAGCCTTGACATTATCTCAGCCGATGGCAAGTAAACCCATCAGAGCATACACAGTTGTTCGATCAATGCATACGTTCCCAGTAGATCTCCCGAGGGGTTTGCAACGTGAATTCACGGCAGGGGATTACCATGTACATTCAAGCCATTGACACACACATCAACGAAGAACAAGCAGCCTTGACATCATTCTAGCCGATAGAGGGTTAAATCCATCAGAGCTCTGGAGCCATTCGGGGTTCTTACCACCCGATTACCCATATTCCCCGGTGGGGGGTCACAACGCAATGTTCCGTTGATCTACATGACAGCGGAAGTCAAGCAACCTTGACAGTATATCCCACAGGATTTTTTAGCCGTTGATTCACATATCGGTGAAATACACGTCAACGAAGGTCAGGCATCCCTGACAGCATTTGCTGTTGGCAGTAACTCCAACAGAACCCTGACATGTCCTGACGATACAAACCAGGAGATTGTCATCAAGGAGGATGGATGATGGAATATGTTATACACATCCTCAAACTGATCAAGCTTTATCCCCACAGATCTCTTACACATAAGAGGTACCTCTGTAGGATCCAATCCTTATCCAGGAATTTGATGATAACTCCAACATCAACATCCTGACAGACTCAGATTATACATCAAATCTGGTCATCATTGCCAATCCCCGGTTGAAGCAACGGCTACAACCCCGTACACATGCATCTTACATCTACATCATGTTGTTATCTATAGTACCTTGTTCGTCTTATTACGTTTCAAGTGTCTAGGATTCTTTATCCTACCCATGCATCGCCATGCATGAGTATGATAAAGAGGGGCATCTGTAGACACTCGAAATTTTCTGTACTACTGACACTAACATTATAGGAAGGAAGATTCGTCTTTTATGAGAGAACCTAGAAAGATAATCCATAACCATACCGGATACTACCGGAGGTTCAGTATCAACCCTATATCGCAATCTGGGAGTAATCGTTCCAATCTTAGAGAACCCCGAGGCATGCAGATCAATACCAGAACACACACCGGAGAAGACCGATTAATCTTGGAGATAACCCCGAGGTATCCAGTCTCAGCCCTAAACATGGGAATAGCCTAAAACCTTGGTGATACCCCCAAGGAAAGCAATTTCGGCATTAACCCCAGAAATGCTTGTTACAAGTGCAACCAGCTTCAATCTCGGCGCTCACAACGAGATACACTGTATCAGCTCGGCAATGACATCGGGAAGACAGACACACCTCAAAGATGACAATGAGGACTTTCAACCAATTACAGCAGTCCAATCCCAGCGAAGCTGAGCAACGTCTGCTTTATCGACCCAACCCGACAATAACACCGGTAAGGGGCAACATCGTCATCTAACCAACACGATGCCACGCTAAGTCGTCTCAACACATCTACGCAACAACGGCCCATAAGGCTAACCAATCCCAAGTTGCTATTGTGCGGGGTAAAGGATGAAAGTTGAAGCTTGAAGACCGGAGGGCACCGTCCCATCTTCAAAGACTTCGTACAAACTCTAATCCCATACCATCGTACAAACTCTCGACAACAGCGGTCCGAAATAGGTCCTGTATACCTCAAACAGATGCCCGGATTGCACTTTAAAAAAACCGAGTGGACATTACAGTGCCCGCGTGCACGTACTTCGAGACGACCTGACCCGACCAAACCGGGCTGACCCGACCCGCCTCTGGTACAGATGCGGCTCAGCCGCAGGTACACCTGCGACACCTTTTGCCTATAAATAAGAGGCTTGGGGTTCTAATTTTTAAGAGAAAAAAGATGGGGAAACCCTGCAAAATTTGCTCTACACTTGCCATACAGTGTATTTTCCCATTTTAAACATCTGTGAGCTCATATACAACCCTCTTTTGTACCTACAAAAGCCAATGTTTACCCACTCTAAAGATATAGAAGCCTTTTCTAGCAGTCAGCTGTAAGCCTTCTCACACACTTTAGAGTCTTTCTCTTCATCTTTGCACACACCCTTCTACACGTTGAGAGTCGTGTTGTTTGGTTTTGCCCGGACTTCGGTCCGTGGTTTCATTTCAGTCTATATATATATATATATATATATATATATATATATATATATATTGACTAACATTACCGAGTTATACCTCGGTTGAGCCTAGACTTCGGTCGGGAGTGTTTATTGCTTTAATATATATATTTATATATACTAACTGTGTGTCGGACTTTGTTCGATGAGCCTAAACTTCGGTTTGGTGCGTTTATTGCTTTAATATATATATACTTATATATATTAACTGTGTGTCGGACTTTGTTCGATGAGCCTAAACTTGGGTTTGGTGCGTTTAATTGCTTTCTTATATATATAAACTGTGGTCGAACTCCGTTCGATGAGCCTGGATTTTACATCCGGTGCGTTTACTCGCTTTAATATATATATACTTGTATATATGAACTGCTATCGAACTCTGTTCGGTGAGCCCGGATTTTATATCCAGTGCGTTTACATGCTTATATATATATATATATATATATATATATATATATATCTACATTTTGTCCCGCCTGGAGTTTCCTCCGTGGCGGTTGATGGCTTTTAACAGCTTTCTTTACATTTCTGATCCCCCATGCAGGTTCTTCGTGGTTGGTGATCATGTATATATATATATATATATTTACGGCTTTTATATATATACCTGCTTACTACTTTCATACAAATTGTGGTATCATGTGAGCCTAGGAATCATGTGATCACAGATTCCTCCCATTAAATCTAGATTCGGTTCCTGTGATGGACATTTTCAGCTGTAAGCAGCTTGTAAATTATTCTGCGGTGTCTGAATTTCCTCAGATGGTTTCCATACCCACGAGGAAGTCGACATTATTTTGTACATTATTTTCGTACGGATGCTTCGCAGCCGTCAAATAAAATCAACCAAGCCGCGCATTTAATAAAATGGGAGTGCAAAAGGCCTCAATTACTATTGAGCGACAGGGTTTGAAAAAACCTCCTTTATAAAACATCATTGCCATATCTTGCTAAAATTGAATTTTTACATAAATTCAAACCCTGCGTATATAGGTGCGAACGAGGCCTCGTACCACTTTCAAATAACAGCACATTGACTCACATACACACACACACACATTCAGATAATAGTTTCTTGAAAAGAGACAGTCACCGTGGTAACACGGATGTCGGGGGGTGCCTAACACATTCCCCCCGCATAACCAAGTCCCCGGACCCTAAATGAATCTCGGTTTCACCGACCCGTATAGCAGTGTCACATCACTGGGTCAATGTGCAAACTTTTTCTCGGTTGTGTTGGTACAACCATTTAAAAACCTAACTGGCGACTCTTAACAGTATATCGTCGACATTATACATGTCGGACCTTTTTCACTTGTTTTTTCAAACAAATCTCACCTAAAATGAGAACACCAAAGAACAAGTAACGGAAAGAGACATCTAAAAATCCCAACGTCGACAGTAGCCTATAGCGACAGTTTTAAAGAATTTAATTATTCTAATTTCTGAAAAATGTTTAAAAATAGTAAATAATTTCTAAAAATTACAAAAATAGTTTTAAAAATTATTTTATGTTATGAAAAAATAACTTTTTGATAATTTGGGATATTTTTCATTAATATTTATAATTATTTGAATATTAATGGTATTTAATTTATTTTATTAATATATTAAATAAATTAGAGAAAAATAATTTTAATATTATAAAAATTATTTTAAATGAGAATAAAGTGTTTAAAAATATTTTAAGTTATAAAATATAACTTTTAATATTTTTGGAGAATTTTCATTAATAAATTAATATTAATGATATTAGATTTATTTAATTATTAAATTAAATAAATAAGGGAAAAATGGTTTTATTGATTTAAAAATCATTTAAAAATAATAAAAGTTATTTAAAAATATTTTAAGTTATACTTAATAACTTTTAATATTTTGGTGAGAATTTCATTAATATTTAAATATTAATGGTGATGATTTAAAAATAATTTTAAATGATTTTAAATCATTTATATGGAATATTGGTGATTTAAAAATATTTTAAGTTATTATTAATAACTTTAATATTTTGACAATTATGTCATTAATATTTTAATATTATTAAATATTAATGATGATGAATTTATTGGGTATTTAAAACATTTAAAAATGATTCCGGTGTTTGAAAAATTATTATTAATTATAATAATTGTTAGAAAATTATTAAAAACTTCCGAAAATATTATAAACGATATTTGGCTTATCTAAAATAATATTGAACTTTGAGACCGAGTTTAGTTGACAATACAAGTGTTAATTGTCGGATAGGGTGACCAGGACACCTAGATAAGATCGAAGTCCAACCAGACCGAACTAGTTAGACTTGATGAGTGTTTATATAGGTTATAAATACTAATGTGACTGTGTTGATGTGTATAAGAGAAATATTGACTATAAATTATAATATTGTGTCGTGGTTTATTGTGCTAATTGTGAGACCGAAATTGTTCATTATAGGTATTTCAAACGCAGAAGGCTAGTTTCATAACTCAACCTTGAGTTACATCTGTTTAATTACTGTGGTGGTTAATTATTATTGATTAGACCACGTCCAAAAAATTATTGTTGATTATTCGCAGTTAGTGCATATTTATTAATTCAAATTGAATTAATGATTCTGAGAATATACTGAAAGGATAATTGTTATTGGATACTCACCTCCGTATAAGCTATTAGTGATTGCAAATAGTATAGATAATTCCTATCTATTGTTGAATCGTGTTGAGAAATGTCTTAGCTAATTGTTCTGGCTAGACGAACATTTGTTAGAACTTGATAGGTTCGAGAAAAGAAGAGAAGAGAATTCAATTATTATTAATAGATCAATGCCAATTGTTTCGGCTAGATCAAAAAAAAAACTTGATAGGTTTGAGAAGAGAAGAGAAGAGAAGAGAAGTGATTAGATATTGAAATCATTGTATTTCGTTGTTAAATCAAATTCTGATTTAAAGACTGAGAATAACAACCTTTTATGTGACACCCCCAAAATAGGTATACATCACCCATTCTGAGTCGCCAAATATATGGTATGGAATACAAATACAAACTTAAATATACAACATGAGCTGTGAGTTTTAACACAAATATTGCCTTCTAGATAGTATTCAAACTCAAAATAAGCCCTCAATACATTTATTATCACACTATTTCCTAGAATAGTGAGGACTACTAATGCAAACATCTGGACCGTCACTCCATTCCCTGACTAGTCCCAGCTATATTCTCATTTCCTGAAGAGAACAATGAAAGAAAAGGGTGAGCTCAACTAGCCTAGTAAGAAATATTATGACTAAGATAATGCGAAATAAATTATCGTTAGCCTTCAACAGTATTAAACTGATAAAATATAATAAACATCAAGTTTAACTGAAGCGGAACAAGCAATCCATTAGAATAGTTAAGTAGAGTATAAAATCTACTATCTTCTATGATTTAAAAGGTTTTTCATTACTTTATCGCTGAGACTCAGCTAAATAAATAATCCACATCATCGAATCACCCTTGCACTAAGGCCGAGGATATTCTTAAGTATCACGACCATAATTTATCCATGTACTACGAGCCAAGTATATTCGTGTATTCACCAATAGTCATGACCATGCCAACAATTGTCCATCAATGCACTACGGGCCAATGAGGACTTTTACCACATCATTTGTAATATTACGGTCATGATTATACTGAATGATCCTTGGTCATAATCATACCAAGTCCATCTATGCACTATGGGCCAAAGATGACTTTCATAATAATATAAGCATGATGATGATGACAATGATATGAGAATTCAATTAAATGAAAGTAAAGAATAAATTTTAAAGATTTATAATTTAATTTATCCAGAATTCAATAATGTCCAAATTTTTAACATGATACTACTTTGTGGAGTAAAATTTAAGAATAATATTATATCAAAATTGATTTGGACCGAAAAAAAATTAATTTTTGTTATGAATAGTACCCCGGGTGAATAGTAATTGAGTGAATAGTACCCATGAATAGTAACTTTAGGAATAGTACCCCGACATAAAAAAGTTTAAACTTGTCAAGAATGCTCAAAATAATATTTTCATGAAAAGATACTGGATGAAGCACAAATATCAAGGATATTCTACTAATTGCATGGAGTATAGAAGCCAAAATTTTAACAAACAGAGTATAGAATTCAGAATCTGAAACAAAATAATATTACTTACATACTACAGAGTATGGAAGAAACAATTATTTCATATGAATATTGAACAAAAATAACATCCCTTACCTTGAAAAGAAGAGCATTCCAACTGGTATAGCGGGGATATTCTTGAAGAAAACTTTTACTATTTTCTACACTCAAAGCTTTCTAAAATTCGAAAAAAATACGCTTAATATTATTGAAGAAGAATTCTGTGATTCTGGTGTGGTTTTCAATTCTAACTAAGCATCCTATTTATAGGAGAATGAAGAGGATACTATCTGGAAATAAAAATCACGGACGCACAGTTGTTTTAAAAAAAATTCAGACGATTTTAACATTTGCTACTATGCATTTTCTATGCCAGCACTATACAAATACTATACATAATAAAATATAATATATTCTATTTTTCATAAAAAAATAAAACTAATAAAATATATTATATATATATAAATAAAAACCTGTGAGTTTGAAAATAATCACACGTGAACTTTCCCAGCCAACTCATTTTTCACATATGGGACCCACATGTGGGCCCACCTTTATAATATTAAATAACTTTTTATCGATTATTTTGAAAAATGAGTAAATGGGAGCCCAAATAATACACCAATATTTATAACAAATACTTCATAAAAATCACCTCAATATTTTTAACAACATTTATCATCATTATTATAATTCACAATATTCAATAACCAGGTCGTTCCCAGGAAAGAGGGGGCTTTCCAATAAGGATTTCTCCCTATTGGTGCGCAATTAGGTGACCAAACCTCTCATTGATAGAATTTCTAGACATCGTCAATATTGCAAATAATAATATTAATAACTTTGTCGTCTCAATTATTGATTTAATAATATATAAAATACTGGCAATAATTGAATCAAATAACGTGAGATACTATGCAGCAATTACTGTAGCAATAATTGAACAAAACTGTGTGACTTCTCACGTAAGCATCAATAATCAATACAATGTGCTACTGTGCAACCACGCGTATTACTGTACTTTTCATCACCGGGTATTTTAACAGTTAACGGAAAAACTTCAGCCGTTAATTTTATAAAAGATATTTCTGTCATTTTCTAACTCCGACAATAATTCCACTGTGGGGTCAACTAATGATTGTGTCGTCGTACGAATATTCATTGTTAAAACGAATATTCCCCGACCAATCGAATATAATATAACAACTTGCGTACTTTGCAAAATTTATAAATATTACCCACAACTATAACATTATATCATATTCACTCCTTAATATTCAAAAATGATATTTATAGAAAATTCATTTTATTCATAAAAGTTGGGGTCTTATAGCCTCCTCTCCTTATAAAATTTTACCCTCGAAATTAGGATACATACCTGGTATGACGAAGAGGTGAGGATACCTTGATCTCATTTCAGATTCTAACTCCAGGTCATTTTCTCAACATCGTGGTTTCTCCACAAAACTTTGACTTGAGGTATAACTTTGGAGCGTAGAATATGTTCCTTCTTATTTAAGATTTTAACAGGAACCTCTTCATACGTTAAATCTTCATCTATTTTGTTCGGTTCTAACTCAATAATGTGGTTCGGGTCTTCCACATATTTACGTAATATGGATATGTGAAAAATGTTATGAACATGAGACATACTTGGCGATAATGCGAGTCCATAAGCCACAGTTCCTACTCGGTCAAGTATTTCAAATGGGCCAATAAATCGAGGATTAAGCTTTCCTCTCTTTCTAAATCTTGTAACTCCTTTCCATGGTGCCACACATAATAACACATGCTCTCCAACATTGAATTCCACGTCTTTTCGATAAAGATCAGCATAACTTTTTTGTCGATCTTGTGAGGTCTTTATACGTTGTCGGATCATTTGAATCTTTTCTATAGTCATACGTACCAAATTCTATCCCAACAACGTTGCTTCACCCACCTCGTCCCAGCATACTGGAGAACAACACTTGCGCCCATACAACGCCTCGAATGGAGCCATGCCAATACTTGCTTGATAACTGTTATTGTAGGAAAATTCCACTAATGACAAGAACTTGTCCCAACTTCCTTTGAAGTCAAGGACACAAAGTCTTAATAATTCTTCAAGAGTTTGAATAGTCCTCTCCGATTGCCCCGTCCGTTTGAGGATGATATGCCAAACTGAATCGCAAATCCGTGTCCATAGCTTTTTTACAAACTAACCCAAAACCGTAAAGTGAATATTGGGTCTCGATCAGAAACTATGGATACTGGCATACCATGCACTCTTACAATCTCATTTATGTACATACGAGCAAGATGTTCAAGTGTATAAGTTTCTTGTATAGGTAAGAAATGACCAGACTTGGTCAATCTATCAACAATGACCCAAATTGCATTTATGCCTTGAGAAATCTTAGGAAGACCAGTAACGAAATCCATGGTAATGTGCTCCCACTTCCATTCTAGAATTTTAAGTGGTTGCAATGGACCTTTTGGTACTTGATGCTCCGCCTTGACACGTTGACAAGTTAAACACCTTGAGATAAACTGTGTGATCTCTCTCTTCATATTGCTCCACCAAAATGTATGTCAAAGATCACGATACATTTTGGTACTCCTAGGATGGATTGTAAACGGTGTGTTGTGCGCCTCCATCATGATTTTATACTTCAAGCCAGAATCATTAGAAACACAAAGTCTGGAGTTGACTCGAAGTATTCCTTCTTCATCGATTCTTGCTTCCAGAATAGCACCATCTTGAACTTTCTTTCTCATACGCATCAGGTCTAGGTCTGTAGCTTGAGCAGCTTTAACTTTATTATTTAAATTCGGTTCTACTCGTATGTTAGCCATCATCACATGGGTCCTTGGAGTCTTTAACTCTATCTCCATCCTTTGTAAGTCATACAAAATTGGCCTTTGCGTTGACAATAACGCACTCGTACCTGCATATGATCTTCTACTCAATACGTCAGCTACTACGTTTGCTTTTCCAGGATGGTATTGAATAGTATGATCATAATCTTTCAATAGTTCGAGCCAACGTCATTGCCGCATGTTGAGTTCCTTTTGAGTGAAGAAATATTTGAGGCTTTTATGATCCGTATAGATCTCCACTTTCTCCCCATACAGGTAATGCCTCCAAATTTTAAGTGCGAAGATAATAGCTGCCAACTCTAGATCATGAGTAGGATAATTCCTCTCATATTCTTTGAGTTGTCGAGAGGCATAAGATATGACTTTCTCATGTTGCATGAGAACACATCCTAACCCTTTTCCTAAAGCATCACTGTAGATGACAAACCCATCTGAACTAGATGGTATTATCAGAACAGGTGCTGAAATAAGTCTCCTCTTGAGTTCTTGAAAACTCTGCTCACATTCCTCGCTCCAACAGAATTTTGTATCTTTTTGAGTCAACTGAGTTAATAGAGTAGCGATTCGAGAAAACCCTTCTACGAATCTCCGATAATAACCAACTAAGCCGAGAAAGCTACGTACTTCGGTCACTAATTTAGGTTACTCCCATCTTTGTATTGCTTCAATCTTTGTCGATTCAACAGATATTCCATGACTTGATACTACGTGCCCAAGGAATGCTACTTCCTCAAGCCAGAACTCACATTTCTTTAACTTGACATAAAGCTTATTTTCACGAAGCTTTTGGAGTTTCAGCCTCAAGTGTTGCTCATGATCTTCACGGCTTTTGGAATATATGAGAATGTCATCAATAAAGACAACCATAAAATGATCCAAATATTCCTTGAATACTAGGTTCATCATATCCATGAAGGCAGCAGGAGCATTAGTCAATCCAAAGTACATGACTAGGAATTTGTAATGCCCATACCAAGTTTTGAAAGCAGTCTTTGGAATGTCATCGGTTTTAATCTTTAATTGATGATATCTGGAACGAAGATCGATCTTTGAAAAGAATTTGGAGCCTTGCAACTGGTCAAACATGTCATCAATGCGTGGCAATAGGTACCTATTTTTGATGGTGACATGGTCTAATTCCCGATAATCAATACAAAGTCGCATACTTCCATCTTTCTTTTTTACGAATAGAACAGGTGCACCCCAAGGAGACGTACTAGGACGAATAAAACTGATGTCTAATAATTTCTGCAGTTGGGTCTTTAACTCCTGTAGTTCCATAGGAACCATTCGATATGGGGTTTTAGTAATGGGTTTTGTACCGGGTTTATGGTCGATACAAAATTCAACTTCACGCTCTGGGGGTAGGCCAGGAAATTCTTCAGGGAATACGTTAGAAAATTTATTAACAATAGAAATATCATTCAAATCTGACGTATTTTTGTTTAAATCCGTGACATGAGCTAAGAAAGCTTGACATCCATTTTTCAATAAACGAATAGCTTTATGGCTTGAGATGACAGTGATTGATTTTAATGGTTTGGTTGCTTGAATTCGCATAATAGGTTGGTTAAAAATATGAAAGCTAACAACCTTATGAAAATAATCAATTTTTGCATGATGAGTAGTTAACCAATCAATCCCTAGAATTATGTCAAACGTAAGTATTTTTAAGGAAATAAGATTGACAGGTAATGTGAGGGTACCGATTTAAACCAAATAAGACTTATAAACAGTAGATGTAATGAAGGTTTCTCCCAACGGAGTTTCAACAGATAAGTCAAAGTTTAATTTCTCCAGAGTCAAATTTAAACGTTGAGCGCAGATAGGAGAAATAAAAGAATGGGTAGAACCGGTATCAAATAAGGTATATACTTCGTTAGAGTTTATGATAAGCTTACCCGTGACGACCTCGTTCGGGTTCCTTACTTTTTGGGAGGTCACAACAAACGCTCTCCCTTGAACTATTGATTTTGACTTGTCTAGGACGGCATTTGGTGTCACCGTTCCAACTGGACTTGGCTTCCCAGTACGATAAAATCTAGCTAGGTGACCTTCTCTTCCACAATTGTAACACATTTTGGATTGCTGCGCACAGTTTGGACTGATGTGTCCCTCCCCTCTGTATTTAAAGCATATTATAGGTGGTCGTTCTCCTTCCTTAACAATGGGTGTTGGTGATGACGTCTTTTCATCATTGTTGAATCTCCTCTTCTTGAAATGTCCACTTTTATTATCTTGGCCATGATTACCACCGAAGTGGTTACCATTTATGGCATGTTGATTCCCTCCACGTTTGTTGTCATCGCTTTGATGACTGTTATCACTAGTATTATCATTTTGACGGCTGCTTTCTCTTGCTTGAGTTGACTCGTTATCGCGCTCCAATAATTGAGCCCTATTTACAACATCTAAATACAAACATAGTTTATAAGAAATTAGATATTGATGTATCTCGGGTTTCAAATCTCTTAGAAACATTCGCGTCATCCTCTCCTCATTATCAACCAAGTGGGACACAAACCGTGACAACTCGACAAACTTAGCTTCGTACTGTAACAAAGTCATATTATTTTTCTCCAGCTTGATGAACTCTACCTTCTTCATGTGATGAATACTTTTGGGAAAGTACTTGTCGTTGAACAGTTCTTGGAACTTCTCCCAAGACATTTTGAGTGTGGTAGGCTGGGTACGCTTAACAGATTCCCACCAGTAATCTGCCTCTCCTCGCAACATAAAGGTGGCAAAGGGAACCTTTTGCTCCTTGGAGCATCCCAAGACATCAAATATCTTGGTGATCTGCTTTATCCACATCTCCGCCTTAAGTGGTTTTGGCTCTCTAATAAACTCCAGTGGTCCCAGCTCCTTGAACTGCTTAGCGATGACCGTCCGAGAGTTGCCAGTGTTTCCACCTGCATTTTGGACATGAGTCTCTCTCGCCTGATGTTGCATGAATTGCAGAAATCCCCTAAACATTTCGTCGTTCATCATTTGGTCGGTGTTATTGTTTGCATGAGGATTGTTGCCTTCCTGATGCAAATTTTCCTGGTTATTGATCGTTGGTGATTCAACGGTCTCCTGTGCTCCATTGCTATTCTCAACATTCTCGGATGTCATTTTCAAATACTGCCACAAAATAAGGGTTAATTGACATGTCACATATTATTCTTATACTCTGACCGACCAATTAAATACCAAATAAACTTAGGTAGGTCATACTAGCGAAGGAATTCCCCGTCTCTCCCCTCCTAGTTCTTGTCTCACATCTCAACCATGGATCATATCCCTAAGCTTTAATACCGACTGTGACGCCCCCAAAATAGGTAAACATCACCCATTCTGAGTCGCCAAATACATGGTATAGAATACAAATACAAAATTAAATATACAACATGAGCTGTGAGTTTTAACACAAATATTATCTTCTAGACAGTATTCAAACTCAAAGTAAGTCATCAATACATTTATTACCACACTATTTCCCAGAATAGTGAGGACTACTAATGCAAACATCTGGACCGTCACTCCGCTCCCCGACTAGTCCCAGCTGTATTATCATTTTCTGAAGAGAACAATGAAAGAAAAGGGTGAGCTCAACTAGCCCAGTAAGAAATATTATGACTAAGATAATGCAGAATAAATTATCGTTAGCCTTCAACAGTGTTAAACTGATAAAATATAATAAACATCAAGTTTAACTGCAGCGGAACAAGCAATCCATTAGAAGAGTTAAGTAGAGTATAAAATCTACTATCTTCTATGATTTAAAAGGTTTTTTATCACTTTTATCGTTGAGACTCAGCTAAATAAATAATCCATATCATCGAATCACCCTTACACTACGGCCAAGGATATTCTTAAGTATCACGACCATAATTTATCCATGCACTACGGGCCAAGGATATCCGTGTATTCACCAATGGTCATGATCATGCCAACAACTATTCATCAACGCACTACGGGCCAATGAGGACTTTTACCACAACATTTATAACATTACGGTCCTGATTATATCGAATAATCCCTGGTCATAATCATACCAAATTCATCTATGCACTACGGGCTAAAGATGACTTTCATAATAATATAAGCATGAGGATGATGATAATGATATAAGAATTCAATTAAATGAAACTAAAGGATAAATTTTAAAGATTTATAATTCAATTTATCCAGAATTCAATAATGTCTAAATTTTTAACATGATACTGCTTTGTGGAGTAAAATTCAAGAATAATATTATATCAAAAATGATTTGGACCGAAAAGAAAATAATTTTTGTTATGAATAGTACCCCGAGTGAATAGTAATTGCATGAATAGTACTCGTGAATAGTAACTTTAGGAATAGTACCCCGACATGAAAAAGTTTAAACTTATCCAGAATGCTCAGAATAATATTTCCATGAAAAGATACTGGATGAAATGCAAATATCAAGGATATTCTACTAATTTCATGGAGTATAGAAGCCAAAACTTTAACAAAAAGAGTATAGAATTCAGAATCTGAAACGAAATAATATTACTTACATACTACATAGTATGGAAGAAAATATTCTTTCATATGAATATTGAACAAAAATAACATCCCTTACCTTGAAAAGAAGAGTATTCCAACTGGTATAGCGGGAATATTCTTGAAGAAAACTTTCACTATTTTCTACACTCAAAGCTTTCTAAAACTCAAAAGAAATATGCTCAATATTATAGAAGAAGAATTCTCTGATTCTGGTGTGATTTTCATTTCTAACTAAGCATCCTATTTATAGGAGAATGGAGAGGATACTATTTAGAAATAAAAATCACAGACGCACATTTGTTTTAAAAAAAATTCGGACGATTTCAACATTTGCTATTATGCATTTACTATGCAGGCACTATGCAAATACTATGCATAATAAAATATAATATATTCTATTTTTCATAAAAACCAAAATAAATAAAATATATTATGTATATATAAACAAAAACCTGTGAGTTTGAAAACAATCACCCATTAACTTTCCCAGCCAATTTATTTTTCACATATGGGCCCCACATGTGGCCCCCACATGTGGGCCCACCTTTATAATATTAAATAACTTTCTACTGATTATTTTAAAAAATGAGTAAATGGGGGTTCAAATAATACACAAATATTTACAACAAATACTTCATAAAAATCACCTCAATATTTTTAACAATATTTATCATCATTATTATAATTCGCATTATTCAACAACCAAGTCGTTCCCAGGAAAGCGAAGACTTTCTAATAAGGATTTCTCCCTATTGGCGCACAATTAGGTGACCAAACTTCTCATTGACAGAACTTCTTAACATCGTCAATATTGCAAATAATAATATTAATAACTTTGTCATCTCAATTATTGATTTAATAATATATAAAATATTGACAATAATTAAATTGAATAACGCGAGATACTATGCAACAATTACTGTAGAAATAATTGAACAAAACCGTGTGACTTCTCACGTAAGCATTAATAATCAATACCGTGTGCTACTGTGCAACCACGCGTATTACTGTACTTTTCATCACTGGTATTTTAACAGTTAACGGTAAAACTTCCGCCGTTACTTTTATAAAAAGATATTTCTGTCTTTTTCTAACTTCGACAATAATTCCACTGTGGGGTCTACCAATAATTGTGCCATCGTATGAATATTTCCTGTTAAAACGAATATTTCCCGACCAATCGAATATAATATAACAACTTGCGTACTTTGCAAAATTTATAAATATTCCCCACAACTATAACATTATATCACACTCACTCCTTAATATTCAAAAATGATATTTATAGAAAATTCATCTTTATTCATAAAAGTTGGGATCTTACATTTTATATAAGGGGAACATATTTGGTCGTATATTCGGCCTTTACACGCGTTTGAATATTATGCATAATATAGGGTATAATGAAGCTGATCACTTTATATACTTGTAGAGGTGTATGATTTAATCTTTATGGTTATCTGATACACCTGGGTATATCAAAGTAAATCTTTGATAGTTACTCGAAAAGAGAAGTTCTAGATCCTTTGTGATCACTCAACATAAACTAAAAAAAATATTTCCAACCTGTTATTTAGGTATATTAGAGTAAATATTTGATAGTTACTCGAGAAGAGAATTTCAAGATCTTGTAAGATCATTCATCATAAACTCTGGAGAGTATTTCTAAATTGTTATCCAATAGAATATCGTAGAAACTTTGAAAGCATTGTATCCTTTCGTTAATGTGTTGCTTAGGTTGCGAGAAGATTTGTTAGAGAAGAATGAATTGTTCAATCATTTCAAAGTTCTCCGAACTTTGGAGTTATTCTATCGAATTAGATAGTTTGTTGTTCTGATTCTTATACATTCATTGTATATCTTAACTTGTGGGGCAAATTTGTTGCTCACCCTTGCTAAATAAAACATTTCAGCTAGGAACGAAGTTGCTGGAGGTGCTGAGAAGAACAAAGGCAAATGCATATTGTTGGAATAGTGTAGTGAAACATTATTAATATGTTGTATTTTGTAAACCATTTTTGTATATCTAAAGGGTATGCTTGTGATATAAATGTTAGATAACATGGGACGAATGTATTAACTATATCAGTTAATGTGGTGTAAATTCATATTCATAACTAATGGGTAGTTAGATGTTATTTATATTGTGGATCGTGAGCACCAAACTCGGGAGTCAGGTAACCCGGATTTGGGGGCATCACAATTATTACCTTTGATTAGGTATAAAATTTTGAACAATCATCTTGTTTCTTCCTTCCATAATTCTCACAGATTTTTTTCTCTCAATTTACAGAGAATTTCTTCTATTTCTCTTTCAATTTCTCTCTTTCTCTCTTCTTCTCCTCTTCTCTGTTCTTTCTTCCTTTTGTTATTTCTTAGGCTTAAGCCAACACTTAACGTAAAACTAAAACAGACGCTAACATAAAAATAAAACTGACGTATAATAACAAGGCTACTAAATACATATCAGTTATTTTTATTTTAAATTTAAAAGTCATAAGGCCTTGTTTGGCAAAACTAATTAAAATAATGACTTGATCATTCCTTAAGCCTTGTTTAGCAAAATAAGATTAAAATAAGAATTTCAAAAGCTCTAAGGCTTTGTTTGGTAAAACCAAATTAAAACTCTTTTAATTTATTTTCATAAGTCATTTATAATATAGTTTTTATCACACTTTATTTAAATAAATTCTTATATTCAAATTAAATTAAATCTAATAACAATTTATTAAATCAATTTACCACATAAACCTATACAATAAAATTATAATTTTCATTATAATTATAATTTTATTTAATAAACTAACATATCACTTTAATTACAAAATTAAATTAAAAAAAACATTATAATAATTCATTTAATCATAATATAGTTTCAACTTAATTTAAATTACCCAATATTTATAGGGTTAATTTTCCCGTGCCACCAAATTCCTTATCGTGATTAATTTCTTTTATTTCCTTTAATAGTTTAATCAACTATTAAATCTCATAAAAATTAATTTCCTCACACCAAAACACATAATTTAAAATATATACACCTCATAATAAGAATTTTAATTATTAAATTTTTATTTTAATAATTTATGAAAATTCGGGTTGTCACATGTTCAACTCCTTCTGTGTGAAGATATATTTCAGACTCTTGTGGTCCGTGTATATCTCACATTTTTCTCCGTACAAATAATGTCTGCAACTCTTTAACGCAAAAACTACTGTCGCTAACTCTAAGTCATGAGTAGGGTATCGTTTTTCGTAATCCTTTAGTTATCGTGACACATATGCAATAACCTTGCCATGTTGCATTAGCACACAGCCAAGTCCTCTATGCAACGCATCACTATACACCACAAATCCTCTTGTATCATCTGGTAATGATAATACAAGCGCCTCGCTTAATCTCTTCTTTAGCTCTTGGAAACTTTTCTCACACTTGTCCGTTCACACGAACTTCACCGTCTTCCTCATTAAATTGGTCAACGGGGTTGCTATCTTAGAAAAATCTTGGATAAATCTTCGATAGTACCTAGCTAACCCTAAGAAACTTCTTACTTCAGTTGGTGTCTTCGGTTGCTCCTAATTACTCACTGCTTATACCTTCGCAGGGTCTACTGAAATTCCATCCTTATCCACCACGTGTCCTAAGAATTAAACCTTCTTCATCCAAAATTTACACTTGGAAAATTTTGCATATAGCTTCTCCTTTCTTAGTGCCTCCAAAACCATTTTCAGATGTTCGACGTGTTCCTCTTCCGTCTTTGAGTAGATAAATATATCGTCGATGAAAACTACTACAAATTTATCTAAGAATGGCTTGAAGACTCGGTTCATCAAGTCCATAAATGCTGCCGGAACATTTGTCAATCTGAATGACATTACCAGAAATTCAAAATGTCTGTAATGAGTTTGGAACGCCATTTTTTATATGCCCTCCTCCAGCACCTTCAATTGGTGATAACCCGTTTGTAGATCTATCTTTGAGAAACACTTTGCTCCCTTCAGTTGAACAAAAAGATAGCCTATCCTCGGTAACGAATATCTATTCCTTATCGTTACTCTGTTCAATTCCTGATAATCGATACAGAGCCTCATCGATCCATCTTTCTTCTTTACAAACAACATTGGTGCTCCCCAAGGAGACACACTTGGCCGAATATAACCCTTATCCAGCAACTCTTGTAATTGTATAATTAATTCCTTCATTTCTACTGGCGCTATACGATATGGGGCTTTCGAGATCGGTGCAGTTCTCGGTGCTAAGTCTATTACAAATTTGATTTCTCTATTAGGAGGAAGACCAAGAAGATCGTTCGGAAATACATCTTGAAATTATTTCACTACAGGTATATCCTGAATTTTTACTCCTTTTTTCTGCGTATCAACAATGTACGCTAATTATCCTACACAACCTTTCCTTAACAATTTCTTGGCTATCATCATCGTAAGGCAACACGATTGCTTAAGCGATGAGCTACCATTAAACACCACCTTAGACTTATTCGGAGTCTGAAGGTTTACACTTTTATTTTGACAATCAATTATCGCAACATGGTTATACAACCAATCCATTCCCAATATTACGTCAAATTTTTCCAACCTTATCGGGATCAAGTCTACGCTTAGTTCATGATTTCAAATGTTTGCGCGACAATTTTGGTAAACATATTCTATAGAGATTACTTCCTTATTTGCAACCTTAATGTTTAAGGGATTTTCTAATCGTTCACGGGATAAATTAAGTCGACTAGCAATTTCCTTAGATAAAAAAGAACATGTGACACCCGATTCAAATAATACATAGGCATTTATTTCATTAATCGGGATGATAACTTACACCATGTCCTTTGCAGCTACTGCATCTTGGACAGTCATATTAAACGTTCTGGAAGTTGGACGGTTGGATGGCGTCGGTCCACCAATCATCAGTTTGCCGCTTCCCCCTTGCTGGTTGCTTCCTCCGCTACTTCCTTTCTTTGGGCAATCCTTAATCAGGTGATTCACCGAACCACAAGCGAAACAACCTCTGACCTTCTTCGGCTTCGGGCTGTTAGGGGAAATATGCCCATCTTGGCCATAGTTGTAACAAACACTGCGCCCTTTCCAACACTCGCCCTGGTGATACCTTCTACACTTTGGGAATCCCTCCATCTTCTTCTTAAACTCTCCACGAAACTTTCCCACTTGATTGTTGTGATTTTTGTTGTTGTTTTTATTCTCCCACTTCCTTTTTCCTAAATTGTTTCCCCCGCTGCTACTTTCTCCACGGCTTTCTCCTCCCGTATTCTTACCCTTCTTCTCTTTGTTATACAGACTCAAAGCTTCACTACCTCCATCTACAATAATGGCATTTTCCAACAATGTTACAAAAGAATCGATTTGAAGAACTGACACCTTGTTAAACAACCAAGGCTTCAGTCCTTGTTCAAAATGCCTAGCTTTTCTCTCCTCACTTACTACTTGGTGTTCTGCAAAATGAGCTAGTTTATTGAACTTAGCCGCGCATTGCGCCACTGTCATATCTCCTTTCTTAAGCTCCAAAAACTTCACCTCCATCCTATCTTTCATGCTCTTCGTGTGACGCCCCCAAATTTGAGTATCTTCCAACCCGATAGATGGTGCTACACGGTGCTACAGTTCACACATACATTTAATTGAAATACCTCAAGAGAGTGAATATGTCTTCTATATATTCCAAAACAATATTACCATTCCCACGTTCTTTATAACCATTACATAGATTCTTCGTCATAATATCAAATAATTACAACATTCCTACTATACTATTACAAGGACAATCTATTTGTCTACCTTAGCCTTTCCTTTATCTTTATCGGATCCTTCTATCCGTTCGGTCTTAGCTGCATTCATATGGTTCAAGCAAGAGTGAGTATAACTAACTCAGCAAGTAGGACAGTTTCATTTAAGAAATAGGTTTAAATCACATGAATCATATATCTTATATAACTGAATCAATAGTTATGAAGTACTATTGATAATTCAAAATAGCACTTCTCTGTTCTTTAAAACATTTCATAGTGAACAACATTCATTAAACATAAATTTTGGTCCAGAACCTTGAGCATTTCATTTTTTCTTTGAAAAGGACAACCCGACACCAAGTCCGTAAGTTCAGTATATCTTATGAGCATGTTTAGGTGATCAGCCTATAGTACTCTATGTTGTACAACACTACTTTCTTTAAACGTATGTACGTTTAAGTTTTGGCAGCCTCACGTGCCTGTCGTTTGAAGACAAAATATTTGTTTATCATACTCGATCTTTCTTAGAAATCAATACCAAAACAATTTGGTAAAAGATAGCAACATTGACAATAGTTTGATACATTATAAGGAAATTCATAAAACACATTGAGTCTAACCGAAGGAATTGGCTTCGACTTCATTATACATCAATTCATGCGTAGGATATAAGAATCACAAAGCTCGTCTAGAAGAACATAGACAAGGGTTAGAACACTTGCCTTCAGCGTCTTGTACAGTTAATATACTTTTCCTTTAAGTATTTAAGGATTCTACAATACATGATCACATAACATACCACATTATGTCATAAAAAATCATGTATGGTCACTAATTTATCTTACCCTTCTTCTCAATCAAATTGTTCATTAGATTGGTTAATATTTGTTACGATTTATCGTATTACTTTGTATTTATGTTCAAGTAATCTTCGCCAATTTTTAGTTGAAATTGTGACGCCCCCAAATTCGGGTATCTTCCACCCCGACAGATGGTGCTACATGGTACTCATAATCATACATTCATTCCATTGAAACAACAACACAATGAGTGTATTATCTACATTCTTATTACATTTATAATAAATCCTTTCCCAGGTTTGGAAACCGAATACATTATTCGTTGTTCATAAGCATAATACATACAAACATTCTAGTCTATTACATGATAACTAATTATCCATCTTAGACTTGCCTTTATCTTTCTTAGAACTCTCAGTTCATTCGGCCTTAGTTGCAATCATATAATTCAAGTAAGAAATGAGCATAGCTAGCACAGCAAGTCTAACAAAGTATAATAGAAACACCACATCGAGAATTATATGATTATCTTCCATAACTGAACAAGTAGCTATAAAGTACTATGAAACATTGACTAGCACTTCTCATGTCATAATAACACTTCCAAAGTATATATAATAGCTTATGAATTCTGAACCGGTCGAAAGACCATGAACATACTCTTTTCATTTTCATACATGAAAAGGACATCCCAGCACTAAGGATGTACGTCCGATATTTCTTATGAGTAGTTCTAGGTGATCAGCCTATAGTACTTTATGTTGATCAACATTCATCCGTTAAACGTATTTACGTTCAAGTTTTGGCAACCTCGCGTGCCCATCGAATAATCGATGAAAATATATTTGTTTGTTCATATACAACCTTACCTTTGAATCCGTACCAAATACTTGGCATAAGATAACGTTATCAGTTCTATATAGAAAGACTTGCAAATAAATCAATCTAACTCTTAAGAATAGTCTAGCCGAGTTAAAACTAGCATCGACCCTTTCATAAAATAATTTATGCATCTTAGAACATGAATCACAGAAAACTTGGCTAATACGAAGGTTAGACAAGCGTTAAAAAAACTTGCCTTTAAGCGTCTTCGAATATAATATTCAATAATTCTTGGTCTTTACAGTATCTACATGTTATATTCGCATAGCACGCAGTAATTAGCTATCAAACAATCTAATCACATTGCTATTACCAACTTCTTTCTCTTCTATGTCTTACATGAATTTACTTCATTAATAATGTCTATTCGACTTACTATCCTTCATTACGGATTGTTAACGTCTTACGTTACTAACCGAGACTTATCCTTTATTGGTTAATTACCAAAGCTCAAATACATCTTACTTCGTATATCTCGCGTTCTTTGCTTAATCTCTATTAAACCATACTCACGTTACTAACGTCATCACTAAATAAGAGATTTAAAGTTGGTCTTGCCATGTATATTAAATACATTCATGTTCTACTATTCATTTCTAATCAGTTGGGATTACAAAACCTAACTTGTTCAACAAATTCTCACTGTCGGCGCTGCGGCGTGGACATCCCTTATAATAGTGGCGCTGCGGCACCAGTCTGCAGTGGCAAATCTCTCGTCTCAGCGCTGCGGCGCGAGACTTCTATATATGAGTGGCGCTACGGTGCCACTCTTCAGTGACCAATCCTACTATTCATGGTGCTGTGGCACGTAGTTTAGTACTGGGGTTGGCGTTGCGGTGCATCCCCTGAGCCTCAGTTGGCTTTGACAGTTTGGTTTTTCTACGAAATTCTCGGGCTTATAACTTATTCGTTTTACATCCAAATTAACTCATTCAAAAACCATTAGCTCCTAAATAATATGCACTATGATTTCATTAGAAAATATTTCCTTTTTGAATCTTTTAACATGGAATTCATCAATTAGTTCATTATTGAGCGTTCCTTTATAGTTCTTGAGCATTCATAGCTCGTTTTCTTCGTTCTAAGTCAGAATTCAACGATTCTTGAGTCCACGACTCTTGAATACCTTATCTCACGCGATGCCATAAAAAACCAAAGTTTCCAAGTTACACGACAACTTTTGACTAATCAGAGATTTTTACGTTTTCGACGTTTAACGTCTAATTTCGTAAAATTCTCTATAACTTCGTTACTCGTGTTCTATATGCCAAATCAAATGGAACAACTCAATTGATTCATCATTTATATCCTAATCAAGCAATATGCACATACCCTAACAATGATGGTTTTCAATTTGTCCATCAACAACCAAGTTATCATTCAATGGTTTCTTCAGTTCAAACTTCTGTAAACCCTTGCGATTTCTATTTAAGCATGACTTATCAATGTTTTAATCATTAATAGCCATCCTTATCCCTTCAGAAGAGACATGCTCCACCAATCTATGATTCTCTACGAAAAATAAATCAAAAAGGTCGAAGACTAACGTTTACGAAATATTACCTTTTTCGTTCTTCACGTTCTTGCTAAAACTCTTATGCTTTGCTTCAAAGTAGCCTTTTACTTATTTCTAGCTCTTTCTCTCTCTCAATATATGTTGGACAAAGTTTGTAAAATAACAAATGAATAACCTTAGCTTCTTTATATAGAAAATTCAAATGGAGGGTATTTTGGTCATAACTATTCATGGCTTAGCCACCAAGTAACCACTTTACTTGGTGACCAAGTGGCCATCCCACATGGTCCATTAGTCTTCCCCATGGGTTGCCCCATCGGTTTTACCCATCTGGAGACCCATTGGTTCGATCCCCGATTTGGTTTCTTAGATCGGGCTTTATTTAACCTAACATTGGGCCTTAACTTGGGCTTGATTACACAATTCGTTGGGCTTGATATAATCCAAGTCCAATTATATTCTACAAAGTCCTTGAACTCAAAGTTCATTAATACTAATCGTATTCTACGCGTTCAATTCTTGTATTTTCTTCGTTTAGTATTCATACGATATTCGTATTATACGTCATAATATTCTTCATACTATACTGGTATTCTAACTAGTATCATACTCGTATATCGTACGTATAATAACCTTAATCATTATACGCATTTCATTTCCTTCTCAGAATTCACTTTTCATAACCCTTAGGTTTTAAGTCCGCAGGCGAAAACTTCATTTTTCATAACTAAAATATTATTAGATATTCCATCTCGTCTTCATATTCTATCATTACACATTTCTCAGAAATTCAAACTTAATTCCCAAGCAGAAACGGATGAATAGTATTTTTACAGAAATTTCTCGGAAAACTTTTATTTTTGTCTTAGAAATTTAAAACAATTATTTCTAACACTTAGCCAGAATCCTAACCACATCTGCACATTTTAGGTCATAGAACGACCTTCAAATAGTTTACTCACACAAATAATTAATTAAATTCATTTAATCCACATATTCAAATAAAAATTTAATTCTCATATAAATCCGATTTTCTCGGGCGTTACATTCTTCCCCCCTTATAAGGATTCTGTCCCCAGAATTTGCTATAATTACATAAACAAATAAGGAAAATATTCCTTCATTTTACTCTCGAGTTTCCACGTTGCTTCTTCAGCATTGTGGTTCCTCCAAATTACCTTAATCGAAGGTATTATAGTTCGGTTTATAAGGACGTAACACTAACACGTGAAACATATTGTGTATACGTTCCATTTCTGGAGGTAAAGCTACTTCATAAGCTACCTCTCCTGCCCTTCTTAAAATTTCAAAAGGTCCTATAAACCTTGGACTTAACTTCTCTTTCTTCCCAAAATGTATTTTCCCTTTCCAAGGAGATACTTTAAGAAAGACATATGAACCTACTTCAAATTCCCTCTTCTCTCGGTGAGGATCGGCATATTTCTTCTGCCTATCTTAAGCCACTACCAATCGAGTACGTATTAACTTTACCATGTCTACCGTCTGTTGCACCATCTCAGGTCCCAACATCCGACGTTCACTTACTTCATCCCAACACAGTGGATTTCTGCACTTCCTCCCATACAATGCTTCATAAGGCGGCATGCCTATACTAGCGTGAAAACTATTGTTGTACGCGAATTCCACCAAAGGTAGATGTTCGTCCCAACTCCCCTTAAAATCCATAACGTAAGATCTTATCATATCTTTTAGCATTTGAATTGTCCTTTTGCTCTGCCCATCCGTCTGAGGATGATACGTCGTACTTAATCTTAACTGCGTTCACATTTTCTCTTGCAAACTCCTCCAAAAGTTCGACGTGAATCGTGGATCACGATCTGGCACAACCGAAACAGATACTCCATGCCTTGAAATAATTTCCTTGACATAAAGTTTAGCTAATTGTTCTAGGTTATACCTAACACCTATTGGTAGAAAGTGAGCCGATTTCATCAACCGATCCACTATTACCCAAATAGTGTCGTATCCCTTCCTCGTTGTTGGAAGCCCCACCACAAAGTCCATTCTGATATGCTCTCATTTCCACTCTGGAATCTCTAGTGATTGTAATAATCCACTCGGTCGTTGGCGTTCAACCTTAACTTTCGGACAAGTTAAGCACTTACTAACATATTCTGCTATCTCCCTCTTCATGTTTGGCCACCAAAAGTTTTGTCGAATGTCTTGATACATCTTAGTACTACCAGGATGTATCGACTACCTCGAACTATGGGCCTCACTCGTTATTTCTTCTTTTAAGTCGGAATTATCTAGAACCCAAATTCTTCCTTCAAAACGAAGCAATCCCTCCTTGTCGAGGTTATACTTAGTCTTCTCTTCATCTTCCATTCTCTTCTTCATTCGTTCATATTCCTCGTTGCCTAATTGCACTTCCTTAATCCGTTCCACTATAGTCGTTTGAGTCTCCATCGAGAATAACATCTTCATCGTTTCATTCAGTAATTTAACTTCTAACTCTATCTTTGCCATCTTCGTTACTAACTCTTTCTGAGTCGTTAACATTGACAACTTTTTTCTATCCTTCCTACTTAGCGCATCGGCTACTACATTTGATTTCTTCGGATGATATAAGATATCACAATCATAATCTTTTATCAGTTCTAACCACCTTCTCTACCTTTGTGACAAACGAGATTTTATAATTTAATTTGAATATTTATTAAATTAAATAAATATTTTTCAATGATTTAATTATTGAATTAAATAATTAATTGATAAAATTATGGTAGATTAATTTAATTATATGTGTTATATTTATTAAATTAATGTGGAGAATTTTATTATTCAAAGTATGTATTTATGTGAGCTTATTGAATTAAATGAAATATTTAATAAGCATAATGTTATTTTAATTAATTTAATAATTAATTAGAGATTTAATAATTTGATATAATTAATAAATGTGAAATTTAATTATGATTAATTAATTAAAGATTTAATAATTTGACATAATTAATAAATGAGAAATTTAATTATGTGACTATGTGAATTAATGAGAAATTATTATATTTTATTAAAATTAAATTAAATAAGATATTTGATTTATTATGTAAATAGGTGTGACATTATTAAACTATAGTATAAGAGATTTACCAAATTAAATGGGAATGAGCCTTTTAAGGCTAGCCAAACGAAGTCCTATTGGGAGTTGGGCAATTAACTACGAATTGGATTAACTGACCACAACTGCATCAGTTTTTATAAATATATACGTCTTCTTTTATTTTGCTAAGTTTGGGAAAAACAAGTTCACATAGAGAGAAACTGAGGATCAGTGAGGTTAAAGAAGAAGATTGTGGAAAAGTAGAAGTATTATCATCCTTGTGTAATCCAAGCGGTGTAATCAAGGGTAAACCCTTAAACTCAAATTTAAATTACGTTGTTTATACTTTTCATGAAAAATGGCTTTCAAGTCTCTATAATTAAAAATTTAAGGTCTCTGTAATTGGAAAGAGTAGAGATTATTTGTATATATGTGATAAGATGTTATCATAACATGTTTTACTATATATTGTATGTTTTCATAACATCAATTTCATAAAAATATGTCATAATTAGGTTTTTGAAGTTATAGAGTATAAAAATATGGCCATATGACCCTTACGTATAAATTTAATGCGTTAATCATATGTTGTATCATAAAATTACACTTATATATGTTTATGTATGTTAAAACGAAGAAAACAAACTTTGAATGGGCAAATTCGGTGTTATAACGAACCCGTAGTGTCAGTTTTATGTTTTATCTTTAAAAACTTTCAAAATCACCAAGAACATGAAATTACATGATTTGAATCTAGAAATTGTATGTTTTAACTTGTTAAAATCATGCTAGAAAGTTGAGTAATGATTATGTGTATAATATAATGCCTGGGTATGTCTAAATTCATGGATGAATAAAGAAATTGGTAGATTTTTAGGCTATTCTGTGTGTTCTTCGCGAACTGCATAATCTGGGTTTGCATCGCAGTGCGGCCGTGCTGATCCAAAGATTGAATGGAGCGCACCCACGCCACTTTAAAGAACAAATGGAGCGCGCCCGTACCACTTTAGAGAACAAAGGTAGCACGCCTGCGCCCTACCTGCAGAACTTCAGAAATTTTTCTAAGTGTTCAACTTTTGAAAATGTGTTTCTAAAACCTAATGTAATGAACATGAAGACATGTCAAGCATATACTAATATGTTAATTAACTTACGTTATATGATTAGTTAATAAGACTTAAAAATCCAATAACATATTCAAAGACCAATGTTGGGATTCGATAGGTATATCGAACTATTGATTAATGGGTATTGTGAATGTATTGATATGTAGGATTTAATAAAGAACGTGAATTAATCGTAGCTTGTGCAAGAGGCAAGTTTCTAAACCTTACTTTTATATTGAGCAAATATTCTATTTCTAAATTATTGTTGTTAAGCAAGTTTCCTAACCCTACTTGTTATCGTTATTCAATTTTATAAACCTTACCTCTTACATTGAGCACATTCTAGACTTATATTCTATATTGATCAAGTCTTGTTATTTATTGATCAAGTTCAATATGTTATATTAAAGATTATTAATCTTTTCAAAGTATGATTTCTGTTATACAATTCTTATTCCATTGTATACCTCTTGAGTTATTATTTAATTTGAACATCAGTTATTGTTGAATCTTGTAAGACTAGCGAACCCTTATTGATTCGACTAGTCCATAGTTGATGAACGTTCTAACTTTCAGAACCCTAGTTGAAGTTATCCGAACCAAACTTCCTTTGGTGTGATCTCTAATGTCAAACTGAGATGAACAACCCTGTATAGGGGATTACTTATGCTTTAGCGTTAAGATATTGTGCACAATACAGTACTAAGGACTGATCCCCTTAAGTACGAGAAGATGAGTCCATTGTCTTATGATTGTTAAAGGTTTCGAGTATAAACACTTGACAACCTAGGACGTAGTTCAAGGTCTTATGACCCTCAGAAGTTCTTTTGATTCTTGTTATTCATTCTTGATTCAAAAGTTGAGTTTCTTATTCCAGAAGTCTTTGATTCACTCGCATGTTATTATATTGTTGTTATATTATTATACTTGTGGGCAGTCGTGCTCACTCTTGCGTAATAATAATATTGCAGTTAAGAACGAAAGGTCCAACGAGCCTTTTACTATCAAAGGCAAGGGCAAGATTAACAAGTAATGAAGACTTGTTGTTTATGTGAATATGTAATGTATTTATGCTTCAGACTATGTCAATGTTGTGTTTGACTATTATTCGTTTATGTTTCAGCATTTAAAATTTAAGGTTAGTATGACCTGGGATTGATGTAATTATTTCAGATAATGTAACTCCATAAGGAGAGGATTTAATTCTATCTGTTTTATGGTTTTCAATTATTATGGGTAGATAGACATATGATATTGTACAGTGAACACTAAATCCCGTGGAAATTAAAGTACCCGAATTTGGGGGTGTCACAGCCTCATATTTAACTCCTTATGTATGAAGATATATTTCAGACTTTTATGGTCCGTGTATATCTCACACTTCTCCACGTATAAATAATCATAATTTTAAGGCAAAAACTACAGCTGCCAATTTTAGGTCATGAGTAGGATAAACCTTCTCATAATCCTTTAACTGACGTGACGCATACGCAATGACCTTGTCATGCTGCATGAGCACGAAACCCAGTCCTCTATGCGAAGCATCGCTATACACTACAAAATTTCCCGTATCATCTGGCAAAGACAATATAGGTGCCTCACTTAACCTCCTTTTTAGCTCCTAAAAACTATTCTCACACTTCTCCGTCGACATATACTTCATTAACTTCCTTGTCAAATTCATCAACGGTGTAGCTATTTTAGAAAAGTCCTGGATAAACCTTCTATAGTATCCCGCTAACCCCATAAAACTCCGAACCTCGATTGGCATTTTTGGTTGCTCCCACTCATTAACTTCTTCCACCTTTGCTGGATCCACGGAAATGCCATCTTTATCAATAACATGGCCTTAAACCTGCACTCATTCAAGCCAAAATTCACACTTTATGAATTTCACATACAACTTCTCCTTCCGTAGTGTTTCCAACACAATCCCTAAATGTTCAGCATGATCTTCTGGCGTCTTAGAATAGACTAGAATATCATCAATGAACACTATGACGAACTTGTCCAAATACTGTTTGAACACTCTATTCATCATATCCATGAATGCAGCTGGCGCATTAGTAAACCCAAACGATATAACCAGAAACTCGTAATGACCATAACGAGTTCTGAATGCCATCTTAGGTACATCCTCTTTCCTCACTTTTAATTGATGATAACCCGTACGCAAATCTATCTTAAAAAAAATACTTTGCCCCTTTCAACTGAAATAAATCATCGATCCTGGGCAACGGGTATTTATTCTTAATCGTTAACTTGTTCAACTCTCTATAGACGATACAAAGTCGTAACGATCCATCCTTCTTCTTTACAAATAATGCCGGTGCTCCCCATGGAGACAAACTCGGTTGAATATACTTCCTATCTAATAGTTCCTGTAGTTGAACCATTAACTCCTTCATCTCTACCGGTGCCATTCTATATGGTGCCCTTAAAATTGGTGCCGTTCCTGGCAATAAATCTATCACAAATTCGATCTCCCTATCCGGCAGAAGACCTAGTAACTCAGCTGGGAATACATCCACGAATTCTTACACGATATTTATCTGTTCCAATGATGCTCCCACTCTACGAGTATCCACAATATGGCACAGATATCCCATACACCCTTTCTTCAACATCTTCCTAGCTTATGTCATGGCTAGACAACAAGAGCATCTCGGTGATTTACTACCGAAGAACACTACCTTGGTTTTCTTAGAAAGCCGAAGGTTTACACTTTTCCTATGACAATCTATGATAGCCTTATGGTTAATCAACCAATCTATACCAAGAATTACATCGAATTCTTTTAACTTTATTGGTACCAAATCTACCGATAATTTGTTACCTCTGATATTTATGCAACAATTCCTATGAATGTGTTCAATGGGAATTATCTCTTCATTTGCTACCTTAACCTCTAAAGGTTTTTCTAATCTTTCAAGGAGTAAACCTAATCGCTTAGCAAATCCACACGCTATAAAAGAACAAGTAGCACCCGAGTCAAATAACACATAAGCATTTATTTTATTGACTGGAATGATACTTGCTACTACATCCGCTGATGCAACCGCATCTTGGACAGTCATATTAAAAGTACGGGCTGAAGGGTCTACCCGCCGTTGGTGTTGGTCTAGTAATGGCTAACTTACCAGTACCAGAACCCTTACTACCCTCTGACCCCTTCTTCGGGCAATTTTTTGTCATGTGGTCCATCGACCCACAAACAAAACAACTATGGTTTTTCTTAGGATTAGGAAAATTGGGTGATATATGACCCTCCTACCCACAGTTATAACAAACAAGTTTTCCCTTCAAATAGACTCTTAAATGAGTCTTTTCGCATGTCTTGCATGCCTCCATCCTACGTTTAGGATCCCCTTGTTTTACCCCAGTATTCCAAGAGTTGAAATTCTTTCTCTTGGGCAGACTTCCACTGCCACTAGCTCCCTCCATCTTGGATCCTCCTTCTCCCTTACGCTTATTTTTCCTCTCCTTGTGGTATTGGCTGAAAGCCTCACTACCACCCTCTGCTATGATTGATTTCTCCAGAATGGACCCATAAGAGGCACTCTGGAAAATAGAAATCCTACTATAGAGCCAGGGTTTCAGGCCCTGCTCAAACCTTCGAGCCTTCCTCTCCTCAGTGTCCACTTGGTGTGGAGCAAACCTTGCCAATTCATTGAACTTGGCCGCGCACTGGGGAACCGTCATGTCCCCTTGCTTAAGTTCTAGGAACTTAATCTCCATCCTTTCCTGCATGCTAGTAGGAAAGTAGTTCTCGAAGAATACCTTCTTGAACTGTTCCCATGTAACCGCATTAGTTCTAGCCCCTCCCTGGTGAGCCTCCCACCAAAAGTTAGCTTCCCCTTTCATCATGTAAGTCGCAAAAGAAGTCTTTTGCGCCTCAACTACGTTTGTAATAACAAACACCTTCTCTATTTCTTTCACCCATGTCTGGGCCTCTATTGGGTCCGTTATTCCTTTGAACTCTGGCGGACCTACGCTTTTGAACTCTTTAAAGGTAGTCGTTCTAACTACCCTAGGACCTGCGGGTGCTCTACCCCCAATTTAGTTAAATGCAGCCGTTACTAAATTAACGAACTCTTGCATAGGGTTATTCTGACCCCCTTGGTTATCTTTATGTGATTCCGGTTCTTGATTACGTTATCTTCTTTTTGGCGGCATTATGCTGATTAAATAAATAAAGTTTCATTATTATCTGTTTACTTACTTAGTTATCATTCCACAATAACAACTCATACCATAACAAAGCACATTAAATAAAACTTCATTATATTAATATGCTTCTACATAGTTGAAACTATTTACAATTTGCTTCCATAGCCAAAAGCTATTACATTACTATCCCGCGATTGACTTCTACAAAAATTGGGATTTACAAAAAGACTACCCTTTAATTATACAAAAGAGGGTTTTACGTCACTACACATATACAAAAGATCTAGCGATCTGTTAATACTGCATCACAACATTCTCATGTTTCTGATTCGCTAGAATTGAAACAATATCCCGACTAATAGTATGTCGAGCTTCCCTGACTCAATCGAATAACAAGCATTTTTTAGCTTGAAATCCTCATGAGCACTATCATGGATGTAGGACATCCGTGCTATCTTTTGGTCTTTCTCAACCAGTTTCTTACGAAGCTCTATAGCCTCTTCCTTATAGTCCCTAGCCTTATCTGTCATAAGCACCTTCTCATCGTGCTCTGACTCAAAATCTTCTTCTACAGACTCCTTCGCTTCATAAAGAGCACTAATCTCTTCATTCTGATTTGCACAACTGTTCGCAGTTGCATATTCTGGTCAAGCACTGCCAGATACAATGCTCTCATTGCATCTGGAGGTGTTGACTCTTGTGTAGGTATCACCGTATTAACCGATGTTACCTCCATATCTTCCTCCACATCGATCATCATATCAAGGTATGATGCCAATCCCACACCTCCCTCGAAGTAGTCCTCTTCGGAAAAATACTCCTCTGGCTTCGACTCTTCTAGAATCACTAATGGTATCTCCGCCACTGGCATAGGTACAGGCTCTACTATGTTTACAGACTCTTCACTCACCACGTGTATATCTCTATACATCAAGCTATCGATGGACATCTACAATAACACATAACATGTTGATTAGTACATAATACATAATAATATAAGCGCAAATCACATTTAATTTATTTAGGGTTAATTTCCTTCTTTTTAATCTTTCGGTACTGAGTTTTCTCGATACCTTATTAACTTATTCGACTCGAGTTTACTTTCTTTAGACTTTTCCTTTCCTAACGAGGTTATTAGCTTAAGGTTCTTCTCCCCTTAAGTTTTATAACCTAATGCTTTGATACCAACCTGTGACGCCCCCAAATCCGGGTACCTTCCACCTCGACAGATGGTGATACACGGTACTCATAATCATATATTCAATCAATTGAAACAACAACACAATGAGTGTATTACCTACATCCTTATTACATTTATAATAAATCCTTTCTCAGGTTCAGAAATCGAATACATTATTCGTTGTTCATAAGTATAATACATACAAACAATCTAGTCTATTACAGGATAACTAATTAACCATCTTAGCCATGCCTTTATCTTTCTTAGAACTCTCAGTTTGTTTGGCCTTAGCTGTAATCATATAATTCAAGCAAGAAGTGAGCATAACTAGCTCAACAAGTCTAATAAAGGATAATACAAACACCACATCGAGAATTATAAGATTATCTTCCATAACTGAACAAGTAGATATGAAGTACTATGAAACATTGACTAGCACTTTTCATGTTATAATAACAATTCCAAAGTATATATAATAGCTTCAGAATTCTGAACAGGTCAAAAGACCATGAACATACTCTTTTCATTTTCATACATGAAAAGGACATCCCGGCACTAAGGATGTACGTCCGATATTTCTTATGAGCACTTCTAGGTGGTCAGCCTATAGTACTCTATGTTGATCAACATTCATCCGTTAAACGTATTTACATTTAAGTTTTGGCAACCTCGCGTGCCCATCGAATAATCGATGAAAATATATTTGTTTGTTCATATACAACCTTACCTTTGAATCCGTACCAAATACTTGGCATAAGATAACGTTATCAGTTCTATATAGAAAGACTTGCAAATAAATCAATCTAACTCTTAAGAATAGTCTAGCCGAGTTAAAACTGGCATCGACCCTTTCATAAAATAATTTATGCATCTTAGAACATGAATCATAGAAAACTTGGCTAATACGAAGGTTAGACAAGCGTTAAAAAAACTTACCTTTAAGCGTCTTCGAATATAATATTCAACAATTCTTCGTCTTTACAGTATCTACATGTTATATTCGCATAGCACGCAGTAATTAGCTATCAAACAATCTAATCACATTGATATTACCAACTTCTTTCTCTTCTATGTCTTACATGAATTTACTTCATTAATAATGTCTATTCGACTTACTATCCTTCATTACGGCTTGTTAACGTCTTACGTTACTAACCGAGACTTATCCTTTATTGGTTAATTACCAAAGCTCAAGTACATCTTACTTCGTATATCTCGCGTTCTTTGCTTAATCTCTATTAAACCATACTCACGTTACTAACGTCATCACTAAATAAGAGATTTAAAGTTGGTCTTGCCATGTATATTAAATACATTCATGTTCTACTATTCATTTCTAATCAGTTGGGATTACAAAACCTAACTTGTTCAACAAATTCTCACTGTCGGCGCTGCGGCGTGGACATCCCTTGTAATATTGGTGCTACGGTGCCAGTCTGCAGTGGCAAATCCCTCGTCTCGACATTGTGGCACATGACTTCTATATATGAGTGGCGTTGCGGTGCCACTCTTCAGTGACCAATTTTACTATACACGGCGCTGTGGCGCACCGTTTATTACTGGGGTTGGCGCTGCGGCGCCTCCACTGAGCCTCAGGTGGCTTTGACAGTTTGGTTTTTCTATGAAATTCCCGAGCTCATAACTTATTCGTTTTACATCCAAATTGACTCATTCAAAAACCATTAGCTCCTAAATCATATGCACTATGATTTCATTAGAAAATATTCCTATTTCGAATCTTTTAATACGGAATTCACCGATTAATTCATTATAGAGCGTTCGTTTATCATTCTTGAGCGTTCATAGCTCGTTTTCTTCGTTCTAAGTCCGAATTCGACGATTCTTGAGTCCACGGCTCTTGAAAACCTTATCTCAGATGATGCCATAAAAAACCAAAGTTTCCAAGTTACACGACAACTTTTGACTACTAATCCGAGATTTCTACGTTTCGACGTTTAACGTCTAATTTCGTAAAATTTGCCATAACTTCGTTACTCGTGTTCTATATGCCAAATCAAATGGAACAACTCCATTGATTCATCATTTAAATTCTAACCAAGCAATATGCACATACCCTAACAATGATGGTTTTCAATTTGTCAATCAACAACCAAGTTATCTTTCAATGGTTTCTTCGGTTCAAACTTACGTAAACCCTTACAATTTCTATTTAAGCATAACTTATCAATGTTTAAATCATCAATAGCCATCCTTATCCCTTCGAAAGAAACATGCTCTACCAATCTATAATTCTCTACGAAAAATAAATCGAAAAGGTTAAAGACTAACGTTTACGAAATATTACATTTTCGTTCTTCACGTTCTTGCTAAAACTCTTATGCTTTGCTTCAAAGTAGCTTGATTACTTGTTTCTAGCTCTTTCTCTCTCTCAATATATGTTGGACAAAGTTTGTAAAATAACAAATGAACAACCTAAGCTTCTTTATATAGGAAATTAAAATAGAGGGTATTTTGGTCATCCCACCCCACCTCTTTACTATCCATGGCATAGCCACCAAGTAACCACTTTACTTGGTGTCCAAGTGGATGACCCACATGGTCCATGGGTCTTCCCCATTGGTTTTACCCTTACGGTGACCCGTTGGTTCATTCCGCGGTTCGGTTTCTTGGATAGGGCTTTATTTAACCTAACATTGGGCCTTAACTTGGGCTTGATTACACAATTCATTGGGCTTGATATAATCCAAGTCCAATTGGATTCTACAAAGTCCTTGAACTCAAAGTCCATTAATATTAATCGTATTCTACGCGTTTAATTCTCGTATTTTCTTCGTTTAGTAGTCATACGATATTCGTATTATACATCGTAATATTCTTTATACTATACTCGTATATTTTACGTATAATAACCGTAATGATTATACGCATTACATTTCCCTCTCGAAAATCACTTTCACTAACCCTTAGGTTTTATGTCCGCAGGCAAAAACTTCATTTGCCATAACTGAAATATTATTGCATATTCCATCTTGTCTTCATATTCTATCATTACGTATTTCTCGAAAATTCAAACTTAATTCCCGAGCAGAAACGGATGAATAGTATTTTTACAGAAATTTCTCAAAAAACTTTTATTTTCGTCTTGAAAATTTAAAACAATTAATTCTAACACTTAGCCGGAATTCTAACGACATCCACACATTCTAGGTCATAGAACGACCTTCAAATAGCTTATTCACATAAATAATCAATTAAATTCATTTAATTTGTAACGCCAGAGAAAAATTGGATTTATGAAAGAATTAAATTTTTATTTGATTATGTGAATTAAATGAATTTAATTGATTATTTATGTGAGTAAGCTATTTGAAGGTCGTTCTATGACCTAGAATGTGCGGATGTGGTTAGGATTCTAGATATGTGCTAGAATTAATTGTTTTGAATTTCCAAGACGAAAATAAAAGTTTTTCGAGAAATTTTCGTAAAAAAACTATTCATCCGTTTTTGCTCGGGAATTAAGTTTGAATTTCTGAGAAATGAGTAATGCTAGAATATGAAGACGAGATAGAATATGCAATAATATTTCACTTATGGCAAACGAAGTTTTTTCCTGCGGGCTTAAAACCTAAGGGTTAGTGAAAGTGATTTCTGAGAGGGAAATGTAATGCGTATAATCATTACGATTATTATACGTATGATATACGAGTATAGTATGAAGAATATTACGACGTATAATACGAATATCGTATGAATACTAAACGAAGAGAATACGTGAGTTATACGCGTAGAATACGATTAGTCTTAATGGACTTTGAGTTTAAGAATTTTGTACAATCCAATTGGACTTGGATTATATCAAGCCCAATGAATGGTGTAATCAAAGCCCATGTTAAGGCCCAATGTTAAGTTAAGTCAATCCCGATCTAAGAAATCGAACCGCGGATCGAACCGATGGGTCACTAGATGGGAAAAAAACATGGGGCAACCCATAGGGAGACCCATGGGCATGTGGGTCGGCCACTTGGCCACCAAGTAAAGTGATTACTTGGTGGCTAAGTTGTTGTGGAGGTGGGAATAGTAAGGAGGTCACCAAAAGACCATTTTGCCCTCCATTTGAATTCCCTATAAAAGAAAGCTTAGGTTGGTCATTTATTATTTTACAAACTTTGTCCAACATATATTGAGAGAGAAAGAGCTAGAAATAAGTAATCAAGCTACCTTGAAGCAAAACATAAGAGTGTTAGCAAGAATGTGAAGAACAAAAAGGTAATATTTTGTGAACATTAGTCTTCGACTTTTTCGATTTGTTTTTTGTAGAGAATCGTAGATTGGTGGAGCATGTCTCTTCCGGAGGAATAAGGACGGTTATTAATGATTAAAACATTGACAAGTTAAGTTTAAGTAGAAATCGTAAGTGATTACGTAAGTTAAACAGAAGAAAACCTTTGAATGTTAACTTGGTTGTTGATGGACAAATTGAAAACCATCAGTGTTAGGGTATGTGTATATTGCTTGGTTAGGATGTATATGAAGAATTAATGGAGTTGTTCCATTTGATTTGGCGTATAGAACATGAGTAACGAAGTTATGGCGAATTTTCCAAAATTAGCCGCTATGCGTTGAAAACGTAAAAATCTCGGATTAGTAGTCGAAAGTTTCCATGTAACTTGGAAACCTTGGTTTTCAATAGCAAGACGTGAGATAAGGAATTCAAGAGTCGTGGACTCAAGAATTGTCGAATTTTGACTTAAAACGAAGAAAACGAGCAATGAACGCTCACGAACGATAAACGAACGCTCGATAAAGAACTAAAAGTTAAATTTCGAGTTAACGGATTCAAAAATGTAAAATTGTTACATGAACACTTAGAGTATGTAATTTGTGAACTAATAACTTCTGAATGAGCCAATTCGGATGTAAAACGAATAAGTTATGAGCCCGGGAAGTTCATAGAAAAAATCAAACAGTCAAAACCAACTGAGGCTCAGGGGTGGCGCCACAGCCCCAACCCCAGTGTTAATGGTCACGCTGCAGCGCCGTGTCCGGGATTTAGCCACTGCTAGTTGACACCACAGTGCCAATGGTGTGCTAAAGTCTAGCGTCGCAGCGCCGGTAGTGAGATTTTGTTGCCTAAGTTAGTTTCCTAATTCTAATTGATTGTAAACCAATAATGGAACACGAATGTACGTAATGTAAATGGTAAAGACTACTTTTAAATCACTTACTTAATGATGATTTTAGGAATGTGAATGTTGTTAATAAAGATTAAACAAGAACAAAAAGAGCAAGATGGTAAATTGTGTTTAACATTGGTATTTTACCAATGATGATCGAGTTTCGGTTAATAAATGTAAGAACGTTAATAAGCCGTAATGAAGTATAGTAAGTCGAATTGACATTATTAATGGAATAAATTTACTTACGACATAGAAGAGAAAGAAGTTGGTTAAAACAATGAAGTTAGATTGTTTAGTAACTAATCTCAGTGTGTTATGTGAATATATCATGTAGATACTGTAACGAGCAAGAATTGTTGAATATTATATTCGAAAACTCTTAAAGGCAAGATTTCTTAACGCTTGTCTAACCTTTGTGTTAGTCAAGTTTTCTGTGGTTCATGTTCTGAAACGCATGAATTATTTTACGAATGGGTCGATGCCAGTTTTAACTCGACTAGACTATTATTAAGAGTTAGATTGATTTATTTACAAGTCTTTCGATATTGAACTATTAACGCTATCTTACGCCAAGTATTTGGTACGGATTCAAGGTAAGTTTGTATATAAACAAATAAATGTATTTTCATCGATTATTCGATGGGCACGTGAGGTTGCCAAAACTTAAACGTAAATACGTTTAACGGATGAGTGTTGATCAACATAGAGTACTGTAGGCTGATCACCTAGAAGTACTCGTGAGAAAGAATGGAGTAAGACCTTAGTGCCGGAATGTCCTTTTCATGTATGAAAATGAAAAGAGTATGTTCATGGTCTTTCTATCAGTTCAAAATTTCTAAGCTATTATATATACGGTGGAATTGTTGTTATGAAATGAGAAGTGCTAGTCAATGTTTCATAGTACTTCATACCTATTTGTTCAGATATGGAAGATAATCATATAATTCTCGATGTGGTATTTATATTATTCTTTGTTAGACTTGTTAAGCTAGTTATATTCACTTCTTGCTTGAATTATATGATTGCAGCTAAGGCTGAACGAACTGAGAGTTCTAAGAAAGAAAAAGGCAAAGCTAAGATGGATAGATAGATATCATGTAATAGACTAGTATGTTTGTATGTATTACGCTTATGAACACTAAAAAATGTATCAGTTACAGAACCTGGGAAACGATTTATTATTATTGTAATAAGAAAATAGTAATTATGTTCATTATGTTGTTGTTTCAATGAAATGAATGTATGATTATGCGTACCGTGTAGCACCATCTGTCGGGTTGGAAGATACCAGGATTTGGGGGCGTCACATGTTGGTATCAAAGTATTAGGTTATAAAACATAAGGGGGGAAGAACCTTAGGCTAATAACCTCGTTAAGGAAGGAAAAGTCTGAAGAAAGTAAACTCAAGACGAACGAGTTAATAAGGTATTGAGGAAACTCAGTATTGAAAGATTTAAAAGATAGAAATTAACCCTAAATAACATAAATGTGATTTGTGCTTACATTATTGTGTATTATATACTAATCAACATGTTATGTGTTATTGTAGATGTCAATCGATAGCTTGTTATATAGAGATATACACGTGGTGAGCGAGGAGTCTGTGAACAGAGTAGAGCCTGTACCTATGCATGTAGCGGAAATACCATTAGTGATTCTAGAAGAATCGGAGCCAGAGGAGTATGTTTTTTGAGGAGGACTATTCTGAGGGAACTATGGGACTGGCATCATACCTTGATATGATGATAGATGTGGGGGATGATATGGAGGTAACATCGGTTAATACGGTGATGCCTACACAAGAGCCAACACCTATATCTACAATGAGGGCATTGTATCTCTCGGTGCTTGACCGTAACGTGCAACTGCACAATATTGTACAGAACCAGAAGGAGTAGATTAGTGATCTCTATGAGGCCAAGGAGTCTGTAGAATCAGAGTCAGAGCATGATGAGAAGGTGCTCATGACAAATAAAGTAAGGGATTATAAGAACAAGGTCGTAGAGCTTCGAAAGAAACTGGTTGAGAAAGACCAGAAAATAGCACGGATGTCTTACATCCACGAGAGTGCACACGAGGATTTCAAGCTAAAGATTTATTGTTATTCCATTAAGTCGGGGCAGACTCGACATACTATTAGTCATGATATTATTTCTATTCTAGTGAATCAGAAGCATGAGAATGTTGTGAGGCAGTTTTAGTAGATCGGTAGATCTTTTTGTATATGTGTAATGACGTAAAACCCTCTTTTGTATAGTTTAAAGGGTAGTCTTTTTGTAAATCCCTACTTTTATGAAGTTCAATTGCGGGATGGAAATGTAATAGCTTTTGGCTATAGAAAGCAAATTGTAAATAGTTTTGAACTATGAAGAAGCATATTATTATAATGAAGTTCTTATTAAATGTGCTTTGTTGTGGTATGAGTTATTATTGTAGAATGATAACAAAGTAAGTAAATAAGTAATAATGAAACTTTATTTATTTAATCAGAATAATGCCGCCAAGAAGAAGACAGCGTAATCAGGAAGCGAAATCACATAATGATAACCAAGGGGGTGCGAATAACCCTATGCAAGAGTTCGTTGATTTATTAACTGCTGCATTTAACCAAATTGGGGATAGAGCACCCGTAGGACCTAGGGTAGCTAGAATGACTACCTTTAAAGTGTTTAAATGCGTAGGTCCGCCTGAGTTCAAAGGAACAACGGATCCAATAGAGGCCTAGACATGGGTGAAAGAAATAGAAAAGACGTTTGTTATTATAAACGTAGCTGAGGCACAAAAGACTTTTTTGTGACTTACATGATGAAAGGGGAAGCCAACTTTTGGTGGGAGGCTCACCGGGGTGGGGCTAGGACTGATGCGGTTGTGTGGGAACAGTTCAAGAAGGTATTCTTCGAGAACTACTTTCTTACTAGCATGTAGGGGAGGATAGAGATTAAGTTCCTAGAACTTAAGCAGGGGGACCTGATGGTTCCCCAATACGCAGCCAAATTCAATAAATTGGCAAGGTTTGCTCCACACCAAGTGGACACTGAAGAGAGGAAGGCTCGTAGGTTTGATCCCTAACTCTATAGTAGAAGTTCTGTATTCTAGAGTGCTTTCTATAGAACCATTTTGGAAAAGGCAATTATAGTAGAGGGTGGTAGTGAGGCGTCGACCCAATACCACAAAGAGAAAGAATAAGAGCAAGGGAAAGGGAGGAACCAAGGAAGAGGGTGCCAGTGGTAGTGACAGTATGCCAAAAAGGAAGGGTTTTAACTCTAGGAATACTGGGGTGAAACAAGGAGATCCTAAACATAGGATGGAGGCATGCAAGACATGCGGAAAGACTCATCTAAGAGTCTATCTGAAAGGGAAATTGTGTTGTTATAACTGTGGGCAAGAGGGTCACATATCACCCAACTGTCCTAATCCTAAGAAAAAATGTGACACACCCAAATTCGAGTTACCTGACCCCCGAGTTTGGTGCTCACGATCCACAATATAATAACATCTAACTACCCATTCATTTATAAATAGCAAAACATATCTCATTAACAGATGATGTTAACACATTAGTCCCAAGTTATCTAACCTTAATATTACAAATATACCCTTTAGATAAACAAAAAAGGTTTACAAATACAACATATTAATAATGTTTATTAAAATTACTCCAGCATTTTGCCTTTGCCTTTGTTCTTCATAGACCCGCTGGCCTCTTCTTCCTTAGCTAAAAGGTTTTATTTAGCAAGGGTGAGCAACAAATTTACCCTGCAAGTTAAGACATATAATGAATGTATAAGAATTAATAATAACAGACTATCTAATTTGATAGAAAAACACCAAAGTTCGGGTAACTTTAAAATAGGTGAACCAATCTTTAATAACTAACAAGTCTTCTCGCATTCTATGCGACACAATAATCTGATAATGAAAGAGTGCAATACTTTCAAAGTTTCTATGATATTCTAACGAATAATTAAGAATCAATTCTACACAATAACTAAATAGAATGTTTTCCAGATTTATGCTGAGCGATCCAATGGATCTTGAACTTCTCTTCTCGAGTAACTATCAAATATTTGACTTTGATATACCCAGGTGTATCAGATAACCATAAAGATTAAATTATAACCCTCTGCAAGTACTTAGAGCGGCCAACTCCTTGTACCCTATATTAATACTTACACGTGCGCATTGGTCAAATATACAACCAAAAATGTTCCCTTTATATAAAAGGTTATTCTTCTCAGTCTTATAATCAAAGTTTGATTTATAACAACGAAATGTTATGATTTTAATTTCTAATCACTTCTCGATCTAGCCAGAATAATTGGCATTGATCTGTCTATACTAATTGAATTCTCTTCTCGAACCTTTCAAGTTCTAATAAATATTCATCTAGCCAGAATAATTAGCTAAGACATTGCTCAATACGATTCTACAATAAACAGAAATCAACTGTACTATTTACAATCAATAATAACTTCTACGGATGTGAATAACCAATAATAGTTATTCCCCAATCATATTCTCAAAATCAATAATTCAATTCGAATTGATAAACATGCACTAACTGCGAATAATCAACAATAATTTTCAGACGTGGTATAATCAACAATAATTAACCACTATAATATTTGAAAGTATTAACTCAAGGTTGAGTTAAGCAAACTTACCTTCCACGTTGATTACTGCTACACAATATACTTAACTGCATTCACAAGACCTATAATCACAATATCGGTCTCACAAATAGAACAATAATTCATAACATGTATCACTGTAATTTACAGTCAATCTTTCTCCTAGGCACATTATCATATAGTCACATCAGTGTTCATAACCTATATAAACACTTATCAAGTCTAGCTAGTTCGGACTGGTTGAACTTCGGTCTCATTTCGGTGTCTTGGTCACCTTATCCAATAATTTACACATTTATTGTCACTTAAACTCAGTCTCAAAGTTTTAATATTATTTTAGATAAATCATATATCATTTATAATATTTTTCGGAAGCTTTTAATAATTTTCTAACAATTATTATAATTTATAAAAAAAAATCAAACACTATAATCATTTTTAAATGATTTAAATACTAATTAATTCCATCATCATTAATATTGAATAATATTAAAATATTAATGACATACTTGTCAAAATAGTAAAGTTATTATTAATAACTTAAAATATTTTTAAATCATCAATATTCTAGTTAAACAATTTTTAAAATAATTAAAATCATTTTTAAATCATTACCATTAATATTTAAATATTAATGAATTTATCGTAAAAATATTAAAAGTCATTAATTATAACTTAAAAAATTTTTAAATCGTTTTTCTCATTTTAAATGATTTTTAAATCAATAAAATCATTTTTAATTCATTTACTTAATATAATAATTAAATAAATCTATTATCATTAATATTAAATTACTAATGAAAATTACACAAAAATATTAAAAGTTACATTTTATAACTCAAAATATTTTTAAACATTTTATTCTTATTTAAAATGATTTTATAATATTAAAATCATTTTTTTCTAATTTATTTAATACACTAATTAAATAAATCAAATATCATTATTATTCAAATAATTATAAATATTTATGAAAAATATCCCAAATAATTAAAAGTTATTTTTCAGAATTTTAAATAATCTTTAAAACCATTTTTGTAATTTGTAGAATTTATTTTCTATTTTTAATTAATTTTCAAAAAATCAGAAATTAAAAATAATAGAAACCGTCGCTATAGCCTATAGCAACACTAAGCGTCGTTGTTGGTGTTCTTGGTGCTCAAGAACACTGACAGTCAATGTTCAAGGGGTCTCATTTGACCACCTTTGATTCTCAGTGTAATGTGTTTCTGGGCTAGCTTGAACTGTGATCGTGTAGTGTTTATGTAACCCTACAAGAATCAACCATCAACAAAGTCATAACACAACTCAGATTCAAGATCCGAGCCCTCAAACTCACTGTCAAAGTGTTCCTGGGTTTTCTAGGTAACCCAGAAACCTAGGCAGTTCGTGGTGCCACTTTCCAGCCCAAATTAATGTAGGTTATGTCCATTGGTTAAGTGTTTTCTTGGTCCATACATGTAGTACTCATGACAAGGAACACATATATAACATTATTTTAGTCCAACTATAACAGCATCGCAAGATGGGATCCGGTCAAACATGGTCAGGAAAATTTTTCTTACGGTTTCTGGGTTTTCCAAAAACGTAAAATCAGGGACGAGTGGCCTACTTTGACCACCTGTTGCGTTCGATCTGTTGATGTTTTGAAGGATCTAAAGACATGGATCTAGAGTCCATACAACAGGCTACAACATGTATATAACAACATCATCAAATCATATACCATCTGACAGATCAAAGCCTTGCAAAGTATTGTCAGACACGGGTTTAGGATTTCTGGGTTACCTAGAAATCACCCGGTCAATCTCAGTCAACAGGTTTTGATCGTTAATAACTTACAATCTAGACATGTACTCGCTGTGATTCTAATTCCATATCAAAGAACACATGAAAATCTATATATTACAACTTTAAAATAACAAAAATCAAAAACATGCAGAGATTTACGACGACTAACATTAGCTTGTCAGACGACTTTAGGGTTCAAGAACAGTTTTTCAAAAACTCTATTTTAAAGGCTTTTGATGCTATAGATCTATGATGTATCATCACAGATCATCATATAACATCCTCTAGCATGAATCTAAACACATAAACACAAATATTTTCTTAGCATACAAGATCATATGGTGAGTTAGGGTTTTTACATTTCTCTTGAATATGCTTCGATCTTAGCTCTCCAAATTTGTTCTTGGTGATCTAAGGGGTGTTCTAGGGACTGAATTACTTAGCAAATTCGGAGGTTTGGTGAGAGAGAGAGTTTGTTGAGAGTAAGATAGCAAATAAGCAAACTTTAGTAACTTTCTCTCTCTTATCTCTTATAATCTCTAGGTGCAATGTATACAAGCATGCAAGGTGTCCATTTGGATAAGATTTGAGCTGATTTCCAGCACATGGGATAAGTCTTAAGTGATGACTCATTAGATCTTACAAATCTCTTTACTTAATCTAAGTAAAGGGTATTTTGGACATTGGACATGAAATTTTAATGGTAATCTAGACAATTGACTCAACCCTTAGGGTTTAACCCTAAGGTTCCAACCCTTATGTTTTACAACATTACTTTCTAGGATTCTCTAATTAAGGTTTTTAAAATAGAAAATTAAGATTTCAAAAATATAATTAGTGTTTCCTAATTATATTAAAGGTTACTAAACACATTAAAGTTTACTAATCACTTTAGGGCTTACTAATTAGGATTAGGGTTTCCTAATTAGGGTTTAAGATTCCCGAATTTAAAATTAGGGCTTCCCGACATTCGATTAGGGTTCCTAACTACGCGTTAGAGTTTCTAATCTTGAGATTAGGGTTTCTAATCCCTTATTAGGGTTTACTAATATTGTACCATACCCGATCAATCATTGATCAAAATTTCTGTACAATACAACCACATACTCATCGATATAATTATTTTAATTATATTTTCTATTGAATCCCTATCCAGACTTACGGTTAGGGTTTCTATTCTCTATTAAGCACAACTCTACTCTTATGTTCTCAGTCAATACACAAATTGACTACTTCTCGAGACTCATATCACAGATACTCGTCACAAAATTGATAATCAATATTAATATTAAAATAATAATAAAAATTGGTCAAAAAATTTTGATTATTTGAAATCCCGGGTTATCACAAAAACCATGGTTGTTTTATTTGTGGGTCGATGGACCACATGGCAAGAAATTGCCCAAATAAGGGGTCAGAGGGTAGTAAGGGTTTTGGTAGTGGTAAGTTAGCAATTACTGGACCAACACCATCGGCGGGTAGACCCTCAGCCCGTACACTTAATATGATTGTCCTAGATGTGGTTGCATCGACAGATGTAGTAGCAGGTATCATTCCAGTCAATGAAATAAATGTTTATGTGTTATTTGACTCGGGTGCTACTTGTTCTTTTATAGCATGTGGATTTGCTAAGCAATTAGGTTTAATCCTTGAAAAACTAGAAATACCTTTAGACGTTAAGGTAGTAAACGAAGAGATAATTCCCATTGAACACATACAAAGGAATTGTTTCATAGATATTAGAGGTAACAAATTATCGGTAGATCATTTACCGATAAGGTTGAGAGATTTCGATGTAATTCTCGGTATGGATTGAATAATTAACCATAGAGCGATAATAGATTGTCATAGAAAGAATGTAAACCTACGGCTTTTTAAGAAACCCGAGGTGGTGTTTTACGGTAAAAAATCATCGGGACGCTCTTGTTTTCTAGCAATGACACAAGCTAGGAAGATGTTGAAAAAGGGGTGTAAAGGTTATTTGTGCCATGTTGTAGATACCCAAAGAGTGGGAGCATCATTGGAACAGATACCGATAGTTCAAGAGTTCGCGGATGTTTTTTCGGAGGAGTTAATAGGTATTCCACCGGATAGGGAGGTCAAATTTCGGATTGATTTAGTACCGGGTACCGCACCAGTTTCAAGGGCACCATATAGGAAGGCGCCAGTAGAGATAAAGGAGTTAATGGTTCAACTACAGGAACTATTAGATAGGAAGTACATTCAACCGAGTGTGTCTCCGTGGGGAGCACCAGTATTGTTTGTAAAGAAAAAGGATGGGTCGTTACGACTTTGTATCGACTATCGAGAGTTGAACAAGTTAACGATTAAGAATAAATACCCACTGCCCAGGATGGATAATATATTTGATCAGTTAAATGGGGCAAAGTATTTTTCTAAAATAGATTTGCATACGGGGTATCATCAGTTGAAAGTAAGGAAGGAGGATGTACCTAAGACAACGTTCAGGACTCGTTATGGTCATTACGAGTTTCTGGTTATGTCGTTTAGGTTGACGAATGCGCCAGCCGCATTCATGGATATGATGAACAGAGTGTTTAAATAATATTTGGACAAGTTCGTCGTAGTGTATATTGATGATATTCTTGTATATTTTAAGACACCAGAAAATCATGCTGAACATTTAAGGATAGTATTGGAAACACTAAGGAAGAAGAAGTTATCTGCGAAATTCACAAAGTTTGAATTTTGGCTTGAACGAGTGTAGTTTTTAGGACATGTTATTGATAAAGATGGCATTTCTGTGGATCCAGCGAAGGTGGAAGCAGTGAATGAGTGGGTGAAAGTAGTATGCACACAAGCCAATCATGTTTGATGATAAAGCATATATTTTATAACAATCTTATTCATTTATTAATAAAAAGTATTAATTTATTAAAGGCTTTTAATTATCTACATGATGTTATTTTATAATATGTGATAAACCCATAGTTTTAAACAATGCTTTTAGAATAATGATGATGATCATTCTACTGAGATCTAAATTCTTAGAAAGCTTAAAACTAAAATAGTTCCCAATCGTTGAATTATTAAATTGAGAATTAGTGAATCCGAATAGATTGGTACATACGTTGATTGCTCATTGGATGAGGATGATCGATCTCATTATCATATGTGTGGAGACACTAAAGCAAGTATGTAGGTACTTATTAGAGAATAAGTTCACTGAACATGGCTCGCTAAGGAATACATAATGGAGTTTTACTTGCCTGTCAATAGGAATTCCTGTAGTGATAGTAGTACAAGTGATCCTTGGACTTGAGATCATCATAGTATCTTGTGTATGATGAGTTATACTTTGACTTGTTCCTTAAGACCCTTAGGGCATATCAAAGGGTATGCTTGGATATAATAAGTTGTACATGGAGATAATATATGATCAATAAAGAATCTACCGCTTCTAGTAAAAGAAGAGAAATGTCTTATGTGATTCAATAAATGACAACCCAGTAGTCTTTGGCCAAGGAAAAATAAAATTAGAAAGGAGTTTCTAATTTGCATTATTTGGTGTTGTGCATTTAAGAGTCGAAATATATATAATTAAATAAAATAAGACTTGACAGTAATTACATGTCTTATATTTAATTGGGATATTGTATGGTGGAAGGATTGAATTGTACGATAACTATTTACTCAAAGGTTCTTTTATGATTAATGTTGAAATCTATATTATCTAAAAAGTCGTTGATCGCTAGGGAGGCTTATCCCTATTGTAGAATAAATATTATTTATTTAAATAAATTAATAATTTAATTTATTTATTTAAATAAGATTAGAATTGTTCTAATTGATTTATTCACAACCGATTTAATATGAAGAACCTAAAGGGTCACACCATAAAAGGAAGAATAATTATTTAAGAAGTTAATAGCATAATCGTAATAATAAGTTAAGTATATTTAATTTAATATATAGTGATAGAATAAATTAAATAGCTTAATATTTATTATTTAATATTTTGGAAATATTAAATATAAATTAATAAAGGGAGTCTTATTATTATTATTACTATTATTATTATTTAATTCCTAAAGGAGTTTGTGAATTAATTAATAAAAGTACTCTCATATATCCTAATAATATTATGAGGCTAATTAATTAAACAAATTTAATTAATTATTCCTAATAATACTGGGAACATAATTAATTAAATGAGTTTAATTAATTAAAATAAAACTTAATTCCTTAATTGTTAAGGAGGGTTGCTCACATCTATAAATAAGAGGAGTCTTATTATGGGTGTAGAGTTGTTGCTTAACAACATACGTAATTCTAATTGTTGGAGAGTACGTTCTTTTTCTATAGAGATAGAAAATTAGGATTTTGCCAAACACCCATCTTCTTGAATCTTTATTCTTTCTTGGTGGATCACCTCTAGATGCCAAATACTTGGGTGGCAAACGTTGATCAAAGTAAGGAACCAAATCCGGTGGATTTAAGTTGAACGCGAAAGGATTTGGAGGTGAACTTGTACCTGAGGAAGCTCAAATCTTCAATGGTATGATTATTGTTCTTTATCTTTTCGTTTAATTAATAATTGTGCATAAAGGATGATCTGGGTATATGGTTTGTAAAATTTTAAACTCTGTTTTTACACTTTTCTGCTTAATTTATGCAATTTGATTGCGTTCACGAATATTACAAAACCTAACAGTGGCATCAGAGTCAAACCTTTATTCAAATTATTAATTATTTTAATTTGATATATATATTGATATGTGTTTAGAACAATTTAATTGGACATAATTTTGTTGTATAAAATTTATTAAAAAAAACGTGATTTGCGAGGCTTGTTTCCCAATTCGGTTGTGTTGTTCCTTTACTGCACGTTCAAGGAACTTATATGTATAAATATGATGCATAAGATGCTCAAGGAAAAATGGTTATTCGCGAATCTTGCGTAATTGGTTAATTAAAAAAAAGAAAAAAAGAAAGACTATTCCGTGTTTTTAAGTAATCATATGAGGTTCACTAGTTTGTTTTTACAAAAAGGTAACAGAATTACCATGTTTTATCATGGTTATACATATATGATGCTTAAAGATTAACCTGCTCATGGTGATTCATGGAGATTCACGTGACTATTATAATATATATATATATATATATATATATATATATATATATATATATATATATATATATATTATTCTTAATTATTTTAAAATTAAAATAAAAGTTTATTTTAATCCTAAAATAAAATAAAAGAGTTTATTTTAATTTTAAAATTAAATTTCATACTAACTAATTAGAGTTGGAATTGAATTCCATGATAACTAATTGGAGTTGAAATTGAATTTCATGTTTCCTTAAATAAAGGAGTTTATTTAGATATGAAATAAGATTTCATATTATTCAAAATAAAGGAGTTTATTTCTGAATAGGAAAGAGAATCTGTATTTTATTAAATAAAGGAGTTTATTTAGATATGGAATAAGATTTCATATTATTCAAAATAAAGGAGTTTATTTGTGAATAGAAAAGAGAATCCTAATTTCCTTAAATAAAAGAGTTTATTTAGATATGGAATAAGATTTCATATTATTCAAAATAAAGGAGTTTATTTGTGAATAGGAAAGAGAATTCGTGTTTCCTTTAATAAAAGTTTTTTTTTACTTGGAATTGGATTTCATAATTAATTAAAATAAATAAGTTTATTTTAATTAAAGATTTTGATTAAAATAAAATAGTTTACTTTATTCAAAATAATTTAAATTAAAATAAAAGAAGTTTACTTTGATTCAAAATTAGATTTTATACTAACTAAATTTGCCAATTAAATGATATCAATATATATATATATTGAATGTTTATTATTCATGAGATGAATGTTATTTATTGATGCATATGGTGATGTGTATGATAATAAATGGGATTGATTATGGATATTGACCAATGTGATTAGATTTTATTTTAGTTGGATGCATGAATGTATGAGCTCTATTAAATGGGGTCTGCGTACCTCGTCTTCTCTAATTTTTCCTTAATGTAAATTGTATCATCCTCCTATGTACTTCTCCTTGACTGCTGATCAAGGTTTCTATTTATTTTAAATAGTTTTGTAATAGGAATAGTTAGAATTAATTTTGAAGAATTGGAGATCAAGAAGCAAGGAGCGCTTGAAGACCCGTTTGTAATGGAGCCCGGGTTTAAATGTAATAGTTATATTTAAATATTAATTCTGGCACCCTTAGGTTTTGACCTTTTAGTTCACTTGGTGGCTCTAGTGAACCAAACTAAAATAAAAGTCCATAATCAATCTAGGTAGAATATAATATTCTATATGTGCATGCTTATAGTATATATATATATATATATATATATATATATATATATATATATATATATATATATATATATGTGTGTGTGTGTGTGTGTGTGTGTGTGTGTGTGTGTGTGTGTGTGTGTGTGTGTGTGTGTGCATGCGCGCTAAACAAGATGAGAAAAATTAATAACAAACCCTTCAAATATTTTATATTAAGTTGTAACGTTCAAAGATATTTGGAATATCGAACGTCGCCTTCTAGCATGATAGAAACGATAGAGTATTGAATATTTAATATAAGTTTTTTGTGCACACACAAGGCAAATATTAAATATTTAAGATGTTGTTTTTATTGCATATGATGTTTATAAGGAATTGAACATTACTGCTTTGTTGTGCACACACAAGGGCTGTAGTTTTCTCTTCACTTATATGGAAATGCTGAGTCTGACTTAACTTAGATCATTTAAGTTCGGATGTGCACACACTTGACCATTATGATCTAAGTGGCAAAATATAAGGAGTTGCATACTTGATGTAATTGACAAGAGTTGTCTACCTATTTATTTATATATAGTTTGTTGTGCACACACAAGGCTATATCCATTTGAAATGAGATCCTTATTCTCACTAGCATATCTTTAATTAGATATTGTCGAACTATATATATTGAGGGTAATATAGTTTGAATAAAATAGTGGGAGATATAAATTTAAAACAAGACCTACATTATTTTGGTAATTAATAAAAGAATGTATGCTAAAATGTTGTTAATTACAAATTCATTTATAGAATTTTACAATGTCTAAATTACTATGACTGCGTAGCATATTAGATGCTAAATTAACCGGACCGAATTAAACGGATTGGTTAAGGAATTGAGAATAGTTCTCACGGCTGAAAAGCTATCTTATGTCCTTAATACGCCCACCCCTGCAATGGTTGCAGACAATGCTTCTGAGGAAGAAATTGTTACTTTTAGAAAGTGACAAGATAATGCACAGTTGGCTCAATGCATCATGCTCGCATCCATGAGTAACGAGCTTCAGTGTCAGCATGAAACTATGAATGCTCCTACTATATTACTGCACATCAAGTAGTTGATGGTAAGAAAAGTAGGACTGATAGATATCAGATATCTAAGGAGCTCTTCCGATCTAAAATGACCGAAGGCACTACAGTACAGACACATATCCTAATGATGATCAATTTGATTGAACAGTTAGGACAACGAGTTTTATTATGGATGGGGAGTTATGCCAAGATTGGATCTTATACTCACTCCCGAACTCCTTTCACAATTGTTGTGAATTTTTCATATGAACAAGCTAGATATCAGCTTCGCTGATTTGCTTAACATGTTGAAAAATATTGAGAGTCAATTTCCAACTAAGAAAGACCATATCTTACTAGTAGGGGCCAAAGGATCTTCTGAAAAGAAGAACGATTCAAAGAAGGTAAATAGAAAGGCAAAAACAAAGGATAATAAGAACAAAACTGATACGGATAGCAAAAAAATTTGCTTCCACTGCAATAAGCCTGGACACTTAAAAGAAACTGTAAGAAGCATCTTATAGAGGCTAACCAGAAGAAGCTTAGTAAAGTTTTGGTTACAAATACAATTTTGTTCAATTTAAAATAAATTTTTCTTTAAGTCAAGGTTCTATTTGGGTATTGGATATCGACTTTGGTTATCATAAATATAGATTTATGAAGGGACCAAGCAGAAGTAGAAAGCTAAACAAAGATAGGTAATCCTATGTGTGGGAAATGAAGCAAAAGTTGCTACATTAGCCATAGAAACTTATAGTTTAGCAATGCCTACGGGTAAATCAATTAAGTCAATAAGTTATTATTGTATTCCAGTTCTTGTTAGAAACATTATTTCCATTTTATTATTGGACAATAAAGTTTTTGGTATTATATTTAAGAACAATTGTTGTTCTATTTATAATAATAATATTTTTTATAAAACTAGAATATTAGTTAATGGATTTTGTATACTTGACTTACGTAAAAAATTATTTTGCAAATTGAACAAACTAGTATAAGAAAAGGAGATGATCATTCAAATAGTTGAATGTGTGTATTTGCTAAAATACAAGTGTGAATTATTGGAAAGGTTCTAAGAATTCAGAAGTGAAACAAATTGGATAAGTATTAGGATTCTTTGATCTGATCAAGGAATAAATACTTGTGCAATAAGTTTCTAGATCATCTCAAATGATTTTCTCACAATGGACACCTCCGGATACGCAATAATTGATTGATGTATCTGAAAGGAAAAATCGTACCTTGTTGGACATGGTGCTGTCCATAATGATTTTACCAATATTTCAGTATCCTTCTAGGGTCATGTCCTAGAAATGGCTACATATCTACGAAGCGGTAACCTCAAAATCCAGTCTTAAGACTCCATAAAAGTTATGGACATGAAGGATTCCTAATCTTAAGTATGTTAAGATAAGGGGTTATCCAACTTATGTGAAAAGGTTTCAAAGGATAAGCATGGGACAAGATTTGACAAATACAGATTTGTGGGACATCCTAAAGTAAGTTTAGGGTATATATTCTATAACCCTACTTAGCAAAATGTGTTTATTGCGAAACATGCTACCTTCTAAAATAAAGGTGTTTATCATTAAATGTGCTAGTGAAAGGATAATAGATCTTAAAAAGTTCAAGAACCACAAAACACTATAAGTCAAATAAGAGGAATCTGTAGATAGACCTATTGTACCACAACCGAATCATAAATCTGGAATAGTACCAAAGATACGTATGAGGTATGGATTCATCATAGATGATGATGATAAGGTACATATCATACGATGAGGTAAGAGTTCTAGTGTGTACAAAAGGGTCAGTGGGAGCGCCATGACATTTCTAATATTATATGTTGATATACTATGGATAAGGAATGACATACTAATGCTACAATCATTAAAGATAAAGTTATCTAAATATTACTCCATGAATAATTTGGAAAGAGTATCTTATTTGGGGATACAAATCTATATAGATAGATTTAAGAGGATGCTCGACTTAACCCAAGGAACGTATATTCATTTGATGCTAAAGTCGTTTAGCATAGCAAACTCCATGGGATGTCTCATGTTGATGAGCCTTGGAGTGTATCTCTCTTAATAGTCCTCATAGACTCGTAAAAGAGAGATCGCATGAGTAACTATCATGTGATCATATTCATGGTGGGTCTAAATTAAAACTAGAGGGCTTAACAGACTCAAGTTTTTCAGACAGACCAAGACGAAAAAAAATCCACTTTAAGGTAAGTCGTTACCTTGAAGGTTATGCAGTGAATTGAAAAGATTCCAAATAGCAAAGAGTTACTAGTTTAGTGATAAAGACAAAGTATATAGCTATAAATGAAGCTGCAAGCTGATTGTTTGGATGAAAAGTTCATTACAGAACTAGGAATAGTTCCTACGTCTCATCTTGGATCTAAACATGTGTTGTGGCACCTTCATTTGATTATAAGAATCATTGAAAGATGGAAAATCACTATACCGATAGTGGACTCTGAAGAACAACATTACATATCCATATACTGAAGCTTATCCAACAGCAGGATAATCATCACTTAGAGAAGAAAGAGTATGAGATACTATGACGATTGGCTTTAGTGCAAGTGGGAGATTGAAAGTAGTATGCACACAAGCCAATCATGTTTGATGATAAAATATATACTTTGTAACAATCTTATTCATTTATTAATAAAAAGTATTAATTTATTAAAGGCTTTTAATTATCTACATGATGCTGTTTTATAATATGTGATAAACCCATAGTTTTAAGCAATGCTTTTAGAATAATGATGATGATCATTCAAATGAGATCTAAATTCTTAGAAAGCTTAAAACTAAAATAGTTCCCAATCGTAGGATTACTAAATTGGGGATTAGTAAATTTGGATAGATTGGTACATACGTTGATTGCTCATTGGATGAGGACGATTGATCTCATGATCATTTGTCTGGAGACACTAAGGCAAGTACGTAGGTGCTTATTAGAGAATAAGTTCACTGAACGTGGCTCGCTAAGGAATACCTAATGTAGTTTTACTTGCCTGTCAATAGGAATTCCTGTAGTGATAGTAGTACAAGTGATCTTTGGACTTGAGATCATCATAGTATCTTGTGTATGATGAGTTATACTTTGACTTATTCCTTAAGACCCTTAAGGTATATCAAAGGGTATGCTCGAGTATAATAAGTTGTACATGGAGATAATGTATGATCAACAAAGAATCTACCGCTTCTAGTAAAAGAAGAGAAATGTCCTATGTGATTCGATAAATGACAACACAGTAGTCCTTGGCCAAGGCAGAATGAAATTAGGAAGGAGTTTCTAATTTGCATTATTTGGTGTTGTGCTATTAAGAGTCGAAATACATATAATTAAATAAAATAAGACTTGACAGTAATTCCATGTCTTATATTTAATTGGGATATTGTATGGTGAAAGGATTGAATTGTACGGTAACTATTTACTCAAAGGTTCTTTTATGATTAATGTTGAAATCTATATTATCTAAAAAGTCGTTGATCGCTAGGGAGGCTTATCCCTATTGTAGAATAAATATTATTTATTTAAATAAATTAATAGTTTAATTTATTTATTTAAATAAGATTAGAATTGTTCTAATTGATTTATTCACAACCGGTTTAATATGGAGAACCTAAAGGGTCACACCATAAAAGGAATAATAATTATTTAAGAAGTTGATAGCATAATCGTAATAATAAGTTAAGTATATTTAATTTAATTTATGGTGATAGAATAAATTAAATAGCTTAATATTTATTATTTAATATTTTGGAAATATTAAATATAAATTAATAAAAGAAGTCTTATTATTATTATTACTATTATTATTATTTAATTCCTAAAGGAGTTTATGAATTAATTAATAAAAGTACTCTCATATATCCTAATAAGATTAGGAGGCTAATTAATTAAAAGATTTTAATTAATTATTCCTAATAAGATTGGGAGCATAATTAATTAAATGAGTTTATTTAATTAAAATAAAACCCAATTCCTTAATTGTTAAGGAGGGCTGCCCACATCTATAAATAAGAGGAGTCTTATTATAAGTGTAGAGTTGTTGCTTAACAACATACGTAATTCTAATTGTTGGAGAGTACGTTCTTTTTCTATAGAGATAGAAAATTAGGATTTTGTCAAACACCCATCTTCTTGAATCTTTATTCTTTCTTGGTGGATCACCTCTAGATGCCAAACACTTGGGTGGCTAACATTAATCAAAGGAAGGAACTAAACCCGGTGGATTCAAGTTGAACGCGAAAGGATTTGGAGGTGAACTTATGCCTGAGGAAACTCAAATCTTCAATGGTATGATTATTGTTCTTTATCTTTTCGTTTAATTAATAATTGTGCATAAAGGATGATCCGGGTATATGGTTTGTAAAATTTTAAACTCTGTTTTTACACATTTCCGCTTAATTTGTGCAATTTGATTGCGTTCACGAATATTACAAACCTAACAGTGGGAGAAACCGAAAACACCAATCGAGGTTCGGAGTTTTCTGGGGTTTGCGGGATACTATAGAAGGTTCATCCATGACTTTTCTTAAATAGCTACTCCACTGACAAATTTGACTATGAAGTCAGTAAAGTATGTATGGACTGAGAAATGTGAGAATAGTTTTCAAGAACTAAAAAGAAGGTTAAGTGAGCCACATGTATTATCCTTGCTAGATGGTACGGAGAATTTTGTAGTTTATAGCGATGCTTCGCATAGAGGACTTGGTTGTGTGCTCATGCAGCATGGCAAGGTCATTGCGTATACGTCACATCAGTTAAAGGATTATGAGAATGTCTATCCTACTCATGACCTAGAATTGGCAGTTGTAGTTTTTGCTTTAAAAATATGGAGACATTATATATACAGGGAAATGTGTGAGATATATACGGACTATAAATGTAACAATCCTGAATTTCAAATTATAATATTAAATATTTATTGAATTATATAAATATTTATTTGAGGTGTTTATTGTTAAATAAATATTTTATTGATGTAATGGTTGTTAGTAAATATTTATGAATCTAAATTTATTAGATAATATTCTAAATTAAATTAATTTATAATGTAGAGAGTTGTAATATAACATGAGATGTTGTATTGTCGTGTTGATTTAATAATTTAAATGGTATATTAAATTATTAAATAAAATTATAACGAAATTATAATTTTATGTTATTTGTTTAAATGGTATATTTAATTAAAATGTGGTGTATAATTAAATGGTATATAATTTGATTAACATTGGATATGGAAATCCAAATAATAATATGAATGATAAACTAAAATTGTTTGTTGAAATAAAATAAAGGAGTTTAATATAGTTTGTGCCAAACAAGGCTTAAATATATTAATTCTTTAAATTTAATTGTTTCTAAGCATGAGTTAAAAATATAGTTAGTTCGCTTACACTTATTCATTGTTCTATATTATGTTACTATTAATCAACTGTTGTATTATCAAACACTATTGATTCAACTAGTCCCATAGTTGATGATCGTTAAACTTCAAATTTCCCTTGAAAGCTTATCCAAACCAAACTTTCTTTGGTGCGGACTTGTACTCTAAATACTGAGATGAACAACCGTATTAATAGGGGATAATTTACGCTTAGCGTTGAAATGTTTGTGCACAATACATTGTACGAAGGGTTGATCCCCCTAAGTACGAGGAGTCCTTATAGTCTTATGACTGTTAAAGTTGAAGTTGAAAGATTACTTACAACTGTGGACATAGTTCATGATCTTACGACCCTCACATATATATTCTATATTTTGATTCCAGTCTTTGATTATTATTGATAGAGTACTATTCAGTTTAGATGAGCCTGTTCATTGGAAGTTATCATTATCTTGTTGATTCATTGTTATATCTAGTGAGCATTTATTTTGCTCACGCTTGCATATTTATACACTCATTGCAGCTAAAGTTGAGAAGGTAGATGAGCTTTCATCTAGCAAAGGAAAGGGAAAAATGTACAAGTGATGAACACTTGTAATTTTATTCATGTTATGATGACAGACTTTTAAATTAATGATGTGATGTAATAATTTTATTTCCGCACTTATATGAAGGTTTAAGGTTAGACAACCTGGGAAGATTTTTATTTAATGATGTAACCCTATTTAAAGGGAGGATTTATGATTTAATTTTTATTATGTTTGGGTAGATAGATGTGAATGTTTGGATACTGAACACCAAATCTTGTGGGAATGAAGTACCTAGATTTGAGGGTGTCACAATAAAAGTCTAAAATATATATTCACACAGAAGGAGTTGAATATGAGACAGAGAAGGTAGTTAGAGTTGATCAAAGATTACGACTGTGATATCTTGTATCATCTGGGGAAAGCGAATGTAGTAGCTGACACGCTAAGTAGGAAGGGTAGAGAAAAGTTGTCAATGTTAACAACTCAGAATGAGTTAATAACGGAGATGGCAAGAATGGAGTTAGAAGTTAAGTTACCAAATGAAGCGCTGGAGATGTTATTCTCAATGGAGAGTCAAAAGACCATAGTGGAACGGGTTAAGGAAGTGCAATTAAGTAGCGAGGAATGCAAACGAATGAAGAAGAGGATGGAAGATGAAGAGAAGACTAAGTACAATCTCGACGAGGAGGGATTGCTTCGTTTTGAAGGAAGAATTTGGGTTCCAAATAATTTTGAGTAAAAAGAAGAGATAATGAGTGAGGCCCATAGTTCGAGGTACTCGATACATCCTGGTAGTACTAAGATGTATCAAGAACTTCGTCAAAACTTTTGGTGGCCGAACATGAAGAGGGAGATCGCAGAATATGTTAGTAAGTGCTTAACTTATCAGAAAGTTAAGGCTGAACACCAATGACCGAGTGGGTTATTGAAATCACTAGAGATTCCAGAGTGGAAATGGGAGCATATCACCATGGACTTTATGGTGGGACTTCCAACAACAAGGAAAGGATACGACGCTAATTAGGAAATAGTGGACTGGTTGACAAAATAGACTCACTTTCTACCAATAGGAGTTGGGTATAACCTAGAGCAGTTAGCTAAGCTTTATGTCAAAGAAATTATTTCAAGACATAGAGTACCGATTTCAATTGTGTCAGATCGTGATCCACGATTCACGTCAAACTTTTGGAGGAGTTTGCAAGAGCAAATGGGAACGCAGTTGAGATTGAGTATGGTGTATCATCCACAGACGGATGGACAATTTAAATGCTAGAAGATATGTTAAGATCTTGCATTATGGATTTCAAGCGGAGTTGGGAAGAACATCTACCTTTGGTGAAATTTGTGTACAATAATAGTTTTCACGCTAGTATAGGCATGCCGCCGTACGAAGCATTGTATGGGAGGAAGTGCAGAACTCCACTGTGCTGGGATGAACTAGGCGAACGTCGAATGTTGGGACCTGAGATGGTACAACAAACGATAGACATGGTAAAGTTAATACGTACTCGATTGGTAGAGGCTCAAGATAGGCAAAAGAAGTATGTAGATCCTAACTGAGAGAAAACGGAATTTGAAGTAGGTTCTTATGTCATTATGAAAGTATTACCTTGGAAAGGGAAGATACATTTTGGGAAGAAAGGGAAGTTAAGTCCAAGGTTTATAGGACCTTTTGATATTTGAAGAAGGGTAGGAAAGGTAGCTTATGAAGTAGCTTTACTTCCAGAGATAGAACGTATACACAATGTGTTTCACGTGTCAGTGTTGCGTCCTTATAAATCGGACTACAAACACATAATATAGTATGAGTCTATTCAGATAGAAAAAGAGTTAACGTATGAAGAACTTCCAGTTCAAATTGTTGATAGGAAGGAACAAGTTTTAAGAAATAGGATAATACCTTCGTCGAAGGTGATTTGGATGAACCACAATGCCGAAGAAGCAACGTGGGAACTCGAAAGTAAAACGAAGGAAAATTTTCCTCATTTGTTTATGTAATTGTAGCGAGATTTTGGGGACAAGATCCTTATAAGGGGGGAAAATGTAACGCTCGAGAAAAATTGAATTTATGAATGAATTAAATTTTTAGTTGATTATGTGGATTAAATGACTTTAATTGATTATTTATGCGAGTAAGCTATTTCAAGTTCGTTCTATGACCTAGAATGTGCGGATGTGGTTAGGATTTTGGCTATGTGCTAGAATTAATTATTTTAAATTTCAAAGACGAAAATAAAAGCTTTCCGAGAAATTTTTGTAAAAACACTATTCATCCGTTTCTGCTCGGGAATTAATTTTGAATTTTCGAGAAATGCGTAATGATAGAATATGAAGACGAGATGGAATATGAAATAATATTTTAGTTATGGCAAACGAAGTTTTCATCTGTGGACTTAAAACCTAAGGGTTAGTGAAAGTGATTTTCGAGAGGAAAATGTAATGCGTATAATCATTATGGTTATTATACGTATGATAGACGAGTATAGTGTGAAGAATATTATAACGTATAATACAAATATCGTATGAATACTAAACAAATAGAATACGTGAGTTATACACGTAGAATACGATTAGTCTTAATGGATTTTGAGTTTAAGGATTTTATAAAATCTAATTGGACTTGGATTATATCAAGTCCAATGAATGGTGTAATCAAGCCCAAGTTAGGCCCAATGTTAAGTTAAGTCAAGCCCGATCCAAGAAACCGAATCGTGAATCCAACCGACGGGTCACCGGATGGGTAAAACCTATGGGGAAACCCATGGGGAGACCCATGGGCATGTGGACTAGCCACTTGGCCACCAAGTAAAGTGATTACTTGGTGGCTAAGTTGTTGTGGAGGTGGGAATAGTAAGGAGATCACCAAAAGACCATTTTGCCCTCCATTTGAATTGCCTATAAAAGAAAGCTTAGGTTGGTCATTTTATGTTTTACAAACCTTGTCCAACATATATTGAGAGAAAGAAAGAGCTAGAAACAAGTAATCAAGCTACCTTGAAGCAAAACATAAGAGTGTTAGCAAGAACGTGAAGAACGAAAAGGTAATATTTCGTAAACGTTAGTCTTCAACTTTTTCGATTTATTTTTTGTAGAAAATTGTAGATTGGTGGAGCATTTCTCTTCCAGAGGAATAAGGATGGTTATTAATGATTAAAATATTGACAAGTTATGTTTAAGTAGAAATCGTAAGTGATTACGTAAGTTAAACTAAAGAAAACCTTTGAACGTTAACTTGTTTGTTGATGGACAAATTGAAAACCATCAGTGTTAGGGTATATGCATTTTGCTTGGCTAGGATGTAGATGAAGAATTAATGGAGTTGTTCCATTTGATTTGGCATATAGAACACGAGTAACGAAATTATTACGAATTTTCCAAATTAGCCGTTAAGCGTTGAAAACGTAGAAATCTCGGATTAGTAGTCGAAAGTTGCCATATAACTTGGAAACCTTGGTTTTCAATGGCAACATGTGAGATAAGATATTCAAGAGTCGTGGACTCAAGAATCGTCGAATTCTGACATAGAACGAAGAAACTGAACTATGAACGCTCACGGACGATAAACGAACGCTCGATAATGAACTAAAAGTTGAATTCCGAGTAAACGGATTTGAAAATGTAAAATTGTTGCATTAACACTTAAAGTATGTAATTTGTGAACTAATGGATTTTGAATGAGCCAATTCGGATGTAACATGAATAAGTTATGAGCCCGAGAAGTTCATAGAAAAAATTAAACTGTCTAAACCAACTGAGGCTCAGGGGTGGCGCCGCAGCGCCAACCCCAGTGTTAATGGTCGTGTCGCAGCACCGTGTCCGGGCTTCAGCCACTGCTAGTTGGCGCCGCAGCACCGGTAGTGGGATTTTGTTGACTAAGTTTGTTTCCTAATTCCAATTGATTGTAAACCAATAATGGAACATGAATGTACGTAATGTAAATTGTAAAGACTACTTTTAAATCACTAACTTAATGATGATTTTACGAATGTGAATGTTGTAAATAAAGATTAAACAAGAACATAAAGAGCAAGAAGGTAAATTGTGTTTAACATTGGTATTTTACCAATGATGATCGAGTTTCGGTTAATAAACGTAAGAATGTTAATAAGCCGTAATGAAGTATAGTAAGTCGAATTGACATTATTAATGGAATAAATTAACTTAAAACATAGAAGAGAAAGAAGTTGGTTAAAACAATAAAGTTAGATTGTTTAGTAACTAATCTCAGTGTGCTATGTGAATATATCATGTAGATATTGTAACGAGCAAGAATTGTTGAATATTATATTCGAAGACGCTTGAAGGCAAGTTTTCTTAACGCTTGTCTAACCTTCGTGTAAGTCAAGTTTTCTGTGGTTTATGTTCTAAAACACATGAATTATTTTACGAAAGGGTCGATGCCAATTTTAACTCGGCTAGACTATTATTAAGAGTTAGATTGATTTGTTTACAAGTCTTTCGATATAGATGTGACGCCCCCAAAATAGGTATACATCACCCATTTTGAGTTGCCAAATACATGGTCCAGAATACAAGTACAAACTTAAATATACAACATGAGTTGTGAGTTTTAATACAAATATTGTCTTCTAGATAGTATTCAAACTCAAAATAAGTCCTCAATACATTTATTATCACACTATTTCACAGAATATTGAGGACTACTAATGCAAATATTTGGACCGTCACTCCATTCCCCGACTAGTCCCAGCTATATTCTCATTTCTTGAAGAGAACAATGAAAGCAAAGGCTAAGCTCAACTAGCCCAGTAAGAAATATTATGACTAAGATAATGCAGAATAAATTATCGTTAGCCTTCAACAGTGTTAAACTGGTAAAATAGAATAAACATCAAGTTTAACTGCAACGGAACAAACAATCCATTAGAAGAGTCAAGTAGAACATGAAATCTACTATCTTCTATGATTTAAAAAGTTTATCAACAGTTTTATCGCTGAAACTCAGCTTAATAAATAATCCACATCATTGAATCATCCCTGCACTACGGCCAAGAATATTCATTAGTATTACGACCATAAATTATCCATGCACTACAGGCCAAGGATATTCGTGTTTTCACCAATGGTCATGATCATGCCAACAACTGCTCATCAATGCACTACGGGCCAATGATGATTTTTACCACATCATTTGTAACATTACGGTCATGATTATACCGAATAATCCCTGGTCATAATCATACCAAGTCCATCTATGCTCTACGGCCACATATGACTTTCTTCATAATATAAACATGAGGATGATGAGAATGATATAAGAATTCAATTACAAGAAAGCAAAGGATAAATTTTTAAAGATTTATAATTTAATTTATCCAAAATTTAATAATGTCCAAATTGTCAACATGACACTGCATTGTGGAGTAAAATTCAAGAATAATATTATATCAAAAATGATTTGGACCGAAAAGAAAACAATTTTTATCATAAATAGTACCCCGGGTGAATAGTAACTGAGTGAATAGTATCCCGTAAATAGTATTTTAGGAATAGTAACCCCGTGAATAGTACTCCGACATGAAAAAGTTAAAACTTATCAAGAATACTTAGAATAATATTTTTATGAAAAGATATTGGATGAAGTACAAATATCAATGATATTCTACTAATTTCATGGTGTACAGAAGCCAAAACTTTAACAAAATGAGTGTAGAATTTAAAATCTGAAACGAAATAATATTACTTACATACTACAAAGTATGGAAGAAAATATTATTTCATACGAATACTGAACAAAAATAGCATCCCTTACCTTGAAAAGAAGAGTATATCAACTTGTATAGCGGAGATATTTTTGAAGAAAACTTTCATTATTTTCTAAACTTAAAGCTTTCTAAAAGTCGAAAGAAATACGCTCAGTATTATAAAAGAAGAATTCTCTGATTCTGGTGTAATTTTCAATTCTAACTAAGCATCCTATTTATAGGAGAATGGAAAGGATACTATTTGAATTTAAAAAAGCACGGACTGCACAGTAAATATTCGACGAATTCACGGGCGAACGAATTCATCTGAAACTTTTAAAATTTTGATTTTACTATTCATTACTGTGCAATAAAGTATTCTAATAAAACAAAAACTTTAAATAAAATATAATATATTCTATTCATAATCAAACAAAACAAAATTTATAATATATATATATATATATATATATATATATATATATATATATAACATTTGCCTTACGGCAAAGGCAAAGCCTTCATCTCCCTTTTAATTCTCCAGACATTCACCTATATAGCTTTGCCTTTGCCGTAAGGCAAATGTTATATATATATATATATATATATATATATATATATATATATATATATATATATATATATATATATATATATAATACCCTCCCTGATACGTAAACTTCTTCCCCCCCCCCCAATTTCCATTTTTTTTTCACATGTGGGCCCTACATGTGGCCCCCACATTTGGCCCCACCTTTATTATATTAAATAATTTTCTACCTATTATTTTGAAAAATGGGTAAATGGGAGTCCATAAAATAAGCAAAATTTATATCAAATACTTTATAAAAATTTCTCCAATATTTTTAACAACATTTATCATCATTATTATAATTCGCAATATTTAACAACCAGGTCGTTCTTAGAAAAAAGGGGGCTTTCCAATAATGATTTCTCCCTTTTGGCGCGCAATTAGGTGACCAAACCTCTCCTTGACAGAACTTCTAGATATCGTCAATATTGCAAATAATAATATTAATAACTTTGTCGTCTCAATTATTGATTTAATAATATAAAATATTATGCAAATGATACTGTGACAATAATTGAATCAATAATATGAGAGATATGATACAGCAATTACTGTAGCAATAATTGAGTATAACTGAGTGACTTCTCACGAAAGCATCAATAATCAATACCGTGTCCTACTATGCAACCACGCGTATTACTGTACTTTTAACACCGGTTATTTCAATAGTTAACGGTAAAACTTCCGCCGTTATTTCCTAAAAAGATATTTTTGTTGTTTTCTCATTCCGACAATAATTCCGTTGTGGGGTTCACCAATGATTGTGTCGTCGTACGAATATTTCCTGTTAAAACGAATATTCTCCGACTAATCGAATATAATATAACAACTTGCGTACTTTGCAAAATTTATAAATATTACCCACAACTATAACATTATATCAAATTCACTCCTTAATATTCAAAAATGATATTTATAGAAAATTCATCTTTATTCATAGAAGTTGGGGTCTTACAACCTCCCCTTCTTATGAAATTTCACCCTTGAAATTAGGGTACATACCTGGTATGACGAAAAGGTGAGGATACCTTGATCTCATTTCAGATTCTAACTCCCAGGTCATTTCCACAACATCGTGGTTTTTCCACAAAACTTTAACTTGAGGTATAACCTTAGAGCGTAGAATATATTCCTTCTTATCCAAGATTTTAACAGGAACCTCTTTATATGTTAAATCTTCTGCTATTTCGTCCTGTTCTAACTCAATAATGTGGTTCGGGTCTTCCATATATTTACGAAACATGGATATGTAAAAAATAGTATGAACACGAGACATACTTGGCGGTAAAGCGAGTCTATAGGCCACAGTTCCTACTCGGTTAAGGATTTCAAATGGGCCAATGAATCGAGGATTGAGCTTTTCTCTATTTCTAAATCTCGTAACTCCCTTCCATGTAGCAACACGTAACGACACGTCACAGTTTTAAATGATAATTCTATTGTTAATAAATTTTCTGATGTATTCTTGAAGACTTCTTAGCCTACCCTAGAGCGTGAAATCGAATTTTGTATTGATCTCAGTACAAAACCCATTTCTTAAACCCTCAAATATTTCTTCAACTAAAGCGAACGTAACATGCGCCAAAGACGTTGGCTCGAGCTGTTGAAGATTACGATCGTACCATGCAATATCATAGTGAAAGTGCGAACGTGGTAGCTGACGCGTTGAGTAGAAGATTGTATGCGGTTATAAGTGTGAATATACGAATCCACGTGAAGATAACGAATATATGAGTAGAATTGACTTTAATCGATAAAGTTAAAGTCGCTCAAGCTACATACTCAGAGCAGATGAATGAAGAAGGTTCAAGAGGGCGTTATTCTAGAAGTAAGAATCGACGAAGAGAGGAAATCTCAACCCTCGATTTAATTGGCCCATTTGAAATCCTCGATGAAGTAGGAACTTTGGCTTATAGACTCATTTTATCGCCAAGTATGTTGCGTGTTCAGAAAGTTTTTTTTACGTAACGATGTTACGTAAAAATGTGGACGACCCGAACCACATTATTAATTTAGAACCGGACGAGATAACAGAAGATTTAACGTATGAGGAGATACGTGTTAACATCTTAGATAAAAAGGATCATATTCAATGCTCAAAGGTTATACCTGAAGAGTTCGAAGTCAAGGTATCCCCACCTGTTCGGCATACCAGGCACGTACGTAAATTTCGAGGGTGAAATTCCATAAGGAGGGGAGATTGTGAGACCCCAGATTTTATGAATAAATATTTAATTTTCTCGAAATATATTTTTTTAATATTATGGTATGGATTTGAGATAATGTTATAGTTGTGGGTAGTATTTATAAATTTTGCAAAGTATGCAAGTTGTCATATTATATTCGATTGGTCAGAGAATATTCTTTGTGTCGGAGAATATTCGTACGATGGCACAATCATTAGTGGACCCCACAACGGAATTATTGTCGGATTGAGAAAACGATAAAAATATTTTTATGAAAATAACGGCAGAAGTTTTACCGTTAATACTGTTGAACTACTCGGTAGTAAAAGTACAGTAATACTGTAACATTCTAGAAATTTAAATTATAATATTAAATATCTATTGATTTAAATAAGTATTTAATGGATGTGTTTATTATTGAATAAATAATTATTCAATTTGAGTTGATGTGGTTTAGTTAATTATTTGTTAAATAAATAATTAAGGAGCTAAGAAAATTAATTGTTATGAGATTATATACTAATTTAATTTAATAATTAAGTTAGAGAGCTAATAATGATTAAATGAATTATAATATTTATAATTAGAATTTGTAATTAAAATAAAGTGTTAGTTGGTTGAATAAAATTATAATTATAAAAAAAATTATAATTATGTGGTAATGATTTATGTGTTAAAGTAATTTAATAGAGTAGTATTTGAATTGATTAAATTGTTTATTTATTTTAATAGAAGTGTGACAAATAACCTTGTTATAAAGGAGTTATTAAAATAAATTAAAAGTGTTTAATTTAGTTTTGCCAAACAAAGCCTAATGCCTATTAAGTCTTTAATCTAATTGTGTTTTACCAAACAAGGCATAAGGATTAATTGATTATTTTTTAGTGGTTAGCCAAACAAGCCTTATGGCTTTTGATTTTCAAAAACTTACATAACTGATATAAGTTATATCTATATTTATATTATATCATTAATATATATTATTACTATATACGTTATACTATTCTACGTATGTTAGAAGAGAAAAGAAAGACTCGGTAGAAGAAAATGGAGAGAAGAAGAAGAATACAGAGAAAATTTGAGAAAACTCTAGAGAGAAAATGAGTGATTTCTAACAGGTTTTGAGAAATGAATTGGGAAAAAGAAGCTTGATAATCAAAAGGATAGCCATTATCTTCTTAAATCAAAGGTAGGATATTAATCCTCTTATTTTATTTTAAAGTTTAGTTTTTTTATTCCAAAAAGTTCTCTGTAAAATAATTGTAAAAGATGAATTGTGGATATATATATATATATATATATATATATATATATATATATATATATATATATATATATATATATATATATATATAGCTTTGTATGATATTAAGTGTATTTGTAACTGTAATTGTTATATTAGTACATGAATGTATATATGAGAAGTATGCTAGCAGTCACAAAGAAAGAAGAATTGGTTTTGCAGTAAACATTCACGTATGAACGTGGTTTGTAGAAATATCAAAATTAGTATATGTTAATTGTGAAATTGAATTGCGAATGGTTAATTGGGTATAAACTACAGAGAATCGTAGTTTGAAGTAATTAAAATCAAATTGGTATAACAGTGTATAAACATCAGTTATGGAGTTTGGTTTTTAAAATAATGCTTTCAATGATTTAAGATTTCTAGAATCATGGTTTAGTCGTTGGTAATTAGTATATACATGTTGGGTAATGTGTATATGTGTAATTAGCTTAGGTTATACATGTTAATTGGGGTTAATTGGTGTTAAAAATAAAGACAGTAGCTTTGTTATGTTTTTCGTGGTTGGGTTCTGCAAGTTTCGGCGCCCCAGCGCCAAAATTTGAGCCCCAGCGCCAAAAATCGCGCCCCGGCGCCAAAATTCGTGCCCCAGCGCCAGAAGTTGGCGCCCCAGCGCTGAAATTCGCGCCCCAGTGCCAATCGCGCGCCCCAGCGCCACTAGTTGGCTTAGTCCTCGCGCCACAGCGCGGGGACAGAAGTCTGACTTGGACAGTTTTGACTTTCTGTAGTAAAATGGCCATAACTTCCTCATACGAACTCCGATTGAGGTGCTTCAAGATGATCCGGAACGAGGACGAGTAGACCTACAACTTTTGTTCTTTAAGTTTTTCAATTTAAGGTCATTAGAATGGATCAAAATGATCATCTTTAGGACTGTTGTGTTTTTGGAGGCAATCAGAGGGTGTCGGGCATGCACATATGCATGTGTAGTGCTCCAGACCGTAAAAGATGATGTCCTAAGTTATAAAACATGAATATTAGTAAATATAATGATGCTTAATATTAATAAATAATATATTAGATAAGTTATAGAAGCATAGTAAGCATACACAAGAGAGGCAAATCGGACGTGTGACGATTGAACGTCGAAACGCCGTGCCAAGTGTTAATGAACTTAAAAAGTGTTTCAATTCCATTGAAATTGATATTATAAGATATGGAATGGGTTTAATATAAAACCAATAAGTAGTCCTAGCAAGACTTAAGCACTTGAACTTCGAGTTTGACTAAGAAGAAATATAGTGAGTCATAAGTCGAAAAGTTAACACAATCTAATTGACCATTGTGTATTTATTAATAGGAAAGATTATGAGATGTGGAGTAGAGTTTACATTACAATTGCTATGTGTTGTTATGTGACTAATAGTTGATGTGTATGATTATATAATTGTGTAGGGCACGTGAAGTGCAGATAACTGTAAGTTGTTAAGCTATTATTGGTAAACAACAATCAAGGCAAGTCTTTCGGTTCCTATTTTTACGTGGACTTGATGAACTATTTTAAATTGCATGATATGTTATGCATGTTGAAATCATGAAAAGTTAAAGTCAATATATGACTACATTGTTTTGGCTAAGTAATGATGAATGAGTAAAGAACTCAATCTTTATATTTGCTATGTGAATTAAAAGCATGTATGCCATGTTATTTTAATGAGATGTATATCGAGCATGTTATTATGTGCTATGTGATGCATAAAAACTGTTTGACTTTGCTGGGCTGTCGAGCTCAGTCTTGCAAATAACCACTTTTGCAGGTCAAGATTTTAAGGGAAAGATACGTACTATGTGAGTTATAGAGATCTATATTCACGAAGATTACTTATGTTTTATGAGAAATGTATTTCATATTTTGAACGTAACATGCTATTGAATTGTAAGTTGAGCTATCCAATGTATATGGATATTTAGTTATGATGTAAGACTTTGTATAGTCATTTTGTTATAACGATTCATGATATAAGATTGAATCAAAGAGAAGTAATGTAATGGTTGCGATTCAGGGCAAGAAAGAAGGAAATGTATAAAAGTTTTAAATATTCCGCAATTTTATTAAGTTTAACATCGAATAATGATGTATTATTTAGAGGTTGAATGTATGGTTAACGACCGAAGTCGGGATTTAAATTGTATAGATTTTGGGGTCGTTACAGTTGGTATCAAAGCTGTAGGTTATAAACCTTAGGTAGAAGTACCGTAGGCTATAACCTTAGAGAAGAGAGGTGAAGATAATGAAAGAATAAGCTCAAATAGAGTTTGAACAATATGGGATTAAAACTTGCGTGAAGGGATTCAAAGAAGAATCTCGTAGAGTTATCAGGAATATGAATGTGGGGTTACCCAACTCTAATAATAAGGATGTAAGGTGATAATAAATAGACAATGTTTATAAAAAGAGAGTGATAAAGAAGTTATAAATAGAGAGTTATGTCTAAGTGTGGTACAATTGTACTCTTTAATAGTTGATGTATGGTATCTGGGCTAAATGATTCCTTCATGGAGCGGAGGTATATACGAACTAGCAACTCGGAACCTAGTTTGTTGGTTGTTTGTGGGAAACCACTCAGCGTACCATATTGAAACTGTTAGAGACTCGATGTGTACCAAGTGTAGAAATGGATACGTATGATGAGAGCTTAGAACTTGAATGAAATTTTGATCGATGTAAATGAAGTTAGAAATTCTTAAAGGAAGAATTGTTATATAAACAAGAAGATTCAAAGAAGAATCTTGAAGAGATATAAAGATAAGAAATGGGAGTTTCCTAACTCCAAAAGCCAGAATAACGAATAATGTCGTAAATGATGAAAAAGAGTAAGAATGAGGATCGCAAAACAAAACGATCACGAGTTAACAAAAGAATTTTAAGAGAGATGATTATAGAATAAGGTCACGACGTGATCTGTTTAAGTTATAAAAGAAAGATGGTCTGTAATGTTTGAATGATTATAGCTTAATGTTATGAAGATGGTGTACAATGAAATAGTACGAGATAACTCACGAGGAGTTATAGATGATGTGATACGAGGAATTTGTATCGAGCAAAGAGCAAGTTAAAAGAAAGATAGAGTTAGGTGGGATTTTAATTGAGAACTCATGTGATGGCTGAGTTGTACAAACCTTTGTATGGGCGAGGGTTTTGTTCTTGCACTCAGTTTATCACAATGATAATCATTGGAATGTTTGTGTCGCGCTATTTGCTATATGCATGTTGAGAAGGTGATTCTTTTCTCATGTGTATAACAGATAGGTAGAGTATAGTTAGAGAATATTATAAGGTTAAGTGCGAGTTCTTAAAACTCATACTTATGGTAGGTTCGTGACTCATAATTATATGGTATGTTTTTGAACCCCTCAGCGAATGGACGCCTATGGTCTAACTAGGATAAGTTCTTAAACTCATATGATTGTGGAAAGTTCCTGAACTCATAACGTGTGGTAAGTTTGACGAACTGGGTATAGATAAGTATAAATGGAGTATTGAGGATGATAGGAATAGATAGACCTATTAAGCAATGGATTATTATAGAAAGTGAAGTTGATGGTGGAAGCATAGGTAATCTAAATCTACTAGCTATGCTAGACTTTCGAAATTTATTGACTTCGTGCTGGTGTTTACACTTTTATTTTCTTGAAAAACATTGGATCAAATGATGGAACCAATGAGTTTTAACAACAATACTATTATTCGTGTGTCTATGCTAATTACTTCGGCTAGACAAAAATGATTTGCAATATATCAAAATATATTTTATATCATTCATGCATCATGTAACCTGGTGCAAAGATGATAAAAACGATGGAGTCATCAATGCAGTATTACCTAGTGTTGGATGTGATCTAAGGATCGTCAGCCCACTATGGTATGATGTAGTATGATAAAGTCATCAAATGACGGAATCCTCAACGGACTGTAAATACAGTGCGGTATCATGACGTCATAAAAAGATTTTTGAGATTTCTTTAAGATATGAGAATACATATGTATGTATGTATATGTATGTTTCGGTTAATGTTCGAGTTATTATAGAGGTCTGTGCTATTTGATTCAGCTAGACAAATATTGAAAGATGTTCATGAAATTCAAGAGTTTCTTGAGAGGTTATGCCAAACCAAATTATTTTGGTGCGGATTCAGATGTTAAAAAGCTGAGATGAACAACCCTTTTATAGGGGATTACGCGGAGGCGTTGAGATGTTTGTGCACAATACATTGTACGAAGGGCTGATCACCCTAAGTACGAGAAGTCCCTATAGTCTTATGACTGTTAAAGTTTAAGTTGAAAGATTACTTATAACTATGGGCATATGCATAGCGTTTAAATGTTTGTGCACAATACATTGTACGAAGGGCTTAACACCCAAAGTACGGGGGTCCTTATAGTCTTATGACTGTTAAAGTTGAAGTTGAAAGATTACTTGCAACTGTGGACATAGTTCGTGGTCTTATGACCCTCAGCATGATTTGGAATCTTTTAAATTCCTGAGTTATTCATACTACTTCCCAATTATTGAACAATTGTGGAAGATTCTTGTTATTCTGTAAGATGGAAGTGAAAAAAGAAAGTATTCCTTAGAAACAAGCGAGTCGTAGAATACGACACTGAATGATGAATATGTTGAATAAGTGAGAAAAGAGATTTTGAATTGAGAAATAGATGAGTTATCAAAGAATAATGTAAAACTTTTAATAGAAAAGTTAATAATTGTAGAAAGATCTTTGTGGAAAGAAAGTGGTTATAGAAACCAATGAATGAATGAAGTAGTGATGTAAAATCTACTTCAATAGAGTGAGTAAATAAAAATTAATAAATAAAATTTCGAGGACGAAATTCTTAGAAGAAAGGGTGAATGTAATAACCCGAGTGTTTATGATAGCGATTCCCGAGTGTTTATGATAACGATCCTTAGAAAAGGAAATGAATGGGTTAAAAGATATATATTACTCAAAATATAATTGAGTTCAAATGAAAGTTATGAAATGAAACCTAGAATTTGTTAGGTAATGAATATAGTAGGAAATATAAAATCTATATTTAGATAAAATGATGAAATATTTCTCTGGGTTATTTGTTTAATTTCTGTCTTCGATTCTGGGGACAGAATCTTTATAAGTAGGAAAGAATGTAACGAATGTATTGTTTGAGTTGTGATTCTGAGGATAGAATCCTTGTAAAGAGGGAATGATGTAACATTCTAGAATTTTAAATTATAATATTAAATATCTATTGATTTAAATAAGTATTTAATAGATATGTTTATTATTGAATAAATAATTATTCAATTTGAGTTGATGTGGTTTAGTTAATTATTTGTTGAATAAATAATTAAGGAGCTAAGAAAATTAATTGTTATGAGATTATATACTAATTTAATTTAATAATTAAGTTAGAGAGCTAATAATGATTAAATGAATTATAATATTTATAATTAGAATTTGTAATTAAAATAAAGTGTTAGTTGGTTGAAAAAAATTATAATTATAAAGAAAATTATAATTATGTGGTAATGATTTATGTGTTAAAGTAATTTAATAGAGTAGTATTTGAATTGATTAAATTGTTTATTTATTTTAATAGAAGTGTGACAAATAACCTTGTTATAAAGGAGTTATTAAAATAAATTAAAAGTGTTTAATTTAGTTTTGCCAAACAAAGCCTAATGCCTATTAAGTCTTTAATCTAATTATGTTTTACCAAACAAGGCATAAGGATTAATTGATTATTTTTTTAGTGGTTAGCCAAACAAGCCTTATGGCTTTTGATTTTCAAAAACTTACATAACTGATATAAGTTATATCTATATTTATATTATATCATTAATATATATTATTACTATATACGTTATACTATTCTACGTATGTTAGAAGAGAAAAGAAAGACTCAGTAGAAGAAAATGGAGAGAAGAAGAAGAATACAGAGAAAATTTGAGAAAACTCTAGAGAGAAAGTGAGTGATTTCTAACAGGTTTGAGAAAGGAATTGGGAAAAAGAAGCTTGATAATCAAAAGGATAGCCATTATCTTCTTAAATCAAAGGTAGGATATTAATCCTCTTATTTTATTTTAAAGTTTAGTTTTCTTATTCCAAAAAGTTCTCTGTAAAATAATTGTAAAAGATGAATTGTGGATATATATATATATATATATATATATATATATATATATATATATATATATATATATAGCTTTGTATGATATTAAGTGTATTTGTAACTGTAATTGTTATATTAGCACATGAATGTATATATGAGAAGTATGCTAGCAGTCACAAAGAAAGAAGAATTGGTTTTGCAGTAAACATTCACGTATGAACGTGGTTTGTAGAAATATCAAAATTAGTATATGTTAATTATGAAATTGAATTGCGAATGGTTAATTGGGTATAAACCACAGAGAATCGTAGTTTGAAGCAATTAAAATTAAATTGGTATAACAGTGTATAAACATCAGTTATGGAGTTTGGTTTTTAAAATAATGCTTTCAATGATTTAAGATTTCTATAATCATGGTTTAGTCGTTGGTAATTAGTATATACATGTTGGGTAATGTGTATATCTGTAATTAGCTTAGGTTATACATTTTAATTGGGGTTAAAAATAAAGACAGTAGCTTTGTTATGTTTTTCGTGGTTGGGTTCTGCAAGTTTCGGCGCCCCAGCGCCAAAATTTGAGCCCCAGCGCCAAAAATCGCGCCCCGGTGCAAAAATTCGCACCCCAGCGCTGAAATTTGTGCCGGAGCGCCAATCGCGCGCCCCAGCGCCACTAGTTGGCTTAGTCCTCGCGCCCCAGCGCGGGGACAGAAGTCTGACTTGGATAGTTTTGATCTCCTGTAGTAAAATAACCATAACTTCCTCATACGAACTCCGATTGAGGTGATTCAAGATGATCCGGAACGAGGACGAGTATACCTACAACTTTCGTTCTTTAAGGTTTTCAATTTGAGGTCACTAGGATAGGTAAAAATGGTCATCTTTAGGACTGTTATGTTTTTGGAGGCAATCGGAGGGTGTCGGGCATGCACATATGCATGTGTAGTGCTCCAGACCGTAAAAGATGATGTCCTAAGTTATAAAACATGAATCTTAGTAAATATAATGATGCTTAACATTAATAAATAATGCATTAGATAAGTTATAGAAGCATAGTAAGCATACACAAGAGAGGCAAATCGGATGTGTGACGATTGAACGTCGAAACACAGTGCCAAGTGTTAATGAACTTAAAAAGTGTTTCAATTCCATTGAAAATGATATTATAAGATATGGAATGGGTTTAATATAAAACCAATAAGTAGTCCTAGCAAGACTTAAGCACTTGAACTTCGAGTTTGACTAAGAAGAAATATAGTGAGTCATAAGTCGAAAAGTTAACACAATCTAATTGACCATTGTGTATTTATTAATAGGAAAGATTATGAGATGTGGAGTAGAGTTTACATTACAATTGCTATGTGTTGTTATGTGACTAATAGTTGATGTGTATGATTATATAATTGTGTAGGGCACGTGAAGTGCAGATAACTATAAGCTGTTAAGCTATTATTGGTAAACAACGATCAAGGCAAGTCTTTCGGTTCCTATTTTTACGTGGAATTGATGAACTGTTTTAAATTGCATGATATGTTATGCATGTTGAAATCATGAAATGTTAAAGTCAATATATGACTGCATTGTTTTGGCTAAGTAATGATGAATGAGTAAGGAACTCAAGCTTTATATTTGCTATATGAATTAAAAGCATGTATGCCATGTTATTTTAATGAGATGTATATCGAGCATGTTATTATGTGCTATGTGATGCATGAAAAATGTTTGACTTTGCTGGGCTGTCGAGCTCACTCTTGCAAATAACCACTTTTGCAGGTCAAGATTTTAAGGTAAAGATACGTGCTATGTGAGTTATAGAGATCTATATTCACGAAGATTACTTATGTTTTATGAGAAATGTATTTCATATTTTGAACGTAACATGTTGTTGAATTGTAAGTTGAGCTATCCAATGTATATAGATATTTAGTTATGATGTAAGACTTTGTATAGTCATTTTGTTGTAACGATTCATGATATAAGATTGAATCAAAGAGATGTAATGTAATGGTTGCGATTCAGGGCAAGAACGAAGGAAATGTATAAAAGTTTTAAATATTCCGCAATTTTATTAAGTTTAACATCGAATAATGATGTATTATTTAGAGGTTGAATGTATGGTTAACGACCGAAGTCGGGATTTAAATTGTATAGATTTTGGGGTCGTTACAAATACGCGTGGTTGCATAGTAGCACACGGTATTGATTATTGATGTTTATGTGAGAAGTTACTCAGTTTTACTTATTTTATAGACTCCCATTTAACTATTTTTCAAAATAATTTGTAGAATTTATTTAAAGGTGGGGCCCACATGTGGGGCCCATATGTGTTGAAAAACTGATTTTGGAAATGGGGGTGGGAAAGAGTTACGTAGGGGAAGGAGTTTATATATATAAGATTGTGATGTGTGTGTATATATATAATATTATATGTGTGAGTGGAGAGTGGTGGAAGAAAAGGAAGAGTGAAAGTGATGTGTGTGAGTGGAAAATGGTGGAAAAGTAATTATATGAAAGTGATGGGTGTAAGATGTGGTTGTGTGTGATAGTAATGTGTAAGAGTGTAGTGAATTTGATTATTGGGTGGGTGGGGGATTGATGTTGGTTATGGGGGAGAAAAATTAAGTGGTGTATATATAATATTGTTATATATAAGTTGAAAACATGTGCTTATATATATGTATTATATTTTAATTTTTGTTGAAATCTTATTGGTTAGTTGTTAGTTGATTGAAGAAATAATGCTGCAAAATAATTTCGTTCATGAACAGTGCACTTCCATTCTCCTATAAATAGAAGCTCATTCCTTCATTATTTCTTACAAATTCATTGAAACTCTAGAGAGAGAAAATTATAGAGAGAAAGAAGAAAAGTATTCTGCTACTTCCCTACTCTTATATCCAGTTTCTTTTACGGTAAGGGATATTATTTGTTGTACCCGTAAGGGGTAGTATTTCTTTTGTATTCATGAAGAGAACTTCTGTTATTCCATTCTTTATTATTCTATTGGAATAACCTGTATACGCGGACTACCCTATACATGGTGAAATTCTTCTAATATTCCGTTCTTTATTATTCTGTCGGAATATCCTGTCTGTCCGTTTACGCTGGACCTGGTTCCATTATTTATTATTCTGTCGGAATATCCTATCTGTGCGTTTACGCCGGACCTGGTTCCATCTTTATTATTATTTTGTTGGAATATCCTGTCTGTGCGTTTTACGTCGGACCTGGTTCCGTCTTTATTATTATTCAGTTGGAACATCCTGTCTGTGTGTTTTACACCGGACCTGGTTCCGTCTTTATTATTATTCTGTTGGAACATCCTGTCTGTGTGTTTTATACCGGACCTAGTTCCGTCTATATTATTATTCTGTTGGAATATTCTGTCTGTGTGTTTTATGCCGGACCTAGTTCTATTATTTATTATTCTATTGGAATAACCTGTCTGTGCGGTCTATCGCATGCATAGAGATTTCTTTTGTTATTCCATTCTTTATTATACTCAGTTGGTTAATGTTTTGACTTCTATACTCCATGAAAGTAGTGGAATATCCTTGATATTTGTATTTCATCCAGTATCTTTTCATGAAAATATTCTTCTAAGCATTCTTGAATTTTACTCCACAAAGCAGTATCATGTTGACAATTTGGACGTTATTGGTTTCTGGATAAATTAATTCTTGAACTTGTTTTATTGATTATTATGCCATTGTCATCATTCTCATGTTTATATTATATTGAAAGTCATCTGTGGCATGTAGTGCATAGATGGACTTGGTATGATTATGACCAGGGATTATTCGGTGTAATCATGACCGTAATGTTACAAATGATGTGGATAAAGTCATCTGTGGCCTGTAGTGCATAGATGGACTTGGTATGATTATGACCAGGGATTATTCGGTGTATTCATGACCGTAATATAATGAATGATGTAGTAAAAATCCTCATTTGCCGTAGTGCATTGATTGACAGTTTTTGGTATGATTATGGCTATGGATTCTCTTTGGTCGTAGTGCAAATATAAATTGTTTTATGGCATGATCAGTACCGTTGATGAAAACATGATTATCTTTAGCCGTAGTGCATGGATAATTCGTGGTCGTGATACTAAAGAATATCATTGGTCGTAGTGCAGGGGTGATTCGATGATGTGGATTATTTATTAAGCTGAGTCTCAGCGATAACAGTGATGAAAACTTTTTAAATCATAAAAGATAGTAGATTTTATTTTCTACTTGACTCTTTTAATGGATTGCTTGTTCCGCTGCAGTTAAACTTGATGTCTATTGTATTTTATCAATTTAACATTGTTGAAGACTAATGATAATTTATTCTGCATTATCTTAGTCATAATATTTCTTACTGGGCTAGTTGAGCTCACCCTTTCTTTTACTGTTCTCTTCAGGAAATGAGAACGTAGCTGGGACTAGTCGGGGAATAGAGTGATGGTCCTAGATGATAGCATTATTAGTCCTCACTATTCTATATAATAGTGTGATAATAATTGTAATGATGACTCCTTTTGAGTATGGATACTCTCTAGAAGAAAATATTTGTACTCAAACTCACAGTTTATGTTCTGTCGTATTGTACACGACAGTTGTATTATTAAGTTGTATTTGAATTTTGTACCATGTAAGTGGCGACTCAAGATGGGTGACGTATACCTAATTTTGGGGGCGTCACAGTTGGTATCAGAGCTTAGGGATATGATCCCTGGCTAAGATGTGAGAGTAGAACTAGGAGGGGAGAGACGGGGAATTCCTTCGCTAGTATGACCTACCTAAGTTTATTTGGTATTTAATTGGTCGGTCAGAATATAGGAATAATATGTTATATGTCGATTAACCTTTGTTTTGTGGCAGTATTTACAAATGGCATCCGAAAATATTGAAATAAGCAATGAAGCACATGAGAACGTGGAGACACCTCTAATCACCAACCAGGTTAATGTGATTATTGATATCCATGTGGTGATTGAGGAATTAAAAGTTGCACTCAAGCTAGTCGCAAAGGTAGCAACTGAGAGTGAGGAAGAAGATGAGCCTGAGGAGGATTTATTAGAAGAACTTATTGATCAAAATGTAGAATTGCAAAATCGTATTCATGAGTTAGAAGAGCAGGCTAAAGAACGAAAGGCGGTCGTGGAGCAAAGGAATGTAACAATTCAAAATTGTATTACCCGACGTGCGATAGCTGAACAAGAGCACTCTTTGGCAGAGTATACGATACTAAAGCTGGAATCTGAGAATTCAAATGTCAAGGAGCAGCTGAAAGAAGAAACAACTGAATAAGTGAGAATGAAAGATGCATGGGTAAAAGTCACACGACGCGTTGATATTGTGGAAAGAGAAGTTTGATCCAAGAAAGCAAAAATAGATGATATTTATTTCTCTTTTTCGATAGCAATTGGGAGAACCCAACATCGAGTTTTGAATTACCCTAACGAGGAATCGAACGAAGTTATCATGGGTTAGTTAATTATAAGTTATTGCGAAGTCTATATCTTATTAGATACCGATTCTACCCATTCTTTTATTTCTCTTGCTTGCGCTCAACGGTTAAATTTGACTTCGGAGAAATTAGACTTTGACTTATTGGTTGAAACTTCGATAGTAGAAACCTTCGTTACCTCCACTGTTTATAAATCTTGTTTGATTCAAATCGACACTTTCACGTTACCTGTCGATCTTATCTCTTTGAAAATACTTGCCTTTGATGTGATTTTTTTTGAAAATGATTGGTTAACTACTCATCATGCTTTTCGTAAGGTTGTTAGCTTTCATACTCCTAACCAACCTGTTATGCGAATTCAAGCAACCAAACCACTAAAGTTAATCATTGTCATATCAAGCCATAAGTAAAGAGCCCCGGTCCTTTCGTTGTTGACCTCCTTATGTAGAATGCACCAAAGCCAGACTTTCTGTAGGCGACGACGTGAATGAAGATGGCAAATTGATAGGTATCAACGTGACGTATTATCCAAGTCTTGGATGAGAGTCACAGTTTTAAATGATAATTCTATTGTTAATAAATTTCCTGATGTATTCTTGAAGACTTCTTAGCCTACCCTAGAGCGTGAAATTGAATTTTGTATTGACCCCAGTACAAAACCCATTTCTTAAACCCTCAAATATTTCTTCAACTAAAGCGAACGTAACATGCGCCAAAGACGTTGGCTCGAGCTGTTGAAGATTACGATCGTACCATGCAATATCATCGTGGAAGTGCGAACGTGGTAGCTGACGCGTTGAGTAGAAGATTGTATGCAGTTACAAGTGTGAATATACGAATCTACGTGAAGATAACGAATATACGAGTAGAATCGACTTTAATCGATAAAGTTAATGCCGCTCAAGCTACATACTCAGAGCAGATGAATGAAGAAGGTTCAAGAGGACGTTATTCTAGAAGTAAGAATCGACGAAGAGAGGAAATCTCAACCCTCGATTTAATTGGCCCATTTGAAATCCTCGATGAAGTAGGAACTGTGGCTTATAGACTCGTTTTACCGCCAAGTATGTTGCGTGTTCATAACGTTTTTTTTACGTATCGATGTTACGTAAAAATGTGGACGACCCGAACCACATTATTAATTTAGAACCGGATGAGATAACAGAAGATTTAACGTATGAGAAGATACGTGTTAACATCTTGGATAAGAATGATCATATTCAACGCTCAAAGGTTATACCTGAAGAGTTCGAAGTCAAGGTATCCTCACCTGTTCGGCATACCAGGCACGTATGTAAATTTCGAGGGCGAAATTCCATAAGGAGGGGAGATTGTGAGACCCCAGATTTTATGAATAAATATTTAATTTTCTCGAAATATTTTTTTTTAATATTATGGTGTGGATTGGAGATAATGTTATAGTTGTGGGTAGTATTTATAAATTTTGCAAAATATGCAAATTGTCATATTATATTCGATTGGTCAGGGAATATTCTTTGTGTCAGGGAATATTCGTACGATGGCACAATCATTGGTAGACCCCACAACGGAATTATTATCAGATTGAGAAAACGACAAAAATATTTTTATGAAAATAACGGCGAAAGTTTTACCGTTAATACTGTTGAACTACTCGGTAGTAAAAGTAGAGTAATACGCGTGGTTGCATAGTAGCACACGGTATTGATTATTGATGTTTATGTGAGAAGTTACTCAGTTTTACTTATTTTATAGACTCCCATTTACCTATTTTTCAAAATAATCGGTAGAATTTATTTAAAGGTGGGGTCCACATGTGGGGCCAATATGTGTTGAAAAACTAATTTTGGAAATGGGGGTGGGAAAGAGTTACGTAGGGGAAGGAGTTTATATATATAAGATTATGATGTGTGTGTATATATATAATATTATATATGTGAGTGGAGAGTTGTGGAAGAAAAGGAAGAGTGAAAGTGATGTGTGTGAGTGGAAAATGGTGGAAAAGTAATTATATGAAAGTGATGGGTGTAAGATGTGTTTGTGTGTGATAGTAATGTGTAAGAGTGTAGTGAATTTGATTATTGGGTGGGTGGGGGATTGATGTTGGTTATGGGGGAGAAAAATTAAGTGGTGTATATATAATATTGTTATATATAAGTTGAAAACATGTGCTTATATATATGTATTATATTTTAATTTTTGTTGAAATCTTATTGGTTAGTTGTTAGTTGATTGAAGAAATAATGCTGCAAAATAATTTCGTTCATGAACAGTGCACTTCCATTCTCCTATAAATAGAAGCTCATTCCTTCATTATTTCTTACAAATTCATTGAAACTCTAGAGAGAGAAAATTATAGAGAGAAAGAAGAAAAGTATTCTGCTACTTCCCTACTCTTACATTCAGTTTCTTTTACGGTAAGGGATATTATTTGTTGTACCCGTAAGGGGTAGTATTTTTTTTGTATTCATGAAGAGAACTTCTGTTATTCCATTCTTTATTATTCTGTTGGAATAACCTGTATACGCGGACTACCCTATACATGGTGAAATTCTTCTAATATTCCGTTCTTTATTATTCTGTCGGAATATCCTGTCTGTCCGTTTACGCCGGACCTGGTTCCATCTTTATTATTATTCTGTTGGAATATCCTGTATGTGCGTTTTGCGCTGGACCTGGTTCCGTCTTTATTATTATTCTGTTGGAACATCCTGTCTGTGTGTTTTACACTGGACCTGGTTCCGTCTTTATTATTATTCAGTTGGAACATCCTGTCTGTGTGTTTTACACCGGACCTAGTTCCGTCATTATTATTCTGTTGGAATATCCTGTCTGTGTGTTTTACGCCGGACCTGGTTCCATTATTTATTATTCTGTTGGAATAACCTGTCTGTGCGGTCTATCGCATGCATGGTGGTTTCTTTTGTTATTCCATTCTTTATTATACTCAGTTGGTTAATGTTTTGACTTCTATACTCCATGAAAGTAGTGGAATATCCTTTATATTTGTAGTTCATCCAGTATCTTTTCATGAAAATATTCTTCTAAGCATTCTTGAATTTTACTCCACAAAGCAGTATCATGTTGACAATTTGGACGTTATTGGTTTCTAGATAAATTAATTCTTGAACTTGTTTTATTGATTATTATGTCATTGTCATCATCCTCATGTTTATATTATGTTGAAAGTCATCTGTGGCCTGTAGTGCATAGATGGACTTGGTATGATTATGACCAGGGATTATTCGGTGTAATCATGATCGTAATGTTACAAATGATGTGGATAAAGTCATCTTTGGCCTATAGTGCATAGATGGACTTGGTATGATTATGACCAGGGATTATTCGGTGTAATCATGACCGTAATGTAATGAATGATGTGGTAAAAATCCTCATTTGCCGTAGTGCATTGATGGACAGTTTTTGGTATGATTATGGCTATGGATTCTCTTTGGTCGTAGTGCAAAGATAAATTGTTTTATGGCATGATCAGTACCGTTGATGAAAACATGATTATCTTTAGCCGTAGTGCATGGATAATTCATGGTCGTGATACTAAAGAATATCCTTGGCCGTAGTGCAGGGGTGATTCGATGATGTGGATTATTTATTAAGCTGAGTCTCAGCGATAACAGTGATGAAAACTTTTTAAATCATAAAAGATAGTAGATTTTATTTTCTACTTGACTCTTTTAATGGATTGCTTGTTCCGCTGCAGTTAAACTTGATGTCTATTGTATTTTATCAGTTTAACATTGTTGAAGACTAATGATAATTTATTCTGCATTATCTTAGTCGTAATATTTCTTACTGGGCTAGTTGAGCTCACCCTTTCTTTCACTGTTCTCTTCAGGAAATGAGAACGTAGCTGGGACTAGTCGGGGAACAGAGTGATGGTCCTAGAGGATAGCATTAGTAGTCCTCACTATTCTATATAATAGTGTGATAATAATTGTAATGAGGACTCCTTTTGAGTATGGATACTCTCTAGAAGAAAATATTTGTATTCAAACTCACAGTTTATGTTCTGTCGTATTGTACACGATAGTTGTATTATTAAGTTGTAGTTGAATTTTATACCATGTAAGTGGCGACCCAAGATGGGTGACGTATACCTAATTTTGGGGGCGTCACATGTTCTCCAACATTGAATTCCACGTCCTTCCGATGAATATCAGCATAACTCTTTTGTTGATCTTGTGAGGTTTTTATACGTTGTTGGAGCATTTAAATCTTCTCTGTAGTCATACATACCAATTTCGGTCCCAATAATGTTGCTTCACCCACCTCATCCCAAAATACTGGAGAACGACACTTTCTTCCATACAACGCCTCAAATGGAGCCATGCCGATACTTGCTTGATAACTGTTGTTGTAGGAAAACTCCACGAATGGTAAGAACGTGTCCCAACTTTCTTTGAAGTCAAGGACACAGAGTCTTAATAGATCCTCAAGAATTTGAATAGTCCTCTCCGACTACCCGTCCGTTTGAGGATGATACGTCGAACTAAATCGTAAATCCGTGCCCATAGCTTTTTGCAAACTAACCCAAAATCATGAAGTGAATCTTGGGTCTAAATCAGAAACTATGGATACTGGCATACCATGCAATCTTACAATCTCGTTTATGTACATACGAGCAAGACGTTCAAGTGTATGAGTTTCTCGTATAGGTAAGAAATGAGCAGACTTGGTCAATCTATCAACAATGACCCAAATTGCATCTATGCCTTGAGAAACCTTAGGAAGACCAGTAACGAGATCCATGGTAATGTGATCCCACTTTCATTCTAGAATTTCAAGTGGTTGCAATGGACCTTTTGGCACTTGATTCTCTACCTTGACTCGTTGACAAGTTAGACACCTTGAGATAAACTATGCGATCTCTCTCTTCATATTGCTCCACCAAAATATATGTCAAAGATCACGATACATTTTGGTACTCCCAGGATTGATTGCAAACGGTATGTTGTGCGCCTCCATCATAATTTTATACTTCAGGTCAGAATCGTTAGGAACACAAAGTCTAGAGTTGACTCGTAGTGTTCCTTCTTCATCGATTCTTGCTTCCGGGATAACACCTTCTTGCACTTTCTTTCTCATACGCATCAGCTCCAAGTCTTTAACTTGAGCAACTTTAACTTTATCGATTAAAGTCAGTTCAACTCGTATATATTGCCATCATCATGTGAGTCCCTGGAGTCTTTAACACTATCTCCATCCTTTGCAAGTCATATAAAATTGGCCCCTGCGTTGACAATATCGCACTCATACCCGCATATGATCTTCTACTCAATGCGTCAGCTACCACGTTCACTTTTTCAGGATGGTATTGAATAGTATGATCATAATCTTTCAAAAGTTTGAGTCAACGTCGATGCCGCATGTTGAATTCCTTTTAAGTGTAGAAATATTTGAGGCTTTTATTGTAACAACCCAGAGAATTCGGATTTTCCAGAATTTAGGTTTAAAAAATTAGTTATTAAGAAAATGAATTTTTATTAATACTATTCTGTGATATGTGTTTATTAATCGTTTTATAACCTAGGATGATTATAATATGGGAGGATTCTGGCTACGAGCTAGACTGAACGAGTAAGGGTTAGGCATTATTCACCCGATGAAACCCTAAGGGTTAGGATTTGAATAACATAAGCCTTTTTGAGAGTTCGGTATGTCAAAATGACATTCCATCGAAAGATTTGACGATACTATATCGTGAAAAGTTAAGTAAGTCGATAAAAGTTTTTCTCGAAAAACGTGCAGATATCGGACGAAATAAAAATGACAAAAAGTATTGCTATGTACTTTTCATTCATTTAGCTACGTTGGGGTAAAACGTGAAGGAAAACGCTTAATGTCGAAAAGTGTTTTTCAGTTTTTCAGAAATTCGAAGAATACGTAAAAGTTAATCGGTAAAGGAAAGACGAAATATCCAAAAATATTTGGATTCTGAGAATTTTAGTTTTTGAAACTGTCGAACGAAACCCGAAAGACGAACCCACGAAACTTACCGGCTAAGTTTTGTGAATAGTAAGGAGGTGGAGTAAGGAGTAAGTAAACTTAAGGGCTAAGTAAACTTAAAGGCTAAGAAGACTTAAGGGCTAAGTAAACTTAAGGGCTAAGAAGACTTAATGGTTAAGTAAGTGTGGAGGCTAAGTAAACTAGGTGGCTAAGCCTTGAATAGTAAGGAGGTTAAGGGGGGCGAAATGACCCTAGCCTTGGAAATTCTTTAAATAGGAAGCTAACTTTCATTATTTTGGGATTTTGAAAATCCTACACTTTGAAAGATATAGAGAGAGAGAGAGAGAGTTCAGACGGGAGAAGAAGAGGAAGAGGAAGAGGAAGAGGAAAAGCTTGCTCATGAGCAACCTTTGTCCGACGGAAGGAGATTAAAGAAGAAAGGTAATCCGAAACATAGCTTCTAATAAATTTTCTTTAAGTTTTCTACGTTAAACGCATAACTTAATGAGAATAAGAAGTAAATAATGTTGGAATGATTTCATATGGTTGAAATCATGAGAAAACAAAGAAATAAGAATTAGAAATTTAGTTTATAAATTTCTTAAGGAAGTATAAGATTCGTAAGGATTTTGAGCGATCTGAATGAATCCTATGATCGATTAGGTGAAATAAATAAGGAATGGTGTTCTATAACATCAAATTTCAAGAAAAAGTGAAATCTTAATCTAAAATATCGATTAAAAATGAAGAACGAATGAAGAACACGAAGAACGTTGTTGATGGACAAATTTAAAACCATTATAGGATAATTGTTGTTGATGGACAAATTTAAAACCATCGCGTATAAGTTAGTTGCTTCTTGCTTAGTTAGGAATGGTAGAAACGTTCATGAAGAACGGATTAAAATTGAGCTATTATAAAGTTATGGCGAAATTTTCGTAAAAGGCGAACGAGAATTAGAAAGTTAGTAAATGAACTCAAATGTGTAGGGTTTCATAGGAATGTAAGAGAACGTAGAAAATGTGAGTCGTGGACTCAAGAACAAACGAGTTCTGAGTTCGGATGACCGAATTACGAATGAACAAACGAAGAACGTTAAAAACGTAAAACGAACAAAGGGTGAAGATCAAGCCAATCGAATGGCACGTTAACGGATTCAAAACAAAGTTCTGTCCAAGGGGTATTGAAGTACGTAAGATAAGGAAGGGAATAGCTTTGGAACAACCTCGTTCTGAGTTATAACGAATAAGTTACGAAATTTTAAAGTAAACATCTCAAACTTGATTCAAGACTTAGAAGATTTTCTGAGCTTAGGGCTTGGCGCCGTAGAGCCAGTCATGCCTTGAAGGGCGGCGCTGCAGCGCATGCTCGGGTGAGAAGGTACTGTTAGTTGGCGCCGCAGCACGAGAGTTAGTGAAGGACTCGGCGCTGCAGAGCCAGACCAAGGAAGAAGATGACGTAGGGTTACGCCGCATCGCGAGAGAGAGGAAGGGAAGTGATGCCGCAGCGCCGGTGCAGGGTAAGGCCCAATAATGAACTTTTAAGTGCTTAAGTATTGGGGGATGTGCAAGAAAGAAGTTTGAACATATAGTTCACCTAAAATAATACTTAAACAAGTGAATTAAACCTTTAGTAAAGGTTGAACGAAAAAGATTAAGCAAGATTAAAAGACAAAGAATGAAAACGCTAAATTACGTAACCGATGTCCGGGGACCGTAGTCGTAGTGAACAAATGTGAAGGATTTCTATGAGTGTGATTCCTTAAACGTTGAGTGACGAGGGTAATGAATAACATTTCGATGTTATGTTGTGGTAATGAGAGATAAGTGTAAAACGTATAGACGCTATGAACGCAACGTTGTTGCAATGAACGATCAGTCTTAGCATGAAATGAATCATATGGCTTCGACATTAAGAAAGAATAATGAACATGGGGTTCATGGGATGGATAACGATGAAAGGGACTAAAACCTTAAGTAAAGGTTGAATGAGAAATTAAGAGACGAGCGATGTAAACGTTGAATACGTAAACGATGGTTGTATAACTTGGATGTTGACGAAAGTAGTAAGTAAGATATTAATTATCAAGAAAGTCATAGCGAGAGGTATTAAGAGTACTGAAAGTCCGAGGTGGGTCAGATAGAGAATGTCAGAATGAATATAAGAGTTAAAACACTTTAGCCGACGTGAGGGTTGAGTGTACGCGAATATTAAATGGGCAGAACCTACACCCCATGTATGGTGTGACCGTAAGGTAATGAAGAAAGTTGCTTAACCGTGAATGGTGAGAAACTGAATTAAAAAAACAATGTCGTATAATGTTAAGAAGCCGAGTTAGTAGTTATAACTTGGATAACATTCTGAGTTGAATGAACCGGACGCTGTAAGATATGAATAAGTTAATATAAAAGGTTTAACGCTATGACCTCATAGAATTGACATTGAATGATCGTTCCAAGTATACAAAAGACTGTATGACTTAGAAGATAAGAAATGAATCCTGAGGTATGGCATTTAGTTTCCAGAAAGCCGTAAGGAATAAGAAATTGATTTAATGAACATTATAGTTAATGGTTCGGATAAGTTATGATAAGTTAGGTTGTGGTACAATCGTAACCTTTGATGGTTGACATATGGGAGCTGGGCTAAATAATTCCTTCAGAGAGAGAAGGTATATACAAAATTGCCAACCGATCTAACGCACTGTTATGGGCAATGTAGATGAGACGGGAACTTGTTTGTTGGTGTTTGTGGGAAACCACTCAGAGTACCATATGGACTACTAGCGGAGAAGCGATGTATGTAACGACCCCAAAATTCATACAATAATATTCTCCTTCTCGATCATTAACAATACAACTTTAATCTATCTTTACATTATTATTCGAAATTAAAATTGTCACACTCCCAAATTCGGGTATCTTCCAACCCGACATATAGTGCTCCACTGTACTAACATTCATACAACCATTCCATTGAAATACAACAAAATGAATATAATTACTATCTTCTTATTACAATCAAAGTATAATCCTTCCTAGGTTCATAAACCGATTACATCATTCGTTGTTCATAATGTATAATACATACAAACATACTAGTCTATTACACGATGGTTAAGTATCTATCTTAGCCTTTCCCTTATCTCTCTTAGCTTTCTAAGTACGTTCATCCTTAACTGCAATTATATAATTCAAGCAAGAAGTGAGCATGACAGCTCAGCAAGTTTATCAAAGGATAACAATAATACCACATTCGTGAATTATATAACAATTCCTACATAACTGAACAAATAGTTATGAAGTATTATGAAACAATAATACTTTAACATTTCATATCATCAATTCCCAAGGTATAGAGCAGATTAGGAATTCTGAACCGGCCAATAGACCATGAACAGTAGCTTTCAGTTTTCATACTTGAAAAGGATATCACAGCATTAAGGATGTGCATCCGCATTACTTACGAGCACTTCTAAGTGATCAGCCTATAGTACTCTATGTTGATCAACATTCATTCATTAAACGTATTTACGTTTAACAGTTTGGCAAACTCGCGTGTCCATCGAAATATTGATGAAAAATAATTTTGTTTGTTCATAAACAAACCTTACCCTCACGTCCGTACCAATTTCTTGGCATAGAATAGCGTTAACATTTCTATATAGAAAGATATGAATATCAATCAATCTATATCTTACGAGTAGTCTAGCCAAATTTAATCCGGCATCGACTGTAAGACCCCAACTTTTATAAATAAAAATAAATTTTCTATAAATATCATTTTTGAATATTATGGAGTTAATTTGATATAATGTTATAGTTATGGGTAATATTTATAAATTTTGCAAAGTACGCAAGTTGTTATATAATATTCGATTGGTCGGGGAATATTCATTTTAACAGGGAATATTCGTACAACGGCACAATCATTGGTGGACCCCACAACAGAATTATTGTCGGATTGAGAAAACGACAAAAATATTTTATTAAAAATAACGACGGAAGTTTTACCATTAATACTGTTGAACTACTCGGTAGTAAAAGTACAGTAATACGGGTGGTTGCATAGTAGCACACGGTATTGATTATTAATGCTTATGTGAGAAGTCACTCAGTTTTATTCAATTATTGTCAGTAAATAATATGAATTATATAGCGATAATGAAGTTTTGTTTTATTCGTATTACTAACGTAATAAAATAGAAACATCTTTTTATATAAAACAGAATACTTTATTAAAGTTATTCTATAAATAGAATATATTATATTTTATTTAAAAGCTTTTTCTTTAAATATGGACCGTCAGATTAAAGTAATCAATCTGTACCGTTCATGGATTAGTTACTATGCATTCCATTTTTCTATAAATAGCAGCTCATTCCTTCATTATTTCTTACGAATTCACTGAACTCTAGAGAGAAAAACTATAGAGAGAGAGAAGAAAAGTATTCTGCTACTTAACTACTTCCTTATTTCAGTTCTTCTTTAAAATGGTAAGGGGTGTTATTCTTTCTTATTCATGAAGAAAACTGTTGTTATTCTATTTCTTCTTATTATGTTGGAATAACCTGTATATGTGGTCTACCCTATCCTTGGTGACATTCTTCTGTTATTCTGTTGGAACATCTTGTCTGTGTGTTTTACACCGGACCTGGTTCCGTTTTTATTATTACTTTGTTGGAACATCTTGTTTGTGTGTTTTAAACTGGACCTGGTTCCGTTTTTATTATTATTCTGTTGGAACATCCTGTCTGTGTATTTTACACCGGACCTGGTTCTATTATTTATTATTCTGTCGGAATATCTTGTCTGTACGTTTACGCCGGACCTAGTTTCATTATTTATTATTCTATCGGAATATCCTGTCTGTGCGTTTACGCCGGACCTGATTCCATTATTTATTATTCTGTCAGAATATCCTGTCTGTGCGTTTACGTCGGACCTGGTTCCATTATTTATTATTCTGTTGGAATAACTTGTCTGTGCGGTCTATCGCATGCCGGGTGATTTCTTTTGTTATTCTATTCTTTATTATACTCAGTTGGTTATGTTTTAACTTCTATACTCCATGAAATTAGTGGAATATCCTTGATATTTGCGGTTCATCCAGTATTTTTTCATGAAAATATTCTTCTAAGCATTCTTGAATTTTACTCCACAAAGCAGTATCATGTTGACAATTTGGACGTTGTTAATTCTTGGATAAAGTAATTCTTGAACTTGTTTTATTGAATTCTTATATCATTGTCATCATCCTCATGTTTATAAAATGTTGAAAGTCATCTGTGGCCTGCAGTGCATAGATGGACTTGGTATGATTATGATCAGGGATTATTCGGTATAATCATGACCAAAATGTTACAAATGATGTGGTAAAAGTTCTCATTAGCCCGTAGTGCATTTATGGACAGTTGTTGGCATGATCATGACCATTAATGAATACACGAATATCCTTGGCCGTAGTGCAGGAGTGATTCGATAATGTGGATTATTTTATTAAGCTGAGTCCCAGCGATAACGGTGTTGAAAAACCTTTTAAATCATAGAAGATAGTAGATTTTATTTTCTACTTGACTATTTTAATGGATTGCTTGTTTCGCTGCAGTTAAACTCGATGTTCGTTATATTTTATCAGTTTAACACTGTTGAAGGTTAATGATAATTTATTATGCATTATCTTAGTCATAATATTTCTTACTAGGCTAGTTGAGCTCACCCTTTCTTTCACTGTTCTCTTCAGGAAAATGAGAATATAGCTGGGACGAGTCGGGGAACGGAGTGATGGACCAGATGATAGTATTAGTAGTCCTCACTATTCTATTAAATAGTGTGATAATAATTGTAATGAGGACTCCTTTTGAGTTTGTATAGTCTCCAGTAGACAATAATTATATTCAAACTCACGGTTATGTTTTGTCGTATTGTACACGACAGTTGTATTAGTAAGTTATTTTTGTATTCTGTACCATGTATCTAACGACCCAAGATGGGTAATGTATACCTAATTTTGGGGGCGTCACAGTTGGTATCAGATCTTAGGGATATGATCCCTGGCTAAGATGTGAGAATAGAACTAGGAGGGGAGAGACGGGGAATTCCTTCACTAGTATGACCTACCTAAGTTTATTTGCATGGTATTTAATTGGTCGGTCATAATGTAAGGATAATATATGATATATCAATTAACTTTTGTTTTGTGGCAGTATCTGAAAATGGCATCTGAGAATGTTGAGAATAGCAATAGAGCACAAGCGACTGTTAATTCACCACATATCAATAATCAGGATAGTGTGCATCAGGAAGGTGACAATCCTCATGCAAACAACAACACTGACCAGATGATGAATGATGGAATGTTCAGAAGCTTTATGCAGTTCATGCAACAGCAGGCGAGAGCGGCTCCTGTCCAAAATATAGGTGGAAACACTGAAAACTCTCGGACGATCACCGCTAAACAGTTCAAGGAGCTGGGACCACCGGAGTTTAAGGGAGAGCCAAAACCACTTATAGCGGAAACATGGATAAAGCAGATCACCATGATATTTGATGTCTTGGGATGCTCCGAGGAGCAAAAGGTTCCCTTTGACGCCTTTATGTTGCGAGGAGAGGCAGATTACTGGTGGGAATCGATTAAGCGTACTCAACCTGCCGCACTGAAGATGTCTTGGGAGAAGTTCCAAGAGCTGTTCAATGACAAATACTTTCCCGAAAGTGTTCGTCACATGAAGGAGGTGGAGTTCATCAAATTGGAGCAGAATAATATGACCATGTCGCAGTATGAGGCTAAATTTGCTGAGTTGTCCCGGTTTGCGTCCCACTTGGTGGATAATGAAAAGCGAATGTTTTTGCGGGGTTTGAAACCTGAGATACGTCAACATCTTATTTCTCATAAACTGTGTTTTTATTCAGATGTTGTGAATAGGGCTCAGTTAGTGGAGCGCGATAACGAGTCAACGCAACCAAAAGAGAGCAGTCGGCAAAATGATAATACCAGTGATAGCAGTCATCGAAGCGGTGATAACAAGCGTGGAGGGAATCAACAGGCAAGAAATGGTAACCACTTCGGTGGTAATCAGGGTCAAAACAATAAGAATGGTCATTTCAAGAAGAGGAGATTCAACAATGATGGAAAGACGTCAGCACCAGCACCCGTTGTTAAGGAAGGAGAACGACCACCTATTATATGTTTCAAATGCGGAGGGGAGGGGCATATCAGTCCAAACTGTGCGATGCCATCTAAAGCATGTTATAATTATGGAAGAGAAGGTCATTTAGCTCAATTTTGTCGTTTACTAAAAACAAGTTCAGCCAAGATGGAGACACCAAAGGTCGTCCCAGAAAAGTCAAAACCGGAGTTTAAGGGAGAGCGTTTGTTGTGACCTCCCAGAGAGCAAGGAACCCGAATGAGGTCATTACGGGTAAGCTTGTCATAAACTCTAACCAAGTCTATACTTTATTTGATACCGGTTCTACCCATTCTTTTATTTCTCCTACTTGCGCTCATCAATTAAATTTGACTACGGAGAAATTAGACTTTGACTTATCTGTTGAAACTCCATTGGGAGAAACCTTAAATACATCCATAGTTTATAAGTCTTGTTTGGTTCAAGTTGGTACCCACACATTACTTGTTGATCTTATTTCATTAAAAATACTTGCATTTGACGTGATTCTAGGGATTGATTGGTTAATTACTCATCATGCAAAAATTGATTATTTTCGTAAGGTTGTTAGCTTTCATATTCCTAATCGACCTATTATGCTAATTCAAGCAACCAAACCATTAAAATCAATCGTTGTCATCTCAAGCCATAAAGCTATTCGTTTATTGAAAAACGGATGTCAAGCTTTCTTAGCTCATGTCACGGATCTAAACAAAAATACGTCAGTTTTGAATGATATTTCTATTGTTAATAAATTCCCTGACGTATTCCCTGAATAACTTCCTGGCCTACCCTCAGAGCGTGAAATTGAATTTTGTATCGACCTTGAACCCGGTACAAAACCCATTTCCAAAGCCCCGTATCGAATAACTCCTATTCAACTTCAGGAGTTAAAGATCCAACTGCAGAAATTGTTAGACATTGGCTTTATTCGTCCTAGTACTTCTCCTTGGGGTGCTCCTGTGCTATTTGTGAAGAAGAAAGATGGAAGTATGCGACTTTGTATTGATTATCGGGAGTTGAATCATGTCACCATCAAAAACAGGTACCCATTGCCACGTATTGATGACTTGTTTGACCAGTTGCAAGGAGCACAATTCTTTTCAAAGATTGATCTTCGTTCTGGATATCATCAGCTGAAGGTTAGAACTGAGGATATTCCAAAGACGGCTTTTAGAACTCGGTGCGGGCATTATGAATTCCTAGTCATGTCCTTTGGATTGACTAATGCTCCTCCTGCCTTCATGGATATGATGAACCGGGTATTCAAGGAATATTTGGATCACTTTGTGGTCATCTTTATTGATGACATCCTTATTTATTCCAAAGCCGTGAAGATCATGAGCAACACTTGAGGCTGGTACTCCAAAAGCTTCGTGAATACAAGCTTTATGCCATGTTGAAGAAATGCGAGTTCTGGCTGGAGGAGGTAGCATTCCTTAGGCACATAGTATCAAGTCGTGGAATATCGGTTGACCCGGCAAAGATTGAAGCTATTCAAAGCTGGGAGCAACCTAAATCAGTGACCGAAGTACGTAGCTTTCTTAGTTTAGCTGGTTATTATCGGAGATTCGTGGAAGGATTTTCTCGAATCGCTACTCCATTAACTCAGCTGACTCGGAAAGATACAAAGTTCGGTTGGAGCGAAGAATGTGAAAAGAGTTTTCAAGAACTCAAGAGGAGACTCATTTCAGCACATGTTCTAACAATACCATCTGGCTCGGAGGGATTTTCACTACTACAAAACAGTAAATAGACAACGCAGAAAAAACATTGTGGTTTCAGTCAGAAAAACGTCGTGGTTAAGGGTCTTACACAACGTTTTTAAAACGTCGTGGTTAAGCACATTCCACAACGTTTTTTAAGAAAAAAATGTTGTAGATTTATTTTTCATAAATTAGCAGATGTTTAAAAACGTTGTAGAATGTATGATTCCACAACGTTTTCTGGATAAAAACGTTGTAGGTTAATATATCAGACAACGTTTAGGCACTTTCACACAACGTTTTTAAAATGTTGTAGATTTAAAAAAAAGAAAAAATAAATTGTGGTTCACCTATATTACGAATGCACCTGCAATATGATAATGCCATGATATATAGCTAAAATTACAAAGAATATTAATACCATACAATACGTTTCCATCCCAATAATTCTTTGTAATGCCAATTACAAAGAATATTAATACCATACAATACGTTTACATCTCAATAATGTCAAACTATCCATACATCTCAAATTAACTTTTCAATATAATTACTACTATATTGAATTGTGAATTTGACTACATCCACAAAATATACCAAACTATCCATAAAATTAAACTACTACCTAATTAAACTATCCATAAAAACCTGTAACAGAAAATAACAAAAAAAGATCCACAACTTCAACTTCAACTTTGCAGCAAGAAGTGCCTCCATTTGTAGCCTCATCATCTGCCCAAATTAAATAAATTCCACAACTTCAAAATTTGAACTTATTGAAACTTCAAATTAAATAAATTCCACAACTTCAAAATCTGTACCAGTGTTGGCTATTGATTTATTGAAACTCTACCTTATTCTCTTTTCTGTTAGGCATTGGACTTGATCAGGGAAAAAAATGTTTTGTTGCTGATGGATTCATCATTAAAAGGACAATATGCAAATGAAGACGCAACTGCATTGGTTGAACTTGCTTCAAAGTGTCTCCAGTATGAGGCTAGAGATAATATATGAAGAATAATATTGTATCTATGAAGTCTTATAAGAAAAAACTATTCTACGTTCTAATAAATGACTCAAAGTATATGTCATAATCATCATATCTATTCACACCCCAATTAAAATGAAGCTCTGGCAAACATGTTTAAAGGAAATTTAAAAGTACTTGTATTTGGAGAAAATCATCATTACCAAAACGCCAGCAGCCATATCCCATGGTTTTAAACGATACTTCCAATAAGCTTCTACAATTCCCAGAGCTACGTGGCACATGTCTATAGCAGCAGCTCCAAGCCTTCTCACACCCAATATATATTAATTCCAGAAAGAGAGTGTACAAATATGTTAAGCATGAGATATTCCATAAAAATTGTTCCTGTTAATGATATTACAACAACAGCAAAATGAGAGTTAAAAGAAGGCAAAAGCAAAATGTTCTTAGTTCTTACCTTATTAACGTCAGTAAAATCTTTGAATAAATCGATATTGGTAGCCCATGCATCGTCATGTTCACACCCAAAACCGGTCACTAGAAGAGATTGCTCCACCTATAATGCAATGAATAAACTTTAAAATGTTAAAGGAAATTGTCAAATAAGTTGAGATGTTATAAGGAAATTAAGGATTACAAAGATAAAGCCTATAGACTCAAAGCCATCCACTAAACTTAAACAATGTAATCTTGACATAGCAGACAAACTCACCTTATCAGTTTTACTGAATTTTCTGCCATAAAGTTTACAAACATTATTAGTAAAGAAAACTTTTATAGACATTCTCTAGATTCATGTATAGAACCAAGTAAACAAGAATTTAATATCTTAAAACCAACCATGTTCACTCTCACCAATTTTTTCATGAACTCAACCATTTCCTCATACCTTTCAGCCTTTCGGCGAGCTTGGCCATGTAAACATTGTCCTCACGAGATGACTCAAGTGGCAACATCTTTAATACAGTTTAGCAGTACCTTAGTTCTGCAGGAATCCAAATTAAGACATACATAAGTTCACTACAAGTCTAGCACAACTGTGAGGCTAAGGGTAAGATGAAAATCAAATGCTGAAAAAACTGAATCAAATCCTGCCTTTTTCTCATTATCATGTTGGAACTTCCGGAAAAGAAGAGGTTCATTCTTGTCCGGCTCTCAAAATACCTCAAACTAACAGATTAAGTATTCCAGTAAGACTTCCAGCGCAAACCAGACAGGACGAGTGTGGCGAACAAAAAAAACTAAATAAATTAAATCACAAATAACACTTGACAAATAAACCAATAGATTCAACAATATACTAAATAACTTGCATATAATTACACTTGAGAATGATGAAACAACCAAATCAAACCGAAGGATCTCTGCATCTTGCTTAACGCCTAATTACTTCAGCTGTCTATTGAAAGAATAACTAGAAATAAGAGAGAAACAAATCAATAAACTTAACGCACAGTACTACAAAACTTAACTTCATAAACTTCAATAAGAAGGAGAACTTCAATTGAATGCTTTTACCAAGTATCTTTTCAAATCCCAATGGAAATTTTTGTAAATACCCCTTAACATTAAAACTTCATAAAGATATCCGTAAAGGAGCCAAATCATAAATCAGAGGACAGGAGTCATCAAACCGGTCTATTAAACACTAAATGCAGATTATTTATCAATAGTAGTCTTTCATAGTTCTTAATTAAGCTATGAAAAATTTTGACCATAAGGACCTTTCACAATACTAAAATGCCAGCAAATGTAAGTGTTTTTCATCAATTGTAATACTGAGACATCCAATTCGGTCATGGAACCATTTTTTCCAGATACTGTGGCTGCCATCTTGATGCTACTTATAATTTCAACAAGGATACCAAGTCTCTTTAAATGGTATCTTGTTATAGCAACTCAACACAAGTCAGAAGTTAACGTTGGCTTTACTACTCAAGTAAAATAAATCAAATGTATAGCTGCTCAGTAGATCTTACCTCAATACCTTTGTGCCTAGACTTCTCGGAGAATAAGGAGAGAACAACATCTAGTATGGAGCGGAGGTCAAATGGGACAGCCTCCAGCTCTAACTTTTCGGCTTCAATCTTCGCGCTATCAAGGACTTCATTTATTAAGGTTATTAGTGCCTTTCCAAAAGCCTGAGCAGTTAGACCATAGTCCCTTTGAGTTGAGCTCAAATCTGTATCGAGAAGCAATGCAAGAATTCCAGCAATAAGATATATAATTTAATTGGAATCTCTAACCAACTGCACCAATCTGTTTCATAGCAAAACATTTGTTTAGAATTAAATAAACATAAACCACAAAGAGAAAGCATTTTCTGTTTGGAAGCTAGGAAAAGTGGTGAAGAAAGAATGAATAAACGAAAAGAAACCATGTTGAACTTTATAAATTAAAAAATTTCATGGTTCGCCATCCTTGAAGCATTCTGATCATCATCCTGAAGTATTTTAGTCATTAACCTCAGACTGTCAACTTGCAACTACTTGCTCAGGAAATTGACATTAAATAAGAAACCAAATAGACTTTTACCTCATTATAGTCATCAAACATATTGTTTGCACGCAAATATGCTTCAATCACTGATACCTAGTATGCATAAGACAATAAAAAAATCACATTTAAGGGTCCAACTAAACACGCTATATATCTTACATATACAAGTGAAACATTGAAAGATAACTCACTGTCTCATTACTTCTTCCAGTTAATTTAATATATTGCAATGTAACATGATCTACAGGGAAAAAACCCATAGTTGCTCCATACTCGGGTGACTATTTGCAATAGTAGCCCTATCAGCCAGTGACAATTCGCACATACCTTCACCTGTATGCACATAGAAAGAGAATTAAACCTTAAAGATGACAGATAGATATATAAAGAACTGAACTTCAAGTGAACCTAGTCACTCAATTTCATAAACATGAAATTACCATAGAACTCAACAAATTTGCCAATAACATCATGCTTTCTCAAAATTAGTCACCGGAGCAAATAAAAAAAATGCTATCTATTTTCACAATAAAAAAACACGAAATATACAACAATTGAATACAAAAGAGCTGACTATACCCATAGTCGCGATCTTTCGATGGAAACGTTTGAGCCCAGGAGTCGCAGTAGCCCTAAGACTGACCGGAGATCGCCAGCCAACACCGTAAAAGCCCTAGATTTATCCGAGAAAAAGGCATCATTAGTAGCAGTTTGAGATCTAACAGAGACGCTCATAAAAGCCCTAGATTTATCCAAATTTTTCAAACCAAAACCTTGAATTCCATGCTTGAAACCGTGAAACAAAACGAATTAAAGCTCCTTATTGATTCTGAAGCTTCAAAAATGGCGAGATTTTGAGGAGAAACCGAAGTTGTGAGCAGCATTAGCAACTCCTGATTCTCTACAAACATTGCCAGCGACGACATCATCGACACACCAGACTTCGACGAACTGGACAGGTCAATGTTTCCTCCTTTCAGAATCGCAGTCATCAAATCGAACGGAGACACATCTTGAGTGTCGCCGATGAGGCGCTCGTTCGCACAGAAAGTACAGAGATAGGATAGGAGAGAGAAGAAGACACTCGGTGACAAATGCAAAAGAGAGCGGATTTGGTTTTAAGTTTTAATTTAACCTACTTTTTTTTAGCTCCGTGTTTTTCTTCATAGACAACGATTTAAAAAAAAACATTATCTAATTAAATTAAAAAAAATGCCCTTTTAAATAGATAACATTTTTGCATATATATCTATAACGTTTTTTTAAAAAACGTTGTAAAAAAAATACCATAACGTTTTTATAAAAAACGTTGTGGTTTAAGTGTTGTCTATTTAGTATTTTATAGTAGTATTTTCATCTACAGTGATGCTTCGAGCAAAGGGTTGGGATGCGTTCTCATGCAACATAGAAAAGTCATAGTCTATGCATCAAGACAACTCAAGGAATATGAGAGGAATTATCCTACTCATGATCTAGAGTTGGCAGCTGTTGTCTTTGCACTTAAAATTTGGAGGCATTACATGTATGGGGAGAAGGTGGAGATCTTTACGGATCATAAAAGCCTCAAATATTTCTTCACTCAAAAGGAACTCAACATGCGACAACGGCGTTGGCTTGAACTGTTGAAAGATTATGATCATACCATTCAATACCATCCTGGAAAAGCTAACGTGGTAGCTGACGCATTGAGTAGAAGATCATATGCAAGTACGAGTGCGATATTGTCAACACAAAGGCCCATTTTGTGTGATTTGCAAAGGATAGAGATAGAGTTAAAGACTCCAGGGACCCATGTGATGATGACGAATATACGAGTAGAACCAACTTTAATCGATAAAGTTAAAACTGCTCAAGCTACAGATCTGGAGCTGATGCGTATGAGGAAGAAAGTGCAAGAAGGTGCTATGCCGGAAGCAAGAATCGGTGAAGAAAGAATACTTCGAGTCAACTCCAGACTTTGTGTTCCTAACAACCCTGATTTAAAGTATGAAATCATGATGGAGGTGCACAACACACCGTTTGCAATCCATCCTGGAAGTACCAAAATGTATCATGATCTTCGTCATATATTTTGGTGGAGCAATATGAAGAGAGAGATAGCGCTGTTTATCTCAAGGTGTCTAACTTGTCAACGAGTCAAAGCAGAGCATCAAGTACCAAAAGGTCAATTGCAACCACTTGAAATTCTAGAATGGAAGTGGGAGCACATTACCATGGATTTCGTTACCGGTCTTCCTAAGGTTTCTCAAGGTATAGATGCGATTTAGGTCATTATTGATAGATTGACCAAGTCTGCTCATTTCTTACCGATACGAGAAACTTATACACTTGAACGTCTTGCTCGTATATACATAAACAAGATTGTAAGACTGCATGGTATGCCAGTATCCATAGTTTTTGATCGAAACCCAAGATTTACTTCACGGTTTTGGGTTAGTTTACAAAAAGCTATGGGCACGGATTTACGATATAGTTCGGCATATCATCCTCAAACGGACGGACAATCAAAGAGGACTATTCAAACTCTAAAAGATTTATTAAGACTCTGTGTCCTTGGCTTCAAGGAAAGTTGGGACAAGTTCTTACCATTGGTGGAGTTTTCCTACAACAACAGTTATCAAGCAAGTATTGGCATGGCTCCATTCGAAGCATTGTATGGAAGAAAATGTCATTCTCCAGTATGCTGGGATGAGGTGGGTGAAGCAACGTTGTTAGGACCGGAGTTGGTACGTATGACTACAGAAAAGATTCAAACGATCCGACAACGTATAAAAACCTCACAAGATCGACAAAAGAGTTATGTTGATCTTCATCGAAAGGACGTGAAATTTGATATAAGAGATCATGTGTTCTTACGTGTTGCTCCATGGAAAGGAGTTACGAGATTTAGAAAGAGAGGAAAGCTCAATCCTCGATTCATCGGTCCATTTTTAATCCTCGATCGAGTAGGAACTGTGGCTTATAGACTCGCTTTACCGCCAAGTATGTCTCGTGTTCATAATATTTTTTACATATCCATGTTACGTAAATATGTGGAAGACCCGAACCATATTATTGAGTTAGAACCGGATGAAAAAGCAGAAGATTTGATGTATGAAGAAGTTCCTGTTCAAATCTTGGATAAGAAGGAATATATTCTACGCTCCAAGGTTATACCTCAAGTCAAAGTTTTGTGGAGAAACCACGATGTTGAGGAAATGAATTAGGAGTTAGAATCTGAAATGAAATCAAGGTATCCTTACCTCTTCGACATACCAGGTACGTACCCTAATTTCGAGGGCGAAATTTCATAAGAAGGGGAGGTTGTAAGACCCCAACTTTTATAAATAAAAATGAATTTTTTATAAATATCATTTTTGAATATTATGGAGTTAATTTGATATAATGTTATAGTTGTGGGTAATATTTATAAATTTTGCAAAGTACGCAAGTTGTTATATAATATTCGATTGGTCAGGAAATATTCGTTTTAACAGGGAATATTCGTACAACGACGCAATCATTGGTGGACCCCACAATGGAATTATTGTCGGATTGAGAAAACGACAAAAATATTTTATTAAAAATAACGGCGAAAGTTTTACCGTTGATACTGTTGAACTACTCGGTAGTAAAAGTATAATAATACGTGTCGTTGCATAGTAGCACACGGTATTGATTATTAATGCTTATGTGAGAAGTCACTCAGTCTGATTCAATTATTGTCAGTTAATAATATGAATTATTTAGCGATAATGAAGTTTTGTTTTATTCGTATTATTAACGTAATAAAACAAAAATATCTTTTTATATAAAACAGAATACTTTATTAAAGTTATTCTATAAATAGAATATATTATATTTTATTTAAAAGATTTTTCTTTAAATATGGACCGTCAGATTAAAGTAATCAATCTGGACCGTTCATGAATTAGTTACTATGCATTCAATTTTTCTATAAATAGCAGCTCATTCCTTCATTATTTCTTACGAATTCACTGAACTCTAGAGAAAGAAACTATAGAGAGAGAGAAGAAAAGTATTCTGCTACTTAACTACTTCCTTATTTCAGTTCTTCTTTAAAACGGTAAGGGGTGTTATTCTTTCTTATTCATGAAGAAAACTGTTGTTATTTCATTTCTTATTATTTTGTTGGAATAACCTGTATACGCGGTCTACCCTATACTTGGTGACATTCTTCTGTTATTCTGTTGGAACATCCTGTCTGTGTGTTTTACATCGGACCTGGTTCCGTTTTTATTATTATTCTGTTGGAACATCCTGTCTGTGTGTTTTACACCGGACCTAGTTCCGTTTTTATTATTATTATGTTGGAACATCTTGTTTGTGTGTTTTACACCGGACTTAATTCCATTATTTGTTATTCTATCGGAATATCATGTCTGTGCGTTTACGCCGGACCTGGTTCCATTATTTATTATTCTGTCGGAATATCATGTCTATGCGTTTACGCCGGACCTGGTTCCATTATTTATTTTTCTGTCGGAATATCCTGTCTGTGCGTTTACATCAGATCTGGTTCCATTATTTATTATTCTGTTGGAATAACCTGTTTGTGCGGTCTATCGCATGCCGGGTGATTTCTTTTGTTATTCTATTCTTTATTATACTCAGTTGGTTAAGTTTTAACTTCTATACTCCATGAAATTAGTGGAATATCCTTGATAATTGCGGTTCATTCAGTATCTTTTCATGAAAATATTCTTCTAAGCATTCTTGAATTTTACTCCACAAAGCAGTATCACGTTGACAATTTGAACGTTGTTAATTCTTGGATAAATTAATTCTTGAACTTGTTTTATTGAATTCTTATATCATTGTCATCATCCTCATGTTTATAAAATGTTAAAACTCATCTGTGGCCTGCAGTGCATAGATGGAGTTGGTATGATTATGACCAGGGATTATTCGGTATAATCATGGCCGTAATGTTACAAATGATATGGTAAAAGTCCTCATTGGCCCGTAGTGCATTGATGGACAGTTGTTGGCATGATCATGACCATTAATAAATACACGAATATCCTTGGTCGTAGTGCAGGGGTGATTCGATAATGTGGATTATTTTATTAAGCTGAGTCCCAGCGATAACAGTGTTGAAAAACCTTTTAAATCATAGAAAATAGTAGATTTTATTTTCTACTTGACTCTTTTAATGGATTGCTTGTTTCGCTGCAGTTAAACTTGATGTTTGTTATATTTTATCAGTTTAACACTGTTGAAGGCTAATGATAATTTATTATGCATTATCTTAGTCATAATATTTCTTACTGGGCTAGTTGAGCTCACCCTTTTCTTTCACTGTTCTCTTCAGAAAATGAGAATATAGGTGGGACGAGTCGGGAAACGGAGTGATGGACCAGATGATAGTATTAGTAGTCCTCACTATTCTATTAAATAGTGTGACAATAATTGTAATGAGAACTCCTTTTGAGTTTGTATAGTCTCTAGTAGACAATAATTGTAACGCCCGAGAAAATCGGATTTTTGAGAATTAAATTTTTATTTTTATTAAATGAATTTAATTGATTATTTATGGAGCAAGCTAATCGAAGGTCGTTATATGACCTAGATATGTCAGAACATCGTAGTATTTTGGCTACGTGGCAGAATTAAAGTATTTGAATTTTCAAGACGAAAATAAAAGTTTTCCGGGAATAAAAATATTTCCGGGGAAAAAGACGAAATAGGCACTATTCACCCGTTTCTGCTAGGAGATTTATTTTGAAATTCCGAGAAGTTATTGGTTGCGTGAAATCTTGAGACATGATGGAATATTCAATAATATTTCAGTTATGGCAAAAACGAAGTTTTCGCCTGCGAACTCAAAACCTAAGGGTTAGGGAAAGTGAGTTCCGCGAATGTAATGAGCATGTATAATAACTAGGGTTATTATGCGTAAGAAATACGAGTATGATACTAGTTATTATACGAGTATAGAAAAAAGATTAGTACGACGTATAATACGAATATCGTACGAACAATATACGAAGAGAAGACGCAATTACGAGAAAGGAATGTGTATAATACGATCGTAGAATACGATCGTAGAATGCGATAAGTCTTAATGGACTTTATGTTCATGAACTTTGTAGAATCCAATTGGACTTGGATTATGTCAAGCCCAATGATTTGTGAAGTTAAGCCCAAGTAATTAAGTAGGTTAATTAAACCTAAGCCCAAGCTATAATTCAATGGGTTAGGGTGATCCATGGGGTAACCCATGATCATGTGGTTAGTCTTGGTAACCAAGATAATGAAGTGATGAGCAAGTATTGTGCTAATCAAGTATACTTAATCGCTAAGTTAAGTAGCAACCAAGTAATTTATGTGGTGACCAAGTAATTTATTTGGAGAGCAAGTAAACTTGGTGGCAAAGCTTGGAATAGTAAGGAGGTTAAGGGCGAAATGACCAAATTGCCCTAGCATTGATTTTTCTATAAATAGAAACCTAGAATTTCATTTTCTAGGATTTTGAAAATCCTACACTTGAGAGAGATAGAGAGAGCTCGGTTGGGAGAAGAAGCGGAAGAGCGTGAGCTTGAACGATCGGATCAAAAGTGATCGTGAAATAGAATACCTAGCGAATCGCCGGCTTTGTATAACGGAAAAGGATTAACGAAGAACGGTAATCCGAACCCTAATTTCTTCTAATATTTTTCTTTAAGTTTTCTATATTTAAAACATAGCTTAAAGAGAATAAGAAGTAAAAGAAGTTAAGAATGATTTCATATGGTTGAAATCATGAGAAAACAAAGAAATAAGAATAAGAAATGTAGTTTATAAATTTCTTAAGGATGTATAAGATTCGTAAGGATTTTGAGCGATCCGAATGAATCTTATGAATGATTATGTCAAATTAGTAAGGAATGATGTTCTATAACATCAAATTCCAAGAAAAAGTATAATTGTAATCCAAAATATCGATTAAAACGAACACGCGAAGAACACGTAGAATGTTGTTGATGGACAAATTTAAAACCATCGTAGTGTAAATGTTGTTGATGGACAAGTTTAAAACCATCGTGTATAAGTTAGTTGTTTCTTGCTTGGTTAGGAGCGTTAGAAACGTTCATGAAGAACAGATTAAAATTGAGCTATAACGAAGTTATGGCAAAATTTTCGTAAAAGACGTGCGAGAATTTGAAAGTTAGTAAATGAACCCGGACGTGTAGGGTTTCATAAGAATGTCAGAGAACGTAGAAAACGTGAGTCGTGGACTTAAGAACGATCGAGTTCCGAGTTCGGATGACCGAATTACGGACGAACGAGCGAAGAACGTTAAAAGCATAAAATGAACGAAGAGTGAAGTTTAAGCCAATTGTATGGCACGTTAATGAGTTTAGATTGAATTTCTGCTTGATAGGTGTTAAAGTATGGGAGATAACGAAGAGAATGGATTTGGAACGACCTCGTTCCGAGTTATAACGAAGGAGTTATGATATCGCAAAGTAAGCATCTCAAAACTTGATTCAACACTTAGAAAAATTTTCTAGGGTTTAAGATTCGCGCCGCAGCGCCGAGAAATGGCGCCGCAGCGTGAACTCGGGCTTCAGGTACTGGTAAGTGGTGCCGCAGCGTGAAAAATAACGAAGGGTTTGGCACCGCAACACCAGACCAAGGGAGGAGATAGAAGTAGGTCGCGCCGAAGCGCGAGAGAGAGAGGGAAGGATGGCGCCGCAGCGCTGGTGCAAGGCCATGCCCAGAAATGAGAATTTTATTTCTCAGATACTGGGGGATGTGCAAGAAAGAAGTATGAACATATAGTTCATGTAATGTAACACTTAGTCAAGTGTTTTAAACCTTTAGCAAATGTTGAACGAAAAGATTTAACGTGATTAAAAGACGGAGAATGTAAGCGTTAGAGTACGTAACCGATATCCGGAGACCGTAGTCGCGACAAACGAACATGAGGGATTGCTATGATTGTAATTCCTTAGACGTTGAGTGATAAGGTAATGAATAACATTCCGATGTTATGTCATAGTAATGAGAGATGAAGGTAAAGCGTTTAGATGCTGTGAACGCAATGTTGTTGCGATGAACGATCGGTCTTAGCATACAACGAACGGTATGTCTTCGACATAAAGGAAGAATAATGAACATGGGGTTCATGGGTTGAATAAACGATGAAAATGATTGAAACCTTGAGTGAAGGTTGAATGAAAGATTAAGAGACGATCAAGTTAATGTCAAATACATAACGATCCTCGTGAATTGTATTCGTGTTGGACGAACGGTCTAAGTATACCCTAGTTGTATGACTTAGACGTTGACGAAGGTAGTAAGTAAGATATGAATTATCAAGGAAAGCCGTAACAACTGGTAATGAGATTAAAGAAAGTCCGAGTGTGAGTCGGATAGAGAATGATAGAAGATTATGTATGGTTTAACCATAATTAAATGAAGAACGTAAGAGGGTAATAAGAAACCGTGAATGATGTCCAACGTTGGTAGTTCACCAACGATGATCGAAAGCTAGTTAATAACGTAAGAATGTTAATGAGCCGTAACAAAGCATGGAAAGTCGATTTGACTTTATTAATGAAATGAGCATGATTAAGTATACCAAATGAAAGATAGTTAATTGATGATGAATTAATTAACTTAAAGTAGCATCTTCGATGATGACAATAATGTTGAGAGTTACAACTAAAAGTTGTTGAATATTACGTGAATGTGAACGGTATGCAATAAGTATACTTAGCCAATAAACGATCGAATTTCGATTGATAATGTAAGAACGTTGGTAAGACGTGAGGAAAGGTGATTAACTCAAAACGAGTGGTATTAATGAAGTAAATCCACTTACAACATAGAAGAGAAAAAAGTTGGTTATAAACGGCAAGCCGGAACCAATAATAAACAATCTAATAAATAATTAGATTGAGAAGAAGGGTAAGATTCATTAGGAACCATGTATGTTCGCTCATGACCTAATGTGGTATGTTATGTTATAGAAACAATGTGAATAGTTGTTTGATAGCTAATTACAGTGTGCTATGTGAATATATCATGTAGATTCTGTAAAGGCTGTGGTCAGTCAAGTAAGTTATCTGAAGACGCTGAAAGGCAAGTCTTTTTAACGCTTGTCTAACTTCCATGTTAGCCAAGTTTTTATGTGATTCGTTGAACTGAATTGCAAGACTTGTTTCAAAGAAAGGGTCGATGCCAACTTTTAACTCGGCTAGACTATTCGTAATATATAGATTGATTATCATACATGTCATTCTATATAGAAATGTTAACGATATCCTATGCCAAGAAATTGGTACGGGCTTGAAGGTAAGGTTTGTCTATGAACAAACAAAAGGATTTTTCATCGATTATTCGATGGGCACGCGAGTTTGCCAAAAATATTAAACGTAAATACGTTTAATGAATTTAGTGTTGATCAACATAGGGTACTATAGGCTGATCACCCAGATGTACTCGTAAGTTATACGGATGAACGGCCTAAGTGTTGTGGACTCCTTTTCAAGTATGAAAACTAAAAGTTACTGTTCATGGTCTATCGACCGGTTCAGAATTCCTAAGCTATTATATATATACTTTGGAATTGTTGTTATGACATGAGAGGTACTAGTCGAATATTTCATAGTGCTTCGTAGTTAATTGTTCATTTATGTGAATAAAGCATGAAATTGTTCATGTGATAGTCATGTGATTCGTTGTTAAGACTTGCTGAGCTAGTTATGCTCATTCTTGCTCAAACCATATGTTTGCAGCTAAAGCCGAACGAACTGAGAGTTCTAAGAGAGATAAAGGCAAGGCTAAGATGGATGCTTAGGCATTGTGCAATAGTTTAGTAAGTTTGTATGTATTATACATTATGAACAATGAACGATGTAACCGGTTTATGAACCTGGGAAGGATTATACTTTGATTTTGATGAGAATATAGTAATTACTCTCATTTTGTTGTAATCAATGGAATGATTGTATGGATGTTAGTACAGTGGAGCACCATCTATCGGGTTATAAGATACCCGAATTTGGGGGCGTCACATGTTGGTATCAGAGCATTAGGTTATAAAACTTAAGGGGGGAAGAACCTTAGGCTAATAACCTCGTTAAGGAAGAGAAATCCAAAGGAAGTAAACTCGAGCTTTACTTAAGTCGAAGGAGTTAATAAGGTATTGAGGAAACTCAGTACCGAAAGATTTAAAAGATGAAAAATAACCCTAAATGAATTAAATGTGATATGTGCTTATACAATTGTGTGGTAAGTACTAATAAACATGTTATGGGTTATTGTTGGGTGACGAACGATAGCTTGATGTTTAGAAACGTGGAGATGATAAGTGAGGACTCAGTGAACAGAGTAGAGCTTGTAACCATGCCAGTAGCGGAGGTACCATTAGTAACTCTAGAAGAGTCGGAGCCAAAGGAGTACTTTTCTGAGGAAGACTACTCCGAGGGAGATGTAACTTTGACATCATACCTTGATATGATGGTCTATGAGGAGGAGGAAATGGAGGTAGCCTCGGCTATTACGGAGGTACCAACACTAGAGTCAACATCTCTAGATGCAATTAGAGCATTGTATCTGGCACTGCTTGACAGAAAAGTGCAACTGAGTACAGTTGTGCAGAACCAGAATGAAGAGATTGATTATCTCCATGAAGCTAAAATGTCTGCAGAAGCAGATTTTGAGTCAGAGCACGATAAGCATGTGCTTATGACAGAGCAGGCTAGGAACTATAAGGAAGAGGCCGATGAGCTTCGTAAGAAACTGGTTGAGAAAGACCAGAAGATAGCACGGATGTCTTACATCCATGAGAGTGCTCATAGGGATTTCAAAAGTTGCATGTTATTCCACTGAGTCGTGATAGACTCGATATACTATTAGTCGGGATACTATAGTGATGATTGCAAATGAACTCAAAGATGCAGTTACGCATTATTAGGAGTTTAGAATTTTAAACATGTGTGTAGTGACGTAAAACCCTCTTTTGTAAAAAGGGTAGTCTTTCTGTAAATCCCAACTTTTGTGAAGTTCAATTGTGGGATAGAAATGTAATAGCTTTTGGCTATGGAAGCAAATTGTAAATAGTTTCAAACTATGAAGAAGCATATTAATATAATGAAGTTCTTATTTAATGTGGTTTGATGTAGCATGCGTTATTATTGTGGAATGATAACCAAGGGGGTAAGAACAACCCTATGCAAGAGTTCGTTAATTTATTAACGGCGGCATTTAACGAAAAAAAAAATCGGGGGTAGAGCACCCACGGAACCTAGGGTAGCCAGAATGACTACCCTTAAAGAATTTAAAAGCGTTGGTCCACCAGAGTTCAAAGGAATGACGGAACCATTAGAAGCCCAGACATGGGTAAAAGAAATAGAGAAGTCGTTTATTATTACGAACGTAGCTGAGGTGCAAAAGACTTCTTTTGCGACCTATATATATATATATAAAAAATCCAACTTTTGGTGGGAGGCTCACCAGGGTGGGGCTAGAACAGATGCGGTAACGTGGGAACAATTCAAGAAGGTTGTCTTCAAGAATTATTTCCCTACAAGTATGCAGAGGAAGATGAAGATTAAATTCTTAGAACTAAGAAATGGGACATGACAGTTCCCTAATACGCAGCCAAATTTAAAGAATTGGTAAGGTTTGCTCCACACCAAGAAAACACTGAGAAGAGGAAGGCTCGTAGGTTTGAGCAGGGCCTGAAACCCTGGCTCTATAGTAGGATTTTGGTATTCCAGAGTGTTTCCTATGGGACTATTCTGGAGAAGTTGATTTTAGCATAAGGCGATATTGAGTTGTAGACTTAATACCACAAAGAGGGAGGAACTAAGGCAGAGAATGTCGGGGGTAGTGGTGATATGCCGAAAAGAAAGAATTTTAACTCCGGGAATACTGGAGTGGAACAAAGGGATCCTAAACATAGGATGGAAGCATGTAAGATATGTGGAAAGACTCCTTTAAGAGTCTGTCTGAAGGGGAAATCGGGTAGACCTATGGCCCGTACTTTTAATAGAATTATCCAAGATGCGGTTGCATCAGCGGATGTAATGACATGTATCATTCCAGTCGATACAATGAATGCTTATGTGCAATTTGATTGGAGTGCTACTTGATCTTTTATAGCATGTGAATTTGCTAAGTGATTAAGTTCATTCCCGAAAAGGATTATAAATACCTTTAAATGTTAAGGTAGAGAATAAAGAAATAACTTTCTTTGATGATATTCGTGAAAATGGTTTCATGAATAAAAGAGTAAGTAAGTATCGGTAGATAAGAACCGATAAAGTTGAGAGAATTTGAAGTAATTCTCGGTATGAATCGGTTGATTAACCATAAAACCTTAACAAATGGTTTAAGGAAAAGTATGAATCTTCGGTTTTCTAAGAAACCCAAGATAGTAAGTTACGGTAATTAATTACCGAAACAGTCTTGTTGTCTAATCAAGACGCAATCTAGAAGGATGTTAAGATAAGTTTAGGTTGTGGTACAATCGTAATCTTTGATGGTTGACATATGGGAACTGGGCTAAACAATTCCTTCAGAGAACGAAGGTATATACGAAACTGGCAACCGATCTAACTCACTGTGATGGCAGTGTAGATGAGACGGGAACTTATTTGTGCGTTGTTTGTGGGAAACCACTCAGAGTACCATATGGACTACTAGCAGAGAAGCGATGTGTGCTGAATCCTAGAAAATTTGTAAGAAGAAGATAATAATGTAAATCATCAAGAATGATGAACGTATTAAGTAAGACATCTCCGTATGTCATGAAGCTGTAAACCAGTAATGAAAGTAGGTCGCGTAAACTTGGGTTGAAAGAACGTGAACCCTAAGAAGTAAAGTAAGTAAACCAATGCGTAAGTCAAATATATGACTAATTGGTTAATAGTTAAGAATAAATACCCATTTCCTAGGATCGATGATCTATTTGATCAATTGAAAAGGGCAAAGTAAAATTTTTCCGTGATAGATTTGTGTATGGGGTATCATCAGTTGAAAGTAAGGAAGAAGGAGGTACCTAAAACTACGTTCAGAACTCGTTATGGTCATCACGAGTTTTTGGGTATATCATTTGGGTTGACTAATGCATTGAAGTTATACTTTCTTTAAGGGGCGCCGAGCAAGTCGGTGGTACGCTGATAGGTACTCTTGTGAAGTGCTATGGTTGGAATTACCATTAGCGTCACAGAGTGTCCGAATAATATTTGGACGAGTGGGTTGTAATGATCATTGGTGATATTCTAGTCTTTCTAAGACATCAGAAGATGATGCAGGATAAGTAGAAGACTAAGTATAGTCTTATTTTGAGGGAGGAATTTGAGTTCCATATAAATTCAAGTTAAAAGGATAACTGAGATTATATATAGATTGTGTAATGTGTTAATAAGCGTTTAACTTCCAACTCAAATTTATTGATAGGAAGTGATACGTCATGTGAATTAAGATAATACAATTGTTGAAGGTGAAATGAAAGAACCCCAATGTCGAAGAAGCATTGTGGGAACTCGAGATTTAAATGATGGAAAATTTTTCCTCATTTAGTGTATGTAATTATAAGCTAAGATTCTGGGGACAGAATCCTTATAAGGGGGGTAGAATGTAACGTCCGAGAAAATCGGATTTTTGAAAATTAAATTTTTATTTTTATTAAATGAATTTAATTGATTATTTATGGAGCAAGCTAATCGAATGTCGTTATATAACCTAGATATGTCAAAACATCGTAGTATTTTGGCTATGTGGTAGAATTAAAGTGTTTAAATTTCCAAGACGAAAATAAAAGTTTTCCGGGAACACAAATATTTTCGGGAAAAAGGACGAAATAGGCATTATTCACCCGTTTCTGCTCGGAGATTTATTTTGAAATTCTGAGAAGTTATTGATTGCGTGAAATATTGAGACGTGATGGAATATTCAATAATATTTCAGTTATGGCAAAAACGAAGTTTTTGCCTGCGGACTCAAAACCTAAGGGTTAGGGAAAGTGAGTTCCGCGAATGTAATGAGCATGTATAATAACTAGGGTTATTATGCGTAAGAAATATGAGTATGATACTAGTTATTATACGAGTATAGAAAGAAGATTAGTACGACGTATAATACAAATATCGTACGAACAATATACGAAGAGAAGACGCGATTACGAGAAAGGAATGTGTATAATACGATCGTAGAATACGATAATAGAATGCGATAAGTCTTAATGGACTTTATGTTCATGAACTTTGTAGAATCCAATTGGACTTGGATTATGTCAAGCCCCATGATTTGTGAAGTTAAGCCCAAGTAATTAAGTAGGTTAATTAAACCTAAGCCCAAGCTATAATTCAATGGGTTAGGGTGATCCATGGGGCAACCCATGATCATGTGGTTAGTCTTGGTAACCAAGATAATGAAGTGATGAGCAAGTGTTGTGCTAATCAAGTATACTTAATGGCTAAGTTAAGTAGCAACCAAGTAATTAATGTGGTGACCAAGTAATTTATTTGGAGAGCAAGTAAACTTGGTGGCAAAGCTTGGAATAGTAAGGAGGTTAAGGGAGAAATGACCAAATTGCCCTAGCTTTGATTTTTCTATAAATAGAAACCTAGAATTTCATTTTCTAGGATTTTGAAAATCCTACACTTGAGAGAGATAGAGAGAGCTCGGTTGGGAGAAGAAGCGGAAGAGCGTGAGCTTGAACGATCGGATCAAAAGTGATCGTGAAATAGAATACCTAGCGAATCGCCGGCTTTGTATAACGGAAAAGGATTAACGAAGAACGGTAATCCGAACCCTAATTTCTTCTAATATTTTTCTTTAAGTGTTCTATGTTTAAAACATAGCTTAAAGAGAATAAGAAGTAAAAGAAGTTAAGAATGATTTCATATGGTTGAAATCATGAGAAAACAAAGAAATAAGAATAAGAAATGTAGTTTATGAATTTCTTAAGGATGTATAAGATTCGTAAGGATTTTGAGCGATCCGAATGAATCTTATGAATGAGTATGTCAAATTAGTAAGGAATGATGTTCTATAACATCAAATTCCAAGAAAAAGTATAATCGTAATCCAAAATATCGATTAAAATGAAGAACGAACGAAGAACGTGAAGAACACGCGAAGAACACGTAGAATGTTGTTGATGGACAAATTTAAAACCATCGTAGTGCAAATGTTGTTGATGGACAAGTTTAAAACCATCGTGTATAAGTTAGTTGTTTCTTGCTTAGTTAGGAGCGTTAGAAACGTTCATGAAGAACAGATTAAAATTGAGCTATAACGAAGTTATGGCAAAATTTTTGTAAAAGACGAGCGAGAATTTGAAAGTTAGTAAATGAACCCGGACGTGTAGGGTTTCATAAGAATGTCAGAGAACATAGAAAACGTGAGTCGTGGACTTAAGAACGATCGAGTTCCGAGTTCGGATGACCGAATTACGGATGAACGAGCGAAGAACGTTAAAAGCATAAAATGAACGAAGAGTGAAGTTTAAGCCAATTGTATGGCATGTTAATGAGTTTAGATCGAATTTCTGCTCGATGGGTGTTAAAGTATGGGAGATAACGAAGAGAATGGCTTTGGAACGACCTCGTTCCGAGTTATAACGAAGGAGTTATGATATCGCAAAGTAAGCATCTCAAAACTTGATTCAACACTTAGAAAAATTTTCTAGGGTTTAAGATTCGCGCCGCAGCGCCGAGAAATGGCGCCGCAGCATGAACTCGAGCTTCAGGTACTGGTAAGTGGCACCGCAGCGCGAAAAATAACGAAGGGTTTGGCACCGCAGCGCCAGACCAAGGGAGGAGATAGAAGTAGGTCGCGTCGAAGCGCGAGAGAGAGAGGGAAGGATGGCGCCGCAGCGCTGGTGCAAGGCCATGCCCAGAAATGAGAATTTTATTTCTCAGATACTGGGGGATGTGCAAGAAAGAAGTATGAACATATAGTTCACATAATGTAACACTTAGTCAAGTGTTTTAAACCTTTAGCAAATGTTGAACGAAAAGATTTAACGTGATTAAAAGACGGAGAATGTAAGCGTTAGATTACGTAACCGATATCCGGAGACCGTAGTCGCGACAAACGAACATGAGGGATTGCTATGATTGTAATTTCTTAGACGTTGAGTGATAAGGTAATGAATAACATTCCGATGTTATGTCATAGTAATGAGAGATGATGGTAAAGCGTTTAGACGCTGTGAACGCAATGTTATTGCGATGAACGATCGGTCTTAGCATACAACGAAAGGTATGTCTTCGACATAAAGGAAGAATAATGAACATGGGGTTCATGGGTTGAATAAACGATGAAAACGATTGAAACCTTGAGTGAAGGTTGAATGAAAGATTAAGAGACGATCAAGTTAATGTCAAATACATAACGATCCTTGTAATAACCCGATATTTTTTTTATATAAATAGATAAGAAATTTTGCATATAAATTTTTTTTTTTTACAATGAGAATAAGTGTCAAGTATGCGAATATATTTATTCCTTGAAAAATTAGAAATAATTTTACAATTATTAATTACTACAAATTATATTCTTACGGTAATTAATTTCTGTAAGTAGAAATGCTTTTATTAATTATTTTCCATGAAAACATGATTGGATATTATTTAAATAATATATGAAGAGACAATTAGAATTATGATAATAAATATTTTATTATATGAATCTGTTCAGAATATTTAAGTTAATTATTTTAACTTGATTATTGATGTTGTATACGATGGATAAGTCAGTTATGGAATCCAAACCCTAAAGTGGATTTTTATCAAGAGATGAGAATAATAATATAATATTATATATATTTTTAATTTTCAGTACTATATATATGTACTGTATATGTGTGGACAGATAATGATTGGTTAATTATGGTAAATTTATATCATGACCCTTATATCGTATTTTTAAGCCTTAATTGTTAACCTCAGTTGTGAGTTCAAGACTGAGTAGAAATTGCGTTATATGAATTTTATTGTGTATATTAGAATTTCTGTAATTAGGAGAAACCCTAATTATTATTTAAATAACCCTAATTGGTTGAAATTATAAATCGTAATTAATGTGTTAGTAAAATATACAGACAATTAGAAACCCCTAATGGTTAATTAGGAAACCCTAATTGTTAATATTAAGAAACCCTATTTTTCTAATTAAAACCCCTAATTTTAATTTATTGTGTTTAATTAAAATGTTATTGTACAATTATTTTAAATTGTCAAACCCTAGGAATTATTTGGGTAATTTTAAGATTTACAATCTAGTGATTAAACCCTAGATTTAATCAGCTTGGACAAGAATGCCCTTGAAATTACAAGTGAAATTACTATTTTACCCTTTTTGTCCCATTAATGAATTATTAGTGTATTATTGCTAGCAATCTTGCAAAATCTGGCCCTCTAACTTTATTCTAGAATCTACCATGACACTATAACATTAACCACAAATAATTCAGCCATCACACAACATTGCATACATGATTTGCTATATTTAAGAGAGAGAGAATCCTCATTTTAGCCTAAATTATGCAACAAACACTTAGCTATATTCTCCCAAGCTCAAACCCACGAAACTTCCTTACTAGATCAGTCTATAATCAAGCCCCACGAACACAAACATCAAATCAGGAGCATCGAAATCAGAATCAAAGCTTAGAAAAGGTACAAAAACCTTAACTTAAAAATTATGTGAATTGATGTTAGATGTTATGATTGATTGTTAAAATATGTTGTTTGTAGTATATTTAAGTGATCTGGGTTGCTAGATGTTGAATTCATAACATCTAGAGGCTTGAATTTGAGTTTTCGCAAAATCTGGAAATTTTTATTTTAGTGGTCTGACAATGAATGTCAGGCGATGTAGATATTTAACTGTTAATGATGTTTGTGCTTTTAATGTTGGAACATGTAGTATGCTATGTGGTCTGTAATCTAGAACTTGTATCATGACTTAATCATACTTAGAATGTCAGATAATCATGGTCAAAGGTCGTTGACCGACCATGACTTTGAAAATCTGGAAAACGCAAAATGTACCCAGAACAACCTGACAACATGTTCATAGCTTTAGATCTGTCAGTTGTTTATTGTATTATTCTATCTGTTGTAATATAATTGTTGTATGTTATATGGACTTCATGATTATGTCTTAAAATCTCCTAAAAATCAAATGGATTTAACGTAGTAGCTGGTCAAAGTAGGTAAGATGATTATGTTTTCTGTTTCTGGGTAACCCAGAAAACAGATGAACATAGATCTCTGACAGCCTTTGACCGGCTTCGATCTGCTTGATTTGTTGTTTTTATATGTATTTTATATATTATATCTATAGTATTACATGTTAACTACAACCTGGAATCAATATAAAACATAGATCAAACTCCAAACCCGAGATATAAGGATTTAAAGTAGCATACTCGTTCTGTTCTTCATTATGGAAAAAACCTAGAAATGAAGAACAGAGTCTGACACGTTTTTCTGAGGCCTAGATCTTTTATATTTATGATTGTTAAACTTGATACATGCTTGATTCATGTACTCTGGTAGATACTATACACAGCCCGACGTGTAGAACACCCATAACATGAACCGGTTGACTGGAATGGAGCCTTGAAAAGCGTTGACCGGCCATGACCCTAAATTTCTGGGCAGCCCAGAAACGTCAAGAACAGCTCTGACAGCTTGTTCTTGAGCTTAGATCTTGCAGATTATGTATGTTCTGACCATGTTTGTTGATAGATTGTGTAGTATTACATCAGTACTATAATAGCTAACCATTAACTAGACCAGAAACACATTACGCAAGGATTAATTGGTGGTCAAACAAGCAAGCTCGATCACTGACTTTGAAGGCCTGGGTTTCTCAAGAACACCTATGGCGATACTTACTGTCGCCAAAGGGCTTTAGCGACAGACTTTCCAAAGTTAATTAATTTAATTTCTAAAAATCAATTTAAAAAATAGTAAATAAATTCTGAAAATTACAAAAATTATTTTAAAAATTAATTTAAGTTATAAAAATTAACTTTTAATAATTTGACATATTTTTCATAAATATTAATATTTTTTTTAAATATTATTGGTATTTAATTTATTTAATAAATGCACTAAATAAATTAATTAAAAATGATTTTCTTATATTAAAAATCATTTTAAATGTTAATAAGGTATTTAATAATATTTTAAGTTATAAAATATAACTTTCAATATTTAAAGGTAAATTTTATTAATTAATTATTATTAATGATATTAAAGCTATTTAATAATTATATTAAATAAATTAGTTTAAAAATAATTTTAATATTATAAAAATCATTTTAAATAAAAATAAAGTATTTAAAGATATTTTATGTTATAAAATATAACTTTTAATATTTAAAGGATAATTTCATTAATAATTTAATATTAATGATATTAAGATAATATTAATGATATTAAGTTTATTTAATAATTATATTAAATAAATAGTTTAAAAATGGTTTATTTAATTTAAAAATTATTTAAAAAGGATATAAATGAATTAAAAATATTTTAAGTTATAATTAATGACTTTTAATATTTGGATAAATAGTACATTAATACTTAAATATTAATGGTAATTATTTAAAAATGATTTTAAATATTTTAAAAATTATTTAAGGGTAATATTAATATTTTAAAAATATTTTAAGTTATTATAAATAACTTTAATATTTTGGCAATTGTTTCATTAATAGTTTAATAGTAATTAAATATTAATGATAATAGAATTGTTTGATGTTTAAAGCATTCTGATATTTGAAAATTCATGATAAATTATAATAAGTGTTTAAAAATTATTTTAAGTCATTTAAAAATAATATGACTGATATTTACAGATGTTGAGATACAGAATAGAGTCATAGACTCGATAATTACCCGATAAAGCTGTCTGTACACCGACATGTTTCAGAAATTGATCTGAACTTATATATTTTGACTGTATTAATGATTATTTATGATTCAATGATTGTTGGATATGTGTGATAATGTGATTAGGTTATGTGCTGACTGCGAAATGCAGTACTATGTGTTATAGTATATTGTTCTAATCGAACGAATGATCTGATTAATGATAGGTTGTGATATAAAAGATAAAACTAAGTTACATTCTGTAAGCAGCGTATCAGGCAAGTATCCTACCTTTGCATTTCCTTTATGCAATGGACATGAGTAAGAAATTTCAGAATTAAATTATTATTATGCTATATTATCAACTCTACTGCGACATATTCTATATCTGCTCATTGTTTATCAACATGTTAGTATATGGTAATTCAGATATATATTATGTTCGTCAATTTCTATAAAATGGTTATATAAGTGTCCCCACTTGGATAATCATTGTATTTAATCACATGTTGATATACCTTTGTCAATTACCCTTATATATATAGGTTAAATTATAGATTATTGTTGAACAAGATAAAACCTTTGCTTTAGAACCCAGACAAGTATGAACATCCCTTACATAGGGAAAACTTTTATGCGCCCAAGGCGGAGAGAGTTCTTAAAATGTAGTATTGATCAATGCAGGACATAACGGGCTGATCACCCCCGTGTCCGTAAGTTATGACGGTTTGCAGGTGAATTTCTGTTTAACCTTTTCGAAAAAAAGAAAACAATGTTCATGATATGTCACTTAACCCTACTTATAGTCAATACGTAGTTTCAAAAATGTGAAAGAGAGTTGTTATGTTATTATTATTCTTGGTACAGCTTACTTCAGAACTTTTGATTCGTTGTAGAAGTGTCTTTCAAAGAAAACATTTAATTCTTTCAGCTAATATATACTATTGTTATTACTTGCTGGGCACACAAATGCTCATTCTTGCTTAATTTAAATGTTTTCAGTTAAGTTTGAAGAACCAGAAAGCTCGCGCAGAAACAAAGGAAAAGGAAAGCTAACTGAATAAGATTTGTGGTAGTTGCTGTAATAGTTTATATTATTAAGAAAATGATATATATATATATATATATATATATATATATATATATATATATATAAATAAATAATATCATGTATTGTATGGAATGTACTTTAAGGTCTCGTACCTAGGGAGATAAACTCTGATAATTATGTAAATTAAGTTGTTATTCATATTATTATTATTATTATTCGTAGAATTCCGCTCATAGAAATGGTATCGTGAAGTACCGAGTTCGGGTTTCAAGTACCCGAATTTGGGGGCGTCACAGGTTGGTATCAGAGCTTTAGGGTTAGAAACCTTAGGTGGGATCGACCTTAAGCTATAACCTTAGGACAGGGGGACACGTTGAAAATACAAATAACTCATATAGAGTTTTAAAAGGAGATGAATTGAATAAATTCATCGTTGAACAAAATAAAAGATAACTCTTATAAAACTATTGTTTGTTGTGTGTATATACTATATGCTAATCAGGATAATTTATGTGTGTAGATGTCTGGTGGAAAAGGATTGTTATGGGCTTATAACTTGAAGAAGAATCAGATCCATACACCCGAGCTAATATCAAAGCCAATAGCTGAAATAAAGGCTCACAATGAAATCAACTCCGACGAGGTGGTTATTGTGGAAAATTTAGTACCAAATCCGGAAATGGTGGAACTAACAGATAGTGATACAGACACTAAAGTTGAAGCTGATCAAGCATCAACGGAGGTGCAGGATTTAAGGAACAAGGTTTCTTCTTTGAAAAAGTTGTGGGAAATAGAAAAGCTGTTGAATATTCAACTGCGTCAGGCGTTAATAGAAACAATGGAAGAGCAAGATAAGCTTAAAATCCAAATTGATCAGATAGGAGCCTCAAGCAACACATCGTGTGCAGTTCCGAGAGATAAGGGAAAAAGAAAGATAGAAGACCATGATTTAGAAAAACCTGATAAGAAGAAAGGGAAAAAGATATGTTACAATTGCAGACATGAGGGGCATACCTCTCATCATTGTCCCGACTTTAATCTAGGCGTACGTTTTATTTGTGGGATGGAAGGTCATCGATCAAAAGATAGTCCGAGAGAGAGGCTTAGTAAATAGGTAGTATAGGTTCTGTTGTGTAGGTATGTTTAAGGTAATATGTGTGATAAGTATGTTTGTGTAATAAAATATTTTCAACTTTTGTGTTGGTCAATGTTGTAAATCCCGACTTTTGTAGTCACAAAGGGATAGCTGGTGTGTAAAGTAGTATGTGTTATGCTATGTAAAATATTCGATGAATGAATATGAATCTAAGTTTGAGAAATGAAACAAGTTTAATATATTAATCTTATGCAATAAAGTTTAGAATGTAAGTTAATAAAGTATAATTTATGGTTTTACTTAACCAGATAATGCCGCCAAGACGTCGAACTCAAAACCAAAGGGTAGAAGAATCTCTCAACAATACTGAGGAATAACAACAAGACCCGATGCAAAATTTTGCAAACATGGTAGCTCAGGCTATGCAGCAGGAAATACCAACCGCAGGAAACCAGTCAGATAATCGCTTAGCAAAATTTAAAGACTTCAAAGCAGTAGGACCACCAGAATTTAGAGGATCAGCTGACCCTATAGAAGCCCAGACATGGATTAATGAAATAGAAAAGGCGTTCGTAATTGCTAGGGTAGATGAGGGGCAAAAGACTGCTTTTGCCACTTATACGATGAAAGGAGAAGCCAACTTTTGGTGGGAGGCAAATAAAACTAGGGCAGGAGAAGGAGTAGTTACTTGGGATAGGTTTAAGACTTTATTTTTTAAAAACTATCTCTCAGCTAGTATGCAAGCTAGGATGGAGGTGAAATTTCTGAAGTTAAAGCAGGAGAACATGACTGTTGCGGAGTATGTCGTAAAGTTTAATGAGTTGGCTAGGTTTGCTCCACATCAAGTTGATACGGAGGCTAGAAAGGCAAGGAGGTTTGAGCTGGGCTCAAAACCCTGGCTCTACAATAAAGTGGAAGTATTGCAAATCAATACTTTTGCAGCACTCATGGAGAAGGCTATCATAGCTGAGGAGGGGAGTGAGGCCATGAGCCTCTACAACAAGGAGAAGAAGAACAGAAGCAAGGCAGAAGGATCTTTGAAGGTGGAAGGAAATAGTGGAAATAGGGGTGAGAAAAGAAAGGGGAATTTTTCTGGGAATGTTCAGGTGAAATAGGAAGGTGTGAAGAAGCAGGTAGTGCAGTGTAAGAATTGCGGGAAGAATCACTCTGGTGAGTGCCTGAAGGGTAAGTTTGTATGTTATAAGTGCGGGCAGGAGGGTCATATCTCTCCCAACTGCCCCAACCCAAGGATGAATAGTGGGTATTTTATATGTGGATCGACTGAACATAAGGTGAAGGATTGTCCAAAGAGGAGAATGGACGCAGGGAATGTAACCACGGGGAAAGGCAGTGGGACTCTGGCGATCACATGACTGACCTCAACCAATAACCCAACAAAAGCAACTCCGAGGGTCTTCAACATGACGGTCCAGGATACTGTGGCAGCTAGAAATGGAACTCCAGGTGTTATTCGAATGACTTATATATCTTATATGATTTTCTTATATATATAGTAAATTAATTTATAAAGAAATTTTGAATGAAGAATTTGAGTCCTTTTAGAAATCAAACTTTTGTTTAATCAGGTAGACAAGCGTAATGCTGAATAGTAAAAGATCAGTTCGATCAATTATGATCAAGGTCTACTTGCAATGATTATATATGCTATGTACCCTTGTATATATGAGTTTTAAAACGGTGATTCCAGGGACGGAATCCTTATAAGGGAGGGTGAATGTAATAACCCGATATTTTTTTTATATAAATAGATAAGAAATTTTGCATATAAATTTTTTTTTACAATGAGAATAAGTGTCAAGTATTTTGATGTTAAATGCGAATATATTTATTACTTGAAAAATTAGAAATAATTTTACAATTATTAATTACTACAAATTATATTCTTATGGTAATTAATTTCTGTAAGTAGAAATGCTTTTATTAATTATTTTCCATGAAAACATGATTGGATATTATTTAATTAATATATGAAGAGACAATTAGAATTATGATAATAAATATTTTATTATATGAATCTGTTCAGAATATTTAAGTTAATTATTTTAACTTGATTATTGATGTTGTATACGATGGATAAGTCAGTTATGGAATCCAAACCCTAAAGTGGATTTTTATCAAGAGATGAGAATAATAATATAATATTATATATATATTGAATTTTCAGTGCTATATATATGTACTGCATATGTGTGGACAGATAATGATTGGTTAATTATGGTAAATTTATATCATGGCCCTTATATCGTATTTTTAAGCCTTAATTGTTAAACTCAGTTGTGAGTTCAAGACTGAGTAGAAATTGCGTTATATGAATTTTATTGTGTATATTAGAATTTCCGTAATTAGGAGAAACCCTAATTATTATTTAAATAACCCTAATTGGTTGAAATTATAATTCGTAATTAATGTGTTAGTAAAATATACAGACAATTAGGAACCCCTAATGGTTAATTAGGAAAACCTAATTGTTAATATTAAGAAACCCTATTTTTCTAATTAAAAACCCTAATTTTAATTTATTGTGTTTAATTAAAATGTTATTGTACAATTATTTTAAATTGTCAAACTCTAGGAATTATTTGGATAATTTTAAGATTTACAATCTAGTGATTAAACCCTAGATTTAATCACCTTGGACAAGAATGCCCTTGAAATTACAAGTGAAATTACTATTTTACCCTTTTTGTCCCATTAATGAATTATTAGTGTATTATTGCTAGCAATCTTGCAAAATCTGGCCCTCTAACTTTATTCTAGAATCTACCATGACACTATAACATTAACCACAAATAATTCAGCCATCACACAACATTGCATACATGACTTGCTATATTTAAGAGAGAGAGAATTCTCATTTTAGCCTAAATTATGCAACAAACACTTAGCTATATTCTCCCAAGCTCAAACCCACGAAATTTCCTTACTAGATCAGTCTATAATCAAGCCCCATTAACACAAAAATCAAATCAGGAGCATCGAAATCAGAATCAAAGCTTAGAAAAGGTACAAAAACCTTAACTTAAAAATTTTGTGAATTGGTGTTAGATGCTATGATTGATTGTTAAAATATGTTTTTTGTAGTATATTTAAGTGATCTGGGTTGCTAGATGTTGAATTCATAACATCCAGAGGCTTGAATTTGAGTTTTCGCAAAATCTGAAAATTTTTATTTTAGTGGTCTGACAGTGAATGTTAGGCGATGTAGATCTTTAACTGTTAATGATTTTTGTGTTTTTAATGTTGGAACATGTACAATGCTATGTGGTCTGTAATCTAGAACTTGTATCATGACTAAATCATACTTGGAATGTCAGATAATCATGGTCAAAGGTCGTTGACCGACCATGACTTTGAAAATCTGGAAAACGCAAAATGTACCCAGAACAACCTGACAACATGTTCATAGCTTTAGATCTGTCAGTTGTTTATTGTATTATTCTATCTGTTGTAATAGAATTGTTGTATGTTATATGGACTTCATGATTATGTCTTAAAATCTCCTAAAAATCAAATGGATTTAACGTAGTAGCTGATCAAAGTAGGTAAGATGATCATGTTTTCTGTTTCTGGGTAACCCAGAAAACAGATGAACATAGATCTCTGACAGCCTTTGACCGGCTTCGATCTGCTTGATTTGTTGTTTTTATATGTATTTTATATATTATATCTATAGTATTACATGTTAACTACAACCTGGAATCAATATAAAACATAGATCAAACTCCAAACCCGAGATATAAGGATTTAAAGTAGCATACTCGTTCTGTTCTTCATTATGGAAAAAACCCAGAAATGAAGAACAGAGTCTGACACGTTTTTCTGAGGCCTAGATCTTTTATATTTATGATTGTTAAACTTGATACATGCTTGATTCATGTACTCTGGTAGATACTATACACAGCCCGACGTGTAGAACACCCATAACATGAACCGATTGACTGGAATGGAGCCTTGAAAAGCGTTGACCGGCCATGACCCTAAATTTCTGGGCAGCCCAGAAACGTCAAGAACAGCTCTGACAGCTTGTTCTTGAGCTTAGATCTTGCAGATTATGTATGTTTTGACCATGTTTGTTGATAGATTGTGTAGTATTACATCAGTACTATAATAGCTAACCATTAACTAGACTAGAAACACATTACACAAGGATTAATTGGTGGTCAAACAAGCAAGCTCGATCACTGACTTTGAAGGCCTGGGTTTCTCAAGAACACCTATGGCGACACTTAATGTCGTCAAAGGGCTTTAGCGACAGACTTTCCAAAGTTAATTAATTTAATTTCTAAAAATCAATTTAAAAAATAGTAAATAAATTCTGAAAATTACAAAAATTATTTTAAAAATTATTTTAAGTTATAAAAATTAACTTTTAATAATTTGACATATTTTTCATAAATATTAATATTTTTTTTTAAATATTATTTGTATTTAATTTATTTAATAAATGCACTAAATAAATTAATTAAAAATGATTTTCTTATATTAAAAATCATTTTAAATGTTAATAAGGTATTTAATAATATTTTAAGTTATAAAATACAACTTTCAATATTTAAAGCTAAATTTTATTAATTAATTATTATTAATGATATTAAAGCTATTTAATAATTATATTAAATAAATTAGTTTTAAAATGATTTTAATATTATAAAAATCATTTTAAATAAAAATAAAGTATTTAAAGATATTTTAAGTTATAAAATATAACTTTTAATGTTTAAAGGATAATTTCATTAATAATTTAATATTAATGATATTAAGATAATATTAATGATATTAAGTTTATTTAATAATTATATTAAATAAATAGTTTAAAAATGGTTTATTTAATTTAAAAATTATTTAAGAAGGATATAAATGAATTAAAAATATTTTAAGTTATAATTAATGACTTTTAATATTTGGATAAATAGTACATTAATACTTAAATATTAATGGTAATTATTTAAAAATGATTTTAAATATTTTAAAAATCATTTAAGGGTAATATTAATATTTTAAAAATATTTTAAGTTATTATAAATAACTTTAATATTTTGGCAATTATTTCATTAATAGTTTAATAGTAATTAAATATTAATGATAATAGAATTGTTTGATGTTTAAATCATTCCGATATTTGAAAATTCATGATAAATTATAATAAGTGTTTAAAAATTATTTTAAGTCATTTACAAATAATATGACTGATATTTACAGATGTTGAGATACAGAATAGAGTCTTAGACTCGATAATTACCCAATAAAGCTGTCGGTACACCGACATGTTTCAGAAATTGATCTGAACTTATATATTTTAACTGTATTAATGATTATTTATGATTCAATGATTGTTGGATATGTGTGATAATGTGATTAGGTTATGTGCTGACTGCGAAATGCAGTACTATGTGTTATAGTATATTGTTCTAATCGAACGAATGATCTGATTAATGATAGGTTGTGATATAAAAGATAAAACTAAGTTACATTCTGTAAGCAGCGTATCAGGCAAGTATCCTACCTTTGCATTTCCTTTATGCAATGGACATGAGTAAGAAGTTTCAGAATTAAATTATTATTATGCTATATTATCAACTCTACTGCGACATATTCTATATCTGCTCATTGTTTATGCGCCCAAGGCGGAGAGAGTTCTTAAAATGTAGTATTGATCAATGCAGGACATAACGGGCTGATCACCCCCGTGTCCGTAAGTTATGACGGTTTGCAGATAAATTTCTGTTTAACCTTTTCGAAAAAAAGAAAACAATGTTCATGATATGTCACTTAACCCTACTTATAGTCAATACGTAGTTTCAAAAATGTGAAAGAGGGTTGTTATGTTATTATTATTCTTGGTACAGCTTACTTCAGAACTTTTGATTCATTGTAGAAGTGTCTTTCAAAGAAAACATTTAATTCTTTCAGCTAATATATACTATTGTTATTACTTGTTGGGCACTTAAATGCTCATTCTTGCTTAATTTAAATGTTTTCAGTTAAGTTTGAAGAACCAGAAAGCTCGTGCAGAAACAAAGGAAAAGGAAAGCTAACTGAATAAGATTTGTGGTAGTTGCTATGATAGTTTATATTATTAAGATAATGATATATATATAAATAATATCATGTATTATATGGAATGTACTTTAAGGTCTCGTACCTGGGGAGATAAACTCTGATAATTATGTAAATTAAGTTGTTATTCATATTATTATTATTACTATTCATAGAATTCCGCTCATAGAAATGGTATCGTGAAGCACCGAGTTCGGGTTTCAAGTACTCGAATTTGGGGGCGTCATAATCCTCGTGAATCGTATTCGTGTTGGACGAACGTTCTAAGTATACCCTAGTTGTATGACTTAGACGTTGACGAAGGTAGTAAGTAAGATATGAATTATCAAGGAAAGCCGTAACAACTGGTAATGAGATTAAAGAAAGTCCGAGTGTGAGTCGAATAGAGAATGATAGAAGATTATGTATGGTTTAACCATAATTAAATGAAGAACGTAAGAGGGTAATAAGAAACCGTGAATGATGTCCAACGTTGGTAGTTCACCAACGATGATCGAAAGCTAGTTAATAACGTAAGAATGTTAATGAGCCGTAACAAAGCATGGAAAGTCGATTTGACTTTATTAATGAAATGAGCATGATTAAGTATACCAAATGAAAGATAGTTAATTGATGATGAATTAATTAACTTAAAGTAGCATCTTCGATGATGACAATAATGTTGAGAGTTACAACTAAAAGTTGTTGAATATTACGTGAATGTGAACGGTATGCAATAAGTATACTTAGCCAATAAACGATCGAATTTCGATTGATAATGCAAGAACATTGGTAAGACGTGAGGAAAGGTGATTAACTCAAAACGAGTGGTATTAATGAAGTAAATCCACTTACAACATAGAAGAGAAAAAAGTTGGTTATAAACGGCAAGCCGGAACCAATAATAAACAATCTAATAAATAATTAGATTGAGAAGAAGGGTAAGATTCATTAGGAACCATGTATGTTCGCTCATGACCTAATGTGGTATGTTATGTTATAGAAACAATGTGAATAGTTGTTTGATAGCTAATTACAGTGTGCTATGTGAATATATCATGTAGATTCTGTAAAGGCTGTGGTCAGTCAAGTAAGTTATCTGAAGACGCTGAAAGGCAAGTCTTTTTAACGCTTGTCTAACTTCCATGTTAGCCAAGTTTTTATGTGATTCGTTGAACTGAATTGCAAGACTTGTTTCAAAGAAAGGGTCGATGCCAACTTTTAACTCGGCTAGACTATTCGTAATATATAGATTGATTATCATACATGTCATTCTATATAGAAATGTTAACGATATCCTATGCCAAGAAATTGGTACGGGCTTGAAGGTAAGGTTTGTCTATGAACAAACAAAAGGATTTTTCATCGATTATTCGATGGGCACGCGAGTTTGCCAAAAATATTAAACGTAAATACGTTTAATGAATTTAGTGTTGATCAACATAGGGTACTATAGGCTGATCACCCAGATGTACTCGTAAGTTATACGGATGAACGGCCTTAGTGTTGTGGACTCCTTTTCAAGTATGAAAACTAAAAGTTACTGTTCATGGTCTATCGACCGGTTCAGAATTCCTAAGCTATTATATATATACTTTGGAATTGTTGTTATGACATGAGAGGTACTAGTCGAATATTTCATAGTGCTTCGTAGTTAATTGTTCATTTATGTGAATAAAGCATGAAATTGTTCATGTGATAGTCATGTGATTCGTTGTTAAGACTTGCTGAGCTAGTTATGCTCATTCTTGCTTAAACCATATGTTTGCAGCTAAAGCCGAACGAACTGAGAGTTCTAAGAGAGATAAAGGCAAGGCTAAGATGGATGCTTAGGCATTGTGTAATAGTTTAGCAAGTTTGTATGTATTATACATTATAAACAATGAACGATGTAACCGGTTTATGAACCTTGGAAGGATTATACTTTGATTTTGATGAAAATATAGTAATTACTTTCATTTTGTTGTAATTCAATGGAATGATTGTATGGATGTTAGTACAGTGGAGCACCATCTGTCGGGTTAGAAGATACCCGAATTTGGGGGCGTCACAATAATTTTATTCAAACTCACAGTTATGTTTTATCGTATTGTACACGACAGTTGTATTAGTAAGTTGTATTTGTATTCTGTACCATGTATCTGACGACCCAAGATGGGTGATATATACCTAATTTTGGGGGCGTCACATCGACCCTTTCTTTAAAATCAGTCATGCAATTCAGTACAATGAATCGCATAAAACTTGGCTAACTTGAAAGTCAGACAAGCGTTAAGAAACTTGCCTATCAACGTCTTCAAGTAACTTAATCGACTGACCACAACCTTTATAGAATCTACATGATATATTCACATAGCACACTGTAATTAGCTATCAAACAATTGTTCACATTGTCCCTACCAACTTATTTCTCTTCTATGTCTTTGTTAACTTAATATCATTAATAAAGTTAACTCGACTTATTACCCTTCGTCCTGGTTTATTAATCAACTTACGTTATTAATCGGACTCTAACATTGTTGATAAGGTACCAACTTTGTTCATCATTCATAACTTATTAACATGCATTCAATTCCTAAATTCAATACCATGTACATTAGTATAGGTAGTATAGGATTAGACTTAGTACATTTATTGAGTATATAAACTCAACTCATGTAGGTCTCAAAACAACTGAAGTTTAACACTTAAGTTTCCTAACAAAACCCCAGACTCGGCGCCGCGGCGTGACTTTCCTATACAAGACTGGTGCTGCGGCGCCAGTTTCTAGTACCTAAGTCCCGGTCTCGGCACTACGGCGCGAGACTTCCTTCTATCAGTGGCGCTGCGGTGCCACTTTATAGTAGCCATTGGCACTATGTCGGCGCTGTGGTGCGGCATTTAACACACGATATGGCGCCGCGGCGCCAGACCTCAGCACCAGAAAATTTTAATAGATAAAAATTTTGGTGAGATTATCGGAGCCATATCTTCTTCGTTATAAGTCCGATTTGGTCCGTTCAAAAGCCTACACATCATAAATGACATACTCTACGCGTTCATATAAGAATTCGACACTTTCGAATCCGTTAACTCAAAATTCACTATTAAGTTTATTTTTTAAGCGTTTGTAAACGTTAATGAGCGTTCAATGCTCGTTTTCTTCGTTTTAAGTCGGAATCCAACGAATCTCAATTCCACGACTCTTAAATACCCCATCTCACGTGTTGACATTAAAAAACAACGTTTTTAAGTCTCACGACAACTTTCATCCACCAATCCGGAATTTCAACATTTTCGACGTTTAACGTCTATTTCCGTGAAATTCGCCATAACTTCGTTACTAATGTTCTCTAAGCCAAATCACATGGAATACTCCATTGATTTCATATCTACATCCTAACCAAACAAGATGCTCATATTAAAGTATTGATGGAGTTCAATTGTTTATCAACAATCAATATTTTCATGGTTTAAAACTATATTAAACCTTATGATTTCTATGATTACATGACTTATAGAAATTGAATCTATGGTAAGTCACTCTTATTCCACCATACCAGCCATACCCCACCCATCTATGATTCTCCATTATAAAAGAAAACCAAAAGAGATGAAAGTAGAATTAAGGAATATTACCTTTAAGACCTCTTAAATAATCTCTTGGAAAACTCTAAGTCAAAGCTTCCAAAGTGTATGATTGGATGAGTCTAGCTCTCTTTCTCTCTCAAATAATCTAGGTTGAGAAATTGAAAAACTCTCAAATGACCAACCTTGGCTTTCTATTTATAGAAAATGAAATGGAGGGCAATCTAGACATTACACCTTCCACCTCCTTACTATTCAACACTTTGTCACCATGTAAAATGCTTGGTGACCAAGTGATATGCTTGCCTTGAACCCCAAGTGGCCGGCCCACCATACCCATGAGTCATCCCCATGGGTTTCCCCATGGGTTGCCCCATGGGTTTTACCCATTCGGTAACCCACCGATTCGATCCACGGTTCGATTTTCTTGCATTGGGCTTAACTAATCTACTATTGGGTGTTGACTTGGGCTTAACCCATTAATCCCTTGGGCCTACTCCTTCAATTGGTTGGAATAAACATAACCCAACTCAAATGAATTAACCTTAAGTCTTAACTTAATTCTATAATACGAATTGTATTCTATACGTATAATTCACGTATTCTCTTCGTCTAATACCCATACAATAATCGTATTGTACTTCGTATTAACTCATCGTATTATACATAGATTCTAAATAGTATCAAACTTGTATAACACACGCTTTATCCATAACTCAATTCATTCTATGCATATCATTTCCTTCTCGGAAATCAATATACTCAACCCTTAGGTTTTAAGTCCGCAGGCGAAAACTTCGTTTGTCATAAATAAAATATTATCAGATATTTCATCTTATCTCAATATTCTATCATTACGCGTTTCTCGGAATTTCAAAATAATTCCCCGAACAGAAACGGATGAATAGTGTTTTTACAGATATTTCTCGAAAATCATTTATTTTCGTCTCAAAAATTCTAAAAAATTAATTCTAGCACGTAGCTAGATTACTAACTATATAAACACATTCTAGGTCATAGAACGACCTTCACATAGCTTACTCACAAAATAAATCAATTAAATTCATTTAATTCACATAATCAAATAAAAATTTAATTGTCATAAAAATTTGATTTTCTCAAGCGTTACAAAAATCACTAAAAATGCGAAATATTTAAAACTTTTATACATTTCCTTCTTTAATGCCCTAAATCGCAACCGTTACATTATATCTCTTCGATTCAAATTTATATCATGAATCGTTACAACAAAATGACTATACAAAGTCTTACATCATAAATAGATATCCATATACACCGGATAGCTCAATTAACAATTCAACAACATGTTACATTCAAAATCTTACATACATTTCTCATAAAACATAAGTAATCTTCGTAAATATAGATCTCTATAAATCACTTAGCACATATCCTTACCTTAATTCCTTGACCTGTAAAAATGGTTATTTGCAAGAGTGAGCTCGACAGCCCACCAAAATCTAACAGTTTTCATGCATCACATAACACATAATAATATGCTCAACATACATATCATAATAATTAAAGTAACATAGCATACATGCTTTTAATTTACATAGCAAATATAAAGATTGAGTTCCTTACTCAATCCTCCTTATTTAACCAAAACAATGCAGTCATAAATTGACTTTAACATTTCATGATTTTAACATGTATAACATATCATGCAATTTTAAACAGTTCATCAAGTCCACGTAAAAAATAGGAATCGAATTACTAGCCTTGATCGTTGTTTACCAATAACAGTTTAACAGCTTACAGATATCTGCACTTCACGTGCCCTACACAATTATATAATCATTCACATTAACTATTAGTCACATAACAACGCATAGTAGTTGTAATGTAAACTTTACTCTACGTCTCATAACCATTCCTATCATAAATACACAACGTTCAACTTAATTGTGTTAACTTTCAACTTATATCTCACTGTATTTTATATTCGAAGTTCATTCAAGTGCTTAAGTCTTGCTAGGACTACTTATTGGTTTTATATTAAATCCATTCCATATCTTATAATATTTATTTCAATTGAATTGAAATACTTTTTAAGTTCATTAACACTTGGCACGGCGTTTCGACTTTCATTCGTCACACGCCTGATTCATCTCTCTTGTGTGTGCTTAGTTTACTTACACAACTCATCTAATACATCATTTATTAATGTTAAGCATCATTATATTTATTAATATTCATGTTTTATAACTTAGGACATCATCTTTTATCGTCAAGAGCACTACATTTGCATATGTGCATTCTCGACGCCCTCCGATTGCCTCCTAATACATATCAGTCCCACAAATAACCATTTTGACCCTTTTTCCCGACCTCAAAGTTAACAACTTAAAGAACAAAAGTTTTACGTCTATTCGTTCTCGTTCTGGATCATCTTGAATTACCGCAATCGGAGTTCGTATGAAAACGTTATGGCCATTTTACTACAGGAGGTTAAAACTGTCCAACCCAGACTACTATTTTGGCGTCGCGGCACGAGAACTAAGCTAGCCAGTGGCGCTGCATTGTGAAATTGGCACTGGGCCACAGATTTCAGCGCTACGGCGTGAAGTTTTGGGTTGTGGCTCTGATTTTTGGCGCTGAGGCGTCGAAACCCACTGAACCGAGCACGAAGACCAATTTCGGTCTGTTTAACAGTTTCTAGCAGCTAAATTACCACAGATAATTCATGTAAATTACAAATAAACATTACTAAGCATATATATACCAACTTAGCATAACTTAAACAATAATTTAAGAAAAATTAAATCCTTGAAACACTATTTTAAAACAAAACTCTATTGTTGACGTTGTTTAACAAAGTTTAACACTGTAAACCACAATTATCCATCAAATTCATTCCTTTGAACAACGTTCTCATTAAGTTCTTACCCAAATAACATACATAAGGTTCAATTTCACAATTATCATACAATCACCTACTAATTTTGTTATCCTTCAAAACATGTTCATGTACATGCAATCACTGTAAAACCATTTTTCTTATTTTTGAACGTACATGTAAACTACAGTTATATATCTATGCTAGTTATTACCAAAACACATGATTCCATAATCAATTAGTAAAACATAGTTTACATACAATTTTTGTAAAGAACCTTATAGTCAGTGAAAATTCAAGAACACACAACATAGAGAACGTAAAACATATATATTAAGGTTTTAAAACATACCTTTTGTTGCTTTAGAAATTGTTGTTAACCATTGAGATTCGTTTGAAAACTTACTTTTGAAATCCCACCCCTTTCTCTCTCAAAGTCTCTCTGAAATTTTCTTCTCTCAAAACCTTTTCTTTTGCTCAGAGAACTTCTCTTTTCCTTCCTTAGGCTTAAGCAAAATTTAATATACGTAAAACCAAATAAAGTAAACGCACGTCTTTTTCAAACATTTTAAAACTGATGCCACTAATGGCCTTATTCAATCAGCAATTACCACAAATTATTATATATTATTTATTTTATTTATTTAATTGATATTATTATAATTCAAAATTCAAAAGCCATAAGGCTCTGTTTGGTAAAAAAAACCTTTAAAAATAAACATTTAATATCTTTAAGCCTTGTTTGGCGAAACTAATTTGAACTCCTTTAATTTATTTTAATAACTCCTTATAATATAATTATTTGTCACACTTTTATTTAATAAAATATTATAATAAATTATTTAATCACTATAAACTCTCTAACTTAATTATTAAATTAAATTAGAGTATTATCTCATAATAATTAATTTCATTAACTCATTAATTATTTCTTAAACAAATAATTAACCAAATCAAATCAAATCAATTAAACAAATATTTATTCAACGATAAACACATCCATTAAATATTTATATAATTCAATAAATATTTGGAAAAAATTATAATTAAAATTCTGGATTATTACATCATTCCCTCCTTACAAGTATTATGTCCTCAGAATCACAACTCAAACCTCTCATTCGTTACAATCTTCCCTACTTACAAAGATTATGTTCCCAAAATCGAAGACACAAATTAAACAAATAACTTAGAGTAATCTTTCATCTTTTTATCTAAATATAGATTTTATATTTCTTACTACATTCATTACTTTAACAAATTCTAGATTTCATTTCATAACTTTCACTTGAACTCAATTATATTCTAAGTAATATATATCTTTTAACCCATTCATTTTCTTTTTTAAGGATCGTTATCATCAACACTCGGGATATTACATTCACCATTTTCTTCTAAGAATTTCATTCTCGAAATTTTATCTATTAATATTCAATCTATCAAAATAGATTTTACGTTAATACTTTATTCACTTTCTTTGGGTTCTATAACAACTTTCTTTCCACAAAGATCTTTCTACAATTATTAACTTTTCTATTAAAAGTTTTACATTATTCTTTGATAACTCATCTCCTTCTCATATCAACACTTCTTTTCTCACTTATTCAATATATTCATCATTCAGTGTCGCATTCTACAACTTACTTCTTTTTAAGGAATATCATCCTTACCATATTCACTTCAGAATAACATGAATCCTCCATAATTGCTCAATAATTGGGAAGCAGTATGAATAACTCAGGATTTAAAAAGATTATCCAATCATGTTGAGGGGTCACAAGACCTTGAACTATGACCCCAGGTTATCAAGTATCTCGACTTGAACCTTTAACAGTCATAAGACTATATGGACCTCCGTACTTAGGGTGTTAAGCCCTTCGTACGATGTATTGTGCACAAACATTTCAGTGCAAAGTGTAAACTAAGCGTAAACCACTACTAATAGGGTTATTTATCTCAGTATTTAGAGTACAAGCATTCAACTGAGGGTATAATGACCACGAACTATGTCCACAGTTATAAGTAATCTTTCAACTTTAACTTTAACAGTCATAAGACTATAAGGACTCCACGTACTTAGGGGGATCAATCCTTCGTATAATGTATTGTGCACAAACATCTAAACGCATTCGCGTAATCCCCTATAAAAGGGTTGTTCATCTCAGCTTTTCAACATCTGAATCCGCACCAAAATAATTTGGTTTGGCATAACTTCTCAAGAAACTCTTGAATTTCATGAACATTTTTCAATATTCGTCTAGCTGAATCAAATAGCATAGACCTCTACAATAATTCGAACATCAATTGAAATATACATATACATACATATATATGTATTCTCATATCTTAAAAAAATCTCAAAAATCTTTTTATGACGTCATGATACCGCACCGTATTTACATTCTATTTGAGGATTCCGTCATTTGGTGATTTTATCATACTACATCATACCATAGTGGGCTGACGATCCTTAGATCACATCCAACACTAAGTAATACTGCATTGATGACTCCGTCATTTTTTTCATCTTTGCACCAGGTTACATGATGCATTAATGATATATAAAATACATTTTGATATATTGCAAATCATTTTTGTCTAGCCGAAGCAATTAGCATACACGTACGAATAACGGTATTGTTTTTAAAACTCATTGGTTCCATCATTTGATCCAATATTTTTTAAAGAAAAATAGAAGTGTAAACATCAGCACGAAGTCAATAAATTTCGAAAGTCTAGCATAGCTAGTAGATTTAGAATATCTAATTTTTCTCTAGCACCACCAATACTCTCATACTAAATATTCTTGTATTTCAACTTACAATCTTTCTATACCCCCAGTATAGTTCATCAAACTTACCGCACATTAGAAATTCAGGAACTTGTCACAATAATATGAGTTTAAGAACTTATCCTAGTCAGACCATAGGCGTCCATTCGTTGAGGGGTTCAAAACATACCATATTATTATGAGTCACGAACTTACCATATGCATTAGTTTTAAGAACCGCACCTAATCCTAATAATATCTAACTGATCTTAATAGTTTTTAACTATCATGTATATACATGAGAAAAGAATCACCTTTTTGCCACATATACATTGATAGCGCGACGCCAACATTCCAATGATTATCAATGTGATAAACTGAGTGCAAGCACAAAATCCTCACCCATACAAAGGTTTGTACAACTCAGCCACCACCTAAGTCCTCAATTGAAACCCCGTCTAACTCTATCTTGCTTATAACTTGCTCTTTGCTCGATATAAATTTATAACTCGTCACGAGTTTATCTCGTACTATTTTATAGTACAATATCTTCATAGCATCAAGCTATAATTATTCAAACATTACAAACCATCTTCCTTTTATAACTTAAACAGATCACGTCATGATCTTATTCTATAATCATCTCCCTTAAAATTCTTTTCTTAACTCGTGATCGTTTTGTTTTACGATCCTCATTCTTTCCTTTTTTTTTCATCATTTACGACATTATTCGTTATCTTGGCTATTGCCATTTCTTATCTTTATATCTCTTCAAGATTCTTCTTTGAATCTTCTTATTTATAAAGCAATTCTTCCTTTAAGAATTATAACTTCATTTACATCTCTCAAAATTTTATTCAAGTTCTACACTTTCATCATACGTGTCCATTTTCTACACTTGGTACACATCGAGTTTTTTACAATAGTTTCAATATGGTATGCTGAGTGGTTTCCCATAAAAAACCAACAAACTAGGTTCCAAGTTACTAGTTCGTATATACCTCCGCTCTATGAAGGAATCGTTTAGCCCAGATACCATACATCAACTACTAAAGAGTACAATTGCACCATACTTAGATATAACTCTCTATTCTTAACTTCTTTATCACTCTCTTTTTATAGACATTGTCTATTTATTATCACCTTACATCCTTATTATTGGAGTTGGGTAATCTCACATTCATATTCTTTATAACTCTGCGAGATTCTTCTTTGAATCCTCTTACGCATGTTTTAAATCCCTTCTTTATAAACTTCTTAAATTACTTCTTATTGTTCAAACTCTATTTGAGCTTATTCGTTCATTATCTTCACCTCTCTTCTCTAAGGTTATAGCCTAAGGTACTCTTACCTAAGGTTTCTAACCTATCGGCTTTGATACCAACTGTAACGACCCCAAAATTCATACAATAATATTCTCCTTATCGATCGTTAACAATACAACTTTAATCTATCTTTACATCATTATTCGATATTAAAATCACTAAAAATGCAGAATATTTAAAACTTTTATACATTTCCTTCTTTATTGCCCTAAATCGCAACCTTTACATTACATCTCTTCGATTCAAATTTATGTCATGAATCGTTACAACAAAATGACTATACAAAGTCTTACATCAAAAATAGATATCCATATACACTGGATAGCTCAATTTGCAATTCAACAACATGTTACATTCAAAATCTTACATGCATTTCTCATAAAACATAAGCAATTTTCATAAATATAGATCTCTATAACTCAATTGGCACATATCCTTACCTTAATTCTTTGACCTGCAAAAGTGGTTATTTCCAAGAGTGAGCTCGACAGCCCAGCAAAATCTAACAGTTTTCATGCATCATATAACACATAATAATATGCTCAACATACATATCATAATAATTAAAGTAACATAGCATACATGCTTTTAATTCACATAGCAAATATAAAGATTGAGTTCCTTACTCAATCCTCCTTATTTAACCAAAATAATGGAGTCATAAATTGACTTTAACATTTCATGATTTGAACATGTATAACATATCATGCAATTTAAAATAGTTCATGAAGTCCACGTAGAAAATAGGAAACAAAAGACTTGCCTTGATTGTTGTTTACCAATAACAGTTTAACAGCTTACAGATATCTGCACTTCATGTGCCCTACACAATTATATAATCATTCACATTAACTATTAGTCACATAGAAACACATAGTAGTTGTAATGTAACTTTACTCTACGTCTCATAACCCTTCCTATCATAAATACACAATGTTCAACTTAATTGTGTTAACTTTCAACTTATATCTCACTGTATTTCATATTCGAAGTTCATTCAAGTACTTAAGTCTTGCTACGACTACTTATTAGTTTTATATTAAATCCATTCCATATCGTATAATAATCATTTCAATTGAATTGAAATGCTTTTTAAGTTCATTAACACTTGGCACGGCATTTCGACGTTCATTCGTTACACTCCCGATTCATCTCTCTTGTGTGTGCTTAGTTTACTTATACAACTTATCTAAAACATCATTTATTAATGTTAAGCATGATTGTATTTACTAATATTCATGTTTTATAACTTAGGACATCATCTTTTATCGTCAGGAGCACTACATTTACATATGTACATTCCCGACACCCTTTGATTGCCTCCTAATACATATTACTCCAACAAATGACCATTTTGACCCCTGTTCTCGACCTCAAATTGAGCAACTTAAAGAACAAAAGTTTTAGGTCTATTCGTCCTCGTTTCAGATCATCTTGAATCACCTCAATCGAAGTTCGTATGAAAATGTTATGGCCATTTTACTACAGAAGATCAAAATTATCCGACCCAGACTACTATTCCAGAGTCGCAGCGCGAAAACTAAGCTAGCCAGTGGTGCTACAGCGTGAAATTGGCGCTGGGGCACGAATTTCAGTGCTGCGACATGATGTTTTGGGCCGCGGCTCTGATTTTTGGAGCTGAGACGCCAAAACCCACAGAACCGAGCACGAAGACCAATTTCGTTCTGTTTAATAGTTTCTAGCAGCTAAATTACCATAGATAATTCATGTAAATTACACATAAACATTACTAAGCACATATATACCAACTTAGCACAACATAAATAACAATTTAAGAAAAATTAAATCCTTGAAACACTATTTTAAAACAAAACTCCATTGTTGACGTTGTTTAACAAAGTTTAACACTGTAAACCACAATTATCCATCAAATTAATTCCTTTGAACTACGTTCTCATTATGTTCTTACCCAATTAACATACATAAGGTTAAATTTCATAATTAGCATACAATCACATACTAATTTTGTTATCCTCCAAAACATGTTCATGTTCATGTACATGCAATCACTGTAACACCATTTTTCTTATTTTTTAACGTACATGTAAACTATAGTCATATATCTATGCTAGTTATTACCAAAACACATGATTCCATAATCAATTAGTAAAACATAGTTTACATACAATTTTTGTAAAGAACCTTATAATCAGTGAAAATTCAAGAACACACAACACAGAGAACGTAAAACATATATGTTAAGGTTTTAAGACATACCTTTTGTTGCTTTAGAAATCCTTGCTAACCACTGAGACTCGTTTGAAAACTTACTTTTGAAATCCCACCCCTTTCTCTCTCAAACTCTCTCTGAACTTTTCTTCTCTCAAAACCTTTTCTTTTGCTCAGACAACTTCTCTTTTCCTTCCTTAGGCTTAAGCAAAATTCAATATACGTAAAACCAAATAAAGTAAACACACGTCTTTTTCAAACGTTTTAAAACTGATGCCAATAATGGCCTTATTCAATCAGCGGTTACCACAAATTATTATATATTATTTATTTTATTTATTTAATTGATATTATTATAATTCAAAATTCAAAAGCCATAAGGCTCTGTTTGGTAAAAAAAACCTTTAAAAATAAATATTTAATATCTTTAAGCCTTGTTTGGCGAAACTAATTTGAACTCCTTTAATTTATTTTAATAACTCCTTATAATATAGTTATTTGTCACACTTTTATTTAATAAAACATTATAATAATTCATTTAATCACTATAAACTCTCTAACTTAATTATTAAATTAAATTAAAGTACTATCTCATAATAATTAATTTCCTTAACTCAATAATTATTTCTTAAACAAATAATTAACCAAATCAAATGAAATCAATTAAACAAATATTTATTCAACGATAAACGCATCTATTAAAAATTTATATAATTCAATAAATATTTTAAAAAAATTATAATTAAAATTCTGAATTGTTACAATGTATGCTGAGTCCTATAGAAGTTATAAGAAAAAGATAAGAATGTAAATCATCAAAGATGATTAATGTTTTGAGTAAGACATCTCCGTATATCATGAAGCAGTGAACCAGTAATGAAAGTTAGTCGTGTAAGCTTAAATTACAAGAGCGCGAACCTTAAGAAGTATAGTTAAGTAAACCAATGCGTAAGTCAAGTATATGACATTGGTGTACGTGTTATTTCCTTATGTGTTATATAGGATTTGGAATAAGCAGTTTAGCGTAAATTATAAGTTGTAGCTGTGCGTAAGGCAAGTTTCCTAACTTCATTCATATTTTACATGAATGCTAGTTTCTTAAACTTCTCAGATGTTGGACTTGAAAAGTTCTGTATGTGTGCGAATGTGTGATATTTTTACAAGGTGGTAGAACGTATGAGGCCTTGTGCCACAATGTGAACACTTCGGTGTTTCTATGAGATGAACTGTTCTGTGATCGAGCTGTTCAATACAAGTATGTTCAGTTTATACATGAATCGTTATTGTTAAGTCCGTGCTAATGATTCTAGCCAGACATGATGTGTATGAAAAAGGTAGGGGAATGAAAGTATTTTAAAGTGAAAGTGACTGATGTTTTAAGATAATAGGAATCGAGACTATTCCTATTATTCAAGCTGCTTCATAACCTTTGTTCGGTTATCGAAGTTCTGAAAAATGTTTAAACTCTTGAAGTTGTTTGTTCAACTATTATGACTTGTTGAGTAATTGAATGCTCACACTTGCTTTAAATAAAAATAACATTTTCAGCGAACGATGTTAGAAACAACTTAAGGATCCCGTAAAGATCAAGCTGATCGGTATCCAGACGAAGTGCCATTCAGTATGTGAATGTGCCTGAAGAGCAAGCCAAAACTTGTAATATAGAATAGTTTAATTAAAACTATAGACTAGTTTAATGAACTGATATGTATCCTTGGTGGCGGATAAAAGTCACTCTTGTACGATGTAAAGAATAATGTAATTATCATTATTTGTAATGAAAGAGGTTATAAGGTTTTCAGAACCTGAGATTTGAGAATATATGTTGTTATATTTAACTATATAATGACGTATATTTGGTAAGAAGTGGGATCGTGACGCACGGAATCCGTGTGTGAAGATAGACTAGATTTCGAGGCGTTACATTTATGATCCGTATAGATCTCCACTTTCTCCCCACACAGGTAATGCCTCCAAATTTTAAGTGCGTTGACAATAGCTGCCAACTCTAGATCATGAGTATGATAATTCCTCCCATATTCTTTGAGTTGTCGAGAGGCATAGGCTATGACTTTTCCATGTTGCATGAGAACACATCCTAACCTTTTGCCCGAAGCATCACTGTAGATGACAAATCCCTCCGAGCCGGATGGTATTGTCAAAATAGGTGCTAAAATGAGTCTTCTCTTGAGTTCTTGAAAACTCTTCTCACATTCCTCGCTCCAACCAAATTTTGTATCTTTCCGAGTCAGCTGAGTTAATGGAGTAGCGATTCGAGAAAACCCTTCTATAAATCTTCGATAATAACCAGCTAAGCCGAGAAAGCTACGTACTTTGGTTACTGATTTAGGTTGTTCCCAGCTTTGAATTGCTTTAATCTTTGTCAGGTCAATAGATATTTCGTGATTTGATATCACGTGCCCAAGGAATGCTACTTCCTCAAGCCAGAACTCACATTTCTTCAACTTGACATATAACTTGTTCTCACGAAGCTTTTGGAGTATCAACCGCAAGTGTTGCTTATGATCTCCGCGGCCTTTGGAGTAAATGAGGATGTCATCAATAAAGACGACTACAAAGTGATTCAAATATTCCTTGAATACTCGGTTCATCACATCCATGAAGGCAGGAGGAGCATTAGTCAATTCAAAGGATATGACTAAGAATTCGTAATGCCCGTACCGAGTTCTGAAAGTCGTCTTTGGAAGTCATCGATTTAAATCTTTAATTGGTGATGTCCGGAATGAAGATCAATCCTTAAAAAGAATTTGGCGCCTTGTAATTGGTCAAATAGGTCATTAATGCGAGGCAACGGGTATCTATTTTTGACAGTGACATGGTTCAACTCCCGATAATCAATACAAAGTCGCATACTCCCATATTTCTTCTTCACGAATAGTACAGGAGCACCCCAAGGAGACGTACTAGGACGAATGAAACCAATGTCTAACAATTCCTGCAGTTGGGTCTTTAACTCCAGAAGTTCAATAGGATCCATTCGATATAGGGCTTCGGAAATGGGTTTTGTACCGGGTTCAAGGTCGATACAAAATTTAATTTCACGCTCTTGGGGTAGGCCAGGAAGTTCTTCAGGGAATACGTCAAGAAATTTATTAACAATAGAAATATCATTCAAAACTGACGTATTTTTGTTTAAATCCGTGACATGAGCCAAGAAAGCTTGACATCAATTTTTTAATAAATGAATAGCTTTATGACTTGAGATAACAGTGATTGATTTTAATGGTTTGGTTGCTTGAATTCGCATAATTGGTTGGTTAGGAATACGAAAGCTAACAACCTTACGAAAATAATCAATTTTTGCATGAGTAGTTAACCAATCAATCCCTAGAATTACGTCAAACGCAAGTATTTTTAAGGAAATAAGATCGACAGGTAATGTGAGAGTACCGATTTAAACCAAACAAGACTTATAAACAGTGGATGAAATGAAGGTTTCTCCCAACGGAGTTTCAACAGATAAGTCAAAGTCTAATTTCTCCAGAGTCAATTTTAAACGTTGAGCGCAAGTAGGAGAAATAAAAGAATGGGTAGAACCGGTATCAAATAAGGTATAGACTTCACTAGAGTTTATGATTAGCTTATCTGTGATGACCTCGTTCGGGTTCCTTACTTTGTGGGAGGTCATAACAAACACTCTCCTTTAAACTACTGGTTTTAACTTGTTTGGGACAGCATTTAGTGTCACCGTTCAAACTGAACTTGGCTTCCCTATATGACAAAATCTGGCTAGGTGACCTTCTCTTCCATAATTGTAACACGTTTTGGACTGCTGCGCACAGTTTGGACTGATGTGTCCCTCCCCTCCGTATTTGAAGCATATGATAGGTGGTCGTTCTCCTTTCTTAACAACGGGTGTTGGTGCTGACGTCTTTCCATCATTGTTGAATCTCCTCTTCTTGAAATGTCCACTTTTATTGTCTTGGCCATGATTACCACCGAAGTGGTTGCCATTATTGGCATGTTGATTCCCTCCACGTTTGTTGTCACCGCTTCGATGACTGCTACCACTGGTATTATCATTTTGCTGGCTGCTCTCCCTTGGTTGGGTTGTCTCATTATCACACTCCAATAACTGAGCTCTATTTATAATATCTGAATACAAACACAGTTTGTGAGAGATAAGGTATTGACATATCTCAGGTTTCAAACCTCTTAGAAACATCCACATCATTCTTTTCTCATTATCAACTAAGTGGGACACAAACCGGGATAACTCAGCAAACTTGGCTTCGTACTGCAACACGGTCATGTTGTTTTGTTCCAGTTTAATGAACTCTACGTCTTTCATGTGACGAATACTTTCAGAAAAGTACTTGTCGTTGAACAGTTCTTGGAACTTCTCATAAGTCATCTTCAATGTGGTAGGTTGAGTGCGCTTTACAGATTCCCACCAGTAATCTACCTCTCTTCGCAACATGAAGGTGGCAAAGGGAACCTTTTGCTCCTCAGAGCATCCCAAGACATCAAATATCTTGGTGATCTGCTTTATCCACGTCTCCGCCTTAAGTGGGTTTGGCTCTCCAATAAACTCCAGTGGTCCCAGCTCCTTGAACTTCTTAGCGTTGACCGTCTGAGAGTTGCCAGTGTTTTCACCTGCATTTTGGACAGGAGCCGCTCTCGCCTAATGTTGCATGAATTGCATAAAGCCTCTGAACTTCTCATCATTCATCATTTGATCGGTGTTGTTGTTTACCTGAGGATTATTATCTTCCTGTTGCACATTATCCTGGGTATTGATCTGTGGTGACTCAATGGTCTCTTGTGCTCCATTACTATTCTCAACATTCTCGGATGTCATTTTCAAGTACTGCCACAAAACAAGGGTTAATTGACATGCAACATATTATCCCTATATTCTGACCGGCCAATTAAATAACAATTAAACTTAGGTAGGTCATACTAGCAAAGGATTTATCTGTCTCTCCCCTCCTAGTTTTAGTCTCACATCTCAGCCAGGGATCATATCCCTAATCTTTGATACCAACTGTGACGCCCCCAAAATAGGTATACATCACCCATTCCGAGTCGCCAAATACATGGTACAGAATACAAATACAAACTTAAATATACAACATGAGCTGTAAGTTTTAATATAAATATTATCTTCTAGACAGTATTCAAACTCAAAATAAGTCCTCAATACATTTATTATCACACTATTTCACAGAATAGTGGGGACTGCTAATGCAAACATCTGGACCGTCACTCCATTCGCCGACTAGTCCCAACTATATTCTCATTTCCTGAAGAGAACAATAAAAGCAAAGGGTGATAAAATATTATGACTAAGATAATACAAAAATAAATTATCGTTATCCTTTAACAGTGTTAAACTGATAAAATATAATAAACATCAAGTTTAACTGCAGCGGAACAAGCAATCCATTAGAAGAGTCAAGTAGAACATGAAATCTACTATCTTCTATGATTTAAAAAGATTATCAACAGTTTTATTGCTGAGACTCAGGTTAATAAATAATCCACATCATTGAATCATCCCTGCACTATGATCAAGAATATTCATTAGTATTACGACCACAAATTATCCATGCACTACGGGCCAAGGATATTCGTGTTTTCACCAATGGTCATGATCATGCCAACAACTGTCCATGAATGCACTACGGGCCAATGAGGACTTTTACCACATCATTTGTAACATTACGGTCATGATTATACAGAATAATCTCTAGTCATAATCATACCAAATCCATCTAAGCTCTACGGCCACAAATGACTTTCATCATAATATAAACATGAGGATGATGACAATGATATAAGAATTCAATTACAAGAAAGCAAAGGATAAATTTTTAAAGATTTATAATTTAATTTATCCAGAATTTAATAATGTCCAAATTGTCAATATGATACTGCTTTGTGGAGTAAAATTCAAGAATAATATTATACCAAAAATGATTTGGACCAAAAAGAAATTAATTTTTGTCATGAATAGTACCCTAGATGAATAGTAATCGAGTGAATAGTAACCCCGTGAATAGTATTCCGGTATGAAAAGTTAAAACTTATCAAGAATGATCAGAATAATATTTTCATGAAAAGATACTGGATGAAGCGCAAATATCAAGGATATTCTACTAATTTCATGGAGTACAGAAGCCAAAACTTTAACAAAATGAGTGTAGAATTTGAAATCTGAAGCGAAATAATATTACTTACATACTACAGAGTATGGAAGAAAATATTATTTCATATGAATACTGAACAAAAATAATATCTCTTACCTTGAAAAGAAGAGTATTCTAACTTGTATAGCTGGGATATTCTTGAAGAAAACTTTAACAATTTTCTAAACTCAAAGCTTTTTAAAACTCGAAAGAAATACGCTCAATATTATAGAAGAAGAATTCTCTGATTCTGGTGTGATTTTTAATTCTAACTAAGCATCCTATTTATAGGAGAATGAAAAGGAAACTATTTGAATTTAGAAAATCACGGACAGCACAGTAAATATTCGACGAATTCACGGACGAACGAGTTCGTCTGAAACTTTTAAAATTTTGATTTTACTATTCATTACTGTGCAATAAAATATTCTTATAAAATAAAAACTTTAAATAAAACATAATATATTCTATTTATAATCAAATAAAATAAAACTTATAATATATATATATATATATATATATATATATATATATATATATATATATATAATACCCTCCCTGATACGTAAACTTCTTCCCCCCCCCCCAATTTTCATTTTTCTTCCACATATGGCCCCACCTTTATTATATTAAATAATTTTCCATCGATTATTTTGAAAAATAGGTAAATGGGGGTCCATAAAATAAGCAAAATTTACATCAAAACTTCATAAAAATCCCTCTAATATTTTTAACAACATTTATCATCATTATTATAATTCGTAATATTTAACAACCAGGTCGTTCCTAAGAAAGAGTGGGCTTTCCAATAAGGATTTCTCCCTATTGGCGAGCAATTAGGTGACCAAACCTCTCCTTGACAGAACTTCTAGACATCGTCAATATTGTAAATAATAATATTAGTAACTTTGTCATCTCAATTATTGATTTAATAATATAAAATATTATGTTGATGATACTATGACAATAATTGAATCAATAATATGAGAGATATGATGCAGCAATTACTGTAGCAATAATTGAGTATAACTAAGTGACTTCTCACGTAAGCATCAATAATCAATATCGTCTGCTACTATGCAACCAAACGTATTACTGTACTTTTAATACCAGTTATTTCAATAGTTAACAGTAAAACTCCCGCCGTTATTTTTCTAAAAAGATATTTCTGTCGTTTTCTCATTCCGACAATAATTTCGTTGTAGAGTCCACCAATGATTGTGCCGTCGAACGAATATTCTCTATTAAAATGAATATTCTCCGACCAATCGAATATAATATAACAACTTACGTACTTTGTAAAATTTATAAATATTACCCACAACTATAACATTATATCAAATTCACTCCTTAATATTTAAAAATGATATTTATAGAAAATTCATCTTTATTCATAAAAGTTGTGGTCTTATAATAGAACTATTAACGTTATCCTACGCCAAATATTTGGTACGGATTTAAGGTAAGTTTGTATATAAACAAACAAATGTATTTTCATTTATTATTCGATGGGCGCGTGAGGTTGCCAAAACTTAAATGTAAATATGTTTAACATATGGGTGTTGATCAACATAGAGTACTATAGGCTGATCACCTAGAAGTGCTCATAAGAAAGAACGGATGTATGGCCTTAGTGCCGGAATGTCCTTTTTATGTATGAAAACGAAAAGAGTATGTTCATGGTCTTTCGACCGGTTCAGAATTCCTAAGCTATTATATATACGGTGGAATTGTTGTTATGAAATGAGAAGTGCTAGTCAGAATTTCATAGTACTTCATAACTATTTGTTAAGATATGGAAGATAATCATATAATTCTCGATGTGGTATTTATATTATCCTTTGTTAGACTTGTTGAGCTAGTTATGCTCACTTCTTGTTTAAATTATATGATTGCAGCTAAGGCCAAACGAACTAAGAGTTCTAAGAAAGATAAAGGCAACGCTAAGATGGATAGATAGATATCCTGTAAGACTAGTATGTTTGTATGTATTACGCTTATATGCACTAAAGAATGTATCGGTTACAGAACCTGGGAAAGGATTTATTATTATTGTAATAAGAAAGTAGTAATTATGTACATTATGTTGTTGTTTCAATGAAATGAATGTATGACTATGAGTACCGTGTAGCACCATCTATGGAGTTGGAAGATACCCAGATTTGAGGGCGTCACATAATCCACATAATCAAATAAAATTTTAATTCTCATATAAATCCGATTTTGTTGGGCATTACAGAAATTCTTAAAGTTTTAATCATCCTTAAGGATGTTACTTTAAGTCAAATAAAGATATAATTTACTTTCAATTAACCTTTACATGCATTACATAAATTCCATTTCTTACTGCCCCTTCTCTAGTGCTGGCGCTGTGACGCCTGTGACAACCCGAAAAATCGGATTGTCCAGAAATTAAAGTTTAAAGAATTAGTTATTAATAAAATAAATTTTTATTAATATTATTCTATGCTATGTGTTTATTAATCGTTCTATAGCCTAGGATGATTATAAGTTGGGAGGATTCTGGCTACGAGCTAGACTGGATGAGTAAGAATTTTCAAGACGAAAATAAAAAAATTTCAGGAATAAAAAAATATTTTCAGGGAAAAAGACGAAATATGCACCATTCACCCGACGAAACGTAAGGATTAGGGTTTGAATAACCTAAGCCTTTTCGAGAGTTCAGTATGTCGAAATGACATTTTGTCAAAAGATTTGACGATAATATATCGTGAAAAGTTAAGTAACCCGATAAAAGTTTTTCTCGAAAAACGTGCAGAAATCGGACGAAATAAAAACGACGAAAAGTATTGTTATATACTTTTCATTCGTTTAACTACGTTAGGGGAAAACATGAAGGAAAACGCTTAACTCTAAAAAGTGTTTTTCAATTTTTTGGAGTTCCGAAGAATGCGTAAAAGTTAAACTATAGAGGAAAGACGAAATATTCAAAAATATTTGGATTCCGAGAATCGCAGTTTTTAAAACTGTTGGACGAATTCTGCAAGACGGAAGCATTAAGCTTCCAAAGAAAGCTTCGTGAATAGTAAGGAGGTTAACTAATGAGGTGGGAATAGTAAATCTAGAGGCAAAATGACTATTTTACACCTAGCTTTGAAAATCTATATAAGGAAAGTGTTAGTTGATTTTTTTCAAAATCAACCAACACTTTGAAAGAGAGAGAGAGCTTGAGAGCTTGGAGAAGAAAAATAAAGAAGAGAAAGAGCGTGAAGTCTCAGATCGGAGAAGATCGATAAATAGAAAAGCTAGGGAATCGCCGGCTTTGTCTAAAGGCAGAAGAATAAAGAAGAACAGTATTAAAACCTAACTTCTAGATTAATTTTCTTTAAGTTTTCTATGTTAAAAACATAGCTTAATGAGAATAAGAAGTAATAGATATTAAGAAATGATTTCATATGGTTAAAATCATGGGAAAGTGAAGAAATAAGAATTAGAAAGTTATTTTATAAATTTCTTAAGGAACTATGAGATTCGTAATGAATTTGAACGATCCGAATGAATTATATGAACGATTCGGTGTAAGAAGTATGGAATGTTGTTTTATAACATCAAATTCCAAGAAAAAGAGGAATTGTAATCAAAATATCGATTAAAAATGAAGAACAAATGAAGAATGCGAAGAACACGCGAAGAACACGAAGACCGTTGTTGAAGAATGTGAAGAACGCGAAGAACACGAAGACCGTTGTTGAAGAACACGAAGACCGTTGTCATTACCAGATAATACAGGAAATTTTGTGGTGTATAGTGATGCTTCACACAAAGGATTGGGTTGTGTCCTTATGCAAAACGGCAAGGTCATTGTGTATGCATCAAGGCAATTGAAAGACTATGAGAAAGGGTATCCGACTCATGACTTAGAATTAGCTACGGTGGTGTTTGCTCTGAAGATATGGAGACATTATCTCTGTGGAGAGAAGTGTGAGATCTACACAGACCATAAGAGTCTGAAGTATATTTTTACACAGAAGGACCTGGATATGCGTCAAAGAAGATGGTTGGAATTAATAAAAGATTATGATTGCGAGATCTTTTATCAGCCGGGCAAAGAAAACGTGGTTGCGGATGCCTTGAGTAGGAAAGGCAGAGAAAAGTTGATGTTTTTAACCAACCAGGAGGAGCTCGTTTCAGTAATGGCATGGTTAGCGCTGGAAATCAAATTTCCAAAAGAATTCGATGAAAAATTGTACCAGATGGAAGCTAGTCCAACTTTAGTGGACAAAGTAAAGAATGCTCAACTACAAGATGAAGAATGCAGAAAAAGAAAGGAAAGTGTGGTCGAGGGTAAAGAGGTGAAATACAAGATTGATACTGAAGGAATGCTAAGATTCGAGGGACGAATTTGGGTTCCAACAGTACCAGATATTAAAGAAGAAATCTTAATAGAAGCTCATAGCTCAAGATATTCTATTCATTCAGGAAGTACGAAAATGTATCTAGATTTGTGACGACATTTTTGGTGGCCAAATATGAAAGGAGACGTTGCAGAATGTGTTGCAAAGTGCTTGACATGTCACAGAGTGAAGGCCGAGCATCAAAGACCAAGCGGATTACTTCAACCATTGGAAATACCAGAATGGAAGTGGGAGCACATCACAATGGATTTTGTGGTAGGTTTTCCAACAACTCAGAAAGGATACGATGCAATATGGGTGATAATAGATAGATTAACAAAATTAGCACACTTTTTGCCAATAAAGATTAGATTTAATCTTGATCAGCTGGCAAAACTTTACGTTAAGGAGATCGTGTCGAGACATGGAGTTCCAGTGTCAATCGTATCAGATAGAGATCCGAGATTTACATCAAATTTCTGGAACAGACTACAAGAATGCATAGGAACGCATCTGAAGATGAGCACAACATATCATCTATAAACAGATGGCCAAAGCAAACGAACAATCCAGACGCTAGAGGATATGCTTAGAGCGTGCATCATGGATTTCAAAGGAAACTGGGATGATCATCTACCGTTGGTGGAATTTTCATACAACAACAGTTACCATGCAAGCATTGACATGCCGCCATACGAGGCATTATACGGCAGGAAATACAGAACTCCACTATATTGGGATGAAGTTGGTGAACGTCAACTGTTAGGACCAGAACTAGTGCAACAAACCGCTGAAGTTATAAAACTCATCAGAGAAAGACTGGTAGCTACTCAAGATCGACATAAGAGGTATGCTGATCAACATAGGCAAAATCACAAATTTGACGTAGGAAATTTCGTTTTCCTGAAGGTTTCTCCTTGGAAGGGGAAGATTCATTTTGGCAAGAAAGGAAAGCTGTAAGACCCCAAATAATTAATAAATAAAATTTAATTTCCTCTATTTATTATTTTGAAATAGTAAGGGTTGAATTGATTAATGAGGTTAGTTATGGGTAAAATGCGTAAATATTTTAAATAAGCAAGTGGTTATAAAATATTCATTATTGTTGGGAAAGATTCGTTTGGTCGTGGAATATTCTTCCTGTCGGGGAATATTCGAACGACGGCGCAGTCTTTTGTGGGCCCCATAATGGAAATCGATTGAATGAAGAAAATGACAAGTATAAGTTATTTATAAATAACAGCGTAGTTGTTACCGTTAATACTGTTGGAATACCCGGTGGTTAAAACACAGTAATACACGTTGTTACTGCACACGGTATTCCAATAGTATTAACGGTAACAACTACGCCGTTATTTATAAACAACTTATACTTGTCGTTTTCTTTATCCAATCGCTTTCCGTTATGGGGCTCACACAAGGCTGCGCCGTCGTACGAATATTCGCCGACAGCAAGAATATTCCACGACCAAACGAATGTTCCCCGACAAAATGAATATTTTATAACCACTTGCTTATTTTGCAAAATTTGCACATTTCACCCACAACCAAAGTATTATATCAAATTAACACCTTATTATTCACAATAATATTTAGAGAAAATTTGATTTTATTCATTAATAAGTTGGGGTCTTACAACCTCCCCTCCTTATGAAATTTCGTCCTCGAAATTGACGTATGTACTTGGTGTTTCAAAAAGGTGAGGATACCTCGCTTTCATTTCTGATTCCAACTCCTAGATCATTTCTTCAATAGCATGGTTTCTCCACAAAATCTTAACTTGTGGTATAACCTTCGTGCGTAGAACATGCTCTTTCCTATCCAAGATCTTAACAGGTACCTCCTCGTACGTTAAATCTTCGGCTATCTCGTCTGGTTCTAACTCAATTATGTGGTTCGGGTCTTTCACATATTTACGAAGCACATATACGTGAAAAACATTATGAACACGAGACATGCTTGGAGATAATGCGAGTCGATATGCCACATTTCCTATTCGGTCAAGAATTTCAAATAGACCAATAAATTGTGGATTGAGCTTTTCTCTCTTCCCAAATCTTGTAACTCCTTTCCATGGTGCAACACGTAATAATACATGATCCCCAATACTAAATTTTACATTCTTTTGATGAAGATCTGCATAACTCTTTTGTCGATCCTGTGCCGTTTGTATACGTTGTCGAATCGTTTGGATCTTCTCTGTAGTTATGCGTACCAATTCTTGTCCCAACAACGTTGCTTCTCCCACCTCGTCCCAGCATACTGGAGAATAACACTTTCGTCCATACAAGGCTTCAAATGGAGCCATACCTTTACTTTCCTGATAACTGTTATTGTAAGAGAATTCCACCAGTGGCAAGTACTTATCCCAACTTCCTTTGAAATCTAGAACACAGAGTCTTAATAGATCTTCAAGGGTTTGAATAGTCCTCTCTGATTGCCCGTCCGTTTAAGGATGGTATGCAGAACTGAATTGTAAATTCGTGCCCATATCTTTCTGCAAGCTAACCTAAAATCGTGAAGTGAATCTTGGGTCACGATCCGAAACTATGGATACTGGCATGCCATGCAATCTCACAATCTCATTCACGTACATACTAGCAAGACGTTCAAGGGAATAAGTCTCACGTATAGACAAGAAATGGGCAGACTTGGTTAATCTATCAACAATGACCCAAATCGCATCTAAGCCTTGAGAAACCTTGGGAAGACCCGTAACAAACTTCATAGTAATGTGTTCCCACTTCCATTTTGGAATCTCAAGTGGTTGCAATGGACCCTTTGGTACTTGATGCTCCGCTTTTACACGTTGACAAGTTAAACACCTCAAGATAAACTCCGCGATCTCTCTTTTCATATTGCTCCACCAAAATGTATGTCAAAGATCAGGATACATTTTGGTACTCCCATGATGAATTGCAAACGGTGTGTTGTGTGCCTCCATCATGATTCTACGCTTCAAGTCAAAATCGTTAGGAACATAAAGTCTGGAGTTGACTCGAAGTATTCCTTCTTCATCGATTCTTGCTTCTGGAATAGCACCTTCTTGCACTTTCTTCTTCATATGCATCAGCTCCATGTCCGTAGCTTGAGCAGCTTTAACTTTATCGATTAAAGTCGGTTCTACTCGTATATTTGTATCATCATGTGGGTACTTGGAGCCTTTATCTCTATCTCCATCCTTTGTAAATCATACAAAATGGGCCTTTGCATTAACAACATTGCACTCGTACCTGCATATGATGTTCTACTCAACGCATCAGCTACTACGTTCGCTTTTCCAGGATGATATTGGATGGTATGATCGTAATCTTTCAACAGCTCGAGCCAACGTCGTTGCCGCATGTTGAGTTCCTTTTGGGTGAAGAAATATTTGAGGCTTTTATGATCTGTATAGATCTCCACTTTCTCCCCATACAGGTAGTGTCTCCAGATCTTCAACGCAAAAACGACTGCTGCCAACTCCAAATCATGAGTAGGATAATTCCTCTCATATTCTTTGAGTTGTCGCGAGGCATAGGCTATGACTTTCTCATGTTGCATGAGAACACATCCTAACCCTTTGCCTGAAGCATCGCTGTAGATAACAAATCCATCCGAACCAGATGGTATTGTCATAACAGGTGCCGAAATGAGTCTCCTCTTGAGTTCTTGGAAACTCTTCTCGCATTTTTCACTCCATACGAATTTTGTATCTTTTCGAGTCAGCTGAGTTAACGGAGTAGTGATTTGAGAAAATCCTTCTACAAATCTCCGATAATAACCAGCTAAGCCCAGAAAGCAACGTACTTTAGTTATCGACTTCGGTTGCTCCCAACTTTGTATGACTTCAATCTTTGCCGTGTCGACAGATACTCCATGTTTTGATACCACGTGCCCAAGGAATGCTACTTCCTCAAGCCAGAACTCGCATTTCTTCAGTTTGGCATATAGCTTGTTTTCACGAAGCCTTTGCAATATCAGCTTCAAATGGCGCTCATGATCTTCACGGCTTTGGAATAGATGAGAATGTCATCAATAAAGATAACAACGAACTGATCTAAATATTCTTTGAACACACAGTTCATCATATCCATGAAGGCAGCAGGAGCATTAGTCAATCCAAAAGACATGACTAAGAATTCATAATGCCCGTACCGAGTTCTGAAGGCAGTCTTTGGAATATCCTCAGTTTTAATCTTCAGCTGATGATATCCAGAACGAAGATCGATCTTTGAAAAGAATTGTGATACTTGCAATTGGTCGAACAGGTCATCAATACGAGGTAGCGGATACATATTCTTGATGGTGACATGGTTCAATTCTCAATAGTCAATACAAAGTCGCATACTCCCGTCTTTCTTCTTTATGAATAAAACAGGAGCACCCCAAGGAGACGTACTAGGACGAATGAAACCGATGTCTAACAATTCCTGTAATTGGACTTTTAATTCCTGAAGTTCAATAGGAGCCATTCGATATGGGGTTTTAGAAATGGACTTTGTACCGGGTTCAAGGTCAATAAAGAATTCAACTTCACGCTCTGGGGGTAGACCAGGAATTTCTTCAGAAAATACGTCAGAAAATTCACTAACAATAGAAATATTATTCAAATCTGACGTGTTTTTGTTTAAGTCCATAACATGGGCTCAGAAAGCTTGACATCCATTTTTTAATAAACGAATGGCTTTATGGCTTGATATAACAACGATTGATTTTAATGGTTTGGTTGTTTGAATTCGCATAACAGGTTGGTTAGGAATATGAAAACTAACAACCTTACGAAAATAATCAATTTTGGCATGATGAGTAATTAACCAATCAATTCCTAAAATCACATCAAAAGCAAGTATCTTTAAAGAGATAAGGTTAACAGGTAATGTGATTGTGCCAACTTGGATTAAGCAAGATTTATAAACTGTAGATGTAATGAAAGTTTCTCCTAACGAAGTCTCCACAGATAGGTCAAAGTCTAATTTCTCCGGAGTCAAGTTTAAACGTTGAGCACAAGCAGGAGAGATAAAACAATGGGTAGAACTAGTATCTATTAAAGTATAAACTTCGCAAGAATTCAAGATTAGCTTACCCGTGATCACCTCGTTCGGATTTCTCGCATTTTGGCCAGTCACGACTAACGCCCTTCCAGGAACCGTTGATTTTGACTTATCCGGGATAACTTTTGGAGTCACCATCCCCGCATAACTTGGTTTTGCTACAGAACACTCTCGAGCTATATGACCCTCCTTTCCACAGTTATAACATACCTTGGATTGTTGTGGGTAGTTTGGGCTGATATGTCCCTCTTTCCCGCATTTGTAACATACGACTGGTGGTCGTTCTCCTCCCCTAAAAATAGTTGATGTTTGTGCTGACGTCTTCACGTTATCATTGTTGTACCTTCTCTTCTTGAAATCTCCTCCCGACTCGCTCCTTCTATTATCACGGCCACGATTACCACCAGAGTGGTTACCGCTTTTGTCCAAATGCTTTCCTCCCTGCTGGTTTTCATTGGTCCGATGACCGCTGCCACCGGTATTACCTTGGTTGTGTTCCCTCGGTTGAATATACTCATTATCTAGCTCTAATAATTGAGCTCTGTTTACAACATCTGAATATAAAGAAAATTTATGAGAGATAAGATATTACCGAATCACGAGTTTTAAACCTCTCAAAAACATCCTTGTCATTCGTTCCTCATTCTCGACCAAATGAGGTGCAAACCTGGATAACTCTGCAAACTTCGCCTCGTACTGGGACACCGTCATGTTATTTTGTTCCAATCTAATAAACTCTACCTCCTTTATATGACGAATACTTTCAGGAAAGTACTTGTCATTAAACAGTTTTTGAAATGTTTCCCAGGACATGTTGAGTGCGTCAGGCTGGGTACGCTTCACAAACTCCCACCAGTAGTCTGCCTCACCGCGAAACATAAAGGTGGCGAATGGAACCTTCTGTTCCTCCGTGCATCCCAAGACATCGAATATCTTAGTAATTTGCTTGACCCACGTTTCCGCCTTGATCGGATCTGGCTTTCCCTGAAAGTCTGGTGGTCTCAACTCTTTAAACTGCTTGGCCATGACAAACCGTGCGTTGTATTCATTTCCACCTGTATTATGCACACGAGTCTCCCTCGTCTGATTTTTCATGAACTGAAAAAAGCTCCTAAACATTCCAGCATTCATTGTTTGCTCGGTAACATTGTTTACAGGAGGAATATTGCCAGCCTGTTGCACATTCTCCTGATTGGTAACTAAAGGTGTTTCCACGGTCTCATACACTCCATTGTTAACGTTCTCAGCAGCCATTCCTAAATACTGCCATAAAACAAGGGTTAATTAAACAAATTATCATATCACATAATATCCCTATATTATGACCAACCAACAAATAAGCTTAGGTAGGACACACTAGCGAAGGATTTACTCGTCTCTCCCCTCCTAGTTCTATTCCCCAATCTCCGCCAGAGACCATATCCCTAAGCTCTGATACCAACTGTGACGCCCCCAAAATAGGTAAACATCACCCATTCTGAGTCGCCAAATACATGGTACAGAAACAAATACAACTTCATTATGATAATTGTCGTGCAAAATACGACAACACAAATACTGTGAGTTTAAATACAAATATTGTCTTCTAGACAATATCCACACTCAAATAAGTCCTCATTACAATTATTGAAACACTATTTTACAAAATAGTGAGGACTGCGAACACAACTGACTGGAAACATCACTCCATACCCCAACTAGATCCCGCTATATTCTCGCCTCCTGAGAAAAATGGAACAAAAAGGAAAAGGGTGAGCTCAACTAGCCCAGTAAAGAATATTATGACTAAGATAATAAACAACAACTTATCATTAATCTTCAACAGGAAAAAATCTGATAAAATATAATAGACAACAAGTTTTAGATCAACAACTGCAGCGAAAACAGCAAACCATTAGAAGAGTCAAGTAGAGAATGAATTCTACTATCTTCTAAGATTTAAAAGTCCATCAACGATATTTTATCCCTGTAACATCAATCAATAACCATCTTTAATCAAATATTCATCTTTGCACTACAGGCCAAAGATATTCATTTGTAACACCAATCGGTCATATTCATCTCAACACCTGTTCATCTTTACACTATGAGTCAAAGATATTCATCAGTTAATCATTCATCTTTGCACTACAGGCCAAAGATATTCAGTAATATCATCATTTAGGACTGAGGATGATGAAAAATTATCTTAAAGAAAATGAATCCAATGAGACAGAAGGACAAATATTAGGGATTCGTATTATAGTTTATCCAAGTCCAATAATACTCCATAATAACCAATTGTGAAGAAAAATTCAAAAATAAAGATCAAAACATGGATATAATCAAAGATAGTAACCATAATAGACATCTTGGACAAAAAGAAAAATTTTTATTTTTCGGTGAATAGTGTCGTATACGTGAATATTGCCGTATACGTGAATAGTAATCCTGACACAAAAAGTTTCAAATTTGATAAAAAGTTCATATCAATATTTTAGCATAATGATATTGAAGAAAATAATATCATTTAAGAAGAAAATAATATCCCTTACCTCAAATGAACAGTACTTCTGATCAGAATATCGTATATGAGGCTGAATGAAACTTGTGCTAAATAGCAACTCTCAAAGTATCAAAATACTCATAAAATACGCTCGAGAATATAGAGAGAGAAAGAGAGAAAACTTATGAATTCTACTGTGATTTTCAATTCTAACTTAGCCCTCTATTTATAGGAAAATATTAGCACGCCGAAGCAGACTTGACCTGCAACCTGATGACTTTACCTGCTACTATTCCCACCCAACACATTTAAATAAAACTTTAAGCATATTTCTCACCAACCAAAAGTGGGCCCACCAATTCTAGAATTTTCCACCAAAATGATAAATTCTGAAGCTTAAATAATTTCTGAACCAGTCATCTCTTAAAATTCATAACAAATCATACGTTCATTTTTAACGGTTCAAAATTTGTGGACATATACTCAACTTATATATGTATAACATATCCAAAAATCACAACGATCCAACGGTCGAATTAAAAATTATGACTCACGCAATATAACTCAAAAACACTGGTTTGATTTTTAATACCTCCATTCCGACAAAAATACTGATAAAATAACTCAGCATTAATTCCTTCATGTATAACCACAAAAATATATCCCTCATTTATATCCACAAAAAAAAAATATTTTCTTATCATATAAATCAATAATTAATTATTCACAAATAATATCGCATAATCACAATTATGACAACCAGGCCGTTCCTAGGAAAGAAGGGGCTTTCCATTAAGGATTTCTCCTTACTGGCGCGCAATCAGATGATCAAACCTCTCCTTAGACCGAACTTTTTAGACATTGCCAATAATGCTATCTAATAATATTATTCAAATAATATGAATTATTGATCTGATAATGGAAAATACTGTGCAGCGACAATTATTGAAACAACAATAATATAAAATATCAACGTAGCAATTATTGAATCAATAAAATAAAATATTGAACAGTAATTACTGTAACAATTATTGAGTAGTGTCTTCTTATGTAAGGATCAATAATTGGTGCAATACCGTGTGCTACTGTATTTTAACCACCGGGTATTCCAACAGTATTAACGGTAATAACTACGCCGTTATTTATAAATAACTTGTACTTGTCGCTTTTTTCATCCAATCGCTTTCCGGTATGGGGCCCACACAAGGCTGCGTCGTCGTACGAATATTCCCCGACAGTAAGAATATTCCCCGACCAAACGAATATTCCCCGACAAAATGAATATTTTATAATCACTTGCTTATTTTGTAAAATTTGCACATTTCACCCATAACCAAAGTATTATATCAAATTAACACCTTATTATTCACAATAATATTTAGAGAAAATTTGATTTTATTCATTAATAAGTTGGGGTCTTACAGTTATAGCATGAGAATGTGCTAAGTAATTTAGTTCATTCCCGAAAGGGATTATAAATACCTTTAAATGTTAAGGTAGAGAAGGAGGAAATAACTCGCATTGAATATATTGTGGAAATGGTTTCATGAATAATAAAGGTAAGTAAGTATCGGTAGATAAGTACCGATAAAGTTAAGAGAATTTGAAGTAATTCTCGATATGAATGGGTTGATTAACCATAGAACTTTAATAAATTGTCTAATGAAAAGTATGAATCTTTGGTTTTCTAATAAACCCCAGATAGTAATTTACAGTAATAAATCATCGAAATTTTCTTGTTGTCTAACCATGACACAATCTAGAATGATGTTAAGATGAGTTTAGGTTGTGGTACAATCGTAACCTTTGATGGTTGACATATGGGAACTGGACTAAACAATTCCTTTAGAGATCGAAGGTATATACGAAACTGGCAACCGATCTAACTCACTGTGATGATAGTGTAGATGAGACGGGAACTTGTTTGTTAGTTGTTTATGGGAAGCCACTCAGAGTACCATATGGACTACTAGCAGAGAAGCGATGTGTGCTGTGATACCCCCAAATCCGGGTTACCTGACCCCCGAGTTTGGTGTTCACGATCCACAATATAATACCATTTAACTACCCATTCATATATAAATAGGATTACATAAGTCATTAACATAAGTTGTTAATACATAAGTCCCAGGTTTACTAACCTTAAATTTACAAACATACCTATGACGCCCCCAAATTCGGGTACTTGAAACCCGAACTCGGTGTTTCACGATACCATTTCTATGAGCGAAATTCTACGAATAATAATAACAATAATATGAATAACAACTTAATTTACATAATTATCAGAGTTTATCTCCCCAGGTATGAGACCTTAAAGTACATTCCATACAATACATGATATTATTTATATATATATCATTGTCTTAATAATATAAACTATTACAGCAACTACCACAAATCTTATTCAGTTAGCTTTCCTTTTCCTTTGTTTCTGCACGAGCTTTCTGGTTCTTCAAACTTAACTGAAAACATTTAAATTAAACAAGAATGAGCATTTGAGTGCCCAGCAAGTAATAACAATTATAAATATTAGCGAAAAGGATTTAAATGTTTTCTTTATATAACTCCTTCTACAACAAATCAATAGTTGTGAAGTAATCTGTACCAAGGATAATAATAACATAACAACTCTCTTTCACATTTTTGAAACTACGCATTGAATATAAGTAGGGTTAAGTGACATATCATGAACATTATTTTCTTTTTCGAAAAGGTTAAACAGAAATTCATCTGCAAACCGTCATAACTTACGGACACGGGGGTGATCAGCCCATTGTGTCCTGCATTGATCAATACTATATTTTAAGAACTCTCTCCGCCTTGGGCGCATAAAAGTTTTCCCTATGTAAGGGATGTTCATACTTGTCTGGGTTCTAAAGCAAAGGTTTTATCTTGTTCAACAATTATCTATAATTCAACCTATATATATAAGGGTAATTGACAAAGGTATATCAACATGTGATTAAATACAATGATTATCTAAGTGGGGACACTTATATAACCATTTTATAGAAATTGACGAACATAATATATATCTGAATTACCATATACTAACATGTTGATAAACAATGAGCGGATATAGAATATGTCGCAGTAGAGTTGATAATATATCATAATAATAATTTAATTCTGAAACTTCTTACTCATGTCCATTGCATAAAGGAAATGCAAAGGTAGGATATTTGCCTGAGCTGCTGCTTACAATAACGCAACTTAGATTAATCTTTTATACAGCGACCTATTAGTAATAAGATCATTCGTTCGATTAGAATAATATACTATAACACATAGTACTGCATTTCGCAGTCAGCACATAACCTAATCACATTATCACACATATCCAACAGTCATTGAATCATAATTAATCATTAATACAGTCAAAATATCTAAGTCTAGATGAATTTCTGAAACATGTCGGTGTACCGACAGCTTTATTGGATAATTATTGAGTCTAAGAGTCTATTCTGTATCTCAATATTCATAAGTATCAGTCATATTATTTTTAATTGACTTAAAATAATTTTTAAACACTTATTATAATTTATCAAGATTTTTCAAACATCGGAATCATAATTAAATGATTTAAACATCAAATAATTCTATTATCATTAACATTTAATCAATATTAAATTATTAATGAAACTGTTACTAAAATATTAAAGTTATGTATAATAACTCAAAATGCTTTTAAAACATTTATATTACTCTTAAATAATTTTTAAAATATTTAAAATTATTTTTAAATAATTACCATTAATATTAAAATATTAATGCACTATTTATCCAAATATTAAAAGTTATTTATTATAACTTAAAATATTTTTAATTCATTTATATCCTTTTTAAATGATTTTTAAATAAATAAAATCATTTTTAAACTATTTATTTAATATAATTATTAAATAAACTAAATATCATCAATATTAGATTAATATCATTAATATTAAATTAATAATATTTTTCATGACAAAATATCCAAAGTCATATTTTATAACTCAAAATATTTTTATGATACTATAAATGATTTTTAAAATCATTAATTCTATTTTTCATAATTATTTCATATATTTATTAAATAACTTAAACATCATTAATATTAATTAATTAATGAAATTTCATCACAAAATATTAATATTCATTAAAAATAACTTAAAATATTTTCTAACACAATAATAGAATTTTTCATGATTTTTCATGAATTAAAATTATTTTTAAATAATTTATTTAATATTATAATTAAATAAATAAATATTTTTTATATTCCAAAAATACTAAATATTTTTGAAATGTACTCAAAATAGTTAAAAACTATTTTTCAGACTTTAAAATAATTTTTCAGAATTTATTAAGTATTTTTAATAATTAAAATCTAATTTTTCTAATTTTTAAATCATTTTCAAAATTTTCAGAAATTGAAAATTTTAAAATAAATCAAAACCATCGCTAAAGGCTTTAGCGACGCTTATCTGTCGCCTTAGGTGTTCTTGAGCCTCAAGAACACTGACAAGACAGTTATCAAGGTGCCTAGTTTGACCGATTATAATTCTCAATCGATTACGTTTATGGGAAATCTAACACTTGGATCTTGTATTGCTCATGTAATACTACAATTACCAACAAACATCATGACTAAAAATCATCAGATCTAAGAGTTATTAGCCATCAAAAAGTCTGACAAGTCTGTTCTTCGACTGAAGAACAGTCGAGGTGCCTACTTTGGATCCTTATAACTTCCAATCTGTGTATTGTTTGTGTGATCTATCAATTGGAGTGTGTAGACAACATGTAGCACTACAACTACAAAGCATCATAACACATTAACATCATAACATGAGCAAGATCTAGCTGGTCAAACTTCAACACGGAATCTGCTCAAAAAAATTCTGGGTTTGTGTTCTTTAGCGTTTTCGGTCAACGGGTTTTGACCATGAATAACTCCCGATCTACAAAAGCTATGAACTTGATTCTTTTTGAATATTAAAGACCACATATCCGACTACACATAATAACTTTTAAACAACAAAAATCATGATCGAACAAAGATTTATAAGCTCTGACATTTGCCAAAAAAATATTTTCTGGACACTTAGAATATTTTTTGGGTTTGAAGAACAGCCGGTCAATGCCGGTCAACCCACTTTGACCTTAAATAACTTTTGATCCAAAATAGATATGGACCTGATTCGTTTTTGAGATTAAAGACCACATAACAAGCTACACATATCAACTTTTAGAACACAAAACACATTAAATATCACAGAGATATAAGGCTTGACATTTGCCAAAAAATCACAGAAAATGAAATTTTTAGATTTTGGAAATCTTCAAATCCGAGCTTCTAAATGTTATGGATCCAACATCTAGCAATCCAGATCATCCTTAGACACTATAATCAACATGTTCTAACATTTAAACATAACATCTAACACCAAAAATTAAAAAAAAATCAAGCTACAGTTTATACCTTTTCTAAGCTTTGATTCTTGATTTTTGGCTTATGATTTGTTATGATTGGTAGTAGGGCTTTGTTTTGGGACTGAAATACTACAATAATTCATAGGTTTTAGAGAGAGAAGCTCAAAGATGAGAGTTTGGCAATTTTTAGTGTACAAAATACCTTAATTCTCTCTCCAATCTATATATAAACCAAATTAGATGCATTGAATGCTCAAAATGGTTGATTGAATCTGAATATAATTGAGTCTTGGATGCTAAATTGGTAGGGTAGGATGTTTGTCATGCTTTGATAGCAATAATGCACAATAATTCACTAATAATACACTAAAGAGACAAAAAGGGCATTTTGGTAATTTCCCATATAATTTCAAGGGCATTCTTGTACAAGGTGATTAAATCTAGGGTTTATTTACTAGATTGAAAATCTTATAATTTCCCAAATAATTTATAGGGTTTGGACAATTTAAAATTTAAAGTGTAATACAATTTTAATTTAAAACATACTAATTAAATTAGGGTTTTTAATAGAAATTAGGGTTCCTAAATATTATTAGGGTTCCCAAATTAATTAGGATTTCCTAATTATCTTTATAATTCACAAAATAATAAATAGGGTTTCTAAAATTTGTAATTAGGGTTTTCAAATAAATAATTAGGATTTTTCCTAATTATCAGCATAAAACAATAATTAGGGTTTCTTCTAATTACAGAAATTCTAATACGCAGAAGAATTCATATAACACAATTACTACTTAGTCTTAACTCATAATTGAGTTTAACAATTAGGGTTTCACAACACAATATTAGGTTATGACCCAATTTACCACAATTGACCAACATTAACAGTCTACAGATGTACTATAAGACCCCGAATTTTATGAAATAAAAGTATTTAATTTTTCTTATAATTACTATTCAGTAAATGGTTAAATTGATAAAAGTTTAAAGTTATGGGTGAAATATGAAATTTTTTTCAAAATAAGCAAGTGGTTATAAAATAATCATTGTTGTCGGGGAATATTCGTTTGGTCGTGGAATATTCTTTCTGTCGGAGAATATTCGTACAATGGCGCAGCTATTTATGGGCCCCATAACGACTAACTGTCGGGTGAAGAAAATGACAAATTTGAGTTTTTACAAATAACGGCGTAGTTGTTACCGTTAACACTGTTAGAATACCCGGTGGTTAAAATACAGTAATACGCGTTATTGCACAGTAGCACACGGTATTGCATAGTATTTTTGAAATTATTAATTCTTACGTAAGAAGACACTACTCAATAATTGTTACAGTAATTACTGTTCAATATTTTATTTTATTGATTCAATAATTGCTGCGTTGATATTTTATATTGTTGTTGTTTCAATAATTGTTACTGCACAGTATTTTCTATTATCAGGTCAATAATTCATATTATTTGAATAATATTATTAGATAGCATTATTGGCAATGTCTAGAAACTTCTGTCTAAGGAGATGTTTGGTCATCTAATTGCGCGCTAGTAAGGAGAAATCCTTATTGGAAAGCCCCCTCTTTCCTGGGAACGACCTGGTTGTCATAAATGTGATTCTGTAATATTATTTATGAATAATTAATTATTGATTTATATGATAAGGAAATATTTATTTTATGTGGATATAAACGAGGGATATATTTTTGTGGTTAAAAATGAAGGAGTTAATGTTGAGGTTTTTATCCGTATTTTTGTCGGAATGGAGGTATTAAAAATCAGGATTTTTGAGATATTTTGCGGGGGTTATAATTTTTAATCCGACCGTTGGATCGTGGTAATTTTTGGATATGTTATACATATATAAGTTGAGTATATGCCCACAAATTTTGAACCGTTAAAAATGAACGTATGATTTATTATGAATTTTACGAGATGACTGGTTTAGAAATTGTTGAATTTTCGGAGTTTATCATTTTAGTAGAAAATTTTAGAATTGGTAGGCCCCACTTGTGGTTGGTGAAGAAATGTGCTAAATTATATTTTAAATGTGGTGGGTGGGAATAGTAGCAGGTAAAGCCTACTAAAATTTTTCTATAAATAGAGGGCTAAGTTAGAATTAAAAATCACACCAGAAACAAGTTTTCTCTCTTTCTCTCTCTATATTATGAAGCATATTTTATGAGTATTTAGATACTTTGAGAGTTTCTATTCATCAGTGCAAGTTTCCTTCAGCCTTATACCGATCAGAAGTACTGCTCTTTTGAGGTAAGGGATAGTAAGAAATAGTAAGGGACATTAAGAGATGCTATATTCTTCATAATGATGTTATTCTTCCAATATAATTATACTAAAATATTGGTATGGATTTTATTGTGGAATTTTTACCTTTTTGAGTCGGGGTTACTATTTACGTATACGACACTATTCACGTATACGGTACTATTCATGTATATGACATTATATACGTATACGGTACTATGTACGAATACGGAGTACTATTCATGAGTTACTATTCACGAGTTACTATTCATGAGTTACTATTCACGAGTTACTATTCACGGATACTATTCATGACAAAATTAGTTTCTTTTTCTGACCAATTATCGTTGATTTATGATTGTTGCTCTTGAAAATAAATGCAGTTGTTGATCATATTATTTTTAATATCATATATAGCATTTTTATAACCCTGATGTTGAATTTCTCTTTCACTTGAGTGTAAAGATGGGTAAATTATTGGTATGATCGTGACTGAGGAATATTTTTGGCCTGTAGTGCAAAGATAAATTGTTAACTGGTATGATCATGGCCATTGAATTTATAATTGAATATCTTTAGCTTAAGTGTAAAGATGAATTGATTAACATGGTTATAATTATTGTTTATATAAATTCTGAAATTATTATATATTTATTTGAGATATGAATGTCTTTGGCTTGTAGTGCAAAGATGAACTGTTGACGAGTATCTTTGGCCCGTAGTGCAAAGATGAATTATTGATGAATATCTTTGGCTCGTAATGCAAAGATGACCTGTTGTTGAATATCTTTGGCCTGTAGTGCAAATATGACTTGTTGATGAATATCTTTGGGCCGTAGTGCAAAGATGAATTTATTAGTATGATTATGAACATGAACTGTGATTTGGTATAACCATGATCTTTGATGTTTCAGGTGATGAAAATTATCTTTGTCCTGGATGAGAAAAGGAATTTAGAACTGCAATTACGATTATGAGTTATACACGTGATTGTGGACAGAAATTGTTGATTGATGTTACAGGGATAAAACATTGTTGGTGGACTTTTAACATGGAGAAGATAATAGACTTTATGGTCTATTTGACTCTTCTAATGGATTGCTCGTTCCGCTGCAACTATGGTTGAAAAGTTTTATCATCTACCATATGTTCTAAATCTCTGATTTAATTCTGTTGAAGGCTATTGATAACTTATTTATCTTTAGTCATGATATTTTTTACTGGGCTAGTTGTGCTCACCCTTCTATTTCACAATTCCTTTCAGGTAATAAGAGTGTAGCTGGGTCGAGCGGGGGTAACAGGGGAATAGAACGGTGGTCATCATTTAGTAGTTATATTTGGTGAATCAAATAGGGTGAGGCGAACCCAACGTTGGAAGGATGTTTTGCCACTATCATACAAGATGTCTAATGACATACAACCTCGTATCATCATAAGACAGGGATATGCTCATCCACTTGCTGAGTATATTTACAAGCACTAACTATATAATCTTAGTGTTTGTTTGAAGTATAATTCACGATTAAAGACAGTGGAGATAATGATAAGTCAAGAGAAGACTCGCCATTGGGAAGAATATGATAGTAATCTTCTCGTTTTTCTTTGGGGTCTATTGGGTCAACCAAGGATAATTCTGTGGTCATATGATATCTATCATAACCTAGACTCGTGGCCTCCCATGTACGAAGGTTTTCTTGAGCACTTCCCAAAGATTCTAATTTCTAAAATAGTTTTTGACTATACCTTTATGTAAGGTGTCATTGTGAGGCGATGTCCACGGTTGGAACACGAGTCACATTTGGTATATATTTGTATCCAAACTCACAGCATATGTGTTGTTGTATTTTGCACGATAATTGTTGTAATAAAGTTACAGTTGTTTTCTGTACCATGTATCTGGCGACTCAGAATAGGTTGGATGGAATGGACCTATTTTGGGGTCGTTACATATACGATATATATTTAAGCACTGAAAATTAAAATATAATTAATATTACATTATTATTCTCACTCCTGGATAAAAATTCAAGTTTAGGGTTTGGATTCCATATTTGACTTATCCTTCGTACACAACATCAATAATCAAGTTAAAATAATTAACTTAAATATTCTGAACAAATTCATATAATAACATATTTATTATTATAATTATAATTGTCACTTCAAATATTATTTAAATAATATATAAATTATATTTTCATGGAAAATAAATAAGAAAAATATTTCTGCTTACAGAAATTAATTACCATAAGAATATAATTTGTAGTAATTAATAATTCTAAAATTATTTCTAATTTTTTAAGTAATAAATATATTCGCATTTAACATCACAATACTTGACACTTATTCTCATTGTAAAAAAAAATTTATATGCAAAATTTGTTATCTATTTATATAAAAAATATCGGATTATTACAATACTCCTTACCTAAACAAAAAGGGTTTACAATACAACATCATAATAATAATGTTCATAACACTATTCCAGCATCTTGCCTTTGCCTTTGTTCTTCTTTGACCCGCTGGCCTCTTCGTTCTTAGCTGAAATGTTTTATTTATAGCAAGGGTGAGCAACTAGTTTGCCCCGCAAGTTAAAATATACAATAAATGTATACGAATCAATAAGAACAGACTATCTATTTTGATAGAATGAAACCAAAGTTCGGTGAACTTTGAAATAGCTGAACAACTTGTTATTCAATAATAAATCTTCTCGTATTCTAGGCAACGCAATAATCTGATAATGAAAGAGTACAACGCTTTCAAAGTTTCTACGATATTCTATTAAATAATCAAAAATTAATTCTACGCAATGGAAAAGTGGAATATTTTCTAGTGATCACACTAGATCTAGAACTTCTCTTCTCGAGTAACTATCAAAGATTGGACTTTGATATACCCAGGTGTATCAGATAACCATAAAGATTAAATCATACCCCTCTGCAAGTACTTAGAGCCGGCCAACTCCTTGTACCCTATATTATGCATAATACTTAACAGCGCGCAATGGTCGAATATACGACCCAAAATGTTCCCTTTATATAAAAGGTTGTTCTTCTCAGTCTCAGAATCAAAATTTTTGATTTAACAATGAAATACTGTGATTTCAAATTCTATCTACTTATTGATCTAGCCAAAACAATTGGTATCGATCTATCAATAACAATTGATTTCTCTTCTCATATTTATCAAGTTCTAACAAATGTTCGTCTAGCCAGAATAATTAGCTAAAACATTTCTCAATATAATTTGACAATAAATAGGAATTATCTGTACTGTCAATATTAGTTTCTGTAGATATAAATATCCAACAATAGTAATTCTACGAATATATATTTTCCGAATCCGTAATTCAATTTGAATTTTAATCGTGCACTAATTGCGAATAATCAACAATAAATTCCCTGGACATGGTGTAATTATCAATAATTAACCATTAAAATAATTGAATGAATATAACTCAAGGTTGAGTTAGGGAACTTGCATTTCACGTTGATTACAGCTACACAATATAATTAAATGCGTTCGTAAGACCTATAATCAACAATGTCGGTCTCACAATTAGCATAATCTTTTATAACACGTAACACTGTATTCTACAGTCAAACTTCTCCTAGGCACATTACCACATAGCCACATTAGTGTTTATAACCTATATAAATAGTTATCCAGTCTAACTATTTTGGTCTGGTTGGACCTCGGTCCATTCTCGATGTTCTGGTCACTCTATCCGACAATTAACACATTGATTGTCAATTAAACTTGGTCTCTAAGCTTCAATATTATTTTAGATAAGTCAAATATCGTTTATAATATTTTTCGGAAGCTTTTAATAATTTATAAATAATTATTATAATTTATAATAATTTTTCAAACACTTCAATTATTTTTAAATGATTTAATTATCAAATAACCTTATCATTATTAATATTTAATAATATAAAAATATTAATAACATACTTGTCAAAATATTAAAGTTATTATTAATAACTTAAAATATTTTTAAATCATCAATATTCTACTTAAATAATTTTTAAAATAATTAAAATCATTTTTAAATCATCACCATTAATATTTAACTATTAATGTAATTATTATCAAAATATTAAAAGTCATTAATTATAACTTAAAATATTTGTAAAATATTTTTCTCATTTTAAATGATTTTAAATCAATAAAATCATTTTTAATTTATTTATTTAATTTAATAAATAAATAATCTAATATCATTAATATTAATTTATTAATGAGAATTCTCCAAAAATATTGAAAAATATATTTTATAACTCCAAATATTTTCTAACACTTTATTCTTATTTAAAATATTTTTTAAATCAATAAAATCATTTTTATCTTATTTATTTAATTTAATAATTAAATAAATTTAATACCATTCATATTAAATTATTAATGAAAATTCTCTAAAAATATCAAAAGTTATATTTTATAACTCAAAATATTTTTAAATGCATTATTCTTATTTAAAATAATTTTTCATAAAATTAAATCATTTTTCTCTAATTTATTTAATACACTAATTAAATAAATTAAATACTTTTAATATTTAAATAATTATAAATATTAAAGAAAAATATTCCAATTGGTCAAAATTAATTTTTCATAATTTAAAATAATTGTTAAAATAATTTTTAATAATTTTTATAATTTATTTTCTATTTTTAATTAATTACCGGAAAAACCAGAAAATAAATTAATTAATTCGTCGCTAATGGCCTATAGCGACACTTCTGTAGCCTTAGGTGTTCTTGGCTCAAGAACACTGACAAAGTCAGTGTTCAAGGGGTCATGTTTGACCGGCTTTAACTTTCTGTTATAATTGTTTCTCGGTCATCTAAGACTTAGGTATTGTAGTAAACACGTAATACTACACTTATCAATCACCAGCATGGTCACACGACATCGCAACAAGGAGATCAAAGCCTCCAAATTTGCTGTCAGACGGTTTCTGGGTTTTCCAGAAACCCAGGCAGTTCGAGGGTCGAATTTCATGCTCGATTATTTTGGTGTTCTGATCATTATTTTGGTGATCTATTGATTCGGTCTCGTAGTATATATAACAAGGAACAAGTACATAACAATTACTCAGTCTAAAAACAACATCATCATAATTTATAAGCCGGTCAACGGCTGTCAGAAAATTCGTTCTTTACAGTTTCTGGGTTTTCCAGAAACTGTGTCCTTGACCAAATGACTAGGTTTGACCACCTGATTCGTTCGATATGTTACTCATTTTTAAGCCATTTGATGCTATGGATCCATCATGGATCAACATATAACAACTAAAAATATATTATAACATAAGATTAAACACTAAACCACAAATTTTCTAAGCAACAAAGATCAAAATTTAAAATTTTATTTATACCTTCTAGCTTTCAATTCTTGATCTAAGCTCTCCAATATGTTATTGATTAATCAAGGGATGAAATTAGGACTGATCTAACTTAAGAAATTCGAAGCTTTAGAGAGAGAGAGTTGGTGAGAGCAATATGCAAAATGACAACTTTTTGTGACTTTTTCTCTCTCTAAATCTCTTATATAATGCTTGTATGTTGCTTGGATCTGATCTTGCTGGCCAGATTTTGTTGGATTAATAAGTCACAAGTCAATGCGGTGGTTCACCAACTAAAGGTGTTGGTGAATTATGCAAGTTACCATTTAAAGAAAGTAAAAAGGGTATTTTGGTCATTTGTAAAATAATTTTAAGGGCAATCTTGATAAATGTACAAACCCTTAGGGTTTAGGTGCAAGACCCCAACTTATTAATTAATAAAATCAAATTTTCTCTAAATATTATTGTGAATACTAAGGGGTTAATTTGATATAATACTTTGGTTATGGGTGAAATGTACAAATTTTACAAAATAAGCAAGTGGTCATAAAATATTCATTTTGTCGGGGAATATTCGTTTGGTCGTGGAATATTCTTGATGTCGGGGAATATTCGTACGACGACGTAGCCTTGTGTGGGCCCCATAACGGAAAGCGATTGGATGAAGAAAACGACAAGTATAAGTTATTTATAAATAACAGCGTAGTTGTTACCATTAATACTGTTGGAATACCCGGTGGTTAAAATACAGTAGCACACGGTATTGCACCAATTATTGATTCTTACGTAAGAAGGCACTACTCAATAATTGTTACATTAGTTATTGTTCAATATTTTATTTTATTGATTCAATAATTGTTACGTTGATATTTTATATTATTGTTGTTGCAATAATTGTTGCTGCACAGTATTTTCCATTATCAGATCAATAATTCATATTATTTGAATAATATTATTAGATAATATTATTGGCAATGTCTAGAAAGTTCTGTCTAATGAGAGGTTTGGTCATCTAATTGCGCGCCAGTAAGGAGAAATCCTTATTGGAAAGCCCCCTCTTTCCTGGGAACGACCTGGTTGTCATAAATGTGATTCTGTAATATTATTTGTGAATAATTAATTATTGATTCATATGATAAGGAAATATTTATTTTATGTGGATATAAATGAGGGATATATTTTTGTGGTTAAAAAATGAAGGAGTTAATGTTGAGGTTTTTATCAGTATTTTTATCGGAATGGAGGTATTAAAAATCAGGGTTTTTGAGATATTTTGTGGGGGTTATAATTTTTAATCCGACCGTTGGATCATGGTAATTTTTGGATATGTTATACATATATAAGTTGAGTATATGTCCACAAATTTTGAACCGTTAAAAATGAACGTATGATTTATTATGAATTTTACGAGATGACTGGTTCAGAAATTGTTGAATTTTCGGAGTTTATCATTTTGGTGGAAAATTCTAGAATTGGTGGACCCCACTCTTGGTTGGTGAAGAAATGTGCTGAGATTTTTATTCAAATGTGGTGGGTGGGAATAGTAACAGGTAAAGCCATCAGGTTGCAGGTTAAGTCTGCTTCGGCGTGCTAACATTTTCCTATAAATAGAGGGCTAGGTTAGAATTGAAAATCACACCAGAAACAAGCTTTCTCTCTTTCTCTCTTTCTCTCTCTAGATTATTGAGTGTATTTTGTGAGTATTTAGATACTTTGAGAGTTTCTATTCATCAGAGCAAGTTTCTTTCATCCTTATACCGGTATTCCGACCAGAAATACTGATATTTTGAGGTAAGGGATATTATTTTCTTCTTAATGATATTATTTTCTTCAATATCATTATGCTGAAATATTGATATGAGTTTTTATCAAATTTGGAATTTTTTATGTTGGGGTTACTATTCACGTATACGGCACTATTCACGTATACGGCACTATTCACGAATACGGTACTATTCATCGAGAAATAAAAATTTTCCCTTTTTGTCCAAGATGTCTATTATGGTTACTATCTTTGATTGTATCCGTGTTTTGATCTTTATTTTTGGATTCTGCTTCACAATTGATTATTATGAAGTATTATTGATCTTGGATAAACTGTTATACGAATCCCTACTATTTGTCCTTCTGTCTCACTAGATTCGTTCTCTTTAAGATATTTTTCATCATCCTCAGTCCTAAATGATGATATTAATGAATATCTTTGGCCTGTAGTGCAAAGATGTATGATTACTTGATGAATATCTTTGGCCTGTAGTGCAAAGATGAACAGGTGTTGAGATGAACATGACTGACAGGTGATACAAATGAATATCTTTGGCCTGTAGTGCAAAGACGAATATTTGGATAAAAATGATTATTAATTGATGTTACAGAGATAAAATATTGATGATGGACTTTTAAATCTTAGAACATAGTAGAATTCTTTCTCTACTTGACTCTTCTAATGGTTTGTTGTTTCCGCAACAGTTGTTGATCTAAAACTTGTTATCGATTATATTCTATCAAATTTTTTCCTGTTGAAGACTAACGATAATTTGTTGTATATTATCTTAGTCATAATATTCTTTACTGGGCTAGTTGAGCTCACCCTTTTTTTTGTTCTATTTTTCTTCTCAGGAAGTGAGAACATAGCAGGATCTAGTCGGGGTATGGAGTGATGGTTCTAGAAAGATGTTTTAGCAGTCCTCACTATTTCTGTAAAATAGTGTTTGAATAATTGTAATGAGGATTTATTTGAGTGTGGATATTGTCCAGAAGACAATATTTGTATTTAAACTCACAGTATGTGTTGTCGTATTTTGCACGACAATTGTATTATTGAAGTTGTAGTTTGCTTTCTGTACCATGTATTTGGCGACTCAAAATGGGTGTTGTATACCTATTTTGGGGTCGTCACAGTTGGTATCAGAGCTTAGGGATATGATCCCTGGCTGAGATGTGAGACAAGAACTAGGAGGGGAGAGACGGGAAATTCTTTCGCTAGTATGACCTGACTAAGTTTATTTGGTGTTTATTTGGTCGGTCAGAGTATAGGGATAATATATGACATGAATATTAACCCTTGTTTTATGGTAGTATTTAAGAATTGCAGCTGAGAACGTTAATAATGGAGTAAATCAGACCGTGGAGACACCTTTGATCACCACCCAGGGGAACGTGCAACAGGAAGGCAATATTCCTCCTGTAAACAACGTTACCGAGCAAACGATGAATGATGGAATGTTTAGGAGCTTTTTGCAGTTCATGCAAAATCAGACGAGGGAGACTCGTGTGCAGAATACGGGTGGAAATGATAACAATGCGCGGTTTGTCACAGCTAAGCAGTTCAAAGAATTGGGACCACCAGAATTTAAGGAAAAGCCGGATCCGATCATGGCGGAAACGTGGGTCAAGCAAATTACCAAGATATTCGATGTCTTGGGATGCACGGAGGAACAGAAGGTTCCATTCGCCACCTTTATGTTTCGCGGTGAGGCAGACTACTGGTGGGAGTCTGTGACGCCCCCAAAATTAGGTATACATCACCCATCTTGAGTCGTCAGATACATAGTACAGAATACAAATACAACTTAATAATACAACTGTCGTGTACAATACGACAAAACATAAACTGTGAGTTTGAATACAAATATTATCTTCTAGAGAGTATTCATACTCAAAAGGAGTCCTCATTACATTTATTAACACACCATTACATAGAATAGTGAGGACTACTAACTAATACTATCATTCGGACCATCACTCCGTACCCCGACTTGTCCCAGCTACGTTCTCATTTCCTGAAGAGAACAGTGAAAGAAAGGGTGAGCTCAACTAGCCCAGTAAGAAATATTATGACTAAGATAATGCAGAATAAATTATCATTAGCCTTCAACAATGTTAAACTGATAAAATATAATAGACATCAAGTTTAACTGCAGCGGAACAAGCAATCCGTTAAAAGAGTCAAGTAGAAAATAAACTCTACTATCTTTTATGATTTAAAAGGTTTTTCAACACTGCGATCGCTGAGACTCAGCTTAATAAAATAATCCACATCATCGAATCACCCCTGCACTACGGCCAAGGATATTCGTGTATTCATTAATGGTCATGATCATGCCAACAACTGTCCATCAATGCACTACGGGCCAATGAGGACTTTTACCACATCATTTGTAACATTACGGTCATGATTATACCGAATAATCCCTGGTCATAATCATACCAAGTCCATCTATGCACTACATGCCACAGATGACTTTCAACATTTTATAAACATGAGGATGATGACAATGATATAAGAATTCAATAAAACAAGTTCAAGAATTAATTTATCCAGGAATTAACAACGTCCAAATTGTCAACATGATACTGCATTGTGGAGTAAAATTCAAGAACGCTTAGAAGAATATTTTCTTGAAAAGATACTGGATGAAACGCAACTATCAAGGATATTCCACAAATTTCATGGAGTATAGAAGTCAAAAACCAACTGAGTACAATAAAGAATGGAATAACAAAAGAAATCACCATGCATGCGATAGACCGCACAGACAGGTTATTCCAATAGAATAATAAATAATGGAACCAGGTCCGGCGTAAACGCACAGACAGGATATTCCGACAGAATAATAAATAATGGAACCAGGTCCGGTGTAAAACACACAGACAGGATATTCCAACAGAATAATAATAAAACGGAACCAGGTCCGGTGTAAAACACACAGACAGGATGTTCCAACAGAATAATAAACGGAACCAGGTCCGGTGTAAAACACACAGACAGGATGTTCCAACAGAATAATAGAAGAATGTCACCAAGTATAGGGTAGACCGCGTATACTGGTTATTCCAACAGAATAATAACGAATGGAATAACAGAAGTTCTCTTCATGAATATAAAAGAAATAATATTCCCTACCTTAAAAGAACTGGATATTGGAAAAGTGATGTAGCAGAATACTTTTAGTCTCTCTCTCTCTTATTCTCTCTATACTTTCTCTCTCTATAGCTTGAATGAATTCGTGAAAAATAATGAAGCCCTAGGCCTCTATTTATAGAAAAACTGAGGGTGGCTCTTGGTCTTAACGAAGGGTCAAATGACTCTTGGTCTTAACGAAGGGTCAAATGACTCTTGGTAATATTGAAGGGACAACTACTATTGACGAAAGTAATTACTATTGACCAAGGTAAATACTATTGACGAAGGTAATTACTATTGACCAAGGTAAATACTATTGACGACGGTAATTACTATTGGCGACGGTAATTACTATTGACGACGGTAATTACTATTAACGAAGAGACTCTTAGATGATGACATATGGCCCCCCATAAAATAACCAAACTTACCACAACGTCTCAATAATATAACATATTATACAGATGATACTATGACAATAATTTAAGAGATATGATGCAGCAATTACTGTAGCAATAATTGAGTATAGCTGAGTGACTTCTCACGTAAGCATCAATAATCAATACCGTGTGCTACTATGCAACCACGCGTATTACTGTACTTTTACTACCGAGTAGTTCAACAGTTTTAACGGTTTTAACGGTAACACCTCAGCCGTTATTTTTATAGAAAGATAATTCTGTCATTTTTTCAATCCGACAATAATTCCGTTGTGGGGTCCACCAATGATTGTGCCGTCGTACGAATATTCCCCGACAAAAAGAATATTCTCCGACCAAACGAATATTTTATAACAACTTGCTTACTTTGCAAAATTTATAAATATTACCCACAACTATAACATTATATCAAATTAACTCCATAATATTCAAAAATGATATTTATAGAAAATTCATCTTTATTTATAAAAGTTGGGGTCTTACAACCTCCCCTTCTTATGAAATTTCGCCCTCGAAATTAGGGTACGTACCTGGTATGTCGAAGAGGTAAGGACACCTTGATTTCATTTCTGATTCTAACTCCCAAGTCATTTCCTCAACATCGTGGTTTCTCCACAAAACTTTGACTTGAGGTATAACCTTGGAGCGTAGAATATGTTCCTTCTTATCCAAGATTTGAACAGGAACTTCTTCATACGTCAAATCCTCCGCTATTTCGTCCGGTTCTAACTCAATAATGTGGTTCGGGTCTTCCACATATTTGCGTAACATTGATATGTGGAAAACGTTATGAACACGAGACATACTTGGCGGTAAAGCGAGTCTATAAGCCACAGTTCCTACTCGATCGAGGATTAAAAATGGACCGATGAATCGAGGATTTAGCTTTCCTCTCTTTCCAAATCTCGTAACACCTTTCCATGGAGCAACACGTAAGAACACATGATCTCCTACATCAAATTCCACGTCCTTTCGATGAAGATCAGCATAACTCTTTTGTCGATCTTGTGAGGTTTTTATACGTTGTCGGATCGTTTGAATCTTTTCTGTAGTCATACGTACCAACTCCGGTCCCAACAACGTTGCTTCGCCCACCTCATCCCAGCATACTGGAGAACGACATTTTCTTCCATACAATGCTTCGAATGGAGCCATGCCAATACTTGCTTGATAACTGTTGTTGTAGGAAAACTCCACCAATGGTAAGAACTTGTCCCAACTTCCTTTGAAGTCAAAGACACAGAGTCTTAATAGATCTTCAAGAGTTTGAATAGTCCTCTCTGATTGTCCGTCCGTCTGAGGATGATATGCTGAACTAAATCGTAACTCCGTGCCCATAGCTTTTTGTAAACTAACCCAAAATCGTGAAGTGAATCTTGGGTCTCGGTCAGAAACTATGGATACTGGCATACCATGCAGTCTTATAATCTCGTTTATGTACATACGAGCAAGACGTTCAAGTGTATAAGTTTCTCGTATCGGTAAGAAATGAGCAGACTTGGTCAATCTATCAACAATGACCCAAATCGCATCAATACCTTGAGAAACCCTAGGAAGACCGGTAACGAAATCCATGGTGATGTGCTCCCACTTCCATTCTGGAATTTCAAGTGGTTGCAATGGACCTTTTGGTACTTGATGCTCCGCTTTGACTCGTTGACAAGTTAGACACCTTGAGATAAACAACGCTATCTCTCTCTTCATATTGCTCCACCAAAATGTATGACGAAGATCATGATACATTTTGGTACTTCCAGGATGGATTGCAAACGGTGTGTTGTGCGCCTCCATCATGATTTCATACTTTAAATCAGGGTTGTTAGGAACACAAAGTCTGGAGTTGACTCGAAGTATTCCTTCTTCATCGATTCTTGCTTCCAATATAGCACCTTCTTGCACCTTCTTCCTCATACGCATCAGCTCTAGGTCTGTAGCTTGAGCAATTTTAACTTTATCAATTAAAGTCGATTTTAATCGTATATTCGTTATCTTCACGTGGGTTCGAATATTCACACTTGTAACCGTATACGATCTTCTACACAACGCGTCAGCTACCACGTTCACTTTTCCACGATGTTATTGAATGGTACGATCGTAATCTTCAACAGCTCGAGCCAACGTCTTTGGCGCATAATACGTTCGTTTTAGTTGAAGAAATATTTGAGGGTTTAAGAAATAGGTTTTGTACTGGGGTCAATACAAAATTCAATTTTACGCTCTGGGGTAGGCTAAGAAGTCTTCAAGAATGCGTCAAGAAATTTATTAACAATAGAAATATCGTTCAAAACTGTGACTCTCATCCCAGACTTGGATAACACGTCACATTGATACCTATCAGCTTGCCATCGTCATTTACAACGTCTCCTACGGAAAGTCTGGTTTCGGTGCATTCCCCACCAGGAAGTCAACAATGAAAGGAATAGGGATCCTTACTTATGGCTTGATATGATAATAATTGACTTTAGTGGTTTGGTTGCTTGAATTCGCATAACAGGTTGGTTAGGAATATGAAAATTAACAACCTTACGAAAAGCATAATGGGTAGTTAACCAATCGTTTCCAAAAATCACATATCGACAGGTAACGTGAAAGTGTCGATTTGAATTAAACAAGATTTATAATTAGTAGAGTTAACGAAGGTTTCTCCTAACAGAGTTTCAACAAATAAGTCAAGCCTAGTATTTTTTTTTTTTTTAAAGGGCCAAGTTTAAACGTTGAACACAACTAGGTGAAATACAAGAGTGGGTAGAACCAGTATTGAATAAGGTACAAACTTCGCAAGGGTTTATGATTAGCTTACCCGCGATAACTTTATTTGGGTTCCTCACTTGTTGGGAAGTCATGACAACCGCTCTCCCTTGAACTACCCGGCTTTGACTTGTCTGGGATAGCATTTGATGTCATCTCTATCGTTGGAATTGACTTTAATATCGGACATATTCCACCCTCAACTGCTTCATCGTACTCCTGCTTCATAATCTGAATCATCAATCTTCGATCCATGTCGAGTTCAGATTGACCGCTCTGTACAGGGTAATTCAAAACTCGATGTTGGGTTCTCCCAATTGCTGTCCAAAAAGAGAAATGTATATCATCTATTTTAGCCTTTTTGGATCGGACATCTCTTTCTACAATATCAGCACGTCGTGCGGCTTTTACCCATGCATCCTTCATTCTCACTCGTTCAGTTGTTTCTTCTTTCAGCTGATCCTTGATATTTGAATTCTCAGATTCCAACTTTAATATCTTACACTCTGCCAAAGCGTGATTTTGTTCGAGTAACACATATCGGGTAACAAAATTTTGAATCGTTACATCTCTTTGCTCCACGACCGCCTGTCGTTCTTCAGCATGCTCTTCTAACTCATGAACACGATTTTGTAATTCTAAGTTTTGATCATAAATTTCTTCTAACCAATTCTCCTCAGGTTCCTCTTCGTCCTCTTCTTCCTCTTCTTCCTCGCTCTCAGCTGCTACCTCTGCCACTAGCTCGGGTGCAACTATTAGTTCTTCACTTACCACATAGATATCTCTAATTTCTTCTTCGCCTGATATTACATTATCCTGGTTGGTGATTAGAGGTGCCACGGTCTCATTCACTCCAATGTTGACATTTTCAGCTGCCATTTTCAAATACTGCCACAAAACAAGGGTTAATTAACATGTCACATATTATCAATATACTTTGACCGACCAATTAAATACAAAATAACTTAGGTAGGTCATACTAGCGAAGGAATTCCCCGTCTCTCCCCTCCTAGTTCTATTCTCACATCTTAGCCAGGGATCATATCCCTAAGCTCTGATACCAACTGTGACGCCCCCAAAATTAGGTATACATCACCCATCTTAAGTCGTCAGATACATAGTACAGAATACAAATACAACTTAATAATACAACTGTCGTGTACAATACGACAAAACATAAACTGTGAGTTTGAATACAAATATTATCTTCTAGAGAGTATTCATACTCAAAAGGAGTCCTCATTACATTTATTAACACACCATTACATAGAATAGTGAGGACTACTAACTAATACTATCATTCGGACCATCACTCCGTACCCCGACTTGTCCCAGCTACGTTCTCATTTCCTGAAGAGAACAGTGAAAGAAAGGGTGAGCTCAACTAGCCCAGTAAGAAATATTATGACTAAGATAATGCAGAATAAATTATCATTAGCCTTCAACAATGTTAAACTGATAAAATATAATAGACATCAAGTTTAACTGCAGCGGAACAAGCAATCCGTTAAAAGATTCAAGTAGAAAATAAACTCTACTATCTTTTATGATTTAAAAGGTTTTTCAACACTGCGATCGCTGAGACTCAGCTTAATAAAATAATCCACATCATCGAATCACCCCTGCACTATGGCCAAGGATATTCGTGTATTCATTAATGGTCATGATCATGCCAACAACTGTCCATCAATGCACTACGGGCCAATGAGGACTTTTACCACATCATTTGTAACATTACGGTCATGATTATACCGAATAATCCCTGGTCATAATCATACCAAGTCCATCTATGCACTACATGCCACAGATGACTTTCAACATTTTATAAACATGAGGATGATGACAATGATATAAGAATTCAATAAAACAAGTTCAAGAATTAATTTATCCAGGAATTAACAACTTCCAAATTGTCAACATGATACTGCATTGTGGAGTAAAATTCAAGAACGCTTAGAAGAATATTTTCTTGAAAAGATACTGGATGAAACGCAACTATCAAGGATATTCCACAAATTTCATGGAGTATAGAAGTCAAAAACCAACTGAGTACAATAAAGAATGGAATAACAAAAGAAATCACCATGCATGCGATAGACCGCACAGACAGGTTATTCCAATAGAATAATAAATAATGGAACCAGGTCCGGCGTAAACGCACAGACAGGATATTCCGACAGAATAATAAATAATGGAACCAGGTCCGGTGTAAAACACACGGACAGGATATTCCAACAGAATAATAATAAAACGGAACCAGGTCCGGTGTAAAACACACAGACAGGATGTTCCAACAGAATAATAAACGGAACCAGGTCCGGTGTAAAACACACAGACAGGATGTTCCAACAGAATAATAGAAGAATGTCACCAAGTATAGGGTAGACCGCGTATACTGGTTATTCCAACAGAATAATAACGAATGGAATAACAGAAGTTCTCTTCATGAATATAAAAGAAATAATATTCCCTACCTTAAAAGAACTGGATATTAGAAAAGTGATGTAGCAGAATACTTTTAGTCTCTCTCTCTCTTATTCTCTCTATACTTTCTCTCTCTATAGCTTGAATGAATTCGTGAAAAATAATGAAGCCCTAGGCCTCTATTTATAGAAAAACTGAGGGTGGCTCTTGGTCTTAACGAAGGGTCAAATGACTCTTGGTCTTAACGAAGGGTCAAATGACTCTTGGTAATATTGAAGGGACAACTACTATTGACGAAAGTAATTACTATTGACCAAGGTAAATACTATTGACGAAGGTAATTACTATTGACCAAGGTAAATACTATTGACGACGGTAATTACTATTGACGACGGTAATTACTATTGACGACGGTAATTACTATTGACGAAGAGACTCTTAGATGATGACATATGGCCCCCCATAAAATAACCAAACTTACCACAACGTCTCAATAATATAACATATTATACAGATGATACTATGACAATAATTTAAGAGATATGATGCAGCAATTACTGTAGCAATAATTGAGTATAGCTGAGTGACTTCTCACGTAAGCATCAATAATCAATACCGTGTGCTACTATGCAACCACGCGTATTACTGTACTTTTACTACCGAGTAGTTCAACAGTTTTAACGGTTTTAACGGTAACACCTCAGCCGTTATTTTTATAGAAAGATAATTCTGTCGTTTTTTCAATCCGACAATAATTCCGTTGTGGGGTCCACCAATGATTGTGCCGTCGTACGAATATTCCCCGACAAAAAGAATATTCTCCGACCAAACGAATATTTTATAACAACTTGCTTACTTTGCAAAATTTATAAATATTACCCACAACTATAACATTATATCAAATTAACTCCATAATATTCAAAAATGATATTTATAGAAAATTCATCTTTATTTATAAAAGTTGGGGTCTTACAGAGTCTGTGAAGCGTACCCAGCCTGACGCACTCAATATGTCCTGGGAAACATTTCAAAAACTGTTCAATGACAAGTACTTTCTTAAAAGTATTCGTCATATGAAAGAGGTAGAGTTTATTAGACTGGAATAAAACAACATGACGGTGCCCCAGTATGAAGCGAAGTTTGCAGAGTTATCCAGGTTTGCACCTCATTTGGTCGAAAATGAGGAACGAATGACAAGGATGTTTTTGAGAGGTCTAAAACCTAAGATTCGACAATATCTTATCTCTCATAAATTTTCTTTATATTCAGATGTTGTAAACATGGCTCAATTATTAGAGCGAGATAATGAGTATGTGCAACCGAGGGACCACAACCAGGGTCATACCGGTGGCGGCAGTCATCGAAGCAATGAAAACCAGCAAGGAGGAAAACATTCGGACAAAAGCGGTAACCACTCTGGTGGTAATCGTGATAATAAAAGGAGCGAGTCGGGAGGAGATTTCAAGAAGAGAAGATTTAACGATGACAGGAAGACGTCGACAGCAGCACCAGCACCAGGAAAAAATTCTAGGGGAGGAGAACGACCGCCAGTTAGATGTTACAGATGCGGAGAGGAGAGACATATAAGTCCAAACTGCCCACAACAGTTCAAGGTATGTTATAATTGTGGAAAAGAAGGACATATCGCTCGAGATTGTACTATAGTGAAACTAAGTCCAGCTGGGACGGTGACACCAAAGGCAGATATGGACAAAATAAAGTCGGCAATTTCTGGAAGAGCGTTTGTCGTGAATGCCCAAAACGCGAGGAACCCGAACGAAGGTATAACGGGTTAGTTAATTATAAATTCTTGCGAAGTTTATACCTTACTAGATACCGATTCTACCCATTCTTTTATCTCTCCTGATTGTGCTCAACGTTTAAACTTGACTCCGGAGAAATTAGACTTTGACCTATCTGTGGAGCTCCATTAGGAGAAACTTTCATTACATCTACAGTTTATAAATCTTGCTTAATCTAAGTTGGCACAATCACATTACCTGTTGACCTTATCTCTTTAAAGATACTTGCTTTTGATGTGATTTTAGGAATTGATTGGTTAACCACTCATCATGCTAAAATTGATTGTTTTCGTAAGGTTGTTAGTTTTCATATTCCTAACCAACCCGTCATACGAATTCAAACTACTAAACCACTAAAATCAGTTACTGTCATATCAAGCCACAAAGCTATTCGTTTATTGAAAAATGGATGTCAAGCTTTCTTAGCCCATGTCATGGACTTGGACAAAAATACGTCAGATTTGAATGATATTTCTGTTGTTAGTGAATTTCCTGACGTATTTCCTGAAGAATTTCTTGGCCTAACCTAGAGCATGATATTGAATTTTTGTATTGATCTTCAACCCGATACAAAACCCATTTCAAAACTCTCATACTGAATAGCTCCTATTGAACTTCAGGAGTTAAAACCCAACTATAGAAGTTGGTACCCGAGCCTCTATCTGGTGACTTCCTTTGTAGAATGTACCAAAGCCAGACTCTCCATAGGGGACTCTATATTTGTGTGATGGTAAAATAATAGGTGCCATTGTGACGTGCTATCCAAGATTGGGATATGAATCACAATTAAGAGCAACCGAAGTCGGTGACCAAAGTACGTAGCTTTCTGGACTTAGTTGGTTACTATCGGAGATTCGTGGAAGGATTTTCTCAAATCACTACTCCGTTAACTTAGCTGACTCAGAAAGATACAAAATTCGTATGGAGCGAGGAATGCGAAAAGATTTTCCAATAGCTCAAGAGGCGACTCATTCGGAATCTGTTCTGACCATACCACCCTGGAAAAGCGAATGTGGTAGCTGACGCGTTGAGTAGAAGATTGTACGCGGGTACGAGTGCGATATTATTGAACACAAAGACCTATTTTGTATAATTTATAAATGATAGAGATAGAGTTAATGACTCTAGGGACCCACGTGATGATATACGAGTAGAACCGACTTTAATCGATAAAGTTAAAGCTGCTCAAGCTACGGACATGGAGCTGATGCGTATGAAGAAGAAAGTGCAAGAAGGTGCTATTCCAAAAGCAAGAATCGATGAAGAAGGAATACTTCGAGTCAACTCCAGACTTTGTGTTCCTAACGATTTTGACTTGAAGCATAGAATAATGATGGAGGCACACAACACACCATTTGCAATCCATCCTGGGAGTACCAAAATGTATCACGATCTTTAACATATATTTTGGTGGAGCAATATGAAAAGAGAGATCACGGAGTTTAGCTCGAGATGTTTAACTTGTCAACGTGTAAAAGCGGAGCATCAAGTACCAAAGGGTCCATTGCAACCACTTGAGATTCTGAAATGGAAGTGGGAACACGTTACTATGGATTTTGTTACGGGTCTTCCCAAGGTTTCTCAAGGCATAGATGCGATTTGGGTTATTGTTGATAGATTAACCAAGTTCGCTCATTTCTTGCTGACACGTGAGACTTATTCCCTTAAACGTCTTGCTAGTATGTACGTGAACGAGATTGTGAGATTGCATGGCATGCCAGTATCCATAGTTTCGAATCGTGACCCAAGATTCACTTCACGATTTTGGGTTAGCTTGCAGAAAGCTATGGGCACGGATTTATGATTCAGTTCGGCATACCATCCTCAAACGGACGGATAATCAGAGAGAACTATTCAAACTCTTGAAGATCTATTAAGACTTTGTGTCCTAGATCTCAAAGGGAGTTGGGATAAGTACCTACCATTGGTGGAATTCTCCTACAATAACAGTTATCAGGCGAGCATAGGTGTGGCTCCATTCGAGGCTTTGTATGGAAGAAAATGCTGTTCTCCAGTATGCTGGGACGAGGTGGGTGAAGCAACATTGTTGGGACCAGAGTTGGTACGCATTACTACAGAGAAGATCCAAACGATTCGACAACGTATACAAACGGCACAGGATCGACAAAAGAGTTATGCGGATCTTCATCGGAAGGACGTGAAATATAATATTGGGGATCATGAATTATTACGTGTTGCACCATGGAAGGGAGTTACAAGATTTATGAAGAGAGGAAAGCTCAATTCAAGATTTTTTGGTCCATTTGAGATTCTTGAGCGAATAGGAAATGTGGCATATAGACTTGCATTACCTCCAAGCATGTCTCGTGTTCATAATGTTTTTCACATATCTATGCTTCGTAAATATGTTAAAGACCCGAACCACATTATTAAGTTAGAACCAGACGAGATAGCTGAAGATTTAACGTACGAGGAGGTGCCTGTTAAGATCTTGGATAGGAAAGAGCATGTCCTACGCACAAAGGTTATACCATCAATTCTGTCGTCTAGGCGGCATGATCTGATTTAAATAAAAATCTTATATTAATTCTCTTTCTTTACACAAATTCTTAACACCATAAGAATTCAACACATAATTCTCATATAATTGCATATTTATTCAAATAGCACATAGTACTTATAGTACTTAACATATTTACTATCCCTTTTTAAATCATACCAGAATTAACGACACAACTTTACACAAAAAGTTGCAATTCTCTAATTATACATAGTTATTACCAGTTCGTCAAACTTACCACACTTATGAGTTCAGGAACTTGCCACAATTATGTGAGTGTATGAACTTATCCTAGTCAGACCTTTGGCGTCCATTCGCTGAGGGGTTCAAAACATTTCATATAATTATGAGTCATTAACTTACCATAAGTATGAGTTTTAAGAACAAACAAATTAATCCTAATCTTATATTCATATAGAAAATAAGGATTTCATTCATACAAACATATATATATTTACATATGCTTACACATCATTCTCGATATTACAACACTTAATATCATAAACTTCTACCCAAAAGATATTATTACATATATCTAAGTTATCTACCGACCACTCCCTTCACTAGTCTTCTTCTTGATGGGACACTTGCTGAATCCGTGACCCGTCTGCCCACATGAAAAATACTTCCTCAAATTCGGCTTAGGACAATACAGAGAAATATGTCCTTCGTGCTTGCAATTAAAGCACACGTTCTTCCACATCATGCATTCTCCCGCGTGAGTCTTTCCACACTTGATACATGCTTGCTTCTTCTTCGGGCTTGATTTTTCAGATTTAGGGCTGTCTTTTTCCCTCTTTCTCTTCTTCTTGTCCTTCTTGCTGGTTACTTCAAATGATCCACCGCCTTCAGCCTTCATTCTATCCACCTGCGCCTTGAGCTCATTCCTTTCTTCAGTCATTTCGCGTAATGCTCGCTCCGTCTTCCACAATTCCTCCAAGAGAAACACTTTACTCCGATGTTCTTGAACCTCTGCAGATTCACGATCTCGTTCTCCAACTTTAGTCTTATTCTTTAAATCCACCTTAGCTGGCTCAGACTCTGCCTCCTCATCTCCACTTAGATACATCTCGGGATAATCGTAATGATCGCACCCCAGATTGACCATTGGTTCATCTTCTCTCACCTTCTCCACTGATTCGCTTTGCGCTAGCACCTCGGCTTCTGGCACCGGTGCAACAGTCGCTAGCATCTCCGCACTCTTTTCACCTTCTCCAGACATCCTACAATCAGTTGAAATAACTTGATTAGTACTTCACCAATACAAGTCCTCACACTATGTGTCCACATATCTCACTATTGATGCACTCCGGCAATCCCTCACTTAGAACTCTAAATGAGTTTTCTCTATCTCGCGTATGGTTATATTCCTAGGGTTTTCTCCCACCCCACTTAAGGTTTATAACCTATAGCTTTTCTATCAACTGGTGACACCTTGGTCACTACAGCTCTGATACCAACCTGTGACACCCCCAAATGTGGGTTACTTGACCCCCGAGTTTGGTGTTCACGATCCACAATATAATACCATTTAACTACCCATTCATATATAAATAGGATTACATAAGTCATTAACATAAGTTGTTAATACATAAGTCCCAGGTTTGCTAACCTTAAATTTACAAACATACCCCTTACCTAAACAAAAAGGGTTTACAATACAACATCATAATAATAATGTTCATAACACTATTCCAGCATCTTGCCTTTGCCTTTGTTCTTCTTTGACCCGCTGGCCTCTTCGTTCCTAGCTAAAATGTTTTATTTATAGCAAGGGTGAGCAACTAGTTTGCCCCGCAAGTTAAAATATACAATAAATGTATACGAATCAATAAGAACAGACTATCTATTTTGATAGAATGAAACCAAAGTTCGGTAAACTTTGAAATAGCTGAACAAATCGTTATTCAATAACAAATCTTCTCGTATTCTAGGCAACGCAATAATCTGATAATGAAAGAGTACAACACTTTCAAAGTATCTACGATATTCTATTAAATAATCAAAAATTAATTCTACGCAATGGCAAAGTGGAATATTTTCTACATTTATGTTGAGTGATCACACTAGATCTAGAACTTCTCTTCTTGAGTAACTATCAAAGATTGGACTTTGATAAACCCAGGTGTATCAGATAACCATAAAGATTAAATCATATCCCTCTGTAAGTACTTAGAGCCGGCCAACTCCTTGTACCCTATATTATGCATAATACTTAATAGCGCGCAATGGTCGATTATACGACCCAAAATGTTTCCTTTATATAAAAGGTTGTTCTTCTCAGTCTCAGAATCAAAATTTTTGATTTAACAATGAAATACTGTGATTTCAAATTCTATCTACTTATTGATCTAGCCAAAACAATTGGCATCGATCTATCAATAACAATTGATTTCTCTTCTCGTATTTATCAATTTCTAACAAATGTTCGTCTAGCCAGAATAATTAGCTAAGACATTTCTCAATATAATTTGACAATAAACAGGAATTATCTGTACTGTCAATATTAGTTTCTGCAGATATAAATATCCAACAACAGTAATTCTACGAATATATATTTTCTGAATCCGTAATTCAATTTGAATTTTAATCATGCACTAACTGTGAATAATCAACAATAAATTCCCTTGACATGGTGTAATTATCAATAAATAACCATTACCATAATTGAATGAATATAACTCAAGGTTGAGTTAGGGAACTTGCCTTTCACGTTGATTACAGCTACACAATATAATTAACTGCGTTCGTAAGACCTATAATCAACAATGTCGATCTCACAATTAGCATAATCTTTTATAACACGTAACACTGTATTCTATAGTCAAACTTCTCCTAGGCACATTACCACATAGCCACATTAGTGTTTATAACCTATATAAACACTTATCCAGTCTAACTATTTCAGTCTGGTTGGACCTCGGTCCATTCTCGGTGTTCTGGTCACTCTATCCGACAATTAACACATTGATTGTCAATTAAACTTGGTCTCTAAGCTTCAATATTATTTTAGATAAGTCAAATACCGTTTATAATATTTTTCGGAAACTTTTAATAATTTATAAACAATTATTATAATTTATAATAATTTTTCAAACACTTGAATCATTTTTAAATGATTTAATTATCAAATAATCATATTATTATTATTATTATTTAATAATATAAAAACATTAATAACATACTGGTCAAAATAGTAAAGTTATTATTAATAACTTAAAATATTTTTAAATCATCAATATTTTACTTAAATAATTTTTAAAATAATTAAAATTATTTTTAAATCATCACCATTAATATTTAAATATTAATGTAATTATTATCAAAATATTAAAAGTCATTAATTATAACTTAAAATATTTTTAAAATATTTTTCTCATTTTTAAATGATTTTAAATCAATAAAATCATGTTTAATTCATTTATTTAATTTAATAAATAAATAATCTAATATCAATAATATTAATTTATTAATGAGAATTCTCCAAAAATATTGAAAATTATATTTTATAACTCCAAATATTTTCTAACACTTTATTCTTATTTAAAATGATTTTTAAATCAATAAAATCATTTTTATCTTATTTATTTAATTTAATAATTAAATAAATTTAATACCATTCATATTAAATTATTAATGAAAATTCTCTAAAAATATCAAAAGTTATATTTTATAACTCAAAATATTTTTAAATACATTATTCTTATTTAAAATGATTTTTCATAATATTAAATCATTTTTCTCTAATTTATTTAATACACTAATTAAATAAATTAAATACTTTTAATATTTAAATAATTATAAATATTAAAAAAAATATTCCAATTGGTCAAAAATTATTTTTCATAATTTAAAATAATTTTTAAAACAATTTTTAATAATTTTTATAATTTATTTTCTATTTTTAATTAATTACCGAAAAATCAGAAAATAAATTAATTAATCCGTCGCTAATGGCCTATAGCGACACTTCTGTAGCCTTATGTGTTCTTGGCTCAAGAACACTGACAAAGTCAGTGTTCAAGGGGTCATGTTTGACCGGCTTTAACTTTCTGTTATAATTGTTTCTCGGCCATCTAAGACTTAGGTATTGTAGTAAACACATAATACTACACTTATCAATCACCAGCATGGTCACACGACATCGCAACAAGGAGATCAAAGCCTCCAAATTTGCTGTCAGACGATTTCTGGGTTTTCCAGAAACCCAGGCAGTTCGAGGGTCCAATTTCATGCTCGATTATTTTGGAGTTCTGATCATTATTTTGGTGATCTATTGATTCGGTCTCGTAGTATATATAACAAGGAACAAGTACATAACAATTACTCAGTCTAAAAACAATATCATCACAATTTATAAACCGGTCAACGGCTGTCAGAAAATTCGTTCTTTACAGTTTCTGGGTTTTCCAGAAATTGTGTCCGTGACCAAATGACTAGGTTTGACCACCTGATTCGTCCGATATGTTGATGCTATAAGGAATTTGAAGGCATATATGTATAGTCCATATTACAGGCTACAACTGGGTTACATTAACACCAACTAACAATCATCAAATCTGTCAGATCCAGACCTTACAAAAATTGTCAGACTCTAAAATCCAACTTTCTGGGTTACCCAGAATATACTCGGTCATGTCCGGTCAACGGGTTTTGACCGATTATATCTTCGAATACAGACCTCTTATGACTCTGATAGCTTTTGCAGCTTAAAGACAACATGTCGGGCTACATATAAAAACTTTAAAACAACTCATAACATGAACACATGAAGATCTAAGCCAACTGACATTTGCTTGTCAGACAACTTTAGAGCTCAAGAACAGATTTTGTAAAACTCATTTTTAAGCCATTTGATGCTATGGATCCATCATGGATCAACATATAACAACTAAAAACATATTATAACATAAGATTAAACACTAAAACACAAAAATTTTCTAAGCAACAAAGATCAAAATTTAAAATTTTATTTATACCTTCTAGCTTTCAATTCTTGATCTAAGCTCTCCAATATGTTATTGATTGATCAAGGGATGAAATTAGGACTGATCTAACTTAAGAAATTCGAAGCTTTAGAGAGAGAGAGAGAGTTGGTGAGAGCAATATGCAAAATGACAACTTTTTGTGACTTTTTCTCTCTCTAAATCTCTTATATAATGCTTGTATGTTGCTTGGATCTGATCTTGCTGGCCAGATTTTGTTGGATTAATAAGTCACAAGTCAACGTGGTGGTTCACCAACTAAAGGTGTTGGTGAATTATGCAAGTTACCATTTAAAGAAAGTAAAAAGGGTATTTTGGTCATTTACAAAATAATTTTAAGGGCAATCTTGATAAATGTACAAACCCTTAGGGTTTAGGGTTTGGGTTAAGGTTTAGGATTTGGACCCTTTAGGGTTTAGGGTTTAAACCTTTTAGATATGCACTTTAATTTTCAAAATTTTAAAATTTCGGTTCCCACAATAGAAAATTAATAATTCTAAATTACAATTAGGATTCAATAAATATATTTATATTTCCTAATCATAAAATTCAATCTTGCTAATTAGGATTAATATTCCTAATTAAAATTGCTTAATTTAACAATTAGGGTCAAAATGATCATTAGGGTTTATAACCCACGAATTAGGGTTTTAATAAAAAAAATAAATTTTCTAAATTACAAATACGGTTTGTAAAATAGAAATTAAGATAACTAAAATATAATTAGGGCTTTCTAATCATATTAAAGTTTAATACACACAATAGGCTTGCCAATTAGGATTAGGGTTTCCTAATTTAGGGTTTAGGATTCCTGAATTTAAAATTAGGCTTTTTAACCGTACCATTGGTTTTCTAAATCTGAGATTAGGGTTTCTAATCCCTTATTAGGGTTTATAAATTTTAAGCCTTATCCGATCAATTATTGATCAATAAATTTCTTCGGTACAAACACAAACTCATTAATATAATTATTTTAATTATATTTTCTACCGAATCCCTATCCAGAAATTAGGGTTAGGGTTTCTAAAGTTGTTAAGCACAACTCTACTCTAATTTTATTAGTCAATACACAAATTGACTTTCTCGAGACTCGTATCACATATACTTGTCACAAAATTGATAATTAATATTAATATTAATTAAAAAAAAATTATTCGCAAATTTTGGATTATTCAAAATCTCGGGTTATCACATTCACCCCTCCTTAAAAGGATTCCGTCCTCGGAATCACCGCTTTCTTATTCTCTACAATCTTTTAAAGTTGTATCATCAATTCATTTTTATCAACACAATATTAATTTGTGTTTCAAATTCTAACCTGTGACTTGAATCTTTTAAAAGAAAACAGTTCACATAAATATCTAACTCATATTACTCGCATAATTAAATTCTAAAAGAAATCATTACCTGTTGCCACCTCCTGAGTAGCCACAGTGTCCTGCGCCGTCATGTTGAATGTACGGGCTGTTGGTCTTCCTGGCTGTGTAGGTCCTCGAATTGCCAAGGTTCCACCACCGGGTCCCTTGCTGACACTTTCCTTCTTCGTATTTCTCTTCGGACAGTTTCGAACCAGATGATCAGTTGATCCACAGGCATAACAACCTTGTATCTTCTTCGGACTGGGACAATTGGGTGACATGTGCCCCTCTTGCCCACAATTATAGCAAACGCCTTTCTTCTTTAGACAAATGCCTGGATGATTCTTCCCACAGCTCGCACAAGGCTCTCCTCCTTTCTTATTCCCTTCAGTCTTATTACCCGACTGGGTATTCTCATTCCATTTCCTTTTGTTAGGGTTACTTCCACCACTGCTTCCACCATCATTTGTCTTCTTCTTCTTCTCCGGATGAAATCGAGACGCAGCCTCGCTCCCTCCTTCCGCAATTAACGCTTTTTCCATCAAGGCCGCGAATGTGTTGATCTGCAATACTGCTACCTTGTTGAATATCCCCGGCTTCAGTCCGTTCTCAAATTTTCGCGCCTTTCTTACTTCTGTATCCACCTGATGAGGTGCAAATCTTGCTAATTCGTTGAATTTAGCAGCGTATTCAGATACCGACATGTTCTCCTGCTTACGTTCTAGAAACTTGACTTCCATTCTGGATTGCATACTTGGCGAGAAGTAGTTCTCGAAGAACAACTCCTTGAATCTTGTCCACAACACCACCTCTGTACCAGCTCTTGCTTGGTTCGTCTCCCACCATTAATTAGCTTCTCCCTTCATCAGATAAGTTGCAAAAGCCGTATTTTGTTCCTCCGCTATTCTGGCGATAACGAATGCTTTCTCTATCTCCTTCACCCAAGTTTGGGCTTCAATAGGATCTATGGTCCCTTTGAACTCAGGCGTTCCCACTGCTTTAAAGTCTTTAAAATTTGCTAATCTTTCAGCTGGCTGATTCCTCGCTCTTCCTCTTGTAGCTGGAGCTCTATTCTCCATAGCTTCGGCTATCATATTTGTAAAGTTTTGCATCGGGTCAGCTTGACCTCCTTCATTATTCACCGACAGTTCTTCTCGTTGGTTTCAATTCTGTCGTCTAGGCGGCATGATCTGATTTAAATAAAAATCTTATATTAATTCTCTTTCTTTACACAAATTCTTAACACCATAAGAATTCAACACATAATTCTCATATAATTGCATATTTATTCAAATAGCACATAGTACTTATAGTACTTAACATATTTACTATCCCTTTTTAAATCATACCAGAATTAACGACACAACTTTACACAAAAAGTTGCAATTCTCTATTTATACATAGTTATTACCAGTTCGTCAAACTTACCACACTTATGAGTTCAGGAACTTGCCACAATTATGTGAGTGTATGAACTTATCCTAGTCAGACCTTTGGCGTCCATTCGCTGAGGGGTTCAAAACATTTCATATAATTATGAGTCATTAACTTACCATAAGTATGAGTTTTAAGAACAAACAAATTAATCCTAATCTTATATTCATATAGAAAATAAGGATTTCATTCATACAAACATATATATATATATATATATATTTACATATGCTTACACATCATTCTCGATATTACAACACTTAATATCATAAACTTCTACCCAAAAGATATTATTACATATATCTAAGTTATCTACCGACCACTCCCTTCACTAGTCTTCTTCTTGATGGGACACTTGCTGAATCCGTGACCCGTCTGCCCACATGTAAAAATACTTCCTCAAATTCGGCTTAGGACAATACAGAGAAATATGTCTTTCGTGCTTGCAATTAAAGCACACGTTCTTCCACATCATGCATTCTCCCGCGTGAGTCTTCCCACACTTGATACATGCTTGCTTCTTATTCGGGCTTGATTTTTCAGATTTAGGGCTGTCTTTTTCCCTCTTTCTCTTCTTCTTGTCCTTCTTGCTGGTTCCTTCAGATGATCCACCACCTTCAGCTTTCATTCTATCCACCTGCGCCTTGAGCTCATTCCTTTCTTCAGTCATTTCGCGTAATGCTCGCTCCGTCTTCCACAATTCCTCCAAGAGAAACACTTTACTCCGAAGTTCTTGAACCTCTGCAGATTCACGATCTCGTTCTCCAACTTTAGTCTTATTCTTTAAATCCATCTTAGCTGGCTCAAACTCTGCCTCCTCATCTCCACTCACATACATCTCGAGATAATCGTCATGATCGCTTCCCAGATTGACCATTGGTTCATCTTCTCCCACCTTCTCCACTGATTCACTTTGCGCTAGCACCTCGGCTTCTGGCACCGGTGCAACAGCCGCTAGCATCTCCGCACTCTTTTCACCTTCTCCAAACATCCTACAATCAGTTGAAATAACTTGATTAGTACTTCACCAATACAACTCCTCACACTATGTGTCCACATATCTCACTATTGATGCATTCCGGTAATCCCTCACTTAGAACTCTAAACGAGTTTTCTCTATCTCGTGTATGGTTATATTCCTAGGGTTTTCTCCCACCCCACTTAAGGTTTACAACCTATAGCTCTTCTACCAACTGGTGACACCTTGGTCACTACAGCTCTGATACCAACCTGTGACACCCCCAAATTCGGGTTACCTGACCCCCGAGTTTGGTGTTCACGATCCACAATATAATACCATTTAACTACCCATTCATATATAAATAGGATTACATAAGTCATTAACATAAGTTGTTAATACATAAGTCCCAGGTTTGCTAACCTTAAATTTACAAACATACCCCTTACCTAAACAAAAAGGGTTTACAATACAACATCATAATAATAATGTTCATAACACTATTACAGCATCTTGCCTTTGCCTTTGTTCTTCTTTAACCCGCTGACCTCTTCGTTCCTAGCTGAAATGTTTTATTTATAGCAAGGGTGAGCAACTAGTTTGCCCCGCAAGTTAAAATATATAATAAATGTATACGAATCAATAAGAACAGACTATCTATTTTGATAGAATGAAACAAAAGTTCGGTGAACTTTGAAATAGCTGAACAAATCATTATTCAATAACAAATTTTCTCTTATTCTAGGCAACGCAATAATCTGATAATGAAAGAGTACAACGCTTTCAAAGTTTCTACGATATTCTATTAAATAATCAAAAATTAATTCTACGCAATGGCAAAGTGGAATATTTTCCAGATTTATGTTGAGTGATCACACTAGATCTAGAACTTCTCTTCTCGAGTAACTATCAAAGATTGGACTTTGATATACCCAGGTGTATCAGATAACCATAAAGATTAAATCATACCCCTCTGTAAGTACTTAGAGCCGGCCAACTCTTTGTACCCTATATTATGCATAAAACTTAACAGCGCGCAATGGTCGAATATACGACCCAAAATGTTCCCTTTATATAAAAGGTTGTTCTTTTCAGTCTCAGAATCAAGATTTTTGATTTAACAACGAAATACTGTGATTTCAAATTCTATCTACTTATTGATCTAGCCAAAACAATTGGCATCGATCTATCAATAACAATTGATTTCTCTTCTCGTATTTATCAAGTTCTAACAAATGTTCGTCTAGCCAGAATAATTAGCTAAGATATTTCTCAATATAATTTGACAATAAACAAGAATTATCTGTACTGTCAATATTAGTTTCTGCATATATAAATATCCAACAACAGTAATTCTACGAATATATATTTTTCGAATCCGTAATTCAATTTGAATTTTAATCGTGCACTAACTGTGAATAATCAACAATAAATTCTCTGGACATTGTGTAATTATCAATAATTAACCATTAAAATAATTGAATGAATATAACTCAAGGTTGAGTTAGGGAACTTGTCTTTCACGTTGATTACAGCTACACAATATAATTAACTACGTTCGTAAAACCTATAATCAACAATGTCGGTCTCACAATTAGCATAACCTTTTATAACACATAACACTGTATTCTACAGTCAAACTTCTCCTAGGCACATTACCACATAGCCACATTAGTGTTTATAACATATATAAACACTTATCCAGTCTAACTATTTCGGTCTGGTTGGGCCTCGGTCCATTCTCGGTGTTCTGGTCATTCTATCCGACAATTAACACATTGATTGTCAATTAAACTTGGTCTCTAAGCTTCAATATTATTTTAGATAAGTCAAATATCGTTTATAATATTTTTCGGAAGCTTTTAATAATTTATAAACAATTATTATAATTTATAATAATTTGTCAAACACTTAAATTATTTTTAAATAATTTAATTATCAAATAATCTTATCATTATTAATATCTAATAATATAAAAATATTAATAACATACTTGTCAAAATATTAAAGTTATTATTAATAACTTAAAATATTTTTAAATCATCAATATTCTACTTAAATGATTTTTAAAATAATTAAAATTATTTTTAAATCTTCACCATTAATATTTAAATATTAATGTAATTATTATCAAAATATTAAAAGTCATTAATTATAACTTAAAATATTTTTAAATTATTTTTCTCATTTTTAAATGATTTTAAATCAATAAAATCATTTTTAATTCATTTATTTAATTTAATAAATAAATAATCTAATATCATTAATATTAATTTATTAATGAGAATTCTCCAAAAAATATTGAAAATTATATTTTATAACTCCAAATATTTTCTAACACTTTATTCTTATTTAAAATGATTTTTAAATCAATAAAATCATTTTTATCTTATTTATTTAATTTAATACCATTCATATTAAATTATTAATGAAAATTCTCTAAAAATATCAAAAGTTATATTTTATAACTCAAAATATTTTTAAATACATTATTCTTATTTAAAATGATTTTTCATAATATTAAATCATTTTTTATTTAATACACTAATTAAATAAATTAAATACTTTTAATATTTAAATAATTATAAATATTACAGAAAAATATTCCAATTGGTCAAAAATTATTTTTCATAATTTAAAATAATTTTTAAAATAATTTTTAATAATTTTTATAATTTATTTTCTATTTTTAATTAATTACCGGAAAAATCAGAAAATAAATTAATTAATCTGTCGCTAATGGCCTATAGCGACACTTCTGTAGCCTTAGGTGTTCTTGGCTCAAGAACACTGACAAAGTCAGTGTTCAAGGGGTCATATTTGACCGGCTTTAACTTTCTGTTATAATTATTTCTCGGCCATCTAAGACTTAGGTATTGTAATAAACACGTAATACTACACTTATCAATCACCAGCATGGTCACACGACATCGCAACAAGGAGATCAAAGCCTCCAAATTTGCTGTCAGACGGTTTTTTGGTTTTACAGAAACCCAGGCAGTTCGAGGGTCCAATTTCATGCTCGATTATTTTGGTGTTCTGATCATTGTTTTGGTGATCTATTGATTCGGTCTCGTAGTATATGTAACAAGGAACAAGTACATAACAATTACTCAGTCTAAAAACAACATCATCACAATTTATAAGCCGGTCAACGGCTGTCAGAAAATTCGTTCTTTACAGTTTCTGGGTTTTCCAGAAACTGTGTCCGTGACCAAATGACTAGGTTTGACCACCTGATTCGTTCGATATGTTGATGATATAAGAAATTTGAAGGCATATATGTATAGTCCATATTATAGGCTACAACTGGGTTACATAAACACCAACTAACAATCATCAAATCTGTCAGATCCAGACCTTACAAAAATTATCAGACGCTAAAATCCAACTTTCTGGGTTACCCAGAATATACTCGGTCATGCCCGGTCAACGGGTTTTGACCGATTATATCTTCGAATACAGACCTCTTATGACTCTGATAGCTTTTGCAGCTTAAAGACAACATGTCAGGCTACATATAAAAGCTTTAAAACAACTCATAACATGAACACATGAAGATCTAAGCCAACTGACATTTGCTTGTCAGACAACTTTAGAGCTCAAGAACAGATTTTGTAAAACTCATTTTTAAGCCATTTGATGCTATGGATCCATCATGGATCAACATATAACAACTAAAAACATATTATAACATAAGATTAAACACTAAAACACAAAAATTTTCTAAGCAACAAAGATCAAAATTTAAAATTTTATTTATACCTTCTAGCTTTCAATTCTTGATCTAAGCTCTCCAATATGTTATTGATTGATCAAGGGATGAAATTAGGACTGATCTAACTTAAGAAATTCGAAGCTTTAGAGAGAGAGAGAGTTGGTGAGAGCAATATGCAAAATGACAACTTTTTGTGACTTTTTCTCTCTCTAAATCTCTTATATAATGCTTGTATGTTGCTTGGATCTGATCTTGCTGGCCAGATTTTGTTGGATTAATAAGTCACAAGTCAATGTGGTGGTTCACCAACTAAAGGTGTTGGTGAATTATGCAAGTTACCATTTAAAGAAAGTAAAAAGGGTATTTTGGTCATTTATAAAATAATTTTAAGGGAAATCTTGATAAATGTACAAACCCTTAAGGTTTAGAGTTTGGGTTAGGGTTTAGGGTTTGGACCCTTTAGGGTTTAGGGTTTAAACCTTTTAGATATGCAATTTAATTTCCAAAATTTTCAAATTTCGGTTCCCAAAATAGAAAATTAATAATTCCAAATTACAATTAGGATTCAATAAATATATTTATACTTCCCAATCATAAAATTCAATCTTACTAATTAGGATTAATATTCCTAATTAAAATTGCTTAATTTAGCAATTAGGGTCAAAATGATCATTAGGGTTTATAACCCACGAAATAGGGTTTTAATAAGAAAAATAAATTTTCTAAATTACAAATAGGGTTTGTAAAATAGAAATTAAGATAACTAAAATATAATTAGGGCTTTCTAATCATATTAAAGTTTAATACACACAATAAGCTTGCCAATTAGGATTAGGGTTTCCTAATTTAGGGTTTAGAATTCCCGAATTTAAAATTAGGGTTTTTAACCGTACCATTGGTTTTCTAAATTTGAGATTAGGGTTTCTAATCCCTTATTAGGGTTTCTAAATTTTAAACCTTATCCGATCAATTATTGATCAATAAATTTCTTCGGTACAAACACAAACTCATTAATATAATTATTTTAATTATATTTTCTACTGAATCCCTATCCAGAAATTAGGGTTAGGGTTTCTAAAGCTGTTAAGCACAACTCTACTCTAATTTTATTAGTCAATACATAAACTGACTTTCTCGAGACTCGTATCACATATACTTGTCAGAAAATTGATAATTAATATTAATATTAATTAAAAAAAAATTATTCGCAAATTTTGGATTATTCAAAATCTCGGGTTATCACATGTGCTGAGACCTAGAGAAGTATAAGAAGAAGATAAGAATGTAAATCATCAAGGATGATGAACGTATTAAGTAAGACATCTCCGTATGTCATGAAGCTGTAAGTCGGTAATAAAAGTAGGTTGCGTAACTTAGGTTGAAAGAACGCGAACCCTAAGAAGTAAAGTTAATTAAACCAATGCGTAAGTCAAATATATGACTAATTGGTTAGCGGTTAAGAATAAATATCCATTGCCCAGGATCGATTTTGATCATTTGAAAGGGGCAAAGCATTTTTCTAAAATATATTTGTGTACGGGGTATCGTCAGTTGAAAGTGAGGAAGAGGGAAAGTTCCTAAGAGGACATTCAGAACTCGTTATAGTTATGACAAGTTTCTGGTTATGTCATTTAGGTTGACTGATGTACTAAAGTTAGACTTTCCGTAAGGGGCGCCGAGCAAGTCGGTGGCAAATTGATAGGTGTGTTGAGAATGAGAAGTGAGAAAAATAGTATTTAGGAACTAAAAAGGGAAGTAAGTGAAGTACCTATATTATCTTTATCAGATGATACGGGAAATTTTGTAGTGTAGCTCGATGTTTCGCATAGATGACGAGATTGCGTGCTCATGTAGCATGGTAAGGCCATTGTGTATGCAACACGCCAATTAAAGGATTATGAGAAGGTCTATCCTACTTATGATCTATAATTGGCAACGATAGTTTTGAATTAGAAATCTGAAGATAGTATTTATACAGGAAAGAAAGGTGAATACACGGACTCTAAGAGTCTAAAATATATCTTCACATAGAAGTAGTTGAAAATGAAGTACGTAAGGTGATTAGAATGGATAAGAGATTACGACTGTGATATGTTATATCATACAGGGAAGGTAAGCGTAGAAGCCGACGCGTTGTGTAGGAAGGGTAGGGAAAAGCTATCAATGTTAATGACTCAGAATGAGTTAATAACGGAGATGGCAAGAACGGAGTTAGAGGTTAAATTACGGAATGAAGCAATAGAAAAGTGATTCACAATGTAGACTCAATCCACGATAATGGAACGAGTTAAGTAAGTACAATTAGGTAACGAGGAATACAGACGAATGAAGAAGAGGATGCAGGATAAAGAGAAGATCAAGTATCATCTCGTTATGAAGGAGGAATTTGAGTTCCAAATAAATCCAAGTTAAAAGAAGAACTAATAAGAGGGAGATAACGTAATGTGTTAGCAAATCCTTAACTTCCAACTCAGATTATTGATAGGAAGGGTCAAGGCATGTGAAATAAGATAATACCTTCGGTGAAGGTGAAATGAAAGAACCACAATATCGAAGAAGCAATGTGGGAACTCGAGATTAAAATGAAGAAAACTTTTCCTCATTTGTTTATATAATGATAGCGAGATTCTGGGGACAGAATCATTATAAGGGGGGAAGAGTGTAACGCCCCATAAAATTAAATTTTTAAGAGAATTAAATTTTTATTTAATTATGTGGATTAAATGAATTTAAGTAATTATTTATGGGAGTAAGCTAATTGAAGGCGTTTTATGACCTAGACATGTCAGAACGTCGTAGTATCTTGGCTACGTAATAGAATTAAAGCGTTTGAATTTTCAAGACGAAAATAAAAGCTTTTCGAGAAATTTTTCGAAAAAATCTATGCACGCATTTCTGCTCGGGAATTATTTTTGAACTTCCGAGAAATACATAACGATAGAATATCGAGGTGAGATGGAATATCCAATAATATTTCAGTTATGAAAAACGCAATTTTTCGCCCGCGGACTTAAAACCTAACCTTTAGGGAAAGTGATTTACGAGAAGGAATTTGAATGCGATGAATAAAATAAAGCGATGATCGTATAATACGTAGGTATTGTATGAGGTAGAGAATACGAGTATGATACGAGATATTATACGGGTATGTGTGAATGATGGTATGGTATATATGTTGAATATTTATACGAGGTGGAATACAAGATTAATACGTAAATTATACGTTATGAGGCTTTAAGCCAAATGTAATGGACTTGTAGGATTGTGTAGCAATTGGTGAAGTCCAATAAGAATTAATAAGCAAGCCCAAGATTATATAGTATAAAAGCCCAACTGGTTGTTAAGGTAAAGTCCTAAAGCAATTTAATGCAAGCCCAAATGATTAAGTTAAGTTAATTAAGCTAAAGGCCCAAAGTAAGAACCAATGGGTTATGGGATGGTTTAAACCCATGGGGCAAATCATGGATGATCCAAAGTAGGGAACAAGTAACTTAATGGCTAAGTAAAAGTGATGAGCAAGCAAAGGATAAGCTAGGTGATTAACAAGTAAACTTAAAGGCTAAGTTATGTGATTAGCAAGTTTACTTAATGGTTAAGTAAATGTGGTGCCCAAGTATTGGATAAATGTTGTGACGACCAAGCAAAGAGTGTGGAGAGCAAGTTAACTTAGGGTGGAAGTATTGAATAGTAAGGAGGTTTGTTAAGGAGGTGGGATAACCTAATGACTAATCTACCCTAACTTAGGAAGTTCTATAAATAGCAAGCTTAGATTTCATTTTTGTGGGTTGTTCATTTCATCAAACACTTTATAACTTATAAGTTGAGAGCTTATTTGCTTGAGAGGAAAAACTAGAAAAGCTAGATTACATATTTCAAGAAGCATGAAGAAGATTAAAGATTAGCAAGAGGATATCAAGAGTAAGCAATCCTAAACCATGATTCTCTTTCTCTTCCATTGTTAGAGAAGTGTGTAGTGGTAGAACATGTATGCTAAGAAATGATAAGAATGATTAATCAATGGACTTAAGCCGTATAATTTATGAATAAGTAATTCAAACTTAATTAAGTTATGAACTTATGAAGATCTTGTAAGAACTTGTCATATGTTAATAATAATGAAGTTAGTATGATAACAAGAAGCAAGAATAATGGTTAGAAGTCAGGAACTAACGTAAGTCATGAGAAAAGAATTCATAAGTAATTTATATTTTTATAAGTTGCAAACTCACAAAGAACAAGTAATAACTTATTACGTTTATAAGTGAATGAAGTATGTATGTCAAGAGGTTAGTATGATGAATTGAATTCATTCGAAACGAAGAAAAAATCTTAAGTAACGAAGTTGTGCCAGAATCCATACGATTAGACGATAATCGTCGAATTCGTGAAATTCTCGAAATGGAAGTCGAATTTTGTTATTGAGTTTGGAAACATTGGTTTTCAATGGAGACAAGTCTTATTTGGCATTATAGAGTTACAGACTTGAGAATAACTGAATTCTAACTTAGAACGAAGAAACGAGCATTGAACGTTCACGAACGTTTATCATTTTCGTTAAAAATGGACTAATAGGTGAATTTTTAGTTAACGATGTCAAATAGATAAAATTCTTGCATGAATACGTAGAGTATGTGATTTGTGAACCGTAGGCACTTGAACGAACTAATTCGAACTTATAACGAAGAGGTTATGAGTCCAGGAATTTTGTAAAGTTGAAAACCTGTCAAAGCTATCTAAGGCACAGAGTTGGCGCCGCGGCGCTAACCCAATGCTAAATTATGGCGCTGTAGCGCCAGGCACAGTATCATAACCTTCTATAGTTTTACGCCGTGGCATGGCGGTTAGCACATAGACTCACGCCGCAGCGCCGAGTCCGGTCCTTAGCCACTGCAGAGTGGCGCCGCAGCGCGACATAGAGAAGAAAGGGCGACGCCGCAGCGCCAGCTCTAGGGTTTCGACAGAGAAAAAAGTTTACAAGTATAACATGAATGGTAACTCATTAGTAATGCACTAAGGAACTTAATTAAGCATTGTAAGGTATTGTTAAACCTTAATTATGTTGCCTAAAGGTTGAAGATAAGTAATCAAACATGAACATAATGTGAAGGTAAGATCGATGTAACGAAAAGCCGGAACCAATAATAACAAATTTAATATATGATTAGATTAAGAAGAAGGGTAAGATTCATTAGGAACCATGTATGTTCATTCATGACCTAATGTGGTATGTTATGTGATTATGTGCTGTAGAGACCGTAAAGACTTAAAGGAAACGTAATTTTACTGTAGCAGACACTGACGGCAAGTTTTTCTTAAACGATTGTTTAACCTTCGTGTTAGCCAAGTTTTTAAATGATTTAGGTTATGAGATGTAGATATGATTTTAAAGAAAGAGTCGATGCCAGTTTTAACTCGGCTAGACTAATCTTGATAGATTGATTGATTTATTTACAAGTCTTTCAATATAGAATTGCTAATGCTATCCTATGCCAATTGTTTGGCGCGGATTCAAGGTAATCCTGAATATGAATAAACAAATGTATTTTTATCGAGTATTCGATGGGCACGTGAGGTTGCCACAACTTAAACGTACACACGTTTAATGGATGTAGTGTTGATCAACATAGAGTACTATAGGCTGATCACCTAGAAGTGCTAGTAAGCTATGCCGGACTTACGGACTTAGTGACAGGTTGTCCTTTTCAAAGAAAGTACGAACTGCTCATGGTCTTGGACCAGAATTGATGTTTTATTGAATATTGTCATTGAAAATGTTTTGAAGGAAAATAAATGGTATTTTGAATTATCGATAGTACTTCGTAACTATTATCCAGTTATTGAAGATATACGATTCATATGTTTAAAGCATGTTGTTTAAAAGAAATTGTTGTACATGCTGAGCTTGATATGCTCACTCTTGCTTAAACCATATGAATGCAGCTAAGGACGAGTGAATCGAGGTTTCTAGTAGAGATAAAGGCAAGGCGAAGATGAATGATTAGTTTATCTTGTAATAGACTAGTAAGTATATATATTATATTATGATGAACAAAGAATGTAATGGTTTAAGAACCTGTGAATGGAATTTATTATTATTAATGTAATAAGAATGTCGTTGGAACACATATTTTGATGTCATTTCGTTAGAATGAATGTACAGTTATGAGTACCGTGTAGCACCAATTGTCAAGTTGGAAGATATCCGTATTTGGGGGCGTCACAAGCGTGATCTTCTAGCGTCTTAGAATAGACTAGAATATCATCGATAAACACTATGACGAACTTGTCCAAATATTGTTTGAACACTCTATTTATTATATCCATAAATGCAGCTGGTGCATTCGTCAACCCAAATGATATCACCAGAAACTCGTAATGGCCGTAATAAGTCCTGAATGCCGTCTTAGGTACATCTTCCTTCCTAACCTTCAACTGATGATACCCCATTTGTAAATCTATCTTAGAAAAACACTTTACCCCTTTTAGCTGATCAAAAAGATCATCGATCATGGGCAATGCGTATTTATTCTTTATTGTTAACTTGTTCAACATTCAGTAGTCGATACAAAGTCGTAACGATCTTTCCTTCTTTTTTATAAATAGTATCGGTGCTCCCCACAGTGAAACACTCTATTAAATATACTTTATATCCAACAGTTCTTGTAATTGAACCATAAACTCCTTCATCTCCATTGGTGCCATACGGTACGGTGCCCTAGAAAATGGTGTCGCTCCTGGCACAATATCTATTACGGATTCGATCTCCCTATCCGGTGGAAGACCCGGCAATTCACTTGGAAATACATTCGTGAATTCTTTAACTATAGGTATTTGTTCCATCGTTGCTCCCACTCTCTGGGTATCAACAACATGACACAAATAACCTACACATACCTTCCTCAATATTTTCCTAGTTTGTGTCATAGTAAGACAACACGAACGTCTCGACGATTTATTACCATAAAACACTACATGAGGCTGTCTCATCGTTCTAATGTTTACACATTTCTTTTGGCAATCTATAATTGCACCATGGTTGAACAACCAATCTATCCCGAGAATTACATCGAATTCATCCAACTTTATCGGTAACAAATCTACCGATAATTTATAACCTCGTATTTCTACACAATAATGCCTATAAATATTTTCAACAAGAATTATTTCTTCGTTGGCTACCTTGATATTTAAAGGTAAAGGCAATCTTTCGGGAACTAATCATAATCGTCAAGCAAAATCACATGCTATGAAAGAACAAGCAGCACCAGAATCAAACAACACATAAGCATTTATATCGTTGATCGGGATAATACCTGCAACTACTTCCCCGAATACAACTGCATCTTGGACCTTCATGTTAAAGGTGCGGGCCATCGGCCTACTCGTCTATGCTGGACCACCAATAGCTAACTTTCCACTATTAGCGCCCTTATTCTCGTCCGTCCCCATCTTCAGGCAGTTCTTCGCTATGTGATCAGTTGATCCACACATGAAGCATCAATGGTTTTTCTTCGAATTTGGACAGTTAGGCAAAATGTGTCCCTCCTGTCCACAATTGTAACATACTGCCTTTCCCTTGAGATAGACTCTTAAGTGAGTCTTCCCAAAGTTCTTGCATGCCTCTATCCTCTTCTTAGGATCTCCTTGCTTCACTCCAGTATTCCCAGAGTTAAATCCCTTCCTCTTCTGGCCGTTGCCACTCCCACTGGCTCCTTTAATCTTCACTCCCCCATCTACCTAATTATTATTCTTCTTCTCCTTGTGGTATTGGCTTAGAGCCTCATTACCACCTTCGACAATAGTTGCCTTCTCAAGTATGGTTCAAAAAGAATTACTTTGAAACACATATATCCGACTATAGAGCTAGGGTTTCAAGCCCTGCTCAAACCTTCTAGCCTTCCTCACCTCCGTGTCCACCTGATGTGGAGCAAACCTCGCCAGTTCATTGAACTTGGCAGCATATTAGGGAACTGTCATTTTCCCTTGTTTTAACTCTAGAAAACGCATCTCCATCCTCCCCAGCATACTCGTGGAAAAGTAATTCTCGAAGAAAATCTCCTTGAACCGCGTCCACGTTAAATTCTCTATCCCCGCCCTAGCTTGGTTTACTTCCCACCAGAAGTTGGTCTCCGCTTTCACCATATAGGTAGCAAAAGCAACCTTTTGCCCCTCTTCGATATTTGCAATAACAAATGTTTTCTCTATTTCTTTCAGTCAAGTCTAGGCTTCTATGGGGTCCGTAGTTCCTTTGAACTCCGGCGGACCTACGCTCTTAAAATCCTTAAATGTAGTAGCTCGTACTACCCTAGGATTTACGGGTATATTCACCACATTCCTATTCAAATCGGTCGTTAACAAGTTAACGAATTCTTGCATCGGGTTAACCAGACCTCCTTCCGGTTAATTGACATTGGCTTCTTGATTTCGTTGTCTTCTTCTTGGCGGCATTTTCTGTTAAGATAAATAACACGTCATTATTACTTCCTTCTTATTAGTTAGTTATTATTCATTATTAAATAATAACTTCAAACTTATTGCACAATATGTTCCATAAAAGGCTTATATTGATTTACTTCTTGTAGTATAATACTACATCATTCGTTCTTACACAGCCTTAGCTGATTACATTACTATCCCGTAATTGCTTTCCAAAAATTGGGATTTACAAAAGACTACCCTTTGATTTATAAAAGAGGATTTTACGTCAGTGCTAGATACATCATATTTACATATCTAACTCTACTCTAACTACTAACTAAGTTACATCTGCCTTATGGCATTCTCATAATCCGCGTTGGTAAGATCAGCTATAATATCTCGACTGATAGTATACCGAGTCTGCCCTGCCTCTACCGGATACCCAACCACTTGCTGCTGAAAATCCACATGCGAACTCCTATGTATATAGGACATTCTACCTATCTTTTTCTTCTTAACCTTTAGCTCCTTCCTGAGCTCAAAGGTCTCTTGTTTCAGCTCGTGGACCTTGTTCTTCGCTAAAACTCCCTCGTCATGATCTTCCCTCCACATTGTCTCCATGCTTTTCTTATCCTCCAGGATTTTCTAGACCTCCTCCTTCAGCTCCCTTACCTCCTTCCCCAACTGGATATTTCTATCCAATAATGCCATGAACCGTGCCTTCATTGTCTCCCCTGGAGTCATCTCTTTTACAGGTGCTACGGTGTTAAATGACACCACATCCACCTCCTCCTCCGACATGCCATCAAACAAAGACATGAGGTCTAAGCTTTCCGAGTCTCCAGACTCGACTATAACCACTTCTGGCTCTTCTGCTATAGGGGTCGGTAAGGATCTCTACTAGATTTACGAACTCCTCGCTAACAACATGTATATCCCATATACATCTCATTATTTCCTGACATCTACAACAAAATAATTTAGTTTGATTAGTACACGTTAGTAGAATAATAAAAACATATATCACATTTAATGCATTTTTAGGGTTAACTTCATGTTTTACTTCTTTAACTTTTCTTGAGATTATAACTTAAGGTTCTTTTCCCCCCTTAAGTTTTATAACCTAAAGCTTTGTACCAATTTGTGACGCCCCCAAATCCGGGTATCTTCCAACCCGATAGATGGTGCTACACAGTGCTACAGTTCACACATACATTCAATTAAAATGCCTCAAAAGAGTGAATATATCTTCTATATATTCCAAAACAATATTACCATTCCCAGGTTCTTTATAACCATTACATAGATTCTTTGTCATAATATCAAATAATTACAACATTCCTACCACACTATTATAAATACAATCTATTTGTATGCCTTAGCCTTTCATTTATCTTTACCGAATCCTTCCGTCTGTTCGGTCTTAGCTGCATTCATATGGTTCAAGCAAGAGTGAGCATAACTAGCTTAGCAAGTAGAACAGTTTCATTTAAGCAATAGGTTTGAATCATATGAATCATATATCTTCTATAATTGAATCCATAGTTATGAAGTACTATTGATAATTCAAAATAACGCTTCTCTTTTCTTTAAAACATTTCACAATGAACAACATTCATTAAACATAAATTTCGGTCCAAGACCTTGAGCATTTCATTCTTTCTTTGAAAAGGACAGCCCGGCACCAAGTCTGTAAGTTCGGTATATCTTATGAGCACGTCTAGGTGATCAGCCTATAGTACTCTATGTTGTACAACACTACTTTCTTTAAACGTATGTATGTTTAAGTTTTGGCAACCTCACGTGCCTGTCGTTTGACGACAAAACATTTGTTTATCATACTCAGTCTTTCTTTGAAATCAATACCAAAATAGTTTGGCAAAAGATAGCAACATTGACAATAGTTTGAAAGATTATAAGGAAATCCACAAAACACATTGAGTTTAGCCGAATGAATTGGCTTCGACTTCATTATACATCAATTCATGCGTAAGATACATGAATCACAAAGCTCGTCTAGAAGAACATAGACAATGGTTAGAACACTTGCCTTCATCGTCTTCTATAGCTAATATACTTTTCCTTTGAGTCTTTAAGGATTCTACAATACATGATCACATAACATACCACATTAGGTCATAAACAATCATATATGGTAACTAATTTATCTTACCCTTCTTCTCAATCTAATCATTCATTAGATTGGTTAATATTTGTTACGATTTATCGTATTACTTTGTATTTATGTTCAAGTAATCTTTGTCAACTTTTAGTTGTCATTCTTAAGGTTTTAATCAACCTTAAGGATGTTACTTTAAGTCAATTAAAGTTATAATTTACTTTCAATTAACCTTTACAAGAATTACATAAATGTCCATTTCTTACTACCCCTTCTCTAGTGCTGGCGCTGTGGCGCCAGCATCCCTTATACAACTCACGCTGCGGCGCGAGCTCACAGTAGCAATGTCTCGGCCTCAACATTGCGACGCCACTCTTTCTTCTCTGTGCCGCACTACGGTGCCACTTCCCAGTGCTTAAGGGCCTGGCCTGGCGCTGCGCCGCTGACTTTACCTCTTTGGGCCACGCTGTGGCACCGGCCCTGAGCCTCAGAAAATTTTGATAGTTCATTTCTTCTGTGAAATTTTCGGGCTCATAACTTATTCATTATAAGTCCGAATTGGCTCGTTCAAAAGCCGTTAGCTCACAAATCATATGCTCTATGATTTCATTAGAAAATATTTCATTTTTGAATCTTTTAACTCAAAATTCACCGATTAGTTCATTATTGACCATTCGTCAAATGTTCGTGAACGTTCAAAGCTCGTTTCTTCGTTCTAAGTCAAAATTTGACCATTTTGGAGTCCCCAACTCTAAAATGCAAACTTAGACTATTCTCCATCGAAAACCAACGGTTCTGAGTTAAACAATAACTTTTGACCTTTATTCTGAGAATTTCACGATTTCGACGATTATCGTCTAATCTCGTAAATTTCGTCATTACTTCGTTACTTGAGATTTTTACAACGTTCAAAATGGATTCATTCCATATATCTAACATGCTAACCAAACATAATTCATCCAATCTTATACATGATGGTTTTCAATTTGTCCATCAACAATAAAATTATAATTCTTCAATGTTCTTCACTAGTTCATCATTTTTTATGATTATGATTCACTTGTATATGTCTTATTAAGGTTTAAGTACACTAATTAGCCATCCTTGTTCCTCCTTATGGTAGATGCTCCACCAATACTCACTTCTCTATCAAAACTATAATGAAGAGATGGAGATTAATGGTTAGGGTTTCATTACCTTTGATGTTCTTATGATAATTCTTCTTCTTCCTTCTTGGATGTATGAAAGACTAACTTCTCACTTTTCTCTCTATGATATTTGCTCTAAGATGTTGGTGAAATTTATCAAGGCACAAAATGACCAACACCTTCCCATTTTTATAGGATTTACAAGGTTAGGGCATAATAGTCTTTTAGGCCATTCCACCTCCTTTCTCCCACCTCCTTACTATTCCTTGTTTGGCCACCACACTTCTTATCCCTTTCTTGGCCACCAAGATGGCCAGCCATAACTCACCTATGGGGCCTACATGGGTTTCCCCATGGGTTTTCTAACCCGATGACCCATTGGTTCGATCCACGGGTCCGATTCTTGGCTCGGGCTTTAGTTTTAATTACTTTGGGCCTAACGTTGGGCTTGCATTAGAAATCTTTGGGCCTTAATATAATTCCATTTGGGCTTGCACAATACCTACACAAATCCTACAAGTCCATTACAATTTGCCTAATGCTTATAACGTATAATCTTCGTATTCTTCTTGTATACTAATTCGTTTAATCATTCACCATATACGTTATACTATCTTTCGTATATACTTTCATAATACTTCATATTATACTCATATTCATTGCCTCGTATAATACTTGCTATTATACAATCATCATTTATTCAATCTTTACTTTTCTTAACATTCTCAAACTTAGTACGCAGGCGAAAAACTATGTTTGTCATAACCAAATTATTATTACATAATCCATCCTTCCTTATCATTCTATCGTTACGTATTTCTCGGAAGTTCTAAAATAATTCTCGAGCAGAAATTAATGAATAGTATTTTTTTTAAAATTTCTTGGACGTTTCTGGAACAAGATCATTTATATTCATATGCCAAATTGTTACATTACATGATTATCTCCATCATACTTCTATAAATGACAACACATATCCCCTAATATCACAAAAGACGGGGACAACCACTTTCATACTACCACTCTAACATTTTTCAAAAGTTAGGGGTTCACAACTGTCTCACATCTTACACAAAAGACTGAGGTTACAACAACATATTATATATCACATAAATGAAATACTACAACTACTAAATTCTAACACCTAAGTCTCAATCTAGCATGTCGCGCTCCACCGCGCTCTGGTACTCCTTTTGAGTGATGTGCGCCACCAAATCTCGGCTTATTATATGTCGGGTCTGTCCTTGCTCTGTCGAGTAGTGATACACCCCATCAATCAACCTCTCTATAGCCATGCACATAGCATTGCTCATCTTGTTCATCTTCATCCTTTTGCACCTTACCTCATCTTCTAAGTCATTAGCCCGATCATTAGCTTCTTCCCACTTCTTCTCAAAGTGGATCATATCCATCACCTCCATCTCTAACTAACTACGGATAGCTTTTTTCTCTGTCCTCTCGCTCAACTCTCTCTGCTCTATCTCTTCTAGCTTCCCTGCCAACTCTACATTTCTAGCCACCGACCTGTGAAACAAAGTCCCCATCTGGATTCATGTCTCCTTACGATGAGGAATCTCCACTTCCATCTCCTGCATCACTAACTTTCTCTGATGGTCCTCGTCCCTCAGTTTCTGGAACTCGGACTCCCTTTCTCTAGCCTCAGCCTCTAACTCCTCAACTCTACATCCTAACTCTAGAATCTGCTCCTCATACTCCCCCCAACATCTGATCCTCGAAAGTAGCCTCATCGGAGTCCTCCATGGGCTCATACTCCTCCTCCACGGGCTCCTCCTCTGGATCAGACTCCTCGGGTAATGGCTCCATCTCCTCCTCCTCATCATCATCATCATCGATAGGGGCCACCGCCGATATAGGCTTTGTTATCAATGTTGCCTTATATACCACGTGTATGTCATGCGGCTCCTCCTCTACTACTCAGCTAGGTCCTCCCAAGTCAGTCATCCAACAACCACCAACATAAGACAAAATAAACAACTCCATTAGAATGTTAAATAAACATAAGTTCATTGTATATAATGAAGTTATATTCCATAACACTAAGTCTCTCTCTAGAAAAACTCTACATGAGTTTCATCCCTCTTTATCTTCTAAGTTCTCCTAAGTTATAATCTAAGGACTCGCTCCTAAGGTTTATAACTACAGCTCTGATACCAACCTTTGATGCCCCCAAATTTAGACCACACTTGTCTCAAATTTGGTTGTCACGTTCTAACTCTAATAACATACTAAAATCATCGCAACGGAATAATAGAATAAATTACATTGTTATAATATAATTATTCCCGCCCCAATGGTTCGTAACTTGAACATCCTTTACATACCTTAACTAATATTGAACATAATTTAGATATAACTAATACATAACACAACTTATGTCATTACATGAATATAATAATCTCCACTAAATATAAACTACTCAGTAGCTTTGCCCTTGCCCTTATCAGTGCATGAGGGTCCGCCTTGGTCTGCCTTAACTGAAATGTTTTTAGGGAAAGCAAGAATGATCAACAATTTTTTCCAGCAAGTAATATAGTAATAAGGGTGCTCAATATAGTTTTAGCTTCCCAAGGGTACAACAATAATGATAGTTCAAGGATAGCAAGAAATATCAATGGTTCTCAACAATAATCTCTACGAATAGAACGATATCAATAAGATTCAATGCTTAATTAATTCATGATTTCAAAGTAATGAATATTGAGCAGTCACTAGACTATGAACTTCTCCTAGAATTAACAGTAATAAATTGATAATTATACAAAACGAGTACAACATGTGATCAGCCTAAAGTACCCTATGTCATGCATAACATTTAATCATTCTCATGTGAGCACGTCAGTTCTCTGACAAATATATAATTCCCCTACTAAGAGGGTTGTTTATCTCAGTTATAAGAGTCTGCACAAAGTTAATTTGGTTTGGATAGCTTTCGATCATATACCAATAGTCTAGCCGAATCAATAGCTTAGACAACTTTCTTTTAAAGTACGAACAATTATCGTTCGAAATCAAGGTTCAAAAACAATTTAATTTCTAAACTACGAAGTATTAAGTCATGAGAAATAAATCATGCTTTGAAGGATTTACTTATACGATCAATAATAGTACAAGCCCAAGTAATGCTCAATAAAGAGTAGGGTTCCAGTACCTGCATTCAATATATGAATCAAACGAAATTCAAGAACTTGCACAAAATCCAAAGTTTTGTAAGTTAGGAAACTTGCTCAATATAAAAGAGTGTTCTGATACTTGCCTTAAGCGTAGTTTACCAAAATATAGCTTATCAACATTATTTGAATCCTAACATAATATAGTTTCACGTATAGGATATTCATTAGTTATGTATACCCATACATAATATGTAAGTTTAAACGCATATATAAATGTCCAACTTAGTTGTATACTCTTCACATACTTCATCACACACCTTGCGTACTTATAGCACAAAATCAGTTTATAAGACACCATGAAGTCAAATAACATAGTTTCTAATTATTGCTTTATAGTTTGCAAATACCTTTTTGGACTTAACATTTGAAAGTTTATAATCACTCATTAAACATTTAATTTTATCATTTAGCATACTTCTTAACACATTGGATAGCATGTTGGTCATATAATACAAGTTAAGGTAACAATATAAGCCTGCAAACACCCTCAGACTAACAGCAAAAAATCGTGCTTGGTTTGTACTAAGGAGTGGCTCGACCGCGCTGCTCTTGGTGCAAACTAAGACATGGCTGCTTCTGCAGAAGGTCAGTGTACACCCGCCTTGCACATATATAAATTATCATGCAAAACACACATGTTAGTATGTGGATAACTAAGTTTGACCTTATATCATAACATTAACATGGGTCATCATCTATTCTCATTTAATCAAGACTTTATGTGTTTAATTCATAATTTTCTTACGTTTAATCGTTAAACACATGCTATGTGGTCCATAGGTCTCAACTACACATGCGTGCATTAGATTAGTCATGTATGTCAGGTGTGTATAACTCTACTTCATTTAGACTTGATATAACCATTCCCAACTACTTTATAATGCATACGATTAGCTAGCATGCTTGTCAATCATGTCTACATGCATGATACGCCTAATCATGATGTCAAGTGCTAGAATACTTATAATGCAGTTGATGACAAAACTAGTTTCCAAAGTTTCTTATGAAAATCTCATGCTAAATCATCAAACATGCAAAGTCACTTCATTTACTATACATCATGCTCTACCATATACATATTAAAACATATAAGCATGCTCACAAGTTCCCATATAGTTTATAAAGTTTGTATTTGAAAATTTAAATGTCCCTTGGTAAAACTTATTCAAGTATGCAAGATAAGTCTACATATTCTATAGCATGCTTTCATAATCACACAATAGATCACATGAGCATGTTTTGAAGTTTAAAACTTAGTATATGCATAATTCATGTACACATAACTAGTCTAGTCTTTCACTTGCATTTTCTTTAATTCATGTTTGAATAGTCTATGCCATCCTCAACAATATAACTAACATATGGATTCACATATCAAGGCATATCAGACTTAATACTTCTGCACATAAAGTCAGAACATATATTACACAACGTTTATCAAACTAGTTTCTAAATCTTTAAGTTTTCTTTGAAAATCCAAATTAAAATCACCTAACATGGCTTAATATATACATAGTAACTACATTCCACATGTTAAGGTTGTTTATATGCATATACTAACTAATATAACATGGTCAGAATAAGACAAGATTACAAAATTAGTACACATGACTGGCAGCTGGCGCGGCCGCGCCACTTTGAGCAGAATGAAAAATGATGGCTCTGCTTCTGCAGAGCCTCAACACAATCCATGTTAAACCTGCAACCAAACCAACTACCATACTTCTACAAATGTATACAAACTCAGACAACACAATGTCATTTTATTCTATATCAATTAATATAGAATTCAAACAATTGCAAGATTTTGACAAAACGCAAGCTAAAACAGAATTTATACCTCCTTAAAGCTTAAATGAATTCGTCCACACACTGATTATACTCCCTCAATGCTCAGCAACTCACACTCTATAATGCACTTATCAAACATGTGACGCCCCCAAATTCAGGTATCTTCCAACCTGACAGATGGTGCTATACGATGCTACAATTCTGTAACAACCCGATATTTTCTATATAAATAAATAAGAAATTTTGCGTATACTTTTTTTTATTATTTTAAGGATAAGGATTTGTACAAGATAAGGTGTCTATGTATTTATGTGATAAATAAAAATATATTTATTACATGAATATTTACAAATAATTTTATTTTAGAATTTTTGATTATTATAAATTATATTCTTATAATAATTAATTTTAAGGTAGAAATATTTTTATTAATTATTTTCTATGAAAATAATATATGAAATGATTTTAGAATACTTATAATAATTATTTTATTATATTAATTTTAGTACAAATTATTAAGTTAATTATTTTACCTTAATTATTAAGGTTAAATATGGGAGAATAAATCAGATATGGATTCCAAACCCTAATTTTGAAATTTGATCAAGGAATGAGAATAAGAATATAATAATATTATATTTTTATTTTTCAGTGCTATAAATATGTACTGTATGTATGTATTGATAATGGTCGGTCAATTATGGTGTATAATTTCAAAACCCTAATATTAATTGGTTAAACCCTAGTTTTACTAGGGGAAACCCTAATTTGAAAATCAATTGTGAGTTTAAGACTGTTACATAACTGTGTTATATGTTTTATGTTGTGTATTAAATGATTAATTAGGTAAATCCTAATTAAAATCTAGAAACCCTAAATAATTTTTAGAAAATCCTAAGTTATTAAAAAAACCCTAATTTTAAATGTTAAACCCTAACTTGAAATCTGAATTAGAGTTCAAGATTGATTGGTGATTGTGTTAATGTAATTAATTAACAAGTATTAGAATTATAATTGTTAAATATGGAAACCCTAAATCGTTAAACCCTCATTACTAAACTAGAACCCTAATTTAGTAATTGGAAACCCTAATTGTAATTTGGTAACCTTAACTACCAAAAGTATAAACACTAATTGATTATTTAGTAATGTTAATTATAATTAATGATGTTAAACCCTAATATTCTTGTATAATGTAATTAGAAAATCTTATCTAATTAAGGAAACCCTAATTAAAAAATTTAGAAACTAAAATTTGTTATTATTTTATTTTTATTTTAATTTTTATTTTTATTTTTTTTGTGTGCAAACCATAGCGAGAAAAATCCTATAATTTGTGCTAAACCTTGAGATTAAACCCTAAGGGTTAAACCCTAAGGGTTTGACAAGATTACATTTAAGCCATTAATTTTTTTTAAAAAAAAGACCATTTTGCCCTTAATTGAATAATTGAGCTTACTTGCAAATCTAGGCAAATTTGGAATGGTTGGCAAATTCTTGACCAACCATGTGACACAAAGCAACACCAATTCAGCAAGCCACCAGTCAATTACCAGCCATACAATGCATCTAACTCAATATAAATAGTTTGGGAGAGAGAAAATAACATTTTATTAGCTCATTTTGCAAAACTCTCTAGCAAGACCATATCTCTCTAAGACTCACGAAATATTGTAGTATATCAGTCACATAATAAAGCCCCACGAACACCATAACCAAATCAGAAGCCAGAAATCAAGATTTGTTCATAAGAGGTATAAAGCAAGATTTCTGTCCATAAATCTGTTATTTGATGTTGTTTTTTTTGTGTCACTACTAGAATTTTAAGCTACAGCGACCACATTTACCGACGGTTGGGACGGAACCCCCGCTATTAGGGTCTAGTGCGAGGATCATTGTATGGTCGTAGGAATAGATCACCCATCTTTCCCAAAAACATTTTACGGACTTATTTCCCCTAAAATCAGTATATTCTCGACCTACTTTTTCTTTCATCTCAAATAACTTCTCCATCTCCATTCTCCACCTTAAACATCTCTTTCTAAGTGAGAAAGAAAGGTGTGCCTTGCTCCTGCTCCTCCTCACCGACTTCGTTTTACAGCTCCGACAATGGATGTAATACCAGATCCATGACTCCAAATAGGACTCGAAGCGATTCGACGTATTCAAAAAGATATGGTGGTCGTACACCAGTTAATTTTCCTTTGTCAGCCGCGAATTTTCGGTCGCTAGGTATTAATTTTAGATTTGATTGAATTAGTTTAAGATCTATTAACTTTTTTTCGATTTGGTGGTTCAGGATCAGCTCTTGGGCTCGCATGGTGTCTGCACCGACGATTAAGCATCGGACTATTCTCGATTTTGAGACATCGGTGTTTAAGAAAGAGAAAATTTCTCTGGCAGGTCGTGATGAGGTATTTTCCCCCCTTCTGCACTCGGTATTGATGTACATATAAATCTTCCTTACACGCTGTCTGTTTTTGTGATTTGTAGTATATTGTGAGGGGAGGAAGAGATTTGTATTGGTCGGGGATCTCAGGTACTAATGATCTATATGCTTCATACTAAAAGTATAATGTTTTGATAATGACTTCCATGTTTAAAAGTGAAATCCTTCTTTTTGTTTCATCATTTTATCTGTTTAAATTATTTATCATGTTCTCTGGATTGTTATTGGTGGCCATTTATTTCTTCTATGCCATGTTTACTTTGTATTCACAGCTACAAATGTTTACTAACAATACTCTTAACTATAAAGTTAGGGGATAGTCTTTAATTAATGGCATCAAGGGTTTAACTTTTTATGATTTTCATTTACAGGTCATGATGCGATTATTATGTATGTATGTATGTAAAAGAAACCCCACTAAGTGATTTTTTTAATGTAAGTACCTCATGGTTACAATTAGCTTCACCATATATATGCATATTTTTTGTTTATTGAGATGGAGAAATTTTACTCACACAACAAATGTTTAGCTGAAATGCCTAAGTTGAAGTTGTGGCTCTTTCTAGTTATGAAGAGAAGGAAGAACAATTTAAAGAGCAGGTATTCTTTAGACATGTTTGATTTTGTGTCAGTGACATTTTGGCAGCATTGGATAACGATCTTTATTTGTACTTTGTAGAATACAAGATGTACTTACCATGTTACTTGTTTTAGTGGAAGAGAATGTAAAAGAAATTGCAGTATAGCTAAAATTATCATGTTTATGATGTTTCATTATCAGCTAGGTTATTTAGTGATAATATTGTCTGTACCCGTGGACACCTTTTGAGTATTCTTTACCTGTCCAAAAGAAATGAAGAGGTTATATTATTCCACCTGTTAGCAGAAACCATAAAACTAAGCTGTTTCCTGGTAACAGTAATGAAAAGGTTATATTACCCCACCTGTTCTTGATTAAAGTGATCGTCTTTTGTAGCTGTCTACTCCTTAAAAGATGGTATGATCTGTAGACTATATTCCACCCAATTTTTGTTTAAATACATATCTTAATTGTATTGGCTACACTGCTCATCTAGTAAAGTAGAGTTGTCACATTAATATAGCTATTAGATGTGTGAATTCATTTTTAAAGAATAGTTCCTTTATTAATGTAGAATTTGTGATTTCTCTCATTAACTGAGCATAGACTTAACTTTAGATGTTGCTAATGTTTCTTATTTATAACACGCTATACAGTAGATATTTGTTAGTAATCCCATTATCATATCCTCAATAGGAAGGTACGCCATACAATAGTGCATGAATACTTAAATGCTTCCTAAATCTGTTAGTTTCTTTCTCAATTCATTATCATGGAACATAAGTTTATGTGTATTTTTTTTGCTAATTTATGCATTGGAACTTTTTGCAAGTTCATCTTTTGAATGTTGGTTGAGAACAGTCTCATTTTCACTTAGTCATGTAAACTTAGCATTCGGAATTGAATATGCTTTAGCGATGGCAAATTCTTTAATATTATGGTGATTATAGAGAAAGAGTCGACAGACAGACAGTAGTGATGTTTTTCATAGCTTCATGGTTGATTGTTAGTCTTAATTTCAATGTACAACGCAACTGGGCTAAGACTGGTTAGTAGATATATATAATCCTATAAATATGCTGAGAACCTCAACTCATGTGGAAAGTCTCTCTATTGCTGGTGGTCTTTATCTCTCATTTGTCTTATTGTCTTGCACTTCTGCCACATGCGCACAACCATACATGCACTGCTTACATAGGTATTCGATGTAGCAATATTACAATGTGGCCGATAAAATAATATTTTTGACGAGTGTTGCTATAATGTTTTATTTTCCTTGTGATGTTCATAGTTATTAATGCATTTCTTCTCCTACCTTTTGTCTTATAATGTCCCTGGACTTTATCACCTGCTGCTTTCAGAACCTATGTTATAAAAGATGCCTCTTGAGTTAGTTCGTTCAATTATTTATTAGTTTGAATACTACAAATGAATATAATTGTAAATTTAGAGAGAAATGTGTAAATAATATATGTAGTATGCCAGATACCATAACTAGCAAATTCTATATGTCAGTTATAAGAAAATACTCGTATATTTGATATATAACATGTCTTACCAGTTTACAATATCATGGCTGCTTACTGTTATTTTTTTCTGACTTATTGAATCACTCTGTTTTAATTGTTGCATATGTTTCTTTTCTGATGGTTACTTCTGTCCTACCCTTCACATTTCAGATGGAAAAGTCAGAGAAATTTGCCCTACATTCTGCTTCATATTCATCTCAAAGGTTGCATATAAATGTAAGTTCAGCAACTAAAAATTGTGGAACATCTCATGCTGTTCGAATGTTTTCTTCAAAAAAACCACGTCAACCTCCAGCTTCTTCCGGAGGCTTCCAACCCTCTTCACGCTTGGGTCATGTCTCAACAACAAACTTAACACCTTTACTATATCAGTTTCCCACCAGCGAAGTAAGACCTTTGGTTTCCAGTGGACTGCCTAGAAGTGATCTTGGAAGGGATTCTTGTTCATTAGCATTTCCTAGAGCAAAGAGACATCATTTTAGATTAGAGCAGAGAGACATCATTTTAGAGAGACACATCATTAACGAGGTGGACAATATACTTGTTTGTGATGCTTGTAATGTTGTAATGTGAATGATTTTAAATGATGTAGATACTATTTTTTATATTTTATTTTATATTGTATTTGTGTTTGTTGAATAAATGTGCATTATTAATTATTCTTTTTAATATGAAAAGGCTATAGCGACGGTCATCGACCGTAGCTATAGTGTTCTATAAAACACATCCCTATAGCGACGGTCACCGAGCGTCGCTATAGACATCTATAGCTACGGTCATGACCGTAGCAATAACTCTCAGCGACTGTTAGTAAAGAGCAAATACACGATTTTGTCATGACCTATAGCTAGGGTCGGTGACCGTCGCTATAGGCCAAAAGACCGTCGCTATAGGCTTTACCGACGGGTTCTATGGCGACGGTCGGCGACCGTCGCTAACACTTTTAGCGACGGTCTTTTGGCCTATAGCGACGGTCGGCGACCGTCGCTATAGGATGATTTTCTAGTAGTGTGTTAAACATGTTAGATATAGTGTATAACGATGATCTGGGTTACTAGATGTTAGATCCATAACATCTAGATGCTCGAATTTGAAGATTTGAAAAATATGGGGAAATTTTTTTTTTGTATCTGAGAGCCTAATGTCAGGCCCTGTAGATCATTCTCTGTTATGTGTTTTTATTGTTTTAAGCTTTTAGCTTGTAGTGTGCTGTGAGATCTTTTCTCTGGAACTCAAATCAGGGTCAGATCGGTTGTATGCTGCAAGTTATGAGTGGTCAAACACCGTTGACCAACCATGACTGGACAAGTTCTGGGTAACCCAGAACGAGCCCAGAAAGCGCTGACAAGATTTTCTTGAGCTTCGATCTGACAGTGGTTTGATGTTTCGTTATGTTTATTGCATCCATGTTGTAGTGTGTTGGTTATACTGCATTCTAGTGTCTTTATATCACATTAACATTAAATAGGTTAGATTTATGGGACGGTCAGACCAGGCCGCTTGACCATGTTTTCTGTTTTCTGGGTAACCTAGAAAACAGATGAACACTGACAAGGTTTGACCGGTCCGGATCTGATGATTTTGTTGTGGTTTTGTTGATGCTGTGTGATAGATCTATAGTATTACACACTGGCTACATCTTGGAAGTCATTAATCACATAAAAAGTACAAGAACACCAAGTTGTGGAGGCCCAAATATGGCTTGTCAAATTGTTCTTCATTTCTGGGTAACCCAGAAAATGAAGAACGGCCCTGACAACTATTTTGGGCGATCCGATCTCGTTCTTGTTATGTGATTTGTTCTTGTTGGTTGTTGGGTCTTGTAGTATTGCATTGGTACTACATGATCTGACCAAAAGCAAGTCCAGAAACTACTTGATTAGTATTTAATCATTGGTCAAAGTAGCCCACTCGGTACCTGACATGGGTCTCTGGGTTTGGCCAAGAACAGCTCAAGAACACCTATAGCGACAGTTTCGTCGCCATATGGCCCTTTAGCGACAGATATTTCTGGAAATTAATTAATTTCATTAAATAAATAAAAAAAAATAGTTTTTAATTATTAAAAATACCAAATAAATTATTTAAAAAATTATTTTAAATTCTAAAAATTAGTTTTTAATTATTTTAAGTATATTTCATAAATATTTAATATTTTTTAAATATTATTCGTATTTAATTTATTTAATTATAAAATTAAATAAACTAGTTAAAAATGATTTTTAATATTTAAAAAATCATTTAAAATTATATTATGTTATAAGAAAATATTTTAAGTTATTTTTAATGACTTTTAATATTTTGTGATGAAATTCATTAATAAATTAATATTAATAATAATTAAGTTATTTACTAAATGAATTAAATAAATTAAATAAAAATGATTTTATTATATTAAAATTTATTTTAAATAATAATAAGGTATTTAAAAATATTTGAAGTTATAAAGTATAACTTTTAATATTTAAAGGTAAATTTTATTAATTAATTATTATTAATGATGTTAAAATTATTTAATAAATATATTAAATAATTTAGTTTAAAAATGATTTTAATATTAGAAAAATTATTTTAAATGAAAATAAAGTGTTTAAAAATATTTTAAGTTATAAAATATAACTTTTAATATTTAAAATGATATTAAATTTATTTAATAATTATATTAAATAAATAGTTTAAAAATAGTTTTATTAATTTAAAAATCATTTAAAAAGGATATAAATGAATTAAAAATATTTTAAGTTATAATTAATGACTTTTAATATTTTGTTAAATAATACATTAATGCTTTAATATTAATGATAATTATTTAAAAATAATTTTAAATATTTTAAAAATCATTTAAGGATAATATTAATACTTTAAAAATATTTTAAGTTATTATTAAAAAACTTTAATACTTTAGCAATGGTTTCATTAATAGTTTAATATTAATTAAATATTAATGATAATAGAATTGTTTGATATTCAAATCATTTAATAATAATTCCGATGTTTGAAAATTCATGATAAATTTTTAATAAATATTTAAAAATTATTATAAGTCATTTAAAAATAATATGACAGATAATTATAGTTATTGAGTTACAGGATAGAGTTTTAGACTCGATAATTACCCGATAAAGCCGTCGGTACACCGACATGTTTCAAAAATTGATCTGGACTTAGATAATTTGATTAGTTATGTGCTTATTTGTGATTCAATGGTTGTGAAACTTATGTGCCAATGTGATTAGGATATGTGCTGACTGCAATAAGCAGTGCTATGTGTTAAGATATATTGTTCTAATCGAACGAATGATCTGATTAATGATAGGTCGTGATATAAAAGATAGAACTAAGTTGCAAATTGTAAGCAGCGCATCAGGTAAGTATCTTAACTTTGCATTTTCTTTATGCAATGGACATGAGTAAGAATGTTTCTAAATTATATTAATACTGTATAGATTACTAACCCTATATTATATACACTCATTGATTATCAACATGTTAGTATATGGTAATTCGGAGATATATTATGTTCGTTAATTTCTATAAATGGTTACACAAGTGTCCCCACTTGGATAATCGTTGTATTTAATCACATGTTGATATACCTTTGTCAATTACTCGTATATATATATATATATATATATATATATATATATATATATATATATATATATATATATATATATATATATATATGTTGAATTATAAATTATTGTTGAACAAGATAAAACCTTTGATTTGGAACCCAGACAAGTATGAACATCCCTACACGAAAAAACTTTTATGCGCCCAAGGCGGACAGAGTGAACGATACCCTCGTTCTCGCATGTAGTATTGATCAATGCAGGGTACAACAGGCTGATCACCCCCGTACCCGTAAGTTATGACGGTTTGCAGATGAATTTCTGTTTAACCTTTTCGAAAAATGAAAATAATGTTCATAGTATGTCACCTTAACCCTATTTATAGTCATTATGTAGTTTTAAAAATTTGAAAGAGGGTTGTTATGTTATTATTATCGGTATAGGTACTTCACAACTATTGATCTGTTGTAGAAGGGTAGTATAAAGAAAACATTTAAATTTTTTCAGCTTATATATATATATATATATATATATATATATATATATATAATTGTTATTACTTGCTGGGCACTCAAATGCTCATCCTTGATTAATTTAAATGTTTTCAGCCAAGTGTGAAGAACTAGAAAGCTCATGTAGAAACAAAGGAAAAGGAAAGCTAACGAAATAAGATTTATGGCAGTTATGTAATAGTTTGATATTATTATTAAGACAATGATATATATTATCTATTATGGGTTGTAATGAATGTTTAAAGGTTACGTACTTGGGATTCAGACTCTGATAAATATGTAAATTAAGTTGATCTTTATATTATTGTTATTATTATTAGTATTATTCCGCTCATAGAAATGGTATCGTGAAGCACCGAGTTCGGATTTCAAGTACCCAGATTTGGGGGCCTTTAAGGTTGGTATCAGAGCAAAGGGTTAAAAACCTTAGGTGGGTTAGACTTTAGGCTATAACCTTAGAACAGAGGGAAACACTGAAAATATAAATAACTCATATAGAGTTTAAAAAGAGATGAATTGAATAAATTCATTGTCAAACAAAATAAAAGATAACTTATATAAAACTCCTAATTGCTGTGTGTATAAACTATATGCTAATCAGGATAATTTATGTGTGTAGATGTCTAGTGGAAAAGGCTTGTTATATGCTTATAGCATGAAGAAGGATCAAGTCCATACACCCGAGCTCGTATCGAAGCCAATAGCTAAAATAGAGGCTCAAAATGAAAATAACTAAGACGAGGTGATTATTGTAGAAAAAGTAGTATCAGATCCAAAAATGGTGGAGCTGACAGATAGTGATTCAGACACTAAAGTTGAAGCTGATCAAGCATCAACGGAGGTGCAGGATCTGAGGAACAAGGTTTCTTCTCTAGAAAAGCTATGAGAAATAGAAAAGTTGTTAAATAGTCAATTGCGACAGGCGTTAATAGAAACAATGGAACAACAAGATAAGCTTAAAATCTAAATTGATCAGATGGGAGCCACAAGCAACACAACGTGTGCAGCTCCGAGCAATAAAGGGAAAAGAAAGATAGAAGACCATGACTTAGGAAAATTCGACAAGAAGAAAGGAAAAAGAATATGTTATCTTTGCGGTTATGAAAGACATACTACTCTGTATTGTCCTGACTATAAACCAGGAGCATGTTTTATCTGTCGGATAAAAGGTCATCATCAGGCACAAAGTTGTCCAAGGAAAAAGGCGTAGTGAATAGGTAGTATAGGTTCTGTGATATAGGTGTGTTTAATGTAATATGTGTGCTTAGTATGTCTGTGTAAGGTTATATTCTAAAACTTTTATAATGATCAAGTTTGTAAATCTCGACTTTTGTAGTCACAAAGGGATAGCTGATGTTTAAAGCATTATGTGCTATGCTATGTAAAATATTCGTTGAATGAATATGAATCTATGTTTGAGTAATGAAACAAGTTTAAAATATTAAACTTATGCGATAAGGTTTAGAAAGTAAGTTAAATTTATGATTTTATCTAATCAGATAATGCCGCCAAGACGTAGAACTCGCAATCAAAGGGCAGAAGAATCTGTCAATAACGTTGAGGGACAACAACAAGCAGACCCGATGCAAAACTTCGCGAACATGGTAGCTCAGGCTATGCAACAGGGAATACCAGTCGCTGGGAATCAGTCGGATAACTGCTTGGAAAATTTCAAAGACTTTAAGGCTGTGGGACTGCCGGAATTCAAAGGTATAACTGACCCTGTTAAAGCCCAAACTTGGGTCAAAGAGATTGAAAAAGCACTCGTGATAGCTAGGGTAACTAAAGGGCAGAAGACCGCTTTTGCCACCTACATGATGAAGGGTAAGGCAAAATTTTGGTAGGAAGCGAATCAGTCAAGGGCAGGAGAAGGTGTAGTGACATGGGATAGGTTTAAGACACTGTTCTTCGAGAATTATTTCTCATCTAGTATGCAGGCGAGGATGGAGGTAAAATTTCTGGAATTGAAGCAGGAAAACATGACGGTGTCAGAATACGCCACAAAATTTAATGAGTTAGCTAGGTTTGCCCCGCATCAAGTTGATACGGAGGCTAGAAAAGCGAGAAGGATTGAGCTGGGATTGAAACCCTGGCTCTACAACAAGCTGGCAGTGTTGCAGATCCCTACATTTTCAGCACTCATGGAGAAAGCGATCATAGCTGAGGAGAGAAGTGAGGCCATGAGCCTCTACAACAAGGAGAGGAAGAATAAGAGTAAGCCCGAAGGAGCTGAGAAGATAGGAATTAATAGTGGGAGTAGGAGTGGAGATGGAAAGAGGAAGGTGAATAATTTTGGGAATGTTCAGATCAAGCAGGAAGGAGTTAAGAAGCAAGCTGTGCAGTGTGGAAATTGTGGAAAGAACCACTGTGGAGAATGTCTGAAAGGTAAATTTGTTTGCTATAAGTGCGGGCAAGAGGGCCATATCTCTCCCAACTGCCCTAATCCAAGAATGAATAATGGGTGTTTTCTGTACGGATCGACTGAACACAAGGTGAAGGATTGTCCGAAGAGGAGGACGGAGGCAGGAAGTGGGAATACTGGCACAGGCAGCGGAACTTTAGCAATCACAGGACTTACGTCACCGAGAAAGCCAACAAAATCAACAGCAAGGGTCTACAACATGACTGTCCAGGATACGGCGACAGCTGGCAATGGAACTCCAAGTATTATTCGTATAACTTTTATTTTATTATACATGATTTTCTTATATATATAGTAAATTATTTTAAAGAAATTTTAAGGGAGGAATTTGAGTTCTTTTAGAAATTAACTTTTCGTTTAATCAGAAAGACAAGCTTTATGTGAATAGTTAAAGATCAGTTCGATCAAAGTTGATTGAGATCTACTTGCAATGATTGTGTATGCTATGTACCCCTGTATGTATGAGTTTTAAAACGGTGATTCCGGCGACGGAATCTTTATAAGGGAGGGTGAATGTAACAACCCGATATTTTCTATATAAATAAATAAGAAATTTTGCATATAATTTTTTTTTTATTTTAAGGATGAGGATTTGTACAAGATAAGGTGTCTATGTATTTATGTGATAAATAAAAATATATTTATTACATGAATATTTACAAATAAATTTATTTTAGAATTTTTGATTATTATAAATTATATTCTTATAATAATTAATTTTAAGGTAGAAATGTTTTTATTAATTATTTTCCATGAAAATAATATATGAAATAATTTTTAGAATACTTATAATAATTATTTTATTATATGAATTTTAGTACAAATTATTAAGTTAATTATTTTACCTTAATTATTAAGGTTAAATACGGGAGAATAAATCAGATATGGAATCCAAACCCTAATTTTAAAATTTGATCAAGGAATGAGAATAAGAATATATAATATTATATTTTGATTTTTCAGTGTTATAAATATGTATTGTATGTACGTATTGATAATGGCCGGTCAATTATGGTGTATAATTTTAAAACCCTAATATTAATTGGTTAAACCCTAGTTTTACTAGGGGAAACCCTAATTTGAAAATCAATTGTGAGTTTAAGACAGTTACATAACTGTGTTATGTGTTTTATGTTGTGTATTAAATGATTAATTAGGTAAAGCCTAATTAAAATCTAGAAAGCCTAAATAATTTTTAGAAAACCCTAAGTTATTAAAAAAAACCTAATTTTAAATGCTAAACCCTAATTTGAAATCTGAATTAGAGTTCAAGATTGATTGGTGATTGTGTTAATGTGATTAATTAACAAGTATTAGAATTACAATTGTTAATTATGAAAATCCTAAATTGTTAAACCCTCATTACTAAACTAGAACCCTAATTTAGTAATTGAAAACCCTAATTGTAATTTGTTAACCTTAATTACCAAAAGTATAAACACTAATTGATTATTTAGTGATGTTAATTATAATTAATGATGTTAAACCTTAATGTTCTTGTATAATGTAATTAGAAAATCTTATCTAATTAAGGAAACCCTAATTAAAAAATTTAGAAACTAAAATTTGTTATTATTTTATTTTTATTTTTATTTATTTTTTGTGCAAACCCTAGTGGAAAAAATCCTACAATTTATGCTAAACTTTAGGGTTAAACCCTAAGGGTTAAACCCTAAGGGTCTGACAAGATTACATTTAAGCCATTAATTTTTTTAAAAAACAAAAGACCATTTTGCCCTTAATTGAATAATTGAACTTACTTGCAAATCTAGGAAAATTTGGAGTGGTTGGCCAACTCTTGACCAACCATGTGACACATAGCAACACCGATTCAGCAAGCCAACAGTCAATTACCAGCCATACAATGCATCTAACTCAATATAAATAGTTTGGGAGATAGAAAATAACATTTTATTAGCTCATTTTGCAAAACTCTCTAGCAAGACCATATCTCTCTAAGACCCACGAAATATTATAGTATATCAGTCACATAATAAAGCCCCACGAACACCATAACCAAATCAGAAGCCAGAAATCAAGATTTGTTCATAAGAGGTATAAAATCCTAGCAAGATTTCTGTCCATAAATCTGTTATTTGATGTTGTTTTTTTGTGTTAAACATGTTAGATATAGTGTATAACGATGATCTGGGTTACTAGATGTTAGATCCATAACATCTAGATGCTCAAATTTGAAGATTTGAAAAATATGGGGAAATTTTTTTTTTGTATCTGAGAGCCTAATGTCAGGCCCTGTAGATCATTCTCTGTTATGTGTTTTTGTTGTTTTAAGCTTTTAGCTTGTAGTGTGCTATGAGATCTTTTCTCTGGAACTCAAATCAGGGTCAGATCGGTTGTATGCTGCAAGTTATGAGTGGTCAAACACCGTTGACCAACCATGACTGGACAAGTTCTGGGTAACCCAGAACGAGCCCAGAAAGCGCTGACAAGATTTTCTTGAGCTTCGATCTGACAGTGGTTTGATGTTTCGTTATGTTTATTGCATCCATGTTGTAGTGTGTTGGTTATACTGCATTCTAGTGTCTTTATATCACATTAACATTAAATAGGTTAGATTTATGGGACGGTCAGACCAGGCCGCTTGACCATGTTTTCTGTTTTCTGGGTAACCCAGAAAACAGATGAACACTGACAAGGTTTGACCGGTCCGGATATGATGATTTTGTTGTGGTTTTGTTGATGTTGTGTGATAGATCTATAGTATTACATGCTGGCTACATCCTGGAAGCCATTAATCACATAAAAAGTACAAGAACACCAAGTTGTGGAAGCCCAAATATGGCTTGTCAAACTGTTCTTCATTTATGGGTAACCCAGAAAATGAAGAACAACTCTGACAACTATTTTGGGCGATCTGATCTCGTTCTTGTTATGTGATTTGTTCTTGTTGGTTGTTGGGTCTTGTAGTATTGCATTGGTACTACATGATCTGACCAAAAGCAAGTCCAGAAACTACTTGATCAGTATTTAATCATTGGTCAAAGTAGCCCACTCGGTACCTGACATGGGTTTCTGGGTTTGGCCAAGAACAGCTCAAGAACACCTATAGCGACAGTTTCGTCGCTATATGGCCATTTAGCGACAGATATTTCCGAAAATTAATTAATTTAATTAAATAAATAGAAAATTTTATTTTTAATTATTAAAAATACCAAATAAATTATTAAAAAAATTATTTTAAATTCTGAAAATTAGTTTTTAATTATTTTAAGTATATTTTATAAATATTTAATATTTTTAAAATATTATTAGTATTTAATTTATTTAATTATAATATTAAATAAATTAGTTAAAAATAATTTTTAATATTTGAAAAATCATTTAAATTTATATTATGGTATAAGAAAATATTTTAAGTTATTTTTAATGACTTTTAATATTTTGTGATGAAATTTATTAATAAATTAATATTAATGATAATTTAGTTATTTACTAAATAAATTAAATAAATTAATTAAAAATGATTTTATTATATTAAAAATTATTTAAAATAATAATAAGGTATTTAAAAATATTTTAAGTTATAAAGTATAACTTTCAATATTTAAAGGTAAATTTCATTAATTAATTATTATTAATGATATTAAAATTATTTAATAAATATATTAAATAATTTAGTTTAAAAATGATTTTAATATTAGAAAAATTATTTTAAATAAAAATAAAGTGTTTAAAAATATTTTAAGTTATAAAATATAACGTTTAATATTTAAAGAATAATTTCATTAATAATTTAATATTAATGATATTAATTTAATATTAAATGATATTAAATTTATTTAATAATTATATTAAATAAATAGCTTAAAATTAGTTTTATTAATTTAAAAATCATTTAAAAAGGATATAAATGAATTAAAAATATTTTAAGTTATAATTAATGACTTTTAATATTTTGTTAAATAATACATTAATGTTTTAATATTAATGGTAATTATTTAAAAATGATTTTAAATATTTTAAAAATCATTTAAGGATAATATTAATACTTTAAAAGTATTTTAAGTTATTATAAAAATTTTTAATATTTTGGCAATGATTTCATTAATAGTTTAATATTAATTAAATATTAATGATAACAGAATTGTTTGATATTCAAATCATTTAATAATGATTCTGATGTTTGAAAATCTATGATAAATTTTAATAAATATTTAAAAATTATTATAAGTCATTAAAAATAATATGACTGATAATTACAGTTATCGAGTTACAGGATAGAGTTTTAGACTCGATAATTACCCGATAAAGTCGTCGGTACACCGACATGTTTCAGAATTTGATTTGGACTTAGATAATTTGATTAGTTATGTGCTTATTTGTGATTCAATGGTTGTGAAACTTATGTGCCAATGTGATTAGGATATTTGTTGATTGCAATAAGCAGTGCTATGTGTTAAGATATATTGTTCTAATCAAACGAATAATCAGATTAATGATAGGTCGTGATATATAAGATAGAACTAAGTTGCAAATTCACTACAAGAAATTAGGGATGTAGCGAAGGAAATTTTGTGAAGGAATTTCTTCCTTCACATGAGGAGCTTTATAGCGAAGGAAAAGTGAAGGAAAAAAATAGAGTGACAATATATTTATTAGCGAAAGAAACATCCTTCACAATTTATATTTTTTCTCTCGCAAAATTGAGGTGATAGAAGTATTTTTTGTTCCAATTTATGATGAAAATTTGCGAGGAAAAAATCTGTTAATGAAGAAATTATTACTCACTATATATTATTGTTCAGAAGTTTTTTTGCGAGAGATAAAATTGGTCGCTATTTTGTTCTAAATAAAATTTTTAGAATTAATTGTGGTGAATATAAATTATAATATAAATATATTTAATTTTTTACAATAAAAATTATTTTTAATTATATTTTGAAGTAACTTACAATATCTATTATTTTCTTAATCAAAGTAAATAAAATTATAATAATTTAAACTTTGAAATTTCATAAATTGACCATGAAAAAAATAATAAGGCTCTTATGTGGAATAACTCACAAATGCTAAAAAAATACTCATTTATTCTTTAGCAAGAGTTTAGCATGAGTTTATTCTTAATTAATTTATGATATCATACAATTCAAATTCTAATGTAATTATTTTTTTTAAAATAGAATTTTATTCTTAATAATAAGTTTAAAATAATATATAATATTAAAAGTTTTATTAATTAAAATATTAAGTTATAATAATTCAAAATTTAAAAAATTATAAATTAACAATAAAAAATTATAATAATTAAGACTCTTTTTATGGAATAGATCACAAATATGTTAAACTATTACTTTTCTGTTCTACAAAAGATTTATATTTCAGTTCATTATTAATTGATTTATAATATCCTAAAATTTAAATTTAAATTTATTTAAAATTTTAGAATACTAATTTTATTTATAATAATATTTTTTAAAGAGTTTACAAACTACAAATATGAGTTGTTTTTATAAGTTAAAATCAAACCCTTTTTTTTTAACAGAGTTCCTAATTTACGAGTTGTTTTCTTGGTCCGATCAAAAAGGAGTTTAATGTGAAACAAAGGCCAATTTAGGTTTCTCCTCCCCACCTTGAGCCAAAATTGATATACGGATGTTTCAATCAAGAGATCGCGAGTGCTTAAAGCCAAGAGGATAGAGAATTTGAGTGTTTCCCTGCCCGATTTCTTCATTCGATCACTTCAATTATGTCGAACAGAAAGCTTGTTGTATGCCTCTCCGCCTTTCATATTGTTTACATTATTTTTCTTGCCTTTTGGTAAATTTCTTACCTTATGATGTGATTGTTTATGTTTTAGGTTTTAGGCGTTCCGTAGGAAATTGATACAGATGGATTGAGGAATAACATCACCAAATTTGGGATATTGGACGACTGTATTGTTATGAAGGTTAGCTCTTTGTTGTTTTTAGCAATAAACTTTAGCTTTTTGATATGTTTTTTTCTTTCTTTTTATATTATATCTTGAAGAGTTCTTTTGACTGATGACGCATATTGGACGAGAAGTTATGTTAAATTCAATAATGTTGATTCTGATAAATTGGGTTTAAACCTCCCTAAACATCTATGAATTATGTCCTAAAAATGAATGTACATGTCGTGTTTGATAAAATTACTCTTAAAGCTGTTTAGTTTAAAAACAAAGAATTAGGCAAGGTTGCTATTAAGAAAGACTAAATATATGCATGTTGAAGCCCATTTTATATGTAGAAGGTTTTATGCTTAGCCCATTTTATATGTAGAAGGTTTTATGTTCTATAGCTTTCCTGCAGTGCAGGAGGAATGTTATTGTCAAGTTTAGTGCCTGCAACTATGAACTCTCTCTTCATTGGCTAAAAGTTCAACACCAATCAAGGTGTTTCCATTTACACTCATATTTAAAACCTATGCACCTGGTGTACTTGATAAAATATTACTGCAAAGCTATCAAGGTGCACCAATCTTGCTATTTCCCTTTGAAAGTAGAGTAGATATGTTGGAAATTGTACCACTAAAGACAGTGGATGAGTCATTTTTTGGGTGGGTTGGCCTTGTGTAGGGAAGGTCAATTAATAATACACTTAGCAAGAAGCTTTGTGATTCGACTTGAAGGTGACAAAAGAATTAGAGGACTATAAAGAAAATTGATTGCATGAAGACATTTTTGTCAAGGATAATAAACAAGTATATGGTTTTCTCAATGGCACAAAAAATTCTTTTAGTGCTTGGGCTACTTGAGTTGATTTAAATCTTTTATTGATAATAAAATTTTTGAAGTGCCATATGATGGGTTTTTTCCTCCCTTTCTGATCACTCGTTGTAGATTTAATACTTCAAATTTAGTTCATGTCATTTGATTATCTTTTTTGCCTCGCATGAATGATAATCCTTTATCTGATTGCAAGGATTATTTTGTCATACTAATACCATACTAACCTGCATTACCACATTTGCAGAGTTACTGCTGTTGATGGTCAGTATCAGATGGGAATCTACGATGTACGCCCTATTGGATATGGAGAAGAAGTAACGTTCGATTATAACTCCGTTACAGAGGCAAGTCTTTAGTCGATCTAATCTTTCTTTTTCTCTTGAGGTTATAGACTATTAGTTTAATATTCCATCATTTATTATGTCGATATTCTTGATAATGCTACAGAGTAAGGAAGAATATGAAGCATTTGTTTGCCTCTGTGGTAGCCAAGTTTGTCGTGGAAGCTATTTGAATCTGACAGGTGAAGGAGCTTTTCAAAAGGTATAGAGTGAACCTATTGATATTAAATATGACATCTGAGTGGTGTTTATTATGTTTTGTTTCCTTTCGTAAAACAATTGGATAATTGAAAAGTGGTCAAGTATGACAATTTTGGGAAGTTGGATTTTCGCATGCATGGCACAAAGACATGCTTTATTACCCTTCTTTCTAGCCGATGCTTATTTTATTAAGTGCTTCTTCCTGGTCTTAACTCACCTAATTGAAACCCCGTGGTGGTGAACATCGTAAGTACTTTGATGAGTTCTACATCATAATTTCAAAACACCATTGCCAGTGCGCACCAAAAGAGGGAGGGTGGTGGGTTCCTCTGAAAAAATAAAAATGTTTGCCTAATTGAATTTTTCTGCCCTTTAAGTTTGCATCACTACATCTTCTGTTTACTTAATTTTAACATCCAACAGGTACTAAAAGAGTGCCATGACATTCTGGATAGGCATCAGTTGATGCTAGAGGCGTGTGAACTTAATTCAGTATCTGAAGACGATTACATTGACTTGGGTAAGGCTGGACTGGGAAGTTGTTTGCTTGGTGGGTTACCTGATTGACTGATTGCATATTCTGCTCGTCTGGTATGTCTTTACTTTGTATACTTTTGTGTTATTGGATTAAATCTTATACAGCCCCCTGTCCCCCTTCCCTCTGACACTTCAACATTTTGGATGAAAGTTAGATTTATCAATTCTGAAAGGGTTAAGCTCCCAAAGGAGATTTTAAGGCATAATTTGGAAGAGGAGGAAATATTTTGCAGAGATTTGCATGGATGTTCAGAAGAGTGACGCTGAAGTGTAGGTGAGCCCCCCTTCTCTCTTCCTTTTCTCTCTCTCTCTTCATGTTGTGAGTTAGCATGTGCTTGTTCCTTTTATTTCTAAGGTCAAGGATGTTGTTGGCTTGCTCATTTCCATACTTTTTCTTCTTGATGAGACAGGCTGAAGGTGTCTACAACCAATGACTTTCGAATTTGGTTCTTACTCTAGACAAGGTAGCTGCATTCCCATTATGGACTTATCTTTTTTCTTACATGTTTTTCTTTTAACAAAAGCACGTAGCAAATAAAATATTCATATAATCATATCCTGACTCAGGTTGTTTAAGCATAATGGTTCTACACTCAACTTATTGTTGTGCTTGGACTTGAAATAGCCTCCTAAGGGCCAAGAGTATGAAATTATCACCAAAAGAAAAAAAGGGAAAAGAAAAAAGTAGTGTCTCTTGAGTATGTGTATGAATCTAATGTTAAGTTATTTAAATTAGATTCTGTTAATTATGTTTTTGTTGGTTATCAATTTAAGCAATAGTTCTATTAAGTATGTCCAGGCTTCTGATTTTCATGACAACCTAAAGGCAAGCAACATAGTACGTGGTTATTTTATTTTTGAGCTATTTTTATAGGTGAGATATGTGATGCGATGCGTTTTTGGAGACCCAAAGAAAGCTCCTCCCCCACTAGAGAGGTTTAGTCCTGAAGAAGCAGTGTCCTTTATATTGTCAGTTTCATCTTTTCTTATTCATGATCTTATTGAAATTGAATTTTGGTGTTTCTCTTGCAGTATGAAGTTTACATGCCCAACCTTGACTTTCTTGAAGAAAATGATAATGAAGTGGATCTAACACGACACACTGTATTCCTTCTAGTTCATTGTTATTCTTTCAGTTTTCTTATGTTACATAATACATTTTGTAGGTACTACTTAGCGAAGGATATCCAATTGCGAGGAGGTTTAATGCGAGCAATCGTGTGAAGGAAATATTTATTCGCAATAAATCACTTGTGAGTGATATAGTATGTCTTGTGAAGGATTTGTCATTCACTAGAGGCCATTTTTGGTGTAGTGATTGTAAGCAGCGCATCAGGCAAGTATCTTACTTTTGCATTTTCTTTATGCAATGGACATGAGTAAGAATATTTCTAAATTATATTAATACTGTACAGATTACTAACCCTATATTATATACACTCATTGATTATCAACATGTTAGTATATGGTAATTCAGAGATATATTCTGTTCGTTAATTTCTATAAATGGTTACACAAGTGTCCCCATTTGGATAATCATTGTATTTAATCACATGTTGATATACCTTTGTCAATTACCCGTATATATATATATATATATATATATATATATATGTTGAATTATAAATTATTGTTGAACAAGATAAAACCTTTGATTTGGAATCCAGACAAGTATGAACATCCCTACACGGGAAAACTTTTATGCGCCCAAGACGGACACAGTGAACAATACCCTCGTTCTCGCATGTAGTATTGATCAATGCAGGGTACAACGGGCTGATCACCCCCGTACCCGTAAGTTATGACGGTTTGCAGATGAATTTCTGTTTAACCTTTTCGGAAAATGAAAATAATGTTCATAGTATGTCACCTTAACCCTATTTATAGTCATTATGTAGTTTCAAAAATTTGAAAGAGGGTTGTAATGTTATTATTATCGGTATAGATACTTCACAACTATTGATCTGTTGTAGAATGGTAGTATAAAGAAAATATTTAAATTCTTTCAGCTTATATATATATATATATATATATATATATATAATTGTTATTACTTGCTGGGCACTCAAATGCTCATCCTTGCTTAATTTAAATGTTTTCAGCCAAGTGTGAAGAACCAGAAAGCTCATGCAGAAACAAAAGAAAAGGAAAGCTAACCAAATAAGATTTGTGGTAGTTATGTAATAGTTTGATATTATTATTAAGACAATGATATATATTATCTATTATGGGTTGTAATGAATGTTTAAAAGTTATGTACTTGGGATTCAGACTATGATAAATATGTAAATTAAATTGATCTTTATATTATTGTTATTATTATTAGTATTATTCCGCTCATAGAAATGGTATCGTGAAGCACCGAGTTCGGGTTTCAAGTACCTGGATTTGGGGGCTTTACAAATTCACACAAACATTCAATTGAAATGCCTCAAAAGAACGAATGTCTTATATATATTCAAAATAATATTAACATTCCCCAGGTTCTTTATAATCGTTACAATTGTTTTTGTCATAATATCAAATATTATCATTACAAACATATACTATTACATAAGTAATCTAAGGGTTCACCTTAGCCTTCCCTTTATCTTTGTCGGATCCGTCGGTCCGTTCGATCTTAGCTGCATTCATATAGTTCATGCAAAAGTGAGCCTAACTAACTCAGCAAGTACAACAATTCTAGTAAAATAGCATGTTTGAAACATAGGAATCGTATATCTTCGATAACTGAACAATAGTTACGAAGTACTATCGATAATTCAAAATAGCACTTCTTTTCCTTCAAAACGTTTTACAATGACAATATTCAGTAAAACATCAATTCTGGTCCAAGACCATGAGCATTTCATAAGTACTTTGAAAAGGACATCCCGACACAAAGTTCGTAAGTCCGATATAGCTTACGAGCACGTCTAGGTGGTCAGCCTAGAGTACTCTATGTTGATCAACACTACATTCATTAAACGTGTGTACGTTTAAGTTGTGGCAACCTCACGTGCATGTCGTTTGACGACAAAATATTTTCTCATACTCAATCTTCATTTGAAAACCACACCAATAATAGTTTGGTAAATCATTGTCAATACTTTAATAGCTTGTAAGAAATCCAACATATCATAAGTCTAGCCGAAAGGATTGGCTTTGACTTCATCAGACATTAACTCATGCGTAAAAATACATGAATCACAAAGCTTGTCCAGATTGTACTGAAATAAGGGTTAGAACACTTGCCTTTAGCGTCTGTTATAGTTATAACACGTACACTTTAAGTCTTTAAGGTCTCTATAGTAGATGATAACATCACATAACACATTAGGTCATGAATAACATACATAGTTCCTAAAGAATCTTACCCTTCTTCTCAATCTAATTACGTATTAGATTTGTTATTATTGGTTCCGGCTTTCTGTTACATCGTTCTTACGTTCACATACAATTGACTTATCTTAACCCTAAGTGATCATACTTGAGGTTTAAACATGACTTAACAATGTTACATTAAGTTCCTTAGTTCATTGTTAATCAATTACCATTCATGCTCTACTTGAAACCATTCTTTACTGTCTAAACCCTAAGGCTGGCGCTGCGACGCCAGACTTCCTTCTTGGACTCGCGTTGCGGCGCGGGTTAGCAGTGCTCAAGTCCCGGCTTCGGCACTGCGGCGCCACTTGCCCTTCACTATGTCGCGCTGCGGCGCCAACTAACAGTGCCCCATGTTCCGGCCTCGCGCTGCGGCATGGGCCTTTGTTCTTGGAGTCGTGCTGCGGCGCGGACTCTGTGCCTTAGAAAATTTTACATTTTTGAAATTTTGTGAAACTCCCGGGCTCGTAACTTATTCGTTATAAGTCCGAATTGGCTCGTTTAAGAGCCTACAGTTCACAAATTACATACTCTACGTGTTCATGCAAGAATTTTATCTATTTGACTTCGTTAACTAAAAATTCATCTATTAGTTCATTTTTAACGAAAACGATAAACGTTCGTGGACGTTCAACGCTCGTTTTCTTCGTTCTAAGTCGGAATTCGGTCATTTTTGAGTCCGCAACTCTATAATGCCAAATAAGACTTGTCTCCATCGAAAACCAATGTTTTCGAGCTCAATCACAAAATCCAACTTCCATTCTAAGAATTTCACGAATTCGACGATTATCGTCCAATCGTGTGATTTCTGGCAAAACTTCGTTACTAACGATTTGTTCATCATTCTAAATGGATTCAATTCATTAACTAGGCATCTCAACCTACATATTACAATAACTTTTTTTCATGTTAAGTCATTACATGTTCTGCATGAACTTATTTACTTATCAAAGTATAAATTTCATATAACTTTGGTTCTCATGGCTTGTGATAGATAAAGCCTTCTAACCATCATTTCTACACCTTATTATCATACTATTCCTCCTACATATAGACATGATATAAGGCTTACAAGTTCTTCTTTAGTTCATAGCATGTTCATGGATAAAGTGCTTATTTCCGGCTTATTAATACTTAAGTCATTTAGCTTATCCCTTCTTAAGTTTTCTTAAAATACATGTTCATCACTTCTCTATCAAGCTATCATGGTAAAGATGAAAGAATATAAGATCATAAGATCATTTACCTTGGATGACTAGCTTTCTTCTTCTTGAAAATCTAACAATAGAAGTTTTAGCTTATATGTGCTTATTCTCTATAACCAATAAGTTATCTTATCACGGATGAAATTAACAAACAACTAATAAGCCAACTTCTCCTCTATTTATAAGATTTCTAAAGTTAGGGTAAAAGGGTCATTAGGTTATTCCACCTCCTTACTAACCTCCTTACTATTCACTACTTAACTCCTAAGTAAACTTGGCAATTACACTTCTTTCTTGCCCACCACACAAAACTCTTGGTCACCAAGTTCACCCATGGGTTGCCCCATGGATCCTAATTACCCAATAGATCATTACATGGGCTTAGGTTTTAAATTGCTTATCTTATCTTTGGGCTTGCATTAACTTACATTGGGCTTCACATTAACCACCACTTGGCTTACACCTTAATGTTTATTGGACTATTCAATTGTTTACACAATCCTACTAGTCTATGTTATTTAATTAAAAACCTTATCACATATACTATACGTATAATTCTCGTATTCTAATTCGTATATTAATTCATAATATACGGAATACCATCATTCCCATATACTCGTATAATACTTCGTATTATACTCGTATACTTTACCTCGCACACTACATACGTATCATATGATCATTACATTAAATTCTTAACACTTGATTTTCTTAACGTTCTCAAATTAAGTCCGCAGGCGAAATATTATGTTTTCCACACTTGAATTATTATTACATAATCCAGCTCACCTTGATATTATAACGTTACGTATTTTTCGGAAGTTCAAAAATAATTCCCAAGCGGAAAACGATGAATAGTGTTTTTCGGAAATAATTTCGGAGATCTTTTATTTTCGTCTTGAAAATTCAAACACTTTAATTCCTCCACGTAGTTAAAATACTATGACATTCTGACGTTTCTAGGTTATAGAACGACATTCATCTTACTAGCACATAATAATAACAAATACTATTATTTTATTCATTATAAAAATATTTACAAAATGTTCGATTTTCTAGGGCGTTACATTTTCTTTCCCTTATAAGGATTCTGTCCCCAGAATCATGCTAAAAAAAATTACACAAACAATTGAGGGTAATTCTTCTTCATCTTTTCTTCCAATTTACACGTTACTTCTTTGACATCGTGGTTCTTCCATAACACCTTTACAGACGGTATAACTTTGTTCCGTAGAACTTTCTCTTTTCGATCGATGATTTGAACCTGCATCTCCTCATATGTTAAGTTCTTCTCGATATGAATCGGCTCATACTCTATTACGTGTTTGTAATCAGGCTTATAAGGACGTAATACAGATACGTAAAACACGTTATGTATTCGTTCTAGGTCTGGAGGTAACGCTACCATGTAAGCTACCCCTCCCACCTTTTCTAATATCTTAAAAGGTCCTATAAACCTAGGACTTAACTTTCCCTTCTTTCCAAATCGTATCTTTCCTTTCCAGGGAGATACCTTTAGAAATACATATGAGCCTACCTCGAACTCCTTATTTACTCGATGCAAATATGTAAACTTCCTTTGTCTGTCTTGAGCTGCTATTAATCGCATTCATATTAGTTTCACTATATTTGTTGTTTTCTGTACCAATTCTGGTCCTAGCATTCGGCGTTCTCCCACTTCATCCCAATACAATGGTGTTCTGCATTTTCTTCCGTATAAGGCTTCATAAGGCGACATACCTATGCTTGCATGATAACTGTTGTTATACGCAAACTCTACTAACAGTAGATGATCATCCCAACTGTCCTTAAAATCCATGACGTAAGATCTCAACATATTTTCTAACGTCTGAATTGTTCTCTCACTCTGTTCATCGGTTTGTGGATGATATGCCGTACTAAAATTTAGCTGCGTCCCCAACTGCTCTTGCAGACTCCTCCAAAAGTTTGACGTGAATCGTGGGTCACGATCTGACACAATCGAAACTGGTACTCCATGTCTGGAAATAATTTCCTTAACATAAAGTTTAGCTAACTGGTCTAAGTTATACTTAAGCCGAATTGGTAAAAAGTGAGCTGACTTCGTTAACCAGTCCACTATTACCCAAATCGCATCATACCCCTTCTAAGTAGTCGGAAGTCCCACCACAAAGTCTATCGTGATATGCTCCCACTTCCACTCTAGAATCTCCAATGACTGTAACAAGCCACTTGGTTGTTGATGCTCGGCCTTAACTTTTTGACAAGTCAAGCACCTACTCATATACTAGACTATTTCTCACTTCATGTTCGGCCACCAAAAACTCTGTCGAAGGTCTTGATACATCTTAGTTCTACCAGGATGAATCGAGTACCTCGAACTGTGAGCCTCTTGTAAAACTTGCTCCTTTAATTCCATCTCATTCAGAACCCAAATTCTTCCTTCCAATCTTCATAATCCCTCATTATCAAGACTGTACTTAATATCTTTTTCATTGGTTAACCTCTTCCTTATCTGATCACACTCATCAGCTTTGAGCTGCACCTCCTTAACTCTCCCTACGATGGTAGATTGCATCTCCATCGCAAATAGTCGCTGTCCCGATTCACTCGACAATTTTACCTCTAACTCTATCCTAGCCATCTCTGTTATTAACTCAGTTTGAGCCGTTAATATAGACAACTTCTCCCGACCCTTTCTACTTAAGGCATCGGCAACTACATTAGCTTTTTCAGGGTGATACAGGATTTCACAGTCGTAATCTTTTATCAACTCTAACCATCTCCTCTATCTCATGTTCAACTCCTTCTGTGTGAAGATATATTTTAGACTCTTATGGTTCATGTATATCTCGCATTTTCCCCCGTACATATAACGTCGCCATATCTTTAAGGCAAACACTACCGTGGCTAGTTCCAGATCATGAGTAGGGTAAACTTTCTCATAATCCTTCAACTGCCATGATGCATACACAATGACCTTGCCATGCTGCATGAGCACGCAACCAAGTCCTCTATACGAAGCATCGCTATAAACTACAATATTTCCTGTGTCATCGGGTAATGACAAAACAGGCACTTCACTTAACCTCTTCTTCAGTTCTTGAAAGCTGTTCTCGCATTTCTCCGTCCACGCGTATTTCATTGTCTTTCTTGTCAAGTTAGTCAACGGAGTAGCTATCTTCGAAAAATCTTGGATGAATCTCCGATAGTATCCCGCTAACCCTAGGAAACTCCGCACCTCAGTCGGCATTTTCGGTTGTTCCCAATTCATCACAGCTTCCACCTTCGTTGGATCTACTGAAATCCCCTCATGGTCAATGACATGTCCTAAAAACTGTACCCTTTCTAGCCAAAATTCATACTTAGTGAATTTCGCATATAACTTCTCCTTCCTTAGTGTTTCCAACACTATTCTTAGGTGTTCAGCATGATCTTCTGGCGTCTTAGAATAGACTAGAATATCATCGATAAACACCACGACGAACTTGTCCAAATATTGTTTGAACACTTTGTTCATCATATCCATAAATACAGCTGGTGCATTAGTCAACCCAAATGATGTGATGCCCCCAAATTCGGGTATCTTCTAACCCAACAGATGGTACTACACGATACTCATAACTGTACATTCATTCTATTGAAACGACACCAAAAGGTGTGTATCAATGTCATTCTTATTACATTAATAATGTTACATCCCATTCCCAGGTTCTGAAACCGTTACATTCTTTGTTTATCATAATATGATACATACACTTTCTATTCTATTACAAGATAACCTAGTCATGCATCTTCACTTTGCCTTTATCTCTACTGGAAACTTTGATTCGCTCGACTTTAGCTATAATCATATGGTTCAAGCAAGGATGAGCATAACTAGCTCAGCAAGTCTAACAATGTATAATATAAATACCACTTTAAGAAGCATATGATTCTTGCTCCATAACTGAACAATAGTTATGAAGTACTAGGAAACCTTGACTAGTACTTCTTATTTCTTAACAACAATTCCAAAGTATATATATAATAGCTTAGGATTTCTGAACCGGTCAAAAGACCAGTAACATACTTTTTCTGTTTTCATACTTGAAAAGGACTTCTGGCACTAAGGCCATCCATCCGGCTTTACTTACGAGTACGTCTAGGTGATCAGCCTATAGTACCCTATGTTGATCAATACTCTTCCGTTAAACGTATTTACGTTTAAGTTTTGACAACATCGCGTGTCCATCGAATAATAGATGAAAATACTTTTGTTTGTTCATAGACAAACTTATCTTTACATCCGTACCAAATACTTGGCATATGATAACGTTAACAGTTCTATATTAAAAGAATTTTATAGAAATCAATAAATCTTTCAAGAATAGTCTAGCCAAGTTAAAACTGGCATCGACCCTTTTGTAAAATAATCCATGCATTCATAACATGAATCATAGAAAACTTGGCTAACACGAATGTTAGACAAGCGTTAAGAAAAACTTGCCTTCAGCGTTTGCTATAGTATAATTACTTTCCCTTTGAGTCTTTACAGTCTCTATAACACATAACCACATAACATACAATATTAGGTCATGAATGAACATACATGGTTCCTAATGAATCTTACCCTTCTTCTCAATCTAATCGTATATTAGATTTGTTTATTATTGGTTCCGGCTTACCGTTTACAACTTTCTTACCAACTTCTTTCTCTTCTATGTTGTAAGTGGATTTACTTCATTAATACCACTCGTTTTGAACTAATCATCCTTCCTCACAGTTTACTAACGTTCTTACGTTATTAATCGAAATTCGATCGTCATTGATTAAGTAAACTTATTGCATATTGTTCACGTTCACGTAATATTCAACAACTTTTAGTTGTATCTCTCAATGTTATTGTCATCATCGAAGATGCTACTTTAAGTTAATTAATTAATCATCAATTAACTATCTTTCATTCCATAAACTTAATTATACTTATTTCATTAATAAAGTTAAATCGACTTTCTATGCTTCGTTACAGCTCATTAACGTTCTTACATTATTAACCGACGCTCGATCATCATTTGGTGAAGTACCAAAGTTGAACATCATTCAGGGTTTACTTACTACCCTCTTGCGTTCTTCGTTTAATTATGGTTAAACCATACCTAATCTTCTAACGTTATCACTTTATAAGTGATTTAAAGTCAGCCTCATTATGTACACTAAGTACCTTCACTGTCTTACCTTCGGTCTACCTTCAAATTGAATACTTACCTAACTTGGTCAACCATTTTACACTGCCGGTGCTGCAGCGCGGCATCCCTAGTATAAACTCGGCGCTGCAGCGCTAACTAACAGGAGACAAGGCCGGATCCGGCGCTACGGCGCGGATCTTTTGTGCTTGGTTTGGCACTGCGGCACCACCCCTGTTCACCAGTTGGCCATGACAGTTTCCTTTTCTAACGAAACTCCCGGCTTCATAACTTAATCGTTTAACATCCGAATTGGCTCATTCGAAAGACCACAACTCACAAATTACATCCTCTATGTGTTTATAGAAGAATTTTACAATTCCAAATCCGATAACTTGGAATTCACCTTTTGGTTCATTTTGAGCGTTCGTTTATCGTTTTCAAGCGTTTAATACTCGTTTTCTTCGTTATAAGTCAGAATTTAATGATTCTTGAGTCCACGACTCTTGAATACCTTATCTCACGTGTTGCCATTGAAAATCGAAGTTTCCAAGTTACACGATAACTTTTGACTACTAATCTGAGATTTCTACGTTTTTGACGTTTAACGTCTATTTTTGCAAAATTCACCATAACTTCGTTACTCGTGTTCTATAAGCCAAATCAAATGGAACACTCCATTGATTCATCATCTACATCCTAACCAAGCAATATGCACACCTTATCTATGATGGTTTTCAATTTGTCCATCAACAACTATATTAACATTCAACGATTTCTACTGTTTGAACTTATGTAAACCCTTATGATTTCTTATTTAAACATGACTTATCAATGCTTTAGTCACTAATAGACATCCTTATCCCTTTGGAAGAGACATGCTCCACCAATCTACTATTCTCTACGAGAAAGAAATTGAAAAGTTCGAAAACTAACGGTTATAAAATATTACCTTTTTCGTTCTTCGCGTTCTTGCTAAATTTCTTATGCTTTACTTCAAAGTAGATTGATCACTTATTTCTAGCTCTTTCTCTATCTCAATATATGTTGGCTAGTATTTATAAACTCTCAAATGAACTAACCAAGCTTCTATTTATAGAAATCTCAAAGTGAGGGCTTAATGGTCAATAAGCCATTCCACCTCCTTAATCACCTCCTTACTATTCCAAGCTTAACCATCAAGTTTTCTTGACCTCCACACTTACTTAGCTATCAAATATCTTGCTAATCACCTAGCTTATCCATTACTTGTTCATTACTTGTTCACCACAACACTTAGCCACCAAGTTACTTGCTTATCACTTATAAGCACTTTGCTTGCTCATCACATTCCTTAGCCATTAAGTATCTTGCTCATTACACAAATTACTTGGTCATCACACCAAATCCTTGGTCACCAAGATTAACCATATAATCATGGGTTGATCCATGGGTCACCCTAATCCATTGGATTCTTACTTTGGAATTTTAGCTTAATTAGCTTATCTCATACTTTGGGCTTTCATTTAACAAACAATTGGGCTTGTTCATTAAATCACTTTGGACCTTAACCATTCCTACCATTGGGCTTAACCATTCCTAACACATTCTACAAGTCCAATCCATTTACTTAAAGCCTTATAACGTATAATTCACGTATTAATCTCGTATTCTAACTCGTATACTAATTCATAATATACGATATACCATCATTCATACATACTCGTATAATACTTTATATCATACTCGTATTCATTACATCGTACAATAACTATGTATTATACGATCATTGCTTTAATTTATTATACGCATTTCATTTCCTTCTCGGAAATCACTTTCCTTAACTATTAGGTTTTAAGTCTGCAGGCGAAAAACTGCGTTTGTCATAACTGAAATATTATTGGATATTCCATCTCACCTCGATATTCTATCGTTACTTATTTTTCAAAAGTTCAAAAATAATTCCCGAGCAGAATTGTGTGAATAGTGTTTTTCGAAAAATTTCTCGGAAAGCTTTTATTTTCGTCTTGGAAATTCAAACACTTTAATTCTAGCATGTAGCCAAAATACTACGACGTTCTGACATATCTAGGTCATATAACGACCTTCAATTACCTTACTTCCATAAATAATCAATTAAATTTATTTAACTCACATAATAAAAATAAAAATTTAATTATCCTAAAAATTCGATTTTCTTGGGCGTTACAAATGACATCACCAGAAACTCGTAATGACCATAACGAGTTATGAATGCTGTCTTTGGTACGTCTTCATTTCTAACCTTCAACTGATGATACCTCGTCCGCAAATCTATTTTAGAAAAATACTTTGCTCCTTTCAACTAATCAAAAAGATCATCGATCCTAGGCAATGGGTACTTATTCTTTATCGTTAACTTGTTCAACTCTCGGTAGTCGATACAAAGTCTTAACGATCCATCCTTCTTCTTGACAAATAGTACCAGTGCTCCCCATGGCGAAACACTCGGTTGAATGTACTTCCTATCCAACAGTTCTTGTAACAGAAATGTACAGAAAGCTATAAAAACGATCAACCGCCACGAAGTAAACTCCAGGCGGGACGAAATGTAAATATACATACATACATATATATATATATATATATATATATATATATATATATATATATATATAAAAGCGTGTAAACGCACCGGATATAAAATCCAGGCTCATCGAACAAAGTCCGACAACAATTCATATATATAAGTATATATATATATTAAAGGAATAAACGCATCGAATGTAAAATCCAGGCTCATCGAACAGAGTTCGACACACAGTTCATATATATAAGTATATATATATACGAAAGCAATTAAACACACCAGATGTAAGTCTAGGCTCATTGAACAGAGTTTGACACACAATTCATATATATATATATATATATATATATATATATATATATATATATATATATATATATATATATATATATATATATACGAAAGCAATTAAACGCTCCAGACATAAGTCTAGGCTCAATCGAGGCATAACTCGATAATGTTAGTTCATATATATATATATATATATAAGTATATATATACAAACTAAAATGAAACCACGGACCGAAGTTCGGGCCTACACACGCAACCCGACTCTCAACGTGAAGAATAGTGTGTGCAAAGATGAAGAGAAAGGCTTTAAAGTGTGTAAGAAGGCTTACAGTGGGCTGTCAAAGAAGACTTCAATTGTGATGCCCCCAAATCCGGGTATCTTTCAACCCGATAGATGATGCTACATGGTACTACCATTCACACGTAAATTTAATTGAAAAGTATCAATAGAACGAATATGTCTTTTATGTAATTAAAATAATATTAACATTTTCCCAGGTTCTCGATAACCAATACATTTGTTCTTGTCATAATATCAAATATATTACAATCATTCATCCTATAATATTACATAAGTATTCTATGGGTTCGTCTTCACCTTTCCCTTATCCTTGACAGAGCCTTCGGTCCGTTCGATCTTAGCTGTGTTCATATGGTTCATGCAAGGGTGAGCATGACTAGTTCAGCCAGTACAACATTTCTAATAAACAACATGCTTGAAACATATGAATTGTATATCTTTGATAACTGGACAATAGTTACGAAGTACTATCGTTAACTCAAAATATCACTTCTTTTCATTCAAAACATTTTACCATAATAATATTCAGTAAAACATCAATTACGGTCCAAGACCATGAGCATTTCATTAGTACTTTGAAAAGGACATCCCGGCACGAAGTCCGTAAGTCCGACATAGCTTACGAGCACGTCTAGGTGATCAGCCTATAGTACTCTATGTTGATCAACACTACATTCATTAAACGTGTATACGTTTAATTTGTGGCAATCTCACGTGCCTGTCGTTTGATGACAAAATAGTTTAGCATACTCAGTCTCCTTTTGAAAACCACAACAATATTAGTTTGGATAAATCCTTGTCAATACTTGATAGATTATAAGAAATCCAACATAGCATAAGTCTAGCCAAAAGAATTGGCATTGATTTCATCAGACATTAACTCATGCGAAGAATACATAAATCACAAAGTTTTTCCAGATCGAACTAGAACAAGGGTTAGAGTACTTTCCTTTAGCGTCTGCTACAGATATAACATGTGCACTTTAGGTCTTTAAGGTCTCTACAGTAGATGATAACATCACATAGCACATTAGGTCATGAATAACCATACATGGTTCCTGAAGAATCTTACCCTTCTTCTTCATCTGATTACGTATTAGATTTGTTATTTTTGGTTCTGGCTTTCCATTACGTCCTTCTTACTTTCATATGCAATTGACTTTCTTTAACCATAAGTGATCATACGTAAGGCTTAATTATGTCTTAACAATGTTATTTAAAGATCTTTAGTTATGTGTTCATCATATACTATTCATGCTCAACATATAAACCTTCTTCACTATCTAGGTTTTAAGGCTGGCACTGCGGAGCTGGCTATTACTCTCTGTGCCGCGCTGCGGCGTCACACATTAGGGCTTGAAGACCGGACTCGGCACTGCGGCGCGAGTCTTCTTTGTTAAGGCCGCACTGCGGCGCCATCTAATAGAGGCTGAGGGCAAATTTGTCGCTACGGCGCCAGACTTTTGGCTTGGAGTCGCGCCGCAGCGCGGACTCTATGCCACAGATAATTTTGACAGATTTTTTTCAACTTGTGAGATTCCCGGACTCATAACTTCTTCGTTATAAGTCCGAATTGGCTCGTTCAAGAGCCTACGGTTCACAAATCACGTACTCTACATGTTTATGCAAGAATTTTATCTATTCGACTTTATTTGCTAAAAATTCACCTATTAGTCCATTTTTAACGAAAACGGTAAACGTTCGTGAACGTTCAACGCTTGTTTCTTCGTACTTAGTCGGAATCCTGCCATTTTCGAGTCCGCAACTCTATAATGCCAAATACGACTTGTCTCCATCAAAAACCAATGTTTTTGAGTTCAAACATAAAATACGACTTCCATTTCGAGAATTTCACGAATTCAACGATTATCGTCCAATCGTGTGAATTCCGACAACCTTCGTTACTAGTGACTTGTTCAACATTCCAAATGGATTCATTTCATTATCTAATCATCTCAACCTATATATTACAATAACTTATATTCAAATTAGGTTATGGCTTATTTCTTATAAGTTCATAACTTAATTAGTTCCTCATGACAAACTTTCATTTCCTTATGACTTATTAACGAATTAAGTCCTTTATCCAACATTCTTGCATTATATGAATCATACCAACTTTCTAAAGTAATCATATGATAATTCATCAATGTTCTTCATAAGCTTATGACTTGTTTAGGTTCAAGTTACTTATTCATAACTTATTCGGCTTAAGTTCATTGCTTATCCACTTCTCGTATGTTCTTAGTATATAAGTTCATTAGATTACACTTTTCTTATCACCCTACTATGATAGAGATGGAAGATATAAGATCATTACCTTTGAAGACTAACTCCTTCTTCTTTGGAAAATCTAATAATAGAAAGTTGGACTTCTAAGTGCTTATCTTCTCTAACAAATAAGTTGCTTTTGTATTGGATGAACTAACAAACAACAAATGAATTCAAAGGCTTGGTATTTATAGACTTTCCAAGCTTAGGACACTTTGGTCATTAAGACATCCCACCTCTTCACTAACCTCCTTACTATTCACTACTTGCACACTAACTAAACTTGCTCCCTACATCATATACTTGGCCATCACATAAAGGTCTTGCTCTCCAAGTTCACCCGTGGGTTGCACCGTGGATCTTACTTTACCCATTGGATCATTAAATGGGCCTTGGTATTAATTTAATTAACTTATCTTTGGGCTTGCATTAATATATTTTGGGCTTCATATTATTAACCACTTGGGCTTAACAATAAACCCACATAGGTTTACACCTTTATTCATATTGAACTTGCTCTTCATACAAGATCCACCATTCTATTTCATTAGAAATTAATACTTAACATTCTTAAATTAAGTCCGCATGCGAAATATTGCGTTTTCCATACTTGAATTATTATTACATAATCCATCTCACCATGATATTATAACGTTACGTATTTTTCGGAAGTTCAAAAATAATTCTCGAGCGGAAAATGATGAATAGTATTTTTCAAAAAATTTCTCGGAAAGCTTTTATTTTCGTCTTAAAAATTTAAACACTTTAATTCCCTCACGTAGTTAAAGTACTATGATGTTACGACGTTTCTAGGTTATAGAACGACATACATCTTATTAACACATAATAATACAAATAATATTATTTTATTCATTATTTAATTCTTTCAAGTATTTTACAAAGGAACCAAATTTCTCGATCGTTACATTCTTTCCCCCTTATAAAGATTCTGTCCCCATAATCTCGCCTTACATTACGCAAATAAATGAGGGAATCCTTCTTTATCTTTTCTTCCAATTCCCACGTCGCTTCTTCGGCATCGTGGGTCTTCCATAACACATTTACTGATGAAATAACCTTGTTTCGTAGAACTTGCTCTTTTCTATCGATGATTTGATCTCTTCATACGTTAGGTCCTTCTCGATTTGAATAGGCTCAAATTCTATCACGTGTTTATAGTCCGATTTATAAGGATGTAACACTGAAACGAGAAATACGTTATGTATTCGCTCTAGGTCTGGAGGTAATGCTACCATATAAGCTACCTCACCTATCCATTTTAATACCTGAAAAGGTCCTATAAACCTTGGGCTTAGTTTTCCCTTCTTTCCAAAGCATATATTTCCTTTCCAGGGAGATACCTTTAGAAATACGTATGAGCCTACCTCAAACTCTCTATTCTCACGATTTAAGTCTGCGTACTTCTTCTGTCTGTCTTGAGCTGCTACAAGACGCATCCTTATCAACTTCACTACCTCCACTGTTTGCTGCACTAATTCTAGTCCTAGCATTCGGCGTTCTCCCACTTCATCCCAACACAATGGTGTTTTGCATTTCCTTCCATACAAAGCTTCGTAAGGCGGTATACCTATGCCTGCATAATAACTGTTGTTATACGCAAATTCTACTAACGGTAGATGATGATCCCAACTACCCTTGAAATCCATGACGCAAGATCTCAACATATCTTCTAACGTCTGAATTGTCCTCTCGCTCTGTCCATCAGTCTGTGGATGATATGCCGTACTCAGCTTTAACTACGTTCCCAACTGCTCTTGTAGACTTTTCTAGAAGTTCGACGTGAATCGTGGGTTAAGATCTGACACAATCAAAACTTGTACTCCATGCCTGGAAATAATTTCCTTAACATAAAGTTTAGCTAACTGATCTAGATTATACTTAATCCGAATTGGCAAAAAGTGAGCTGACTTTGTCAGCAGGTCCACGATTACCCAAATCGCATTATACCCATTTTGTGTAGTCGGAAGTCCCACCACAAAGTCCATCGTGATATGCTCCCACTTCCACTCCGGAATTTCCAATGACTGTAACAAGCCACTTGGTCATTGATGTTCGGCCTTAACTTTCTGACAAGTCAATCACCTACTCACATACTCGGCTATCTCTCTCTTCATGTTTGACCACCAAAAACTCTGTCGAAGGTCTTGATACATCTTAGTGCTACCAGGATGAATCGAATACCTTGAAGTGTGAGCCTCTTACAAAACTTGCTCTTTTAATTCCATCTCATTTGGAACCCAAATTCTTCCCTCAAATCTTAATAATCCCTCATTATCAAGATTGTACTTAATATCTTTTTCTTTGGTTAACAACTTCTTTATCTGGTTACACTCATCAGTTTTGAGCTGCACCTCTTTGACTCTCTCTTCGATGGTAGATTGGATCTCCGTCGCAAATAGTCTCTGTCCCGCTTCACTTGGCAATTCCACCTCTAACTCCATTTTAGCCATCTCTGTTATTAACTCTGTTTGAGCCGTTAACATAGACAACTTTTCTCGACCCTTCCTACTTAAGGCATCAACAACTACATTGGCTTTTCCAGGGTGGTACAAGATTTCATAGTCGTAATCCTTTATTAACTCCAGCCATCTCATATGTCTCATATTTAACTCCTTCTATGTGAAGATATATTTTATACTCTTGTGGTCCGTGTATATCTCACATTTTTCCCCGTAAAGATAATGTCGCAATATCTTTAAGGCAAAAACTACAGCGGCTAGTTCCAGATCATGAGTAGGGTAAACTTTCTCATAATCCTTCAACTGCCTAGATGCGTACGCAATGACCTTGCCATGCTGCATGAGCACGCAACCAAGTCCTCTATGCGAAGCATCGCTATAAACTACGAAATTTCCTGTCATTGGGTAATAACAAAACAGGCGCTTTACTCAATCTCTTCTTCAGTTCTTGAAAAATGTCCTCGCACTTCTCAGTCCACTCATATTTCAGTCTTTATTGTCAAATTAGTCAACGGAGTAGCTATCTTCGAAAAATCTTAGATTAATCTCCGATAGTAACCCGCTAAACCTATGAAACTCCGCACCTCAGTGGCCATTTTCGGTTGTTCCCAATTCATCATAGCTTCCATCTTCGCTGGATCCACTGAAATCCCCTCCTGGTCAATGACATGTCCTAAAAAGTGTACCCTCTCTAACCAAAATTCACATTTTGTGAATTTCGCATACAACTTCTCTTTCCTTAGTGTTTCCAACACTATTCTTAGGTGTTCAGTATGATCTTCTGACATCTTAGAATAGACTATAATATCATCGATAAATACCACGACGAACTTATCCAAATATTGTTTGAACACTCTATTCATCATATCCATAAATGCAGCTGGTGCATTAGTTAACCTAGATGACATCACCAGGAACTCGTAATGACCATAACGAGTACTGAATGTCGTCTTTGGTACGTCTTCATACCTAACCTTCAGTTGATGATACCATGTCCTTAAATCTATTTTAGAAAAATATGTTGCCCCTTTTAACTGATCAAAAAGATCATTGATCCTAGGCAATGGGTACTTATTCTTTATCGTTAACTTGTTCAACTCTCGGTAGTCGATACAAAGTCTCAACAATCCATCCTTCTTTTTAACAAATAGTACCGATGCTCCCCACGGCGAAATACTCGATTGTATGTACTTCCTGTCCAACAGTTCTTGTAACTGCACCATCAACTCCTTCATTTCCACTGGCGCCAAACGATACGGTGCCCTGGAAACTGGTGCCGCTCCTAGCACAATGTCTATCACAAACTCGATTTCCCTATCCGGTGGAAGACCCGACAACTCACTTGGAAATACATCCATGAATTCCCTCACTATAGGTATTTGTTCCATGGTCACTCCCACTCTTTTGGTATCAACTACATGGCACAAATAACCTACACACCCCTTCCTTAATAGTTTCCTAGTATGTGTCATAGTAAGACAATACGAACGTCCCGGTGATTTATTACCGTAAAATATTACCTGAGGTTGTCTTAACATTCTAATATTTACGCATTTCTTTTGACAATCTATGATTGCCCCATGGTTAACCAACCAATCCATTCCGAGAATTACATCGAATTCTCCTAGTTTTATCGATATCAGATCTACCGATAATTTACAACCTCGAATGTCTACGCAACAACTCCTATGAATATCTTCAACATGAATTACCTCTTCAATTGCTACCTTAATATTTAAAGGTATAGGCAACTTTTCGGGAATTGTCTAGCAAAATCACATGTGATAAACGAACATGTAGCACCCGAGTCAAACAGCACGTATACATTTAGGTCGTTGATCGGAATAACACCTGCGACTATGTCCCCTAAGGCCATCGCGTCTTGGATTGTCATGTTAAAGGTACAGGCCATCGGCCTACCCGACTGCACTGGACCCCCAATAGTTAATTTGTCACTATTGGCGCCCTTATTCCCGTCCGTCCCCTTCTTTGGGCAATTCTTTGCCATGTGGTCAGTTGACCCACACACAAAGCATCAATGGTTCTTCTTTGGACTTGGACAGTTTAGCGTAATATGCCCCTCCTGTCCACAATTATAACACACTGCCTTACCCTTGAGACAGACTCCTAAGTGAGTCTTTCCACAGGTTTTACAGGCCTCCATCCTCCCTTTTGGGTCTGCTTGTTTCACTCCGGTATTCCCAGAGCTAAAAGTTTTCCTCTTCTGTCCCTCGCCACTACCACTAGCTCCCTCGATCTTCACTCCCCCATCCACTTTCCCCTTATTTTTCTTATCCTTGTGGTATTGGCTCAACGCCTCGCTACCACCTTCGGCGATTATCACCTTCTCTAAAATGGTTCCAAAGGAAGTACTTTGGAACACTGATATGCGGTTATAGAGCCAGAGTTTCAAGCCCTGCTCGAACCATCGTGCCTTCCTAACATCGGTGTCCACTTGGTGTAGAGCGAACCTCGCCAGTTCATTAAACTTGGCGGCATATTGGGGAACCGTCATGTCCCCTTACTTTAATTCCAGAAACCGCATCTCCATCCTTCCCTGCATGCTCGTGGGAAAGTAGTTCTTGAAGAATATCTCCTTGAACCTCGCCCACGTTAAATTCTCAATCCCCCTTCATCATGTTGGTTGCAAAGGCAACCTTCTAGGTCTCGTCGACATTTGCAATGACAAATGCCTTCTCGATTTCCTTCACCCATGTTTGGGCTTCGATAGAGTCCGTAGTTCCTTTGAACTCTGGTGGACCCATGCTTTTGAAATCCTTAAACGTAGTAGCTCGTACTACACCAGGATTTATGGGGATGTTAGCCCCAGTTCTATTAAACGTGGCTGTTAACAGATTTACAAACTCCTGCATAGGGTTAACCGGACTTCCCTCCGGTTGATTTACGTTTTCTCCTTGATTACATGGTACTCTCCTTGGCGACATTTTGCTGTTACAATAAACAACACATTTCATTATTATTCATTTCCTGTTAGTTAGTTATTATTCAAAATTAAACAATAACTTAAACATTCATTACTCATCATGTTCCGACAAAGACTTATATTAATTCATTGTAGTATAACACTACATCGGTTACATTACACAGCCTAAGCTGATTACATTACTTTCCTGCAATTGCTTTCCAAAGATTGGGATTTACAAAAGACTACCCTTTATTATACAAAAGAGGGTTTTACGTCACTACTAGATACACAATATTTACATACATATCTACTCTATCTACTAATAGATTACATCTGCCTTAAGGCATTCTCAAAATTTGCCTTGGCAAGACCAGCAATAATATCACTGCTGATAGTATGCCGTGTCTGCCCTGCCTCTATGGGATAACCAGCTACCTGCTACTAGAAGTCCGCATGAGAACTCCTATGAATATAGGACATTCTTCCTATCTTCTGCTTTTTGGTCTTTAACTCTCCTCTGAGCTCAAAGACCTCCTGTTTCAGCTCATGGACTTTATCCTTGGCCAAAACTCTTTCATCGTGCTCCTGCTCCCCTATGGACTCCACGTCTATCTTATCTTCTATGATAGCCTGAAGCTCTGCTTTCAGCTCCTTAACCTCCTGACATTAATGGATGTTTCTATTTAGCACTAACATAAAAAGTGACATCATTGACTCCCCCGAAGCCATCTCTGCTGCTATAGCTACTGGGTTGAAGGATACTGCCTCCACCTCTTCCTCCAACATGCCGTCAAACACGGACATATAGTCTAGACTCTCTGAGTCTCCAGACTCAACCACCACTACTTCTAGCTCTACTGCTATGGGGTTCGGTATGATCTCTACCTGATTAACCGACCCTTCGTTGACTACCTGTACATTTCTATTTTCTCCTGACATCTACAATAACACAATAAGTTTGAATATTAAACGTCAGTAGAATAACAAAAACACATAATATATATAATGCATTTTTATAAGGTTAATTTCCATCTTTTATTTCTTTGACTTTTCTTAAGGTTATGACTTAAGATTTAAATTCCCCCTTAAGTTTTATAATCTAATGCTTTGATACCAACCTGTGATGCCCCCAAATCTGGGTATCTTTCAACCCGACAGATGGTGCTACACGGTACTACCATTCACATGTAAATTCAATTGAAAAGTCTCAATAGAACGAATATGTCTTCTATATAATTAAAATAATATTAACATTTTCCCAGGTTCTCGATAACCAATACATTTGTTCTTGTCATAATATCAAATATATTACAATCATTCATCCTATACTATTACATAAGTATTCTACGGGTTCGTCTTCGCCTTGCCCTTATCCTTGCCGGAGCCTTCGGTCCGTTTGATCTTAGATGTGTTTATTTGGTTCAAGCAAGGATGAGCATGACTAGCTCAACAAGTACAACATTTCTAATAAACAACATTCTTGAAACATAGGAATCGTATATCTTCGATAACTGGACAATAGTTACGAAGTACTATCGATAACTCAAAATAGCACTTCTTTTCATTCAAAACATTTTACCATAACAATATTCAGTAAAACATCAATTCTGGTCCAAGACCATGAGCATTTCATTAGTACTTTGAAAAGGACATCTCGACACGAAGTCCGTAAGTCTGGCATAGCTTACGAGCACGTTTAGGTGATCAGCCTATAGTACTCTATGTTGATCAACACTACATTCATTAAACGTGTATACGTTTAATTTGTGGCAACCTCACGTGCCTGTCGTTTGACGACAAAATAGTTTAGCATACTCAGTCTCCTTTTGAAAACCATAACAATATTAGTTTGGTTAAATCTTTGTCAATACTTGATAGATTATAAGAAATCCAACATAGCATAAGTCTAGCTGAAAGAATTGGCATTGATTTCATCAGACATTAGCTCATGCGAAGAATACATGAATCACAAAGCTTGTCCAGATCGAACTAAAACAAGGGTTAGAGTACTTGTCTTTAGCGTCTTCTACAGATATAACATGTGCACTTTAGGTCTTTAAGGTCTCTACGGTAGATGATAACATCACATAGCACATTAGGTCATGAATAACCATACATGGTTCCTGAAGAATCTTACCCTTCTTCTTAATCTAATTACGTATTAGATTTGTTATTTTTGGTTCCGGCTTTCCATTACACCATTCTTACTTTCACATGCAATTGACTTTCTTAAACCCTAAGTGATCATACTTAAGGCTTAATTATGTCTTAACAATGTTATATTAAGAACTTTAGTTATGTGTTCATCATATACTATTCATGCTCAACATATAAACCTTTTTCACTATCTAGGTTTTAAGGCTGGCGCTGCGGCGCCGACTATTACTCTTTGTGCCTCGCTACGACGTCACACATTAGGGTTGAAGACCGGACTCAGCGCTGCGGTGCGAGTCTTCTTTGTTAAGGTTGCACTGCGGCGCCAACTAACAGAGGCTGAGGGCAAGTTTGGCACTGTGACACTGGACTTTTGGCTTGGAATCGCGCCGCGGCGCGGACTCTGTGCCACATATAATTTTGACAGATTTTTTTCAACGTGTGAGATTCCCTGACTCATAGCTTCTTCGTTATAAGTCCGAATTGGCTCATTCAAGAGCCTACGGTTCATAAATCACGTACTCTATATGTTTATACAAGAATTTTCTCTATTCGACTTCGTTTGCTAAAAATTCACCTATTAGTCCATTTTTAATGAAAACGGTAAACGTCCGTCAACGTTCAACGCTCGTTTCTTCGTTCTTAGTCGAAATCTGGCCATTTTTGAGTCCGCAACTCTATAATGCCAAATACGACTTGTCTCCATCAGAAACTAATATTTTCGAGTTCAAACACAAAATATAACGTCTATTCCGAGAATTTCACGAATTCGACGATTATCGTCCAATCGTGTGAATTCTGACAACCTTCATTACTAGTGATTTGTTCAACATTCCAAATGGATTCATTTCATTATCTAATCATCTCAACCTATATATTACAATAACTTGTATTCAAATTAGGTTATGGCTTATTTCTTATAAGTTCATAACTTAATTAGTTCCTCATGACAAACTTTCATTTCCTTATAACTTATTAACGAATTAAGTCCTTTATCCAACATTCTTGCATTATATGAATTATACCAACTTTCTAAAGTAATCATATGATAATTCATCAATGTTCTTCATAAGCTTATGACTTGTTTAGGTTCAAGTTACTTATTCATAACTTATTCGGCTTAAGTTCATTGCTTATCTACTTCTAATATGTTCTTAGCATATAAGTTCATTAGATTTCACTTTTCTTATCATCCTACTATGATAGAGATGGAAGATATAAGATCATTACCTTTGAAGGCTAACTCCTTCTTCTTTGGAAAATCTAATAATAGAAAGTTGGACTTCTAAGTGCTTATCTTCTCTAACAAATAAGTTACTTTTGTGTTGGATGAACTAACAAACAACAAATGAATTCAAAGGCTTGATATTTATAGACTTTCCAAGCTTAGGGCACTTTGGTCATTAAGACATCCCACCTCCTCACTAACCTCCTTACTAGTCACTACTTGCACACTAAGTAAACTTGCTCCCTACATCATATACTTGGCCATCACATAAAGGTCTTGCTCTCCAAGTTCACCTATGGGTTGCACCATGGATCTTACTTTACCCATTGGATCATTAAATGGGCCTTAGTCTTAATTTAATTAACTTATCTTTGGGCTTGCATTAATATATTTTGGGCTTCATATTATTAACCACTTGGGATTAACATTAAACCTACATAGGTTTACACCTTTATTCCTATTAGACTTGCTTTTCATACAAGATCCACTATTCCATTTCATTAGAAATTAATACTTAACATTCTCAAATTAAGTCCGCATGCAAAATATTGTGTTTTTCATACTTGAATTATTATTACATAATCCATCTCACCATGATATTATAACGTTACGTATTTCTTGAAAGTTCAAAAATAATTCCTAAGCGAAAAATAATGAATAGTGTTTTTTGGAAAATTTCTCGGAAATTTTTTATTTTCGTCTTGAAAATTCAAACACTTTAATTCCCTCACGTACTTAAAATACGACGATGTTCTGACGTTTCTAGGTTATAGAACGACATACATCTTATTAACACATAATAATACAAATAATATTATTTTATTCATTATTTAATTCTTTCAAGTATTTTATAAAAGATCTAAATTTCTCGGTCGTTACATCAATAACTTAAAATGGATGAACACTCGGCTTCCACCAGTAAAATTAGCTATATATGAGCTTACAAGTGTTTAAAATGAGAAAGCACTTAGTTTAGGATGTCTACAGAGCAAATTGGACAGGGCTTCCTCGCCTTTTTCTCTTTCAAAATGGCCACCCCAAGCCCTCTATTTATAGAGTGGGGAGCCGCAGGTGTACCTGCGACTGGGCCGCAGGTGTACCTGAGGCTGCTTGGGGTGCTCCGGGCTTCGCTGGTCCCGTCGTCTCGAAGTACGTGCACGCGTGCAACGTGATGTCTGCTTAAACTTTTAGAATTGCAATCCGGGCATCTGACTGAGGTATGTAAGACCAATTTCAGACCACCATTGTCGAGAGTTATGCAATGACATGGGATTAGAGGTTGTACGAAGTTATGAAGATGGGACGATGCCCTCTGGTCTTCAGTTTCAAATTCTATCCGTTATCCTGCGTAATAGTCACTCAGGATTGATTTTCCTTGGCTCTTGTTGGACATTGCTATGTAGAAATGTATGTCTGAAATGTTGAGAAGGCGTGATGTGGCGTTAAGGCGGCAAGATGACGACTTTTCCCCTCATCGGGGTTATCTCCAGTTTGGGCTGATAAAGCAGACGTTGCTCAGGGTTATCTCTGAGATTGGATTACTGCAAGTGTTGAAGGTCCTCAGTGTCATCTTTGAGGTGTGCCTGTCTTCCTGGTGTTATTGCCAGGTCTTGTACTGAGTGCCTCGGTGTAAGCGCCGAGGTTGAAGCTGATTGCATACATTTTAAACAAGCATTTTTGGAGTTATCTCCGGAACTGCAACTGCCTTCCTTGGGGTTATCTCCAAGGTTGGAATATGTTATTCCCAGTATTGGGACTGAGACTGAACATCTCGGGGTTATCTCCGGGATGAATTGATATTTTTCGGTGGAATTTTTAGAATTGGAACTACAAGCCTCGGGGTTATCGTCGAGGTTGAAACTGTTACTCTCGGTGTGTGTTCCGGGGTTGAAATTGAGCTTTCGATAGTATCGAAAATTGATGTGAGCTGTCTTCCAGGGTTATCTCTGAAAGACGAATCTGCCCTCCTACAATGTCCGTAACAGATGTGCAAAAAATTTTGAGTGTCTACAGTTGCCCCTCTTTATCATATTCATGCAATGCAATGACATGGATAGGATAAAGAATCCTAGACACTTGAAATGCAACAAGATAAGCACGATGCAATATGGAGCAATATGATGCAAGTGCATGATGCATATGAATTGCTTTCCAATATGTTGGGGATGATTGCCAGCTCCCTGTTACTTCTACCGGTGATGGTAATGACGGCAAGCTTGGATGTATTATCCAAACCTATCAGGATGTTGACGTTGGGGCTGTCACTAAAGTCCTTAATCCTGGATACAGACTTTACTCTAAAGATGTGCCTCTCGTGTACAAAAGATCTGTGGGGACAAAACTTCATCTGTTTGAGGATGTGTATAACATATTCCATCATCGATCCTCCTGGATGATGTTGATCCTCCCTGGTTTGTATCGCCAGGACATATCAATGTTCTGTTGGATTTACTGCCAACAACAGATGTTGTCAGGGCTGCCTGACCTTCTTTGAAGTGTGAACCAACGGTTGACCACGCGTTGTAACCTCCGCCGGGGATCCATTTGATCCTCTGTTGACGTGTATATCAACGGATGAACTCCCTGATGTGGATAAATTCCAAGGCTGCTTGGATTTTTTGATGTGTATATCAACTGATGCAATCATCGGATAGCTTCCGATGCGACGTTGGGTTTACTTGCCAATGGCTGAACTGACGTCAAGGTTGCTTGACGTTTGCTGACATATGTATCAACGGAAAACATGTGTTGTAACCCCCGCCGGGGACCTGTTTGATCCTTGTTGATGTATGTATCAGTAGAACATACGTTGTAACCCCCGTCAAGGATCTGCGTTGGATCATCGTTGATGTGTGTGTCAACAAAAAATACGTTGTAACCCTAGCCGGGGATCTGCGTTGGATCATCGTTGATGTGTGTGTCAATGGAACATGCGTTATAACCTCGGCTGGGGATCTGCGTTGGATCATCGTTGATGTATGTGTCAACGGAACATGCATTGTAACCCCCGCCGGGGATCCATTTAATCCTTTGTTGACATGTATATCAACGGATTAACTCCCTGCTGGGATGAATTCCAAGGCTGCTTGGATTTTGTTGATGTGTGTATCAACTGATGCAATCATCGGATGGCTTCCGATGCGACGTTGGGTTTACTTTCCAACGGCTGAACTGACGTCAAGGTTGCTTGACCTTTACTGACATGTGTATCAATGGAAAACATGTGTTGTAACCCTATTTGATCCTTGCTGATGTGTGTATCAACAGAACATGCATTGTAACCCCCACCAGGGATCTGCATTGGATCATCGTTGATGTGTGTGTCAACGGAACATGCATTATAACCCCCGTCGGGGACCTACGTTGGATCATCATTGATGTTTGTGTCAACGGAACATGCATTGTAACCCCCGCTGGGGATCTGCTTCTGGACAGATAACCATGCGTTGCAACCCCCGTCGGGGATCTGCTAGAAGGATTAGGGTGACGACCCTGTATTGACGACATTGGACCTCTATACGATATTACCGAATGTGAACTGCAACGACTTGAATCATCGGTAAAGTATACCATGTGTTCGATTGAATACCAATGAATGATACGAAAGCCACAGTCGGGCCCATAAAAAACTAGGATTTCAGGCTATTTCGCTCAATCGCGTAGCGTTTTTATCCCTGATTTGACCTTTTCAGCTTGTGAGAATTCCTTTATAACTCGACCTGGATCGAGCCGGAGGGGTGGGACCCACGTACGGGTGCCGCAGGTACACCTGCTGGAGTCGCAGATGGACCTGTAGCCAACCGTGGACATTAAAGTCCTGTAGGTTGCTTTCATAAGTCATTTTCAGGTTGCGCCGCGAAGGAAATCCGAGAGCTCTTCTTTAGATCTGCTAAGTTCGGACGTCTTTCTGTAAATTTTGTCAGCGTACAAGTGTTCTACACTATCCTGGTAACGTATGCATGTACTTTTTTCCAGTTTTTTTCTGTTGGAAAATGACTTATCCCATGAAATGCATCTAAGCACATAGTAGTGATTATGTATGCTCAAATGACTTGATAAAAAATATTCAACATAGTAAATGTTAGTATTAAACCATGATGAACATAATGATGTTAAAAAATTTGACTTTTGAGACAGTCAAATTGGCACCTTTTTCCTGCTATTTCTTATCCTATTTGAGGACAAATGAGTACAGGTGAAAAAGCAAAGTACTCCTGGTAATTAGGCTACCCTTATGGATTAATGACTTTGATTTTTTAATGCAAATAGGATTTATGTGACTGTGGGCAGGTGTGTTACTGAATGGCCACCTAGTTATGCCTATGTGCATGTGGATAGTCCTATTTATAGAGGAAACTATGGCAAAATTTTTCTAAAATGTAGGCATTGAGTAGTCATACATTTTTAACTCTACTGTAGACGTATGTTAAAATAATGAATGCATGCATGTAGTCATAAAATGCATTTTCAAAAGCTCCAGGTTTGAAAATTCCACACCCTTTCTGAGGTGATTTGGAGACTTATTGTCCAAATATTATAGATCTGGATCAGCCGAGTAGTTCCCGCAGGACCACTTCTGGTGTACGGAGGAGGGCTTCTAAAGTGCATCGACCCCGTTCCGTTAGACAGCCTCGTCGGTTAGTGGAGGCAGTGATACGTCTAGTCTGGGTTGATGTACCGGACATCGAGGACGGGGAGGAGGATGTTCAGGTTGCGGACCCTGCTCCTGCTACGCAGGTTCCCCGTAGGGACCTCCCGAGTATTCAGGTATCAAACCCAGAGCTTCTGGGTGATCTGAGTAGACATCCCTCGATGTATTTGCATGCTAACGAGGTATAAAGCTTAGATCTTAATCTTCCTTCTTTCCTATTGATGAGGAGTAAAGGATTCTGATGTCGATCTGTATTTTGCAGGTTCCCGGCTTTACACAGCCTCGAGGGAACTGGTTCAGCATTCACTCCATGTACCAGGCACTTCATCCTGACTATAGAGCGATTGTACATGATTGGGGATTTAGAGCATTCTTTTCCATCCTTCCCCGCCGTTGTCCCTGGGGTTACCTCAGGGCATTATTTGAGCGCTAGTTTTACCAGACCTAGTCTCTCCATTTATTGGATTGTGAGGTGATGATGACGCCGATGGATTGGTGGTTTATCACAGGTATGGAGTTTGGAGGGGCGCCAGTGCCTTGCACGGCTGAAATCACCCCGACTACCATCAGATCCTTGTTAGGAGTTCCGACGGAGGTGCTCAAGGGCAGAACTGTCAGTGCGGGTCCTTTGAGCGTAGATGCTATGAGTGGGCTATTGAGTGAGCCCATACCAGATGATGTCAGATTCAGGTATCGCATTCTTCGGCGATTGTTCCTGATGATCATTAGGAGCTGCTTCATAGCATATAACTCTTTTACAGTGTCGTTCGCTTTGATTAGCGCCACTCGACATGTGGACCGTATAGGAGAGTACGATTGGGGCTCCTATACCTTTGCCTATTTTCTCAGGGGCATACATATGCGCTCGCAGGGCTTGACCGAGGCTTGGTTAGGATTTTACCCATTTCTGCTGGTAAGTATTTCTCTTATCATTTGCCATGTACAGGTTAAGAGTGTTAACTGACAGCAGATGTTTGCCTTTATGTTGGTAGTTTTGGGCCTATGAGAGGCTTCCATGTTTACATTTGGTGAGTGTGTTTGGATTGGATACCTAACCACGAGGACGACGATGGCATCATTCCATACTGGCGGAGGTCCCTATAGCTGAGGGTTTCACTCATTGTCGCCTACAGTTGGAATTGTTGACAGCAGATGTCATCATATGGATTCCATATTCTGGGGAGCATTTGGCCACTATATTTGAGGATGGGTACCCGACTGGTGTCGAGTACGTGATTTCCACCCGTAGGGTTTCTTTCTTCACAGATAGAGGATGGGAGCTCTATTTAGGAGAGCGTGCTGCCAGGCATTAATGGCCTGTATCACAGTCACCCGTCATTGATATCCCATTGTTGGGTGTTGACAGTTTTGCATTGTCAGAGGGTCCTTGCACTCAGGATGTATTCCAGTATTGATGGATCCCTCGTACTATTGGAGCCCAGACCCGCGCCACTCAATTCATGGGGGATATGGTTCCAGGATTCGTGATGATGACGGATTGGCTAGCCTGTGTCTGAGATCCGACTCATGTGACATAGATTAACCGCTTGACCCAGTGACTGGACCGGACACATTTCTTTATCCAACATTTGGGCAGAGATCCGGCAGAGGCAAATTCGTTTAATCCTTCCAGCGTAGGAGCTGGCCCCATAGATGACCCATTTGGCTTTGCCGGCGTAGATCCTCCTTTGTATAGGCCTGACATCCCTGTTGATAGAGATCCAGTGACTCAGGAGGAGTTACATCAGGTGGATAGGATTGATGATGTAGATATTGACACCATTGTCTTCTTCTGATGTGTATTCTCGTTATCTCTTTTGATAGGCCTTTGTTAGCTATTGGGTGGCTGTGCCCCATTCTCGCTATATCTTTTGATAGGCCTCTGTTAGTAGTAGGGCATCTGTGCCCCATTTCCCAGTATTTTTAGTTGTACAGAGATGATGTATTAGATGATGATATACTTAGGAATGTATGTATAGTTTTTCCATTCCCTATATCATATTGCCATCTATTATCTGTTATGCATGTATCATGTTATGTATATGTATGTATGCCCAGAGATATTCAGCATTGACCCCTGGATGGTATTATGATACGGCCCACACAGATGTCTTCTTCGACAGTCAGCTGCATAGATCACACCCCACCATTATTGGTGGCATCTCGTCTGAGATACTGGTATGATAGTATGTTACCCTCATATAGGGTGACCATAAATTAGCTGTTGTAGCATACTATGACCCTTTTGATGTTTCAGGTTCCCACAGGATTCGTGGAGGGCATGTTAGAGCACTGGATACCGGAGAGACAGGTTTTCTGGTTCGGGATCCATGAGTTTACTCCCACTCTGGAGGAGTATACACGGTTGACGATTCTGCCACTGGACAGACCTTGCATGCATATGGCTTTAGGGGACATAAGTCGACGATTCATGATCCTCACTATATTGAGGCGTAGGGTGGTGCAGAATGAGAAGATATCTGGCCACATTATATCACAACATTTTCTGTTTGACAGATTTGGCTCTTAGGATAGTTATAGATGACATTCCGGGGATTTCACCACACCGGAGGATCATTGGCGCCTGGCCAGGGTTGATGTACTGCTATTGTGCGTACTGTCATATGTCTACATGCCACGGTATATGGATGAGTTGGACATAGGAGTTATCATGGCGGTGAGAGCTCTCAAGGAGGTTCGTACCATCATACCAATGATTATAGCCTAGACATTGAGGTCAGCTACATACTGCTGCACTTATCTGATAGGAGTATTTACGGGTAGTTCAGTCATGTTATACGTGTGGTTTATGTCACACCTAAGACCGATTGGCACTTTTAGACGGCATGGGTATTGTTTCACCCATGATATAGCCATGTCTATTCATTTCAGCCTGCGGAGTGTACGGATGTTATGTCTTGGTCTGCTTTCTTAGCTGATATTGTAGACCCGTTTAGTATATTGTCGTGCTCAGGACTTAGCTCACCCTACAGCTTTATTACTCATGCTCTGGGCATGGATTACATCCCTCTGGCTGGTTTTAGGGGAATGACTACTTACCATTCACTGGCCGTGATGTCGCAGTTTGACCAGTTTCAGGATTTTCATCCTTTCGAGGGGGCGCTGGGCCAGCGTTTAGCTTCTCGTTATCATTCAGCAGAGGACCGATCTTTGTGTGTATGCATGTTGGGATAAGCGCGAGATAGCTGCTTTCTCCATTAGTCATCCAGGTTGTTCTGCAGAGTATTCCGCATGGATGGAGGTAGAGACTACATCGGCTGAGGTGGTATCCACATTGCCGAGTATTGACTCAGATGGTGAAGAGCCCATGGAGGACATTGATTCTCACACCGAGGAGGAGCCATCTACTGGGTTGCCAGTATTTCCTTTAGATTTTCCCAGTACTAGCACTGTCGTGCTTCAGCATTCAACACAGTACTTTGACCGGAGTCTTCATCTGATGACCTTTGAGAGAGATCAGGCTAGATCCCTGATGTTGACAGCTCTTGATGGGAGAGACGCAACCTTGTTAGAGAGGGACAAGGCATTAACTCGTAGAGATGCCGCTATTGTTGAGTGAGATGAGGCCAGATCAGCCAGAGATGCAGTGGTAGTTGAGTGGGATAGCGCCATATCTGCCCGGGATGTAGCCGTTACAGATAGTACTGCAGTGATGTCCCTTACCACTGGCATGATTGCAGAGATGAGCACTTACATCGATGAGCATATGGTAACCATGCAGATGGCTGCAGATCTGTTGGGTCGTGTGGATATCCTCGTACAGGAGACCACAACTTTGCCTCCTTCTTCGGAGAGGGATGCCATGTTGGGCTTGTTAGCTCGCATATACACCGATTTGTAGATGGACTTGTACTTTCCTGCACAGACTAGCTTAGCCATTTTGTCATGTATAGTTTACATTTTGTATATCAAACATCATTATATATAGCAGGAAAATATATTTTTGATCACTTCCTTTTAGATATGCTCTGATACTTGCTTGGTATTTGCCTGCTTCTTTAGGGCTTATGATCTTAATGTATTCTGAATTCCTCCTTGCTGGATGAACATTGAGTTGTCTCTGGATAGTTCAGAATAGATTATGGATCTGCGTGTCTCCCTACCATCTTTGGTGTCTTGGGACTGGTTTCTGTATGGAAATGTGGAGAGAAGTGTGGCTTTCCTCTCTGAGATTGATCGCACCATAGATGGTCGTCAGTACTCCTATTCAGGAGGAGCCTACTTAATTCCATCTCTTATGGATTGGTGTTGCTCTTCAAGGAACAACCGCAACTTAGATGGACGCCGAATCTCCTATTTGGGAGGAGTTCAGGTAATTCTATCCCTTTGGTCTGAAGCCAATGAAATGTGGTGGATTGAAGTATGATCCCAGTACCGTTGACAAGTATTTATGTTTTGGTAGGGGATTTGACCGAACGATGAATGGCTTCCTACGTACTCTTGTTGAAGAGGAGATCAGGTCTGCGTAGTTCGAACCTGGTGTAAGAGGTTCAACGCTGTTTATGAAAGGTAGATGGGTGTAGAAGCTTTATTGATGAAGAAGGTTGTAGAAGTGTTTTTGTGGTTTTTGTTTTTGTAGAAAAGGGTAGAAATGTTTTTGTTATTTTTTATTTATTGCGATCGGGCCATATAGAATATGGTTGCTTGCGTACTCCCGTGTATCAAGGAGATCAGGTCGACGTAATTCGCCCCTCAGGACGAGTTGAAAAGCTTAATCCCATGTGCAGGTCATACTGTGGGGAAGAGAAAGTTTGATCTTAGATTGAGGATAACCTGCAAGGGTGAAAAGTTTGATCCCAAGTTTGGGGGGACAAACTGTAAACGCGAGAGGTTCAATCCCCAGTGTGATGACCAAAGTTGTAAGAGTGCAGTGAAGCCAGGCTGCTGGCTTAAAGAGTATGTTTCCTTGAGGGGCAAAGTGTGGAAAAGAGTTGTATGTGGTAAAGGGTTGAAGAACCGGAATGACTGGTGATCTGATGATCTAATACCAGGATATTTATTTGATAGCAACCTCAGACATAGTACAGTTTCACGGTGTCTGAGTTGATGAGCTATGGAAATTCATCGCCGTCCATTTCCTGCAATCTGAGAGCACCTCCTGTCAATACCTCCTTGACAATAAATGGGCCTTCCCTGTTAGGAGCAAATTTTCCTTGGACTGATCTTGGTTATCGAGGATCTTCTTCAAAAGCAAGTCATGTCATTTAAACTGTCGTAGCCGAACTTTTTTGTTGTAGGATCAGGCAATCCTTTGTTGATATAACTGACCATGGAAGATAGCCGCGGTTCGCCTTTTATCTATTAGAGACACTTGGTGATACCTATCTTGTACCCATTGATCTTTATCCAGTTGAGAGTCCATCAACACTCTGAGGGATTCCATTTCTACTTCTATGGGGAGTACTGCTTCTATCCCATAGGTTGATGCGTAGGTGGTTGTCCTAGTTGAGGTGCGCATTGATGTTCTGTAGTCTAACAAAGTAAGAGGCAATAGATCAGGCCATCCTTTGTGGTTAGCGGACATCTTTTGCATAATCTTCTTGATGTTTTTGTTAGATGCTTCGACATCACCATTCATCTTTGGACGGTAGATGACGGAGTTAAGGTGTTTGATGTAGAATTTAATGCATAGTTCTTCCATTATTTTGTTATTGAGGTTCTTAGCATTGTCTGATACAATCACCTCTGGTTGTCCATATCGATAAATGACATTGTTTCTAAGGAAAGCAATGATGACTTCTTTGGTAACCCTATGGAAGGAGGCTGCTTCTACCCACTTGGTAAAGTAGTTGATCATGGTGAAGATGAAGCGATATCCATTACTGGCTTTAGGCTCGATGGGCCCATTCCCCACATTGAGAAGGGCCAAGGTGAACTCATATTGTGGAGATCCCGTGGAGGGGCGTGGATAGCATTCCCATGAATTTGGCATTGATAACATCTCTTGACGTGATCATTATAGTCATCCTTGAGAGATAGCCAATAATGTCCTGTCCTGAGGATTTTCTTAATAAGAAGGGGGCCACTCGTGTGTGGGCCACATACTCCACCATGGACCTCATCCAAGAGTCTCTGAGCTTGATCCTTGTCCAGGCATCTAAGGAGACCTAGTCCTGCAACTCTCTTGTAGAATGCATCTCTGCTCAGGTAAAATTTCATAGCAAGTCGATGAATCCGCCTTTGCTCAGTCAGGCTCGCCTCAGCGGGTGTAGATCCATCTCGCAAGTACTCCTTGATATGCTGATACCAAGGTTGTTGGATGGGAGGTAGCTCATCCGATACTTCTCCAACATAGTTCCCATAGGCTGGTGCCTTTTGCAGGGCTAATGTGACGCTTGACATATGTTCCTTGTCATGTATGTGAATTAAAGAGGCCAAAGTTGCTAATGCGTCTGCGAAGTCATTCCTATTACGAGGAATGTGTTGAAAGGAGATCTCTTCTAACTCCGAAGCCATCTGTAAAACTTACCGATGGTAAGCCAGCAAACGTAGCTCTTTGGTTTGATAGGTTCCCATGGATTGTTTGACTACCAACTCTGAATTCCCAAAGGCAGTTAACCGTCTGATACCCATTGAATGGGCAAGTTTTAGCCCCATGATACAGCCTTCATACTCAGATGTGTCGTTGGTGCTGACAAACTGCAATTTGACGGCGATGGGATACTGCTCCCCCGTACCAGATACTAGAACTGCTCCAGCTCCAGAACCTTCCATATTAATAGCTCCATCAAAATACATGTTCCATGTTTGACGTGCATCGTACTGATGGTGTTGCTGAATTATCACTACCCCTTCATCGGGGAAGTATGTTTTCAAGGGTTTGAAATCCCCTGAAGGTGCAACGGCCAGTTGATCCGCAATTCCTTGACCTTTAATGGACTTTTGCGTCACGTAAACACTGTCAAATTGTTGCAGAATCAACTGCCATCTGGGCAGCCGACAATTCAGTATGGGTTTATTGAACACATACTTGAGAGGATCCACGCGGGATACGAGATGGGTTGTGTGCCCATGGAGGTAATATTGTAACCTCATGGCAGCCCATGCTAAAGCACAACAAGTCTTCTCGATCAGAGTGTACTTGTGTTCACTGCTGCTAAATATTTTGCTGAGGTAATAGATAGCTCGTTCTCGGCCTCTATCGTCTTTCTGACCCAGCATGCAGCCCATGGCATTGTCACTTATGGATAGGTACATGAACAGAGGAACATCATCCCTGGGTGGTACCAAAATAGGAGTTTTGACTAGCTACTCTTTGATGGTAAGGAAGGCCGTCTAGCACTCATCATTCCATTTCATGGAGGAGTTCTTCCTTAACAGCTTGAAGATAGGCTCACAGGTTGCTGTGAGCTAAGAAGTGAACCTACTAATGAAGTTGACTTTTCCCTAAAATTCCCGTATTTCCTTCTCTGTCTAAGGAATGGTCATTTCCGTAATGGCATGGATTTTGGTAGGATCCAGTTCGATTCCTTTATGGCTGACAAGAAATCCTAGCAACTTGCCCGATTTAACGCCAAATGCGCACTTGGCTAGATTCAACTTCAAGTTGTACTTACGGAACCTGTTGAAAAGCTTTTTGAGATGGTCTAAGTGGTCCTCCTCCTTCAGGGATTTGACGATGATGTCATCCACGTAGATCTCTATCTCTTTGTGCATTAAGTCGTGGAAAAAAGCCATCATAGCTCTCTGATAGGTAGCTCCAGCATTGATTAGGCCGAAAGACAATTGTCTGTAGTAAAAGGTTCCCCAAGGTGTGATGAAAGCAATTTTCTCATGATCCTCCTCAGCAACCATGATCTGATGGTACCCCGCAAAGCAATCGGCGAAGGAGTACATGCCGTATTGAGCAGTATTGTCAATGAGAATGTGGATAAATGGCACAAAAAAGCTATCCTTAAGGCAAGCTTTATTCAGATCCCGATAATCCACGCAAACTCGCACCTTTCCTCCAGGCTTAGGCATGTGCACGATGTTGGATATCCATTCAGGATATGTGGACACCATGATAATACCAGCTTGAAATTGTTTCGCAATTTCTTCTTTCACGTTTAAACTCCACTCAGGCTTCAATCGCCTGAGTTTCTGCTTGACCAGCTTGAATCCCTCTTTGATGGGAAGGCGATGAAGAATAATGTCGGTGGACAAACCCACCATGTCTTCATGAGACCATGGAAACACATCCTGGAATTGGGTTAGTAGCATAACCATGTTATTCCTCTAGTTTGGGGTAAGGTCTGAACCAATCTGGATTAACTTAGGATTTTCTAAGGTTCCAAGATTGAAGGAGGTGGTTTGATCAAGGTTGGGTTTAGGCTTGTCTTCGACCCATTCTTTGATCTCTAGAGGCACCTCGATGTCCTATTGTATTTCCAGCAAGTCTGAGTCTAACTTTTCATCAAAGTTATAATCCTTGTGGAGAAGAGGCATCTTATCAGCAAGTACATGCACATCTAAGTTTAGAGTCCTGAAACAAAATATGCTTTCACTTAATATATATGATACTGTTTAACCATATATAATGTTAGCATGTACGGACAAAACAACTGCTAATACTATATAGAAAAGTAAGCAGTTATGATATCTACATGGCAGAAAGAAGTCCTGCCCATTTTACCCTTGTCAACCAATGCAAGGAGTGCTACTCCAATTGGCAAGAGCAAAGTCCTAGGGGACTGCAATAATGGAGGGGTTGTCATCGTCCTCCTTCTCCTGAATGATGACCATTATGTCTAGGTAATCATCGTCTGGGGTATATCTGTTAGTATGTTCATCATGGACAATGATGCGTACACCTGACATCATTCTAACGATGCCTTATTTAATTATCCGTTCCTCTTCTTCCACCTTGGGCTCTGGAACAAAGACTTCCTTCTCCTTTACCGGTATCGGCTTAGGAAATAACATAGCCATTACATTGGCTGGCACCTTTACCGGAGATTGTGAGGACTCTGGATGTACAGGTGGAAATAATAGCCGTGTGGCTGACGTTGAAGGAATCTTCTTATGCTTATGTGGATTCCTGTACATGGAATTGGCAGAATAGCCTAGTCCAGCTGTCCCAGTTTGACTGGACATTTGGATAGGGTGCTTAATACCCTGATGATTTTTACCCAGTCCTGCCTGGTGTCCCAATGACATCATTTCTTGAGTAACTGCCATTACTTCGACAGAAATCTTGGGAATGGGAAATGGTGTCCCAATGGCATGATATTGAGGGTTTCTTACTTCCAAAATGTGGAAAGTGGCCGGGTCAATATTGGAATTGAAACTGATGAACGGCATGTCACCTGGTTGAGGGCATTTCGGTTCAGCGTTGACTATAACTAGGCTATTGTTGATAATGTATTTAAGTTGCTGATGAAGAGTGGAGGGGACTGCCACAGCCATATGAATCCACGGTCTCCCTAGAAGTAGGTTGTATCCTGTATCTATTTTGAGCATGTGAAAAGACACACAAAATGTATGAGGGCCAATCTCAATTGACAGTTCAATCTCTCCAACTGAATTCTGGCGGGATCCATCAAAAGCTTTGATGATCATATCGCTACTTCAGATTCACTGGAGATTGACATTCATTTTTAGCAACGTAGCATAAGGACAGATATTCAAAGACGAACCTCCATCTACCAAGATGCCAGCTAACATGTATCCGGAGGACAAAACCACAATGTGTAACGGCTTACAATGACCAGTCCCTTCGGGCGGTTTATCATCATCAGTGAAAGAGATCACATTGTTGTTGAAAATGTGATCAGCTAGATGTTGAAATTTCTCCACATCCACTGATTTCGGCAAGTAGGCTTCTTACGAAACCTTTAGTAGAATCTTCCTGTGATCTTCGGAAGTTAAGACCAAGTCTAATATTGAAATTTAATGTGGAGCTTCTCTTAAGCTTAAAACCACCTTGGCTTCATTATGACCCATAGCACGGAGAAATCTTTCAATCTTCTCCATGGGTATTTTTCCCTTTGATTTGATAGCAGGCTTCATCATCCGTTGGGGAAGATACAGTGGATTCTCCTTCGACACTACAGCAGTTGTATGACATGTGGATCCTTCAGCTTCTCCATAATTCCAGGGAACTTTCTGTAAGCTGACAATAGGATATTGTGGTCGGAATGATAAGTTGATTGGCTCTGGAGCAGCCACTTTCAAAGGATTGTTAATTCATTTGAGTTGAATTGTGAATGGTTTAACAGTCCTATCAGCCTCAATGGATATAACTGCTACCAGTCCCTTCCATTTAGTGGGACATGTAATAACCGTTAATTTTAAGTCACTATATATGTATGTACATTATTGATATTTAAAACTTTGTGTTATATAGTGAGTTAATATGTGACAACATATGTGAAGTGGTGCATTGGTCAATTAACATATATACTATATATATGTATATATATATGTATATATAGATTTCATTAAAAATGAAAGCTTTGTAACCTAATTATACATTAGGTGAGACAATTAAATAACCTAAGGGTTATGGTAACAAGGAGAGGTTAGTATTTAATATGTATACTAACTTAAGTGGATAGTCTTATTATTTCAAGTGACTAATAATTTTAAACCGAATTTTTGTGAACCTAATTAGGTTATAAGCTAAAGTCACATGTATAAGTAATTAAATTTCATAAGATTAGGAATGGAAACCCTAAATAATCAAATTGGGTAACATATATTAAAATTGTTAGACTATGTTTATTACATAGCCCAAAACAATTAAGGAGGGGGCCCAAAGGAAATAAAATGCAAACCAACACTTTGTCCACTTGATTAAGGGTATTTTAGACTTTAGATTACTCAAATTTGTGCATTAAAATGAAAGTAAATTGGGAGATAAAATGGGGCTAGAGGGACCGGCCAATTAGGCTTTTTATGGCAAGATGATTAAGCTAAACAATGTCCATTAGTAGTAACTCTTACACACAAGGACATGGTTGTCAAGCTCCTATTGGTTGTCACTTTATTAAGCATCCTTAATCATGATTAGACTAATTAAAGTGATAAGGCAAAGCTTTTATCCATGAGTTAAAGAAAGTATTGGGGATAATAAGGAATCATCCATTCCATTTGCTAGAATACTCCACTTTTTCTCATTCTTCTTCTTCTAATTTTTCTCCCAAGCTAGGAACTTTAAGAGAGAGAAAAGAGAGAGAGAGGTTCGACCATATATATATATATAGAGAGAGAGAGAGAGAGAGGAGTGCTAGTTTGTTTATGCATCCTAAGTTAATCACTTACTTTGGTAAATCAAGGAAGGTTGCCATTAAATCAAGGTATAACCTAACCTTTATCTTCTTCTTCGACTTTGTTTTATAGCTTGAGTTTTGTTAGAGTTATGAACAAATACTAAAGATACCCTAGTCCTACATATCATCATGTATGGAACTAAGTATCTTGAGTGTTAGATCAAGGGCTTAGAGGAAGAATATGAGCATATGTTCTCCAAGGGTGAAAACTTTTGTTTTCTTCTACTAAATCTTGTGTAACTCAAGTTTTCCAACTTAGATTTGTGATCCGTCGAAGGGGGGTGCTAGATACATGAGTTATCTAGTAAACCCAAGTGATAGAACACAAATCTATTAAGTTTTGAAACCGTTGGGGCTATTTTCCCCAAAACAGTCCACTTGGAATGTTAAAGGTTCAAAAACCCTAAAATAGCTTCTGTCCCATTTTTCTTAGGATTGTTTCGGATAGTTGCATATCTTTTAAAATTCTGGGAAAAATCACAGAGGTACCTTGAGAAGTTATCTACATGTAGGTAAAAGAACGGGCACGTTTCGAGTTATAGATTGTGCGTAATGACTATTTCCATGAAGGACTCCTAAATATTTACCTTCGAATATCTCACTGTGTATACACTGGAAAATTCCAAAAGTTTTACACTAGGTTCATATATGTTAGGAGAGCATATCCTGAAAATTTCAGATTTTTCTGAGCAAAACTCAATTTATGAAAAATGAAGCAAGAATCGAGTGTTTTGGGAACTTTAAAAATAGTAGATCATTTTCTAAAATTTCAGAAAAATTTGGAAATCCTTGTAGGTTCATATTCTCTCAAAATCCAGAAGATGAGAATTTTTAGAATCAGTTTACTATTTTTTCTAAAAATGATTAAGTTATAAATAAAAGGAAATAAATAGTTAAATGATGTCTTTAATAAGAAAAATGTGATTTTTATGCTTGAATACTCATAATATATCATATCCTGACTATCTTAAAGCACTTTGGCAATTTATGATAAGAAATATTATTTATGACCTTTTATGGATATTAAATAAGAGGTTTAATAAATGGTGAACAATTAGAATAAATTTTTTATTAATCCAATAAATTATTAAAATATTATTATGATATTAATAATATTAGAATATGATGTTGATAAGTAAATAAAAATATTAAGATTAAAATTTCTTTAAAATATTATTAAATGGTTAATAATATTTGATTTAAGTATTGATAAATGATTAAAGCATTATTAAATGATTAATAATATTAGTAATAGAATAAGATATTATTAAACGATTAATAATATTAGTAAATGAATAAAATATTAGTAAATGAATAAAATATTAGTTAATGATTAAAAGTATTATTAAACGATTAATGATACTAAAGCATAAGTAAGATATTATTAAGGTAATAATATTAAATTAAAATATTGTTAAGAGGATTAATAATATTAGTAAGGTATTAAAATATTATTGAGATGTTAATAATATTAGTAAGCGAATGAAAGTATTATTAGGGAACTAATAATATTAAGAGGTGAATTAAATATTATCAAAAATACTAATATTAAGTTGTTATTTAATAGTAATATTATCAAGACAGGATAATATTTATAAGAACTAAATATAATGTATAATATTTATGTGATTACATAATTTAATGTTATATTATGACTAATTGAAAGATTAACTATAGATCTCTCAAAGGAAGATAATTTAACTGCATAGTGGATATAAATTAATTGCGTAACCGTAATCTACAGACGAGACAAGTTTCCTAACTCAAACTTAAGTTATTGTTTTCAAAGCATATTAGTGAATAATTATTGATGATTATTTACATCTATAATGGTTATTGAAATTCGCACTTTGTGCAATTGAATTCCTGTTCTACTATTATTGAACTGTTAATTAAATTAAAGTTCTTCATTCATGAAATGTTTATGAGATATATCTATGCTAATTGTATCAGCTAAATCAAGCATGTTTAAATTTGTTAAATCAAATGTATTTTAAAAAGCTTTTCTTATTAAATTGATATGATAAGAACTCTTGACTGAGAAAAAGACGAATTTGATTAAGGCATGATATCAATGCCGGATTATTAAGTGTTTATGCATAAATCACGAGGTATGAAAAGTTGATCCCCTTGAATACCAAAACTTATTAAGAGGTCCAGTTTAAATGACTGAGAACCTTGGCAAATGTTCATGGTTATTTCAAAACCACTCATTTCATGTTATTCAATTATTCGAATATTCAATTGTTAATTATTAATTCATGTTCCTTCACAACCTTATATTATTGTTGAACATTGAAAGCAAAACTTCTTTCCAGTCATGATATATCTCCCTTGTATATAAACTTGCTAAGCAAATTAGTTGCTTACCATTGCTATATCATGACATTTATTTCAGCTAAGCCTGAAGGATCCAATACGAAGGACAAGGGCAAGGGCAAGATCCAGGAATAAGTTAGAATGAATGTTAATTATTATTATCTAATAGGACTTCTTATGTAAACCTTTTGTAATATGAATGGTGCGTTTAAGTTAAGGTTAAGAAGACCTTGGGACCATGTTATCAAACTTTATTATAATGAACAATGTATGTTTATTATTTCCGTAATAGTTATAGAATGCTTATGATGATGATAGATCGTGAGCACCGAATCTGTGGTTAGAGAACCTGGATTTGGGGGCGTCACAGGTTGGTATCAAAGCCGTAGGTTATAAACATTAGGAATGCGAAACCTACGTTATAACCTTAGTAGAAAACTCTTATAGAGTATGTTAGGAGATGGATTGTGGAAATTCATCGAGTTTGTGTTGTACTTAATAAAATATTATTTTATTTTATCAATGAATATATTTTATTATGGTACTAATGTTGTTTTGATTGTTTATGGTGGTCATAGGATGGCTGACGAGAGTCAAGACAGCTATTCAATGAACCAAGAGTCGAGGGACTCTAGTAAGGAGTCCATGGAGCATGATCTGATAGGAGATTTGCTGGCGAAGAACGTCGAGCTAGAGATTAGGGCTGAGCGATTGGAGGCACAGAACCACACCCTCCAGATTTCAGAGCAGCAGTACAAGGACACTGCTTACCAGGCACAGGCTGAGTTAGCCGAGTTGCGAGGGAGGTTGGAGCAGAGAGAGCTACAGCTAGGACAGTTGAGAGACGAGGTGGAAGCTAAAGATGTGAGGATACATACTTTAGAGCAAGCTTTAGGCATCGCCTTTATGCAGTTTGATGCTAAGTGGATGAAGCTGCCCTCCAGCAGTTAGAGCAGGCATTGATTTGTATTCATGTCCGATATAGTCCCACTTATTATTTCTATTAGGGACTGTTTAGTTGTTGTAAATCCTTATGCTTTGCTGTATGCATAGGATGGCAGTTAGACCCCAACTTTTATTTTGATAGAGGGGTAGATGGTAGTGAATCCTCACTTTTTGTCCATTAGAGGATAGTTGGTGGTGGGCAGCTTATGCTTGAGCAATTATAGAAGTATGCCAGATGTCTAGCTAGTCTGTATTAAAAGATTGGTATATGAATATAAATACATTATTATGATATGTGTTTAAAAAATTTAAATAGTAAATTGTATATTTAATGTTATGTGAATCCAGTAAACTGAATTGGAAAATTTTCTTTAAAAACAAACTTAACCCACTAATCGGGGAGAAAGTCTTCCAAATCTTGGTAATTTAAAACTCTCACATAATGATCATGTGATTGTTCGGATACAGTAGCATATTACATGCTAATTACTTATATGATAATAAAACCCGAGTAATGTGTTAGAATTTTGTTTAATTAGATAATGTCGCCCAGACGTGTACTAAGGAACCAAGAGATCGAAGAGTCAGTTAATAATGCAGCAGGAGTTCAACCAAACACAATACAAGACTTTGTCAACATGATGGCTGAAGCCATGAGGAATCAAGCTCAACCTGCGGGAAATCAGGCGGGAAACCAATTAGCCAACTTTAAGGACTTCAAAGCAGTAGGACCGCCGAAGTTTAGAGGAACAACAGACCCGATAGAAGCCCAGATGTGGATGAAGGAGATTGAGAAGGCCTTCATTATTTCTAGAGTATCAGAAGAACAGAAAACAATTTTTGCTACCTACTTAATGAAGGGTGAGGCTAACTATTGGTGGGAGGCCAACCAGAACAAAGTCGGGACTGGAATCGTGACTTGGGAAGCGTTCAAGAAGTTGTTCTTTGAGAACTACTTCCCTGAGAGTAGATAAGCGAGAATGGAGATCAAGTTTTTGGAATTGAAACAGGAGAATATGTCAGTGTCAGAGTACGCTGCAAAATTTAATGAATTGGCCAGATTCGCTCCACATCAGGTAGACACAGAGGTGAGGAAAGCAAGAAGGTTCGAAAATGGACTAAAGCCATGGATTTATAGTAAGGTAGCGGTTTTACAAATAACGTCATTCTCAACTCTGTTGGAGAAAGCTCTCATAGCGGAAGGTGGAAGCGAAGTTATAACAACCCGATATTTTCTATATAAATAAATAAGAAATTTTGCGTATAATTTTTTTTTTTAATTTTAAGGATGAGGATTTGTACAAGATATTGTGTATATGTATTTATGTAGTAAATAAAAATATATTTATTACATAAATATTTACAAATAAATTTATTTTAGAATGATTGATTATTATAAAGTATATTCTTATAATGGTAGCAGAAATGTTTTATCAAATATTTTCCATGAAAATATAATTATATATTATTTAAATAATATATGGAGTGATTTTTAGAATAAATATAATAATTATTTTATTATATGAGTTTTAGTACAAGTTATTAAGTGAATTATTTTACCTTAATTATTAAGGTTAAATATGAAGAATAAATCGGATATGGAATCCAAACCTTAATTTTGGATTATTGTCAAGGTATGAGAATAATAATATTATAATAATTATATTTTATTTTTTTTAGTACTATAAATATGTATTGTATGTACGTATTCATGATGATTGATCAATTATGGTGTTTAATTTCAAAACCCTTTTATTAATTGATTAAAACCTAATTTTACTGGGGGAAACCCTAATTCGAAAATCAACTGTGAGTTTAAGACTGTTATATAACTGTGTTATATGTTTTATGTTGTGTATTAAGTGATTAATTAGGTAAACCCTAATTAAAATTTTAGAAACCCTAAATAATTTTTAGAAAAATCCTAATTATTTAAAACCCTAAATTTTAATTAGTAAGTTCTAATTAAAATTTTATTGAACTTTAAACTTAAATTTTAAACCTTAGAAATTATTTGGGAAACCTTAAGGTTTAAGATCTATTGATTTTAACCTAGATTCAAATACCATGGACAAGAATACCCTTAAAATATTTTGTTAGTTTACTAAAATACCCTTTTGTATTTATTTTAATAGATTTCTTGCAAATCTTCCCATATCTTGCAAAGTCATCACCATAGATTATAGCACATGCTCTATATATCATCCAAGCTTATCCTCTTTGACACCTTGCATGTTAAATTCATTGAATCTAAGTCATATAAATAGATTAAGAGAGAGAAAATGTCACTTGCTAGCTCATTTGTTCACAATAACCATCCAAGACCCTTTCTCTCTAAAACCTACAAAATCCTTTACTAAATTCAGTCACAAGACCAGCCCCACGATCACCTTGAACAGATTCAGAAGCTAGAATCAAAACTTGTTCATATAAGGTATAAACCTAATTTGAAAAATCTGATCTTAGTTGCTATGTTAGATGTTAGTTTTTATTGTTAAAATATGTTAGTTATAATCTATTTTGATGATTTGGGTTGGTATTATACAGATCCATAACATCTAAGTCTTCAAATTGATGATTTTCAAAAATCTGGAAAAACATGGTTCTGTGGTCTGACAACGAATGTCAGTGGCCACAGATCCTTACTCGTTTATGATTTGTGTTGTTTTTAAGTTGATATGTGTAGCTTGTAATGTGGTCTTTAATCTACAAAAAGAATAGAAGTCATTTGATGTATAGATTTGTTGTTATTAACGGTCAAAGGCCGTTGACTGGCATTGACCGGGCTATTTCTTGGTAAACCCAGAAAGCCTTATTCAGACTCTGACAAGTTTTGCTACGTCTAGATCTGTCAGGTTATTCATTGTTTGTTGATGTTGTTGTAGAAATGTTATAACCTGCTAGATGAAGTATAAATCTGTGCCTTAAAACCTTTTAAACAACAACTATGTTGGATTTAGGAGATGGTCAAAGTAGTCATCCGAGACTGATTTTGAGTTTCTAGATATTTCCAGAAACCGTATGAACTAGATTCCTGACATGGTTTGACCGGCTTTGTTATGCTTGATCTGTTGTTATTTCAGTGATATAATAGAACTCTTCCCTGGTATGTTGGCTACACACTGCAACCTTTAAATCACTAAAATATTACAAGGATTACATGTTGTAGAAGCCCAAAAATGGACAGTCGAACTGTTCTTCATTTCTGGGTAACCTAGAAATGAAGAACAGGTCTGACAGCCATTTTAGAGGCTCAGATCTCTTGGGTTATGCAGTGTTTGGTTATGTTTGTTGTTGGATCTTGTAGTCCTACACTAGCACTACAAACTCTGACTAACATCATGCCCAGAAACACAACACACACTAAGTTATAATTGGCCAAACCTACCCACTCGTTCACTGCCATGCATTTTCTAGGTTTGGCCAAGAACACGAAGAACACCTATAGAGACGTTTCTGTCGCTATAGGTAGTCTTTAGTGACAGTTTTATTAAAATTAATTAAATTATTTTCTGAAAATCATTTAAAAATAGTAATTAATTTTCAAAAATTACAAAAATTATTTTAAAATTATTTTTAAATTATAAAAATTAACTTTTAATAATTTGAAATATTTTTCATAAATATTAGTATTTATTTAAATATTGTTGATAATTAGTTTATTTATTAAATGTATTAAATAAATTAATTAAAAATGATTTTATTATATTAAAAATCATTTTAAATGATAATAAGTTATTTAAAAATATTTTAAGTTATAAAATATAACTTTTAATATTTTAAAGTAAATTTCATTAATAAATTAATATTAATGATAATTAAGTTATTTACTAAATGAATTAAATAAATTAATTAAAAATGATTTTATTATATTAAAAATCATTTTAAATAATAATAAGGTATTTAAAAATATTTTAAGTTATAAAATATAGCTTTCAATATTTAAAGGTAAAATTTATTAATTAATTATTAATAATGATATTAAGGTTATTTAATAATTATATTAAATAAATTAGTTTAAAAATGATTTTAATATTATAAAAATCATTTTAAATGTAAATAAAGTGTTTAAAGATATTTTAAGTTATAAAATATAACTTTTAATATTTAAAGAATAATTTCATTAATAATTTAATATTAATGATATTAATTTAATACTAAATGATATTAAATTTATTTAATAATTATATTAAATAAATAGTTTAAAAATGATTTTATTAATTTAAAAATCATTTAAAAGGGATATAAATGAATTAAAAATATTTTAAGTTATACTTAATGACTTGTAATATTTGGATAAATAAAGCATTAATACTTTAATATTAATGGTAATTATTTAAGAATGATTTTAAATATTTTAAAAATTATTTAAGGGTACTATTAATACTTTAAAAATATTCTAAGTTATTATAAATAACTTTAATATTTTGGAAATAATTTCATTAATAGTTTAATATTAATTAAATATTAATGATAATAGAATTGATTAATATTTAAATCATTTAATAATGATTCCGATGTTTGAAAATTCATGATAAATTATTATAAATATTTTAAAATTATTTTAAGTCATTTAAAAATAATATGTCTGATATTGGGTTACAGAATAGAGTCTTAGACTCGATAATTACCAGATAAAGCTGTCGGTACACCGACATATTTTAGAAATTGATTTGGACTTTGATAATTTGATTAGTTATGTGCTTATTTGTGATTCAATGGTTGTTAAACATATGTGATAATGTGATTAGGTTATGTGTTGACTGTAATATGCAGTACTATGTGTTATAGTATATTATTCTAATCGAGCGAACGATCTTATTAATGATAGGTCGTGAGATAAAAGATAAAACTAAGTTACAATTTGTAAGCAGCGCATCAGGCAAGTATCTTACCTTTGCAGTATCTTACCTTTGCAGTTTCTTTATGCAATGGACAAGAGTAAGAGTGTTTCTAAATTATATTAATACTGTACAGATTATTAACCTTATATTATATACGCTCATTGATTATCAACATGTTAGTATATGGTAATTCAGATATATATATATATATATATATATATATATATATATATATATATATTCGGTTCGTTAATTTCTATAAATGGTTATACAAGTGTCCCCACTTAAATAATCATTGTATTTAATCACATGTTGATATACCTTTGTCAATTACCCGTATATATATATATATATGTGTGTGTGTGTGTGTGTGTGTGTGTGTTGAATTATAGATTATTGTTGAACAAGATAAAACCTTTGATTTGGAACCCAGACAAGTATGAGCATCCCTACACGGGAAAACTTTTATGTGCCTAAGGCGGACAGAGTGAACGATACCCTCGCTCTTGCATGTAGTATTGATCAATATAGGGTACAACGGGCTGATCACCCCCGTGCCCGTAAGTTTTGACGGTTTACAGATGAAGTTTTGTTTAACCTTTTCGAAAATGAAAACAATGTTCATAGTATGTCAACTTAACCCTATTTATAGTCATTACGTAGTTTCAAAAATTTGAAAGAGAGTTGTTATGTTATTATTATCGGTTCAGATTACTTCACAACTATCGATTTGTTGTAGAAGGATAGTATAAAGAAAACATCTAAATTCTTTCAGCTTATATATATATATATATATATATATATATATATATATATATATATATATATATATATATATATATATAATTGCTATTACTTGATGTGCACTCAAATGCTCATCATTGCTTAATTTAAATGTTTTCAGCTAAGTGTGAGCAACCAGAAGGCTCGACTAAGAACAAAGGGAAATGGAAGGTTGCAAAATAAGTTGGTGCTATTTTGTGTAATAGTTTATCCTTAGTAAGACAATGATAATAATTATCTATCATGGGTTGTAATGAATGTTTAAAGGTTACGTACTTGGGATTCAGACTCTGATAATTATGTAAATTAAGTTGGTATCTATATTATTGTTATTATTATTATTAGTATTACTCCGCTCATAGAAATGGTATCGTGAAGTATCGAGTTCGGGTTTCAAGTATTCGGATTTGGGGGCTTTACAAAAGCTGTCTCAAAGTACAATCGGAAGAAGAACAAGAAGAAAGTAGAAGGTGGGAATCAGAATGTTAGCAGTGGCGGTAGCAACAACAAGAAGCGGAAATGGAGCAGTGGGGGTAGTAATTTGGAGATTCAGCAAGGAAGTGTGCAACAAAAGAAGTCAGTGTGTGGAAACTGTGGAAAGGGTCACTTGGGAGAGTGCTTGAAAGGAAAAACGGTATGTTATACATGTGGACAAGAAGAGCATACCTCACCCAATTGTTCTAAGGTGAAGAAGGGAGGTTGTTTTAACTGTGGTGAATTGGGACATCGGATTAAGGATTGCCCAAAGAAGAAAAGCACGGATGGCAAAAACGGCAACATGGGCAATAACACTAGGACAACCAGTGGAGGACCAGCCCAGCCAAACAAGCCGACATCAAGGACATTCAATATGATAGTGCAAGATGCTGTGGCATCCAGGGAGGTGGTGTCAGGTATAATTTCGATCAACGATATAAATGCCTATGTGTTATTCGATTCGGGAGCTTCATGTTCTTTCGTATCTGATGAATTTGCTCAAAGATTAAGTCTACCTCGTGAACTATTAGAACACCTAATGAATGTAAAAGTAGCAAAAAAAGAAATTATCCCTGTAGACTACATCCATAAGAACTGTTGTGCTGATGTAAGAGGGTTTAAGCTTAACGTGGATTTGATACCAATTCATCCTGGAGAGTTTGATGTAATCCTCGGGATGGATTGGTTATCAAGTCACAGAGTGGTCATTGACTATAAGAAAAAGTGTGTACACCTAAAGACTCCGAATAAGTCAAATGTGGTATTTCATGGCAGTAAATCGCCGAGACAATCTTGTTATCTGACGATGATGCAAGCAAAGAAGTTGCTTAGGAAAGGTTGTATAGGTTATTTGGCTCACGTTGTGGATACCCGCAGAGTCGAGGGTGAACTGGGTTAGATACCTATTGTAAGGGAATTCATTGACGTCTTCCCAGATCAGATTCTGGGATTGCCACCAGATAAAGAGATATAGTTTGTTATCGATTTGGCACCAGGGACATCATCGGTATACAAAGCATCGTATCGTATGGCTCAGGTAGAAATGAAGGAACTGATGATTCAACTACAAGAATTGTTAGATAAGGGATACATTCGACCGAGCGTATTACCGTAGGGAGCACCAGTCTTATTCATAAAGAAGAAGGATGGGTCATTAAGGCTTTGTATTGACTACCGAGAGTTGAACAAGGTCACCATAAAAACAAGTACCCGTTGCCCGGATCGACGATTTGTTTGATCAGTTGAAGGGGGCGAAATACATTTCAAAAATTGACTTGAGAACCGGTTATCACCAACTGAAGGTGAGGTAGGAGGATGTTCCAAAGACGACATTCAGAACTCAGTATGGACACTTTGAGTTTTTGGTAATGTCTTTTGGGTTGACAAATGCACCAGCAGCATTCATGGACTTGATGAACAAAGTGTTTAAGCAGTATTTGGATAAGTTTGTTGCCGTGTTCATCGATGACATTCTGGTATATTCAGAGACAGAGGAAGAGCACGCTGAACATCTAAGGATAGTGTTGGAGACGTTAAGGAGGGAGAAGTTGTATGCAAAGTTCTCCAAGTATGAGTTTTGGTTGCGGAGAGTGCAGTTTTTGGGTCACGTTATCGACAAGGATGGTGTTTCGGTGGATCCAGCAAAGGTAAAAGCGGTTATCAACTGGGAACAACCAAAGACGCCGACAAAAATTAGGAGTTTCTTGGGATTAGCTGGATACTATCAGAGATTCATCCAAGATTATTCAAAGATAGCATCACCGTTGACCAACCTTACCAGAAAGACAATGAAGTTCGTTTGGACGGAGAAATGTGAAGAGAGTTTCATGGAATTGAAGAAGAGGTTCAGTCAGGTACCTGTGTTGACTTTACCAGACAACACGGGAGGATTTATAGTGTATAGTGATGCATCACACAAGGGCCTTGGTTACGTACTGATGCAGCATGGCAAGGTCATTGCGTACGCTTCACGTCAGCTGAAGGACTATGAGAAGGGTTATCCGACTCATGACCTAGAATTAGCAGCAGTAGTTTTTACCTTAAAGATTTGGAGGCACTATTTGTATGGCGAGAAGTGTGAGATATATACGAATCGCAAGAGTCTGAAGTATATCTTCACGCAGAAAAAGCTAAATATGAAGCAACGCCGATGGCTAGAATTGATTAAGGATTATGATTGTGAGATTCTGTACCATCCAGGAAAAGCAAATGTAGTGGCAGATGCCCTTAGCAGAAAAGGCAGAGAGAAGTTACTGAAGTTGACCATTCAAGAGGAATTAGTGAAAGATTTCGAATGACTTGACTTAGGGGTTAAGTATCCGACAGAGACCAATGAGAAATTATTTATAGTGGCAGCGAGCTCGACTTTATTAGATAAGGTTAAAGAGGCTCAAGAGAAGGACGAAGATTGCGACAACATTAAGAAGCGGTTAGCTGAAGGGGATGAATTAAAATACAAGATTGATGGAACCAGACTGCTGAGATTCGAAGGGTAAATTTGGGTACCGCTAGTACCAGAACTAAGAGAAGAGATTTTGCAAGAAACGCATAGTACGAGGTACTCGATACACCAAGGAAGCACAAAAATGTATCAAGATTTGCGTCAACACTTTTGGTGGCCAAAAATGAAGAGAGAGGTTGCCGAATGCGTCAGCAGATGTCTAACTTGTCAAAGAGTCAAGGCAGAGCATCAACGACCGAGTGGATTACTAAAGCCTTTAGAGATTCCAGAGTGGAAGTGGGAGCACATCATGATGGGTTTTGTGGTGGGACTTCCAACAATGCAAAAAGGACACGACGCCATATGGGAGATTATAGATCGTCTTACGAAGTCGGCTCACTTCTTGCCGATCAAGATTAGGTATAGTTTGGACCAGCTAGCCAAATTGTATATCAAAGAAGTTATCTCGAGACATGGCGTACCAGTATCTATTGTGTCGGATAGGGATCCACGATTCACGTTAAACTTCTGGAAGAGTCTTCAGGAAAGAATGGGGACGCAACTACGGATGAGCATCGCGTATCATCCATAGACCGATGGGCAAAGCGAGAGAATAATTTAAACACTTGAAGACATGCTCAGAGCTTGTGTGATGGACTTTAAGGGTAGCTGGGAGGATCATCTTCCATTAGTAGAGTTCGCATACAACAATAGCTATCACGCCAGCATCGGAATGTCACCGTACGAAGCACTATATGGAAGAAAATGTAGAACGCCCTTATGCTGGGATGAAGTGGGTGAACGTCGGCTGTTGGGACCAGAACTGATGCAGCAGACTATAGAGATCATCAAGGTGATAAGAGCCCGACTGGTAACAGCTCAAGATCGCCAGAAGAAGTATGCAGACTTACATCGCCAGAAGAGAGATTTTGAGGTGGGAAGCCATGCATTTTTGAAAGTATCTCCCTGGAAAGGGAAGATAAGGTTTGGAAAGAAAGGTAAACTGAGTCCGATATTTATTGGACCTTTCGAGATCTTGAGGAAGATAGGCAAAGTGGCGTACGAGGTAGCTCTACCTCCTGAACTGGAACATATTCATAATGTGTTTCATGTGTCAGTGCTACGACCATACAAGCCTGATTACAAGCACGTGATATCGTACGAGCCAATTCAGGTAGAAAAGGATTTGTCGTACGAGGAAATTCCGGTTGAAATTTTAGACAGAAAAGAGCAGAAATTGGGAAATAAGGTTATACATTTTGTAAAAGTTCTTTAGAGGAACCACAATACTGAAGAAGCTATGTGGGAACTCGAAGAAAGGATGAGGGAAAATTATCCACATCTTTTTGAGTAACCCTATAAGTAATTCTGGGGACGGAATTCTTATAAGGGGGGGGGGAGGATGTAATAACCGTGAATTTTAAGTCACTATATATGTATGTACATTATTGATATTTAAAACTTTGTGTTATATAGTGAGTTAATATGTGACAACATATGTGAAGTGGTGCATTGGTCAATTAACATATATACTATAGTTATGGATATATACATTTATAGATTTCGTTAAAAATGAAAGCTTCATAACCTAATTATACATTAAGTGAGACAATTAAATAACCTAAGTGTTATGGTAATAAGGAGATGTTAGTATTTAATATGTATACTAACTTAAGTGGATAATCTTATTATTTTAAGTGACTAATAATTTTAAACCTAATTTTTGTGAACCTAATTAGGTTATAAGCTAAAGTCACATGTATAAGCTATTAAATTTTCTAAGATTAGGAATGGAAACCCTAAATAATCAAATTGGGTAACATATATTAAAATTGCTAGACTATGTTTATTACATAGCCCAAAATAATTAAGGATGGGGCCCAAAGGAAATAAAATGCAAACCAACACTTAGCCCACTTGATTAAGGGTATTTTAGACTTCTGATTACTCAAATTTGTGCATTAAAATGAAAGTAAATTGGGAGATAAAACCGGCCAATTAGGCTTTTTATGGCAAGATGATTAAGCTAAACAATGTCCACTAGTAGTAACTCTTACACACAAGGACATGGTTGTCAAGCTCCCATTGGTTGTCACTTTATTAAGCATCCTTAATCATGATTAGACTAATTAAAGTGATAAGGCAAGGCTTTTATCCATGGGTTAAAGAAAGTATAGGGGATAATAAGGAATCATCCATTCCATTTGCTAGAATACTCCACTTTCTCTCATTCTTCTTCTTCTAATTTTTCTCCCAAGCTAGCAACTTCAAGAGAGAGAAAAGAGAGAGAGGTTTGGCTATAGAGAGAGAGAGAGGAGTGCTAGTTTGTTCATGCATCCTGAGTTAATCACTTACTTTGGCAAATCAGGGAAGGTTGCCATTAAATCAAGGTATAACCTAACCTTTATCTTCTTCTTTTACTTTATTTTATAGCTTGAGTTTTGTTGGAGTTATGAACAAATACTCAAAATACCCTAGTCCTACATATCATCATGTATGGAACTAAGTATCTTGAGTGTTAGATCAAGTGCTTAGTGGAAGAATATGAGCATATATTTTCCAAGGGTGAAAACTCTTGTTTTCTTCCACTACATCTTGTGTAACTCAAGTTTTCCAACTTAGATTTGTGATTCGTCGAAGGGCGGTGCTAGATACATGAGTTATCTAGTAAACCCAAGTGATAGAACACAAATCGAGCAAGTTTTGAAACCTTTGGGGCTATTTTCCCCAAAACAGTCCACTTAGAATGTTAAAGGTTCAAAAACCCTAAAATAGCTTTTGTCTCATTTTTCTTGGGACTGTTTTGGACAGTTGAATATCTTTTAAAATTTTGGAAAAAATCACAGATGTACCTTGAGAAGTTATCTACATGTAGGAAAAAGAATGGACACGTTTTGAGTTATAGATTGTGCGTAATGACTATTTCCGTGATGGACTCCTAAATATTTACCTTCGAATATCTCACTGTCTATACACTAAAAAATTTCAAAATTTTTACAGTAGGTTCATATATGTTAGGAGAGCATACCCTGAAAATTTCAAATTTTTCTGAGCAAAAATTAATTTATGAAAAATGAAGCAAAATCCGAGTGTTTTGGGAACTTTAAAAATAGTAGATCATTTTCTAAAATTCCAGAAAAATTTGGGGATCCTTGTAGGTTCATATTCTCTCAAAATCCAGAAGATGAGAATTTTTAGAATCAGTTTACTATTTTCCCTAAAAATGATTAAGTTATGAATAAAAAGAAATAAATAGTTAAATGATGTCTTTAATAAGAAAAATATGATTTTTATGCTTGAATAATCATAATATATCATATCCCGACTATCTTAAAGCACTTTGGCAATTTATGATAAGAAATATTATTTATGACCTTTTATGGATATTAAATAAGAGGTTTACTAAAGGGTGAACAATTAGAATAAATTGTTTATTAATCAAATAAATTATTAAAATATTATTATGATATTAATAATATTAGAATATGATGTTGATAAGTAAATAAAAATATTAAAAATAAAATTTCTTTAAAATATTATTAAATGGTTAATAATATTTGATTTAAGCATTGATAGATGATTAAAGTATTATTAAATGATTAATAATAGTAGTAATGGAATAAGATATTATTAAATGATTAATAATATTAGTAAATAAATAAAATATTAGTAAATGATTAAAAGTATTATTAAATAATTAATGATACTTTTAATAATACTAAAGCATAAGTAAGATATTATTAAGGTAATAATATTAAATTAAAATATTATTAAGAGGATTAATAATATTAGTAAGGTATTAAAATATTATTGAGATGTTAATAATATTAGTAAGCGAATGAAAGTATTATTAGGGAACTAATAATACTAAGAGGTGAATTAAATATTATCAAGAGTAATAATATTAAGTTGTTATTTAATAGTAACATTATCAAGACATGATAATGCTTATAAGAACTAAATGTAATGTATAATATTTATGTGATTACATAATCTAATGTTATACTATGACTAATTGAAAGATTAACTATAGGTCTCTCAAATGAAGATAATTTAACTCCATAGTGGATATAAATTAATTGCGTAGCCGTAATCTACAGACGAGACAAGTTTCCTAACTCAAACTCGAGTTATTATTTTCAAAGCATATTAGTGAATAATTATTGATGATTATTTACATCTATAATGGTTATTAAAATTCGCAATTTGTGCAATTGAATTTCTGTTCTACTATTATTGAACTGTGAATTAAATTAAAGTTCTTCATTCATGAATTGTTTATGAGATTGATCTATGCTAATTGTATCAGCTAGATCAAGCATGTTTAAATTTGTTAAATTAAATTTATTTTAAAAAGTTGTTCTTATTAAATTGACATGATAAGAACTCTTGACTGAGAAAAGGACGAATTTGATTAAGGCATGATATCAATGCCGGATTATTAAGTGTTTATGCATAAATCACGAGGTATGAAAGGCTAATCCCCTTGAATACTAAAACTTATTAAGCGGTCCAGTTTAAATGACTGAGAACCTTGGCAAATATTCATGGTTATTTTAAAACCACTCAGTTCATGTTATTCAATTATTCGAATATTCAATTGTTAATTATTAATTCATGTTCCTTCACAACCTTATATTATTGTTGAACATTGAAAGCAAAACTTCTTTCTAGTCATGATATATCTCCCTTGTATAAAAACTTACTAAGAAAATTAGTTGCTTACCCTTGCTATATCATGACATTTATTTCAGCTAAGCCTGAAGGATCCAATACGAAGGACAAGGGCAAGGGCAAGATCCAGGAATAAGTTAGAATGAATGTTAATTATTATTATCTAATGGGATTTCTTATGTAAACCTTTTATAATATGAATGATGTGTTTAAGTTAAGGTTAAGAAGGCCTTGGGACCATGTTATGAAACTTTATTATAATGAACAATGTATGTTTATTATTTCTGTAATAGTTATAGAATGATTATGATGATGATAGATCGTGAGCACCGAATCTGAGATTAGAGAACCTGGATTTGGGGGCGTCACAGGACAAGTATTTTCACTCTCAAATAGCACAGTATCATTGTGACGCCCCCAAAATTAGGTATACATCACCCATCTTGGGTCGTCAGATACATAGTATAGAATACAAATATAACTTACTAATACAACTGTCGTGTACAATACGACAAAACATAAACTGTGAGTTTGAATATAAATATTATCTTCTAGAGAGTATTCATACTCAAAAGGAGTCCTCATTACATTTATTAACACTATTACATAGAATAGTGAGGACTACTAACTAATACTATCATTCGAATCATCACTCCGTTCCCCGACTTGCCCCAGCTACGTTATCATTTTCTGAAGAGAGCAGTGAAAGAAAGGGTGAGCTCAACTAGCCCAGTAAGAAATATTATGACTAAGATAATGCAGAATAAATTATCATTAGTCTTCAACAATGTTAAACTGATAAAATATAATAGACATCAAGTTTAACTGCAGCGGAACAAGCAATCCATTAAAAGAGTCAAGTAGAAAATAAACTCTACTATCTTTTATGATTTAAAAGGTTTTTCAACACTGTTATCGCTGGGACTCAGCTTAATAAAATAATCCACATCATCGAATCACCCCTGCAATACGGCCAAGGATATTCGTGTATTCATTAATGGTCATGATCATGCCAACAACTGTCCATCAACGCACTACGGGCCAATGAGGACTTTTACCACATCATTTGTAACATTACGGTCATGATTATACCGAATAATCCCTGGTCATAATCATACCAAGTCCATCTATGCACTACAGGACACAGATAACTTTTAACATTTTATAAATATGAGGATGATGACAATGATATAAGAATTCAATAAAATAAGTTCAAGAATTAATTTATCCAAGAATTAATAACGTCCAAATTGTCAACATGATACTGCTTTGTGGAGTAAAATTCAAGAATGCTTAGAAGAATATTTTCATGAAAAGATACTGGATGAAACTCAATTATCAAGGATATTCCACAAATTTCATAGAGTATAGAAGTCAAAACTTATCCAACTGAGTACAATAAAGAATGGAATAACAAAAGAAATCACCATGCATGTGATAGACCGCACAAACAGGTTATTCCAACAGAATAATAAATAATAGAACCAGGTCCGGCGTAAACGCACAGACAGGATATTCCGACAGAATAATAAATAATGGAACCAGGTCCGGCGTAAACGCACAGACAGGATATTCCGACAGAATAATAAATAATGGAACCAGGTCCGGTGTAAAACACACAGACAAGATGTTCCAACAGAATAATAACAAGACGGAACCAGTTCCGGTGTAAAACACACAGACAGGATGTTCCAACAGAATAATAATAAAAACGGAACCAGGTCCGGTGTAAAACACACAGACAGGATGTTCCAACAGAATAATAGAAGAATGTCACCAAGTATAGGGTAGACCGCGTATACAAGTTATTCCAACAGAATAATAAGAAATGGAATAACAACAGTTCTCTTCATGAATAAGAAAGAATAACACCCCTTACCGTTTTAAAGAAGAGCTGAAATAAGGAAGTAGTTAAGTAGCAGAATACTCTTCGTCTCTCTCTCTATAGTTTCTCTCTCTAGAGTTCAGTGAATTCGTAAGAAATAATGAAGGAATGAGCTACTATTTATAGAAAAATAGAATGCATAGTAACTAATCCATGAACGGTCCAAATTGATTACTTTAATCTGACGGTCCATATTTAAAGAAAAATCTTTTAAATAAAATATAATATATTCTATTCATAGAATAACTTTAATAAAGTATTCTGTTTTATATAAAAAGATGTTTCTATTTTATTACGTTAATAATACGAATAAAACAAAACGTCATTATCGCTAAATAATTCATATAAATAACTGACAATAATTGATCAAACTGAGTGACTTCTCACATAAGCATTAATAATCAATACCGTGTGCTACTATGCAACCACACGTATTACTGTACTTTTATTACCGAGTAGTTCAACAGTAACAATGGTAAAACTTCCGCCGTTATTTTTAATAAAATATTTTTGTCGTTTTCTCAATCCGACAATAATTCCGTTGTGGGGTCCACCAATGATTGTGTCGTTGTACGAATATTCCCTGTTAAAACGAATATTCCCCGACCAATCGAATATTATATAACAACTTGCGTACTTTGCAAAATTTATAAATATTACCCACAACTATAACATTATATCAAATTAACTCCATAATATTCAAAAATGATATTTATAGAAAATTCATCTTTATTTATAAAAGCTGGGGTCTTACAATCATTGTCTGTCAGTTGCAGGACACTGCTATCGATTAAATTCTAAATAAAGTGGCGGAGTGCCCAGCATTCTTCCGTGTTGTGACCGCGAGAATGGGAGTGATACTAACATACTCCATCAGGGTTAAACCGTCCTAAACGGGGATTGATTGGAGGTAGGAGGTAGGAGGGAAGTGATTCTTCCTTAATTGATTAGTATCTAAAGTATCTCCTCCATAGGTTGACCCAGGTATGTAAATTCCCTTCTATTGGCTAAATCCCGACGGGCTTTGGTAGTCGCTCTCTTCGTCACTTTGTCCTCCAATGTTTCATATTTTGAAGGTGACGAGGGAGTATTCATGTAAGACCCCAACTTATTAATGAATAAAATCAAATTTTCTCTAAATATTATTGTGAATAATAAGGGGTTAATTTGATATAATACTTTGGTTATGGGTGAAATGTGCAAATTTTGTAAAATAAGCAATTGGTTATAAAATATTCATTTTGTCGGGGAATATTCGTTTGGTCGTGGAATATTCTTGTTGTCGGGGAATATTCGTACGACGGCGCAACCTTGTGTGGGCCCCATAACAAAAAGCGATTGGATGAAGAAAACGACAAAAATAAGTTGTTTATAAATAACGGCGTAGTTGTTACCGTTAATACTGTTGAAATACCCCGTGGTTAAAACACAGTAATACGCGTTGTTGCACAGTAGCACACGGTATTGCACCAATTATTGATTTTTACGTAAGAAGGCATTACTCAATAATTGTTACAGTAATTACTGTTCAATATTTTATTTTATTGATTCAATAATTGTTGCGTTGATATTTTATATTATTGTTGTTTCAATAATTGTTGCTGCACAGTATTTTCCATTATCAGATCAATAGTTCATATTATTTGAACAATATTATTAGATAACATTATTGACAATGTCTAGAAAGTTCTATCTAAGGAGAGGTTTGGTCATCTAATTGCGCGCCAGTAAGGAGAAATCCTTATTGGAAAGCCCCCTCTTTCCTAGGAACGGCCTGGTTGTCATAAATGTGATTCTGTAATATTATTTGTGAATAATTAATTATTGATTCATATGATAAGGAAATATTTATTTTATGTGGATATAAATGAGGGATATATTTTTGTGGTTAAAAATGAAGGAGTTAATGTTGAGGTTTTTATCAGTATTTTTGTCAGAATTGAGGTATTAAAAATCAGGGTTTTTGGGATATTTTGCGGGGGTTATAATTTTTAATCCGACCGTTGGATCGTGGTAATTTTTGGATATGTTATACATATATAAGTTGAGTATATGTCCACAAATTTTGAACCGTTAAAAATGAACGTATGATTTATTATGAATTTTACGAGATGACTGGTTCAGAAATTGTTGAATTTTTGGAGTTTATCATTTTGATGGAAAATTCTAGAATTGGTGGGCCCCACTCTTGGTTGGTGAAAAAATGTGCTGAGATTTTTATTCAAATGTGGTGGGTGGGAATAGTAGCAGGTAAAGCCATCAGGTTGCAGGTTAAGTCTGCTTCGGCGTGCTAACATTTTCTTATAATTAGAGGGCTAAGTTAGAATTAAAAATCACACCAGAAACAAGTTTTCTCTCTTTCTCTCTCTAGATTATTGAGTGTATTTTATGAGTATTTAGATATTTTGAGAGTTTCTATTCATCAGAGCAAGTTTCTTTCAGCCTTATACTGGTATTCCGACCAAAAGTACTGATATTTTGATGTAAGGGATATTATTTTCTTCTTAATGATATTATTTTCTTCAATATCATTATGCTGAAATATTGATATGAGTTTTTATCAAATTTAAAACTTTTTGTGTCGGGGTTACTATTCACGTATACGGCACTATTCACGTATACGGTACTATTCACGAATACGACACTATTCATCGAAAAATAAAAAATTTCCCTTTTTGTCCAAGATGTCTATTATGGTTACTATCTTTGATTGTATCCATGTTTTGAACTTTATTTTTGAATTCTGCTTCACAATTGATTATTATGAAGTATTATTGATCTTGGATAAACTGCTATACGAATCCCTAATATTTGTCCTTCTGTCTCACTGGATTCGTTCTCTTTAAGATATTTTTCATCATCCTCAGTCCTAAATGATGATATTACTGAATATCTTTGGCCTGTAGTGCAAAGATATATGATTACTTGATGAATATCTTTGGCCTGTAGTGCAAAGATGAACAGGTGTTGAGATGAACATGACTGACAGGTGATACAAATGAATATCTTTGGCCTGTAGTGAAAAGATGAATATTTGGATAAAGATGATTATTAATTGATGTTACAGGGATAAAATATTGATGATGGACTTTTAAATCTTAGAAGATAGTAGAATTCTTTCTCTACTTGACTCTTCTAATGGTTTGCTGTTTTCGCTGCGGTTGTTGATCTAAAACTTGTTGTCGATTATATTCTATCAGATTTTTCCCTGTTGAAGACTAACGATAATTTGTTGTATATTATCTTAGTCATAATATTCTTTACTGGGCTACTTGAGCTCACCCTTTTCCTTGTTGTTCCATTTTTCTTCTCAGGAGGCGAGAATGTAGCGAGTACTAGTCGGGGTGTGGAATGACAGTTCAAGACAGTTGTTTTAGTAGTCCTCACTATTTTTTAAAATAGTGTATCAATAAGTATAATGAGGACTTAATTGAGTATGAATACTGTCTAGATGACAATATTTGTATTTAAAATCACAGTATATGTGTTGTCGTATTTTGCACGACAATTGTAATAATAAAGTTGTAGTTATTTTCTGTACCATGTATTTGGCGACTCAGAATGGGTTGGATGGATTGGACCTATTTTGGGGGCGTCACAGTTGGTATCATAGCTTAGGGTTATGATCTATGGCGGAGATCAGGGAATAAAACTAGGAGGGGAGATACGAGTAAATCCTTCGCTAGTGTGTCCTACCTAAGCTTATCTGTTGGTTGGTCATAATATAGGGATATTATGTGATATGTTAATTTGTTAAATTAACCCTTATTTTATGGCAGTATTTGAGAATGTCGACTGAGAATGTTAACAGTGGAGTAAATGAAACCGTGGAGACGCCTGTACTCACCAACGAGGAGAACGTGCAACAGGCTGGCAATGTTCCTCCTGTGAACAACACCAATGAGCAGATGATGAACGATGGGATGTTTAGAAGCTTTTTGTAGTTCATGCAAAATCAGACGAAGGAGACTCGTGTTCAAAATACAGGAGGAAATGATAACAATTCACGGTTTGTCACAGCCAAACAGTTCAAGGAGTTGGGACCACCAGAATTTAAGGGAAAGTCGGATCCGATCATGGTAGAAACGTGGGTCAAGCAAATTACCAAGATATTCGATGTCTTGGGATGCACGGAGGAACATAAGGTTCCATTCGCCACCTTTATGTTCCGTGGCGAGGCAGACTACTGGTGGGAGTCTGTGAAGCGTACCCATCCAGCCGCACTCAGCATGTCTTGGGAGACATTTCAGAAACTGTTCAATGATGTAAGACCCCAACTTATTAATGAATAAAATCAAATTTTCTCAAAATATTATTGTGAAAAATAAAGGGTTAATTTGATATAATACTTTAGTTATGGGTGAAATGTGCAAATTTTGCAAAATAAGCAAGTGGTTATAAAATATTCATTTTATCGGGGAATATTCGTTTGGTCGTGGAATATTCTTGCTGTCGGGGAATATTAGTACGACGGCGCAGCCTTGTGTGGGCCCCATAACGGAAAGTGATTGGATGAAGAAAACGACAAGTATAAGTTATTTATAAATAACGGCGTAGTTGTTACCGTTAATACTGTTGGAATACCCGGTGGTTAAAATACAGTAGCACGCAGTATTGCACCAATTATTGATTCTTACATAAGAAGGCACTACTCAATAATTGTTACAGTAGTTATTGTTCAATATTTTATTTTATTGATTCAATAATTGTTGCGTTGATATTTTATATTATTGTTGTTTCAATAATTGTTGCTGCACAGTATTTTCCATTATCAGATCAATAATTCATATTATTTGAATAATATTCTTAGATAACATTATTGGCAATGTCTAGAAAGTTCTGTCTAAGGAGAGGTTTGGTCATTTAATTGCGCGCCAGTAAGGAGAAATCCTTATTGGAAAGCCCCATCTTTCCTAGGAACGGTCTGGTTGTCATAAATGTGATTCTGTAATATTATTTGTGAATAATTAATTATTGATTCATATGATAAGGAAATATTTATTTTATGTGGATATAAATGAGGGATATATTTTTGTGGTTAAAAATGAAGGAGTTAATGTTGAGGTTTTTATCAGTATTTTTGTCGGAATGGAGGTATTAAAAATCACGGTTTTTGAGATATTTTACGGGGGTTATAATTTTTAATCCGACCGTTGGATCGTGGTAATTTTTGGATATGTTATACATATATAAGTTGAGTATATGTCCACAAATTTTGAACCGTTAAAAATGAACGTATGATTTATTATGAATTTTACGAGATGACTGGTTCAGAAATTGTTGAATTTTCAGAGTTTATCATTTTGATGGAAAATTCTAGAATTGGTGGGCCCCACTCTTGGTTGGTGAAGAAATGTGCTGAGATTTTTATTCAAATGTGGTGGGTGGGAATAGTAGCAGGAAAAGCCATCAGGTTGCAGGTTAAGTCTGCTTCGGCATGCTAACATTTTCCTATAAATAGAGGGCTAAGTTAGAATTGAAAATCACACCAGAAACAAGTTTTCTCTCTTTCTCTCTGTAGATTATTGAGTGTATTTTGTAAGTATTTAGATACTTTGAGAGTTTCTATTCATCAGAGCAAGTTTTTTTCAGCCTTATACCGGTATTCCGATCAGAAGTACCGATATTTTGAGGTAAGGGATATTATTTTATTCTTAATGATATTATTTTCTTCAATATCATTATGCTAAAATATTGATATGAGTTTTTATCAAATTTGGAACTTTTTGTGTCGGGGTTACTATTCACGTATACGGCACTATTCACGTATACGGTACTATTCACGAATACGGCACTATTCACCGAAAAATAAAATTTTACCTTTTTGTCCAAGATTTCTATTATGTTTACTATCTTTGATTGTATCCATGTTTTGATCTTTATTTTTGAATTCTGCTTCACAATTGATTATTATGAAGTATTATTGATCTTGGATAAACTGTTATACGAATCCCTAATATTTGTCCTTCTGTCTCACTGGATTCGTTCTCTTTAAGATATTTTTCATCATCCTCAGTCCTAAATGATGATATTACTGAATATCTTTGGCCTGTAGTGCTAAGATGTATGATTACTTGATGAATATCTTTGGCCTGTAGTGCAAAGATGAACAGGTGTTGAGATGAACATGACTGACAGGTGATGCAAATGAATATCTTTGGCCTGTAGTGCAAAGATGAATATTTGGATAAAGATGATTATTAATTGATGTTACAGGGATAAAATTTTGATGATGGACTTTTAAATCTTAGAAGATAGTAGAATTCTTTCTCTACTTGACTCTTCTAATGGTTTGCTGTTTCCGCTGCAGTTGTTGATCTAAAACTTGTTGTCGATTATATTCTATCAGATTTTTCCCTGTTGAAGACTAACGATAATTTGTTGTATATTATCTTAGTCATAATATTCTTTACTGGGCTAGTTGAGCTCACCCTTTTCCTTTTTGTTCCTTTTTTCTTCTCAGGAGGTGAGAACATAGCAGGATCTAGTCGGGATATGGAGTGATGGTTCTAGAAAGATGTTTTAGCAGTCCTCACTATTTCTATAAAATAGTGTTTGAATAATTGTAATGAGGATTTATTTGAGTGTGGATATTGTCCAGAAGACAATATTTGTATTTAAACTCACAGTATGTGTTGTCGTATTTTGCACGACAATTGTATTATTGAAGTTGTAGTTTGCTTTCTGTACCATGTATTTGGCGACTCAGAATGGGTTGGATGGTTGGACCTATTTTGGGGGCGTCACAATTCATAACCAAGGGAAGGAGACCAGCATGCTCTTGGCTAATTAATTGGCGTGTAACTTGATGCTGATAGATCACCAGTTCTGCCAATTGCTCAATTTTCTTGCATAGAGCTTTCATCTTTCGTTCTATCGCAAACTGAAACTTTGCATAATCCCATTTGTCAACATTATCTTTGATGATCTGGGATGCTTCGCAGTTGAAATTGGAACTTTATCCACTATTCCAATTAATCATGTTGACCTCTTCCTCTTTGTGTGGAGGAAGAGGGTTGTCTTACACATGAGGTTGATCTGGTTTGGTGACCACAATCTCACCGTTGTTTATTAAATCTTGGATCTTGTGTTTCAAGGCCCAACAATCTTAAGTATCATGTCTAGGTGCACCGGCATGATAAACACATTTCTGAGCAGCATTAAAACCCCTCCCATTAGGGCTGGCTGGTGGAAGAAGATGCGTGATTTTCTTCTGAGTTATCAGAAGATTGAGAATGTTCTAGAGTGAATCCCCTAGGGGTGTGAACACTCGAGGGCGTTTGACTTCTCCGCCTTTTGGTATTGGAGGGTTTGAAGACTGTGCTTGAAAGGGAGTGTAATTTCTCCTCTGGATAGGCATGTTCTGATTGCCTTTTTGACCCTGCAGTATCAGGGAAACATCCTCCTCTTTCTTTTTATGGACCCTCCGGGGGTTGTTTCCATAATTTCCGGATTGGATGTTCTCAGCAACAGCTTTGAGAGCAGTTAGGTCTTGAATCTTTTCTGACTTCAATCCCATCTCAGCCATTTCTTCATGTTTGATCATTTCAGAAAATGATTTACCGATGCCAGCTAAGACTCTTTCATAGAAAGGAGCTTCTTGTATGTCGATAAAGTTCATGACCATCTCTGACTCTGTCATAGAAGGAGTTACTTGAGCAGCAAGGCGCCTCCACCTTTGAATATATTCTCTAAAAGACTCATTGGACTGTTTCTTAACCTTGGTAATCTGGTATCGGTCAGGAGCCATTTAAGACTGGAAGTTGTATTGTGTGGGGAAGGCGTGAGCTAGCTCTTCCTAGCTATGGATCTTTGAGTTGTCTAATCTGGTATACCACGAACGGGCTTCTCCAGTTAGACTCTTTTAGAACAGCTACATTCTGAGCTTCTCGTCCTCTGCATAAGATCCAAGTTCTCCAATGAACACCTTCAAATGTGTATAAGGATCTCCTAACCCATCATAATTTTCAAAGTCAGGAGTTTTAAACTTTTCTTGATAATGAATACCAGGGAATATACAAAGGTCAGCATATGAAACACTCCCGTGTGCTCCAATTCCTTTGATAGGGCGAAGGTTGAAGAACTTTCTTTCTGATGTCACCGGTGTCTGGATCTCTTGTGAGATGGGCGGCATCATGACTTTTGTTGGTTGTATCCAACTGTGGTTCAAGTACTGTAATGGCTTTGTCAGAACCTTGAGTTCCCCCTTGTGTGGAGGATTCAACATGTATGGGTATCTTTGGACCCTGAGTAGATTGATGTAGTTTTTTAAGCAGAACAACCAAATATGTAATTTGTTTACTTAATTCGTCAAATTCTTCGTGAGAAACTGGATTAGACTGGTCAGATGAAGACATGATTAGCTGTAGGCCTGCAGCCTTTTTAGACTTTAACCAGGTAATAGGTCTGAATGCTTCTCTGCGACAAAACTGGCATAGTTTAGTTTTAGGGATGGTGTAAATGTTAACATGCTATGTGATGTGTCTGTTTTAAGCATTTTGTCCTGCAACACGATTGTTAGCTGTTTGTAATACAGGATAGCATGTTAATTTAAATATGTATATGCACATATTTTTTCATATTTCTCATTACATGGAGTTGAATATGGAATGTAAATAACAAGTAATTTGAAATGAGAAAGCATGAAGAGACTTTTCTCCACGTTTGGTTTATCAAAGGCTGACCTATCTTAGGTTTCTCTTGCGGCTTTTCGGCATGAAGGTTCCTAAATCATCGCAATTTACTCAACGGGAAATTAATCCGGTCTTTCAACTAGAGCGAATTTGGGTGGTGCCTTTCCTGAGCATCGTTGGAATTAGTCTTCCAACGAGTCCAGTAATCAAACACCGATAGGATAGCCTCCTGGTGGAGGGACCACACAACATGCATTCACATATAACGAGTCTCACCGTTTCTGAAAATGATGACATGTGCGAAGCACTAATATCACAAGCAGATATAGTGTAAAGCATTAATTGCAGTAAAGATATGCATTCGTACACATTCATCATAAATGTAAATGCAACATCCACACACAAGCATATAACAGTTTTGAAAAGCTTGTAATAGCGGCTTAAGTCCTCTTAATGGGGTCATCCCCAGCAGAATCGCCACCTGTCGATGTCGGGATTTTTATTTGTCCCTTTTCGTTACCTGTTCTTTTGTGTTCTCATTTTATGTGAGATTTGTTTTTAAAAACAAGTGAAAAAGGTCCGACATGTATAATGTCGATAATGCACTGTTAAGAGTCGCCAGTTGGTTTTTTAACTGGTTATACCAACACAACCGAGAAAAGGTTTGCACATTGACCCAGTGATGTGACACTGCTAAACGGGTCTGTGAAACTGAGATTCATTTAGGGTCCAGGGACTTGATTATACGGAGGGAAGGTGTTAGGCACCCCCCGACATCCGTATTACCACGGTGACCGCCACTTTTCAAGAAACTATTATATGAATGTGTGTGTGTGTATGGGTCAATGTGCTGTTATTTAGAAGTAGTGTTATGCCTCTTTCGCACCTATATACATAGGGTTTGAATTTATGTAAAAATTCAGTTTTAACAAGATATAGCAGTGATGTTTTGTAAAAAGAGGTTTTTCAAACCCTGTGCTTAATAGTAATTGAGGCCTTTGATACTTTCATTTTATTAAATGTTCGGCTTGATTGCTTTTATTTTCGAGATGCGAAGCATCTTCGAGAAAATAATGTACAAAATAGTGCCGAACTCCTCTTGGGTATGAAAACCATCTGAGGCTATCTAAACACCATAAATAATTTTACAAGCTGGTTACAGCTGAAAAGGTCCATCACGGGAACCGAATCTAGATTCAGTGGACTGAATCTATGATCACATAATTCCTAGGCTCACATGAAACGAAGTAAGCAGGTATATATATATAAAAGCTGAATATATATATATATATATATATATATATATATATACACACACATACAGACATGATCGACCACCACGAAGCACATCCATGGGGGATCGTAAATGTAAATAAAGTTGTAAAAGCAATCAACCGCCACGGAGGAAACTCCAGGCGGGACGAAATGTACAAAAAGCTGTAAAAATGGTCAACCGCCACGAAGTAAACTCCAGGCGAGACGAAATGTAAATATATATATATATATATATATATATATATATATATATATATATATATATATATATTAAAGCAATAAACGTACTGGATGTAAAATCCAGGCTCATCGAATAGAGTTCGACACACAATTCACATATATAAGTACATATATAGAAACTGAAATGAAACCACGGACCGAAGTTCGAGCCTACACACGCAACATGACTTTCAATGTGAAGAATAGTGTGTGCAAAGATGAAGAAAAAGGCTTTAAAGTGTATAAGAAGGCTTACAGAGGGCTGCCAAATAAGACTTCAATAACTTGAAATGGATGAACACTCAGCTCCCGCCGGTAAAAAGTAGCTATATATGAGCTTACAAGTGTTTAAAATGAGAAAGAACTCAGTTTAGGATGTGTAAATAGCAAAATGGACAGGGCTTCTTCGCCTTTTTCTCTTTCAAAATGGCCACCCCAAGCCCTCTATTTATAGAGGGGGGAGCCGCAAGTGTACCTACAGTTGGGCCGCAGGTGTACCTGAGGCTGCCAGGGGTGCCTCGGGCTTCGCGGGTCCCGTCGTCTCGAAGTACGTGCATGTGTGCAACGTGATGTCCGCTCGAACTTTCAGAATTACAATTTGGGCATCCGACTGAGGTATGTAAGACCTATTTTGGACCGCCGTTGTCGAGAGTTACGCAATGACATGGGATTAGAGGTTGTACGAAGTCATGAAGATCGGACGATGCCCTCCGATCTTCAGCTTCAAATTCTATCCGTTATCCTGCGTAATAGTCACTCGGGATTAGTTTTCCTTGGCTCTTGTGGGACATTGCTGTGTAGAAATGTATGTCTAAAATGTTGAGACGACTTGATGTGGCGTCAAGGTGGCAAGATGACGACTTTGCCCCTCACCGAGGTTATCTCTAGTTTGGGCTGATAAAGCAGACGTTACTTAGGGTTATCTCTGAGATTGGACTGCTGCAAGTGTTGAAGGTCCTCAGTGTCATCTCTGAGGTGTGCCTGTCTTCCTGGTGTAATTGCCAGATCTTGTACTGAGTGCCTCGGTATAAGCGCCGAGGTTGAAGCTGATTGCATGTATTTGAAATAAGCATTTTCGGGGTTATCTCTGGAACTGCAACTGCCTTCCTTGGAGTTATCTCCAAGGTTGGAATCTGCTATTCCCAGTATTGGGACTGAGACTAAACATCTCGAGATTATCTTCGGGATGAATCGGTCTTCTCTAGTGGAATTTCTGGTATTAGAACTGCAAGCCTCGGGGTTATCACCGAGGTTGGAACTGTTACTCCCGGTATGTGTTCTGGGGTTGAAACTGAGCTTCCGGTAGTATCCGGAAAAGATGTGAGCTGTCTTCTAGGGTTATCTCTAAAAGACGAATCTTCCCTCCTGTAATGTCAGTAACAGATGTGCACAAAATTTCGAGTGTCTATAATAGCACAGATGTCTTACATCCATGATAGTGCTCATGAGGATTTCAAGCTGAAAGTTGCTTGTTATTCCATTAATCCGGGACAAACTCGACATACTATAAGTCGGGATATTGTGTCGATTCTGGAAAATGAAAAACACGATAATACTGTTATGCAGTATTAGAAGTCTAGAGTGGTAAATATTTTGTGTAGTGATGTAAAGCCCTATTTTGTATAATTAAAGGGTAGTCTTTTTGTAAATCCCAATTTTTGTGAAGTTTAATTGCGGGATAGGAATGTAATATCTTTTGGCTATGGAAGCAAATTGTAAATAGTTTCAAACTATGACCAAGCATATGAATATAATGAAGTTTTTATTAAATGTGTTTTGTTGTGTATGAGTTGTTGTTTGACGAATAATAACTAAGTGAGCAAATAAGTAATAATGAAATTTTATTTATTTAATCAGAAAATGCCGCCAAGAAAGAGACAGCGTAATCAGGAGGCTGAGTCCCATAACGATAATCAAGGGGGTCAAAACAACCCTATGCAAGAATTAGTTAATTTATTAACAGTTGCATTTAACCAAACCGGGGGTAAAGCACCCGCAATACCTAGGGTAGCCAGAACGACTACCTTTAAAGAATTTAAAAGTGTAGGTCCGCCAGAGTTCAGGAGAACCACAGACCCAATAGAGGCTCAGACATGGGTAAATGAAATAGAGAAGACGTTTGTTATTACAAACGTGAATAACAAATGTGAGTGAGGCGCAAAAGACTTCTTTTGCGACTTACATGATGAAAGGGGAAGCCAACTTTTGGTTGGAGGCTCACCAGGGTGGGGCTAGAACTGATGTTGTTACGTGAGAACAGTTTAAGAAGGTTTTCTTCAAGAACTACTTTCCTACTAGCATGCATGGGAGAATGGAGATTAAGTTCCTAGAACTTAAACAAGGGGACATGATGGTTACCCAGTATGCGGCCAAATTCAATGAATTGGCAAGATTTGCTTCACACGAAGTGGACACCGAGGAGAGGAAGGCTCGTAGGTTTGAGCAGGGATTGAAACCCTGGCTCTATAGTAAGATTTTTGTGTTCCAGAATGCTTTTTACGGGACCATTATAGAGAACAAATCATTTCGGAGGGTGGTAATGAGGCTTTGAGCCAAAACCACAAAGAGAGGAAGAATAAGAGTAAAGTAGAGGGATGAACCAAGGTGGAGGGAGCCAGTGGTAGTGGCAATATGCACAAGAGGAAGAGTTTTAATTCTGGGAATACTGGAGTGAAATAAGGGGATCCTAAACGTAGGAGCGAGGCATGCAAGACATGCGAAAAGACTCATCTAGGAGTCTGTTTGAAGAGGAAATCGGTTTGTTATAACTATGGGCAGGAGGGGCATATATCACCCAATTGTCATAATCCTAAGAAGAACCAGGGTTGTTTTGTTTGTGGGTCAATGGACCACATTGCAAGAAATTGCCCAAATAAGGAAAAGGAGGGTAGCAAGGGTGCTAGTAGTGGTAAGTTAGCCATTACTGGACCAACACCGTAGGGTAGACCTATGGCCCGTACTTTTAATATGACTGTACAAGATGCGGTTGCATCAGCGGATGTAGTAGTAGGTATCATTACAGTCAATGAAATAAATGCTTATGTGTTGTTTGATTCGGGTGCTACTTATTCTTTTATAGCATGTGGATTTGCTAAGCGATTAGGTTTATTCCCGAAAAGATTAGAAATACCTTTAGACGTTAAGGTAGTGAACGAAGACATAATTCCCATTGAACACACTCATAGGAATTGTTTCGTAGATATTAGAGGTAACAGATTATCAGTAGATCTTTTACCGATAAGATTGAGAGAATTTGATGTAATTCTCAGTATGAATTGGTTAATTAACCATAGAGCGATAATAGATTGTTATAGAAAGAGTGTGAACCTTTGGCTTTCTAAGAAACCCGAGATATTATTTTACGGTAATAAATCATCGGGACGCTCTTGTTGTCTAACCATGACACAAGCTAGGAAAATGTTGAAGAAGGGGTGTATAGGTTATCTGTGCCATATTGTGGATACCCAAAGAGTGGGAGCATCATTAGAGCAGGTACATGTAATGACCCCAAAATTCATATAATTAATTCACGACTTCGGTCGTTAACAATACATTCAACCTCTAATTTTATATCATTAAACGATAATACAACCATTGAAATTTACGTAATAATTAAAATTTTTTATTACAATCTATTCTCATTCCCAAAACTTTCAACCTTTACATCTAAATATCTCAAAATTATTTTAATACTACAAGAGTTTACATCGCAAAATAATATTACAATTCAACATTAATACATTATTTGGAACCTTAAACATGGTTCAAATAATAATAATTCAGCCAAAGTATATAAATCTTCAAGTATCACATCTGATTCATATCTTTCAAGCATCACATAACTTTACCTTAAATCTTTAACATGCAAAAGTGGTTATTTACAAGGTTGAGCTCGATAGCCCAGCAAAATCTAACATTTTCATACATCACATAGCACATAATAACATTCTCGATATACATCTCATAAACATTGGACTAATATAACATACATGCTGTAGTTCAAATAACAAGTATAAAGATTGAGTTCCTTACTCAATCAACATTCATTACTCAATCAACGTAATCATAAATTGACTTTAACATTTTATACTTTCAACATTAATATAACATACCATGCTATTTGCAATAAAGATTTCGAACAGTTCATCATCAAATTCACATAGCAAATAGGAACTTAAGGACTTGTCTTGATCGTTGTTTACCAATAACAGTTTAACAACTTACAGTTATATGCACTTCACGTGCCCTACACAATTATATAATCATACACATCAACTATTAATCACATAGCAACGTATAGTAGTTGTAATGTAAACTTTACTCTACATCCCATAACCTTTCTTATTAATAAATACACAATGTTCAATTTAATTGTGTTAACTTTCGATTTATATCTTACTATATTTCATACTCGAAGTTCATTCAAGTGTTCAAGTCTTGCTAGGAATCATTATTGGTTTTATATTAAACCAATTTCATATCTTATAATATTTATTTCATTTGACTTAAAACACTTTTTACATTCATTAACATTTGTTACGGCGTTTCGACGTTTACTCGTCACACGCCCGATTTGTCTCTTTTGTGTATGCTTAGTATGTTTATACAACTTATCTAATACATCATTTATTAATATTATGCATCATTATGTTTACTAGCATTCATGTTTTATAACTTAGAATAACATCTTTTATCGTCAGAAGCACTACACTTGCATACGTGCATGCCCGACGCCCTCTGATTGTCCCCGAAAACACAACAGTCCTAAAGATGACCATTTTGACCCCTGTTTTTGACCTCAATTTGATAAACTTAAAGAATAAAGATTATAAGTGTATTCGTCCTCGTTCCGAATCATCTTGAATCTCATCAATTAGAGTTCGTATGAAAATGTTATGCTCATTTAGTAAAACATGTCCGGTAAGTTTTTTTTTTCCAAAATTTGAAAGAAAGACTACCCCCCCCCCCCAGTCGGGGCTGGGGTTTTTGTACTACAATAGCCAGCTGGGACGGGGGCAGCTTCTGAAATTTTGTGAATGAACATCACGAACACTACAGAAAGCCAAATTAGGTCTACAAACTCCTTTCTAACAACCATACCAACCTACCCAAGGTGTGATATGTTTACAGAAATATAAACTAATGTTTCTAACATGTTTCTAATCACATAAACAATATAAACATCAAAATTGCAACATTTAATTTCACTATTTCTATTATTTCTTCTTCTTTTGGCATTCATAGCAAAATTCCTCACTGTGAATTCGTTTCTTAACCAAATTGATTCATTCAACTTGTGTTCTTTTCGTTTTTAAACGTTTTAACAATAGCCATCATCAATTTAAGGTTTCCATCATGATCTCATAGTTAATATTAGTCTCAAAATTGACCAAAACTTATATGTATTTCAACAAAACTCTAATTTCTCATCTTTAACATTTTCTCATGATTTTGATAACCCCAAAACCAATTATAGATTACTCATAACAGATTTTATATATATATATATATATATATATATATATATATATATATATATATATATATATATATATATATATATATAAAATAACATATATAACCATCATAATCAAATTTCCCAACTTAACTTCGTAGAAGACTTACAAAAATCAAGAAAACTCAAATAAGGGTTTTTACCTTTTAATTTCTTCTTGGACTAATTAGAAGATAGAAATTGCTTGATTAATCCTTTTTCTTCTCCATTGGATTCTCAAAGTTTCTCTCCAACTTCATAGAGAACTCTCACCTCTCTCAATTTCTTATCTGTAAACTCTCCCTTCTTCTCTTCTTCTTAGGTTTAAGCCAATTCTTTTCACGTAACACTAAAATAGACTCTAACGTAAAAAAACAAAATTGATGTATAATAATAAGGCTACTAAATGCATATCAGTTATTTTTATTTTAAATTTAAAAGCCATAAGGCCTTGTTTGACAAAACCAATTAAAATAATGACTTAATCATTCCTTAAGCCATGTTTGGTAAAACTGAATTAAACTCCTTGTTTTTATAAATTATTTATAGTATAGTTCATGGTCACACTTTATTTAATCAAATTCTAATATTCAATTTAATTAAATCAATTTACCACATAAACCACTACAACAAAATTATAATTTTCCTTATAATTATAATTTTATTTAACACATCACTTTAATTACAAAATCAAATTAGAATAACATTATAATAATTCATTTAATTATTATAAACTCTCTAATAACTCATTACTTTAAATTAAAATATTATCTCATAATAATTAATTTCTTTAACTCATAGATTATTTATTTAACAAATAAATAATCAACTCAGATCACATTAAACAAATATTTACACATCAATTAAAATATTTATATAATTCAAAATATGTTTGGAATTATAATTTAAAATTTTGGATTGTTTTCATAATATAATTTTTAACTTAATTAAATTAACTAATATTATTTAGTTAATTACCTTCCCGTAACAATCTCATTTAATTTCTTTAATAGTTAAATTAACTATTAAACCTTATTTTTCAAACATATACATCTCTTTTATAGTCACACTTAATCTCTTCACACCAAATAACATATTTCAAGATAAATTGCAAATATATATACTTACCCACACTCAAAACATATAATTCAAAATATATACATTTCATAATAAGAATTTTAATAATTAAATTCTTATTTTAATAACTTATAAAAATTCGGGTTGTCACATCATTCCCTCCTTATAAGGATTCCGTCCTCGGAATCACCGAAACCTTACCTTACTAAGGTTTTCATCAAATCTCTTTAAAAAAATTATCGTTGAATAACTTCAACACATTACCTTAATATAGGTTTTATATTTCATACTACATTCATTTCTTTAGCAAATTCTAGGTTTTATTTCATAACTTTCACTTGAACTCAATTATAGTTTGAGTATTATATATTCTTTAACCCATTCATTTCCTTTTCTAAGGATCGTTATCATATTCTCAACTCATAAACACTCGGGATATTACAATACCTATAGTTCAAGAGTTCGCGGATGTATTTTCGAATGAGTTACCATGTATTTCGCCGAATAGGGAAGTTGAATTTGTGATTGACTTGTTATCGGGTACGACACCAGTTTCTAAGGCACCTTATAGAATGGCACTGATAGAAATGAAGGCGTTAATGGTTCAATTACAAGAACTATTAAATAGGAAGTACATTCAACCCAGTGTGTCTCCGTGGGGAGCACCAATGTTGTTTGTAAAGAAGAAGGATAGGTCGTTACGACTTTGTATTGACTATCGAGAGTTGAACAAGTTAACGATTAAGAATAAATACCTATTGCCCAGGATCGATGATCTATTTGATCTGTTGAAAGGGGAAAAATATTTTTCTAAGATAGATTTGTGTACGGGGTATCATCAGTTGAAAGTAAGGAAGGAGGATGTACCTAAGACGGCGTTCAGCACTCATTAATGTTATTACGAGTTTCTGGTTATGTCGTTTGGGTTAACTAATGCACCAGCCATATTTATGGATATGATGAACAGAGTGTTCAAACAATATTTGGACAAGTTCATCGTAGTGTTCATTGTTGATATTCTAGTCTATTCTAAGATGCCAGAAGATCATGATGAACATTTAAGGATAGTGTTGGAGACACTACAGAAGGCGAAGTTGTATGCAAAATTCACTAAGTGTGAATTTTGGCTTGAAAGAGTGCAGTTTCTAGGACATGTTATTGATAAAGATGACATTTTTGTGGATCCAGCGAAGGTAGAAGCAGTTAATAATTGGGAACAACCGAAAACACCAACCGAGGTTTGGAGTTTTCTGGGGTTAGCAGGATACTATAGAAGGTTTATTCAAGACTTTTCTAAAATAGCTACTCCATTGACCAATTTGACTAGGAAGTCAGTAAAGTATGTATGGACTGAGAAGTGTGAGAATAGTTTTCAGGAACTAAAAAGAAGGTTAAGTGAGGCACTTGTATTATCTTTACCAGATGATACGGGAAATTTTGTAGTTTATAGCGATGCTTCGCATAGAGGACTGGCTTGCATGCTCATGCAGCATGGCAAGGTCATTGAGTATGCATCACGACAGTTATAGGATTTTGAGAAGGTCTATCCTACTCATGACCTAGAATTGGCAGCAGTAGTTTTTGCCTTAAAAATATGGAGACATTATTTATATGGGGAGAAGTGTGAGATATACACGGACCATAAAAGTCTGAAATATATCTTTACACAGAAGGAGTTGAATATGAGACAGAGAAGGTGGTTAGAATTGATAAAAGATTATGACTGTGATATCTTATATCATTCGGGAAAGGCAAACGTAGTAGTCGACGCACTACATAGGAAGGGTAGAGAAAAGTTATCAATGTTAACGACTCAGAATGAGTTAATAACGGAGATGGCAAGAATGGAGTTAGAAGTTAAATTACCGAGTGAAGCAGTAGAAATGTGATTCACAATGGAGACTCGACTAACGATAGTGGAACGAGTTAAGGAAGTACAACTAGGTAATGAGGAGTGCGAGCGAATTAAAAAGATAATGGAGGATGAAGTAAAGACTAAGTATAACCTTGATAAAGAAGGATTACTTCATTTTGAAGGAAGAATTTGGGTTCCAAATAATTCTTAGTTAAAAGAAGAGATAATTAGTGAGGCCCATAGTTCGAGGTACTCGATACATCCCGGTAGTACTAAGATGTATCAGGATCTTTGTCAGAACTTTTGGTGGCCAAACATGAAGAGGGAGATAGCAGAATATGTTAGAAAGTGCTTAACTTGTCAGAAAGTTAAGGCCAAACACCAATGACCGAGTGGATTGTTGCAATCATTAGAGATTCCAGAGTGGAAGTGGGAGCAAATCAGGATGGACTTTGTGGTGGGACTTCCAACGACGAGGAAGGGTTACGATGCTATTTGGGTAATAGTAGATCGGTTGACAAAATCAGCTCACTTTTTACCAATAGGAGTTAAGTATAACCTAGAGCAATTGGCTAAGCTTTATGTCAAAGAAACTATTTCAAGATATGGAGTACCGATTTTGATTGTGTCAGATCGTGGTCCACGATTCACATCAAATTTTTGAAGGAGTTTGCGAGAGCAACTAGGAACGCAGTTGAGGTTGAGTACGGCATATCATCCTCAGTTGGATGGACAAAGTGAACGGTCAATTCAAACGCTAGAAGATATGTTAAGATATTGCGTTATGGATTTCAAGGGGAGTTGGGATAAACATCTGCCTTTGGGGGAATTCACTTACAATAATAGTTATCACGCTAGTATAGGCATGCCGCCTTATGAAGCGTTGTATGGGAGGAAGTACAGAACTCCACTGTGCTGGGATGAAGTTGGTGAACATCGGATGTTGGGACCTGAGATGGTACAACAAATGGTAGACATGGTTAAGCTAATAAGAACTTCATTAGTAGCGGCTCAAGATAGACAAAAGAAGTATGCAGATCCTCATCGTGAGAAGAGGTAGTTTGAAGTAGGTTCGTACGTCTTTCTAAAAGTATCACCTTGGAAAGGGGAGATACCTTTTGGAAAGAAAGGGAAGTTAAGTCCAAGGTTTGTAGGACCTTTTGAAATTTTAAGAAGAGTAGGAGAGGTAGCTTATGAAGTAGCCTTACCTCTAGAGATGGAAAGCATACACAATGTTTTTCATATGTCAGTATTGCGTCCTTATAAATCGGACTATAAGCACGTAATAGAGTATGAATCTATTCAAGTAGAAAAAGACTTAACGTATAAAGAACTTCCAATTCAGATTGTTGATAGGAAGGAACATGTCTTGAGAAATAAGATAATACCTTCGGCAAAGGTAATTTGGATGAACCAGAATGCCGAAGAAGTAACGTGGGAACTCGAGAGTAAAATGAAGGAAAATTTTTCTCATTTGTTTAAGTAATTGTAGCGAAATTGTGGGGACAAAATCCTTATAAGGGGGGAGAATGTAACGCCCGAGAAAATCGGATCTTTATGTGAATTAAATTTTATTTGATTATTTGAATTAAATGAATTTAATTGATTATTTATATGAGTAAGATGTTTGAAGGTCGTTCTATGACCTAGAATGTACGGATGTGGTTAGTATTCTAGCTATGTGCTAGGATTAATTGTTTTGAATTTCCAAGAAGAAAATAAAGGTTTTCCGAGAAATTTCTGTAAAAATACTATTCATCCGTTTATGCTCGGAGATTAAGTTTGAATTTCTGAGAAGCGCGTAATGATAGAATTATAAGACGTAATGGAATATCCAATAATATTTCAGTTATGACAAACGAAGTTTTTGCCCGCGGACTTAAAACCTAAGGGTTAGGAAAAGTGAGTTCCGAGAATTAAGTGGCTACGTATAATGATTAGGCTTATTATACGTGAAGAATACGAGTATGATATTATTTATTATACGAGTATAGTACGAAGATTATTACGATATATAATACGAATATCGTACGAACTATATACGAGGAGAATGCGAGAATTGAACGCGTAGAATACGATTAGTTCTTATTGGACTTTGAGGTTATGGACTTTGTAGAATCCAACTGGACTTGGATTATGTCAAGCCCAATGTGTATGAAAATCAAGCCCAAGATAGGCCCAATGTGAATTAATGCTAAGGCCCAAACTAAGAAATCAAACCATGGATCGAACTGATGGATCATCGGATGGGTAAAACCCATGGGGCAACCCATGGTGGGACCCACAAGGCCTTGTGGGTCGGCCACTTGGTGGCCAAGTAAAGTGCATTTACTTGGTGGCTAAGTAAAGGAATAGTAAGGAGATGAATAGTAAGGAGGTGGGATGATGACCATTTTACCCTTAATTGGTTTTTCTATAAAACGAAGCTTACGTTGTTCATTTAATTGTTTTCACCAACACTTGACAATTATATTAAGAGAGAGAGAAGTTCTATAACTAGTAATCAAGAGCAAACAAAGCAAAACATCAAGCTTTATCTAGAACGCGAAGAACGTTAAGGAAATATTCCATAAACGTTAGTCTTCGATCTTTTTTGATTTCTTTTTCGTAGAGAAGTATGAATTGGTGGAGCATGTCTCTTCTGGAGTAATAAGGATGGCTAATAGTGGATTAAAACATTATAAGTCATGTATGATTAGAATTCATAAACGTTTAAGTAAGTTTTAAGTCAAAAAAAACCGTTAAGCGTTTATTTGGTTGTTGATATATAAATTAAAAACCATCATAGGATATGTGCATCTTGTCTGGTTAGGATGTAGATGATGAATCAATGGATTTTCTCCATTTTATTTGACATATAAAACTCGAGTAACAAAGTTATGGCGAAATTTACGGGATTAGGCGTTAAATGTTGAAAATGTAGAAATCTCGGATTATTAGTCGAAAGTTGTCGTGTAACTTGGAAACTTTGGTTTTCGAGGGCATAACATAGGATAATGTATTCAAGAGTCGTGGACTCAAGAATTGTCGAATTTCGACTTAGAACGAAGAAACGAGCTATGAACGCTCCCGAACGTAAAACTAACGCGTAATAGGACGTTGAATAGTGAATTCATCGTTAACGAATTTAAAAACTACTTTTATCCAAATGTAATCGAAGTACATGAGTTATGTGAGATAGCCAATTCCAACTTATAACGACCAAGTTAGGAGTCCGGGAAGAATCAAATTGAGAAAAAGACTTAGAAATTCAGGGCTTAGGGTCGACATCGCAGCGCCACCCCAAGCTATAATACTTGCGCTGCAGCGTCGGGTAGGGATGTTAGCTACTGTAGAGTCACGCCACAACGCCACTCTTGCATAGAAGTCTCACGCCGCAACACCGAGACCGAGGATTAACTACTGTTAGTTGGCGCCGCAACGCCAATAGTAAGCCTAAGGATGGCGCCGCAGCGTCGAGACAGGGAAATGCTTGACTTAGTTAGATTTTGAACCCAATTGTTGCATGACAATTATGGGGCAAGTATATATACTTCATATGCATGATAAGACCATTACTATGACACATATATAGTGATGACTTGAGGAAATGAACGTTGTTTATTAGTAATAAAACGAAGAATGTAAAGTGTAAGGAAGTAAACCGTAATCAATTAGGATGATACTTAACTAATGGTTATGAAATGTTGGTTTAGTGACGTAAGAACATTAATAAGACGTAAAGAAGGATAAGTAACTATAAGCGAGTTTTAGTAATGAAATTAATTCGGTTAAGCTATAGAAGAGAGAGAAGTTGGTAAAAACAATGTGATTAGATTGTTTGGTAGCTAATTGCAGTGTGCTATGTGAATATATCATTGTAGACATTGTAATTTGAATATTTGGAGGCAAGTTTTCTTAACGCTTGTCTAACCTTCGAGTTAGCCAAGTTTTTTGTGATTCATGTTATGAGATGCATGAATTGTTTTACGAAAGGGTCGATACCAGATTTAACTCGACTAGACTAATCTTAAAGAGTTGATTGATTTGTTTACAAGTCTTTAAATATAGAGTTGTTAACGTTATCCTAAGCCAATTGTTTGGTACGGATTCAAAGGTAAGCATGAGTATGAATAAACAAATGTATTTTACATCGATTATTCGATGGGCACGCGAGGTTTCCAAATGTTAAACGTAAATACGTTTAACGGATGAATGTTGATCAACATAGAGTACTATAGGCTGATGTAAGACCCCAACTTTTATAAATAAAGATGAATTTTCTATAAATATCATTTTTGAATATTATGGAGTGAAATTGATATAATGTTATAATTGTGGGTAATATTTATAAATTTTACAAAGTACGCAAGTTGCTATATAATATTCGATTGGTCGGGGAATATTCGTTTTAACAGGGAATATTCGTACGACGACACAATCATTGGTGGACCTCACAACGGAATTATTGTCGGATTGAGAAAACGACAAAAATACTTTATGAAAATAACGATAGAAGTTTTACCATTAATACTGTTGAACTACTCGGTAGTAAAAGTACAGTAATACGCATGGTTGCATAGTAGCACACGGTATTGATTATTGATGCTTACGTGATAAGTCACTCAGTTTTATTTTATTGGTATTATTAATGTAATAAAACAGAAAAACTTTTTATATAAAACAGAATACTTTTATAAAGTTATTCGTTTTATTAGGCTAATAGTAAAAAAAATTTATATAAAACAGAATACTTTTATAAAGTTATCTGTTTTATTAGACAATAATTAGAATATATTATATTTTATTATGCATAGTGTTTGCATAGTGCCTGCATAGTGTTTGCATAGTAAAATCTTTTATAAAGTTATTCGTTTTATTATATTATAAATAGAATATATTATATTTTATTTAAAAGATTTTACTTTAAATATGGACCGTCAGATTAAAGTAAATCAATCTGGATCGTTCATGAATTAGTTACTATGCAGTCCATTCTTCTATAAATAGAAGCTCATTCCTTCATTATTTCTTACGAATTCACTTAAACTCTAGAGAGAGAAGTTATAGAGAGAAAGAAGAAAAGTATTCTACTACTACACTAGTCATATATCCAGTATTCTTCTTCTTAAGATAAGGGATATTATTTCTTTTGTATTCATGAAGAGAACTTTTGTTATTCCATTATTTATTATTGTGATAACCCGAGATTTCGAATAATCAAAAATTTGCGAATAATTTTTTTTTAATTAATATTACTATTAATTATCATTTATGTGACAAGTATCGGTGATACGTGTATCAAAAAAGTCAATTTGTGTATTGACTAATAAAATTAGAGTAGAGTTATGCTTAACAACTTTAGAAACCCTAACCCTAATTTCTAGAAAGGGATTCGATAGAAAATATAATTAAAATAATTATATTAATGAGTACGTGTTTGTACTAAATAGAATTTTGATCAATAATAGATCGTATAAGGTTTGTAATTAATAAACCCTAATAAGGGATTAGAAACCTTAACGTACAGTTAAAAACCCTAATTATATTTTAGTTATCTTAATATCTATTTTACAAACCCTAATTGTAATTTGGAAAATTTATTTTTCTAATTAAAAGCCTAATTCGTGGGTTATAAACCCTAATTACCATTTTGACCCTAATTGCTAAATTGAGCAATTTTAATTAGGAATATTAATCCTAATTAGCAAGATTGGATTTTATGATTAGAAAATATTAATATAATTATCGAATCCTAATTGTAATTTGGAATTATTAATTTTCTATTTTGGAAACCGAAATTTGAAAATTTTATAAATTAATTACAAACCTAAAGGGTTTAAACCCTAAAGGGTCCAAAACCCTAAACCCTAATCCTAACCCTAAACCCTAAGGGTTTGTGCATTTATTAAGATTGCCATTAAATTCAATTTGCTAAAGACCAAAATGGCCTTTTTGGATAATTTAGTAAGCTAACTTGTAGAAATTGCCAATACTTTAGTGGGTGACCAACTCTCTTGACTTTGGGACATGAAAATCTCATCAAAACCACACATTTGTGCCAGCAACACATCAGATCTAGCATTATATAATTATATATATAGATTAAAGAGAGAGAAATGCATGTATTTGGCTCATTTTTCTTTCTAGCTCACCACCAACTCTTCCTCTCACCAAACCTCTGAAAATCCATAGTATTTCAGTCACATTATAGTCCTCTAAAACATCTAGATCAGATTTAGAAGGACAAGATCAAAGATCTAGCAAGAAGGTATAAACCCTAAATTTATTTTTGATCCATGTTGCAAAGAAAAATTCTGTGTTTATGTGTTTAAATCAGTGTTAGAAGTTGTTTTTAACTGATCTATGATGATCCATGATGGATCCATAGCATCAAATGACTTTAAAATATTGTTTTTCAAAATCTGCCAAGAACAGAAAATGTGGTTTGACAAGCTAATGTCAGGGGCCACAGATTCTTGCTCGTTTGTTGTTTTTGTTGTTTTAAAGTTGTTACATGTAGCCTGGTATGTGGTCTTTATTCTGCAAAAGAAATCACAATCATTACATGCTTAGATTTGTAGTTATTCATGGTCAAAACCCGTTGACCGGGCATGACCATGAACTTTCTAGGTAACCCAGAAAGTGTAAGATCAGCGTCTAACAGCCTTTTGAATGGCTCATATCTGACATTTTGGATTTTTTTATGGTGGTTTTTTTTACGAACGTGTACCCTGACATATGTACTTTACATGTATGTCTTTAAATAGTTTATATAAGCATCAGATTGATTAGGGTATGAGGTCTAACTAGATGACCCGGACTGATTTTACGTTTCTGGGAAACCCAGAATCGGTATGAACTCAGTTTTTGTCAGAGTTTAACCGGGATTAATCTAGCAGTTGTGTTGTTGGTTAAATGATATGTTGATTTCTATGTGTTCCTTGTCATGTGAACTAGAGGTTTAGACCTTAAGAACATCAATGTTATGGCCAGATCATGAAGATAATCAAGCCCCAAAGTAGTACTTGTGGCTGCCTGGGTTTCTGGGATTACCCAGAAAGCCCAGGAGCTGTCTGACAGCCTGATTAAGAGGCTAGATTTCTCGGGTGTGAGTTGTTTTGAGCAAGATGATGGTTGTTAATGGTAGTACTACATGAGTACTACACGATTGAAGCCTTAGTTAGCATCGAACATGATTATACTGAGAATTACAGGTAGTCAAACGTGACACCTTGAGCCAAGAACGCCTAAGGATACATACAAGTGTCGCTAAAGGCTTTAGCGACGGTTCCTATTTATTTATTTTCTGAATTTCTGAAAAATGATTAAAAATTAGAAATAAATTCTAAAAATTGCCAAAAATGATTTTAAAAATTATTTTAAATTATAAAAAATAATTTTTGACCAATTGGAATATTTTTCTTTAATATTTATAATTATTTAAATATTAAAGGTATTTAATTTATTTACTTAGTGTACTAAATAAATTAGAGAAAAATGATTTAATATTATGAAAAATTATTTTAAATAAGAATAATGTATTTAAAAATATTTTGAGTTATAAAATGTGACTTTTAATATTTTTAGAGAATTTTCATTAATAATTTAATATTAATAATATTAGATTTATTTAATTATTAAATTAAATAAATAAGATATAAATGATTTTAATGATTTAAAAATCATTTTAAATAAGAATAAAGTGTTAAAAAATATTTTAAATTATAAAATATAATTTTCAATATTTTTGGAGAATTCTCATTAATAAATGATATTAGATTTATTTAATTATGATATTAAATAAATGAATTAAAAATGATTTTATTGATTTAAAAATCATTTAAAACGAGAAAAATATTTTAAAAATATTTTAAGTTATAATTAATGACTTTTAATATTTTGATAATAATTACATTAATATTTAAATATTAATGGTAATGATTTAAAAATTATTTTAATTATTTTAAAAATTATTTAAGTAGAATATTGATGATTTAAAAATATTTTAAGTTATTAACAATAACTTTGATATTTTGACAAGTATGTTATTAATATTTTTATATTATTAAATATTAATAATGATAAGATTATTTGATAATTAAATCATTTAAAAATGATTTAAGTGTTTGAAAAAATTATTATAAATTATAATAATTGTTTATAAATTATTAAAAACTTTTGAAAAATATTATAAACGATATTTGACTTATCTAAAATAATATTGAAGCTTAGAGACCATGTTTAATTGACAATCAATCTGTTAATTGTCGGATAGGGTGACCAGAACACCGAGAATGGATTAAAATCCAACCAGACCGAAATAGTTAGACTGGATAAGTGTTTATATAGGTTATAAACACTGATGTGATTAGGTGGTAATGTGCCTAGGAGAAGTTTGACTGTAGAATACAGTGTTACGTGTTATAAATGATTGTGCTAATTGTGAGACCGACATTGTTGATTTAGGTCTTACGAACGCAGTTAATTATATTGTGTAGCTGTAATCAACGCGAAAGGAAAGTTTCCTAACTCAACCTTGTGTTATATTCATTCAATTATTTTAATGGTTAATTATTGATAATTATACCATGTCCAGGGAATTTATTGTTGATTATTCGTAGTTAGTGCATGATAAAAATTCAAATTAAATTACTGATTCGGAAAATATATATTCGTAGAATTACTATTGTTGGATATTTATATCTGCAAAAACTAATATTGACAGTACAGATAATTCCTGTTTATTGTCAAATTATATTGAGAAGTGTCTTAGCTAATTATACTAGCTAGACGAACAATTGTTAGAACTTTTTAAATACGAGAAGAGAAATCAATTGTTATTGATAGATCGATGTCAATTGTTTCGGCTAGATCGATAAGTAGATAGAATTTGAAATCACAGTATTTCGTTGTTAAATCAAAAATCTTGATTCTGAGACTGAGAAGAACAACCTTTTATATCAAGGGAACATTTTGGGTCGTATATTCGACCATTACGCACTGTTAAGTATTATGCATAATATAGGGTACAAGGAGTTGGCCGGCTCTAAGTACTTGCAGAGGGGTATGATTTAATCTTTATAGTTATCTGATACGCCTGCGTATGTACCAAAGTAAATCTTTGATAGATACCCGAGAAAATAAGTTCTAAGATCTGGTGGGATCACTCAGCATAAATCTAAAAATTATTCCACCTTGTTATTGCTTAGAATTGATTCTTGAGTATTCAATAGAATATCGTAGAAACTTTGAAAGCGTTGTACTCTTTCATTGTCAAATTATTGTGTTGCCTAGATTACAAGAAGAATTGTTATTGATTAACGATTTGTTCAGCTATTTCAAAGTTCCCCAAACTTTAGTTTCATTCTATCAAAATAGATTGTTTGTTCTTGTTGATTCATATACCTTTATTGTATGTCTTAACTTGCGGGGCAAACTTGTTGCTCACCCTTGCTATAAATAAAATATTTCAGCTAGGAACGAAGAGGCCAGCGAGTCAAAGAAGATTAAAGGCAAAGGCAAGATGTCGGAGTAGTTATAATGAACAATATTATTATGTTATATTGTATTGTAAACCCATTTTGTATATCTAAAGGGGTATTTCTGTAATGTTAAGGTTAGTGGACCCGGGACTTATGTATTAACAACTTATGTTAATGACTGATATAATCCTATTTATATTTAAATGGGTAGTTAAATATTATTTATATTGTGGATCGTGAGCACCAAACTCGGGGGTCAGGTAACCCGGATTTGGGGGTGTCACAGGTTGGTATCAGAGCTGTAGTGACCAAGGTGTCACGAGTTAGTAGAAGAGCTGTAGGTTATAAACCTTAAGTGGGGTGGGAGAAAACCCTAGGAACATAACCATACGCGAGATAGATAAAACTCATTTAGAGTTCTAAGTGAGGGATTACCGAAGTATATTAATAGTGAGATATGTGGACACATAGTGTGAGAATTTTGTACTGGTAAAGTACTAATCAAGTTATTTAAATTGATTGTAGGATGTCTGGAGAAGGTGAAAATAGTGCGGAGATGCTAGAGGCTGTTGCATCGGTGCCAGAAGCTGAGGTACCAGCACAAAGCGAATCAGTTGAGAAGGTGGGAGATGGTGAACCCATGGTTAATCTGGGGAGCGATCATGACGATTATCCTGAGATGTATCTGAGTGGAGATGAGGAGGCAGAGTCTGAGCCAGCTAAGGTGGATTTAAAGAATAAGACTAAAGTTGGAGAACGAGATCACGAATCTGCAGAGGTTCAAGAACTCCGGAGTAAAGTGTTTCTCTTGGAGGAATTGTAGAAGACGGAGCGAGCATTACGCGAAATGACTGAAGAAAGGAACGAGCTCAAGGCATATGTGGACAGAATGAAGGCTGAAGGTGGTGGATCATCTGAAGGAACCAGTAAGAAGGACAAGAAGAAGAGAAAGAGGGAAAAAGACAGCCCTAAATCTGAAAAATCAAGCCCGAAGAAGAAGCAAGCACGTAGCAAGTGTGGGAAGACTCACACGAGAGAATGCATGATGTGGAAGAACGCGTGCTTTAACTGCAAGCAGGAAGGACATATTTCTCGGCATTTTCCTAAGCCGAATTTGAGAAAGTGTTTTTCATGTGGGCAGACGGGTCATGGATTCAGCAAGTGTCCCATCAAGAAGAAGATTGGTGAAGGGAGTGGTCGGTAAACAACCTAGAAATATGTAATAGTATCTTTTGGGTAGAAGTTTCTGATATTAAGTGTTGTAATATCGAGAACGATGTGTAAGCATATGTAAATATATATATGTTTTATGGATGAAATCTTTATTTTCTATATGAATATAAGATTAAGATTAATTTGTGTGTTCTTAAAACTCATACTCATGGTAAGTTAATGACTCATAATTATATGAAATATTTAGAACCCCTCAGCGAATGGACGCCAAAGGTCTGACTAGGATAAGTTCATACACTCATATAATTGTGGCAAGTTCCTGAACTCATAAGTGTGGTAAGTTTGACGAACTGGTAATAACTGTGTGTGACTGAAGAATTGCAACTTTTTGTGTAAAGTTGTGTCGTTAATTCTGGTATGATTTAAAAAGGGATAGTAATATGTTAAGTACTATATGTACTATGTGCTATTTGAATAAATATGCAATTATATGAGAATTATGTGTTTAATTCTTATTGTGTTAAGAATTTGTGTAAAGAAAGAGAATTAATATAAGATTTTTATTTAAATCAGATCATGCCGCCTAGACGACAGAATTGAAACCAACGAGAAGAACAGTCGGTGAATAATGAAGGAGGTCAAGTTGACCCGATGCAAAACTTTGCAAATATGATAGCCGAAGCTATGGAGAATAAAGCTGCCGCAGGAAGAGGAAGAGCGAGGAATCAGCCAGCTGAAAGATTAGCGAATTTTAAAGACTTTAAAGCAGTGGGACCGCCTGAATTTAAAGGAACAACAGATCCGATTGAAGCCCAAACTTGGGTGAAGGAGATGGAGAAAGCATTTGTCATTGCGCGAGTGGCGGAAGAGCAGAAGACAGCTTTTACAACTTATCTAATGAAGGGAGAAGCTAATTACTGGTGGGAGACGAACCAAGCGAGAATTGGTACAGAAGTGGTGTTGTGGATAAGATTCAAGGAGTTTTTCTTTGAGAACTACTTCTCACCGAGTATGCAATCCAGAATGGAAGTCAAGTTTCTAGAACTTAAGCAGAAGAATATGTCAATTTCTGAATACGCTGCTAAATTCAACAAATTAGCAAGATTTTCACCTCATCAGGTGGACACAGAGACGAGAAAGGGGAGAAGATTCGAGAATGGATTGAAGCCGGGAATATACAACAAGTTAGCAGTATTACAGATCAACACGTTCGCGGCTTTGATGGAGAAAGCGTTAATTGCTGAAGGAGGAAGCGAAGCTGCGTCTCGATTCCATCAGGAGAAGAAGAAGAAGACAAATGACGGTGGAAGCAGTGGTGGAAGTAACTTGAATAAAAGGAAATGGAGTGAGAGTACCCAATCAGGAGGAAAGACAGAAGATAATAGGAAAGGAAGGGAGCCATGTGCGAATTGTGGGAAGAACCATGCTGGAGTTTGCCTGAAGAAGAAGGGAGTTTGCTATAACTGCGGACAAGAGGGGCATATGTCACTCAATTGCCCCAGTCCGAAGAAAATTCAAGGTTGCTTTGGATGCGGATCGACTGATCATATCGTTCGGAACTGTCCGAAGAAGAATGCAGAAAAGGAAAGTGTCAACAAGGGACCCGGTGGCGGAACCTTGGCGATTCGAGGACCTACACAGTCAGGAAGACCAACAGCTCGTACATTCAACATGACGACGCAGGACACTGTGGCTACTCAGGAGGTGGCAGCAGGTAATGATTTCGTTTAGAATTTAATTACGCGAGTAATATGAGTTAGATATTTTTGTGAACTATTTTCTTTTAAAGATTCAAGGCACAAGTTAGAATTAGAAACACAACTTGATATTATGTTGATAAAAATGAATTGATGATACAACTTTAAAAGATTATAGAGAATAAGAAAGCGGTGATTCTGAGGACGGAATCCTTTTAAGGAGGGGTGATTGTGATAACCCGAGATTTCAAATAATCAAAAATTTACGAATAATTTTTTTTTAATTAATATTAATATTAATTATCATTTATGTGACAAGTATCGGTGATACGTGTATCGAAAAAGTCAATTTGTGTATTGACTAATAAAATTAGAGTAGAGTTGTGCTTAACAACTTTAGAAACCCTAACCCTAATTTCTGAAAAGGGATTCGATAGAAAATATAATTAAAATAATTATATTAATGAGTACGTGTTTGTACTAAATAGAATTTTGATCAATAATAGATCATATAAGGTTTGTAATTAATAAACCCTAATAAGGGATTAGAAACCCTAACGTACAGTTGAAAACCCTAATTATATTTTAGTTATCTTAATTTCTATTTTACAAATCCTAATTATAATTTAGAAAATTTATTTTTCTAATTAAAAGCCTAATTCATGGGTTATAAACCCTAATTATCATTTTGACCATAATTGCTAAATTGAGCAATTTTAATTAGGAATATTAATCCTAATTAGCAAGATAGGATTTTATGATTAGGAAATATTAATATAATTATCGAATCCTAATTGTAATTTAGAATTATTAATTTTCTATTTTGGAAACCGAAATTTGAAAATTTTGGAAATTAATTGCAAACCTAAAGGGTTTAAACCCTAAATCCTAAAGGGTCCAAAACCCTAAACCCTAACTCAACCCCTAAACCCTAAGGGTTTGTGCATTTATCAAGATTGCCATTAAATTCAATTTGGTAAAGACCAAAATGCCCTTTTTGGATAATTTAGTAAACTAACTTGTAGAAATTGCCAATACTTTAGTGGGTGACCAACTCTCTTGACTTTGGGACATGAAAATCTCATCAAAACCACACATTTGTGCCAGCAACACATCAGATCTAGCATTATATAATTATATATATAGATTAAAGAGAGAGAAATGCATGTATTTGGCTCATTTTTCTTTCTAGCTCACCACCAACTCTTCCTATCACCAAACCTCTGAAAATTCATAGTATTTCAGTCACATTATAGTCCTCTAAAACATCTAGATCAGATTTAGAAGGACAAGATCAAAGATCTAGCAAGAAGGTATAAACCCTAAATTTATTTTTGATCCATGTTGCAAAGAAAAATTCTGTGTTTATGTGTTTAAATCAGTGTTAGAAGTTGTTTTTAGTTGATCTATGATGATCCATGATGGATCCATAGCATCAAATGACTTTAAAATAGTGTTTTTCAAAATATGCTAAGAACAGAAAATGTGGTCTGACAAGCTAATGCCAGGGGCCACAGATTATTGCTCGTTTGTTGTTTTTGTTGTTTTAAAGTTGTTACATGTAGCCTGGTATGTGGTCTTTATTCTGCAAAAGAAATCACCATCATTACATGCTTAGATTTGTAGTTATTCATGGTCAAAACCCATTGACCGGGCATGACCATGAACTTTCTAGGTAACCCAGAAAGTGTAAGATCAGCGTCTGACAGCCTTTTGAACGGCTCATATCTGACATTTTTGATTTTTTTATGGTGGTTTTTTTTACGAACGTGTACCCTGACATATGTACTTTACATGTATGTCTTTAGATAGTTTATATAAGCATCAGATTGATCAGGGTATGAGGTCAAACTAGATGACCCGGACTGATTTTACGTTTCTGGGAAACCCAGAATCGGTATGAACTCAGTTTTTGTCAGAGTTTGACCGGGATTAATCTAGCAGTTGTGTTGTTGGTTAAATGATATGTTGATTTCTATGTGTTCCTTGTCATGTGAACTAGAGGTTTAGACCTTAAGAACATCAATGTTATGGCTAGATCATGAAGATAATCAAGCCCCAAAGTAGTACTTGTGGCTGCCTGGGTTTCTGGGATTACCCAGAAAGCCCAGGAGCTGTCTGACAGCCTGATTAAGAGGCTAGATTTCTCGGGTGTGAGTTGTTTTGAGCAAGATGATGGTTGTTAATGGTAGTACTACATGAGTACTACACGATTGAAGCCTTAGTTAGCATCGAACATGATTATACTGAGAATTACAGGCAGTCAAACGTAACGCCTTGAACACTGACTTTGTTAGTGTTCTTGAGCCAAGAACACCTAAAGCTAAAGACAAGTGTCGCTAAAGGCTTTAGCGACGGTTACTATTTATTTATTTTCTGAATTTCTGAAAAATGATTAAAAATTAGAAATAAATTCTAAAAATTGCCAAAAATGATTTTAAAAATTATTTTAAATTATAAAAAATAATTTCTGACCAATTAGAATAATTTTCTTTAATATTTATAATTATTTAAATATTAAAGGTATTTAATTTATTTACTTAGTGTACTAAATAAATTAGAGAAAAATAATTTAATATTATGAAAAATTATTTTAAATAAGAATAATGTATTTAAAAATATTTTGAGTTATAAAATGTGACTTTTAATATTTTTAGAGAATTTTCATTAATAATTTAGTAATAATGATATTAGATTTATTTAATTATTAAATTAAATAAATAAGATAAAAATAATTTTAATGATTTAAAAATCATTTTAAATAAGAATAAAGTGTTAGAAAATATTTTAAATTATAAAATATAATTTTCAATATTTTTGGAGAATTCTCATTAATAAATGATATTAGATTTATTTAATTATGATATTAAATAAATGAATTAAAAATGATTTTATTGATTTAAAAATCATTTAAAAATGAGAAAAATATTTTAAGTTATAATTAATGACTTTTAATATTTTGATAATAATTACATTAATATTTAAATATTAATGGTAATGATTTAAAAATAATTTTAATTATTTTAAAAATCATTTAAGTAGAATATTGATGATTTAAAAATATTTTAAGTTATTGACAATAACTTTGATATTTTGACAAGTATGTTATTAATATTTTTATATTATTAAATATTAATAATGATAAGATTATTTGATAATTAAATTATTTAAAAATAATTTAAGTGTTTGAAAAAATTATTATAAATTATAATAATTGTTTAAAAATTATTAAAAACTTCTGAAAAATATTATAAACGATATTTAACTTATCTAAAATAATATTGAAGCTTAGAGACCAAGTTTAATTGATAATTAATGTGTTAATTATCGGATAGGGTGACCAGAACACCGAGAATGGATTGAAATCCAACCAGACCGAAATAGTTAGACTAGATAAGTGTTTATATAGGTTATAAACACTGATGTGATTAGGTGGTAATGTGCCTAGGAGAAGTTTGACTGTAGAATACAGTGTTACGTGTTATAAATGATCCGACATTGTTGATTATAGGTCTTACGAACGCAGTTAATTATATTGTGTAGCTGTAATCAACGCGAAAGGCAAGTTTCCTAACTCAACCTTGAGTTATATTCATTCAATTATTTTAATGGTTAATTATTGATAAATGTAACAACCCGATATTTTCTATATAAATAAATAAGAAATTTTGCGTATAATTTTTTTTTAAGGATGAGGATTTGTACAAGATAATATATATATATATATATATATATATATATATATATATATATATGTATGTATTTATGTGGTAAATAAAACTATATTTGTTACATAAATATTTACAAATAATTTTATTTTAGAATCATTGATTTTTATAAAGTATATTCTTATAATAATTAATTTATAGTAGAAATATTTTTATTAACTATGTTCCATGAAAATATAATCATATATTAATTAAATAATATATGAAGTGATTTTTAGAATAATTATAATAATTATTATATGAATTATAGTACAGATTATTTAGTTAATTATTTTACCTTAATTATTAAGATTAAATATGTAGAATAAATCAGATATGAAATCCAAACCCTAATTTTGGATTCTTATCAATGGATAAGAATAATAATATAATAATATTATATTTTAATTTTTTAGTGCTATAAATATGTAGTGTATGTTTGTGGACTGGCAATGGTTGGTCAAGTATGTTGTGTCATGACCAAACCCTAGTATTAATTTATTTCACCCTATTGTGAAATTCAAATGGAAAATTCGAGACGTGTTATGTGGTATATGATTTATATTGTAAGTGTTAATGTCAATTATAGAAGACCCTAATTAGTAATTAAAAACCCTAATTTGAAACTCAATTATGAGTTAGAAACTATTATGTAATTGTGTTAAATGAATTATGTTACGTATTATAGAATTTAAGGTTAATTAGAAAAACCCTATTTACTATTTAGAAATTTTAATTTCTAGAAACCCTAATTTCATACTTAGTAAATCTAATTTGCTAAATTGGTAGCCCTAATTGTTAATTGCAAGCTTAATGCTTATTAGTGGACATTAAAATCATAATGTTAATGTATAATGTAATTAGAAAATTAAGCACGATTAAGAAACCCTTATTTTTAAAAAAAAATTGGAAACTAATATTATTTTTATTTTTGTGCAAACCCTTATTAGTAATTCTAAAAACCTAATTACTAATTATAAATCCTAATTGTTTAATGATTAATTTTAATTATGATTAGTAAATTTTAAACACAAATGTTCAAGTAATTGAATTAGAAAACTAATTATATTTACTAAACTCTAATTTATATTTTTGGAAACTAAATTGTTATTTATTTTATTAAATCCTAATTTTGGAAATCCTAGAATTTTCTTAGAATAGTTCAAACCCTAAACTCTAAGGGTTAGATTAGATTGTCAAGATTGCCCTTAAAATTATAAATCAAAAGACCAAATTGCCCTTTTGCAATTCTTTATTAGGATGGAGTGTAAATCTTGTCATATATGTGGTATCTTACCAACTCTTGACAGCCATGTGCTGAGAACTACAACATATCAGCCATATATTTCATCTATATGCATTGTATCCAAGCATATATATAGACAAGGAGAGAAAAAAAAATGTTACATTAAAGCCTCTTTTGCTCACAATACTCATCCTTGACTCTCTCTCTCTAAAACCTCCAGATTTCTTTGCTAAATCAGTCACAAAATAAAGCCCCACTAACACCTATAACAAATCAGAAAGTCAGAATCAAGAAATTGTTCAAGAAAGATATAAAACCTAAGCCAAAATTTTAATCATGTATGCTATGTTAGATCTGGTGTTTTTATGTTTAATCATGTTGTATAAGGTGTTAATCAATAATCTGGGTTGATAGATGTTAGATCCATAACATCTATAGGCTCGGATTTGATGATTTACAAAATCTGGAAAAATTTTAAAACAGTGGTCTGACAACGAATGTCAGTGCCTCTAGTTCTTTGTGTGTTAAGTGTTATGTGTGTTTTATGTTATGGATATGTTCTTTATCATGTGGACTATGATCTTGAACTGAAAATAGGGTCAAATTGTGCCTAGATCGTAAGATATAAGCGGTCAAAGTGAGTTGACCGATCACGAATTCTGGAAATCTGGGTAAACCCAGAAACTCAGAATTTCTGACAACGTTTTGTAAGCATTAGATCTGGCTTCTGATAAGGTTTCTGGCCATGTTGTTGTACTCCATTTTTAGACTGACATGTAGGGTACATGACCATGCATCTATAACACTTAGATCGTGTTTATAATAGAAGATATTTCCGGTCAAAGTAGGGTTGACCGGCTGTTTTGTCTTAAATCTGGAAAACCCAGATTTCTTCATGAGCTATTTTTCTGACAATGTTTGACCGAACAAGATCTGCTTTGTTTGTTGTTTTTAGATCTATGTTATGTGTTATATTTGTTCACTTGCATGTTTTCTACGCACTGAACATATTAGATCTCATAGATAAGGCCTGTGAAGCAAGTTATGATGATCAAAAGAAGGCTGTATGAACTGTTCTTCATTTCTGGAAAACCCAGAAATGAAGAACAACTCTGATAAGAGATTTGAGGGCTTATAACTCTCTGATTTGTTGTGTTCTGACCATGATATCGATTGTTAATGGTAGACTTACAGTTATACTACAATACCCATACACTATCAAGCCCAGAATCGTGATAACCTAAGATCTAGAGTCGGTCAAAGTAGTACACTCGTTACTGCACATGAATTTTTGGGTTAAACTCAAGAACAAGAAGAACACCTATAGCGACGGTTCTGTCGCTATAGGTGGTCTTTAGCGACAGTTTCTAAATAAAAATTATATTTTTATTAAATAATTAGTATTAATTAGTTTTTAATTATGAAAAATACCAAATAAATTCCTAAAAATTATTTCAAATTCTGAAAAATAGTTTTTAATTATTTAGTGTATATTTCATAAATATTTAATATTTTTGGAATATAAAAAGTACTTAATTTATTTATATATAATATTAAATAAATTATTTAAAAATGATTTTAATACATGAAAAATCATTTAAAATTATATTATGGTATAAGAAAATAATTTAAGTTATTTTTTGATAACTTTTAATATTTTGTGATGAAATTTTATTAATTAATTAATATTAATGGTACTTAAGTTATTTAATAAATGTGTTAAATAAATTATAAAAAATAGAATTAATGATTTATAAATCATACAAAAATGATTTAAAGGTTATAAAAGTATTTTTAAGTTATAAATATAACTTTTGATATTTTGTCATGAAAAATATTAATATTTTAATATTAATGATATTAGATTTATTTAATAATTATATTAAATAAATTAGTTTAAAAATTATTTTTATATTAGAAAAATTATTTTAAATGAAAATAAATAGTTTAAAAATATTTTAAGTTATAAAATATAACTTTCAATATTTAAAGGTAAATTTCGTTAATTATTTATTATTAATGATATTAAGGTTATTTAATAATTATATTAAATAAATTAGTTTAAAAATGATTTTAATATTATAAAAATCATTTAAAAATAAAAATAAAGTGTTTAAAGATATTTTAAGTTATAAAATATAACTTTTAATATTTAAAGGATAATTTTATTAATAATTTAATATTAATGATATTAAGTTTATTTAATAATTATATTAAATAAATAGTTTTAAAATGGTTTTATTTATTTAAAAATCATTTAATAAGGATAGTAATGATTTAAAAATATTTTAAGTTATAAAAATGACTTTTAATATTTGATAAATAATACATTAATACTTTAATATTAATAATAATTATTTAAAAATGATTTTAATTCTTTTAAAAATCATTTAAGGGTAATAATAATACTTTAAAAATATTTTGAGTTATTATAAATAACTTTAATATTTTGGCAATGATTTCATTAATAGTTTAAAATTAATTAAATATTAATGATAATAGAATTGTTTAATATTTAAATCATTTAATAATGATTCTGGTGTTTGAAAATTCATGATAAATTATAATAAATATTTTAAAAATTATTATAAGTCATTTAAAAATAATAGGATTGATACTTACATATGTGGAAATTACATGATAGAGTCTTAGACTCGATAATTACCCGATAAAGTTGTCGGTACACCGATATGTTTCAGAAATTTATCTGGATTTAGATAATTTGGTTAGACATGTGTTTATTTGTGATTCAATAGTTGTAGAACATATGTGACAATGTGATTAGGTTATGTGCTGACTGCAATAAGCAGTTCTATGTGTTATAGTATGTTATTCTAACCGATCAAATGATCTTATTACTGATAAGTGTTGTATAAAGATAGAACTAAGTTACGAATTGTAAGCAGCGCATCAGGCAAGTATCTTACCTTTGCATTTTCTTTATGCAATGGACATGAGTAAGAATGTTTCTAAATTATATTATTACTGTACAGATTATGAACCTTATATTATATAAGCTCATTGATTATCAACATGTTAGTATATGATAATTCAGATATATATATATATATATATATATATATATATATATATATATATATATATATATATATATATATTCTGTTCGTTAATTTCTAGAAATGGTTAAACAAGTGTCCCCACTTGGATAATCATTGTATTTCATCACATGTTGATATACCTTTGTCAATTACCCGTATACATATATATTGAATTATAGATTATTGTTGAACAAGATAAAGCCTTTGATTTAGAACCCAGACAAGTATGAACATCCCTACACGAAAAAACTTTTATGCGCCCAAGGCAAAACAGAGTGAACGATCCTATCGTTCTTGTAATGTAGTATTGATTAATACAGGGTCTATGGGATGTACACCCTCGTGCCCGTAAGCTATGACGGTTTGCAGATGAATTTCTATCTAACCTTATCAAAAATGAAAACAATGTTCATTACATGTCACCATAACCCTAGTTATAGTCAATATGTAGTTTCAAAAATTTGAAAGAGAGTTGTTATGTTATTATTATCGGTTCAGAATAATACTTCACAACTATTGACTTGTTGTAGAAGGGTATTACAAAGAAAACATTTAAATCCTTTCAGCTTATATATATATATATATATATATATATATATATATATATTATTACTTGTTGGGCACTCAAATGCTCATCCTTGCTTAAATTAAATGTTTTCAGCTAGGCATGAACAACTCGAAGGTTCAGACAAGAACAAGTGAAAAAGGAAAGCAAACAAAACGTGTTTAATGTTATCCTTTGTAATAGTTAGACTGTATTAAGATAATGATATGTATTATATATCATGTAAAGAATATAGTAAAGGTTACGTAGTTGGGATTAGACTCTGATAAATGTAAGGTAAGTTTGATATTTATATTATTGTTATTATTATTAGTATTATTCCGCTCATAGAAATGGTATCGTGAAGAACCGATAATTTTGATGAGCATTATTTTACTTGCATTATGACCTTAAAAGAAAGCATGATGGAGTTGTTTATTCCTTTAAGCATGAATGATATGTGCACTCAATTAGTTAAGCATGACATACGTTATTTAAACATGTTTTAAAAGTAAATGAAGTATGTATGTCTATGTAAATGAGATAGATACATGAAAGGCATGCTTAAAGTGTTGAGCACACACTAGTTTACATGATTAAAGACTACATTGATTTCAAAAGACAAACTTAGTTTTTGGACGTATATATAGGATGTCCACATTCCGATCATTTGAGCACGTATAACTGACTTGTATAGGTGTTCTAATACATAAGAGTCGTGGTTACGAGGCACTTGACATGTACTAAGTTACCTTGTTGACTTAGTGCGATTTTTATGAAAAATTTAGAATGTGTAAGATGATAGCATCAAACACTATGCGAGTTACATTATGATCATGCGAGCATGTATATTAAGATTCATTATGCCTATAGACATGTTGACATAAGCATCATGTGGTGAAACCTGAATTTTACCTACGCACGTATTTCAAGGAAATGAATTTCTAAAGCATAGACTATGTGATTAAGTATACATGAGCATGCCTACTTAGTATGGTTTAAGCTTGTTATGTGATAACATGACCTTAGTAGTTGACCTTGAAGCATGGACTTGAATTACTTAAGGTATATGAAAGTCCGACATGAAAACCATATAACTTTAAATTGAATTTGAATGAGTATGATAGGTTTTAAAACTTGAGTTAATGCCCTTATAAACGTGTATACATGAGGAACATAATAGCCTTGCATGACTAGTTTAGGTATGACAAGGATTTTGAAAAGTGAAACTTAGAAAGTTGAATGTAAGGGTTTCGATAAGGTTTGAGAAACGTAAGAGCAATATAGATTACATATTTATGAGTTTTAAATATGTTTTGAACACTTAGATAGTTAAGTGTGTTAATATTGATATTAAGTGTGGTTAAGGTATAACCATACGTACCTAACAATACTAAGTGCATGATAGGAAAGTGAAACAAGGTTCTAAGAACCAAGATAGAAAACAATGTAATATTTATTATGAATTATTGAAGTTCCGGAATAATTAATTTTTGAACTTTTAAATACTTTTTAAAAGAAAAACATTTTTTTTCATTTTGGTGGGCTCCACATGTGTGGTAAATGAGTTGAATTCAGATGTCTAAGGTGTGCGTAGGAATTTTATTAAAAATAATAATATTTTATTAAATTTTCTACTTTGGTGTTCTAAGCATTTTCCTATAAATAGGGTGCTTAGGTTAGAATTGAAAATCACACCAGAAACTGAAGTTTTCTCTCTCTATAATATCGAGCGTATTTTTGTGAGTATTTTGATACTTTGAGGGTTGCTAGACGGTACAAGTTCTTTTCAGCGTTATATCTGATATTCCAGCCAGAAGTACTATTCTTTTGATATAAGGGATGTATTTTCTTTTATAAATGATTTTATTTTTTCAATATCATTATGCCGGAATATTGGTAAGATTTTTCTTATGAAATTCTTGTCTTTTTGTGTCGAGGTTACTAGTCATGTATACGGCACTATTCACAGAAAAATTAAATTTTCGTTCTTTGTCCAAGTTGTTATTATAATTACTAGCTTTGATTGTATCCATGTTTTGATCTTCATTCTTGAATTTTACTTCATAATATTTTATTATGGAGTATTTTTGAACATGGATGAACTAAAATACGAATCCTTAATCCTTATCCTTTTATCTCATTGGATTTGTTTTCTTAAAATTATTTTTCGTCATCCTCAGTCCTAAATGATGATATTACTGAATATCTTTGGCCTGTAGTGCAAAGATGAATGATTTTCTGATGAATATCTTTGGCCCGTAGTGCAAAGATGAACAGGTGTTGAGATGAACATGATCAACTAGTGATACAAATGAATATCTTTGGCCCGTAGTGCAAAAATGAATATTTGATGATTGATGTTACACGGATAAAATATTGATGATGGACTTTTAAATTCATAGAAGATAGTAGATTTCATTCTCTACTTAACTCTTCTAATAAATTTCGCGCCCCAGCGCCAAAAATGGAGCCCCAGAGCCAAAGTTCGAGCCTCGGTGCCACTGGCTAGCCTATTCTTCACGCCCCAGCACTGGAATTCACGCCCCAGTGCCACTGTCTCGTGCCCCAGCACTGGAAAAGTGGTCTGGATTGAACAGTTTTGACCTCCTGTAGTAAAATAGCCATAACTTTTTCATACGGACTCCGATTGAGATTATTCAAGATGATCCGGAACGAGGACGAATAGACCTACAATTCGTTCTTTAAGTTTTTCAATTTGAGGTCATTAGGTAGGGTCAAAATGGTCATCTTTAGGACTATTGTGTTTTCAGAGGCAATCGGAGGGCGTCGGGCATGCACATATGCATGTGTAGTGCTCCTGAACATAAAAGATAATGTCCTAAGTTAAAAAACATGAATATTAGTTAATATAATGATACTTAACATTAATAAATAATGTATTAGATAAGTTATAGAAGCATAGTAAGCATACATAAGAGAGCCAAATCGGACGTGTGACGAATGAACGTCGAAATGCTGTGCCAAGTGTTAATGAACTTAAAAAGTGTTTCAATTCAATTGAAATGAATATTATAAGATATGGAGTGGAATTAATATAAAGCCAATAAGTAGTCGTAGCAAGACTTGGCACTTGAATGAACTGTGAATATAAAATACAGTGAGATATAAGTTGAAAGTTAACACAATTAAGTTGAACATTGTGCATTTATTAATAGGAAAGATTACGAGACGTAGAGTAGAGTTACATTACAATTACTATGCGTTGTTATGTGACTAATATTTAGTGTGTATGATTATATAATTGCGTAGGGCACGTGAAGTACAGATAGTTGTAAGTTGTTAAACTGTTATTGGTAAACAACGATCAAGGCAAGTCTTTCGGTTCCTATTTTCTACGTGGACTTGATGAACTATTTTAAATTGCATGACATGTGATATGTGTTATAAGCAAGCATAATATATTATACATGTTGTATCATGAAATGTTAAAGTCAATCTATGACTACAGTGTTTTGGTTAAATAATGATGATTGAGTAAGGAACTCAATTTTTATATTTGTTATGTGAATTAAAAGCATGTATGCCATGTTACTTTAATCATTATGATATGTATGTTGAGCATGTTATTATGTGCTATGTGATGCATGAAAACTGTTAAATTTTACTGGGCTGTCGAGCTCACTCTTGCAAATAACCACTTTTGCAGGTCAAGATTTTAAGGTATAGATATGTGCTAAGTGAGATATAGAGATCTATATTCACGAAGATTACTTATGTTTTATGGAAAATATATTTAAGATTTTGAATGTAATATGTTGTTGAGTTATAAGTTGAGATATCCAGTGTATATGGATATCTATTTATGATGTAAGACTTTGTATAGTCATTTTATTGTAACGATTCATGATATATGTTTGAATCGAAGGGATGTAATGTAAAGGTTGCGATTTAGGGCAATAAAGAAGGAAATGTACAAAAGTTTTAAATATTCCGCAATTTTAGTGATTTTTAATATCGAATAATGATGTAAAATTAGAGGTTGAATACATGGTTAACGACCGAAGTCGAGATTTAAATTGTATGGATTTTGGGGTCGTTACACTCAGTCCTAAATGATGATATTACTGAATATCGTTGGCCTGTAGTGCAAAGATGAATGATTTTCTGATGAATATCTTTGGTCCGTAGTGTAAAGATGAACAAGTGTTAAGATGAACATGATCAACTAGTGAAACAAATGAATATCTTTGGCCCGTAGTGCAAAGATGAATATTTGATGATTGATGTTACACGGATAAAATATTGATGATGGACTTTTAAATTTATAGAAGATAGTAGATTTCATTCTCTACTTAACTTTTCTAATAAATTGTTATTTCCGCTGCGAATATTGATCTAAAACTTGTTGTCTATTATATTCTATCAGATTTTTTCCTGTTGAGAACTAACTGTAAGAACCCGAATTTTTAGAAAATATTAAAATAAGAATTTAGTGAATAAAATTCTTAAAGCATAAGATGAGTTCGAACAAGATTATTTAAGTGTGTTACGACGTATGTGGTATTGTGAGCTATGTGACAAGTGATGTTGTGTTTAATAAATATATACCATTATTATATATTTATTATATATTGTAGAGAGGAATTAGTAAGAAGATGGATAAAATTTATCTATTGATGATTAAATAATTTATGTGAAATTATTTTATTATAGTAAGTTGGCGACATTAAAATGTCTTTGATAATTGATAAATGGGTTTTATACCTACTTATTGAATATCAATTCACGAGAACTATGCACATCTCAAGTACATTTTAGTGTGTTTTTAGTTGCATTTCATAATATTTTGCATTGCATGTATTGAGAACGCCTTTGGTGCAAAAGTGCAGGAAATGGCATGAATTCGGCATTGGTAGATGGCATGTGATCAATGAAGGCACAACATGAGGATCGAGTGAACAAAAGAGCTAAGCAGTGGTGAACAAAAGAGCAAAAGTTACATGTTAAAGCATCAGTAGCAGCATGACACAGAAGCAGAAGCAGCAGCAGAACCTGAGAATTCAAACTGCAGAAGTCGTGCTGCTATACAGGATTCAAAACGCGTGCCCGCACAAGCAACTGGATAGAGCCTACTTTAAACGCGCGCCCGCGCGATGATTACAAAGGGGCCACGCGCGACGTTGACTGAAGCTGCTGACTTTATTTTAATTTGCGTAACTGAGAGGGGAGTTGAATTAGGGCTTATATATTAGACGTATTATCAGTATGTAAAGGAGATTCCACCCCTTGGGGGATCACGTAGCTAGTATTGCTTTCTTCTCTTTAATTTCCATATTAGATTATAGTAGTGATTTCTAGAGTTGATTAGATCGAAGACTGGAAGCAATTGGAAAGCATCAGAGATTCAGCTATGATTTAAACTCTATTCTGAGATTGCAATGGATTCTATGGATTAGTTTATTCTGATATATGTCGTTGTTAGCTTTATTGACTGCTATGAGCTTGTCTAATTAGATTCATGCTATTTACTTAGTTGATTGGCCATCAATTACTGTGATAATCCATATGGACTTGAGAGAAGAAGTATGGGTTTTGATCTGATCTTATTAGCATGGGATTGTATGTTCTATAATGCATTGGGATGTATGATTCGTGCTTAGGATAGACATATACCGAAGCACCGCTCGTAGTCATTTGAGAACTTGTGCTTAAACCCTAATTACTTGTAAATCACATAGACATATAGTGGTTTAGGTAATGTGGGTGTTCATGTGTATTCTATCAATTGTGGATTATATGTGATATGAGTATGGTACATTGAGATATGGCTGTACTTTACTTTTGTGTTCTCAACTATCAATCAAGTGCAAGAAATTTGGCTTAACATGAAGTGTGCGGATTTGAATGAATCAATAGATGAAATTGTTATCTCAGGTCTTCTTTATCTAGTCTCACTCTAGGAATATTTAGGTTTATTTAATTTCATAGTTTAAATATAAAATATAATATAATTCGTTTAAATAAGACTGAAATGGTTATGGGTTAATGCTTGGTGAACTTTATTAATTAATTCTATGTGGGAACGATACTTTACTTACTCTTTATTGCTTATTGACCGTGTATACTTGCACGCTTAAATTGATCGGTAAAACGACCAACAAGTTTTTGGCGTCGTTGCCGGGGAATTAGTTTAATAATTTTTGCCAACATTAATTTTAAACAAATTAGTCTTAATTTAAACATTTTTTTTGTTTTAATTATCTTCTTATATTTCTCTCTTTTCAGGTACCATGGGTGAATTTGCTTATCAATGGCCTTATGCGAATATGCCTCAACCAAGGGACATAAGCACTGAGGGACTCAATGTATTTTCTACATTGTCAGCACAAATTGCAACACTTTCGGAGAGGTTGGATGTTCTTGCAGCCCAACGTCCTCGAGAGATAGTAGTTACATGTGAATATTGTGCTGGCGAGCATCCAAGATATCAGTGCAACATCAGTTTTGGACAAGTACAGTATGGGGGTGATTACTCCAACAGCTATGCTGATCCCAATTATCATCAAGGTTGGGGGAATCACCCAGATTCTGAATGGAGTTATAACTATCAAGAACAATACTATGTCCCAAGTCCAACACATCCATCGGATTTCTCATATCCACCTCCAATGCAACAAGAAGAAAATTCAAGGTTGAAGGAATTCATGTCAAAAAGCATAGCAGACCATGAAGAGATGATGATGAGTCAGGAGTTATCAAGCCAAAATCTTAACAGACAGATGGAACAATTAATTAATTCCACAATGAATGGTCCTCAATACATGGATTTCGAGACTGAACAAGATAATTTAAGATTGGAGGATTTGTGGTTCAAATTTGTAGCATCAACTGAGGAAAAAATGATTGAGAAAGAAATGTCAATTCAAAATCTTCAGAATCAGATGGATCAAATGTTTGAAGCCTTGAACAATCGCCCTCCAAACAATAGGTGCTATGACATGGACGATGAAACTGATGGAGAGCCAGAAGTGTACATGCCACTGAATGAACTTAAAGGAGTGAACATTAAGGAGACAACTGGGGGTATGGAAAATGAAGAACATGAGTTGACTTGTATAATACCCCAAGTGCCTTCTCAGTTAGAGTTGAAAAATTCAGTGACCTTTGCACACCCATGTCCCCTTGGTAGTCATGTCCAAAGTAAGAATTTCTACGATTATGAGGCCTCTTACAAACCATGGTGGACTGACGAAGAGATAATAGAAGAAGAAAATCCTATTGTATCTTTCATGCCTCAGTGCAAAAATCTATTCACAAATACAACGGACGAAGCACCTAGCGATGCAATAGAACTGGGGGCATCATGTACAGAAAATATGCCAGGTTGTTTCAATTCATAGACTCGCAAGATGGGTAACCTATCAAAGCACATAGCGGTTCTAAAGGATGGAGGGTTCCTAGCTTTTCGTAGAGGAATTGGATAGCGGTCAAGAAAAAGAGTACAGCTAACGGACTATAAACCAAGCGCTAGATGGGAGGCACCCCATCAAATCTTTCTCCCTCCTTGTTTAATTCTTATTGACATTTCCATTTACTTCTTTTGCTATGTTTAATTCTTCATACTTTCCATATTTCGTAGATGTTTGATAGTTGTAAGTCTTAATAATAGTCTGAGTGTTTCTCCTCTCACGTTCAATCCAATTGTTATATGCATTCAAGATCAAACAAAAGTCAAAATAATTGAAGCTGCCAAGTTAGAAGCCTATACTCAGTTTTCAACTATAAAATATCTCAAACTTATCCATCGCCTAATATACCATCAGATCATGAGGAGGTGAATGGAGATGACATTTCCACTTAAGGGAGTATTCTTTCACTTTTAATTACAATGAGGGCATTGTTCATTTTAAGTTTGGGGATATTGGGTTAACATGAGTAGTTGTTGCATATAGTTGTTGTGACGCCCCCAAATCTGGGTCTCTTCCAACCCGACATATGGTGCTCCATGGTGCAACAATTCACACAAACATTCACTTGAAATGTCTCAAAAGAACGAATATGTCTTATATATATTCCAAAACAATACTATCATTCCCCAGGTTCTTTATAACCGTTACATTTGTTCTAGTCATAATATCAAATATTATCATTACAAACCTATACTATTACATAGATAATCTACAAGTTCGCTTTAGCCTTCCCTTTATCCTTGTCGAATCCTTCGGTCCATTCGGTCTAAGCTGCATTCATATGGTTCAAGCAAGAGTGAGCATAACAAGCTCAGCAAGTACAACAATTTCTTTTTAAAAAGCATGCTTGAAACATAGGAATCGTATATCTTCAGTAACTGGATAACAGTTACGAAGTACTATCAATAACTTAAAATAACATTCATTTTCCTTCAAAACGTTTACCATAACAATATTCAGTAAAACACCAAATCAGGTCCAAGACCATGAGCGTTACATAATTTATTTGAAAAGGACAACCCAGCATAAAGTCCGTAAGTCCGGCATATCTTATGAGCACTTCTAGGTGATCAACCTATAGTACTCTATGTTTATCAACACTACATCCATTAAATGTATGTACGTTTAAGTTGTGGCAACCTCACGTGCCCATCGAATACTCGATGAAAATACATTTGTTTATTCATATTCAGGCTTACCTTGAATTCGTACCATCAATTGGCGTAGGATAGTGTTAGCAATTCTATATTGAAAGACTTGTAAATATATCAATCAATCTATCAGGATTAATCTAGCCGAGTTAAAACTGGCATCGACTCTTTCTTTAAAACCATACATGCATCTCATAACTTGAATCATTTGAAAACCTGGCTAACACAAAGGTTATACAAGCGTTTAAGAAAAACTTGCCTTCAACGTCTGCTACAGTATAATTACTTTTCCTTTTGAGTCTTTACGGTCTCTACAACACATAATCAGATAACATACCACATTAGGTCATGAATGAACATACATTGTTCCTAATGAATCTTACCCTTCTTCTCAATCTAATTACGTATTAGATTTATTATTATTATTTCCGGCTTGCCGTTATTCTTTTACATCGTTCTTACCAACTTCTTTCTCTTATATAACTTAATTGAAATTATTTCAATAATACAACTCATTTCGAGTTAATCATCCTTACTTACGGCTTACTAATGTCCTTACATTATTAATCGAAACTTGATCGCCATTGGTGAAGTACCAACGTTGAATACCATTCATGCTTTACTTAATTACCCTTCACGTTATTCTTTTAAATTATTCTTTCTTTCAACCTCTAGTGCATTGCTTAAGGTTATACATCCTAAATGATGTTACATTAAGTTGATTAAGAATTTAATTCAATCTTTATTCGTTTCTCCTTCCCTTTACAATCAAAACATTTCTTCTCCATCTACATTCTAGTGCTGGCGCTGTGGCGCCAGCTATTGCTCTATAACTCGCCCTGTGGCGCGGGTGTTCTGTACCTAAAACTCGGTCATGGCACTGCGGCGCCATACCCTTCACTATTTATCGTGCTGCGGCGCCAAACTTCAGTAGCTCATAGCCCTTTCTGGCGCTGCGACGTGACTTCTTTGAACTTGCACCAGACAATTTTGACAGACTTTTTCATTTGTGAGATTCCCGGACTAGTAACTTCTTCGTTATAAGTCCGAATTGGCTCGTTCAAGAGCCTACTGTTCACAAATATCATACTCTACGTGTTCATGTAAGAATTTTATCTATTCAACTTCGTTTGCTAAAAATTCACCTATTAGTCCATTTTTAACGAAAACGATAAACGTTCGTGAACGTTCAACGCTCGTTTCTTCGTTCTAAGTCAGAATTCGGCCATTCTCGAGTACGCAACTCTATAATGCCAAATAAGACTTGTCTCCATTGAAAACTAATATTTCTAAGCTCAATATCAAAATTCGACTCCAAGAATTTCACAAATTTGACGATTATCGTCTAATCGTGTAAATTACGTCTTAACTTCGTTTCTTATGATTTGTTCATCGTTTCAAATGGATTCAACCCCTCACACTAACATCTTGACATACATATTTCATTAACTTATTTACATGATAAGTCATTACATGTTCTTTATGAACTTATTTACTTCTTAAAGTATAACATACTTGATTTCATTACTTATGACTTATTATTGAGTTAAGTCCTTTAATTACCATTCTTACGTCTTATTAATCATACTAACTTCTTAAGGTAAACATATGACAAGTTTATATATGTTCATCATAAGTTCATAACTTACTTAGGTTCAAATTACTTATTCATAACTTATTACGGCTTAAGTCCATTGATTATTCATTCTCTTCATTTCTTAGCATATAAATCCTACCACTACCCACTTCTCTAACAATGGAAGAGAAGAGAAATATGGTTCAAGATTTCTTACCCTTTGATGATCACTTACTAAACCTTAATCTCCTTCTTGCTTCTTTGAATCAACAAAGGCTAGCTTCTAGCTTTTGTAGCTTTTTCTCTCAAGTAAATAAGCTCTCAACTTATAATGTATAAGGTGTTGGATGAAATAAACAACCAACAAATGAAATGCAAACTTGCTATTTATAGAAAATCCTAAGTGAGGACATAATGGTCATTAAGCCACTTCCACCTCCTTAATCCACCTCCTTACTATTCATTACTTTGTCCCTAAGTAAACTTGGCCTCCACACTTTTTGCTTGGCCATCACAACATTTATCCAATACTTGGGCACCACATTTACTTAACTACTAAGTAAACTTGCTAATTACATAACATAGCCATTAAGTTACTTGCTCCCTACTTTGGATCATCCATGGTTTGCCCCATGGGTTTAAACCAACTCATAACCCCTTGGTTCTTACTTTGGGCTTTAGCTTAATTAACTTAGCTTAATCATTTGGGCTTACATTAATTTACTTTGGGCTTCACATTACAAATACTTGGGCTTGCACCTTAAATTCCATTGGGCTTATTTATTAATTCATATTGGACTTGTACATCCCACATAATCCATAATTCTGTTCACAAATGGCTTAAAGCCTTAGGACGTATTATATACGTATTATTATCGTATTCTAACTCATATACTTATTTAACATATACGACATACCATCCTTCATACATACTCGTATAATACCTCGTATCATACTTGTATTCATTACCTCGTACAACACTTACGCATTATACGATCATCGCTTTAATTAATTATACGCGTTTAAATTCCTTCTCGAAAGTCACTTTTCCAAAACGTTAGGTTTTAAGTCCGCAGGAAAAAAAATGCATTTTTCATAACTGAGATATTATTGGATATTCTATCTCACCTTGATATTCTATCGTTACATATTTCTTAGAAGTTCAAAAATAATTTCCGAGTAGAAATGCATGAATAGTATTTTTCGAAAAGCTTTTATTTTCGTCATGGAAATTCAAACACTTTAATTCTACCTCGTAGCCAAAATACTACGACGTTCCGACATGTTTAGGTCATAGAACGACCTTCAAATAGCTTACTCCCTTAAATAATCAATTAAATTCATTTAATCCTCATAATTAAATAAAATTTTAATTCTCCTAAAATTTTGATTTTTCTCGGGCGTTACAGTTGTTGCATATAGTTTTATTGCATGTTTAAGTTGCATAGTAGGGGTATTTTAGTATATTTGTAGTTAAATTCTACATGAAAATATTTTCAGTTTTCTTTTGTCTTGTTTACTTAGTATGTGTTTAGTTGCATTACATAGCATATTCCCATGTTTTTAGTCTGTTGAATTCCAATATGGCCATTGATGATATAGAAATTTGATAGCTTTTTGAACTTGGTTGATATCTTGAGCTTAGTTATAATTTTATACATGATATAATTCATGCCTGCTGTTTAGATGCTACCGGTTAGCACGTAAGGGTTCATGTTTGCTTGTTGGTTAAAGATTAACTTGTTCGCCTACTGAGATGAAAACACTGTTTTTAATGATAGAATTATATAGGAAGTGAGTAGTGACTATGAAAACACTGAAACTCAAGCTTTGGGAACGTATGGGTATACTTGCTATCAATATATATATATATATATATATATATATAGAAAAAGAGAAAAATATGAAAAATTGTCGTGGCTAGTCTTGTTTCGGGGCCTTTGTTACTTGAGCAAGTACGCCTGAGGGTATTGTCTTTACACCTAGCGCCCTAAGGTCTTTTATGGTCTGGGAGTCGTTGGTTGAAAGCTCGCTAAGGGGTAGCACTGTTAGCCTAATGGAATGAGGCATTGCACAGTCATGGGAAAAAGAAAAGAAATCAATAAACACCGCAGAAAAGTGCAAAAATTGCCCTCGTGATTAAAAATAAAGCAGAATAAACCCTTTGTTGAACCTTAGGTTGTACTGATGTGTTGGAGTAGTTGTTGTTTCATTTGTATGCATAATTCTTGATTTGAACCTCAGTTTTCTTTCTTAAGCAGTATAGCATGTGGTATCTTTACCTTTGTCAAGCTTGTCTGTGAACACAACACACACACACAACATCTCTATAGCAAGTTGAGATTGTCTGATTGTATGTCATTATGCCTTTAGCTTAGTTTGATGCTTTGTTCTTGGATCTTGATATTTCTCTGAGGCATATCTTATTGGAATTCTTAACATGGCTGGAAATATGGGGATTCATTGTCATAGTAGCGTAGCATGCATAACATGTAGATTGCATTATGTTGTATTGCTTGAGGGCAAGCAATAGTTCAAGTTTCGGGGTATTTGATAAATGGGATTTATACCTACTTATTGAGTATCAATTCACGAGAACTATGCCCATCTCAAGTACATTTTAGTGTGTTTTTAGTTGCATTTCATAATATTTTGCATTGCATGTATTGAGAACTCCTTTGGTGCAAAAGTGCAGGAAATGGCATGAGCTCGGCATTGGTAGATGACATGTGATCAATGAAGGCACAACATGAGGATCGAGTGAACATAAGAGCTAACCAGTTGTGACGCCCCCAAAATAGGTATACAACACCCATTCTGAGTCGCCAAATACATGGTACAAAAAGTAAACTACAACTTTAATAATACAATTGTCGTGCAAAATATGACAACACATACTGTGAGTTTAAATACAAATATTGTCTGCTAGACAATATCCACACTCAAATAAGTCCTCATTACAATTATTCAAACACAATTTTACAGAAATAGTGAGGACTGCTAAAACATCTTTCTAGAACCATCACTCCATACCCCGACTAGATCCTGCTATGTTCTCACCTCCTGAGAAGAAAAATAGAACAAAAAGGAAAAGGGTGAGCTCAACTAGCCCAGTAAAGAATATTATGACTAAGATAATATACAACAAATTATCATTAGTATTCAACAGGGAAAAATCTGATAGAATATAATCGATAACAAGTTTTAGATCAACAACTGCAGCGGAAATAACAAACCATTAGAAGAGTCAAGTAGAGAATGAATTCTACTATCTTCTAAGATTTAAAAGTCCATCATCAATATTTTATCCCTGTAACATCAATTAATAATCATCTTTAATCAAATATTCATCTTTGCACTACAGGCCAAAGATATTCATTTGTATCACCAGTCAATCATGTTCATCTCAACAACTGTTCATCTTTGCACTACAGACCAAAGATATTCATTAGGTAATCATACATCTTTGCACTACAGGCCAAAGATATTCAAAAATATCATCATTTAGGACTGAGGATGATGAAAAATATCTTAAAGAAAACGAATCCAGTGAAACAGAAGGACAAATAGTAGGGATTCGTATAACAGTTTATCCAAGATCAATAATACTTCATAATAATCAATTGTGAAGCAGAATTCAAAAATAAAGATCAAAACATGGATACAATCATAGATAGTAACCATAATAGACATCTTGGACAAAAAGAGAAAATTTTATTTTTCGGTGAATAGTGCCGTATACGTGAATAGTAACCCCGACACAAAAACTTCCAAAATTGATAAAAAAACTCATATCAATATTTCAGCATAATGATATTGAAGAAAATAATATCATTTAAGAAGAAAATAATATCCCTTACCTCAAAATATCAGTACTTCTGGTCGGAATATCAATATAAGGCTAAAGGAAACTTGCTCTGATGAATAGAAACTCTCAAGGTATCTAAATACTCACAAAATACACTCAATAATCTAGAGAGAGAAAGAGAGAAAACTTGTTTATGGTGTGATTTTCAATTCTAACTTAGCCCTCTATTTATAGAAAAATGTTAGCACGCCGAAGCAGACTTAACCTGCAACCTGGTGGCTTTACCTGCTACTATTCAAGCCTACAACATTTGAATAAAAATCTCAGCACATTTCTTCACCAACGAAGAGTGGGGCCCACCAATTCTAGAATTTTTTACCAAAATGATAAACTCCGAAAATTCAATAATTTCTGAACCAGTCATGTCGTAAAATTCATAATAAATCATACGTTCATTTTTAACGGTTCAAAATTTGTGTACATACACTCAACTTACATATGTATAACATATCTAAAAATTTCCACGATCCAACGGTCGGATTAAAAATTATAACCCCCGCAAAATATCTCAAAAACCCTGATTTTTAATACCTCCATTCCGACAAAAATACTGATAAAAACCTCAACATTAACTCCTTCATTTTTAACCACAAAAATATATCTCTCATTTATATCCTCATAAAATAAATATTTCCTTATCATATGAATCAATAATTAATTATTCACAAATAATATTACAGAATCACATTTATGACAACCAGGCCGTTCCCAGGAAAGAGGAGGCTTTTCAATAAGGATTTTTCCTTACTGGCGCGCAATTAGGTGACCAAACCTCTCCTTAGACAGAACTTTCTAGACATTGCCAATAATGCTATCTAATAATATTATTCAAATAATATGAATTATTGATCTGATAATGGGAAATACTATGCAGTGACAATTATTGAAAAAATAATAATATAAAATATCAATGCAGCGATTATGGAATCAATAAAATAAAATATTGAACAGTAACCACTGTATCAATTATTGAGTAGTGCCTTCCTTCGTAAGAATCAATAATTTAAAAATACTGTGCAATTCGTGTGCTACTGTGCAACCACGCGTATTACTGTATTTTAACCACTGGGTATTCCAACAGTGTTAACGGTAACAACTACGTCGTTATTTATAAAAACTCAATTTTTATCGTTATCTTCATTCAATCGTTTTCCGTTATGGGCCCACAAATAGTTGTGCCGTCGTACGAATATTTCTCGACAGAAAGAATATTCCACGACCAAACGAATATTCCCCGACAAAATGAATATTTTATAACCACTTGTTTATTTTGCAAAATTTTCACATTTCACCCATAACCAAAATATTATATCAAATTAACACCTTATTATTCACAATAATAATTAGAGAAAATTTGATTTTATTCATTAATAAGTTGGGGTCTTACAGTAGTGGTGAATAAAAGAACAAAAGTTGCATGTTAAATAATCAGTAGCAGCATGACACAGAAGCAGAAGCAGCAGCACAACCTGAGAATTCAAACTGCAAAAGCCGCGGGGCCGAACGGCTATACAGGCTTCAAAATGCATGCCCGCGCAAGCAACCGGACAGAGCCTACTTTACACATGCACGCCTGCGCGATGATTACAAAGGGACCGCGCGCGGGCGCGCGCGACGTTGACTGAAGCTGCTGACTTTATTTTAATTTGCGTAACTGAGAGGGTAGTTTAATTAGGGCTTATATATTAGACGTATTATCAGTATGTAAAGGAGATTCCACTCGTTGGGGCATCACGTACCTAGTATTACTTTCTTTTCTTTAATTTCCATATTAGATTAGAGTAGTGATTTCTATAGTTGATTAGATCGAAAGCTGGAAGCAATTGGAAAGCATCAGAGATTCTATCTTGGATCAGGAGAACAGATTTGCACTACAATTCTCTACTCTTATTTTCTCTTTGATTCATAATTATATCTTACGATGTTTATTCTATATGTGGATGGTAGATTTGATTCAGCTATGATTTAAACTCTATTCTGAGATTACAATGGATTCTATGGATTAGTTTATTCTGATATATGTCGTTGTTAGCTTTATTGATTGCTACGGGCTTGTCTAATTAGATTCATGATACTTACTTAGTTGATTGGCATCAATTACTGTGATAATCCATATGAACTTGAGAGAAGAAGTATGGGTTTAGATCTGATCTTATTAGCATGGGATTGTATGTTCTACAATGTATTGGGATGTATGATTCGTGCTTAGGATAGACATATACCGAAGCACCGCTCGTAGTCATTTGAGAACTTGGGCTTAAACCCTAATTACTTGTAAATCACATAGACATATAGTGGTTTAGGTAATGTGGGTGTTCGTGTATTCTATCAATTGTGGATTATATGTGATATGAGTATGGTACATTGAGATATGGTTGTACTTTACTTTTGTGTTCTCAACTATCAATCAAGTGCAAGAAATTTGGCTTAACATGAAGTGTGCGGATTTGAATGAATCAATAGATGAAATTGTGATCTCAGGTCTTCTTTATCTAGTCTCACTCTAGGAATATTTAGGTTTATTTAATTTCATAGTTTAAATATAAAATATAATATCATTCGTTTAAATAAGACTGAAATGGTTATGGGTTAATGCTTGGTGAACTTTATTAGTTAATTCTCAGTGGGAACGATACTTTACTTACTCTTTATTACTTATTGACCGTGTATACTTGCACGCTTAAATTGATCGGTAAAATGACCAACAATAATCACCAATTTCTTGAGTGTATGTATGAGTAAGTATCAAGTCTAAGGCAGTGCAATCATATCCTTTAATGGTGGATGTATAGAAATTGGGCTAAACGATTCTTTCAGAGAGCGGAGGTATATACGAATTAGTAACCGATTTAACTCACTGTGAAAGCAGTGTAGACGAGACGAAAACTAATTTGTTGGTTGTTTGTGGGAAACCATTCAGTGTACTATATTGAATACCATTAAAGACTCGATGTGTGCTAAGTTTGGACTTGTGTATATGTACGTTAATGACGATAGTAGAAAACCAATATATATATATATATATATATATATATATATATATATATATATATATAAGTGAATATTGGTTAGAGATTTATGTATTAGATTAATAATTGAGATGTGGCTAAATGTAATGGTTGAAAAGTTGTCTTAGGACGATCGAATAATTATACGCATAGTGTATAATTTAAATAATTAATAGAGTAAATATTAATTATTTTAAGTGTAAAGGTTGTACATATTATATGTATGTAATTATTTAAGTAAGCTAAATAATTTAGCATTATGATGATGTGTGACCTAAACTTTATATTAATGTGAAATTGGAGAAAAGCCAAACGTGACCTAGACCCTAATATTTTATTATAGAAATAATGAGCTTGAGTTATATAGCTCCAGTAAATGGGATAAATGAGCCTTGTGTGGTCTGAGTATTAAAGTTAAACTAGACTGAAGGTTTAACTGAAATTATTAAAAGAGAATTAAGGATTAATAATTATCATTATAATATTTTTGGGTGATATGAATTAATGGGTTGAAAGTACCCAACTGAATTATATTAATTGGACTAGCCCAATGTACATGGGATGTAAGATTTAGTATTGGTGTATATTTTTAAAATATAAGTATACTTCCTATATATAGGTAGGTACATATATATGTGTATATATGTGCCCATAGATTAATTTAGTGCAGTAATGTTAAATCATTATAATTGATTTAATAAGTCCAAAAGGAATAAACTTTAGTAGAATAAGACCCATTTCACAGATAAATTAGAAAATATTACTCATTGTCCCAATTTCTGTCTCAAATACTCTTCAGACGCATAAATAGGCCATTGGCCTATCCTACTCCTCTATGTTGCTTAAGCTCGGCAAAGGCTAAGTAGTAGAGCTGATGATGGAGGAAGGTGGAGTTGGTAACCAACTCTTCTCAAATCCGCTGGCTTCTTCTTCCTCCCCTTAGATTATTTTATTGTGCAAAGTCAGTAACTGAGTACTAGAATTGGTTATAAATAGAGCTCCTTCTTCTTATTTATGTTGGTTTAAGTTGTCTGAGAAATAGCTATGGAGAGTTGATAGAATTGGACAACAATCAGAGGTTTGAAGAGCTATAGTTAGTATATTCAAGCATCAAGAGGTAATAATTCTAAGTTACATGCTCTTGATTTCCTAAGTTTGCACTTTCTTGGTAATATCATTAAAAAGTAGCTTTTGAGTCAAGAATTTGATGGCTAAGTGTTGATGTAATTCATGAATTGTTGTTAGATGTTGTTAATATAGTTCAATACAAAAACAACGGAAGTTAAACGAACGAAATTGGTTGAGAAACGAATTCGTGGTGAATGAATTCGCTAAACTTTTCAAAAACATGAAAATTTAGTATGAATATGAGTTTTGAATTAATCTTTGGGTTAGTTAATGATTTTGAAGTGTTATAATTACTCTATATATGGTTAGCTAAGAGTTTAACGAGTCCAACGAATCGAAAACCAACTAATTCAGACTTAAAACTAAGAAGTTATGAAGATCTGAAGTAAAAACATTAAGGAAACTGTAATCTGGACAAGCCTCACGCGGGTGCGCGGGCGCGCTGCTAGGGCTGGGCCATGGCATGGGCGTGCAGTAATGGTAAGGAAAAGGGGCGCGGCCACGCCCCATGTGCACTAACTGTGACTGTTTTGACCTATTTTGGTAAAATGGCCATAACTTTTTCATATGAACTCCGATTGAGGTGATTCAAGTTGATCCGGAACGAGAACGAATAGACCTACAACTTTTGTTCTTTAAGGTTTTTAATGTGAGGCCATTAGGAAGGGTAAAAATGGTCATCTTTATGACTATTATGTATTCGAAAGCGATCAAAGGGCGTTAATCGAGCACATACGCAAGTATAGTGCTCCCGACGATGGAATAGATTATTCTAAGTGATAAAACATGAATATAGATGATAATAGACATGTCATATAATTAAGATTACTTTACTCATAATGGAATGCTTTAACAATAATTTCTTAAAGAAAACTTGAAGTTTGAAAATGAAACTTGACGAACTTTGTGTCTTTTAAGTTTCAACTTTGTGAACATGTGAATGTGGCCTAGTTATGTGTGCGGATGGGTAGGGAATGTAATTTCAAGATATATTGTATATAAAAGGTTGTCAAGCTCGGTTTAGTAGGGGTTTTAAAGAGAAATTTAAAAGTTTTAGAAACTAATTTTGATGAGCATTGTTTTACTTGCATTATGACCTTATAAGAAAGCATGATGGAGTTGTTTATTCCTTTAAGCATGAATGATATATGCACTCAATTAGTTAAGCATGACATACGTTATTTAAACATGTTTTAAAAGTAAATGAAATATGTATATCTATGTAAATGAGACAGATACATGAAAGGCATGCTTAAAGTGTTGAGCACACACTAGTATACATGATTAAAGACTACATTGATTTCAAAAGAAAAACTTAGAGTTTTTGGACGTATATATAGGATTTCCACATTCCGATCATTTGAGCACGTATAACTGACTTGTATAGGTGCTCTAATACATAAGAGTCGTGGTTATGAGGCACTTGACATGTACTAAGTTACCTTGTTGACTTAGTGCGATTTTTATGAAAAATTTAGAATGTGTAAGATGATAGCATCAAACACTATGCGAGTTACATTATGATCATGCGAGCATGTATATTAAGATTCATTATGCCTATAGACATGTTGACATAAGCATCAAGTGGTGAAACCTGGATTTCACCTACGCACGCATTTCAAGGAAATGAATTTCTAAAGCATAGACTATGTGATTAAGTATACATGAGCATGCCTACTTAGTATGGTTTAAGCTTGTTATGTGATAACATGACCTTAGTAGTTAACCTTGAAGCTTGGACTTGAATTACTTAAGGTATATGAAAGTCCGACATGAAAACCATATAACTTTGAATTGAATTTAAATGAGTATGATAGGTTTTAAAACTTGAGTTAATGCCCTTATAAACGTGTATACATGAGGAACATAATAGCCTTGCATGACTAGTTTAGGTATGACAAGGATTTTAAAAAGTGAAACTTAGAAAGTTGAATGTAAGGGTTTCGATAAGGTTTGAGAAACGTAAGAGCAATATAGATGACATATTTATGAGTTTTAAATATGTGTCGAACACTTACATAGTTAAGTGTGTTAATATTGATATTAAGTGTGGTTAAGGTATAACCATACGTACCTAACAATACTAAGTGTATGATAGGAAAGTGAAACAAGGTTCTAAGAACCAAGATAGAAAACAATGTAATATTTATTATGAATTATTGAAGTTCCGGAATAATTAATTTTTGAAGTTTTAAATACTTTTTAAAAGAAAAATGTTTTTTTTTTCATTTTGGTGGGCCCCACATGTGTGGTAAATGAGTTGAATTCAGATGTCTAAGGTGTGCGTAGGAATTTTATTAAAAATAATAATATTTTATTAAATTTTCTGCTTTGGTGTTCTAAGCATTTTCCTATAAATAGGGTGCTTATGTTAGAATTAAAAATCACACAAGAAACTGAAGTTTTCTCTATCTATAATATCGAGCATATTTTTGTGAGTATTTTGATACTTTGAGGGTTGCTAGACGGTGCAAGTTCCTTTCAGCGTTATATCTGATATTCCACCCAGAAGTACTATTCTTTTGAGATAAGAGATGTATTTTCTTTTATAAATGATTTTATTCTTTCAATATCATTATGTCGGAATATTGGTAAGATTTTTCTTGTGAAATTCTTGTCTTTTTGTGTCGAGGTTACTAGTCACGTATACGGCACTATTCACAGAAAAATTAATTTTTCGTTCTTTTTCCAAGTTGTTATTATAATTACTAGCTTTGATTGTATCCATGTTTTGATCTTCATTCTTGAATTTTGCTTCACAATAGTTTATTACGGAGTATTTTTGAACATGAATGAACTAAAATACGAATCCTTAATCCTTATCCTTTTATCTCACTAGATTCATTTTCTTAAAATTATTTTTCGTCATCCTCAGTCCTAAATGATGATATTACTGAATATCTTTGGCCTGTAGTGCAAAGATGAATAATTTTCTGATGAATATCTTTGGCCCGTAGTGCAAAGATGAACAGGTGCTGAGATGAACATGATCAACTAGTGATAATATGCGGGGAGTAGTCGGGGTGTGGAATGATGGTTCTAGATAGTTGTTTAGCAGTCCTCACTATTTTATAAAATATTGTATCAATAATTATAATGAGGACTTATTTGAGTTTGAATACTGTCTAGAAGACATTATTTATATTTAAACTCACAGTTTATGTGTTGTCGTATTTTTCACGATAATTATATTAATAAAGTTGTAGTTGTTTCTGTATCATGTATTTGGCGACTTAGAATGGATGATGTATAGCTATTTTGGGGGCGTCACAGTTGGTATCAAAGCTTAGAGATATGGTCTCTAGCGGAGATCGGGGAATAGAACTAGGAGGGGAGAGACGAGTAAATCTTTCGCTAATGTGTCTTACTTAAGCTTCTTTGTTGGTCGATCATAATATAGGGGCATTATGTGGTATGTTAATTTCTTTAATTAACCCTTGTTTTATGGCAGTATTTGAGAATGGCAACCGAGAATGTTAACAGTGGAGTAAATGAGACCGTGGAGACACCTTTACTCACCAATCAGGAGAACGTGCACAGGAAGACAATGTTCCTCCTGTAAACAACACCACTGATCAGACGATGAACGATGGGATGTTTAGAAGCTTTTTGCAATTCATGCAAAATCAGACGAGGGAGACTCGTGTACAAAATACAGGTGGAAATGACAGCAACGCTTAATTTGTCACGACCAAGCAGTTCAAAGAGTTGGGACCACCAGAATTCTGGGGAAAGCCGGACCCGATTAAGGCGAAAACGTAGGTCAAGCAAATTACCAAGATATTCGATGTCTTGGGATGCACGAAGGAACAGAAGGTTTCATTCGCCACCTTTATGTTCCGTAATGAAGCAGATTACTGGTGTGAATCTGTGAAGCGTACCCAGCCAGCCGCACTCAATATGTCTTGGGAAGTGTTTCAGAAACTGTTCATTGACAAGTACTTTCCTGAAAGTATCCATCATATGAAGGAGGTAGAGTTTGTCAGACTTGAGTAGAACAACATGACTGTGTCGCGGAGTTATCTAGGTTTGCACCTCATTTGGTAGAGAATGAGGAACGTATGACGCGGATGTTTCTAAGAGGTTTGAAACCCGACATACGTCAATATCTCATTTCTCATAAATTTTCTTTATATTCAGATGTTGTCAACAGGGCTCAATTATTAGAGCGAGATAATGAGTATGTTCAACTGAGGGACCACAACCAGGGTCATACCGGTGACAGCAGTCATCGGAGCAATGATAACCAACGGGGATGAAAAAATGCAAACAAAAGCAGTAACCACTCTGGTGGTAATCGTGGCCATGATAATAGGAGAGGTGAGTCAAGTGGAAATTTCAAAAAAAGGAGATTCAACAATGACAATGTGAAGACATCAACACCAGTATCAACTATTTCTAAGGGAGGAGAACGACCACCGGTCATATGCTATAAATGTAGAAAAGAGGGACACATCAGCCCAAACTGTCCACAACAGTTCAAAGTATGTTATAATTATGGAAATGAAGGACATATCACTCAAGATTGTACTGTAGCGAAACCAAGTCCAGCGGGGATGGTGACTCAAAAAGATGTCCCAGATAAGACAAAGTCAACGGTTCCTGGAAGAGCGTTTGTTGTGACTGGCCAAAATACGAGGAACCCCTACGAGGTGATCACGGGTAAGCTAATCATAAACTTTTGCGAAGTTTATACATTACTAGATACTGGTTCAACCCATTCCTTTATCTCTCCTTCTTGTGCTCAACGTTTGAACTTGACTCTAGAGAAATTGGACTTTGACTTATCTGTTAAGACTCCGTTAGGAGAAACTTTCATTACATCCACTGTTTATAAATCTTGTTTGATTCAAGTTGGCACCATCACATTACCTGTTGATCTTATCTCTTTAAAGATACTTGCATTTGATGTGATTTTAGGGATTGATTGGTTAACTACTCATCATACCAAAATTGATTGTTTTCGTAAGGTTATTAGTTTTTATATTCCTAACCAACCTGTTATGCGAATTCAATCAACTAAACCACTAAAATCAATCACTATCATATCAAGCCATAAAGCCATTCATTTATTGAAAAACGGATGTCAAGCTTTCTTAGCCCGTGTTATGGATTTGAACAAAAATACGTCAGATTTGAATAATATTTATGTTGTTAGTGAATTTCCTGACGTATTTCCTGAAGAACTTCTCGGTCTACCCACAGAATGTAAAGTTAAATTATTAATTGATCTTGAACCTGGTACGAAGCCCATTTCTAAAACCCCATATCGAATGGCTCCTATTGAACTTCAGGAGTTAAAGGTTCAATTATAGGAGTTATTGGACATCAGTTTCATTCGTCCTAGTACATCTCCTTGGGGTGTTCCTGTTTTATTCGTAAAGAAAAAAGACGGGAGTATGCGACTTTGTATTGACTACCGGTAATTAAACCATGTCACCATCAAGAATAGGTATCCGCTACCTCGTATTGATAACCTGTTTGACCAGTTGCAAGGAGCACAATTCCTTTTAAAGATTGATCTTCGTTCTAGATATCATCAACTAAAGATTAAAACTGAGGATATTCCGAAGACTGCCTTCAGAACTCGGTACGGGCATTATAAATTCCTAGTCATGTCTTTTGGACTGACTAATGCTCCTGTGGCTTTCATGGATATGATGAATCGTGTGTTCAAGGAATATTTAGATCAGTTCGTTGTTGTCTTTATTGATGACATCCTCATCTATTCCAAAAGTCGTGAAGATCATGAGCACCATTTGAAGCTGGTACTTCAAAGGCTTCGTGAAAACAAGTTATATGCCAAGCTGAAGAAATGTGAATTCTGGCTTGAGGAAGTAGCATTCCTTGGGCACGTGGTGTCAAAACATGGAGTATCTGTTGACCCTACGAAGATTGAAGCAATACAAAGTTGGGAGCAACCGAAGTCGGTGACCGAAGCACGTAGCTTTCTGGGCTTAGCTGGTTATTATCGGAGATTGGTGGAAGGATATTCTCGAATCGCTACTCCGTTAACTCAACTGACTCGGAAAGATACAAAATTCGTATGGAGCGAGGAATGCGAGAAGAGTTTCCAAGAGCTCAAGAGGAAACTCATTTCGGCACCTGTTCTGACAATACCATCTGGTTCGGAGGGATTTGTCATCTACAGCGATGCTTAAAGCAAAGGGTTAGGGTGTGTTCTCATACAACATGGGAAAGTCATAGCCTATGCCTCGCGACAACTTAAAGAATATGAGAGGAATTATTCTACTCATGATCTAGAGTCGACAGCAGTCATTTTCGCGTTAAAAATCTGAAGGCACTATCTATATAGGGAGAAAGTGGAGATATATTCGGATCATAAAAGCCTTAAATATTTTTTTCACCCAAAAAGAACTCAACATGCGGCAATGACGTTGGCTTGAACTGTTGAAAGATTATGACCATACCATTCAATCCCATCCTGGAAAAGTGAACGTGATAGCTGACGCGTTGAGTAGAAGATCATATACGGGAACGAGTGTGATGCTGTCAACACAAAGGCCCATTTTGGGTGATTTACAAAAGATGAAGATAGAGTTCAAGACTCCGGGGACTCATATAATGATATCAAGTATACGCATAGAACCAACTTTAATCGATAAAATTAAAGTTGCTCAAGCCGTAGACCCAGAGCTGATGCGTATGAAAAAGAAAGTGCAAGAAGGTTCTATTCCAGAAGCAAGAATCGATGAAGAAGGAATACTTCGAGTCAACTCCGGACTTTGTGTTCCTAACAACTCTGATTTAAAATACAAGATCATGATGGAGGCACACAATACATCGTTTGCAATCCATCATGGAAGTACCAAAATGTATCGTGATCTTCGACATACATTTTGGTGGAGCAATATGAAGAGAGAAATTGCGAAGTTTATCTCGAGGTGTTTAACTTCTCAACGTGTAAAGGCGGAGCATCAAGTGCCAAAGGGCCCATTGCAACCACTTGAGATTCCGAAATGGAAGTGGGAACATGTTACCATGTATTTCGTTACGGGTTTTCCCAAGGTTTTTCAAGGTATAGATGCGATTTGGGTTATTGTTGATAGATTAACCAAGTTTGCTCATTTCTTGCCGATACGGGAGACTTATTCCCTTGAACGTCTTGCTCGTATGTATGTAAATGAGATTGTAAGGTTTCATGGCATGCCAGTATCCATAGTTTCAGATCGTAACCCAAGATTCACTTCACGATTTTGGGTTAGCTTGCAGAAAGCTATGGGCACGGATTTATGATTCAGTTCGGCATACCATCCTCAAACGGACGGACAATCAGAGAGGACTATTTAAACTCTTGAAGATCTATTAAGACTCTATGTTCTAAATTTCAAATGGAGTTAGGATAAATATTTACCATTGGTAGAATTCTCCTACAACAACAGTTATCATGCAAGTATAGGTGTGGCTCCATTCGAAGCATTGTATGGACGAAAGTGTCGCTCTCTAGTATGTTGGGATGAGGTGGGTGAAGCAACATTGTTGGGACCAGAGTTGGTACGTATGACTACAGAAAAGATCCAAATGATTCGACAACGTATACAACAGGCACAAGATCGACAAAAGAGTTTTGTGGATCTTCATTGAAAGGACGTGGAATTTGATATTGGGGATCATGTATTGTTACGTGTTGCTCCATGGAAGGGAGTTATAAGATTTAGGAAGAGAGGAAAGCTCAATCCACGATTTATTGGTCCATTTCAAATTCTTGACTGAGTAGGAAATGTGGCATATAGACTCGCGTTACCTCCAAGTATGTCTCGTGTTCATAATATTTTTCACATAGTCGTGCTTCGTAAATATGTGATAGACTCAAACCACATTATTGAGTTAGAACCAGACGAGATAGCCGAAGACTTAACGTACGAGGAGGTACCTGTCAAGATCTTGGATACGAAGGAGCATGTCCTACGCACCAAAGTTATACCACAAGTTAAGGTTTTGTGGAGGAACCATGCTATTGAGAAAATAACTTGGGAGTTAGAAACGGAAATGAAAGCGATGTATCCTTACCTTTTCGAAACACCAGGTACGTACGTCAATTTCGAGGACGAAATTTCATAAGGAGGGGAGGTTGTAAGACCCCAACTTTTTATAAATGAAATTGAATTTTCTCTATTTATTATTTTGAAATAATAAGGGTTGATTTAATTAATGTGGTGAGTTATGGGTAAAATGCACAAATATTTTAAATAAGCAAGTGGTTATAAAATATTCATTTTGTCGGGGAATATTCGTTTGATCGTGAAATATTCTTGATGTCGGGGAATATTCGTACGACGGCGTAGCCTTGTATGGGCCCCATAACGGAAAGCGATTGGATGAAGAAAACGACAAGTATGAGTTTTTATAAATAACGGCGTAGTTGTTATCGTTAACACTGTTGGAATACCCGGTGGGTAAAACTCAGTAATACGCAGTGTTGAACAGTAGCACACGGTATTGCACCAATTATTGATTCTTACGTAACAATTCACTACTCAATAATTGTTACAGTAATTACTGTTCAATATTTTATTTTATTAATTTAATAATTGCTACGTTGATATTTTATATTATTGTTGTTTCAATGATTGTCACTGCACAATATTTTCATTATCAGATCAATAAATCATATTATTTTAATAATATTATTAGATAACATTATTGGCAATGTCTAGAAAGTTCTATCTAAGGAGAGGTTCGGTCACCTAATTGCGCTCCAGTAAGGAGAAATCCTTATTGAAAAGCCCCCTCTTTCCTGGGAACAGCCTGATTGTCAGTATTGTGATTCTGTAATATTATTTGTGAATAATTAATTATTGATTTATATGATAAGAAAAATATTTATTTTATGTGGATATAGATGGAGAAAATTTTTAAAGTGACAATTGTTGAAAAATTGATATTTTATCTGTTCTGATAAAATAATTTATTTAAATATATTATTTTATTATAATAATATAATAATAGTGATATTTTTACAATGAATGTGTGATATATGAATAAATGAGGAGGAAGAGTATTTTTGTTACAATAAATGTTAAAAATATGTTAAACATGTTGGTGGGCCCAATTTTTGATTGAAATTTGATTATAGCCTGTAAAATCGTCCGTATGTGGATTTCGGTCAATTTCTGCTTAGAATTTAGAAAAACTTTAACTTACAAAGTTGTAGAGAATTGAATTTTCTACGAAATGGACATAAGATTCAAATTTTTCTGATAAAAGAGCTATTTATTATGAATTATTGAAGTTCCGAAATAATTAATTTTTGAAGTTTTAAATATTTTTTAAAAGAAAAACGTTTTTTTCATTTTAGTGGGCCCCACATGTGTGGTAAATGAGCTGAATTCAGATGTCTAAGGTGTGCATAGGAATTTTATTAAAAATAATAATATTTTATTAAATTTTCTGTTTTGGTGTTCTAAGCATTTTTCTATAAATAGGGTGCTTAGGTTAGAATTGAAAATCACACCAGAAACTGAAGTTTTCTCTCTCTATAATATCGAGCGTATTTTTGTGAGTATTTTGATACTTTGAGAGTTGCTATACGGTGCAAGTTTCTTTCAGCGTTATATCTGATATTCCAGTCAGAAATACTATTCTTTTGAGGTAAGGGATGTTATTTTCTTTTATAAATGATATTATTCTTTCAATATCATTATGCCAGAATATTGGTAAAATTTTTCTTATGAAATTCTTGTCTTTTTGTGTCGAGATTACTATTCACGTATACGGCACTATTCACAAAAAAAATTAAATTTTCGTTCTTTGTCGAAGTTGTTATTATGATTACTAGATTTGATTGTATCCATGTTTTGATCTTCATTCTTGAATTTTGCTTCACAATAGTTTATTATGTAGTATTTTTTAACATGGATGAACTAAAATATGAATCCTTAATCCTTATCCTTTTATCTCACTGGATTCGTTTTTTTAAAATTATTTTTCATCATCCTCAGTCCTAAATGATGATATTACTGAATATCTGTGACGCCCCCAAAATAGGTATACAACACCCATTCTGAGTCGCCAAATATATGGTACAAAAAGCAAACTACAACTTCAATAATACAATTATCGTGCAAAATACGACAACACATACTGTGAGTTTAAATACAAATATTGTCTGCTAGACAATATCCACACTCAAATAAGTCCTCATTACAATTATTCAAACATTATTTTACAGAAATAGTGAGGACTGCTAAAACATCTTTCTAGAACCATCACTCCATACCCCGACTAGATCCTGCTATGTTCTCACCTCCTAAGAAGAAAAATAGAACAAAAAGGAAAAGAGTGAGCTCAACTAGCCCAGTAAAGAATATTATGACTAAGATAATATACAACAAATTATCATTAGTATTCAACAGGGAAAAATCTGATAGAATATAATCAACAACAAGTTTTAGATCAATAACTGCATCGAAAACAGCAAACCATTAGAAGACTCAAGTAGAGAATGAATTCTACTATCTTCTAAGATTTAAAAATCCATCATCAATATTTTATCCCTGTAATATCAATTAATAATCATCTTTAACCAAATATTCATCTTTACACTACATGCCAAAGATATTCATTTGTATCACCAGTCAATCATGTTCATCTCAACACCTGTTTATCTTTGCAATATAAGCTAAAGATATTCATCAGGTAATCATACATCTTTGCACTACAAGCCAAAGATATTCAGTAATATCATCATTTAGGACTGAGGATGATGAAAAATATCTTTAAAAAAACGAATCCAGTGAGACAGAAGGACATATAGTAGGGATTCGTATAGCAGTTTATCCAAGATCAATAATACTTCATAATAATCAATTGTGAAGCAGAATTCAAAAATAAAGAACAAAACATGGATACAATCATAGATAGTAACCATAATAGATATCTTGGACAAAATAAAAAAATTTTATTTTTCGGTGAATAGTGTCGTATTCGTGAATAGTACCGTATACGTGAATAGTAACCCCGACACAAAAAGTTTCAAATTTGATAAAAAAAACTCATATCAATATTTTAGCATAATGATATTGAAGAAAATAATATCATTTAAGAAGAAAATAATATCTCTTACTTCAAAATATCAGTACTTTTGGTCGAAATATCGGTATAAAGCTGAAGAAAACTTGCTCTGATGAATAAAAACTCTCAAAGTATCTAAATACTCACAAAATACACTCAATAATCTAGAGAAAAAAAGAGAGAAAACTTGTTTCTGGTGTAATTTTTAATTCTAACTTAGCCCTCTATTTATAGGAAAATGTTAGCACGCCGAAGCAGACTTAACATGTAACCTGATGGCTTTACCTGCTACTATTTAAGCCTGACACATTTGAATAAAAATCTCAGCATATTTCTTCACCAACCAAGAGTGGGGCCCACTAATTCTAGAATTTTCCACCAAAATGATAAACTTCGAAAATTCAACAATTTCTGAACCAGTCATCTCGTAAAATTCATAATAAATCATACGTTCATTTTTAACGGTTCAAATTTTGTGTACATATACTCAACTTATATATGTATAACATATCCAAAAATTATAACGATCCAACGGTCGGATTAAAAATTATAACCCCCGTAAAATATCTCAAAAATCCTGACTTTTAATACCTCCATTCCGACAAAAATACTGATAAAAATCTCAACATTAACTCCTTCATTTTTAGCCACAAAAATATATCCCTCATTTATATCCACATAAAATAAATATTTCCTTATCATATGAATCAATAATTAATTATTCACAAATAATATTACAAAATCACATTTATGACAAAACAGGCCGTTCCCAAGAAAGAGGGGGCTTTCCAATAAGCATTTCTCCTTACTGGCGCGCAATTAGGTGACCAAACCTCTCCTTAGACAGAACTTTCTAGACATTGCCAATAATGCTATCTAATAATATTATTCAAATAATATGAATTATTGATCTGATAATGGGAAATATTGTGCAGTGACAATTATTGAAACAACAATAATATAAAATATCAATGCAGCAATTATAGAATCAATAAAATAAAATATTGAACAGTAACTACTGTAACAATTATTGAGTAGTTCCTTCCTTCGTAAGAATCAATAATTCAAAAATACTATGCAATTCGTGTGCTACAGTGCAACCACGCGTATTACTGTATTTTAACCACCGGGTATTCCAACAGTGTTAACGGTAACAACTACGCCGTTATTTATAAAAACTCAATTTTTGTCGTTATCTTCATCCAATCGTTTTCCGTTATGGGGCCTACAAATAACTGCGTCGTCGTACGAATATTCCCCGACAGAAAGAATATTCCACGACCAAACGAATATTTCCCAACAAAATGAATATTTTATAACCATTTGTTTATTTTACAAAATTTGCACATTTCACCCATAACCAAAATATTATATCAAATTAACACCTTATTATTCACAATAATAATTAGAGAAAATTTAATTTTATTCATTAATAAGTTGGGGTCTTACAACCTCCCCTCCTTATGAAATTTCGTCCTCGAAATTAGCGTACGTACCTAGTGTTTTGAAAAGGTGGGGATACCTCACTTTTATTTCTGATTCTAACTCCCAGGTCATTTATTCAATAGCATGGTTTCTCCACAAAACCTTAACTTGTGGTATAACCTTCGTGCGTAAGACATGCTCTTTCCTATCCAAGATCTTAACAGGTACCTCCTCGTACGTTAAATCTTCGGCTATCTCGTCTGGTTCTAACTCAATAATGTGGTTCGGGTCTTTAACATATTTACGAAGCATAGATATGTGAAAAACATTATGAACACGAGACATACTTAGAGGTAATGCGAGTCTATAAGCCACATTTCCTATTCGCTCAAGAATCTCAAATGGACCAACAAATCTTGGATTGAGCTTTCCTCTCTTCCCAAATCTTGTAACTCCCTTCCATGGTGCAACACGTAACAATACATGATCCCCAATATTAAATTCCACGTCCTTCCGATGAAGATCAGTATACCTCTTTTGTCGATCATGTGCCGTTTGTATACGTTGTCGAATCGTTTAGATCTTCTCTGTAGTCATGCATACCAACTCTGGCCCCAATAATGTTGCTTCACCCACCTCGTCCCAGCATATTGGAGAATGACATTTTCTTCCATACAACGCCTCGAATGGAGCCACACCTATGTTTGCCTGATAACTGTTGTTGTAGGAGAATTCTACCAATGGTAGGTACTTATCCCAAGTCTCTTTGAGATCTAGGACACAGAGTCTTAATAGATCTTCAAGAGTTTGAATAGTCCTCTCTGATTGCCCGTCCGTTTGAGGATGGTATGCCGAACTGAATCGTAAATCCGTGCCCATAGCTTTCTGCAAGCTAACCCAAAATCGTGAAGTGAATCTTGGGTCACGATCCGAAACTATGGATACTGGCATGCCATGCAATCTCACAATCTCATTCACGTATATACTAGCAAGACGTTCAAGGGAATGAGTCTCACGTATAGGTAAGAAATGAGCAGACTTGGTTAATCTATCAACAATGACCCAAATCGCATCTATGCCTTGAGAAACCTTGGGAAGACCCGTAACAAAATCCATAGTAATGTGTTCCCACTTCCATTTCAGAATCTCAAGTGGTTGCAATGGACCCTTTGGTACTTGATGCTCCGCTTTTACACGTTGATAAGTTAAACACCTCGAGATAAACTCCGCGATCTCTCTTTTCATATTGCTCCACCAAAATGTATGTCGAAGATCGTGATACATTTTGGTACCCCCAGGATGGATTGCAAATGGTGTGTTGTGTGCCTCCATCATGAATCTATGCTTCAAGTCAAAATCGTTAGGAACACAAAGTCTGGAGTTTACTCGAAGTATTCCTTCTTCATCGATTCTTGCTTCTGGAATAGGACCTTCTTGCACTTTTTTCTTCATACGCATCAACTCCATGTCCGTAGCTTGAGCGGCTTTAACTTTATCAATTAAAGTCGGTTCTACTCGTATATTTGATATCATCATGTGGGTACTTGGAGCCTTCATCTCTATCTCCATCCTTTACAAATCATACAAAATGGGTCTTTGTGTTAACACCATTGTACTCGTACCCGCGTATGATCTTCTACTCAATGCGTCAGCAACTACGTTCGCTTTTCCAAGATGATATTGGATGGTATGATCGTAATCTTTCAACAGCTCAAGCCAACGTCGTTGCCGTATGTTGAGTTCCTTTTGGGTGAAGAAATATTTGAGGCTTTTATGATCCGTATAGATCTCCACTTTCTCCCCATACAGGTAGTGTCTCCAAATCTTCAACTCGAAAACGACTGCTGCCAACTCTAAATCATGAGTAGGATAATTCCTCTCATATTATTTGAGTTGTCATGAGGCATAGGCTATAACTTTCCCATGTTGCATAAGAACACATCCTAACCCTTTGCTTGAAGCATCGCTGTAGATAACAAATCCATCCGAACCAGATGGTATTGTCAGAACAGGTGCCGAAATTAGTCTCCTCTTGAGTTCTTGAAAACTCTTCTCACAATCCTTGCTCCAACCGAATTTTGTATCATTTCGAGTCAGCTGAGTTAACGGAGTAGCGATTCTAGAAAATCCTTCCACGAATCTCCGGTAATACCTAGCTAACCCCAGAAAGCTACGTACTTCGGTCACCGACTTCGGTTGCTCCCAACTTTGTATGGCTTCAATCTTCGCCGGGTCGACAGATAGTCCATGTTTTGACACCACGTGCCCAAAGAATGCTACTTCCTCAAGCCAGAACTCGCATTTCTTCAATTTGGCATATAGCTTGTTTTCACGAAGCCTTTGTAGTACCAGCTTCAAATGGCGCTCATGATCTTCACGGCTTTTGGAATAGATGAGGATGTCATCAATAAAGACAACAACGAACTGATCTAAATATTCTTTGAATACACGGCTCATCATATCCATGAAGGCAGCAGGAGCATTAGTCAATCCAAAAGACATGACTAAGAATTCATAATACCCGTACCGAGTTCTGAAGGCAATCTTTGGAATATCCTCAGTTTTAATCTTCAGCTGATGATACCCAGAACGAAGATCGATCTTTGAAAAGAATTGTGCTCCATGCAACTGGTCAAACAGGTCATCAATGCGAGGTAGTGGATACCTATTCTTGATAGTGATATGATTCAATTCTCGATAGTCGATACAAAGTCACATACTCCCGTCTTTCTTCTTTACGAATAACACAGGAGCACCCCAAGGAGATGTACTAGGACGAATAAAATCGATGTCCAACAACTCCTGTAGTTGAACCTTTAACTCCTGAAGTTCAATAGGAGCCATTCGATATGAGATTTTAGAAATGGGCTTTGTACTAGGTTCAAGATCAATAAAGAATTCAACTTCACGTTCTGGGAGTAGACCGGGAAGTTCTTCAGGAAATACGTCAGGAAATTCACTAACAACTGAAATATTATTCAAATATGACGTGTTTTTGTTCAAGTCCATAACATGGGCTATAAAAGCTTGACATCGGTTCTTCAATAAACGAATGGCTTTATGGCTTGATATGACAGCGATTGATTTTAGTGGTTTAGTTACTTGAATTCGCATAACAGGTTGGTTAGGAATGTGAAAACTATTAACCTTACGAAAACAATCAATTTTGGCATGATGAGTAGTTAACCAATCAATTTCTAAAATCACATCACAAGCAAGTATCTTTAAAGAGATAAGGTCAATAGGTAATGTGATTGTGCTAACTTGGATTAAGCAAGATTTATAAACTGTAGATGTAATGAAAGTTTCTCCTAATAGAGTCTCCACAGATAGGTCAAAGTCTAATTTCTCCGGAGTCAAGTTTAAATGTTGAGCACAAGCAGGAGAGATAAAAGAATGGGTAGAACCGGTATCTAATAAGGTATTAACTTCGCAAGAGTTTATGATTAGCTTACCCGTGATCACCTCATTTGGGTTCCTCGCGTTTTGAGCAGTCACGATAAACGCCCTTCCAGGAACCACTGACTTTGACTTGTCCAGAACAGCCTTCGGAGTCACTATCCTCGTTGAACTTGGTTTCGCAACAAGACAATCTTTAGCTATATGACCTTCCTTTCCACAGTTATAACATACCTTGAACTGTTGTGGGCAGTTTGGGCTGATGTGTCCCTCCTTCCCGCATTTGTAACAAACGACCGGTGCTCGTTCTCCTCCCCTAAAAGCAGTTGATGTTTGTCCTGACGTCTTCACGTTATCATTGTTGCACCTTCTCTTCTTGAAATCTCCTCCCGACTCGCTCCTTCTTTTATCACGGCCACGATTACCACCAGAGTGGTTACCACTTTTGTCCTAATATTTTTCTCCCTGCTGGTTTTTATTGATTCGATGACTGCCGTCGCCGGTATGACCCTGGTTGTGGTCCCTCGGTTGCACATACTCATTATCTTGCTCTAATAATTGAGCCCTGTTTACAACATCTGAATATAAAGAAAATTTATGAGAGATAAGATATTGCCGAATCTCCGGTTTTAGACCTCTCAGAAACATCCTTGTCATTCGTTCCTCATTTTCGACCAAATGAGGTGCAAACCTGGATAACTCTGCAAACTTCGCCTCGTACTGGGACACCGTCAGGTTGTTTTGTTCCAGTTTGATAAACTCCACCTCCTTCATATGATGAATACTTTCAGGAAAATACTTGTCATTGAACAGTTTCTGAAATGTTTCCCAGGACATGTTGAGTGCGTCAGGCTGGGTACGCTTCACAGACTCCCACCAGTAGTCTGCCTCACCGCGAAACATAAAGGTGGCGAATGGAACCTTCTGTTCCTCCGTGCATCCCAAGACATCGAATATCTTGGTAATTTGCTTGACCTACGTTTCCGCCATGATCGGATCCGGCTTTCCCTTAAATTCTGGTGGTCCCAATTCTTTGAACTGCTTGGCTGTGACAAACTGCGCGTTGTTATCATTTTCACCCGTATTCTGCACACGAGTCTCCCTCGTCTGATTTTGCATGAACTACAAAAAGCTCCTAAACATTTCATCATTCATCGTTTGCTCGGTAACGTTGTTTACAGGAGGAATATTGCCTTCCTGTTGCACGTTCCCCTAGGTGGTGATCAAAAGTGTCTCCACGGTCTGATTTACTCTATTATTAACGTTCTCAGCTGCCATTCTTAAATACTGCCATAAATAAGGGTTAATAGTCATGTCATATATTATCCCTATACTCTGACCGACCAAATAAACTTAGTCAGGTCATACTAGCGAAGGAATTTCCCGTCTCTCCCCTCCTAGTTCTTGTCTCACATCTCAACCAGGGATCATATCCCTAAGCTCTGATACCAACTGTGACGCCCCCAAAATAGGTATACAACACCCATTCTGAGTCGTCAAATACATGGTATAAAAAGTAAACTACAACTTCAATAATGCAATTGTCGTGCAAAATACGACAACACATACTGTGAGTTTAAATACAAATATTGTCTGCTAAACAATATCCACACTCAAATAAGTTCTCATTACAATTATTCAAACACTATTTTATAGAAATAGTGAGGACTGCTAAAACATCTTTCTAGATCCATCACTCCATATCCCGACTAGATCCTGCTATGTTCTCACCTCTTGAGAATAAAAATGGAACAAAAAGGAAAAGGGTGAGCTCAACTAGTCCAGTAAAGAATATTATGACTAAGATAATATACAACAAATTATCATTAGTATTTAACAGGGAAAAATCTGATAGAATATAATCGACAACAAGTTTTAGATCAATAACAGCATCGAAAACAGCAAACTATTAGAAGAGTCAAGTAGAGAATGAATTCTACTATCTTCTAAGATTTAAAAGTCTATCATCAATATTTTATCCATGTAACATCAATTAATAATTATCTTTAACCAAATATTCATCTTTGCACTACAGGCCAAAGATATTCATTTGTATCACCAGTCAATCATGTTCATCTCAACACCTGTTCATCTTTGCACTATAGGCCAAAGATATTCATCAGGTAATCATACATCTTTGCACTACAGGCCAAAGATATTTAGTAATATCATCATTTATGACTGAGGATGATGAAAAATATCTTTAAAAAAATGAATCCAGTGAGACAGAAGGACATATAGTAGGGATTCATATAACAGTTTATCCAAGATCAATAATACTTCATAATAATCAATTGTGAAGCAGAAAATAAAAAATAAAGATCAAAACATGGATACAATAAAAGATAGTAACCATAATAGACATCTTGGACAAAAAGGGAAAATTTTATTTTTCGGTGAATAGTGCCGTATTCGTGAATAGTGTCATATACGTGAATAGTGCCGTATACGTGAATAGTAATCCCGACACAAAAAGTTCCAAATTTGATAAAAAAAAACTCATATCAATATTTTAGCATAATGATATTGAAGAAAATAATATCATTTAAGAAGAAAATAATATCCCTTACTTCAAAATATCAGTACTTCTGGTCGGAATATCGGTATAAGGCTGAAGGAAACTTGCTCTGATGAATAGAAACTCTCAAAGTATCTAAATACTCACAAAATACACTCAATAATCTAGAGAGAAAAAGAGAGAAACCTTGTTTCTGGTGTGATTTCTAACTTAGCCCTCAATTTATAGGAAAATATTAGCACGCCGAAGCAGACTTAACCTGCAACCTGATGGCTTTACCTGCTACTATTCAAGCCTACCACATTTAAATAAAAATCTCAGCACATTTCTTCACCAACCAAGAGTTGAGCCCACCAATTCTAGAATTTTCTACCAAAATGATAAACTCCGAAAATTCAACAATTTCTGAACAAGTCATCTCGTAAAATTCATAATAAATCATATGTTCATTTTTAACGGTTCAAAATTTGTGTACATATACTCAACTTATATATGTATAACATATCCAAAAATTACCACGATCCAACGGTCGGATTAAAAATTATAATTCCCGTAAAATATCTCAAAAATCTTGATTTTTAATACCTCCATTCCGACAAAAATACTGATATAAACCTCAACATTAACTCCTTCATTTTTAACCACAAAAATATATCCCTCATTTATATCCACATAAAATAAATATTTCCTTATCATATGAATCAATAATTAATTATTCACAAATAATATTACAAAATCACATTTATGACAACCAGGTCGTTCTCAGGAAAGAGGGGGCTTTCCAATAAGGATTTCTCCTTACTAGCGCGCAATTAGGTGACCAAACCTCTCCTTAGACAGAACTTTCTAGACATTGCCAATAATGCTATCTAATAATATTATTCAAATAATATGAATTATTGATCTGATAATGGGAAATACTGTGCAGTGACAATTATTGAAATAACAATAATATAAAATATCAATACAGCAATTATTGAATCAATAAAATAAAATATTGAACAGTAACTACTGTAATAATTATTGAGTAGTGCTTTCCTTCGTAAGAATCAATAATTCAAAAATACTGTGCAATTCGTGTGCTATTGTGCAACCATGCGTATTACTGTATTTTAACCACTGGGTATTCCAACAGTGTTAACGGTAACAACTACGTCGTTATTTATAAAAACTCAATTTTTGTCGTTATCTTCATCCATTCGTTTTCCGTTATGGGGCCCACAAATAGCTGCGTCATCGTACGAATATTCCTAGACAGAAAGAATATTCCACAACCAAACGAATATTCCCTGACAAAATGAATATTTTATAACCACTTGTTTATTTTGTTAAATTTGCACATTTCACCCATAACCAAAATATTATATCAAATTAACACCTTATTATTCACAATAATAATTAGAGAAAATTTGATTTTATTCATTAATAAGTTGGGGTCTTACAATATCTTTGGCCTGTAGTGCAAAGATGAATAATTTTCTGATGAATATCTTTGGCCCGTAGTGCAAAGATGAACAAGTGTTGAGATGAACATGACCAACTAGTGATACAAATAGATATCTTTGGCCCGTAGTGCAAAGATGAATATTTGATGATTGATGTTACAGGGATAAAATATTGATGATGGACTTTTAAATTCATAGAAGATAGTAGATTTCATTCTCTACTTAACTCTTCTAATGAATTGTTATTTTCGCTGCGAATATTGATCTAAAACTTGTTGTCTATTATATTCTATCAGATTTTTCCCTGTTAAGGACTAACGATAATGTTCTATCAGTCATAATGTTCTTTACTGGTTAGTTGAGCTGACCCTTTTTCTTTTTGTTCTATTTTTCTTATTAGAAAGCGAGAATATAGCGGGGAGTAGTCGGGGTGTGGAATGATGGTTCTAGACAGTTGTTTAGCAGTACTCACTATTTTATAAAATATTGTATCAATAATTATAATGAGAACTTATTTGAGTTTGAATACTGTCTAGAAAATATTATTTGTATTTAAACTCACAGTTTATGTGTTGTTGTATTTTGCACAACAATTGTATTAATAAAGTTGTAGTTATTTTTGTATCATGTATTTGGTGACTCAGAATGGATGATGTATACCTATTTTGGGGCGTCACATTAGACATTGCCAATAATGCTATCTAATAATATTATTCAAATAATATGAATTATTGATCTGATAATGAAAAATACTGTGCAGTGATAATTATTGAAACAACAATAATATAAAATATCAACGTAGTAATTATTGAATAAATAAAATAAAATATTGAATAGTAATTAGTGTAACAATTATTATGTAGTGCCTTCTTATGTAAGAATCAATAATCCAAAAATACTATGCAATACCGTGTGCAACTGTGCAACTACGCGTATTACTATATTTTAACCACCGGGTATTTCAACAGTGTTAACGGTAACAACTACGCAGTTATAAAAAAAACTCATTCTTGTCGTTTTCTTCATCCGACAGTTTTCTATTATGGGGCCCACAAATGGCTATGCCATTGTACGAATATTCCCCGACAGCAAGAATATTCTACGATCAAACGAATATTCTTCGATAAAAATGAATATTTTATAACCACTTGCTTATTTTGTAAAATTTGCACATTTCACCTATAACCAAAGTATTATATCAAAGTAACATCTTATTATTCAAAATAATAATTAGAGAAAATTCGATTTTATTTATTGAAAGTTGGGGTCTTACAGTGGGTCTCACATCCATGTGAGAGAGACACATATGGAAATATCATTTTAACATGTGAAAATATCAGTTTCTAATTTATATACATGGAATCTAATTGAGTTTTGCTATACATTGCAAAGAAAATTAGCCGAATTATGATTGCGATAAATGTGCATACATGAGATAAATAGTAATTAAGAAATGTAACACTTTAAATTATTTTATCTTATCGCATATATTTTCATGTTGATCGCAATTTAACTTAATTAAATATTTGTACATGTATATTATTTTCCAATTTAATTTATGTGGTACAAGCAGTGCTTATTTATGTGGTGCAAGTACTTAATAAAATTATAAAAGATGGTATTTTCAAGCTATACTTATTGCAGCACATAAATTAGTTTCCATGTATATAAATTTTGTAGTAAATACTATCTCCGTTCCTAAAAAATTGTCGTTTAAAGTTTTTGCACATGAATTAAGAAAATCATTTAATACTATATGAAATTGAATTAATTTGTTTGAAATTCCATCACCACCCTTTATGAGAAATTGAAAATTATTAATACAAGAGAGAGAATTTCTTGGGACAATGAGAGAAGGTAGGGGTAATATAAGAAAGTAAATAATTTATTCTTCTTGAAAGTTGTAAACGACAAATATTTTGGAACAAATTTTTTTTTCTAAAACGATAATCTTTTATGAACGGAGGGAGTATGATATAATTTTCTTATTTAGTAATTTGACTTACTATATTAAATTAAGTGTTATACTATTAAAATTATGATAAAAAGATTATGAGTTTTTCGATCCATTTATGAAAAAAGAATCATTTATGACAGATGAAAAATAACCAAAATCCCACTTACCAAGTTTGTAAGAAAAAAACAATACGCACAAAAAAATAAATCTTGAAAAAATAACACAAATATAATATTTTATTTATTTCAAAATTAGAGATACAATTTTACTTTTGAGATCAAACGACGGCATATTAAACATCAAATTAATCTGAGTTTATTTAATTTTAGATGAAATAATTATTATAATTGTATTTTGTATTAAATCAAAAAATTTATTTCATTTTAAACTTGTATGAGTTATATCAATTTTAAAGTTTAATATGTTGTGGTTTGACCTTAAAAGTCAAATTGTATCTCTAATTTTAGAACAGAGAGAATACTTTCTTATATAATTATATAAAAAATGTTAAATATGCTAAAACCAAACAAAATAAATAGATGCACTGTTTTTCTATAACACTTTTTGTAAGACCCCAACTTTTATAAATAAAGATGAATTTTCTATAAATATCATTTTTGAATATTATGGTATTAATTTGATATAATGTTATAGTTGTGGGTAATATTTATAAATTTTGCAAAGTATGCAAGTTGTTATATAATATTCGATTGGTCGGGGAATATTCGTTTTAACAGGGAATATTCGTACAACGGCACAATCATTGGTAGACCCCACAACAAAATTATTGTCGGATTGAGAAAACGACAAAAATATTTTATTAAAAATAACGACGGAAGTTTTACCATTGATACTGTTGAACTACTCGGTAGTAAAAGTACAGTAATACGTGTGGCTGCATAGTAGCACACGGTATTGATTATTAATGCTTATGTGAGAAGTCACTCAGTTTGATTCAATTATTGTCAGTTAATAATATGAATTATTTAGCGATAATGAAGTTTTATTTTATTCGTACTATTAACGTAATAAAACAGAAACATCTTTTTATATAAAACAGAATACTTTATTAAAGTTATTCTATAAATAGAATATATTATATTTTATTTAAAAGATTTTTCTTTAAATATGGACCGTCAGATTAAAGTAATCAATCTGAACCGTTCGTGGATTAGTTACTATGCATTCTATTTTTCTATAAATAGCAGCTTATTCCTTCATTATTTCTTACGAATTCACTGAACTCTAGAGAGAGAAGCTATAGAGAGAAACTATAGAGAGAGAGAAGAAAAGTATGCTGCTACTTAACTACTTCCTTATTTCAGTTCTTCTTTAAAACGGTAAGGGGTGTTATTCTTTCTTATTCATGAAGAGAACTGTTGTTATTCTATTTCTTATTATTCTGTTGGAATAACCTGTATACGCGGTCTACCCTATACTTGGTGACATTCTTTTGTTATTCTGTTGGAACATCCTGTCTGTGTGTTTTACACCGGACCTGGTTCCGTTTTTATTATTATTCTGTTGGAACATCCTGTCTGTGTATTTTACACCGGACCTAGTTCTGTCTTGTTATTATTCTGTTGGAACATCCTGTCTGTGCGTTTACGCCGGACCTGATTCTATTATTTATTATTCTATCGGAATATCCTGTCTGTGCGTTTAAGCCGGACCTGGTTCCATTATTTATTATTCTGTCAGAATATCCTGTCTGTGCGTTTACGTCGGACCTAGTTCCATTATTTATTATTCTGTTGGAATAACATGTATGTGCGGTCTATCGCATGCCGGGTGATTTCTTTTGTTATTCTATTCTTTATTATACTCAGTTGGTTAAGTTTTAACTTCTATACTCCATGAAATTAGTGGAATATCCTTGATAATTGTGGTTCATCCAGTATCTTTTCATGAAAATATTCTTCTAAGCATTCTTGAATTTTACTCCACAAAGCAGTATCATGTTGACAATTTGGACGTTGTTAATTCTTGGATAAATTAATTCTTGAACTTGTTTTATTGAATTCTTATATCATTGTCATCATCCTCATGTTTATAAAATGTTGAAAGTCATATATGGCATGTAATGCATAGATGGACTTGGTATGATTATAACCAGAGATTATTCGATGTAATCATGACCGTAATGTTACAAATGATGTGGTAAAAGTCCTCATTGGCCTGTAGTGCATTGATGGACAGTTGTTGGCATGATCATGACCATTAATGAATACACGAATATCCTTGGCCGTGGTGCAGGGGTGATTCGATGATGTAGATTATTTTATTAAGCTGAATCACAGCGATAACAGTGTTGAAAAACCTTTTAAATCATAGAAGATAGTAGATTTTATTCTCTACTTGACTCTTTTAATGGATTGCTTGTTCCGCTGCAGTTAAACTTGATGTTCGTTATATTTTATCAGTTTAACACTATTGAAGGCTAATGATAATTTATTCTGCATTATCTTAGTCGTAATATTTCTTACTAGGCTAGTTGAGCTCACCCTTTCTTTCACTGTTCTCTTCAGGAAATGAGAATATAGCTGGGACGAGTCGGAGAACGGAGTGATGGACCAGATGATAGTATTAGTAGTCCTCACTATTCTATTAAATAGTGTGACAATAATTGTAATGAGGACTACTTTTGAGTTTGTATAGTCTCTAGTAGACAATAATTGTATTCAAACTCACAGTTATGTTTTGTCGTATTGTACACGACAGTTGTATTAGTAAGTTGTATTTGTATTATGTACCATGTATCTGACGACCCAAGATGGGTGGTGTATACCTAATTTTGGGGGCGTCACAGTTGGTATCAGAGCTTAGGGATATGATCCCTGGCTAAGATGTGAGAATAGAACTAGGAGGGGAGAGACGAGGAATTCCTTCGCTAGTATGACCTACCTAAGTTTATTTTCATGGTATTTAATTGGTCGGTCATAATGTAAGGATAATATATGACATATCAATTAACTTTTGTTTTGTGGCAGTATCTGAAAATGGCATCTGAGAATGTTGAGAATAGCAATGGTGCACAGAAGACTGTTGATTCACCACATATCAATAATCAGAATAATGTGCATCAGGAAGGTGACAATCCTCATACAAACAACAACACTGACCAGATGATGAATGATGAAATGTTCAGAAGCTTTATGCAGTTCATGCAACAGCAGGCAAGAGCGGCTCTTGTCCAAAATATAGGTGGAAACACTGAAAACTCTCGAACGGTCACCGCTAAACAGTTCAAGGAGCTGGGACCACCGGAGTTTAAGAGAGAGCCAAAACCACTTATTGCGGAAACATGGATAAAGCAGATCACCAAGATAATTGATGTCTTGGGATGCTCCGAGGAGCAAAAGGTTCCCTTTGTCGCCTTTATGTTGCGAGGAGAGGCAGATTACTGGTGGGAATCGATTAAGCGTACTCAACCTGCCGCACTGAAGATGTCTTGGGAGAAGTTTCAAGAGCTATTCAATAACAAATACTTTCCCGAAAGTGTTCGTCACATGAAGGAGGTGGAGTTCATCAAATTGGAGCAGAATAATATGACCGTGTCGCAGTATGAGGCTAAATTTGCTGAGTTGTCATGGTTTGCATCCCACTTGGTGGATAATGAAGAGCGAATGACACGAATGTTTTTGTGAGGTTTGAAACCTGAGATACGTCAACATCTTATTTCTCATAAACTGTGTTTGTATTCAGATGTTGTGAATAGGGTTCCAGTTAGTGGGGCGCGATAACAAGTCAACGCAACTAAAAGAGAGCAGTCAGAAAAATGATAATACCAATGAGAGTAGTCATCGAAGCGGTGACAACAAGCGTGGAGGGAATCAACAGGCCAGAAATGGTAACCACTTTGGTGGTAATCAGGGCCAAAATAATAAGAATGGTTATTTCAAGAAGAGGAGATTCAACAATAATGGAAAGACGTCAGCACCAGCACCCATTGTAAAGGAAGGAGAACGACCACCTACCATATGTTTCAAATGCGGAAGGGAGGGGTACATCAGTCCAAACTGCGCGATGCCATCTAAAGCATGTTATAATTGTGGAAGAGAAGGTTATTTAGCTCGATTTTATCGTTTACCAAAAACAAGTTCAGCCAAGATGGAGACACCAAAGGCCGTCCCAGAAAAGTCAAAACCGATAGTGCAAGGGAGAGCGTTTATTGTGACCTCCCAGAAAGCAAGGAACCCGAATGAGGTCATCACGGGTAAGCTTATCATAAACTCTAACGAAGTCTATACTTTATTTGATACCGGTTCTACCCATTCTTTTATTTCTCCTACTTGCGCTCATCAATTAAATTTGACTCCGGAGAAATTAGACTTTGACTTATCTGTTGAAACTCCATTGGGAGAAACCTTCATTACATCCACGGTTTATAAGTTTTGTTTGGTTCAAGTTGGTACCCACACATTACCTGTCGATCTTATTTTATTAAAAATACTTGCATTTGATGTGATTCTAGGGATTGATTCGTTAACTACTCATCATGTAAAAATTGATTGTTTTCGTAAAGTTGTTAGCTTTCATATTCCTAATCGACCTATTATGCGAATTCAAGCAACCAAACCATTAAAATCAATCGCTGTCATCTCAAGCCATAAAGCTATTCGTTTATTGAAAAACGGATGTCAAGCTTTCTTAGCTCATGTCACGGATCTAAACAAAAATACGTCAGTTTTGAATGATATTTCTTGTGACGAACGAGAATTTTGTAATTTATTTTAATATTTATTGAATTAAACAAATATTTTTTCGATGATTTAATTATTGGATTAAATAATTAATTGATGCAATTGTGGTAGATTAATTTAATTTTATGTGTTGCATTTATTAAGTTAATGTGGAGAATAATTATTATTCAAATATATAATTATGTGAGCTTATTGAATTAAATGAATTATTTAATTAAGCATGATGTTATTTTAGTTAAGTTAATTATTAATTAGAGATTTAATAATTTGAAATTTATTATTAATGAGAAAATTAATTATGTGACTATGTGAATTAATGAGAAATTATTATATGTTATTTAAAGTAAAATAAATAAAATATTGGATTTATTTTATAAGGAGTGTGACATTTTTAAACTATGTTATAAATGTTTTATTAAAATAATGAGAAGACTTATTCAGGTTGCTAACCAAACGAGGCCTTAAGAGGAGTTGGATGTAGTTACCCACTATTGGGGTAACTGACCTCCATCACGCGCATCTGTTCCCTGAATTATATTACGTATTATTTACTCCTTCATTATTACTAAGTCTAAGATATAATCAGAGAGAAAGCCGAGTGATTTTTAGAGAATTTGTGAGAAACTCAGTGAGTGAATAAAGCATCTAAGTCTACAAATATATACCTTATACTCTGGGTAATCTCTCCTTCCCAATTTCTTCTTCACGTCTTTTAGTTTTCTTATATATGGGTTTCATAGTTTTTTTTTTTGGTTTAAACCTCTGTAATTGGTTTAGGAGTAATGTTTATGGGTTATATGTGTTATGTTATATTAAATTGTGTTTAATTATGTATATGTTGTAAACCATAACATCAAATTCATGAAAACATGTCGTATATGATTTCTACAAAATTACAGAGTATGGGTTTTGGCCTTATGGCCTTATACGTGATATTTTATGTAGTGATCGTATATTATCCCTAAATTTTACACTCCTATATTATTATGCATGTTGATACAAAGAGACCAAGCCTTAAACGAACGGATTCGGTGTTATAACGAATTCGTAGTGTTAAATTTATGATTTTTTTCATTAACTTCAAGAACATCAAGAACAGTCAAATTTTACATGATTTAATTCTGTTATTGGGTGTTTTAAATGGTTAAAATAACTTTACAAAGGTTGGGTTATGTTTATGTATAAATTATAACATATGGGTATGTGTAATTTGGTGAAATTAGTGTTAAAAATGTGTTGATTTCACTGAATTTTGTGTTCTTCGCGAACTGAAAACTCAAAGTCTGGGGTTTCGCGCCCCGGCGCCAACTCCCAGTTCATTTCTCGCACCGCAGCGCCACCGCGCCGCAACACCAAGTACCAGGCCGCAGCGCCAATACTCAGTACAAAAGTGGCGCCGCAGTGCCACTTAGCAGAATGTCCAGAAATGTATTTTTTTTTATGATAAGTCTAGCAATGTGTTAGTAACTTAATGTAATGAACATGTAGACATGTTAGAAATATAATGAAATGATGACGTAGTTGTGTAACATGTAAATAACATAATTACATGTGAATTAAATTATTGAATACATAATTAGCTTGATTATTTATGAAGTGATATTATGTGACAATTAATGTAATAAATTGATTAAGTATAGTCAATAATTAAATTAGACAAAAAGAAAGAGTTTATGATGATTAATTAAGTTATAATTAACTGGTATTGTGTATGTGAATGGTATGTAGGATTTAATTCAAAGAACGAGTTTAGTTAAAGTGTAATCTACGCACGAGACAAGTTTTCTAAACTTAAACTCTTAAATTTGAGCAAGTTTCCTAACCCTATTTATCGTTATTGTTCAAGTTTATTATTTACCTTGAGTAAATTATCATTACTATCATTCAAGTTCAAATGTTATATTAAAGATTGATTATCTTTTCAAAGCATGATTCAGTTATACAATAATTGTCCTATTGTATACTTTTGAGATTATTATTCAAATCGAATATCAATTATTGTTGAACCTTATTAGACTGGTGAAACCTTAATTATTCAACTAGTCCTTAGTTGATGAGCGTTCTAAAATTCAGAATCCTTGATGAATTATCCAAACCAAACTTCCTTTGGTGCGGACTCGAACGTCAAACTGAGATGAACAACCCTGTATAGGGGATTATTTACGCTTTAGCGTTAAGATATTGTGCACAGTATGGTACTAAGGGCTGATCCCCCTAAGTACGAGAAGAAGGTCCATAGTCTTATGACTGTTAAAGGTTTCAAGTATAACCCTTGTTAACCTAGGACATATTTCAAGGTCTTATGACCCTCAGAATTCTTTTGATTCTTGTTATTTATTTTTGATTCAAAAGTTGAGCTTTATTCAGATGTCTTTGATTATTCGCATGTTATTATACTGTTGTTTCATTATTATACTTGTGGGCATTTGTGCTCACTCTTGCTTAATAATAACATTGCAGTTAAGAACGAAAGAGCTGACGAACCTTCCACTAGTAAGGGCAAGAGCAAAGTTAGCAAATGATGGAGACTTGTTATTTGATATGACTTGTTATTTTATATGATGTATTTGTTTAAGACTTATTTATTTATAATTCCACACAGATGTTTAAGGTTAGTTTAACCTGGGATTGTATTATTATTCAGATGTCGTAACCTTTAAGAGAAAGATTTTATTTCTATTTAATGCATGGTTGCATTTTTATGGGTAGATAGAAAGATGATATTTGTATCGTGAATACCAAATCCTGTGAAAATAGAAGTACCAGATTTGGGGGTGTCACAGGTTGGTATCAGAGCTGTAGGTTATGAACCTTAGGTGGGGGATCAACCTTAGGTAGTAACCTTATAGAAAGAAGATAGTAAAGGAAAACTCTTATCGAGTCTTAAGAAATGAATTTTTGGGTAATTCATTGAAGATAATAAAATACATTATGTGTTTGTGTGTTAATTTATGTGCTCGTTAGTACGACTTAGTAACTAAAACTTAAAATTTTGTTGTCAGGATGACGAATGTTGGAGAAGCTAGTCAAGCTGGGGAGGAAGAACCCCGATTACCTATAGTACCTACAGAGGAGGAGCCTCGAGACATACATGTTGTTAGGGAACAGTTAGTTCAGAGGGAGTCATCTCCATTGATCATCGTTGTTGGTCAGGAGCATGAGCCCGAGACTGATCCTGAGGAGGAGTTTGATGAGGAAGAGGAAGAAGAGGAGTTACCATGGTACACCGTTGATGCTGAGATGTATGACACGTTATACGACCGTAACGTTGAGTTACAGGACGAGGTTCAGGAATTGACTGAGCGAGCGACTATTCAGCAGTCTACTTTAGAGGATAAGGAGAGGGAGATTTCGACTCTTCACACACGACTGGGAAATGTAGAATGGGATTTGGTCCATGAGAAGGGTCAAACCGAAGATAAGACTGAGGAGCTAGAGAAGCTGAAGAAGGAACTGAAAGAAACCTCCGGAAGACTGAAAATAGCAGAGGAAGGATGGGTAAGAGAATCACGTCGAGCTGATCGTGCAGAAGATGATAGTCGTGCAAAGAAGGTAAAGCTTGAAGACACATACTCCACACTTAATCATGTAATAGATGAGGCTCAGGAATGAGTTTTAAGATACCCCATCCAGTTCGAAGGACTTCCGTCGTATATGCTGGATCGCAGGACGATGTCTCGTATCATGGACGAGGAGTGTGGCAAGGCTATTCAGCACCTTGATAGACATGATTAAAATCTGTTTAATTATGTGAAAGACTTAATTAGTTTTTATATGTAAAGTCTGATGTGTTTATGAACGAAGGAATATGTTAATATTTTAAATCCTGTGGATTCTTTATTCCAGGATAGTTGATGTAAATAGCAGTTATGCTATAGTTTGATGTTAAAACTTTGAGTTGAATTAAATATATTAAGTTGTTTGAGATGATGTGATAAATGAGTATGTCAAATTGTAGAGTAATGCCTTAACTATCTAGAGAAATAAATAAAGTCCTAATAAGCGTTTATTTTAACAGAAAATGCCGTCAAGGAGAAGACAACAACGTCAACCGGCTCAGGAAGAGTCAACAAATAATAACAATAACGCCAACGCTAATCCTGTTCAGCAGTTGGTGAACTTACTGACGAGAGCAATGAACAATCAACCTCAAGCTCCACCAAACACAACGTTTAAAGACTTCAAGGCGGTGGGACCGCCAGAATTCAAAGGTTCCAGGAACCCAATCGAGGCTCAAACGTGGGTCATGGAAATGGAGAAAGTATTCGATGTTGCTAGGGTTAGAGAGGACCAGAAGACCGCTTTCGCAACGTTTATGCTGAAGTCTGAGGCTAGCTACTGGTGGCAAGCAAACAAAGTGCGAGGAAGTGAAGGTGTAATTATGTGGGAGAGATTTAAAGAAATGTTTTTCGAAATGTACTTCCCAACTAGTTCGCAGAATCAGATGGAAATTCAATTTCTGGAACTGAAGCAAGGAAACATGAGCGTACCTGAATACGCAGCTAAATTTGATGAGTTGGCAAGGTTTGCCCCGTACCAAGTACACACTGACGAAAGAAAGGACAGAAGATTTGAACAGGGACTAAATCTTTGGGTTTACAGTAAGGTGTCAATGTTTCAGATAAACACATTTGCCGAAGTACTGGAAAAGGCCATCCTCGCTGAAGGTGGGAGCGATGCGGTGACCAAGTACAATCAAGAGCAGAAGAAGAAGAAGAGTGAAGGTGAAGGAAATAACAAGACTGGTGGGAGTAACACTAGGAGTAGTCATAATCAGAAGAGGAAGTGAACGGATAACTCGTCAGCTGGAAGTCAACAAGGAGGGCAGAAGAAGAAAATTGAAGCGTGCTCAAACTGTGGAAAAGCTCATCTGAGAGTTTGCATGAAAGGGAAGCGAGTGTGCTACAATTGTGGTCAGGAAGGCCACATAGCACCAAACTGTCCAAACCCAAAGAAGGGTGCTTGTTTTAACTGTGGTTCTAAGGATCATCTAGCAAGAGACTTCCCTAAGAAGGGATCAGGAGGAGTAGTACCAGAAGGTAACCGTGGAAATAACAGTGGAAATGCCTTAACCATCACCGGACCAGCCGTAACAAACCGACCGACCGCCAGAACTTTCAATATGACAGTACAGGACGCAATCCAGTCTCGTGAGGTGGTGTCAGGTATCATTCCGATCAATGAAATTAATGCTTATGTTTTATTTGATTCGGTGCTACTTGTTCCTTTATATCCGAAGACTTTGCGAATAGTTTAGATTTGCTTATGGATGAGTTGGAATATCCCATGAATATAGAAGTTGCGAATAGAGAGATAATTCCTGTTAAGTACGTGTTTAAGAACTGTTGGGTGGATATTAAGGGTAATATCATGAATGTAGATCTTATCCCTATTCGGCTTGGGGAATTTGACATTATTTTGGGTATGGATTGGTTATCCAAATGTGGGGCGATAATTGACTGCCAGAAGAAGCGTATTAACCTTATGACTCCGTCAAAGGTTGTGTTTTATGGTAACAAGTCACCTAGACAAGCGAGTTGTCTGACGATGATGCAGGCCAGGAGGTTGTTAAGACAAGGTTGTGTAGGATACTTAGCTTACATAGTCGACAGTCGAAAAGAGAATCCGAAAGTAGAAGAAATACCGATTGTGAGGGACTTCGTCGACGTATTTCTAGATGATTTGCCAGGACTTCCACCAGATAGAGAGGTAGAGTTCGTGATCGATTTGGCGCCAGGAACTGCTCCAATATCGAAGGCACCATACCGAATGGCACCAGTAGAGATGAAAGAACTGATGGTCCAACTACAAGAATTGTTGGACAAAAAGTATATTCAACCGAGCGTATCGCCATGGGGAGCGCCGGTGTTGTTTGTGAAAAAGAAGGACGGATCGATGCGGCTCTGCATTGACTACAGAGAATTGAACAAGGTCACGATTAAGAATAGATATCCATTACTAAGAATCGACGATCTGTTTGATCAATTAAAGGGAGCAAGATACTTTTCCAAGATAGACCTGAGGAGTGGTTATCACCAACTGAAGGTGAGACCAGAGGATGTACCGAAGATAGCGTTCAGAACGCGATACGGTCACTACAAATTTTTAGTAATGTCGTTTGGTCTAACGAATGCTCCTGCAGCATTTATGGGACTAATGAATGGTGTGTTCAAGCCGTTTTTGGACAAATTCGTGGTGGTATTTATAGACGACATTCTGGTATATTCCAAAACCAAAGAAGAACACGAAGAACATTTGAGGTTAACGTTGGAAGTATTGAGAAGGGGGAGAAGTTGTACGCTAAATTTTTGAAATGCGAATTCTGGATCGAGCGAGTACAATTTCTTGGTCACGTGATCGATAAAAACAGAATTTCGGTAGATCCATCCAAAGTAGAAGTCGTGATTAATTGGGAACAGCCGAGAACACCGTCAGAAGTAATAAGTTTTCTTAGATTGGCGGGATATTATAGAAGATTCATTCAAGATTTTTCCAAGATCGCAACTCCGTTAACGAATTTAACTCGAAAAGCTGTGAAATTTGTTTGGACGGAGAAGTGTGAGGAGAGCTTTCAAGAATTAAAGAAGAGGTTGAGTACGGCACCTGTGTTATCTCTTCCGGATGATACAGGTAATTTTATTATTTTTAGTGATGCGTCGCATAAAGGACTTGGCTGTGTGCTAATGCAAAACGGTAAAGTCATCGCGTATGCATCACGACAGTTGAAGGATTACGAGAAGGGATACCCGACTCATGATTTGGAGTTAGCTGCAGTGGTTTTTGCTTTAAAAATTTGGAGGCACTATCTCTACGAGGAGAAGTGTGAGATATATACGGACCACAAGAGTCTGAAATATATTTTCACACAGAAGAATTTGAATATGCGTCAAAGAAGATGGTTAGAATTAATTAAGGATTACGACTGTGAGATTTTATACCATCCGGGTAAAGCGAATGTAGTTGCCGACGCCTTAAGTAGAAAGGGTCGTTAGAAATTGATGATGTTAACTGCTCAGGAAGAGCTAATTGTGGAAATGGAGAAACTGGAATTGGAGGTGAAGTATCCAATGGAGATTGATGAGAAGCTATATCATATGCAATCTGGTACAACTCTACTAGATAAAGTGAAGGAGGCTCAGCTTCAGGATGATGAATGTAAAAAGGTGACAAAGAAGATATCTGAAGGAACCGAACCGAGATTTAAGATGGATAAGGAATGAATACTGAGATTTGAGAGTAGAATTTGGGTACTGCCAGTACAAAAGATTAAGGAGGATATTTTAAGCGAGGCTCATAGTTCACGATATTCGATTCACCCTGGTAGTACGAAGATGTGCCAAGATCTTAGACAACATTTCTGGTGGCCGAATTTGAAGCGTGATGTTGCAGAATGTGTTGCCAAGTGTCTGACCTGTCAGAAAGTGAAAGCGAAACATCAGAGACCGAGTGGATTGCTACAATCGTTAGAAATCCCAGAGTGGAAATGGGAACATATTACAATGGATTTCGTGGTTGGCCTTCCAACGACTCAGAAAGGCTACGACGCAGTATAGGTTATCGTTGACCGACTGACGAAATTTGCACACTTCCTTCCAATCAAAATAAGATTCAACTTAGACCAGTTGGCCAGGCTATACGTAAAAGAGATTGTTTCGAGGTACGGAGTTCCGGTATCAATTGTTTCAGATAGGGATCCGCGCTTCACATCAAATTTCGGGAAACGTCTTCAGGAATGCATGGGTACGCAATTGCGAATGAATACAGCTTACCACCCTCAAACAGACGGACAGAGTGAGAGAACGATTCAGACATTAGAAGATATGTTAAGAGCCTGTGTAATGGACTTTAAATGAAATTGGGATGATCACTTACCATTAGTAGAGTTCGGCTACAACAACAGTTACCACGCTAGTATTGGCATACCGCCTTACGAAGCATTATACGGCAGAAAGTGCAGAACTCCGCTTTACTGGGATGAAGTTGGCGAAAGACAATTGCTAGGGCCAGAATTGATACAGCAGACAGCAGAAATAGTCAAAGTAATCCGAGCACAACTGGTAGCGGCTCAAGATTGACAGAAGAAATACGCTGATCCACATCGTAAAACTATCGAGTTTGAATCAGGTAGTTATATTTTCTTGAAGGTTTCTCCCTGGAAAGGGAAGATCAGGTTCGGAAAGAAAGGGAAATTGAGCCCAAGATTCATTGGACCCTTTGAAGTACTGAGAAGAATCGGAGAAGTTGCGTATGAGGTAGCCTTACCTCCAGCACTCGAGAATATCCATAACGTCTTCCATATTTCTGTGTTGCGACCCTACAAGCCTGATTACAAGCATGTAATTGAATATGAACCCCTACATTTTGAGAAAGACTTATCTTACGAAGAAATTCCTATCCAAATTGTCGACCGAAAAGAACAAGTTCTCAGAAATAAAGTTATACCTTCTGTTAAGGTAATTTGGAGGAACCACAACGCTGAAGAAGCTACGTGGGAACTCGAAGAGAATATGATGAAGAATTATACTCATTTATTTACTTAATTATTTGTAAGCGATTCTGGGGACAGATTCTTTGTAAGGGGAGAAAGAATGTAACGGGTCGAGATTTATTGAGTCATGATTCTGGGGACAGAATCCTTTTAAGGGGGGAAAGATGTGACGAACGAGAATTTTGTAATTTATTTTAATATTTATTGAATTAAATAAATATTTTTTCGATGATTTAATTATTGGATTAAATAATTAATTGATGCAATTGTGGTAGATTAATTTAATTTTATGTGTTGCATTTATTAAGTTAATGTGGAGAATAATTATTATTCAAATATATAATTATGTTAGCTTATTGAATTAAATGAATTATTTAATTTAGCATGATGTTATTTTAGTTAAGTTAATTATTAATTAGAGATTTAATAATTTGAAATTTATTATTAATGAGAAAATTAATTATGTGACTATGTGAATTAATGAGAAATTATTATATGTTATTTAAAGTAAAATAAATAAAATATTGGATTTATTTTATAAGGAGTGTGACATTTTCAAACTATGTTATAAATGTTTTATTAAAATAACGAGAAGACTTATTCAGGTTGCTAACCAAACGAGGCCTTAAGAGGAGTTGGATGTAGTTACCCACTATTGGGGTAACTGACCTCCATCACGCGCATCTGTTCCCTGAATTATATTACGTATTATTTACTCCTTCATTATTACTAAGTCTAAGATATAATCAGAGAGAAAGCCAGAGTGATTTTTAGAGAATTTGTGAGAAACTCAGTGAGTGAATAAAGCATCTAAGTTTACAAATATATACCTTATACTCTGGGTAATCTCTCCTTCCCAATTTCTTCTTCACGTCTTTTAGTTTTCTTATATATGGGTTTCATAGTTTTTTTTGGTTTAAACCTCTGTAATTGGTTTAGGAGTAATGTTTATGGGTTATATGTGTGTTATGTTATATTAAATTGTGTTTAATTATGTATATGTTGTAAACCATAACATCAAATTCATGAAAACATGTCGTATATGATTTCTACAAAATTACAGAGTATGGGTTTTGGCCTTTATGGCCTTATACGTGATATTTTATGTAGTGATCGTATATTATCCTTAAATTTTACACTCCTATATTATTATGCATGTTGATACGAAGAGACCAAGCCTTAAACGAACGGATTCGGTGTTATAACAAAGTCGTAGTGTTAAATTTATGATTTTTTTCATTAACTTCAAGAACATCAAGAACATTCAAATTTTACATGATTTAATTCTGTTATTGGGTGTTTTAAATGGTTAAAATCACTTTACAAAGGTTGGGTTATGTTTATGTATAAATTATAACATATGGGTATGTGTAATTTGGTGAAATTAGTGTTAAAAATGTGTTGATTTCGCTGAATTTTGTGTTCTTCGTGAACTGAAAACTCAAAGTCTGGGGTTTCGCGCCCCGGCGCCAACTCCCAGTTCATTTCTCGCGCCGCAGCGCCACCGCGCTGCAACACCAAGTACCAGGCCGCAGCGCCAATACTCAGTACAAAAGTGGCGCCGCAGCGCCACTTAGCAGAATGTCCATAAATGTATTTTTTTTTTTTGATAAGTCTAGCAATGTGTTAGTAACTTAATGTAATGAACATGTAGACATGTTGGAAATATAATGAAATGATGACATAGTTGTGTAACATGTAAATAACATAATTACATGTGAATTGAATTATTGAATACATAATTAGCTTGATTATTTATGAAGTGATATTATGTGACAGTTAATGTGATAAATTGATTAAGTATAGTCAATAATTAAATTAGACAAAAAGAAAGAGTTTATGATGATTAATTAAGTTATAATTAACTGGTATTGTGTATGTGAATGGTATGTAGGATTTAATTCAAAGAACGAGTTTAGTTAAAGTGTAATCTAAACTTAAACTCTTAAATTTGAGCAAGTTTCCTAACCCTATTTATCATTATTGTTCAAGTTTATTATTTACCTCGAGTAAATTATCATTACTATCATTCAAGTTCAAATGTTATATTAAAGATTGATTATCTTTTCAAAGCATGATTCAGTTATACAATAATTGTCCTATTGTATACTTTTGAGATTATTATTCAAATCGAATATTAATTATTGCTGAACCTTATTAGACTAGTGAAACCTTAATTATTCAACTAGTCCTTAGTTGATGAGCGTTCTAAAATTCGGAACCCTTGATGAATTATCCAAACCAAACTTCCTTTGGTGCGGACTCGAACGTCAAACTGAGATGAACAACCCTGTATAGGGGATTATTTACGCTTTAGCGTTAAGATATTGTGCACAGTATGGTACTAAGGGCTGATCCCCCTAAGTACGAGAATAAGGTCCATAGTCTTATGACTGTTAAAGGTTTCAAGTATAACCCTTGTTAACCTAGGACATAGTTCAAGGTCTTATGACCCTCAGAATTCTTTTGATTCTTGTTATTTATTCTTGATTCAAAAGTTGAACTTTATTCAGATGTCTTTGATTATTCACATGTTATTATACTGTTGTTTCATTATTATACTTGTGGGCATTTGTGCTCACTCTTGCTTAATAATAACATTGCAGTTAAGAACGAAAGAGCTGACGAACCTTCCACTAGTAAGGGCAAGAGCAAAGTTAGCAAATGATGGAGACTTGTTATTTGATATGACTTGTTATTTTATATGATGTATTTGTTTAAGACTTAAGTTAAAGATGTTGTTTAAGACTTATTTATTTATAATTTCGCACAGATGTTTAAGGTTAGTTTAACCTGGGATTGTATTATTATTCAGATGTCGTAACCTTTAAGAGAAAATTTTTATTTCTATTTAATGCATGGTTGCATTTTTATGGGTAGATAGAAAGATGATATTTGTATCGTGAACACCAAATCATGTAGAAATGGAAGTACTAGATTTGGGGGTGTCACATTTCTATTGTTAATAAATTCCCTGACGTATTCCCTGAAGAACTTCATGGCCTACCCCCAGAGCGTGAAATTGAATTTTGTATCGACCTTGAACCCGGTACAAAACCCATTTCCAAAGCCTCATATCGAATGGCTCCTATTTAACTTCAGGAGTTAAAGATCCAACTGCATGAATTGTTAGACATTGGCTTTATTCGTCCTATTACTTCTCCTTGGGGTGCTCCTGTGCTATTCGTGAAGAAGAAAGATGGAAGTATGCGACTTTGTATTGATTATTGAGAGTTGAATCATGTCACCATCAAAAACAGGTACCCATTGCCACGTATTGATGACATGTTTGACCAGTTGCAAGGAGCATAATTCTTTTCAAAGATCGATCTTCGTTCTGGATATCATCAGCTGAAAGTTAGAACTGAGGATATTCCAAAGACGGCTTTCAGAACTCGGTACGGGCATTATGAATTCCTAGTCATGTCCTTTAGATTAACTAATGCTCCTGCTGCCTTCATGGATATGATGAACCGGGTATTCAAGGAATATTTGGATCACTTTGTGGTCGTCTTTGTTGATGACATCCTTATTTATTCCAAAAGTCGTGAAGATCATGAGCAACACTTGAGGCTGGTACTCCAAAAGCTTCGTGAATACCAGCTTTATGCCAAGTTGAAGAAATGGGAGTTCTGGCTGGAGGAGGTAGCATTCCTTGGGCACGTAGTATCAAGTTATGGAATATCTGTTGACCCGGCAAAGATTGAAGCTATTCAAAACTGGGAGCAACCTAAATTAGTAACTGAAGTACATAGCTTTCTCGGTTTAGCTGGTTATTATCGGAGATTCGTGGAAGGATTTTCTCGAATCGCTACTCTACTAACTCAGCTGACTCGGAAAGTTACAAAGTTCGGTTGGAGCGAAGAATGTTATAAGATTTCAAGAACTCAAGAGGAGACTTATTTCAGCACCTGTTCTAACAATACCATCTGGTTCGGAGGGATTTGTCATCTACAGTGATGCTTCGAGCAAAGGGTTGGGATGCGTTCTCATACAACATAGAAAAGTCATAGCCTATGCATCAAGATAACTCAAGGAATATGAGAGGAATTATCCTACTCATGATCTAGAGTTGGCAGCTGTTGTCTTTGCACTTAAAATTTAGAGGCATTACTTGTATGGGGAGAAGGTGGAGATCTTTACGGATCATAAAAGCCTCAAATATTTTTTCACTCAAAAGGAACTCAACATGCGACAACGACGTTGGCTTGAACTGTTGAAAGATTATGATCATACCATTCAATACCATCCTGGAAAAGCGAACGTGGTAGCTGACGCATTGAGTAGAAGATCATATGCAAGTACGAGTGCGATATTGTCAACACAAAGGCCCATTTTGTGTGACTTGCAAAGGATGAAGATAGAGTTAAAGACTTCAGGGACCCATGTGATGATGGTGAATATACGAGTAGAACCGACTTTAATCAATAAAGTTAAAGCTGCTCAAGCTACAGACCTGGAGCTGATGCATATGAGGAAGAAAGTGCAAGAAGGTGCTATGCCGGAAGCAAGAATCGATGAAGAAGGAATACTTCGAGTCAACTCCAGACTTTGTGTTCCTAACAACCCTGATTTAAAGTATGAAATCATGATGGAGGCGCACAACACACCGTTTGCAATCCATCCTGGAAGTACCAAAATGTATCATGATCTTCGTCATACATTTTAGTGGAGCAATATGAAGAGAGAGATAGCGCTGTTTATCTCAAGGTGTCTAACTTGTCAACGAGTCAAAGCGGAGCATCAAGTACCAAAAGGTCCATTGCAACCACTTGAAATTCCAGAATGGAAGTGGGAGCATATTACCATGGATTTCGTTACCGATCTTCCTAAGGTTTCTCAAGGTATAGATGTGATTTGGGTCATTGTTGATAGATTGACCAAGTCTGCTCATTTCTTACCGATACGAGAAACTTATACACTTGAACGTCTTGCTCGTATGTACATAAACGAGATTGTAAGACTGCATGGTATGCCAGTATCCATAGTTTTTGATCGAGACCCAAGATTCACTTCACGATTTTGGGTTAGTTTACAAAAAGCTATGGGCACAGATTTACGATATAGTTCGACATATCATCCTCAGACGGACGGACAATCAAAGAGGACTATTCAAACTCTAGAAGATTTATTAAGACTCTGTGTCCTTGACTTCAAGGAAAGTTAGGACAAGTTCTTACCATTGGTGGAGTTTTCCTACAACAACAGTTATCAAGCAAGTATTGGCATGGCTCCATTCGAAGCATTGTATGGAAGAAAATGTCGTTATCCAATATGCTGGGATGAGGTGGGTGAAGCAACGTTGTTGGGACCGAAGTTGGTACGTATGACTACAGAAAAGATTCAAACGATCCGACAACGTATAAAAACCTCACAAGATCGACAAAAGAGTTATGCTGATCTTCATCGAAAGGACGTGGAATTTGATATAGGAGATCATGTGTTCTTACGTGTTGCTCCATGGAAAGGAGTTACGAGATTTGAAAAGAGAGGAAAGCTCAATCCTCGATTCATCGGTCCATTTTTAATCCTCGATCGAGTAGGAACAGTGGCTTATAGACTCGCTTTACCGCCAAGTATGTCTCGTGTTCATAACATTTTTCACATATCCATGTTACGTAAATATGTGGAAGACCCGAACCACATTATTGAGTTAGAACCGGACGAAATAGCGGAGGATTTGACGTATGAAGAAGTTCCTGTTCAAATTTGGATAAGAAGGAACATATTCTACGCTCCAAGGTTATACCTCAAGTCAAAGTTTTGTGGAGAAATCACGATGTTGAGGAAATGACTTGGGAGTTAGAATCTGAAATGAAATCAAGGTATCCTTACCTCTTCGACATACCAGGTACGTACCCTAATTTCGAGGGCGAAATTACATAAGAATGGGAGGTTGTAAGACCCCAACTTTTATAAATAAAGATGAATTTTCTATAAATATCCTTTTTGAATATTATGGAGTTAATTTGATATGATGTTATAGTTGTGGGTAATATTTATAAATTTTGCAAAGTACGCAAGTTGTTATATAATATTCGATTGGTCGGGGAATATTCGTTTTAACAGGGAATATTCGTACAACGACACAATCATTGGTGGACCCCACAACGAAATTATTAACGGATTGAGAAAACGACAAAAATATTTTATTAAAAATAACGGCAGAAGTTTTACCATTGATACTGTTGAACTACTCGGTAGTAAAAGTACAGTAATACGTGTGGTTGCATAGTAGCACACGGTATTGATTATTAATGCTTATGTGAGAAGTCACTCAGTTTGATTCAATTATTGTCAGTTAATAATATGAATTATTTAGCGATAATGAAGTTTTGTTTTATTCGTATTATTAACGTAATAAAACAGAAACATCTTTTTATATAAAATAAAATACTTTATTAAAGTTATTCTATAAATAGAATATATTATATTTTATTCAAAAGATTTTTCTTTAAATATGAACCGTCAGATTAAAGTAATCAATCTGGACCGTTCATGGAATAGTTACTATGCATTCTATTTTTCTATAAATAGCAGCTCATTCCTTCATTATTTCTTACGAATTCACTGAACTCTAGAGAGAGAAGCTATAGAGAGAAACTATAGAGAGAGAAGAAAAGATTCTGCTACTTAACTACTTCCTTATTTCAGTTCTTCTTTAAAACGGTAAGAGGTGTTATTCTTTCTTATTCATGAAGAGAACTGTTGTTATTCCATTTCTTATTATTCTGTTGGAATAACCTGTATACGCGGTCTACCCTATACTTGGTGACATTCTTCTGTTATTCTGTTGGAACATTTTGTCTGTGTGTTTTACACCGGACCTGGTTCCATTTTTATTATTATTCTATTGGAACATCCTGTCTGTGTGTTTTACACCAGACCTAGTTCTGTCTTGTTATTATTCTGTTAGAACATCCTGTCTGTGCTTTACGCCGGACCTGGTTCTATTATTTATTATTCTGTCGGAATATCCTGTCTGTGCGTTTACGCCGGACCTGGTTCCATTATTTATTATTCTGTCGGAATATCCTGTCTATGCGTTTACGTCAGACCTAGTTCCATTATTTATTATTCTATTGGAATAACCTGTCTGTGCGGTCTATCGCATGCCGGGTGATTTCTTTTATTATTTTATTCTTTATAATACTCAGTTGGTTAAGTTTTAACTTCTATACTCCATGAAATTAGTGGAATATCCTTGATAATTGTGGTTCATCCAGTATCTTTTCATGAAAATATTCTTCTAAGCATTCTTGAATTTTACTCCACAAAACAGTATCATGTTAACAATTTGGACGTTGTTAATTCTTGGATAAATTAATTCTTGAACTTGTTTTATTTAATTCTTATATCATTGTCATCATCCTCATGTTTATAAAATGTTAAAAGTCATCTATGGCATATAATGCATAAATGGACTTGGTATGATTATAACTAGGGATTATTCGGTGTAATCATGACCGTAATGTTACAAATGATGTGGTAAAAGTCCTCATTGGCCCGTAGTGCATTGATGGACAGTTGTTGGCATGATCATGACCATTAATGAATACACGAATATCCTTGGCCATGGCGCAGGGGTGATTCGATGATGTGAATTATTTTATTAAGCTGAGTCCCAGCGATAACAGTGTTGAAAAACCTTTTAAATCATAGAAGATAGTAGATTTTATTCTCTACTTGACTCTTTTAATGGATTGCTTGTTCCGCTGCAGTTAAACTTGATGTTCGTTATATTTTATCAGTTTAACACTGTTGAAGGCTAATGATAATTTATTCTGCATTATCTTTGTCGTAATATTTCTTACTGGGCTAGTTGAGCTCACCCTTTCTTTCACTGTTCTCTTCAGAAAATGAGAATATAGCTGGGACGAGTCGGGGAACGGAGTGATGGACCAGATGATAGTATTAGTAGTCCTCACTATTCTATTAAATAGTGTGATAATAATTATAATGAGGACTCCTTTTGAGTTTATATAGTCTCTAGTAGACAATAATTGTATTCAAACTCACAGTTATGTTTTGTCGTATTGTACACGACAGTTGTATTAGTAAGTTATATTTGTATTCTGTACCATGTATCTGACGACCCAAGATGGGTGGTGTATACCTAATTTTGGGGGCGTCACACTTTTTCATACTTCTCCGTGTAACTCCCTGTATAACACAAGTTTATATATATATAGGGGAATAATCCATATTATGTATTTGCTATGCTTACTTATAGGACATACATCATCCCCAAACTATAGTTAATAAATCCTAACATTAGTTAATAAATTCTAAATATTGGTTAATAAATCCTAAACACTTATTTATAAGCCAAACCCTTATGCTGATTAATGTTTGGTACTAATAATAGCGAACACTAAGTATTTTTTTTACCGTCCGCTACTATTAGTAATATTAGTAGCGCATATCGATTTTCAATTTCTACTCTTGGCCGTTCTTTTTTGTTTTCAATTATATTGATGGTGTATGCCTTATATGTCGTCTTAAGCTTTTAGTCAAGCTTGACTAAGGGGGGGTGTATTCAATTAAGATTTTTAATGATTTTTTTAAGTGACAAACTTTTGTAGAGTTTGTGAATTTTAACGACTTTTAAAGATTTGAAAGACTTTTTAAAAATGACTTTTATAGATTCCATGAAATAAGTGACAAATTTTAATAGATTTTTGTATACTTCTAATATATCTTGCAGCTTATATTAATTGTTAATTAACTCATGTGTACAATCTCTCTCTCTTTTTTCATGAACTAGAGGAAATTTTATTATTTTATTAAATTATTGTGGCATGAGATTTTATATATGTTGAAAACATTCATATTATTCTACTCATTTCATGATAAATTTGGATACTCGAATACGAATAAAACTTTAGAAGATACAAACGCAACACAAAAATTAAGCTCACTTTTTATTGAACTATATATACTATATATGCGTATGTTTTTTTAGTAGGAGTACCAACTCTGTTTTTCACAAAATAATATGACAATAAAAATCGATATGATCAAAAGTCGCAAAACTTCATACATGTGAGTAAATTGCGACCAAGTTATAGAAAATTTACCAGAGAGATTTTTAGTCGTCGGTAAGCCACAGAAAAAATTGCTAGAGAGATTTTATTTTTCTTAAAATTATTAGTAGTTGTTAGTGAACCAAAAGTGACCATTAAAAAAATAATTATGCGACTTTTTAATTTATTTATGGTGTTATAAATTAATTAATTACAATGCTACATAACTAATTTTTTAATAGTCGACCGTTGTCATCTTTTAACTAATTTTTTTAATTTTGACGAGTTTTAGAATTTATCAAGATTCGTATATATCATATACTTTATCTATATAATATAAAATATATATAATATAATATTAAAAATCAAAATTTACTGTTTGATTTTTCAAAGTCATAATGAGATATTTCTATAATAAAAGTTTGTGTAATTTATCTAAAGTTTAATAAATTTAGTAAAAAAATATATATATAAACGGTTTATAATTTTAATAATTATATTTTCTAAAATTATTAGATTAATTTATATTAATTTTAAAAGTTAAAAATTTACTGGCGATTTGAATTTTTCGTAAAATCTCTGGCAATTTCTTTACTGGCGATTTGAATTTTCACCTTTGTGTTTAATATTTGGAAGTCTTTAAAGATGAGATCAGATTTTGAATATGGGTCGATAATTATAAATTTTCTTCTAAAGTCGGTCAAACTCTACCATTTGATAAAAATCTGAAAAATCTATAATTTTTTGAATACCAAAATATTTTTATAGACTTTATAAAAGTCTCAATTTAATACAACATAACTTTTAAAAATATTACAAAAGTTATAATTGAATACCAGTAAACTTTTATAAACTCTTTAAATATCATGATTGAATACAACCAAACTTTAAAAGTCTTTAAAATTTTTTAAAAGTCTTAATTGAATATACCCTCCTAAGTCTTCTTAACAAGAAGACATAATTTTGTATAAAATTTAAAATTAATTTTTTTAAAACAAAACTCGAAAAAAAGAATAACCCTAAGAGATGATTTTGTTAAATAGTTTTAGTCAAAATTGACTAAAACATTGTCACGGATAACTTTATATATATATATATATATATATATATATATATATATATATATATATATATATATATAGAGGACAGATCTAAAGCATATCTCTTAAATAATATACTCTCTTAAATAGTATATCTTTATTAAAGCTACAGCTATGTATGTTTTATTTGTGCACAACATGTCAAAACTATGCCGTTTTGACAAATTTATTTTTTAAAACTTAGTTGTTTTGACCGATTTATTTTCCTATAACTCGTCTCACAATTAATGCAACAATCAAAATATAATTTTTTAAAACGAAAATACAAGTTGATTTTTTATTATTATTACCAAAACAAGTTCGTTTGCAATAAAAATTTACAATAACTTCAAAACAAATTTTATTCCTATTATTTTCATCAATAAAATAAAAACATATATAATTATGAAGACGACACCCAAGAATGGCTCATTCATGGCCCATATGGTAATGATTGAGTATTTATTCTTGTAATAAATTTCCCCTTACAAAATCACTCAGCATTAATTATCCTTTGCTCAAATTATAGTAAGCTTATGCACTTGCTTCTTTTACTTCCCCCCTTTGCTTCTATAAAACCTTTCAATGCAAGTAATAATTTGTATCTTCTTCCCCAAATCCTTTATAAGGATTTTACCAACTGATTTCCCAGACAAATTATTATCGATTTTGCGTATCAATTTTGGAATAAAGCCAAAACTCTTAGGTTTAGTACTATGTCAGAAAATAATAATTATGATGTTGTGGATCAGAATCCGGTGCCGGAAAAAAATGAAGAAAGCCCAGTTCCCGAAGGGGCTCCGGGTACTTGCCGTTGACGACGATATGACTTGTCTCAAAAGTCTTGCCGTAATGCTTCAAAAGTGTCAATACCAAGGTTTGATATATATTATACAAAAATACCTCTCATATTTATACGGATGTCCGACTCCCACCCTAAATTAATTTTTTTTCCAAAAGTACATTTAACGTTATAAAACGTAGCTCAAATATATCATTCCCGTTAAAAAAATGACAACCAAACAAACAGAGCTGACACCTCATCTAATTTTGCTGACTAGGCTGAAAAGAGAAACTTAACTCTTAATTAAAACAAAATAAACAATTATACTAACACTACTATAAATTAATTATTTAATTTTAGAATAATTAATATTAAAAATTAAAATACAAAAATTATAATTTACCAAATTATACATGAAAAAAATTATAATTGCACTAATTAAAAATTAATTAATCCTTTAAAATTTAAACAAAAATAGTTCATATATCACATTACATAAACACATAACTATAACCCAAATTTAACCAAAATTAAACTCATCATCAACCTTCAAGCTTTCAGATCTAAAGTTGTAATCAAATGAATCACATGATTGAGCTCGTTAGTCTCAGACTCTCATGAATAAACTTAAAAAAGTAGTGGGGAAAAAAACCCAACTTGATCTTAGAGCCAGAAACAACGAATCAAACCTACTCTAATCCATCTTTTCTTCCAATCTATCATTCATCTCTTCATAACTAGTTAGGATTCTTAAACCCACTTTTTTCAGCTTCCACATATAGCTGCAAGCCCTTCTTTTACGGACCGTGAGGCCGAAGACACCGGCGATCTCGCTCCCTAACGGTGGTATTCTAGATCATTCCTGAAATCCCCAATCTCTCTTAATGAAACCCTAAATTAAACATAATCGAAGAAGTTGAATATAGTCATTGATTTTTAGAAATTGGGGGAAGGGATAGAGAGAAGAGATCAACCACTGCTTCGCAATTGCTCCTCGGGTGACGTCGTTTCCCTGATCCGTCGATGATTTCGGTACCGTTCGAAACCTCTTCAAACACCTTCAATTCATCAAGTGGCCACTCGAACTCATCATGAAACTTCTGAGGATGTGTATTCTTGACACAAAGAAAGCATAACAAGGATCCCAAGAGAAATCAAAACCAAAACTAAAAAAAACCAAATTCGGATTTCAATACATATAGAAGAAGAAGATCAAAACAAAAAAGCATAAGAGAAATTAGCCTCATCCTTCCATGGATTCCACCCAAGAAACGCTCCTATTTACCTTTTTCCTCCCCTCAAACCGACGAATAATTAACCATTGCTTTTTCGCCAAAAATGGAAGACTCGAATACTACTCACCATCGCAAAACAGGATTGGGGATTGACTCATGTTTGGGCATTTTGAGCTTGACGTCAGTCATGAAATCGATCGACTTAAGCTTCTGATCATCAGGATGAGCCAGCTTGTGATTCTCCGCGTGAAATCGATCAGGATGAGTCAATCATGAAATCGGTTGACTTAAGCTTGTGAATTTGGGTTATATTCATCAGATCACATTAATATTTTTTGTTTTAATTATTTGCCATGTCAATAAATATTCTTGCCACGTGTCAGCCACATCATAAATAAACTAATATCCCCGTTTGTCTAGCTGTCATTTTTTTTAACGGGAGAGGCATATTTGAGCTACGTTTTATAACGTTAGGTGTACTTTTTGAAAAAAAAAATAGTTTAGGGTGGAAGTGAGACATCCGTGTAAACATCAGGGACATTTTTGCACCTTTTATATATATATATATATATATATATATATATATATATATATATATATATATATATATATATACACACACGAATTAATTAATTTTTTGATGGGAATTTAGCTGATCAGGTTTTGGGGTTATTAATTGAGAATACTTTTGCTGACTATCAATAGAGTTGTGGAGGTTTTGTGCGTAGAAAGTTGTTTATAATATATGCAACTGATACTGCAAATAATTTAGTTAAATAAAAGATTGTATTGATTTGATTATATTATATATGTTTAGTTATAAATGAAATATATATATATATATATTGAATGAGAACTAGATCCTTTGCTTTTTATGGATACCCAAATAAGAATTTATTCTTAAGTTGTTACTTCTTTTATTTATTTATTTATTTTTCTCTTATGTTGATACCCTACTAAGATTGCATTCTTAAATTTTATGTAGTTAAGTTTGATTGATCTTTATGGTATATCACATATAATTATCATATTCAAGATGTCACAATTGATTTGATCAATTTTTTGATTTTTCCAATTGTGGCATACCTGTTTTTGTGGGCGTGGGAAAGATTTGGAATATGTATATTCATTGATAGAAAACATCAATTGATCAAATAAATAGACTATGAGAATATTTTTTATGTCTGTGTTTAGTTAGTGACTTGAAGATTAGATCTCAGGGTATCCAAGCAAGAGAAATGAATTCAAAAGCACAATTTCTTTAAACGACAGAGAGACAAAATTGCAATAAATGGCACTATTTGATCAGATACTGGAAGTTTATTTCCTTGTTCTTCTAATACTCGGTTTGAATTCAGAGTTTTGATTTTGTGTATCATGTTCTGCTACAAATTTTGCTGTTCTTTTGATTTCTTCTTTATTTGTTCAAAATTCCAATACTTGTGGGTTCTTGATATGCAGTTACTGAGACAACAAAAGCTACTGAAGCTCTTGATTTGTTGCGGAAAAACAAAGACAATTACGATATTGTGATTACTGATGTTAGAATGCCGGACATGGATGGGTTCGAGTTGTTAAGGATTATAGGCCTTGAAATGGACGTTCCAGTAATAAGTATAGTCTAGAAACTCAATGTTGAGTAATGAATTCTTTGCTCATAGACTTCACTAAACTTTTCTTAGCTAATGTACATATAAACTTGATCAAAACTGCAGTGATGTCCGCAAATGATGACACTTCAAATGTAATGAAGGGTGTTAGGCATGGAGCCCGAGACTACCTAGTGAAACCTGTTAGAATGTTGGAGCTCAAGAACATTTGGCAACATGTAATGAGGAAAACTATATTAAATCCCAACAAGTCATCAGTCATGACCAAAGAGGATGATATGGAAAACCCACCCTTGAGAAAGCAAAGGGACAGAAGCATGGGAATAGAAGAAGAAGAAAACACTCCGCCTGATGGGGACTTTGTTGCGGCAAAGAAACGAAGGTTTGCTTGGACAAAAGAGTTGCACAAAAAGTTTGTTGATGCAGTTCAGCAGCTGGATGTAGAAAGTAAGTGTCTAACTTTTCTAGTCTACCAAGCATATTTTGAGTTCTAAACATGAACTTTAAAAATCTAGTATGTTTTGTACAGTCTCTTATTTACTGAACTTGATGAAGTCTGCTCAGAAGATGTGGCTGATGAGAAATCTTTTTTTTTTTTTTGATTAAGTGAACCATTTCCAAAATACCCTTACATCCGTGGTCCTGAAAAATAATTTTGTATTGATTATTGTGCAGGAGCAGTTCCAAAGAAGATACTCGAAATCTTGAATGAGCCCCAGCTTACCCGAGAAATTATAGCCAGCCATCTTCAGGTTAGTCTTCTAATTTTTCAATCTTCTGGTAGTTAAGATTTAAGAATGCTAGATCAGGAACAATAACGAATATTAAACTGTAGTGGTTATACTAAAGTAATTAGGATGTGAATTCCATTACAGAAATACAGAAATTTTCTAAAGAAGCAACAAGGCAGTACAAGTGAAGAGAGAACTAGTAACGCTGGTCTTAACTGGGCACACGGAGGTGTACTCAATACTACTTCGACTACATCTTCTGACAATAATTTTCTTTCTGTGTTGGGACAAGCTAATACTTCTGGTGAATACAACAGCAGTGTCAACGGGATTCTATCATTTTGCGATCAGTTTTTTTCTAAACCTGGCACAAACACTTCTCTATTGAACGAAGGACTCATGATCATGCCTCTAAACCAACAGAACTTATTGCTCCAACAAAACATTCACTCTTCTCGAATGGCAGATCAAGTACGACCACCCAAGACTATTCCGCTGCTTGAAAATGTGCCATCTTGTCCGGCATGGGTGACAAATCCATCAAGTATGATGGTTGACGACTACATTGATATGCCGTCTCAAATTCCTAATTTTGGTGCTGGACAGTCAGGTGCTCCGATTGGTTATACTACTTTTGGTACTGTACAATCTGGACCTCCTGGTTTTCCTGGTTTCGTTGTGAGGCAGCCTTGTCCAAATAAAGTGCCAATGGCTGGACTTGTTTCATATCCTTGTCCTCCTGGTGCTTTCAACCTTGTTAGAACTCCTAATCACATGCTTGGAAATGTTTCAACTCAATTTAGTCCAATTTCTCAGCCTAATTCTTTACCTGGTAGTAAATATCTTTCCCTTTTTAAATTGTTATCTTTATCATTTTGTTCTGTTTGGTATCTAGATTCTCAATTATTCTCTCTCTCGTCAAACAACATTAATGATATTATGGTCTGCCATGTTCAATTACCGTTATTTTATTTCCACACCATTTCTATGGAGGTTTTTTGAGTTCTTAAAATTAGTTTCATTTCCAATTTTAAAAATTTAGAAAGCAGAGCCATTATTATAAAGGTCTCTTAGTGGACGTACCTTGTTTGCTATGGAGGACTTGTTTCCCTTCTATAACTATTCGTTTATTATGCATTTTACATACTTCAGAGTTTATAGCACTTGTAACATAAAAGTACGTCTTCTTAATGCATATACAATATTTTTATAGTTCATTTGTATAATTTACTAATTTTACAATTTAACGCACTTTAAGTATTCATTTGATTATGTTGTTTATTTATTGCAGTAGCGTCTTTTTCTAGCTCTGCTTTTGCTTATATTTCAGGGCAAGATGATGGAAGAAGTTTGACTGTTTTCAATGGAAGAATAGGCTCAGATTTTAGAGGGTGGTCAACCGGTGGCCACCAAACCATAGACAAATCCACAGTAAACGGTCAGGGAACACATACGCAACTTCTTACAGATACCATTGAAATAGAAGATGATGAATTTAATGCTGTACTGAAACAGGTTTTTTATTCCGAGACTTTTTATTTTAGTCCTAAAACAAATATTCCCCTTGTTTCAGTTAATAAAATCATTGTTGACTTTTGAAAGTCAGCGTGAAACATTTTCAAATTCACAATTGAGATGTTTCATTAGAAATTATGAAACAACGTATCTTATAAATTATAATGAGTAAAACTTTTTAGATATGTTACAATATTCATCACTATATTGAGTAAAATCAAAGAAATCAATATCAATTTTGAGTTTGAAATGTGTAAGTTTGACTTCAAAAAGTCAATAATTTTATATTTTGTAACAAAGGAAGTACTTGTTTCATGTTTAATGAATTCACATATAACCAAACGGTTTAAGCTTTTGAAACCCTCATAATCTTTTCTTTTCTATGTTTTGTATGTATCTTATGTTTCCTTTAGTATTTTCTTTTTCTTTTTCTTTTGAATTGTTACACCATACAGTCTGTGATCCTTCAGCCGTCGGGATATAAATATTTTTCACTTAAAACGCTGTTTCCCGTTAACTGACTTGATTCTGTTTCACAGTTTGGCAAAACTTCAGGCCCTGCGTTATAAGACCGGTTTGTGTATCAGATGAAGTTGATAGCAGCAGATCAAATGAAGCTTAAGAGGATGGACCGTTTATCAAGTATTCGAGTGGAAGAGCAAAGAGTTGTTGATGGCACTTGCGCTGTTGATAGCTCTTCTGTTGATAATTTTTTAGTATTATTACTTGGTGCTTTGTTGAATCCATTTGTAGGCAATAATATTTATTAGGGTATTTTGAAGGCATGATCCTTTTCACGAGGATTTGTGTCAAAACTTTATGATAGGATTTTGATAAGAGTAGAATAGAAATCTGATAGATGGATTGAGAAGTTTATTCACCTTATACATTTATATACATCCACATATTATTTTGAATGGGTACAGGGTGGGGTGATATTAGAAAATTTTGATTACGTTCGACTCCTGTGATAAGCCCCGTTGCCAAGTCCCCTTCAAAGAATTTCCTAGAAATACTATTCTGGTAAAGTACAATAATTCTGTAATTATGCATTAAGTGCTTGTTCATCTACCATCATCTTATGGAGCATGTAGTTTGTTTAGAGTTCTAAATGCACTTGAGAATCTTGTTCGTCTACAAGTTACTTATTTTAAACCGTTTTATTTAACTTATAAATACAACACTTGGACGTGACAAATTTGTAGCAATAACTGTATTAGAGGTGTAAGATTGATTCCCTAGTTTCTGTTACTGATTCTTAGGGAGTTAATTGGGTGGTGAATATTTTTAAGTTAATGTAAATTGATTGTAAGAATATTTAGTTTCCTTTCCTGTAGAAATAGTTGTGTATATAAACACCTCCTCTGTTATAGAAAAGAAGAATAACAGAATACTTTCTCTAGAAAAAGCTTAGTGTTTACATGGTATCAGAGCAGGTTCAATCCTAGAAATAAAGGGATTTTGTTTCTCTGCCATACCTTCATCGAATATCTTCATCAAACCCTCACCTTCATCTTCACCTTCATGGCTACTTATGGACAAATCACCCCTGCTGTATCAACCGAACTCACCGTATCTGTACCTCCACAAATTGTTGTTCACCAAGACAACACCGCATTCCCCACCAGAATCACACTTGATGAAACGAATTATTCACTCTAGTCACAGTTGATGGAGATGGGTATTGGTGCCCGGAATAAAGCCGGGTATCTCACCGGAGAAACGAAAAAACCATGCTTGGAGATCCCAACCTCAGCACGTGGATTACTAAAAATAATAAAGTCAAGAGTTGGCTTATCGATTCCATGTCCCCTCCTTTGATGCAACGATTTATTCGGCTCTTCACAGCAAACGAAATTTGGGTTGCTCTGTCCAAAACCTTCTATGATGGATCCGATGAGACTTGCCTTTTTGAATTGAACCAAAAATCCTTCTCCATCAAACAAGGTCGACCTCTACCCACATATTATAATGAACTCTGTGTTGTCTTTCAGGATTTTAACCACAGGTCCATTACACAAGAAGGAGCTGTTGAAGGAATCATACAACTATATTCTGCAATGGCTAGGCTTCGAATCCACATTTTTTTGAGTGGACTTGATCCAGAATTTGATCAGCTCCATGGACAAATTTTGAGGAAAGTGCTAAAACTTGATCTGGAGAGCAGCTATGTGTATGTTCGGCGAGAGTATCAATAGAAACAAACAATGAGAGGTTCACGTATTATTTCAGAAAATTCTGCTATGGTGACTAATCGAACTCGACCTGGAGCATCACCTGGGTCCTCTAAGCCTCGAAACAACAATCAATTTGGAAGATTTGGTGGTTTGGTGTGCACTCATTGTGGCGAAACAGGCCACTCAAAACAACGGTGTTATGAAATCATTAGTTATCTAGATTGGTGGGATTTCACGAAAAAAACCAAGGAAGCAAATACCCGGAAAGGTCACGGTAGCAAATACAGAAGAAGAAACTCCAGTAGTCAAACCTTCAGCAAATGTTACTCTTCCAGGTATTATTGGTAAAACATCTGTTTTGTCAACAAACTCTAAGAATAGTACTTGGATTATTGATACAGGTGCATCTGATCATATGAAAAATTATTCTGGTCAGTTACAATCCATTTTTTCTTCACCTCAAACTGTCATATCCACAGCCAATGGTAGCACCTCACCTGTTATGGGAGAGGGACCGGTTGCTCTATCCACAAAAATTACTTTAGACATTGTACTTATTTTTCCTTCATTAGAATATAATTTGTTGTCTATTAGCCAGATTACTTCTAAACTATCATGTACAGTGATTTTTTGGCCATCTTATTGTGTATTCCAGGACATTTGAACTCGGAAGATTCTTGGTTATGGTGTTAAACGGGACAAACTCTACTATTTGGATCTGATAGAAGATGAAAAACCAAAGGCAAATAATACAATAAACTCGAGTGAAGTGGACAAGGCTCGGAAAGCTATTTGGTTGTGGCATCGAAGATTAGGACATCTTTCTTTTGGTTACCTTAAAAAATTGAAACCCCATTTGTTTTCAGCTAAAAGTTTTTTAGATTTTAAGTGTGAAGTTTGTGAATTGGCTAAGATCCATTGTGTGTCTTATTTACCAAGTTTTAATAAGAGTTTGAAACCTTTCATGGTAATTCATTTGGATGTTTGGGGACCTACACGAATTCCTTCCATTTCCAAAGCTAGTTATTTTGTTACTTTTATTGATGAATGTACTCGTATGACTTGGATTTCTCTTCTTAAAAATAAAAGTGATGTATGTGAAGCATTTCAGAAGTTCTATAGTATGGTTTACACTCAATATCAAAAGCAGATTCGAGTTTTTCAAACTGATAATGGTAAGGAATTCGTGGTCATACCAACCCTTGGAAAGTTTTTGCGTAATCATGGGATTAGACACCAAACTTCTTGTACCTATGCTCCAGAGCAAAACGGTCTAGCGAAAAGGAAGAATCGACAAATTATGGAAGTTGTTCGTGCCTCACTTTTTGGCATGAATATGTCACGATTCTACTGGGGAGAGGCTGTGAAATCAACATGTTATTTAATAAACCGAACACCATCCAGAGCGATTAAATTCTAGACTCCACTACAGAAGATGCAATCGTTACTTTCCATTCCTCCGCTGCCAAATCTAGAACCACGAGTGTTTGGTTGTACAACGTATGTTCATGTTCCAAAAGTTTAGCAAAGTAAGCTTGATCCTTGTGCCAAAAAATGCATTTTTGTGGATTACTCAGATTTTCAGAAAGGATATTGGTGTTATGATCCTCATACCCAAAAGATACATGTCACTCTGGATGTTTCCATTCATGAAATGGAGCCTTATTACTCAGGGGGAGTTTCTCAAACTTCTCTTCAGGGGGAGAGTGGTATTGAAGAAAGTTTTGAATTAGAAGAAAGAAATGAAGATGATGTCCAAGACCAGAACTCTAACGCGAACAAAGAAATAATTCTTGACACTCTTGATCAAATAGTAGATATCCCAGATTTGCCCTTGTTAACACTAGTATCTGAAGAATCAACCGAGCCCGAGCATGTCCTTCCTCAGGTAATCTCACAACCCATACTGAATGAGTCGAATATGATTCCTCTTGTTCCTACAGAAAATCTAGCTTCTAGGTATTCACAAAGAATAAATAAAGGAGTCCCAAAGAAATAGTATGAACCCGATCTTACGTCTAATACTAAATATCCCATCAACAACTATGTATCTGACCATAGATTGTCAAAATCATATGCATTTACTGTTAATCAATTATCCTATGTCTCTATTCCTAATAGTGTACAGGATGCTTTGAAAGACCTAAAGTGGACAAAGGCAGTAAATGAAGAGATGGATGCCCTACAGAAAAATGCTACTTAGGAACTTGTACCTTTGCCAAAAGGAAAAAAGACAGTTGGGTGTAAATGGGTGTTCACAGTAAAACTTAAAGAAGATGGTAGCATAGACAGATACAAAGCAAGATTAGTTGCAAAAGGGTATACATAGAAATATGGGTAGATTACCATGAAACTTTTGCACCAGTAGCCAAGATTAACACAATCCTTATTCTCTTATCTTTAGCATCTAATTGAGACTGGCCACTACAACAATATGATGTTAAGAATGCCTTCTTGAATGGAGATTTAGAGGAAGAAGTATACATGGACTTGCCTCCAGGAACAAAAAATGCAAGAAATGGGATTGTCTGCAAGTTGAAGAAGTCATTGTATGGGCTGAAACAGTCACCAAGAACTTGGTTTGGTAGATTCTCAAAAACTATGAAGCTGTTTGGTTATAAGCAGAGTAATTCAGATCATACTCTATTTATAAAAATCAATGCAGGACAAATAACATCTCTAATTGTGTATGTTGATGATATTATTATTACGGGTGATGACTCGTATGAAATGAAAGCATTAGAAGAATATTTGTTCACAAAGTTCGAAATGAAGAATCTTGGTCAGTTAAAATATTTCTTAGGAATCGAGGTTGCAAGATCACAACATGGAATTTCTTTGTTACAAAGAAAGTATGTGCTTGATCTTCTAGCAGAAACTGGAATGCTTGATTGCAAACCAGCAGCGACACCCATAGAGATGAACCATAAACTCGGAGATCTCATATATCAAGTCCCATCAAACAAAGGTCGTTATCTGCGTTTGGTTAGAAGATTAATATACTTGTCACATACTAAACCTGATATAGCTTATGTTGTAAGCGTTGTAAGCCGATTTATGGATGCACCAAGTGAAGAACATATGAATGCTGTTTATCGAATCCTAAGATATTTTAAGAATTCTCCAGGTAAAGGTTTGTTATTTTCAAAGAATGGCAACCTTGACATTGAAGGATACACAGATTCAGATAGCGTAGGAGACCAAACTACTAGGAGATCCACCTTGGGGTACTTTACATTTGTAGGGGGGAATCTAGTAACATGGAGAAGCAAGAAGCAAAGGGTTGTGGCAAGATCAAGTGCGGAAGCAGAATTTCGAGGTATGGCTCATGGTGTTTGCGAGTTGTTGTGGATAAAAAATGTACTAAAAGATCTAGGGATCAAGCATCTGAAACCAATGAACTTGCATTGTGACAACAAAGCAGCCATTGAAATTGCTCATAACCCTGTACAACATGATCGCACCAAGCATGTGGAAGTTGATCGTCATTTCATAAAAGAGAATCTTGATTAAAAAGTCGTACATTTTCCATTTGTTAAATCCGAAAATCAATTGGCAGATGTTTTAACAAAAGCTGTTACAAGAAAGGTGTTCCACACCTCATTGGACAAGTTGAACATGATAGACATCTATGCTTCAACTTGAGGGGGAGTGTAGCAATAGCTGTATTAGAGGTGTATGATTGATTCCCTAGTTTCTATTACTAATTCTTAGGGAGTTAATTGGGTAGTGAATATTTTTAAGTTAATGTAAATTGATTGTAAGAATATTTAGTTTCCTTTCCTGTAGAGGTGTAAGATTGATTCCCTAGTTTTTGTTACTAATTCTTAGGGAGTTAATTGGGTGGTGAATATTTTCAAGTTAATGTAAATTGATTGTAAGAATATTTAGTTTCTTTTCCTGTAAAAATAGTTGTGTATATGTACACCTCCTCTGTTATAGAAAAGAAGAATAACAGAATACTTTCTCCAGAAAAAGCTTAGTGTTTACACAAATAAATTTTTGCGTGGTGATTAAGCGCACTAAACACGCTATCGTTGTAAACACGGGTAACTGAACATACCCTAAATCTAGAAATAATATCAAAAGACTTCAACCTTTGTGTTTTGATCAAAAACAATTTGATCTGCTTCAAAGGAATGAGCATTTATCCGAAATTCTTTGTGTTTGGATCAAAAATAATTTAATCTCCTTCAAAGGAATGAGCATGTATCCAAAATGATTGAACATGTTTAATAGATGAATTAAACTTGAATACGTTTAAGAGATCTCCAAATTCGTATTCAAGAGATCTCCAAATTTTGGACGCTCGAAAGATCAAACTCGACATGTTTAGAAGCTAATTAAGCATAGACAATACTAAATGATAAAAAACCAAGGTCTTCGAATTATAGGTTTAAATATAGATTCAAAATTGAATATGTATCTTTTCACTTGAAAGTTCAATTGAATTTTGATTCTAGCTTGAGAAACAAATGGCTCTATCAAGTTTGGTGTTTCTCTTTTTCTTTGCCCCATGTTTGTAACTTGGAAGTTTGTTGTTTCTCTATCCAGTTTGGGCACAGAAAATTAGTTTTTAGCCCTCTTGTTTCTGAATACGAGTATTTTTTAGTATAAGAAAATTTTCATGACTTTTATGATCCAAACACTGAAATTGGGACACAATAAAAGTCGAATGGAGTACTTCAAATTGGCTAACTTGACATAGTTTCCATAGTAAGGAATGCCTTGTTTTTATGTTGTAATATAATTAAGTTTTCTTCTGTTCTTGCAAAAATTGTCATGATTAGTGAATTGTGATAAATAAGGACAATTAAAATTTATAATTAGAAATCAATATAAGAAAGTTTTAATATTTTATTACATTTTAATTTAATGACTTATAAAAATATATTTAGTAATACTTTCAATACTAAATGTTAGTATAGAAGGAAAAAGATTAGGAATACCAACTGACTTTGGCTCAGTTGGTACCCCAGGCTTCTTGCTTCACAAGAGGTCCTGGACATAGAGAGCAGCATATGCACTTGCCTGTGCTAACTTTTTTTTATAGGTAAATTCAAGGGGCATAATTTATAAGTTAGTAAACTCAAGGATGTTTGCCTATGCTCACTTTTTTTTTATAGGTAAGGGGCATAATTTATAAGTTAGTAAACTCAAGGAAGCAGATTAATAAAAAAGTTAAATTTGGTGGGGCAAAAAAAATTCTATTATAATCTAATTCTTCAAAGTATGTTTACAGCTTACAGAAAGTTAGAGAGAAGCGATAGCTCATAAACTTAAAAAAAATTTGGTTAAAATTTTTCCTTGCTGGAAACATTTTCTAGATCCGTCCCTGGAAATATGTGTCTACTTATGCATTGATATCTCTCTAATTTTCTTTGTAACATTGTCTTTAAAGTGTTTTTTGTCTTAAATGAAAATTCAACTATACTTGAAACTATATATTGCTAAAAAGGATATTTTATTTTAATTACTCTATTTGTTTCAAAATTAGAGATACATGTTTATTTTTAATCCGTCCCAAAACTAGAGATATATTTTCTTTTTTAGTCCGTCCAAAATTAGAGATACATTTTTTTCAAATCTATAAAATAACATAATGTTCCTAATTTACCATTACTTTTTTACTATAATTTTCTATATCAAACTATCACAACTGAATTTCTAACTAATTAAGGCTCTATTTGAGAATATACAAAATTATCCTTAAGACTATATTTGTTTGCAAGAATTACATTTGAGATATGACTATTAATCCTAAGTATCTTGTTTGTTTTTAAATTTGGACTTGGGACTATTAGTCCACAGATTATAAAAGGACTTAATATGAAGGATTATTTAATACCATGTTCAATCAGGTATTATAATCCCCACCATTTGGGACTAAAAATTTATAGACAAAATTAACCTCCACTTTTTTCTAAAATAACCATAATATTATGCGTGAACTCATTTATGAGTGTGATAAGTAGGTTTCATACTTACTAATTAAGTACATTTAGACTTTGATTGATTGTTATTTTCAAGTATTGTGGTTGCTTTTAGTTGTGTTTTCTTGCGTTTTTGTAGGAAAGTTGTCAAGGGAAGGAACTGGGACCATAAGGAATGAAAAAGAGGACAAAGTGGAGCGGATAAGAAGTTCTGGCAGCCTGGCCCGGCAGAGCCATGATTATAAGGGCTTGGGCACGGCAGCGCCGGTTTAGTAAAGGACCCTGGCGTGGCAGCGCTAAGTCAGGGATAACTCATTTAATTTTTAGATTTTGGGCCAGATTTGTAGCAAATTTGGATCTTAGCTTCTTAGGATATGAGCATTTCGTGGGAAAGCTATAAATAGAGATAATTTGAGGAAGGAAAAAGATAACAAGGCACAAGGACTTGAAGTGGATAGTTTAGAGAGAGAATTGGAGATTCAAAGGAGCACTCAAGAAAGAGCAAGACAAAATTTTGAAGATTAAAGAAAAATTCTACTGAGTTTCTCTTTATTCTTTTTTTTCTCTCAGTTTTTTAATTCAAGGTTGATGTTTAACTTGAGATTTCTAGTTTTTATCTTTAGCATGAACTGATTTTTCTATTAAGGCTATAATTGAACCTTTTATCTTATGAATTGATTATCCGTTTTAATCCACTTATTTTTTCAAATTGAGTTGTCTATCATATTTTGCATTAATTATTTAATTATTTGGCCAATAATTACCATGTTAAACTAAATGAATTCGGGAGATCAAATCTAGGGTTAACACTAAATGTGATAGCGTGTATTCTTAGTTATTTGAATGAGATAAATAATTAGGGTTGTGAATCGAATAGAGATATCTCTTTTCACTGCATGTAACAATTGGGAATTGATACTTAATGAATTTGATTATTCTATTTTGCATAGGAATATCGCAGAATTAATTGAATTAAATAATTTTATCTGATCACTTGGAAAAGGGCTTTTAAATACGCTGAATTCCTATTAACAACTCATGCGAATTTAATAATTGGAGAGATTGAATAATTAATTTATATTACACAATTGGGGATATAGTCTTAAGCCTTTACCAACTTATTCAAATCTTTGTGTTGACTTCGTTTTAATTGTTTTAATTTAGTTCGAATTAAAAAATCACAAAATTCAGTTATTTACATAAAATTGGATTGATATAAAACTAGTAGTTGGGATTTGTTAAATAGGATTCCTCGTGGGTACGAAACTCTTTCTTATAACTTTATTACTTGTTGATCGTGTATACTTGCACGCAATCGTTGATTGTGAAATTGGATAACAAGTTTTTGGCGCCGTTGCCGGGGAGTCTAAATTTAATATTAATTTCATATTTGTTACAATCAATTCAATTTTAATTTAAATATTTTTTATTTCTATTTTGATTCTTAATAGTTTCTCTCTTCTTGCAGGTTTTCCATTTGTGTATGCACACTAGATCCAAGGGTAAAGAAGAACTTGTGCCATACACCGACGATATTGAGAGAAAGTTTCGAAAACTTAGGTTATCTAGCGAGGAGGTAAATTCAGAAAGAGAATTGGAAGAGGAAACTGAAAATCCATTGGACATGGCAGTGGATGAACAAAAATCACTTAGGGATTATGCCATATTGACAGTGACAAATATTCAATCTAGCATTCGGAAACCGACGATCAATGTGAACAATTTTGAGATTAAAATGGGGACTATTCAGACGTTACAGGATTCAGTTCAGTTTGGGGGTGGTCCAAATAATGATCTTAATGAACACATCCTGAGCTTTTGGAGATCTGTGATACATTCAAGTTCAATAATGTTACGGAGGAAGCAATAAGGTTGAGATTGTTTCCATTTACACTGCGAGACAAAGCAAAAAGTTGGTCACACTCCTTACCGCCAGGTTCAATCACAACTTGGGATGACTTAGCTCAGAAATTTCTATGTTCTTTCCACCAGCAAAGGCGACAAAACTAAGGAATGACATCCATACCTTCACCCAGTTTGATTCGAAAACATTGTATGAGGCTTGGGAACAGTTTAAGGATTTGCTACGTAAGTTTCCACATCATGGGATTCTGAGGTGGTTGCAAGTTCAGACATTTTGTGATGGTTTGCATGGTTCTACAAGAGCTAGTATTGATGCAGTAGCGGGAGGTGCCATTATGAGAAAGAATTTTGATGACGCTTACCAGTTATTAGAGGCAATGCCTAACAACAACTATCAATGGCCATTGGTAAGGTCTTATTAGCCAAAAACAGTAGGGAAGCTGGAATTAGATGCAGTTACAGCCTTAGCAGTACAATTATCAGCATTGACTAAGAAGATTAACTTATGGGCCCATAATTAGTATCACAAGTGACGATGATTTGTTAGTTATGTGTCAAATAGTATTCTACAGATCAGTGTGCCATCAACACATAATCAACTCAGTTTGTGGGGAATTATAACAGGTCGCCATAGCCGTATCAGAATGCTTATAATCCGAGGTGGAGGAATCATCCGGGTTTCTCATGGAGTAATAATCAAGCCCAAACTCAAGCTCCATGACCACAAAATCCACCCGATTTTCAAAATCAAGTTCCACAATAGGCAGAAAGGAAACCGAACTTAGAAGAGGCATTGACGAAATTCATTGTAGCTATCGTTAAGAGGATGAATGAGAAGGATAAACTATTGAGCCAGGTAGATTTGAATATAAAAAGTCAGGTAGCGCCGATTAAGAACTTGGAGAATTAAATGGGACAGTTAGCACATGCATTGAATAGTCGTCCATAAGGAACACTGCCAAGTGATATCAAGATTAATCCGAGAAGAGATGAACATTACAAAGTTGTGACTCTAAGAACCAGGAAAGAGTTGCCTGATATAGTTAGAGCGAATCCAAAGTCAGATACGGTAGTTATGGAAGAAAAGAAAATCACGGGAACGTACGAGGCCGAGGATGACGTGAAGGTAAAGGATAGTGGATAAGTCAAACGAGAATGAGTAGAACAGTGTATTTCCACTCGTGCCGTATCCTCAGAGATTTTAGAAATCAAAATTAGATAAACATGTGAACAGTGTATTGCCACTCGTGCTATCAGGGATGCCTGACCTTCGTTGACGTGTACTTCACCAACATGTGAATCAACGGCTAAAAAATCCTGTAGGATATACTGTCAAGGCTGCTTGACCTCCGCTGACGTGTGAATCAACGGAACATTGCGTTGTGACCCCCGCCAGGGATCTGAGCGGTCGGGTGTGAAAACCTCGAATAGCTCCAGAGCTCTGATAGGTTTAAATCGCTATCGGCTGTAATAATGTCAAGGCTACTTGACCTTCGTTGATTTGTGTGTCAACGGATGAGCATGCGTTGTAACCCCCGCCAGGGATTTCACGTTGTAACCCCCGCCAGGGATTTCACGTTGTAACCCCCGTCAGGGATTTCACGTGTGAAGAGATTGGGGTGACAACCTTACGTTGGCGGCATTGGACCTCTGTACGGTATTACCGAATGTGGTATGCAAAGACTTGAATCATCGGTATAGTAAACCCTGTGTTTGGGTGAATACCAATGGATGAAAAGGAAGCCAAAGTTGGATCCAAAAAAACCAGAGTTTTGGGCTATTCTGCTCAATCGCGTAGCATTTTTATCCCTGATTTGGCATTTTCAGCTTGTAAGAACTCCTTTGCAACTCAAACTGGACCCGCATGGAAGTGCCGAAGGTGCACCTGTTGCAGCCGCAGATGGGCCTGCGGCCAACTGTGGATGATAAATTCCAGCTGGTTGGTCTCACAAGTCACTTTTAACTTGTTGCGCGAAGGAAAATACGTGAGCCTCTTTCAGATCTGCTGAGTTCGGGCTGCTTTCTGTAAATTCTGTCACCGTACGAGTGTTCTACACTATCCTAGTAACATATGCCTGTATTTTCTCTCATTTCTGTCTGTTGGATTTTGAGTTATCGCATGAAATGCATCTAAACACATAGTAGTGATTATGTATGCACAAACGACTAGATAAAAAATATTCAACATAGTAAATGTTAGTATTAAACCATGCTGAACATAATGATGTAAAAATTTTTGACTTTTGAGACAGTCAAATTTGCACATTTTCTGCTATTTTTTGTCCTATTTGAGGTCCAATGAGCATAAGGTGGCAAGGCAAAATATTCCTAGTATTGAGGTTGGTCTGATGCATGATGATTTTAATTTTTAATGCATATATTATGTATATAACTTTGGGAGCAGGTGTGCTACTGAATGGCCACCTAGACATGCCTGTATGCATGTGGATAGTCCTATTTTTAAAGGGGACTATGGCAAAATTTTTCCAAATGTAGGCATTGGGTAGTCATGCATTTTAACTCTATTATATGTTAAAGTAAATGCATGCATGCATATAGTCATAAAATACATTCTAGAAAGCTCCAGGTAAGGAAATACCACACCCTTTCTGAGGTGATTTGGAGACTTGTTGTCCAGATACTATGGATCCGGATCAGCCGAGCAGTTTCTATAGGACCACTTCTGGTGTACGGCGGAGGGCGTCTGAAGTACCTCGTACCCGTTCTGTCAGACAGCCTCAACGGTTGGTGGAGGCCGTGATACGTCTTGTCCAGGTAGATGTTCCAGACGTTGAGGACGAGGAGGCGGATATTCCGATAGAGGATCCCGCTCCTGCTGCACATGTCCCTCGCAGGGAGCTTCCGAGCTTTCAGGTGGTGAACCCAGAGTTGCTGGGTGACTTGGGCAGACATCCATCGATCTATTTGCATGTTAACGAGGTATGACGTTAGACTTTGATCTTCCTTCTTTCCTATTGATGAGGATTAAAGGGTTTTGATGTTGATCTGCATTTCATGCAGGTTCTTAGTTTTACACAGCCTCGAGGGAACTGGTTCAGCATTCACTCCATGTATCAGGCGCTTCATCCCGACTATAGAGCGGCAGTGCATGAGTGGGGATTTGGGGCATTTTTCTCCATCCTTCCCCGTCGTTGTCCCTGGGGTTATCTCAGGGCATTGTCTGAGCGATGATTTCATCAGACTCAGTCACTCCATCTGCTAGATTGCGAGGTGATGATGACGTCTATGGATTGGCGATTTATCACAGGTATGGAGTTTGGAGGGGAGCCAGTGCCTTGTATGGCAAATATTACCCCTACTGCCATTAGATCCTTATTAGGAGTTTCGGCGGTGGCACTCAAAGGCAGGACTGTCCGTTCAGGTCCTTTGAGCGTAGATGCTATGAGCGGGCTATTGAGTGAGCCTATGCCTGATGATGTCAGAATCAGGGATCGCGTTTTGCGGCGATTGTTCCTGATGATCATTCGAGGCTGCTTCATAGCAGATAACTCTTCTACGTTATCTTTCGCTTTGATTGGCGCTACACGTGATGTGGACCGTATTGGAGAGTATGATTGGGGTTCCTACACCTTTGCCTATTTCCTCCGGGGCATGCGTATGCGTTCATAGGGTTTAACCGAGGCTTGGCTAGGATTTTACCCATTTTTGCTGGTGAGTATTTCTCTTGTCATTTACTATATATAGGTTAAGAGTGTTAACTGACAGCAGATGTTTGCCTTTGTGTTGGCAGTTTTGGGCCTATGAGAGGCTTCCATGCTTGCGTTCCGTGAGTGTGTTAGGTTTAGACACCTATCCACGAGGACGACGATGGCATCATTCGATTCTGCCAGAGGTCCCTATAGCTGAGGGATTCACTCATTGCCGTATGCAGCTAGAGTTGCTGACGGCCGACACCATCACATGGCTTCCCTATTCTAGGGCACACCTGACCGTGGGTTTTGAGGATGGATACCTGACTGGAGTCGAGTATGTGATTTCCACCAGGAGAATTCTTTTCTTCACAGATGGAGGCTAGGAGCTCTATTTAGGAGAGTGTGCTATTAGGAGCACCACAGGGGAGATTAGTATACCGGTCTTGCCTCCTGCCAGGCATTATTGGCCTGTATCGCAGTCACCCGTCACTGATATCCCATTGTTAGGGGTTGACAGTTTTGCATTGTCAGAGGGTCCATGTACTCAGGAGACGTTCCATCGGTGGTGGTCCCCTCGCACTATTGGAGCTCAGCCCCCGCACCACACAGTTTATGGGGGATATGGTTCCAGGATCATTGATGATGACGGATTGGATAGCTTGTGTCCGAGATCTGACTTATATGACCCAGATTGATAGTTTGACCCGGTAGTTGGACCAGGCACATATATTTATCCGGCATTTAGGTAGAGACCCGACAGAGGCGGCTTTATGTGATCCTTCCAGCTCCTGATCTCCTCTATATAGGCATAGATTCTCCTCAGGTGACCCATTCGGTTTTGCCGGCATAGATTCTCCTCTATATAGGCCTGACATCCCTGTTGATAGAGATCCAGTGACTCAAGAGGAGTTACATCAGGTGGACAGGATTGATGATGAGGACATCGACACCATTGTCTTCTTCTGATGTATATTCTCGTTATGTTTTTTGATTGGCCTCTGTTAGAAATTGGGTGGGTGTGCCCCATTCTCGCTATATCTTTTGATAGGCCTTTGTTAGATATTGGGTGGCTGTGCCCCATTTCCATGTATTTGTAGCTGTACAAAGATGATGTAATAGATGATGATATACTTAGGAATGTATGCACTATTTTTTCATTCCCTATATCATATTGCCATCTATTATCTGTTATGCATGTATCATGTTATGCATATGTATGTATGTCTAGAGATATTTGGTATTGACCCCTGGATGGTCTTATGACACGGCCCGCACAGATGTCTTCTTCGACAGTTAGCCACATAGATCATACCCCACCGTCAGTGGTGGTATCGGGTATAAGATCGTGGTATGATAGCTTGTCACCACCAAACAGGGTGACTGTAGATCATTTATTACAACATACCATGATCTTTTTGACTTTTCAGGTTCCCGCAGGATTTGTGGACGGGATGATAGAGCATTAGCTACCGGATAGGCAGGTATTCCGATTCGGCACCCATGAGTTGACTTATACTCTGGAGGAGTATGCACGATTGACGATGCTGCCTCTAGACAGACCTTGCGTGCATCTGGCTTTGGAAGACATGAGCAAACGATTCATGACTCTCACAGGATTGAGGCGCAGAGTGGTACATGATGAGTTGACATCTGGCCACGTGATATCCCAGCGTTTTCTGTACGACAGATTTGGCTTGGAGGATAGCTATTCACGACATTCTGGGGATTTCACCACACCGGAGGCTCATTGGCGCTTGGCCAGAGTTGACGTATTGATGCTATGTGTATTGTCATATGTGTATATGCCGCGTTATATAGATGAGATAGATATAGGCGTTATCATGGCCGTGAGAGCTCTCATGGAGGGTCGTACCATTGTACCTATGATTGTAGTAGAGACCCTGCGGTCGACATCATATTGTTGCACGTATCCTACAGGAGTGTTCACAGGTAGCTCAATCATGCTATATGTGTGGTCCATGTCACACTTGAGACCGACTGACACTTTTAAACGGCATGGGTACTGCTTCAACCATGATGTAGCTATGTCATACTCTTTTCAGCCATCAGAGTGTATAGATGCTCTGTCCTGGTCCACATTCTTGGCAGATATCAGAGATCCATTCAGCATATTGCTGTGTTCGGGGCTTAGCTCACTATACAGCTTCATTACTCATGCTCCGGGCATGGACTATCTCCCACTGGCTAGTTTGGGGGGAGTGACCACTTATCACCCATTGGTCGTGATGTCGCAGTTCGACCAGTTCCAATATTTTCATCCTTTGGAGGGGGCGACAGGTCAGCGTTCAGCTTCTCGGTACCTTTCAGCAGAGGACCGATCTCGGGTATACGCCTGCTCGGATCAGCGCAAGATAGCGGCTTTTTCTGTCAGTCATCCTGGTTATTCAGCAGAGTATTCCGCGTGGATGGAGACAAAGATTTTATCGGCTACAGTAGTGTTTGAAGTACCGAAGCGCGAGTTAGATGATGTAGAGCCCATGGAGGACATTGATACCTACATCGAGGAGGAGCCTACTGCTGGGTTGCTAGCATTTCTTTTGGATTCTCCTAGTACCAGTACTGTTGTGATTCAACACTCGGCACAGTACTTAGATCAAAGTCTTCATCTGATGACCTTTGAGAGAGATCAGATTTAATCTATGATGTCGACTGCTCTTGATGGGAGGGAGGCCACTCTATTGGAGAGAGACGAGGCCTTGGCTCGTAGAGATGCATCCATCGTTGAGCGGGATGAGGCTATATCAGCCAGAGATGCAGTGATAGTTGAGCAGGATATCGCCATATCTGCCCGGGATGTAGCCGTCACAGATAGTACTGCAGTGAGGTCTCTTACCACTGGCATGATCGCAGAGATGAGCGCATATATTGATGATCATATGGTCACCATACAGATGGCTACAGATCTGTTGGGTCGTATGGATATTCTCATACAGGAGACCACAGCTTTACCTCCATCTTCTGAGAGGGACGCCATGTTGGGCTTGTTAGCTCGCATATACCTTGACTTGTAGGTGATCTTGTATTTTCCTGCACAAGCTAGCTTAGCCATTTTGTCATGTACAGTTTATATTGTGTATATCAAACAACATTATATATGACAGGGAAATATATTTTTGATCAATTCCCTTTTAGATATGCCTTGCTGCTTGCTTGATATTTTTCCTACTGCTTCAGGGCTTGTGATTGTGATGTATTCTGAATTCCTTCTCGGTGGATGGACATTGAGTTGTCTCTGGATAGTTCAGAATGAATCATTGACTTGTATGTATCCCTACCATCTCTTGGTGTCTTGGGACTGGTTTCTGTATGGAAATGAGGAGAGGAGTGTGGCTTTCCTCTCTGAGATTGACCGCACCACAGATGGTCGCCAAAACTTCTATTCAGGAGAAGCCTAGTTAATTCCATCTCTTATGGATTGGTGTTACTCTTCGAGGTACAACCGCCGCTTAGATGGTCGCCGAATCTCCTATTTAGGAGGAGTTCAGGTAATTCCATCCCTTTGGTCTGAAGCCAAATGAAATGTAGTGGATTGAAGGATGATCCCAGTACCAACTGACAAGGGTTTGTGTTTTGGTAGGGGGTGAGACCGCACCATGAATGGCTGCCTACGTACTCCTATTGAAGAGGAGATCAGGTCGACGTAGTTCGAACCTGGTGTAAGTGGTTCAACGCTGTATGTGGCAGGAATGGTGTGGAAATGTTTTTGTTGTTTTTGTTTTATTGCGACCGGCCCATATGAAATGGTTTCCTACGTACTCCTATTGAAGAGGAGATCAGGTCGACGTAGTTCGCCCTTCAGGGCGAGATGAAAAGCGTAATCCCATGTGCAGGTCAGAGTGCGGGGAGGAGAGAGTTTAATCCTAGGTTGAGGATAAACGTGAAAAGTTTGATCCTATGTATGGGCAGCCAAACTGTATACGCAAGAGGTTCGATCCACGGTGGGATGACCTAAGTTGTAGGATCGCAAAGGAGAAAGCCAGGCTGCTGGCTTGAAAGGTATGTTTCCCTGAGGGGCAAAGTGTAGAAAAGTAGTTTGTGGTAAAGGTTTAAAGAACCGGAATGACTGGTGACCTGATGGTCTACCACCAGGATGTTTACTTGATGGTAACTTCAGACATAGTACCATTTCATGGCGTCTGAGTTGATGAGTTGCGAAAATTCATCGCCGTCCATTTCTTGCAATCTGAGAGCGCCTCCTGTCAATACTTCCTTGACAATAAACGGGCGTTCCCAGTTAGGAGCGAATTTTCCCTCAGCTTGATCTTGGTTGTCTAGGATTTTCTTTAAAACCAAGTCATGTTGTCTGAATTACCGTAGTCGGACTTTTTTATTGTAGGATCGGGCGATCCTTTGTTGATATAATTGACCATGGAAGATAGCCGCGGTTCGCCTTTCGTCTATTAGAGACAATTGGTGATACCTATCTTTTACCAATTGGTCTTCATCCAACTGAGCGTCTATCAATACTCTGAGGGATTCTATCTCAACTTCTATGGGGAGCACTGCTTCCATCCCATAGGTCAATGCGTAGGGGGTTGCCCCAGTGGAAGTGCGCATTGAGGTTCTGTAGGCTAACAGGGTCAGAGGCAATAGGTTAGGCCAATTTTTGTGATTGGCGGACATCTTTTGCATAATATTCTTGATGTTCTTGTTAGCCGCTTCAACAGCACCATTCATCTTTGGACGATAGATGACTGAGTTGAGGTGTTTGATGTGGAATTTACTGCATAATTCCCCCATCATTTTGTTGTTGAGGTTCTTGGCATTATCGGACACAATCACCTCTGGTTGTCCATATCGACAAATGACATTGTTTCTGATGAAAGCAATTATGACTTCTTTAGTAACCCTGGGGAACGAGGCTGCTTCTACCCACTCGGTAAAGTAGTCGATCATGGTAAAGATAAATCGATGACCATTATTGGCTTTAGGCTCAATGGGCCTGATAACGTCCATTCCCCACATTGAGAAGGGCCAAGGTGAACTCATATTGTGAAGTTCTCGTGGAGGGGCGTGTATAACATTCCCATGAATCTGGTACTGATAGCATCTCCTGACATGGTCATTGCAATCAGCTTTGAGAGATAGCCAATAATGTCCCGTCCTGAGGACTTTCTTGACAAGGAGGGGGCCACTAATGTGGGGGCCACAGACTCCGCCATGGATTTCATCCATAAGCCTTTGGGCTTGATCTTTGTCTAAACATCTGAGGAGACCCAATCCTGCATCTCTTTTGTAGAGCGCATCTCCACTCAGGTAGAATTTCATAGCCAGTCGGTGGATCCGCCTTTGTTCAGTTGGGCTCGCCTCAGCGGGTGTAGATCCATCTCACAGATATTCGTTGATATGCTGATACCAAGGATGTTGGATGGGAGGTAGCTCATCCGATACTTCTCCAACGTAATTCCTGTAGACTGGGGCCTTGTGCAGGGATATTGTGACGCTTGGCAAGTGTTCCTTGTCTGATATGCGAATCAAGGAGGCCAAAGTTGCTAATGCGTCTGCGAAATCATTCCTATTATGAGGAATGTGTAGAAAGGATATTTCTTCAAATCCGAAAGCCATCTTTAAAACCTGCCGATGGTAAGGCAGCAAATGTAGTTCCTTGGTTTGATAGATTCTGGTGGATTGTATGATTACCAACTCTGAATCTCCAAGGACAGTTAACCGCCTGATGCCCATTGAACGGGCAAGTTCTAGCCCCATAAGTCAGCCTTCATACTCAGCCGTATTATTGGTGCTAACAAACTGTAATTTGACGGCCACGGGATACTACTTCCCCGTATCAGATACTAGAACTGCTCCAGCTCCAGAACCTTCCTTATTAACAGCTCCATCGAAATACATCTTCCACGTTTGGCGTGTATCGTACTGGTGGTGTTGCTGAATTGTCATTACTCCTTCATTGGGGAAATATCTCCAAGGGTTTGAAATCCCTAGATGGTGCAGCGGCCAGTTGATCCGTAATTCCTTGACCTTTGATGGACTTTTGAGTCACATATATGATGTAAAATTATTGTAGGATCAACTGCCATCTGGATAGTCAACAATTCAGTATGGGTTTACTGAACACGTACTTGAGAAGATCCACGCGGGATATGAGATAGGTTGTGTGACCATGGAGATAATGCTGTAACCTCATGGCAGCCCATGCTAAAGCACAACACGTCTTTTCGATCAGAGTGTACTTGTGCTCACTGCTGCTGAATCTTTTGCTAAGGTAATAGATAGCTCGTTCTAGGCCTCTATCGTCCTTCTGTCCCAGCATGCAGCCCATGGCATTGTCACTTACGGACATATATATAAACAGGGGAACATCATCCCTGGGTGGTACCAAGATGGGAGCTTTAATTAGCTATTTCTTGATTGTAAGGAAGGCATTCTGGCACTCCTCATTCCATTTCATGGAGGCGTTCTTCCTTAACAGCTTGAAGATTGGCTCACAGGTTGCTGTGAGTTGGGAGATAAATCTGCTAATGAAGTTGATTCTTCCCAAAAATCCCCGTATTTCCTTTTCTATCTGAGGAATGGGCATTTCAGTGATGGCTTGGATTTTGGCAGGATCCAGCTCTATCCCTTTGTGGCTGACTAGAAATCCTAGCAACTTGCCTGATTTAACGCCAAAGGCGCACTTAGCTGGATTCAACTTCAAGTTGTACTTACGCAACCTGTTGAACAATTTCCTGAGATGGTTTATATAGTCATCCTCCTTCTGGGACTTGACAATGATGTCATCCACATAGATCTCAATCTCTTTATGTAATAAGTCATGGAAAAGAGCCATCATAGCTCGTTTATAGGTAGCTCCAGCATAGATGAGGCCGAATGACAACCGTTTATAGCAAAAAGTTCCCCAAGGAGTGATGAAAGCAGTTTTTTCACGATCTTCCTCGGCAACCGTGATCTGATGATACCCTGCAAAGCAATCTGCAAAGGAGTACATGTCGTATTGCGCAATATTGTCAATGAGAATGTGGATAAATGGCACGGGAAAGCTATCTTTTAAGCAAGCTTTGTTCAAATCCCGGTAATCCACGCAAACTCGCACCTTCCCTCCAGGTTTAGGTACGGGCACGATGTTGGATATCCACTCAGGATATGTAGACACCATTATGATGCCGGCTTGAAATTATTTCACAATTTCTTCTTTCACCTTTAAACTCCATTCAGGTTTCAATCATCGAAGCTTTTGCTTGACTGGCTTAAATCCCTCTTTAATGGGAATGCGATGAAGGACAATGTCAGTGGACAAACCCACCATATCCTCATGAGACCATGCAAACACATCCTGGAACTGGGTTAGTAGCGTAACTATGTCATTCCATTGGTTTGGGGTAAGGTCTGAACCAATCTGGATTAACTTAGGGTTTTCTAAGGTTCAGAGATTGAAAGGAGTGGTTTGATCAAGATTGGGTTTAGGTTTGTCTTTGACCCATTCTTGAATTTCTGGAGGCACCTCAATGTCATCTGGTATATCCACCAAGGCTGAATTCATCTCTACATCAAAGGTACAATCCTTGTGGAGAAGAGGCACCGTATCAGCAAGTACATGCACATCTAAATTCAGAGTCCTGAAACAAAATATGCTTTCACTTAGTATATATGAAATATGTTGATCCTACACAGTGTTAGCTATACTGGCAAAATAAACCGCTAATACTGTACAGAAAAGTAAGCAGTTATTATATCTAAAGGGCAGAAAGAGTTTCTGCCCGCTTTACCCTTGACGACCAATGTAAGGAATGCTGTTCCAATTGGCAAGAGCAAATTCTGGGTGAACCGCAATGATAGAGGGATTATCATCATCTTCCCTGTCCCGAATGATAGCCATTATGTCTGGGCAATCATCGTCTGGGGTGTATCTGTTGGTATGCTCATCATGAACGATGATACGTATGCCGGACATCATCCTGATGACATCTTGCTTGATTCTTCGTTGCTCTTCCTCCACTGCGGGATCTGGAACAAAGATTTCTTTCTCCTTCACCGGCACCGGCTTGGGAAATAACATCGCCATTATATTGGCTGACACCTTTACGGGAGGTTGTGCGGACTCAGAGCTTGAAGGCGAAGCTAAACGCCACATGGTCGAAGCTGAAGGAATCTGCTGATGCTTATGAGGATTCCTGTGACTAGAGTTGGCAGAATAGCCTAGTCTAGTTGTCCCAATTTGCTTGGTTAAGCGAATAGGGTACTTGACACCCTGGAAATCTTTACCCAACCCTTGTCCCGGTTTATGACCCAACGACATCATTTCTTGCGTGGCCGACATTACCTCGGCAGAAATCCGGGGTTCGGGCAGTGGCGTTCCAATAGCATGGTATTGGGTATTGCTTATTTCCAAAGCATAAAAACTAATTGGCTCAACATCCTTATTGGCATTGATGAGCGGTATGTCTCCGTGCTGAGGAATCTCCGATTCAGCATTGACTGTGACCAGGCTATTGTTGATGATGTATTTCAACTGTTGGTGAAGAGTGGAGGGGACTGCCCCTGCCATGTGAATCCATGGTCGTCCCAAGAGCAGGTTGTATCCCGAATCTATCTTGAGCACATGGAAGGATACGCAGAATGTATGAGGACCAATATCAATTGGTAGCTCAACTACTTCGACCGAGTTACGGCGGGCTCCATCAAAAACTTTTATAATGGTATGGTTACTCCGAATTCGATTGGGATTGATATTCATCTTCACCAAGGTAGCATATAGGCAGATATTCAGAGAGGAACCTCCATCTATTAAAACTCCAGCCACCATATATCCGGATGATAAGACCGCAATGTGCAATGGTTTGCAATGACCGGTCCCTTCGGGCGATATGTCATCATCAGTGAAGGATATCACATTGTTGTTGAAAATGTGATCAACCAGATGTTGAAACTTTTTCGTATCAACTAATGTCGGTAGATAGGCTTCTTCTAAAACCTTTAACAAGACCTTTCGGTGATTCTCGGAAGTCAGGACCAAGTCCAAGATTGATATCTGTTGTGGAGCTTCTTTCAAGCTTAAAACCACCTTGGCTTCATTATGACCCATAGTGCGGAGGAAATTTTCAATCTTCTCAATGGGTACTTTCCCCTTAGACTTGATGACAGGCTTCATTACCTGTTGGGGAAGATACAATGGATTCTCCTTCGACACTGCAACAGTTATATGCAAGGTGGATCCTTCCCCTTCTCCATAATTCCATGGAACTGCGCGCAAGCTAACAATAGGATATTATGCTTTGCACGACAAGTTGATTAGCTCGGGAGCGGCCACTTTCAAAGGACTGTTGATTCCCTTGAGTTGAATTACTGGCATGACAAGTGATTTGTTAACCCCATCATTTTCAGCGGATATGACTGCTACTACACTCTTCCACTTAGTAGGACATGAATCCTCACTTTCCCGTAACATAGTGTCGATTAAATTTTGAATAAGGTGGCGGAGTGCCCACCATTCTTCTGTGCTGTGACCGCGAGATTGAGAATGATATTGACATACTCCCTCAGAGTTGTATCATCCTGAACGGGGGTTGATTGGAGGTAGAAGGGAACTAATCCTTCCTTCATTGATTAACATATAAAGGATTTCCTCCATAGGTTGGCCCAAATATGTGAATTCCCTTTTGTTGGCGAAATCTCGACGGGCCTTAGCATTCGCTCTCTTCATCACTTTATCTTCCAGCATTTCATTTTTTGAAAGCGAAGGGGGAATATTCATGACAATAGGTAGGAGGCTGGCATGCTCCTGACTAATTAGCTGACGAGTCACTTGATGCTTATAAGTCACCAGTTCCGGCAATTGCTCAATTTGTTTACAGAGAGCTTTCATCTTTCGTTCCATTATGAATTGGAACTTGGCATAATCCCATCTGTCATCACCATCTTTGGGGGTCTGGGAGGATTCACAGCTGAAATTGGAACTTTGTCCACTGCTCCAATTGATCATGTTGACCTCTTCTTCCTTGTGTTGAGGAAGAGGGTTATCTCGAACATGAGGTTGATCGAGTTTGGTGACCACGATTTCACCATTGTCTATCAGGTCTTGGATTTTGTGTTTCAAGGCCCAACAATCCTGAGTATCATGTCCAGGTGCCCCGGCATGATAAGCACATTTCCGAGCAGCATTAAAACCCCGACCATTAGGGCTGGCTGGTGGAAGTAGATGCATGATTTTCTTCTGTGTTGTTAGAAGATTGAGAATTTTCTCGAGGGTGTCCCCTAAGGGTGTGAATACTCGAGGTCATTTGACTTCTCCACCTTTTGGTACTGGAGGGTTCGCAGACTGCGATTGAAAGGGAGTGTAATTTCTCTGTTGAATAGGCATGTTTTGACTGCCTTTTTGACCCTGTAGTATTAGGGAAACATCCTCTTCTTTCTTTTTATGGACCCTCCGGGGGTTGTTCCCATAATTTCCAGATTGGATGTGATCAGCAACTGCTTTGAGTGCATCTAGGTCTTGAATCTTTTCGAATTTCAATCCCATTTCAGCCATCTCCCCATGTTTGACCATTTCAGAAAATGGTTTGCCGATGCCGGCTAAAACTCTTTCATAGAAAGGTGCTTCTTGTATGTCTATGAAAGTCATGACCATCTCTAATTCTGTCATGGAAGGACTAACTTGGGCAGCCAGGCGTCTCCACCTTTGAGCATACTCTCTGAAAGACTTATTAGACTGTTTCTTGATCTTGGTAATTTGATACAGATCAGGAGCCATTTGAGATTGAAAGTTGTATTGGGTGAGGAAAGCATGTGCTAGCTCTTCCCAACTATGGATCTTTGAATTGTCTAATCTTGTGTACCACGAACGGGCTTCTCCAGTTAGACTTTTTTGGAACAGTTGCATTCTGAGTTTTTCATCCTCTGCATAGATCCCAGTTCTCCAATAAACACCTTTAGATGTGTGTAAGGATCTCCTAACCTGTCATATTTTTCAAAGTCAGGAGTCTTAAATTTTTTTGGATAATGAATACCAGGGAGAATACACAAATCGGCATATGAAACACTCCTGTGTGTTCCAATTCCTTTGATAGTGCGAAGAGTCTCTTCCATTTAGAGGACTTTCTTTTTGATGTCACCAGTGTCTGGATATCCAGTGGGATGGGCAGCATCATGAGTTTTGTTGGTCGGATCCAACTGCAGTTCAGGTATTGTAACGACCTGGGTTCCTCCTTGTGTGGAGGATTCAGCATGTACATGTATTTTCTGACCCTGTGTAGACTGGTATAATTTTTTAGTAGAATAGCCAAATCTATAATTTGTTTGCTTAATCCGTCGAATTCTTTGCGAGAAACTGGATTAAGTTCAGTCTGGTCGGATGACGACATGATTGACTGTAGGCCTGTTGCCTTTTTGGACTTTGAACGGGTGGTAGGTCCGATTGATTCCCTACAAAAGACTTGCATAGTTTAGTCTTTAGGGAAGGCATAATAACATGCTATACGATGCGTCCAGTTTAAGAATTTTATCCTGCAAAACGGATGTCAGCTGTTTGTAGCATGTATGTGTACACATTTCTTCATATTTCTCATTACATGGAGATAGATATGGAAGATAATTACAAGTAATTGTGCTTTCCAAGTAATTTGAAATGAGAGCATGAAGAGACTTTCCTCCGTTTTGGGTTTATCAGAGGCTGACCTATCTTAGGTTACTCTCGCGGCTTTTTGGCATGAAGGATCCCAAATCATCGCAATCTACTTGACGGGAAGTTAATCCGGTCTTTCAATTGGAGCGAATTTGGGTGGTGCCTTTCCTGAGCCTCGGAGAATTAGTCTTCTCACGAGTCCAGTAATCAAACACCGACGGGATAGCCTCCTGGTGGAGGGACCACACAACATACATTCACATACATCGCGTCTTACCGTATGAAAATGATGACATGTGCGAAGCACTAATATCACAAGCAGATATGGTGAGAAGCACTAATATCACAAGCAATTTTATAGTGCGAAGCACTAATATCATAGGCAGTTTATAGTACGAAGCACTAATATCACAAGCAATTTATAGTGTGAAGCACTAAGTAAGGAAATGCATTCGTACACAGTCATCACAAAATGTAAATGCAACATCCACATACAAGCAGATAACAATTTTGAAAAAATTGTAATAGCGGCTTAAGTCCTCTTACTGGAGTCCCCAGTAAAGTCGCCACCTATCGACGTCAGGATTTTTAATTGTCCCTTTCCGTTACTTGTTCTTTGGTGTTCTCATTTTAGGTGAGATTTATTTGAAAAAACAAGTGAAAAAGGTTCGGCATGTATAATGTCAACGATTGGACTATAAGAGTCGCCAGTTGGTTTTTTAAATGGTTATACCAACACAACAGAGAAAAGGTTTGCACATTGACCCAGTGATGTGACATTGCTAAACGGGTCGGTGAAACCGAGATTCATTAGGGTCCGGGGACTTGGTTATGCGGAGGGAAAGTGTTAGGCACCACCCCGACATCTGTGTTACTACGGTGACCCCCTCTTTTCAAGAAACTGCTATCTGAATGTGTGTGTGTGGGTCAATGTGCTGTTATTTGGAAGTAGTGCGAGGCCTTGTTCGCACCTATATACACAGGGTTTGAATTTTATGTAAAAATTCAATTTTAAGCAAGATATGACAGTGATGTTTTATAAAAGAGATTTTTCAAACCCTGATGCTCAATAGTAATTGAGACCTTTTACACTCTCATTTTATTCCGTATTCGGCTGGATTGATTTTATTTGACAGATACGAGGCATCCGTATGAAAATAATGTACAAAAAGGTGCTAAATTCCTTATGGGTATGTAAACCATCTGAGGAAATCCATACACCGCAGAATAATTTACAAGCTGCTCATAGCTGAAAATGTCCATCACGAGAACCGAATCTAGATCCAATGGGATGAATCTGTGATCACATGATTCCTAGGTGCACAGAATACCGCAATTTATATGAAAGCAGTAAGCAGGTATATATATAAAAGCTATAAATATATATATACAGACATGATCACCAACCACGAAGTACCTCCATGGGGGATCAGAAAAATGTAAATAAAGCTGTAAAAGCTATCAACCGCCAGGCGGGACGAAATGTATAGAAAGCTGTAAAAACGGTCAACCACCACGAAGTAAATGTAAGACCCCAGCTTATTAATGAATAAAATCAAATTTTCTCTAAATATTATTGTGAATAATAAGGGGTTAATTTGTTATAATACTTTGGTTATGGGTGAAATGTGCAAATTTTGCAAAATAAGCAAGTGGTTATAAAATATTCATTTTGTCGGGGAATATTCGTTTGGTCGTGGAATATTCTTGCTGTCGGGGAATATTCGTACGACGGCGCAACCTTGTGTGGGCCCCATAACGGAAAGCGATTGGATAAAGAAAACGACAAGTATAAGTTGTTTATAAATAACGGCGTAGTTGTCACCGTTAATACTGTTGGAATACCCGGTGGTTAAAATACAGAAGCACACGTTATTGCACAAATTATTGATTCTTACGTAAGAAGGCACTACTCAATAATTGTTACAGTAGTTATTGTTCAATATTTTATTTTATTGATTCAATAATTACTGCGTTGATATTTTATATTATTGTTGTTTCAATAATTGTTGCTGCACATTATTTTCCTTTATCAGATCAATAATTCATATTATTTGAATAATATTATTAGATACCATTATTGGCAATGTCTAGAAAGTTCTGTCTAAGGAGAGGTTTGGTCATCTAATTGCGCGCCAGTAAAGAGAAATCCTTATTGGAAAGTCCCCTCTTTCCTGGGAACGACCTGGTTGTCATAAATGTGATTCTGTAATATTATTTGTGAATAATTAATTATTGATTCATATGATAAGAAAATATTTATTTTATGTGGATATAAATGAGGGATATATTTTTGTGGTTAAAAATGAAGGAGTTAATGTTGAGGTTTTTATCAGTATTTTTGTCGGAATGGAGGTATTAAAAATCAGGGTTTTTGAGATATTTTACGGGGGTTATAATTTTTAATCCGACCGTTGGATCGTGGTAATTTTTGGATATGTTATACATATATAAGTTGAGTATATGTCCACAAATTTTGAATCGTTAAAAATGAACGTATGATTTATTATGAATTTTACGAGATGACTGGTTCAGAAATTGTTAAATTTTCGGAGTTAATCATTTTGGTGGAAAATTCTAAAATTGGTGGGCCCCACTCTTGGTTAGTGAAGAAATGTGCTGATATTTTTATTCAAATGTGGTGGGTGGGAATAGTAGCAGGTAAAGCCATCACGTTGCAGGTTAAGTCTGCTTCGGCGTGCTAAAATTTCCTATAAATAGAGGGCTAAGTTAGAATTAAAAATCACACCAGAAACAAGTTTTCTCTCTTTCTCTCTCTAAATTATTGAGTGTATTTTGTGAGTATTTAGATACTTTGAGAGTTTCTATTCATCAGAGCAAGTTTCTTTCAGCATCATACCAGTATTCCGACCAGAAGTACTGATATTTTGAGGTAAGGGATATTATTTTCTTCTTAAATGATATTATTTTCTGCAATATCATTATGCTGAAATATTAACATGAGTTTTTATCAATTTTGGAACTTTTTGTGTCGGGGTTACTATTCACGTATACGTTACTATTCACGTATACGGTACTATTCACGAATACGCCACTATTCACCGAAAAATAAAATTTTCCCTTTTTGTCCAAGATGTCTATTATGGTTACTATCTTTGATTGTATCCATGTTTTGATCTTTATTTTTGAATTCTGCTTCACAATTGATTATTATGAAGTATTATTGATCTTGGATAAACTGTTATACGAATCCCTACTATTTGTCCTTCTGTCTCACTAGATTCGTTTTCTTTAAGATATTTTTCATCATCCTCAGTCCTAAATGATGATATTACTGAATATCTTTGGCCTGTAGTGCAAAGATGTATGATTACGTGATGAATATCTTTGGCCTGTAGTGCAAAGATGAACATGTGTTGAGATGAACATGACTGACATGTGATACAAATGAATATCTTTGGCCTGTAGTGCAAAGATGAATATTTAGATAAAGATGATTATTAATTGATGTTACAGGGATAAAATATTGATGATGGACTTTTAAATCTTAGAAGATAGTAGAATTCATTCTCTACTTGACTCTTCTAATGGTTTGCTGTTTCCGCTGCAGTTGTTGATCTAAAACTTGTTGTCGATTATATTCTATCAAATTTTTTCCTGTTGAATACTAATGATAATTTGTTGTATATTATCTTAGTCATAAAATTCTTTACTGGGCTAGTTGAGCTCACCCTTTTCCATTTTATTCCATTTTTCTTCTCAGGAGGTGAGAACATAGCAGGATCTAGTCGGGGTATGGAGTGATGATTCTAGAAAGCTGTTTTAGCAGTCCTCACTATTTCTGTAAAATAGTTTTTGAATAATTGTATTGAGGACTTATTTGAGTGTGGATATTGTCTAGAAGACAATATTTGTATTTAAACTCACAGTATGTGTTGTCGTATTTTGCATGACAATTGTATTAATGAAGTTGTAGTTTGCTTTCTGTACCATGTATTTGGCGACTCAGAATGGGTGTTATATACCTATTTTGGGGGCGTCACAGTTGGTATTAAAGCTTAGGGATATGATCCCTGGCGGAGATGTGGGACAAGAACTAGGAGGGGAGAGACGGGGAATTCCTTCGCTAGTATGACCTGACTAAGTTTATTTGGTGTTTATTTGGTCGGTCAGTGTATAGGGATAATATATGACATGACTATTAACCCTTGTTTTATGGCAGTATTTAAGAATGGCAGCTGAGAACGTTAATAATGGAGTAAATCAGACCGTGGAGACACCTTTGATCACCACCCAGGGGAACGTGCAACAGGAAGGCAATATTCCTCCTGTAAACAACGTTATCGAGCAAACGATGAATGATGTAATGTTTAGGAGCTTTTTGCAGTTCATGCAAAATTAGACGAGGGAGACTCGTGTGCAGAATACAGGTGGAAATGATAACAATGCGCGGTTTGTCACAGCCAAGCAGTTCAAAGAATTGGGACCACCAGAATTTAAGGGAAAACCGGATCCGATCATGGCGGAAACGTGGGTCAAGCAAATTACCAAGATATTCGATGTCTTAGGATGCACAGAGGAACAGAAGGTTCCATTCGCCACTTTTATGTTCCGCGGTGAGGCAGACTACTGGTGGGAGTCTGTGAAGCGTACCCATCCTGACGCACTCAACATGTCCTGGGAAACATTTCAAAAACTGTTCAATGACAAGTACTTTCCAGAAAGTATTTGTCATATGAAGGAGGTGGAGTTTATCAGATTGGAACAAAACAACATGACGGTGTCCCAGTACGAGACGAAGTTTGCAGAGTTATCCAGGTTTGCACCTCATTTGGTCGAAAATGAGGAACGAATGACAAGGATGTTTCTGAGAGGTCTAAAACCCGAGATTCGACAATATCTTATCTCTCATAAATTTTCTTTATATTTAGATGTTGTAAACATGGCTCAATTATTAGAGCGATATAATGAGTATGTGCAACCGAGGGACCACAACCAGGGTTATACCGGTGGCGGCAGTCATCGAAGCAATGAAAATCAGCAGGGAGGAAAACATTCGAACAAAAGCGATAACCACTCTGGTGGTAATCGTGGTCGTGATAATAAAAGGAGCGAGTCGGGAGGAGATTTCAAGAAGAGAAGGTACAACAATGATAATGTGAAGACGTCAGCACAAACATCAACTGTTTCTAGGGGAGGAGAACGACCACCGGTCGTATGTTACAAATGTGGGAAAGAGAGTCATATCAGTCCAAACTGTCCACAACAATCTAAGGTATGTTATAAGTGTGGAAAGGAGGGTCATATAGCTCGAGAGTATTCTGCAGCAGAACCAAGTTCAGCGGGGATGGTGACTCCAAAAGCTGTCCCGGATAAGTCAAAATCAGCGGTTCCTAGAAGAGCGTTTGTCGTGACTGGCCAAAACGCGAGAAACCCGAACGAGGTGATCACGTGTAAGCTAATCTTGAATTCTTGCGAAGTTTATACTTTACTAGATACCGGTTCTATCCATTCTTTTATCTCTCCTATTTGTGCTCAACGTTTAAACTTGACTCCGGAGAAATTGGACTTTGACTTATCTATTAAAACTCCGTTGGGTGAAACCTTCGTTACATCTACAGTTTATAAATCTTGCATGATCCAAGTTGGCACTATCACATTACCTGTTGATCTTATCTCTTTAAAGATACTTGCTTTTGATGTGATTTTAGGAATTGATTAGTTAACCACTCATCATGCCAAAATTGATTGTTTTCGTAAGGTTGTTAGTTTTCATATTCCTAACCAACCTGTCATACGAATTCAAACTACTAAACCACTAAAATCAGTCACTGTCATATCAAGCCACAAAGCTATTCATTTATTGAAAAATGGATGTTAAGCTTTCTTAGCCCATGTTATGGATTTGAACAAAGACAAGTCAGATTTGAATAATATTTCTATTGTTAGAGAATTTTCCGATGTATTTCCTGAAGAAATTCTTGGTCTACCCCCAAAACGTGAAGTTGAATTCTTTATTGACCTTGAACCCGGTACAAAGCCCATTTCTAAAACCCCATATCGAATGGCTCCTATTGAACTTCAGGAGTTAAAAGTCCAACTACAGGAGTTGTTGGACTTCGATTTTATTCGTCCTAGTACATCTCCTTGGGGTGCTCCTGTGTTATCCGTAAAGAAGAAAGACGGGAGTATGCGACTTTGTATCGACTATAGGGAATTGAACCATGTCACCATCAAGAATAGGTATCCGCTACCTCGCATTGATGACCTGTTTGACCAGTTGCAAGGAGCACAATTCTTTTCAAAGATTAATCTTCGTTCTGGATATCATCAGCTGAAGATTAAAATTGAGGATATTCCAAAGACTGCCTTCAGAACTCGGTACGAGCATTATGAATTCTTAGTCATGTCTTTTGGATTGACTAATGCTCCTACTGCTTTCATGGATATGATGAACCGTGTATTCAAAGAATATTTGGATCAGTTCATTGTTGTCTTTATTGATGACATCCTCATCTATTCCAAATGCCGTGAAGATCATGAGCGCCATTTGAAGCTGATATTGCAAAGGCTTCGTGAAAACAAGCTATATGCCAAACTAAAGAAATGCGAGTTCTGGCTTAAGGAAGTAGCATTTCTTGGGCATGTGGTATCAAAACATGGAGTATCTGTTGACCCGGTGAAGATTGAAGCCATACAAAGTTGGGAGCAACCGAAGTCGGTAACCGAAGTACGTAGCTTTCTGGGCTTAGCTGGTTATTATCAAAGATTTGTGGAAGGATTTTCTCGAATCGCTACTCCGTTAACTCAGCTAACTCGGAAAGATACAAAATTCGTATGGAGTGAGGAATGCGAGAAGAGTTTCCAAGAACTCAAGAGGAGACTCATTTCGGCACCTGTTCTGACAATACCATCTGGTTCGGATGGATTTGTTATCTACAGCGATGCTTCAGGCAAAGGGTTAGGATGTGTTCTCATGCAACATGGGAAAGTCATAGCCTATGCCTCGCGATAACTCAAATAATATGAGAGGAATTATCCTACTCATGATTTGGAGTTGGCAGCAGTCGTTTTCGCGTTGAAGATCTGGAGACACTACCTGTATGGGGAGAAAGTGGAGATCTATACAGATCATAAAAGCCTCAAATATTTGTTCACACAAAAGGAACTCAACATGCGGCAGCGACGTTGGCTCGAGCTGTTGAAAGATTACGATCATACCATCCAATATCATCTTGGAAAAGCAAACGTAGTAGCTGACGCATTGAGTAGAAGATCATATGCGGGTACGAGTGCAATGTTGCTAACACAAAGGCCCATTTTGTATGACTTGCAAAGGATGGAGATAGAGATGAAGGCTCCAAGTACCCACATGATGATATCAAATATACGAGTAGAACCGACTTTAATCGATAAAGTTAAAGCTGCTCAAGCTACGGACATAGAGCTGATGCGTATGAAGAAGAAAGTGCAAGAAGGTGCTATTCTAGAAGCAAGAATCGATGAAGAAGGAATACTTCGAGTCAACTCCAGACTTTGTGTTCCTAACGATTTTTGACTTGAAGCATAAAATAATGATGGAGGCACACAACACACCGTTTGCAATCCATCCTGGGAGTACCAAAAATGTATCACGATCTTCGACATACATTTTGGTGGAGCAATATGAAAAGAGAGATCGCAGAGTTTATCTCGAGGTGTTTAACTTGTCAACGTGTAAAGGCGGAGCATCAAGTGCCAAAGAGTCCATTGCAACCACTTGAGATCCCGAAATGGAAGTGGGAACACATTACCATGGATTTCGTTACAGGTCTTCCCAAGGTTTCTCAAGGCATAGATGCGATTTGGGTTATTGTTGATAGATTAATCAAGTCTGCTCATTTCTTACCGATACGTGAGACTTATTCCCTTGAACATCTTGCTAGTATGTATGTGAACGAGATTGTGAGATTACATGGCATGCCAATATCCATAGTTTCGGATCGTGACTGTAACGCCCCCAAAATAGGTCCATTCCATCCAACCTATTCTGAGTCGCCAAATACGTGGTACAGAAAACAACTACAACTTTATTACAATAATTGTCGTGCAAAATACAACAACACATATGCTGTGAGTTTGGATACAAATATATACCAAATGTGACTCATGTTCTAACCGTGGACATCACCTCACAATGACACCTTACATAAAGGTATAGTCAAAAACTGTTTTAGAAATTAGAATCTTTGGGAAGTGCTCAAGAAAACCTTCGTACATGGGAGGCCATGCGTCTAGGTTATGATAGATATCATATGGCCAAAGAATTATCCTTGGTTGACCCAATAGACCCCAAAGAAAAACGAGAATATTACTATCATATTCTTCCCAATGAGGAGTCTTCTCTTGACATATCATTATCTCCATTGTCTCTAATTGAGAATTATACTTCAAACAAACACCAAGATTATATAGGTAGTGCTCATAAATATACTCAGCAAGTGGATGAGCACATTCCTGTCTTATGATGACACGAGGTTGTGTATCATTAGACATCTTATATGATAGTGGCAAACCACCCTTCCAACGTTGGGTACACCTTACCCTATTGGATTCACCAAATAAAACTACTAAATGAACTTTTCTATACTGCTTCGGGAGAACATCCACAGCTAGAGACCACCGTTCTATTTTCCCGTTACCCTCGCTCAACCCAGCTACACTCTTATTACCTGAAAGGAATTGTGAAGTAAAAGGGTGAGCTCAACTAGCTCAGTAAAGAATATCATGACTAAAGATAATTAAATTATCAATAGCCTTCATCAATAATAAATCAGAGATTTAGAACATATGGTAAATGATAAAAATTTCAACCATAGTTGTAGCGGAACGAGCAATCCATTAGAAGAGTCAAATAGACTATAAAGTCTATTATCTTCTCCATGTTAAAAATCCACCAACAATGTTTATTCCCTGTAACATCAATCAACAATTCTGGTCCACAATCATATGAATAACTCATAATCATTACTGTAGTTCTAAATTCCTCTTCTCATCCAGGACGAAAATAATTTTCATCACCTATCTTTACCTGAAACATCAAAGATCATGGTTACACCAAATCACATTTCCTGTTCATAATCATACTAATAACTTCATCTTTGCACTACGACCAAAGATATTCATTTGTATCACCAGTTGGTCATGTTTATCTCAACATCTGTTCATCTTTGCACTACTGGCCAAAGATATTCAACAACATGTCATCTTTACACTACGGGCCAAAGATATTCATCAACAATTCATCTTTGCACTACAGGCCAAAGATATTCATCAATATTTCATCTTTGCACTACAGGCCAAAGATATTCCTTAACAGTTCATATTTGCACTACGGCCAAATATATTCATCAACAGTTCATATTTGCACTACAGGCCAAATATATTAATATCTCAAAGAAATATATAATCATTTCAGAATTTATATAAACAATAATTATAACCATGTTGATCAATTCACCTTTGCACTTAAGCTAAAGATATTCACTTATAAATTCAATGGTCATGATCATACCAATCAACAATTCAACTTTGCACTACTGGCCAAAGAGAACCCATAGTCATGATCATACCAAAAATCTACCCATATTTACACTCAAGTCAAAGAGAAATATCATCAGTAGGGTTATAAAAATGTTATATATGATAATAAAATCAATATAATCAACATATAGATTTAATCTCAAGAGTAATATTCATAAACCAACTATAATTTAGTCAGAAAAAGAAACTAATTTTGTCGTGAATAGTAACTCGTGAATAGTAACTCGTGAATAGTAACTCATGAATAGTAACTCATGAATAGTAAACTCGACACCAAAAGGTAGAAATTCTACAATAAAATACATACCAATATTTCGGTATAATGATATTGAAAGATTAATATTTCTTAAGCTTATAAATAATTTATTTTAATTGTTTACACTTTACTAAATAATGTATTTAATCATCCTAAAATGCTAAACTCATAAGATTTCATCACCAACAACCAAAAACTCTTATCAAAAATCTGTATATACCTCATATAGGATTCTCAAGCCATAAAATCCTATTTTCTAATTTTCTTTCTTCACAAAACATATTTAATTCATTTACTCATAACTAGACCATTTTCATGAAAAATACCAAATCAGTTCCAAAAATATTTCTTTTCTGAGATTTAGCATAATATAGTCTCATAGTGAACATATATTTTTCTCAAAATTTTTAAAAGCCATTTACTATTTTTCATATGGCCAAAACAACCGAATATTTAAACATTTATCAAAAATTATACTTTTATCTAAAAATTTTGAAATTCACAGAGTATACTCCTATCATATACATGTACTCCCAATAAAAATTTCATCAATTTTGGAGTTAACCACAAGGATTTATAAGCGGTTACTTTTAAAATAGTCTTTTCTCATAAAATTCATAACTCTTAATCTATACATCCAAAAATCACCATTTTTGAACACAATCAAGAAAACTCATCAAAATATCATTTCAAATTTTTCCATAATTTTTGAAGGTCAGAAAAATTACGAAACTGAAAAACATAACAACCCTTAAAATCCCTTACTATCCCTTACCTCAAAAATGCAGTATTTCTGACTGGAATGCAAAGCCAAAGGAGACTTGCACTAAATAGTAACTCTCAAAGTATCTAAATACTCACAAAATATGCTTCATAATATAGAGAGAGAAAGAGAGAAAGCTTATGTTTCTGGTGTGATTTTCAATTCTAACTTAGCCCTCTATTTATAGGAAAATGTTAGCACGCCGAAGCAGACTTAACCTGCAACCTGATGGCTTTACCTGCTACTATTCCCACCCACCACATTTGAATAAAAATTTCAGCACATTTCTTCACCAACCAAGAGTGGGGCCCACCAATTCTAGAATTTTCTACCAAAATGATAAATTCTGAAACTTTAACAATTTCTGAACCAGTCATCTCGTAAAATTCATAATAAATCATACGTTCATTTTTAACGGTTTAAAATTTGTGGACATATACTCAACTTATATATGTATAACATATCCAAATATTACCACGATCCAACAGTCGGATTAAAAATTATAACCCTCGCAAAATATCTCAAAAAACCTAATTTAATTTTTAATACCTCCATTCCGACAAAAATACTGATAAAAACCTCAACATTAATTCCTTCATTTTTAACCACAAAAATATATCCCTCATTTATATCCACATAAAATAAATATTTCCTTATCATATGAATCAATAATTAATTATTCATAAATAATATTACAGAATCACATTTATGACAACTAGGCCGTTCCCAGGAAAGAGAGGGCTTTCCAATAAGAATTTCTCCTTACTGGCGCGTAATTAGGTGACCAAACCTCTCCTTAGACAGAACTTTTTAGACATTGCCAATAATGTTATCTAATAATATTATTCAAATAATATGAATTATTGATCTGATAATGGGAAATACTGTGCAGTGATAATTATTGAAACAACAATAATATAAAATATCAACGTAGCAATTATTGAATCAATAAAATAAAATATTGAACAGTAATTACTGTAACAATTATTGAGTAGTTCCTTCTTACGTAAGAATCAATAATTTCAAAAATACTGTGCAATACCGTGTATTACTGTATTTTAATCACCGGGTATTCTAACAGTGTTAACGGTAACAACTACGCCGTTAATTATAAAAATATAATTTTTGTCGTTATCTTCATCCGACCGTTTTTCGTTACGGGGCCCACAAATAGCTGCGCCGTCGTACGAATATTCCCTGACAGAAAGAATATTCCACGACCAACGAATATTCCCTGACAACAATGATTATTTTATAACCACTTGTTTATTTTGAAAACTTTTCACATTTCACCCATACCTTTAACTTTTTATCAATTTAACCATTTACTGAATTGTAATTATAAGAAAAATTGAATATTTTTATTTCATAAAATTCGGGATCTTACAGTGACCCAAGATTCACTTCACGATTTTGGGTTAGCTTGCAGAAAGCTATGGGCACAGATTTACGATTTAGTTCGGCATACCATCCTCAAACGGATGGACAATCAGAGAGGACTATTCAAACTCTTGAAGATCTATTAAGACTCTGTGTCCTAGATCTCAAAGGGAGTTGGGATAAGTACCTACCATTGGTGGAATTCTCCTACAACAACAGTTATCAGGCGAGCATAGGTGTGGCTCCATTCGAGGCGTTGTATGGAAGAAAATGTCGTTCTCCAGTATGCTGGGACGAGGTGGGTGAAGCAACATTGTTGGGACCAGAGTTGGTACGCATGACTACAGAGAAGATCCAAATGATTCGACAACGTATACAAACGGCACAGGATCGACAAAAGAGTTATGCGGATCTTCATCGGAAGGACGCGAAATTTAATATTGGGGATCATGTATTGTTACGTGTTGTACCACGGAAGGGAGTTACAAGATTTGGGAAGAGTGGAAAGCTCAATCCAAGATTTGTTGGTCCATTTGAGATTCTTGAGCGAATAGGAAATGTGGCCTATAGACTAGCATTACCTCCAAGTATGTCTCGTGTTCATAATGTTTTTCACATATCTATGCTTCGTAAATATGTTAAAGACCCGAACCACATTATTGAGTTAGAACCAGACGAGATAGCTGAAGATTTAACGTACAAGGAGGTACATGTTAAGATCTTGGATAGGAAAGAGCATGTCCTACGCACAAAGGTTATACCACAAGTTAAGGTTTTGTGAAGAAACCATGCTATTGAAGAAATGACCTGGGAGTTGGAATCAGAAATGAAAGCGAGGTATCCTCACCTTTTCGAAATATCAAGTACGTACGTCAATTTCGAGGACGAAATTTCATAAGGAGGGGAGGTTGTAAGACCCCAGCTTATTAATGAATAAAATCAAATTTTCTCTAAATATTATTGTGAATAATAAGGGGTTAATTTGATATAATACTTTGGTTATGGGTGAAATGTGTAAATTTTGCAAAATAAGCAAGTGGTTATAAAATATTTATTTTGTCGGGGAATATTCGTTTGGTCGTGGAATATTCTTGCTATCGGGGAATATTCATACGACGGCGCAGCCTTGTGTGGGCCCCATAACGAAAAATGATTGGATGAAGAAAATGACAAGTATAAGTTGTTTATAAATAACGGCGTAGTTGTTACCGTTAATACTGTTGGAATACCCGGTGGTTAAAATACTGTAGCACACGGTATTGCACCAATTATTGATTCTTACGTAAGAAGGCACTACTCAATAATTGTTACAGTAGTTATTGTTCAACATTTTATTTTATTGATTCAATAATTGCTGCGTTGATATTTTATATTATTGTTGTTTCAATAATTGTTGCTGCACAGTATTTTCCTTTATCAGATCAATAATTCATATTATTTGAATAATATTATTAGATAACATTATTGACAATGTCTAGAAAGTTCTGTCTAAGGAGAGGTTTGGTCATCTAATAGCGCGCCAGTAAGGATAAATCCTTATTGGAAAGCCCCCTCTTTCCTGAGAACAACCTGGTTGTCATAAATGTGATTCTGTAATATTATTTGTGAATAATTAATTATTGATTCATATGATAAGAAAATATTTATTTTATGTGGATATAAATGAGGGATATATTTTTGTGGTTAAAAATGAAGGAGTTAATGTTGAGGTTTTTATCAGTATTTTTGTCGGAATGGAGGTATTAAAAATCAGGATTTTTGAGATATTTTACGGGGGTTATAATTTTTAATCCGACCGTTGGATCGTGGTAATTTTTGGATATGTTATACATATATAAGTTGAGTATATGTCCACAAATTTTGAACCGTTAAAAATGAACGTATGATTTATTATGAATTTTACGAGATGACTGGTTCAGAAATTGTTAAATTTTCAGAGTTAATCATTTTGGTGGAAAATTCTAGAATTGGTGGGCCCCACTCTTGGTTGGTGAAGAAATGTGTTGAGATTTTTATTCAAATGTGGTGGGTGAGAATAGTAGCAGGTAAAGCCATCAGGTTGCAGGTTAAGTCTGCTTCGGCGTGCTAACATTTTCCTATAAATAGAGGGCTAAGTTAGAATTGAAAATCACACCAGAAACAAGTTTTCTCTCTTTCTCTCTCTAGATTATTGAGTGTATTTTGTGAGTATTTAGATACTTTGAGAGTTTCTATTCACCAGAGCAAGTTTTTTTCAGCCTCATACCGGTATTCCGACCAGAAGTACTGATATTTTGAGGTAAGAGATATTATTTTCTTCTTGAATGATATTATTTTCTTCAATATCATTTTGCTAAAATATTAACATGAGTTTTTATCAAATTTAGATCTTTTTGTGTCGGGGTTACTATTCACGTATACGTTACTATTCACATATACAATACTATTCACGAATACGTCACTATTCACCGAAAAATAAAATTTTCCCTTTTTGTCCAAGATGTCTATTATGGTTACTATCTTTGATTGTATCCATGTTTTGATCTTTATTTTTGAATTCTGCTTCACAATTGATTATTATGAAGTATTATTGATCTTGGATAAACTGTTATACGAATCCCTACTATTTGTCCTTCTGTCTCACTGGATTCGTTTTCTTTAAGATATTTTTTATCATCCTAAGTCCTAAATGATGATATTACTGAATATCTTTGGCCTTTAGTGCAAAGGTGTATGATTACTTGATGAATATCTTTGGCTTGTAGTGCAAAGATGAACATGTGTTGAGATGAACATGACTGACATGTGATACAAATGAATATCTTTAGCCTGTAGTGCAAAGATGAATATTTGGATAAAGATGATTATTAATTGATGTTACAGAGATAAAATATTGATGACGGACTTTTAAATCTTAGAAGATAGTAGAATTCATTCTCTACTTGACTCTTCTAATAGTTTGCTGTTTCCGCTGCAGTTGTTGATCTAAAACTTGTTGTCGATTATATCCTATCAGATTTTTCCTTGTTGAATACTAATTATAATTTTTTGTATATTATCTTAGTCATAATATTTTTTACTGGGCTAGTTGAGCTCACCCTTTTCCTTTTTGTTCCATTTTTCTTCTCAGGAGGTGAGAACATAACATAATCTAGTCGGGGTATGGAGTGATGGTTCTAGAAAGATGTTTTAGCAGTCCTCAGTATTTCTGTAAAATAGTGTTTGAATAATTGTATTGAGGACTTATTTGAGTGTGGATATTGTCTAGAGGACACTATTTGTATTTAAACTCACAGTATGTGTTGTCGTATTTTGCACGACAATTGTATTAATGAAGTTGTAGTTTGCTTTCTGTACCATGTATTTGGCGACTCAGAATGGGTGTTGTATACCTATTTTGAGGGCGTCACAGTAAACTCCAGGTGGGACGAAATGTAAAAATATATATAAATATATATATATATATATATATATATATATATATATATATATATATATATATATATATATATAAGCGAATAAACACACCAGATGTAAAATCCAGGCTCATCGAACAGAGTTCGACCACAGTTAATATATGTAAGTATATATATATATATATATATATATATATATATATATATATATATATATATATATATATATTAAAGCACGTAAATGCTCCGGATGTAAAATCCAGGCTCATCGAACAGAGTTCGACCACAGATAATATATATAAGTATATATATATTAAAGCAGGTAAACGCTCCAGACCGAAGTCTAGGCTCATCGAACAAAGTTCAACACGCAGTTCATATATATAAGTGTATATATATACAAAAGTAATTAAACGCTCCAGACCAAATTCTAGGCTCAATCGAGGCATAACTCGATAATGTTAGTCCATATATATATATATATATATATATATATATATATATATATATATATATAAACTAAAAATAAACCACGGACCGAAGTCCGGGCAAAATGTGCAATACGACTCTCAACGTGTGGAAGGGTGTGTGCAAAGATGAAGAGAAAAACTTTAAAGTGTAAAAGAAGGCTTACAGTGGGCTGCCAAAGAAGACTTCAATATCTTTAAAGTGGATAAACACTGGCTTTTGTAGGTACAAAATAAGCTATATGTGAGCTCATAAGTGTTTAAAATGAGAAAACACTCAATCTGGGGTGAGTATAGAGCAAATTTGGCAGGGCTTCCTCGCCGTTTTATCTTACAAAATGGCCACCTGAAGCCCTCTACGGCTGAGCCGCAGGTGTACCAGAGGCAACCCGGGTGGGCCTGAGTTTTTCAGCTCGGGTCGTCTCGAAGTACGTGCACTCAGGTACTATAATGTCCACTCGAACTTTCAGAAGTGCAATCCGGGCATCCGTTTGAGGTATACAAGACCTATTTCGGACCGCCGTTGTCGAGAGTTGTACGATGGCATGTGATTAGAGTTTGTGCGAAGTCATTGAAGATGGGACGGTGCCCTTCGGTCTTCAAGCTTCAACTTTCATCCGTTACCCCCGCACAATAGTTACTCGGGATTGATTAGTCTTGTGGGACATTGTTGCGTAGATATGTTGAGGTGACGTGGCGTGACATCGTGTTGGTCAGATGACGATGTTTCCCCTCACCGGTGTTATCGCCGGATTGGGCTGATAAAGCGGACGTTGCTCAGCTTCGCTGAGATTAGACTGCTGCAATTTGTTAAAGGTCCTCATTGTCATCTTTGAGGTGTGTCTGTCTTCCCAATGTTATCGCCAGGCTGTTACAGTGGATCTCGTTGTGAGCGCCGAGATTGAAGCTGATTACATTTGTAACAAGCATTTCCGGGGTTATCGCCGAAATTGCCTTCCTTGGGGTTATCACCAAGGTTGGTGGCTATTCCCATGGTTGGGACTGAGACGGGATACCTCGGGATTATCTCCGAGATTAATCGGTCTTCTCCGGTGTGTGTTCCGATATTGATTTGTATGCCTCGGGGTTATCCCCGAGATTATTACTCCCAGATTGCGATCCGGGGTTGATGCTGAACTTTCGGTAGTATCCGGCATGGATATGGATCGTCTTTCAGGGTTTCCTCTTAAAAGACGAATCTGCTCTCCTGTAATGTTAGTGACAGGTGTACAAAAAATTTCGAGTGTCTACACATAACGTAGGGTACTTTAGGCTGATCACTTGCTGTACTTGTTTTTGTTGGATTATCAGTATATTATTGTTAATTCTAGTAGAAGTTCATAGTCCTTAGTGACTGCTCAGTATTCATTATTTTGAAATCTCGAAATGATTAAGCGTTGAATCTTAATGATATCTTTCTGTCCTTAGCGACTATTGTTGAGAACCATTGATACTTCTTGCTATCCTTGAACTATCATTTATTGTTTTACTTTTGAGAAATTAAAACTATATTGAACACCCTTATTGCTATGTTACTTGCTGAGCAAACTTGTTGCTCATTCTTTTTTTTCCTAAAAACATTTAAGTTAAGGCAGAGCGAGGCAGACCCTCGAGCACTGATAAGGGCAAGGGCAAAGCTACTGAGTAGCTTCATATTTATTTGAGAATATTATGATAATGTAAACACATAAATTATGTTATGTAATAGTTATGTCTAAGCTATGTTTAAGTGTGTTTAAGGTATGTAACAGATGTATAAGTTACGAAACCTTAGGACATAAATGATTGTATTAAATAAATGTAATCTATTATGTTAATTCCATTGCGTGAGATGTTATTTAGTCATTAGATATGTAGCACATGACGAACTGAATTCGAGACGCGAGTGGTCCAAATTTAGGGGCGTCACACTAAGGGTCTTAAGGAATAAGTCAAAGTATAATTTATTATACACAAGATACTATGAAGATTTCAAGTCTAAGGATCACCTGTACTACTATCACTACAGGAATTCCTATTAACATGCAAGTAAAACTCCATTAGGTATTCCTTAGCGAGTCACGTTTAGTGAACTTATTCTCCAATAAACACCTACATACTTGCTTTAGTGTCTCCACATAAATGATCATGAGATCAATCATCCTCATCTAATGAACAATCAACGTATGTACCAATCTATCCGGATTCATTAATCCCCTTTTTAGTAATTCAGCGATTGGAAACTATTTTAGTTTTAAGCTATATAAGAATTTAGATCTCATTAGCATGATCATCATCATGATTCTAAAAGCATTATTTAAAACTATGGGTTTATCAAATATTAATAAAAACATCATTATGTAGATAAATAATTGCCTATAAATAATTCTTTTATTAATAAATAAATAAGAATGTTACAAAGTATATGCTTTATCATCATATATGATTGGCTTGTATGCATACTACTTTTAGATGCTTACGCTAGGGCTGACTACAAAGGTTTAGATTTCCATCGGGTTGATGCCGATGCTTACGCTGGGGCTGACTCCATTGGTTTGGATGTCCATTGGGTTGATGCTGATGCTTACGCTGGGACTAACTCCAACAGTTTGGATTTCCATTGGGTTGATGCTGATGCCTACGCTGGGGCTAGCTCAAACGGTTTAGATTTCCATCTGGTTGATGATGATGCTTACGCTAGGGCTGACTCAAATAGTTTAGATTTCCATCGGGTTGATGCCGATGCTTACGCTGGGGCTAACTCCAGTGGTTTTGATTTCCATTGGATTGATGCCGATGCTTATGTTGGGGCTGACTCCATTAGTTTGGATTTCCATCGGGTTGATGCAGATGCATACGCTAGGGCTGACTCCAACGGTTAAGATTGATGCCGATGCTTACGCTGGGGCTTGCTCTAGTTGTTTGGATTTCCATCGGGTTAATGCTGATGCTTATGCTGGGGCTGTCTGTGACAAACGAGATTTTATAATTTAATTTTAATATTTATTGAATTAAATAAATATTTTTGATGATTTAATTACTAGATTAAATGATTAATTGATGCAATTGTGATAGATTAATTTAATTATATGTGTTATATTTATTAAATTATTATAAAGAATTTTATTATTTAAAGTATGTAATTATGTGAGTTTATTGAATTAAAAGAAATATTTAATAAACCTAATATTATTTTATAATTAATGAGAAAATTAATTATATGACTATGTGAATTAATGAGAAATTATTATATTTTATTCAATTTCAATTAAATAAGATATTTAAGTTATTGTGTAATTGAGTGTGACATGATTTAAACTATAATATAAGAGAATTATTAAATTAAATAGTTTTGGGACCTATTATTGCCAGCCAAACGAGGCCCTAAGAGAGGTTAGTAGCAGTTAACCCATGAGGGGTTAACTGACCTCCACAACACGCCAGTTTTATTATTAAATACGTCTTTTTCTTTTTCTTTTTTTCTAAGTCTGTCATAGCAAGTCAGAGAGAATTGAGAATTTGTCAGAGAAAAGTTGAGATTTTGTGAAGGAGATTGAGAGTGAGTGATTGAATAAGCATTTGAGCCTACTAATCTACAATGTACGCTTTAGGTAATTTCTCCAACCCAATTTTTATTTACATTGTTTAAGTTTTTTTATGAAAATGGCTTAAAGTTTTATTAAAACTTCTGTAATTGAAAAGGGTAGGGATTATGTGTTTATGTATATGTTAGGATGTCATCATATCGTGTTATATTATATATATTATATAAACTATATCATCAGTTTCATGAAAATACGTCGTATATTGTTGCTACAAAATTACAGAGTATAAAATATGGCCATATGGCCTTACGTACCAAATTTGATACGTCTATCATAGGTTATATCATAAATTTATGCTTGTAAAGGATTATGTATATTAAAACGAATAGTCCAAACTTTAAATGAAAGGATTCGGTGTTATAACGAACCCGTAGTGTTGATTTTCATGTTTCGTATCCAAAACTTTCAAAAATACCAAGAACAGTAAATTACATATGTTAATTCTACAAATTATGTGTTATAACATGTTAAAATCATGCTAGAAGGGTAAGTAATAGTTATGAGTATAAAATAACGTCTGGTTATGCTTAATTTCATGTATTGATTCAAGAAATTGGTAAAAATTGGCATGTTCTGCGATTTTCGCAAACTGAGGTTCTGAGTCTGGTTCGCCGCGCCGCAGCGCCGGCTACAGGCATAAGAATCGCGCCGCAGCGCGAGCCACGCTGTAGCGCCAGTAACCCGACAGCAGAGCGGGCAGCGTCAAAAGCAAGCACAACAGTGGCGCCGAAAGCTAGCACAACAGTATCAAGGCTATTCGGCGTCTTAACAGGCAGTGATAGGATTTGTTTAATTATGTGAAAACTTATCTGGTATTTAGATGTAAATTCCGATGTGTTTATAAACAAAAGAATATTTTAATGTTTTAAATCATGTAGATTCTTTATCTCGGGATAGTTGATGTAAATAGCAGTGATGCTATCGTTTGATGTTAAAACTTTCGATTTGAATAAATATATCAAGTTGTTTGAGATAATGTGTTAAGTAATTATGTTGAATTATTGAGTAAGCCTTAACTATTTAGAGAATTTAATAAAGATCTAATAAGTGTATATTTTAATAGAAATATGCCGCCGAGAAGAAGACAAAACTGTCAACTGGCTCAGGAAGAATCAACAAATAACAACACAACGCCAATGCTAACCCCGTTCAGCAATTGGTGAACTTACTAGCTGGAGCAATGAATAATCAACCTCAAGCTCCACCGAATACGATGTTTAAGGATTTCAAGGCGGTGGGACCGCCAGAATTTAAAGGTTCCATGAACCCGATAGAAGCTCAGACTTGGGTTATGGAGATGGAGAAGATTTTCGAGGTCACAAGAGTCAGAGAGGACCAGAAGACCGCTTTTGCAACATTTATGCTAAAATCTGAAGCCAGTTATTGGTGGCAAGCAGACAAGGTCCATGGAGGAGAAGGTATGATTACGTGGGAAAGGTTCAAGGAGATGTTTTTCGAGATGTATTTCCCGACCAGCTCGCAGAATTAAATGGAAGTTTAGTTTCTGGAGTTGAAGCAGGGGAATATGTCCGTACCTGATTATGCAGCTAGATTCAATGAGTTGGCGAGGTTTGCCACATATCAAGTGCACACGGATGAGAGGAAAGCAAGAAGGTTCGAACAAGGACTGAAGCCGTGGTTGTATAGTAAGGTGTCGATGTTTCAGTTGAAGACATTCGTCGGGGTACTAGAGAAAGCCATACTCGCTGAAGGTGGAAGCGATGGGGTAATCAAATATAATCAGGATCAGAAGAAGAAGAATGAAAATAAAGGAATCAACAAGGCTAGTGGAAGCAACAAAGGAGGTAGTAATAATCAAAAGAGAAGGTGGTCTGACAACTCATCATCTAGAAATCAACAAGGAGGTCAGAAGAAAAGGATCAAAGCATGCCCGACCTGCGGGAAAGCTCATTTGGGTGTTTGTATGAAAGGTAAACGAGTGTGCTACAATTGTGGTCAGGAAGCCCACATAACACCTACTGTCCTAACCCAAAGAAGGGTGTCTACTTCACTTGTGGCTCAAAGGATCATCTTGCAAGGGACTGTCCTAAGAAGGGATCTGCAGAGGCGGGATCAGGAGGAAACCGGGGAAATAGCGGTGGAAGTGCTCTGACCATCACAGGACCAACCACAACCAACCGACCGATCGCCAAGACTTTCAATATGACGGTACAGGATACAGTGCAGTCGCGTGATGCGGTGTCAGGTATCATTCCGATCAATAGAGTTAATGCTTATGTATTATTTGATTCGGGTGCTACTTGTTCATTTATATCCGATGACTTTGCTAAGAATTTAGAATTGCCTAAGGATGAGTTGGAACACCCCATGAACATAGAAATCGTGAATAGAGAAATTATCCCAGTTAAGTACGTGCATAAGAACTGTAGAGTGGACATTAAGGGTAATATCATGAACATAGATCTTATCCCTATTCGACTTGGGGAATTTGACGTTATTTTGGGTATGGACTGGTTATTCAATTACGGGGCTGTAATTGATTGCCAGAAGAAGAGTATTAACCTTTTGACTCCGTCAAAGGTTGTGTTTTATGGTAGCAATTCGCCTAGATAAGCGAGTTATCTGACGATGATTCAGGCCAGGAAGTTGTTAAGACAAGGCTGTGTAGGGTATCTATCTTACATAGTCAACAGTCGTAAAGAGAACCTGAAAGTAGAGGAGATACCAGTAGTGAGAGACTTCGTAGACGTATTCTCGAATGATTTGCCAGGACTTCCGCCAGATAGAGAGGTCGAATTTGTGATCGATTTGGCTCCAAGAACGGCTCCAATATCGAAGGCACCGTATCGAATGGCACCAGTTGAGATTAAAGAATTGATGGTATAACTACAAGAATTACTAGACAAGAAGTACATTCAACCAAGCGTATCGCTGTGGGGAGCACCGGTGTTGTTTGTGAAGAAGAAGGATGGGACGATGCGACTTTGCATCTATTATAGAGAACTAAATAAGGTCACAATTAAGAATAGATATCCATTATTGAGGATCGACGACCTATTCGATCAATTGAAGGGAGCAAGATACTTTTCAAAGATAGACTTGAGGAGTGGTTATCATCAACTGAAGGTGAGACCAGAGGATGTACCGAAGACAGCGTTCAGAATATGATATGATCACTATGAATTTCTGGTAATGTCATTTGGTCTAACGAATGCTCCTGCAACATTTATGGGCTTAATGAATGGTGTGTTCAAGCCGTTTTTGGACAAATTTGTAGTGGTATTTATAGATGACATTTTGGTATATTCGAAGACCAAGGAAGAATATGAAGAGCATTTGAAGTTAACGTTAGAGGCTTTAAGAAGAGAGAAGTTGTATGCGAAGTTTTCGAAATGCAAATTTTGGATCAAGCGGGTACAATTTCTTGGGCATGTGATCGATAAAGACGAAATTTCGGTGGATCCATCCAAAATCGAAGCCGTGATAAACTGGGATCAGCCGAGAACACTGTCAGAAGTACGAAGTTTTCTTTGGATTGGTGGGGTATTACAGAAGATTCATTCAAGACTTTTCCAAGATTGCAACTTCGTCAACAAATTTGACTCGAAAAGCTGTGAAATTTGTTTGGACGGAGAAGTGTGAAGAAAGCTTTCAGGAACTAAAGAAGAGGTTGAGTACAACACCTGTGTTATCTCTTCCGGATGATACAAGAAATTTTGTTGTTTATAGTGATGCGTCGCATAAAGGACTTGGCTGTGTGCTTATGCAAAACGGCAGAGTCATTGCGTATGCATCATGACAGTTGAAGGATTATGAGAAGGGGTATCCGATCCATGACTTGGAGTTAGCTGTAGTGGTTTTTGCTTTGAAAATCTGGAGGCACTATCTCTATGGGGAGAAGTGTGAAATATATACAGACCATAAGAGTCTGAAATATATTTTTACACAGAAGGACTTGAATATGCGCCAGAGAAGGTGGTTGGAACTAATTAAGGACTATGATTGTGAGATTTTATACCATCCGGGTAAGGCAAATGTGGTTGCTGACGCCTTAAGTAGAAAAGGTCGGGAGAAATTAATGATGTTGATCGCTCAAAAGGAATTGATTTCAGCAATGGAGATGTTGGAGTTAGAAGTGAATTATCCTATAGAAATAGATGAGAAACTGTTTCAGATGCAACCTGGTACAACCCTACTGGATAAAGTTAAGGAGACTCAACTTCAGGACGATGAATGCAAAAAGGTGATAAGGAAGATATCTGAAGGAACCAAACCGAGATTTAAGATGGACAAGGAAGGAATACTGAGATTTGAGAGTAGAATTTGGGTACCGCCAGTACCAGAGATTAAGGAAGACATTTTGAGCGAGGCTCACAGCTCACAATATTCGATTCACCCTGGTAGTACCAAGATGTACCAAGATCTTCGACAACATTTTTGGTGACCTAATCTGAAATGAGATGTTGCAGAGTGTGTTGCCAAATGTCTAACCTGTCAGAAAGTGAAAGCAGAACATCAGAGACCGAGTGGGTTGCTACAACCGCTAGAGATCCCAGAATGAAAATGGGAACATATTACAATGGACTTCGTGGTTGGCCTTCCGATGACTCAGAAAGGCTATGACGAAATCCGCACACTTCCTTCTGATCAAAATCAGATTCAACTTAGATCAGTTAGTGAGGTTATATGTGAAAGAGATTGTTTCGCGACACGGAGTTCCGGTGTCAATTGTTTCTGACAGGGATCCGCGCTTTACATCGAACTTCTGGAAACGTCTACAGGAATGCATGGGTACGCAATTGCGAATGAGTACAGCATACCACCCTCAGACAGATGGACAGAGCGAGAGAACGATTCAGACATTAGAAGATATGCTAAGAGCCTGTGTGATGGACTTTAAAGGAAATTGGGACTATCACATACCGCTTGTAGAGTTCGGCTACAACAACAGTTACCACGCTAGTATTGGCATTTCGCCTTATGAAGCGTTATACGACAGAAAGTACAGAACTCCGCTTTACTGGGATGAAGTTGACGAAAGATAATTACTAGGCCCAGAATTAGTACAGCAGACAGCAGAAATAGTCAAAGTGATTCGAACAAGACTGGTAGCAGCTCAAGATAGGCAGAAGAAATACGCCGATCCACATTGTAAAAATATTTAGTTTGAATCGGGTAGTTATATATTCTTGAAGGTCTCGCCCTGGAAGGGAAAGATCAGGTTCGGAAAGAAAGGAAAATTAAGCCCAAGATTCATTGGACCATTTGAAGTACTGCGAAGAATCGGAGAAGTTACATATGAGATAGCCTTATCTCCAGCACTTGAGAATGTCCACAATGTCTTCCATGTTTTTGTATTACAACCCTACAAACCCGATTACAAACATGTAATTGAATACGAACCCCTATATTTTGAAAAAGACTTATCTTACGAAGAAATTCCTGTTCAAATTATCGATAGAAAAGAACAAGTTCTCAGAAATAAAGTAATACCTTCTGTTAAGGTAATTTGGAGGAACCACAACGCTGAAGAAGCTACGTGGGAACTCGAAGAAAATATGATGAAGAATTACCCTCATTTATTTACTTAAATTACGTGTAAGCGATTCCGAGTATAGAATCTTTATAGGGGGGGAGAATGTAACGGGTCGAATTTATTGAGTCGTGATTCTGGGGACAGAATCCTTTTAAGGGGGGAAAGATGTGACAAACGAGATTTTATAATTTAATTTTAATATTTATTAAATTAAATAAATATTTTCGATGATTTAATTATTAGATTAAATGATTAATTGATGCAATTGTGATAGATTAATTTAATTATATGTGTTATAGTTATTAAATTATTATGGAGAATTTTATTATTTAAAGTATGTAATTATGTGAGTTTATTGAATTAAAAGAAATATTTAATAAACCTAATATTATTTTATAATTAATGAGAAAATTAATTATATGACTATGTGAATTAATGACAAATTATTATATTTTATTCAATTTAAATTAAATAAGATATTTGAGTTATTGTGTAATTGGGTGTGACATGATTTAAACTATAGTATAAGAGAATTATTAAATTAAATAGTTTTGGGACCTATTATTGCCAGCCAAACGAGGCCCTAAGAGAGGTTAGTAGCAGTTAACCCATGAGGGGTTAACTGACCTCCACAACGCGTCAGTTTTATTATTAAATACGTCTTCTTCTTTTTATTTTTTTCTAAGTCTGTCATAGCAAGTCAGAGAGAATTGAGAATTTGTCAGAGAAAAGTTGAGATTTTGTGAAGGAGATTGAGAGTGAGTGATTGAAGAAGCATTTGAGCCTACTAATCTACACTGTACGCTTTGGGTAATTTCTCCAACCCAATTTGTATTTACGTTGTTTAAGTTTTTTTATGAAAATGACTTAAAGTTTTGTTAAAACTTCTGTAATTGAAAAGGTAGGGATTATGTGTTTATCTATATGTTAAGATGTCATCATATCGTGTTTTATTATATATATTGTATAAACCATATCATCAGTTTCATGAAAATACATCGTATATTATTGCTACAAAATTACAGAGTATAAAATATGGCCATATGGCCTTACGTACCAAATTTGATACGTCTATCATAGTTTATATCATAAAATTTTGCTCGTAAAGGATTATGTATATTAAAACGAAGAGACTAAACTTAAAATGAAAGGATTCAGTGTTATAACGAACTCGTAGTGTTAATTTTCATGTTTTGTATTCAAAACTTTCAAAAACACCAAGAATAGTAAATTACATATGTTAATTCTATAAATTATGTGTTATAACATGTTAAAATCATGCTAGAAGGGTAAGTAATAGTTATGAGTATAAAATAACGTCTGGTTATGCTTAATTTCATGTATTGATTCAAGAAATTGGTAAAAATTGGCATGTTCTGTGATTTTCGCGAACTGAGGTTCTGAGTCTGGTTTGCCGCGCCGCAGCGCTGGCTACAGGCATAAGAATCGCACCGCAGAGCGAGCCACATCGCAGCACGAGTAACCCGGCCGCAGCGCGGGCCGCGCCGCAGCGCCGAAAGTAAGCACAACAGTGGCGCCGCAGCGCCACTCTCTAGAATGTTCAGAAACGAAAATTTTAAAGTGTTCAAGTACTTGAATGTGTTAGTAACCTAATCTAATGAACATAAAACTATGTTAGAAGTATAATGAGATGTTAAAATAGTTTCTTAGCATTTCAATAACGCATTTAAGTGTGTATTGAATGATTGAATGCATAGTTAGCTTATTGTTCGTGTAGTGTATTATTATGTGACAATAAGTGTGATAATTGACTAAGTATAGTCATAATCCGAGTTAGACAAAAATAATGAACTTGTGATGATTAGTTACATTATAATTAACTGTCATTGTGAATATGAATGTTATGTAGGATTAAATCGAAGAACATGTATAATTAACGTGTAATCTACACACGATGCAAGTTTCCTAACCTTACATGTTATCATTATTCAAGTTTATAAATTTCGTCGAGTAAATTCTCATTATTATTAATCAAGTTCAATTTGTTATATTAAAGATTATTTATCTTTTCAAAGTATGATTCTGTTATACAATAATTGTTCTATTGTATACCTCTTGAGATTGTTATTCAATTTAAATATCATTTATTGTTGAACCTTGTTAGACTAGCGAATCCTTATTGATTCAACTAGTCCATAGTTGATGAACGTTCTAAATATCAGAACCCTTAGTGATTTATCCAAACCAAACTTCCTTTGGAACAAACTCTAATGTTAAACTGAGATGAACAACCCTGTATAGGGATTACGTATGCGTTAGCGTTAAGATAAATTGCTAAGCCAATGATTACTAGTGTGGTGTGACGAACTGGGTATAGTTGTGTGTAAACAGAATATTGAGAATAATAGGAACAGATAGATTGCTAAGCCAATGATTACTAGTGAAGAAATAAGTTTTCCAAAACTCCTAGCTATGCTCGACTTCGAAATGATTGACATCAAGCTAAATACGCACTATGTGCTTTTGAAAAAATAAATGGAGACTCATAATCATTTTTGAAACGGTTTAAAGTATAGTCTATGCTACTTATTTCAGCTAGACGCAAACGATTTGAAATATCAAAATATGTTTTAATTATCACTTATGTACTATGTAACCTGGTGCAGAGATGATAAAAATTTGATGGAGTTGTAAATACATGAATACTTAGTGCGAATTTGATCTAAAGTCGCTGTTCCACTATTGCATGATGTGTTATGACAAAGTCATATAATGACGGCATCCTCAAACGGACTGTTAATACAGTACGACATCACGGCGTCATTCTCAAAAATAATTTTCAAAAATTTAAATTTGCCAATGGGGTTTGGCTACACTTAAATAATTCGATTGAATTGAATTATTGATATGAGTCTATGCTATTCGATTCAGCTAGACTAATGTTATGAAAACTCTAAGTGTTCATTGAAATAAATTTCCCGACCCAAATTGTTTTGGTGCGGAATCCTATGATAAGTCTGAGGTGAACAACCCTGAAAAGGGGGATATACTAATTGGATAAAATATTCCAATCTAAGAACGCATATAGTCGCTCCGATTACTAAGGTACAATGGATTGATCATCTAAAGTACCCGCAACGGTAGTTTACCTTCTTTCTGACTGTAAATATACTGTTAACCTTTGTACGGGGTAGAATACCTTTTTCTTAATTGAAATAGGTAGCAGGTAGTAATACCTATAAACCTCAGTAGTTCATGGTTTATATGACCCCTCAACACAATTTGAAAATTTTTACTCTTGTGAGAGATGTATTGGGTAGCATATGATAATGTGTGTGAATGGTGTAAGCAGTATGGTGTATGGAGTATGGTGTAAGGTAAATTTCGGGGACGAAATTTTTAGAAAAAGGGATGAATGTGACAACCCGAGAATTTTGAATATTTTTTAAATTTTTATTTATTGATTTAAGGTTCAAAATTAGAACCTAGTCAGAAAAATAGTGTATGCGTGTGATATTTTTAAAATGGAATTTTGAGGATTTCAAAATTCTGTGAATAATTTAGGTGAATTATTCAGGATTAAGAAATACGTAAATATGTTCTGTGTATATGTGTATAGTATGTGGTTAAGGGTCAAGGGTTGACCAGATAATTGATATCTGTAACAAACCCTAAGTATATATTAAGAACGTCAACGTTCGGTTAGAAAACCCTAGTGTTTAATAAGAAATCCTAAAATCGGTTCTGGAAACCCTAATTTCAGTTTCGGGAATCTGAAACTCTAATTCGGTGCATGAAACCCTAATCTGGGAATTTAAATGATTATTATATTGCATAAGTGTTATTTATTATAGTATTAATTAGGAAAAAGCTTAATTATTAGCAAACCCTAATTTCACATTTTTAAAAAACCCTAATTTCTGGGTTAGAAACCCTAATTTCATAATTCGGGAAAAACTAAGTGTTAATTTAGTGATTTAATGTTAATTAGGATATATTAATTCTAATTTTCAAGTTAAGTAATTAGAAAACCCTAATCTAATTACGAAAATCTAATTTCTATTTTAGAAAAATTAATTTTCTATTAGAAACCCTAATTCGTGGGTTATAAACCCTAATGACCATTTTGACTCTAATTGCTTAATTAACGATTGTAATTAAGAAATATTAATCCTAATTAGCAATATTTAAGTTATGATTAAGAAAATTTTAATATAATTAGAAAATTCTAATTATAATTTAGAAATATTAATTTTCTATTTTTGAAAACCGAAATTCGGAAATGTTAGAAATTAAATTGCAAAATTAAGGGTTAAACCCTAAATCCTAAATTTTTCCAAACCATAAACCCTAAGGGTTTGGTCAATTATCCAAAATGACCATTCTAGAATTAAAATTAAATGGAAAATGACCATTGTGCCCTTATTGCATTCTTTAATAGGTTGGAGTAGAAATCTTGCTATAATATTGGTTGGTGACCAGCTCAATATTTCCCATGTGTGTATATCTTTCAAGATCAGCCATCAAGTGCCACCTAGCATCAATCTTGACTATGGATTAAAAAGATCTAAGAGATTAAAAAGTAAGAAATATTTACTTTACTTCTCATACTAACCAAGTCATTCTCTCTCATCAATTCTGGAAATCTAGAGTGAGAGGGAGTGAAAAGTTAAACCATTATCAGCTCTTAGCATTCCAAGAAACAGATCAAGGATCATAAAATCAAAGATCAAGCAAAAAGGTATAAACCCTAAATTTTGAAAATCATGTGATCGTGTGTTAATGTTGTTGTTTGTTGTTTAAAGATCTGTTAGAAGGTGTCTTTTAGTGATCTGGGTTGTTAAATCCCAGATCCAAAACATCAAAGTCCACGAATCAAGCATTTTTAAAGTCTGGAAAAAATTCAAGAAATGGTCTGACAACCATATGTCAGTGGCCTTAGATCTTTATGTTTTTATGATTTGACTTGTTTTAAAGTTGTACTCGGTAGCTTGTCATGTGGTCTTTAATCTGGAAGTGGAATCACAGCCATCCCATGTCCAGATCGTGAGTTATTAACGGTCAAAGTAGGTTGACCGACGTTGACCGGGTAAATTCTGGGTAACCCAGAAAGGATTTTTCAGCGTCTGACAAGTTGTTCAAGCTCCTAGATCTGTTAGGTTGTAGTTGTTTTGTTGATGTATTTGTATTCGGTTTCTATCCTGTCATTTGTTATTTAACTTCATGGCTTAAGATCATGTAAACAAGGAACAAATTATGAGTAATAGGTGGTCAAAGTAGGCGAGTTGCACTGATTTACCGTTTCTGGAAAACCCAGAAGCCGGATGAATTTGTGTTCTGACAATCGTTTGACCGGTATGGATCTCTCAGTTATGAAGTTTTTAGGTTTCTCTAATGTACTAGAACTGTTCTATGTCATGTGGTCTACAATTTTGAACCATTACATCACATAAACAATACTTGGAAAGTAGAGATTAAAAGCTTCAAAGTAGCACCTTTGTCACTGTTTGAATTTCTGGGCAGCCCAGAAATTCAAGAACATGCCTGACAACATATTCCGGAGCTTTAATCTTGTAGCTTGGTTATGTCATGACCATGAGTTGAGTTTGTGGTTGTAGTACTACATCTGTACTACAATCCTAACACAATTAGCAGCCCAGAAAGTAACAAGAACACGAATTAAATTGTAGTCAAACATGACACCTGGTAATCTGGGTTTGAAGGTTTTGACATGCTCAAGAACACCTATAGCGACGGGTCTGTCGCTATAGGCTCCTTTAGCGACAGTTTCTGATTAATTTATTTTCTGATTTTCTAAAAATTATTTAAAAATAGAAAAAAATAGATTTTAATTATTAAAAATACTAAATAAATTCTGAAAAATTATTTTAAATTCTGGAAAATAATTTTTAATTATTTTAGGTATATTTCATAAATATTTAATATTTTTGGAATATAAATGGTATTTAATTTATTTAATTATAATATTAAATAAATTATTTAAAAATGATTTTAATTCATGAAAATTCATGAAAAATAATATTATGGTAAAAAAAAATATTTTAAGTTATTTTCAATGACTTTTTATATTTTGTGATGAATTTCATTAATTAATTAAGATTAATGATAATTAGTTTATTTAATAAATTTATTAAATAAATTATGGAAAAATAGAATAAATGATTTATAAATCATATAAAAATAATTTAAGTATTAGAAAAATATTTTAAGTTATAAAATATAACTTTTGATATTTTGTCATTAAAATATTAACATTTTAATTTTAAAAGCAATTATCGGATAATAGATTTAACGGTTTAAAAATCATATAAAGGTGATTTTAAGGTATTAAAAATACTTTGTGATATTATAAATATATTATAATATTATGACGTATATTTTATTAATAAATAAATATTAATGATAAAAGAATTAAGTGATATTTAATTTATTTAAATACGTTTTTAATGATTGAAAAATTAGGATAGCTAGTAATAATTATTTAAAAATTATTTCAAGTCTGTGAAAAATATTTTGACTGAAAATAAAATTATCCGAGATAATTGTTAAGTGTTTAGGCAGAGTTTAATTGAACTTAAACTCGATAATTGTCCGACTAGACCATCGGGACGTTAGAATTTGTGTCGGTTTCAAGTCAGACTGAAATAGTTTGACCTGATACCAAGTTTTATGAGTGGTATAGGCCGATAGGGTTATGTGTTATGTGTTTAGGTTATTCTATGTTTATATATATAATAATAGTATTATTATTGTGATGAGATTATTATTCTAATATTGGAGATCTATATTAATAATATTAGGTCTTCGGATAAAGCGATATAAATTGCGTAGCGGTAATCAACGGTTCAGGTAAGTTTGTTTTACTTAACTCTACTAAGAGTTGTTTCATTCGGATAAGCTTATGGTTAATCATTGCTGATTGCCATGTATAAATTGTACTATGTACATATTGCATGTATAAGTCAGGTATGAAAGGCTGATCACCTTCATTACCAGTTGGTCAAAATATATTTGTTCATGTATAATACTTGTTCAGTCATAAATTTGTTCCTGCTAGTTCACAATTATATTGTTGAATTGTAGCCAGCTTATTATTCAAACTCTTCAATCATGATATATCGTTATATTGTTGAATTTAAACTTGCTGGGCAATCCTTATGCTCACCCTTGCTATATCATGATAAAACATTGTAGATTAAGACGAACGCGTCGGATACAAGGAATGGTTAAAGACAGTTCCAGCGTTAGGATATGTGTACAGCTAAATTGTATAAGTGTTGTATTTTAAGGTTAAGTGTTAAGTAAGTTATGTAATGTGTATTAAGTTAAGGTTACTCGACCTTGGGGAAAAGTGTGTAAGTTTAATGTATAAATAATTTATGTTTATATCTTCCGCAAATATAGTAATAGTGATAGAATGATCGAACCGGATCCGAGGTGATTTAGGACCTGGATTCGGGCCCCTCACAGTTGGTATCAGGGCTGTTGGTTATGAAGCTTAGGTAGGAATACCTGAGATTAATAACCGCAGTGATTTGGATAATTACTAACTCACTTAGAGTTAGTTGGGTCGGTAAGATTCAAAGATGAATCTCGGCGAGTTATAAGATACAGAGTTTCCTAACTCTGATAATAAAAGTTGAATAGTAGTGAAAAATAGATAGAGTCTAAAAGACTGAAAGTGCAGTGATAGGAGATCGTAAAACAAAACGATCATAATATTGAAATAAATCGTAATGTATACGATGAGATCACCCCGTGATCAGATAAGGTTATAGTATGAAGAAGAGTCAATCTAATGATTGAAAAGTTACAGCAAGTTTGCTGGGTGACAGTTGTACTATAAATTGGTACAAATTCATGAAAGGATTATGAATACGAGTTAAATGAAATTCGTATTGAGAAGGGTGTTAAGGTTAGGTGGGGATTCAATTGAGGACTCATGTCGGCAGCTGAGTTGTATGATTCCTTGTATGGGCGGGAAATTGTACTTGGTGTAAAAACTACTTAGTTTCTGGCATTGATAATCATTGAAATGTTGTGTCGCGCTATTTGCTATATGCATGTTAAGAGGGTGATTCCTTTCTCATGTGTATAACAGATAGATAGGTCATAGGTAGAGGATATAAGGTTAAGTATGAGTTCTTAAAATTCATACTTATGTGACATTCTTGACTCATAGTTATATGAAATGTTTATGAACCCCTCAGCGAACGGACGCCAAAGGTCAGACTAGGACAAGTTCTTAAACTCATATGATTGTGGCAAGTAAATGAACTCATAAGTGTGGTGTGACGAACTGGGTATAGTTGTGTGTAAACAGAATATTGAGAATAATAGGAATGGATAGATTGCTAAGCCAATGATTACTAGTGAAGAAATAAGTTTTTCAAAACTCCTAGCTATGCTCGACTTCGAAATGATTGACATCAAGCTAAATACGCACTATGTGCTTTTGAAAAAAAAAATGGAGACTCATAATCATTTTTGAAACGGTTTAAAGTATAGTCTATGCTACTTATTTCAGCTAGTCGCAAACGATTTGAAATATCAAAATATGTTTTAATTATCACTTATGTACCATGTAACCTGGTGTAGAGATGATAAAAATTTGATGGAGTTGTAAATACATGAATACTTAGTGCGAATTTGATCTAAAGTCGCTGTTCCACTATTGCATGATGTGTTATGACAAAGTCATATAATGACGGCATCCTCCAACGGACTGTTAATACAGTACGACATCATGACATCATTCTCAAAAATAATTTTCAAAAATTTAAATTTGCCAACAGGGTTTGGCTACACTTAAATAATTCGATTGAATTGAATTATTGATATGAGTCTATTCTATTTGATTCAGCTAGACTAATGTTATGAAAACTCTAAGTATTCATTGAAATAAATTTCCCGACCCAAATTGTTTTGGTGGGGAATCCTATGATAAGTCTGAGGTGAACAACCCTGAAAAGGGGGATATACTAATTGGATAAAATATTCCAATCTAAGAACGCATATAGTCGTTCCGATTACTAAGGTACAATGGATTGATCATCTAAAGTACCCGCATCGGTAGTTTACCTTCTTTGTGACTGTAAACATACTGTTAACCTTTGTACGGGGTAGAATACCTTTTTCTTAATTGAAATAGGTAGCAGGTAGTAATACCTATAAACCTCAGTAGTTCATGGTTTATATGACCCCTCAACACAATTTGAAAATTTTTACTCTTGTGAGAGATGTATTGGGTAGCATATGATAATGTGTGTGAATGGTGTAAGTAGTATGGTGTATGGAGTATGGTGTAAGGTAAATTTCGGGGACGAAATTTTTAGAAAAAGGGGTGAATGTGACAACCGAGAATTTTGAATATTTTTAAAATTTTTATTTATTGATTTAAGGTTCAAAATTAGAACCTAGTCAGAAAAATAGTGTATGCGTGTGATATTTTTAAGATGGAATTTGAGGATTTCAAAATTCTGTGAATAATTTAGGTGAATTATTCAGGATTAAGAAATACGTAAATATGTTCTGTGTATATGTGTACAGTATGTGGTTAAGGGTCAAGGATTGACCAGATAATTGATATCAGTAACAAACCCTAAGTATATATTAAGAACGTCAACGTTCGGTTAGAAAACCCTAGTGTTTAATAAGAAATCCTAAAACCGGTTTTGGAAACCCTAATTTCAGTTTCGGGAATCTGAAACTCTAATTCGGTGCATGAAACCCTAATCTGGGAATTTAAATGATTATTATATTGCATAAGTGTTATTTATTATAGTATTAATTAGGAAAAAGCTTAATTATTAGCAAACCCTAATTTCACATTTTTAAAAAACCCTAATTTCTGGGTTAGAAACCCTAATTTCATAATTCGGGAAAAACTAAGTGTTAATTTAGTGATTTAATGTTAATTAGGATATATTAATTCTAATTTTCAAGTTAAGTAATTAGAAAACCCTAATCTAATTACGAAAATCTAATTTCTATTTTAGAAAAATTAATTTTCTATTAGAAACCCTAATTCGTGGGTTATAAACCCTAATGACCATTTTGACCCTAATTGCTTAATTAACGATTGTAATTAGGAAATATTAATCCTAATTAGCAATATTTAAGTTATGATTAAGAAAATTTTAATATAATTAGAAAATTCTAATTATAATTTAGAAATATTAATTTTCTATTTTTGAAAACCGAAATTCGGAAATGTTAGAAATTAAATTGCAAAATTAAGGGTTAAACCCTAAATCCTAAATTTTTCCAAACCATAAACCCTAAGGGTTTGGTCAATTATCCAAAATGACCATTCTATAATTAAAATTAAATGGAAAATGACCATTGTGCCCTTATTGCATTCTTTAATAGGTTGGAGTAGAAATCTTGCTATAATATTGGTTGGTGACCAGCTCAATATTTCCCATGTGTGTATATCTTTCAAGATCAGCCATCAAGTGCCACCTAGCATCAATCTTGACCATGGATTAAAAAGATCTAAGAGATTAAAAAGTAAGAAATATTTACTTTACTTCTCATACTAACCAAGTCATTCTCTCTCATCAATTCTTGAAATCTAGAGTGAGAGGGAGTGAAAAGTTAAACCATTATCAGCTCTTAGCATTCCAAGAAACAGATCAAGGATCAGAAAATCAAAGATCATGCAAAAAGGTATAAACCCTAAATTTTGAAAATCATGCGATCTTGTGTTAATGTTGTTGTTTGTTGTTTAAAGATGTGTTAGAAGGTGTCTTTTAGTGATCTGGGTTGTTAAATCCCAGATCCAAAACATCAAAGTCCACGAATCAAGCATTTTTGAAGTCTGGAAAAAAATTCAAGAAATGGTCTGACAAACATATGTCAGTGGCCTTAGATCTTTATGTTTTTATGATTTGACTTGTTTTAAAGTTGTACTTGGTAGCTTGTCATGTGGTCTTTAATCTGGAAGTGGAATCACAGCCATCCCATGTCCAGATCGTGAGTTATTAACGGTCAAAGTAGGATGACCGACGTTGACCGGGTAAATTCTGGGTAACCCAGAAAGGATTTTTCAGCGTCTGACAAGTTGTTCAAGCTCCTAGATCTGTCAGGTTGTAGTTGTTTTGTTGATGTATTTGTATTCGGTTTCTATTCTGTCATTTGTTATTTAACTTTATGGCTTAAGATCATGTAAACAAGGAACATATTATGAGTAATAGGTGGTCAAAGTAGGCGAGTTGCACTGATTTAGCGTTTCTGGAAAACCCAGAAGCCGGATGAACTTATGTTCTGACAATCGTTTGACCGGTCTGGATCTCTCAGTTATGAAGTTTTTAGGTTTCTCTAATGTACTAGAACTGTTCTATGTCATGTGGTCTACAATTTTGAACCATTACATCACATAAACAATACTTGGAAAGTAGAGATTAAAAGCTTCAAAGTAGCACCTTTGTCACTGTTTGAATTTCTGGGCAGCCCAGAAATTCAAGAACATGCCTGACAACATATTCCGGAGCTTTAATCTTGTAGCTTGGTTATGTCATGACCATGAATTGAGTTTGTGGTTGTAGTACTACATCTGTACTACAATCCTAACACAATTAGCAGCCCAGAAAGTAACAAGAACACAGATTAAATTGTAGTCAAACATGGCACCTGGTAATCTGGCTTTGAAGGTTCTGACATGCTCAAGAACACCTATAGCGACGGGTCTGTCGCTATAGGGTCCTTTAGCGACAGTTTCTAATTAATTTATTTTCTAATTTTCTGAAAATTATTTAAAAATAGAAAAAAATAGATTTTAATTATTAAAAATACTAAATAAATTCTGAAAAATAGTTTTTAATTATTTTAGGTATATTTCATAAATATTTAATATTTTTGGAATATAAATGGTATTTAATTTATTTAATTATAATATTAAATAAATTATTTAAAAATGATTTTAATTCATGAAAAATCATGAAAAATAATATTATGGTAAAAGAAAATATTTTAAGTTATTTTGAATGACTTTTGATATTTTGTGATGAATTTCATTAATTAATTAAGATTAATGATAATTAGTTTATTTAATAAATATATTAAATAAATTATGGAAAAATAGAATAAATGATTTATAAATCATATAAAAATGATTTAAGTGTTAGAAAAATATTTTAAGTTATAAAATATAACTTTTGATATTTTGTCATTAAAATATTAATATTTTAATATTAAAAGCAATTATCGGATAATAGATTTAACGGTTTAAAAATCATATAAAGGTGATTTTAAGGTATTAAAAATACTTTGTGATATTATAAATATATTATAATATTATGACGTATATTTTATTAATAAATAAATATTAATGATAAAAGAATTAAGTGCTATTTAATTTATTTAAATACGTTTTTAATGATTGAAAAATCAGGATAGCTGGTAATAATTATTTAAAAATTATTACAAGTCTGTGAAAAATATTTTGACTGAAAATAAAATTATCTGAGATAATTGTTAAGTGTTTAGACAGAGTTTAATTGAACTTAAACTCGATAATTGTCCGACTAGACCATCGGGACGTTAGAATTTGTGTCGGTTTCAAGTCAGACTGAAATAGTTTGACCTGATACTAAGTTTTATGAGTGGTATACGCCGATAGGGTTATGTGTTATGTGTTTAGGTTATTCTATGTTTATATATATAATAATAGTATTATTACTGTGATGAGATTATTATTCTAATATTGGAGATCTATATTAATAATATTAGGTCTTCGGATAAAGCGATATAAATTACGTAGCGGTAATCAACGGGTCAGGCAAGTTTGTTTTACTTAACTCTACTAAGAGTTGTTTCATTCGGATAAGCTTATGATTAATCATTGCTGATTGCCATGTATAAATTGTACTCTGTACATATTGCATGTATAAGTCAGGTATGAAAGGCTGATCACCTTCATTACCACTTGGTCAAAATATATTTGTTCATGTATAATACTTATTCAGTCATAAACTTGTTCCTGCTAGTTCACAATTATATTGTTGAATTGTAGCCAGCTTATTATTCAAACTCTTCAATCATGATATATCGTTATATTGTTGAATTTAAAATTGCTGGGCAATCCTTATGCTCACCCTTGCTATATCATGATAAAACATTGCAGATTAAGACGAACGCGTCGGATACAAGGAATGGTTAAAGACAGTTCCAGCGTTAGGATATGTGTACAGCTAAATTGCATAAGTGTTGTATTTTAAGGTTAAGTGTTAAGTAAGTTATGTAATGTGTATTAAGTTAAGGTTACTCGACCTTGGGAAAAAGTGTGTAAGTTTAATGTATAAACAATTTATGTTTATATCTTCCGCAAATATAGTAATACTGATAGAATGATCGAATCGGATCCGAGGTGATTTAGGACCTGGATTCGGGGCCCTCACAGAAGTAGTGTTCAATGGCTTATACGCTGGATCCTTCCCCGATGCTATGCTATGTTGATGCCAACAATTTATAATATTAGACATCTTGATATCTTCACTGAAGTAGTGTTCAACAACTTACATAACCGGATCCCTCCCCGATGCTACATTGGGTTGATGCCAATGGTTTACAATATCAGACATTCCGATATCTTCGTTGAAGTAGTGTTCAACGGCTTACATCATTGAATCATCTCAATGCCTACCTTGACGGTTGTTTACAAAGGCTTTCATTATCGGATAACCTCGATACCTACCTTGATGATAGTTTACAATAGCTTACATCATCAGATCATCTCGATGCCTACCTTGACAGTAGTTTACAAAGGTTTTCATCACCGAATAACCTTGATGCCTACACTGACGGTAGTTTACAATGACTTATATCATCAGATCATCTTGATTCCTATCATGACGGTAGTGTAAAAAGGTTTTCATCACCAGATTAACTTGATGCCTACCCTGACGGTAGTTTACAATAGCTTATATCACCGGATAATCTCGATGCCTACCCTACTGGTAGTTTACAGCAGTTTACATCACTCGACTGTCTTGATGTCTACTCGAATGGTAATTTACAAAGGTTTGCATCTCCAGATTGTCTCGATGCCTACTCGAACGGTAGTTTACATCACCGAACTGGACTGTCTCGATGCCTACTCGAACGATAGTTTACAAAGGCTTATATAATTGGACTATCTTGATGCCTACTCGAACGGTAGTTTACAAAGGTTCACATCACCGGACTGTCTCGATACCTACTCGAACGGTAGTTTACAAAGGCTTACATCATCAGATAATCTCAATGCATGCTAAACTTTTTAATAGAGATGTGCGCTTATATAGCGTAGTTGCACATGTGCAGATCATGCATGATGTGATGATATGAATTTATCGTTAGGAGTCTGATGTCCTAGGTTGATGCACATGTTTAAATGAATTGAATAGATATAGAAACATACCTCACCCTTTCTTAGGCGATTTAGAGTTTTTGTTAGCTATTAGACGTCTGCTTTTGAGTTAAGGATTCTCTTGAGAATTTTCCCTTCTTTTGTCATAACAAGCTTATGTCGTTGTAATTTCTTTCAGGAGTCCTCTCATTTCTTTTGATGAGAAGCTTGGTCTTGTCTTAGACTTCTTCCATTCTATTGGATTTCAAAAAATGCTCAAACCCTTTCGCATGTTGTGATTTGGGGACTTATATCAGAAACTTGCTTTGTTCACCCCATCTAGAGTGAGCAACATCCTGCATATCAAACAAACAACATGCATAAAAGCTTGACGACTTGGGCCTTCAGGATTAGTATAATCTTATGAATGAGGCATTTGAAGTTTTAAAGTTTATGAAATTGAATGAGTTATGAAATTGCAAAGAAATTTTTAAGCATCTATGGTCATTGTTCATGGGTAGGATCAGATTCAAAAGACTTTTCTCCCTTTATCAGAGATACTTCATCTTCGCTCTAGACGTTATTCTTCGCATAATTAATTTCATATGACACATGCACTATGAGTGACACAACTTTTAACAGGGGTTTCATTTCCATGACTTTTTGATGATCTCATTTCCATCTTACAAATTATTCTTGATTCTAAATTTTCTTTTTCTTTTTACCTAACTTGTCTCGTTTTCTTAGGCTATTCAGAGTTACCTATTTAACAAGTTTTGGACCAATGACTCCCAAACCAGACGACTTTAGGGTACTAGGTGTAAAGACACCCCTTCGGGTTTACTTGCTCGAGTAACAAAAGCCACACTTGGAGACAAGTCATGCAGTCTAGTCTATTTGATTTTTTACCTGAGCTTATGCAAGATTCGTTTTCTTAGGCTCTAAGTCACCCATGTAGCGAGCGTTGGGCCGGTAACTCCTAAACCAAACGACTTTAGGGCACCATGTGTAAAGACACCCATCGAGCTTAATTACTCGAGTAACCCAGGCCACGATTCAGATCTGGTCAGGTCTCACCTTCTTCAACCTCGCAATGCTCATCTTATTAGGCACTAAGTTACCCATGTAGCGAGCGTTGGGCCGATGACTCCCAAACCAGACGGCTTTATGGCATCAGGTGTAAAAACACCCCTCAGGCTTAATAACTTGAGTAACCTAGGCCACGATTCAAGACATTAGGCTGGCTAATTATCTTTTAACATTGCATTAATTTTTTTTCACTGTCGCCATAGTTTCATACCTCATAATTAAGAGTCAAGGTAACTATAAATTACAGACACTCATATGAGGTTGAGTCTGCTCTAAAAGCACTTTAAACTAGGATGTCATACCTAATCAAAAGGTTGAATAGTCTTAATTCTCTAATCATTCTCGTAATTCTTGATCCACAAACGCTTATAAGGATTTATAATAAGTTAAATAAAATATTTCCTTTTAAAACCTTTTTCTAAGATTCCAGTGCAAGATTTATCTTAACATGTCAACCATCTTTAGTGAATTTAAATGGAGACAGAAAATAAAGAGATGAAGTACCTCATATGTGGATCGATGTATTATGAGAAAATTATAATTGGAAGAGAGACCCACTGATCTTACCGGATCGTCATGGAAATGTCAAGAGGGAAGCTCTAATGATGATGGACCATGCTAATGGTGCTGACTGGTGCATTTTCCTTTTTAGGATGACCGATAAATTCCCCAGTGTTGAGTTGTAGTGGTCTCCGACATTGATCCAGTCTTGTTTGTTGTAAGGGTCCCAATATCGGGTTGTTGCCGATTATGAAATTATCCCAGTCTTACTTATCATCTAGGGTAATCATTTTGTTGTATGTTTGATAGATGATCTGATAAGATGTCGAGATTGCAAGAGTCTTTTACCTCCTGACCCCCATGGTGAATAGCTATTGGATTTGGGCTTTGATGCTTGGATGCCCCATTTATTATTTTTGATATGTAGGCGCAATTGACTTTGGATAATTTTCTTCTGATTTAATGAAGACTTGTGACCAAGGGTTTTAGCTTGCATTATTTAGTTAATATTTGCTGTGATCACCTTGGGTTATATATGTACTTGCTGATGATCATGCTTGATATATAGCTATGATATTGCTTCAACTTTGATGATTGATGTCTGGATGCCATCAGATTCCATTGAATTGGATTTAAGAGCTCATATTACTTTGTGATATGATGGCTTCAACTGAGCTTTGTTCGATCTTTAAGGCTTGATTTGTGGCCTTTATCTCGAGGAACAGGTTATCGGGTATGAGATAAACTTTGCCACGACGGTTGCCTATGTTCTTCTGTAGGTCAAAGGAGATCAAGTCTTCTCGCACTTCAGGATTGATGAGTTGTTGAAGGGTTGCATCTTAGGATGATTATTATTTCATCCCTGTAACTAACTGTTTAAATGTATCACTGTCTCTTTCTTTTCAAGACTTGCTTCGGATTTGATGGAATGACATTGAGGTGTCATTGTGTCTTCTCAACCTGTGTCATCGACCTTAAGGATTTTTCTTGGGTATAGGCTTTTTAGGTTTGATTTTGGTGTCTAGAGACTGGTTTTTGGGTTTATATTTAAGTGAAGAGGTAGAGTGTTTGGCTATTTCTTTTGAAGGTTAGACCGCACCACTACCTACATACTCTCGTGAATGGGGGAGATAAGGTCTTTCGTAGTTCAGGCTCCAATTGACAAGACCTGATTGATAGATTCTTTTTCTTTTTATTTTCTTTTACAAAACTAAGTTAATACATAAACTAACAGATGAACATCAAGATAGGTAACATGCCTCGAATTCCTTATCTCTTGAGGTGCTCATTCCTTTGCCAGGAACATTGGCAGACTTGAATTGGATATGTATTTCCTCATTCCTCGGTATGACATCCTCCACTATCTTTACGAAGTTTGTTTCTTGATTTTCATTAAGTTCATGATTTTCCACATTCCCTTGGTCAATTGTTGGGGGTCTGACTATTATGGACATAAGGCATCTCTTTTTCCCTCTCCCTCTAGCTTTGATTTTAGAATTTTCTCCTTTATAACTTGCCACATTTACCGACTTTGTTGATTGATGGAGTCAATCTTCCCCGCAATTAGTGCTACTAAACTTGAATTCTCATGGTTAAAACTACCGATCACTTCGACTTTTTTCATTCTTATATTCTACCATTCTTTCGTTATCTGGTCTCCATCTGGCTTTTCCCGAGTAGACCTACTGGGAGTTGGGTCTTTGACTTAAGTTGCAGGCTCTATCACAATCTCCCCTACTTTGATCAAATCTTTCACTAAGAGTTTAAGTGACCAGTATTGCTCTGTGGAATGCCTTGGTCCTCTCAAATGATAAGCACAGTGTTATGAGGGGTTGTAATTTCGTGCCCCTATACCCATTGAAGGGGGAAGGTCTGAAATTTTCTTTTGTTCAGTTAACTTCATCAAGACTTCTTCCATGGACTCTGTAATTGTGACAACCCGAGAATTTGGATATTTATAGAATATTAAAATATTGAATTAAGGTTAAATAATAAACCTAGACAGAAAATAAGTGAATGAATTTTAGATTTCTGAGAAGGAATATTGTAATTTTTAAAATTAATGTGGTGAATTATTCAGGATTAAGCGTATACGTGAATATGTTCTGTGTATATGATATCATATGTGTACAATACGTGGTTAAGGGTCAAGAGTCGACCAAATAAACTATATTTGTGACAAACCCTAAGTATATATTAAGAATGTCAACGTTCGGTTAGAAAACCCTAGCGATTGATAAGAAACCCTAACGATAGGGTCTAAAACCCTAATTTCAGTTCTGGGAATCCGACACCCTAATTCGAAAGTTAAAACCCTAATTTAGGAATGCAAATGATAGTATAAGGTTTAACGTTATTAATTATAACCTAATTAAGGGAAACCCTAACGATTTACCGAAAACCCTAATAATTAGAAAACCTAATTATTAGAAACCCTAATTTCGATTTAAAACCCTAATTTACAATTTGGGACCTAATTGCTAAGTTAGCAACTTTTAATTAGGAAATGTTAATCCTAATTAGCAAGCTTGAGTAATGATTAGTAAATTTTTATATAATTAGAGAATTCTAATTATAATTTAGAAATATTAATTTTCTATTTTGTTAAACCTAATTTTGGAAATCTTAAAAATTATATTACAAAAAGCTAAGGGTTAAACCCTAAACTCAAAGGGTTAAACCCTAAACCCTAAGGGTTTGACCAATTTACATGTATGCCATTAAAATAAAAATTAAAAAGACTTAAATGCCCTTTTTGTATTCTTTATTTGGTTAGTGTGTGAATCTTGCCATATATTAGAGTTGGTGACCAACTAAATATTTCCCATGTGCAAATCTCAGCAATCGCAGCCATTGTATGCCACCTAGCAACTTTTTAGTTCATTGAATCTTAAATAAAAGATTAAAAGTAAGAAAAAGACTTACTTTACTTTTCATATCCTCCAAGACCACTCTCTCTCTAACTTTTCGAAATGGAGAGTGAAAGGGAGTGTAAAGATAAGCCAATATCAGTTCTTAGCTATCCAAGAATAGGAATCAAAAGTCTTAAATCAAGATCAAATCATTAAAGGAGGTATAAACCCTAAATTTCAAAATCCTTAGATTTGATGTTAGATGTTTTGATTTGTTGTTTAATGTTGAGTAATAGGATGTCATTTAGTGATTTGAGTTGTTAGATCCCAGATCCATAACATCAAAGTGCTCGAAATAGCATTTTTTAGAAATCTGGAAAAAAATTGGAAAGTGGCCTGACGGTCGAATGTCAGAGGCCTTAGATCTTTATTTGTTAATGTTTCGGTGTGTTTTATGTTATAGATTTGTTCTTTGTTGTATGGGCTTTGATCTGAATCTGTAATTAAGCTCAGATAACGTGTAGATGGTAAGTTATGAAGGATCAAAGGGCGTTGACCCGCATTGACCAGCTGTTCTGGGTAACCTAGATTTACCCAGAAAACTTCTGACAACGATTTACAGGCTCTAAATCTTGCAACTGTTAAGGAGTCTGACCTTGTTGTCGCTTTAAGGTTGTTGTCTGATATGTAGGCTACACAATCATGCTTTTATATTACTTTGATCGTGACCAGAATAAGAATTAATCTTAGTCAAACCTTGGTTGACTGTCTGGTTTGTTGAAGTTCTGGAAAACCCAGAACCTTCAAAGGCCGAATTTTCTGACAAGGGTTGACTAGCCTTTATCTGTCACATGTGTTGTAGTTAGGCTGATTAAGTGTGATGTTATTGTACCCTGGCACAAGGGCTACAAGTTCGAATCTTGATATCATACAAATTAGACCCATGATGCAAACGGTAAGGATTCAAAATACTCCTCTTGAACTGTTCTTCATTTCTGGAAAACCCAGAAATGAAGAACAACTTTTGACAAGGTTTTAATCGGCTAATATCTCAGCGATGTGTTGTTGTTTTGGAACTGAAATTGGTTTGTTAGTATAGTATTACATTGATACTACATGTGTAACGCATCAAACTACCCAAAATCATAAACAACAAGAATCTAGAATCGGTCAAAGTAGGCACCCTGCAAACTGCGTATGAACATTCTGGGTTTGTCAATAACACCTATAGCGATGGTTTTGTCGCTATAGGGTCCTTTTATTAATAATTAATTTCTGAAAAATAATTACTTTAATTAAATAAATAGGAAAAAATATTTTTTAATTATGAAAAATACAAAATAAATTCCTAAAAATTATTTTAAATCCTAAAAATGGGTTTTTAATTATTTAGAGTATATTTCATTAATATTTAATATTTTTGGAATAAAATGGTATTTAAATTATTTAATTATAATATTAAATAAATTATTTAAAAATAATTTTAATATATGAAAAATCATGAAAAATTATATTATGGTATAAGAAAATATTTTAAGTGACTTTTAATATTTTGTGATGAAATTCATTAATTAAATAATATTAATGAGAATTAATTAATTTAATAAATATATTAAATAAATTATGAAAAAATAGAATTAATGCTTTAAAAGTCATATAAAAATAATTTAAGTATTATAAAAATATTTTAAGTTATAAAATATAACTTTTGATATTTTGTCATGAAAATATTAATATTTTAATATTAATAGGAATTACCGGATAATGAATTTAACGATTTAAAAATTATATAAATATGATTTTAAGGTATTAAAAATACTTTGATATATTATAAATATATTATAATATTATGTTACGATTTTCATTAATATTTAGTATTAAATAAATATTAATGATAAGGGAATTATGTGGTATTTAATTATTATAAATACGATATTAATGATTGAAAAATTATGATAAATGGTAATAATTATTTAAAAATTATTACAAACTTATAAAAATATTTTAACTGATATTAAAATTATCTAACATAATTGTTAAGTGTTTAGACAGATTTTAATTGAACTTAAACTCGACGATTATCCGACTAGACCGTCGGGATGTTAGAATTGTACCGAACTCGACTCGGACTATAATAGTTTGACTTGAGGTTAGGTTTTATGTGCTGTATAGGCGGATAGGATTATGTGATAATATGTTTAGGTTATTTTAAATATGTGATGATATTATTCTAATTGTATATCGATATTATTTATATATTAGGTCGTCAGACAAAGCTTATTAATTGCGTAGCGATAATCAACGGTTCAGGCAATAACTCAATTTTGAGTTGTTTATTCAAATATAACTTGTGGCTAATCATTGCTGATTACCATGTCTAAGCATTGTTTAATTGCACTCTGTTCGTATTGCATGTGTTCATTAGGTATGAAAGGCTGATCACCTTCATTACCATTCGGTCCAGATATATTTGTTCATGTTAAATGTTTGTTCAGTCATAAAATTTGTTCATGCTAATTCACAACTATATTGTGAATTATAGCCAGCTTATTATTCGAATTCTTCCAATCATGATATATCCTTAAATGAACTTATACTTGCTGGGCAAACTTATGCTCACCCTTGCTATATCATAATTAACATTGCAGATTAAGACGGATACGTCGGATACAAGGAAAGGTCAAAGGCAATTCCAGCTTTAGTATAAGTGTGCAGTTAGATTTGTAACAATATTGTATATTAATGTTATTGTGAGTCAAAAAAGTTATAAATTGTGTATTAAGTGAAGGTTACTCGACCTTGGGGAATAGTGTGTAAAGTTTATTGTATAAATAATTTATGTGTATATATTTCGCAATAGTTATAGAATAATTATACCGAATCCGTGGTGATTTGGGACCCGAATTTGGGGCTCTCATAGTTGGTATCAAAGCTGTAGGTTATGAACCTTAGGTAGGAATACCTAAGACTAATAACCACAGTGAATAGGATAAGTACTAACTCAAATAGAGTTAGTATGTCGGTAAGATTCAAAGACGAATCTCGGCGAGTTATAAAGATACGGAGTTCCCTAACTCTGATAATAAAGGTTAATATTAGTGATAAATAGATAGAGTCTAAAAGACTAAAAGTATAGAGATAGGAGATCGTAAAACAAAACGATCAAGACATAGAAATGAATCGTAATATATACGATGAGATCACCCCGTGATCTGATAAGGTTATAGTATGGAGAAGGATCAAGTGAATGATTGAAAAGTTTACAGCAAGATTGCTGAGTGTCAGTTGTACTATGAATTAGTACAGATTCAAGAAAGGATTATGTATACGGATTAAATAAAATTCGTATGGAGAAGGGAGTTAAGATTAGGTGGGGATTTCAATTGAGGACTCATGTCAGCAGCTAAGTTGTATGATTCTTCGCATGGGAGCTGAATTGTACTTGGTGTAACAACCACTTAGTTTTTGGCACTGATAATCATTGAAATGTCTGTGTCGCACTATTTGCTATATGCGTGTTGAGAGGGTGATTCCTTTCTCATGTGTATAACAGATAGATATGTTTTAGGTAGAGAATATAAGGTTAAGTACGAGTTCTTAAAACTCATACTTATGGTACGTTCGTGACTCACGATTATATGAAATGTTTATGAACCCCTCAGCGAATGGACGCCAAAGGTCTGACTATGACAAGTTCTTAAACTCATATGATTGTGGAAAGTTCCTGAAGTCATGAGTGTGGTTTGACGAACTGGGTAGAATTAAGTGTGAGTGGAATATTGAGGATAATAGGAATAGATAGAATACTAAGCAATTGATCATTAGTGGAGACATAAGTTTTCCAAATCTTCTAGCAATGCTAGACTTGAAATTTTTGATATCAAGTTAAATACGCACTATGTGCTTTTAAAAAATAAATTTTTATTCTCCACTCCGGGTGACCATTGTGTTAGAGTGGACTTCGGGCCACCGACACAATCGTTACCTGTTGAGGTAATAAAATAAATTTGTAATGATTTTTGAATGGTTTAAAGTATAGTCTATGCTTTACTTGTTTCAGGTAGACGATAATGATTTAAAATATCAAAATATATTTTTATTTATCGCTTATGTACCATATAACCTGGCATAGAGATGATAAAAAGTCGATGGAGTTGTAAATGCAGGAATACTTAGTGTTGAATTTGATCTAAAATCGTTATTCCACTATTGTATGATGTGTTATGACAAAGTCACTAGATGACGGCCTCCTCAAACGGGCTGTTAATACAGTACAACATCATGACTTCATTTTCAAAATATTTTCAAAAATTTTAATTTGCCAACGACATTTGGCTACACACATTCGTAATTCGATTGAAGTTGATTATTGGTATGAGTCTAAGCTATTTGATTCGGTTAGCCCAACATTTATGAAAATTCTAAGCGTTCTTTGAAAATTTTCCCAAACCGAATTGTTTTAGTTCGGAATCAGATAAGACTGATGTAAGAAAATATTTGTGCGCCCAAGGCGGATAAGAGGAACAGGAAAAATGGTTTCGAACAGCTGTACTTGATCAGTACAGGGCATATCGGGCTAATTCCCTTATATGTCCGTAAGTTATGACGATTTGCGGATGAATTTCTATAATACTTTTGCGAAAATGACAGACAATAGTCTATACATCCCTTCAAAACAATTAATTTTTTTTTACTCTTGTGAGGAATGTATTGGGTAAGATGTGATGATGAGAAGGAATGGTGAATGGTTTAAGGTGTAAGGTAAATTTCGGGGACGAAATTTTTAGAAGAAGGGGTGAATGTGACAACCCGAGAATTTAGATATTTATAGAATATTAAAATATTAAATTAAGCTTAAATAATAAATCTAGACAGAAAATAAGTGAATGAATTTTAGATTTCTGAGAAGGAATTTTGTGATTTTTAAAATTTCTGTGGTGAATTATTCAGGATTAAGGGTATACGTGAATATGTTATGTGTATATGGTATCATATGTGTACAGTATGTGGTTAAGGGTCAAGGGTTGAACAGATAAACTATATCTGTGACACACCCTAAGTATATATTAAGAACATCAACATTCGGTTAGAAAATCCTAGCGATTGATAAGAAACCCTAACGATAGGATCGGAAACCCTAATTTCAGTTATAGAAATCTGAAACCCTAATTCAGAAGTTGAAACCCTAATTTAGGAATGCAAATGCTTGTATAAGGTTTAACATTATTAATTAATACCTAATTAAGGAAAACCTTAATGATTTACTGGAAACACTAATAATTAGAAAACCTAATTATTAGAAACCCTAATTTTGATTTGAAACCCTAATTTACAATTTGGGACCTAATTGCTAAGTTAGCAAATTTTAATTAGGAAATATTAATCCTAATTAGCAAGCTTGAATAATGATTAGTAAATTTTTATATAATTAGAGAATTCTAATTATAATTTAGAAATATTAATTTTCTATTTTTTTAAACCTAATTTTGGAAATCTTAGAAATTATATTACAAAAAACTAAGGGTCAAACCCTAAATCCCAAGGGTCAAACCCTAAACCCTAAGAATTAAACCTTAAACCCTAAGGGTTTGGCCAATTTACATGTATGCCATTAAAATAAAAATCAAAAAGACTTAAATGCCCTTTTTGTATTCTTTATTTGGTTAGCGTGTGAATCTTGCCATATATTAGAGTTGGTAACTAACTAAATTTTTCCCATGTGTAAATATCAGCAATCTTAGCCATTGTATGTCACCTAACAACTTCTTAGATCATTGAATCTTTAAATAAAAAATTAAAAGTAAGAAAAACACTTACTTTACTTTTCATATCCTCCAAGACCACTCTCTCTCTAACTTTTCGAAATGGAGAGTGAAAGGGAGTGTAAAGATAAGCCAATATCAGTTCTTAGCTCTCCAAGAACAGGAATCAAAAGTCAGAAATCAAGATCGAAGCATTAAAGGAGGTATAAACCCTAAATTTCAAAATCCTTAGATTTGATATTAGATGTTATGATTTGATATTTAATGTTGAGTAATAGGATGTCATTTAGTGATCTGGGTTGTTAGATCCCAGATCCATAACATCAAAGTGCTCGAAATAGCATTTTTTAGAAATCTGGAAAAAAATTAGAAAGTGGCCTGACAGTCGAATGTCAGAGGTCTTAGATCTTTATTTGTTAATGTTTCGTTGTGTTTTATGTTATAGATTTGTTCTTTGTTGTATAGGCTTGGATCTGAATCTTGAATTAAGCTCAGATCACATGTAGATGGTAAGTTATGAAGGATCAAAGGGCGTTGACCCGCATTTCCCATCTGTTCTGGGTAACCCAGATTTACCCAGAAAACTTCTGACAACGATTTGCAGGCTCTAAATCTTGCAACTATTAAGGAGTCTGACATTGTTGTTGCTTTAAGGTTGTTGTCTGACACGTAGGCTACACAATCATGCTTTTATATTACTTAGATCGTGACCAGAATAAGAATTAATCTTAGTCAAACCTTGGTTGACTGTCTGTTTTGTTGAAGTTCTGGAAAACCCAGAACCTTCAAAGGCCGAATTTTCTGACAAGGGTTGACTAGCCTTTATCTGTCACATGTGTTGTAGTTAGACTGATTAAGTGTGATGTTATTGTACCCTGGCATAAGGGCTACAAGTTAGAACCTTGATATCATACAAACTAGACCCATGATGCAAAGGGTAAGGATTCAAAGTACCCTTCTTGAACTGTTCTTCATTTCTAGAAAACCCAGAAATGAAGAATAGCTTTTGATAAGGTTTTAATCGGCTAATATCTCAGTGATGTGTTGTTGTTTGGACCTGAAATTGGTTTGTTAGTGTAGTATTACATTGATACTACATGTGTATCACATCAAACTACCCAGAATCATAAACAACAAGAATCTAGAATCGGTCAAAGTAGGCACCTTGCAAACTGCGTATGAACATTTTGGGTTTGTCAAGAACACCTATAGCGACGGTTTTGTCGCTACAGGGCCCTTTTATTAATAATTAATTTTTGAAAAATAATTATTTTATTTAAATAAATATAAAAAATAGTTTTTAATTATGAAAAATACAAAATAAATTCCTAAAAATTATTTTAAATCCTAAAGATGGGTTTTTAATTATTTAGAGTATATTTCATAAATATTTAATATTTTTGGAATATAAATAGTATTTAATTTATTTAATTATAATATCAAATAAATTATTTAAAAATAATTTTAATACATGAAAAATCATGAAAAATTATATTATGGTATAAAAAAATATTTTAAGTGACTTTTAATATTTTGCGATAAAATTCATTAATTAATTAATATTAATGAGAATTAATTAATTTAATAAATATATTAAATAAATTATAAAAAAATAGAATTAATGCTTTAAAAGTCATATAAAAATGATTTAAGTGTTATAAACATATTTGAAGTTATAAAATATAACTTTTGATATTTTGTCATGAAAATATTAATATTTTAATATTAATTGCAATTACTGGATAATGAATTTAACGATTTAAAAATCATATAAATATGATTTTAAGGTATTAAAAATACTGTGATATATTATAAATATATTATAATATTATGTTGTGATTTTTATTAATATTTAGTACTAAATAAATATTAATGATAAGGGAATTATGTGGTATTTAATTGTTATAAATACGATATTAATGATTGAAAAATCATGATAAATGGTAATAATTATTTAAAAATTATTACGAACTTATGAAAAATATTTTAACTGATATTAAAATTATCTAAGATAACTGTTAAGTATTTAGACAGAGTTTAATTGAACTTAAACTCGACGATTGTCCGACTAGACCGTCGGGATGTTAGAATTGTACCAAACTCGACTCGGACTATAATAGTTTAACTTGAGGTTAGGTTTTATGTGCTGTATAGGCGGATAGGATTATATGATAATGTGTTTAGGTTATTTTAAATACTTTGATGATATTATTCTAATTGGATATCGATATTATTTATATATTAGGTCGTCAGACAAATCTTATTAATTGCGTAGCGATAATCAACGGTTCATGCAAGTTTTTCTTAACTCAACTCTGAGTTGTTTATTTAAATATAACTTATGGTTATTCATTGCTGATTGCCATGTCTAAGAATTATTTAATTGCACTCTGTGCGTATTGCATGTGTTCATTAGGTATGAAAGGCTGATCACCTTCATTACCATTCGGTCCAGATATTTTTGTTCATGTTAAATGCTTGTTCAGTCATAAAATTTGTTCATGCTAATTCACAACTATATTGTGAATTATAGCCAGCTTATTATTCGAATTCTTCCAATCATGATATATCCTTAAATGAACTTATACTTGCTGGGCAAACTTATGCTCACCCTTGCTATATCATGATTAACATTACAGATTAAGGCTGATACGTCGGATACAAGGAAAGGTCAAAGACAGTTCCAGCTTTAGTATAAGTGTGCAGTTAGATTTGTAACAGTATTGTATATTAATGTTATTGTAAGTTAAATAAGTTATGAATTGTGTATTAAGTGAAGGTTACTCAACCTTGGGGAATAGTGTGTAAAGTTTATTATATAAACAATTTATATTTATATCTTTCGCAATAGTTATAGAATGATTGTACCTGATCCGTGGTGATTTGGGATCCTGATTTGGGGCTCTCACAGTAATAGTGGGGAATTTTATCTTTAAACTCTCCTTTGTGTTTACTTCTTCCTGATTTTTAGGGTCACACATGTCGTACTTTTCTGGGGTCTCGTCATTATTGCTCCCATACAGAATTACTGGAGTGTTTCCTCTCATTTGCCGAAAGCTTCTTTTCTTGTCGCATGGATGGTTATCGGCAATGGTCTTTTCATTCAATGTTCCCATACCCTTTAGTTTTGTAGCTCAAATTTTCTCATCCACCTTACCTCCTATTATGATTATTTTATCAAACATCATATCTTTCATGGAAAAGATATTTCTGTAATAAGAATATTCTTATTTTTCAACAAAGATTTTGACCATTTCTTGTTCCTCTAGGGTGGAATTGCTCGATCTGCTAATGACCTCCACCTTTAGGCATAGCCCTTAAAAGATTCATCTGTCTCCTAAGCTACCTTCATCAGCCTGCAATGATATGGTGGCATTTGTATCTGGTAACTATATTGGGAAAAAAAGGCATGTGCAAATTCTTCCCATGTGTTAATCTTTGATTTATCCAATGTAACAAACCACGTTGTTGCATTATCAATGAGACTTCTCCAAAACATTTGCACTCGATAGACTTCATTGTCATCTTGCACATCTAGTTGTCCAAGGTATATCTTTTGATGAATATAAAGATCTCCGATACCAGTATATTTCAAAAAGTTGGGAATTTTAGACCTCTGTAGATATTGGTTTATGGATCAATACGCACATGTTTAACAAATGTCTCTTTATCTCTTGTTTGCGCCTTTGATTTCTTTCCTCCATGTCTGGGTCTGGAATCAGGACTTATTTCCCCTTAACCGGTATCGACTTAGGAAACAGTATACCCACCATAGAGACATGAGTTTTCCTTAGAGGCCGTACAGAATCTGCATCTGTAGGTTTGGGTAACAACCTTATAGATGAAGGAACTGGTGTATGCTTGTGCGGGTTCTTGTGCATGGACCCAGAGGAGTAGCCTAGTCCAACTTTCATTATCTGGATGAGAATTTAAATTGGGCATTTGATTCCTTAATGAATTTTTCCTAATCCTTGTCCTGGTTGAAAACCCAAGGATATCATCTCTTGACTGGCCGACATTACCTCGGCAGAAACTCTGGGTTTCAGAAGTGGAGCCCCATTGGATTGATAGTGAGTGTTGCTCACCTCAAGGGCTTGGAAGATAATATGCTCAACTTCTTCATTAAAACTGATGAGAGGTATATCACTTTGGACATGATACTCTGGCTCAACATTGACCGTGACCAGATTACTGTTGATGATATACCTGAGCTATTGATGAAGAGTGGATGGGACGGCTCCCTCCATATGAATCCAAGGTCTTCCTAATAATAAGTTATATCCTGTAGTGATTTTGAGCACTTGAAAGGATATGGAGAATGTATGTGGACCGATTTCCACTGATAATTCAATCTCTCCAATAGCATTTCGTTGAGAACCATCAAAGGCTTTGATGATTGTGTGGCTGCTTCGCATCCTGTTGAGATTGATCTTCATCTTTTCCAATCTGGCATAGGGGCAGATGTTTAGGGATGATCCTCTATCTATTAGCATTCCTCCGACCACATATTGAAAGACATCACTGTTATATACAGTGACTTGCAATGACACGTCCCTTTGGAAGGTATGCCATCATCGGTGAAGGATATCACATTACTGTTGAAGATGTGATCTACCAGATGATGAAACTTTTCTGCATCCACTGTCTTTGGCAAGTGGGCTTCTTCCAATATCTTTAGTAAGACCTTCCGGTGATCTTTTGAAGAGAATACCAAGTCCAGAATAGAGATCTGTTGTGGTGATTCTTTCAAGCTTTTCACCACCTTGGCTTCATTGTGTCCCATCTGGCGGAGGAATTCTTCAATTTTCTCCTTGGGCACTTTCCCTTTAGATCTGATGACTGGCTTCATCACTCGTTGAGGGAAATATAACGGATTTTCCTTGGATATCGCAATAATGGTGTTTGATGTTGATCGTTCAACCTCTCCATAGTTCCATGGGACTTTCTTGAGGCTGATGATAAGATATTGCAACTTGAATGACAATATGATTAGCTTTGGTGCAGCCACTTTCAAAGGGCTTTCAACTCTTTTGAGCTTGATGGGTTGAATTGTAAACGAGGTGGCAACTAAATCTCCCTCAGAGGATATAACTGCTATGATTTCCTCCCATCCTTGTGATCCTGGAGGAAATGTATGTCCATTCTCGAGTGATATGGTATCATCGTCTACCATTTGCAGGTCATCGCTGTCAATCACATTTTGAATAAGATGGTGGAGTGACCAACATTCCTCAGTGCTGTGACCGCGAGAATGAGAGTGGTATTGACATACTCCAGTAGCATAAAATCTTTTTGAGCGTGGATTGATTGGAGGTAGAAATGCAGTGATCTTTCCTTCATTGATCAGCAACTGTAATATTTCTTCCATCGGTTGGCCTAAATAGGTGAACTCCCTTTTATTGGCAAAATCTCGACAAGCTTTAGCTCATGCTTTTCTGGCAAGCTTTTCCTCTAACGTTTCAATTTCTTGGGTAAGTTGTGGAGTCTTTGTGATAAAAGAAAGGAGACTAGCATACTCTTGACTGAATAACTACCTGTGACTTGGTGTTGATGTATCACCAGTTCAGCCAGTTGATTGACCTGTTCGTTAAGAAACTTTAACTCCCATTCCATCATGAACTAGAACTCTAAATAATCCCACTTGTCAACATTATCCTTATTGGTTTAGGAAGAACCACCAACGTATTTGAGGTACTTGGAGCTCTCACCATTGCCCTTATTGATCATGTTAACATCCTCTTCCTTGTGTTGAGGGAGAGGGTTATCTTGAACGTGTGGTTGCTTAGGCTTGGTCACCACGATCTCACCACTGTCTATTAAATCCTGGATCTTATGCTTGAGGGCCCAACAATCCTGAGTGTCATGGCCCGGGGCTCCAGAATGGTAAGCACACTTCTTACTTATATTGAAGCCCTTTCCACTTGGATTGACTGGTGGAAGGAGATGAGTGATTTTCTTCTGAGCTGTCAGAAGTTTGAAAATGTTTTCGAGTGAGTTTCCTAATGGTATGAATACTCTTGAACGTCTGACTTCTCCACTCTTTGGCAAGGGAGGATTTGAGGATTGTGCTTGAAAAGGGGAGTAGTTTCCCCTTTGAATATGTAAGTTTTAATTACCTTTTTGTGCTTGCAGTATCAAGGAAACATCCTCTTCTTTCTTCTTATGGACCCTCCGCGGGTTGTTTTCATAATTTCTAGATTAGATATGCTCAGCTATGGCTTTTAAAGTGGTAAGGTCTTGAATCTTCCCAGACTTCAATCCTATTTCTGCCATTTCACTGTGCTTGATCATTTTTGAGAATGACTTTCTTATTCCAGCGAGGACCCTCTCATAGAATGAAGCTTCTTGAATATCTATAAAGGTCATCACCATTTCAGACTCTTTTATGTATGGGATAACTTGAGCAGCCAGACGCCTCCGTCTTTGGGCATATTATCTGAATGACTCATTGACTTGCTTCTTGACTTTGGTAATTTGATACCTGTTTGGAGCCATCTGAGTGTGAAAGCTGTATTGACTGAGGAAAGCATGGGCTAACTCCTCTCAGCTGTGAATTTTGGAGTTATCCAATCTGGTGTACTATGCTCTGGCTTCTCTAGTCAGACTTTTCTGAAATAGTTGCATTCTGAGCTTTTCATTCTCGGCATAGGATCCGAGCTCTCCAATTAACACTTTTAAGTCGGCGCAAGGATCTCCCAATCCATCATATTTCTCAAAATTAGGATTCTTGAATTTATCCAGATAATGAACCCCGGGGAAGATTCAAAGGTCTGAATAGGACACGCTTCCGTGGGCTCCAATCCCTTTGATGGACCGGATGGTCTCTTCCATTTATAAAACCTTCTTTTGAATATCACTGGTGTCTTGATCTTCTTTAAGATGGGTGATTTAAGAGGTTTTGTTGGTCTTCTTAGTCTGAGACTCAGGTGTTGGGACTTCTCTGTCCGGACCCTGGATTCCTCCATGTGCAAAGGCTTTTGTTTGCATGGGTATTTGTGGACCCTGAGTTGATTTGTTTAGTTCTTTTAGGAGAATAACCAACTCTGTTTATTGATTGCTTAATCCTTTGAAATCCTCAAGAGAGACAAAAGTAGGATTAGGCTAAGCACTTGTAGCTATGTCTGACTGTAGGCTTAGTGCCTTTTTGGACTTCGAACGAGTAACGGGACCAATCATTTCCCTATAAAAAGACTTATGTAGTTTAGTCTGGGTAAACGCAAAAATGTTACATGCTATGTAATGAGTCCATTTTTTAGGAGTATTATCCTACAAAACGGATGTCAGCTGTGACACCCCCAAATCCCGGTACTTCATTACCTCAAGATTCAGTGTTCACTTAATCAAAACATTCATATCTAACTACCCAATTATAATAAAAATTGAATAATAAACCTTCCCTTAAGGGATTACATTAATAAAATCTCCCAGGTTACATTATAAAAATTAAATAATCGGTACTCGTTGAATTTCGCGGCATACTCAGATACCATCATCGTTCCTTATTTCAGTTCTAAAAACTGAACCTCTAGCTGACTCTTCGAACTCTTTGGGAAATAGGTCTCGAAGAATATCTCCTTAAACCTATCCCAGGTCATCACCCCTGGCCCTTCTCGAGTTTTATTGGCCTGCCACTAATAACTCACCTCTGCTTTCAACATGAATGTTGCAAAAGTAGTCCTCTGGTCATCCACTACCCTAGCGACATCAAACACCTTTTCTATCTCCATAATCCAGGTCTGTGCCTCGATTGGATTCATAGACCCACAGAATTTAGGTGGTCCAACCACCTTGAACTCCTTAAACGTTGTACCTTGGTTCTGTGGTTGATTCTGCAACGCTTCTGTTAGTAATGCCACTAATTGTTGAACGGGATTAGCATCAACATTGTCGTTATTGGTTCCTTCAGTGGTTCTCTGTCGTGGTGGTTGACGTCTTGGAGGCATTTTTTGTTAAAATATACACTCATTAGATTACTACTCAACTTCTTTAAGTACATAACACATAACACATATCACTTTGAATAAAATAACAACTTTTATTTATTCATAATCTCTTTGAAAATATAAAACAGTAGCATCACTGCTATTTACATTACTTTCCTGAACTTCAAAAGTTTTAGGATAATATCATCATTATGATATCCCATGGTTACATAACACTAGGGATTTACACTTTATTTAGCATTTTATAAATAACATAATAGGCACATTTCCTACGATGTTCTACTAAGATACTCCGTAGCCTTTTGACGCTCTTCTTCCAAAATTCGGAACATTGTTTGGCGATCTAACACGTAGGATGGCAGAGTCTCGAACTGAATCGGATAACCCATGACCCGATCTTGAGCTCGATTGATCACGATGTTGAATACATTGTCCATCTCTTCCATCTTCATCCTCTTTGCTTGTGCGTCTCTCACTGCTGTCCCGGTTCGTTGATACGCTTCCTCGCATGCGTCTTCAGCTCTTGCCCTCTTAGTAGCTTCTTCGTTCAGCTTGTTATTCAGATCTGCAATCACTTCGAGCAGTCGTTCGTTCTCTGCTTCAGTGTGCATTAGCTTCTCTTTAACATTAGTCAGACGTTCATCTCGATCCTGGATGTCGTCGTCCTTCTGTGCCATCGAAGTTTGTTGCTCAACTACTATCTCCTACAACTCCTCGACGGTGTCCTGAAGTTCCATGTTACGGTCGTAGACTTCATCATACATACTAGCAGCAATTGAGTTTAATGGAATCTCTTCCTCCTCGTCCTCGTCATCCTCATTCTCCCGTGGAAGCTCAACGGGATCCTCCTCATCCGTTTCCACATCATCATCCTCATCTTCAACCACTGTGACCAACGGGGCTGACTCCCGTGGCAGTAGCTGTTCCCAAACCACCTGAATGTCGCGAGACTCCTCCTCTATAGGCATCTGAGGTCCTTCCTCTCTAGCCTGACTGGATTCTCCGACATTAGTCTTCCTGGCAACAAAATTTTAAAATTCTAGTTACTAATTATTACTATTCGTCACTCATGAGCATATAAGTTTTAATCACATAAGCACATAAGTGTTTTATTATTTCTTCCTTAAAACTCGATAAGAGTTATCACCACTATTTTTTAAAAGGTTACTTCCTAAGGCTTTTTCCCACCTAAGGTTCATAACCTAAGGCTTTGATACCAACTTGTGACACCCCCAAATCTCGGTACTTCATTACCTCAAGATTCAATATTCACTTAATCAAAACATTCATATCTAACTACCCAATTACAATAAAAATTGAATAATAAACCTTCCCTTAAGGGATTACATTAATAAAATCTCCCAGGTTATCTAACCTATAAGTACAATCATTCAAATGCAGAAAATAAAATAAATACTTCATTACATCAATAAAATTAAAGTTTGATAAATAACTGTCAACATATTACAAGTCTTCAATACTTGTTCATCTTTCCCTTTCCCTTACTGGTGATCGGTACATCTACCTTCTCATCTTTAGCTGTAATAGTTATATAAGCAAGAGTGAACAAACAAAGCTCACTTAAAACAACAACGAATAAAATCTTACAACATTTGCCAACTAATAGGCTCAATAGAATTGAACAATATGTTCTATTAACATTTTAAAATATACAACTGAGGGTCTAATGACCACGAACCATGTCCACAGTTATAAGTAATCTTTTAACTTAAACTTTAACAGTCATAAGACTATAAGGACTCCACGTACTTAGGGGGATCAGCCCTTCGTACAATGTATTGTGCACAACTATTTCAACGCTAAGCATAAACCTCTCATAAAAAAGTTGTTCATCTCAGTATTTAGATTATAAGTCCGCACCAAAGTAGGTTTGGTTTGGATACATTTCAAGGTAATTTGGAATTCAACGAACATCAACTAAGGATTAGTTAAATAAAAGGGTAATCACATTATGCTATGGAATAAATCATAAGTGAATTAATCATTGTATATAAAAGTTATGTTTTAGGAATAATCTAAGAGCATAAATATTGAATAACTATAACATACCTTGCTTAGAACAATATTAAGCCAATGTTAATTAGAATTGAATATTAAGCATACATAACGAATAGCAATTTGAATAATAAAAGCTATTCAACATTAATATATCAGATTATATAAACTTGCATGCTAATTAACAAGTTAAAGACAAGAATAACTTGCTCAACATCAAAATAAGTTTTAGAAAACTTGCATTATCATGAATAAACTAGATACAAGAGCTTGCAAAATTGTAATTGAATTAGAAACAATAACTTGCTCAATGAAACAATGGATTTAGAAAACTTGCATAAACATAACAAACTAACTCAACGGAAGTATGGAGTTAGAAGACTTGCCTTGCGTATAAGCTATACTGAATTAACTTGAATCACAATACCCTATATATTTGTCATCATGACATAATTAGTCACTACCACAATATATATAACTAAGTACATTCATCATGTAAGTTTTGATTTTGAATCACATAATCAAATTTCATTACTAGTTAATCGTAAATAACATGTTCATTCTTAGTATAGAAATACTAAAATCATAACTTAACAGTCCTACTATCAACACATAACACTTTTTCAGACTTTATGTAAATAAATTACACTGTCTGACCATTCTGCTAACTCGCACTGCGGTGCCACAGTTTACACTGTGGGCCGGCGCTGAGCTGGCACTGCGGCGCGAGACACATGCCAACGGTTGGTGATGTGTCATGGCACTGGTGCTACGGTGCGAAACTTACACTGCTGGGCAGCGCTGCGACACCGAACTCCAGACTTTGGCGACTAGCCTCGGCAACAGCATGAACAAAAGCCAATTTGGCCTACAAGCTACTTTCTAACAACCTAATTAACATGTAATACATATAGAGACTTCATATAAACATAATTTAAAGACTCTTAACATGTTTTTACTCATATAATAACATAAACATCGAATTAACAACACCCAATTTCACTGTTTTCAATAAAACTCTATTTTTGACATTTTCATTGAAACTCATCACTGTAACTTTGTTTTTCAACCAAAACAATTAATTAAAAATACTTTGTTTATGTTTATTCATTTTTTTTTTCAAATTCAATAGTCAATTTATAAATTAAACAACTACTAAAACCTTAATTTTACTTTTAAACTAAGCCATATTTGTACATATTCATATAAACTCACTGTAATATGGGTTTCTTTACAAAGTACAAACATACATGAATTAATTGACTATTCACATATATAACTTATGAAAAACAGTTTTATAACAAACAATTTATCATACAAAACCATAAACCACACACAATTTATCCTTCACAAAGTTTTTACATAGAATTTTGGAAGAAGAAGACAACTAAACTTTAAAGAATTTTAAAAAAGGTTTAGATGATACCTTGTATGCTAGAAGATGATAACTTTCTTCTTTTGATCAACAAGACTTCTTTTCTCCAATTCTTCTCACAAAACTCTCTAGGATTCTCTCTCAATTTTTCTCTTCTTCTGAGTCTTTCTCCTAACTCTATTCTAACCTACGTATTAACCAAAAAATAACGTATGTTAATAATATATATTAATTACCTAATATAAATATAGATATAATTGATATCAGTTATCTAAGTTTTGAAAATCAAAAGCCATAAGGCTTGTTTGGCTAGCTAACTAAAAATAACTCATTAACTCTTACACCTTGTTTGGTAAACCTAATTACAATAAATCAATTAATCATTATACCCTGTTTGGTAAAACACAATTAGACTCCTTTAATTTATTTTAATAACTCCTTTATTGTAAGGTTATTTGTCACACTTTTATTTAATTTAATTTTAATAATCAATTTAATAAATTCTAATACTAATTTATTAAATTACTTTAACACATAAATCAATACCACATAATTATAATTTCCTTTATAATTATAACTTTATTTAATCAACTAACACTTCACTTTAATTACAAATTCAATTTAAAATATAATAATTCATTTAATTATTATAAACTCTCTAACTTAATTATTAAATTAAATTAGTATATTATCTCATAACAATTTTTTTTAACTCCTTAATTATTTACTTAACAAATAATTACTAAATCAAATCAAATTGAACAATTATTTATTCAACAATAAACATATCCATTAAGTACTTATATAATTTAATAAGTATTTAATATTACAATTTAAAATTCTAGAATGTTACATCAGCTATTTTGATGACAAGATAGCATGGCAGGTCTTGGTATGCATGTTTACATATTCCTTTATATTTTCCATTACATTGAGATTGACATGGAAATGAAATTACAAGTAATTAAAATTACAAGTAATTGATGTAATGGGAAGGTATGAAGAGACTTCCCTCCGCGTTTGGTTTATTAGAGACTGACCTATCTTAGGCTACTCTCGCGGCTTTTTAGCATGAAGGTTCCCAAATCATCGGAATTTACTCAATGGGAAGTTAATCCGATCTTTCAACTGGAGCGAATCTGGGTGGTGCCTTTCCTGAGTCTCGTGGAATTTGTGACGCCCCCAAAGTAGGTATACATAACCCATTCTGAGTCGCCAAATACATGGTACATAATTTAAATACAAACTTAATTATACAACTGTCGTGCAAAATACGACAAAACATAAGTTGAGAGTTTTAACACGAATATTGTCTCGTACACGATATCCAAACTCAAATGGAGTCCTCATTATAATTATTATCACACTATTTTATAAAATAGTGAAGACTACTATAGCAACCATCTTGGACCGTCACTCCATTCCTCGAGTAGTCCCAGCTATATTCTCATTTCCTGAAGAGAACAATAAATGAAAAGGGTGAGCTCAACTAGCCCAGTAAAGAATATTATGACTAAGATAATGCAGAATAAATTATCCTTAGCCTTCAACAGTGTAAAACTGATAGAATACAATATACAACAAGTTTAACTGCAGCGGAACAAGCAATCCATTAGATAAGTCAAGTAGAGCATGATATCTACTATCTTCTATGATTTAAAAGTTCATCATCAATATTTTATCTCTGTAACACATCTCAATAAATAATCCACATCACCGAATTATCCATGCACTATGGACCAAGGATATTCGTTATTATCATCAATGTTCATGATAATGCCAACAACTGTCCATCAATGCACTACGGGCCAATGAGGACTTTTACCACATCATTTGTAACATTACAGGTCATGATTATACCGATACATAATTCCTGGTCATAATCATACCAATCAACAGTCTATCTATGCACTACGAGCCAAAGATGACTTTCATCAAAATATAAGCATGATGATGATGACAATGATATAAGAATTCTATTAAATGAGAGCAATGATAAATTTTAAATATTTATAATTCAATTTTTCCAGAGTTCAAGAAAGTCCAAATTGTCAACATGATAACTGCTTTGTGGAGTAAAATTCAAGAATAATTTTCATGTATCAAAAATAGTTTGGAGAGAAAAGAAATCAATTTTTTTCGTGAATAGTATCCTGGGTGAATAGTACCCGAGTGAATAGTACCTCGTGAATAGTACTTCGTGAGTAGTACCCTGTGAATAGTACCCTGTGAATAGTACCCCGACATGAAAAGATTAAAAATTAACAAAATGTTCAAAACATATTTTTGTGAAAAGATACTCGATGAAGCTTAAATTTTAAGGATATTCTACTAATTTAAAGGAGTATAGAAGCAATACTTATCAACATAAGTGTAGAATTAGGAATATGAAACCAAATAATATTACTTACATACTATATAGTATGAAAGAAAATATTATTTCTTACGAATATTGAACAAAAATAATATCCCTTACTTTTAAAGGAGAGTATTTCTGACTGGTATGGCGGTGATATTCTTGAAGAAAACTTGTACTATTTTCTACACTCAAAGCTTCCTTAAACTTAAAAGAAATACGCTCAATATTATAGAAGAATAATTCTCTGATTCTGGTGTGATTTTTATTTCTAAACTAAGCATCTTATTTATAGGAGAATGGCAGGGTACTATTGAAAAGAAAAATCACGGACTGTACATAACGAATTCACGGGCGAATTCGTTAGGCTGAAACTTTGAAAATTTTATTTTTCTATGATGCACTATGTAATAAAATATTCTAATAAAACGAAAACTTTAAATAAAATAAAATATATTCTATTTATAATCTAATAAAACAAAACTTATATATATATATATATATATATATATATATATATATATATATATATATATATAAGTTATAAAATAAAATTAATATAACTTTCTACCGATGATTTTAAAAAATGAGTAAGTGGGGGTCCATGTAATAAGCCAAATTTACAATAAATACTTCATAAAAAATCTCTCTATTTATCTCAATTCACTTGGCTTCACTAAACACATTTTTAATAACATTTATTTATCATTAATATTATAACTCACAATATTAACAACCAGATCATTCTCAGGAAAGATGGGGCTTTCCGATAAGGACTTCTTCTTATTGGCACGTAATTAGGTGACCAAACCCCTTTTCTCGACATAACTTTCTAGATATTGTCAATAATGCAAATAATAATATGAATAACTTTGTCGACTCAATTATTGATTTAATAATATAAAATATTGTGACAATAATTGAATCAATAATGTGAGATACTATGCAGTAATTACTGTGACAATAATTGAATAAAATTGAGTGACTTCTCACATAAGCATCAATAATCAAAGATACTGTGCAATATTGCGTGCTACTGTACAATCACGCGTATTACTGTACTTCTATCACCGAGTATTTCAATAGTTAACGGTAAAACTTTTACCGTTATTTTTATAAATAAGTTATTTATGTCATTTTCTAACTCTGACAGTAATTCTGTTGTGGGGTCCACCAATTATTGTGCCATCGTACGAATATTTCCTGATAAAATGAATATTCCCCGAACTAACGAATATTTTATGACAACTTGCTTACTTTGCAAAATTTGTTAATATTACCCATAACTATAATATTATATAAAATCCACACCTTATTATTGAAAATAATATTTAGAGAAAAATTAATCTTTATTCATAAGAGTTGGGGTCTTACAACCTCTTCTTCTTATGAAATTTCGTCCTCGAAATTAGTGTACATACCTAGTATGTCGAAGAGGTGAGGATACCTTGTTTTTATTTCAGATTCTAACTCCCAGGTCATTTTCTCAATATTGTGGTTTCTCCACAAAACTTTGACTTGAGGTATTACCTTTGAGCATAGAATATGTTCCTTCTTATCTAAGATTTTAACAGGTACCTCTTCATACGTTAAATCTTCCGCTATCTCGTCTGGTTCTAATTCAATAATGTGGTTTCGGTCTTCCATATATTTACGTTACATAGATATGTGAAAAACGTTATGAACACGAGACATACTTGGTGGTAAGGCGAGTCTATAGGCCACAGTTCCTACTCGATCGATGATTTTAAATGGGCCAATGAATCAAGGATTGAGCTTTCCTGTTTTTCCAAATCTCTTAACTCCTTTCTATGGAGCAACACGTAACAACACATGATCTCTAACATTGAATTCCATGTCCCTTCGATGAAGATCAACATAACTCTTTTGTAGATCTTGTGAGGTTTTTATACATTGTCGGATCATTTTAATCTTTTCCGTTGTCATACGTACCAATTCTGGTCCCAACAACGTTGCTTCACCCACATCATCCCAACATATTGGAAAACAAAACTTGCGTCCATACAACGCCTCGAATTGAGAAGTAATGAAATCCATGCTAATGTGCTCCCACTTCCATTCTAAAATTTTAAGTGGTTGCAATGGACCTTTCGTCACTTGATACTCCGCCTTGACACGTTGACAAGTTAGACACCTTGAGATAAACTCCGCGATCTCTCTTTTCATATTGCTCCACCAAAATATATGTCAAAGATCACGATACATTTTGGTACTCACAGGATGGATTGCAATAATTAGATTGCAATAGCTTCGCATCTCGGTGTATGTCTTTTGGTCTTTACAATGCACCGACAACTTTTTAGCGATGTATGATTGTTATTTTCTTAGATATGGTAGAGTGGAATTTGGAGGTCTTTGTGGATGCTTTTTCTGTGTTTGGGGGTAGTTTTGATCTATGTCTCAATAATCTAATTTTAGTATTAAAACGATGTGTGGAGATAAATATGGTGCTCAATTGGGAGAAGTGCCACTTTATGGTACAAGAAGGAATAATATTAGGTCACAAAGTTTCTACAACAAGCTTGGAAGTAGACAAGGCAAAAATTAAAACTATAAGAAGTTTCCTCCATCGAAATTTGTGAAGGCAATAAGGAGTTTTCTGGGACACGCAGGTTTTTCCCTACGATTCATTAAAGACTTTTCTAAAATCTCAAAACCCTTGTTTTTGCTCTTTAAAAAGGATGTGATGTTTAGAATGGATCAGTTGTGCATTAAGGCTTTTGAAGTGCTGAAAAAGAAATTGGTCACAACTCCAGTCATTGTTGCTCCCCATTAGAGCTTGCCATTCGAGCTGATTTGTAACACGAGTGATTACGCAGTTGGTGCGGTATTGGGCCAACGGAGAGAAAAGATTTTTCATACCATCTACTATACATGTAAGACTCTAGCTGATGCTCAGTTGAATTACACCACCACTAAAATGGGGTTACTTGCGATAGTATTTTCCTTCTACAAATTTCGGGCTTATTTGATAGGGACTAAGGTAATTGTCGATACTGATCACTCCGCTATAAAGTATTTAATTGCAAAGAAGGATGCAAAACCAAGGTTAATTCGGTGGGTCCTTCTACTGTAAGAATTTAATCTAGAGATTCGTGATAGAAAAGGTACAAAAAATTAAGTGGCGAATCATCTTTCACGATTGGAAAATTCAAAAACTCAGAAGAAGGATGAAGTGGCGATCAATGAGTCTTTTCCGGATGAGCAACTTTTCAGAATCATAACAGAAGTGCCTTGGTATGCAGATTATGTGAACTATCTAGTGAGTAATGTTCTTCCACCTGATTTGAATTCTCGACAATGGAAAAAGTTCATCCACGACGTCAAGCAATATTTTTGGCATTAACCTTTTCTGTTCAAAACTTGTACGGATCAGGCCATGTGAAGAGATGGAAAGCATACTTCGTCATTCCCACTCATCGGACTATGGAGGGCATTACGCAGGTGATAGAACAGCAGCAAATGTATTACAATCAGGATTTGTTTGCCCTACATTTTTCAAAGATGCTCACTTCTTTGTTCTAAAGTGTGTTCATTGTCAAAGGGTGGGTAATATCTCAAAACGCCATGAAATGCCTTTCAATACAAATCTTGAGGTTGAGCTCTTTGACATTTGGGGTATTAACTTTATGGGGCCATTTCCTTCATCATTCAACAACCATTACATTCTATTGGTCGTGGATTATGTATCAAAATGGGTAGAAACAACTGCGTTACCCACAAACGATGCCAAAGTAGTACTGCAATTCTTACGAAAAAATATTTTTACCCATTTTAGTACGCCAAAAGCCATTATTAATGACGAGGGCACTCACTTTTGTAACAAGCACTTCACCAAACTGCTAGCTAAATATGGGGTGAAACACAAGATTGCTACAGCGTATCATCCTCAAACCAGTAGTCAAGAAGATGTTTCGAATTGAGAGGTTAACCGGATCTTGGAAAAAGTTATGAATCCGTCTTAGAAGGATTGGGTAATGAGATTAGACGATGCTTTATGGGCATATCGAACGGCCTACAAAAATCCTATCAGAATGTCACCGTATCGAATGATGTATAGAAAAGTGTGTCACTTATCAATAGAGCTTGAACATAATGCGTATTGGGCCATTCAGAAATTGAACTTTGACTTACATGTATATGGTGAGAAAAGGTTGCTTCAATTAAATGAGATGGAGGAATTCAGACTCTAATCTTATGAGAACGCCTAGTTATACAAGGAAAAAGTCAAGAAATGGCATGACAAAAGGATCATTACTCGCAAATTTGAATCGGGACAAACGGTATTGTTTTTTAACTCAAGGTTAAGATTATTCCCCAGAATATTGAATTCTTGATCGTCTGGACAATTTGTGGTTACAACTGTTACCCCACACGGAGCCATTAAGATGGAAGAGGCAAATTTAAAGCGAACATTTAACGTCAATAGTCAAAGGTTTAAACATTACAGGGTCTATCATCAATCCATCTAACGGATACAGTTGATACTTGAATAAAGCAGGATAATCGGGCTGACAACTATAAACCAAATGCTCATTGGGAGGCAACCAAGTCATTTTTACATCTGAGTAGTTTATTTCACAGTATTTTTCATATTTATCATCTATTTGTAGATGTTCAACTTAGTTTAGTTTTTGTTGTTCAAGAATTGAAAAGCTTAAATGGAGCATTAATGGCAAACCAAATCCCTAACTCACTGGCACGGCAGCGCTAACACTTGGTGCGACAACGCTATACATGTTGAAAATCAAGAAAAAGTTCGGGTGTAATGGCGCGGCAGCACCAAAGTGTACAAAGAACCAGGTGCGGTAGCGCCATCCTTACAAAAAACACAACGTAAAAAGTTTGGAGCGTCAGCGCAGCATGGCCTCAATAGGAAAGCAACTCAGCGCGGCAACACTTTAACAGTAAAGCAACTCAGCGCGACAACACCATCATTACACCAGTGAAGAATATCTGGCTTATCGATGCGACATCGCCAAAATGAACCATATTCACAGCGCGGCAGCGCCGCATACCTGCCACACCTAGATCTAAGACTCGATCAACTTATTCTCCTTTCATTCCTTTCCTATTTCATTTCAAACTCTATCCTTCTAAGTCCCAAGCCTACCCAAGATCCCACCAACTCCAAATCCATTCCAACTTCTATTTTAAATCAACATCACCCCACACACCCATAATTTTCTCTCTCCTCCATCCGAAATTCCCAAATCGGATAATCAATGTGATAACCGAGATTTTGTAATTAATTTTAATATTTATTGGATTGAATAAATATTTTTCGATGAATTAATTATTAGATTAAATAATTAATTGATGAAATTATGGTAGATTAATTTAATTATATGTGTTATATTTATTAAATTAATGTGGAGAATTTTTGTTATTCGAAGTATGTCATTATGTGAGCTTATTGTATTAAAAGAAATATTTAATATGCTTAATGTTATTTTAATTAATTTAATTATTAATTAGAGATTTAATAATTTGACATCATTATTAAAGGAGAAATTTAATTATGTGACTATGTGAATTAATGAGAAATTATTATATTTTATTTAAAATAAATTAAATAAGATATTGATTTATTTTATATGGAGTGTGACATGTTTTAAACTATATGATAATATTTTATTAAATTAAATGGTTTTTGAAACCTTTTATTACCATCCAAACGAGGCCCTAACGGGAGTTTTTAGCGGTTAACCATGATTGGGGGGGGGGTAACTGATCACTTCTACGTCAGTTCTTCTCCTTTATTATCAGACGTCTTCTTTTATTATTATTCTAAGTCTGGAAGAGCAGAGAGGGAGAGAGTTTGAGAATTTGTCAGAGAAAAATTGTGAGATTTAGAGAAATTGTGAGTGTGTAATCAACAAGTTATTGTGAAAGAGTCATCTGTGATCATCTCTTCTAAATTATACTATGGGTAATTTCTCCAAACCCAATTTTTATTTCACGTCATTTAGTTTTTATGAATATGGTTTAAAGTCTTCTGTGAATTTCTGTAAATTTAGAAAGTTGTGTTAGGGATATATGTAATAATTCGAGTAGTGGTATGTTATATATATATATATATATATATATATATATATATATATATATATATATTGCATAATTCCATATCATAAGTTTCATAATACTATGACTTGTTATTTTAAAAATTACAGAGTACGTTATATGGCCATATGGCCCTTATACGTAACTTTAATATGTCAACCATAAATTTTTCTACAAAATTTCCACTTGTATATGATTATGCATGCTAAAACGAACAAAACGAAACTGGAATGGTTGGATTTGGTCTTATAACGAATCCGTAGTATTAAATTCTATATTTTTTGTTCAAAAACCTTCAAGAACATCAAGAACTGTATAGTTTACATATTTTAATTCTATAATTATATGTTTAATGGTTTAAAATCATTCTGTAATTATTGGGTAATGATTATATATGAATTATAACATGTGGGTATGTGTAATTTGGTGAAATTAGTGTTTATGTAATGTTTAATTCGCTGAACTCTGTGTTCTTCGCGAACTGGGAATCAAATTCTGGAGTGTCGCGCCGCGGTGCCAACTTCAGAACTGATGTCCCGCGCTGCAGCGCCAACCCCATCACTGATGCCCCGCGCCACAACGCCATGTACCAAATCATAGCGCTAAGACCCAGTACAAAAGTGGCGCCGCAGCACCACTTAGCAGAATGTCTTGAAAATATTTTTTTTAATGTTCAAGTATAGAAATGAGTTAGTAACCTAGTCTAATGAATATAAAAACTTGTTAGACATATAATGAGATACTAAAATGAGTTTTTACCAAGTCAAGAAGACAATTACATGTTATTTGAATCGTTGATTATGTAATTAACTTGTTTTTCATGTAGTATTATATTATGTGAAAACAAGTATGATAATTTGACTAAATATAGTCATGAATTTGAGATTAGACAAAGAATAACTTATGATATTTAGTACGTTATTATTGACAGGTATTGTGAACATAATTGATATGTAGGATTTAATTCAAAGAACGAGTTAATTAAGTGTAATCTACGCACGAGGCAAGTTTTCCTAACCCTACTTGTTATCGTTATATAAGTTGATTAATTCACCTCTCTCCATTGATCAAGTTCTCATTATTATTAATCAAGTCTGTTTTGTATATTAAAGTTTATAAATCTTTCAAGCATGATACTGTTATACAATACTTATTACATTGTATACCTTTTGAGATTCTATTCAATTAAGTTATCAATTATTGTTAAACCTTATTAGACTAGCGAACCCTTATTGATTCGACTTGTCCATAGTTGATGAGCATTCTTAATTTCAGAACCCTTGATGAATTGTCCAAACCAAACTTCCTTTGGTGCGGACTCCGATGTCAAACTGAGATGAACAACACTTTAATAGGGGATTATTTACGCTTTAGCGTTAAGATATTGTGCACAGTATGGTACTAAGGGCTGATCCCCCTAAGTACGAGAAGAAAGGTCCATAGTCTTATGACTGTTAAAGGTTTCAAGTATAACCCTTGACAACCTAGGACATAGTTCAAGGTCTTATGACCCTCAGAAATTTCTTTTGATTCTTGTTATTCATTCTTGATTCAAAAGTTAAGCTTTTATATTCGAAGTTATTATTTTTCTCGCATGTTATTATTCATTGTTATATTATTATACTTGTGGGCAATCGTGCTTACTCTTGCGTAATAATAACATTGCAGTTAAGAACGAAAGAGTAGACGAACCTTCCACTAGTAAAGGCAATGACAAGCTTAGCAAGTAACGAAGATTGATTATTTATGTGGTTATACAATGATAATTAGAATTGATGTTACTTAAGACTTATTTGTTTATGTTTCCTCACAGATGATTTAAGGTTAGAGTAAGCTGGGATTTATTTATTATGATGTTGATGTAACCCCATAAGGCGAGATTTATTATTATTTCTAACTATTGCATGGTTTGCATTTATTTATGGGTAGATAGATGGATGATGTTTGTACAGTGAACACCAAATCCTATGGAAATGGAAGTACCGAATTTAGGGGTGTCACAATCAAACCTCAAGTCCTTTACTAAATCAGCCCATCCATCCATTCTAAACCCTTCGAATTGCACTCATCCAACCCTTATCAAGGACTTCTCCCCCTCACGGATACCACATCTCTTATCGATTTTATCTCTCACCATCACTCAGTCATATAATCAAGTAAAAGAAGGGCAATCCATCACAGAAACATACATTGGACACCAAGTTCACCTAGTCTAATCCTTTCAGGTAAGGATTACTAATTATGAATTATTGAAATTGGGTGAAATTGTTTGTTCAGATTTCATTAGATGGTGATTGAGTAAATTGATTAGTGATAATGAATTCTGGAGAAAAAGTAGTAGTCAATTAGTTAAAGATCGGATTTGATTTATCTGAGTTATCTAAGTTTGTTTTGTGTTGTGGGTTAGCCATGTGGTCGTACAATTATATTGGTGTAATTTGTGGATCAGGGTTATTATGTGAAATATGTCAAAATTATGGATTTAATGGCACCAAAACGATCACAGATTGAAATTTCAAGCGCACCTCGCTTTTATAACCACACCAAGTTCATTAGTCTAGAGGCTTCAGATTTCTACCAGTCATTATTAGGTAAATCATTCGTGTTAGAAAGAGGTCTGAACCCTGATAAGTGGGTTTTATACCTACTTATTGGCTTCTAATTCAAGCTTAAGCTGTGTGAAATCTTTGTTTTTACTTGTTTAGTGTTATTTTATGTTTAGGATTGGTGAAGTGGCTATTGGACAAAAAGGGTGGAGTTTTGGAAAATCTTGGGAAGATTAGAGCTTAAAGAGGACAACTGACAGAACACACCCCCGCCGGGCCTGGCTAATTCCTATATAAAACCCCCGCCGGGGCAGGGGGTCTTGATATGAGTTAACAGTTCACTAGTCAGCTGGGGCTGGCCATTTGAAAGGCAACACCCCCGCCGAGGCGGGGGTACAGGATAGAGGAGTCTCTTATTTGGTTTTAATTGTTGCAGAAACGTAAGTCAAATGTTTGGGATGGCTTGGGACTCATATTGACATGGAATTGAAATCGGAATGCATGTCTTAGCGATATAATTGACAACAAACAACAAGATGGAAAAGGAGAGAAAGCAATGAACAACATTGAAGACAGATTTTTGGAGAAAAGCATTGGAGAGAGTTTGTTAAAGGATTTTCACAACAATTACAAATTGGGCTATAGAGAAGGGTGGTTCTGGATTCATTCTTCTGCTCTAGTTTTTTATTTGTAATTAGGATGATGTTTTCTTTAAATAATTCAGCTGTTATTTCATTGATGATGAACTAAATTACTCTTTAGGCTTATAACGAATCTTTAAGTGGAATGATGATTATGTAATCTTGATTTTCAGTTTAATAAGCTATCTTTCAGTTTGTCTATATTGATTTATGTTTGAATTTATGAATTTCCTAATCACCAATTTTATGTGGACTTGTATGGATTCGAGAGAGGAAGTACGAGTCTAGACTTAGTCAATATAGCATGTGTTCTTGAATTCTGTGAATGAATAGAATCTTGATGTATGTTAGGGTAGAGATATGCCTGGCATCACATGTAATCGGATATAGAACTTAAACTTAAACCTTCTTTAATTGTAATGCACATAGAGATATAGTGAGTTAGTTAATTAAGGTGTTTAACTTAATTCTATCTAATTTGTGGATTTAAGTTAATATGGTACTAGTGCATCGAGAGGTGGTTAGTTCTACTTGAGTGTTCTTGATTACTAAACTGGGATAGTGAATTTAACTGGAATAAGGCGTAATAATCAGATTGATGCTTCGAATGAAGTTGTACGCCTAGTTCTTCAATATTTGTTTAAAAATTCAATTTTTAAAGTTTGTTGATTGTTTGATATTCTTAGTAGTTTTAATATTTTTAGTTATAATCTTGATATTAGTTAGTTTAATAAAATTTAGATTAATAAGAAATTGGTAATTATGAGAGTTAATGTCTTTCTAATCTCTGTGGGAACGATACTTGACTTATCACTTTATTACTTGTTGACCACGTATACTTCGTGTTGTGCGTAATTAGATTTTACCCAACAAGTTTTTGGCGCCGTTGCTGGGGATTATAGATTTTAATAATTTTGCAATATCATTTTAATTAGTCCAGTTTTACTTAAATATTTTTCTTTTCGTTTCATTCTTTCTATTTCAGGTTCTTAAAGTCGGTTTATGCAAACTCGTTCCAAAAATCCCAGATTTGCTTCCTTTGGAGGACGACATCGAAAAACGGTTTCAAAGGTTAAGTAAGTGGATGAAGGACACTAGGGAAGATTTTGAGAACTTTGAAAAAGAAGTAATGGTTGCCGAAGATTAGAAAGCGTTGAGAGACTTTGCTACACCTTAAGGTGACTAAGCTTCAGTCGAGTATCACTAGGTCAACGATAGCTGCAAACACATTTGAAATCAAGCCTGGGACTATTAAGATGATTCAGAACTTGGTACAGTTTGGGGGACTTGAAAATGATGATCCGAATGAACATTTGATTAACTTTTTAGAGATATGCGACACCTTCAAATACAATGGGGTGTCGGATGACACAGTCAGACTTCGGTTGTTTCCGTTCACACTTCGGGACAAGGCGAAGACTTGGTTACACTCACTACCGTCGGGATCAATAACTACATGGGAAGACCTTGCTCAAAAATTTCTAGCTAAATTCTCTCCACCAGCAAAGACTACAAGAATGAGTAATGAGATTACTATGTTTGAACAGTAGCATTGGGAATCGTTATATGAGGCATGAGAGAGATACAAGGAGTTGCTTAGGAAATGCCCACGTCACGGATTACCAAAATGGTTGCAGATGAACACATTCTACAACGAGTTAAATGTAAAAATACAGAATTTTATTTATAATTTCAAATATTTATTAAATTAAATAAATATTTTTAATTGATGTGTTTGTTATTTAATAGATATTTGTTGGATTATTTATTAGTAAGTAAATAATTCATGAGGTAAATAATTCATGAGTTATGGAAATTAACTTAATTAAGATAAATGAGTGATAAATTAAATTTATGAGATAATACTCTAATTTAACTTAATAATTAAATTAGAGTGTTGTTAAGGATTATATAGTTTGCTAGAATGTAGTTTTAATTTAATTTAGTAGTTAAAGTGATATGTTAAGTTATTAAGTAAAATTATAATGAAAATTATAATTTTGTGGTAATTAGTTTTGTTTATTTAGTTAAGGTTGGATATGAAAATCCAAACAAATAATGTGGGATAATAAACTATAGTATAAATGATTTATTGAAGTAAATTAAAGTAGTTTTAAATGGATTTACCCAAACAAGGCTTAAAGATATTAAGTCTTTATTTTAAAAAGTGTTTTGCCAAACAAAGCCTTATGGCTTTTGAATTAAAAAATATATATATAATAAATATTTTTATAACTGACACATAATTAGTATATTTATTATTATGACAGTTTTATACCTTTTATTTTTATTCTTGCGTCTGTTTTTTTATGTAAGAAGTTTTGGCCTAAGCCTAAGAATAGAGGGGAGGAAGAACAAAGAAGAGAACAAGAGAGAAAGAGAAGAAGTTCTTTGTAAATTGAGAGAAGGTTCTTTGTGAGAATTATGGAAGGAAGAAATAAGAAGATTGTTCCAAATTTTATAGCTAATCAAAGGTAATAATCTAGCTTTGAGTTTTAGTATTATACTTGAGTTTTCTTTGAAAAGTTGGATTTCTATGGTTAGATTGTTAAGATATTGATCATATATGTTAATTAGTATGTATAATTTGCTATATGTAATCTATAACAGGTTTTCATGTAATAAAATTCATGGAAACAAGTGTTAGAAGAAGAAATTTGGTTTATGGCTTAGTATATGTATTTTGATTTTTTTAAGGCTTAAATTGATGGTTAGATCATGTATATAATCTGAAATTGGTTAAAGATGTTGTTAGTATGATGAAAAACAAAAATAACCCAAGTTGAACGAGTCAAAACGGGTGTAAAACGAATTCGTAGCGAATGAATTCGCTAAATATGTTTAAAACATGAAAGTATAGCATGAATAAGGAATTGGAACCCTTAAATTGATTTGTTAAAGTTTTTGAAATGTTAAAATTATTCTGTAGATGAGTAGTTCAGTGTTTCATGAGTTCATAGAATCGAAAACCAACTAATTCTGACTTAAAATGAAGAAGTTATGAAGATTTGAAGTACAAACATCGCAAAAACTGTAATCTGGGCGAAGCCGAGCGTGGCCGCGTTGCCTAGGAGCATGGGTGCGATAATGGGCACTGCTAATTGGCGCGGGCGAGCTGGAGTGTGAAGGATTTGGGTGCGGCCGCGCCCATAGTGTGTCAAGTGTGACCGCTTTGACATGTTTTGGTAAACCGGCCATAACTCTTTCATACGAACTCCAATTGATGCGATTCCAGGTGATCTGGAACGAGAACGAGTAGACCTATAACTTATACTCTTTAAGTTCTTCAATTTGAGGTCGGGAACAGGGGTGAAAATTATTATCTTTAGGACTGTTGTGTTTTCGGGGACAATCGGAGGGCGTCGGGCATACACGTATGCAAGTGTAGTGCTTCTGACGATAAAAGATGTTGTTCTAAGTTATAAAACATGGATGTTAGTAAATATAATGATACTTAACATAAATAAATGATGTATTAGATAAGTTGTATAAGTATACTAAGCATACACATGATAGACAAATCGGGCGCGTGACGAATGAACGTCGAAACGCCGTAACAAATTTTAATGAACGTAAAAAGTATTTTAAGTCGAATGAAATTAATATTATAAGATATAAAATGGGTTTAATATAAAACCAATAATGATTCCTAGCAAGACTTAAACACTTGAATGAACTTTGAGTACGACCTAAGAAGTAATAAAGTGAGATGTAAGTCAAAAGTTAACACAATCAAATTGAACATTGTGTATTGATTAATAAAAAGGGTTATCAAATATAGAGTAAAGTTTACATTACAACTACTATGCGTTGCTATGTGACTAATAGTTAATGTGAATGATTATATAATTGTGTAGGGCACGTGAAGTGCAGATATCTGTAAGCTGTTAAACTGTTATTGGTAAACAACGATCAAGGCAAGTCTTTCAGTTCCTATTTGCTATGTGAACTTGATGATTAACTGTTTTAAATCTTTATTGCAAAGAGCATGATGTGTTATATATATGTTGAAAGTATGAAATGCTAAAGTAAATTAATGACTACGTTGATTGAGTAAAGCATGCTGATTGAGTAAGGAACTCAATCTTTATACTTGTTATATGAACTGTAGCATGTATGTTATGCTAGTTCAATGTTTATGAGATATATGTTGAGCATGTTATTATGTGCTACGTGATGCATGAAAACTGTTAGATTTTGTTGGGTTATCGAGCTCAACCTTGCAAATAACCACTTTTGCAGGTTCAAGATTCAAGGTAAAGTTATGTGCTACTTGAAAGATAAGAATCAGATGTAATACTTGAAGATTTATACACTTTGGCTGAATTATTATTATTTGAACCATGTTAAGGGTTCTGAATACTGTATGATGTTTAATAGATGTTGAGTTATAAAGTTTAAGTTTTGTTTGTTGTATGAAAGGGTATTGAACCAGGATGTAAGTTTTATTTATTAACTCTGATAAGGTGAGTAATAAGCTAAGTATGGTTTAAAGGTAGGTAAAGATACAGGTTTTGAGAAATGTACTTGATAAGTTACAATAATTACGTAATGATAAACTGTCAAAAGTTTGGGTTATCTGATATGTAAAGGTTATCGGATTAAAATGTAAGATTCTATATAATAACTTTGATGAAGCAAATCATAAAATAACTTGATTCAGAGATGTGCATATGATAAAGGTTTTGATTCAGAGAATTAAAGTAAGAAGACATAAAAGTTTAAATTATTCTACATTTTATTAAGTTTAACATCGAATAATGATGTAAAATCAGAAGTTAGACATGTTATTAACTACCGAAGTCGATAATTGAATTGCATGAATTTTGGGGTGGTTACATTAAATGGGAATCTCAAAATGAGTATTGATGCAGCTTCAGGTGGAGCATTTATGGCTAAGAGATATGAGGAAGCGTATGAGTTAGTTGAGACAATGGCGGCTAATAACTACCAGTGGCCTACTTCGAGGATGACATAACCTAAGGTAGCTGGGGTTTTAGAGGTAGATGGAGTGACCGCGTTGGCAGCTCAAATTGCTGCCTTATCAAAGAAAATGGATACTCTGACAGGGGTACAACCACAAAAGGTGGCGTATGTGTGCGAGTTACGTGCTGGAGAACATCCTACAGAGTAGTGCGCCATCAACCCATCATCGGTTCAGTTTGTGGGTAGCTACAACAGGATACCGCCACAAAATATGTATCAAAATGCTTATAACCAGGGCAATAGGAATCACCCTAATCTTTCATGGAGTAATAATCAAAATCAACAGGCTCCACGACCTTCTTATCCCCTGGGATTTCAGAATCAACATCAACAAATAACTCAGCATCAAGAGAGAAAAATAGATTTAGAGGAGTTGTTGTCGAAGTATATAACGAGCAACGAGGCAGTTATGAAGTCACATGCAGTAGCCATCAAGAATCTAGAAAATCAGATGGGACAACTGACCTTAGCATTGAATAATAGACCGCAAAGGACTCTACCAAGTGACCCTGAAAAGAATCCGAAGGGAAATCACGAACAATGTCAGGCTATCACTTTGAGAAGCGAAAAACAGCTTGAGGGGAAGAAAACAGAAAATTTAGCTACAAAAGAGAATAACAAAGAAGGTGAAAACATAGTGGTTGAGGACAAACAAGGGGAAGAAAAGTAGGTAGAAAAGAGCAAAATAGATAATGAACCAGTTGTGTATCCTCCACCACCTTTCAGCAAAGAATTCAGAAGCAAAAATTAGACAAGCAATTAATAAAATTTTTGGAAGTTTTTAAGAAACTTCAAATAAATATTTCGTTTGCAGAAGCCTTAGAGTAGATGCCTAGTTATGCCAAGTTCATGAAAGGAATTCTATCACCAAAAAAGAAGTTAGAGGATTTTGAAACTGTGGCATTAACGGAGGAGTGCAGTGCAGTGTTACAGCGAAAGTTACCACCGAAGTTAAAAGATCTGGAGAGTTTTACCATTCCATGCACAATTGGGAACATGGCATTCAACAAATGTTTATATGATTTAGGGGCAAGTGTGAACCTTATGCCGTTATCAGCATACACAGAATTGGGTTTACCAGCTCTGAAACCGACCAATATATCTCTACAGTTGGCAGATAGATCAGTCACGTACCTAAGAGGCATTGTGGAGGATATTTTGGTCAAGGTAGATAAATTCATATTTCCCACGGACTTCATAATTCTGGATTTTGAGGAAGATAAAAACATCCTAATCATCTTAGGGAGACCGTTCTTGGCTACGGGTAGGACTCTCATCGATGTATGAAAAGGTGAACTAACTATGAGGGTTCAAGATCAGGAAGTTAAGTTCAATGTGTTCAAGGCCATGAAATTTCCTACGGATGAAGAAGAGTGTTTTAGGATGGATGCAATTGATCAGATAATCAACGAAGACATGGTTAAAAGTTTGGCTAATGATCCATTGGAAACTACACTACTAGGGGATGAAGATTTAGATGATCCGAAGTTTGTGGATTATTTGCATATGCTGGATTCCTTGCCACGTGTTAGTAGATTCAAGGCACCGTTTGAGCCATTACACATGGAAGAGAAACCCACAGAAAGGATGAAACCTTCATTGGAGGAGCCACCTATACTTGAGCTAAAACCACTTCCTAACCACCTCAGGTATGTATATTTAGGCAATTATAATAATTTACCTGTTATTATTGTTTCTGCGCTTAACGAAATGCAGGAAAATAAGTTGCTGAGAGTGCTTAGAGAATAAAAATCAGCTATAGGATGGACAATTGCAGACATCAAGGGAATCAGTCCATCCTTCTGCACGCATAAAATTCTCATAGAGGAGAATTCAAAGCCAACAGTGGAACAACAGAGATGGCTCAATCCTATCATGAAAGAAGTAGTGAAGAAAGAGATTCTGAAGTGGTTGGATGCGGGAATCATCTACCCAATTTCAGATAGTGCTTGGGTCAGCCCCGTTCAATGTGTGCCGAAAAAGGGCAGAATAACTGTAGTAAAGAATGACGACAGCGAATTAATTCCGATAAGGACAGTGACCGGTTGGAGGGTTTGCATGGGCTACAGGAAGCTAAATAAAGCAACCCACGAAGACAACTTCCCTCTGCCTTTCATTGATCAGATGTTGGATAGATTGGCGGGCCACGAATTTTACTGCTTACTGGATGGGTATTCGGGATATAATCAGATAGTCATTGCTCCTGAAGACCTAGAGAAAACCACTTTCACATGCCCATACGGCACATTCGCATTCAGGAGAGTGTCTTTTGGCTTGTGTAATGCACCCGCTACCTTCCAACGGTGTATGATGGCCATCTTCTTAGATATGGTGGAGAAAAATGTGGAAGTCTTCATGGACGACTTTTCAGTCTTTTGGGATAGTTTTGATATCTGTTTTGAAAACTTAGTCATGGTTTTAAAGCGCTGCATATAAACTAATTTGGTGCTTAATTGGGAAAAGTGTCATTTCATGGTTGAAGAAGGAATAATTTTGGGGCACAAGGTTTCGGTGAAGGGATTAGAGGTTGATCGAGCAAAGCAGGAAACGATTGAAAATCTTCCACCGCCAACTTCAGTAAAGGGAATCCGTAATTTTTTGGGACATGCCAGGTTCTATAGGAGATTTATAAAAGATTTCTCTAAGATTGCAAAACCATTGTGCAGTCTCCTAGAGAAAGATTCAGTTTTCAAATTTGATGAGGAGTGTAAGTTATAATTTGAGCTATTGAAGAAGAAATTGACTACAACTTCAGTTATCATATCACCGGACTAGAATATGCCTTTTGAATTATTGTGCGACGCAAGTGACTATACGATAGGGGCTGTGTTGGGTCAACACCGAGAGAAGACATTCCATGCTATATACTATGCAAGTAAAACACTTACGGAGACCCAAATGAATTACACAACTACAGAAAAGGAGTTACTTGCAGTAGTATATGCCTTTGACAAATTACAGGCATATGTGATTGGGACAATGGCAGTGGCTTATACAGATCACTCGGCCATTTGATATTTAATTTCGAAGAAGGATGCTAAGCCTCGACTTATCAGATGGATCCTCCTTCTACAAGAATTTAATTTAGAAATAAAAGATAGAAAGGGGACGAAAAATCAAGTTGCAGATCATTTTCGAGACTGGAAAATTCAGGTAAAGATGAAGAGGATAAGTGTGTATTTAATGAGTCATTCCCGGACGAACAACTGTTTGGAGTCATTGTAGGATTTTCGTGGTACGCAAACTTTGCTAATTATCTGATGAGCAACGTCCTTCCCCCTGATCTTACACGATAGAAGAAAAAGAAATTCCTACATGATGTCAAGTGGTACATGTAGGATGAGCCATACCTATTTAAATAATGCGCTGACAAAATGATTCGAAGGTGTGTGCCACACAGTGAGGTGAAGAATATATTACACGAGTGTCATGATCTGCTTACGGAGGACATTATGGAAGTGAGAGAATAGCGACGAAAGTCCTCCAAGCAGGTTTTTATTGGCCTACAATATTTAAGGATGCCCACCAATTCGTAAAAAGTTGTGATAGATGTCAACGGATGGGTAACATATCGAAAAGGACTGAGATACAACTACACACTATCTTGGAAGTTAAAATTTTTGGCGTCTGGGGCATTGGTTTTATGGGGCCATTTCCATCATTGTTCAATAATCAGTACATCTTGCTTGCGGTTGACTATGTATCAAAATGGGTTGAAGCCGTAGCAGTCCCTACTAACGATGCCAAAGTGGTTCTTAAGTTCTTGCAAGAGAATATTTTTACAAGATTTGGCACGCCTAGAGCTATAATAAGTGATGAGGATAGTCACTTCTGTAACAGATCGTTTACAGCTCTTTTGGCAAGATATGGGGTCAATCATAAGGTAGCTACAACATATCATCCCCAAATAAGTGGGCAAGCTGAGGTTTCAAACAGGGAGGTAAAGAAAATCTTGGAGAAGGTAGTAAATCTGAATAGAAAAGACTGGTCTCTCATATTGGATGATGCATTATGGGCTTACAGAACTGCTTACAAGACACTAATTGGGATGTCACTATATCAGTTGTTATACGGGAAATCATGTCACCTACCTGTCGAGTTAGAGCATAAGGCCTATTGGGCAATTCAGAAACTCAACTTCGATCAAGCAGCTGCAGGTGCAAAGAGGCTACTTCAATTAAATGAACTCTACGAATTCCAACTTCAAGCCTATGAGAACTATAAGTTATACAAAGAAAATGTCAAGAAATGGCACGACCAGAAAATTATGAAAAGAATATTGGAACCGGGAAAGCTAAAATCAAGGTGGTCGAGTCCATTCACTATCAAGAGAGTTTTTCCACATGGCGCCGTGGAATTATATAGTAGAAACCCATTGGAGACGTTCAAGGTCAACGGTCAACGATTGAAGCATTATTGGGGTGGCGAGTCCAATTGGGATGTCATCGCAATCACACTTGCCGACGCACCATGAACATGAAGTAGTCAGGCTGAATGACTTAAAATTAAGCGATAGTCGGGAGGCAACCTAATTTTACTTTTATTCTTAGTATCTTTATTCATGCCAGTCAGATTGTAGTTTAGAATAATATTTTGTCTAGATTAAATTTATGTCAATTTATTTAATAGTAGTTAAAGTACATTTTATTTTTAGATAATCTTATCATCCATGCTTAAAATTGCTCAATATCTACTTAGAATTATGTTTTAATGATGTACAGGTACATAACAATATCATGGATTGGAGTTGGATGGAGGGAATGAGCAAAATACAGTGCATTAGCTGACCACTAGCCAGCCAGGGCGGGCAGTTTTAGCTTAATATCCCAACCGGAGCTGGGGGTCAAGAGTCAATAACAGGTTACAAGCTAGTCGGAGATGGCATTCAAAGCACAATACTCCCCACCGTGGCGGGGGTCTCGAATGTTCAAAATAGTACACATGCCAGCCTGGGCTGGCATTACAAGGCTATTACCCCCCGCCGGGGTGGGGGTCCGAAAGTTGAAAAGTCTGTTGCAGCAATTATGTAATGTTCAGACCATGTTCTCCCAATCTTCTTGTACGTAATACCCAACAATCCCACTCCTTCACAATCTCAACCCACGAACTTGCACATTAATCCCCATCGTTCCACTACATTCAAACACTTATCCACTACTCCAACCCACAATTCTATACATTACACCCTCTCTATAAAATCATATCTTCACAACACTCTAACCACATCTATTCACACCAATTCAGAAATTCAAGGGTGGGGTTCTTCTTGAGAGGATTGTTACAGTACAAGAGGGAAGAGAAAATCAAACACTTGGAGATATACAGAGAGTGAGTAGCTTGTTTATATAATTTCTCAACACCTCTCACCATAATTGAAGCAAAATCACTAAGTTTGGGGGGAATTGTATGTCTTGCACACCAAGTGTTCGACATATTGCTTAAGTGAAGTTTGGGGGAAACTTTTGTTGTAGCTCACTAATTCCAAGTTAATTGCACCAAAACTGGCATCAAAGAGGCAACGTGGAGAAAGTTTCGGGACCACACCACCAACACGGGCCTTTGACAGGCACAAATTTATAAGTGCCACTGCCGCCGATCGTTACGACTACCTTATTACAAAAACACTCACACCGGAGCGGGGATTGACACCTGAACATGTTAACGGTGAAATGATGCAACAAATATATCAAAAAGGTTAGAATGAGTTCACGGAAGAGCCTGAGGCCGCAATTGTGAGTGTGGTCAAAGAATTCTACTCTAACGTAGAGGATAAGTCCCCCTTCAATGCTTTTGTGCGGGGCAGGTTAATTCCTTTCAGTGCCGATACCATCAACACATACTACCAATTACGAGTGCCTAGACATTGCCAGTACGCTCACCTACGTGACCATGATCCTGATTTTGAGACTATTATGAAGGAAATGACAAAGCCGGGTACCACATGGATCAAGGGACGAAAAGGAGGCAATGTCTTTCACAGTAAGGATCTTAGCTGGTATAGGAAGATATAGTATGCGTTCCTATGTGCCAAGCTGTTTCCATCCACTCACACGTTAGATGTGCCTAAGGAGAAGGCATTGCTTTTATATGCCGTTGTACAAGATTTTATCATCGATGTGGGAGCTATAATAAATTTTTCAATCCGACGATGCTCACGACGACCATTCTCGGGCGACTTGCCACACCCATCGCTCATTTGTGGGTTGTGTAGATAGGCAGGAGTACGATGGTTTGATGATGAGACCACCTAAATGCCACTTCAGACATTAGATACGAGGATGATTGTGCAGTATTCGGTGTGGCCAGGGGGTGAGTCGCACCCTAGAGGAGTTGGGTTTATATTTCCATCAGCCTCAGAGGATGCGGCTGACGCTGAAGACACCTCGGATGATGACAAGTTTCATGGGGATGCGACAATGGGAGAGCAAGGAACGGAGGCGACACCACATCCCGGCGCTATATCTAGTAATCAGTTCCAGAGCTTTCAACAACAAATGGATGGGTACAACAAGGATGCCAGAAGAGAGATGCGAAGGCTCATAGCGAGACAGGACCATATGTTCAAGGCAATGAATATGTCCTTTGCCTCATTGAACGCGACGCTACAGAGTTTCAATCCAACTGCACACTTCCCATACCAGCAGCTGGCCCCGATGCCAAGGTTTCCACCCAGTGATTCAGATGAAGAACCACCACCACCACCACCTCCCGCTTAGATAATTACAGGGAAGTCCTCATACATTATTGCTTAATTCTTTACAATGAGGACATTGTAGTTTTCAAGTTTGGGGGAGTTAGTTCAATTTTATATGTCTACATGTTTAATTTCGTTAGTTAGCTTTGCATATGTTATTTCATGTTTAGAATTAGGATTATTAAATTTTTACATTCATGTACTCATTTAGTTGCATAGTAGTTTAGGATTGTAAATAGTTTTTTTTATTTAGTTCGCAATCATGTTATGTTTACCATAATCTAAAAAAAATTATTATATTTAGTTTAGTTAAGTATTGTGTTAGAGTGCATATGTCCAGCGGTTTGATATAGTTCATGTTATTTTGGCCAAGATGAGATTGGGATTAAGTAGACATGTACGGTACCAAATATTAGAACTGTGACGTAATTTTGAGTTATGAATTGATCTTTTGCATGTTTGACACTAATATAAAAAGGTTAGCACGTTAATGACACTTATGTGGACTGATTAGTTCAAATTGATACATAAAGGAAATCTAAAGGATAATTCTAGATAAATGAAAGAATGACAAGGACAGGTGGTGAAGACGAAGAATTAGGCAAGAACCTAAGTTTGGGAGAAAAGTGGGATATATAAGCATTAAAAGAAATTTTTTTTGGAACTTTCCTTAGTTGAATAAATTGAGTCTTGTGGTGGGTTGAGAAGAAGCTTGAAACGTACTCCCCATAAACACAGGCGTGAGATGGAGCATAAAATGCACTCACTTAGAAAAAAAGAAAAGAAAAAAAAGAGAAGAATAAAACGGCAAATAAGAGCAAAAAACCCCTGTTAAAGAAAAAGAAAGCATAAGTACCCTATTCGGACCCCTAATCTTGGCGATTATTTGATTTTAGTTGAATCTTGTTTAATTTTGAAGTTCTTGAGTTTACGCTATATGATGCCTTCTAAGAGATTTGTTATATATTAAATTTACGTTCACATCAGTTAGCATGAATGTTAAGCACACACGCACTATACCAGTAATAACGGTTTAAGATTCAAGGATTGATAAGGAATTATTGATTGGTTTTGATATGAAGTGTTATCATGTTTGGTTGATTTCTCTGAGGTAGGTTGAATAAATTTGATTCTATGATACTGCTGGATTCGTAGGCATATAGATGAGATGCATTACATATCAGTGCATTACATTGTATAACATGTTAGTTTTGTTTTGTGCTCGAGGATGAGCACAGTTTAAGTTTGGGAGATTTTGATAAGTGGGTTTTATACCTACTTATCGGCTTCTAATTCAAGCTTAAGCTATGTGAAATCTTTGTTTTTATTATTTATTTTTATTGTTTGTTTTTACTTGTTTAGTGTTATTTTATGTTTAGGATTGGTGGAGTGGCTATTGGACAAAAAGGCGGTGTTTTGGCAAATCTTGGCAAGATTAGAGCTTAAAGAGGATAACTGATAGAACACACCCCCGTTGGGGCTGGCTAATACCTATATAAAACCCTCGCCGGGGTAGGGGGTCTTGATATGAGTTAACAGTTCACTAGACAGCCGGTGCTAGCCATTTTTAAGGTAACACCCCCGCTGGGGCGGGGATATGGGACAGAGGAGTCTCTTGTTTGGTTTTAATTGCTGTAGAAACGTAAGTCAAGTGTTTGGGATGGCTTGGGACTCATATTGGCATGGAATTGTAATCGGAATGCATGTCTTAGTGATATAATTGACAACAAACAACAAGACGGAAAAGGAGAGAAAGCAATTAACAATATTGAAGATAGATTTTCTGAGAAAAGCATTGGAGAGAGTTTGTTGAAGGATTTTCACAACAATTACAAATTGGGCTATAGAGAAGGGTGGTTCTGGATTCATTCTTCTGCTCTAGTTTTATATTTGTTATTGGGATGATGTTTTCTTTAATTAATTCAGTTGTTATTTCAGTGATGATGAACTAAATTACTTTTTAGGCTTATAACTGATCTTTGAGTGGAATGATGATTATGTAATCTTGATTTTCAGTTTAATAAGCCATCTTTCGATTTATTTATATTGATTTGTGTTTGAATTTATGAATTGCCTGATTACAAATTTTATGTGGACTTGTATGGATTCGAGAGAGGAAGTATGAGTCTAGACTTAGTCTATATAGCATGTGTTCTTGAATTTTGTGAATGAATAGAATCTTGATGTATGTTAGGGTAGAGATATTCCTGACATCACATGTAATCGGATAGAGAACTTGAACATAAACCTTCTTTGATTGTAATTTACATAGAGATATAGTGAGTTAGTTAATTGAGGTGTTTAACTTAATTCTATCTAATTTGTGGATTTAAGTTAATATGGTACTAGTGCATCGAGAGGTGGTTAGTTCTACTTGAGTATTCTTGATTAATAAACTGGGATAGTAAATTAAACTGGAATAAGGTGTAATAATCACAAATATGCTTAGAGTGAAGTTGTAAGCCTAATTCTTTAATATTTGTTTGAAAATTAAGTTTTTAAAGTTTGTTGATTGTTTGATATTCTTAGTAGTTTTAATATTTTTAGTTATAATCTTGAAATTGGTTAGTTTAATAAAATTTGGATTAATAAGAAATTGGTAATTGTGAGTGTTAATGTCTTGTTAATCTCTGTGGGAACGATACTTGACGTATCACTTTATTACTTCTTGACCACGTATACTTATGTGTTGTGCGTAATTAGATTTTACCCAACAAACCTTGAACTGAAGGATGGGGAATTGGCTGCCATAATTGAAGAGCGGGGCTAGACAGATTTGACAGTACGGTCGGGTATTATTTCGGGAATTCAATGCAAATGCTCGTAATGCAGTGAATGATGTGGTTCAGATTAGAGGAAGGCCGATGTCGTTTAGTAGGAGGGCCATCAATAATTACTATCAATTGCTGAATTTGAGGGATGACAAACATTATCTTAGTCAATGGACCAACAGATTCAGTTTGGACACAATGATTGAAGAGTTGGAGAAACCAAGAATGCAATGGACATTGAAACAAAGAACTGCAAAAAAAATGAGTTTCCCCCACACATCATTGATTAGGTATGCTAAGGCCTATTATAGCTTAATTTGTGTAAGTTTGATGCCGACACGACATCAACATGATGTGACTAGAGAGCGTGCCTTGCTCCTATATGCGATTATGACTAGCGAACCGGTGGATATTGGTATCATAATTCAGGGTTCGATAATCAAGATTCTGAGCGGTAGCACTATTGGAGCTTTAGCTCAGTCATCACTGATCACAGAAATATGTAGGCGAGCAGGGGTTGTATGGGGCCCATCAGAACCACTCCAACCTTCAATGTTAGTGATTGATCATGCCACAATCATTAGATATAAGGTGTGGGATGGTGGTGAGTCCCATACGCGTGGAAAATGGTTTATTGCGGCTGAGCAACATGAGCAAGATCAAGAAGACCAAGACGCACCACCAGAAGAACCCCAGACTTCAAATCCCTCGAATGTTGATGATTCCATTCAAGCTTTGCATCGTCGACAAGGTAGGCGAATGAATCAAAGGTTTGATGCATTAGCACATCGGATGGATGTCGTGATGTCGTTTAATGCTAAGTTTGGGAGATTTTTAGTGCAAATTATAGTTCTCAAATTCCTATTCCCAGCTATGGAACTATTCCCCCTTACCCGCCATAAGATTCACCTGATGAGGAGCTCAGTGCTTCTTCGGAGGGAAGTTCTTAATCCTAGCTCTTTAACTTCTTGTTTTTACCAATGAGGACATTGTCTTGTTAAAGTTTGGGGGTCATTTTAGGCTGTTTAGCTTATGTGTTAGTTGTGCACAACCCATTCTGAGTCACCAAATATATGGTACATAAATCAAATACAAACTTAATTTATACAACTATTAAGTGTCGTACAAAATACGACAAAACATAAGCTGAGAGTTTTAACACGAATAATGTCTCGTAGACAATATCCAAACTCAAATGGAGTCCTCATTATAATTATTATCACACTATTTTATAGAATAATGAGGACTACTACAGCCACCATCTCGGACCATCACTCCATTCTCTGACTAGTCCCGACTATGTTCTCATTTCCTGAAGAGAACAATGAAAGCAAAGGGTGAGCTCAACTAGCCCAGTAAAGAATATTATGACTAAGATAATGTAGAATAAATTATCGTTAGCCTTCAACTGTGTAAAACTGATAGAATACAATAGACAATAGGTCTAACTGCAGCGGAAGAAACAATCTATTAGAAGAGTCAAGTAGATCATGATATCTACTACTTCTATGATTTAAGAGTTCATCATCAATATTTTATCTCTGTAACACATTTCAATAAATAATCCATATCACTAAATTATCCATGCACTACGGGCCAATAATATTCGTTAGTATCACATCCACAAATTATCCATGCACTACGGGCTAAGGATATTCATTATTATCACCAATGGTCATGATAATGCCAACAACTGTCCATCAATGCACTAAGGGCCAATGAGAACTTTAACCACATCATTTGTAACATTACAGGTCATGATTATACCGATACATAATTTGTGACGCCCCCAAAATAGGTATACATCACCCATTCTGAGTCGCCAAATACATAGTATAAAATTTAAATACAACTATCGTGTAAAATACGACAAAACATAAGCTAAAAATTTTAATACGAATATTGTCTTCTAGACAGTATTCAAACTCAAATGGAGTCCTCATTACATTTATTATCACACTATTTCACCGAATAGTGAGGACTACTAATGCAAACATCTGGACCGTCACTCCGTTCCCCGACTAGTCCCAGCTATATTCTCATTTCCTAAAGAGAACAATGAAAACAAAGGGTGAGGTCAACTAGCCCAGTAAGAAATATTATGACTAAGATAATGTAGAATAAATTATCGTTAGCCTTCAGCAGTGTTAAACTGATAAAATATAATAAACATCAAGTTTAACTGCAGCGGAACAAGCAATCCATTAGGAGAGTCAAGTAGAGCATGATATCTACTATCTTCTATGATTTAAAAAGTTTATCATCAATTTTCTCGCTGAGACTCTGCATAATAAATAATTCACATCATCGAATCATCCCTGCACAACGACCAAGGATATTCATTAGTATCACGATAACAAATTATCCATGCACTATGGCCAAGGATATTCATGTTTTTATCGATGGTCATGATCATGCCAACAACTGTCCATCAATGCGCTACGGGCCAATGAGGACCTTTACCACATCATTTATAATATTACGATCATGATTATACCAATAATCCCTGGTCATAATCATACCAAGTCCATCTATGCTCTACGGGCCATAGATGACTTTCATCATAATATAAGCATGATGATGATGATAATGATATTAGAATTCAATTAAATGAAAGCAAATGATACATTTTTTAAAGATTTATAATTTAATTTATCCAAAATTCAAAAACGTCCAAATTATTAACATGATACTGCTTTGTGGAGTAAAATTCAAAAATAATATTGTATTAAAAATGATTTGGATCGAAAAGAAATCAATTTTTGTCATAAATAGTACCACGGATGAATAGTACCCGAGTGAATTGTATCCCGGGAATAGTATTTCGTGAATAGTACCCTGTGAATAGTACTTCGACATAAAAAGGTTAAAACTTATCAAGAATGCTCAGAATAATATTTCCATGAAAAGATACTGGATGAATCGCAAATATCAAAGATATTCTACTAATTTCATAGAAAAACCTCCTTGATAAAAAATCTCATATCAATATTTCAGCATAATGATATTGAAGAAAATAATATCATTTAAGAAGAAAATAATATCCCTTACCTCAAAATATTAGTACTTCTGGTCGGAATATCGGTATAAGGCTGAAGGAAACTTGCTCTGATTAATAGAAACTCTCAAAGTATCTAAATACTCACAAAATACACTCAATAATCTAGAGAGAGAAAGAGAGAAAACTTGTTTCTGGTGTGATTTTCAATTCTAACTTAGCCCTCTATTTATAGGAAAATGTTAGCATGCCGAAACAGACTTAACCTGCAACCTGATGGCTTTACCTGCTACTATTCAAGCCTACCACATTTGAATAAAAATCTCAGTACATTTCTTTACCAACCAAGAGTGGGGTCCACCAATTCTAGAATTTTTTACCAAAATGATAAACTCCAAAAATTCAACAATTTCTGAACCAGTCATTTCGTAAAATTCATAATAAATCATACGTTCATTTTTAACGGTTCAAAATTTGTGTACATATACTCAACTTATATATGTATAACATATCCAAAAATTACCACGATCCAACGGTCAGATTAAAAATTATAACCCCCCGCAAAATATCTCAAAAACCCTAATTTTTAATACCTCCATTCCGACAAAAATATTGATAAAAACCTCAATATTAACTCCTTCATTTTTAACCACAAAAATATATCCCTCATTTATATCCTCATAAAATAAATATTTCCTTATCATATGCATCAATAATTAATTATTCACAAATAATATTACAGAATCACATTTATGACAACCAGGCCGTTCCCAGGAAAGAGGGGGCTTTCCAATAAGGATTTCTCCTTACTGGCGCGCAATTAGGTGACCAAACCTCTCCTTAGACAGAAATTTTTAGACATTGCCAATAATGCTATCTAATAATATTATTCAAATACTATGAATTATTGATCTGATAATGAGAAATACTATGCAGTGATAATTATTGAAACAACAATAATATAAAATATCAATGCAGCGATTATGGAATCAATAAAATAAAATATTGAACAGTAACTACTGTAACAATTATTGAGTAGTGCCTTCCTTCGTAAGAATCAATAATTCAAAAATATTGTGCAAATCGTGTGCTACTGTGCAACCACGCGTATTACTATATTTTAACCACCGGGTATTCCAACAGTGTTAACGGTAACAATTACGCCGTTATTTATAAAAACTTAATTTTTGTCGTTATCTTCATCCAATCGTTTTCCGTTATGGGGCCCACAAATAGCTACGCCATCGTACGAATATTCCCCGACAGAAAGAATATTCCACAACCAAACGAATATTCCCCGACAAAATGAATATTTTATAACCAGTTGTTTATTTTGCAAAATTTGCACATTTAACCCATAACCAAAATATTATATCAAATTAACACCTTATTATTCACAATAATAATTAGAGAAAATTTAATTTTATTCATTAATAAGTTGGGGTCTTACAGGTCCCATAAAATAAACCAAACTTACAACAAACGTCTCATAGCAGACTTTTTATTTATATCAAAGATTGAATAAATATTTGTCATAAATCACTTTATATTCAATCAACACATTTTTAATCTTTTAATAATTATTCATCATTAATATTAAAACTCACAATACTAATAACCAGATTATTTCTAGGAAAGAGGGGGCTTTCCGATAAGGACTTCTCCTTACTGGCGCGCAATTAGATGACCTAACACCTTTCCTCGACAGAACTTTATAGACATTGTCAATAATGCAAATAATAATATGAATAACTTTGTCGCCTCAATTATTGATTTAATAATATAAAATATTGTGTAGATGATACTGTGACAATAATTGAATCAATAATATGAGATACTATGAAGCAACTACTGTTGTAATAATTGAATAAAACTGAGTGACTTCTTACGTAAGCATTAATAATCAGAGACACTGTGCAATACCGTGTGCTACTGTACTACTGTGTAACAACACTTATTAATGTTCTTTCATCACTGGTATTTCAACAGTTTAACGATAAAAGTTTTTTCGTCTATGAAAATGTTATTTTTGTCGCTTTCTATATCCGACAGTTATTTCGTTGTGGGGTCCACTAATAATTGTGTCGTCTTACAGATATTCCCTGATAAAACGAATATTTTCTGACCAAACGAATATTTTATGATAGCTTGCATACTTTGTAAAATTTATAAATATTACCCACAACTATAATATCCACACCTTATTATTTAAAATAATATTTAGAGAAAATTAAATCTTTATTCATAAAAGTTGGGGACTTACAACCTCCCCTTCCTGTGAAATTTCATCCTCGAAATTGATGTACGTATCTGGTATGTCAAAAAGGTGAGGATACCTTATTTTCATTTCAGATTTTAACTCCTAGGTCTGTAACGACCGAGAAATTCGGATCCTTTGTAAAATACTTGAAAGAATTAATTAAGGAATAAAATAATATTATTTGTTATTATTATGTGTTAATAAGATGTATGTCGTTCAATAACCTAGAAACGTCGGAACTTCGTAGTATTTTAACTACGTGAGAGAATTAAAGTGTTTGAATTTCCAAGACGAAAATAAAAGCTTTCCAAGAAATTTTCAGAAAAATACTATTCATCGTTTTCCGCTCGAGAGTTATTTTTGAATTTTTGAAAAATACGTAACGTTATAATATCGAGGCGAGATGAATTATGTAATAATAATTCAAGTATGAAAAACGCAATATTTCGCATGCGGACTTAAAATTGAGAACGTTAAGGATTTAAAATCCAAATGAATTAAACTTGTGTACTATTGTATGAAGTACAAGTCCAATAGCATTAAGGGGCAAGCCCAAGGTGTAGCAATGTTTAGCCATGTAATTATTAAGGTAAGCCCAAAGCAAATTAAAGTAAGCCCAAAGATAAGTTAATTAAATTAAGACCAAGGCCCATTTAATGATCCAATGGGTAAAGTAAGATCTATGGTGAAACCCATGAGTAAAGTGGTGACCAAGACCTTATGTTGTGGGCAAGAATTAAGTTTGATGGCCAAGTTTACTTAGTGTGCAAGTAGTGAATAGTAAGGAGGTGGGATATCCTAATGACCATACTTGAATTATTGCGATATCCTAATGACCATCCTCAAGCAAACTAACAGACACTCATTATGAAAGCCCCGAACCGGGGTCCCAAATCACCGCGGGTCCGGTACAATTAATCTATCACTATTACAATTATTCTATAACTATTGCGAAAGATATAAATATCAATTGCTTATACAATATATTTACACACTAATCCCAAGGTCGAGTAACCTTCACATAAACACAATTCCTTATCCTATCTGACATACAACATTATTATCATACTATTCTATTACAATTAAGCTGCACATTAAATCCCAAGCTAAACATGGCGTTATCATTTCCTGTATATGATGTTTTCACCTTAATCTACAATGTTAAATCACGATATAGCAAGGGTGAGCATAAGGTTGCCCAGCAAGTTTAAATTTATTTAAAGATATATCATAATTGAAAGAGTCTGAATAATAAACTGGCTATACTTCATCAATATAGTTGTGAATTAGCACGAACAAACCTTTGACTGAACACGTATTGAACATGAACAAATATATCTGGAACAACTGGTAATGAAGGTGATCAGCCTTTCATACCTGACTTATACATGCAATATGTACAGAGTACAATCCTACAATGGCAATCAGCAATGATTAACCATAAGCATATCTGAATAAAACAACTCTTAGTAGAGTTAAGTAAAACTTGCATGTCCAGTCGATTAATGCTATGCAATTTATAACGCTTTATCTGAACCTAATATATACATAATATCGATATACAAATTAGAATAATACCATCACAATATAATACAATTATATATATATATATATATACATAAAATAACCTGAACACATAGCACATAACCCTATCGGCCTATAACACACATAAAACTCGGTATCAGGTCAAACTATTTCGATCTGACTTAAACCCGACACAATTCTGACATCCCAATGGTCTAGTCGGACCTTTACTCGAGTTTAAGTTCAATTAAATTCTGCCTTAACAGTTAACAACTATCTTAGATAATTTGAATATTAGTCAAAATAATTTTTACTAGGCTCGTAATAATTTTTCATGTAATTATTACTATTTATCATGATTTTTCAATCATTAACTCGTATTTAAATGAATTAAATACCCCAATATTCTATTATCATTAATATTTATTTATTATTAAATATTAATGAAATTCATGTCATAATATTATAATATATTTGTAATATCACAAAGTATTTTTAATACTTTAAAATAACCTTTTATATGATTTTTAAACAATTAAATTCATTATCCGATAATTGCTATAAATATTAAAATATTAATATTTTCATGGCAAAATATCAAAAGTTATATTTTATAACTTAAAATATTATTATAATACTTAAATTATTTTTATATGATTTTTAAATCATTAATTCCATTTTTTCGTAATTTATTTAATATATTTACTAAATAAACTAATTACCATTAATATTAATTAATTAATAAAATTCATCACCAAATATCAAAAGTCATTAAAAATAACTTAAAATATTTTCTTATACCATAATATCATTTTTCATGATTTTTCATGTATTAAAATTATTTTTAATTAATTTATTTAATATTATAATTAAATAAATTAAATACCATTTATATTCTAAAAATATTAAATATTTAGGAAATATAGTCAAAATAATTAAAAACTAATTTTTAGACTTTAAAATAGATTTTAGGAATTTATTTTATATTTTTAATAATTAAAAACCATTTAATTCGATTTATTAATTAAAATAATTAATTTTCTAATTTATCTGTCGCTGAAGGTACCATAGGCGACAAAATTGTCGCTAATGGTGTTCTTGGGCATGTTCTTGAACATTCATCAGCAAACCCAGAAACTCATAACAACGTTCAAGGTAGGAGGTTTGACCAAGTCTACATCGTTGATCACAAGGTTTCTAGGCCACTGAATGTGTTAATGATATAGTATATATGCAATTCTACGACTACACATCAATTTCATATCCAAACTACACCATCACAGCAAGATCTATGCTCTAGAAATACCTGTTAGACGTGTTCTTGAGTTTCTGGGTATTCTAGAAACTCAAGCAGTGAGAGGGTCCCTACTTTTCATCCTCATATCTTTGATTCTAGGAATGATTTATGTGATCTGTGAATTCAAAAGTCTAGTAGAGGTGTCAGGGTACAATAATATGCTATCATTTCAATCTAACACTATAACACATGCCAAATCCATGCTAGTCAAACTATGTCAGAAATTTCGGCTAATGAAGATCTGGGTTTCCCAGAAAACCTTTATGAGCCATTTCGGTCAACCTAGTTTGACCAATATTACCTATGATTCCAGGTAAGCTATAAGTGTTATAGAGGCATGATCATGTAGTGTACATGTCAGTATACAAATATATAACAACAGCAAGACCAAATCACATAACATAAGCAAGATCCATGGCCTGAAAAATTGTTGTCAGAAAAATCTGGGTTTCTGGGTTACCCAGAAACCAGATTTTGTGAATGGTCAACTACCTTTGACTACTTATAACTTTCGACCTACACACGATCTGGACTTGATTCAAGTTCCAAATCATAGACAACATAACATACTATAGATCTATAACATAAAACACAACATATCATTAACACACAAAGATCTATGGGCCCTGACATATGGCTGTCAGGCCAAAAAATTTCTAGTTTTCCAGATTTTTTAAAACATCATTTTCATGCACTTTAATTTTATAGATCCTTGATCTAACAATTCAGATCACTTATTAACATCCTAATACACAACTTTAACCAACAACTTTCATCATCTTACAACAAATACCAAGATTTTCCAGATTTAGGGTTTTTATACCTTTTTGGCTTTGATCTTGGTTCTGATCACCATGTTCTGTTCTTAGCTTGCTATGGATCATACAAGGAACTGAATAACTTCATATTTTCGTAATGGCCTGGCTAAGTGTTTATGGAAAAATTTAAACTAGATAATGAATTTCTCTCTCTTCAATTATTATAACCTTGGAAGCAATACATAAGGCAGAGATGGAATGGCTGTTTGCTGTGATATTTTAGCACATGGGTGTATCTTAGCTAGTCTCCATCTACATATAGGATAATAATTGAAAGCTACCTTCAATAATACACCAAGGGCATTTTAGACATTTTGATATTTTTGTTTTTAATGGGATATTAGTAAATTGTCTTAACCTTTAGGGTTTAGGGTTTAATCCTTAGGGTTTAGGATTTAACCCTAAAATATTTATAATTAAATTTCTAGGATTTCCAAATTTCGGTTTTCAAAATAGAAAATTAATATTTCTAAATTATAATTAGGATTTTCTAATTATATTAAAATTTTCTAATCATAAATCAAGCTTGCTAATTAGGATTAACATTTCCTAATTAAAATTACTAATTTGGCAATTAGGTTTCATAATCATGCATTAGGGTTTGTAACCCAAGAATTAGGGTTTCTAAATAATTAAAAATCTAGTTAATCATTAGGGTTATCCCTAATTAGGTTTGTAATTAAAATACATAAACCTTATACATAGCATTTAAATTTCCAAATTACGATTTTAATATCCGAATTAGGGTTTTAAATTTCTGGAACTGAAATTAGGGTTTCTTATAATTCGCTAGGGTTTTCTAACCGAACGATGACATTCTTAATATATACCTAGGATTTGTTACAGATATCGTTATCTGGTTAACCCTTGACCCTTAACCACATACTGTATATATATATATATATATATATATATATATATATATATATATATATATATATATATATATATATATATATATACAGAACATATTTACTTATTTCCTTAATCCTGAATAATTCACCTAAATCCTTTACAGAATTTTGATATCCTCAAAATTCTTTCTCACAAATATCAAACGCATACACTTATTTTCTGTCTAGGTTCTAATATTGAATCTTAAATCAGCTAATTAAAATTTTAAAAATTTTCTAAATTCTCGGGTTGTCACATTCACCCTTTCTTCTAAAAATTTCGTCCTCGAAATTTACCTTACACTGTATACCATACAGCTTACACCAATCATACACATCATGATCACATGCTACCCAATACACCACTCACAAGAGTAATATTTTAAAATTGTGCTGAGGAGTTTATGCAGACTATTGTCTGTCATTTTCGCGAAGGTTATTTGGAAATTCATCCGCAAACCGTCATAACTTACCGACATAGTGGGTAATTAATCCAGTATGCCTTGTATTTAATAAGTACTGCTGGTCGAATCTATTTCTCGTCACTGCCATAGGCACAAAATTCTACCTTAGTCTTATTGAATTCCACACCAAAATAATTTGGTTCGGGAAATTTTTTTCAATGAACACTTAGAGTTTTCATAACATTAGTCTAGCTGAATAGAATAGCATAGACTCATATCAATAATTCAATTCAATCGAATTATTTAGGTGTAGCCAAACCCCGTTGGCAAATTATAATTTTTGAAAATATTTTTGAGAATGATGTCATGATGTCGTACTGTATTAAAAGTCTGTGTGAGGATGCCGTCATTATATGACTTTGTCATAACACATCATACAATAGTGGAATAATGATTTTTAGATCGAATTCACACTAAGTATTCCTGTATTTATAACTCTATCACCTTTTTATCATCTCTGCACCAGGTTACATGGTACATGAGTGATAAATAAAATAAATTTTGATATTTCAAATAATATTCGTCTAGCTGAAACAAGTAGCATAGACTATACTTTAAACTGTTTCAAAAATGATTACGAGTCTACATTTTTTTAAAAGCACATAGTGCGTATTTAGCTTGATGTCCAAAAAGTTCGAAGTATATCATAGCTAGGAATTTTGAAAAACCTATGTCTCCACTAATAATTATTTTCTTAAATAGTCTATCTATTCCTATTATCCTTAATACTCCATTCACACAAAACTATACCTAGTTCGTCAAACTTACCACACTTATGAGTTCAGGAACTTACCAAAATCATATGAGTTTAAGAACTTGTCCGAGACAGACCTTTGGCGTCTATTCGCTGAGGGGTTCATAAACATTTCATATAATTATGAGTCACGAACGTACCATAAGTATAAGTTTTAAGAACTCGTACTTAACCTTATATTCTTTACCTATAACCTATCTATCTGTTATACACATGAGAAAAGAATCACACTCTCGACCTGCATATAGCAAATAGCGTGACACAGACATTTCAATGATTATCAGTGCCAAAAACTAAGTGGTTGTTACACCAAGTACAATTCAACTCCCATACGAAGAATCATACGACCTAGCTGTTGTCATGAGTCCTCAATTGAATCCCCACTTAATACTAACTACATTCTCAATACGAATTTTATTTAATCAGTATTCATAATCCTTTCCTGAATCTGTACCAATTCATGTACACACAACAATCTTGCAGTAAACTTTTTAATCATTCGCTCGATTCTTCTCCATGCTATCACCTTATCAGATCACGGGGTGATCTCATCGTATATATTACGATTCATTTCTATTCTATGACTGTTTTATTTTACGATATCCTATCACTGAACTATTAGTCTTTTAGACTCAATCTATTCACCACTACTGTTCAACTTTATTATCAGAGTTAGGGAACTTTGTATCTTATAACTCGCCGAGATTCGTCTTTGAATATTACCAACACACTAACTCTATTTGAGTTAGTACTTATCCTAATCACTGCGATTATTATACTAAGGTATCACTACCCTAGGTTTATAACCAACAGCTTTGATACCAACTATGAAAGCCCCGAACCGGGGTCCCAAATCACCGCGGGTACAGTACAATCATTCTATCACTATTACAATTATTCTATAACTATTGCGGAAGATATAAACATAAATTGCTTATACAATATATTTACACACTAATCCCAAGGTCGAGTAACCTTCACATAAACACAATTCCTTATCCTATCTGACATACAACATTATTATCATATTATTCTATTACAATTAAGCTGCACATTAAATTCCAAGCTGAACTTGGCTTTATCATTTCCTGTATCTGACGTTTTCACCTTAATCTTCAATGTTAAATCACGATATAGCAAGGGTGAGCATAAGGTTGCCCAGCAAGTTTAAATTTATTTAAAGATATATCATGATTGAAAGAGTCTGAATAATAAGCTGGCTATACTTCATCAATATAGTTGTGAATTAGCACGGACAAACTTTTGACTGAACAAGTATTGAACATGAACAAATATATTTGGAACAACTGGTAATGAAGGTGATCAGCCTTTCATACCTGACTTATACATGCAATATGTAAAGAGTACAATTCTACAATGGCAATCAGCAATGATTAACCATAAGCATATCTGAATGAAACAACTCTTAGTAGAGTTAAGTAAAACTTGTCTGTCCGGTCGATTACTTCTACGCAATTTATAACGCTTTATCTGAACCTAATATATACATAATATCGATATACAAATTAGAATAATATCATCACAATATAATATAATTATATATATATATATAGAATAACCTGAACACGTAGCACATAACCCTATCAGCCTATAACACACATAAAACTCGGTATCAGGTCAAACTATTTCAATCTGAATTGAACCCGACACAATTCTGACATCCCGAAGGTCTAGTCGGACCTTTACTCGAGTTTAAGTTCAATTAAACTCTGCCTTAACAATTAACAATTATCTTAGATAATTTGAATATCACTCAAAATAATTTTTCCTAAGCTCGTAATAATTTTTCATGTACTTATTACTATTTATCATGATTTTTCAATCATTAACTCGTATTTAAATGAATTAAATACCCCAATATTCTATTATCATTAATATTTAATTATTATTAAATATTAATGAAATTCATGTCATAATATTATAATATAGTTGTAATATCACAAAGTATTTTTAATACTTTAAAATCACCTTTTATATGATTTTTAAACAATTAAATTATTTTTCTGATAATTGCTATTAATATTAAAATATTAATATTTTCATGGAAAAATATCAAAAGTTATATTTTATAACTTAAAATATTATTAAAACACTTAAATCATTTTTATATGATTTTTAAATCATTAACTCTATTTTTTCGTAATTTATTTAATATATTTATTAAATAAACTAATTACCATTAATATTAATTAATTAATAAAATTCATCACAAAATATCAAAATTCATTAAAAATAACTTAAAATATTTTCTTATACCATAATATTATTTTTATGATATTTCATGTATTAAAATTATTTTTAATTAATTTATTTAATATTATAATTAAATAAATTAAATACCATTTATATTCCAAAAATATTAAATATTTAGGAAATATACTCAAAATAATTAAAAACTAATTTTTGGACTTTAAAATAGTTTTTAGGAATTTATTTTTAATTTTTAATAATTAAAAACCATTTAATTCGATTTATTAATTAAAATAATTAATTTTCTAATTTATCTGTCACTAAAGGTACCATAGGCGACAAAACTGTCGCTAATGGTGTTCTTGGGCATGTTCTTAAACATTCATCTGCAAACCCAGAAACTCATAACAGTGTTCAAGGTAGGAGGTTTGACCAAGTCTACTTCGTTGATCACAAGGTTTCTGGGCCACTGAATGTGTTAATGATATAGTATACATGCAATACTACGACTACACATCAATTTCATATCCAAACTACACCATCACAGCAATATCTATGCTCTAGAAATACCTGTCAGACGTGTTCTTGAGTTTCTGGGTATTCCATAAACTCAAGCAGTGAGAGGGTCCCTACTTTTCATCCTCATATCTTTGATTCTAGGAATGATTTATGTGATCTGTGAATTCAAAAGTCTAGTAGAGGTGTCAGGGTACAATAATATGCTATCATTTCAATCTAACACTATAACACATGCCAAATCCATGCTAGTCAAACTATGTCAGAAATTTCGGCTAATGAAGATCTGGGTTTTCCAGAAAACCTTTATGAGCCATTTCGGTCAACCTAGTTTGACCAATATTATCTATGATTCCAAGTAAGCTATAAGTGTTATAGAGGCATGATCGTGTAGTGTACATGTCAGTATACAAATATATAACAACAACAAGACCAAATCACATAACATAAGCAAGATCCATGGCCTGAAAAATTGTTGTCAGAAAAATCTAGGTTTCTGGGTTACCCATAAACCAGATTTCATGAATGGTCAACTACCTTTGACTACTTATAACTTTCGACCTACACATGATCTGGACTTGATTCATGTTCTAGATCATAGACAACATAACATACTATAGATCTATAACATAAAACACAACAGATCTTTAACACACAAAGATCTATGGGCCCTGACATATGGCTGTCAGGCCAAAAAATTTCTTGTTTTCCAGATTTTTCATAACATCATTTTCGTGCACTTTAATGTTATAGATCCTTGATCTAACAACCCAGATCACTTATTAACATCCTAATACACAACTTTAACCAACAACTTTCAACTTCTAACAACAAATACCAAGATTTTCCAGATTTAGGGATTTTATACCTTTTTGGCTTTGATCTTGGTTCTGATCACCATGTTCTGTTCTTAGCTTGCTATGGATCATACAAGGAACTGAATAACTTCTTATTTTTGTGGGTCTAGAGAGAGAATGGCCTGGCTAAGTGTTTATGGAAAAATTGAAACTAGATAATGAATTTCTCTCTCTTCAATTATTATAACCTTGGAAGCAATACATAAGGCTGAGATGGAATGGCTGTTTGCTGTGATATTTAAGCACATGGGTGTATCTTAGCTAGTCTCCATCTATATATAGGACAGTAATTGAAAGCTACCTTCAATAATGTACCAAGGGCATTTTAGACATTTAGATATTTTTGTTTTTAATGGCATATTAGTAAATTGTCTAAACCTTTAGGGTTTAGGGTTTAACCCTCAGGGTCTAGGGTTTAATCCTCAGGGTTTAGGGTTTGACCCTAAAATAGTTGAAATTAAATTTCTAGAATTTCTAAATTTCGATTTTCAAAATAGAAATTTAATATTTCTAAATTATAATTAGGATTTTCTAATTATATTAAAATTTACTAATCATAAATCAAGCTTGCTAATTAGGATTAACATTTCCTAATTTAAATTACTAATTTAGCAATTAGGTTTCGTAATCATGCATTAGGGTTTATAACCCAAGAATTAGGGTTTCTAAATAATTAAAAATCTAATTAATCATTAGGCTTTAGCTCTGGGACAGGAGGCTCTATGATCGACGTCTGAGCCTTGGAAGTAGATGCCTCATTATCATTCAGAGACTTAAACTGTCAGTGGAATTCCTTGGATCCTTGGGGTTCATCTAACCACTTGGCATATTCAACATGTGTGGCCTCTTCCGTAGTACTGGCCCTGATCAATGTAGCTTCCAAAGGGTCTTGAATACACGTTTTTAAGAACACTTCCCTCACTGAATTATCAATTGTATTAATCTGGAAACAGTCCTCAGGAGTATTAGGATACTTCATCTATCTGAAGACATTGAATGTCACTTCTTGATCATGTACCCTCATTGTTAACTCCCCCTTCTGCACATCGATTAGCGTCCTCCCAGTCGCCAAGAATGGCCTTCCCAATATAATAGGGACGTCCATGTCCTCTTTAAAATCTAGGACTATAAAATCCGCTGGGAAGATGAACTTGTTAACCTTAACAAGCACATCCTCTACAATCCCCTTCAGGTACGTTAGAGACCTATCAGCTAATTGCAAAGTGACGCTAGTCGATTTGGCTTCATTTAGGCCCAACTTCTTATATATAGAGAGGAGCATCAAGTTGATGCTAGCCCCTAGATCACACATAGCCTTCCCAATAAATTGGTCCCCAATAGTGCACGGAATTGTAAAGCTTCCCGGATCTTTTAGCTTCGGTGGAAGCTTGTTTTGAAGGATGGCACTACACTCCTCTGTCAGTGCCACTGTTTCATAATCTCCCATTTTTTGCTTCTTGGATAGGATGTCCTTCATAAACTTGACATTGGTAGGCATTCCCTCCAATGCCTCCGTAAATGGGATATTTATGTGCAGCCTCTTGAACACCTCCAAGAATTTGGAAAACTGCTTGTCTAACTTCTGTTTCTACAATCGCTAGAGGAAAGGCAACTGAGGGAGAGGCTGATTTACCATACTCATAGGAGGAGATGGTGTTGGAGGGCTATCTTGAACACTTTCTTCACCCCCAAATGTCTCAGTATGCTTCTCCACTGGAGGTTCCTTTTCAGTCACTACTTATTCCATTGGAGCACTCTCTCCACTTTGTTCCTTAGTGGTTCTCCCACTTCTAAGTGTCACTGTTTTACATTGTTCCTTGTCTTCCCGTTTCGGGTTGACATCAGTGTCACTAGGCAAGGTGCCTTGTGGACGACTGTTTAAAGTAGTGACCAATTTTCCCATATGTACTTCAAGATTCCTAATGGAGGCTTCTTGATTGTTACTTCTAGTTTCATTTTGGGCAATGTACCTTGACAGGAGATCTTCTAAACTGGGCTTCCTCTACTGTTGAGGTAGTGGATGGTGGAACTGATTATGAGTGCTCTGCGGCTGTGGGGTGAACTGATTCTGAGATTGGAATCCAGGAGGGTTAGCATAATTCGGCCTGGTAGATGAAGGTTGTGGTTGATTGGGGTTGTTGCTGTTGTTTCCCCGTGAGAAGTTGGGATGATTTCTCAAACCCGGGTGGTAATGAGTGGGGAGATTGGTGTTTTATTACAACCTGTAGTTGGAAACGAATTGAACTGACTCAGGGCTTATCGCACACTGATCAGTAGGGTGGCTCCCTTGACATAACTCACACTAAACTCTGATACTCTGCACATTCTGAATCGTTGAAGGTCCCATGATGTCTAGCCATTTCATTAGCGCTGCCACCTGAGCCGCTAACGATGTGACAGAGTCAACTTCATATACCCCCGCTGCTCTTCTAGGGGCTTGCCTATCATTTGGCCATTAGTAATTATTGGCCACCATTGTCTCCACTAGCTCATACCTTGTTGTGTGACGTTTGGCCATGAAGGCCCCTCCAGACGCGGCATCAATACTCGAACGAGTTGATCTGGATAGCCCATTGTAAAAGGTCTGGATAGGAAGCCATTCTGGCAATCCACGGTGCAGGCATTTCCTCAGAAGATCCTTAAACCGCTCCCATGAGTCATACAAGGATTCTGAATCGAAATGGATGAATGAGGTAATTTTATGCCTGAGTCTGGCGGTTTTAGCTGGCAAAAAGAACTTCGCCACGAACTTTTGGGCCAAGTCAGCCCATGTGGTGATGGAGCCTGGCGGGAGTGAGTGCAGCCAGTTCTTTGCCTTTTCCTTCAAAGTGAAAGGAAACAAATGGAGTCTGATGGCATCGTCTGACACTCCGTTGGTTTTGAACGTATCGCAAATCTCCACAAAGTTTATCAAGTGATCGTTGGGATCATGATTCGGTAGTCCCCCAAACTGAATGTTGGTGCACATTTGGAAGGTGCCCGACTTTATCTTAAAGTTATTTGCTTGGATTGCGGACCTAAGAATGCTTGCCTTGAGATCATTGATTGGAGGCATGGCATAATCCCTTAGAGATTTCTGAAGTTCCTCAGCCATTCTGACAATAGTAGGCCTGTCCCGAGAATTCTCCCTTCGCAGTCGTCTATATGTTCTATCAACCTCAGGATCGAGAGGTATTATATTCCGTCCCCTTCGAGGTGGCATAAACAGTAAAGACTACCTGAAAAGAAAGTTAAACAGAAGAAACAGTTTAAATTAAGATTGTATTGACTTAGTGTTAATATTCAATAACAAATAATACTAAGTCCCTGGCAACAGCACCAAAAATTTGTTGTTCGATTTAGCTATTGTCAAATCGCGTGCAAGCATACACGGCCCATAAGTAATATATGAAGGTTGAGTGTCGAACCCACGAGGACAAAGTCTTACTAGGTAAACAATTACTAAGGTGAAGTCGCTACTGTAATGACCCCAAAATTCATACAATTAAATTCTCAATTTCAGTCGTTAATAATACATTCAACCTCAAATTTTACATCATTAAATGATAATACAACCATTAAAAATGTGCAGAATAATTAAAATTTTCTATTACAAACTATCCTCGTTCCCAAAACCTTCAACCTTTACATCTAAATATCTCAGAATTAATTTAATACTACAATAGTTTATATCGCGAAACGATATTACAATTCAACATTAATACATCATTCGGAACCTTAAAGATGGTTCAAATAATAATAGCGCAACCAAAGTGTATAAATCCTCAAGTACCACATCGGATTCATATCTTTTAGGTAACACATAACTTTACCTTGAAATCTTGACCTGCAAAAATGGTTATTTGCAAGGTTGAGCTCGACAGCCCAACAAAATCTAACAGTTTTCATGCATCACATAGCACATAAAAACATGCTCAACATATATTTCATAAACATTGGACTAACATAACATACATGCTACAGTTCATATAACAAGTATAAAGATTGAGTTCCTTACTCAATCAGCATGCTTTACTAAATCAACGTAGTCATAAGTTGACTTTGACGTTTCATGCTTTCATCATAAATATAACACATCATGTTATTTGCAATAAAGATTTAAAACAGTTAATCATCAAGTTCACATAGCAAATATGAACTGAAAGACTTGCCTTGGTCGTTGTTTACCAATAACAGTTTAACAGCTTACAATTATCTGCACTTCACGTGCCCTACACAATTATATAATCATTCACATCAACTATTAGTCACATAGCCATGCATAGTAGTTATAATGTAAACTTTACTCTACATCTCATAATTCTTCCTATTATCAATACCCAATTTTCAATTTGATTGTGTTAACTTTTAACTTATATCTCACTATATTTCATACTCGAAGTTCATTCAAGTGCTTAAGTCTTGCTATGAATCATTATTGGTTTTATATTAACCCTATTCCATATCTTATAATATTCATTTCAGAATCACAAGTGTAAAATTCACAACACTTATTCATTGTTCATTAAATTTCTTAAATCATATATATCATTTTGACAACTTACTAACTTAGCATTTTAGAGTTACTAACCACATGATACTATTCTGTTTTACCCTTATCATTACATGTTTGACACATTAACATAACATTAAGCTAAGTTACAATAAATGTCCAAAGTCTGCAGAAGTAGAAAACTTCACTGTCTGTGATTGACTACTGGCGCGGCCGCGCCAGTATTACCTTAGCGCACCCATGCCAAAAACCGACGCACCAGTTTCAGTTTTGCAGGATGTGTTTTCGGCACTGTTCTTAAGCCAACTAACACGAATTTCACCCACAAAACAGTGAAATTAACATATAAAATAAATATAACACTATCATAAACATGATTGCTAACATATTCAACCACTTAGCACAATTTAACAACACTTTTAACTATTTTAATTTATCAAATTTCTCATTTTCATATGAAAACTCCATTCTTGACATCCTTCACGAAAATCAACACTGTGATTTCAATTCTTGTCCAAATTACTTTGTTCAAATTACATTATGCTTGTTTCTTAATGAACTAGCATAATCAAGTCTCAATTCACTCTTTAACATACAAAATTGACTATCAACATTGGTACTTACATGAACTATATGAAAAATATACGGTCATTTACTTTTCTTCCTTTTACAACGAAATTGGCATACCATTCTTATTTAAACACAACCTCTATTCATCATAACCACATATATTCACAAGTTACCCATTGTATAACAACAATTCAACAAATTTACAATTTCACAGAATTTATAAAAGTTTGTCGTAAATTCATATATATATATATATATATATATATATATATATATATATAATATTGAGATTATGGAAAATTACATTCAATTAGCTTACACAACCTTGCTAAACACAGAAGTTGTTGTGAAATTCTTAGGTTTCTCTCAAATTCTCTCTCAAGTTTCACTGAATACTCTGTTTCTCAGAATAACAAATGGCCAAAAACCCAACTGCAAAACCTTATTTGTAAATAAAAAATAAAACTGATATGGCCTTAAATCATGTATTAAGTATATCAGTTAATACTTATAACGTATATGTTATATTATATTTATTATTTTATTTATTTTATTATAAATTAAAAATTAAAAACCCAAAAGCCATAAGGCTCCGTTTGGCAAAACTCTTTAAAATTAAAGACTTAATATACTTAAGCCTTGTTTGGGTAAACTCAATTAAAATGACTTTAATTTATTTTAATACTCCTTATAATATAGTTATTTGTTACACTATATTTAATTAAGTTTTCATACTTAATTAATTAATTGAAATAGCAATTTATTAAATAAATTATTTAATCACATAACTCAATACGAATAATTAACCATCAAATTGAAATATCAATATAATAATAATTTTCTTAACTCATTAATTATTTATTTAACAAATAATTAACCAAATAAAATTAAATCAATTAAACAAATATTTATTCAACGATAAACATATCCATTAAATATTTATATAATTCAATAAATATTTAATATTACAATTAAAATTCTGGAATGTTACATCATTCCTACCTTATAAGAATTTTATCCTCAGAATCACAATTCAAACAATCAAATTGTCATATTCTTCACTCCTTACAAGAATTCTGTCCCTAGAATCGAAGACATAGATTAAACGAATAACTCAGTGTACTATTAAACCTCACTTTCCCAATATATGAATATATATTTCTCTTCACACCAGATTACATACTTCAAAATATACAGCCCATACATATACATACTCAAACTCAAAATATCTCGTAATAAGAATTTTAATTATTAAATTCCTATTTTAATAACTTATAAATCGGGTTGTCACATCATTCCCTCCTTATAAGGATTCCGTCCTCGGAATCAACAAAACCTCCTTTACTCGATTTTCACCAAATCTCTTTTCAAAATTTATCGTTGAATATCTTCAACACATTACCTTAATATAGGTTTTATATTTCCTAATATATTCATTACCTCAATAAATTCTAAGTTTTATTTCATAACTTTCACTTGAACTCAATTGTATTTTGAGTATTATATATTCTTTAACCCATTCATTTTCTTCTCTAGGGATCCTTATCATAAACACTCGGGATATTACATTTACCACTTCTTCTAAGAATTTCTTCATCGAAATTTTATTTATTACTCTTCATTCATTCAACCTATCAAAATAGATTTTACGTTAATACTTTACTCATTTATTGGGTTCTATAACCACTCTCTTTCCACAAAGATCTTTCTACCATTATTAACTTTTCTATTAAAAGTTTTACATTATTCTTTGATAACTCATCTCCTTCTCATTTTAAATTTCTTTTCTCACTTATTTAATATATTCATCATTCAATGTCGCATTTTACGACTTACTTCTTTCTAAGGAATATCATCCTTACCACATTCACCTTTATGAATAGTAAGAATCTTCCACAATTGCTCAATAATTGGGAAGCAGTATGAATAACTCAGGAATTTAAAAGATTTTAAATCATGTTGAGGGGTCATAAGACCTTGGACTACGTCCATGGTTATAAGTACTCTTTTAACTTAAATCATAACAGTCATTAGACTATAGGGACTCCCGTACTTAGGGTGTTAACCCCTTTGTACGATGTATTGTGCACAAACATTTAAACGCTATGCCTATATGTCCATAGTTATAAGTATTCTTTCAACTTAAACTTTAACAGTTATAAGACTATAAGGACTCATCGTACTTAGGGTGATCAGCCCTTCGTACAATGTATTGTACACAAACATCTCAACGCATTGCGTAAAATAACTCCCCTATAATAGGGTTGTTCATCTCAACTTTTCAACATCTGAATCCGCACCAAAACAATTTGGTTTGGCATAACTTCTCAAGAAACGCTTTAATTTCATGAACATTTTTCAATATTCGTCCAGTTGAATCAAATAGCATAGACTTCTTCAACAATTCGGACATTAATCGAAATTTACATATCCATATATATATATATATATATATATATATATATATATATATTCTCATATTTTTAAAAAAATCTAAAAAAAATCTTTTTATGACGTCATGATACCGCACCGTATTTACAGTCCGTTTGAGGATTCCGTCATTTGGTGATTTAATCATACTATATCATACCATAGTGGGTTGACGATCATTAGATCACATCCAACACTAAGTAATACTGCATTGATGACTTCATCATTTTTATCATCTTTGCACCAGGTTCCATGATGCATTGATGATATAAAAATACATTTTGATATATTTCAAATCATTTTTATCTAGCCGAAGTAATTAGCATAGACATACGAATAATTGTACCGTTTTAAAAATTCTTTGGTTCACTAGTGTGATCCAACATTTTTCATAAATTAAAATTACAACCATCGGCACGAAGTCAATAAATTTTGAAAATCTAGCAAAGCTAGAAGATTTGGAAAAACCTATGACTCCACTTTCTATACTGATCTATTGTTTAATAGATATATCTATCCCTATCATCCTCAATACTCCATTCACACTTAATTATACCCAGTTCATCAAACTTAGCGCACATTGGATGTTCAGGACTAGCCACAATAATATGAGTTTCCTAGTCAGACCATCGGTGTCCATTCGCTGAGGGGTTCAAACCATACCATATTATTATGAGTCATGAACTTACCATATGCATTAATTTTAAGAACCGCACCTAATCCTAATAGTATCTGACAAATCTTAATAGTTTCTAACTATCAAATATACACATGAGAAAATAATCACCTTTTTGCCACATATACATTGATAACGCGAAACTAACATTCCAATGATTATCAATGTGATAAACTGAGTGCAAACACAAAACTCTCGCCCATAAAAAGATTTGTACAACTCAGCCATCACATGAGTCCTCAATTAAAATCCCACCCAACTCTATCTTACCCTTAACTTGCTCTTTGCTCGATACGATTTCCTCGTATCTCATCATTTATAACTCCTCGCGAGTTATCTCGTACTATTTCATAGTACAACATCTTCATAGCATCAAGCTATCACTATTCAAACATTACAGATCATCTTCCTTTTATAACTTAAACGGATCACATCGCAATCTTATTCTATAAGCATCTCCCTTAAAATTCTTTTCTTAACTCCTGATCGTTTTTTTATGATCCCCTTTCTTTCCTTTCATTTACGACATTATTAATTATCTTGGCTATTGGAGTTAGGGAACTCCCATTTCTTATCTTTATGTCTCTTTAAGATTCTTCTTTAAATCTTCTTATTTATATACCAATTCTTCCTCTAAGAATTTCAAACTTCATTTATATTGCTCAACATTTTATTAGAGTTCCACATTTTTATCATACGTATCTATTTTCTATACTTGGTACACATCGAGTCTCTAACAGTTTTAATATGGTATGCTGAGTGGTTTCCCACAAACAACTAACAATCTAGGTTTCGAGTTGCTAATTCGTATATACATCCGCTCTATGAAGGAATCGTTTAGCCCAGATACCATACATCAAGTACTAAAGACTACAACTATACCATACTTAAATATAACTTTCTATTCTTAACTTCTTTACCATTCTCTTTTTATAGACATTGTCTATTTATCATCACCTTAAATCCGTATTATTGGAGTTGGGTAGTCTCACATTCATACTCCTTATAACTCTGCGAGATTCTTCTTTGAATCCTTTCACGCTTTTAATCCCTTCTCTATACGTTTCTTAAATTACTTCTTATTGTTCAAACTCTATCTAAGCTTGTTCTTTCATTAACTTCACATCTCTTCTCTAAGGTTATAGTCTACGGTAATCCTACCTAAGGTTTATAACCTACAGCTTTGATACCAACTGTAACGACCCCAAAATTCATACAATTAAATTCTCGATTTCAGTCGTTAATAATACATTCAACCTCAAATTTTACATCATTAAATGATAATACAACCATTAAAAATTTGCGAAATAATTAAAATTTTCTATTACAAACTATCCTCGTTCCCAAAACTTCCAACCTTTACATCTAAATATCTTAGAATCAATTTAATACTACAAAAGTTTACATCATGAAACGATATTCCAATTCAACATTAATACATCATTCGGAACCTTAAACATGGTTTAAATAATAATAACACAACCAAAGTGTATAAATCCTTAAGTACCACATTGGATTGATATCTTTCAGGTGACACATAACTTTACCTTGAAATCTTGACCTGCAAAAATGATTATTTGCATGGTTGAGCTCGACAGCCCAGTAAAATCTAATAATTTTCATGCATCACATAGCACATAATAACATGCTCAACATATATTTCATAAACATTGGACTAACATAACATACATGCTATAGTTCATATAACAAGTATAAATATTGAGTTCCTTACCCAATCAGCATGCTTTACTAAATCAACGTAGTCATAAGTTGAATTTGACGTTTCATTCTTTCATCATACATATAACACATAATGTTATTTGCAATAAAGATTTAAAACAGTTAATCATCAAGTTCACATAGCAAATAGGAACTGAAAGGATTGCCTTGATCGTTGTTTACCAATAACAGTTTAACAGCTTACAATTATCTGCAATTCACGTGCCCTACACAATTATATAATCATACACATCAACTATTAGTCACATAGCCATGCATAGTAGTTGTAATGTAAACTTTACTCTACATCTCATAATTCGTCCTATTATCAATACACAATGTTCAATTTGATTGTGTTAACTTTTAACTTATATCTCACTATATTTCATACTTGAAGTTCATTCAAGTGCTTAAGTCTTGCTATGAATCATTATTGGTTTTATATTAACCCTATTCCATATCTTATAATATTCATTTCAGAATCACAAGTGTACAATTCACAACACTTATTCATTGTTCATTAAGTTTCTTAAATCATACATATCATTTTCACAACTTACTAACTTAGCATTTTAGAGTTACTAACCACATGATACTATTCTGTTTTAACCTTGTCATTAAACATTTGACACATTAACATAACATTAAGCTAAGTTACAATGAATGTCCAAAGTCTGCAGAAGTATCAGACTTCACTGTCTGTGATTGACTATCAACATTGGTACTTACATGAGCTATATAAAAAATATACTATCATTTACTTTTCTTCCTTTTTACAACGAAATTGGCATACCATTCTTATTTAAACACAACCTCTAATCATCATAACCATATATATTCACAAGTAACCCATTGTATAGCAATAATTCAACAAATGTACAATTTCATAGAATATATAAAAGTTTGCAGTAAATTCATATATATATATATATATATATGTATATATATATATATATATATATATATATATATATATATATATATGTATATGTATATATATATATATATGTATGTATAATATTGAGATTATGGAAAATTACCTTCAATTAGCTTGCACAACCTTGCTAAACACAGAAGTTGTGAAATTCTTAGGTTTCTCTCAAATTCTCTCTCAAACTTCACTGAATACTCTGTTTCTCAGAATAACAAATGGCCAAAAACCCAACTGCAAAACCTTATGCGTAAATAAAAAACAAAACTGATATGACCTTAATTCCTATATTAAGTACATCAGTTAATACCTATAACGTATATGTTATATTATATTTATTATTTTATTTATTTTATTAAAAATTAAAAATTAAAAACCCAAAAGCCATAAGGCTCCGTTTGACAAAACTCTTTAAAATTAAAGACTTAATATACTTAAGCTTTGTTTGGGTAAACTCAATTAAAAATACTTTAATTTATTTTAATACTCCTTATAATATAGTTATTTGTTACACTATATTTAATTAAGTTTTCATACTTAATTAATTAATTCAAATAATAATTTATTAAATAAATCATTTAATCACATAACTCAATACGAATAATTAACCATCAAATTAAAATATCAATATAATAATAATTTTCTTAACTCATTAATTATTTATTTAACAAATAATTAACCAAATAAAATTAAATCAATTAAACAAATATTTATTCAACGATAAACACATCCATTAAATATTTATAGAATCCGATAAATATTTAATATTACAATTAAAATTCTGGAATGTTACATCATTTCTACCTTACAAGGATTCTGTCATTAGAATCACAATTCAAACAATCAAATTGTCACATTCTTCCCTCCTTACAAGGATTCTGTCCCCATAATCGAAGGCATAGATTAAACGAATAACTCAGTGTACTATTAAACCTCACTTTCCCAATATATGAATATATATTTCTCTTCACACCAGATCACATACTTCAAAATATACAACCCATACATATACATACTCAAACTCAAAATATCTCGTAATAAGAATTTTAATTATTAAATTCCTATTTTAATAACTTATAAAAATTCGGTTTGTCACATCCTTCCCTCCTTATAAGAATTTCATCCTCGGAATCAACGAAACCTCCCTTACTCGGTTTTCACCAAATCTCTTTTCAAAATTTATCTTTGAATATCTTCAACACATTACCTTAATATAGGTTTTATATTTCCTATTATATTTATTACCTCAATAAATTATAGGTTTTATTTCATAACTTTCACTTGAACTCAATTGTATTTTGAGTATTATATATTATTTAACCCATTCATTTTCTTCTCTAAGGATCGTTATCATAAACACTCGGGATAATACATTCACCCCTTCTTCTAAGAATTTCGTCCTCGAAATTTTATTTTTTACTCTTCATTCATTCAACCTATCAAAATAGATTTTACGTTAATACTTTATTCATTTATTGGGTTCTATAACCACTCTCTTTCCACAAAGATATTTCTACCATTATTAACTTTTCTATTAAAAGTTTTATATTATTCTTTGATAAATCATCTCCTTCTCATTTCAAATTTCTTTTCTCACTTATTTAATATATTCATCATTCAATGTCGCATTTTACGACTTACTTTTTTTTTAAGGAATATCATCCTTACCACATTCACCTTTTTGAATAGTAAGAATCTTCCACAATTGCTCAATAATTGGGAAGCAGTATGAATAACTCAGGAATTTAAAAGATTTTAAATCATGTTGAGGGGTCATAAGACCTTGAACTACGTCCACAGTTATAAGTACCCTTTTAACTTAAACCTTAACAATCATTAGACTATAGGGACCTACGTATTTAGGGTGTTAAGCCCTTTGTACGATGTATTGTGCACAAACATTTAAACGCTATGCGTATATGTCCATAGTTATAAGTATTCTTTCAACTTAAACTTTAACAGTCATAAGACTATAGGGACTCCTCGTACTTAGGGTGATCAGCCCTTCGTACAATGTATTATGCACAAACATCTCAATGCATTGCGTAAAATAACTCCCCTATAATAGGGTTGTTCATCTCAGCTTTTCAACATCTGAATCCGCACCAAAATAATTTGGTTTGACATAACTTCTCAAGAAACGCTTGAATTTAATGAACATTTTTCAATATTAGTCAAGCTGAATTAAATAGCATAGACTTCTACAATAATTCGGACATCAATCGAAATTTACATATCCATATATATATATATATATATATATATATATATTCTCATATTTTTTAAACAATCTAAAAAAAATCTTTTTATGACGTCATGATACCGCACCGTATTTACAGTCCGTTTGAGGATTCCGTCATTTGGTGATTTAATCATACTACAACATACCATAGTGGGTTGATGATCATTAGATCACATCTAACACTAAGTAATACTGCATTGATGACTCCATCATTTTTATCATCTTTGCACCAGGTTCCATGATGCATTGATGATATAAAAATACATTTTGATATATTTTAAATTATTTTTGTCTAGCCGAAGCAATTAGCATAGACATACAAATAAATGTACTGTTTTAAAAATTCTTTGGTTCACTACTGTGATCCAACATTTTTCAAAAATTAAAAGTACAACCATCGGCACGAAGTCAATAAATTTCGAAAATCTAGCAAAGCTAGAAGATTTAGAAAAACCTATGTCTCCACTTTCTATACTGATCCATTGCTTAATAGGTCTATCTATCCCTATCATCCTCAATACTCCATTCACACTTAATTATGCCCCAGTCCATCAAACTTATTGCACATTAGAAGTTCAGGACTAGCCACAATAATATGAGTTTAAGAGCTTATCCTAGTCAGACCATCGGCGTCCATTCGCTAAAGGGTTCAAAACATACCATATTATTATGAGTCACGAATTTACCATATGCATTTGTTTTAAGAACCGCACCTAATCCTAATAATATCTGACAAATCATAATAGTTCCTAACTATCAAATATACACATGAGAAAAGAATCACCTTTTCGCTACATATACATTGATAGCACGACACCAACATTCCAATGATTATCAATGTGATAAACCGAGTGCAAGCACAAAACCCTGGCCCATACAAAGATTTGTACAACTCAGTAATCACATGAGTCCTCAATTGAAATCTCACCTAACTCTATCTTACCCTTAACTTGCTCTTTGCTCGATACGAATTTCTCGTATCACATCATTTATAACTCCTCACGAGTTATCTCGTACTATTTCATAGTACAACATCTTCATAGCATCAAGCTATCACTGTTCAAACATTACAGACCATCTTCCTTTTATAACTTAAACTGATCACGTCGTGATTTTATTCTATAATCATCTCCCTTAAAATTCTTTTCTTAACTTGTGATAGTTTTGTTTTACGATCCCCTTTCTATCCTTCCATTTACGACATTATTTGTTATCTTGGCTATTGGAGATAGGGAACTCCCATTTCTTATCTTTATGTCTCTTCAAGATTCTTCTTTGAATCTTCTTATTTATATACCAATTCTTCCTTTAAGAATTTTTAACTTTATTTATATTGCTCAACATTTTATTAAAGTTCCACATTTTCATCATATATATCCATTTTCTATACTTGGTACACACCGACTCTCTAACAGTTTCAATTTGGTATGCTGAGTGGTTTCCCACAAATAACCAACAAACTAGGTTCCGAGTTGCTAGTTCGTATATACCTTCGCTCTATGAAGAAATCGTTTAACCCAGATACCATACATCAACTACTAAAGAGTACAACTATACCATACTTAAATATAACTTTCTATTCTTAACTTCTTTACCATTCTCTTTTTATAGACATTGTGGTAGCCCCACATTCGTACTCCTTATAACTCTGCGAGATTCTTCTTTGAATTCTTTCACGCTTTCAATCCCTTCTCTATAAATTTCTTAAATTACTTCTTATTGTTCAAACTCTATCTGAGCTTATTCTTTCATTAACTTCAAATCTCTTCTTTAGGGTTATAGCCTACGGTACTCATACCTAAGGTTTATAACATATAGCTTTGATACCAACTGTAGTGACCCCAAAATTCATACAATTAAATTCTCGATTTTAGTCGTTAATAATACATTCAACATTAAATTTTACATCATTAAATGATAATACAACCATTGAAAATTCACGGAATAATTAAAATTTTCTATTACAAACTATCCTCGTTCCCAAAAACTTCAACCTTTACATCTAAATATCTTAGAATCAATTTAATACTATAATTGTTTACATTGCGAAACGATATTATAATTCAACATTAATACATCATTCGGAACCTTAAACATGGTTCAAATAATAATAACACAACCAAAGTGTATAAATCCTCAAGTACCACATCAGATTGATATCTTTCAGGTAACACATAACTTTACCTTGAAATCTTGACCTGCAAAAATGGTTATTTGCAAGGTTGAGCTCGACAGCCCAGCAAAATCTAACAGTTTTCATGCATCACATAACACATAATAACATGCTCAACATATATTTCATAAACATTAGACTAACATAACATAAATGCTACAGTTCATATAACAAGTATAAAGATTGAGTTCCTTACTCAATCAGCATGCTTTACTATATCAACGTAGTCATAAGTTGACTTTGACGTTTCATGCTTTCATTATAAATATAACACATCATGTTATTTGCAATAAAGATTTAAAACAGTTAATCATCAAGTTCACATAGCAAATAGAAACTGAAAGACTTGACTTGATCGTTGGTTACCAATAACAGTTTAACAGCTAACAATTATCTGCACTTCACGTGCCCTACAAAATTATATAATCATACACATCAACTATTAGTCACATAGCCATGCATAGTAGTTGTAATGTAAACTTTACTCTACATCTCATAATTCGTCCTATTATCAATACACAATGTTCAATTTGATTGTGTTAACTTTTAACTTATATCTCACTATATTTCATACTCGAAGTTCATTCAAGTGCTTAAGTCTTGCTATGAATCATTATTGGTTTTATATTAACCCTATTCCATATCTTATAATATTCATTTCAGAATCACAAGTGTACAATTCACAACACTTATTCATTGTTCATTAAGTTTCTTAAATCATACATATCATTTTCACAACTTACTAACTTAGCATTTTAGAGTTACTAACCACATGATACTATTCTGTTTTAACCTTGTCATTACACATTTGACACATTAACAAAACATTAAGCTAAGTTACAATGAATGTCCAAAGTCTGCAGAAGTAGCAAACTTCACTGTCTGTGATTGACTACTGGCGCGGCCGCGCCAGTATTACCTTAGCGCACACGCGCCAAAAATCGACGCACCAGTTTCAGTTTTGTAGGATGTGTTTTCGGCACAGTTCTTAAGCCAACTAACACGAATTTCACCCACAAAACAGTGAAATTAACATATAAAATAAATATAACACTATCATAAACATGATTGCTAACATATTCAACCACTTAGCACAATTTAACAACACTTTTAACTATTTTAATTTCTCAAATTTCTCATTTTCATATGAAAAATCCATTATTGACATCCTTCACGAAAATCAACACTGTAATTTCAATTCTTGTCGAAATTACTTCGTTCAAATTACGTCATGCTTGTTTCTTAATGAACTAGCATAATCAAGTCTAAATTCACACATTAACATACAAATTGACTATCAGCATTGGTACTTACATGAGCTATATGAAAAATATAATGTCATTGACTTTTCTTCCTTTTTACAACGAAATTGGCATACCATTCTTATTTAAACACAACCTCTAATCATCATAACCATATATATTCACAAGTAACCCATTGTACATCAACAATTCAACAAATTTATAATTTCACATAATATGTAAAAGTTTGCCGAAAATTCATATATATATATATATATATATATATATATATATGTATGTATAATATTGAGATTGTGGATAACTACCTTCAATTAGCTTGCACAACCTTGTGAAACACATAAGTTGTTATGAAATTCTTAGGTTTCTCTCAAATTCTCTCTTAAGTTTCACTGAATACTCAATTTCTCAAAATAACAAATGGCCAAAAACCCAACTGCAAAACCTTATGCGTAAATAAAAAACAAAACTGATATGGCCTTAATTCATATATTAAGTACATCAGTTAATACCTATAACGTATATGTTATATTATATTTATTATTTTATTTATTTTATTATAAATTAAAAATTAAAAACCCAAAAGTCATAAGGCTCCGTTTGACAAAATTCTTTAAAATTAAAGACTTAATATACTTAAGTCTTGTTTGGATAAACTCAATTAAAACTACTTTAATTTATTTTAATACTCCTTATAATATAGTTATTTGTCACACTATATTTAATTAAGTTTGCATATTTAATTAATTAATTCAAATAATAATTTATTAAATAAATCATTTAATCACATAACTCAATACGAATAATTAACCATCAAATTGAAATACCAATATAATAATAATTTCCTTAACTCATTAATTATTTATTTAATAAATAATTAACCAAATAAAATTAAATCAATTAAACAAATATTTATTCAACGATAAACACATCCATTAAATATTTATATAATTCAATAAATATTTAATAATACAATTAAATTTCTGGAATGTTACATCATTCCCTCCTTACAAGGATTATGTCCTCAAAATCACAATTCAAACAATCAAATCGTCACAACTACTTATCTTATCTAAACAAGTAAAATCGATGGTTGGTTAAGCTATATGATTAAAACTATACGAATAAGAGAAGTGGTTGTGCTAAGAAGTCAAGATAGGATTACAATTCCTCTAATACATCGCCTAATCTCTTAACTCTCCAAAATACAAACGAATCTAGCAATGTTCAACCGAGAATTGTAATACCCGAGAATTTTCACATATTAATAAATGGAAATATTAATGGAAATGAATATTTATTTGAGTATAAATGATTTTTGTGTTACGAGATAAGTTACCTCAATTATAATTGAATAATTGAGAATATGTGGAGTTTTGCGATGTGTGTGGCATAGTGATGGGAGATATTAATAGTAATATTAATTAATGAAGGAATTATAAAGTAAACAATTAAGTAATATAAATTGTTAATTGTTGTTGAAGTATACTATTAGTTGATAATTGATGTGTGGTATATTAATTATTTAATAATGAGGATTAATAATGATTATATTAATTAATTGATGATGGTTGTGGTAGAGGATTGAATTTTAGTAATTAACTAATAATGTGTGATTACTATTATTTACAATATATTATAAAGATGAATAATGATTATGGAAACCCATAAATATATTAATTAATGGTTGGAGTAATTAATATTGGTGTTAATTAATTTAGGAAGTGCATAATTTATTTATTTAACATAAATAAGTAAGTTAGTAATATAATAATATTATGTTGACAGTTATGTGCACATGAGTAATAATACAACTATACCATATAGTGTAGTGCGACATTTATGTGGCTATATATATATATATATTAAGTCTAATAAAACTATATTGTATGGGCATTATGATTAAAAAATTTGGAACTATATGTTGTAAATACATTATCTATGTGACAATATGTATGTGTGTAGGTATTAAAATAATATACCAAGAGAATATTGTAAACTAGTATTTTAATAAAGTGAACCAATGTGATAAAATGTACATGGATTATATGTAAGATACATTCCATATCACATCTACTACCTCGAAATGTTAAAACATGTTGTGACATTAAGTTATAGTGTATAGTTGATATGTACATAAGAGAAAAATAGCAAAGAGTGGGAATTTATATAAGTATACATGATGGCTGAGTTAGTCCCAAAATGATTGTCCCAATTACCTCTCATTTCTTATTCACGTGTACTAGAAAAAGGCTAGCCTATTTCTTCTTCCAAGCTTCTAGCTAGTAATCATGGGAGGGGAGTGGTGCTCATGATGCAAATAAACCACCAATTACCTACTCCTTGATAACCTTCATGTAAATCTTCCATCCTTTGGGTTGAGTTCTTAGATAATGGCTTGGCATGGTCAAGGAATGTTCTATAAATTGAACATTTCCCTTCATTCTTTGTGTTGCTTGACTTGTTTTAGAGGTGCAATAGGGAGTGTGAGCTGCCGAGAAATTGAGAGAGTGTAATCATTGTATTGAAGAATTTCATTAAGCTTCAAGAGGTATAATTCTACTTTGATATTCTTGAGCTTGAGTTTTGTCAAATTCTAGAATTTGTTGAATTCTCTGTTAATTGATGTAGAATAACATGCTATTGTGTTATCTGAGTTGGTACATATATTTTGGAACATGGTAGATGGTCTGGTTGCAGGTGTAGCATCTCTTGTGTTAAGGCTCTACTTCTGCAGAGCCATTTTTTTCAATATGTTCGAAGTGGCGCGGCCGCGCCACTTCCATAGTCTAATACCGCGCGGCCGCTCGTGGTACTTTTATTAGATGCTGATTTGAGGCTTCTAATTTATTTTGAGCATGCTATGGTAGTTAGGTTAAGCCTATAAATGACCCTATCATGTGGTTAGATATTGTTTTGAACATGTTATGTTGTTTTAGCTTGATTTGAGCTAAGTTTTCAAGAAAACTTCAAGTTTTGGAAAAACTAGAAATGGTAAACTTGAATAATGCATATTCTGATCTTGCAAACATGTTAGTATGGTTTGGAAATGCATGTCGGACATACTAACTTAAGTATATGAATTTCATATTGAAGCATGAGCATGTTAGACTATTAGTAAGCTTTGCTAATGAAAAATGCGAACTTTAAACGTGAATGTTGATGTGCTACTTTGAAACTTAGAATCTGATGATTATGAACGTGTTAGATGATACTCCTAGTGTAAGACCCCAACTTATTAATGAATAAAATCAAATTTTCTCTAAATATTATTATGAATAATAAGGGGTTAATTTGATATAATACTTTGGTTATGGGTGAAATGTGCAAATTTTGCAAAATAAGCAAGTGATTATAAAATATTCATTTTGTTGGGGAATATTCGTTTGGTCGTGGAATATTCTTGCTGTCGGGGAATATTCGTACGACGGCGTAGCCTTGTGTGGGTCCCATAACGAAAAGCGATTGGATGAAGAAAACGACAAGTATAAGTTATTTATAAATAACGGCGTAGTTGTTACCGTTAATACTGTTAGAATACCCGGTGGTTAAAATACAGTAGCACAAGGTATTGCACCGATTATTGATTCTTACGTAAGAAGGCACTACTCAATAATTGTTACAGTAGTTATTGTTCAATATTTTATTTTATTGATTCAATAATTGCTGCATTGATATTTTATATTATTGTTGTTTCAATAATTGTTGTTGCACAGTATTTTCCATTATCAGATCAATAATTTGAATAATATTATTAGATAACATTATTGGCAATGTCTAGAAAGTTCTGTCTAAGGAGAGGTTTGGTCATCTAATTGCGCGCCAGTATGACCTGACTAAGTTTATTTGGTGTTTATTTAGTCGGTCAGAGTATAGGGATAATATATGACATGACTATTAACCCTTGTTTTATGGCAGTATTTAAGAATGGCAGCTGAGAACGTTAATAATGGAGTAAATCAGACCGTGGAGACACCTTTGATCACCACCCAGGAGAACGTGCAACAGGAAGGTAATATTCCTCTTGTAAACAACGTTACCGAGCAAACGATGAATGATGGAATGTTTAGGAGCTTTTTACAGTTCATGCAAAATTAGACGAGAGAGACTCGTGTGTAGAATACGGGTGGAAATGATAACAACGCGCGGTTTGTCACAGCTAAGCAGTTCAAATAATTGGGACCACCAGAATTTAAGGGAAAGCTGGATCCGATCATGGCGGAAATGTGGGTCAAGCAAATTACCAAGATATTCGATGTCTAGGGATGCACAGAGGAACAGAAGGTTCCATTCGCCACCTTTATGTTCCGCGGTGAGGCAGACTACTGGTGGGAGTCTGTGAAGTGTACCCAGCCTGACGCACTCAACATGTCCTGGAAAACATTTCAAAAACTGTTCAATGACAAGTACTTTCCTGAAAGTATTCGTCATATGAAGGAGGTGGAGTTTATCAGACCGGAACAAAACAACATGACGGTGTCCCAGTACGAGGCGAAATTTGCAGAGTTATCCAGGTTTGCACCTCATTTGGACTAAAATGAGGAACGAATGACAAGGATGTTTCTAAGAGGTCTAAAACCCGAGATTCGGCAATATCTTATCTCTCATAAATTTTCTTTATATTCAGATGTTGTAAACAGGGCTCAATTATTAGAGCGAGATAATGAGTATGTGCAACAGAGGGACCACAACCAGGGTCATACCGGTGGCGGCAGTCATCGAAGCAATGAAAACCAGCAGGGAGGAAAACATTCGGACAAAAGCGGTAACCACTCTGGTGGTAATCGTGGTCGTGATAATAGAAGGAGCGAGTCGGGAGGAGATTTCAAGAAGAGAAGGTACAACAATGATAACGTGAAGACGTCAGCACAAACATCAACTGTTTTTCGGGGAGGAGAACGACCACCGGTCGTATGTTACAAATGTGGGAAAGAGGGACATATCAGCCCAAACTGCCCACAACAATCCAAGGTATGTTATAACTGTGGAAAGGAGGGTCATATAGCTCGAGAGTGTTCTGTAGCAAAACCAAGTTTAGCGGGGATGGTGACTCCAAAAGTTGTCCCGGATAAGTCGAAATCAGCGGTTCCTAGAAGAGCGTTTGTCGTAACTGGCCAAAACGCGAGAAACCCGAACAAGGTGATCACGGGTAAGCTAATCTTGAATTCTTGCGAAGTTTATACCGTACTAGATACCGGTTCTACCCATTCTTTTATCTCTCCTGCTTGTGCTCAACGTTTAAACTTGACTCCGGATAAATTAGACTTTGACCTATCTGTGGAGACTCCGTTAGGAGAAACTTTCATTACATCTACAGTTTATAAATCTTGCTTTAATCCAAGTTGGCACAATCACATTACCTGTTGACCTTATCTCTTTAAAGATACTCGCTTTTGATGTGATTTTAAGAATTGATTGGTTAACTACTCATCATGCCAAAATTGATTGTTTTCGTAAGATTGTTAGTTTTCATATTCCTAACCAACCTGTTATGCGAATTTAAGCAAGCAAACCACTAAAATCAATCACTGTCATACCAAGCCATAAAGCCATTCGTTTATTAAAAAATGAATGTCAAGTTTTCTTAGTCCATGTCATGGACTTGAACAAAAATACGTCAGATTTGAATGATATTTATGTTGTTAGTGAATTTCCTGACGTATTTCCTGAAGAATTTCTTGGCCTAACCCAGAGCGTGATATTGAATTTTTGTATTGATTTTCAACCGATACAAAACCCATTTCTAAAATCTCATATTGAATATCTCCTATTAAACTTCAGGAGTTAAAAACCCAACTATAGAAGTTGGTACCCGAGCCTCTATCTAGTGACTTCCTTTATGGAATGCACCAAAGCCAGACTCTCCGTAGGGGACTCTATATTTGTGTGGTGATAAAACAATAGGTGCCATTGTGACGTGCTATCCAAGATTGGGATATGAATCATAATTGAGAGCAACCGAAGTCGGTAACCGAAGTACGTAACTTTCTGGGCTTAGCTGGTTATTATCAGAGATTTGTGGAAGGATTTTCTCGAATCGCTACTCCGTTAACTCAGCTGACTCGGAAAGATACAAAATTCGTATGGAGTGAGGAATGCGAGAAGAGTTTCCAAGAACTCAAGAGGAGACTCATTTCGGCACCTGTTTTGACAATACCATCTGGTTCGGATGGATTTGTTATCTACAGCGATGCTTCAGGAAAAGGGTTAGGATGTGTTCTCATGCAACATGTGAAAGTCATAGCCTATGCCTCACGACAACTCAACGAATATGAGAGAAATTATCCTACTCATGATTTGGAGTTGGCAGCAGTCGTTTTTGCTTTGAAGATCTGGAGACACTACCTGTATGGGGAGAAAGTGGAGATCTATACAGATCATAAAAGCCTCAAATATTTCTTCACCCAAAAGGAACTCAACATGCGACAGCGACGTTGGCTCGAGCTGTTGAAAGATTACGATCATACCATCCAATATCATCCTAGAAAAGCAAACGTAGTAGCTGACGCATTGAGTAGAAGATCATACGCGGGTACGAGTGCAATGTTGTTAACATAAAGGCCCATTTTGTATGACTTGCAAAGGATGGAGATAGAGATGAAGACTCCAAGTACCCACATGATGATATCAAATATACGAGTAGAACCGACTTTAATCGATAAAGTTAAAGCTGCTCAAGCTACGGACATAGAGTTGATGCGTATGAAGAAGAAAGTGCAAGAAGGTGCTATTCTAGAAGCAAGAATCGATGAAGAAGGAATACTTCGAATCAACTCCAGACTTTGTGTTCCTAACGATTTTGACTTGAAGCATAGAATAATGATGGAGGCACACAACACACCGTTTGTAATCCATCCTGGGAGTACCAAAATGTATCATGATCTTCGACATACATTTTGGTGGAGCAATATTAAAAGAGAGATCGCGGAGTTTATTTCGAGATATTTAACTTGTCAACGTGTAAAAGCGGAGCATCAAGTACCAAAGGGTCCATTGCAACCACTTGAGATTCTGAAATGGAAGTGGGAACACATTACTATGGATTTTGTTACGGGTCTTCCCAAGGTTTCTCAAGGCATAGATGCGATTTGGGTTATTATTGATAGATTAACCAAGTCCGCTTATTTCTTGCCGATACGTGAGACTTATTCCCTTGAACGTCTTACTAGTATGTACGTGAACGAGATTGTGAGATTGCATGGCATGCCAGTATCCATAGTTTCGGATCGTGACCCAAGATTCACTTCACGATTTTGGGTTAGCTTACAGAAAGCTATGGGCACGGATTTACGATTCAGTTCGGCATACCATCCTCAAACGGACGGACAATCAGAGAGGACTATTTAAACTCTTGAAGATCTATTAAGACTTTGTGTCCTAGATCTCGAAGGGAGTTGGGATAAGTACCTATCATTGGTAGAATTCTCCTACAACAACAGTTATCAGGCGAGCATAGGTGTGGCTCCATTCGAGGCGTTGTATGGAAGAAAATATCGTTCTCCAGTATGCTGAGACGAGGTGGGTTAAACAACATTGTTGGGACCATAGTTGGTATGCATTACTACAGAGAAGATCCAAACGATTCGACAACGTATACAAACGGCACAGGATCGACAAAAGAGTTATGCGGATCTTCATCGGAAGGACATGGAATTTAATATTGGGGATCATGTATTATTACGTGTTGCACCATGGAAGGGAGTTACAAGATTTGGGAAGAGAGGAAAGCTCAATCCAAGATTTGTTTGTCCATTTGAGATTCTTGAGCGAATAGAAAATGTGGCATATAGACTCGCATTACCTCCAAGCATGTCTCGTGTTCATAATGTTTTTCACATATCTATGCTTCGTAAATATGTTAAAGACCCAAACCACATTATTGAGTTAGAACTAGACAAGATAGCTGAAGATTTAACGTACGAGGAGGTACCTATTAAGATCTTGGATAGGAAAGAGCATGTCCTACGCACGAAGGTTATACCACAAGTTAAGGTTTTGTGGAGAAACCATGCTATTGAAGAAATGACCTAGGAGTTAGAATCAGAAATGAAAGCGAGGTATCCTCACCTTTTTGAAACATCAGGTACGTACGTCAATTTCGAGGATGAAATTTCATAAGGAGGGGAGGTTGTAAGACCCCAACTTATTAATGAATAAAATCAAATTTTCTCTAAATATTATTGTGAATAATAAGGGGTTAATTTGATATAATACTTTGGTTATGGGTGAAATGTGCAAATTTTGCAAAATAAGCAAGTGGTTATAAAATATTTATTTTGTCGGGGAATATTCGTTTGGTCGTGGAATATTCTTGCTGTCGGGGAATATTCGTACGACGGCGCAGCCTTGTGTGGGTCCCATAACGGAAAGCGATTGGATGAAGAAAACGACAAGTATAAGTTATTTATAAATAACGACGTAGTTGTTACCGTTAATATTGTTGGAATACCCGGTGGTTAAAATACAGTAGCACACGGTATTGCACCAATTATTGATTCTTACGTAAGAAGGCACTACTCAATAATTGTTACAGTAGTTGTTGTTCAATATTTTATTTTATTGATTCAATAATTGCTGCGTTGATATTTTATATTATTGTTATTTCAATAATTATTGCTGCACAGTATTTTCCATTATCAGATCAATAATTTGAAAAATATTATTAGATAACAGTATTGGCAATGTCTAGAAAGTTCTGTCTAAGGAGAGGTTTGGTCATCTAATTGCGCGCCAATAAGGAAAAATCCTTATTGGAAAGCCCCCTCTTTCCTGGGATCGGCCTGGTTGTCATAAATGTGATTCTGTAATATTATTTGTGAATAATTAATTATTGATTCATATGATAAGAAATATTTATTTTATGTGGATATAAATGAGGGATATATTTTTGTAGTTAAAAATGAAGGAGTTAATGTTGAGATTTTTATCAGTATTTTTGTCGGAATGGAAGTATTAAAAATCAGGGTTTTTGAGATATTTTGCGGGGGTTATAATTTTTAATCCGACCGTTGGATCGTGGTAATTTTTGGATATGTTATACATATATAAGTTGAGTATATGTCCACAAATTTTGAACCGTTAAAAATGTACGTATAATTTATTATGAATTTTACGATATGACTGGTTCAGAAATTGTTGAATTTTCGGAGTTTATCATTTTGATGGAAAATTCTAGAATTGGTGGGCCCCACTCTTGGTTGGTGAAGAAATATACTGAGATTTTTATTCAAATGTGGTGGGTGGGAATAGTAGCAGGTAAAGCCATCAGGTTGCAGGTTAAGTCTGCTTCGGCGTGCTAACATTTTCCTATAAATAGAGGGCTAAGTTAGAATTGAAAATCACACCAGAAACAAGTTTTCTCTCTTTCTCTCTCTAGATTATTGATTGTATTTTGTGAATATTTAGATACTTTGAAAGTTTCTATTCATCAGAGCAAGTTTCTTTCAGCCTTATACCGATATTCCGACCAGAAGTACTGATATTTTGAGGTAAAAGATATTATTTTCTTCTTAATGATATTATTTTCTTCAATGTCATTATGCTGAAATATTGATATGAGTTTTTATCAAATTTGAAACTTTTTGTGTCGGGGTTACTATTCACGTATACGTTACTATTCACGAATACGACACTATTCACCAAAAAATAAAATTTTCTCTTTTTGTCCAAGATGTCTATTATGGTTACTATCTTTGATTGCATCCATGTTTTGATCTTTATTTTTGAATTCTACTTCACAATTGATTATTATGAAGTATTATTGATCTTGGATAAACTGTTATACGAATCCCTAATATTTGTCCTTCTGTCTCACTGGATTCGTTCTCTTTAAGATATTTTTCATCATTCTCAGTCCTAAATGATGATATTACTAAATATCTTTGGCCTGTAGTTCAAAGATGTATGATTACTTGATGAATATCTTTGGCCTGTAGTGCAAAGATGAACAGGTGTTGAGATGAACATGACTGACAGGTGATACAAATGAATATCTTTGGCCAGTAGTGCAAAGACGAATATTTGGATAAAGATGATTATTAATTGATGTTACAGGGATAAAATATTGATGATAGACTTTTAAATCTTAGAAGATAGTAGAATTCTTTCTCTACTTGACTCTTCTAATGGTTTGATGTTTCCGCTGCAGTTGTTGATCTAAAACTTGTTGTCGATTATATTCTATCAGATTTTTCCCTGTTGAGGACTAACGATAATTTGTTGTACATTATCTTAGTCGTAATATTCTTTACTGGGCTGGTTGAGCTCACCCTTTTCCTTTTTATTCCATTTTTCTTCTCAGGAGGTGAGAACATAGCAGGATCTAGTCGGGGTATGGAGTGATGGTTCTAGAAAGATGTTTTAGCAGTCCTCACTATTTCTGTGAAATAGTGTTTGAATAATTGTAATGAAGATTTATTGAGTATGAATACTTTCTAGATGACAATATTTGTATTTAAACTCACAGTATATGTGTTGTCGTATTTTGGACGACAATTGTAATAATAAAGTTGTAGTTATTTTCTATACCATGTATTTGGCGACTCAGAATGGATTGGATGGATTGGACCTATTTTGGGGGCGTCACACCTAGACGCACTCATGTATTATAAATGTATATATACCATGCTTAGGTATCGTAATTCAAGGAAATCATAAACGAAGCATATTTTGAAACAAAACGATGTTGATAACACGTATGTGATATGAATACTCACAAGCATGTCTAATATTAGTTATATGACCACTTTGTATGTTTAAGAACCAAGCATGTTGAACTTTGTGGTTTCATAACCTTAAATAGCCTTAAATTGTTGAGATGTCCAACTTAGAACCGTATTGTGCAAAACGGGACCTAGATTGAACTTGAAAGATACGAAAGGACCCTTGACATGTTAATATATGTTATGTGTGTAAGGATGGACAAGCTAGGCCAAGCAAATAACCACTCAGCCCTGGCTTGAACTAGGAGCCGCGTCACCGCGCGTCTCCTTAGTACAAATCAGGCGCGACCGCGCCTGTCTGCAAACTTAGAAAGTGACTTCTGTGATTTCTGAAGTATGTAGCATGCTAGTGTAACTTAATTATGCTTGTTTTTGTGCATGACACACTGACAGAAGTAGCTTTGCATGTTAACACCTATCTTAGCTTGAATTGACAAAGCGTTTTAAAAAATAAAGTCTAACGGTAGTTAAGAGCTACGTAATAACATAAGTCTAAGATTTCATGATTGAATCATGTGTGTAAACTTGATCTATATATCAGGATTATTTATCAAATATGTTTAACTAATGAATATCCTATATGCGTATCATATTATGTTAGGATTCGAAAGTATATTGATACGCGATATTTTGGTAAACTACGCTTGAGGCAAGTTCTCTAACCTTACTCAAATCTATATTGAGCAAGTATCCTAAATCTTGGCATTACTATATTCGACGAATACTGTAAGCTTATCTCTTTGAATACAAGTTATATTGCTTTCTCGTTCAAATGAACCATTATGCTTAAACCCTTGTGAAAACTATTATTCATAATGAACTTAGTATTGTTCTTGAATATTGTGAAAGAGTCGATGCCATTTGATTCGGCTAGACTTTATGCATGCTTATAAAACTGTCCAAACCAATTGATTGGTGTGGAAATCTTGAAAACTGAGTTGAAAAACCCTTATGGTAAGGGGATTGTATGTTGTTGGAAACCCTGACACATGAGTATATTATTACTGTGGTGTTATGCATAACGTGGAGTATTGTAGACTGATCCTCTACATTACTTATTTCTTGTGGGTTATCAGTTTAATATTGGTAATTCTAGTAGATGTTCAATAGTCCTTAGTGACTGCTCAGTATAAATTGTTTATCCAGTCGGATACCTTGATAGTCGTTGAATTCATATATATCAGTTGATTTATATTGAATTGTCTTTCTTATTACAAGAATTATTGATATTCATTACTTGTGATATTATTCTGAAACTTTGAACTATCCTAGAAATGACACTTCGATATTTCAAACCTTGGGATATTATATCCTACACCCTTGTTGTATATTACTTGCTGGGCAATTTGTGTCATCCTTGCTTATTTAAAACCTTTCAGTTAAGGAAGAACAGAGAGGTGTCTTTGGAACAGACAAGGGCAAGGGCAAGGCTACCGACTAGCTTGTCCCTTTTATGTTTTAGATTATTATGATGTATTAAGACTATATTTAAACTTAAGTAAGTTTATATAATAGGTCTTTATTCGATACTATTATGTAATCTTTTAAGTACTGTAGGTTGCGAGACTTGGGAGAATAATTATAATAAATCATTGTATATTATTCTAATTTAGATTTTCGTTGTGAATGTATGCTTTTAGTTATGGTGATTCCATGAGAACGTGGCGAACCGAATTCGGGTGACCAAGTGGAGGTCCGAATTTGGGAGCGTCACAGGTTGGTATCAAAGCTTTAGTTATAAGCTTTAGGAACAAGGGTCCTTAGATTATAACTTAAGAAAACTTAGAAGTTAGGAAGGGGATAAAACTCATGTAGAGCTTTCCCTGAGAGACTTAGTGTGTTATAAAATGTCACTTCATTCTATACAATGAACTTATATTTATTTAACGTTCTGATGGAGTTGTTGTTTGTCATGTCTTATGTTGATGTTTGTAGGATGACTGACATGGGAGGACCTAGCCAAGTAGTAGAGGAGGAGCCACATGATATGCACGTAGTCTATGAGGCACCCTTGATAGCAGAACCTATATCGATAGTTGCCCCTATTGACGATGATGATGAGGAGGAGGAGGAGATGGAGCCTCTACCTGAGGAATCTGATCCGGAGGAGGACCTGTGGAGGATGAAATCGAGCCCATGGAGGACTCCGACGGGACTACTTTCAAAGATCGGATGTTAGGAGAATCTGAAGAAAAGATTTTGGAATTAGGGTGTAGAGTCGAGGAGTTAGAGACTGAGTCTCTTGAGAGGCAATTAGTGATGCAGGAGATGGAGGTGGAAATTGCTCATCGAAAGGAGGCAGGGATCCAGATGAGAGCCTTGTTTCACCGATCGGTGGTGAGGAACGTTGAATTGGCAGGAAAGCTAGAAGAGTTGGGGCAGAGGATTTTGAGTGAGAGGACGGAGAAGGAGGCTCTCCGAACTCAGTTAGAGATGGAGGTGATGGATAGGATTCACTTCGAGGAGAAGTGGGAGGATTCTAATGATAGGGTGAATGATCTAGAGGATGAGGTGCAGTGCAAGAGGAGGAAGATGAACAAGATGGGCTATGCTCTACGCACGGCCATGGAGAGATTGATTGACGGGGTAAATCACTACCCAGCTAAGCAAGGACAGACCCGACATACCATAAGTCAGAATATGGTGGCACACATTACGTAAAAGGAGTACCAGAGCGCCATGGAGCGTGGGATGTTAGGTTGAGTCTAAGGGGAAAAACTTAGTAGTGTAGTAGTTTTATTTATGTGTTGTTAATATGTTGTTGTAATCTCCGTCTTTTGTGTAAGATGTGAGACAGTGGTAACCCCAAACTTTTGAAAAATGTTAGAGGGGTAGTAAGTTAGTGTGGTCCCCAACTTTTGTGATATTAGGGGTTAGGTGTTTTCATTTTTAGCAGTATGTTAGAAAAAAACGTGTATTGTAACCCTTTGGCATATGAATATAAATGATCCTATTTCATAAACGTGTTATAAATTTTTAGTCCTTTTCATTTGAGAAATGTCTAAACATGATAGTTAGATAATTAAATGAAAATTTTGTGATGCAGAAAATGCAGCCCAGATGTAGAATAACTGTCCCAGAAGAGTCAGTTAATGATGAGAGAGGTCCTGTAGATCTGATATAGAGACTTGTAGATTTATTGGGAGAAACTCTGAGGGGAAGAAACGAACCCGTACCACCCGTTCCCCAAGTTCTCTTAGTAACAGCCTTCAAGGATTTTAAGAGTGTAGGACCCCCAGAGTTCATAGGAACTACTGACCCGATAGTTGCGCAAACCTGGATCAAGGAGATCGAGAAGACCTTCACTATAGCTCGCGTGGGTGAAGACCAGAAGACCGTATTCCACATATATACTGAGAGGTGAAGCGAACTATTGGTGGAAAACTAATCAGCAGAGAGCGGTGGAAGGAACAATAACTTGGGAGAGATTTACGACGCTGTTTTTTGAGAACTATTTCCCGAAGAGTATGAAGAGTAGGATGGAAGTAAAATTCCTAGAGTTGAAACAAGCTGATATGACGGTGGCGTAATACGCAGCGAAGTTCAATGAACTAACGCGATTTCCAGAACACCAAGTTGTACATGAGGAGAGGAAAGCGAGACGTTTTGAGCAGGGGTTGAAGCCGTGGTTGTATAATAAGGTATCAGTCTTCTAGATTGATTCCTTTACAACATTGTTGGAAAAGGCAATCATTGCGAAAGGTGGCAGTGAGGCCTTAAGTCTATATCATAAGGAGAAGAAGAACAAGAACACTGGTAGTGAGCATTGTGGAGGGAGCAGCAGCGGAGGAAGTAACTCCAAAAAGGGGAAATAGGAAAATAATAACAATAGAAACAATAATTAAGGTGGGAGTTACCAGAGAAACTTTAAGAAGAGGACCGAAGCTTGCAACAAATGTGGGAGAAGCCATCAGGGAGAATGCTGGAAGGGGAAGACCACTTGTTATAATTGCGGCCAAGAGGGGCACATCTCGCCAAATTGCCCAAAGCCGAAGAAGATCAGAGGATGTTTCGCTTGTGGATCGACAGAGCACCAGATAAAGGATTGCCCAAAGAAAGGAACCGGTGGAGCTGGCGAAAGCTAGGGAGGAAGAATCAAGTTAATGATTGGTGGACCTGCACAACCCAACCGATCGACCACTCGAACCTTTAACATGACTGTCCAAGACGACGTAGCTGCAAAGGACGTGGTGTCAGGTATAATCCCAATCAATAATATAAATGCTTATGTATTATTTGATTCAGGTGCGACCTGTTCTTTTGTATTTGAAGAATTCGCTGGTAAGCTTTGTACACCCCGAGAACGTTTAGAAGAATCATTGAGCGTAGAAGTTGGGAATAAGGAAATAATCCCCGTAGAATACGTTTATCAAAATTATCGCGCAAACATTAGAGAACATGAACTGAGCGTAGACTTAATTCCTATTAGACTAGGAGAATTTGACGTAATACTGGGAATGTATTGGTTATATAACCATGCCGCGATAATGGACTGTCAGAACAAGTGTGTAAACCTTCAGACTCCGAGTAAGTCTAAGGTAGTGTTTCATGGAATCTCATCGCTTAAGCAATCGTGTTGCGTTACGATGATGCAGGCCAAGAAATTGTTAAGGAAAGGATGTGTAGGTTATTTAGCTTACATTGTAGATACTCAGAAAAAGGGAGTATAGATTAAGGATATACCCGTAGTGAATGAATTTCGAGGCATGTTTCCGGACGATCTGCCTGGTCTTCCGCTAGATAGAGAAATCAAATTCTTAATAGACATAGCACTGGGAACGACACCAATTTCGAAAGCTCCATACCGTATGGCGCCAGTAGAAATGAAGGAATTGATTATATAACTCCAAGAGCAATTAAATAAGGTTACATTCAACCGAGTGTATCTCCTAGGGGAGCACCAGTGTTATTCCTTAAGAAGAAGGATGGATCGATGAGGCTCTATATCGATTATCGAGAATTGAACAGAGTAACGATGAAGAACTGATATCCATTACCGAGGATAGACGACTTGTTTGATTAACTAAAGGGAGTGAAATGTTTCTCGAAGATCGACTTACGAACAAGATATCATCAACTGAAAGTGCGTGATGAAGATATACCGAAGACTGCATTTCGAAACCATTATGGACATTATGAGTTTTTGGTAATGTCATTCGGTTTAACTAATACTCCGACAGCATTCATGGACTTGATGAATTGAGTTTTCAAGCTATACTTGGATAAATTCGTAGTAGTTTTCATTGACGACATTTTGATCTACTCAAAGACAGAGGAAGAACATGCCGAACATCTGAAGATTGTTTTGGAGGCACTACGAAAGGAGAAGATGTACGCAAAGTTTTCAAAATGCAAATTTTTGATGAAGAAAGTTCAATTCTTAGGCCATGTGGTGGATGAGAATGGAATCTCAGTAGACCCCGAAAAGGTCGAAGCAGTAAGTAGTTGGGAACAACCTAGAACACCGACGGAGGTGAGAAATTTCTTAGGGTTAGCTGGGTACTATCAAAGATTTATCCAGGATTTTTTTAAGATAGCGACCCCGTTGACTAATCTGACGAGGAAGACGGTGAAATTTGTGTGGACCGACAAATGCGAAGAGAGTTTTCAAAATTTGAAGAGGAGATTAAGCGTGACGCCTGTATTATCCTTACTAGATGATACGGGAGGATTTGTGGTGTATAGTGATGCATCGTATAGAGGACTGGGCTGTGTGCTGATGTAACATGGCAAAGTCATTGCATATGCGTCACTACAATTGAAGGATTACGAAAAATGATACCTTACTCATGACTTAGAGTTAGTGGTAGTAGTTTTTGCATTAAAGATATGGAGACATTATTTGTACGGAGAGAAATGTGAGATATACACGGACCACAAAAGTCTAAAATATATCTTCACACAGAAGGAGTTGAACATGCGTCAGAGAAGGTAGTTAGAATTAATCAAATATTATGACTGTGAGATTCTTTATCACCCGGGGAAGGTAAACGTAGTTGCTGACGCTCTGAGCAAGAAAAGAAGGGAGAAATTGTTTCAACTGACAACTCAGGAGGAGTTAATAAGAGATATGGAGAAGTTGGAAATAGAAGTGAAGGGACCCGAGAGGTCTAGAGAGAAATTATTTGTGATGGAAGCTCGTCCGACATTGTTGGATAGGGTAAAGGAGGCACAGAAGAAAGATGGAGAATATGAGAAAATCAGGAGTAGGATTGCGAAAAATGAGGTAGGAAAATTTTGAATAGATAAAGATGGTATTTTAAGATTCAAATGGAGACTATGGGTACCGGCAGTAACCGAGTTGAGAAAGGAGATTTTGCACGAGGCACACAATAAGATATATTCTGTTCATTCAGGAGGCACGAAAATGTACCGGGACTTGAAGCAACATTTTTGGTGGCCAAATTTGAAACGAGAAATTATAGAGTATGTTAGTAGATGTCTTACGTGTCAACGTGTAAAAGGAGAGCATCAGCGGTCGAGTGGGTTGCTACAACTGTTGGAAATATCGGAGTGGAAATGGGAGCATATCACAATGGATTTCATGGTAGGACTTCCAGTCATGCAGAAAGGTTTGGATGCCATTTGGGTTATCGTGGATCGACTAACAAAGACTGCACATTTTCTACCAATCAAGATCCGCTATAGTTTAAATCAGTTAGCAAATTTGTACGTAAAGGAAATCGTTTCACGACATGGAGTGCCGGTGTCGATTGTTTCTGATCGAAACCCGCGTTTCACGTCAAAATTCTGGAAAAGCTTGCAAGAGAGGATGGGAACACAGTTAAGGTTAAATACTGCTTATCATCCTCAGACAGACAGACAAAGTGAGTGAATAATACAAATGTTGGAGGACATGCTTAGGACTTGCATGATGGACTTCAAGGAAAATTGGGACGACCACCTACCCTTAGTCGAATTTGCGTATAATAATAGTTACCATGCGAGTATCGGCATGCCACCATACGAAGCTCTTTACGGAAGAAAGTGTAGAACGCCATTATGTTAGGACGAAGTCGGAGAACGACGAATACTCGGACCAGAGTTAATACAACAAACCGCGGACGTGGTGACAGTGATAAGAGCCAGACTAGTAGCAGCTCAAGATCGCCAGAAGAAGTACGCAGATTTGCATCGACAAGACAGAGATTTTGAAGTCGGCAATTTCGTATTCTTAAAAGTATCTCCGTGGAAGGAAAAGATCCATTTAGGCAAGAAAGGGAAACTGAGTCCAAGATTCATAGAACCGTTCGAGATACGGAAGCGAGTAGGCGAGGTAACGTACAAAGTTGTATTACCACATGAGTTGGAGCACATCTATAACGTGTTTCACATATTGGTGTTGCGTCCATACAAGCCTGACTATAAGCACGTGATTTCTTACGAACCCATTCAAGTGGAGAAGAACTTAGCGTACAAAGAGATTCCTGTCCAAATTCTTGATAGGAAAGAGCAAACCTTGAGAAATAAAGTTATTTCTTCGGTAAAAGTACTTTGGAGTAACCACGAGGTTGAGGAGGCTACGTAGGAGTTAGAGGATAGGATGATGATGGATTATCCCTATCTATTCGTATAACCTTGTAGCAATTCCGGGGCGGAAATTTTATAGGGGGGGGGATGTAATACCCAAGAATTTCCACGTATTAATAAATGGAAATATTAATGCAAATGAATATTTATTTGAGTATAAACGTTTTTTGTGTTACGAGATGAGTTACCTCAATTATAATTGAATAATTGAAAATATGTGGAGTTTTGTGATGAACTCATTGAAGCCTTGTGTGGCATGGTGATGGGAGATATTAATAGTAATATTAATTAATGAAAGAATTATAAAGTAAACAATTAAGTAATATCAATTGTTAACTGTTGTTGTAGTTTACTATTAGTTGATAATTGATGTGTTGTATATTAATTATTTAATAATGAGGATTAATTAATGATTATATTAATTAATTGATGATGGTTGTCGTAGAGGATTGAATTTTAGTAATTAACTAATAATGTGTGATTACTATTATTTGCAAAATATTATAAAGATGAATAATGATTATGGAAACCCATAAATATATTAATTAATGGTTGGAATAATTAATATTGGTGTTAATTAATTTAGGAAGTGCATAATTTATTTATTTAACATAAATAAGTAAGTTAGTAATATAATAATATTATATTGACAGTTATGTGCACATGAGTAGTAATGCAACTATACCATATAGTGTGGTGCGACATTTATGTGGCTATATATATATTAAGACTTATAAAACTATATTGTATGTGCATTATGATTAAAAAATATTGGAACTATATGTTGCAAATACATTATCTATGTGACAATATGTATTTGGTAGGTATTAAAATAATATACCATGAGCTTATTGTAAACTAGTATTTTAATAAAGTGAACCAGTGTGATAAAATGTACATGGATTATATGTAAGATACATTTTCATATCACATCTACTACCTCGAAATGTTAAAACATGTTGTGACATTAAGTTATAGTGTATAGTTGATATGTACATAAGAGAAAAATAGCAAAGAGTGGGAATTATATACGTATATATGATGGCTGAGTTAGTCCCAAAATGATTGTCCCAATTACCTCTCATATCTCATTCACGTGTAATAGAAAAAGGCTAGCCTATTTCTTCTTCCAAGCTTCTAGCTAGTAATCATGGGAGGGGAGTGGTGCTCATGATGTAAATCAACCACCAATTACCTACTCCTTGATAACCTTCATGTAAATCTTCCATCCTTTGGGTTGAGTTCTTGGATAATGGCTTGGCATGGTCAAGGAATGTTCTATAAATTGAACACTTCCCTTCATTCTTCGTGTTGCTTGAATTGTTTGAGAGGTGTAATAGAGAGTGTGAGCTACTGAGAAATTGAGGGAGTGTAATCATTGTGTTGAAGAATTCCATTAAACTTGAAGAGGTATAATTCTACTTTGATATTCTTCAGCTTGAGTTTTGTCAAATTCAAGAATTTATTAAATTCTCTGTTAATTGATGTAGAATAGTATGCTATTGTGTTATTTGAGTTGGTACACATGTTTTGGAACATGGTAGCTGGTCTGGTTGTAGGTGTAGCATCTCTTGTGTTAAGGCTCAGCTTCTGCAGAGCCATTTTTTTTAATATGTTCAAAGTGGCGCGGCCGCGCCACTTCCATAGGCTAATACCGTGTGGCCGCGCGTGGTACTTTTATTAGATGTTGATTTGAGGTTTTTGATTTATTTTGAGCATGCTATAGTAGTTAGGTTAAGCCTATAAATGACCCTATCATGTTGTTAGATATTGTTTTGAACATGTTATGTTGTTTTAGCTTGATTTGAGCTAGGTTTTCAAGAAAACTTTAAGTTTTGGAAAAGCTAGAAATGATAAACTTGAATAATGCATATTCTGATCTTGCAAGCATGTTAGTATGGTTTTGAAATGCATGTCGGACATACTAACTTAAGTATATGAATTTCATATTGAAGCATGAGCATGTTAGACTATTAGTAAGCTTTGCTATTGAAAAATGCGAACTTTGAACGTGAATGTTGATGTGCTACTTTGAAAGTTAGAATTTGATGATTATGAACAAGTTAGATGATACTCCTAGACGCACTCATGTATCACAAATGTATATATACCATGCTTAGGTATCGTAATTTAAGGAAATCATAAACGAAGCATATTTTGAAACAAAACGATGTTGATTACACGTATGTGACATGAATACTCACAAGCATGTCTAATATGAGTTATATGACCACTTTGTATGTTTAAGAACCAAGCGTGTTGAACTTTGTGGTTTCATAACCTCAAATAGCCTTAAATTGTTGAGATGTCCAACTTAGAACCATATTGTGCAAAACGGGACCTAGATTGAACTTGAAAGATACGAAAGGACCCTTGACATGTTAATATATGTTATGTGTGTAAGGATGGACAAGCTAGGCCAAGCAAATAACTTCTCAGCCCTGGTTTGAACTGGGAGTCTCGCGGCCGCGCGTCTCCTTAGTACAAATCAGGCGCGGCCGCCCTAGTCTGCAAACTTAGAAAGTGACTTCTGTGATTTCTGAAGTATGTAGCATGCTAGTATAACTTAATTATGCTTGTTTTTGTGCATGACACACTGACAGAAGTAGCTTTGCATGTTAACGCCTATCTTAGCTTGAATTGACAAGGCGTTTTAAAATAATGATGTCTAACGGTAGTTCCGAGCTACATAATAACATAAGTCTAAGATTTCATAATTGAATCATGTGTGTACACTTGATCTATATATCAGGATTGTTCATCGAATATGTTTAACTAATGAATATCCTATATGCGTATCATATTATGTTAGGATTCGAAAGTATATTGATACGTGATATTTTGGTAAACTACGCTTGAGGAAAGTTCTCTAACCTTACTCAAATGTATATTCAGTAAGTATCCTAAACCTTAGCATTACTATATTCGACGAATACTGTAAGCTTATCTCTTTGAATACAAGTTATATTGCTTTCTCGTTCAAATGAACCATTATGCATAAACCCTTGTGAAAACTATTACTCATAATGAACTTAGTATTTTTCTTGAGTATTGTGAAAGAGTCGATGCCATTTGATTCGGCTAGACTATATGCATGTTTATAAAACTGTCCAAACCAATTGATTGGTACGAAAATCATGAAAACTGAGTTGAATAACCCTTATGGTAAGGGAATTGTATGTTGTTGGAAACCCCAACACATGAGTATATTATTATTGTGGTGTTATGCATAACGTGGAGTAATGTAGACTGATCCTCTACATTACTTAATTCTTTTGGGTTATCAGTTTAATATTGGTAATTCTAGTAGATGTTCAATAGTCTTTAGTGACTGCTCAGTATAAATTGTTTATCCAGTCGGATACCTTGATAGTCGTTGAATTCATATATATCAGTTGATTTATATTGAATTGTCGTTTTTATTACAAGAATTATTGATATTCATTACTCATGATATTATTCTGAAACTTTGAACTATTATAGAAATGACACTTCGATATTTCAAACCTTGTGATATTATATCTTACACCCTTGTTGTATATTACTTGCTGGGCAATTTGTGCTCATCCTTGCATATTCAAAACCTTTCAGTTAAGGAAGAACAAGGAGGTGTCTCTGGAACAGACAAGGGCAATGGCAAGGCTACCGACTAGCTTGTCCCTTTTATGTTTAAGATTATTATGATGTATTAAGACTATGTTTAAACTTTAGTAAGAGTATGTAATAGGTCTTTATTCGATACTATTATGTAATCTTTTAAGTACGGTAGGTTGCGAGACTTGGGGAAATAATTGTAGGGTTTCGGCACAGAAACGCACAGCGGAAATTAAAATTTTAAAGCAATTTCCGAAACCCTATAACAGGATCCATGCGAAAAATCAATTAATTAAGAGGTTTAGAGATTATACCGAATATGAAAACGAGAGTCTGAAATCGACTGGGCCTCGAATCTCCAACGCAATACAAACCTACTGCGTCTCTACGGTATCCACACGAACGCTCCGCGAATCGTCTTACGATCTGCCGAAGAAGGAATCGCGGTACTAGCCACCAAGGATGAGGATTTTCGGAACTGTTTTCTCTAGTCTCTCTCTAAGAGCGGCTAGGGTTTTGTTTTGACGTAAAAACCTAAAGTCTGATATACATCATATATATAGCAGTCAGGAGGAATTAATCAAAACCTAATATTATTAAAATCCGAATTTATATATATATCTTAATTAAGTCTTACTTAATTAATATACCTATATATAAATTATCCTATTAATTTAAATTCGTAATTTAAAATTATATCAATCATATTGACATATTTAAATCTTTACAATTTAAATTAATTTCCTTTTAATTACGTTCTTTGTGTGTGACCCTATAGGTTATTATTACGTTGGCAATAACCTTAAAATCATATTATAAAGTTATAAACAGTGAGCGGCATCTAGTAATGCATCACTGCTACCCAAGTAATAATAAGATCGATGATTCGATGCAACCTTTTCGTGACCAATGTTTCAATGTAATTTAATCCTTTTAACCTTAATATCCTAGATTAAACTCGAGTCATGGAATGTGTCATACTCTTCATAATTTAATCTGAGTTTTCTTGATCAATGAGTAGACTATATGAAACAAATCACTATTTGAGCATGGCCATGCATTTCATAGTCCTACTCAATCAAGAGGCCTATGGATATCACCTATAAAATATAGGATGGTTAAATTCCATCTAGATCACTCATATTACTCACACGATTCATAATGAACCCAATAATCACCTTTATAGTCCACCCTATTAAAGGTGACATTTGATGATATCAAAGTACATATATTCTCGTGTAGTAATATAGCGGTTTCAGGTCGGAGGACCATTACATCATTGTCACTATGAGAATTACTAATGACACTTCGCATAATGCTCCATATAGAATTCTCATGGTGGGTCTGTCCAGTACATTGTTCTCTAACATGTACCTATGCATTGACTTAATATCTCATATATTTATGACCAATGAGATTTGGTCATCAGTCAATCCACATACTAGTCTCAATGCATCATTGTTGTCCCATCAACAATGATACTCGACTAGGGACATTTAAGAACAATGATACTAATTATAATTATATAATCTCATGTTCAAGTCACATACTTGAAACTATATAATTTGTATCACTATTCTAAGGAATTTTATTATGTTAACAATTATATTACGCAGTAATTAAAACCATAATAAAATCATTTATTTATTCAATCAACAATAATATCAAATGTTAAGCAATTACATCAAATAATTGGCCTCTAGGGCATAAACTCTAACAGTCTCCCACTTGCACTAGAGCCAATCACTCATGTATCTAATACCCATGGAACTAATGTGACCGTCGTGCTTCTGCTGCGACAAAGCCTTGGTCAGTGGATCTGCAACATTATCATCTGTTGGCACTCTTCCTATATGTACATCTCCTCTGTCAATGATTTCACGGATGAGATGGTACCGCCTAAGTATATGCTTGGATCGTTGGTGAGATCTGGGTTCCTTAGCCTGTGCAATGGCTCCATTATTATCACAGTATAGAGCAACCGGATCAACAATGGTTGGAACAACACCAAGTTCAGTGATGAACTTTTTAATCCATACAGCTTCCTTGGCTGCACTAGAAGCAGCAATATACTCAGCCTCTGTTGTAGAATCAGCGACTGTCTCTTGCTTTGAACTTTTCCAGCTAACAGCACCACCATTAAGGCAAAACACAAAACCTGACTGAGACTTATAGTCATCATTGTCAGTTTGGAAACTAGCATCTGTGTAACCCTTTACTGCCAGTTCATCTTCACATCCATATACCAAGAATGAATCCTTAGTCCTTTTCAGGTACTTGAGGATATTCTTGACTGCTGTCCAGTGACCTTCACCTGGATTCGACTGGTATCTACTCGTCATGCTCAAAGCATACGAGACATCCGGACGAGTACATATCATTGCATACATGATAGATCCAATTGCCGAAGCATAAGGGATCTTTCTCATACGCTCCTCATCATCTTGTGATTTAGGACATTGGGCCTTAGAGATCTTTATACCATGAGTCACGGGTAAATTTCCTCTTTTCGCCTCTTGCATGTTGAACCGTTTCAACACTTTATCAATATATGTACTTTGACTTAGGCCGAGCATTTTTCTCGATCTATCTCTATAGATTTTGATACCTAAAATATAGGTAGCATCGCCCAAATCTTTCATGGAGAAACATTTTCCTAACCATGTTTTTACAGCCTGTAAGGAAGGAATGTCATTCCCAATAATTAATATGTCATCAACATATAATACTAGGAATACAATGTGACTCCCACTAACCTTCTTATATACACAAGGTTCATCTTCATTTTTAATAAAGCCAAATTCTTTGACTGCTTCATCAAATCGAAGATTCCAACTCCGAGAGGCTTGCTTTAATCCATAAATGGATCGCTGCAGCTTACATACCTTTCCAGCATCCTTTGGAATGACAAAACCCTCAGGTTGTGTCATATACACATCCTCAAGTAGATTTCCGTTAAGGAAAGCAGTTTTGACATCCATCTGCCAGATTTCGTAATCATAAAAAGCTGCAATAGCAAGTAAGATCCTGATGGATTTAACCATTGCCACTGGAGAAAATGTTTCATCATAGTCAACACCTTGAATTTGTTTGAAACCTTTTGCTACCAGTCGGCCTTTATAGGTTTGTACATTACCATCCATGTCGGTTTTCTTCTTGAAAACCCACTTGCACCCGATTGGTTTTACCCCTTCGGGTGGATCAACCAAGGTCCATACTTGGTTAGTATACATGGAATCCATTTCAGATCTCATGGCTTCAAGCCATCTCTCAGAATCTGGTCCATTCATAGCTTCTTGGTAGGAAGTAGGCTCATCCTGATCTATGAGCATCACATCACCGTTTTGAGTCACAAGATATCCATAATATCTCTCAGGCTCTTGGCGTGTCCTACCAGATCTACGAATTCCTTGTGTAATTTGAGCAGGTTCACTTTCCACAATTTCTTGTGGTTCCTGCTCACGTTCCAACTCAGGTTCAATGATATTTTGTGGTTCTCGAATTTCTTCGAGTTCTACTTTCCTCCCACTGTTTCCTTTAGAGACAAATTCTCTTTCTAGAAAAATACCAGTTCGAGCAACAAACACTTTATTCTCAGAAGGTTTGTAGAAATAATACCCTTTTGTTTCTTTTGGGTATCCCACAAAATTACATTTGTCAGATTTGGGTCCGAGCTTATCAAAATCTAGACGTTTTACAAACGCCTCGCATCCCCAAATCTTCATGAATGACATACTAGGACGTTTCCCAGTCCACATCTCATATGGTGTCTTCTGAACCGTCTTTGTAGGAACACGGTTAAGTGTGAATGCAGCTGTCTCTAGGGCATGACCCCAGAAGCTTATTGGAAGATCTGCATGACTCATCATTGATCGTACCATGTCCAACAAGGTTCGATTCCTCCTCTCAGACACACCATTCCATTGTGGTGTTCCAGGTGGAGTGAGCTGTGATATAATACCACACTCCTTTAGAAGGTCATCAAAGTCTTGGCTTAAGTATTCACCTCCTCGATCGGATCGAAGGGCTTTTATGCTTTTGCCAAATTGGTTTTGAACTTCATTCTTTAATTCCTTAAACTTTTCAAAGGATTCGGATTTGTGTCTCATTAGATACACATATCCATATCTACTGAAGTCGTCAGTAAATGTAATGAAGTAATAAAACCTACCTCTTGCTAACGAACTCATGGGTCCACATACATCACTATGTATAAGTCCCAATATATCGCTAGCCCGTTCACTGTGTCCAGTGAAAGGGGCTTTAGTCATCTTGCCTAATAAACAAGATTCGCATTTTTCATATGATTCAAAATCAAATGAATCCAAAAATCCATCTTTATGGAGTTTTGATATGCGTTTCTCATTTATATGGCCCAAACGACAGTGCCAGAGATATGTCGGATTTGAATCATTTGATTTAAATCGTTTTGTGTTTATGTTATAGATAGGCATTTCTAAATCAAGAATATAAAGACCGTTAAATAATTGTGCAACACCATAGCAAATATCATTTAAGTAAAATGAACAACCATTGTTCTTAATTATAAATGAAAACCCTTTCTTGTCCAAACAAGAAACAGAAATAATATTTTTGTTTATAGCAGGCACAAAATAACAATCTTCTAATTCTAAAACTAGCCCAGTGGGCAAAGATAAATGATAAGTTCCTACGGCCAGTGCAGCAACTTTTGCTCCATTCCCAACTCGTAGGTCAACCTCTCCTTTCGCCAAAGTCCTACTCCTTCGGAGTCCCTGCACATTAACACAAATGTGAGAACCACATCCAGTATCCAATACCCATGATGTAGAAGTAGACAAATTGACTTCTATAACATATATACCTGAATCAGAAGTCGTACTTCCTTTCCTTTTCTTCACTTCTTCCAAATAAGCATGACAGTTCCTTTTCCAGTGTCCAGGTTTTCCACAGAAGTGACATTCACCTTCTTTAGCCACCCCACCTTTAGGTTTTAAAGCCTGTTTGGTTTTGGAATTGGGTTTGGCAACAGACTTAGATCCTATCTTCTTTTTGCCTTTCCAATTTCCCTTAGCATTCCCCTTTTGCACCATCATTATGGGAGCGGGTCCTGCCTTTTTCATGTTGTTCTCGGCAGTTCTTAACATGCTCAACAACTCAGTAAGGGGTTTCTCAATTTCATTCATGAGATAGTTCATAACAAATTGAGAGTAGCTGCTGTTCAAAGATTGTAAAACAAGATCAGTTTGGGCTTCCGGAGTGATTGGAAAACCCAACCTATCCAGGTACTCAATATACCCAATCATCTTCAGCACATGTGGACCAACTGGATCACGTTCACCCATCTTGCAGTGATACAACGCTTTGCTTGTATCATACCTCTCCTGTCGAGCATGCCCTTCGAACAATTTCTTGAGATGCTCGATCATCTCATAAGCATCCATTAACTCATGTTGCTTCTGAAGCTCAGCGTTCATGGTTGCTAGCATGAGACAACTCACGTCCAGAGCATCATCTTGATGCTTCTTGTAAGCATTATGCTCCGCACGTGGTGCAGTGACAGCCGGTGCTGCAGGAATGGGCCCATCAAGGACATATAGCTTACGCTCTTGTTTAAGGACAATCCTCAAGTTCCTGTGCCAGTCAAGGAAATTAATCCCACTCAGCTTGTCCTTCTCAAGGACTGATCGTAGTGAAAGACTACTTGTGTTGTTGTTGTTGTTTGCCATTGATATCTACAATTTATAAGTGCCAAAATAATAAGTCAAATTGCAGAGTTGATATTATGTAATTGATAATAGTACATTCAAAATATACCTCCCACTATTTTATTCAAATTAATAGCCCTCACCATTAATTCGGAAAGCATTTTCTATTAAATCTTTCTAGTGAGCCAAGATCCATATTTCATTATGACTTAAGTTAGCTTTGGCTAATCTCTTAAAACATAATTATTTAGGTAGACAATCCTTTGTCAATTATATCATATATAACTCCTGGATAGTTTGGTAAACAACAATTGTTTTTAGTCCATCTAATGGTACCTACCAAACTCTATGCCTCTAAGTCCACAATCCTATTGAGATAACTTAGTTAAGTCGGCCCCAATGATTTTAACAGTTTGGATATCACAATTATCCTATCGCATCTTACCTAGATAAATAGGGTACTTTGCTTTGGCAAACCTACATCTATTGATCAAGGTCTTGATGAGTGTTATTCATTGGAAGGCATCTGATTTAGACTTAATAATTTAATGAGGGATTAATTTAGATCTCACCAATTTTAATCTTATTAAGCGTGCACATTATTTATCATATCATATCGCATACAAGCATAAATAAAGTGCAAAATTAAATGTGTCACAGTTATGGCCCAATCCACTGTCAATCTTTTCAAGCTAATGAAAGATTGAAGGTCAATCTAAGGTGGTAAAAGATCTTAAAATAAATAGCCTCCTTGGATCTTCCTCAAGCATGTGCCTCCTCTCCATCTTGACATCTTCATCAATTACAGATTATTACATGACATAAAGAAACCTCGAGTTACATTCGAGGGGATTTAGATGAGAAGAGAATATTACATCAGAATTTATAGAAAGGCACGACATGCAAGCCGTATTTCAAAACCAAAAACCACTAACCTATGGGTCAAAAGGCCATAACTGTGCACCATGCATATCACAATAAGCACATAACAATTTATATATAATTAAAGAAAACAATATATAACATATAGGGGACACGACCATCGTGCGCTACGACGGGGGGGTCCAAGGGGGGGTCTCCCCCCTGGCTATTATTACGTTGACATATTTAAATCTTTACAATTTAAATTAATTTCCTTTTAATTACGTTCTTTGTGTGTGACCCTATAGGTTATTATTACGTTGGCAATAACCTTAAAATCATATTATAAAGTTATAAACAGTGAGCGGCATCTAGTAATGCATCACTGCTACCCAAGTAATAATAAGATCGATGATTCGATGCAACCTTTTCGTGACCAATGTTTCAATGTAATTTAATCCTTTTAACCTTAATATCCTAGATTAAACTCGAGTCATGGAATGTGTCATACTCTTCATAATTTAATCTGAGTTTTCTTGATCAATGAGTAGACTATATGAAACAAATCACTATTTGAGCATGGCCATGCATTTCATAGTCCTACTCAATCAAGAGGCCTATGGATATCACCTATAAAATATAGGATGGTTAAATTCCATCTAGATCACTCATATTACTCACACGATTCATAATGAACCCAATAATCACCTTTATAGTCCACCCTATTAAAGGTGACATTTGATGATATCAAAGTACATATATTCTCGTGTAGTAATATAGCGGTTTCAGGTCGGAGCACCATTACATCATTGTCACTATGAGAATTACTAATGACACTTCGCATAATGCTCCATATAGAATTCTCATGGTGGGTCTGTCCAGTACATTGTTCTCTAACATGTACCTATGCATTGACTTAATATCTCATATATTTATGACCAATGAGATTTGGTCATCAGTCAATCCACATACTAGTCTCAATGCATCATTGTTGTCCCATCAACAATGATACTCGACTAGGGACATTTAAGAACAATGATACTAATTATAATTATATAATCTCATGTTCAAGTCACATACTTGAAACTATATAATTTGTATCACTATTCTAAGGAATTTTATTATGTTAACAATTATATTACGCAGTAATTAAAACCATAATAAAATCATTTATTTATTCAATCAACAATAATATCAAATGTTAAGCAATTACATCAAATAATTGGCCTCTAGGGCATAAACTCTAACAATAATTATAATAAATCATTGTATATTATTCTAATTTAGATTTTCCATTGTGAATGTATGATTTTAGTTATGGTGATTCCATGAGAACGTGACGAACCGAATTCAGGTGACCAAGTGGAGGTCCGAATTTGGGGGCGTCACAAGAACAGTAAATACGCATAAGCTTCAGTCGAAGGTTAAATGCACATCCCTAACCAGCTAAATCACAATATGTCTATTGGGGACAATAACTAGGTCAAGGTCAGTAAGCTAAGTCTCAAGGCCGCACAAGGAAAATAGGGATATGTCTATCCTATTAGCATATTATGCACACATTCCATTGGCATGGTCATAACAGGTGTGGCTGTATTTAAAGATAGAAAACAATGTCCATTTGTCAATTTTCATTACTATCAATACCAATTTCTTTATCAAGTAATCAGTCATTAAATAAGAAATACAACAACTCATTCCAAAATGATTCATTATATAAAATAGGAGAGAAAGTTAATTAAGCTAAACAAAAGGTTACATTGCAATCATAAAAATGGAGTTAGTTCATGACTATGGGACTAACACACATTTTTAATACATTCAACATCATCAGTTAATACACAAATAAATTGGAGATTTGGAATAAGAAAACTCATATTTGAAAGTGTTTTGTCTCTATATCTTCTCTTCACTACGTAGTAGCTAAGCAGCAGTCAGATACAACAAATCTTCCTCCTTGAAGCACAGCTTATTTCTCTTCTACGTATTTAAGACTGTAATAAATAAACTCTAAGCTAAGCTCTCTGTCTAAAATCTATCTCAGGCGGCTGGTAATAAGTAAGTCTGTCTATCTCCACTTTAGGTCATTTAAAGCCTCTATAATGCCTGGACACCAGAGCTCGCGCTGCGGCGCGAGCCTTTGCTTAGCAAGTGGTGCTGCGGCGCCACGTGGACTTAAAAAGACCAGAGGTCGCGCAGGGGCATGACTGTGTACAGGGGAATCGGCGCTAGGGTGCGAGCTGGGGCTCTGGGGTGCCGGGGCGCCGTGAATGGCGTAGGGGCGCCATACGTAGGTCTAGCGAAGTGCCGAAAAATAGTGACTTTGCCTAGCATTGGCGCTGGGGCGCGAAGCTGAGGCGCTGGGGCGTCATATGTGGCGCTGGGGCACGAGCTCTAACAGCAACCTTGGCGCTGCGGTGCCAACATAGTGAAAATGACCTGAAATGCCAGAAACCACCTCCAAAGCATTGCATAATAGAACTTAGACATAAAAACAATGAAAGTATAGATAAAAGCTAACTAAGAGACTGAAAATAGGCAATAACTTAAGCCATAAAAGATCTGATTCGCAGGTATAAATCCTACTCATCAGCGCCTCAGCCAGGACTCCTAGCAAGGATCTGACGGTATTCAGGGTAATGTTTGTCGCACAAGGCACTGGCGCCCCTCCAAACTCCATACCGGTGATAAACTTTAAATCCATTACCGTCACCATGACCTCGTAGTCCAACAAATAGAGAGACTGAGTTTGGTGAAACCAGCGCTTAGACAACGCCCTGAGGTAACCCCAGTGACAACGACGGGGGAGGATGGAAAAGAATGCATCAAATCCCCAACCATGCACAATCTCTCGATACTCTGGATGAAGAGTATGATATAGAGAGTGTATGCTGAACCAGTTCCCTTGAGGCTGCATAAAGTTAGGAACCTACATCACAAAAGTAAATCAACATCAGAACCTTTTCTCCTCATCAATAGGGAAAAAGAAGATCAAACACAGCATTTACCTCGTTTGTATGCAAGTAGACCGAGGAGTGGCAACTCAAATCATCCAGAAGCTCTGGAATCATCACATTAATGCCTGGAAGATCCTTACAGGGAGTATGAATAGCAGGAGTGGGAGCCACAATCGGTACATCCCCCTCCTCGTCCTCAATATCCGGGCCCTCAACCCTGGATAGGACGAATCATTGCCTCCACCAAACGACGAGGCTGTCGAACTGCGCGAGGCCGAGGCACATCAGAAGCCCTCTTCCTCACACCTGAAGTGGTCCTACGGGAACTACTCGGCTAATCTGGATCTATATATCTGGACACAAGTTTCCAAATCACTTCAGAAAGCATGTGATAAATTCTAACCTGGAGCTTTTCAAATGTATTTATGTATATATGCATGCATGTATTACTTTAACATACGACTACAGTAGAGTTAAAAATTCATGTCTATTTAATGCCTAGACTCTTGCAAATTATTTTATCAGAGTCTCCTTTATAAAAAGGACTATCCACATGCACGTAGGCATGACTAGGTGGCCATTCAGTAGCACACCAATCCACAGTCATAAACATCCTATATGCATAAAAATATCAAAGTTATAATCCGTAAGGGTAGCCTAATTATCAAGATTACTTTGCTTTACAACCTTTGCTCATTTGTCCTCAAATAGGATAAGAAATAACAGAAAAAAGATGCCAATTTGACTGTTTCAAAAGTCAAATTTGTTAACATCAATATGTTCAGCATGGTTAAATACTAACATTTACTATGTTGAATATTTTTTATCAAGTCATATGAGGATGCATATTCACTACTATGTGTTTAGAAGCATTTCATGTGATAACTCATTTTTCAACAGAACATGCATACATTACCAGGATAATGCAGAACACTTGTACAGTGACGAATTTTTGTAGAAAATAGCTCAAACTCAGCAGATCTGAAGCAAAACTCTTGGATTCTCTGTGTGGCACGACTTGTGAAAGGGAAATGGCCAACAAATACACCCACGGATGGCCGAAGGCTTATCTGCAGCTACCGCAGGTGTACCTACGGTTGTCTTATCTGGGTCCCACCCCTCCGACTCGATCTAATTTGAGTTGTAAAGGAGGTCTCACAAGCTAAAAAGTCAAATCAAGAAAAAGACGCTACGCGGTTAAGCGAAAAAGCCTGAAATCCTGATTTTCAAAGACCAAACTGCGGGTCTACATATCACTCACTGATATTTTCCAAGACACAGGGTTCACAACACCGATGATCATAGTTGTTGCAAACTACACTCGGTAATACCTCACAAAGGTCTGATGCCATCAAATTGGGGTTATGATTCCAATTATAACCTCTCCCCAGCGAAAACTTCATATAACATCGTCCGTTGAAGAACATTTCAACGAAGGTCAAGCAACCTTGACGTTATTCAGCCGTTGGAAAGTAAACCCAGCAAAGCATTGAAAGTGGTCCGATGATCTCATCCATTGAAGCACATTTCAACGAAGGTCAAATAACCTTGACGTTATTCAGCCGTTGGGAAGTAAATCCAGTGAAGCATCGGAAGTGGTCCGATGATCTCAGCCGTTGAAGCACATTTCAATGAAGGTCAAACAACTTTGACGTTATTCAGCCATTGGCAAGTAAATCTAGTGAAGCATCAGAAGTGGTCCAATGATCTCAGCCATTGAAGCACATTTCAACGAAGGTCAACCAACCTTGACGTTACTCAGCCATTGGCAAGTAAATCCAGCAAAGCATCAGAAGTGGTCCGATGATATCAGCCGTTGAAGCACATTTCAGCGGAGGTCAAGCAGCCTAGACGTTATTCAATTGTTGGCAAGTAAATCCAACGAAGCATCGGAAGTGGTCCGATGATCTCAGCCGTTGAAGCACATTTCAACGAAGGTCAAGCAGCTTTGACATTATCAGCCATTGGCAATTCAACCTAGCAAAGCATCGGAGATGGTCCGATGATGGTATCCATTGAAGTACATTTCAATGAGGGTCAGGGAGCCCTGACAACACAAACTGTTGGCAGTAACTCCGACAGAACACTACAAAGACCTGACAATACAAACCAAGGAAAACTATCCTCATCGGGGAGGACCGATGATGGAATATGTTATACAGGTCTCATTAGATAGAGCACAACTCCCCACGAGTCTCTCATACATGAGAGGTACATCCTCAGTGGGAAGTATATACTCAGGATTAAGGACTTTGGTGATAACCCCAATGTCAACATCCTGGAGGTTCCTGAGAGCCTTGGTGTAGACATTCAAGCAGTTTGTCAGGTCATTAGTGATAACACCAGTCCCCAATTGAAGGTGTGGGAGTAGATAATCATCACATCCCATTGGAAAATAGTCCAACAAATCACATTCATCATACATTTGCATCATGCTGCATTATATTACATCATGATTATCCTGTCACATTTTAAGTGTTTAGTATTCTTTATCATATCTATGCCATTACATTGCATGAATATGATAAAGAGAGGCATCTGTAGACACTCAAAATTTTGTATTCTTATTACTAACCTTGCAGGAGGGCAAAATCGTCTTCCAGAGATAACCCTAGAAGTCAAATCTGCTCAATCCAAGAGATAACCCCAGAGAAGTCAATTTTAACCTCAGAGATAACCCCGAGATATTCAGTTCCAACCCCGGAGACAACTCCGGGAGATTCAGTTCTAACCTCGGAGATAACCTCGAGGGATGCAGTTCTAGTTCTGGAGATAACCCTGGTGAAGTCAGTTTCAACCTCAGAGACAACCCCGAGGCATTCAGTTCTAACCCCAGAGACAACCCCTGGAGGTCAGGGACACCTCAGAGACAACCCTGAGGACCTTCAGTACCTACAGCAGCCCAATCTTAGAGATAAGCCTGAGCAACGACTGCTAAATCAGTCCAGAGCCAGAGATAACCTTGGTCAGGGGCAAAATCATCATTTTGCCACCTCAATCCCACAGTATCGTTGTCTCAACATCATTTCATACCACATTCTACACAAAAGTGTTCCACAAGAACCATAGCTCAAATCCCGAGTGACTATTACACGAGACAGTACACCAGATATAATTTGAAGACTTGAAGATCTGGTCATGGACCCATCATCCCGGCTTCTTACAACCTCTTATCCCATGTCATTGTGTAGCTCTCGACAACAGCATTCCGAAAAGGTATTATGTGCCTCAATCGGATGCCTGGATTGAAAGTTATAAAGCTTCGAGCGGACAACGCGTTGCACAAGTGCACGTACTTTGAGACGGTGGGTCCCGCAGAGCCCGGGGCACCCCGGGTAGTCGCAGGTGGACCTGCGGCTCCCCCCTCTATAAATAGAGGGCTTGGGGTGGCCATTTTAAGATAGGAAAAGGCAAGGAAGCCCTGCCCATTTTGCTTTGTACACACTTAAAACTGAGTTCTTTCTTTTACCAAACACATGTGAGCTTGTGTTTTGCTATATTTTACTGGTGGAAACCGAGTATTCATTCAATTAAAGCTATCTGAAGTCTTCTTGGTAGCCCACTATAAGACATCTCTGATTTCTTTAAGCCTTTCTTCACTTCCATCCACACATATTTATTCACGTTAAGAGTCGTGTTATGTGTGTGTGCCCGGATCGTCGATCTGTGACTTTTATTGCTTTCATATATATATATATATATATATATATATATATATATATATATATATATATATTGTTGGGTCTCCAACTTTTAGTTTTATTTTGATGATAACAATAATTAGTAAATAAATTAATTAAAAGGGTAGAATCCTCTCCATAGGATTTTTATTATAATTGTTTTATTTATCTTATTTACTTTGACCAAAAATATTTTCTAAATCTTATTTAATTGATTTTATTGATCTTGATGTTTTAATATGTTAAATCAATTGGGTCGTGCATTGTGGGACAAAAGTCATATGTTGATTATCAAATGCTTGTTTGACCAAATTTGGAAAGAAGATGAAGATTCTACATGTGGGCAATTTTTATTTATTCTCAAATTAATTTTATTATTTAAAGATTTCAAAAATTATTTTAAAATTGGCCATATTTTTTATTATATGAATTTGATATATTTATATTTATATAAACAATATATATATATATATATATATATATATATATATATATATATATAGATTAACGTGTATATATATAGTAGTATACGGAAGTGGTTAGCATGAAGTTTATTTTTAGGTAAGTTGACAAATTGACCAATAGAGTACTGACACGCATGCAAGACTCTATGTGTGTAAGTATTCTATTGGCCTATTGACTAACTTATCAAAAAATAAACTCCATACTAACCGAATACGTAGTATACCATGCATGTGTGCTAAATATGTACTATATACATAACAGTTTAGATATATATATATATATATATATATATATATATATATATATATATATATATATATATATATCATATAAGTAGGTTAAAATTATAAATACTATTATAATTGGATATGCATGCATGTATACATATAATATTGTAACATATATAATCTATACATGGAAGTGTGGCAAGTGTTTGTATTGGCAAAAAGCTTTTAATCCTTGTCATTAAAATTGGGACAAAAACCGTGAGTTCATTAGCTGGCATTAAAGTTTAGTTTTCAAAAGATGGTCAAATAGGAGTAATAAATGATATGTTGGTAAGAATCTGACCAGGCGTTTTTTAAAGAACTTTCACGTGAAATTTGTTCTAATCTGATCCGTTAATTTCAAAATTTCATCATCCAAACCATACATTCAAAATCAGTTTTTGAAAATTACAATTTTACCCCTGACTTCAAAAATCTATAAATAGGAGGCATTTTATTTTACCAATTCACTTTCAAGAAAATCTTATTTCTCTCCTACATACTCTCTCTCTAAGAAGCTTTCTCTCTCTACTTATCAAAGTTCTAATCATTTGAGAAGAGGAAAATTGGTCTAAGCAAATTGAGATAAGTTGTTTGATTTATTTTATTTGAATTATTTCTTGTTTATTTATATTTATAGATATACGAATATAAATTGTTATACACAATTCTATATATCTATATTTCATCTATTTATCAAATAAAAGGATTCTTAGGCGCCGCAAGGCTACGGAGATACACCTCTACGAAGAGGAATTCGAACCGTACGATTCCTTATAGTCTTCAGTAACCTTTTATTGATATTATTTATATAAATATCGTAAAATAAATACGACACTTGATAACTCAAAACAACACTGAGATACTGCTCCAAAAAGAGTATTCATCCGAACCGGATTTGAGAATCGTAGTGATCTATTGAAAATATTTATATAAATATCAATTGTGAAATTATAAATTTTATCGTACTTAGACACCACAAGGCTACGGAGATACACATCTACTAAGAGGAATTCGAACAGTACGATTCCTTATAGTACTAAGTGACATTGTGACACCCCCAAATCCGGGTTACCTGACCCCCGAGTTTAGTGTTCACGATCCACAATATAATATCATTTAACTACCCATTCATATATAAATAGGAATACATAAGTCATTAACATAAGTTGTTAATACATAAGTCCCAGGTTTGCTAACCTTAAATTTACAAACATACCCCTTACTTAAACAAAAAGGGTTTACAATACTACATAATAATAATAATGTTCATAACACTATTCCAGCATCTTGCCTTTACCTTTGTTCTTCTTTGACCCGCTGGCCTCTTCGTTCTTAGCTGAAATGTTTTATTTATAGCAAGGGTGAGCAACTAGTTTGCCCCGCAGGTTAAGACATACAATAAATGTATACTAATCAATAAGAACAGACTATCTATTTTGATAGAATGAAACCAAAATTCGATGAACTTTGAAATAGCTGAAGAAATCGTTTTTCAATAAGAAGTATTCTCGTATTCTAGGCAACGCAATAATCTGATAATGAAAGAGTACAACGCTTTCAAAGTTTCTACGATATTCTATTGAATAATCAAGAATTATTTCTACGCAATAGCAAAGTAGAATATTTTCCAGATTTATGCTGAGTGATCACATTAGATCTAGAACTTCTCTTCTCGAGTAACTATCAAAGATTGGACTTTGATATACCCAGGTGTATCAGATAACCATAAAGATTAAATCATACCCCTCTGCAAGTACTTAGAGCCGACCAACTCCTTGTACCCTATATTATGCATAATACTTAACAACGCGCAACGATCGAATATACGACCTAAAATATTTCCTTTATATAAAAGGTTGTTCTTCTCAGTCTTTGAATCAGAATTTGATTTAACAGCGAAATGCAATGATTTCAATATCTAATCACTTCTCTTCTCAAACCTATTCAAGTTTTCGATCATGCCGATACAACTGGCATTGATCTATCAATAATTATTAAATTATCTTATTTTCTCAAATTTATCAAGTTCTAACAAATGTTTGTCTAGCCAGAATAATTAGCTAAGACATTTCTCAACATAATTTGACAATAGACAGGAATTATCTGTATTGTCAATTCTATCTTCTACGAATATGAATATCCAACAGCATTTATTCTACAAAGGTATATTCTCCTATAAGTAATTCAGTTTGAATTATTAATCATGCACTAACTGCGAATAATCAACAATAAATTTCCTGGACATGGTATAATTATCAATAATTAACCATCAAAATAATTGAATGAATATAACTCAAGGTTGAGTTAGGAAACTTGCCTTTCGCGTTGATTACAGCTACACAATAAACTTATCTACTTTCGTAAGACCTATAACCAATAATATCAGTCTCACAATTAGCACAATCATTTATAACACGTAACACTGTATTTTACAGTCAAACTTCTCCTAGGCACATTACCACATAGCCACATTAGTGTTTATAACCTATATAAACACTTATCCAATCTAACTATTTCGGTCTGGTTGGACCTCGGTCCATTCTCGGTGTTTTGGTCACTCTATCCGATAATTAACACATTGATTGTCAATTAAACTTGGTCTCTAAGCTTCAATATTATTTTAGATAAGTCAAATATCGTTTATAATATTTTTCGAAAGCTTTTAATAATTTATAAACAATTATTATAATTTATAATAATTTTTCAAACACTTAAATCATTTTTAAATGATTTAATTATCAAATAATCTTATTATCATTAATATTTAATAATATAAAAAAATTAATGTTATCCTTGTCAAAATATTAAAGTTATTGTTAATAACTTAAAATATTTTTAAATCATCAATATTCTACATAAATGATTTTTAAAATAATTAAAATTATTTTTAAATCATTACCATTACTATTTAAATATTAATGTAATTATTATCAAAAAATTAAAAGTCATTAATTATAACTTAAAATATTTTTTAAATATTTTTTTCATTTTTAAATGATTTTTAAATCAATAAAATAATTTTTAATTCATTTATTTAATATAATAATTAAATAAATCTAATATCATTAATATTAATTTATTAATGAGAATTCTCCAAAAATATTAAAAATTATATTTTATAATTTAAAATATTTTCTAACACTTTATTCTTATTTAAAATAATTTTTAAATCATTAAAACCATTTTTAATTTATTTAGTTAATTTAGTAATTCAATAAATCTAATATCATTAATATTAAATTATAAATGAAAATTCTCTAAAAATATTAAAAGTCACATTTTATAACTCAAAATATTTTTAAATACATTATTCTTATTTAAAATAATTTTTCATAATATTAAATCATTTTTTTCTAATTTATTTAGTACACTAAGTAAATAAATTAAATACCTTTAATATTTAAATAATTATAAATATTAAAGAAAAATATTCCAATTGGTCAAAAATTATTTTTCATAATTTAAAATAATTTTTAAAACTATTTTTGGTAATTTTTAGAATTTATTTCTATTTTTTAATCATTTTCGAAATATTCAGAAAATAAAAATAAATAAACCGTCGCTAATAGCCTATAGTGACACTTAGCGTCGCTGTTGTTGCTCTTGAGCTCAAGAACACTGACAGCCGGCAGTGCTAGGGTCAACATTTGACCACCCTTAATTCTCTATGTAAATCATTTATGGGCTTGTTTGTGCATGGATCGTGTAGATGGAATGCAAGACTACATCAACCAACCATCAACTAGGCCATAACACAACACAACACAACATGACGATCTGGGCAATCAAACATGCTGTCAGACGTCACCTGGGTTTTCCAAAAACCCAGGCAGTTCGAGTGGCTTCCTTAGAGCCAAATTTACTAATCGTTGTAGTCATGATTCTTGTAATCTAATTGCTTTAGCTTGTAGTACTTATGTCAAGGAAAAATACCAAAGCAACAAATCGGTCCGACAACAAACAAATCACAAGTTATCAAGCGGTCAAAGTATGTCAGAAAATTCGATCATCAAGTTTCTGGAAATTCCCAGAAATACAAACTCAGTGCGAGTGGCCTACTTTGACCACTTGTCACGATTTATCTGTTGATTGTTTAAGCGTTCTAAAGACCCAGATCTATAGTATATTATACAGGCTACAAATTTATTACAACAACAACATCAAATACGAACTGTACCGACAGATCAAGGAGCTTAAATATCTTGTCAGACTCGGTTTTACATGTTCTGGGTTACCCAGATTTACAGCTAGTCAACGTCGGTCAACCGACTTTGACCATTAATAACTTCTGATCCAAACATCTATTGACTTGAATTCCACTTGCAGCGTAAAGACCACATACAAGGCTACATGTAACAACGTTTAAACAACAAAAATAGCAAACGAACAAGAATCTGTGGCCCCTGACATTAGCTTGTCAGACCACATTTCTTGTTCTTGGCAGATTTTGAAAAACACTATTTTAAAGCCATTTGATGCTATGGATCTATCATGGATCATCATAGATCAACTAAAAACAACTTCTAACATAATATTAAATACTTAAACACAAAAACTTTCTTAGCAACTTAGATCAAAATAGGTTTTAGGGTTTATACCTCTTTGTTCTAAATCTTGATCTTTGATCTCCAATATGAACTTGATGTTTCTAGAGGTGTTTAAGTGACTGATCTACTATAAGATTTCGAAGGTTCTTGTGGGAGAGAGAGTTGGTAAGAGCTTGAATGCAAAATGTCTAGATTATGTGATTTTCTCTCTCTCCAATCAATATATATGGTGAGATGTTGCTTGGATCTGATTAATATCAGTTGAGTGGTTGATATTTTGCATCTCAAAGTCAATGTAGTGGTTCAACCACGAAAGCTTTAGCCATTTATACAAGTTAGCTAATTTAAAATGTAAAAAAGGTATTTTAGTAACTTGCAAAATGAATTTAATGACATTCTTGTCCAATGCACAAACCCTTAGGGTTTAGGGTTTAGATTAAGGTTTAGGGTTTGGACCATTTATGGTTTAGGGTTTAAACCCTTTAGATTTGTAATTTAATTCCCAAAATTTTCAAATTTCGGTTTCCAAAATAAAAAATTAATAATTCCAAATTCCAATTAGGATTCAATAAATATATTAATATTTCCTAATCATAAAATTCAATCTTGCTAATTAGGATTAATATTCCTAATTAAAATTGCTTAATTTAGCAATTAGGGTCAAAATGATCATTAGGGTTTATAACCCACGAATTAGGGTTTTAATTAGAAAAATAATTTTTCTAAATTACAATTAGCGTTTGTAAAATAGAAATTAAAATAACAAAAATATAATTAGGGTATTCTAATCATATTTAAGTTTAATACACACATTAGGCTTGCCAATTAGAATTATTTTTTCCTAATTTAGGGTTTAGAATTCCCGAATATAAAATTAGGGTTTTCCAGCGTACAATTAGGATTTCCAACGGTACGTTAGGGTTTCTAATCCTGAGATTAGGGTTTCTAATCTCTTATTAGGTTTGATTAATTTCAAACCTTATCTGATTAATCATTGATCAATAGATTTCTTCGGTACAAACACAAACTCATTAAAATAATTAATATAATTATATTTTCTAGCGAATCCCTATCCAGAAATTAGGGTTAGGGTTTCTAAAGCTGTTAAGCACAACTCTACTATAATTTTATTAGTCAATACACAAATTGACTTTCTCGATACTCGTATCACCGATACTTGTCACAAAATTGATAATTAATATTAATATTAATAAAAAAAAAATTTATTCGCAAATTTTTGATTATTCGAAATCTCGGGTTATAGCAGACATTATTTATAAAAGTTCATATAATAGACAAAATATTCCTATATATTATCTGAGTTAAACAAATAATATTTGTTATATCAGGTTGTGGTTAACTAACTTATTTATTATACTTGATTAATATTGTTTGAATTGATTTATTCTTTTTATACAAGTATTGGCACATAAAAACCTTTCATATAATACTTGTTAAAGAATATTTGAGAAACAAATCTTAATATCTATCATCACAATTATTTGATCATAAATTTATTTATTTATAAAATACTTGTTGCATAATATAAAAGTTATTTAAACTTTTATTTCACAAACTTAAGTTAGTATATCTGCTTAAATAGAAGTATATTTGATTCAAAGCTTAAAACAACTTATTTGCTTACTCAGAAGCTTTTTCACTCTAAACGTTGTTTAAACTTAAAGTGACTTTTCTTTACTCCTTAAAGAATAATTCTTTATAAATTTGCGTTAAATTATATATCTGCTTAAACAGAAGACTTTTGAGTAAAAGCCAAAATTGACTTATTTGCTTATTCAAGAAGCATTTTTTCACATAAAATATAAAATTTATTTAAACTTTTATAACAGAGCATAATTTTCATATTTGCTTACACAGAAGCTTTATTTAATCAAAGCACAAATTAATATTTACTTACTAAGAAGCATATTTTCTCAAGTATAAAAGTCTTTGAACTTTTATAAATACATTTGCTCTTTAATTCTTAACTGCTTATTTAAGGAGCATTCATATGTACTAAATTCTTATCTGCTTATTTAAGAAGCATTCATATGTACTAAATTCTTATCTGCTTATTTAAGAAGCATTCATATGTACTAAATTCTTATCTGCTTATTTGAGAAGCATTTGTATGTACTAAATTCTTATCTGCTTATTTGAGAAGCAAATTGTTGTAAAATCATTTGTAAAAAGAGAAAAGGTCAAAGTTAGTTTATTTTATGTACCTATGAGAAAGACGAGTAATTCTTCGACTAAGAACAGAGTCTTAGAGAGATCAGCGGGAAGTTGGGTCTCTAGTGTACTTGTGAGGTAAGGAAGAGGCTGTTGTTTCAAGACCAGATCATAGAATAGAACTGAACTCAAAAGAAGTACAACTAAGCTTGAGGAGGGAGCGGGGAGCTTGCTGTCCAAGATAGATTAGTTGGGAACAGTTGGAATTTTGACTATAAAACTTTGTAAAGGCTTCTCCACCTGTTGAAGGAATATTTATTACTGATAGTAATAGGATCTCAAGTCCTGGAGAGGAGCTTGAGATTGGACGTAGCAGTATAGCCGGGATGTATGTTGTGAACCAGACAAATCTCTGTGTATTGTGCGATTGAATTTTTAATGTCTTGCATATTAATTTCTAACACTACAAAGTAATTATTCAAAAATTCAAAAAGGCCTTAGATAATATTTAAATCTGTAATAATCTATTCAACCCTCCTTCAAGATTATTATTGGACTTTCATATATAATTATCGAATTCGATTCTATTGAGCCTGTGTGTTTATAACTTTCATATATATATATATATATATATATATATATATATATATATATATATATATATATATATATATATATATATAACTGTTTACAGCTTTTGTACATACTGCATCATCATGTGAGCCTAAGAATCATGTGATCACAGATTCAGTTCCTGAATCTAGATTCGATTCCCATGATGGACATTTTCAGCTGCAACCAGCTTGTAAACTATTCACGGTGTCTGAATTTCCTTAGATGGCTCTCATGCCCACAAGGAGTTCGGCAGTGCTATGCATCTTATTTTCTCGAAGATGCTTCGCATCTCAAAAATAATAAAAGCAACCAAGCCGAACACGTAATAAAATGGAAGTATCAAAGACCTCAATTACTATTGAGCACAAGGGTTTGAAAAACCTATTTTACAAAACATCACTGTCATATCTCGTTAAAATTAAACTTTTATACAAAATTCAAACCATTTGTGTATAGGTGCAAAAGAGGTATAACACTACTTCTAGATAATTGCACATTGACATACACACATACACACACATTCGAATAAAAGTTTAAATAAAAAAGTGGCGGTAACCGTGTCACCACGGAAGTCAGGGGGTGCCTAACACCTTCCCTTTGCTTAATCAAGCCCCCGAACCCTAACTAATCTCGATTTCATAGACCAATTAAGCAGTGTCACATCACTAGGTCTTTGTGTAAACCTTTTCTCGGTTAAGTTGGTGTAACCATTTAAAAATACTAACCAGTGACTCTTACAGTCAAATCATCGACATATATGTAAGACCCCAACTTTCATAAATAAATATTAATTTTTCTCTAAATATTATTTTTGAATATTATGGTGTGGATTTGATATAATGTTATAGTTGTGGGTAATATTTACAAATTTTGTAAAGTAAGCAAGTTGTCATAAAATATTCGATTGGTCGGGGAATATTCATTTTATCAAGGAATATTCGTACAACGGCACAATCATTGGTAGACCCCACAACAGAATTATTGTTGGAGTTAGAAAATGACAGAAATATCTTTTTATAAAAATAACGGCGAAAGTTTTACCGTTAGCTATTGAAATACCCGTTGATAAAAAATACAGTAATACGCGTGGTTGCACAGTAGCACACGGTATTGCACAATATTTTTGAATTATTGATTCTTACGTAAGAAGCTACTCAGTTTCATTCAATAATTACCACAGTAATTGTTGCACAGTTTCTTATATTATTAATTTAATTATTGCAACATTTTCATCTGCACAATATTTTATATTATTAAATCAATAATTGACGTGACACAATTATTCATATTATTAGTTAGCATTATTGACAATGTCTAAAAAATTCTGTCGAGGAAAGGGGTTTGGTCATCTAATTGCGCGTCAATAAGGATAAATCCTTATCGAAAAGCCCCCTCTTTCTTGGGAATGATCTGGTTGTTGATACTGTGAGCTTATAATATTAATTATTATGTGGTGGATATGGGTTCCATTTTTATGTAAATGAAGGAATTTTTGGCATGAAATAATTGTTGAAAGTTTGGCATATTTTTTGTGGAATTATAATTATTTTTCCGATAAAATATTCATTCAAATATATTATTATAATATTTTATAATTGTTTAAATAATAATATTATTTTATATATGAGCATGTGATTAAAGGGATGACGTTAGCAAATTGAGTTTGAGTTATTCTTGCGTCTGCTTTACAATTCTCCTGCAAACCATCTTTGCAAATTTCCTCCAAGTTGTAGACACTCGAAATTTTCTGCACACCTGTTACTGACATTGCAGGAGGGCAGATTCGTCTTTTCAGACATAACCCTGGAAGATAGCTCACATCCAGTCCGGATACTACTGGAAGCTCAGTCTTAACCCCGAAACACACGCCGAGAGTAACAATTCCAACCTCGGCGATAACCCCGAGGCTTGCAGTTCCAATGCCAAAAATTCCACCGGAGAAGACCGATTTATCCCGTAGATAACCCCAAGATATTTCGTCTCAGTCCCAACACTGGGAGTAGAAGATTCAAACCTTGGAGATAACCCCAAGGAAGGCAGTTGCAGTTCTGGAGATAACCTCCAAAATACTTGTTTCAAATGCATGTAATCAGCTTTAACCTCGGCGCTTACACTGAGGCACTCAGTACTTGACATGGCAATAACACCAGGAAGACATGCACACCTCAGAGATGACACTGAGGACCTTCAATACTTGCAGCAGTCCAATCTCAGAGATAACCCTGAGCAACGTCTGCTTTATCAGCCCAAACTGGAGATAACCCCAGTGAGGGGTAAAAGTTGCCATCTTGCCACCTTGACGTCACATCATGCCGTCTCAACATTTCAGACATACATTTCTACACAGCAATGTCCCACAAGAACCACGGAAGTCCAATCCCGAGTGACTATTACGCAGGGTAACGGATATAATTTGAAGCATGAAGACCGGAGGGCATGGTCCCATCTTCCTGACTTCGTACAACCTCTAATCCCATGTCATTGAGTAACTCTCGACAACGGCGGTCCGAAATAGGTCTTACATACCTCAGTCGGATGCCCGAATTGTAATTCTAAAAGTTCAAGCGGACATCACGTTGCATGTGTACACGTACTTCTAGACGACAGGGCCCGTAAAGCTCAGGGCACCCCGGGTAGCCATAGGTACACCTGCGGCTCCCCCATCTATAAATAGAGGGCTTGGGGTGGCCATTTCAAAAAGAAAAAAGGCGAGGAAGTCATGTCCAATTTGCTCTGTACACACCCTAAACTGAGTGCTTTCTCATTTTAAACACTTGTAAGCTCATATATAGCTACTTTTTACTGGCAGAAGCCGAGTGTTCATCCATTTCAAGTTATTGAAGTCTTCTTTGGCAGCCCACTATAATCTTCTTACACACTATAAAGCCTTTCTGTTCATCTTTGCACACACTATTCTTCACGTTGAGAGTCGTGTTGCGTGTATATGCCCGGACTTCGGTCCGTGGTTTTATTTCAGTTTGTATATATATATATATATATATATATATATATATATATATATATATATATATATACAAACTTATATTTAAATGCTTATATATATGGACTAACATTATCGAGTTATGCCTCGATTGAGCCTAGACTTATGTCTGGAGCGTTTAATTGCTTTCGTATATATATATATACTTATATATATGAACTGTGTGTCGAACTTTGTTCGATGAGCCTAGACTTATGTCTGGTGCGTTTAATTGCCTTCGTGTGTGTATATATATATATATATATATATATATATATATATATATATATATATATAAGAACTGTGTGTCTAACTTTGTTCGATAAGCATGAATTTTACATCCGGTGCGTTTACTGCTTTAATATATATACTTATATATATGAATTGTTGTCAGACTTTGTTCGATGAGCCTGGATTTTATATCTGGTGCGTTTACACACTTATATATATATATATATATATATATATATATATATTTACATTTCATCGCTCCTGGAGTTTACTTCGTGGCGGTTGACTGGTTTTACAGCTTTCTGTACATTTAGTCCCGCCTGGAGTTTCCTCCGTGGCAGTTGATAGCTTTTACAGCTTTATTTACATTTCTGATCCCCCATGGAGGTGCTTCGTGGTGGTTGATCATGTTTGTATATATATATATATATATATATATATATATATATATATATATATATATATATATATATTTACAACTTTTATATATATACCTTCTTACTACTTTTATATCAATTGCGGCATCATGTGAGCCTAGGAATCATGTGATCACAGGTTCATTCCACTGAATCTAGATTCGGTTCCCGTGATGGACCTTTTCAGCCGTAAGCAACTTGTAAATTTATTCCCGGTGTTCGGATTTTGTCCGATGGTTTTTATACCCATGAGGAATTCGACACTGCTTTGTATATTATTTTCTTGAAAGATGCTTCGCATCTCGAAAATAAAAGCAATCAAGCCGAACATTTAATAATAAAATGGAAGTGTAAGAGGTCTCAATTACTATTGAGCATAAGGGTTTGAAAAACCTCTTTTACAAAACATCACTATATATCTTATTTAAAACTGAATTTTTACATAAATTCAAACCCTATGTATATAGGTGCGAACGAGGCCTTGCACTATTTTCAAATAACAGCACATTGACCCACACTCACATACACACACACATATTTATATAACAGTTTCTTGAAAAGTGGCGGTCACCGTAGCAACACGGATGTCGGGAGGTGCCTAACACCTTCCCTCCGCATAAGCAAGTCCCCGATCCCTAATGAATCTCGGTTTCACCGACCCGTTTAGCAGTGTCACATCACTTGGTCAATGTGCAAATCTTTTCTCGGCTGTGTTGGTACAACCATATAAAAACAAACTGGCGACTCTTAATAGTCCATCGTCGACATTATAAATGTCAAACCTTTTTTACTTGTTTTTTCAAACAAATCTCACCTAACATGAGAACACAAAAGAACAGGTAACGAAAAGGGGCAAATAAAAATCCTGATGTCGATAGGTGGCGACTCTGCTGGGGACACCAGTAAGAGGACTTAAGCCACTATTACAAGCTTTTTCAAAACTGTTATATGCTTGTGTGTGAATGTTGCATTTACATCTATGATGAATATGTACGAATGCATTTTTTTTACTGCACTGCAATATATCTATCTGTGATATTAGTGCTTCGCACATGTCATCATTTTCATAAACGGTGAGACACGTTGTATGTGAATGTATGTTGTGTGGTTCCTCCACCAGGAGGCTATCCTGTCGGTGTTTGATTACTGGACTCGTAGGGAGACTAATTCCAACGAGGCTCAGGAATGGAACCACCCAAATTCGCTCCAATTGAAAGGCCGAATTAACTTCCCGTTGAGTAAATTGCGATGATTTGGGAACCTTCATGCCAAAAAGCCGTGAGAGTAACCTAAGATAGGTCAGCCTTTGATAAACCAAACGTGGAGGAAAGTCTCTTCATGCTTTCTCATTTCAAATTACTTGTAAAGTAAATTACTTATAATTTACATTCCATATTCATCTCCATTTAATGAGAAATATGAGGAAATATATGCATATACATATTTAAATTAACATGATATCCTATATTATGGATAGCTAACATTCGTTTTAAAGGATTATAATCCTAAAATGGACACATCACGTAGCATGTAAACATTTACACAATCCCTAAAACTAAACTATGTAAGTTTTGTCGCAAGGAAGCACTCGGACCTATTACCCGGCCAAAGTCCAAAAAGGCCGCAGGCCTACAACTAATCATGTATTCATCTGACCAGTCTAATCCAGTTTCTCACGAAGAATTTGACGAATTAAGTAAATAAGTTACAGATTTGGTTATTCTACTTAAAGAACTACATCAATCTACTTGGGGTCCAAAGATACCCATACATGTTGAATCCTCTGCACAAGGAGGAACTCAAGGTTCTGATAAAGTCATTACAGTACCTGAACTACAGTTGGATACGACCAACAAAAGTCATGATGCTGCCCATCTCACAGGAGATCTAGACACCGGTGACATCAGAAAGAAAGTTCTTCAAATGGAAGAAACCCTTCGTTCTATCAAAGGAATTAGAGCACACGGAAGTGTCTCCTATTCCGATCTTTGTATATTCCCTGGCGTTCATTATCCAAAGAAGTTCAAAACTCCTAACTTCGAAAAGTATGATGGGTTAGGAGACCCTTACTCCCATTTAAAGGTGTTCATTGGAGAACTTGGATCATACGTAGAGGACGAAAAGCTCAGAATGCAGCTGTTCCAAAAGAGTCTGACTGGAGAAGTCCGTTCATGGTATACCAGATTAGACAACTCAAAGATCTATAGCTGGGAAGAGCTAGCTCACACCTTCCTTACACAATACAGTTTCTAGTCTCAGATGGCTCCTGACAGGTAGCAAATTTCCAAGGTCAAGAAACAGTCCAATGAGTCTTTCAGAGAATATGCTCAAAGGTGGAGGCGCCTTGCGACTTAAGTGATTCCTTCTATGACAGAGTCAGAAATGGTCATGACCTTTATAGACATACAAGAAGCTCCTTTCTATAAAAGAGTCTTAGCTGGCATTAGTAAACCATTTTTTGAAATGATCAAATATGGAGAAATGGCTGAGATGGGATTGAAGTCAGGAAAGATACAAGACCTAGCCTCTCTCAAGGCTATTGTTGAGCACATCCAATCCGAAAATTATGGAAACAACCCCCGGAGGGTCCATAAAAAGAAAGAGGATGATGTTTTCTTGATACTACAAGGTCAGAAAAGCAATCAGAATATGCCTATTCAACGGAGAAATTACACTCCTTTTCAAGCACAGTCTTCAAACCCTCCAATGCCAAAAGGTGAAGAAGTCAAATGCCCTAGAGTGTTCATAACCCTAGGGGATTCACTCGAGAACATTCTTACTCTTCTGACAACTTAGAAGAAAATTACGCATCTTCTTCCACCAGTCAGCCCTAATAGGAGGGGTTTCAGTGCTGCTCAGAAATGTGCTTATCATGCCGGGGCAACTGGACATGATACTCAAGATTGTTGGGCCTTGAAACATAAGATCCAAGATTTGATAGACAATGGTGAGATAATGGTTACCAAACCAGATCAACCTCACGTGTAAGGCAACCCTCTTCCTCCACACAAAGAGGAAGTGGTCAACATGATTAATTGGAGCAATGGACAGAGTTCTAATTTCAACTGTGAAGCATCTTAGATCATTAAAGACGGTGTTGACAAGTGGGATTATGCAAAGTTCCAGTTTACGATGGAACGAAAGATTAAAGCTATGTGTAAGCAAATTGAGCAATTGGCCGAACTGGTAACCTATCAGCATCAAGTCACACGCCAATTAATTAGCCAGAAGAATGCTAGCCTCCTTCCTTTGGTCATGAATACTCCTTTGTCACCTTCAAGATATGAAACATCGGAGGACAAAGTGACAAAGAGAGCGATTGCCAAAGCCCATCGGGATTTTGCTAATAGAAGGGAATTTACATACCTGGGCCAACCTATGGAGGAGATACTTCAGATGCTAATCAATGAAGGAAGAATCACATCCCTTCTACCTCCAATTAATCCCCGTTCAGGACGGTTCAATCCTGATGGAGTATGTCAGTATCACTCCCATTCTCGTGGTCACAACACGGAAGAATGCTGGGCACTCCGCCACCTTATTCAGAATTTAATCAATAGTGGTGTCTTACAATTGGCAGACAATGATACTGTGCTATTTGAGAGTGAAAATACCTATCCTACCAAATGGCAAGGACTGGTAGCAGTTATATTCATTGAAGATGACAGGACTATTAAACCGCTCATAATTCAACTCAAGGGAAGTAACAATCCTTTGAAAGTGGCTGCTCTAGAGCCAATCAACCTATCATTCCGACCACAATTGTCAGCTTACAAAAAGTCCCTTGAAATTATGGAGAAGCTAAAGGATCCACATTTCATACAACTGCTGCAGTGTCGAAGGAAAATCCATTGTATCTTCCCCAACGGGTGATGAAGCCTGTTATTAAATCAAAGGGGAAAATTCCCACGGAGAAGATTGAAAAATTCCTCCATGCTATGGGTCATAATGAAGCCAAGGTGATTTTAAGCTTAATAGAAGCTCCGCATCAAATTTTAATATTAGACTTGGTTTTAACTTTCGAGGATCATCGGAAGATTCTACTAAAGGTTTTGGGAGAAGCCTACTTGCTGAAATCAGTGGATGTGCAATAATTTCAACATCTGGTTGATCACATTTTCAACAACAATGTGATCTCTTTCACTGATGATGACATACCGCCCGAAGGGATCGGTCATTGCAAGTCGTTACACATTGCGGTTTTATCCTCTAGATACATGTTAGCTGGAGTCTTGATAGATGGAGGTTCATCTCTGAATATCTGTCCTTATGCTACATTACTAAAGATTAATGTCAATCTCAAGCAGATCCGAAGTAGCCATACAATCATCAAAGCTTTTGATGGATCCTACCGAAATTTAGTCGGAGAGATTGAGCTGCCAATTGAGATTGGTCCCCATACATTTTGTGTATCTTTTCACGTGCTCAAAATAGATACAAGATACAACCTGCTTCTAGGGAGACCGTGGATTCATATGGCCGGGGCAGTCCCCTCCACTCTTCATCAGCAACTTAAATACATTATCAACAATAGCCTAGTCACAGTCAACATTGAACCAGAATATCCTCAACATGGTGACCTTCCACTTATCAATGTCAATTCTGATGTTGAGCCGGGTAGTTTTCATGCTTTGGAAGTAAGCAACACTTAATACCATTCTATTGGGATGCCATTTCCCGTACCCAAGATTTATGCCGAAGTAATGGCAGCTACTCAGGAAATGATGTCATTGGGACACCATCCAGGACAAGGGCTGGGTAAAAATCATCAGGGTATTAAGCACCCAATTTAAGTGTCCAGTCAAGCTGGGACAGCCGGACTAGGCTATTCTGCCAGTTCCATGTACAGGAATCCACATAAGCATAAGCAGATTCCTTCAACATTAGCCACACGACTATTATCTCCACCTGTAAATTTAGAGTCCGCACAATCTCCGGTAAAGGTGCTGGCCAATGTAATGACTATGTTATTTCATAAATCGATACCGGTAAAGGAGAAGGAAGTCTTTGTTCCAGATCCCAAGGTGGAAGAAGAGGAATGGAGAATCAAGCAGGACATCGTTAGAATGATGTCAGGCATACGCATCATTGTCCATGATGAACATACAAACAGATACACCCCAGACGATGATTGCCCAGACATAATGGTCATCATTCGGGAGAAGGAGGACGATGACAGCCCCTCCATCACTGTTCTCCACAAGGACTTTGCCCTTGCCAATTGTAGTAGCACTTCTTGCATTGGTCGACAAGGGTAAAATGGGTAGGACTTCTTTCTGCCCTGTAGATATCATAACTGCTTACTTTTTTGTATAGTATTAGCAGTTATTTTGTCTGTACATGCTAACACTTTGTATGATTAAACAGTTTCATATATATTAAGTGAAAGCATATTTTGTTTTAGGACTCTGAACTTAGATGTGCCTGTACGTGCTGATAAGATGCCTCTTCTCCACAAGGATTGCAACTTTGATGAAATGTTGAACTCCGACTTGATGGACATACAAGAGGACATTGAGGTGCCTCCGGAGATCAAAGAATGGGTCGAAGACAAGCCTAAACCCAACCTTGATCAAACCATCTCTTTCAATCTCGATACCTTAGAAAACCCTAAGTTAATCCAGATTGGTTCAGACCTTACCCCAAACCAGAGGAATGACATGGTTACGCTACTAACCCAATTCCAAGATGTGTTTGCATGGTCTCATGAGGATATGGTGGGTTTGTCCACTGACATTGTCCTTCATCGCCTTCTCATCAAAGAGGGATTCAAGCCAGTCAAGCAGAAACTCAGGCGATTGAAACTTGAGTGGAGCTTAAAGATGAAAGAAGAAATTGTGAAACAATTTCTAGCTGGTATTATCATGGTGTCCACATATCCTGAATGGATATCCAACATTGTTTCCATGCCTAAGCCTGGAGGAAAGGTGTGAGTTTGCGTGATTATCGGGATCTGAATAAAGCTTGCCTTAAAGATAGCTTTCCCGTGCCATTTATCCACATTCTCATTGACAATACTACTCAATATTGCATGTACTCCTTCACTGATTGCTTTATGGGGTACCATCAGATCATGGTTGCTGAGGAGGATCGTGAGAAAACTGTTTTCATCACACCTTGGGGAACCTTTTGCTATAGACAGTTATCTTTCGGCCTCATCAATTCCGGAGCTACCTATAAGAGAGCTATGATGGCTCTTTTCCACGACTTAATGCACAAAGATATAGAGATCTACGTGGATGACATCATTGTTAAGTCCCAAAAGGAGGAAGACCACCTAGACCATCTCAAAAAACTTTTCAATAGGTTACATAAATACAACTTGAAGTTGAATCCAGCAAAGTGCGTCTTTGGCGTTAAATCAAGCAACTTGCTAAAATTCCTAGTCAGCCATAAAGGGATTGAGCTGGATTCCACCAAAATCTAGGCCATTACAGAAATGCCCATTCCTCAAATAGAGAAGGAAATACGGGGATTTTTGGGAAGAGTCAACTTCATCAGTAGGTTCATTTCTCAACTCACAGCAACCTGTGAGCCTATCTTCAAGCTGTTAAGGAAGAACTCCTCCATGAAATAAAATGATGAGTGCCAAAAGGCCTTCCTTACCATCAAAGATCAGCTAGTCAAAGCTTCTATCTTGGTACCACCCAGGGATGATGTTCCCCTGTTCATGTACCTGTCCATAAGTGACAATGCTGTGGGCTGTATGCTGGGTTAGAAAGACAATAGAGGCCGAGAACGAGCTATCTATTACTTCATCAAAAGATTCAGCAGCAGTGAACACAAGTACACTCTGATTGAGAAGACTTGTTGAACTTTAGCATGGGCTGCCATGAGGTTACAACATTACCTCAATGGACACACAACCCATCTCATATCCCGCGTAGATCCTCTCAAGTATGTGTTCAGCAAGCCCATATTGAATTGTCGACTGTCCAAATGGCAGTTGATTCTGCAACAATTTGACATTATTTATGTGACGCAATAGTCCATTAAAGGTCAAGAAATCGTGGATCAACTGGCCGTTGCACCTTTATTGGATTTCAAACCCTTTGAAATATATTTCTCCGATGAAGGGGTAATGATAATTTAGCAACACCATCAGTACGATACACGTCAAACATGGAACATATATTTTGATGGAGCTTTTAATATGGAAGGTTCTGGAGCTGGAGCAGTTCTAGTATCCGGTATGGGGAATAGTATCACGTCGCCGTCAAATTACAGTTTGTCAGCACCAACAACACAGCTGAGTATGAAGGCTATATCATAGGGCTAAAACTTGCCCGTTCAATGGGCATCAGGCGGTTAATTGACTTTGGGGATTCAGAGTTGGTAATCAAACAATTCACGGGAATCTATCAAACCAAAGAGCTACATTTGTTACCTTACCATCGGTAAGTTTTACAGATGGCTTCGGAGTTCGAAGAGATCTCCTTTGTACACATTCCTCGTAATAGGAATGATTTCGCAGATGTATTAGCAACTTTGGCCTCCTTGATTCACCTACTTGACAAGGAACACATGCCAAGCGTCACATTACCCCTGTAAAAGGCACCAACCTATGGGAACTGTGTGGGAGAAGTATCGGATGAGCTACCTCCCATCCAACAGCCTTGGTATCAGCATATCAAGGAGTACTTACGAGATGGATCTACACCCGCTAAGGTGAACCTGACTGAACAAAAGCAAATTCATCGACTAGCTATGAAATTCTACCTGAGCGAAGATGCACTCTACAAGAGAGATGAAGGACTAGGTCTCCTCAGATGCCTAGACAAGGATCAAGCTCAGAGACTCATGGATGAGATCCATGGTAGAGTATGTGGCCCACACATAAGCGGCCCTTTACTTGTAAAGAAGATCCTCAGAATAGGACATTATTGGCTTTCTCTCAAGGCTGACTACAATGACTACGTCAAGAGATGTTATCAGTGCCAAATTCATGGGAATGCTATCCACGCCCCTCCACGGGAGCTCCACAATATGAGTTCACCTTGGCCCTTATCAATGTGGGGAATGGACGTGATCGGACCCATCAAGCTTAAAGCCAGTAATGGACATCGCTTTATCTATACCATGATCGACTACTTTACCAAGTGGGTAGAAGTAGCCTCCTTGCCCAAGGTTACCAAAGAAGTCATCATTGCTTTCATCAGAAATGATGTTATTTATCGATATGGACAACCAGAGGTGATTGTATCAGACAATGATAAGAACCTTAACAATAAAATGATGGAAGAGTTATGCAGTAAATTCCACATCAAACACCTTAACTCCGTCATCTACCGTCCAAAGATGAATGGTGCTATTGAAGCGGCTAACAAAAATATCAAGAAGATCGCGCAAAAGATGTTTACCAACCATAAAGGATGGCCTAACCTGTTGCTTCTTACTCTGTTAGCCTACAGAAAATCAATGCGTACTTCAACTGGGGTAACCCCCTACACAATAACCTATGGGATGGAAGTAGTACTCCCCATAGAAGTAGAAATGGAATCCCTCAGAGTGTTGATTGACGCTCAGCTGGATGAAGACCAATGGGTACAAGACAGGTATCACCAATTGTGTAAGACCCCAACTTTTATGAATAAAGATGAATTTTCTATAAATATCATTTTTGAATATTATGGAGTAAATTTGATATAATGTTATAGTTACGGGTAATATTTATAAATTTTACAAAGTACTCAAGTTGTTATGTAATATTCGATTGGTCGGGGAATATTCGTTATAACAGGTAATTTTCGTACGACGGCATAATCATTGGTGGACCCCACAACGAAATTATTATCGAATTGAGAAAACGACAAAAATATCTTTTTATAAAATAAAGTCGAAAGTTTTACCGTTAACTGTTAGAATACCTGGTGGTTAAAATACAATAATACGCATTGTTGCACGGTAGCACACGGTATTGCACAGTATTTTTGAATTATTGATTCTTACGTAAGAAGGCACTACTCAATAATTATTACAGTAATTACTGTTCAATATTTTATTTTATTGATTCAATAATTGTTGCGTTAATATTTTATATTATTATTGTTTCAATAATTGTCACTGCACAGTATTTCTCATTATCAAATCAATAATTCATATTAATTGAATAATATTATTATATAGCATTATTGGCAATGTTGTCGATGTCGGGATTTTTAATTGTCCCTTTCCATTACTTGTTCTTTGGTGTTCTCATTTTAGGTGAGATTTATTTAAAAAAACAAGTGAAAAAGGTTTGACATGTATAATGTCGACGATTGGACTATAAGAGATTCATTAGGGTCCGGGGACTTGGTTATGCAGAGGGAAGGTGTTAGGCACCCCCCGACATCCGTGTTACCACGATGACCACCTCTTTTCAAGAAACTGCTATCTGAATGTGTGTGTGTGGGTCAATGTGCTGTTATTTGGAAGTAGTGCGAGGCCTCGTTCGCACCTATATACACAGGGTTTGAATTTTATGTAAAATTCAATTTTAAGCAAGATATGGCAGTGATGTTTTATAAAAGAGGTTTTTCAAACCCTGATGCTCAATAGTAATTGAGACCTTTTACATTCCCATTTTATTCCGTATTCGGCTGGATTGATTAGTTGACAGATGCGAGGCATCCGTACAAAAATAATGTACAAAAAAGTGCTGAATTCCTCGTGGGTATATAAACCATCTGAGGAAATCCAGACACCGAAGAATAATTTACAAGCTATTCACAGCTGAAAATGTCCATCACGGGAACCGAATCCAGATCCAATGGTATGAATCTGCGATCACATGATTCCTAGGCGCATAGAATACCACAATTTATATGAAAGCAGTAAGCAGGTATATATATAAAAGCTGTAAATACATATATACATACATGATCACCAACCACGAAGTATCTCTATGGGGGATTAGAAATGTAAATAAAACTGTAAAAACTATCAACCGCCACGGAGGAAACTCCAGGCGGGACGAAATGTACAGAAAGTTGTAAAAACGGTCAACCACCACGAAGTAAACTCCAGGTGGGACAAAATTTAAATATATAAATATATATATATATATATATATATATATATATATATATATATATATATATATATATATATATATATATATATATATAAAAGCGAATAAACGCACCGGATGTAAAATCCAGGCTCATCGAACAGAGTTCGACCACAGTTAATATATATAAGTATATATATATATATATATATATATATATATATATATATATATATATATATATTAAAGCACGTAAACGCTCCGGATGTAAAATCCAGGCTCATCGAACAGAGTTCGACCACAGATAATATATATAAGTATATATATATTAAAGCAGGTAAACGCTCTAGACTGAAGTCTAGGCTCATCGAACAAAGTTCGACACGCTGTTCATATATATAAGTGTATATATATACAAAAGCAATTAAACGCTCTAGTCCGAAGTCTAGGCTCAATCGAGGCATAATGTGCAACACGACTCTCAACGTGTAGAAGGGTGTGTGCGAAGATGAAGAGAAAAACTTTAAAGTGTGAAAGAAGACTTACAGTGGGCTGCCAAAGAAAACTTTAATATATTTAAAGTGGATAAACACTGGCTTTTGGAGGTACAAAATAAGCTATATGTGTGCTCACAAGTGTTTAAAATGAGAAATCACTCATTCTGGGGTGAGTACAGAGCAAATTGGGCAGGGCTTCCTCGCCGTTTTCTCTTACAAAATGGCCACCCCAATCCCTCTATTCATAGAGGGTGGAGCCGCAGGTGTACCAGAGGCAACCAGGGTTTTTCGGGTCGGGTCGTCTAGAAGTATGTGCACTCAGGCATTGTAATGTCCACTCGGACTTTCAGAAGTGCAATCCGGGCATCCGTTTGAGGTATACAGGACATATTTCGGACCGCCATTGTCGAGAGTTGTACGATGGCATGGGATTAGATTTTGTGCGAAGTCATTGAAGATGGGACGGTGCCCTCCGATCTTCAAGCTTTAACTTTCATCCGTTACCCCGCACAATAGTCACTCGGGATTGATTAGTCTTATGGGACATTGTTGCGTAGATATGTTGAGGCGACGTGGCGTGACATCGTGTTGGTCAGATGACGATGTTGCCCCTCACCGGTGTTATCGTCGGATTGGGCTGATAAAGCGGATGTTGCTCAGCTTCGCTGAGATTGGACTGCTGTAATTTGTTGTAGGTCCTCATTGTCATCTTTGAGGTGTGTCTGTCTTCCTGATGTTATCGCCGGGCTGGTACAGTGGATCTCGTTGTGAGCTCCAAGATTTAAGCTGGTTGCATTTGTGACAAGCATTTTCGGGATTATCGCCGAAATTGCCTTCCTTGGGGTTATCACCAAGGTTGGTGGCTATTCCCATGGTTGGGACTAAGACTGGATACCTCGAGGTTATCTCCGAGATTAATCAGTCTTCTCTGGTGTATGTTCCGGTATTGTATCTGCATGCCTCAGAGTTATTTCTGAGATTATTACTCCCAGATTGCGATCCGGGGTTGATGCTGAACTTCCGATAGTATCCGGCATGGATATAGATCATTTTTTAGGGTTCCCTCTTAAACGACGAATCTACTATCCTGTAATGTTAGTGACAGGTGTACAAAAAATTTTGAGTATCTACAGATGCCCCTCTTTATCATACTAATGTATGGCGATGCATGGGTAGGATAAAGAATCCTAGACACTTGAAATGCAACAAGATAAACATGATACTATGGATAGAAACATAATGCAAATGTATGATGCATGTGTACGGGGTTGTAGCGCAACACGCTGGGGATGATTGCTGGCTCCCTGTTACTTCAACTGGGGGTTGGCAACGATGACCAGATTTGATGTGTAATCCGAATCTGTTAGGACGTTGATGTTGGAGTTATCACCAAATTCCTGGATAATGACTTGATCCTGCAGATGTACCTCTTTTGTGTAAGAGATCTCTGGGGATAAAGCTTGATCTGTTTGAGGATGTGTATAACATATTAAATCATTTATCCTCTTTGATGACATTGACCTTTCCTGGTTAGTATCGCCAGAATATGCCAAGATTCTGTTGGGTTTACTGCCAACAGCAAATGCTGTCAGGGATGCCTGACCTTCGTTCACGTGTACTTCGCCAACATGTGAATCAACGGCTGAAAAATCATGTAGGATATATTATCAAGGCTGCTTGACCTCCGCTGACGTGTGAATCAACGGAACATTGCGTTGTGACCCCCGCCGGGGATCTAAGCGGTCGGGTGTGAAAACCTCGAATAGCTCCAAAGCTCTGATAGATTTAAATCGCTATCGGTTGTAATAATGTCAAGGCTGCTTGACCTTCGTTGATTTGTGTGTCAACGGATAAGCATGCGTTGTAACCCCCACCGGGGATTTCACGTTGTAACCCCCGTCGGGGATTTCATGTATGAAAAGATTGGGGTGACAACCCCACGTTGGCGGCATCGGACCTCTGTACAGTATTGTCGAACGTGGTATGCAAAGACTTGAATCATCGGTATAGTAAACCTTGTGTTCGGGCGAATACCAATAGATGAAAAGGAAGCCACAGTTGGATCCAGAAAAACCAGAGTTTTGGGCTATTCTGCTCAATCGCATACGTTTTTATCCCTGATTTGGCCTTTTCAGCTTGTAAGAACTCCTTTACAACTCGAATGGGCCTGTGGCCAACCGTAGATGATAAATTCCAGCTTGTTGGTCTCACAAGTCACTTTCAACTTGTTGTGCGAAGGAAAATACGTGAGCCTCTTTCAGATCTGCTGAGTTCAGGTTAATTTCTGCAAATTCTGTCACCGTACGAGTGTTATACACTATCCTGGTAACATATGCCTGTATTTTCTCTCATTTTTGTCCGTTGGATTTTGAGTTATCGCATGAAATGCATCTAAACACATAGTAGTGATTATGTATGCACAAATGACTAGATAAAAAATATTCAACATAGTAAATGTTAGTATTAAACCATGCTGAACATAATGATGTGAAATTTTTGACTTTTGAGACAGTCAAATTGGTACCTTTTCTACTATTTTTTGTCCTATTTGAGGTCCAATAAGCATAAGGTAGCAAGGCAAAATACTCCTAGTATTGAGGTTGGCCTGATGCAAGATGATTTTAATTTTTAATGCATATATTATGTATATGACTTTGGGGGCAGGTGTGCTACTGAATGGCCACCTAGACATGCCTGTATGCATGTGGATAGTCCTATTTTCAAAGTGGACTATGGCAATTTTTTTTCAAAGGCATTGGGTAGTCATGCATTTTAACTCTATTATATGTTAAAGTAAATGCATGTATGCATATAGTCATAAAATGCATTCTAGAAAGCTCCAGGTAAGGAAATATCACACCCTTTCTGAGGTGATTTGGAGACTTGTTGTCTAGATACTATGGATCCGAATCAGCCGAGCAGTTCCTATAGGACCACTTCTGGTGTACGGCAGAGGGCTTCTGAAGTACCTCATCCCCGTTCTGTCAGACAGCCTCGTCGGTTGGTGGAGGCCGTGATACGTCCTGTCCAGGTAGATGTTCCGGACGTTGAGGACGAGGAGGCAGATATTCCGATAGAGGACCCCGCTCCTGCTGCACCTGTCCCTCGTAGGGAGCTTCCTAGCATTCAGGTGGTGAACCCAGAGTTGCTGGGGGACTTGGGCTGACATCCATTGATGTATTTGCATGCTAACGAGGTATGGCATTATACTTTGATCTTCCTTCTTTCCTATTGATGAGGGTTAAAGGGTTTTGATGTTGATCTGCATTTTATGCAGGTTACTGGTTTTACACAGCCTCGAGGGAACTGGTTCATCATTCACTCCACGTATCAGGCGCTTCATCCTGACGATAGAATGGTAGTGCATGAGTGGGGATTTGTGGCATTTTTCTCCATCCTTACCCGTCGTTGTCCCTGGGGTTATCTCAGGGCATTGTCTGAGCGATGGTTTCATCAGACTCAGTCACTCCATCTGCTAGATTATGAGGTGATGATAATGCCTATAGATTGACGATTTATCATAGGTATGGAATTTGGAGGGGAGCCAGTGCCTTGTATGGCAAATATTACCTCTACTGCCGTTAGATCCTTATTAGGAGTTCCGGCGGCGGTGCTCAAAGGCAGGACTGTCCGTATAGGTCCTTTGAGCATAGATGCTATGAGCGGACTATTGAGTGAGCCTATGCCTGATGATGTCAGAATCAGGGTTCGCATTCTACGGTGATTGTTCCTGATGATCATTTGAAGCTGCTTCATAGCAGATAACTCTTCTACGGTATCTTTCGCTTTGATTAGCGCTACACATGATGTGGACCGTATTGGAGAGTATGATTGGGGTTCCTACACCTTTGCCTATTTCCTCTGGGGCATGCGTATGCGCTCACAGGGTTTGACCGAGGCTTGGCTAGGATTTTATCCATTTCTGCTGGTGAGTATTTCTCTTGTCATTTACCATGTATAGGTTAAGAGTGTTAACTGACAGCAGATGTTTGCCTTTGTGTTGGCAATTTTAGGCCTATGAGAGGCTTCCATGCTTGTGTCCCGTGAGTGTGTTAGGTTTAGACACCTATCCACGAGGACAACGATGGCATCATTTGATTCTGCCAGAGGTCCCTGTAGCTGAGGGATTCACTCATTGTCGTATGCAACTGGAGTTGCTGACGACCGACACCATCACATGGCTTCCCTATTTCGGGGCACACCTGACCGTGGGTTTTGAGGATGGATACCCGACTGGAGTCGAGTATGTGATTTCCACCAGGAGAATTCCTTTCTTCACAGATGGAGGCTGGGAGCTCTATTTAGGAGAGCGTGCTATTAGGAGCACCACATGGGAGATTCGTATACTGATTTTGCCTCCTGCCAGGCGTTATTGGTCTGTATCGCAGTCACCCGTCACTGATATCCCATTGTTGGGGGTTGACAGTTTTGCATTGTCAGAGGGTCCATGTACTCAGGAGACGTTCCATCGGTGGTGGCCCCCTCGCACTATTGGAGCTCAGTCCCACGCCACATAGTTTATGGGGGATATAGTTCCAAGATCTTTGATGATGATGGATTGGATAGCTTGTGTCCGAGATCCGACTCATATGACCCAGATTGATAGTTTGGTCCGGCAGTTGGACCAGGCACATATATTTATCCGGCATTTGGGCAGAGACCCGATAGAGGTGGCTTCATTTGATCCTTCCAGCTCCGGCGCTGGCCCCTCAGGTGACTCATTCGATTTTACCGGCGCAGATCCTCCTCTATATAGGCCAGACATCCCTGTTGATAGAGATCCAGTGACTCAGGAGGAGTTACATCAGGTGGACAGGATTGATGATGTGGACATCAACACCATTGTCTTCTTCTGATGTATATTCTCGTTATATCTTTTGATAGGCCTCTGTTAGATATTGGGTGGTTGTGCCCCATTCTCGCTATATCTTTTGATAGTACTTTGTTAGATATTGGGTGGCTGTGCCCCATTTCCCTGTATTTGTAGCTGTACAGAGATGATGTATTAGATGATGATATACTTAGGAATGTATGCACTGTTTTTTCATTCCCTATATCATATTGCCATCTATTATCTGTTATGTATGTATCATGTTATGCATATGTATGTATGTCCAGAGATATTTGTTATTGACCCCTGGATGGTCTTATGACACGGCCCGCACAGATGTCTTCTTCGACAGTTAGCCGTATAGATCATACCCCACCGTCAGTGGTGGTATCGGGTATGAGATCGTGGTATGATAGCATGTCACCACTAGACAGGGTGACTGTAGATCATTTATTGTAGCATACCATGACCTTTTTGACTTTTCAGGTTCCCGCAGGATTTGTGGACGGGATGATAGAGCATTGGCTACCGGATAGGCAGGTATTCCGATTCGGCACCCATGAGTTGACTCCTACTCTGGAGGCGTATGCATGATTGACGATGCTGCCTCTAGACAGACCTTGCGTGCATCTGACTTTGGGAGACATGAGCAGACGATTTATGACTCTCATAGGATTAAGGCGCAGAGTGGTACAAGATGAGTTGACATCTGGCCACGTGATATCCCAGCATTTTGTGTACGACAGATTTGGCTTGGAGGATAGCTATTCACGACATTCCGGGGATTTCACCACACCAGAGGCTCATTGGCGCTTGGCCAGAGTTGACGTATTGATGCTATGTGTATTGTCATATGTGTATATGCCGCTGTATATGGATGAGATAGATATAGGCATTATCATGCCTGTGAGAGCTCTCAGGGAGGGTCGTACCATTGTACATATGATTGTAGCAGAGACCATGCGGTCGGCATCATATTGTTGCACGTATCCTACAGGAGTGTTCAAAGGTAGCTCAATCATGCTATATATGTGGTTCATGTCACACTTGAGACCGATTGTCACTTTTAGACGGCATGGGTACTGCTTCACCCATGATGTAGCTATGTCATACTCTTTCAGCCATCAGAGTGTATAGATGCTCTGTCCTGGTCCACATTCTTGGCAGATATCAGAGATCCATTAAGCATATTGCTGCGTTCGGGGCTTAGCTCACCATACAGCTTCATTACTCATGCTCCGGGCATGGACTATCTCCCTCTGGCTAGTTTGAGGGGAGTGACCACTTATCACCCGTTGGCCGTGATGTCGCTGTTCGACCAATTCCAGGATTTTCATCCTTTTGAGGGGGTGACAGGTCAGCGTTTAGCTTTTTGGTACATCTTAACAGAGGACCGATCTCGGGTATACGCCTGCTGGGATCAGTACGAGATAGCGGCTTTTTTTATCAGTCATCCTGGTTATTCCGCAGAGTATTTCGAGTGGATGGAGATAGAGATTTTATCGGCTACAGCAGTATTTGCAGTACCGGAGCGCAAGTTAGATGATGTAGAGCCCATGGAGGACATTGATACCTACATCGAGGAATAGCCTACTGCTGGGTTGCCAGCATTTCTTTCGGATTCTCCTAGTACCAGTACTGTTGTGATTCAGCACTCGGCACAATACTTAGAGCAGAGTCTTCATCTGATGACCTTTGAGAGAGATCAGATTCGATCTATGATGTCGACTGCTCTTGATGGGAGGGAGGACGCTCTATTGAAGAGAGATGAGGCCTTGGCCCATAGAGATGGCACCGTCGTTGAGCGGGATGAGGCTATATCAGCCAGAAATGCAGTGATAGTTGAGCGGGATATCACCATATCTTCCCGGGATGTAGTCGTCACAGACAGTACTGCAGTGATGTCTCTTACCACTGGCATGACCGCAGAGATGAGTGCATGTATTGAGGATCATATGGTCACCATGCAGATGGCTACAGATCTGTTGGGTCGTATGGATATTCTCATACAGGAGACCACAGCTATACCTCCATCTTTTGAGAGGGATGCCATGTTGGGCTTGTTAGCTCGCATGTACCCTGACTTTTAGGTGATCTTGTATTTTCCTGCACAGACTAGCTTAGCCATTTTGTCATGTCTAATTTACATTGTGTATATCAAACAGCATTATATATGACAGGGAAATATATTTTTGATCACTTCCCTTTTAGATATGCCTTGCTGCTTGCTTGATATTTTGCCTGCTGCTTCAGGGCTTGTGATTGTGATGTATTCTGAATTCCTTATCGGTGGATGGACATTGAGTTGTCTCTAGATAGTTTAAAATGAATCATTGATCTGTATGTATCCCTACCATCTCTTGGTGTCTTGGGACTAGTTTCTGTATGGAAATGAGGAGAGGAGTGTGGCTTTCCTCTCTGAGATTGACCGCACCACAGATGGTCGCCAGAACTTCTATTCAGGAGAAGCCTAGTTAATCCCATCTCTTATGGATTGGTGTTGCTCTTCGAGGTACAACCACCGCTTAGATGGTCGCCGAATCTCCTATTTAGGAGGAGTTCAGGTAATTCCATCCCTTTGGTCTGAAGCCAAATGAAATGTAGTGGATTGAAAGATGATACCAATACCAATTAACAAGGGTTTGTGTTTTGGTAGGGCGTGAGACCGCACCATGAATGGCTGCCTACGTACTCCTATTGAAGAGGAGATCAGGTCGACGTAGTTCAAACCTGGTGTAAGAGGTTCAACGTTGTATATGGCAGGAATGGTGTGGGAATGTTTTTGTTATTTTTGTTTTATTGTGACCGGGCCATATGAAATGGTTGCCTACGTACTCCTAGTGAAGAGGAGATCAGGTCGACGTAGTTCGCCCCTCAGGGCGAGATGAAGAGCGTAATCCCATGTGCAGGTCAGAGTGCGGGGAGGAGAGAGTTTAATCCTAGGTTGAGGATAAACTGCAGGTGAAAAGTTTGATCCCATGTATGGGTACCCAAACTGTATACGCAAGAGGTTCAATCCACGGTGGGATGACCTAAGTTGTAGGAATGCAAAGGAGAAAGCCAGGCTGCTGACTTGAAAGGTATGTTTCCCTGAGGGGAAAAGTGTAAAAAAGTTATTTATGGTAAAGGTTTAAAGAACCGGAATGACTGGTGACCAGATGGTCTACCACCAGGATGTTTACTTGATGGTAACTTCAGACATAGTACCGTTTCATGGCGTCTAAGTTGATGAATTGCGAAAATTCATCGCCATCAATTTCTTGCAATATGAGAGCGCCTCCTGTTAATACTTCCTTGACAATAAACGGGCCTTCCCAGTTAGGAGCGAATTTTCCCTTAGCTTGATCTTGGTTGTCCAGGATTTTCTTTAAAACCAAGTCATGTTGTCTGAATTGCCATAGCCAAATTTTTTTGTTGTAGGATCGCGCGATCCTTTGTTGATATAACTAACCATGGAAGATAGCCGCGGTTCGCCTTTCGTCTATTAGAGACAATTGGTGATACCTATCTTGTACCCATTGGTCTTCATCCAACTGAGCGTCTATCAATACTCTGAGGGATTCCATCTCAACTTCTATGGGGAGCACTGCTTCCATCCCATAGGTCAATGCGTAGGGGGTTGCCCCAGTGGAAGTGCGTATTGAGGTTCTGTAGGCTAACAGTGTCAGAGATAATAGGTCAGGCCAATTTTTGTGATTGGTGGACATCTTTTGCATAATCTTCTTGATGTTCTTGTTAGCCGCTTCAACAGCATCATTCATCTTCGGACGATAGATGACTGAGTTAAGGTGTTTGATGTGGAATTTACTGCATAATTCCCCCATCATTTTGTTGTTGAGGTTCTTGGCATTGTCGGACACAATCACCTCTGGTTGTCCATATCGACAAATGACATTATTTCTGATGAAAGCAATTATGACTTCTTTAGTAACCCTGGGGAAGGAGGCTGCTTCTACCCACTTGGTAAAGTAGTCGATCATGGTAAAGATAAACCGATGACCATTACTGGCTTTAGGCTCAATGGGCCCGATAAGGTCCATTCCACACATTGAGAAGGGCCAAGGTGAACTCATATTGTGAAGTTCCCGTGGAGGGGCGTGTATAGCATTCCCATGAATCTGGCACTGATAGCATCTCCTGACATGGTCATTGCAATCAGCTTTAAGAGATAGCCAATAATGTCCCGTCCTGAGGACTTTCTTGACAAGGAGGGGGCCACTCATGTGGAGGCCACAGACTCCGCTATGGATTTCATCCATAAGCCTTTGGGCTTGATCTTTGTCTAAACATCTGAGGAGACCCAATCCTGCATCTCTTTTGTAGAGCACATCTCCACTCAGGTAGAATTTCATAGCCAGTCGGTGGATCCGCCTTTGTTCAGTTGGGCTCGCCTCAGCGGGTGTAGATCCATCTCGCAGATATTCCTTGATATGTTGATACCAATGATGTTGGACGGGAGGTAGCTCATCCGATACTTCTCCAATGTAATTCCCGTAGGTTGGGGCCTTGTGCAGGGATATTGTGACGCTTGGCAAGTGTTCCTTGTCTGATATGCGAATCAAGGAGGCCAAAGTTGCTAACGCGTCTGCGAAATCATTCCTATTACGAGGAATGTGTAGAAAGGATATTTCTTCGAATCCCAAAGCCATCTTTAAAATCTATCGATGGTAAGGCAACAAATGTAGTTCCTTGGTTTGATAGATTTCGGTGGATTGTCTGATTACCAACTCCGAAACTCCAAGGACAGTTAACCGCCTGATGCCCATTGAAAGGGCAAGTTCTAGCCCCATAAGACAGCCTTCATACTCAGCCGTATTGTTGGTGCTAACAAACTATAATTTGACAGCGACGGGATACTGCTCCCCCATATTAGATACTAGAACTGCTCCAGCTCCAGAACCTTCCTTGTTAATAGCTCCATCGAAATACATCTTCCACGTTTGGCGTGTATCGTACTGATGGTGTTGCTGAACTGTTATTAATCCTTCATTGGGGAAATATGTCTCCAAGGGTTTGAAATCCCCTGATGGTGTGGCAGCCAATTGATCCGTAATTCCTTGACCTTTGATGGACATATGAGTCAGATATACGATGTCAAATTGTTATAGGATCAACTGCCATCTGGACAGCCGACAATTCAGTATAGGTTTACTGGACACGTACTTGAGAGGATCCACGCGGGATATGAGATGGGTTGTGTGACCATGAAGATAATGTTGTAACCTAATGGCAGCCCATGCTAAAGCACAACACGTCTTTTCGATCAGAGTGTACTTGTGTTCACTGCTGCTGAATCTTTTGCTGAGGTAATAGATAGCTCGTTCTAGGCCTCTATCGTCCATCTGTCCCAGCATGCAGCCCATGGCATTGTCACTTACGGACAGATACATAAACAGGGGAACATCATCCCTGGGTGGTACCAAGATGGGAGCTTTAATTAGCTGTTTCTTGATTGTAAGGAAGGCATTCTGGCACTCCTCATTCCATTTCAAGGAGGCGTTCTTCCTTAACAGCTTGAAGACTGGCTCACAGGTTGCTGTGAGTTGGGAGATAAATCTGCTAATGAAGTTGATTCTTCCCAAAAATCCCCGTATTTCCTTTTCTGTCTGAGGAATGGGAATTTTAGTGATGGCTTGGATTTTGGCAGGATCCAGCTCTATCCCTTTGTGGCTGACTAGAAATCCTAGAATCTTGCCTATTTTAACGCCAAAGGCGCACTTAGCTGGATTCAACTTCAAGTTGTACCTACGTAACCTGTTGAACAACTTCCTGAGATGGTCTATATGATCATCCTCATTCTGGGACTTGACAATAATGTCATCCACGTAGATCTCGATCTCTTTATGCATTAAGTCGTGGAAAAGAGCCATCATAGCTCGTTGATAGGTAGCTCCAGCATTGATGAGGCCGAATGACAACTATTTATAGCAAAAAGTTCTCCAAGGAGTGATGAAAGCAGTTTTTTCACGATCTTCCTCGGCAACCATGATCTGATGATACCCCGCAAAGCAATCTGTAAAGGAGTACATGTCGTATTGCGTAGTATTGTCAATGAGAATGTGGATAAATGGCACAGGAAAGCTATCTTTTTAGCAAGCTTTGTTCAAATCTCAGTAATCCACGCAAACTCGCACCTTCCCTCCAGGTTTAGGTACAGGCATGATGTTGGATATCCACTCAGGATATGTAGACAACATTATAATGCCGGCTTGAAACTGTTTCATAATTTCTTCTTTCACCTTTAAACTCCATTCAAGTTTCAATCGTCGAAGCTTTTGCTTGACTGGCTTAAATCCCTCTTTAATGGGAATGCGATGAAGGACAATGTCAGTGGACAAACCCACCATATCCTCATGAGACCATGCAAACACATCCTGGAACTGGGTTAGTAGCGTAACCATGTCATTCTGTTGGTTTGGGGTAAGGTCTGAACCAATCTGGATTAACTTAAGGTTTTCTAAGGTTCCGAGATTAAAAGGAGTGGTTTGATCAAGATTGGGTTTAGATTTGTCTTTGACCCATTCTTGAATTTCTGGAGGCACCTCAATGTCATCTGGTATATCCACCAAGGCTGAATTCATCTCTACATCAAAGGTACAATCCTTGTGGAGAAGAGGCACCGTATCAGCAAGTACAGGCACATCTAAATTTAGAGTCCTAAAACAAAATATGCTTTCACTTAGTATATATAAAATGTGTTGATCATACACAGTGTTAGCATATACTGGCAAAATAAACCGCTAATACTGTACAGAAAAGTAAGCAGTTATTATATCTACAGGGCAGAAACAGTTTCTGCCCGCTTTACCCTTGATGACCAATGCAAGGAATGCTGTTCTAATTGGCAAGAGCAAATTCCAGGTGAACCGTAATGATAGAGGGATTATCATCATCTTTCCTATCCCGAATGATAGCCATTACATCTGGACAATCATTGTCTGGGGTGTATCTGTTGGTATGCTCATCATGAACGATGATGCGTATGCCGGACATCATCCTGATGACATCTTGCTTGATTCTTCGTTCCTCTTCCTCCACTGCGGGATCTGGAACAAAGATTTCTTTCTCCTTCACCGATACCGGCTTGGGAAATAACATCGCCATTATATTGGCTGGCACCTTTATGGGAGGTTGTGCGGACTCAGAGCTTGAAGGCAAAGCTAAACGCCGCATGGTCGAAGCTGAAGGAATCTGTTGATGCTTATGAGGATTCCTGTGACTAGAGTTTGCAGAATAGCCTAGTCCAGCTGTCCCAATTTTCTTGGTTAAGCGAATAGGGTACTTGACACCCTGGCAATCTTTACCCAATCCTTGTCTCGATTTATGACCCAACGACATCATTTCTTGCGTGGCCGACATTACCTCGACAGAAATCTGGGGTTTGGGCAGTGGAATTCTAATAGCATGGTATTGGGTATTGCTTGTTTCCAAAGCATGAAAACTAATTGGCTCAGCATCCTTATTGGCATTGATGAGCGGCATGTCCCCGTGCTGAGGACTCTATGGTTGAGCGTTGACTGTGACCAGACTATTGTTGATGATGTATTTCAACTATTGGTGAAGAGTGGAGGGGACTGCCCCTGCCATGTGAATCCATGGTCGTCCCAAGAGCAGGTTGTATCCCGAATCTATCTTGAGCACATGGAAGGATACGCAGAATGTATGAGGACCAATCTTAATTAGCAGCTCAACTACTTCGACCGAGTTATGGCGGGCTCCATCAAAAGCTTTGATGATGGTATGGCTACTCCGAATTCGATTGGGATTGATATTTATCTTCACCAAGGTAGCATATGGGTAGATATTCAGAGAGGAACCTCCATCTATTAAAACTCCAACCACCACATATCCGGAGGATAAGACCGCAATGTGCAACAATTTGTAATGATCGGTCCCTTCAGGCGGTATGTCATCATCAGTGAAGGATATCACATTGTTGTTGAAAATGTGATCAACCAGATGTTAAAACTTTTCTGTATCAACTGATGTCGGTAGATAGGCTTCTTCTAAAACCTTTAACAAGACCTTCTGTTGATTCTCGGAGGTCAGGACCAAGTCCAAGATTGATATCTGTTGTGGAGCTTCTTTCAAGCTTAAAACCACCTTGGCTTCGTTATGACCCATAGTGCGGAGGAAATTTTCAATCTTCTCCATGGGTACTTTCCCCTTAGACTTGATGACATGCTTCATTACCCGTTGGGGAAGATACAGTGGATTCTCCTTCGACACTGCAGTAGTTATATGCGAGGTGGATCCTTCACCTTCTCCATAATTCCATGGAACTACGCGCAGGCTAACAATAGGATATTGTGCTCTGCACGACAAGTTAATTGGCTCGGGAGCGGCCACTTTCAAAGGGATTATTGATTCCCTTGAGTTGAATTACTGGCATGACAAGTGATTTGTCAACCCCATCACTTTCAGTGGATATGACTGCTACTACACTATTCCACTTAGTAGGACATGAATCCTCACTTGCCCGTAACACAGTGTCGTTATCTGCCAAACGCAGTACGCCACTGTCGATTAAATTTTGAATAAGGTGGCAGAGTGCCCAGCATTCTTCTGTGCTGTGACCGCGAGATTGAGAATGATATTGACATACTCCCTCAGAGTTGTATCGTCCTGAACGGGGGTTGATTGGAGGTAGAAGGGAACTAATCCTTCCTTCATTGATTAACATATGAAGGATTTCCTCCATAGGTTGGCCCAAATATGTGAATTCCCTTTTGTTGGCAAAATCCCGACGGGCCTTAGCATTTGCTCTCTTCATCACTTTGTCTTCCAGCATTTCATTTTCTGAAAGTGAAGAGGGAAAATTCATGACAATAGGTAGGAGACTGGCATGCTCCTGGCTGATTAGCTGACGAGTAACTTGATGCTGATAAGTCACCAGTTCCGCCAGTTGCTCAATTTATTTACAGAGAGCTTTCATCTTTCATTCCATTGTGAATTGGAACTTGGCATAATCTCATCTGTCATCACCATCTTTGGGGGTCTGGGAGGATTTACAGCTAAAATTGGAACTCTGTCTGCTGCTCCAATTAATCATGTTGGCCTCTTCTTCTTTGTGTTGAGGAAGAGGGTTGTCTTGAGAATGAGGCTGATCGGGTTTGGTGACCACGATTTCACCGTTGTCTATCAGGTCTTGGATTTTGTGTTTCAAGGCCCAATAATCCTGAGTATCATATCCAAGTGCCCTGGCATGATAAGCACATTTTCGAGCAGCACTAAAATCCCGACCATTAGGGCTGGCTGGTGGAAGAAGATGCGTGATTTTCTTCTGTGTTGTTAGAAGATTGAGAATGTTCTCGAGGGTCTCCCCTAAGGGTGTGAATACTCGAGGTCGTTTGACTTCTCCACCTTTTGGTACTAGAGGGTTTGAAGACTGTGCTTGAAAGGGAGTATAATTTCTCCTCTGGATAGGCATGTTTTGACTGACTTTTTGACCCTGTAGTATTAGGGAAACATCCTCTTCTTTCTTTTTATGGACCCTCCGGGGGTTGTTCCCATAATTTCCAGATTGGATGTGATCAACAACCGCTTTGAGTGCAGCTAGGTCTTGAATCTTTCCGGATTTCAATCCCATTTCAGCCATCTCCCCATGTTTGACCATTTCAGAAAATGGTTTGCCGATGCCAGCTAAAACTCTTTCATAGAAAGATGCTTCTTGTATGTCTATGAAAGTCATGACCATCTCTGATTCTATCATGGAAGGACTAACTTGGGCAGCCAGGCGTCTCCACCTCTGAGCATACTCTCTGAAAGACTCATTAGACAATTTCTTGATCTTGGCATTTTGATACCGATCAGGAGCCATTTGAGATTGAAAGTTGTATTGGGTGAGGAAAGCGTATGCTAGCTCTTCCCAACTATGGATCTTTGAATTGTCTAATCATGTGTACCACGAACGGGCTTCTCCAGTTAGACTTTTTTGGAACAATTGCATTCTGAGTTTTTCATCCTCTGCATAAGATCCCAGTTCGCCAATAAACACCTTTAGATGTGTGTAAGGATCTCCTAACCCGTCATATTTTTCAAAGTCAGGAGTCTTAAATTTTTCTGGATAATGAATACCAAGGAAAATACACAAATCAGCATATGAAACACTCCCGTGTGTCCCAATTCCTTTGATAGTGCGAATAGTCTCTTCCATTTGGAGGACTTTCTTTTTGATGTCACCAGTGTCTAGGTCTCTAGTGGGATGGGCAGCATCATAAGTTTTGTTGGTCGGATCCAACTGCAGTTTAGGTATTGTAACGACCTGGGTTCCTCCTTGTGTGGAGGATTCAGCATGTATGGGTATTTTCTGACCCTGTGTAGATTGGTGTAATTCTTTTAGTAGAACAGCCAAATCTGTAATCTGTTTGCTTAATCCGTCGAATTCTTTGCGAGAAACTAGATTAAGTTCAGTCTGGTCGGATGACGACATGATTGACTGTAGGCATGTTGCCTTTTTGGACTTTAAACGGGTGGTAGGTCCGATTGATTCCCAGCAAAAGACTTGCATAGTTTAGTCTTTAGGGTGGATAATAACATGGTATGCGATGTATCCAGTTTAGGAATTTTATCTTGCAAAACGGATGTCAGCTGTTTATAGCATGTATGTGTACATATTTCTTCATATTTTTCATTACATGGAGATAGATATGGAAGATAATTACAAGTAATTGTACTTTACAGTAATTTGAAATGAGAGCATGAAGAGACTTTCCTCCGTTTTAGGTTTATCAGAGGCTGACCTATCTTAGGTTACTCTCGCGGCTTTTTGGCATGAAGGTTCCTAAATCATCGCAATCTACTTGATGGGTAGTTAATCCGGTGTTTCAACTGGAGCGAATTTGGGTGGTGCCTTTCCTGAGCCTCGGAGAATTAGTCTTCTCACGAGTCCAGTAATCAAACACCGACGGGATAGCCTCCTGGTGGAGGGACCACACAACATACATTCACATACATCGCGTCTCACCGTATGACATGATGACATGTGCGAAACACTAATATCACAAGCAATTTATAGTGCGAAGCACTAATATCACAGGCAGTTTATAGTGCGAAGCACTAATATCACAGGCAGTTTATAGTGCGAAGCACTAAGTAAGGAAATGCATTCGTACACATTTATCACAAAATGTAAATGCAACATCCACACACAAGTAGATAACAATTTTGAAAAAATTGTAATAGCGGCTTAAGTCCTCTTACCGGAGTCCCCAGCTGAGTCACCACCTGTCGACGTCAGGATTTTTAATTGTCCCTTTCTGTTACTTGTTCTTTGGTGTTCTCATTTTAGGTGAGATTTGTTTAAAAAAACAAGTTAAAAAGGTCCGACATGTATAATGTCGACGATTGGACTATAAGAGTCACTAATTGGTTTTATAAATGGTTGTACCAACACAACCGAGAAAAGGTTTGTACATTGACCCAGTGATGTGACATTGCTAAACGGGTCGGTGAAACCGAGATTCATTAGGGTCCGGGGACTTGGTTAAGAGGAGGGAAGGTGTTAGGCACCCCCCGACATCCGTGTTACCACGGTGACCGCCCCTTTTCAAGAAACTGCTATCTAAATGTGTGTGTGTGTGGGTCAATGTGCTGTTATTTGGAAGTAGTGCGAGGCTTCGTTCGCACCTATACACACAGGGTTTGAATGTTATGAAAAAATTCAATTTTAAGCAAGATATGGCAGTGATTTTTTATAAAAGAGGTTTTTTAAACCCTGATGCTCAATAGTAATTGAGACCTTTTACACTCCCATTTTATTCCGTACTCGGTTGGATTGATTTTATTTAACAGATATGAGGCATCCGTACGAAAATAATGTACAAAAAGGCTCGTGGGTATGTAAACCATCTGAGGAAATCCAGACACCGCAAAATAATTTACAAGCTGCTCACAGCTGAAAATGTCCATCGCGGGAATCGAATCTAGATCAAATGGGATGAATTTGTGATCACATGATTCCTAGGCGCACAGAATATCACAATTTATATGAAAGCAGTAAACATGTATATATATAAAAGTTGTAAATATATATATATATATATATATATATATATATATATATACAAACATGATCACCAACCACAAAGTATCTCCATGGGGGATCAGAAATGTAAATAAAGCTGTAAAAGCTATCAACCGTCACGGAAGAAACTCTAGGCGGGATGAAATGTACAGAAAGCTATAAAAACGGTCAACCACCACGAAGTAAACTCCAGGTGGGATGAAATGTAAATATATATATATATATATATATATATATATATATATATATATAAAAGGGAATAAACGCACCGGATGTAAAATCCAGACTCATCGAACAGAGTTCGACCACAGTTAATATATATATATATATATATATATATATATATATATATATATATATATATATATTAAAGCACGTAAACGCTCCGGATGTAAAATCCAGGCTCATCGAACAAAGTTCAACCACAGATAATATATATAAGTATATATATATATATATATTAAAGCAGGTAAACGCTCTAGACCGAAGTCTAGGCTCATCGAACAAAGTTCGACACGTAGTTCATATATATAAGTGTATATATATACAAAAGCAATTAAACGCTCCAGACCGAAGTCTAGGTTCAATCGAGGCATAACTCGATAATGTTAGTCCATATATATAAATATATATATATATATATATATATATATATATATATATATATATATATATATATACACATATGTATATACAAACTAAAAATAAACCACGGACCGAAGTCCGGCCAAAATGTGCAACACGACTCTCAACGTGTAGAAGGGTGTGTGCAAAGATGAAGAGAAAAACTTTACAGTGTGAAAGAAGGCTTACAGTGGGCTACCAAAGAAGACTTCAATATCTTTAAAGTGGGTAAACATTGGCTTTTGTAGGTACAAAATAAGCTATATGTGAGCTCACAAGTGTTTAAAATGAGAAAGCACTCAGTTTGGGGTGAGTACAGAGCAAATTGCGCAGGGTTTCCTCACCGTTTTCTCTTACAAAATGGCCACCCCAATCCCTCTATTTATAGAGGGTGGAGCCACAGGTGTACCAGAGGTAACCCGGGTTGGCCCAGGTTTTTCGGGTCGGGTCGTCTCGAAGTACATGCACTCAGGCATTGTAATGTCCACTCGGAATTTTAGAAGTGCAATCCGGGCATCTGTTTGAGGTATACAGGACCTATTTCGGATCGTCATTGTCGAGAGTTGTACGATGGCATGTGATTAGAGTTTGTGCGAAGTCATTGAAGATGGGACGGTGCCCTCCGGTCTTCAAGCTTCAACTTTCATCCGTTACCCCGCACAATAGTCACTCGGGATTGATTAGTCTTGTGGGACATTGTTGCATAGATATGTTGAGGAGACGTGGCGTGACATCGTGTTGGTCAGATGATGATGTTGCCCCTCACCGGTGTTATCGCCGGATTGGGCTGATAAAGCAGACGTTGCTCAGCTTCGCTGAGATTGGACTGCTGCAATTTGTTGAAGGTCCTCATTGTCATCTTTGAGGTGCGTCTGTCTTCCCGATGTTATCGCCGGGCTGGTACAGTGGATCTCGTTGTGAGCGCCGAGATTGAAGCTGGTTGTATTTGTAACAAGCATTTTCGGGGTTATCGTCGAAATTGCCTTCCTTGGGGTTATCACCAAGGTTGGTGGCTATTCCCATGGTTGGGACTGAGACTGGATACCTCGAGATTATCTCCGAGATTGATCAGTCTTCTCCGGTGTGTGTTTCGGTATTGTATCTGCATGCCTTGGAGTTATTTTCGAGATTATTACTCCCAGATTGCGATCCGGGGTTGATGCTAAACTTCCGGTAGTATCCGGCACGGATATGGATCGTCTTTCAGGGTTCCCTCTTAAAAGACGAATCTGCTCTCCTGTAATGTTAGTGACAGGTGTACAGAAAATTTTGAGTGTCTACAAATGTCTAAAAAGTTTTGTCAATGAGAGATTTGGTCACCTAATTGAGCGCCAGTAAGGAGAAATTCTTATCAGAAAGCCCCCTCTTTATTGGGAATGGCCTGGTTGTCATTATTGTGATTTTGTAATATTATTTGTGAATAATTAATTATTGATTTATATGATAAGGAAATATTTATTTTATGTGGACATAAATGATGGATAGGAAAATATTTATTTTATGTGGTTATAAATGAAGGAATTAATATTGAGGTGTTTTATCAGTACTTTGTCGGATTGGAGGTATTAAAAAATCAAATCGGTGTTCCTAAAGCTCTATTGCGTGAGTTATAATTTTAATCCGACCGTTGGATCATTGTGATTTTTGGATATGTTATGCATATATAAGTTGAGTATATGTCTACAAATTTTGAACTATTAAAAATTAACGTATGATTTGTTATGAATTTTATGAGGTATTGAAAATCATCCGTTTGTGGATTTCGGATATTTTCTGTTTGAAATTTGGAAAAACTTAAACTTACAAAGTTGTAGAGAATTAAATTTCCTAGGGAATAGACATGAGATTCAAATTTTTCTGATAAAAGGACTATTTATTATGAATTTCTGAAGTTCGAAAAATAAAATATTTTTTAATAAAATTGGGTGGGACCCACTTTTGTTTTTGAACACGTGGGCTGCTATTTTTTTAGAATTGGCAGGCTTAGATGGCTGGTCTTGGATGGTTGGTGCGTAGAAGAAAAGAAATGATAGATAATTATTTTATTATTTTAGTCTCCTTTGGCGTTCTAGCATTTTCCTATAAATAGGCGCTTAGGTTAGAATTGAAAATCACATCAGAAACAAGTTTTCTTTCGCTCTGTATTATCATCCGTATTTTTGTGAGTATTTAGATACTTTGAAAGTTGTTATCCAGTGCAAGTTTCCTTCGGCTTTACATCCGATATTCCGATCAGAAATATTGTTATTTTGAAGACATGGATGTTATTTTGTTCAATATTCGCTTGAAATAATATTTTCTTTCATACTCTGTAGTATGTAAGTAATATTATTTCGTTTCAGATTTTGAATTCTATACTCGTTTTGTTAAAATTTTTGCTTCTATACTCCATGAAATTTGTAGAATATCCTTGATATTTGTGCTTCATCTAGCATCTTTTCATGAAAATATTATTCTGAGCATTCTTGATAAGTTTTAAATTTTTCATGCCGGAGTACTATTCTCGGGATTACTATTCCTGAAGTACTATTCACGGGATACTATTCACTCGAGTACTATTCACCCGGGGGTACTATTCATGATAAAAATTGATTCGTTTACGGTCCAAATTATTTTTGGTACAATATTATTCTTGAATTTTACTCCACAAAGCAATATCATGTTGACAATTTGGACGTTATTGATTTCTGGATAAATTAAATTATAAATCTTTAAAAATTTATCCTTGAACTTGTTTTATTGAATTCTTATATCATTGTCATCATCCTCATATTTATATTATGTTGAAAGTCATCTGTGGCCTTTAGTGCATAGATGGACTTGGTATGATTATGAGCAGGGATTATTCGGTATAATCAAGACCTTAATGTTACAAATGATGTGGTAAAAGTCCTCATTGGCCCGTAGTGCATTGATGGACAGTTATTTGCATGATCATGACCATTGATGAATACACGAATATCCTTGGCCCATAGTGCATGGATAATTTGTGGTCGTAATACTAATGAATATCCTTGCCTGTAGTGCTGGGATGATGTGGATTATTTATTAAGCTGAGTCTCAGTGATAAAAGTGAAGAAAAACTTTTTAAATCATAGAAGATAGTAGATTTTATTCTCTACTTGACTCTTCTAATGGATTGCTTGTTCCGCTTGAGTGAAACTTGATGTTTGTTATATTTTATCTGTTTAACACTGTTGGAGGCTAACGATAAATTATTCTGTATTATCTTAGTCATAATATTTCTTACTGGACTGGTTGAGCTCACCATTTTGCTTTCATTGTCCTCTTTAGGAAATGAGAACGTAGCCGGGACTAGTCAGGGAACGGAGTGACGGTCCAGATGATAGCATTAGTAGTCCTCCCTATTCTATGAAATAGTGTGCTAATAATTGTATTGAGGGCTCCATTTGAGTTAAATACTGTCTAGAGAACAATATTCGTTTTAAAACTCTCAGTTTATGTTTTGTCGTATTTTACACGACAGTTGTATTATTAAGTTGTATTTGAATTTTGTACCTTGTATTTGGCGACTCAAGATGGGTGATGTATACCTATTTTGGGGGAATCACAGTTGGTATCAAAGCTTAGGGATATGATCCCTAGCTGAGATGTGAGACAAGAACTAGGAGGGGAGAGACGGGGAATTCCTTTGCTAGTATGACCTACCTAAGATTATTTGGTATTTAATTGGTCAGTCAGAGTATAAGAATAATATGTTGTATGTCAATTAACCCTTATTTTGTGGAAGTATTTGAAAATGACATCCGAGAATATTGAGAATAGCAATGGAGCACAGGAGACCGTTGAGTCACCACAGATCAATACCCAGGATAATGTGCAACAGGAAGAGAATAATCCTCAGGTAAACAACAACGATCAAATGTTCAGAGGCTTTACGCAATTCATGCAACATCAGGCGAGAGCGGATCCTATCCAAAATGTAGGTGGAAACACTTGAAACTCTCAGACGGTCACCGCTAAACAGTTTAAGGAGCTGGGACCACCGGAGTTTTTTGGAGAGCCAAAACCACTTAAGGCGGAGACGTGGATAAAGCAGATCAACAAGATATTTGATGTCTTGGGATGCTCCGAGGAACAAAAGGTTCCCTTTGCCATCTTCATGTTGCGGGCAAAAGTAGATTATTGGTGTGAATCTGTAAATTGTACTCAACCTGCCGCACTAAAGATGTCTTGGGAGAAGTTCCAAGAACTGTTCAACGATAAGTACTTTCCCGAACGTATTCATCACATGAAAGAGGTAGAGTTCATTAAATTGGAGCAAAACAACCTGACCGTGTCACAGTACGAAGCCAAGTTTGTTGAGTTGTCCCGGTTTGCATCCCACTTAGTTGATAATGATGGGAGAATGATGCGAATGTTTCTATGAGGTTTGAAACCCGAGATTCGTCAATACCTTATCTCTCACAAACTTTGCTTATATTCAGATGTTGTGAATATGACTCAGTTATTGGAACGTGATAATGAGTCAACCCAACCAAGAGAGAGCAGCCAACAAAATGATAATACCAGTGGTAGCAGTCATCAAAGCGGTGATAACAAATGTGGAGGGAATCAACATACCAAAAATGGTAACCACTTCGGTGGTAATCATGGCCAAGACAACAAGAGTGGACATTTCAAGAAGAGGAGATTCAACAATGATGAAAAGGCGTCAGCACCAGCACCCGTTGTTAAGAAAGGAGAACGATCACCTATCATATGCTTCAAATGCGGAGGGGAGGGACACATCAGTCCAAACTGCGCGATGCAGTCTAAAGCGTGTTATAATTGTGGAAGAGAAGGTCATCTAGCCCAATTTTTTCGTGCATTGAAGATAAGTCCAGTTGGGATGGAGGCACCAAAGGTCGTCCCACAAAAGTCAAAGTCGGTAGTTCAAGGGAGAGCGTTTGCCATGACCTCCCACAAAGCAAGGAACCCGAACGAGGTCATCACGGGTAAGCTTATCATAAACTCTAGCGAAGTATATACCTTATTTGATACTGGTTCTACCCATTCTTTTATTTCTCCTACTTGTGCTCAACGTTTAAATTTGACTCCTGAGAAATTAGACTTTGACTTATCTATTAAAACTCTGTTGGGAGAAACCTTCATTACATCCACTCTTTATAAGTTTTATTTGGTTCAAACCGGTACCCTCAGATTACCTGTCGATCTTATTTCATTTAAAATACTTGCATTTGACGTAATTCTAGAGATTGATTGGTTAACTACTCATCATGCAAAAATTGATTATTTTTACAAGGTTGTTAGCTTTCATATTCCCAACCAACCTATTATGTGAATTTAAGCAACCAAACCATTAAAATCAATCACTGTCATCTCAAGCCGTAAAGCTATTCGTTTATTGAAAAACGGATGTCAAGCTTTCTTAGCTCATGTCACGGATTTAAACAAAAATACGTCAGTTTTGAATGATATTTCTATTGTTAATAAATTTCCTGACGTATTCTCTGAAGAACTTCCTGGCCTACCCCCAGAGCTAGAAATTTAATTTTGTATCAACTTTGAACCTGGCACAAAACCCATTTCCAAAGCCCCATATCGAATGGTTCCTATTGAACTTCAGGAGTTAAAGACTCAATTGCAGGAATTATTAGACATCGGTTTTATTCGTCCTAGTACGTCTCCTTGGGGTGCTCCTATTCTATTCGTAAAGAAGAAAGATGGGAGTATGCGACTTTGTATTGATTATTGGCTGTTGAATCATGTTACCATCAAGAATAGGTACCCATTTCCACGTATCGATGACCTGTTTGACCAGTTGCAAGGCGCCAAATTCTTTTCAAAGATCGATCTTCGCTCCGGATATTATCAGTTAAAGATTAGAATCGATGACATTCCAAAGACAGCTTTCAGAACTCAGTACGGGCATTATGAATTCCTAGTCATGTCTTTTGGATTGACTAATGCTCCTGCTGCCTTCATGGATATGATGAACCTAGTATTCAAGGAATATTTGGATCACTTTATGGCGTCTTTAATGATGACATCCTCATATATTCCAAAAGTCATGAAGATCATGAGCAACACTTGAGGCTGATACTCCAAAAGCTTCGTGAAAATAAGCCTTATGCCAAGTTGAAGAAATGTGAGTTTTGGCTTGAAGAAGTAGCATTCCTTGGGCACGTAGTATCAAGTCATGGAATATATGTTTACCCGACAAAGATTGAAGTTATTCAAAGCTAGAATCAACCTGAATCAGTGACCGAAGTACGTAGCTTTCTCAGCTTAGCTAGTTATTATCGGAGATTCGTAAAAGGGTTTTCTCGAATCGCTACTCCATTAACTCAGCTGACTCAAAAAGATACAAAATTCAGCTGGAGCGTGGAATGAGAGAAGAGTTTTCAAAAACTCAAGAGGAGACTCATTTCGGCACTTGTTCTGACAATACCATCTGGCTCGGAGGGATTTGTCATCTACAGTGATGTTTCGGGCAAAGGGTTAGGATGTGTTCTCATCCAACACAGGAAAGTCATAGCCTATGCCTCTCGGCAACTCAAAGAATATGAGAGGAATTATCTTACTCATGATCTAGAATTGGCAGCTGTTGTCTTCGCACTTAAAATTTGGAGGCATTACTTTTATGGGGAGAAAGTGGAGATCTTTACGGATCATAAAAGCCTCAAATATTTCTTCACCCAAAAGGAACTCAACATGCGGCAACGATGTTGGCTTGAACTGTTGAAAGATTATGATCATACCATTCAATACCATCCTGGTAAAGCGAACGTAGTAGCTGACGCATTAAGTAGAAGATCATATGCAGTTACGAGTGCGATATTGTCAATGCAAAAGCCCATTTTATATGACTTGCAAAGGATGGAGATAGAGTTAAAGACTTCAGGGACCCATATAATGATAGTAAATATACGAGTGGAACTGACTTTAATCGATAAAGTTAAAACTGCTCAAGCTATAGACCTAGAGCTGATGCGTATGAGGAAGAAAGTGTAAGAAGGTGCTATATCGGAAGCAAGAATCGATGAAAAAAGAATACTTCGAGTCAACTCCAGACTTTGTGTTCCTAACAACCTTGATTTAAAGTATAAAATCATGATAGAGGAGCATAACACACCATTTGCAATCCATCTTGGGAGTACCAAAATGTATCATGATCTTCGACATACATTTTGGTGGAGCAATATGAAGAGAGAGATCGGGGAGTTTATCTCAAGATGTCTAACTTGTCAATGAGTCAAGGCGGAGCATCAATTACCAAAAGGTCCATTGCAACCACTTTAAATTCCAGAATGGAAGTGGGAGCACATTACCATGAATTTCATTACCAGTCTTCCCAAGGTTCTCAAGGCATAGATGCGATTTATGTCATTGTTGATAGATTGACCAAGTCGGCTCATTTCTTACCTATACGAGAAACTTATACACTTGAACGTCTTGCTCGTATGTACATAAACGAGATTATAAGATTATATGGTATGCTAGTATCCATAGTTTCTGATCGAGACCCAAGATTCACTTCAAGATTTTGGGTTAGTTTGCAAAAAGTTATGGGCACGAATTTATGATTTAGTTCGGCTTATCATCCTCAAACGGACGGGAAGTCAGAGAAGACTATTTAAACTCTTGAAGATCTATTAAGACTCTATGTCCTTGACTTCAAGAGAAGTTGGGACAAGTTCTTACTATTGGTGGAGTTTTCCTACAATAATAGTTATCAAACAAGTATTGGCATGGCTCCATTCGAGGCGTTATATGGAAGAAAGTGTCGTTCTCCAGTATGTTAGGATGAGGTGGGTGAAGCAATGTTGTTGGGACCAGAGTTGGTACGTATGACTACGAAAAAGATTCAAACGATTCGTCAACGTATAAAATTCTCGCAAGATCGACAAAAGAGTTATGCTGATCTTCATCAAAAGGACGTGAAATTCAATATTGGAGAACATGTGTTGTTACGTGTTGCTCCATAGAAAGGAGTTACGAGGTTTGGAAAGAGAGGAAAGCTCAATCCTAGATTTATTGGCCCATTTTTAATCCTCAAGCGAGTAGGAACTATAGCCTATAGACTCGTCTTACCGCCAAGTATGTCTCGTGTTCACAATGTTTTTCACATAACTATGTTACGTAATTATGTGAAAGACCCGAACCACATTATTGAGTTAGACCCGGATGAAATAGCTGAAGATTTATCGTATGAAGAGGTTCCTGTTAAAATCTTGGATAAGAAGGAGCATATTTTACGCTCCCAGGTTATACCTCAAGTGAAAAGTTTTGTGGAGAAGCCACGATGTTGAGAAAATGACCTGGGAGTTAGAATCTGAAATGAAATCAAGGTATCCTTACCTCTTCGACATACCAGGTACGTACCCTAATTTTGAGGGCAAAATTTCATAAGAAGGGGAGGTTGTAAGACCCCAACTTTTATGAATAAAGATGAATTTTCTATAAATATCATTTTTGAATATTATGGAGTGAATTTGATATAATGTTATAGTTGTGGGTAATATTTATAAATTTTACAAAGTACGCAAGTTGTTATATAATATTCGATTGGTTGGAGAATATTCGTACGACGCACAATCATTGGTGGACCCCACAACAGAATTACTATCGGATTAAGAAAATGACAAAAACATCTTTTTATAAAATAATCGTGAAATTTTTATCGTTAACCGTTAGAATACCTGGTGGTTAAAATATAGTAATACGCGTTGTTGCACAGTAGCACACAGTATTGCATAGTATTTTAAAATTATTGATTCTTACGTAAGAAGGCACTACTTAATAATTATTATAGTAATTACTGTTCAATATTTTATTTTATTGATTCAATAATTGATGCGTTGATATTTTATATTATTGTTGTTTCAATAATTGTCACTGCACAGTATTTCCCATTATCAAATCAATAATTCATATTAATTTAATAATATTATTAAATAGCATTATTGGTAATGTCTAGAAAGTTCTGTCAATGAGAGGTTTGGTCACCTAATTGCGCGCCAGTAAGAAAAAATCCTTATCGGAAAGCCTCCTCTTTCCTGGGAACGGCCTGGTTGTCATTATTGTGATTCTGTAATATTATTTGTGAATAATTAATTATTGATTTATATGATAAGGAAATATTTATTTTATGTGGACATAAATGATGGATAGTAAAATATTTATTTTATGCGGTTATAAATGAAGGAATTAATATTGAGGTGTTTTATCAGTACTTTGTCGGATTGGAGGTATTAAAAAATTAAATCGGTGTTCCTAAAGCTCTATTGCGTGAGTTATAATTTTAATCCGACCGTTGGATCATTGTGATTTTTGGATATGTTATGCATATATAAGTTGAGTATATGTCTACAAATTTTGAACTATTAAAAATTAACGTATGATTTGTTATGAATTTTATGAGGTATTGAAAATCATCCGTTTGTGGATTTCGGATAGTTTCTGTTTGAAATTTGGAAAAACTTAAACTTATAAAGTTATAGAGAATTAAATTTCCTATGGAATAGACATGAGATTGGAATTTTTTTGATAAAAGGGCTATTTATTATAAATTTCTGAAGTTTAGAAAATAAAATAATTTTTATTAAAATTGGGTGGGACCCATTTTTATTTTTTTGAACATGTTGGCTACTATTTTTTTAGAATTAACAGGCTTAGATGGCTGGTCTTGGATGGTTGGTGCGTAGAAGAAAAGAAATGATATGTTATTTTTTTATTATTTTAGTCTCCTTTGGCGTTCTAGCAATTTTCTATAAATAGACGCTTAGGTTAGAATTGAAAATACACCAGAAATAAGTTTTCTTTCTCTCTATATTATCAAGCGTATTTTTGTGAGTATTTAGATACTTTGAGAGTTGCTATTCAGTGCAAATTTTCTTCGGCTTTACATCCGATATTTCGATCAGAAATACTGTTATTTTGAGGTAAGGGGTGTTATTTTGTTCAATATTCGCTTGAAATAATATTTTCTTTCATACTTTGTAGTATGTAAGTAATATTATTTTGTTTCAGATTTCGAATTCTATACTCGTTTTGTTAAAATTTTGGCTTCTATACTTAATGAAATTAGTAGAATATCCTTGATATTTGCTCTTCATCCAGTATCTTTTCATGAAAATATTATTCTGAGCATTCTTGATAAGTTTTAACTTTTTCATGTCGGAGTACTATTCACGGGGTTACTATTCCTGAAGTACTGTTCATGGGGTACTATTCACTCGAGTACTATTCACCCGGGGTACTATTCATGATAAAAATTGATTCGTTTTCGGTCCAAATTATTTTTGGTACAATATTATTCTTGAATTTTACTCCACAAAGCAGTATCATGTTGACAATTTGGACGTTATTGATTTCTGGATAAATTAAATTATAAATCTTTAAAAATTTATCCTTGAACTTGTTTTATTGAATTCTTATATCATTGTCATCATCCTCATGTTTATATTATGTTGAAAGTCAACTGTGGCCTGTAGTGCATAGATGGACTTGGTCTGATTATAACCAGGGATTATTCGGTATAATCATGACCGTAATATTACGAATGATGTGGTAATAGTCCTCATTGGCCCGTAGTGCATTGATGGACGGTTGTTGGAATTATCATGACCATTGATGCATACACGAATATCCTTGGCCTATAGTGCATGGATAATTTGTGGTCGTGATACTAATGAATATCCTTGGCCGTAGTGCAGGGATGATGTGGATTATTTATTAAGCTGAGTCTTAGCGATAAAAGTGATGAAAAACCTTTTAAATCATAAAAGATAGTAGATTTTATTCTCTACTTGACTCTTCAAATGGATTGCTTGTTACGCTGCAGTTAAACTTGATGTTTATCAGTTTTCATTGTCCTCTTCAGGAAATGAGAACGTAGCCGGTACTAGTCGGGGAACGGAGTGACGGTCAAGATGATAGCATTAGTAGTCCTCACTATTCTATAAAATAGTGTGATAATAATTGTATTGAGGACTCCATTTGAGTTGAATACTGTCTAGAGAACAATATTCGTTTTAAAACTCTCAGTTTATGTTTTGTCGTATTTTACATGACAGTTGTATTATTAAGTTGTATTTGAATTTTGTACCTTGTATTTGGTGACTCAAGATGGGTGATGTATACCTATTTTGGGGGCGTCACAAATTGTCTCTAATAGATGAAAGACGAAACGCGGCTATCTTCCATGGTTAGTTATATCAACAAAGGATCGCCAGATCCTACAATAGAAAAATCCAACTACGACAGTTTAAACAACATGATTTGGTTTTGAAGAAAATCATCGACAACCAAGATCAGTCTAAGGGAAAATTCGCTCCTAATTGGGAAGGCCCCTTTATTGTCAAGGAAATATTGACAGGAGGTTCTCTCATATTGCAAGAAATGGACGGCGATGAATTTCCACAACTTTTCAACTCGGACATCGTGAAACGGTACTATGTCTGAAATTACCATCAAGCAAACATCCTGGTGTTGGATCATCAGATCACCAATCATTTCTGTTCTTTAACCCTTTACCACGTACAACTCTTTTTCACACTTTGCCCCTCAGGGAAACATACTCTTTAAGCCAGCAGCCTGGCTTCATTGTGCTCTTACAACTTTGGTCATCCCACTAAGGATTGAACCTCTTGCGTTTATAGTTTGTCCCCCCAAACATGGGATCAAACTTTTCACCTTTACAGTTTATCCTCAACCTAGGATTAAACTTCTTTCCCCACAGTTTGGCATGTACATGGGATTAATCTTTCTTCCCCGTAGTCTGACCCTGCACATGGGATTACGCTATCCAACTCGCCCTAAAGGGCGAACTACGTCGACCTGATCTGATCTCCCTGATACACAAGAGTACGTAGGCAACCATATTTTATATGGTCCGGTCGCAATAAAACAAAAACAACAAAAACACTTCTACACCCTTTTCCTTACAAAAACTAAAATAACAAAAATATTCCTACACCCTTTTTGCCACATACAGCGTTGAACCTCTTACACCAGGTTCGAACTACGCAGACCTGATCTCCTCTTCAACAGGAGTACGTAGGCAGCCATTTATGGTTTGGTCTAACCCCCTACCAAAACACAAATACTTGTCAAAGGTACTGGGATCAAACTTCAGTCCATCACATTTCATTTGGCTTCAAACCAAAGGGATGGAATTACCTGAACTCCTCCAAAATAGGAGATTCGGTGACCATCTAAGTTGCGGTTGTTCCTCAAAGAGCAACACCAATCCATAAGAGATGGAATTAACTAGGCTCCTCCAAAATAGGAGTACTGGTGACCATCTGTAGTGCGGTCAATCTCAGAGAGGAAAGCCATATTCCTCCCCACATTTCCATACAGAAACCAGTCCCAAGATACCAAAGATGGTAGGGATATACACAGATCCATGATCCATTCTGAACTGTCCAGAGATAACTCAATGTCCATCTAGCAAGGAGGAGGTCATAATTCATCAAGATCACAAGCCATGAAGAAGCAGGCAAATATCAAGCAAGTATTCAAGCATATCTAAAAGCGAAGTGATCAAAAAAATATATTTCCCTGCTATATATAATAATGTTTGATATACACAATGTAAATTGTACATGACAAAATGGCTAAGCTAGTCTGTGCAGGAAAATACAAAGCTATCTACAGATCGGTATGCATACGAGCTAACAGATCTAACATAGTATCTCTCTCTAGAGAAGGAGGTAACGTTGTGGTCTCCTGTACAAGGATATCCACACGAGCCAGCAAGTTCGAGGCCATATGCATGGTGACGCTATGCTCATCAATATATGCACTCATCTCTGCAAGCATCCCATTGGTAAGGGACCTCACTGTAGTACTATCTATAACGGCTAAATCCCGGGCAGATATGACACTGTCCCACTCAACTATCACTGCATCTCTGGCTGATCTGGCCTCATCTCGCTCCACAACAACGACATCTCTGCGAGCTAATGCCACGTCTCTCTCTAACAGAACTGCGTCTCTCCCATCAAGAGCTGTCAACATCAGGGCTCTAGCCTGATCTCTCTCAAAGGTCATTAGATGAAGACTCTGCTCAAAGTACTGTACTGAATACTGAATCACGACAGTGCTAGTACTGGGAGAATCTAAGAAAGCTGCTGGCAACCTAGTAAATAGCTTCTCCTTGGTATGAGAATCAATTTCCTCCATGGGCTCTCCACCATCTGAAGCAATGCTGGGCACTGTGGAAACTACCGCAACCGACGAAGTCTATATCTCCATCCACGCAGAATACTCTAGAGAATAACTCGGATGGCTAACAGAAAAAGCCTATGTCATGCTGATCCCAACAAGCATACACACGGGATCAGTCCTCTACTGATAGATGGCGAGAAGCTAAGCGCTGACCTAACACCCCATCAAAAGGATGAAAGTCCTGGAACTGGTCAAACTGCGACATCATGGCCAGTGGGTGGTAGGTAGTTATGCCCCTCAAACTAGCCAGAGGGAGATAATTCATGCCTAGAGCATGAGTAATGAAACTAAATGGCGAACTGAGCCCTGAACACGACAAGATAGCAAACGGATCTACAATCCTGGCTAAGAAAATGGACCAAGATGCAGGATTTGTACACTCCGTAGGCCGAAAGGAATACGACATGGCTATCTCATGGGTGAAACAATACCCGTGTCATCTAAAGGTGCCAATCGGTCTCAAGTGTGACATAAACCACATGTACAGCATAACCGAACTGCCTGTGAATACCCCTATAGAGTAAGTAATGCAAAACGTGGTCGACCTCAGTGTCTCTACCATGATCATTGGAATAATGGTATGACCCTCCCTGAGAGCTCTCACTGCCATAATAATGCCGATATCTAACTCGTCCATGTATCGTGGCATATACACATATGATAATGCACATAGCATCAATACGTCCACTCTGGCCAAATGTCACTGGTCCTCTGGTATGGTAAAATCCCCAGAATACCGAGCATAGCTGTCCTCATAGCCAAATCTGTCAATCACAAAACGTTGGGATATCATGTGGCTAGATGTGATCTCATCTTGTACAACTCTCCGCCTCAGCCCGGTGAGAGTCATAAACTGCCGACTCATGTCACCAATAGCCATATACATGCAAGGTCTGTCAAATGGCAGCATCGTCAAACGTGCATACTCCTCCAAAGTCAGAGTCAACTCCTGGTTCCCACCCCTCTGGATCGGTCCAGTTCGAGTTACAAAGGAGTTCTCATAAGCTGAAAAGGCCAAATCAGGGATAAAAATGCTACGCGATTGAGCGGAATAGCCTGAAATCCTAGTTTTTCTAGGCCCGACTGTGGCTTTCATATCATTCATTGGTATTCACCCAAACACAGGGTATACTATACCGATGATCCAAGTCGTTACAGATCACATTTGGCAATACCGTACAGAGGTCCAATGCCGTCAATTCAGGGTCGTTGCCCTAATCTCTACAACACAGATCCCTAGAGGGGGTTACAACGCATGGTTATTTGTCCACAAGCAGATCCCCGGCGAGCGTTACAACGTATGTTCCATTGACACACACATCAATGATGATCCAACGTGGATCCCCGACGGGGGTTACAACGCATGGTTATCTGTCCACAAGCAGATCCCCGACGGGGGTTACAACGCATGTTCTGTTGACACACACATCAACGATGATCCAACGCAGATCCCCAGTGGGGGTTATAACGCATGATTATCTGTCCATAAGCAGATCCCCGACGGGGGTTACAATGCATGTTTCGTTGACACACACATCAACGATGATCCAACGCGGATCCCCGATGGGAGTTACAACGCATGGTTATCTGTCCAAAAGCAGATCCCCGACGGGGGTTACAACGTATGTTCCATTGACACACACATCAACGATGATCCAACGCAGATCCCCGACGGGGGATACAACGCATGGTTATTTGTCCACAAGAAGATCCCCGACGGGGGTTACAACGCATGTTCTGTTGACACACACATCAACGATGATTCAACACAGCTCCCCGGCGGGGGTTACAACGTATGTTCCATTGATACACACATCAACGATGATCCAACACAGATCCCTGGTGAGGGTTACAACGCATAGTTATCTGTCCACAAGTGGATCCCCGACGGGGGTTACAACACATGTTTCGTTGACAGACACATCAGTGATGATCCAAGAGATCCCCGGCGGGGGCTACAACATATATTTTCCATTGATGCACATGTTAACGAAGGTCAAGCAACCTTGACGTCAGTTCAGTCATTGGCAAGTAAACCCAACGTCGCATCAGAAACCATCCGATGAGTTCATCAGTTGATACACACATCAACAAAGGTCAAGCAACCTTGGCATCCATCTCCAACAGGGAGTTCATCCGTTGATATACACGTCAGCAGAGGATCAAATGGATCCCCAGTGAGGCTACAACGTGTGGTCAACCGTTGATTTACACGTCAACGAAGGTCGAGCAGCCCTGACAACACATACTGTTGGCAGTAAATTCAATAGAACATTGATATGTCTTGGCGATACAAACCAGGGAGAATCGATAATGGAATATGTTAAACACATCCTCAAACAGATGAAGTTTTATCCCCATGGATCTCTTGCACACGAGAGGCACATCTTTGGAGTAAAGTCTGTATCCAGGATTAAGGACTTTGGTGATAGCCTCAACGTCAACATCCTAATAAGTTTGGATCACACATCCAAGCTTGCCATCATTACCATCATCGGTAGAAGCAACGGGGAGACAACAATCATCCCCAGCATGTGGAAAATCAATCCATATGCATCATCCATATGTATCATACACTTGCATCATGTTGCTCCACATAGCATCATGTTTATCTGTTTCATTTCAAGTGTCTAGGATTCTTTATCCTATCCATGCCATTGCATTACATGAATATGATAAAGAGGGGCATCTGTAGACACTTGAAATTTTCTGCACACCTGTTACTGACATTACAGGAGGGAAGATTCATCTTTCAGACATAACCCTGGAAAAAATCTCACATCCAGTCTGGATACTACCGGAAGCTTAGTCTTAACCCCGAAACACACACCAGGAGTAACAGTTCCAACCTCGACAATAACCCCGAGGCCTGCAGTTCCAATACCAAAAATTCCACCGGAGAAAACCGATTTATCCCAGAGATAACCTCGAGATATTTCGTCTCAGTCCCAACACTTGGAGTAGCAGATTTCAACCTTGGAGATAACCCCAAGGAAGGCAGTTGTAGTTCCGGAGATAACCCTAAAAATGCTTGTTTCAAATGCATGCAATCAGCTTTAATCCCAGCGCATACACCGAGGCACTCAGTACAAGACCTAGCAATAACACCAGAAAGACAGGCACACCTCAAAGATAACACTGAGGACCTTCAACACTTGCAGCAGTCCAATCTCAGAGATAACCCTGAGCAACGTCTACTTTATCAGCCCAAACTGGAGATAACCCCGGTGAGGGACAAAAGTCGTCATCTTGCCACCTTGACACCACATCACGCAGTCTCAACATTTTAGACATACATTTCTACGCAGTAATGTCCCATAAGAACCAAGGAAGTCCAATCCCGAGTGACTATTACGCAAGGTAACGGATATAATTTGAAGCATGAAGACCGGAGGGCTTGGTCCCATCTTCCTGACTTCGTACAACCTCTAATCCCATGTCATTGTGTAACTTTCGACAACGGCGGTCTGAAATAGGTCTTACATACCTCAATCGGATGCCCGAATTGTAATTCTAAAAGTTCGAGCAGACATCACGTTGTATGCGTGCACATACTTCGAGACGGTAGGACTCGCGAAGCTCGGAGCACCCCGGGCAGCCGCAGGTACACCTGCGGCTGCACCCTCTATAAATAAAGGGCTTGAGATGGCCATTTGAAAAAGAAAAAAAAGGCAAGGAAGCCTTGTCCAATTTGCTCTGTACACACCCTAAACTAAGTGCTTTGTCATTTTAAACACTTGTAAGCTTATATATAGCTACTTTTTATTGGCAGAAGCCGAGTGTTCATCTATTTCAAGTTATTGAAGTCTTCTTTGGCAGGCCACTGTAAGCCTTCTTACACACTTTAAAGCCTTTCTCTCCATCTTTGCACACACTATTCTTCACATTGAGAGTCGTGTTACGTGCGTATACCCGGACTTCGGTCCGTGGTTTTATTTCAGTTTGTATATATATATACTTATATTTATATGTTTATATATATAGACATTATCGAGTTATGCCTCGATTGAGCTTAGACTTATGTCTAGAGCTTTCATATATATATATATATATATATATATATATATATATATATATATATATATATATATATATATGTACTTATATATATGAATTGTGTGTCAAACTCTGTTCGATGAGCCTAGACTTACGTCTGGTGCGTTTAATTGCTTTCATATATATATATATATATATATATATATATATATATATATATATATATATTTACATTTCGTCCCGCCTAGAGTTTACTTCATGGCGGTTGACTGTTTTTATAGCTTTCTGTACATTTTGTCCCACCTGGAGTTTCCTCCGTGGCGGTTGATAGCTTATACAGCTTTATTTACATTTCTGATCTCCCACGGAGGTGCTTCGTGGTGGTCGATCATGTCTGTATATATATATTTATAGCTTTTATATATAGACCTGCTTACTGCTTTTACATCAATTGTGGCATCATGTGAGCCTAGGAATCATGTGATCACAGGTTCAGTCCACTGAATCTAGATTCGGTTCCCGTGATGGACCTTTTCAGCTATAAGCAGCTTGTATATTATTTTCTTGAAAGATGCTTCACATCTCGAAAATAAAAGCAATCAAGCCGAACATTTAATAATAAAATGGAAGTGTAAAAGGTCTCAATTACTATTGAGCATAAGGGTTTGAAAAACCTCTTTTACAAAACATCACTGCTATATCTTATTTAAAACTGATTTTTTACATAAATTCAAACCCTGTGTATATAGGTTCGAACGAGGCCTTGCACTACTTCAAAATAACAGCACTTTGACCCACACACACGTACGCACACACACACACACACACACACATTCATATAATAGTTTCTTGAAAAGTGGCGGTCACCGTGGCAACACGGATATCGGGGGGTGCCTAACACCTTCCCTCCGCATAAGCAAGTCCCCAGACCCTAATGAATCTCAGTTTTACCGACCCGTTTAGTAGTGTCACATCACTGGGTTAATGTGCAAACCTTTTCTCGGTTGTGTTGGTACAACCATATAAAAACTAACTGGCGACTCTTAACAGTCCATCATCGACATTATACATGTCGGACCTTTTTTACTTATTTTTTTAAACAAATCTCACATAACATGAGAACACAAAAGAACAAGTAACGAAAAGGGAAAATTAAAAATTCCGACGTCGACACAAGTGTGGGCCCTCAAAATGAGCAATTCATTTTTCAAACTCTTCTTGCAAAGCCATATTTCAAAGGGTGGCCACCACCCATATGGAAAAATGAGAAAAGTTTGGCAGGAAAGAAGTTTGGTAGGTTTCTTATTTCCTTCGTTCGATTTTCATTATAAATAGGAGGTAATCACTCCTTCCTCAACACACCATTTCAGAAATTCTTATTATATATTATTGTGAGTATTTTTCTTGAGTATAAGGATACTTTGAGTGTAGCTTTTTCTTCAGGATTTTCTCAGAATAATATCCGAGATTCCAGTCAAATCTAGTTTCTACTACGGTAAAGGATATTAATTTATTTCAATACTCATAAGAAATATTATTTTTTTTTCATACTCTATAGTATGGAAGGGATATTATTTCATTTCATATTCCTAAATTTAAACTTACAATGGTAAGTATTGCTTTTATAATTCCTGAAATTAGTAGAATATCCTGGATATTTGCGCTTCATCCAGTATCTTTTCATAAAAATATTATTTTGAACATTCTTGATAAGTTTTAACATTTTCATGCCGGAGTACTATTCACTGGGTATTATTCATGAAGTACTATTTATAGGATACTATTCACTCAGGTACTATTCTCCTGGGGTACTATTCATGACAAAAATTGATTTTTTTCGGTCCAAACCATTTTTGATACAATATTATTCTTGAATTTTACTCCACAAAGCAGTATCATGTTGACAATTTGGACATTATTGAATTCTGGATAAATTAAATTATAAATCTTTAGAATTTATCCTTTTCTTACATTTAATTGAATTCTAATATCATTCTCATCATCCTCATGTTTATATTGTTATCAAAGTCATCTTTGGCCCGTAGTGCATAGATGGATTGTTGATTAGGATAATTATGACCAGAGATTACTCGGTAAAATCATGACCCGTAATGTTACAAATGATGTGATAAAAGTTCTCATTAGCCCGTAGTGCATTGATGGAAAGTTGTTGGCACGATCATGACTATTGGTGATAATAATGAATATCCTTGGCCCGTAGTGCGTGGATAATTCAATGATGTGAATTATTTATTGAGCTGAGTCTCAGAGATAAAATTGGTGATAAACTTTTAAATCAAGAAGATAGTAGATATCATGCTCTACTTGACTCTTTTAATGGATTGTTTGTTCCGCTGCATTTAAACTTGTTGTCTATTATATTCTACCAGTTTAACAATGTTGAAGGCTAACGATAATTTATTCTGTATTATATTAGTCATAATATTCTTTACTGGGCTAGTTAAGCTCATCCTTTGCTTTTATTATTCTCTCCAGGAAATGAGAATATAGTTGGGACTAGTCGGGGAACGGAGTGACGGTTCAGATGTTTGCATTAGTAGTCCTCACTATTCTGTGAAATAGTGTGATAATAAATGTAATGAGGACTTATTTTGAGTTTGAATACTGTCTAGAAGACAATATTTGTATTAAAACTCATAGCTTATGTGTTGTCGTATTCTACACGACACTTAATAGTTGTATAAATTAAGCTTGTATTTGTATTCTGTGCCACATATTTGGTGACTCAAAATGGGTGATGTATACCTATTTTGGGGGTGTCACAGTTGGTATCAAAGCTTAGGGATATGATCCCTGACTGAGATGTGAGACTAGAACTAGGAGGGGAGAGACGGGTAATTCCTTCACTAGTATGACCTACCTAAGTTTATTTGGTATTTATTTGGTCGGTCAGAGTATAGGGATAATATATGACATATTAATTAACCCTTGTTTTGTGGCAGTATTTGATAATGGCATTCGAAAATGTTGAGATAAGCAATGAAGCACATGAGACCGTTGAGTCACCAACGATCAATACCCATGATAATGTGTATCAGGATTGCAATAATCCTCAAGAAAACAACAACGCTGACCAAACAATGAACGATGGGATGTTTTGAGGCTTTATGCAATTCATGCAACAACAAGCGAGAGTGACTCCTATTCAAAATGCAGGTGGAAACACTGGCAACTCTCGGATGGTCACCGCTAAGCACTTTAAGGAGCTGGGACCACCGAAGTTTTTGGGAGAGCCAAAACCACTTAAGGCAGAGGCGTGAATAAAGCAGATCAACAAGATATTTAATGTCTTGGGATGCTCCAAAGAGCAAAAGGTTCCCTTTGCCACCTTCATGTTGCGAGGAGAGACAGATTATTGGTGGGAATCTGTAAAGCGTACTCAGCCTGCCGCACTGAAGATGTCTTATGAAAAGTTCCAAGAACTGTTCAACGACAAGTACTGTCCCGTGAATGTAATGAAGGTTTCTCCCAATGGAATTTCAACAGATAAGTCAAAGTCTAATTTCTCCGCAGTCAAATTTAATCGATGAGCGCAAGTAAGAGAAATAAAAGAATGGGTAGAACCGGTATCAAATAAAGTATAGACTTTGTTAGAGTTTATGATAAGCTTACCCGTGATAACCTCATTCGGGTTCCTTGCTTTTTGGGAGGTCACAACAAACGCTCTTCCTTGCACTACTGATTTTGACTTTTCTGGGACGGCCTTGGTGCCTCCATCCTGGCTGAACTTGTTTTTGGTAAACGACAAAATCGAGCTAAATGACCTTCTCTTCCACAATTATAACATGCTTTAGACGGCATCACGCAGTTTGGACTGATGTGCCCCTCCCCTCCGCATTTAAAACATATGATAGGTGGTCGTTCTCCTTCCTTAACAACGGGTGTTGGTGCTAACGTCTTTCCATCATTGTTGAATCTCCTCTTCTTGAAATGACCATTCTTATTATTTTGGCCCTGATTACCACCGAAGTGGTTACCATTTCTGGCCTGTTGATTCACACCATGCTTGTTGTCACCGCTTCGATGACTGCTCTCACTCGTATTATCATTTTACCGACTGCTCACTTTTGGTTGCGTTGACTCGTTATCGCGCTCCACTAACTGAGCCATATTCACAACATCTGAATATAAACACAGTTTATGAGAAATAAGATGTTGACGTATCTCAGATTTCAAACCTCGCAAAAATATTCGCGTCATTCGCTCTTCATTATCCACCAAGTGGGACGCAAGCCGGGACAACTCAGTAAATTTAGCCTCATACTACGACACGGTCATATTATTCTGCTCCAATTTGATGAACTCCACCTCCTTCATGTGTCGAACACTTTCGGGAAAGTATTTGTCATTGAACAGCTCTTGGAACTTCTCCCAAGACATCTTCAGTGCGGCAGGTTGAGTACGCTTAATAGATTCCCACCAGTAATCTGCCTCTCCTCGCAACATAAAGCCGGCAAACGGAACCTTTTGCTCCTCGGAGCATCCCAAGACATCAAATATCTTGGTGATCTGCTTTATCCATGTTTTCGCTATAAGTGGTTTTGGCTCTCCCTTAAACTCCGGTGGTCCCAACTCCTTGAACTGTTTAGCGGTGATAATCCGAGAGTTTTCCGTGTTTTCACCTATATTTTGAACAGGAGCCGCACTCGCCTCCTGTTGCATGAACTACATAAAGCTTATGAACATTCCGTCATTCATCATTTGGTCAGTATTGTTGTTTGAATGAGGATTGTCGCCTTCCTGATGCACATTATCCCGATTATTAATATGTGGTGAATCAACAGTCGCCTGTGCTCCATTGCTATTCTCAACATTCTCAGATGCCATTTTCAGATACTGCCACAAAATAAAAGTTAATTGATATGTCATATATTATACTTATATTCTGACTGACCAATTAAATACCATGCAAATAAACTTAGGTAGCTCATACTAGCGAAGGAATTCTCCGTCTCTCCCCTCCTAGTTCTATTCTCACATCTTAGCCAAGGATCATATCCCTAAGCTTTGATACCAACTGTGACGCCCCCAAAATTAGGTATACATCACCCATCTTGGGTCGTCAGATATATGGTACAGAATACAAATACAACTTACTAATACAACTGTCGTGTACAATACGACAAAACATAACTATGAGTTTGAATACAATTATTGTCTACTAGAGACTATACAAACTCAAAAGGAGTCCTCATTACAATTATTGTCACACTATTTAACAGAATAATGAGGATTACTACTACTATCATCTGGTCTATCACTCCGTTCGTCGACTCGTCCCAGCTATATTCTCATTTCCTAAAGAGAACAGTGAAAGAAAGGGTGAGCTCAACTAGCCCAGTAAGAAATATTATGACTAAGATAATGCAGAATAAATTATCATTAGCCTTCAATAGTGTTAAATTGATAAAATATAACAAACATCAAGTTTAACTGCAGCGGAACAAGCAATCCATTAAAAGTGTCAAGTAGAAAATAAAATCTTCTATCTTCTATGATTTAAAAGGTCTTTTAACACTGTTTTCGCTGGGACTCAGCTTAATAAAATAATCCACATCATCGAATCACCCCTGCACTACGGCCAAGGATATTCGTATATTCATTAATGATCATGATCATGCCAACAACTGTCCACCAATGCACTACGGGCCAATGAGGACTTTTACCACATCATTTGTAACATTACGGTCATGATTATACCGAATAATCCCTGGTCATAATCATACCAAGTCCATCTATGCACTACAGGCCATAGATGACTTTTAACATTTTATAAACATGAGGATGATGACAATGATATAGGAATTCAATAAAACAAGTTCAAGAATTAATTTATCCAAGAATTAACAACGTCCAAATTGTCAACATGATACTGCTTTGTGGAGTAAAATTCAAGAATGCTTAGAAGAATATTTTCATGAAAAGATACTGGATGAAACGCAATTATCAAGGATATTTCACAAATTTCATGGAGTATAGAAGTCAAAACTTAACCAACTAAGTATAATAAAGAATGGAATAACAAAAAAAATCACCATGCATGCAATAGACCGTACAGACAGGTTATTCCAACAGAATAATAAATAATGGAACCAGGTCCGGCGTAAAACGCACAGACAGGATATTCCAACAGAATAATAATAAAGACAGAACCAGGTCCGGTGTAAAACACACAGCAGGATGTTCCAACAGAATAATAATAATGACGAAACCAGATCCGGTGTAAAACACATAGACAGGATGTTCTAACAGAATAATAATAAAGACGGAACCAGGTCCGGTGTAAAACACACAGACAGGATGTTCGAACAGAATAATAATAAAGACGGAACCAGGTCCGGTGTAAAACACAGAGACAGGATGTTCCAACAAAATAATAGAAGAATGTCACCAAGTATAGGGTAGATCGTGTATACAGGTTATTCCAACAGAATAATAAGAAATGGAATAACAACAGTTCTCTTCATGAATAAGAAAGAATAACACCCCTTACCGTTTTAAAGAAGAATTGAAATAAGGAAGTAGTTAAGTAGCAGAATACTTTTCTTCTCTCTCTCTCTCTATAGTTTCTCTCTCTAGAGTTCAGTGAATTAGTAAGAAATAATGAAGGAATGAGCTGCTATTTATAGAAAAATGGAATGCATAGTAACTAATCCATGAACGGTCCAGATTGATTACTTTAATCTGACGGTCCATATTTAAAGAAAAATCTTTTAAATAAAATATAATAAATTCTATTTATAGAATAACTTTAATAAAGTATTCTGTTTTATATAGAAAGATATTTTTGTTTTATTACGTTAATAATACGAATAAAACAAAACTTCATTATCGCTAAATAATTCATATTATTAACTAACAATAATTGAATCAAACTAAGTGACTTCTCACAAAAGTATTAATAATCAATACCGTGTGCTACTATACAACCACACGTATTACTGTACTTTTACTACCGAGTAGTTCGACAGTATCAATGGTAAAACTTCCGCCATTATTTTTAATAAAATATTTTTGTCGGTTTCTCAATCCGACAATAATTCCGTTGTGGGGTCCACCAATGATTGTGCCGTTGTACGAATATTCCCTGTTAAACGAATATTCCCCGACCAATCGAATATTATATAACAACTTGCATACTTTGCAAAATTTATAAATATTACCCACAACTATAACATTATATCAAATTAACTCCATAATATTCAAAAATGATATTTATAGAAAATTTATCTTTATTTATAAAAGTTGGGGTTTTACAACATCCCCTTCATATGAAATTTCTCCCTCGAAATTAGGGTACGTACCTGGTATGTCGAAGAGGTAAGGATACCTTGACTTCATTTCAGATTCTAAGTCCCAAGTCATTTCCTCAACATCGTGATTTCTCCACAAAACCTTGACTTGAGGTATAACCTTGGAGCGTAGAATATGTTCCTTCTTATCCAAGATTTGAACAGGAACTTCTTCATTCGTCAAATCCTCCGCTGTTTCGTTCGGTTCTAAATCAATAATGTGGTTCGGGTCTTCCATATATTTACGTAACATGGATATGTGAAAAACGTTATGAACACGAGACATACTTGGTGGTAAAGCGAGTCTATAAGCCACAGTTCCTACTCGATTGAGGATTAAAAATGGACCGATGAATCGAGGATTGAGCTTTCCTCTCTTTCCAAATCTCGTAACTCCTTTCCATGGAGCAACACATAAGAACACATGATCTCCTATATCAAATTCCACGTCCTTTCAATGAAGATCAGCATAACTATTTTGTCGATCTTGTGAGGTTTTTATACGTTGTCGGATCGTTTGAATCTTTTTTATAGTCATACGTACCAACTCCGGTCCCAACAACGTTGCTTCACCCACCTCATCCCAGCATACTAGAGAATGACACTTTCTTCCATACAACGCTTCGAATGGAGCCATGCCAATACTTGCTTGATAACTGTTGTTGTAGGAAAACTCCACCAATGATAAGAACTTGTCCCAACTTCCCTTGAAGTCAAGGACACAGAGTCTTAATAAATCTTCTAGAGTTTGAATAGTCCTCTCTGATTGTCCGTCCGTCTGAGGATGATATGCCGAACTAAATCGTAAATCCGTGCCCATAGCTTTTTGTAAGCTAACCCAAAATCGTGAAGTGAATCTTGGGTCTCGGTTAGAAACTATGGATACTGGCATACCATGCAGTCTTACAATCTCGTTTATGTACATACGAGCAAGACGTTCAAGTGTATAAGTTTCTCGTATCGGTTAAAAATGAGCAGACTTGGTTAATCTATCAACAATGACCCAAATCACATCAATACCTTGAGAAACCTTAGGAAGGCCGGTAACGAAATCCATGGTAATGTGCTCCCACTTCCATTTTAGAATTTCAAGTGGTTGCAATGGACCTTTTGGTATTTGATGCTCTGCCTTGACGTGTTGACAAGTTAGACACCTTAAGATAAACAGCGCTCTCTCTCTCGCTTCATATTGCTCCACCAAAATGTATGACGAATATCATGATACATTTTGGTACTCCCAGGATGGATTGCAAATGGTGTGTTGTGCGCCTCCATCATGATTTCATACTTTAAATCCGGGTCGTTAGGAACACAAAGTCTGGAGTTTACTCGAAGTATTCCTTCTTCATCGATTCTTGCTTCCGGCATAGCACCTTCTTGCACTTTCTTCCTCATACGCATCAGCTCCAGGTCTGTAGCTTGAGCAGCTTTAACTTTATCGATTAAAGTCGGTTCTACTCGTATATTCGCCATCATCACATGGGTCCCTGGAGTCTTTAACTCTATCTCCATCCTTTCCAAGTCGCACAAAATGGGCCTTTGTGTTGACAATATCACACTCGTACTTGCATATGATCTTCTACTCAATGCGTCAGCTACCACGTTCGCTTTTCCAGGATGGTATTGAATGGTATGATCATAATCTTTCAGCAGTTCAAGCCAACGTCGTTGTCGCATGTTGAGTTCCTTTTGAGTGAAAAAATATTTGAGGCTTTTATGATCCGTAAAGATCTCCACTTTCTCCCCATACAAGTAATGCCTCCAAATTTTAAGTGGAAAGACAACAGCTGCCAACTCTAGATCATGAGTAGGATAATTCCTCTCATATTCCTTGAGTTGTCTTGATGCATAGGCTATGACTTTTCCATGTTGCATGAGAACGCATCCCAACCCTTTGCTCGAAGCATCACTGTAGATGACAAATCCCTCCGAGCCAGATGGTAAAACTTCCGCCGTTATTTTTAATAAAATATTTTTGTCATTTTTTCAATCCGACAATAATTCCGTTGTGGGGTCCACCAATGATTGTGCCGTTGTACGAATATTCCCTGTTAAAACGAATATTCCCCGAACAATCGAATATTATATAACAACTTGCGTACTTTGCAAAATCTATAAATTTTACCCACAACTATAACATTATATCAAATTAACTCCATAATATTCAAAAATGATATTTATAGAAAATTCATCTTTATTTATAAAAGTTGGGGTCTTACAGAAAGCGTTTGTTGTAACCTCCCAAAAAGTGAGGAATCTGAACAAGGTGATCATGAGTAAGCTAATCATGAACTCTAGCGAAGTCAACACCTTATTTGATACCGGCTCTACCCATTCTTTTATTTCTCCTACTTGCGCTCAACGTTTAAATTTAACTCCGAAGAAATTAGACTCTGATTTATCTGTTGAAACTCCGTTGGGAGAAACCTTCATTACATCAACTGTTTATAAGTCTTGTTTTATTCAAATTGGTAACCGCACGTTACCTGTCGATCTAATCTATTTAAAAATACTTGCATTTGATGTGATTTTAGGGATTGATTGGTTAACTATTCATCATGCAAAAATTGATTATTTTCGTAAGGTTGTTAGCTTTTATATTCCTAACCAACCTATTATGCGAATTCAAGCAACCAAACCACTAAAGTCAATCACTATCATATCAAGCCATAAAGCTATTCGTTTATTGAAAATTGGATGTCAAGATTTCTTAGCCCATGTCACGGATTTAAACAAAAATACGTCAAATTTGAATGATATTTCTATTATTAATAAATTTTCTGACGTATTCCCTGAAGAACTTCATGGCCTACCCCCAGAGCGTGAAATTAAATTTTATATCGACCTTGAACCCGGTACAAAACCCATTTCCAAAACCCCATATTGAATGGCTCTTATTAAACTTCAGGAGTTAAAAACCCAACTACAGGAATTGTTAGACATCGGTTTCATTTGTCCTAGTACGTCTCTTTGGGGTGCTCGTGTTCTATTTGTCAAGAAGAAAGATGGGAGTATGCGACTTTGCATTGACTATCGAGAGTTGAATCATGTCACCATCAAAAATAGGTACCTGTTACCTCGTATTGATGACCTATTTGACTAGTTACAAGGTGCCAAATTCTTTTCAAAGATTGATCTTCGTTCCGGATATCACCAGTTAAAAATTAAAACTGATAACATTCCAAAGACTACTTTCAGAACTCAGTACGGGCATTACGAATTCCTAGTCATGTCTTTTGGATTGACTAATGCTCCTGCTTCCTTCATGGATATGATGAACCGATTATTCACAGAATATTTAGATCATTTTGTTGTTGTCTTTATTGATGACATCCTCATATACTCCAAAAGCCGTGAAGATCATGAGCAACACTTGAGGCTGATACTCCAAAAGCTTCGTGAAAACAGGCTATATGCCAAGTTGAAGAAATGCGAGTTCTGGCTTGAGGAAGTAGCATTCTTTGGGCACGTGATATCAAATCATGAAATATCTATTGACCCGGCGAAGATTGAAGAAATACAAAGCTGGGAACAACTGAAGTCAGTAACTAAAGTACGTAGCTTTTTGGGCTTAGCTGGTTATTATCGGAGATTCGTGGAAGGATTTTCTTGAATCGCTACTCCATTAACTTAGCTGACTCAAAAAGATACAAAATTTGGTTGGAGCGAGGAATGTGAGAAGAGTTTTCAAGAACTCAAGAGGAGGCTCATTTCAGCACCTGTTCTGACAATATCATCTGGTTTATAGGCATTTGTCATCAACAGTGATGCTTCACGTAAAGGTTTAGGATGTGTTCTCATGCAACATGGGAAAGTCATAGGCTATGCGTCACGACAACTCAAAGAATATGAGAGGAATTATCCTACTCATGATCTAGAGTTAGCAGCTGTCGTTTTTGCACTTAAAATCTGGAGGCATTACATGTATGGGGAAAAGGTGGAGATCTTTACGGATCATAAAAGCCTCAAATATTTCTTCACTCAAAAAGAACTCAACATGTGACAATGACGTTGGATTGAACTGTTGAAAGATTATGATCATACCACTCAATACCATCCTAAAAAACCGAACGTGGTAGCTAACGCATTGAGTAGAAGATCATATGCGGGTACGAGTGCGATATTGTCAACACAAAGGTTCATTTTGTATGACTTGCAAAGGATGGAGATAGAGACAAAGACTCCAGGGACCCACGTGATGATGACAAATATACGAGTAGAACCGACTTTAATCGATAAAGTTAAAGCTGCTCAAACTACAGACCTGGAGCTGATGCGTATGAAGGAGAAAGTGAAAGAAGGTGCTATTCCAGAAGCAAGAATCAATGAAGAATGAATACTTTGAGTCAACTGTGACACCCCAAAATTCAGGTACTTCAGTTCCACCGAATTTGGTGTTCACTTTACAAATATCATATATCTATCTACCCACAATAAATGCAACCCATGCAATAGATAGAAATAGATCATCCCCTTATGGGGTTACAACATCTGAATAATAAATACAATCCTAGGTCAACTAACCTTAAATATCTGTGCGAAAACATAAAATAATAATAAGTCTTAAACAACATCAAGTCTTAACAATAAAAATTCTTAAAATTAAATAACAAGTCTTCATCACTTATTAACTTTGCCCTTGCCTTTGCTAGTAGAAGGCTCGTCGGACCTTTCGTTCTTAACTGCAATGTTATTATTACGCAAGAGTGAGCACGATTGCCCACAAGTAAAATAATGAAATAACAATTTAATAACATGCGAGTGAATCAAAGAGTTCTGGAATAATAGCTCAACTTTTGAATCAAGAATGAATAACAAGAATCAAAAGAACTTCTGAGGGTCATAAGACCTTGAACTACGTCCTAGGTTGTCAAGTGTTTATACTTGAAACCTTTAACAATTATAAGACTATGGACTCTTCTTTTCGTACTTAAGGGGATCAGCTCTTAGTACCATATTGTGCACAATATCTTAACGCTAAAGCGTAAATAATCCCCTATTAAAGGGTTGTTCATCTCAGTTTGACATCGGAGTCCGCACCAAAGGAAGTTTGGTTTGGATAAACTCAATAAAAGTTCTAGAATTTATAACGCTCATCAACTATGGACTAGTCGAATCAATAAGGGTTCGCTAGTCTTACAAGGTTCAACAATAATTAATATTCAATTTGAATAATAAAATTCAAGATGTATACAATCGAATAAGTATTGTATAACAGGAATCGTGCTTTTAAAGAATGATAACATTTAATATGAAATCTTGACTTGAACAATAATAAACAAGATAGAATAAGGAACTTGCTTTATGTAAAAAAAATAAGGCTTAGGAACTTGCCTCGTGCGTAGGCTAAACGATTACTACTTTCGTTCACCACAAGTCCTACACACATACCATATGTATTCACGACATTCATTAATTATATTTTCACTAAATTATTTAATATAACTCCACTTTATTTAACAAATCATTACCCTTCTAATTTAATTACTTAATTAAATTAGAATATTTTCATTCCTTTATTATTATTACACTCGAATAAATTATTTCATAATAATTTTCATCGAATATTTATTTCATTCATAATTATCTTAATTAAAATATTTATTTTATTTTATAAATATTTTAATAATAATTTACATCGAATATTTATTTTATTTTATAATATCTCAATTAAAATATTTATTTTATTTTATAAATATTTTAATAATAATTTCCATCGAATATTTATTTTATTTCATAAATATTTTAACTAAAATAATTATTTTATTCGAGAAATATTTTAATACTAATTTTCATCAAATATTTATTTTATTCCATAAATATCTCACTTAAAAAATATTTATTTTATTTGATAAATATTTTAATTATTTAATTTTTTTTATTTTTTTATTTTTTATTTTTATTTATTTTTATTTTATTTTTTTTTGGCCGCCGGGGCGGGGTAATTTAGTTTGGTAACACCCGACGGGGGCGGGGTTACCCAAACTCAGTTTCTGTAATTTCTGCAGTTCGCGAACACGTAACAAGGCCAATTTAGGCCAAAAAAATCTCACAATTTCACCCATATGTTCTCGTGAAGAACATAGAGAACATGGTCATAACTTCCAATTTCCTTGTCCATACATTAATTTAAGCATACCCAAATACTATAATTCATATATGATCATTACCCAACCTTTCTAACATGATTTTAACAACTTAATTCATACAATTTCCAAAATCAAATTATGCAATTTCATGTTCTTGGTGATTTTGAAAGTTTTTAAAGATAAAGCATAAAATTGGCACTACGGGTTCATTGTAACACCGAATCTGTCCATTCGAATTTTGTTTTCTTCGTTTTAACATGTATAATTATATACAAGTGTAAAATTTATGAGACAACATATGGTTGATGTATTAAATTTGCATGTAAGGGCCATATGGCCATATTTCTATACTCTGTAATTTTGAAGCAACAATATACAACATATTTTTATGAAACTAATGTTATGGAATCATACAATATTTAATAAAATATGTTATGATAACATCTTATCACATATATAAACACATAATCATTACTCTTTTTCAATTACAGAGACTTGAAAGCCATTTTTATAAAAATATAATCAACGTAGATTTAAATTTGGGTTGAAGAGATTACCCAAGTGTAGATGAGTAGAGATGAAACCCCCTTTTTAGATACTTCTTCAATCATAGAGTTTCTGACAAAATTTCCTCTAAAATACTATAATTCTCTCTGTAAACTTGTTTTCTTATTTCAAGACTTAGAAAATTAAGAAGGAAGACGTATATAATAAAGGAAACGGACGCAGTTGTGGTCAGTTAACCCAATTATGGGTCTCCCAACTTCCCAAAGGGTTCCGTTTGGCTAGCCCTAAAAGCTCAAATCCATTTAATTTAATAATTCTCTTATACTATAGTTTAATAATGTCACGCTCATTTACACAATAAATCAAATATCTTATTTAATTTATTTGAAATAAAATATAATAATTTCTCATTAATTCACATAGCCACATAATTAAATTTCTCATTTATTAATTATGTCAAATTATTAATTCTCTAGTTAATTATTAAATTAATTAAAATAATATTAGGCTTATTAAATATTTCTTTTAATTCAATAAGCTCACATAATTACATACTTTGAATAATAAAAATTTTTCACATTAATTTAATAAATATAACACATATAATTAAATTAATTTACCACAACTTCATCAATTAATTATTTAATCTAATAATTAAATCATCGAAAAATATTTATTTAATTCAATAAATATTCAAATTAAATTACAAAATCTCGTTTGTCACGTCAACTCTAGACTTTGTGTTCCTAACGACTCTGATTTGAAGTATAAGATCATGATGGAGGAACACAACACATCGTTTGTAATCCATCTTGGGAGTACCAAAATGTATTGTGATATTTGACATACATTTTGGTGGAGAAATATAAAGAGAGAGATAGCGGAGTTTATTTCAAGGTGTCTAACTTGTCAACGAGTCAAGGCGGAGCATCAAGTGCCAAAAGTCCATTGTAACTACTTGAAATTCCAGAAAGGAAGTGGGAGCACGTTACCATGGATTTTGTTACTGGTCTTCCCAAGGTTTTTCAAGGTATATATGAAATTTGGGTCATTGTTGATAGATTGAACAAGTCTGCTCATTTCTTACTTATACGAGAAACTTATACACTTGAACGTCTTGCTCGTATGTACATAAATGAGATTGTAAGTCTGCATGGTATGCCAGTATCCATAGTTTCTGATCGAGACCCAAGATTCACTTCATGATTTTGGGTTAGTTTGCAAAAAACTATGGGCACAGATTTACGATTTAGTTCGGCATATCACCCTCAAATGGACGGGCAGTCGGAGAGGACTATTCAAACTCTGGAGGATCTATTAAGACTCTGTGTCCTTGACTTCAAAGGAAGTTATGACAAGTTCTTGTCATTAGTAGAATTCTCCTACAATAACAGTTATCAAGCAAGTATCGGCATGGCTCCATTCGAGGCGTTGTATGGACGCAAGTGTCGTTCTCTAGTATGCTGGGACGAGATGGGTGAAGCAATATTGTTGGGACCGAAATTGGTACGTATGACTACGAAAAAGATTCAAATGATCCGAAAACGTATAAAGACCTCACAAGATCGGCAAAAGAGTTATGCTGATCTTCATCGAAAGGATGTGGAATTCAATGTTGGAGAACATGTGTTGTTACGTGTTGCTCCATGGAAAGGAGTTACAAGATTTGAAAAGAGAGGAAAGCTCAATCCTCGATTTATTGGCCCATTTGAAATCCTCGATCGAGTAGGAACTGTGGCTTATAGACTCGCCTTACCGTCAAGTATGTCTCGTGTTCCTAATGTTTTTCACATATCCATGTTACGTAAATATGTGGAAGACCCGAACCACATTATTGAGTTAAAACTAGACGAGATATTGAAAGATTTAACGTACGAAGAGGTACCTGTTAAAATCTTAGATAAGAAGGAACATATTCTATGCTCCAAGGTTATACCTCAAGTAAAAGTTTTGTGGAGAAACCACGATGTTGAGGAAATGACCTGGGATTTAAAGTCTGAAATAAAATCTAGGTATTCTCACCTCTTCGACATACCAGGTATGTACTCTAATTTCTAGGACAAAATTTTATAAGAAGGAGAGGTTGTAAGACCCCAACTTTCATAAATAATGATTAATTTTTCTCTAAATACTATTTTTGAATATTATGGTGTGGATTTGATATAATGTTATAGTTGTGGGTAATAATTATAAATTTTGTAAAGTAAGCAAGTTGTCATAAAATATTCGATTGGTCAGAAAATATTCGTTTTAACAGGGAATATTCGTACGACGGCCATATCATTGGTGGACCCCACAATGAAATTATTGTCGGAGTTAGAAAATGACAGAAATATCTTTTTATAAAAATAACGGCGAAAATTTTACCGTTAACTGTTGAAATACCTGTTGATAAAAAGTACAGTAATACGCGTGGTTGCATAGTAGCACACGGTATTGCACAGTATTTTTAGATTATTAATTCTTACGTAAGAAGCCACACAGTTTCTTTCAATAATTGCAACAGTAATTGTTGCACAGTTTCTTATATTATTGATTCAATTATTGTCACATTTTCATCTGCACAATATTTTATATTATTAAATCAATAATTGACGCGACACAATTATTCATATTATTAGTTAGCATTATTGACAATGTCTAGAAAATTCTGTCGAGAAAAGGGATTTGGTCATCTAATTGCGCGCCAATAAGAATAAATCCTTATCGGAAAGCCTCTTCTTTTCTTGGAATGATCTGGTTGTTGATATTGTGAGCTTATAATATTAATTATTATGTGGTGGAAATTGGTTCAATTTTTATGTAAATGAAGGAATTTTTAACATGAAATAATTGTTGAAAGTTTGGCATATTTTCTATGGAATTATAATTATTTCTCCGATAAAATATTCATTCAAATATATTATTATAATAATTTATAATTGTTTTAATAATAATATTATTTTTTATATGAGCATGTGATTAAAGGGAGAAGGTTAGCAAATTGAGTTTGAGTTCTTCTTGCACCTGCTTTTCAATTCTCCTACAAACCATCTTTGCAAATTTCTTCCAAGTGTGGGCCCTCAAAATGAGCAATTCATTTTTCAAACTCTTCCTGCAAAGCCATATTTCAAAGGGTGGCCCCCACCCATATGGAAAAATGAGAAAAGTTTGGCAGGAAAGAAGTTTGGTAGGTTTCTTATTTCCTTCGTCCGAATTTCATTATACATAGGAGGTAATCCCTCCTTCCTCAACCCACCATTTCAGAAATTCTTACTCTATAGTATTATGAGTATTTTTATTAAGTATAAGGATACTTTGAGTGTAGCTTTTTCTGCAAGTTTTCTTAGAATAATATCCGAGATTGTAGTCAAATTCAGTTTCTACTAAGGTAAAGGATATTATTTTATTTCAATACTCGTAAGAAATATTATTTTCTTTCATACTCCATAGTATGAAAGAGATATTATTTCATTTCATATTCCCAAATATAAACTTACTATGGTAAGTATTGCTTCTATAATTCCTGAAATTAGTAGAATATCCTTGATATTTGCGCTTTATCTAGTTACTTTTCATGAAAATATTATTCTGAACATTCTTGATAAGTTTTAACCTTTTCATTTCGGAGTACTATTCACAAGGTACTTTTTCAGAAGTACTATTCACTCGGGTACTATTCCCCCGGGATACTATTCATGACAAAAATTAATTTCTTTTCGGTCCAAACTATTTTTGATACAATATTATTCTTGAATTTTATTCCACAAAGAAGTATCATGTTGACCCTTTGGACATTATTGAATTATGGATAAATTAAATTATAAATATTTAGAATTTATCCTTTTCCTGCATTTAATTGAATTATTATATCATTGTCATCATCCTCGTGTTTATATTGTTATGAAAGTCATCTTTGGCCCGTAGTGCATAGATGGACTATTGATTGGTATGACTATGACCAGGGATCATTTGGTAAAATCATGACCCGTAATGTTACAAATGATGTGATAAAAGTCCTTCTTGGCCCGTAGTGCATTGATGGACAGTTGTTGGCACGATAATGACTATTGGTGATAATAATGAATACCCTTGGCCAAGTGCGTGGATAATTCAGTGATGTGAATTACTTATTGAGCTGAGTCTCAACGATAAAATTGGTGATAAACTTTTAAATCATAGAAGATAGTAGATATTATGCTCTACTTGACTCTTCTAATGGATTGTTTGTTCCGCTGCATTTGAACTTGTTGTCTATTATATTCTATCAGTTTAACAATGTTGAAGGCTAACGATAATTTATTCTGCATTATGTTAGTCATAATATTCTTTACTGGGCTAGTTAAGCTCACCATTTGCTTTCATTGTTCTCTTCAGGAAATGAGAATATTGCTGGGACTAGTCGGGGAATAGAGTGACAGTCCAGATGTTTGCATTAATAGTCCTCACGACACTTAATAGTTGTATAAATTTAGCTTGTATTTGTATTATGTACCATGTATTTGGCGACTCAGAATGGGTGATGTATACCTATTTTGGGGGCGTCACATATATATGTCGGACCTTTTTTCATAACTTATTTTTTAAAATAAATCTCACCTAACATGAGAACACCAAAAGACAAGAATAGAAAGGGAAAAATAAAAATCCCGACGTCGACACATATCATGCATGAGTATATGTAACTAATGAATATTCTATACGCATAACTATATTATGTTAGGATTCAAAAAGTGTTGATAAGCTATACTTTTGTAAACTACGCTTGAGGTAAGTACTCGAACCCTACTCTGTATTGAGCATTACTTGAGCTTGTACTATTATTGGTTGTACAAGTAAATCTTTGAAAGTATGATTCATATCTCATGACTTAATACTTTGTAGTTTAGAAATGAAATTGTTTTCGAACCTTGATTTCAGATGATAATTTTTCATGTGTATATTTTAAAAGAAAGTTGTCTATGCCATTGATTCGGCTAGACTATCGGTATATGATAAAAAGCTATCCAACAAAATTAACTTGGTGCGGACTCTTATAACTGAGATGAGTAACCCTCTTGGTAGGGAAATTTTATATTTGTCGGGGAACCAACGTGGGCACATGAGAATGATTAAATGTTATGCTTAACATAAGGTACTTTAGGCTGATCACATGTTGTACTTATTTTGTAGAATTATCAGTTTATTACAATTAATTCTAGGAGATGTTCATATTCCTTAGTGACTGCTCAGTATTCATTACTTTGAAATCTTGAATTGAATAATCGTTGAGTCTTGTTGATATCTTTCAATCCGTAGCGACTTCTGTTGAGAATCGTTGATAATTCCTGAATTATTATTCATTGTTATACCCTTGAAGATTGAACACTATATATGATTGTTCATTATTGTTATTACCTGCTAGGCAAAATTGATGCTCATCCTTGCTTTCCTTAAAACTTTCAGTTAAGGCAGAACGTGGTGAACCCTCCGGCAAGTACAAGGTAAAGAGAAGGCTTTGGAGTAATTAGTTTAAGAGTATTAGGAATGTACTATTACTATGTTGTGGAAGAACTTATTTACTATGTTATATTAAGCTATGTTTAATTTAAGTTGTATTGTATTAGTAACGATTACGAGACTTTAGGACGAGAATAATTATATTATAATAATGTAATTTATTCTATTATTCCATTGTGTGAGATTTTGATTTATTATTAGAGTTAGCACGTGACAACCAATTTTGACACAAGTGTGGTATGAATTTGGGGGTGTCACAATGCCAACATTATTCATGCACCTCCGAACCAGCTACATTGTATGACATCGCCATGGTCATTTTCTATGTGGGGAACGGACGTGATAGGACCCGTTAAGCCCAAAGCCAGTAAAGGTTTCAGATTCATCTTCACCATGATTAATTACTTTACCAAGTGGGTAGAAGTTGTTTCCTTCCCCAGAGTTCCAAGGTGGACATCGTCATTTTCATCAATAACAACATCATCTATCGATACAGACAACCTGAGGTTATAGTATAAGATAATGCTAAGAATCTAAATAATGAGATGATGAAGGGACTGCATAGTAAGTTCAATATCAAACACCTCAACTTAGTTATTTATCGTCCAAAGATGAATAGTGTGGTGGAAGCCGCCAACAAGAATATCAAGAAGATAATGATGAAAATGTCGGCAAACCACCGAGACTGGCCTGATTTGTTGCCTTTAACCCTACTCCCCTACTAGATATCGACTCGAACCTCTAATGGAGCCACCCCATATTCACTGGTATATGGCATGGAGGTCATACTCCCCATAGAAGGGGAAATGGAATCGCTAAGAGTGATATTGGATGCCCAGATAGAAGAGGGTCAATAGATGAAAGATCGATATGATCAGCTATCCTTGATAGATAAGAAGTGGGATGCATCTATCTTTCATGGTCAGCTATACTAGCAACTAATGTCCCGGTCATATAACAAAAAGTACTACCTCGGGAGTTCAAGGAGCATGACTTGGTACTAAAGAAGATCATCCACGGCCAAGATGCAGGTAGAGGAAAATTTGCCTCGAATTGGGAAGGAATTTTTGTTGTCAAGGCAATCTTATCAGGCGCAGCCCTAAGGCTGGAAAAAATGGACGGCGAAGAATTTTTGCAACTGATCAATTCCAATTCTGTGAAACGGTATTATGTCTAAGACCCCTTTTCACAAACCTGAATCCTTATCTTAAAAAAAATTATGTCAACTTTCAGGCCAAGCCTGAACTATGAAAGACCTGATCTCCCTCATTCATAGGAGTACGTAGGAAGTCATCTATGGTGTTGTCTAACTCTCGAGAAAAATAATCAAACCCTTTTACCTCATATTAATCCCAAACATTAAACCTATCCAAAATACCTATATAAACCCTCCCAAGTTGACGACTCATGCTGAAAGGACCTAACAACATCTTAACATCGCTCTGTTGGATCTTGCACAAGTATGACAAGACCAACTCTATATCAAAATAATAAGTCGTGAGGCAAAAATGGTGATCAATATGCAGGTCTAGGCATGCTCAAACGAGGGAAGTGAACTAAACATGTTCCTTTTTATATATACAACTGTTTTAGAATACAAAAGTGTTTCTGATATGGGACAAAAGATAATAACAAATTTCATATAGGAAGATAAATCAGAACAACAAATCTGAGGTCAGACAAGATAACATCTCCAAATACCCAGCCGTCTCAGCAGTCTGAGGAGCAGCCCTAAGCTCCTGCTCTATCATGTAAATACATCTCAATAACTCTACTGCTGACCTAAAGATCCCTTCCTGACTCTGAATGGCATCATGAGCATGATCGGTGAGCCCATCCGCAAAAAACTAAACTGCATCTCTCTCGGTTATAGCCTCATCTTAGGCGATAAGGGTCGCATCACTCTCTACACTAGCTGCATCCCCAATTGCCAAAGCAGTCAACATCAAAGCTCGAGCCTGATCCCACTCAAAAGTTAAAAGATGAACCTGGCGATCCAGTGCCTCCCTAGAAGCAGGAACAAAACTCGAAGTAGTGCTAACTAAAGACTCTATCAAACCAGCGAATAACTCATCCTCGGTCGGAGATATAGGGCCCTCCATCGACTCCTCCTCATCAATGAACCAATCCCCTGCCTCGGACTGATCCACTATAATTGGAGCTAATTCCAACTCCAACTAGGCTTAATACTCTATTGAACTACCCGGATGGCCACCTCTGAACTTTGTAGTCTGCTAATGGGACCAAAACCCATAGACACGAGCCAAATCTACCTCGGTAGCTAAGCAAATGGGAAAGTAATAATCCCCGGTCCCCTCAAATGGATGAACATCCTAGTACTGATCAAACTGACCCATCACCGCACAAGGATGATATGTGGTCACACCCCTCAAACCAGCCAGGGAAGGAAATCTAGATCAGTCACATGAGTGATAAAGCTCAAGAAGGAACAATAACCAGAATACATAACTATCTCACAAGGCTCCTCTATGGCATCTAGAAACTTAGTCCAAGACGTAACATCAATGTATGAAGCTTGGCAAAAAGAGTAGGTCAATGTCATGTCGTGACCAAACAGAACCCATGGCGACGAAGCTGGCTAATTGGCCTCAGATGGGTCATGAACCAGATATATAGGAGAATGGTACTACCTCAAAACTCCTGATCCCCAACCATCCAGCTGAAGGATTCCGATATCAATGCCTTTGCCAGGACAAGAGACGAATAGTGAAGTCATCTCTAAGAGCCTTAACGGCGATCGACATCCCAAAGTTTAAATGATCGACAAAGAAGGGCATGTATAAATAAGATAGGATGTACGTAATCAGGGCATCTACCCGTGTTGTCCGCCATCTCTCCTCTGAAATGGTGAAATAGCCTTGATAAACGATGAAGCTATCAGTAGAAGCAAACTGGTCTATTAGAAAATCCATAGAGATAATATAACTATCTTTCCACCTCGGCCAAGACTACTAACCTCCTTAAACCAGTGATAGTCATAAATTAATGGTGCATGTATCCTACTGTCACTCTAGCACAAGGCCCATCCATCTATAAGACTAAAATGCGACCATACTCCTCTAAAGTAGGAGATAGTTCATCAAACCCAAATTAAAAAAAATGGAGCTCTGGGATCCAATGAGTGAGCATCCCATCTACAAACCCATCCGGCACCTGGAAGGATAACAAAGACATAGAATGACCCAACATCCAACCAATGATGATACGGTCAGAATCTAGCAAGTTGTCGTGCCAAGCTCTCAGACGGATGGCTATCTGACTAGACGGAGAATGCTCGAGACGAATAACGAAGGAAGAGGCCATTTGTAAAAGTTGTATCACAAAGACCACATAGGGGTCAATCCTATCCGATTATTTATAAATGCGTAAACCAGATAAATATAAACATTCATCATAATGAATAATAATATAGCATGTGTAATGAATAAATGAAAAACAACATCATATATAAATCTATGAAGAGTACATCAGTTATATATATACATATTAATGTCATACCCATTATACATGTGAAAAATAAAAATAAAAAATTATAGGATAATGGGGCACAGGAACCCAATGACTAAAAAAAGGTTTATGGAAGGAGCTCTATGTCATCCATAAAGGTATTAGATTCATCTAATCGGTCAACTTGATCCAGATCCTCCTAAGTGGGCATGTCCTGTATTTCCAGGCGATAGAAAAAGGGATCTTCTCCATCAGCAAAACCACCTGTGCCAGATGGTCTAGCCTCTGGTCTATGGGAATCAAAAGTATAAACCTCCGAGGGGTCCCCACTCAAGAGGCAAACAAAAAGGTACATCAGATCTAGCTGATGTGTCAAATCCGAGATCTATGATAGATAGTCTGACACAAGCCACTTAATTGGTCATCATGATAGACCCTAGAACTACATTGTCCATGAACTGGGTAGCCCAGGTCTGAGCTCCGTTAGTGCGAGGCCCCACCAAATGGAGAAATCATCTGAAGTAGTGAGATCATCCGACAAGAGGAACCTCTCATATCACGTCGTATGAATCTCTGTAATATGCCGAGTCAAAGACCAGAACTGCTAAGGAGAGGGAAGGAAAGGAATACGGATATCCCCAAAAGTACATCTAAAGGCGCTCTCCCCAAGGTAGAGCTCTCAGTCTCCATAAAATAGGAAAGGCATCTGACGAGTAGACAGAGCATACTCAGACCCTGTAGGAAAGCCTCTCTCGAATCCCTTTACTAGATGTTCCACAGTGTAAGGTATCCACACCACATCAAATGATGACAGCAGCTCTAGCTAAAGACGGCAGTGGACAAAGCTCTATAAAAGTGGGACCTCCGCCAAAGTCGACTGATGCCATCGACGACCTCGGGGATATGTGTCCAGACCTAGAACAGTAAGAGATCAAAAGCAAGGAAGCCTCTCGTAAGCCCAGAACTGTCAATCCAAAGAACACGACATCGGTTATGGGAAAGGATATATCAAAATTTAAAGAAATCTAAATTAGAAAAAAGACTCACCAAAAGGAATGGATAAAACCTGAGCCAAACATTGATCAATCCCTCAGAACGCAGTCGTATCACGTACAGAAAGTAAGTAAAGGTAAAAGAACCACAATCATAATCTCCGATGCGGTCTATATCTCGGAGAGCCCCCAACAAGCTGAAGGAAACAATGGAGGAGTTGTTTGTAAGGAAAACACCCCTTATAATAGTCAGGAACAACAACCTCAAGATGTGATCCCTCTCCACCAAGTCCAAAGGGATAGGCTCCTATAAAGTGGCATGGGCAGCATCAGTGCTCAAAGGTCCCGAGCGAATACTATGGGTCTTGAAGGCCCGCTCCTGAGGAGAAAATCAAATAAGGGTATGAACACCAGTGGGAGTGATGTCAGCCTCCAAAGGCACTCTGTCTCTGATAAAATATAAACCCGTGATATACCTCGAGTCCATAGGCGCCATCATGACCTCACAGTCCAGAAGATGAAGGGACAAACTCTGGTGGAGCCACCTCTTCGATAAAGCTCAGAGATACCATTAAGGGCATCAATAGGGAGCGATGGTGAAGAACGCCTCTAGACCCCAAGAGTTCACTCGAGCTCGATAATCGGGATGGAGTGACCCATAGAAAGAATAAACACTGAACCAGTTCCCCCTCGATTACGTGAACTCAGGAAACTGCGTGGCATTAAGGTTAAAAGAATCAACTTTTGTCAAGAGTGGGAAAGTAAAGAGAATCAATATAAAAACTCTTATGCCTCATTCGCGTGCAAATGAATGGATGGGTGACGACTTAAGTTAGCGCCCAACAAGTCAAGAATAGCTACCTGGATACCAGGGAGAAATCGAGGCGTAATAGCAGGCCAGGGAGGAACTTCAGGCTCAAGAATATCACCCTCCTCCTTATCAAAATGAGTATGATCTACGCCAATAGGACGAATCACTGAATCAATGAGACGGAGAACCTGGCAGGTGACCCGTAGAGCGAGAGCATCCGATGCTGGCCTCCAGAGGTGGAGCCCAGATGAAGCCCTATGGGAAGAAAAGCTACTGGATCTATTTGAATCCATACTTAGACAACAAGTCCATATAATTTAGAATAAGATAAGGTATAACTCTATCCTACTTTAATTTTACTTCATTTGTGATAACCTAGAGACAAATAGACTCCTATGAATATAATTTGGATCATAGCATCATGTATGTCTTGCACGTGCCCTAATAGATGTCTACATCCTTTCGACATAAATATCCTAGCATAGCTTAGCATGTATATAGGATCCTGTCATCTAACTCACAAAATTTTTTTGCCAGAGGTTTCCCTATAATATGGACTATCCACATGCGTAGGCATGCATTAAACAAACCCCTAAGGGTATATAACAACAACCCAACAATCAGATAGCAATTTAAACAAATTTTCTAATGTATTATCATATTACATGACCAGAGTAACTGTTAAAATAAAATTTGTTGCATCCGTACGGTTCATATGATGATACGTATGTATGTATTTCATTATAACATGTCTAACAAACTATCTATGCATACATTTTTAATATATTACTTTTAATGAAGAAAATATGGTAAACCACTAGCGAAAATGAGAAGGAGTGTATACATTACCTGTAGTGCATAGAACAAACCTGCGGTGGCAAAATACTCAAAATCAAGCCCCAAGTGAGTGGATCAGAGAAGAAGGCTCAAAAATTACAGAGACGATGCAAGAAGGCCTGGGAAAATAAAGGAAAATGAGTCTGGCAGAGGGTATAAGCCCAGCCACGGCTAGCCGCAGGTGTGCCTGCGGCTGGCCATGGTGGGCCTCGCAGCTCCCCTTTTGGTAAAATTCACCTATAAAGGTACCCGTTCAAATCATTTTATAACCTTAAAAACCTTAAAAAATTCTTTAAAAAGGGTTAAAAATCGGGGCAAACCTTGAAACCCCAGCGTGGAACGATGGAAGACCAGAAGGTATGATCAGAATCACTTTATCGATAACTAATCTTGTAATTTACTAGCATTGACCCAAGTGAAGGTATCGATAGTAGCCGATGATGTAATTCTTTGGTATTGAACCCAATGCGGGCATCAGTAGTACTCGATGATATATTCCATTGGAATTTACCCTAGTGAATGCATCAATAATACCAGATGATGTAATCTACTGGCATTGACCCCAACGTAGGTATCGGCAGTACCTGGTGATATAATCCACTAGCATTGACCCCAGTGAAGGCATCGGCAGTACCCGATGATGTAATCCGTTAGCATTGACCCCAATGTAAGCATCACCAGTACCCGATGATATAATCCACTAGCATTGACCCCAGTGAAGGCATCGACAATACCCGATGATGTAATATGTTGGCATTGAACCTAACGCGGGCATTTTTAGTACCCGATGATATAATCCACTAGCATTGACCTTAACATAGGCATTGGCAGTACCCGATGATATAATACATTGGCATTGACCCCAACGAAGGCATCCACATGAACTGGTGCCAACGATATTCTTGGCGATATAATAAGCGATTTGCAATGTGATTTGATAAGAATTTGTGGTGCGATTTATGATATACGAAGTACGATATGCGAAGTACTATTTATAAAGTGTTATGTGCCATGATGTACAATTTTTGATGTGATTAGCGAAGACATCGGCAATACTCGATGGTGTAGTCCACTTGCATTTACCCTAGTGAAGTCATCGATAGTACCCGATGGTGCAATCTGTTGGCAATAACCCCAATTAAGGTGTTGGAAGTACCCACTGACAACAATATAACAATTATTCTTCCCAGTAGTTGGGATCGAGCATTTTAAAATATAACTCATACATTATTGCATACTTTACACATGACATTGCATCATTAGATATATCTTGTCATGCATTAAGTATCTAGTAATCTTTTTCGTGTTCATTCAATTGCATTGCATAAACATAACAAAGAGGGGCATCTGCAGACACTCGAAATTTTATTTTTCTTGGACTAACCTTACACAAGATCTTACATTTATATAATAGATTTGGGTTATTTGATATTGATCAATCCCAATCCAAAAGAAGCTTGTTTGTTTGCTTTCCAAGGTGAAAAAAACGAATCTTTAGCCATTTCCTTTGTAATTCGTGTTCAATATACTAGATCTATTCCATATTTTGTTTATATCTAGTTAGACTTCTTTTTTTACATATATATTGTGTAGTAATTGGTAAATCTAAATATTACACCGGTTATTTTATGCATATGTTGTTAGAAACTACGTCCTTTGACTAGCTCTACCTAGATCTAGCCGGATCTATCCCTTTAATCGGCTATAGAGCTTGAAGTCTTAACCCATATGCTAGACCGACTTAGATTTATGGTAGATCTAGTCATTTTAATGATTTTGGCTAGTCCTGGTCACCCCGTAGAGCCCTAAATCTATATTTAGAGGTGAAGGGGTCCTAATGGCTCGTGATAGGGATTCCAACCGATGAATCAACTAATATCGGGTCTAGGATATCTTATATATATGTTTAAATATATTCATGTGAGCCTAGAAATCCCGGGGTTGAGATCTAATAACCGGATCTTGACTAGATTCCCATTATGGACTTTTCACTTAAAATATAATGTTTAAACACAAATCGTTGTACATGTAATATTAGATCTTAAATTGATCTTGAGGTTTTCATCCCGATAGATCGAATTTAAGGTCTCGTGATAATAAAATTTCATGACTGTGGGTGCTCGGGTTCATCGAGATGGCTTTTATGCCCGATGATGATCTGACCCTTTTTGGCGTTTTCTTTTATGCATTATCACACAAACACGATTTTTAAATCAAAACCGCAAAGAGCTTGTATAAAAATAAAGCATTTCGGGGATAAATTTACTTAGGATTAATAAATGGAAGTATAAAAGGACCTCGATTCCTATTTGATGAATTATTTGAAAATCTTATTTTCCAAAACATCATTTCATATATGTTGTTTTAAAAATAACTTTTATATAAATTGAATCCTTCGTGCATAGGTCCAAAGAGGTACAACACTACTTTCGAAATAACATCATAGACTTAAGGATTAATAATTAGAAGTATCAAAGGATCTCAATTCCTATTAGATGAAGGATTTGAAATTCTTATTTTCTAAAATGTCATCTCAATAAACTTGTCTAAAATGAACTTTTTCTTAAATCAAATCATTCGTGCATAAGTCCAAAGAGATACAACACTACTTTCAAATAACTCAAAAATAAGGCTTAGAATAAATTCTAAAATCAAAGCACTGACCGTAATAAAAGCTTTCACACATACACACACACATTTTATGCTTAGGAAATTAATAAGATGCGGTAACCGTGTTTTCACGGAAGTCGGGGGGTACCTAACACCTTCCCCCTACTTAAGCAAGCCCCTGAACTCTGTAAATCTCAGGTTTCCAAACCAACATTATGGAGTCACATATTGGGCCATATTACGAAAACTTTCAAAATCTAGATGAGTTGGTACATTCTTTTGAACTTATACTGACTGTCGACTCTGTCTCATTTGGCTAGATCATCAAATCTTTTCAAATTTTTCGACAATCATGTGGGTCTTTTCCTAAAATCTCATCATTTAAATAAATTAATCGACATAGTGAAATACAAAGGGTAGAAACAAAAAGAACCACGAACGAGAAAGCTCCCCAACGTCGACGATGATATAGGAAAGTAAATGTATTCTCCTGGGATGTTGTAAACGAAAAATAAATAAGAATAATTTTTTTCTCTAAAAAACGTAATATTATGTAATGGAGGGAGTAGTCATTATCAATACTATAGTAACGTTTAATATATATAGTTAGAAAATTTTAATAAATAAGAACTATCTTTAGCATATTGAGACGATTAAATTTTCTGTTGTAACTCAGTTTGTATATATTACTCTGTAATTGCTTTTTTATAACAAAAAATTTCATACTCCATTATTTATTCTTTCAATTTCCTCTCATTAAATCTTAGTCCCAACTATGAAGTAATTGAATATGTCAATTCAATTTGCAAAACGAGGCAGTGTTGGAAGATGAACAAGTCTCTAAGAAGTTATGAAATTTAAGCACCAAATTAGTCTTGCATTCAGATTAGAAGATGATCTTCCAAGAATTGATAACATTTCTAAAATTTTTGTTTCTTGATTTGTTAAACCTATATAAAATGGCAAAAAAAAATAGCTTATGGGTATATTAACTGTTAACGATGAGTTAATGTAACACTTCAGTCCCACATCAAAATATATGAAAAAAAATATTTGTATATATGGAATTAAGTTACTAAAAATAGTATCTTCAAGTCATGACCTTTTGAGTGAGCCTGTGGTAAGCTAAGATGATCGAAGAAGATATTATTGGGTTAGTGATTTAAGGTCTTATTTGGATGGATTTTATTCGATTCGCACTTGGGATTTGACCTGGGTTATTTCATATAATATCATAACCGACTCTCGAAAGCTCAGGTCGAGTCATCCGATCGGTTTCTAGAAGTGGGGACACGAAAACTGATGATATAATTCCACAATGAAGAGGGAGGTCCGGAGGTGGGGACATGAAGTCAGTCAAGTTACTAACAATAGTAGCTTCAACACATGACCTTTTGGATGAGCATGTGATGGGCTAAGATGACCCAAAAATATATTATTAGACCTGGTTTATAACCTTATTTGGATGAATTTGATTCGATTTAAATTTGGAATTTGACCCAAAATTTGTTCTGAACTCGAAATGTGACCCGGGTTGTTTCAGTTAACCCCTAGTTAGGTGGTTAAATCTTTTTAGCTAATCTTGAACCATAAAAATTTAAATTACGGTAAGTCATTAATCTATATGTTTATTGGGTGAAATTGGATGGTAAATGTATCCTTAGTTTAACTATTTAGTTCAAACTAAGCAATTTATATTTTAAAACGCTTTTAATGGACTCATAATTTATTGTGAACTCATATTTTCACATGAAAATATAATGAGTTCTGTTATATATTGTGATAAATTTATGTCGAATTACAATTGTGAAACATATAATGAGATTGCTGATAGACACGTAATTAATATATTTTATTATCCCTAATTTTGTCCTTTTAATTATATTAGTTTATTAAATTAATATATTTTATTTTATTTTGTAGGATTTAATATTTGTTGTAATAAAGTCAAAATCTTGGTGATCAAGCGATATTTAATGCTCTTATTCATCTAAGGAATATCCAAGAAGAATCCTACAAGAAGAAGGAAAGAGGTGGACCAATCTTGGTGTGCAAGTCAAATCCAACAAGAGAAGGGAAAGTATATCTAGAAGATCTTTTTGAGAAGTTGATTGGGAACAAAACTGTCCAAGTTCAATGAACCTAAATTAGGGTTCCAAGTTATTTTCACTATAAATAGGTCTCTTGTTTTAGAGAGAAGGACACCACTTATTATTTTCTTTTTCTTAGTTCTTCACTAGTGTAGAAGGGAGTAACATATTTAGAGTTTATTTTTTCTCTTATTCCAATCACGTGTGAAACTACTGTCAGGGAGTATTTGTATCTTTCTTTTATTTATATAATAGAAATTCTCTTCTTAATTAGTGTTCTTATTTCATGCGAATTGTAGTACTAATATTATTTGTTTTTGTTTTTAATTCCATGGCTAGCTAAATTTCTAATACTTAGGATTATGATGAAACTAAGTATTTCATAATAATATTTTCTTTTCGTTTCAAAATTTATGCCTAATTATTTTCACCTTTATATTTTCCTCCGCATAAATTGCATATGATTTTTATATTGATTGCGAGGTTTTGATAAGTTATAGTTAATCTGTGAATTTTTCATAACTTATGCTTGCCCATATTAATTATATGAATCATTATTTTTAAAGGGAAGGGAGAATAATTTGGGAATTGATTTAGGAAATAAGAAATTATTTATTATGTTAATATTTGGTGGATTCTGATTCTTAGGTATCTTTTCACATTAATAGTTTCTATTATTAATTAGTAGTTTGAATAATTTAGTTAATAAATTTTCTCCACCATATTTATTTCTAATTCGCCTAAAATATTAATTAAGGATATATTAAAGAATTAATTTAGTCTTTGTGGGTTCGACCTGTACTTGCCAGTTCTTCAATTTGACACTGTGCACTTGCAGTTACATATTTTTATCACATCAAGTTTTTGACGCCGTTGCCCAGGACTAGACTTAATTTTATATTCCTTAATTTTTATTTATTCGAATTAGTTTATTTTTTTCTCTTCTAATTTTTTTTTCAGGATTATTGAAGCGGATCAAAGAAGCGAAAAGATAAAGATTTTTTTGTTGTGCTTTTTTCGGTACTTCATATCTCCATATTTTTAAAAAAAGTAGTTTAGTTTTTTGTTTTTTATATATATATAATTTTTTTGGTGTGCGACCTTCGTGTTTAGTTGTCTATTTGTTTTATGATTTGTGGAAAAATGGATTCTTATTATAGTTGGAATAATAATTTTGCTTGGAATCAAGAACCCTATGAAAATTTTAATCCGCACCAAGTAAATCAATTTTTTCCAACTTATGAAAATCTTTATCCATATACATGTTCATATCCATATTCATATCCATATTCGGATTCAGAACCTCAATATCCACAAGAATTATCAAATGAAGAAGAGGAAAGACTTAGTGCCCTGGAAAAAACTACAGAAGTTTTAATGGAAGTTCTAATAGAAAATCAATTTAGCATGGATCAAGTTATATCTCGTCTAGAAATTCAAATGAGTCAATTAGCCACTATAATAAATGAACAAGAGGTGGGTGAATTTTCTAGTAACTCTGAGATTAGTTTTAAAAATCTTGATGGTTGTGGAAATGATGAGGAAAGTGAAAATTTTATATTCAATTCTACACAATTTGAGTCAAGCGTATTTGAGGAGTCTACAAATTATGAGTCTATGCCTAAAATTGATCATGTTGCATTTGATGAGTCTGTTGAAAAAGTCTATAAGCCTAAAGTTCCATACCCCGAAAGACTTATTCCTAAAAAATCACTCACTGATTTTTTGGACAAGCCCATTAAAGGAAACATGATCCAAGAGTTGTCAATGACCCAAGAAATAATAGAAAATAGACTCTTGATTGAAAAAGATTCAATTAATTTTTTCTTAAATCACCTTGACCAAAATTGCAATGAATTTGAATACTTAGATAAGGTCAATGAGCCGTTGAGATCCACTACAAATAAGTTAACTAAACTAGAACATGTATTTGAACCAATTCTTCCATCATTTGAACATGTTAATGAAAGTTTTCTTGAGGTTGACTATTTTCAATTGCCCAGACCTCCTGAAAATCATACGCAATCCACTTTAGGTTGTCTATTTGTATCCCTGATCATTTACAGTCGCATAGTTTTTAGGATGCATAAAATTTGTAGATATGTACATTTGTTTTCTTTCTCACCACATTCTTTTGCAGAACAAATGCCCCGCCCCGCATACAAGGTACAATTTTTTTTCACATCTTTGTTCTCTTTTCTTCATTTGCATACATTGAGGACAATGCATGATTTAGGTATGGGGGGAGTTTGTTTGTATATTATTGTATTAGATTTTTTTTCTTTTAGGAAAGTATAGTAAAAAACACAAAAAGAATTTAAAAAATAATAATAAAATAAAAAAATATTTATTTGACTATTTATGGGTTGAATTACTTCTAATAAGTATTTGTGGAGCAAAACTCATAAGTAAAATTGAAAGATTTAGAACTCTTGAATCTTTGATAAGGTACAAAATCTTAGTTCGAAATACCATCTGGATTAAAATTGATTTCACAAGTATTTTTACACTTCACGTTTGCACTAATTCTTAGTTGTGGGGTATAAACCATGATTCGAGTAATTTCAAAAAAAAAGAATGAATGAAAAAAAAGGGTTGAAAAAAAAGAAATAAATAACTGCTTCAATGTCCATTAAACGAAATAACTGGGTATCCAAGCCTCGGGAAGCATCTATATTCACGCTGAAAAGTGTGATGGATAAAAGCAGTTTGACTAGTCTAATTTTGTGGCTTTTGTTACTCGAGTAAGTAAGCCCTTAGGGGTGACTCTACACCTAGTGCCCTAAAGCCATCTGGTTTGGGAGTCATTGGTCCAACGCTCGCTCTACATGGGTAACTCTGAAAAGTCTAAGAAAATGAGACATTGCACAAGTCAAGAATCAAAATTGAAAAAAATGGAAAAAAGGAAAAAAAAAAGAAGAAGAAAAATGAGCTTGCTTGGTTTTCATGGTAAAAATCTCTACTAAGAGTTACATCATATACACATGCATGCATCACATGAAATTGATTTAATGGAGGATGGTGTCAAAAATAAAGATTGAGTATTTTTGATAAAGTGAAAGTGTGATTTTGAATTTAATCTTGCTTATGTATAATGTCCATAGATATTTAGAAGCTTTCTTTCAATTTCATAATTTGTTGAATCCAAAATTATTTTTGAATTTTGTAGGTATATTCACTGCAAACCCTCACGAGACACAACTCATCCACTTGGGGTAACCATGGGGTTTAAAGGCTTGTTGCACATGTTAAGTGCAATCGTATTTCCTACAAAAATGGGATAGTATAATTTTTAATTTATTTTTGTTCTTATTTTACTCGAGGTCGAGCAAAAGCTAGGTATGGGGGTATTTGATAGACACATAATTCATACATTTTATTATCCCTAATTTTGTCCTTTTAATTATATTAGTTTATTAAATTAATATGTTTTATTTTATTTTGTGGGATTTAATATTTGTTGTAATAAAGTCTAAATCTTAGTGATCAAGCGATATTTAATGCTCTTATTCATCTAAAGAATATCCAAGAAGAATCCTACAAGGAGAAGGAAAGAGGTGGACCAATCTTGGTGTGCAAGTCAAATCCAACAAGAGAAGGGAAAGTATATCTAGAAGATCTTTTTGAAAAGTTGATTGGGAACAAAACTGTCCAAGTTCAATGAACCTAAATTAGGGTTCCAAGTTATTTTCACTATAAATAGGTCTCTTGTTTTAGAGAGAAGGACACCACTTATTATTTTCTTTTTCTTAGTTCTTCACTAGTGTAGAAGGGAGTAACATATTTAGAGTTTATTTTTTCTCTTATTCCAATCACGTGTGAAACTACTGTCAGGGAGTATTTGTATCTTTCTTTTATTTATATAATAGAAATTCTCTTCTTAATTAGTGTTCTTATTTCATGCGAATTGTAGTACTAATATTATTTGTTTTTGTTTTTAATTCCATGGCTAGCTAAATTTCTAATACTTAGGATTATGATGAAACTAAGTATTTCATAATAATATTTTCTTTCCGTTCCAAAATTTATGCCTAATTATTTTCACCTTTATATTTTCCTCCGCATAAATTGCATATGATTTTTATATTGATTGCGAGGTTTTGATAAGTTATAGTTAATCTGTGAATTTTTCATAACTTATGCTTGCCCATATTAATTATATGAATCATTATTTTTAAAGGGAATGGAGAATAATTTGGGAATTGATTTAGGAAATAAGAAATTATTTATTATGTTAATGTTTGGTGGATTCTGATTCCTAGGTATCTTTTCTCATTAATAGTTTCCGTTATTAATTAATAGTTTGAATAATTTAGTTAATAAATTTTCTCCACCATATTTATTTCTAATTCGCCTAAAATATTAATTAAGGATATATTAAAGAATTAATTTATTCTCTGTAGGTTCGACATGTACTTGTTAGTTCTTCAATTTGACACTGTGCACTTGCAGTTACATATTTTTATCACATCAGTTGCATATAATTATAAGGGGACCCTACTTAATACACATCTCTTCAAAAGAGTTACCCTTAACATTTATTCACATAACTAATAATCAAAAAATTAACGTACGTAAACATTCACAATATATATCATTTTACATATATAATAGTTCAACTCGAGTCTCACTCACATTAATGTAGGTTTCAATCATTATTCATGCCAGCAAAACTATGTGAAAATATCAAAAATATTGCTATATATGTTAACAAAATTATGTTGATGTTGTTGGAATATGGAGCAAAATTAACAAGATGAACAGAACAATAAATTGGAACGACTTATCTGGTCTACGAAAGAAATCGAGGCGTAGTGATGCTACTATCTTAAAAAGTGAATTTGCCCCCATCGATAATAATTATAGGTACAAATGGGCTTCTGGAGGTCACCCTCCAAGATTCAACAGTAAAGTCTCCGATCGCGTGTACTCACAGAAGGAGACTCTGGACTTGTCTATGTGGATTGCCCAGAATAACAGAGTATATGTATATAGAGAAGGAAGAACAGATTGTATATGTGTATTTGTGAACTCTGAAGAACTGATTGATATTTATATGAGAAAAAAATATATACGTTAATGGTGAATGTTGGAGAGAATAAATCTACGTTACTGGTGAATGTTGTGAAGGAAGATGGGCAACGTTTATTAGAACGTGAATGAGACTGGGGAGAAAGATGCACAACGTTCAGACGAACGTTAAGGCTAGGGTTGCGGCTAATAATAAAGACAGACTAAATAAAAAGAAATTATGGATTTTTAGTAAAATAGTGGGTTACCTGGGTTCACCCGCAAGGCATAATAGACCGGATCGGCACCCCCCCTACACGGGCGTAATGCGCGCACACACGCACTAAGGTTTTCTGATCGAAAGTCCAAGAATCAAGTTTGGCCTAGCCCAATTCCTTAGTCATCCTTATGTGTGCAAGCCCATCCCTATTTCCTCAACCATGTTACTAAGCCTATACCAACATGTACTAATATACACAATGAGTATTTTAAAAATAGACAATATGGGACTTTGACAAAACTATAAATTTGAAGCATAACCAACAATCCTCCACATGATTCAAAATTACCAAAGATAGAAAAATTAAAAAGAAGTAAAAAGGGCAATGGATTTTAGATACATAACGTCGATACCTTGTGTGTTTGAATCGATACTTAGTGGAACAAGCTCATGATTGTAGATTATAGGTGAATTAGATTCTTGAACCCATTATCTATGACACAAACAATTGAACTTGCACACATATCCAAAAATCTTGAATCCACACAAGTCCGCGGTTGGGTGCTTTCTAGGCCATGCGCTATATCCCAGATTTTCATAAAGGCTCTAGAGAGCTTGCCAAAGACTCTCATAGGAAGCAGCCTACACCTCCACCTTTATATAGGTGAACCCATCAAGTGTAAACTGACATACACCACCCGTTAGGGCTATGAGTTTCATTAAGAATCTAAATGATTCATCCTATCTCAATTTATCAGTAAGCACCACATACACATAGGGAGAAATATAAATAATTGTAGTGCTTTATTTAAATAATTACATGACTTGATTTTACCCATTGAACCCAATTCATGAGATCTCCAATCACATAAGTTGGGTTTCCATCCCATATTATTTTCTCAAAATGTTGGCAATAGTCCCATCCATTTGGATGCTTCTTGGACAACCTTTTTACTCAATCCCTTAGTAAGCGGATCCGCTAGGTTCTTTTCATACCTCACAAATTCCATGGAAATAACACCATTACTGATCAGTCCTTGTACAATATTATGCCTCAAGTGAATATGTCTCTGTTTTCCATTATAAACATGGTTCATTGCCCTGCTAATAGCTGCTTAAGAATCACAATGTAGAGAAATAGAAGGAATTGGCTTAGACCACAACGGTGTGTCAGCCAATAAATTCCTTAGCCACTCTGGTTCAGTACCTGCCAATTCTAAAGCAATAAATTCAAATTCTATAGTAGATCTAGCAGTACAAGTTTGTTTAGCAGATTTCCAAGAAACAACTCATCCACCTAAAGTAAACACTTAACCACTAGTGGAGTTTGTCTCATCATTATCAGATACCCAATTAGCATCACAATATCCTTCTAAAACACAAGGATGACCAGTGAAATGTACACCTACATTAACTGTTCCTTTTAAATATCTCATTAATCGTGACAATACATTCCAATGATCTTGTGAAGGATTATGTGTATAACTGCTAACTATACTAATAGCATATGAAATATCAGGTCGAGTACAGTTCATTAAATACATTACACTACCAATGATTCTAGCATATTCAATTTGTGCAATACCATTTCCTTTATTTTTCTTTAAATGCACACTAGAGTCCTAAGGTGTTCCTAATGGCTCTTCATTAAAGAAATTAAATCTTAAGAATATTTTCTACATAATGAGACTGTGATAAAACTAAACCATTTGCATATTTGTTTATTTCATGCCAAGAATTAAATCTGCTTCTCCTAAATCTTTCATGTCAAATTTAGAAGACAAAAAATCATTAGTAGTTTTCACAACTTTCTCATTAGTACCAAATATTAGCAGGTCATCCACATATAAGCAAATAATCACACCATAATTTCCATTGAATCTACTATAGACACAACTATTAGATTCATTTGTCACAAAATAATTAGACAAGAGAGTTTTATTAAGTTTGTCATTCCATTGTTTTGGTGCTTGTTTCAAACCATACAAAGATTTTACAAGTCTACACACTTTTTGTTCTTCACCTGGAACAACAATGTTGACGTCGGGATTTTTATTTTTCCCTTTTTTGTTCTTGTCTTTTGGTGTTCTCATGTTATGTGAGATTTGTTTGAAAAAATAAGTTATGAAAAGGTTCGACAGGTATATGTTGACGATTGGACTATAAGAGTTGCCAATTGATTTTTTAAATAGTTTTACCAACACAACCGAGAAAAGATTTGCACATTGACCCAGTGATATGACACTGCTTAACGGGTCTGTGAAATCAAGATTCGTTAGGGTCCGGGGACTTGGTTATGCGGAGGGAAGGTGTTAGGCATCCCTCGACATCCGTGTTACCACGTTGACCGCCACTTTTCAATTAAACTGTTATATGAATGTGTGGGTGGGTGGATCAATGTGCAATTATCTGGAAGTAGTGCTATGCCTCATTTGCACCTATATACAAAGGGTTTGAATTTTGTATAAAAGTTCAATTTTAACAAGATATATCAATGATGTTTTGTAAAAAGAGGTTTTTTCAAAACCTTATACTCAATAGTAATTGAGGCCTTTGATACTTCCATTTTATTATGGGTTCGACTGGATTGCTTTTATTTCTGAGATGCGAAGCATCTTCAAGAAAACAAGATAAAAAAAGCAATGCTGAATTCCTTGTGGGCATGCGAGCCATCTAAGGAAATTCAAACACTGTGCATAATTTACAAGCCATGTACAACTAAAAATGTCCATCACAGAAACAGAATCTAGATTCAGGAGATTGAATCTGTGATCACATGATTCCTAGGCTCACATGATGTAGCAATTTGTATAAAAGCTGTAAATAGTTATATATATATATAAACTGTAAATATATATATATATATATATATATATATATAGACATGATCAACTACCACGAAGCACCTCCATGGGGGATTGAAAATGTAAAGAAAGTAGTAAAGACAATCAATCGCCTCGAAGTAAACTTCAGGCGGGATGAAATGTAAATAAAGCTGTAAAAGCGAACAACCTCCATGAAGTAAACTCTAGGCGGGACTAAAGATGAAGAAAGCTGTAAAAGGCCACGAAGTGAACTCCAGGCCTGATAGAATTGTAATATATATATATATATATATATATATATATATATATATATATATATATATATAAGCGATAAACACATCGAATGTGTAATCCAGGATCAATCAAACAAAGTTTGATGGCAACAATATATATATATAAGTATTTATATATATATATATATATATATAAGCAGTAAACGCTCCGGATGTAAATCCAGGCTTATATATATATATATTTGAACTTATATATATATATAAGCACTCAGAGTGTTATCTATTTGAACTTTTAGAACTTTAATTCAAACATTCGATTGAGGTGTATAAGACCTTTTTTAGAATGCTATTGTCGAGAGCTACATAATGACATGGGATTAGAGATTGTATGAAGTCAGAAAGATGGGACCATGCCCTTGGTCTTCCAGTTTCAAATTCTATCGGGTGTGTTATCTTGTGTAGTAATCACTCAGGATTGGAACTCTTTGATTCTTGTAGGACACTTCTATGTAGAATGTATGTTTATATGTTGTTGAGATGACACAATGCGGGATCGAGATGGCAAAATGACAATTTTACCCCTCACCAGAGTTATCTCCGGTTTGAGCTAATTTAGAGGTCGTTGCTCAGGGTTATCTCTGTGATTGGACTGCTACAAGTATTAACCATCCTTAGGGTTATCTATGAGGTGTGCCTGACCCCCCGGGGTTATCTTTGGGTTTGTGGAATGAGTGCCTTAGGGCTATCTCCGAGTGTTGAAGCTGACTACTGGGAGTGGAAAAGAGCATTTCTGGGGTTATCTCCAGAACTGCAACTGCATTCCTCGGGGTTATCTCTGAGGTTGGACTGATGATCCCGGGGTTGTCTCCGGGATTGGGACTGAATATCTTGGGGTTATCTCTGAGATGTCAAATTTCTCCGGTGTTATCTCCGAAACTGTGACTGCAGTCCTTGGGGCTATCTTTGAGGTTGAAACTGAAGATCCCGGGGTTATCTCCAGGACCATAATGGAATATCTTGAGGTTGTCTCCGAGATGGCAAAGATTGGGTATCCCTGGGTTGTCTCCGAGACCGAGTTAATCACCCCTCCAGGGTTATCTCTGAAAGACAATTCTGCCCTCCTACAATGTTAGTAACAGGAATGCAAAATTTTGAGTGTCTACAAATGCCCCTCTATCATATTCATACAGTGTAATGGCATGGATATGATAAAGAATATTAGACACTTGAAATATAACAAGATATTCATGATGCAATGTACTACAGCATGATGCAAATGTATAATGCATGTGGTTTGTTGGACCACTCTCTAACGAGATATTATGACCTTTACCCCCATAACTTATGATGGGGACTGGAGTTATCATTAACAACTCTGACGAACTGCTTGGATGTGTGCTCCAAAGTTCTCAAGAACTTCAAGGATGTTGACGTTGGGGTCATCACCAAAGTCCTTAATCCATGGTACAGATTGTCCACCATAGATGTTCCTCTCCTGTGCAAGAGACTCTGTGGGGATATACTTTATCTTTTGAGTATGTGTATAACATATTCTATCATCGGTCCTCCCCGATGAGGATGATCTTCCCTACTTTGTATCGCCAAGTCTTTCTAGTGTTCTGTTGGAGTTACTGCTAATAGTTTATGTTTGTCAGGGTTGCCTGACCCTCGCTGAAATGTACATCAATGGATTATCTCCCTCTGGCTGATTTGAGGGGCATGACTACCTACCACCCATTGGCTGTGATGTCATAGTTTGACTAGTTCCAGGACTTCCATCCTTTTGAGGGGGCGTTAGGTCAGCGTGTGGCTTCTCGTCATTTATTAGCAGAGGACCGATCTAGGGTTTATGCCTGTTGGGATCAGCGTGAGTGTGATGAGTTTTCTGTTGGCCATCTGGGTTGTTCGTCAGAGTATTCTACGTGGATGGAGACAGAAACTTCATCGGCTGCGGTAGTATCCACAGTATCGGGTATTGATTCAGATGGTGGAGAGCCCATGGAGAATATTGATTCTCCCACAGAGGAGGAAGAGCTGTTTACTAGTTCAACATCAGCTCTTGTTAACTCTCCAAGTACTTCTGCAGCTGTGACTCCCCCTTCAGAGTATTTAGTGCAGAGTTTATATTTGATAACTTTCGAGAGAGATCAGGCTAGGGCATTGGTGTTGATAGCTCTTGATGGGAGAGATGCTACTCTATTAGAGAGAGACGATGCCTTAGCTCATATAGATACTACTATTATTAAGCTGGATGAGTCCAGACTAGCCAGAGATGCAGTGATAGTTGAGCGGGATAGCGTCATATCTGCACGAGATGTAGCCGTTACAGACAGTACCACAGTGAGGTCCTTTACTACTGGCATCATTATAGAGATGAGTACATATATTGATGAGCACATTGTCACTGTGCAGATGGCTGTAGATATGTTATCCCGCGTAGAGATCCTTGTACAGGAGATCACAGCGTTACCTCCTTCTTCTGAGAGGGATGCCATGTTAGGCTTGATAGGTCACATATACACTGACTTATAGATGGGTTTATATTTTCCTGCATAGACTAGCTTAGCCATTTTGTCATGTACAGTACACATTGTATATATCAAACAACATTATATATAACAGAAAAATATATTTTGATTCACTTCCTTTTCAGTTGTGCACTGATACTTGCTTGATATTTGCCTGTTTCTTCAGGGCTTATGATCTGGATGGATTATAAACTCCTCCTTGATGGATGGACATTGAGATGTCTTAGGATCTTTTAGAATGGATCGTTAATCTGTATGTATTCCCTATCATCTTTGGTGTCTTGGGACTAGTTTCTGTATGTAAATGTGGAGAGGAGTGTGGTTTTCCTCTCTGAGGTTGACCGCATCACAAATGGTCGTCGATACTCCTTTGTATGGGGGAGCCTAGTTAATTCCATTTCTTATGGATTGGTGTTTCTCTTTGAGGAGCAACCGCAGCTTAGATGGTCGCCGATTCTCCCATTTACATAGGGAGGTCAGGTAGTTCCATCCCTTTGGTCTGAAGCCAATGAAATGTGGTGGATTAAAGGATGATTCCAGTACCGTTGACAAGTTTATGTGTTTTGGTAGGGGGTTAGACTGAGTCATCAATGGTTGCCTATGTACTCCTATTAAAGAGGAGATCAGGTCTGTGTAGTTCAAACCTGGTATGAAGGTTCAACGCTGTATGTAGCGAAGGGGTGTAGAAATGTGTTTTTATTTTTATTTTTTATAGTGAGAAGGGTGTAGAAATGTTTTTGTTATTTTTATTTTATTGTGATTGGACCTTATAAAATGACTGCCTACGTACTCATGTGTATCAAGGAGACCAGGTCGGCGTAGTTCGCCCCATGTTCAGGACGGTTTACAGCCAATGAAAAATTTGATCCCATATTCAGAACAAACTGCGGGGGAGAAAGTTTAATTCCGTGTACAAGACAAGCTGCAGGTGTGAAAAGTCTTATCCCTAGTGGGGTAAAACTATGGGTGTGAAAGGTTCAATCCCTGGTGGGATAACCGAAGTTGAGTAAGGGTTCAAAACCAATTTGAAAGAAGGATATGGTGATCCAAAAACCAGGCTACTGGTTAGATAAGTGTGTTTGTCCCTGATGGGGTAGATGAGTGTGAAGAGAAGTTGTATACAGTGAAGGGTTAGAAAACCTGAAATGAGTTAGGATCTGATGATCCAAAACCAGGATGTTTGCTTGATGGTATCCTCAGACATAGTAACGTTTCACGGTGTTCGAGTTAATAAGCTGTGGAAATTCATCGCCGTCCATTTCTTGTAATCTGAGAGCACCTCCTATCAATACCTCCTTGACAATAAAAGGGACTTCCTAGCTCGGGGAGAATTTTCCCTTAGATTGATCTTGGTTTTCAATGATCTTATTCAAAACCAAGTCGCGTTGTTTAAACTGCCATAGCTGGACTTTTCTGTTGTAGAACCTGGCGATCCTATGTCGATATAATTAACCGTGGAAGATAGAAGCGGCTTGCCTTTCATCTATTAGAGACAATTGGTGATACCTATCTTGTACCCATTAGTCTTCATCCAGCTGAGCGTCTATTAATACTATGAGGGATTCCATTTCCACTTCTGTGGGGATCACTGCTTCCATCCTATAGGTTACTGCGTAGGGGCCCCAATGGAAGTGTACATTGATGTTTTGTAGGCTAATAGAGTCAGAGATAATAAGTCAGGCCATCCTTTATGGTTGGCGAACATCTTTTGCATGATCTTCTTGATATTTTTGTTAGCCGCTTCAACAACACCATTCATCTTTGGAAGGTAGATGACGAAGTTAAGATGTTTGATGTGGAATTTACTGCACAACTCCTCCATCATTTTGTTGTTGTGGTTCTTAGCATTGTCTGATATAATTACCTCTAGTTGTCCATATCGACAAATGACATTGTTTCTGATGAAAGCAATGATGACTTCTTTGGTAACCCTAGGGAAGGAGGCTGCTTCTACCCATTTGGTGAAGTAGTCGATCATGGCGAAGATAAACTGATGCCTATTACTGGCTTTGGGCTCGATGGGCCCGATCACTTCCATTCCCCACATTGAGAAGGGCCAAGGCGAACTCGTATTATGGAGCTCCCTCGGAAGGGCGTGGATAGCATTCTAATGAATTTGGCATTGGTAACATCTCTTGACATGATCATCACAGTCAGCCTTGAGAGAGAGCCAGTAATGCCCTGTTCTGAGGATCTTCTTAACAAGCAAGGGGCCGCTCATGTTTGGGCCACATACTCCACCATGGATTTCATCTATGAGCCTCTGAGCTTGGTCCTTGTCCAGACATCTTAGAATACCTAGTCCTGCATCTCTTTTGTAGAGTGCATCTCCGCTCAAGTAGAATTTCATAGTCAATCGATGAATCCACCTTCTTTCAGTCGGGTTCGCCTCAGCGGTTGTAGATCCATCTCGTAAGTACTCCTTGATGTGTTGATACCAAGGGTGTTGGATGGGAGGCAGCTCATCCGATACTTCTCCAACATAATTCCCATAGGTTGGTGCCTTTTGTTGGGAAAATGTGATGGTTGGCATGTTTTCCTTGTCCATTATATTAATCAAGGAGGCCAAGGTTGCTAGCGCATCCGCAAAATCATTCCTATTTCGAGGAATATGGAGGAAGGATATTTCTTCAAACTCCGAAGCCATCTATAGAACCTGCCGATGGTAAGGCATCAAATGTAGACCTTTGGTGTGGTAGATTCCTGTGATTTATTTGATTACCAATTCGAAATCCCTAAAGACAGTTAACCGCCTGATACCCATAGCCTGGGCAAGTTTTAGTCACATGATACAGCCTTCATACTTAGCTATGTTATTGGTGTTGGCAAACTGCAATTTGACGATGACGGGATGCTGGTCCCCCATAATAGATACTAGAACTGCTACAGCCCCAAAACCTTCCATGTTTACAGCTCCATCAAAATACATCTTCCATACTTGGCGTGCATCTTACTGATGGTGTTGCTAAATTGCCATTACCCCTTCATCGGGGAAATATGTTTCCAATGGTTTAAAATCCCCAGAAGGTGTTGCAGCCAGTTGATCCGCAATTCCTTGACTTAAGAGGATCCACGTGGGATATGAGATGGGTTGTGTGACCATGGAGGTAATGTTGTAACCTCATGGATGCCAATGCTAAAGCACAACAAGTCTTCTCAATCAGAGTGTACTTGTGTTTGTTGCTGCTGAATCTTTTGCTAAGGTAGTAGCTAGCTCGCTCTTGGCCTCTATCATCCTTTAGTCCCAGCATGCAACCCATGGCATTGTCACTTATGGACAGGTACATGAACATGGGAACATCATCCCTGGATGGTACCAAAATAAGAGTTTTGACTAGCTGCTCTTTGATTGTAAGGAAGTCCTTCTAGCACTCATCATTCCACTTCATGGAGGATTTCTTCCTTAACAACTCGAAAATAGGCTCACAGGTTACTGTGAGTTGGGAGATGAATCTGCTAATGAAGTTGATTCTTTCCAAAAATCCCCGTATTTCTTTATCTGTTTGAGGAATGGGCATTTTCGTGATGGGCTGGATTTTGGTGGGATCCAGCTCAATCCCCTTGTGGCTGACTAGGAAACCTAGCAACTTGTCGGATTTGACGCCAAAGGCGTACTTGGCTAGATTCAACTTTAAGTTGTACTTACGTAACCTGTTGAAGAGCTTTCTGAGATGGTCTAAGTGGGCTTTATCCCTTCGAGACTTGACAATGATGTCATCCACATAGATCTCTATCTCCTTGTGCATTATATCGTGGAAAAGAGCCATCATGGCTCGCTGGTAGGTAGCTCTGGTATTGATGAGGCCGAATGACAACCGTCTGTAGCAAAAGGTTCCCCAAGGCGTGATGAATGAAGTTTTCTCACGATCCTCTTTAACAACCATAATTTGATGGTACCCCGTGAAGCAATCAACAAAGGAGTACATGTTATATTGAGCAGTATTGTAGATGAGAATACGGATAAATGGCACGGGAAAGCTATCTTTAAGGCAAGCTTTATTCAGATCCCAGTAATCCACGTAAACTTGCACCTTTCCTCCTAGCTTAGGCATGGAGACTATGTTGGATAGCCATTCAGGGTATGTGGACACCATGATGATGCCGGCTTGAAATTATTTCATAATTTTTTTTGTAACCTTTAAACTCCACTAAGGTTTTAATCGCCTGAGCTTCTACCTGACCGGCTTGAATCCCTCTTTAATGGGAAGGCGATGAATGACTATGTCAGTGGACAAACCCACCATGTCTTCATGAGACCATGCAAATACATCCTGAAATTGGGTTAATAATGTAACCATGTTATTCCTTCGGTTTGAAGTGAGGTCTGTACCAATTTGGATTAGTTTTTGGCTTTCTAAGGTTCCCAAATTGAATGAAGTGGTTTGATCAAGGTTTGGTTTGGGTTTGTCTTCAGCCCATTCTTTGATCTCCTGAGGTATCTCAATGTCCTCTTATATTTCCATCAAGTCTAAGTCCAACTTTTCATCACAGTTACAATCCTTGTGGAGAAAAGGCACCTCATCAGCAAGTATAGGCACATCTAACTTTAGAGTCCTAAAACAAAATATGATTTCACTTAATATATGAAACAGTTCATTCATACAAAGTGTTAACACGCAATAACAAAATAACTGCTAATACTGTATAGAAAAGTAAGCAGTTATTGGTATCTACAGGGCAGAGGGAGTTTCTGCCCTTTTTACCCTTGTCGATAAATGCAAGGAGTGATGCTCTAATTGTCAAGGGTGAAGTCCTGGTGGACAACAGTAATGAAGGGGTTGTTATCGTCCTCCTTATCCCGAATGATGACCATTATATCCGGACAATCATCGTCTGGGGTGACACTGTTTATACTGTCTGTGTGGACTATGATGCGAATGTTTTATAAGCTCCACGCAATGTCCTCCTTGCACTTCCGGTCCTCTTCCTCTGCCTCCGGATTTGGTATCAAGACTTCTTTTCCTTTGACCGGTATCGACTTAGGAAATAACATAGTCATTATATGTGTAGGAACCTTTACTAAAGTTTGTACAGGCTCAACCTCTGCAGGTTTGAATAATCGCCATGTGGCTGAGGATGAAGGAACCTGTTTGTGTTTATGAGGATAAATGTGACTGGAGCCAGCATAATAGCCTAGTCCGGCTGTCCTTGTTTGACTGGGAACTTGAATTGGGTGCTTGATGCCCTGATGGTCTTTGCCCAACCCTTGTCCAGGTTGATAGCCCAAAGATAACATTTCTTGACTCGCCAACATTACCTCGGCGGAAACTCTGGGTACCAAAGGTGGCGGCCCAACAGGATAGTAGTGAGTGTTGCTCACTTCCAAGGCATGAAAACTGACCGACTCAACTTCTAAATTAAAGCTGATGAGTGGTATGTCACCTTGTTCAGGACATTCCGACTCAACATTGACAGTGACTAGGCTATTGTTGATGATGTATTTAACTTGCTGGTGAAGAGTGGAGGGGACGGCTCCGGCCATATGAATCGACGGTCTTCCCAAAAGCAGGTTGTATCCTATATCTATTTTGAGAACGTGAAAAGACACGTAAAATGTATATGGACCAATCTCCACTGGCTGTTCAACCTCTCCGACAGAGTTTCATCGGGATCCATTAAAAGCTTTGATCACCGTATGGCTGCTTCGGGTCAGATTGAGATTGATGTTCATCTTCACCAAAGTGGTATAAGGACAGATATTCAAAGATGATCCTCCGTCTATCAAAACTTCTCCCACCATGTATCCGGAAGACAAAATCACTATGTGCAACGGCTTGTAATGACCAGTCCCTTCGGGAGGTATATCATCGTTAGTGAAAGATATCACATTGTTGTTAAAAATGTGATCCACCAGATGCTGGAATTTCTCAACATCTATTGACTTAGGCAGTTGGGCTTCTTCCAAAACCCTGAGCAATACCTTCCTGTGATCTTCTGATGAGAAAACCAAGTCCAGTATAGAAATTTGATGTGGAGCTTCTCTTAAGCTTGAAACCACCTTGGCTTTATTATAGGCCATAGTATGGAGAAATTCTTCCACTTTTTCCATGGGAATCTTCCTATTTGTCTTGATGGTAGGCTTCATCACCCGTTGGGGAAGATATACAGTGGATTATCCTTCGACACTGTAGCAGTTATATGAGATGTGGATCCTTCATCCCCTCCATAATTCCATGGAACTTTTTGTAGGCTTACAACAGGATATCGTGGTCTAAATGGGAAGATAATTGGCTCTAGCCCAGCCACTTTCAAAGGATTGTCAACACCTTTGAGTTGAATTGCTTGGATAGTATGTGAGGGGGTACCTGAGTCTGTCTTAGATGATATAACCACTACGACTTCCTTCCATTTTGTAGGAAATGTGTCCCCACTCTCTAGTAAAATAGTGTTATCGTCTACCAGCTGCAGGACACCGCTGTCAATTAAATTTTGAATAAGGTGGTGGAGTGCCCAGCATTCTTCTGTGCTGTGACCGCGAGAGTGGGAGTGATACTGACATACTCCATTAGAATTAAACCGCCTTGAACGGGGATTGATTGGAGGTAATAGAGCTATAATTCTACCTTTATTGATCAGCATCTGAAATATTTCCTCCATAGGTTGGCCACGGTACGTAAATTTCCTCTTGTTGGCAAAATCTCGGCGGGCCTTGGCATCTGCTCTTTTTGTAATTTTATCCTCAAGTGTTTCACTTTCTAGAGATAATGATGGAGTATTCATAACAAAAGGAAGGAGGCTAGCATGCTTCTGACTGACTAATTGGCGTGTGACTCGGTGCTAATGAATCACTAGTTTTGCCAATTGTCCAACTTGCTTACAAAGAGCTTTCATTTTCCTTTCCATCATAATTTGGAACTGTGCATAGTCCCATTTGTCAGCACCGTCCTTGCTGATTTGGGAGGATTCACCACAGTAATTGGAACTCTGTCCAATGCTCTAATTAATCATATTAACCTCCTCCTACTTGTGTTGAGGAAGAGGGTTTTCTTGGACATGGGGTTGGTCGGGTTTTGCTACCACGATCTCACCATTATCAATCAGATCTTGGATCTTATGTTTCAAGGCCCAACAATCTTGAGTATCATGTCCTGGAGCTCCAGCATGATAAGCACATTTCCGACTAGCATTGAAACCCTTCCCATTCGGGTTGGCCGGTGGAAGAAGATAAGTAATTTTCTTCTGAATTGTCAGAAGATTGAGAATGTTCTCAAGTGAATCCCCTAAGGGGGTGAACACTCGAGTACGTCTAACTTTTCCACACTTTGGCAACGAAGGATTCGAAGATTATGCTTGAGAGGGGGAGTAATTTTGTAAGACCCCGAATTTTATGAAATGAAAGTATTCAATTTTTCTATAATTATTATTCTATTTAGTAAATGATTAAATTGATAAAAGGTTAAAGTTAAAGGTGATATTTGAAAATTTTGCAAAGAAAGCAAATTGATATAAAATATTCGTTGTGCCGCGGAATATTCGTTTTAACAGGAAATATTCGTACGACGGCACAATCATTGGTGGACCCCACAACGGAAGTATTGTCGTAGTTAGAAAACGACAGAATTATCTTTTTATAAAAATAACGGCAAAAGTTTTACCGTTAAAACTGTTGAAGTACCCGTAGTAAAAGTACAGTAATACGCGTGGTTGCATAGTAGCACACGGTATTGATTATTGATGCTTACGTGAGAAGTCACTTAGTTATACTCAATTATTGCTACAGTAATTGCTACATCATATCTCTCATATTATTGATTCAATTATTGTCACAGTATCATCTGCATAATATTTTATATTATTAAATCAATAATTGAGATGATAATGTTATTCATATTATTATTTGTAATATTGACGATGTCTAAAAAGTTCTGTCGAGGAGAGGTTTGGTCACCTAATTGTGCGCCAATAGGGAGAAATCCTTATCGGAAAGCCCCATCTTTCCTTGGAATGATCTGGTTATTAAATATTGTGAGTTATAATATTAATGATGAATAAGTTTGTGTTGATTAAAGATGATATTGATATTTCCATTGTGTTGAGATTATTAGTGTTATTGGAAATCGACATTTATTTTGATAATAATTGATGTCTGGAGGTTATATTGACCAATCGGGCAATTAATAGGATAAATGAGTAATTAATTGTTATTAATTCACATGCTTATAACTATTTGTTCACATGTGTGTACTATTGATTCACATACATGTACTATTAGGGGAGGTGGTGCAAGATTGATAATACTTGCATGACTAAATTAAAAATGGAGGTATAGATGAAGGTACTATACTGTAATTATTTTATGCACATGATTTATCTATTGATTCACATGATTGTACTATTGTTTCACATGATGTACTATTAGGGAAAGTGGTGCAAGTTTGATAATACTTGTAGGACTAAATTAAAAATGAAGGAAAAGTTGAAGGTATTGTACTGTAATATTTTGAGCCCCAAAACGTGCAATTATCAAAATTATATTTTCCTAGAAATAGAAGCTCATTCTTCTTTCATTCTCACCAATTCACTAAGTCTCACAAGAGCAATTATAGAGAGAGAAGCTATATAGAGAGAATTGAAGCTATGGAGAGAAAGAAGAAGCGAAGTTTGCTACTTCACTATTCCAGTATCCAGTCTTCTTCTGAGGTAAGGGGTATTATTTTTTTCGTATTCGTAAGGGATATTATTTTTGTTCAATATTCATGTGAAATAATATTTTTTTCACATACTCTGTAGTATGTAAGTAATACTATTTCATTTCGTATCCCTAGTTCTACACTCATTTTGTTGAAGTATTGCTTCTATATTCCATGAAATTAGTAGAATACCCTTGATATTTGCGCTTCATCCAGTATCTATTCATGGAAATATTATTCTGAGCATTCTTTATAATTATTAATCTTTTCTTGCTGGAATAATATTCATGAGTTACTATTCATGAGTTACTATTCACGGGTTACTATTTAACTGGTTACTATTCACTCAAATAATATTCACTCGAGTATTCGGGATACTTTTCGTGTCAGAGTACTATACACGAGTTACTATTCATAGGTTACTATTCACCCAGTTACTACTCACTCGAATATTATTCATTCGGGTATTTGGGACACTTTTTATGCTGGGGTACTATTCACGAGGTACTATTCCCGAAGTACTATTCACGGGGTACTATTCACCCGAAAAATATATTTCTTTTCTGTCCAAATTATTTTTGATACATGAATATTATTCTTGAATTTTACTCCACAAAGTAGTATCATGTTGACAATTTGGATGTTTTTAAACTCTGGATAAATTTAAAGTCTTTAATATTTATCCTTTAATTTGTTTGATTAATGTTTATATCATTCTCATCATCTGCATGCTTATATTGTGATGAAAGTCATCTTTGGCTTACATACATAGATGGACTGCTGATTGGTATGATTATGACCATGAATTATTCGGTATAATCATGACCCGTAATGTTACAAATGATGCGGTAAAAGTCCTCAGTGGCCCGTAGTGCATTGATGGACAGTTGTTGGTATGATTATGACCAGGGATAATTCGGTACGATTATGACCATTGGTGAAAACACGAATATCCTTGGCCCGTAGTGCACGGATAATTCGTGGTTGTGATACTAATTATTGGGCTGAGTCTCAGCGATAAAATTGATGATAAACTCTTAAATCATAGAAGATAGTAGATATCATGCTCTACTTGACTCTTCTAATGAATTGCTTGTTCCGCTGCAGTTAAACTTGATGTTTATTGTATTTTATTAGTTTAACACTGTTGAAGGCTAACGATAATTTATTCTGCATTATCTTAGTCATAATATTTCTTACTGGGCTAGTTGAGCTCACCCTTTGCTTTCATTGTTCTCTTCAAGAAATGAGAACATAGCCGGGACTAGTCGAGGAACGGAGTGATGGTTCGAGATGGTGCATTAGTAGTCCTCACTATTCTGTGAAATAGTGTGATAGTGTTGAGGATTTATTTTGAGTTTGAATACTATCTAGAAGATAATATTTGTATTAAAACTCACAGCTCATGTTGTATATCTAAGTTTGTATTTATATTTTGTACCATGTATTTGTCGACTCAGAATGGGTGATGTATACCTATTTTGGGGGCGTCACAGTTAGTATCAAAGCTTAAGAATATTATCCCTGGCTGAGATGTGAGACAAGAACTAGGAGGGGAGAGACGGGAAATTCCTTCGCTAGTATGACCTACCTAAGTTTATTTGGTATTTAATTGGTCGGTCAGAGTATAGGGATAATATGTGATATGTTAATTAACCCTTATTTTGTGGCAGTGTTTGAAAATGACATCTGAAAATGTTGAGATAAGCAATGAAGCACATGAGACCGTTGAGTGACTAACGATCAATACCCAGGATAATGTGCAATAGGAAGGTAATAATCATCAGGTAAACAATAACATCGATCAAATGATGAACGATGGGATGTTCAGAGGCTGTATGCAATTCATGCAACATCAGGCGAGAGCGGCTCCTGTTCAAAATGCAGGTGAAAACACCGACAACTCTCAAATGGTCACTGCTAAGCAGTTCAAGGAGCTGGGACCACCAGAGTTTTTGGGAGAGCTAGAACCACTTAAAGCGGAGACATGGATAAAGCATATCACCATGATATTTGATATCTTGAGATGCTCCGAGGAGCAAAAGGTTCCCTTTGCCACCTTCATGTTGCGAGGAGAGGCAGATTACTGGTGGAAATCTATAAAGCGCACTCAACATGCCGCACTGAAGATGTCTTGAGAGAAGTTCCAAGAACTATTCAACGACAAGTACTTTCTCAAAATTATTCGTCACATGAAGGAGGTAGAGTTCATCAAGCTAGAGTAGAACAATATGACCGTGTCATAGTACGAAGCTAAGTTTGCCGAGTTATCCCGGTTTGCATCCCACTTGGTTGATAATGAGGACAGAATGACGCGGATGTTTCTAAGAGGTTTGAAACCTGAGATACGTCAATACATAATTTCTCACAAACTTTGTTTATATTCAGTTGTTGTGAATAGGGTTCAATTAGTGGAGCGCGATAATGAGTCAACTCAACCAAAAGGTAACGATCAACAGCACGATAATAATCATACCGGTGGCAACGGCCATCGGAACAATGATAACCATCGTGTGGGAAATTATCATGCCATGAATGTTAACCACTTTGGTGGTAATCATGGCCAGGATAATAGAAATAGAAATTTCAAGAAGAGAAGATTCAACAATGACGGAAAGACGTCGGTAGCAGCACCAGCACCCGTTTCCAAGGAAGGAGAATGATCGATGGTCATATGTTATAAATGTAGAGGGGAGGGACACATCAGTCCAAACTGTACGCAGCAGTCCAAAGCATGTTACAATTGTGGAAGAGAAGGTCACCTAGCCCGATTTTATCGTGCACCAAAGTCAAGTCCTGCTAGAATGGAGGCATCAAAGGCTGTCCCAGACAAGTCAAAGCCTGTAGTTTAAGTGAGAGCGTTTGTCAAGGAACTCGAACGAAGTAATCACGGGTATGTTAATCATAAACTCTTGCGAAGTCTATACCTTATTCGATACCAGTTCTACCCAATCTTTTATTTCTCCTACTTGCGCTCAACGTTGAAATTTGATTCTGGAGAAATTAGACTTTGACTTATCGATTGAAACTCCATTAGGAGAAACCTTCATTACACCCACTATTTATAAATCTTGTTTGATTTAAATCGGCACCATCACGTTACCTGTCGATCTTATCTCTTTAAAAATACTTACATTTGATGTGATTTTAGGAATCGACTGGTTACCTACTCATCATGCAAAAATTGATTATTTTCGTAAGGTTATTAGCTTTTATATTCATAACCAACCTATTATGTGAATCCAAGCAACCAAACCACTAAAGTTAATTATTGTCATATCAAGCCATAAGTAAAGAGCCCCGAGCCTTTCGCTGGTGACTTCCTTGTGTGGAATGCACCGAAGCCAGACTTTCCGTAGGCGACGCCGTGAATGATGATGGCAAGTTGATAGGGATCAATGTGACGTGCTATCCAAGTCTTGGATGAGAGTCACAGTTTTGAATAGTATTTCTATTGTTAATAAATTTTCGGACATATTCCTGAAGACTTCTTAGCCTCCTAGAGCGTGAAATCGAATTTTGTATTGACCCTAGTACAAAACCCATTTCTAAAACCCTCAAATATTTTCTTCACCCAAAACGAATGTAACATGTGCCAAAGACGTTGGCTCGAGCTGTTGAAGATTATGACCATGCCATTCAATATTATCCTGGAAAAGAAAACGTGGTAGCTTACGCGTTGAGTAGAAGATCGTATACATTTACGAGTACGATGTTGTTAACACAAAAATCCATTTTGTATAACTTACAAATGATGAAGATAGAGTTAAACACTCTAGGGACCCACGTGGTGATATCAAATATACAAGTAGAATCGACTTTAATCGATAAAGTTAAAAGCTGCCCAAGCTACAGACTCAGAGCTGATAAATTTGAAGAAGAAGGTTCAAGAAGGAGTTATTTTAGAAGCAAGAGTCGATGAAGAGAGAAAATCTCAACCCTCGATTTAATTGGCCCATTTGAAATCCTCGATCGAGTAGGAATTGTGGCCTATAGACTCGTTTTACCGCTAAGTATGTCGTGTGTTCATAACATGTTTCACGTATCGATGTTACGTAAATATGTGGATGACCCGAACCACATTATTGAATTAGAACTAGACGAGATATCAGAAGATTTAACGTATGAGGAGATACGTGTTAAAATCTTAGATAAGAAGGATCATATTCGACACTCAAAGGTTATACCTCAAGAGTTAGAATTTGACAAGGTATCCTAACCTCTTCGGCATACCAGGTACGTAAGTAAATTTCGAGGACAAAATTTTATAAGGAGGGGAAATTGTAAAACCCCGAATTTTATGAAATGAAAGTATTCAATTTTCCTATAATTTTTATTCTATTTAGTAAATGGTTAAATTGATAAAAGGTTAAAGTTAAGGGTGATATTTGAAAATTTTGCAAAGAAAGCAAGTTGATATAAAATATTCGTTGTGTCTGGAAATATTCATTTTAACAGAGAATATTCGTACGATGGTACAATCATTGGTGGACCCCAAAATGGAAGTATTGTTGTAGTTAGAAAATGATAGAATTATCTTTTTATAAAAATAACAGCGAAAGTGTTACCGTTAAAACTGTTGAACTACCCGGTAGTAAAAGTACAGTAATACGCGTGGTTGCATAGTAGCACACTATATTAATTATTGATGCTTACGAGAGAAGTCACTCAGTTATACTCAATTATTGTTATAGTAATTGCTGCATCATATCTCTCATATTATTGATTCAATTATTATCACAGTATCATCTACAAAATATTTTATATTATTAAATCAATAATTGAGACGACAAAGTTAATCATATTATTATTTGTAATATTGACGATGTCTAAAAAGTTCTGTCGAGGATAGGTTTGGTTACCTAATTGCGCGCCAATAGGGAGAAATCCTTATCGGAAAGCCCACTCTTTCCTGGGAATGATCTGATTGTTAAATATTATGAGTTATAATATTAATGATGAATAAGTTCATGTTGATTAAAGATGATATTGATATTTCTATTATGTTGGGATTATTAGTCTTAGTGGAAATTGAAATTTATTTCGATAATAATTGATGTCTGGAGGTTATATTGACCAATCGGGTAATTAATCGAATAAATGAGTAATTAATTGTTATTAATTCACATGCTTATAACTATTTGTTCACATGTGTGTACTATTGATTCACATACATGTACTATTAGGAGAGGTGGTGCAAGATTAATAATACTTGCATGACTAAATTAAAAATAGAGGTATAGATGAAGGTACTATACTGTAATTATTTTATTCACATGATTTTACTATTGATTCACATGATTGTACTATTGATTCACATGATGTACTATTAGGGGAGGTGGTGCAAGTTTGATAATACTTGCAGGACTAAATTAAAAATAAATGAAAAGATGAAGGTATTGTACTGTAATATTTTGAGGCCCAAAACGTGTAATTATCGAAACTATATTTTCCTATAAATAGAAGCTCATTCTTCTTTCTTTCTCACCAATTCACTAAGTCTCACATGAGCAATTATAGAAAGAGAAGCTGTAGAGAAAGAATTGAAGCTATAGAGAGAAAGAAGAAGCGAAGTTTGCTACTTCACTATTTTAGTATCCAGTCCTCTTCTTAGGTAAGGGGTATTATTTCTTTCGTATTCGTAAGGGATATTATTTTTGTTCAATATTCATATGAAATAATATTTTCTTCCATACTCTGTAGTATGTAAGTAATATTATTTCGTTTCGTAACCTTAGTTCTACAGTCATTTTGTTGAAGTATTGCTTCTATATTCCATGAAATTAGTAGAATATCCCCTATATTTCCTCTTTATCCAATATTTTTTCATGGAAATATTATTCTGAGCATTCTTGATAATTATTAATCTTTTCATGTCGGAATAATATTCACGAGTTACTATTTACCCGATTACTATTCACTTCAATAATATTCACTCGGTATTCGGGGCACTTTTCGTACCAGAATACTATTCATGAGTTACTATTTACCTGGTTACTATTCACTCGAATATTATTCATTCGAGTATTTGGGGCACTTTTCATGTCGGGGTACTATTCCCGAAGTACTATTTATAAGGTACTATTCACGGGTTACTATTCACCCAAAAAATATATTTCTTTTCTGTCCAAATTATTTTTGATACATGAATATTATTCTTGAATTTTACTCCACAAAGCAGTATCATGTTGTCAATTTGGATGTTTTTTAACTTTGGATAAATTTAAAGTCTTTAATATTTATCCTTTAATTCGTTTGATTAATGCTTATATCATTGTCATCATCCTCATGCTTATATTATGATAAAAGTTATCTTTGGCTTACGTGCATAGATGGACTGTTGATTGGTATGATTATGACCAGGAATCATTCGATATAATCATTACCCGTAATGTTACAAATGATGTGGTAAAAGCCCTCAGTGGCCCGTAGTGCTTTGATGGATAGTTGTTGGTATAATTATGATCAGGGATAATTCGGTATGATCATGACCATTGGTGAAAACACGAATATCCTTTGCCTGTAGTTCACGGATAATTCGTGATTGTGATACTAATTATTGAGCTGAGTCTCAGCGATAAAATTGAAGATAAACTCTTAAATTATAGAAGATAGTAGATATTATGCTCTACTTGACTCTTCTAATGGATTGCTTGTTCCGCTGCAGTTAAACTTGATATTTATTTTATTTTATCAGTTTAACACTGTTAAAGGCTAACGATAATTTACTCTGCATTATCTTAGTCATAATATTTCTTACTAGACTAGTTAAGCTCACCCTTTGCTTTTATTGTTCTCTTCAGAAAATGAGAACATAGCTGGGACTAGTCGGGGAACGGAGTGATGGTTCGAGATGGTGCATTAGTAGTCCTCACTATTCTGTGAAATAGTGTGATAGTGTTGAGGATTTATTTTGAGTTTGAATATGTCTAGAAGACAATATTTGTATTAAAACTCACAGCTCATGTTGTATATCTAAGTTTGTATTTGTATTCTGTACCATGTATTTGGCGACTCAGAATGGGTGATGTATACCTATTTTGGGGGCGTCAAAAATTTCTCCTCTGGATAAGCATATTCTGACGGCCTTTCTGACCTTGTAGTATCAAGGAAACATCCTCCTCTTTCTTTTTATGGACCCTCCGAGGGTTGTTTCCATAATTTCCGGACTAGATGTGTTCAGCAACAGCTTTAAGGGCAGTTAGGTCTTGAATCTTTTCTGACTTCAATCCCATCTCAGCCATTTCCCCATGCTTAATCATTTCAGAGAATGGTTTGCCAATACCAGCTAAGATTCTCTCGTAGAAAGGAGCTTCTTGTATGTCTATTGTTGGGTAAAATCTAATTACGCACAACACAAAAGTATACGTGGTCAATAAGTAATAAAATGATAAGTTAAGTATCGTTCCCACAGAGACTAGCAAGAAATTAACTCTCACAATTACCAATTTTCTATTAATCAAAATTTTATTAAACTAACCAATTTCAAGTTTATAACTAAAAGTATTAAAAATATTAAAATTACCAAACAATCAAAAAACCCTAAAAACTGAAATTTCAAACAAATATTGGAGAATTAGGCTTACAACTTCACTCTAAGTATCACTCTAATTATTACACCTTATTCCAATTTAATTCACTATCCCAGTTTATTAATCAATAACACATATATAGAACTAGCCACCTCTCGATGTACTAATACCGTATTAACTCAAATCCACAAATTAGATAAAATCAAGTTAAACACCTTAATCAACTAACTCACTATATCTCTATGTGAATTACAATTAAAGAAGGTTTAAGTTCAAGTTCTTTATCTGATTACATGTAATTTATTTACTTAATCCATCAAATTCTTCATGAGAGACATGTAAGGATTAGTCTGGTCAGATGAAGACATAATTGGTTGTAGGCAGGTGGCCTTTTTGGATTTTGAACGGGTAATAGGTCCAATTGCTTCCCTAAAAAACTGACGTAGTTTAGTTTTAGGGAATGCATAAATGTTTACATGCTATATGGTGTATCCGTTTTAGGAGTATTATCCTGCAAAACGGATGTTAGCTGTTTGTGTGACAGTATAGCATGTTAAACTTTTTAAATATGCATGTACACATATTTCCTCATATTTACCATTACATGGAGATCAATATGGAATGAAATTACAAGCAATTGAATTTACGAGTAATTTTAAAATGGGAAAGCATGAAGAAACTTCCCTCCGTGTTTGGTTTATTAGAGGCTGACTTAATTTAGGTTACTCTCGCCACTTTTTGGCATGAAGGTTCCCAAATCATTGCAATTTACTCGACGGTAAGTTAATCCGGTCTTTCAACTGGAGCGAATTTCGGTGGTGCCTTTCTTGAGCCTCATTGGGATTAGTCTACCTACTAGTTCAGTAATCAAACACCGACAGGATAGCCTCTTGATGGAGGAACCACACAACATACATTTACATTCAACGTGTCTCACCTTTTATGAAAATGATGACATGTGTGAAGTACTAATATCACAAGCAGATAACAGTTTTGAAAAGCTTGTAATAGCGGCTCAAGTCCTCTTACTGGAGTCCCCAGCAGAGTCGCCACCTGTCGACGTCGGGATTTTTATTTGTCCATTTTCTGTTCTTGTCTTTTGGTGTTTTCATGTTAGGTGAGATTTATTTGAAAAAACAAGTTATGAAAAGGTCCGACATGTATAAGTCGATGATTGGACTATAAGAGTCGCCAGTTGATTTTTTAAATAGTTATACCAACACAACCGAGAAAAGATTTGTACATTGACCTAGTGATGTGGCACTGCTTAACGGATCTGTGAAACCGATATTCGTTAGGATCCGAGGACTTGGTTATGCAGAGGGAAGGTGTTAGGCACCCCCCCCCCCGACATCCGTGTTACCACGGTGACCGCCACTTTTCAATTAAACTGTTATATGAATGTGTGTATGGGTGGATCAATGTGCAATTATCTAGAAGTAGTGCTATGCCTCGTTTGCACTTACATGCAAAAGGTTTGAATTTTGTATAAAAGTTCAGTTTTAACAAGATATAGCAATGATATTTTGTAAAAAGAGATTTTTTCAAACCCTTATTCTCAATAGTAATTGAGGCCTTTGATACTTCTATTTTATTATGGGCATTCAATATATATATATATCAATGATATTTTGTAAAAAGAGATTTTTTCAAACCCTTATTCTCAATAGTAATTGAGGCCTTTGATACTTCTATTTTATTATGGGCATTCAATATATATATATATATATATATATATATATATATATATATATATATATATATATATATATATTGATATCATTTAATGGACAAATTTAGTTAGCATAAAATCTAATTTTGAATCAAAATAAACACTTTTATTTTAATCTAAATTTAAATCAAAATAAATCTCTTTTATTTTAATTTATCCAATTTTGAATAAAATAAACTATTTTATTTTAATCAAAATAAACTCCTTAATTTTAATTATGGAATTCAATTCCAATTAAAAAAACTAAAACTCTTTTATTTAAAGAAAACACGGATTCTTTTCCTATTCACAAATAAACTCTTTTATTTTTAATAATATAAAATCTTATTTCATATCTAAATAAACTCCTTTACTTAAGGAAATATTGATTTTCTTTTCTATTCACAAATAAACTCCTTTATTTTGAATAATATGAAATCTTATTTCATATCTAAATAAATTCCTTTATTCAAGGAAACATGAAATCTAATTTCAACTCCAATTAGTTACCATGGAATCTAATTCCAACTCTAATTAGTTAGTATAAAATTTAATTTTAAAATTAAAATAAACCTTTTTATTTTAATATTAAAATAAACTTTTTATTTTAATATTGAAATAAACTTTTATTTTAATTATAAAATTATTACATTAATATTATATATATATGTGTGTGCATACGCGCCAAATAAGATGAGACAAATTAATAACAAACCTCTCAAATTTTTTATATTAAGTCCTAAGCATTTAAAGATATTTAGAATATCGAACGTCGCCTTCGAGCATGATAAAAATAATAGAGTATCAATTAATTATTATAAGTTTGTTGTGTCACCACAAGGCTTATCTTAATTCTTTAAGATGTTAATTTTATCACATTTGATGCTTATAAAGAAAATTGAACAATGTTGTTTTGTTGTGTCACCACAAGGACAATATTTTTCTTTTTTGAATATATGGAGTGCTAGGTTAGACTTAACTTGGATAATTTTGATTCGGATGTGCCACCACTTGATCAAAATAATCTAAGAGGCAAAATACAAGGAGTTACATAGTTGATGTAATTGACAAGAGTTGCCTACCTATTTATTTATATATAGTTTATTGTATCACCACAAGGCTATATACATTTAAAATGGGATCCTTATCCTCACTAGCAAATCTTTAATTAGATTTTGTCGATCTATATAAGTGAGGGTAATATAGTTTGATAAAAATAGTGAGAGATACCAATTTAAAACAAGACCTAATTTATTTTGGTAATTAATAAAAGAATGTATGCTAAAATGTTGTTAATTACAAATTCATTAACAAAATTTTACAATGTCTAAATTACTATCACTCTGAAACATATTAGATGTTATTTAACCGGACCGAATTAAATGGATTGATTAAGGAATTTGAGAATAGTTCTCATGGCTGAAAATCTATCTTGTGTCCTTAATACGTTTATCCCTGTAATGATTGCAGACAATGCCTTTGAGGAAGAGATTGCTACTTTTAGAAAGTGGCAAGATGACGCGCAGTTGGCTCAATGTATCATTCTCGCATCCACGAGTAACGTGCTTTAGCGTTAGCATAAAACTATGGATGCTCCTAATATATTTCTAAGTAGTTGATGGTGGAAAAGTAGGACTAATAGATATCAGATATCTTAGGAGCTCTTCCGATCTAGAATGACCGATGACACTACAGTAAAGGCAAAAGTCCTTAACAAGATCAATTTGATTGAACAATTAGGACAACAGGTTTTGTCATGGATGAAGAGTTGAGCCAAGATTTGATCTTACACTCACTCCCGGACTCCTTTCATAATTGTTGTGAATTTTTCATATTAATAAGCTAGATATCAGTCTCGCTGATTTGCTTAACATGTTAAAAAATGTTGAGAGTCACTTTCCAACCAAGCAAGATCATGTCTTATTGGTAGGGGCCAGAGGATCTTCTGAAAAGAAGAACGATTCAAAGAAGGTAAATAAAAAGGCAAAAACAAAGGAAAATAAGAATAAAACTGATACGGATGGCAAAGGAGTTTTCTTCCACTGCAATAAGCCTGGACACTGGAAAGAAACTGCAAGAAACATCATGCAGAGGATAACCAGAAGAAGCTTGGTGAAGTTTCGGTTACAAATACAATTTTATTTATGATTTAAAATCTATATTATCTGAAAAGTCGTTAATCGCTAGGGAGGCTTATCCCTATTGTAAAATAAATATTATTTATTTAAATAAATTAATAGTTTAATTTATTTATTTAAATAAGATTAGAATTATTCTAATTGATTTATTCACATCAGGTTTAATATGGAGAACCTAAAGGGTCACACCATAAAAAGAAGAATAATTATTTAAGAAGTTAATGGCATAATCGTAATAATAAATTAAGTATATTTAATTTAATCTATAATGATAGAATAAATTAAATAGCTTAATATTTATTATTTAATATTTTAGAAATATTAAATATAAATTAATAAGAGGAGTCTTATTATTATTATTACTATTATTATTATTTAATTCTTAAAGGAGTTTGGGAATTAATTATTAAACGTACTCTCATTTATTCCTAATAAGATTAGGAGAATAATTAATTAAAATTTTAATTAATTATTCCTAATAAGATTAGGAGTCTAATTAATTAAAGGAGTTTAATTAATTAAAATAAAACCCAATTTCTTAATTGTTAAGGAGGGTTTCCTACATCTATAAATAAGAGGAGTCTTATTATGGGTGTAGGGTTGTTGGCTTTTTAACAACAGACGTGATTCCAATTGTTGGAGAGTACACCTTTTTCTATAGAGATAGAAAATTAGGGTTTGGCCAACCACCCTTCTTCTTGTATATTTCTTCTTCCTTGGTGGATCACCTTTAGAGGCCAAACACTTGGGTGGCTAACGTTGATCAAAGGAAGGAACCAAACCCGGTGAATTCAAGTTGAATGCGAAAAAGAATTTGGAGGTGAACTTATACCAGAGGAAGCTCGAATCTTCAAGGGTATGATTCTTGTTCTTTATCTTTTCGTTTAATTAATAATTGTGCATAAAGGATGATCCGAATATATGGTTTGAAAAATTTTAAAACTCTGATTTTCCACATTTCTGCTTATTTTGTGCAATTTGATTACATTCATGAATATTACAAACCTAACAGTGGTATCAGAGCTAAACCTTTATGCGAATTATTAATTGTTTTAATTTGATATGTATATTGATATGTGTTTAGAACAATTTAACTGGGCATAATTTGTTTGTATAAAATTTATTAAAAAAATGTGATTTGATGTTAATTGTTAACAGGAGTTTCACGTGATTTGATGAAATAAATGTTCCGTTTATATAATTTGGTATTATATATCATAGTATATATATATATATATATATATATATATATATATATATATATATATATATATATATATATATAAAAACTAAAGTTACCAAGATAACTTTATAATGTTTCCTGAATGTTCCCACGTGATTCAAGAGATAGAAACATACAGGATATTAACGTGGCAGTGGCTCCATCCACTTTATATATACATTAATCATAAAAGAACCTTTGAGTTAATAGTTACCGTACAATTCAATGCTTCCACCATACAATGTCTCAATTAAATATAAGACAAGAAATTACTGTCAAGTCTTATTTTATTTAATTATATGTATTTCAACTCTTAAATGTACAACTCCAAATAATGCAAATTAGAAACTCTTTTTTAATTTCATTTTGCCTTGGCCAAGGACTACTGGGTTGTATCAAACATTGTGCATAATTTACAAGCTATGTACAGTTAAAAATGTTCATCACAGAAACCGAATCTAGATTCAGGAGACTGAATTTGTGATCACATGATTCCTAGGCTCACTTGATATAGCAATTTATATAAAAGTTGTAAACAGCTATATATATAAAATCTGTAAATATATATATACAGACTTGATCAACCACCACGAAGCACCTCTATGGGGGATCGAAAATGTAAATATATAAAAGCGATAAATATATATAGAAAGACATGATCAACCACCATGAAGCACCTATATGGGGGATCTGAAATATAAAGAAAGCAGTAAAGACAATCAACTGTCTCGAAGTAAACTTCAGGCGGGACAAAAAGTAAATAAAGATGTAAAAGCGATCAATCGCCATGAAGTAAACTCCAGGCACGACTAAAGATGAAGAAAACTGTAAAAGGTTACGAAGTGAACTCTAGGCCTGATAGAAATATATATATATATATATATATATATATATATATATATATATATATCTATATATATATATAAGCAAATAAACGCTCAAGACTTAAGTCCAGGCTCATCGAACAAAGTTCGACAATAGTTTATATATAAGTATATATATATAAGTAAATAATCGCTCCGGACGTGAGTCCAGACTCAATCGAGGCATAACTCGATAATGTTAGTCTATATATATATATATATATATATATATATATATATATATATATAATATAAAAAGAAATAAAAGCCACGGACCGAAGTTCGGGCATACACACGCTACACGACTCTCAACGTGAAGAACGGTGTGTGCACAGTAGTGGAGAAAGGCTTTAGAAGGTGTAAGAAGGCTTTCAGTGGACTGCCAAAAAAGAATTCAATAGATTTAAATGGATGAACACTCGGCTCCCACCGGTAAAATTATAGCAATATAGAAGCTCACAAGTGTTTAAAATGAGAAAGTACTCAGTTTATAGTGTGTATAGAGCAAATTGGACAGGGCTTCCTCGTATTTTCTCTGCGCAAAATGGCTGCCCTAAGCCCTCTATTTATAGATGGGGGAGCCGTAGGTGTACCTGCGGCAGCCGCAGATGCACATGCGGCAGCCGCAGATGCACATGCGGCTGCCCGAGCTGCCCCAGGCTCCGCTGGTCCTATTGTCTCGAAGTACGTGCACGCGTGCAACGTGTTGTCTGCTCAAACTTTCAGAACTTCAATCCGGGCATCTGATCGAGGTGTATAAGACCTTTTTCGGCATGCTGTTGTCGAGAGCTACACAATAACATGAGATTAAAGGTTGTACGAAGTCAGGAAGATGGGACCATGCCCTTGGTCTTTGTTGGGTAAAATCAATACGCACAAAACACGCAAGTGTACGTGGTCAACAAGTAATAAAGTGATGAGTAGAGTATTGTTCCCACAGAGAATTATTTAATAGAAAATCACCAAGTACTAACCCGTAACCAACTCAATCTTATTTAAACGAATTAATTTCAATTTATAAGTAAACTAATTCTAATTACCACTAGTTAAATTAAGATAACGGAGATTTAAGATCACAACTTCACTTATCGCTTCATTTAAGTTAACACACTTCGTATCAATTATTTTCTATACTGAATTGTTAATCAAGAACACTAAAGCAGATAAAACCACCTCTCGATGCATAATACCCATATTAACGTCTATCCACAATTAAGATAGAAATCCGTTAAACACCTTAATCAACTAACCCACTATATCTCTATGTGAATTACAATTGAAGAAGGTTGAAGAATAAGTTCTCTATCCGATTACATATGATGCCAAGCGTATCTCTACCTTAACAATAATCACAAATATGCTATCGACAAAATTCATGACACATGCTATTATGATAAGATCTAAATCAATACTTTATCTCTCGAGTTCATATAGATTATCACGGTAATTGATGGCCAATCAATTAAACAATTAAGTTCAAATCACAATAGACAATTCTCACAATAGAATATAATAATTGATAACGAAGCATATTAAAACAAACTACACAATAAGATCTATTGTAATCTCAAACAAAGAATTAGTTCATGATTATTGAATTAAAACTAAGAATCCAAAATTGAATACACATTAAAAGATAAAAATAAGAGTAGAGTAAAGAATAAATATATTGTCAGTAGATCTCCATCTTCCTCAAGCTCCTGCTCTTGATCTTCAATGGTCTCCAAATCGCTTCAATCTCCAAAACTATTTAGAACTATGATTTTGATCTAATTTACTCTAATCTAATCTAATTGAATCCTCTCTCTAGTCTCTCCTTTTTTTTAATCCTTGTGTTTATCCTCCTTATATAAGTCTCTTCATATGTCTTTAAGTCCTCTTGGAAGTTCTCTTGGAAGTCCTTGTGTAAATTGGATCGAAATAATCCTTTTCGGACTCAAATTGGACAAAATTTGCGAATTCCGCACTTTTTCTGGGCTACCCCCACCCCGGCGGGGATTTTTAGCTGTGTTGGGCCCGCCCCGGTGGGCTATGGTACTGACTTGTGACTTGGATGCCCACCCCGGCGGCGGTTTTGTGACGGAAAATTTTCTACTCTGACGTCCCTTGAGAAAACGGCCATAACTTTTGATCCAGGAAGAATTACGAGGCCTGCCATATACCAAATCGAAGATATCGACGAGATCTACAACTTTCATTCTTTGAGAATTGAGAAATAACGTACGGATGAAGGTCGAAATTGGGCTGGAAGTGACTGCTGTGCAAATGATCATCCAAAATAGTGACGTTCGACGTCCGTTGGTACACATGTCATAACTCTTGCATCCAAACTCCAATTGGAATGATTAAAGATGTTTTGAAAATCTAAGAAGAAGCTCTACAATGTAGTCCAAGTTCCAAACCAAGAACTTAAAATGAACATGAAAGCCCAAACATTGCTTTTCTTTGCGTTTTCCTTGCTTTTCTTTACCAATAATCGCTCAAACCGCTTCCAAACGTATAACCTACAAAATAAACATAAAATGCATGAAAAGTAACTAAGACACATGAATATAAGCAACTAATTCAAGCAAAATATACCGGATAAGTAGGTATAAAACCTACTTATCAGTCTTCAGGCTTCAAATTCTATTCGGTGTGCTATCTTGTGTAGTAGTCACTCAGGATTGGAGCTCTTTGATTCTTATAGGACACTTCTGTGTAGAATGTATATTTATATGTTGTTGAGACGGGGCAATATGGGATCGAGATGGCAAAATGATAATTTTGCCCCTCACCGGGGTTATCTCCGGTTTGAGCTGATTTAGTGGTCGTTGCTCAGGGTTATCTCTGAGATTGGACTGCTGCAAGTGTTGATCGTCCTCAGGTTTGTCTCTGAGGTGTGCCTGAGCCCCCGGGGTTATCTCTGAGTTTGTGGAATGAGTGCCTCGGGACTATCGTCGAGTGTTGAAGCTGACTACTGGGAGTGGAAAAGAGCATTTTCGGGGTTATCTCCGGAACTGCAACTGTATTCTTCGGGGTTATCTCCGAGGTTGGACTGACGATCCCGGGATTATCTACGAGATTGGGACTGAATATCTCGGGGTTGTCTCTGAGGTGGCAAATTTCTCCGGTGTTGTCTCCGGAACTATGACTGCAGTCCTTGGGGTTATCTCCAAGGTTGAAACTGAAGATCCCGGGGTTGTCTCCAGGACTGTGATGGAATATCTTAGGGTTGTCTCTGAGATGGCAAAGATTGGGTATCCCAGGGTTGTTTCTGGGACTGAGTTGATCTGTCCTCCAGGGTTATCTCTGAAAGACGATTCTACCCTCCTGCAATGTTAGTAACAGGAATGTAAAATTTTGAGTGTCTACAAACAAACCCTTCAAGTTGACACATATATATTTCTTCATTTAACTCTCCATTCAAAAAGGCAGTTTTAACGTCCATTTGGTGGATTATCAATTTATGAATAGATGTCAAAGCAATTAAAACTCTTATGGTTGCCATTTTAGTCACTGGTGAGTAAGTGTCAAAATAATCAAAACCTTCCTTTTGAGTAAACCCTTTTACTAAAAGTCTTGACTTAAATTTATCAATAGACCCATCAGCTTTTAATTTCTTTTCAAACACCCATTTACATCCAATAGGTTTACATCCTCTAGGCAAATTAACTAGTTCCCATGTATGGTTAGACATAATAGAATCTAATTCACTATTAATAGCATCTTTCCAAAAAGTTACATCAATTGACTTCATTACTTCTTCATAAGTTTTAGGGTCATCTTCAGTTATAAAAGCAATTATAAAATTTGGACCAAAAGTTTTCTCAAAACGTTGCCTTTTACTTCTAGTAGATGCAGCTACAAGTTCTTTATCTTTTCCTTTTAAGATGTTCATTTGAAAAAGGACTGCTCACATCTCTTATTTTCATTGGAAATATATTTTCAAAAAATTATGCATCCATTGTTTCCAAAATTGAATTATTTCGATAATTATTAGTCGCATCTTTTATTACCAAAAATCTGTAAGCAGCACTATTAGAAGCATATCCAATAAAAATACAATCCATTATTTTAGGTCCAATTTTATTTTTTTTTAAATTCTGGTATAGCTACTTTAGCTAGACACCCCCACACTTTAAGATACCCCAAATTAGGTGCATGTTTCTTCCATAAATGATATGGTGTAGAGTCTATCTTTTTATGTGGAACTCTATTTAAAATATGATTTACAGATAGGCAAGCTTCTCCCCACAAATTAGAAGGTAAATCAGAACTATTTAACATAATATTCATCATATCTTTAAGTGTTCTATTTTTTCTTTCCGCAACTCCATTGGACTGTGGAGAATAAGGAGGACAAGTTTCATGTATAATTCCATTTAGTTCACAAAATTTTTTATGACTTCCTGAATCATATTCACCTCCACGATCAGATCTAAGTCTTTTAATTTTTCTATCTAACTGATTTTCAACTTCCGCTTTATATTTAATAAGCATTTCTTTCGCTTCATCTTTAGAGGCAAGGAGATAAATCCGAGTATATCTAGATATATCATCCACAAAAGAAATATAATATTTCTTACCATCTCTACTCGTAGTATTTTTAAAATCAGCTAGATCACTGTGAATTAACTCAAGTAGTTAAGTTTGTCTTTCAACACTTTTAAAAGGTTTCTTAGCATGTTTTGCTTCTACACAAATTTCACATTTGTTAAACTCGGTATTTGCAAGATTAGGTATAAGCTCAAGTTGTTTCAATTTTTTAATAGAAGCCACATTCATATGTCCTATTAATCTAGCATGCCACATATCCAAAGATTCAACAATATAAGCAAAAGAAGCATTCTTATTATTTAATTCAGCAGAAGCATCAAGTAGAAATAAACCCCCATTACAAAAGCCTGTCCAACAAATTCCCCATTATGAGTAAGTACAAGTTTATCAGACTCAAACACAAGTTTTATGCCAGCTTTATACAACAAGGATCCGGACACAAGATTTCTACGAATATCGAGCACATGAAGCACATCTTGTGAAGCAATTGTTTTTCTAGAAGTTAATTTTAGTAAGACTTTCCCTTTTCCCGCAACATTGGTGGCTCGAGAATGCCCCATAAAAACCTTTTCTCCATTAGTTACATTTTCGTAATTAAGAATTGTGTCTCTATTCGCGCAAATGTGTCTAGTAGCCCCAGTATCTACTACCCATTCCGTGAAGTTGTCAACTACGTTTACTTCCAAGACAACAACAATAATAATATCATTGGATTCAACCAAGTTCGATTGGGGCTTAGGTTGAGAGTTATTATTATTGTTATCTTGCCCCTTCCGAAAGTGACATTTCATAGCAATATGGCCAGGTTTACCGCATACGAAGCAAGGACCTTTAGTGAAAGGTTTTTGAACTTGATTGGATTTCTTGAACCTATTATCCTTTCTTCCCATTGATTTTTAATTTTTCCCTTTGTAGTTTTTGGACTGATAATTTTGGCTATTCCATTGTGGCTTTTGTTCTACGAGATTAGCCTTGACAGTATGACTTGGAACTATATCTCCTCTTTCTTTAGCTTTGTTTTGCTCTTCAATATGTATGTGTGCCACTAGTTCCTGCATAGTAAAGTCTTTAGTTTCATGTTTAAGATTCATCTTATAATCTTTCCATGAGGGTGGTAATTTTTCGATAAGTACAGCAACTTGAAAAGTCTCACAAATTTTCATTCCTTCCCCAATAACTTCCCCCACAATTGTTTGATATGTATGAACTTGCTCTATTACTGACTTACCATCTTGCATCTTAAAATCTAGAAATTTTCCAGCAACATATTTCTTAAGACCAGAGCTTTCAACATCATATTTAGATTTTATGTAACAATCCAGATTTTTATTTTAATTTTAAATATTTAGTTGAGTTATATAAATATTTAATGGATGTGTTATCGATGAATACATATTTGTAATTGTTTAAATTGAATTGAATTGATGTGGTTAGTTATTTGTTAAATAAATAATTAAATTTATAACAATATGTTAATTTGAATTGTGATTAAAGTGATGTGTTAGTTGACTAAATAAAATTGTAATTATAAGGAAAATTATAATTTTGTGGTATTAATTATGTGGTAGAATTATTCAATAAATTGTTATTTGAATTAATTAAATTAAGTATGAAAACTTAATTAAATAAAGCGTGACAAATAACTATATTATAAGGAGTTAATAAAATAGATTAAAGTAGTTTTAATATAGTGTACCCAAACAAGACTTAAGTATATTAAGTCTTTATTTTTTTTAGCTTTGTCAAACAAAGCCTTATGGCTTTTGAATTTCTTTTGAATTTAAATTATTAATAAAGTAAATAAATAAATAAAATATAAATATATTTACAAGTTATACGTTATATTTTGTAATTGTAATTGTAACTGATATAATTATTAGGCTTATTATGGCCATAGCCGTTTTATGTTTACGATGGGTTATCAGTTGGGTTACGTTGTTATTATCCTAGACTATTACTGAGAAAAGAAAGAATAGTTAGAGAGAGTTTTGAGAAAAAGAAAAGTTCAGAGAATTTGAGAGAGAGTCTGAGAGAGAGAATCGACAAGAGAAGGTTCTGAATTCTTTAAACTATTTTCAGTGTTTAACACGGAAAAACCAAGCATCAAAAGGTATTTTCCCATAACCTTTACGTTACAATTACGTATATGTGTTAATATATTTTAGTGTTCTTAAGTTTCATTGTGTATAAGTTTTTACCAAAATTATTTGTAAACCATATTTTTATAATTAGCTAGGAGAGTATGTGTATTAGTAATTGTGGTTGTTATACTAGTATATATATATATATATATATATATATATATATATATATATATATATATATATATATACAGAAAGGATCAAGAGTAGAACTTTTAAGTAATAGAACTCTCTTAAATAATAGAATTGTATCAAAACGACGTAGTTTTGATAAGACGCGGTGGCATTTTTGTAAATACCATGCCACCGCGTATTTACAAAAATGTCACCGCGTCTTATCAAAACTACGTCGTTTTGATACAATTCTATTATTTAAGGGAGTTCTATTACTTAAGAGTTCTACTCTTGATCCTCTCCCTATATATATATATATATATATATATATATATATATATATATATATATATATATATATATATATGTTTGTATGCTTAATATATAGATAAGATGGTATGCTAAATTACGTATACAAGAAATGGTTTTACAGTAAATATATGTGTATGAACGTATGTTTTACATGATAACAAAATTAATATGTGATTGTATACTATTTATAAATTTGAATGTCATGTACGTTAATTGGGTATGAATTTCAGAGAATCGTAGTTTAAAGTAATCAAATTTGGTTTATTATTGGTATTACAGTGTTAAAACTTCTTAAACAACGTCAACAATGGAGTTTTGTTTTAAAATAGTGTTTTCAAAGAATTAGTTTTCTGATATTGTTGATTTGTTGTGTTAAAATCAGTATATGCATGTTAAGTAATATGTATGTGTAAATTGCATAAGTTATACATGTTAATTAGTGTTATAATTGAAGTTATAGACAGAAATTGTGGTGTTATGTTCTTCGTTGAGTTGCTTCTGTAAGTTTCAGCACCTGAGAGCCAAGTTTAGCGCCTCAGCCCCAAGTCCCGCGTCGCAGTACCAGGGATAGCGCCACAGCGCCTATCTCGTGCCGCAGTGCCAATTGCTAGCCTAGCCTTCGCGCCGCAGCGCCAGTAGCGCGCCCCACAGTTCAAACTGTGGCACCGCGGCTGTAATACCCGAGATTTTTATAAATTAGAAATAAAAGTGTTTGAATATTTATTTTGAACACATATATATATATATATATATTTTGGTGGGTCATGAAAGGTGAAAATGAAAATTTAATTGAATCATGTTTGAAAGGATTAAGAAATTTATTGATAATATTGATAAGCTTGGTTACGATTGATTAAGCTTAAGTGTAAAGTCTTTTGTGGTGTAATTAAATTCTTAATGAGATTAATTGATGGATAACTTAATGAAGTGTTGGATCTAGGATAAATCCAAGCCCAACATTATTATTGTAACATACTTGCATAGTTGGGAGTTTAGCCCAAGAATTTGAATTGGTAGACTAATGTTTAACCCAATGTGTATAAGTGTTTGTACCTAGCCCAATTCAAATATTAATTTGGACAAACCCAATGTACATGGATTATATAAATACATATATAAGATAAGTATACTTATATATATAGGAATATATATATATAGGTGTAGAGATGTATGTGTAATGGTAGCAATAAGCTAGCACATGGTACAAATGATGGAATGAAAGTGCAACATATGGAATGCTACCCCTCATGGCCAAAATTTTGACCCTATTAAGCCTAAGTGATGATTTTTGTTGCACAAAAATTCTTACAAGCAATCCCATGTGGGCTCATGATGAAGAAGGACATAGTTGGTGAAGGAGTTGGTAATTCTTTTTACCTAATCACCTTTTAACCATGGTTAATACCTAGTTGGGTGTACATATACAAGATTTATACCAAGTATTAGTACATGTATTGTATACATAGAGCTTGCCTATAAATATAACCCATCCTAGTTCATTGCTTCATTTACTTGAAATTTCATAAGTGTTAGTAGTATAATAAGAGCTAGAGAGAAATTGAGGGAAGTAGAAGGATTCTAGAGGAACTCTTGCACTTTGGTGGTTCAAGAGGAGTTCAAGAAGGAGAAGCAAAGGTGGAGAACTACTTAAGGTTCCTAGCCAAGAGGAAGAAAGCCTACAAGAAGTAAGTTCATAATCTAGCTTTATTTTTGGCAAGCTAAGTTAGTATGTGTAGATATTAGTAAGAATGCATGCTTGATTGTGGGAAGTTTATGTGTTGTGTGATCATGATGGATATAAAAGTATAATGATGAGTATTGGAAGGAGAATATGTGATTTATATGGCTTGGTATGTGATCTAAGTTAAAATGAATCATGTAAAAGCATGTGAACATGAAACCTAGCTTAGTATGCTTGAACGTTTGATAATCGTGATTAACATATGTAAGAGATATGTGTAATTCTAAAATGTTATATTAAGCATATATGAAATACGATCATAACACAAGTTGAATCATCAAATTCGGTCATAAAACGAACTCGTAGCAAAATAATTGGTAAGACAAGCTAGCATGAGAACCTTTGCTTGGAAAAGTAAATAATTTGATTAAATAAATATTTTGAAAAATTGTTTACGATATCGCATATTGAAGATATGTAAGTTTATGAGATAATGGAAGTGGTTTGAACTCATTTGGATATGAAATGAGCAAGTTATGAAAGATTGAATCAAAAAGGGTCAAAACTGAAAATGTTGAAAAAATCAGATTTTTGCTTCTGCAGGGGAGCACCTAGGCGCTCAACCCAGGCTTATTTCAAGCGCCTAGGCGCTAGGCCATTTTCAGTGTTGAGTCAGTTTGGTTCGGGTCGGGTCAAACGGGTCAAGACTTATTTTTTTTGGATATAATAAGATAAAATAAGATTAATAACAAGATAAAAATATAATATTAATACTAAGTAAGGTAAGAATACTTTATTTATGTAATGAGACATGGATAAATAAAACCAAGTGAACAATTGATTAAACCAGTAAAATGATAGAAGGTGTCTTCGGGTTCGGAGATGAAGTCTTCGACTTCGTAAGATGTCTTCGGGTTCGAACGTGGCGGGATGTCTTCGGATTTGGAAACAACATTGTGGCATTGGGAAAGGCGGGATTAATTGATAAATATTATCAAATTGATATATGTTACCCACGCATGAACTAAACTAAAATTTTAAGTAGAGGGTTATACTAGCTGCGTCCGAATAAACTTAATTTAAAAGTTCCTTGGCACGTATGTGTGAACGACGTAATATAGAATGCGTAACTCAAGTAATGTTTCACGTATACAAACATGAAATGAGTATATGAGACTTAAATTTGCTAAAATGTTGTTAAGGTTTTTAAAAGTAAGAACAATCTGAATTATACATCTATGAGTTCTAAGGTGTATGGATAGATATATGTGTAATAATTGCATGTTGAGATTTATGTCAGGATGTGTGGCTAATGAGTACCTATACATACATAAATAGGATAATATAGTTCGTTGAGGTGATTTTATGCTATAAGTGGTAATCAACGCTTAAGGCAAGTTCCCTAACTTACTCTCTTTTATATTGAGCAAGTATCCAAACCCTACTCTTATTGTGCAAGTATAATTGCATTCTTTATTCGACGAATACCGTAAACTTATTTCTTTGAATACAAGTTATATTACTTTCTCGTTCAAATGAGTTAATATGCTTAAACCCTTGTGAGAACTATTATTCATGATAAACTTAGTATTGATCTTGAATATTGTGGAAAAGTCGATGCCATTTGATTCGGCTAGACTATATGCATGTTTATAATAAAACTGTCCAAACCAATTGATTGGTGCGGAAATCTTGAAAACTGAGTTGAACAACCCTTTTGGTAAGGGGAGTGTATGTTGTTGGAAACCCCAACACATGAATAAATATTATTGTGGTGTTATGCATAACGTGAATTATTGTAGACTGATCATCTATAGTACTTGATATCTTTGGTTATCAATTTAATATTGGTAACTCTAGTGAAAGTTCAATGGTCTTTAGTGACTGCTCAGTATAAAGTGATTATCCAGTTGGATACATTGTTAGTCGTTGAATTCATATACATCTGTTGAATTATATTGAATTGTCATATCCCTTATTCATGATGTTATCCTGACACTTTGAACTATCTTAGAAATAACCCTTCGATATTTCAAATCTTGTGATATTATATCCTACACCCTTGTTGTATATTACTTGCTGGGCAATTTGTGCTCATCCTTGCTTATTTAAAACCTTTCAGCTAAGGCGGAACAAGGAGGTGTCTCTGGGAAAGACAAGGGCAAGGGCAAGGCTACTGACTAGCTTGTCCCTTTTATGTTTAAATCTATCATGTTGTAATAAGACTATTTGCAAACTATGTTTAAACTTAAGTAGGATTATGTAATAAGTCTTTATTCGATATTATTATGTAATCTATTTAGTAATGTAGGTTGCGAGACTTGGGGGAATAATTATAATAAATCATTGTATATTATTCTAAATTAGATCTTTCGCTGTGAATGAGTGATTTTAGTTATTATGGTAATATCTTGAGAGCGTGACGAACCGAATTCGGGTGACCAAGTGGAGGTCAGAATTTGGGGGGCGTCACAGGTTGGTATCAAAGCTATAGTTATAAAACTTAGGAAACGAGAATCCTTATACTATAACTTAAGAAAACTTAGAAGTTAGGAAGAGGGATAAAACTCATGTAGAGTTTTCCCTGAGAGACTCAGGGTGTCATGAAATGTAACTTCATTCAATACAATGAACTTATGTTTATTTAACATTCTGATGTAGTTGTTGTTTGTTTTGTCTTATGTTGGTGATTGTAGGATGACTGACATGGGAGGACCTAGCCGAGTAGTAGAGGAAGAGCCGCGTGATATCCACGTAGTCTATGAGGCACCCTTGATAGCGGAGCCTATATCGGTTGTTGCCCCTATTTATGACGATGATGAGGAGGAGGAGATGGTGCCTCTACCGGAGGAATCTGATCCTAAGGAGGAGCCTATGGAGGAGGAACCCGTGGAAGAGGAACCTGAGCCCAGGGAGGACTCCGACGGGACTACCTGTGAGGATCGGATGCTAGGAGAGTATGAGGAGCGGATTTTGGAGTTAGGGAGTAGAGTCGAAGAGTTAGAAACTGAGACTCTTGAGAGGCAGCTAGTAATGCAGGAGATGGAAGTAGAAATTGCTCACCGTAAGGAGGCAGGGATCCAGATGGGTGCCTTGTTTCACCGATCGGTGGCAAGGAATGTCGAGTTGGCAGGGAAATTAGAAGAATTGGAACAGAGGGCGTTGAGTGAGAAGGCGGAGAAGGAGGCTCTCCGAACTCAGTTAGAAATGGAAGTGATGGATCGGATCCACTTCGAGGAGAAGTGGGAGGATTCTAATGACAGAGTAGGTGATCTTGAAGATGAGGTACGATGCAAGAGGAGGAAGATGAACAAGATGGGCTATGCTCTACGCACGGCCATGGAGAGATTGATCGATGGGGTAAATCACTACCCCGCTGAGCAAGGACAGACCCGACATACCATAAGTCGGGATATGGTGGCACACATCACACAAAAGGAGTATGCAAGCGCCATGGAGCGTGGGATGTTAGATTGAGTCTAGAGGAAAAAGTTTAGTAGTGTAGTATTCTTAATTATGTGTTGTTAAAATATTGTTGAAATCTCAGTCTTTTGTGTAAGATGTGAGATAGTGGTAAACCCCGAACTTTTGGAAAATATTAGAGGGGTAGTAAGTTAGTGTTGTCCCCGTCTTTTGTGATATTAGGGGATATGTGCTTTCATTTATAGCAGTATGCTAGAAAAGAGCATGTATTGTAACCATTTGGCATATGAATATGAATGATCTTATTTCAGAAACGTGTTGTACACTTTTAGATCTTTTCAATTGAGAAATGTCTGAACATGATAGTTGGATAATAAGATGAAATTTTGTGATGCAGAAAATGCCGCCCAGACGTAGAATACCTATTCCAGAAGAGTCAGTTAACGATGAGAGAGGTCCAATAGATCCGATACAGCGACTGGTAGATTTATTGGGAGAAGCTTTGAGGGGAAGAAACGAACCTATACCACCCGTTCCCCGAACTGTCCCAGTAACAACCTTCAAAGACTTTAAGAGTGTAGGACCCCCAGAGTTCACGGGAACTACTGACCCGATAGTTGTGCAAACTTGGATCAAGGAGATCGAGAAGGCCTTCACTATTGCACACGTGGGTGAAGACCAGAAGACTGTATTTGCCACATACATGATGAGGGGCGAAGCAAACTATTGGTGGGAAACTAACCAGCAAAGAGCGGGGGACGGAACGATAACTTGGGAGAGGTTTACTACGTTGTTCTTCGAGAACTATTTCCCGAAGAGTATGAAGAGTAGGATGGAAGTAAAATTCCTAGAATTAAAACAAGGTGATATGTCAGTGGCGCAGTACGCAGCTAAGTTCAATGAACTAGCGCGGTTTGCAGAACACCAAGTTATGGATGAGGAGAGGAAGGCGAGACGTTTTGAGCAAGGGTTGAAGCCGTGGTTGTATAATAAGGTATCAGTCTTTCAGATTGATTCCTTTACGACTCTGTTGGAGAAGGCAGTCATTGCGGAAGGTGGCAGTGAGGCCTTAAGTCTATATCACAAGGAGAAGAAGAATAAGAACACTGGTAGCGAGCATCGTGGAGGAAGCAGCAGCGGAGGAAGTAATTCGGGAAAAAGGAAATGGGAAAACAACAACAACAACCACAACAGCAACAACCGAAACAATAACCAAGGTGGGAGTCACTAGGGAAACTTCAAGAAAAGGAACGAAGCCTGCAATAAATGTGGAAGAAACCATCAGGGAGAATGCTGGAAAGGAAAGACCACTTGCTATAATTGCGGCCAAGAGGGGCACATCTCGCCAAATTGCCCAAAGCCAAAGAAGATCCGAGGATGTTTTCCTTGTGGATCGACAGAGCATCAGATCAAGGATTGCCCGAAGAAAGGAAGCAGTGGAGCTGGCGGAGGCCAGGGAGGAGGGAGCAAGTTAATGATTGGTGGACCTGCACAACCCAACCGATCGACCGCTCGAACCTTTAACATGACTGTCCAGGACGCAGTGGCTGCGAAGGACGTGGTGTCAGGTATAATCCCAATCAATAATATAAATGCTTATGTATTATTTGATTCGGGTGCCACCTGTTCTTTTGTATTTGAAGAATTCACTAGTAAATTTAGTACACCCCGAGAACGTTTAGAAGATTCCTTGAACATAGAGGTTGCAAATAAGGAAATAATCCCTGTAGAATACGTTTATCGAAATTGTCGCGCAAACATTAGAGAACATGAACTGAGCGTAGACTTGATTCCTATTAGACTGGGAGAATTTGACGTAATACTAGGAATGGATTGGTTATATAACCATGCAGTGATAATTGACTGTCAGAATAAGTGTGTGAACCTTCAGACTCCGAGTAAGTCTAAGGTAGTGTTTCATGGTAGCTCATCGCTTAAGCAATCGTGTTGTGTTACGATGATGCAGGCCAAGAAGTTGTTAAGGAAAGGATGTGTAGGTTATTTAGCTTACATCATAAATACTCAGAAAAAGGGAGTAGAGATTAAAGATATACCCGTAGTGAATGAATTTCAAGACGTGTTTCCAGACGATCTGCCTGGTCTTCCGCCAGACAGAGAAATCGAATTCGTAATAAACTTAGCACCGGGAACGGCACCGATTTCGAAAGCTCCATATCGTATGGCGCCAGTAGAAATGAAGGAATTGATGATACAACTTCAAGAGTTATTAGATAAGGGTTACATACGACCGAGTGTGTCTCCTTGGGGAGCACCAGTGTTATTCGTGAAGAAAAAGGACGGATTGATGAGGCTCTGTATTGATTATCGAGAATTGAACAGAGTAACGATCAAGAATCGATATCCATTACCGAGGATAGACGACTTGTTTGATCAACTGAAAGGAGCAAAATGTTTCTCAAAAATCGACTTACGAACAGGATATCATCAACTGAAAGTGCGAGATGAGGACATACCAAAGACTGCGTTTCGAACCCGTTATGGACATTACGAGTTTTTGGTAATGTCATTCGGTTTAACTAATGCTCCGGCAGCATTCATGGACTTGATGAATCGAGTTTTTAAGCCATACTTGGATAAATTCGTTGTAGTTTTCATCGACGACATTTTGATTTACTCAAAAACAGAGGAAGAACACGCCGAACATCTGAAGATTGTTTTAGAGGCACTGCAAAGGGAGGAGATGTATGCGAAGTTTTCAAAATGCGAATTTTGGATGAAGAAGGTTCAATTCTTAGGCCACGTGGTGGATGAGAATGGAATCTCAGTAGACCCCGAAAAGGTTGAAGCAGTAAGTAGTTGGGAACAACCGAAAACACCGACGGAAGTAAGGAGTTTCCTAGGGTTAGCAGGGTACTATCGAAGATTCATCCAAGATTTTTCTAAGATAGCGACCCCGTTGACTAATTTGACGAGGAAGACAGTGAAATTTGTATGGACCGACATATGTGAAGAGAGTTTTCAAGAGTTGAAGAAGAGATTAAGCGAAGCACCTGTATTATCCCTACCAGATGATACGGGAGGATTCGTGGTGTATAGTGATGCATCGCATAGAGGACTGGGTTGTGTGCTAATGCAGCATGGCAAGGTCATTGCATATGCGTCACGGCAATTAAAGGATTACGAAAAACGATACCCTACCCATGATTTAGAGTTAGCGGCAGTAGTTTTTGCGTTAAAGATCTGGAGACATTATTTGTACGGAGAGAAATGTGAGATATACACGGACCACAAAAGTTTAAAATATATCTTCACACAGAAGGAGTTGAATATGCGTCAGAGGAGGTGGTTAGAACTAATCAAAGATTATGACTGTGAGATTCTTTATCACCCGGGGAAGGCAAACGTAGTTGCCGACGCTCTGAGCAGGAAAGGAAGGGAGAAATTGTTTCAACTAACAACTCAGGAGGAGTTAATAAGAGATATGGAGAAGTTGGAAATAGAAGTAAAGGGACCCGAGAGGTCTGAAGAGAAGTTATTTGCAATGGAAGCTCGTCCGACATTGTTGGATAGAGTAAAGGAAACACAGGAAAATGATGGAGAGTGTGAGAAGATCAGGAAGAGGATTGCAGAAAATGAGGAAGAAAAATTTCGAATAGATAAAGATGGTATTTTAAGATTCGAAGAGAGAGTGTGGGTACCGGCGGTAACCGAGTTAAGAGAAGAGATTCTACAAGAGGCACATAATACGGCATATTCCGTTCATCCGGGAGGCACTAAGATGTATCGGGACTTGAAACAACATTTTTGGTGGCCCAATTTGAAACGGGAAGTCACAGAGTGCGTTGGTAGATGTTTGACTTGTCAACGCGTAAAAGCAGAGCATCAGCGGCCGAGTGGGTTACTTCAACCGTTAGAAATACCAGAGTGGAAATGGGAGCATATTACGATGGATTTCGTGGTAGGACTTCCGGTCACGCAGAAAGGTTTGGATGCCATTTGGGTTATCGTGGATCGACTTACAAAGACCTCACATTTTCTACCGATCAAGATTCGCTACAGTTTGAATCAGTTAGCAAGTCTGTACGTAAAGGAAATTGTTTCAAGACATGGAGTGCCGGTATCGATTGTTTCTGACCGAGACCCGCGTTTCACGTCAAAGTTTTGGAAAAGCTTGCAAGAGAGGATGGGAACACAGTTGAGGATGAGTACAGCTTATCACCCTCAGACAGATGGACAGAGTGAGCGGACAATTCAAACGCTAGAGGACATGCTTAGAACTTGCGTGATGGACTTCAAGGGAAATTGGGACGACCACCTACCCTTAGTCGAATTTGCATATAATAATAGTTACCATGCGAGTATCGGCATGCCACCGTACGAAGCTCTTTACGGAAGGAAGTGCAGGACGCCATTATGTTGGGATGAAGTCGGTGAACGACGAATACTCGGACCAGAGTTAGTACAACAAACCGCGGATGTGGTGACAGTAATAAGGGCTAGACTTGTGGCAGCTCAAGATCGCCAGAAAAAGTATGCAGATTTGCATCGGCAAGACCGCGATTTTGAAATCGGTAGTTTTGTATTTTTGAAGGTATCTCCATGGAAGGGAAAGATCCGTTTCGGCAAGAAAGGGAAACTGAGTCCAAGATTCATAGGACCGTTCGAGGTACTCAAGCGAGTGGGCGAAGTAGCATACAAAGTTGCACTACCACCCGAGTTGGAGCGTATCCATAACGTTTTTCACATATCCGTGTTGCGTCCGTACAAGCCAGACTACAAGCACGTGATTTCTTATGAACCTATTCAGGTGGAGAAGAACTTAACATATGAAGAAATTCCTGTCCAAATTCTGGATAAGAAAGAGCAAACTTTAAGGAACAAAGTCATTTCTTCTGTAAAAGTACTTTGGCGTAACCATGATGTCGAGGAGGCAACATGGGAGTTAGAAGATAAGATGAGGATGGACTATCCCAATCTATTTGTGTAACCTTGTAGCAATTCCGGGACGGAATTTTTATAAGGGGGGGAGGATGTAATACCCGAGATTTTTATAAATTAGAAATAAAAGTGTTTGAATATTTATTTTGAACACATATATATATTTTGGTGGGTCATGAAAGGTGAAAATGAAAATTTAATTGAATCATGTTTGAAAGGATTAAGAAATTTATTGATAATATTGATAAGCTTGGTTACGATTGATTAAGCTTAAGTGTAAAGTCTTTTGTGGTGTAATTAAATTCTTAATGAGATTAATTGATGGATAACTTAATGAAGTGTTGGATCTAGGATAAATCCAAGCCCAACATTATTATTGTAACATACTTGCATAGTTGGGAGTTTAGCCCAAGAATTTGAATTGGTAGACTAATGTTTAACCCAATGTGTATAAGTGTTTGTACCTAGCCCAATTCAAATATTAATTTGGACAAACCCAATGTACATGGATTATATAAATACATATATAAGATAAGTATACTTATATATATAGGAATATATATATATATATATATATATATATATATATATATATATAGGTGTAGAGATGTATGTGTAATGGTAGCAATAAGCTAGCACATGGTACAAATGATGGAATGAAAGTGCAACATATTGAATGCTACCCCTCATGGCCAAAATTTTGGCCCTATTAAGCCTAAGTGATGATTTTTGTTGCACAAAAATTCTTACAAGCAATCCCATGTGGGCTCATGATGAAGAAGGACATAGTTGGTGAAGGAGTTGGTAATTCTTTTTACCTAATCACCTTTTAACCATGGTTAATACCTAGTTGGGTGTACATATACAAGTATTATACCAAGTATTAGTACATGTATTGTATACATAGAGCTTGCCTATAAATATAACCCATCCTAGTTCATTGCTTCATTTACTTGAAATTTCATAAGTGTTAGTAGTATAATAAGAGCTAGAGAGAAATTGAGGGAAGTAGAAGGATTCTAGAGGAACTCTTGCACTTTGGTGGTTCAAGAGGAGTTCAAGAAGGAGAAGCAAAGGTGGAGAACTACTTAAGGTTCCTAGCCAAGAGGAAGAAAGCCTACAAGAAGTAAGTTCATAATCTAGCTTTATTTTTGGCAAGCTAAGTTAGTATGTGTAGATATTAGTAAGAATGCATGCTTGATTGTGGGAAGTTTATGTGTTGTGTGATCATGATGGATATAAAAGTATAATGATGAGTATTGGAAGGAGAATATGTGATTTATATGGCTTGGTATGTGATCTAAGTTAAAATGAATCATGCAAAAGTATGTGAACATGAAACCTAGCTTAGTATGCTTGAACGTTTGATAATCGTTATTAACATATGTAAGAGATATGTGTAATTCTAAAATGTTATATTAAGCATATATGAAATACGATCATAACACAAGTTGAATCATCAAATTCGGTCATAAAACGAACTCGTAGCAAAATAATTGGTAAGACAAGCTAGCATGAGAACCTTTGCTTGGAAAAGTAAATAATTTGATTAAATAAATATTTTGAAAAATTGTTTACGATATCGCATATTGAAGATATGTAAGTTTATGAGATAATGGAAGTGGTTTGAACTCATTTGGATATGAAATGAGCAAGTTATGAAAGATTGAATCAAAAAGGGTCAAAACTGAAAATGTTGAAAAAATCGGATTTTTGCTTCTGCAGGGGAGCGCCTAGGCGCTCAACCCAGGCTTATTTCAAGCGCCTAGGCGCTAGGCCATTTTCAGTGTTGAGTCAGTTTGGTTCGGGTCGGGTCAAACGGGTCAAGACTTGTTTTTTTTGGATATAATAAGATAAAATAAGATTAATAACAAGATAAAAATATAATATTAATACTAAGTAAGGTAAGAATACTTTATTTATGTAATGAGACATGGATAAATAAAACCAAGTGAACAATTGATTAAACCAGTAAAATGATAGAAGGTGTCTTCGGGTTCGGAGATGAAGTCTTCGACTTCGTAAGATGTCTTCGGGTTCGAACGTGGCGGGATGTCTTCGGATTTGGAAACAACATTGTGACATTGGGAAAGGCGGGATTAATTGATAAATATTATCAAATTGATATATGTTACCCACGCATGAACTAAACTAAAATTTTAAGTAGAGGGTTATACTAGCTGCGTCCGAATAAACTTAATTTAAAAGTTCCTTGGCACGTATGTGTGAACGACGTAATATAGAATGCGTAACTCAAGTAATGTTTCACGTATACAAACATGAAATGAGTATATGAGACTTAAATTTGCTAAAATGTTGTTAAGGTTTTTAAAAGTAAGAACAATCTGAATTATACATCTATGAGTTCTAAGGTGTATGGATAGATATATGTGTAATAATTGCATGTTGAGATTTATGTCAGGATGTGTGACTAATGAGTACCTATACATACATAAATAGGATAATATAGTTCGTTGAGGTGATTTTATGCTATAAGTGGTAATCAACGCTTAAGGCAAGTTCCCTAACTTACTCTCTTTTATATTGAGCAAGTATCTAAACCCTACTCTTATTGTGCAAGTATAATTGCATTCTTTATTCGACGAATACCGTAAACTTATTTCTTTGAATACAAGTTATATTACTTTCTCGTTCAAATGAGTTAATATGCTTAAACCCTTGTGAGAACTATTATTCATGATAAACTTAGTATTGATCTTGAATATTGTGGAAAAGTCGATGTCATTTGATTCGGCTAGACTATATGCATGTTTATAATAAAACTGTCCAAACCAATTGATTGGTGCGGAAATCTTGAAAACTGAGTTGAACAACCCTTTTGGTAAGGGGAGTGTATGTTGTTGGAAACCCCAACACATGAATAAATATTATTGTGGTGTTATGCATAACGTGAAGTATTGTAGACTGATCATCTATAGTACTTGATATCTTTGGTTATCAATTTAATATTGGTAACTCTAGTGAAAGTTCAATGGTCTTTAGTGACTGCTCAGTATAAAGTGATTATCCAGTTGGATACATTGTTAGCCGTTGAATTCATATACATCTGTTGAATTATATTGAATTGTCATATCCCTTATTCATGATGTTATCCTGACACTTTGAACTATCTTAGAAATAACCCTTCGATATTTCAAATCTTGTGATATTATATCCTACACCCTTGTTGTATATTACTTGCTGGGCAATTTGTGCTCATCCTTGCTTATTTAAAACCTTTCAGCTAAGGCGGAACAGGGAGGTGTCTCTGGGAAAGACAAGGGCAAGGGCAAGGCTACTGACTAGCTTGTCCCTTTTATGTTTAAATCTATCATGTTGTAATAAGACTATTTGCAAACTATGTTTAAACTTAAGTAGGATTATGTAATAAGTCTTTATTCGATATTATTATGTAATCTATTTAGTAATGTAGGTTGCGAGACTTGGGGGAATAATTATAATAAATCATTGTATATTATTCTAAATTAGATCTTTTGCTGTGAATGAGTGATTTTAGTTATTATGGTAATATCTTGAGAGCGTGACGAACCGAATTCGGGTGACCAAGTGGAGGTCAGAATTTGGGGGGCGTCACAGCGGCGCCACTTAGCAGAAAGTCCAGAAACGACTTTTGTTATGCACAAGAACCTGTAAATGTTAGTGTAATGTAAATTGATTATTTTTAAACATATATTTTTGTTATTTTGGGTATTGCAATGCTAGGAACGAGAATGGTGTTAATACCTAACGAGTTTATTATTATTTTAAGAATATAATTTGATTATGTGGTTATAAATCAAACCATATGTGATGTAAATATGTAGAGTATGAGTAATGACTAAATATGTCATGTTAACATATGTATATAGGATACTTGCGATTTGGATTATAACGGTTTAGACTACAAGCAAGGCAAGTTTCTAATCCTAAACCTTCGTTATGCAAGTTTTCTATCTCCACACTTTCGTTGAGTTAGTTTATTTTCGTTGAACAAGTTTGTTACCTTACCTTGTTATTATTTTTCAAGTCTTCTAAACCTAACCTTTCGTTGTTCAAGTTTAGAATCTCCACACTTTCGTGGAGCTAGTTTGATTGTTATTGAGCCAATTCTTAAATTTAGTTTGTTCATAGCAGTGCAAGCTTTCTAAGTCTTATCTGTGACGCCCCCAAAATAGGTATACATCACTCATCTTGAGTCGCCAAATACATCGTACAAAATTCAAATATAACTTAATTATACAGCAGTCGTGTAAAATATGACGATAGTCGTGAGGTAACAGACTTCTCTTCTTCTTTCTCTCTACAATTTTTCTCTATAATAATTGCTTTTGTGAGACTTAGTGAATTGGTGAGAAATGAAGAAAGAATGAGCTTTTATTTATAGGAAAATATAGTTTTAATAATTGCACATTTTGGAGCTCAAAATATTATATTATAATACCTCCCTCTTTTTCTTCATTTTTACTTTAGTCCTGTAAGTATTATCAAACTTGCACCACCTCCCCTAATAGTAAATAATGTGAATTAATAGTTCATTCATGTGACTTAATAGTATAATCATGTGGAAAAAACTAATTACAGTATAGTACCTTCATCTATACCTCCATTTTTAATTTAGTTATGCAAGTATTATCAATCTTGCACCAACTCCCCTAATAGTAATTCATGTGAATCAATAGTATACATATGTTAACACATAGTTATAAGCATGTGAATTAATAGTAATTAATTGCTCATTTATCCGGTGAATTACCCGATTAGTCAATATAACCTCCAGACATCGATTATTATCGAAATAAATGTCGATTTCCACTAACACTAATAATTCTCACACAATGGAACTATCAATTTCATCTTTAATCAACACGAACTTATTCATCATTAATATTATAACTCACAATATTTAACAACCAGGTCGTTCCCAGGAAAGAGGGGGCTTTCCGATAAGGATTTCTCCCTATTGGCGCGCAATTAGATTGTCTAAACTCTCCTTAATAGAACTTCTAGACATTGTCAATATTGCAAATAATAATATGAATAACTTTGTCGTCTTAATTATTGATTTAATAATATAACATATTATACAGATGATACTGTGACAATAATTGAATCAATAATATGAGAGATATGATGCAGCAATTACTGTAGCAATAATTGAGTATAACTGAGTGACTTCTTACGTAAGCATCAATAATCAATACCGTGTACTACTATGTAACCACGCGTATTACTGTACTTTTACTACCGGATAGTTCAACAGTTTTAATGGTAACACTTTCGCCGTTATTTTTATAAAAAGATAATTCTGTCGTTTTCTTACTACTACAATACTTCTGTTCTAGGGTCCAATGATTGTGTCGTCATACGGATATTCCCCGACAAAAAGAATATTTTCCGACCAAACAAATATTTTATAACAGCTTGCATACTTTGCAAAAAAATTCACATATCACCCTTATCTTTAACCTTTTATCAATTTAACCACTTACGAAATAAAATAATAATTATAAAAAAATTGAATACTTTCATTTCATAAAATTCGGGGTCTTACAATCTCCCCTCCTTATGAAATTTCTCCCTCGAAATTTACGTACGTACCTGGTATGCCGAAGATGTGAGGATACCATGAATTCATTTCATATTCCAACTCTTGAGGTATAACCTTTGAGTGTCGAATATGATTCTTCTCATCCAAGATTTTAACACGTATCTCCTCATACGTTAAATCTTCTGCTATCTCGTCTAGTTCTAATTCAATAATGTGGTTCGGGTCGTCCACATAATTACGTAACATCGATACGTGAGAAACGTTATGAACACGCGACATACTTGGCGGTAAAACGAGTCTATAGGCCATAGTTCCTACTCGATCGAGGATTTCAAATTGGCCAATTAAATCGAGGGTTGAGATTTCCTCTATTCATCGACTCTTGCTTCTAGAATATCGCCTTCTTGAACCTTCTTCCTCATATTCATCAGTTATATGTGTGTAGTTTGAGCGGCTTTAACTTTATCGATTAAAGTCGATTTTACTCGTATATTTAATCACCACGTGGGTCCCTAGAGTCTTTAACTCTATCTTCATCATTTGTAAGTTATACGAAATTAGTTTTTGTGTTAACAACATCACACTCGTAAACGCATACGATCTTCTACTCAACGTGTCAGCTACCACGTTCGCTCTTTCACGATGATATTGAATGGTATGATCGTAATCTTCAACAGCTCGAGCCAACGTCTTTGGCGCATGTTACGTTCATTTTGGGTGAAGAAAATATTTGAGGGTTTAAGAAATGGGTTTTATATTGGGATCAATACAAAATTCGATTTCACGCTCTAGGGGTAGGCTAGGAAGTCTTCAAGAATACGTTAGGAAATTTATTAACAATAGAAATATCATTCAAAACTGTGACTCTCATCCAAGACTTGGATAGCACATGTAATGAAGGTTTCTCCTAACGGAGTTTTAACCGATAAGTCAAAGTCTAATTTCTCCATAGTCAAATTTAAATGTTGAGCGTAAGAAGGAGAGATAAAAGAATGGGTAGAACTGGTATCTAATAAGGTATAGACTGTAACATTCTCGATTCTTTTAATTTAATTTGAAATATTTATTTGAGTTATATAAGTATTTAATGGATATATTTATTTGTTGAATAAATAATTGTTCAATTTGAATTGATGTGGTTTAGTTATTTATTTGTTGAATAAATAATTAAATATTAAATATTAAATATTTATTTGCAATATTAAATATTTATTGAGTTGATGTGGTTTAGTTAATTATTTGTTGAATAAATAATTAAGGAGTTAAGGAAATAAATTGTGATGAAATTATATACTAATTTAATAATTTAATTAGAGAGCTTATAGTGATTAAATGAATTATAATATTTTAATTGGAATTGTGATTAAAATAAAGTTTTAGTTGGTTGAATAAAATTATAAAAAAAATTATAATTATGTGATAATGATTTATGTGTGAAAGTAATTTAATAGATTAGTATTTGAATTAATTAAAGTGATTATTTAATTTAATAGAAATGCGACAAATAACCTTGTTATAAAGGAGTTATTAAAATAAATTAACGAAATTTAATTCAGTTTTGTCAAACAAGGCCTAATGCCTATTAAGTCTTTAATCTAATTGTGTTTTACCAAACAAGGCATAAGGGTTAATGGATTATATTTTTAGTGGTTAGCCAAACAAGCCTTATGGCTTTTGATTTTCAAAATAAAAAAATAACTGATGTCAGTTAAGTTAGAGTTATATTATATATTTAATATATACATTATATCCATATACGTTATATTTTTATTACGTAAACTAGAGTTGGGAGAAGAGAGAATAAGAAGAAGAACACAAAGAAAAAATTTAGAAAACTCTAGAGAGAAATTGAGTTATTCTAACAGGTTTTTGAGAAAGGAATTGGAGAGAAGAAGCTTGAGAATAACCATCATCTTCTTTATCAAAGGTAGGAGCTTAATCTTTTCTTTAAAAAGTTAGTTTTCTTCTTCTTCCAAAAAGTTCTCTGTGAAATTGTTATTAAAAAAAATTATTGTTATGTATATAGTTTTGTATGATTATTGATTATAAGGTTATTCCATGAGTTTATACATGATTATAGATATAGTAATTCATGTATGTATGTGTTTTGTGGAAGAAAATATATTATAGTGTTTACATGAAAATATATATGTGAACATGGCTTAGTTTAAAATAGAATTAAGGTTTAATTAGTTGTCAAATTGATAAGTTGATTATGGAAATTGATAGAGTATGTGAAATCATAACTATGATGTTTTGAAATTTTTGTTTTGATTGAAAAACAAAATCACAGTGTTGATTTTCATAAAAAAATATCAACAATGGAGTTTTTGCCAAAAATATTGAAATTGGGTGTTGTAACTTTGATGTTTATGTTATTTTATGAGTAGAAACATGTTAGAAGTTTTCACAATATGTTTATATGAAATCTATATGTGTATTATATGTTAATCAGTCTATTAGATTCGAGCTTTTAGGCCAATTTGGCTTTTGTTCATACTGTTGCCGAGCTTGGTCGCCAGATTCTGGAGTCTGGCGCCGCAGCGCGGCCCAGCAGTACAAATCTCGCTCTGCAGCGCCGGTGCCACGCCGCAGCGCCAACCAATGGCCTGTGACCCGAGCCGTAACGCCAACTCAGCGCCACAGCGCGAACCATAGTGTAAACTGTGGCGCCACAGCGCGAGTTAGCAGAATGGTCTGACAATGTACTTTTTGTACACGAAATTTTAAGGAACATTATATGATGATAGTAGGAGTGTAAAATGTTGATTTTAGTATTTCTATACTATGAATAATTATGTTATTAAAGACTAACTTATGTTATAACTTGGTTATGTGATTAAAAATCCAATTTTAAATGATGAACGTACTTAGTTATGTTTGTAAAGTGGTAATGGCTAACCATGTCATGATGACATATGTTTATAAGATATTGTTATTCGTATTGATTCGGTTTAATCTACGTGCAAGGCAAGTTCTTTAACTCTATTTTTACAATTGAGCAAGTTTTCTAATCTATTATCTTGTTAATTCAAGTACTGTTTTCAATTCGATTAAAATATAATGATGTAAGTTATTATGGAGCAAGTTATTCTTGTATTTAACTTGTGGTTTAGCATGCAAAACTATATATACTAATGTCGAACATTTCTATCGTTCAAATTGCTATGCATGCTTAGTATTCAATTCTAATTAACCTTGGCTTAGTATTGTTCAAGCAAGGTATGCTATAGTTATTCAAATTGTATGCTATTAGATTATTCCTAAAGCATGACTTTAGTCTACTATGATTGATTCAATCACGATTATTCTATAGTATAGTGTTATTGGTTTTATTCAAATACTCCTTAGTTGATGTTCGTTGAATTCCAAATTTCCTTGAAAACTTATCCAAACCAAACTTACTTTGGTGCGGACTTGTATTCTAAATACTAAGATGAACAACTCTTTTAATAGAGGTTTACGCTTAGCGCTGAAATGGTTGTGCACAATACATTGTATGAAGGGATGATCCCCCTAAGTACGAGGTCCTTATAGTCTTATGACTGTTAAAGTTGGAGTTGAAAGATTACTTTCAACTGTGGACGCAGTTCATGGTCTTACGACCCTTAGTGATGTATATTTTCCATATTTTGGGATTTCAGTTTCTGATTATTATTGATAGAATATTATTTACTTTTGATGAGCCTATTTCGACAGTTCTTATTGTTATACTCCTGTTGATTCCATATTATATCCAGTGAGCAATTGTTTTGCTCACTCTTGCATATTTATAAACTCATTGCAGTTAAAGAAGAGAAGGTAGGTGAACCTTCGTCTACTAAAGGAAAGGAAAAAATGTACATGTGATGAAGACTTGTAATTTTATCTTTATCATTATGATAACAGACTTTTAAATATGATGTGATGTAATAGATTTTAAATTCCGCATTTGAATGCTTGTAATTAAAGGTTAGATAACCAGGGATATTTTTATTTAAGTTTAATCCTGTATGGGCAGGTTTTTATTATTCAATTTTATTATGATTGGGTAGTTAGAAATGAATGTTTTGATTAAGTGAACACCAAGTCTTGAGGAAATAAAGTTCCAGGATGTGGGGGTGTCACAGGTTGGTATCAAAGCTTTAGGTTATGAACCTTGGGTGGGGGAAAAAAGCCTTAGGAAGTAATCTTTGAAAAGATAGTGGAGATAACTCTTATCGAGTTTTATGAAAGAAGTAATAAAACACTTATGTGCTTATGTGTTTATAATTTTTGTACTCGTGAGTGTCGAGTAGTAATAATTATTAATTAAAACTTTTAAAAAAACTTTGTGTCAGGATGACTAATGTCGGAGAATCCAGTCAGGTTAGGGAGGAGGGACCTCAAATGCCTATAGAGGAGAACCCTCGCGACATTCAGGTAGTTTGGGAACAACTACTGTCACGGGAGTCAGCCCCGTTGGTCACAGTAGTTGAGGATGAGGATGATGATGTGGAGACAGATAAGGAGGATCCCGTTGAGTTGCCATAGGAGGATGAGGGTGACGAGGATGAGGAGGAAGAGACTCCACTAACCTCGATAGCCGCTCGTATGTACGATGAAGTCTACGACCGCAACGTGGAACTTCAGGATACCGTCGAGGAATTACAAGAGATAGTAGCTGAACAACAGACTGCAATGACACAGAAGGACGACGAGATCCAGGATCGTGAGGAACGACTGACAAACGCCGAGGAGAAACTAATACAGACTGAAGGAGAGAAAGAACAATTGATTGAGATGGTTGCTGAACTGAAGAGCAAGCTGAGAGAAGAAGCTGCTAAGAGGACAAGAGCTGACGAGGAAGCTTATCAATGAACCAGATTAGCAACAAGAGACACGCAAGCAAAGAGGATGAAGATGGAAGAGATGGATAAAGTATTTAACACCGCAATTAATCGAGCTCAAGATCGGGTCATGGGATATCCGATTCAGTTTGAGATGCTGCCATCATTCGTGTTAGGTCGCAGAACAATGTTTTGAGTCATGGAGGAAGAACGTGATAGGGCTAAGAAGTATCTTAATAGAACATCGTAGCTGTTGTATGATGAGTGAAATGTTAAATAAATTGTAAATCCCAAGTGTTATGCAACCTATGGGATATGATTATGATGTTGTCCTGAAACTTTTGTAGTTCAGGAAAGGAATGTAAATAGCAGTGATGCTATTATTTTTATATTTTTCGAAGTAATGATGAATAAATAAAAGTTTTTACTTTATTCAAAGTGTTATGTGTTATGTGGTTATTTCTGTTATGGAGGCAAGTTAAATAGAAAATACTTAAAGAAGCTGAGTAATAGTCTAATAGATGTTTTGTTTTAATAGAAAATGCCTCCCAGACGTCAACCACCACGACAAAGAACCACGGAAGGAACCAATAACGACAATGTTGATGGTAATCATGTTCAACAACTAGTGACATTACTAATAGGAGCGTTACAGAATTAACCTCAAAACCAAGGCACAACGTTTAAGGAGTTTAAGGCGGTTGGACCACCTGAATTTCATGGGTCCATGAATCCAGTCGAAGCACAGACCTGGATTGTGGAGATAGAAAAGGTGTTCGATGTCACTAGGGTAGGGGATGATCAGAAGACTGCTTTCGTAACTTTCATGTTGAAAGTAGAAGCTAGTTATTGGTGGCAGACCAATAAAACTCGTGAAGGGCCAGGAGTGATGACCTAGGATAGGTTCAAAGAGTTGTTCTTCGAGACCTATTTCCCAGAGAGTTCGAACAATCAGTTAGAGGTTCAGTTTTTGGAATTGAAGCAGGGATCGATGACGGTATCTGAGTATGCCGCAAAATTTAGTGAATTGGCGAGGTTTGTGCCATATCAGGTCAGCATAGACGAGCGTAAGGCGAAAAGGTTTGAACAGGGACTGAAGCCCTGGTTGTACAGTACGGTTTCCCTGTTCCAATTGAAGACATTCGCAGCGGTGATGGAGAAAGCAGTACTCGCTGAAAGTGGAGGCGAGGCAGTGGCAAAGTTCAATCAGGAACAAAAGAAGAAGAAGAATGAGAATGAGATAAAGAATGGAGGTGGTAGCAGTGGAAACAATAACAACAACAGCAACAACAGCTTGAAGAGGAAGTGGAATGGGAACATGGGTGCTGGAAACCATCAGGGTAACCAGCAAAACAAAAAGTTTGAAGCATGTGCGACATGCGGGAAATTTCACAAGGGTGCATGCTTGATGGGGAAATGAGTTTGCTTCAATTGTGGCCAGGAGGGTCACATCGCCCCAAATTGCACTCAACCGAAGCAGAATGTGTGCTTCACTTGCGGATCTAAGGATCACTTTGCTCGTGAATGCCCTAAAAAGAAGGAGGGAGTGACAACCAGAAGTAATGGAGGTAACAATGGAAGTACATGGGCCATTGCAGGACATGCAGCATCAAATAAACCCATAGCCAGAACCTTCAACATGACTGTTGTGACAACCCGAGAATTTAGATAATTATTAAAATCCTAAAATGATGGATTAAAGGTTATAAGATTAACCTAGACAGAAAATAAGTGTATGGAATTGACATTTCTGCGAAGGAATTTTAAGGATTTCAAAATTTTTAAGAAGAACCTATATGGTTTCTTAATTGAATGAGAATAAAGAAATATGGGTTACAAAATTCCAAAACCCTAGAAATGAATTGATATGTATTTGAATAAATATCGAGAATAAGATATTATGATACCTGTAAATTTAATATGAACTGAATAGTCTAAGAAATGTTATATAAGTACATATGGAAATTTTATTAAGGAGATAAGATTTCACATGAAGAAATGTTATAAGGTTAAACGAAGATGAGTATATGTATAGAAATATATATACTTAGTAAGGTGCTATATATATTTTAGCAAGAGGAGTGATGAATTAAGTTAATGATATAAGGATCAAGATAAAATTATGTTAGTAATTAACATAGCTTGAACGTTGGCCTTGGCAGGTAAATAAGAATTTGAATAAGTATAAAGTCGTTAGTTAATACGATTAGCAATAAGAAAGGAGTAATTTAAAACTCAAGACTTTGAGTTAGAGATAGTATGTTGAAGCACGGACTGCTCGGTTGCGTCCGGAACGTCAAGTTTAGTCAGAATGGACAGTAAACACAAAATGTGTAAAGGTTGACTTTTGGTCAAAGTCAACAGTTGATTTTTTTATGGAGAAAAGTCAAAATTAGGGTGAAAAGTGAAATATGTTATGATATTATGTTATATGGTTAACGGTATAATATTTAATATTATACCAAATAAGGTAAAGCTAAAATATGAGATGAGATTCAATATGCAAATATGTATATTGGTATCAAAGCAGTCAGTAAATTAAATTCATATTTGAATAAATGATTGAATATATTAAATTATATATTGAATATATAAATAGATTGTTTGAAAACAATTTAGGGAGAGGAGGAGGAAATTAAATTTAAGTATACAATATGAATTGTATAACTTAAATAAGTTATTTAAATTATGTATGAGAATTAAATAACCTAAATGGTTATTGTTATATTAGTGGTCCTTGTAATTAAATATATACTAGTGACCTAATCTAAGAGAATTGTGGAGCATGACATAATTTATTTAATGATTATGTGAGTAAGTGAATACGAATATTATGTGATGATTTATATTTGTTTATTATATAATCAAATAAAAGAAACTAGTGTAATCCTAATTATATATTAGGAATGAAGAATTAAATAACTTAAGGGTTATGAAATTAAAAATGCATGAGTAAAGAATTTATTTTCTAGAGTGAGAAATAAAAACCCTAATTAAATAATTAGGGTAAAATAGTATTAAAAGTAATGGACTATAATAATATCATAGCCCAATAATTTATTTAGAGTCCAAAAGGATTAAATTTTATGGACTAAGGAAGTTATATTATTTAAACAAGCCCAATTAATTATTAAGTATGTGACTTGTAGATAAAGTGACTAAGGGTAATTAAATTATTTAATCTAGCCCAATATATTATGTATGGGACAAGTATTATATTGACCCAATTTAATTAGGGATTGAAAGCCCAAGTTAGTTTTGTTAGTAAGTAAAACAATTAAATTTGTTAGCTCAATGAGATTAATTAAGGGCCCAAATTAGCCCACTTGTGGGAGAACAATAATATTAAAAATAATATTAAGTTAAGAGATATATTTTAATTATCTCAAGTTATTAATTTTATAACTTAATTAAAACAAGTTTAATTGGGTTATAGAATTTAATGTGCTAAAGTGAGGATTTAAATTATATACATTTGGAATGGATACCCTAATTAAATATTTATGGTGGGGTAAGATGGAAAGGAGTGACTCAATTTTTAGCCCAATAGTTGGCCCAAGCAATAATTTAAAGAGCCCAAAATTAAATCCAAGTATGTGGGATATTTTTGGACAAGAAAAGGCAAAGGAGGGGCATTTTTTGGACAAAGAAATTAAGCCGATCTTGGTAGTTGATAATGCCACATGGCCGATTATCAATTAGAGAAAAAATAGAATAAGAAGAGATAAGAAGATAAGGGAAAGAGAAGAGAAGAAAGAGAAAGAAGAGAAGAAAGAAAAAGAAAGAAACGGGAAAGAGAAAAGAGAGAGAAGAAGAAGTGGTCGAAGCGATGGAGGAGTAAGAGAGGAGGGGCGGTGGCCCATGAGGGAGAAGAAGATGAGTGAGAAGGTTCTCCATAGAAGAAGGAAGAAGAAGAAAAAAAACAAAGGTATAATTTCTTCCTATATTTTTTTTTTTGAATATGATGAAAGGGGTTTTGATTTGGATGTTCAAATCCCTAAGATCTATGTGTTTTCCATGGATTCAAGTATGGATCTACCTATTTTGGGTGTTGATTTGGTTGGAAACCAAAAGAAAAGAAAATTAATTTTTCTAGTTTAGAAATCCTAAATTTCTATTTACTTTGAAAATCCATCGTTTTAAATCTATAACTCCTTTTTACGATCCTTCAAAGAGGGGTGCTAGATATATGTGTTTACTAGTTTACCCAAGTGGTAGAACTCAAAAATCACGTTTCTAAAAGTCGTCGTGTGGATTTTTGTTAAAACAGTCCCGATTTTTTTGGGTACTATTTTGGACCAGTCAGAAACGGGGGGCATTTTCGTCCACTTTTTGTGCTTTAAAAAATTCTGGGCTTCTGGTATTATATAGTACACTGAATAAGCTTTTCATAGACTCTGGACCGGACTAATTCCGACTCCGGAGGAGGTAGTTATGACGTTCGGAAGAAGCATAATCAAAACTGTCCAACCAAATCCCGAACAGTCTCCTTTTACAAAATTTTTGGACTGATGTGTTCCGATTTTGGAAAAACATCATTACACAAAAGTTGTAGCCCTGGAAGTTAGCTTCGCGTGGGCCCAAGAATCGCTCAAAAATGTGTTTAAAACGCGAGAGTTATGACTGTTTTAGCAAAGGACTCTAAAACTATTTTTGGCCAAAAAGTTACTGCCCGGATTTTTGCAAGGGCTGTTTTGGCAACTTAGTTTATGTAATAAATTCTGGCCTTTTGAGACATGAAAATATATGGTATTAAGTACCTTGTGTCCAAAAATGAACTCATTCCGACTTAAAATGACCAAGTTATGACCATTTCAATTTCTGTGATTTTCCGACGAAAATGGCTATAACCGGAGTTTTATAACTTCGATGGCCACGAAATTTAAACTGGAGTGTCACGTTAACACGCATAAGATTGTGTCAAGAGATGGGAATTTCTGGAGTTAAGCACGAGGTAGCTAATTTCTTAAGGAATTAACTAAAAATGATTTTTAAAAAATACTAAAGGAAGTTTGAAAATTTTGGAAAAATACTTTTTGTGTATGAAATATGTGTATACATGTTTGTACAAAGGATAGAAAAATAATAAGTTGATTTGGTATTTTCGTGTACGGATATGGAATCCAGCTTGCTAGATTAGAAAATCTGATGAATCCAGCTTGCTGGATTGAAAATAAGTTTACTTAATTGAAAATATGTTGAATCCAGCTTGCTGGATTGCAATCTAGTTGCTGGATTTGTAATCCAGTTTGCTGGATTGCAGTTTGACTTGCTGGATTAAAAATTTGTTGAATCTAGGTTGCTGGATTCTGTATCCAGTCTGCTGGATTGACAATTTGGTTGTTAAATTTAGAATCCAGATTGTTGGATTAGTATTTGACTTATTAGAGTATAAAGAAGAACTTATAATGTATTAGATTAAGTGTTTAATCATAATGAATATGATACAGTGATTGAAGAATTATCCAAGAATGATAATAATACCGATGTGTTAGGATGTTATCTAATATTTGATTAAGTGTTAGATAATTTATTGACAAAGTAATTGTATTATGATACAAAATAGAATATGCTAATTGAAAGACCAATCTTATTATTAATGATAGGTCTTACCAAAAGAAGTTAACTTAAACTGCGTAGCAGTAGTCAACGAATCAGGCAAGTTTTCCTTAACTCAAATTTGAGTTGTATGTTCAAAGCATGTTAATGAATAATTGTTGTTGATTATTCACGTCTATATTGATTATTGATTCGCACGTTGTGCAAATTGTAAATGTTCATCAGGTATGAAAGGCTGATCACCTTCATTACCATTTGGTTCAGTTAATCTGTTCATGTTCATTATTGACCATTCATTTTTATTGATTTGGTCGTTCAGCTAAGAAAATTTGTTCATGCTCTTTCATAATGTTTATATTGTTGAAAGTTAGCTAGCTTATTGTTAAATTCTTTCAATCATGATTTATCCTCAAATAAATTTAAACTTGCTGGGTAAATTTGATGCTCACCCTTGCTATATCATGATAAAAATTTTCAGATTAAGATGAAAGCTCGAGTAAAGACAGAAGCAAAGTCAAAGTGCAAGATTAAATTACATTGCAGTTAGATCTATTAAATTTTCTGACGAAAATAGTATTGTAAATCTTCTAAGATATTGAAGGTATGTATTAAGTTAAGGTTGTAGACCTTGGGAATGATGTGAAAAAGTTTAATGTATAAACAATTTATGTTTATATCTTCCGCAATAGTTGTAGAAATAGTATACCAGATTCGTGGTAAAAAGTATCCGAATTTGGGGACGCTACAACTGTGCAAGATGCTGTGTAATCAAAAGATGTGGTGTCAGGTATTATCCCAATCAATGATATTAATTCATATGTATTATTTGATTCGGGTACTACTTGCTCGTTTATATCTGATGAATTTGCTAAGAGATTATAGTTGCCCAGAGAAGAACTGAATTTTCCTTTGAACATAGAAATTACGAATAAGGAAGTAATCCCTATTAGATTCGTATACAAGAACTGTAGGGTGAACATTAAGGAGAATATCTTGTTGGTAGATTTAATTCCGATTAAACTCGAGGAGTTTGATGTAATTTTGGGAATGGATTGGCTGTTCAAATATGGAGCGGTAATTGACTGCTAAAAGAAGTGTGTAAACCTTATGACTCCGTCAAAGGTAGTATTTTATGGTAGCAAGTCGCCTAGACAAATGAAATGTCTGACGATTATGCAGGCCAAGAAATTGTTGAGTCAAGGCTGTGTGGGCTATTTAGCTTACATAGTCGATACTCAGAAGAAGAATATAAAACTGGATGAAATACCAGTAGTGAAGGAATTCGAAGACGTCTTTCCAGAGGAGTTGCCAGGACTTCCGCCTGATAGAGAAATTGAGTTCGTGATCGACTTAGCGCCGGGTACAGCACCCATATTGAAGGCCCCGTATAGAATGACTCCGGTAGAAATTAAGGAACTGATGGTACAGTTGCAAGAACTGCTAGACAAGAAATATATTCAACCAAGCGTATCGTCGTGGGGAGCGCCAGTTTTATTCGTGAAGAAGAAGGACGAATCAATGCGTCTTTGCATTGATTACAGGGAGTTAAACAAAGTCACTATTAAAAATAAATACTCGTTGCCAAGAATAGATGACTTATTTGATCAATTGAAGGGAGCTAAATATTTTTCAAAAATAAATTTGAGAAGTAGGTATCACCAGTTGAAGGTGAGGAAGGAGGATATACCACGAACGGCATTCAGAACTCGGTATGGACATTACGAGTTTCTGGTGATGTCTTTTGGTTTAACCAATGCACCTGTTGCGTTCATGGATTTGATGAACAGGGTGTTTAAACCATTCTTAGACAAGTTTGTAGTGGTATTTATTGATGACATTCTGGTGTATTCCAAAACTCAGGAAGAACACGTGGAACATTTACGTTTGACATTGGAAACACTAAGGAAGGAAAAGTTGTACGCGAAATTCTCCAAGTGTGAATTTTGGCTCGACCGTGTACAATTTTTGGGGCATGTGATTGACAAAGATGGAATTTCAGTGGATCCGTCAAAAGTGGAAGCTGTGATCAATTGGGAACAATCAAGAACACCGTCAGAAGTGAGGAGTTTCTTGGGACTGATCGGTTATTATAGAAGATTTATTCAAGATTTTTCTAAGATAGCCACTCCGCTAACAAATTTGAAAAAGGAAAACTGTAAAATTCGTTTGGACGGAGAAATGTGAAGAGAGTTTCCAAGATTTAAAGAAGAAGCTAAGTGTGGCACCTGTGTTGACATTAACAAATAATATAGAAAATTTTGTGGTGTATAGTGATGCCTCACACAAAGGGTTGGGTTGTGTCCTTATGCAGAACAACAAAGTTATTGCGTATGCATCAAGACAACTGAAAGATTATGAGAAAGGGTATCCGACTTATGATTTGGAATTGGCTGCAGTTGTATTTGCTCTAAAGATATGGAGGCACTATCTTTATGGAGAGAAATGTGAGATCTACACAGACCACAAAAGTCTGAAGTATATCTTTACTTAGAAGGATTTGAACATGCGTCAAATAAGGTGGATGGAATTGATAAAAGATTATGATTGTGAAATCTTTTATCATCCGGGCAAAGAAAATGTAGTGGCAGATGCTTTAAGCAGGAAAGGTCGGGAGAAGTTGATGCTGATAACAACTCAGGCGGAGCTCATTTCAGCAATGACAAAACTGGAGTTGGAAATCAAATTTCCAAAAGAATCTAACGAACAACTATTCTAGATAGAAGTTGGTCCAACGTTAGTGGACAAATTGAAGAATGCTCAACTACAAGATGAAGAGTGTTGGAAAATCAATGAGAATCTGATTAAGAGTAGTGATGCAAAATACAAGATCGACACCGAAGGACTACTACGGTTTGAGGGAAGAATATAGGTTCCAGCAATACCAAAGCTGAAAGAAGAAATTTTGACCGAAGCTCATAGCTCAAAATATTCAATTCATCTATGAAGCACAAAAATGTATCAAGATTTGCGTCGATATTTTTGGTGGCCGAATATGAAAAGGGACATTGCAGAATGCGTATCGAAATGCTTGACATGTCAAAGAGTAAAATCCGAACATCAAAGACCCAGCGGATTACTTCAACCGTTTGAAATACCAGAATGGAAGTGGGAACACATCACGAAGGATTTTGTGGTGGGTCTTCCAACTACTCAGAGAGGATGTGATGTGATTTGGATGATAGTGGACAGACTGACGAAGTCAGCACACTTTCTACCAATAAAGATTAGATTCAATCTTGATCAGTTGGTAAGATTGCATATTAAAGAGATTGTTTCGAGGCATGGAGTGCCAGTATCAATTGTGTTCGATAGAGATCCGCGATTCACGTCAAATTTCTGGAAGAAACTACAAGAATGCATGGGGACACATTTGCGAATAAGTATGGCTTATCATCCACAAACAGATGGCCAAAGCGAACGAACGATTTAGACATTGGAAGATATGCTTAGAGCATGTGTCATGGATTTCAAAGGTAGCTGGGTAGAACATTTACCATTGGTGGAATTCGCTTACAACAACAGTTACCACGCGAGCATCGGCATGCCGCCTTATGAGGCATTGTACGGCAGAAAGTGCAGAACTTCACTATGCTGGAATGAAGTCGGTGAACATCAACTGCTAGGACTGGAACTAGTGCAACAAACTGCTGACGTTGTCAAACTCATCAGGACAAGATTGGTAGCAGCTCAAGACCGACAGAAGAAGTATGCTGATCAACACAGGTAAGATCGTGCATTTGACGTAGGAAGTTATGTATTCCTAAAAGTTTCTCCTTGGAAGGGGAAAATTCGTTTCAGTAAGAAGGGAAAGCTAAGTCCGAGGTTTATTGGACCCTTTGAGGTGCTACGAAGAGTTTGAGAGGTGGCTTACGAGATAGCTGTACCTCCAGAGTTGGAAAATATTCATAATGTTTTTCATATATCGGTGTTACGACCATATAAGCCCGATTACAAGCACGTGATCGAGTATGAACCGTTGCAGTTTGATAAAAACTTGTCTTATGAAGAGATTCCTATCCAGATAGTTGACAGGAAAGAACAGGTGCTCAGGAATAAAGTTATACCTTCTGTGAAAGTGATATGGAGAAACCACAACGCTGAAGAAGCTACGTGGGAACACGAAGATAAAATGATGAAAAATTACCCTGAGTTATTTGTTTAATCTGTGTCTTCGATTCTAGGGACAAAATTTTTGTAAGTAGGAAAGAATGTAACGAATGATTTGTTTGAGTTGTGATTCTGAGGACAGAATCCTTTTAAGAGGGGAATGATGTAACATTCCAGATTCTTTTAATTTAATTTGAAATATTTATTTGAGTTATATAAGTATTTAATGGATATATTTATTTGTTAAATAAATAATTATTCAATTTGAGTTGATGTGGTTTAGTTATTTATTTGTTGAATAAATAATTAAATATTAAATATTAAATATTTATTTGCAATATTAAATATTTATTGAGTTGATGTGGTTTAGTTAATTATTTATTGAATAAATAATTAAGGAGTTAAGGAAATAAATTGTGATGAGATTATATACTAATTTAATAATTTAATTAGAGAGCTTATAGTGATTAAATGAATTATAATATTTTAATTGGAATTGTGATAAAAATAAAGTGTTAGTTGGTTGAATAAAATTATAAAGGAAATTATAATTATATGATAAGGATTTATGTGTGAAAGTAATTTAATAGATTAGTATTTGAATTAATTAAAGTGATTATTTAATTTAATAGAAGTGCGACAAATAACCTTGTTATAAAGGAGTTATTAAAATAAATTAAGGGAGTTTAATTCAGTTTTGTTAAATAAGGCCTAATGCCTATTAAGTCTTTAATCTAATTGTGTTTTACCAAACAAGGCATAAGGGTTAATGGATTATATTTTTAGTGGTTAGCCAAACAAGCCTTATGGCTTTTGATTTTCAAAATAAAAAAATAACTGATGTCAGTTAAGTTAGAGTTATATTATATATTTAATATATACATTATATCAATATACGTTATATTTTTATTACGTAAACTAGAGTTGGGAGAAGAGAGAAAAAGAAGAAGAACACAGAGAAAATTTTTTGAAAACTCTAGAGAGAAATTGAGTGATTCTAACAGGTTTTTGAGAAAGGAATTGGAGAGAAGAAGCTTGAGAATAACCATCATTTTCTTTATCAAAGGTAGGAGCTTAATCTTTTCTTTAAAAAGTTAGTTTTTTTCTTCTTCCAAAAAGTTCTCTGTGAAATTGTTATAAAAAAAATAAATAAATAATTTGTTGTTATGTATATAGTTTTGTATGATTATTAATTATAAGGTTATTCCATGAGTTTATACATGATTATAGATATAGTAATTCATGTATGTACGTGTTTTGTGGAAGAAAGTATATTACAGTGTTCACATGAAAATATATATGTGAACATGGCTTAGTTTAAAATAGAATTAAGGTTTAATTAGTTGTCAAATTGATAAGTTGATTATGGAAATTGATAGAGTATATAAAATCATAACTATGATATTTTGAAATTTCTGTTTTGATTGAAAAACAAAATTACAGTGTTGATTTTCATAAAAAATATCAACAATGGAGTTTTTGCCAAAAACATTGAAATTGGGTGTTGTAACTTTGATGTTTATGTTATTTTATGAGTAGAAACATGTTAGAAGTCTTCACAATATGTTTATATGAAGTCTATATGTGTATTACATGTTAATCAGTCTATTAGATTCGAGCTTTTAGGCCAATTTGGCTTTTGTTCATACTGTTGCCGAGCTTGGTCGCCAGACTCTGGAGTCCGGCGACGCAGCGCAGCCCAGCAGTACAAATCTCACGCTGCAGCGCCGGCGCCACGCCGCAGCGCCAAACAATGGCATGTGACCCGAGCCACAGTGCCAACTCAGCGCCGCAGCGCGAACCACAGTGTAAACTTACTTTGGTGCGAACTTGTATTCTAAATACTAAGATGAACAACTCTTTTAATAGAGGTTTACGCTTAGCGCTGAAATGGTTGTGCACAATACATTGTATGAAGGGATGATCCCTCTAAGTACGAGATCCTTATAGTCTTATGACTGTTAAAGTTGGAGTTGAAAGATTACTTTCAACTGTGGACGTAGTTCATGGTCTTACGACCCTCAGTGATGTATATTTTCCATATTTTGGGATTTTAGTTTCTGATTATTATTGATAGAGTACTATTTACTTTTGATGAGCCTATTTCGACAGTTCTTATTGTTATACTCATGTTGATTCTATATTATATCCAGTGAGCAATTATTTTGCTCACTCTTGCATATTTATAAACTCTTTGCAGTTAAATAAGAGAAGGTAGGTGAACCTTCGTCTACTAAAGGAAAGAAAAAAATGTACATGTGATGAAGACTTGTAATTTTATCTTTATCATTATGATAACAGACTTTTAAATATGATGTGATGTAATAGATTTTAAATTCCGCATTTGAATGTTTGTAATTAAAGGTTAGATAACCTGGGATATTTTTATTTAAGTTTAATCATGTATGGGCAGGTTTTTATTATTCAATTTTATTATGATTGGGTAGTTAGAAATTAATGTTTTGATTAAGTGAACACCAAGTCTTGAGGAAATAAAGTACCAAGATTTGGGGGTGTCACATAGACTTCGCAAGAATTTATAATTAACTAACACGTGTTAACTTCATTCGGGTTACTCGCTTTTTGAGAAGTCGCGAAAAACGCTTTTTCTGAAACCACCGACTTTGTTTTATCCGTATCCACCTTTGGTGCCACCATCCCAGCTTGACTTGACTTTGGTGCACGACAAAATTGAGCTAGGTGACCTTCTTTTCCACAATTGTAACATGCTTTTGACTGCATCACGTAGTTTGGACTGATATGTCCTTCCCCTCCGCATTTGAAGCATACAATTGGTGGTCGTTCTCCTTCCTTGAAAACGGGTGTTGGTGCTGCTGTCTTTCCATCGTTGTTAAACCTTCTCTTCTTGAAATTTCCACTCCTATTATCTTGGCCATGATTACCACCAAAGTGGTTACCATTCTTGGTATGATAATTTCCCCCACGATGGTTATCATTGTTCCGATGGTCGTTGCCACCGGTATGATTATTATCGTGTTGTTGGTCGTTGCCTTTTGGTTGTGCGGACTCATTATCGCGCTCCAATGTCTGAGCCCTATTCACAACATCTGAATATAAACAAAGTTTGTGAGAAATGATGTATTGACGTATATCGGGTTTTAAACCTCTTAGAAACATTCGCGTCATTCGCTCCTCATTATCGACTAAATGGGAAGCAAATCGGGATAACTCCGCAAATTTAGCCTCGTATTACGACACGGTCATATTGTTTTGCTCCAACTTGATGAATTCCACCTCCTTCATGTGACGAATACTTTTGGGAAAGTACTTGTCATTGACTAGCTCTTGGAACTTCTTCCAAGACATCTTGAATGCGTCAGGCTGGGTACGTTTTTCAGATTTCCACCAGTAATTTGCCTCTTCATGCAACATAAAGGTGGCAAAGGGAACCTTTTGCTCCTCGGAGCATCCCAAGACATCAAATATCTTGTTGATCTGCTTTATCCACGTCTCCGCCTTAAGTGGTTTTGGCTCTCCAAAACCTCCGGTGGTCCCAGCTCTTTGAACTGCTTAGCGGTGACCGACCGTGGGTTGCCATTATTTCCACCTATATTTTGAACAATCGTCTCTCTCACTTGATGTTGCATGAATTGCATAAAGCCTCTGAACATCCCATTGTTCACCATTTCATCGGTGTTATTGTTTACATAAGAATTATTGTCTTTCTATTGCACATTACCCTAGGTATTGATCGTTGGTGACTCAACGGTCTCATTTGCTTCATTGCTTAACTCAACATTTTCGGATGCCATTTTCAAATACTGCCATAAAACAATAATTAACATATCACATATTATCCTTATACTCTGACCGACCAATTTAATACTAAATAAACTTCGGTAGGTCATACTAGTGAAGGAATTCCCCTTCTTTCCCCTCCTAGTTCATGTCTCACATCTCAGTCAAGGATCATATCCCTAAGCTTTGATACCAACTGTGACGCCCCCAAAATAGGTATACATCATCCATCTTGAGTCGCCAAATATATGGTACAAAATTCAAATACAACTTAATTATACAACAGTCGTGTAAAATACGACAAAACATAATCTAAGAGTTTTAATAAGAATATTGTCATCTAGACAATATCCACACTCAATGGAGTCCTCATTACATTTATTGTCACACTATTTAATAGAATAGTGAGGACTACTAATGCTATCATCTGGATCGTCACTCCGTTCCCCGACTAGTCCCGGCTACGTTCTCATTTCCTGAAGAGAACAGTGAAAGAAAGGGTGAGCTCAACTAGCCCAGTAAGAAATATTATGACTAAGATAATGCAGAATAAATTATCATTAGCCTTCAACAATGTTAAATAGATAGAATATAATAGACAACAAGTTTAACTGCAGCGGAATAAGCAATCCATTAGAAGAGTCAAGTAGAGCATGATATCTACTATCTTCTATGATTTAAAATATTTTCATCAATTTTTATCGCTGAGACTCAGCTTAATAAATAAACCACATCATCGAATCATCCATACACTACGGGCCAAGGATATTCATTAAATCATCAATGGTCATGACTATACCGAATAATCCCTGGTCATAATCATACCAAAAACTGTCCATCAATGCACTACAGGCCACTGAGGTCTTTTACCACATAATTTATAACATTATAGGTCATGATTATACCAAATGATCACTGCTCATAATCATACCAAGTCCATCTATGCACATAAGCCAAAGATGACTTTCTTCACAATATAAGCATGAGGATGATGACAATGACATAATAATTCAATAAAACAAGTTCAAGATAAATTTTAAAGATTTATAATTTAATTTATCCAGAAATCAATAGCGTCCAAATTGTCAAAATGATACTGCTTTGTGGAGTAAAATTCAAGAATAATATTCATGTACCAAAAATAATTTGGACAGAAAAGAAATATTTTTTTCGGGTAAATAGTATCCTGTGAATAGTACTTTGGGAATAGTACGCTGTGAATAGTACCCCGACATGAAAAGTGTCCCGAATACCCGAGTGAATGATACTAGAGTGAATAGTAATCGGGTGAATAGTAACTCGTGAATAGTACTCCGACACGAAAAGTGTCCCGAATACCCGAGTGAATAATACTAGAGTGAATAGTAACTGGGTGAATAGTAATCCATGAATAGTAACTCGTAAAAGAAAAATACCAAAGAAAATGATATTCCATGACGAGTACAAAAGAAATGATATCTCATACGAGTATAATAGAATATACGAAACTGCAAATGGATTTTCACCCGCCATGCGGTAATCCACGTAGACAGATCATTTCAACAGTTTAATAAAGAATGAATACGAAGGGTCATTCACCATGCATGCGGTAGTCCGCGTAGATAGGTTATTCTAACAGAATAATAAAGAATAGAATAATAGAAGAATTCACCATGCATGCGGTAGTCTGCGTAGACAGGTTATTCCAACAGAATAATAAAGAATGGAATAACAGAAGAATTCACCAGGCATGCGATAGACTGAACAAACAGGTTATTCCAACAGAATAATAAATAACGGAACCAGGTCATGCGTAATCTGTACAGACAGGATATTCCAACAGAATAATAAAGAATGGAACCAGGTCATGCGTAATTCGCATAGACAGGATATTTCAACAGAATAATAAAGAATGGAATAACAACACTTACGAGTATTGAACGAAAATAACTCTCTTCATGAATACTAAAGAAATAATACCCCTTACCTTAGAAGAAAATTGGATACTGGAATAGTGAGGTAGCAGACTTCTCTTCTTCTTTCTCTCTATAATTTCTCTCTATAATAATTGCTCTTGTGAGACTTAGTGAATTGGTGAGAAATGAAGAAAGAATGAGCTTCTATTTATAGGAAAATATAGTTTCAATAATTGCACATTTTAGAGCTCAAAATATTATATTATAATACCTCCCTCTTTTTCTTCATTTTTACTTTAGTCCTGCAAGTATTATCAAACTTGCACCACCTCCCCTAATAGTAAATAATGTGAATTAATAGTTCATTCATGTGACTTAATAGTATAATCATGTGAAAAAAACTAATTACAGTATAGTACCTTCATCTATACCTCTATTTTTAATTTAGTCATGCAAGTATTATTAGTCTTGCACCAACTCCCCTAATAGTAATTCATGTGAATCAATAGTACACACATGTAAACACATAGTTATAAGCATGTAAATTAATAGTAATTAATTGCTCATTTATCCTGTGAATTACCCGATTAGTCAATATAACCTCCAGACATCGATTATTATCGAAATAAATGTCGATTTCCACTAACACTAATAATTTCCACACAATGGAACTATCAATTTTATCTTTAATCAACATAAACTTATTCATCATTAATATTATAACTCACAATATTTAACAACCAGGTCGTTCCCAGGAAAGAGGGGGCTTTCCGATATGGATTTCTCCCTATTGGCGCGTAATTAGATTATCTAACCTCTCCTTGATAGAACTTCTAAACATTATCAATATTTCAAATAATAATATGAATAACTTTGTCGTCTCAATTATTGATTTAATAATATAATATATTATACAGATGATACTGTGATAATAATTAAATCAATAATATGAGAGATATGATGCAGTAATTACTGTAGCAATAATTGAGTATAACTGAGTGACTTCTTACGTAAGCATCAATAATCAATACCGTGTGCTACTATGCAACCACGCGTATTACTGTACTTTTACTACCGTGTAGTTCAACGGTTTTAACGGTAACACTTTCGCCGTTATTTTTATAAAAAGATAATTCTGTCATTTTTTTACTACGACAATACTTCCGTTATGGGATCCACCAAAGAATGTGTCGTCGTACGGATATTTCCCAACAAAAAGAATATTCATCGACCAAACGAATATTTTATAACAACTTGCATACTTTGGAAAAATTTTCACATATCACCCTTAACTTTAACCTTTTATCAATTTAACCACTTACGAAATAAAATAATAGTTATAAGAAAATTGAATACTTACATTTTATAAAATTCGGGGTCTTACATTATCTTTTGATATTGAGCAAGTCTCTAATATGCAACTTGTTATTTAGCATGCAAGTTTATACATTTTGATATTCTAATGTTGAACAACTTTATCGTTCAAATTATTATTTGATATGCATGCTTAGTATTCGATTCTCAATAACCTTGAATTAGTATTGTACAAACGAGTATGTTGTGATTATTCCATAGCATAACGTTATTAACTTTGTATTCAACTAATCCTTAGTTGATGACCGTTGAATTCTAAATTACCTTGAAACGTATCCAAACCAAACTTACTTTGGGGCGGACTTGTACTAGAAATACTGAGATAAACAACCCTATTTATAGGGGTTTACCCTTTGTTTACACTTAGCGCTGAAATATTTGTGCATAATACATTGTACGAAGGATTGATCCCCCTAAGTACGTGGAGTCCTTATAGTCTTATGACTGTTAAAGTTTAAGTTGAAAGAGTACTTATAACTGTGGACATGGTTCGTGGTCATTAGACCCTCAGTGATGTATTTCAAAATGTTAATAGAACATATTGTTCAGTTCTATTGAGCCTAGTATTTGGTAAATGATGTAAAAGTTTTATTTATTGTTATTCCAAGTGAGCCTTGTTTGCTCACTCTTGCTTATATATCCCTTACAGCTAAAGTTGAGAAGGTCGACGTACCTAGCACCAGTAAAAAAAAGGAAAGATGAACAAGTACTGAAGACTTGTAATCATTTTGATAGTTTATTATCAGACTTTAGTTTGAATGGTTGTAATTAAGTTTAATTAATTTTCCGCCTTTGAATGATTATATGTAAAGGTTAGATAACCTGGGAGATTTTTTTTTTGTAATCCTGTACATGCAGGTTTATTATTCAATTTTATTATGATTGGGTAGTTAGAAATGAATGCTTGTATAAAGTGAACATTGAATCTTGAGAGGATGAAGTACCAAGATTTTGGGGTGTCACAAGTAGGTATCAAAGCTTTAGGTTATGAACCTTAGGTGGGGGAAAGCCTTAGGAAGTAACATTTGAAAAGATAGTGGTGATAACTATTATCGAGTTTTAAGGAAGAAGTAATAAAACACTTATGCGCTTATGTGATTACAACTTATGTGCTCCTGAGTTTCGAGTAGTAATGATTAGTAACTAGAATTTAAAATTTTGTTGTCAGGATGGGTAATGTTGGAGAATCCAGTCAGGATAGAGAGGAAGGACCTCAGATGCCTATAGAGGAGGAGCCTCGCGATATTCAGGTGGTTTAGGAACAACTATTGCCACAGGAGTCAGCCCCGTTGGTCACAGTGATTGAACATAAGGATGATGATGTGGAAACGGATGAGGAGGATCTCGTTGAGCTACCACAGGAGAATGAGGATGAGGAGGATGAGGAGGAAGAGGTTCCATTGACCTCGATTGTTGCTCATATGTATGATGAAGTTTACGACCGTAACGTGGAACTTCAGGACACTGTCGAGGAGTTGCAAGAAATAGTAGTTGAGCAATAAACTTCGATGGCATAGAAGGACGGCGACATCCAAGATCGAGATGAATGTCTGACTAATGCAGACTGAAGGAGAGAATGAACAACTGATCGAGGTGATTGTAGATCTGAAGAACAAGCTGAAGGAAGAACCTACTAAGAGGGCAAGAGCTGAAGACGCATACGAGGAAGCTTATCAATGAACCGGGGTAGCAGTAAGAGACGCACAAGCAAAGAGGATAAAGATGGAAGAGATGGACAACGTATTCAACGCCGTCCATCCTACGTGTTAGATCGTCGAACAATGTTCCAGATTATGGAAGAAGAGCGTCGAAAGGCTATAGAGTATCTTAGTAAAAGATCATAGGAAATATGCCTGTTATACGATGAATAAAGTGTTAAATAATGTGTAAATCCCTAGTGTTATGTAACCATGGGATATGATAATTATGATGTTGTCCTGAAACTTTTGTAGTTCAGGAAAGTAATGTAAATAGCAGCGATGCTATTATTTTTATGTTTCAAAAGATTTCGAATGAATAAAAGTTATTATTTTATTTTATTCAAAGTGTTATGTGTTATGTGATAATCTTTTATGGGGCCAAGTTATGTAGAAATTACTTAAAGGAATTAAGAAACAATCTAATAGATGTATTTTTTTTAACAGAAAATGCCTCCAAGACGTCAACCACCCCGACAGAGAACCACTGAGGGAACTAACAATAACGATGTCGAAGCTAACCCCGTCCAACAACTAGTGACTTTACTAACGGGTGCATTGCAAAATCAACCCTAGAACCAAGGTACAACGTTGAAGGAGTTCAAGGCGGTTGGACCACCAGAATTCTATGGGTTCATGAATCCAATCGAGGCACAGATGTAGATTATGGAAATAGAGAAGGTATTTGATGTCGCTAGGGTAAGGGAGGAGCATAAGACTACTTTTGCAACATTCATGTTGAAAGCAGAAGCTAGGTATTGGTGGCAGGCTAATAAAACTCGGGAAGGACCTGGAGTGATAACCTGGGATAGGTTTAAGGAGATATTCTTCGAGACCTATTTCCCAGAGAGTTCGAAGGGTCAGCTAGAGGTTCAGTTTTTAGAACTGAAATAGGGAACAATTTTGGTATCTGAGTATATCACGAAATTTAACGAGTTGGCGAGGTTTGCGCCATATCAAGTCAGTACAAACGAACGCACGGCGAAGAGGTTTAAACAGGAACTGAAGCCCTGGCTATACAGTAGGGTCTCTCTGTTCCAGCTGAAGACATTTACAGCAGTGATGGAGAAGGAAATACTCACTGAAGGTGGAGGCGAGGCAGTGACAAAGTTCAATCAGTAGCAGAAAAAGAAGAAGAATGAAGTGAAGAATAAGAATGGAGGTGGTAGTAGTGGAAAGGGCAACAACAACAATCTAAAGATGAAGTGGAATAGAAACGTGGGCACTAGAAACCAGCAGGGTAACCAGCAGAATAGGAAGTTTAAAGCATGTGCTACATGCGGGAAGTTTTATAAGGGTGTGTGCTTGATAGGGAAACATGCATGTTTCAACTGTGGCCAGGAAGGTCACATCTCCTCAAATTGCACCCAACCTAAGAAGAATGTTTGCTTCACGTTCGGATCCAAGGATCACTTTGCTCGTGAATGCCCTAAGAAGAAGGCTGGAGAAACAACAGGAAATAAGGGAGGTAGCAGTGGAGGTACATGGGCCATTGTTGGACCTACAGCATCAAATTAACCTACAGCCAGAACCTTCAACATGATTGTGCAAGATGATGTGCAATCAAAAGATGTGGTGTCAGATATTATCCCAGTCAACAATATTAATGCTTATATATTATTTGATTCGGGTGCTACTTGCTTGTTCATATCAGATGAATTTGCTAAGAGGTTAGGATTGCCTAGTGAAGAACTAAATTTCCCTTTGAACATAGAAATTACGAATAGAGAAGTGATTCCTATTAGGTTCATATACAAGAACTGTAGGGTGAATATTAAGGGAAATATCATGATGGTAGATTTAATACTGATTAGACTTGGAGAGTTTGATGTAATTTTAGGAATGGATTGGTTGTTCAATTATGGAGCGGTCAAAGGTAGTTTCCCATGGTTGCAAATTGCCTAGACAAATGAAATATTTGACTATTATGCAGGCCAAGAAGTTGTTGGGTCAAGGCTGTGTGGGTTATTTAGCTTACATAGTCGATACTGAGAATAAGGGTGTGAAACTGGAAGAGATACCAGTGGTTAGGGAATTCGTAGATGTGTTTTCAGAGGATTTGCCAGAACTTCTGCATTACCGAGAGATTAAATTCGTGATCGACTTAGCGCCAGGAACAACACCGATATCGAAAGCCCCGTACAGAATGGCTCCAGTAGAGATGAAGGAACTGATAGTACAATTGCAAGAACTGTTAGATAAAAGTGTATTCAGCCGAGTGTATCACCATGGGGAGCATCAGTGTTATTCGTGAAGAAGAAGGATGGGTCAATGCGTCTTTGCATTAATTATAGGGAATTAAATAAAGTCACTATTAAGAATAGGTATCCGTTGCCTAGAATAGATGACTTGTTTGATCAGTTAAAGGGTGCTAAATACTTCTCGAAGATAGATTTGATAAGTTGGTATCACCAATTGAAGGTAAGGAAGGAAGATATACCTAGAAAAGTATTTAGAACTCGGTATGGACATTACGAGTTTCTGGTGATGCCTTTTGGTTTAACAAATGCCCCTGCTGCATTCATGGATTTGATGAACAGGGTGTTTAAACCATTCTTAGACAAGTTTATAGTGGTATTTATCGACGACATTCTAGTGTATTCCAAAACTCAAGAAAAACACGTAGAACATTTACGTTTGACGTTGGAGACACTAAGAAAGGAGAAGTTGTATGCGAAATTCTCTAAGTATGAATTTTGTCTAGATCGTGTACAATTTATGGGTCATGTGATTGACAAAGATGGGATTTCAGTAGATCCATCAAAAGTGGAAGCTGTAATCAATTGGGAACAACCAAGAACACCATCAGAGGTGAGGAGTTTCTTGGGACTGGCCAGTTATTATAGAAGATTTATTCAAGATTTTTCCAAGATTGCTACGCCATTAACAAATTTGACAAGGAAAGCTGTGAAATTTGTTTGGAAGGAGAAATGTGAAGAAAGTTTCCAAGACTTGAAGAAGAAGCTAAGTGTGGTACCCGACTGGATAATACAAGAAACTTTGTGGTGTATAGTGATGCCTCACACAAAGGATTGGGTTGTGTCCTTGTGCAGAACGGCAAAGTTATTGTATACACATCAAGGCAACTGAAGGATTATGAGAAAGGGTATCCGACTCATGATTTGGAATTAGCTGCAGTAGTAACTCTGAAGATATGGAGACACTATCTGTATGGAGAGAAGTGTGAGATATATACAGACCATAAGAGTCTGAAGTATATTTTCAGTCAGAAGGACCTAAACATGCGTCAAAGAAGATGGATGGAATTGATAAAAGATTACGATTGCAAGATCTTTAATCATCCAGGCAAAGTGAACATGGTTGCAGATGCCTTAAGCAGGAAAGGTCGGGAAAAGTTGATGCTGATAACCACCCAGGAGGACCTCATTTCAGCAATGGAAAGGTTAGAGCTGGAAATCAAATTTCCACAAGAATTCAATGAACGATTATTCCGGATAGAAGCTGGTCCAACTTTAGTGGACAAGGTGAAGAACGCTTAACTACAGGATGAAGAATGTAAGACCCCGAATTTTATGAATTAAAAGTATTCAATTTTTCTTATAATTACAAATCAGTAAATGGTTAAATTGATAAAAAGTTAAAGTTATGGGTGTAATGTGAAAATTTTTCAAAATAAACAAGTGGTTATAAAATAATTATTGTTGTCGGGTAATATTCGTTGGTCGTGGAATATTCTTTCTGTCAGGGAATATCCGTACGACGGCGCAGTTAATTGTGGGCCCCATAACAGAATAACTGTCAGATGAAGATAACGATAAAAATTGAGTTTTTATAATTAACGGCATAGTTGTTACCGTTAACACTGTTGGAATACCCGGTTGTTAAAATACAGTAATACGCGTTATTGCACAGTAGCACACGGTATTGCACAGTATTTTTGAAATTATTGATTCTTACGTAAGAAGGCACTACTGAATAATTGTCACAGTAATTACTGTTCAATATTTTATTTTATTGATTCAATAATTGCTGCGTTGATATTTTATATTATTGTTGTTTCAATAATTGTTGCTGCACATCATCTCCATTATCAGATCAATAATTCATATTATTTGAATAATATTATTAGATAGCATTATTGGCAATGTCTAGAAAGTTCTGTCTAAGGAGAGGTTTGGTCATCTAATTGCGCGCCAATAAGGAGAAATCCTTATTGGAAAGCCCCCTCTTTTTCTGAGAACGGCCTGGTTGCCAGTACTGTGATTCTGTAATATTATTTGTGAATAATTAATTATTGATTTATATGATGAGGAAAATATTAATTTTATATGGATATAGATGGAGAAAAATTTTTAAATGTGAAAATTGTTGTAAATTAATATTTTATCTTTTTCTGATAAAATAATTCATTTAAATATATTATTTTAATAATATATTAATGGTGATATTTTTACAATGAATGTGGGATATATGAATAAATGAGGAGGAAGAGTATTTTTGTTTGATTAAATGATTAACACATGTTTTGTGTGTCGGTGGACCCATTTCTTAACTGAAATTTGATTATAGCTTGTAAAATCGCCCGTTTGTGGATTTCGGTCAATTTCTGTTTGGAAAAACTTTTTTCTGTAAAGTTGTAGAGAATTGAATTTCCTATAAAAACACGCGAGATTTGAATTTTCTGATAAAAGGGTTATTTATTATGAATTATCGAAGTTCCAAAATTTTAGAATAATTGATTTTTGGAAGTTTAAAATATTTATAATTAGAAAAACATTTTTGATATGTTTGGTAAGCCCCATTGGTTGTCGAAATCAGCTGAATTGAGTTATTGATGGCGGGCATAGGAAATTTGGTTATATATATTAATATTATATTAAATTTTCTGCTTTGGTGTTCTAAGCATTTTCCTATAAATAGGGTGCTTAGGTTAGAATTAAAAATTACACCAGAATTCATAAGTTTTCTCTCTTTCTCTCTCTATATTATCGACGTATTTTGTGAGTATTTAGAGTGAAAGTTTACTTCGGCTTTATATCCAATATTCAAGTTAGAAGTACTGCTCTTTTGAGGTAAGGGATAGTAAGGGATATTAAGGGATGTTATATTCTTCATAATGATGTTATTGTTTCAATATCATTATACTGAAATATTGGTATAGATTTTATTATGAAATTTCTACCTTTTTGAGTCGGGATTACTATTCACGTATACGACACTATTTACGTATATGACACTATTCGTGTATATGGCACTATTTACGTATATGACATTATTTATGTATACGGTACTATGTACGAATACGTAGTACTATTCACGAGTTACTATTCACGAGTTACTATTCACGGATACTATTCACGATAAAAATTAGTTTCTTTTTCTGACCAAATTATCGTGGATTTATGATTGTTGCTCTTTAAAAATAAATGCAGTTGTTGATCATATTGTTTTTATTATCATATATAGCATTTTTATAACCCTGATGTTGAATTTCTCTTTCACTTGAGTGTAAAGATGGGTAAATTATTGGTATGATCGTTACTGAGGAATATCTTTGGCATATATTGCAAAGATGAACTGTTAACTGGTATGATCATGACCATTGAATTTATAATTGAATATTTTTAGCTTAAGTGTAAAGATGAATTGATTACCATGGTTATAATTAATTTTCATATAAATTCTGAAATGATTATATATTTCTTTGAGATATTAATATATTTGGCCTATAGTACAAATATGAACTGTTGAAGAATATCTTTGGCCTGTAGTGCAAAGATGAATTATTGATGAATATCTTTGGCCTGTAGTGCAAAGATGAATTATTGATGAATATCTTTAGCCGTGGTGCAAAGATGGATTTATTAGCATGATTATGAACAGGAACTGTGATTTGGTATAACCATGATCTTTGATGTTTCAGGTAAAGACAGGTGATGAAAATATTCTTCGTCCTAGGTGCGAAGAAAAATTTAGAATCACAATTATAATTATGAGTTATTCATTTGATTGTGGAAATGAACTGTTGAGTGATGTTATATGGATAAAATATTATTGGTGGATTTTTAGCATGGAGAAGATAATAGACTTTATAGTCTATTTGACTCTTCTAATGGATTGCTCGTTCCGCTGCAACTATGGTTGAAATTTTTATCATCTACCATATGTTCTAAATCTCTGATTTATTACTGATGAAGACTATTGATAATTTATTTATCTTTAGTTATGATATTTCTTTACTGGGCTAGTTGTGCTCACCCTTTTGTTTCACAATTCCTTTCAGGTAATAAGAGTGTAGCTGGGTCGAGCGGGGGTAACAAGGGAATAGAACGGTGGTCATCATTTAGTAGTTATATTTGGTGAAGAAAATAGGGTGAGGCGAACCCAACGTTGGAAGGGTGTTTTGTCACTATCATACAAGATGTCTAATGACATACAACCTCGTGTCATCATAAGACAGGGTTGTGCTCATCCACTTGCTGAGTATCTTTACGAGCACTACCTACATAATCTTGGTGTTTGTATAAAGTATAATTTTCAATTAGAGACAGTGGAGATAATGATATGTCAAGAGAAGACTCACCATTGGGAAGAATATGATAGTAAACTTCTCGTTTTTCTTTGGGGTCTATTGGGTCAACCAAGGATAATTATGTGGCCATATGATATCTATCATAACCTAGATGCATGGCCTCCCATGTACGAAGGTTTCCTTGAGCACTTCCCAAATATTCTAATTTCTAAAACAGTTTTTGACTATACCTTTATGTAAGGTATCATTGTGAGGTGTTGTCCACGATTGGGACATGAGTCACATTTGGTATATATTTGTATCCAAACTCACAGCATATGTGTTGTTGTATTTTGCACGACAATTGTTGTAATAAAGTTGTAGTTATTTTTTGTACCATGTATTTGGCAACTCATAATAGGTTGGATGGAATGGACCTATTTTGGGGTCGTTACATTCTGGTATCAGATCTTAGGGATATGGTCTCTGGCGGAGATCGGGAAATATAACGAGGAGGGGAGAGATGAGTAAATCCTTCGCTAGTGTGTCCTACCTAAGCTTAATTGTTGGTTGGTCATAATATATGGATATTATGTGATACGTTAATTTACTTAATTAACCCTTGTTTTGTGACAGTATTTGAGAATGACAGCTGAGAATGCTAACAATGGAGTGAATGAGACCGTGGGGATACCTCTAATCACTAACCATTATAATGTGATGTCAGATGAAGAAGGAATTAGAGAAATCCATGTGGTGAGTGAAGAATTGATAGTTGCACCCGAAATGGTCGTAGAGGTAACAGTTGAGAGTGAGGAAGAAGAGGAAGAGGAGGTACTTGAGGAGAGTTTGTTAGAGGTATTATGTGATCAAAATGTAGAATTGCAAAATCGTATTCATGAGTTAGAAGAGCAGGCTGTAGAACGACAGGCGGTCGTGGAGAAAAAGGATGCAACAATTCAAGCTTGTGTTACCCGATATGTGATGCTTGAACAGAAGCATTCTTTGGCAGAGTATAAGATGATAAAGATGGAATCTGAGCTGAAAGAAGAAAAAAATGAACGAGTAAGAATAAGTGATGCATGGGCAAAAGCTGCACGACACGTGGATATTGTGGAAAGAGATGTCCGATCTAAGAAGGTTAAAATAGATGATATGAATTTCTCTTTTTGGAAAGCAATTGGGAGAACCCAACATCGAGTTTTGAATTACCCTGTATAGAGCGGTCAACCTGAATTTGATATGGATCGAAGATTGATGATTCAGATCATGAATCAGAAGTACGACAAGGCAGTTGAGGGAGGAATATGTCCTATAGAACAGTATATTCCTACGGTAGTGATGACGCCAAATGCTGCTCCAGACAAGTCAAAGCCGGGTAGTTCGAGGGATGGCGGTTGTCATGACTTCTCAACAAATGAGGAACCCAAATGAAGTTATCATGGGAGATGAGCAATGGAGAAATCATGATGATCTGAGAGATAGAATCTGAAATAAAAGTAAGGTATTCTCAACTCTTCGAAATACTAGGTACGCAAATTTTGGGGACGAAATTTCATAAGGAGGGGAGATTGTAAGACCCCGAATTTTATGAAATAAAAGTATTTAATTTTTCTTATAATTACAAATCAGTAAATGGTTAAATTGATAAAAAGTTAAAGTTATGGGTGTAATGTGAAAATTTTTCAAAATAAACAAGTGGTTATAAAATAATCATTGTTGTCGGGGAATATTCGTTGGTCGTGGAATATTCTTTCTGTCGGGGAATATTCATACGACGGCGCAGTCAATTGTGGGCCCCATAACAGAATAACTATCGGATGAAGATAACGACAAAAATTGAGTTTTTATAATTAACAGCGTAGTTGTTACCGTTAACACTGTTGGAATACCCGATGGTTAAAATACAGTAATACGCGTTATTGCACAGTAGCACATGGTATTGCACAATATTTTTGAAATTATTGATTCTTACGTAAGAAGGCGCTACTGAATAATTGTCACAGTAATTACTGTTCAATATTTTATTTTATTGATTCAATAATTGTTGCCTTGATATTTTATATTATTGTTGTTTCAATAATTGTTGATGCACATCATCTCCATTATCAGATCAATAATTCATATTATTTGAATTATATTATTAGATAACATTATTGGCAATGTCTAGAAAGTTCTGTCTAAGGAGAGGTTTGGTCATCTAATTGCGCGCCAATAAGGAGAAATCCTTATTAGAAAGTCCCCTCTTTTCTGGGAACGGCCTGGTTGCCAGTACTGTGATTCTATAATATTATTTGTGAATAATTAATTATTAATTTATATGATGAGGAAAATATTAATTTTATGTGGATATAGATGGAGAAAAATTTTTAAATGTGACAATTGTTGTAAATTAATATTTTATCTTTTTTTGATAAAATAATTCATTTAAATATATTATTTTAATAATATATTAATGGTGATATTTTTACAATGAATGTGGAATATATGAATAAATGAGGAGGAAGAGTATTTTTGTTGGATTAAATGATTAACACATGTTTTGTGTGTCGGTGGACCCATTTCTTGACTGAAATTTGATTATAGCCTGTAAAATCGCTCGTTTATAGATTTCGGCAATTTCTGTCTGGAATTTGGAAAACCTTTCTTCTGCAAAGTTGTAGAGAATTAAATTTCCTATAAAAACTCGCAAGATTTGAATTTTCTGATAAAAGGGCTATTTATTATGAATTATCGAAGTTCTAAAATTCTAGAATAATTGATTTTTGGAAGTTTAAAATATTTGTAGTTAGAAAAATGTTTTTGATATGTTTGGTGAGCCCCATTGGTTGTTGAAATCAGCTGAATTGAGTTATTGATGGTGGGCGTAGGAAATTTGGTTATATATATTAATATTATATTAAATTTTCTGCTTTGGTGTTCAAAGCATTTTCCTATAAATAGGGTGCTTAGGTTAGAATTGAAAATCACACCAGGATTCATAAGTTTTCTCTCTTTCTCTCTCTTTATTATCGAGCGTATTTTGTGAGTATTTAGAGTGAAAGTTTACTTCGGCTTTATATCCAATATTCAAGTTAGAAGTACTGCTCTTTTGAGGTAAGGGATAGTAAGGGATATTAAGGGATGTTATATTCTTCATAATGATGTTATTCTTTCAATATCATTATACTGAAATGTTGGTATGAATTTTATTATGGAATTTCTATCTTTTTGAGTCGGGGTTACTATTCACGTATACGACACTATTCATGTATATGGCACTATTTACGTATATGACATTATTAACGTATACGGTACTATATACGAATACGTAGTACTATTCACGAGTTACTATTCATGAGTTACTATTCACGGATACTATTCACGACAAAAATTGGTTTCTTTTTCTGACCAAATTATCGTTGATTTATGATTGTTGCTCTTGAAAATAAATGTAGTTATTGATCATATTATTTTTATTATCATATATAACATTTTTATAACCCTGATGTTGAATTTCTCTTTCATTTGAGTGTAAAGATGGGTAAATTATTGGTATGATCCTGACTGAGGAATATCTTTGGCATGTATTGCAAAGATGAATTATTAACTGGTATGATCATGACCATTGAATTTATAATTGAATATCTTTAACTTAAGTGTAAAGATGAATTGATTAACATGGTTATAATTATTGTTCATATAAATTCTGAAATGATTATATATTTCTTTGAGATATTAATATATTTGGCCTATAGTGCAAATATGAACTGTTGAAGAATATCTTTGGCCTGTAGTGCAAAGATGAATTATTGATGAATATCTTTGGCCTGTAGTGCAAAGATGAACTGTTGAAGAATATCTTTGGCCTGTAGTGCAAAGATGAATTATTGATGAATATCTTTAGTCGTAGTGCAAAGATAGATTTATTAGCATGATTATGAACAGGAACTGTGATTTGGTATAACCATGATCTTTGATGTTTCAGGTAAAGACAGGTGATGAAAATATTCTTCGTCCTGGGTGAGAAGAAAAAGTTAGAATCACAATTATGATTATGAGTTATTCATATGATTGTGGAAAGGAACTGTTGAGTGATGTTACATGGATAAAACATTGTTGGTGGATTTTTAACATAGAGAAGATAATAGACTTTATAGTCTATTTGACTCTTCTAATGGATTGCTCGTTCCGCTGCAACTATGGTTGAAATTTTTATCATCTACCATATGTTCTAAATCTCTGATTTATTACTGATGAAGACTATTGATAATTTATTTATCTTTAGTCATGATATTCTTTACTGGGCTAGTTGTGCTCACCCTTTTGTTTCACAATTCCTTTCAGGTAATAAGAGTGTAGCTGGGTCGAGCGGGGGTAACAAGGGAATAGAACGGTGGTCATCATTTAGTAGTTACATTTAGTAAAGAAAATAGGGTGAGGCGAACCCAACGTTGGAAGGGTGTTTTGTCACTATCATACAAGATGTCTAATGACATACAACCTCGTGTCATCATAAGACAGGGTTGTGCTCATCCACTTGCTGACTATCTTTACGAGCACTACCTATATAATCTTGGTGTTTGTATGAAATATAATTTTCAATTAGAGACAGTGGAGATAATGATATGTCAAGAGAAGACTCACCATTGGGAAGAATATGATAGTAAACTTCTCGTTTTTCTTTGGGGTCTATTGGGTCAACCAAGAATAATTCTGTGGCCATATGATATCTATCATAACCTAGATGCATGGCCTCCCATGTACGAAGGTTTCCTTGAGCACTTCCCAAAGATTCTAATTTCTAAAACAGTTTTTGACTATACCTTTATGTAAGGTATCATTGTGAGGTGATGTCCACGATTGGGACATGAGTCACATTTGGTATATAGTTGTATCCAAACTCACAGCATATGTGTTGTTGTATTTTGCACGACAATTGTTGTAATAAAGTTGTAGTTATTTTCTATACCATGTATTTGGCGACTTAGAATAGGTTGGATGGAATGGACTTATTTTGGGGTCGTTACAAAGAATGTGAGAAAATAAAAGAGAAAGTGGTTGAGGGTAGTAATGCGAAGTACAGGATCGATACCGAGGGATTACTATGGTTCGAGGGAAAAATCTGTGTTCCAGCAGCACCAGGGATTAAAGAAGAAATCTTGACCGAAGCTCATAGTTCAAGATATTCGATTCATCCAGGAAGTACGAAGATGTATTAAGATTTACGACGTCATTTTGGTGGCCAAATATGAAAAGGGACGTTGCAGAATGCGTGGTGAAATGCTTGACATGTCAAAGAGTCAAGGCTGAACATCAAAGATCAAGCGGATTACTTCAACCGTTAGAAATACCGGAATGAAAGTGGGAACACATCACAATGGATTTTGTGGTGGGTCTTCCAACCACTTGGAGAGGATGCGATGCGTTTTGGGTGTAGTGGATAGACTGACAAAATCAGCGCACTTTTTACCGATAAAGATTAGATTCAATCTTGATCAGTTGGCAAGATTGTACGTTAAAGAAATTATTTCGAGACACAGGATTCCAGTGTCAATTGTGTCAGATAGAGATCCGCGATTCACGTCAAATTTCTAGAAGAGACTATAAGAATGCTTGGGAGCGCATTTGCGAATGAGTACGGCTTATCATACACATATAGATGGCCAAAGTGAACGAACGATCCAGACATTGGAAGATATGCTGAGAGCATGCGTCATAGATTTCAAAGGGAGCTGGGAAGAACATTTACCATTGGTGGAATTCGCTTACAACAACAGTTACCATGTGAGCATCGGCATGTCGCCTTACAAAGCATTATACGGCAGAAAGTGCAGAACTCCACTGTGCTGGGAGGAAGTCGGTGAACGTCAACTGCTAGGACCAAAACTAGTGTAACAAACTGCTGAGGTTATCAAACTCATCAGGACAAGATTGGCAGCAGCTCAAGACCGACAGAAGAAGTATGTTGATCAACACAGACAAGATCGTGCATTCGACGTAAGAAATTACGTATTCCTAAAAGTTTCTCCTTGGAAGGGAAAAATTTATTTTGGTAAAAAGGGAAAGCTCAGCCCAAGGTTTATTGGACCCTTCGAAGTGCTACGAAGAGTTGAAGAGGTGGCTTACAAGGTAGCTCTACCTCTAGAGTTGGAAAACGTTCACATTGTTTTCCATATTTCGGTATTACGCCTGTATAAACCCGATTATAAGCACGTGATCGAGTACGAACCGTTGCAGTTCAAGAAAGATTTGTCTTATAAAGATATTCCTATCTAGATAGTTGACAGGAAAGATCAAGTGCTTAAGAATAAAGTTATACCTTCCGTGAAGGTGATTTGGAGGAACCACAATGCTGAAGAAGCCACGCGGGAACTCGAGGAGAAAATGATGAAAGATTACCCTGAGTTATTTGTTTAATCTGTGTCTTTGATTTTTGGGACAGAATCTTTGTAAGTAGGAAAGAATGTAACGAATGACTTGTTTGAATGGTGATTCTGGGGACAGAATCCTTATAAGGAGAGAATGATGTAACAATCCAGATTTTTATTATAATTTTAAATATTTAGTTGAGTTATATAAATATTTAATGGATGTGTTATCGATGAATACATATTTGTAATTATTTAAATTAAATTGAATTGATGTGGTTAGTTATTTGTTAAATAAATAATTAAATTTATAACAATATGTTAATTTGAATTGTGATTAAAGTGATGTGTTAGTTGACTAAATAAAATTGTAATTATAAGGAAAATTATAATTTTGTGGTATTAATTATGTGGTAGAATTATTCAATAATTTGTTATTTGAATTAAATAAATTAAGTATGAAAACTTAATTAAATAAAGCGTGACAAATAACTATGTTATAAGGAGTTATTAAAATAGATTAAAGTAGTTTTAATATAGTTTACCCAAACAAGACTTAAGTATATTAAGTCTTTAATTTTTTTAGCTTTGCCAAACAAAGCCTTATGGCTTTTGGATTTCTTTTGAATTTAAATTATTAATAAAGTATATAAATAAATAAAATATTAATATATTTACAAGTTATACGTTATATTTTGTAATTGTAACTGTAACTGATATATAATCATTAGGCTTATTATGGCCATAGCCGTTTTATGTTTACGTTGGGTTATCAGTTGGGTTACGTTGTTAGCATCCTAGACTATTACTGAGAAAAGAAAGAATTGTTAGAGAGAGTTTTGAGAAAAAGAAAAGTTCAGAGAATTTGAGAGAGAGTCTCAAAGAGAGAAGCGACAATAGAAGGTTTTGAATTCTTCAAACTATTTTCAGTGTTTAACACGAAAAAACAAAGCATCAAAAGGTATTTTCCCATAACCTTTATGTTACAATTACGTATATGTGTTAATATGTTTTAATGTTCTTAAGTTTCACTGTGTATCAGTTTTTACCAAAATTATTTGTAAACCATGTTTTTATAATTAGCTAGGAGAGTATGTGTATTAGTAATTGTGGTTGTTATACTAGCATATATATATATATATATATATATATATATATATATATATATATATATATATATATATGTTTGTATGCTTAATATATAGATAAGATGGTATGCTAAATTACGTATACAAGAAATGGTTTTACAACAAATATATGTGTATGAACGTATGTTTTGCATGATAACAAAATTAATATGTGTTTGTATACTATTTATGAAATTGAATGTCATATATGTTAATTGGGTATGAATTTCAGAGAATCGTGGTTTAAAGTAATCAAATTTGGTTTATTATTGGTATTACAGTGTTAAAACTTTTTAAACAACATCAACAATGGAGTTTTGTTTTAAAACAGTGTTTTCAAAGAATTAGTTTTCTGATATTGTTGATTTGTTGTGTTAAAATCAGTATATGCATGATAAGTAATATTATGTGTAAATTGCATAAGTTATACATGTTAATTAGTGTTATAATTGAAGTTATAGACAGAAATTTTGGTGTTCTGTTCTTCGTTGAGTTGCTTCTGTAAGTTTGAGCGCCTGAGCGCCAAGTTTAGCGCCTCAGCCCCAAGTCTCGCGCCGCAGCGCTAGGGATAGCGCCACAGCTCCTATCTCGCGCCGCAGCGCCACTTGCTGGCATGGCCTTCGCACCGCAACGCCAGCAGCGCACCGCAGCACGGCCCACAGTTCAAACTGTGGCGCCACAGTGCCACTTAGCAGAAAGTCCAGAAATGACTTTTGTTGTGCACAACAACCTATAAATATTAATGTAATGTAAATTGATGATTTTTAAACATATATTTTTGTTATTTTGAATATTGTAATGCTAGGAACGAGCATGGTGTTAATACCTAGCGAGTTTATTATTATTTTAAGAATATAATTTGATTATGGGGTTATAAATCAAACCATATGTGATGTAAATATGTAGAGTATGAGTAATGACTGATTATGTCATGTTAACATATGTATATAGGATAATTGTGATTTGGATTATAACGGTTTAGCCTACAAGCAAGGCAAGTTTTCTAATCCTAAACCTTCGTCATGCAAGTTTTCTATCTCCACACTTTTGTTGAGTTAGTTTATTTTCGTTGAACAAGTTTGTTACCTTACCTTGTTATTATTTTTCAAGTCTTCTAAACCTAACCTTTCGTTGTTCAAGTTTAGAATCTCCACACTTTCGTGGAGCTAGTTTGTTTGTTATTGAACCAATTCTTAAATTTAGTTTGTTCATAGCGGTGCAAGCTTTCTAAGTCTTATCTTTTGATATTGAGCAAGTCTCTAATATGCAACTTGTTATTTAGCATGCAAGTTTATACATTTTGATATTCTAATGTTGAACAACTTTATCGTTCAAATTATTATTCGATATGCATGCTTAGTATTCGATTCTCAATAACCTTGAATTAGTATTGTTCAAATGAGTATGTTGTGATTATTCTATAGCATAACGTTATTAACTTTGTATTCAACTAATCCTTAGTTGATGACCGTTGAATTCTAAATTACCTTAAAAACTATCCAAACCAAACTTACTTTGGGGCGGACTTGTACTCAAAATACTGAGATGAACAATCCTATTTATAGGGGTTTACGCTTTGTTTACACTTAGCGCTGAACTGTTTGTGCACAATACATTGTACGAAGGATTGATCCCCTTAAATACGTAGAGTCCTTATAGTCTTATGACTGTTAAAGTTTAAGTTGAAAGAGTACTTATAACTGTGGATATGGTTCGTGGTCATTAGACCCTCAGTGATGTATTTCAGAACGTTAATAGAACCTATTGTTCAGTTCTATTGAGCCTAGTATCTGGCAAATGATGTAAAAGTTTTATTTATTGTTATTCCAAGTGAGCCTTGTTTTCTCACTCTTGCTTATATAACCCTTACAACTAAAGTTGAGAAGGTCGATGTATGTAGCACCAGTAAAGGAAAGGAAAATATGAACAAGTACTGAAGACTTGTAATCATTTTGATAGTTTACTATCACACTTTAGTTTGAATGGTTGTAATGAAGTTTAATTAATTTTCCGCCTTTGAATGATTGTAAGTAAAGGTTAGATAACCTGGGAAATTGTTTTTTTTGTAATCCTGTATGTGCAGGTTTATTATTCAATTTTATTATGATTGGGTAGTTAGAAATGAATGCTTGTATAAAGTGAACATCGAATCCTGAGAGGATGAAGTACCAGGATTTGGGGGTGTCACATTTTAAAGCATCCCAAATCTTCTTAGCACTTTCATATAAATAATAAATATCGAACAGTGAATTAGATAAGTAGTGCAAGATATATCTACGACATGTACGATTATCCTTAACATAATCCCCTTTTACAGACTTATCAACATCTATTTTTTCAACAGTTTCAGCAGAATCAGAAATAATAATAACTATAGCATTCATATATAATACATATTCCAAATTCATAGTTTCCAAATAAAATAGCATATCTTCAAACCATCTCTTAAAATTCGTACCATCAAACATTTAATTTTAGACAGGTCTAAGGCAGATTTCATCTTGTTAATAAATCAAAATCACTTTTTAGATTGTTGGAATATGGGGCAGAATTAACAAGATGAACAGAACAATAAATTGAAACGATTTATCTGGTATACGAAAGAAACCGAGGCGTAGCGATGCTACTGTCCTAAAAAGTTATTTCGCCCCCACTGATAATAATCACAGTTACAAATGGGCTTCCGGCGGTCACCCTCCAGGATTAAATGGTAAAGTCTCCGATCGCGTGTACTCACAGAAGGAGACTCTGGACTTGTCTATGTGGATTGTCCAGAATAACAGAGTATATGTGTATAGAGAAGGAAGAACATATTGTATATGTGTATATGCTAACTCTGAAGAACTGATTGATATTTATAGGAGAAAAAATATATACGTTAGTGGTGAACGTTGGAGAGAAAAAATAGACGTTACTGGTGAACGTTGTGAAGGAAGATGGGCAACGTTTATTAGACGTGAACGAGACTGGGGAGAAAGATGAGCAACGTTCAGACGAACGTTAGGGCTAGGGTTGCGGCTAATAATAAAGACAGACTGAATAAAAAGAAATGCGTGCACACACACACACACTAAGGTTTTCTGATCGAAAGTCCAAGAACCAAGTTTGGCCTAACCCAATTCTTTAGACATCCTCATGTTCGCTAGCCCATCCCTATTTTCTCAACCATGTTACTAAGCTCATACCAACATGTACTAATATACACAATGAGTATTTTAAAAATAGACAATGTGAGACTTTGACAAAACTATAAATTTAAAACATAACCAACAGATGTTACATACTGATGTATGTAAATATATACAAAGATAAAGGCACATATTGGTGAGTGGGGTCAATTAACACAATAAACTTTTTCTTTTTAAAATTCTCCGTTCGTTCAACTTTACTTGTCCTAGTTTGAAAGTATACGTCTATTTTAAAAAAATTATCTCCAAATTACTCATCTTAATGATTTTATTATCATCTTTTTTGTTTTATTTAATCTCCCAACTTTTTCTTAAAATAATAAAATAAAGGACATAAAGTGTTGTTATTCCAATGTCAAAGCTAATAGTGCTATTTTTTTAATGTATGTCATATTGTTTTCAATATTTTAAAAAAAATAAATGAGAGTATTATTGAAAAAGAAAGGTCAAAAGTAGTATTTAAAAGGAAAGATGACAAATAGATTTGGACAAACTAAAAAGAAAATTATGATAAATAAACTTGAACGGAAGGAGAATGACAAATTTAGGAAATTTCAGGTGATATATATAAATTGACTTTACTGAAATTTTGTATGTTTTCTCTTATACGGGATTAAATTTAAATTATATGACTTTCTCATTCAAATATCAATCTCATATCACTCATACGTAACTCTTTATATGTATCTCTATTTAATCTTCTCAAAGTAGATAATAATTTCATTTATATTATTGTTTAAATATTTAAAGAATTAAGTATTTTACGAACAAATTTGTGATAAAAAAAACCTATTAGATCAATACGGTGTGTATATAATGTTAGTATTGATTATATTTCATTGTAATCACGTACTCACCATTTACTAAATTAGATACATTTTTTAACAAAACATTTTTTAATAAAAGAAATTGTTATTTTTTAAACATATTTCATTTATAAATTTGTTAGAAATCTAATAATAATAACATTACAGCACTTGATCTACTTAGTACAAATGATTTCATGTTTAAAAATTTATGTGATTTATAATTTAAATATTTATCTCTAATTTCATAATAAAATAAAGAATAAGTATATCTCTATTTTTGTAACAAATGAACTACGTGTTCTATATATAATTAGGCGCCGTCGCGCATGCGTTGTGCGTTGTGTGTTTAATTTATGCGGGGTAAAATAAGAATTTATAAATTTTAGAGGAGTAAATAGAAAAATATAGAAATTAACATTAAAAAGAACAAAAAAATAATATATCTAAAATTGTAAGGGCAGAAGAGTAAAAAGAAAAAAATGTTAGCTAATTATACCAAACTTGTGGAAGAAATCTCTATGAAGACTTTATAATATAGATATAGATATAAGGGGAATGATCCATAGCATCTATTTGTTATGGATCAAAAAATGACATATAGCATCTACACCTTTCATTCAAAAAAAGAAAGGTTGCTATTCAAAAGGGCATTACGTCGTCCGCTAGTACATCTAGCGGGTGTGATTAATGAAAAATTTTGACATATTTGCCCCTTCTTAGCCAAGTCAAATCAGGTCTAACGCAAGAAAATCACAGCATCCGCTAGACTTACTAGCGGACACATATTAACTTAACGCAACAACTTCCTGCAACAGGTTTAATTCAAGTCAAATAAAACTTCCTATTACAACACGAATTCAAATCAAATACAACTTCCTATTACAACACGACAAGCTTAATTCATGTAAAATACAGAACTAAATGTTAGTCCTGTCACAAGTCAAAGTCCCTAATTTCAAAAATCAAATCACAGCAACATCACAACCAAATCACAGCAACAACAACATCACATAAGATATAACAGTTTTAACACAGCAACATCATATAGCTATAACTTGTTAATATATCCAAATCACAAACCAAGTACATCAAACATTCCAAATCTTTCTAAATCCAATTCCACATCCAAATCACAACAAGAAATATCAAATTCCAAATTCTTCCGAATCAAATACATCCAATTCCAAGTCAAATAAATCCAATTCCAAATAAAATACAGCACATCCTATTCCAAATCAGCAAGACAAGTATATCATGCACATAATTACAAATCAAATACATCTTAATTCCAAATCAAATTCATCATGCACATAATTTTAGTTCCTATTCTAAGTCAAATACATCCTATTCTAAGTAAACATAAGAAAATTAACTTAAGTATATAACAAAATTATATTATACAAACCTACTATATTAGGAGATAGATGGTGTATCATAATTAATAAAAATTTTGCCATACCAAGGTAACCATGTAAGACCCCGAATTTTATAAAATAAAAGTATTCATTTTTTTTTCAGTAAATGGTTAAATTGATAAAAGGTTAAAGTTAAGGGTGATATGTGAAAATTTAACAAAATAAGCAAGTTGTCATAAAATATTCGTATGGTCAGGGAATATTTTTTTTCCGAAGAATATTCGTACGACGGCACAATCATTGGTGGACCCCACAACGGAATGACTGTCAGATATAGAAAGCGGCAGAGATAACCTTTTTATAAAAATAATGGCAAAACTTTTACCGTTAACTATTGAAATACCGGTGATAAAAGAACAGTAATACGTGTTGTTGTATAGTAGGACACAGTATTACACAATATCTCTGATTATTGATGCTTACGTAAAAAGTCACTCAATCTCATTCAATAATTGCCACAGTAGTTGATGCATAGTTGTTGGGTAAAATCTATTTACACACAACACACAAGTATACGTGATCAACAAGTAATAAAGTGTAAGTAGAGGATCGTTCCCACGAGAAATTATTAATACAAATTACCAAATACTAACTCTTAATCAAACTAATTTTATTTAAATAATCAATTTAAGATTATGAATTAAATTATTTAATTACACTAATTCTAATTACCACTAATTAAAAATCAGATTATGGAGATTTAAGATAACAACTTCAGTTATTGCTTCACTTAAATTAACACACTTCTTATCAATTATGCTCAATATTCTGAATTGTTAATCAAGAACACAAAAGTAAATATGACCATCTCTTAATGCATCATACTCAAATTAACTTAAATCCACAGATGATAGAATTAAGAAAAACACCCTAATTAACTAATTCACTACATCTCTATGTGAATTATAATTAAAAATGATTTTAAGCACAAGTTCTTTATCTAATTATATGTGATGTATAAGTATATCTCTATCCTAGACATAAATTATGTATTACAATGCCATGCAGAAAATATAATCATATGTTATTATGATCATATCTAAATCTATAATTCACCTCTCGAGTTCATATATATTATCACAGTAATTGTCAGCTAGGCAATTAAGCAATTCATCACAAATCATAATAGATAATCCAAGAATAATCACAATGATTAATAGAGAAGCATACTAAAATAAACTATGCAATACGATCTATTGTAATCTTTAACAAAAGATTTAGTTCATGATTAATGAATTAAAACTAAGAATTCATAATTGAATAACCATTAAAAGACAAAAATAGAAGAAGAGAAAAAGATAGAATCCGTTGTGTGCAGATTTGATGCTCCTTCCTTGCTCCTACTTTGAATCTTCAATGGTCTCCAAGTTGTTTCAATCTACAAATCTCTTAAGAACTAGGATTTTAGTCCTAATCTACTCTAATCTAATCTAAAGGAATCCTTCCCCAATCCAAGTTATAATCAAGTATTTATAGTTCTAATAAAAACCCTAGTAAGTTAGGCAACTAATAATCCTATTCTAGCCCAAATTGGACAACATAACACCAAATCCCCCCACCCACCGGCGCCCCCAGCGCTACTGTAGTAGAGAATCTGGTGGCCCAGTATGCCCCGCTTCGATTTTAGTTCATTTATGGCGCGCCTCGCGCTGCTCTATTTTCTGTTGCGACGTCCTTTGGTAAAACATGCATAACCTTTGATCCGCTAGGAGTTACGGGGCCTGCCACCTATCAAATCGAAGATATTGACGAGATCTACAACTTTTAATTTTTAAGAATTGACAGATTCTAGATGGTTCAAGGCGGAAATCGGGCTTGACGTAGATGCTATGTAAATGGCAAGCATTACAACTCTTAGCTTTGATCTTTATTAAAAAGTCCATAACTCTCGCATCCAAGCTCTGATAGGGATGATTCAAGATGTTCTAGAAAGCTAAGAAGTAGATCTACAATAAAATCTAAGTTCTAAGCCAAGAACATGCATCCAACTTGGTGTTAAAAGCCCTGAAATCATCCCTTCTTGCATTTGCTTGCATATTTTAGTCCAAAAGATGTTTGAATTGCTTTTCCTTGCTTCTTCATGCTAATGTCGTGTCATAGCCTACAAAATAACATAAAATGTATGAAATGAACACACAATGTATGCAAAGTAACTACGAAACATATGTTTAAGCAACTAATTCAAGCAATAAATATTGGATAAGTAGGTATAAAACCTACTTATCAAATACCCCTAAACTTAAACAGTTGCTTGTCCCCAAGCAACATGATATGCAATGCAAATGCATCTACTATATGCCTACGAATTCTTCACTAAGATAGAACACAGTCTAATCACACGGCCTAAGAGAAATCAAGTAAATATGACAGTATATCATATTAAGGCAAATCAATAACTTCTCAATCAATCATCAAATCTAAGACTGTTATCACTGATATAGTTCGTGTATGCTCAACAACAATGTTAACTGATATAAAGCTAAATATAACACATAATAAATCTCTTTGAAGGAATCATACAGTGTAAACTCAAGAAATTCAAAAATAAGTAAGATCCGACTAAAATCAAACAGCTACCAGATTCAAGGGTCAAAACGGGATACTTATGCTTCTTCTTCTTTTTCATTCACAGGGGCTTTTTGCTCTTATTTTCCGTTTTATTCATTTTTATTATTATTTATTTTTATATAATAAACTTTTCTCATGGTTGTGCAATGTCTTATTCCCTTAAGCTTTTCAATGTTACCTTAACGAGCTTTCGACCAACGACTCCCAAGCCATTAAGGCCTTAGGGCGCTAGGTGTAGAGACATCCCCTCGAGATTACTTACTCAAGTAACAAAGGCCACAAAACTAGACTAGCCATGATGTTTATTTATTTTTTTATAGCTTATATATCCCAAATTTTTCCCCAAACTTAGGTTTTTGTCTAAATCTAATCATCTCCGCCTATTCATGTCTTTCATTCATTGAAACTAGTATTATCCTTAAGAATTCTATTACGTGTCAATTTAAACTTAATCAGTCAACAAAGTTGTTTATAATGTACTAACCTGATTATATCAGTTTCAAACAAAAAAAGATTCAATTCATAACAGGAGGTCACATCAAAGCCTAAATAATCAATACTAACTCGTCTACTCAATTCCAATCTCATCATTGGTCAAAATAGACTTAAACTATCTAACAGCTTGAATCATACAATGCAATACTAAATGCAATAAAACAGTAAACTAAATTAATATTTTTGAGATTTTTCAAAAAAAAATAATTCTTTTTTTTATATATATGCGAATGAATGAACGACACCAATCAAGTCCCCCCCCCCCAAACTTAACACAAGTAATGTCCTCATTACGTCAATATAAAGATAAATTAAGCGTGAGGACTTCCCTGAAAATATAGCAATCTTCCTCCTTATCTGCTAAGCTTGGAGAATAGGCTAGGCACATTAGAAAAAATCGGGTACCACACTTGGATTAGACTTGACTAACATGTAAACACAATAGAAGCAAGTTTATTAAATTCTAAATAAATGCAAATTTATTAACTACTATGAAACCTAATAAAAATTAAACTTTGGTTTCCTCCCAATAAGCGCTTGTTTTATAGTCTTAGCCTAACTTCTCCAATTCTCTATCCAATTCCCCTACGAAAATTAAGTAACCCTCCATCCATCAGTAACAATGTCTCTTTTGGTAGGTTCCCATTAGCAAATGCCCTTGAATTAAAGTCACCTAGCATGATCCTTTCAGATAGGATCCCCATTAAGAACGTCAAATAACTAGGTGTTTTCTCCATTATGTCTATGATCAGATTGGGGCATTGAAGCTTAATAAACATAATGGGATCTTCCTCTATCTTCTCCTTTTCATCCCACCATGACTCCATAGTTTTACTAGCTCTTATGTCACAAAAAGCTTTGCCGACGACATGACTGCCAATTGGGCATGGTTTTTCAAAACTACCCGAATTCTTAAACTTTAGTGGAGGAGGCACATGAGATACTAGTGAAATAGGCTCATCTTTGTTGAAGCTTACAGTTAAATATTTGTCGATCTCCTTTTCTTGGTCCCTAATTGTTTCATCTCTTTCAACATCTATATCATTTGGCACATCCGGTTGTAAATTTGGTTCAGGCTCACCATCAGTCTCAGAATCCATGTCATAGGGACAATTGTATTGAGAACAAATGTTCGAGGCATTAAGTAGTTGTTCCATTTGGTTCGCAAAATTTTGACTAGATATCTCTTGATTAATCCTCCTCTCCTCACTTGAAGCTATGAACTTGGACATAATTTCCTCCAAATTGGAATGTTCTTCCTCAGTTTTTGGAATCCATGTATTGAGGACCATGTGTGGAAGTAGTGATGAGTTGTTCCATCTGGTTCTGAAAATTATGGCTCGATATTTCTTGATTCATCATCCTTTCCTCTTGGTTTGCTATGAGCTTTGACAGGAATTCCTCCAACTTTGACTTTTTGTCTTGTGGCAATGGAGATTGACATAAGAATTTCGGTATGTATGTTGGATTTGGAGCGTAGTATTGGTCTTCATAATTATAGCTCCATGACGAATCTAGGTGATACCTCCAAGCTTGATGATAACTAGCATATGCATACTGGTTGAGGTAGTTACCCTCGTACTGTAACTGCCCAAAACTGATGGTGCATTGATTACTCGGGTGATTTCCATCACAATAATTCCAAGTAACTGCTATCCTTCAATTACGTTGGGCTGCAACAACGTCCAACCTCCTCGAAAGTTTCTCAATCTGTACTGATAATGCAGAGAGTGTAACGAGTCATCAATCTCTGCTCCCCTTGGTTGAGTAATTCTCGTATACGGCCATTGATAATTAAATTCCGCCATGGCACCTGAAAAGAAAGAAAGAAAAAGAAATAGAAAGAGAATTAAAGAAAATAAAAAAACGTTTAAATTAAAACTAATTTGATAAAAGTTAATATTGGCAAAATTATTAAACTAATTATTTAAACAATCAATTTAAGATTATGAATTAAATTATTTAATTACACGATAATTGTTATCACGGTAATTGTTAGCTAGGAAATTAAGCAAATCATCACAAATCATGATAAACAATCCAAGAAAAATCATAATGATTAATAGAGAAGCATTCTAAAATAAACTATGAAATACGATCCATTGTAATCTTAAACAAAAGATTTAGTTCATGATTAACGAATTAAAACCAAGAATCCACAATTGAATAACCATTAAAAGACAAAAATAGAAGAAGAGAAAAAGATAGAATCTGTTGTGTGCAGATTCAATGCTCCCTCCTTGCTCCTACTTTGAATCTTCAATGGTCTCCAAGTTACTTCAATATCCAAATCTCATAAGAACTAGGGTTTTGGTCCTAATCTAATCTAAAGGAATCCTTCCCCAATCCAAGTTATAATCAAGTATTTATAGTTCTAATAGAAACCCTAGCAAGATAGGCAACTAACAATTCTATTCTAGCTCAAATTGGACAATATAACACCAAAATTAACTCTCTCCCCGTTGACCGGCGCACCCAGCACTGTTCCTAGGCAAATTTGGGTGAACTACGCACTACTGTAGCAGAGAATTTGATGGCCCGGCGCACCCCGCACTGCTTTTAGTTCATTTATGGCGCGCCCCGTGCTGCTCTATTTTTTGTTGCGATGTCCTTTGGTAAAATAGACATAACTTTTGATCCGCTAGGAGTTACGGAGCCTGCCACCTATCAAATCGAAGATATCAACGAGATCTACGACTTTCATTCTTTGAGAATGGACAGATTCTAGATGGATAAAGGCGGAAATCGGGCTTGAAGTAGATGCTATGTAAATGGCAAGCATGACAACTCTTAGATTTGATCTTTATTGATAAAAAGTCCATAACTCTCGCATCCGAGCTATGATTGGGATGATTCAAGATGTTTTGGAAAGCTAAGAAGCTGATTTACAATTAAATCTAAGTTCCAAGTCAAGAACATGCATCCAAATTAGTGTTAAAAGCCCTAAAATCTTCCCTTCTTGCATTTGCTTGCATATTTTAGTCCAAAAGATTTTTGAATTTCTTTTCCTTGCTTCTTCATGCTAATGTCGTGTCACAACCTATAAAATAAAATAAAATATATGAAATGAACACACAATGCATGCAAAGTAACTACGAAACATAGGTTTAAGCAATTAATTCAAGTAATAGATACAGGATAAGTATGTATAAAACCTACTTATCAATAGTATCTCATATTATTTATTCCATTATTGTCACAGTATCATATGCACAATATTTTATATTATTAAATTAATAATTGAGACAACACAGTTATTCATATTATTATTTGCATTATTGATAATGTCTAAAATGTTCTGCCGAGGAAAGGGGTTAGGTTATTTAATTGCGCGCCAGTAAGGAGAAATCTTTATCAAAAAACCCCATCTTTCCTGGGAACGATCTGGTTGTCAATATTGTGAGTTATAATATTAAATGATGAATAATTATTGAAAGATTAAAAATGTGTTGATTAAAGATAAGTGATTTGTCGTAAATATTTATTCAATTTTTGATATAAATAGAGGGGTTTGTTATGAGGCGTTTGTTATAAGTTTGACTTATTATCCCATTAGGAGATGTGTGACGCCCCCAAAATAGGTCCACACAACCCATTCTGAGTCACCAAATACATGGTACAGAAACCAAATAAAAACTTCAAATTCTAACTTTTAAACGGTCGTACAAAATACGACTATAGTTAAACTGTGAGTTTTAATACAAATATATGTAATTCTCATGGTGCCTCGACCACAGCACCTTACAATTGTACCGTACATAAAGGTACAATCAATAAATATTTTAGAAATTAAAATCTTTAAAAAATACTCAAGTACCCCTTCGTACATGGGAGACCATGCATCTAAGTTATAATAGATATCATATGACTTGAGAATTATCCTTGATTGACCCAATAGACCCCCAAGAAAAATAAGAAGATTACAATCATATTCTTTCCAATGGTGATTCTTCTCTTGCCATATAATTATCTCCATTGTCTCCAATTGTGAATTATATTTCAACCAAACTCCAAGATTATATAGGTAGTGCTTATAGATATAATTAGCAAGTGGATGTGCACAACCCTGTCTTATGATAACACGAAGTCGTATGTTATTAGACATCTTGTATGATGGTGGCAAAACACCCTTCCAAAATTGGGTTCACCTCACCCTATTAGGTTCACCAAAATCAACGGTTAAATGACGTATAAAATACGATAAACTTATCTAAAATTCTCAATAAAATTATTTTCATATTGTTTTAGGGGAAATCTCAACAGCTATAGACCACCGTTCTATTCCCTTGTTACCCCCGCTCGACCTAGCTACACTCTTATTACCGGAAAGGAATTGTGAAGCAAAAGGGTGAGCACAACTAGCCCAGTAAAGAATATCATTACTAAAGATAATTAAATTATAAATAGCCTTCGTCAGTAATAAATCAGAGATTTAGAACATATGGTAGATTATAAAACTTTTCAACCATAGTTGCAGCGGAACGAACAATCCATTAGAAGAGTCAAATAGACCATAAAGTCAATTATCTTCTCCATGTTAAAAGTCCACCAATAATGTTTTATCCATGTAACATCAATCAACAGTTCCTTTCCACAATCATGTGAATAACTCATAATCATAATTGTGGTTCTAAATTCCTCTTCGCACCTAGGACGAAGATAATTTTCATCACCTATTTTTACCTGAAACATCAAAGATCATGGTTATACCAAATCACAGTTCTTGTTCATAATCATACTAATAAATTCATCTTTGCACTACGGGCCAAAGATATTCATCAATAGTTCATCTTTGCACTACAGGTCAAATATATTCAACAACAGGTCATCTTTGCACTACATGCCAAAAATATTAATATCTCAAAGAAATATATAATCATTTCGGAATTTATATAAACAATAATTATAACCATGTTGATCAATTCACCTTTGCACTTAAGCTTAAGATATTCAATGGTCATGATCATACCAGTCAACAATTCAACTTTGCACTACTGGCCAAAGAGAACCCATAGTCACGATCATACCAATAATCTGCCCATCTTTACACTCAAGTCAAAGAGAAATTTCATCACCGTGATTATAAAAATATTATATATGATAATAAAAACAATATGATCAACACATGGATTTAATTTCAAGAATAAGGTTCATAAATCAACGATAATGTGGTCAGAAAAAAAAAACCAATCTTATCGTGAATAGTACCCTGTGAATAGTATCCCGTGCATAGTATCCCGTATTCATTAATAGTACCATACACATAAATAGTGCCGTATACGTATAGTACTATATACGTAAATAGTATCATATACATAAATAGTGTCATATACATGAATAGTGTCGTATACGTGAATAGTGTCGTATAAGTGAATAGTACTGTATATGTGAATAGTAACCCCGACATGAAAAAGATAAAGTTTCACAATAAAATTCATATCAATATTTTGGTATAATAATATTAAAAGAAATAACATCATTTACTTGAAAAAAATAACATTCCTTACTATCCCTTACCATCCCTTACCTCAAAAGAATAGCACTTCTGACTCGAATATCAGATATAATACTGAAAGAAACTTGCACTGTATAGAAACACTCAAGATATCTAAATACTTACAAAAATACGCTCGATATTATAGACAGAGAAACTTATGATTCTGGTGTGATTTTTAATTCTAACCTAAGCACCATATTTATAGGAAAATACTTATAACACCAAAGTAGAAAATTTAATAAAATATTAATAATTTTTTTTTCTTACGCACACCACATCACAAGCTCAGCACTCCATAAGTGGGGCCCACCAAATTCAACAAAATCTAGAGGTAAAAAGGACAAATGGGGTCCACCCCTTGTTTTTAATTTAAATAATGTTCAGAAACTTTAATAATTCATAATAAATAGCCATTTTATTAGAAAAATACAAACTTTATGTCCATTTCATATGAAATTTAATTCTCTACAACTTTGTAGAAGAAATTTTTTCCAAATTTCGAACGAAAAATGACCCAAATTTACATACGGGTGAAATCTCATAGCATTCCATCCTTGAAAATTTACTTACGGAACAAATCCACCGCTCACTCACTTTGGCCAACAAAAATTAGCATATTTCACATACAAGTGGGGCCCACTCAATTAAAAAAATCCTCCACCATATATTTTACACGTTTTAAGCCTCAAAAATACCATTCAAACCCAATTTGCACTCTTCCTCCTCATTTTATTCATATACCGTGAATTTAGTGTAAAAATATCACCAATATTATATTATTATATTATCACATTATACATTTATAATGAAATATAATGATATATTTGAATGAATTATTTTATCAGAAAAGATAAAATATCAATTTTCAATAATTATCACTTTTCTAAAAATTTCTCCATTTATATCCCAATTGAATAAATATTTCCTTATCATATAAATCAACAATTAATTATTCACAAATAATATTACAGAACTACAAGATTAACAACCAGATCATTCCTAGGAAAGAGGGGGCTTTCCGATAAGGATTTCTCCTTATTGGCGCGCAATTAAATAACCTAACCCCTTTTCTCGACAGAATTTTCTAGACATTGTCAATAATGTTATCTAATAATATTATTCAAATAATATGAATTATTAATTTGATAACGTAAAATATTATGCAGTGATAATTATTAAAACAACAATAATATAAAATAATGTGCAATACCGTGTACTGTTAGTTCCCAATAGGCACACAATAGATCTAGAAGGGGGGTTGAATAGGTCCTTTTTATTTTTAAATATTTTTCTCGTTTATTTTGTATTGCTAATGAATTAGCATATGACAAACAAGAATCTTTTCAGGCATAGTGGAATAAGTAAAAGATCTCCTTCATTGATATATTCATAATCATACATACATTGTTCTTAGAGTTAGTTCAGTGGTAAGCAGTTAATACATACATAGTAGTTATAGCAGTTAAGTTCATAATATAAATGACATAAAGTAAAAGACATAAGGGATTTTAAATGGTTCAGAGACTCAAGCTCCTAATCCACTCTTCTGCTTTCAACTAACAGCATTTCCACTAAGGAAGGGTAGCACCCTGAATCACTAAGATTCCTTCAAGGCCAGCAGCCTTGGAACTGTGATAACCGCAAATTTTATGATTTAATATTAATATTTATATAAATAGAACCTGTGATTATTTATTTTATAAATGCTTGCATGGCATGAAGTGAGTAACTTAATGGAATTAATTGAACTTGTAATAATTGATAAGATGTGGAGAACTATGATAAGTTATGAAATGTCTTGTGTGACTCTATGATGGAATTAGTGAGGAATAAATTAATGAAGAAATGCATTACAAAGTAAAGGATGTCAATAAGAGAGGTGGTGTATAATTTAGTGTTACTTGGGTAAATTAAATTAATTAATCTGCTACCATAGTAATTAAGTATTTACATGATTATAACCCAAATAATAGAACCTAGCCATGGAAAAATTTTCCACCCATTAATTTTGGCAGCCTCGTGAAATTTTGTTTACCCATGATATTTTCGGCAGCTCAAGGAAAATTTTTTCTTTCACCCATTTTATGTCATTTCGGCAGCCATGTAAAAAGATGATTTAGCCATGTGATTTCCACCCATGTGATTTCGGCAGCTGCATGGTGGCAGCCTTAGGGAATTCTTTTCACTACTTTTGGCAGCATGTACTAGTAGCCTTGTTAACAAATAATCCAATTCCAACCAAAGGAGTTCTATCATGGGGTATTACATAAATGAGACTATCATTATGAGGCCATGGGATCCAAGAGAAAAGGAAGGCTTGCGTAAGTTGTTTTCTTTTGGTTGTTGGTAGTACTTTGACATATGTGATGGGATATATTAGAGTACTAGGCTGCTATAAAGTTATGTAGGGGATGACCATGAGTACTTTAATTAATGTATACACTTTATTTTTAAGTATATATATATATACCCCTTGCTCTAGTTGTTCCTTACAAAAAAAAACACAACAAGGACCAAATAGAGAGGTGTGTGTTCGGCATCTGGTAGTGAAGGAGTAGTAGCAATAACTTCATCTTGGCAACCCATTTCTTTTTCTTCAAGCTAAGGTATATAGATAATTAGTTAAATAAAATTTCTTTCCATTTAAATTCTTGTGCACACTTTTTCTTCTTTTGAAGTAATGTGGATATTTTGTGTTGCTTGTAAATTAGTATGCTAAATTAACATTTACCATGTGCTCTCAAAATAAATAAATTAATTTGTAAGGATGCATAAATGATTTACGTGGAAAAATATATAATAAAATAAAATAAACAAACCCAAAGCATGTATACAGAAGGCTGCGTGTGTGTGTAATTTTTACTGCTTCATGATTTTTGTTGACTTTATGGTTACTGCCTTGCAAAAAAAACAGCAAGCATGTATTGAAGTGATGGTGGGGACGGTTTGGTGTACCTAGAACAGGGATTGATATATGTGATTTGTTGTGATTAGAAATGTTGCATATTCTTTTGCTAATTTCGGCCGCAAGTTGTGCATGAAGAATTTCTCGACATATTCGATATTGTTGGTGAACTGCTATATTAATAGTAAAATGTTTCAGCCTTACCTGCTATGTTAAGACTAATTAACTCTTAACAAGATGTCTAGTTGTACAACAATATAATTGATTGTGGCATAATAAATAATATGTTGCTACATGTTATTTTTATTTTCATACAATAAGGATGTTGCAATATTTTAAGGCTAATTTCGGTTGCTTGTGTGCAAGGAATTAAAGATCCTTTAGTCTTACCTATTATGTAATCTTAAACATTTAAAATGTAGGCAATGTGAAGATTTAGAGAGCTATAAATCGGTACACTAAATTAATTTAATAATAATATTAAAACTTTTATTGTGACACTATGTGCATATATTTTTAAGGGAAGTAATGAAAAGGGTAGGTACATTACCTTTAATAAAAAGTAATATAATTATCAAGAGGGAAATAATTACCTTTACACTGCGTTCTAATGTGACATTTCTAGCATGTAAAAAAAATTGAAAAGAAAGTAAGTAAGGGTTTATGATGGTAAATAAGCGGAATAGTGTAATGTCATTTAAAACTCTAATTAATAAAAATTAGTTCAGATAACTAATTTGAGCAACAGTTTAATAAAATAATGTTATGTGCATAGTTTTCTTATTTGCGAGCATAAATGTGTAGCAAGTAGGAAATGTAGTATTTTTATGAATTTTATGAGAGACTTGTACCTTAAACTAGGATGACATGCGATTAATAGCTAAAGTGAGTTGGTTTCAACAATCACTAATTTGTACGACTATATTATTATATTATAGGCAGTATACGTGACAAGGTGTCAAAGGTAAACATAATCGACGAACGAGGCAAGTTCCTTACTTCTTACACTGTATACGTTCGAATTGTTGTCTCAAGCAAATATATGTTTCTATTCGAAAATCATTTGTATACCTTGACATTGTTGCAAGCATTGGACTTATCATTCTTAAATGCATTATAAAAATTTGTCTAAGCCTTTGATTCGACTGGACTATTATTTTGTGTTAAGAGCTATCCAAACCAATTGACTTGGTGCGAACTATCGTAAATCTGCTGAGATGAACAACCCTCATTGAAGGGGAAATTATATATTATCGGGAAACTGACGTGCGCACACAAGTATGATTAAATGTTATGCATAACGTAGGGTACTTTAGGCTGATCACCTGTTGTACTCGTTTATATTGAATTTCAGTATAATACTGTTAATTCTAGTAAGAGTTCTTAGTCCTTAGTGACTGCTCAGTGTTCATTCATATTGAACCTCGAAATGAATAAATCTTGAAATTTTGTTGATATCCTTCAGTCTATAACGACACCTATTGAATACTCTTGATATTTCTTGATATCCTTGAACTACCAATTATTATTATAACCTTGAAGATTTAAATGCTATAACTGCTTATTCTTCTGGCTATATTACTTGCTGGGCAAACTTGTTGCTCATTCTTGCTTCCTAAAAACATTACAGTTAAGGCAGAGCAAGGCGATACTTCAGGAAAGGACAAGGGAAAGGGCAAGGCTGCAGAATAACTTAGTCCTTTAAGATTAGAAGTATTATTATTATTGTTATGCTTATTATGATGTATTTAATGATGATTAAGTTATGTTTAAGTTTAATCACTAAATTGTCGTAGTATTGGTTACGGTACCTTGGGACGTGAATATTTATATTATATCAATGTAAATTATTATATTATTTCCATTGTTAATGATTTTAGTAAGATATTCGTAGTTGTACGTGATGCACCGAATTCGTGATATGGATGTCCGAATTTTGGGGGCGTCACAGGTTGGTATCAAAGCGCTAGTTATAAACCTTAGGAGCGAGAGCCCTTAGATTATAACTTAGGAGGACTTAGAAGATAGAAAGGGATGAAACTCATATATAGTTTTCGTAGAGAGAGACTTAGCATGTTATAGACTATAACTTCATTTTATACAATGAACTTATGTTATTTAACATTCTAATGGAGTTGTTGTTTGTTTTGTCTTGTGTTGGTGATTGTAGGATGACTGACATGGAAGGACCTAGCCGAGTAGTAGAAGAGGAGCCGCGTGACATACACGTGGTATATGAGGCACCATTGATAGCGGAGCCTATATCAACTGTAGTCCCTATCGATGATGATGATGAGGAAGAGGAGATGGAGCTGGCAGGGAAACTCGAAGAGTCTGAGCAGAGGGAACTTAGTGAGAAGGCTGAGAAGGAAACTCTTCGTACTCAGTTAGAAATGGAAGTAATGGATAGGATCCACTTTGAGGAGAAGTGGGAAGGAGCCAATGATAGAGCTAACGACCTAGAGGATGAAGTGAGATGCAAAAGGAGGAAGATGAACAAGATGGGCTATGCACTACGCACGGCCATGGGAAGGTTGATTGATGGAGTAAATCATTATCCGGTAGAGCAGGGACAGACTCGGCACACCATAAGCCGAGATTTGGTGGTGCGCATTACTCAGAGGGAGTACCAGAGCGCTGTGGAGCGCGGAATGATAGATTAAGTCTAGGCGTTAAAAGTTATTAGTTGTAGTTCGTTATGTAGTGTAATATCTGTTGTTGTAATTTCAGTTTTTTATGTAGAATGTGAGATAGTTGTAAGCCCCAAACTTTTGGGTTATACTATAGGGGTAGTATATTAATGGTTGTCCCCATCTTTTGTGATATTAGGGATAAGTTATGTCATTTATAGAAGTATGCTAGAGATAACCATGTAATGTAACAATTTGGCATATGAATATAAATGATCTTGTTCTGGAATGTATTCTGAAATCTTATTCCTTTTATGGAGAATTGTTTAAGTAATATAATTAGATAATAAAAATGGAAGTTTTGTGATGCAGAAAAATGCCGCCCAGACGTAGATTAACTGCACCAGAAGAGTCGGTAAATGATGAGAGAGGACAAGTAGATCCCATCCAGAGGCTTGTAGACTTATTAGGGGTGGCTCTTAGGGGAAGAAATGAACAAGTACCACCCATTCCCCAAGTAGCTCCAGTCGCAAACTTCAAAGACTTTAAGAGTGTAGGACCTCCAGAATTCATGGGTACTACTGATCCTATTGTAGCGCAAACGTGGATCAAGGAAATGGAGAAAGCCTTCGCCATTGCTCGTGTGGGTGAAGACCAGAAAACCTTGTTCGCTACATATATGATGAGGGGTGAAGCAAACTACTGGTGGGAAGCAAATCAACAGAGGGCGGGAGAAGGGACTATAACCTGGGAGAGGTTTAAGACCTTGTTCTTCGAGAATTACTTCCCGAAGAGCATGAAGAATAGGATGGATGTAAAGTTTCTAGAACTAAAACAAGGAGAGATGACAGTGGCCCAGTATGCCGCCGATTGGTAACACATCAAGTAGACACTGAAGAAAGGAAATCTCGACGCTTCGAACTTGGACTAAAACCTTGGTTGTTCAACAAGGTGTCGGTTCTTCAAATCGACTCATTCGCCACATTATTGGAGAAGGCGATAATTGCTGAGGGAGGTAGCGAGGCATTGAGCCAATACAACAAGGAGAAGAAGAACAAGAATGTTGGGGGAGAAACTCGTGGAGGGAGTAGCAGTGGTGGAAGTTATCTGGGAAAGAGGAAATGGGATAACCGCAACAACAACAACAACACCAACACCAACCACCGAAACATCAACCAGTCACAAAGTTATCAAGGAGGGTATAAGAAAAGAAGTGAAGCTTGCTCAAAATATGGGAAAAACCATCAAGGGGAATGCTGGAAGGGGCGCATCGTCTGCTACAACTGCGGCCAAGAAGGGCACATTTCACCCAACAGCCCAAAGCTGAAAAAGGTCAAGGGATGTTTCGCGTGTGGCTCAACTGAGCATCAAATCAAGGATTGCCCAAAGAAAGGGAACAACGAAGGAAGCATCCAACAGGGAGGGGGCAGCAAGCTGATGATCGGCAGACCAACGCAATCCAATCGACCGACTGCCCAAACCTTTAACATGACTGTCCAAGATGCAGTGAATGCAAGGGACGTGGTGTCAGGTATTCTCCCAATCAATAATATAAATGCCTATGTATTATTTGATTCCGGTGCTACCTATTCCTTTGTGTCTGAAGAATTTGCCAATCGACTAAACATACCTCCTGAACATTTAGAAAATTCATTGAACGTAGAGATTGCGAATAAGGAAGTAATTCCCATAGAGTTTATTTATCGAAACTGTTGTGCAAACATTAGAGGTCACGAACTAAATGTAGACTTAATTTCGATTAAACTGGGAGAGTTTGATGTGATATTAGGAATGGATTGGTTATCCGGCCACGCTGCGATAACCGATTATCAGAAGAAGAGTGTGAACCTTCAGACCTCAAATCGGTCTAAGGTAGTGTTTTACGGTAGCTCATCGCTCAAGCAATCGTGTTGCCTTACGATGATGTAGGCCAAGAAATTGTTAAAGAAAGGATGTGTAGGTTATTTAGCCTATATAGTGGACACTCGGCAAAAGGGAATAGAAATGAAAGATATATCAGTGGTAAGAGATTTCAAAGATGTGTTTCTAGACGAACTGCCTGGCCTTCTGCCAGACAGAGAAATTGAATTCATAATAGACTTGGCACCGGGAACCGCACCAATTTCGAAAGCCCCATATCATATGGCGCCAGTAGAAATGAAGGAATTGATGATTCAATTGCAAGAGTTACTAGATAAGGGTTACATTCGGCCAAGTGTGTCTCCTTGGGGAGCACCAGTGTTGTTTGTAAAGAAAAAAGATGGATCGATGAGGCTCTGTATCGATTATCGGGAGTTGAACCGAGTGACAATTAAGAATAGATATCCATTGCCAAGGATAAACGACCTTTTCGATCAACTGAAGGGAGTGAAGTGTTTTTCCAAGATAGATTTACGAACGGGTTATCATCAATTGAAAGTGCGAGAGGAGGACATACAAAAGACGGCGTTTCGAACTCGCTATGGACATTTCAAATTTCTAGTGATGTCATTTGGGTTAACCAATGCTCCGGCAGCATTCATGGACTTGATAAACCGGGTTTTCAAGCCATACTTAGATAAGTTCGTAGTAGTATTTATCGATGACATTTTAATTTATTCAAAGACGAAAGAAGAGCACGTCGAACATCTGAAGGTGGTATTGGAAGCATTGAGAAGGGAAAAGATGTACGCTAAATTTTCAAAATGTGAATTTTGTATGGAAAGGGTTCAATTTCTAGGACACGTGATAGATCAAAATGGAATTTCTGTGGATCCTGCAAAGGTGGAAGCGGTAAGTAACTGGGAACAGCCGAAGACGCCAACGGAAGTTAGGAGTTTCTTAGGTTTAGCCGGGTACTATCGAAGATTTATCCAAGATTTTTCTAAGATAGCAACCCCGCTGACCAATCTAACGAGGAAGACAGAGAAGTTCGTATGGACGGACAAATGCGAGGAGAGTTTCCAAGAATTAAAGAGGACGTTGAGTGAGGCGCCTGTATTATCATTACCAGATGATACGGGAGGATTTGTGGTGTATAGTGATGCATCACATAGAGGACTTGGTTGTGTGCTAATACAACATGGCAAGGTCATTGCATATGCCTCACGACAGTTGAAAGATTTTGAAAGACGATACCCTACCCATGACTTGGAGTTAGCGGCGGTAGTCTTTGCATTGAAGATTTGGAGGCACTATTTGTATGGAGAAAAATGTGAGATATATACGGATCAAAAGAGTCTAAAATATATCTTCACACAGAAGGAGTTGAACATGCAACAAAGAAGGTGGTTGGAACTAATCAAGGATTACGACTGTGAAATTCTTTATCACCCGGGAAAAGCAAACGTTGTAGTTGACGCTTTGAGTAGAAAAGGAAGGGAGAAGTTATTCAAATTGACAACTCAAGAGGAGTTAAAAGAGAAATGGAAAAGTTGGAATTAGAGGTGGAGGAACCAAAAGAAGCGGAAGGAAAATTTCTCATGATGAGAGCTCACCCGACGTTACTAGATAGAATAAAGGAAGCACAAGAGAAAGATGAAGAATGTGAGAAGATAAAGAAGAGAGTAGTAGAAGATAAGGAATAAAGGTTCAAAGTAGATAAGGACGGTATATTGAGGTTTGAGGGTCGAGTATGGGTGCCAGCTGTAATCGAACTGAGAGAGGAAATCCTACACGAAGCACACAATACGACGTATTCTGTACATCCAGGAGGCACAAAAATGTACCGGGATCTTCGACACCATTTTTGGTGGCCTAATTTGAAAAAAGAAGTTGCAGAGTGTGTTAGCAGATGTCTTACTTGTCAAAGAGTCAAAGCAGAACACCAGAGGCCAAGTGGACTACTTCAACCGCTGGAAATACCATAATGGAAATGGGAGCACATTACGATGGACTTCGTGGTTGGACTTCCGGTTACACAGAAGGGTTATGATGCCATTTGGGTTATTGTGGACCGACTAACAAAGACAGCTCATTTTCTACCCATCAAGATTCGATTCAATTTGAACCAGTTAGCAAATTTGTATGTAAAGGAAATCATATCGCGACATGGAGTGCCGGTGTCGATTGTCTCCGATCGAGATCCGCGTTTCACGTCAAAATTCTGGAAAAGTTTGCAGGAACGAATGGGAACTCAATTGAGATTAAGTACTGCTTATCACCCTCAAACTAACAGGCAAAGTGAACGAACCATACAAACGTTGGAGGACATGCTGAAAGCTTGCGTGATGGACTTCAAGGGGAATTGGGACGACCATTTACCACTGGTAGAATTTGCTTACAATAATAGCTATCATGCGAGTATCGGTATGCCGCCATATGAAGCTCTTTACGGGAGAAAGTGCAGGACACCATTATGTTGGGATGAAGTCGGAGAACGACGACTTTTGGGACCAGAATTAGTCCAGCAAATGGCCGACGTGGTAACAACAATAAGGGGCAGATTGGTAGCTGCTCAAGATCGCCAAAAGAAGTATGTCGACTTGCATCGTCAGAACCGAGACTTTGAAGTCGGTTGTTTTGTGTTTTTGAAGGTATCACCTTGGAAGGGAAAGATCAGATTCGGAAATAAAGAAAAATTGAGTCCGAGGTTCATAGGACCATTCGAGATATTGAAGCGAGTGGGCGAAGTAGCATACAAGGTTGCTTTGCCACCCGAATTGGAACACATCCACAACGTGTTTCACATTTCCGTACTACGTCCGTACAAGTATGACTATAGACACGTGATTTCCTATGAGCCCATTCAAGTAGAGAAGAATCTTGCATACGAAGAAATTCCTGTTCAGATAATAGATAAGAAAGAGCAAACGCTAAGAAACAAAGTTATATCTTCTGTAAAGGTTGTTTGGCAAAACCACGATGTCGAGGAGGCCACATGAGAATTAGAAGATAGGATGAGGAGAAACTATCCCCATCTTTTTGTGTAACCATGTATCAATTCCGATGACGAAATTTTTATAAGGGGGGGAGGATGTGATAACCGCAAATTTTATGATTTAATATTAATATTTATATAAATAGAACCTGTGATTATTTATTTTATAAATGCTTGCATGGCATGAGGTGAGTAACTTAATGGAATTAATTGAACTTTTAATAATTGATAAGATGTGGAGAACTATGATAAGTTATGAAATGTCTTGTGTGACTCAATGATGGAATTAGTAAGGAATAAATTAATGAAGGAATGCATTACTAAGTAAAGGATGTCAATAAGAGAGGTGGTGTATAATTTAGTGTTACTTGGGTAAATTAAATTTATTAATCTGCTGCCATAGTAATTAAGTATTTACATGATTATAACCCAAATAATAGAACCTAGCCATGGAAAAAAATTTCACCCATTAATTTCGGCAGCCTCGTGAAATTTTGTTTACCCATGATATTTTCGGCAGCCTCAAGGAAAAAATTTTCTTTCACCCATTTTATGTCATTTCGGCAGCCATGTAAAAAGATGATTTAGCCATGTGATTTCCACCCATGTGATTTCGGCAGCTGCATGGTGGCAGCCTTAGGGAATTCTTTTCACTACTTTTGGCAGCATGTACTAGTAGCCTTGTTAATAAATAATCCAATTCCAACCAAAGGAGTTCTATCATGGGGTATTACATAAATGAGACTATCATTATGAGGCCATGGGATCCAAGAGAAAAGGAAGGCTTGCGTAAGTTGTTTTCTTTTGGTTGTTGGTAGTACTTTGACATATGTGATGGGATATATTAGAGTACTAGGCTGCTATAAAGTTATGTAGGGGATGACCATGAGTACTTTAATTAATGTATACACTTTATTTTTAAGTATATATATATATATACCCCTTGCTCTAGTTGTTCCTTACAAAAAAAAACACAACAAGGACCAAATAGAGAGGTGTGTGTTCGGCATCTGGTAGTGAAGGAGTAGTAGCAGTAACTTTATCTTGGCAACCCATTTCTTTTTCTTCAAGCTAAGGTATATAGATAATTAGTTAAATAAAATTTCTTTCCATTTAAATTCTTGTGCACACTTTTTCTTCTTTTGAAGTAATGTGGATATTTTGTGTTGCTTGTAAATTAGTATGCTAAATTAACATTTACCATGTGCTCTCAAAATAAATAAATTAATTTGTAAGGATGCATAAAGGATTTACGTGGAAAAAAAAATATAATAAAATAAAATAAACAAACCCAAAGCATGTATACAGAAGGCTGCGTGTGTGTGTAATTTTTGGTGCTTCATGATTTTTGTTGACCTTATGGTTACTGCCTTGCAAAAAAAAACAGCAAGCATGTATTGAAGTGATGGTGGGGACGGTTTGGTGTACCTAGAATAGGGATTGATATATGTGATTTGTTGTGATTAGAAATGCTGCTTATTCTTTTGTTAATTTCGGCCACAAGTTGTGCATGAAGAATTTCTCTACATATTCGATATTGTTGGTGAACTGCTATATTAATAGTAAAATGTTTCAGCCTTACCTGCTATGTTAAGACTAATTAACTCTTAGCAAGATGTCTAATTGTACGACAATATAATTAATTGTGGCATAATCAATAATATGTTGCTACATGTTATTTTTATTTTCATACAATAAGGATGTTGCAATATTTTAAGGCTAATTTCGGTTGCTTGTGTGCAAGGAATTAAAGATCCTTTAGTCTTACCTATTATATAATCTTAAACATTTAAAATGTAGGCAATGTGAAGATTTAGAGAGCTATAAATCGGTACACTAAATTAATTTAATAATAATATTAAAACTTTTATTGTGACACTATGTGTACATATTTTTAAGGGAAGTAATGAAAAGGGTAGGTGCATTACCTTTAATAAAAAGTAATATAATTATCAAGAGGGAAATAATTACATTTACACTGCGTTCTAATGTGACATTTCTAACATGTAAAAAAATTGAAAAGAAAGTAAGTAAGGGTTTATGATGGTAAACAAGCGGAATAGTGTAATGTCATTTAAAACTCTAATTAATAAAAATTAGTTCAGATAACTAATTTGAGCAACAGTTTAATAAAATAATGTTATGTGCATAATTTTCTTATTTACGAGCATAAATGTGTAGCAAGTAGGAAATGTAGTATTTTTATGAATTTTATGAGAGACTTGTACCTTAAACTAGGATGGCATGCGATTAATAGCTAAAGTGAGTTGGTTTCAACAATCACTAATTTGTACGACTATATTATTATATTATAGGCAGTATACGTGACAAGGTGTCAAAGGTAAACATAATCGACGAACGAGGCAAGTTCCTTACTTCTTACACTGTATACGTTCGAATTGTTGTCTCAAGCAAATATATGTTTCTATTCGAAAATCATTTGTATACCTTGACATTGTTGCAAGCATTGGACTTATCATTCTTAAATGCATTATAAAAATTTGTCTAAGCCTTTGATTCGACTGGACTATTATTTTGTGTTAAGAGCTATCCAAACCAATTGACTTGGTGCGAACTATCGTAAATCTGCTGAGATGAACAACCCTCATTGAAGGGGAAATTATATATTATCGGGAAACTGACGTGCGCACACAAGTATGATTAAATGTTATGCATAACGTAGGGTACTTTAGGCTGATCACCTGTTGTACTCGTTTATATTGAATTTCAGTATAATACTGTTAATTCTAGTAAGAGTTCTTAGTCCTTAGTGACTGCTCAGTGTTCATTCATATTGAACCTCGAAATGAATAAATCTTGAAATTTTGTTGATATCCTTCAGTCTATAACGACACCTATTGAATACTCTTGATATTTCTTGATATCCTTGAACTACCAATTATTATTATAACCTTGAAGATTTAAATGCTATAACTGCTTATTCTTCTGGCTATATTACTTGCTGGGCAAACTTGTTGCTCATTCTTGCTTCCTAAAAACATTACAGTTAAGGCAGAGCAAGGCGATACTTCAGGAAAGGACAAGGGAAAGGGCAAGGCTGCAGAATAACTTAGTCCTTTAAGATTAGAAGTATTATTATTATTGTTATGCTTATTATGATGTATTTAATGATGATTAAGTTATGTTTAAGTTTAATCACTAAATTGTCGTAGTATTGGTTACGGTACCTTGGGACGTGAATATTTATATTATATCAATGTAAATTATTATATTATTTCCATTGTTAATGATTTTAGTAAGATATTCGTAGTTGTACGTGATGCACCGAATTCGTGATATGGATGTCCGAATTTTGGGGGCGTCACAGGAACTCCTCTAGTTCCCTAGGAACTCTTCAAGCCCAGCAAGCTTGGAACTTCATTTAGTCCCTTCGGACAAGGACCCCTCAAGCCCTAGCTTCTTGTTATTGTTGGTGCTGAGCTGCTAAGATGTCTTTAAGCTTGAACATCTTCTGTACTTAGCAGCTTGGCGTGGTCCTCTTTGTATTCTGCTTCGAGTCTGGACCACATCTTTTCTAGTGCAGCTGATCTTCACTCTTTTCTGTTCATCTTTATCTGATGACAGTTGTGCACCATCACCATCTGGATTTACTTAGTCTCTGAGCTTTTAGTAGACTTCGTCTGGCACTTAGCATTCCCTAAACCCTTCTTAAATGTTTTGCAGACATGATTCTACATCTGTTCTTTTTCAGCTTTTGGTTCATAATGATCTGTAGAGTGGCTCTCTTGATCTTCTTTGTACTCTGCCACTTTTTTGAATGCTATCTTCTTGGCCTTCTTGGCTCTCAGCTTAGCTGCCATCTTCAATGGCATTCTCATCTTTGTTGAGTGAATCTTTAGTCTGTTCAAGTCCTTTTCAAAGCAGCTTCACTTCCACCTTTGTAGTCTCACTGTCACTGAGACTTGTTCTGTTTAGCTCTAGTGGAACTCATAGAGTTAACAGTAGCATTCCAACAACTCAACGATTTTGCAACTTAGTAATCATCAGCAACCCTTGATCTTTGAAGCTCTGGCTTATATATACTCCTTCCCAATCTTCCCGTTTGTATATAGCCGTTGAAAGCTCTTTGAATTGCTTCCCAGATCTCGAGTTATTTGGTGTAGACTGCTTGATGTGACGTGATAGCTCCTTTATGACTTTACTTACATAACAGTCTCCCACCTTACCTACCACCTTAGAGTTGTCACCTTTCCATGTCAGGCAGGTAGTCGACTTTATTTCCTCCTTCTGATTTCTCGATCAGAGGTTATCCTTTTACATCGATACTCTTAATAAGCTCTGTTCGAATATCAATCTTCAGATTGAACTGTTGCCAATGCTTCAACCTTCAAATGACCGAACTCTACAATTCTGATGCATATCTTCTTGGACCTGATCGTAGTATCTTGTTGAATGTTACTCATTGACAGGTAGAGACAACACTATGATCTTGAAGAGTGTTTATTAATCTTCAATGCAGAACACCTCTTCCTTTTCTTGTGCAGTGCTTCAACACTTCTGTTTGCCTCGACCGCTCTCAAATACTGATGGCTTGACTCCTTGTTCTGGCGCCTTCTGAATAGCAAGACGCTTCAGATTTGTGGCATGCCTAGCTCGCTTTCTCCTTGTGATCTCCCGTTCACTTATCATCAATGGACTGATCCAATGCTTAATCACTTTAGCCTTGTTCTTCATAGGATGACCAGTATCTTTATGTACACTCTATCAGTTCCTTCTTTGTTTGGCAAATACTGCGATCCTGGTTGCTTACAAGATCATTAACTACATTTTTCTTGATAGCAACTGCACTAGCAGACTTTTCTTAGTCAGTTACTTTGATTGAAGTCTTCTTCTGATCAACTTGTGAAAGACTTCAACTTGAATGGCTTCGCAACTCAATCTGTATGTTGATTGGGTTGGTGCTTAGATCTTCTGTTAGCTTGCATGCCATTCGTTAAGTGCTCTCTGGTTTCCTTCAGGTTGGATGTAACTTTACAGCTTAGACTAGAGGCTTTATACTTTGGATATTCTAAGAGTTCTCATTTGTTGAGAATCGTGTTTGCTCTACGATTCTGCCTTGGCGTTGTGAGCACATCTGCTGAGGCCTTAGTTCTGCACTCTACAATTCAGTTTCAGCTGTGCAGACACTACGACTCCGAGATCAGATCTTGAGACTCTACGATTTCTATCTTTATGCTCGTTGTCTTCTTCTGATCTTGCTCGACTATGATCACTACCTCTGATATGATCAGTAGACTCTACGACTCCGAGTGTAGTCTACGATTCTTGACTTGGCTTCGGCAGATACTCGGTCGACTCATAGACAGGCTGTCTCTACGATTCTGAACATGACTTCCTCAGTATACTACGACTCTGAGGAAGTTCATCTCGACACACTACGAACCTTCCCCGTCTCTCCTGGCAGTCGACGAAGTCTGAGATCTACTATCTTACAGACTACGATTCTACCTTGATAGCTCTCGAGTTTTCCTTGACTCTCCTGGAAGACTACGATTTCTGGTCCCGTGCTCGATGATAAGACAAGCCAATCTAATATATTATAAGATCAATCTAACAAGCTTGATCTTTCTAAATTTATAGTCCTTGTACATCATTTCTTTTTAAGGACTTTACAAAGTTGTTTGCTTATGTAGAATCAACCTAACATATTTGATCAATTCATTCTAAGTCCTTGTACATATGTTCCTATTATCTATCAAAGGAATTTACACCTTTTCTTAATGCAAGCATACTTGCATATTCATTCATATATACTATAATCAAATTATATGTAAATAGGAATAACATTCACATGCTTATTCCTAACATGTACTACTGTGTAACATTGTGTATTACTTTACTTTAACCACCGGGTATTTCAATAGTGTTAACGGTAATAACAATGCTGTTATTTTTAGAAAACTCATTCTTGTCGTTTTCTTCATCCGATAAATTTTCTGTTACGGGGTCCATAAATGGCTGCGCCGTCGTACAAATATTCCCCGACAACAAGAATATTCCACGACCAAACGAATATTCCCCGACAACAATGAATATTTTATAACCACTTGCTTAATTTGAAAAAATTACATATATCACCCTTAACTTTAAACTTTTTACCAATTTAACCATTTACTGAATAATAATTATAAGAAAAATTGAATACTTCTATTTCATAAAATTCGGGGTCTTACAATCTCCCCTCCATATGAAATTTCGTCCCCAAAATTTACGTACCTGGTATTTCAAAGAGTTGAGAATACGTGGCTCTCGTTTCAGATTCTATCTCCCCGGCCATCTCTTCTGTATCATGTTTTCTCCATCGCTCATTCTAGAATACAGCTTCAAAACAAAGGTTAATTGACATATCACGTATTAACTCTATGCTCCGACCGACTAATTAATTATCAAATAAGCTTAGGTAGGACACACTAGTGATGGATTTATTCGTCTGTCCCCTCCTATTTCTATTCCCTGATCTCCGCCAGATATCATATCCCTAAGCTCTGACACCAACTGTGACTCTCATCCCTTTACCTGGATAGCACCTCACATTGATACATATCAGCTTGCTACCGTTATTCACGGCGTCCCTTACGGAGAGTCTGGTTTCGGTGCATCCCATACAAGGAAGTCACCAGCGAGAGGCTCGGGGCTTTTTACTTATAGCTCTAATACCAACTGTGACGCCATCAAAATAGGTCCACACAACCCATTCTGAGTCACCAAATATATGGTACAGAAACCAAATACAAACTTCAAATTATAACTTTTAAATTATCGTACAGAATATGACCATAGTTAAATTGTGAGTTTTAATAAAAATATATGTAACTCTCATGGTGCCTCGACCACAGCACCTTACAATGGTACCTTACATAAAGGTACAGTCAATAACTGTTTTAGAAATTAAAATCTTTGGAAAATACTCAAGGAACCCTTCGTACATGGGAGGCCATGCATCCATGTTATAATAGATATCATATGACTTGAGAATTATCCTTGGTTGACCCAATAGACCCCCAAGAAAAATGAGAAGATTACTATCATATTCTTTCCAATGGTGAGTCTTCTCTTGCCATATAATTATCTCCATTGTCTCCGATTGAGAATTATATTTTAACCAAACTCCAAGATTATATAGGTAGTGATCATAGATATAATCATAAAGTGGATGTGCACAACCATGTCTTATGATAACACGAAGTCGTATGTCATTAGACATCTTGTATGATAGTGGTAAAACACCCTTCTAAAGTTGGGTTCACCTCACCCTATTCGGTTCATCAAAATTAACGGTTAAATGACGTATAAAATATGACACACTTATCTAAAATTCTCAATAAAATTATTTTCATATTGTTTTAGGGGAAACCTTAACAGCTATAGACCACCGATCTATTCCCCTATTACCCTCGCTCAACCCAACTACACTCTTATTACCTGAAAAGAATTGTGAAGCAATAGGGTGAGCACAACTAACCCAGTAAAAATATCATGACTAAAGATAATTAAATTATCAATAGCCTTCGTCAGTAATAAATCAGAGATTTAGAACACTTTTCAACCATAGTTGCAGCGGAACGAATAATCCATTAGAAGAGTCAAATAAACCATAAAGTCTATTATTTACTCTATGTTAAAAGTCCACAAACAATATTTTATCCCTGTAACATCAACTAACAGTTCATCTCCACAATCATGTGAATAACTCATAATCATAATTGTGGTTCTAAATTCCTCTTCGTACCCAGGACGAAGATAATTTTTATCACATGTCTTTACCTGAAACATCAAAGATCATGGTTATTCCAAAGCACAGTTCCTGTTCATAATCATACTAATAAATTTATCTTTGTACTACGGGCTAAAGATATTCATCAACAGTTCATCTTTGCACTACAGACCAAAGATATTCAAAAATAGGTCATCTTTGCACTCTGGGCCAAATATATTCAACAACAAGTCGTCTTTGCACTACTAGCCAAAGATATTCAACAACAGGTCAAAGATATTAATATCTCAAAGAAATATAATCATTTCAAAATTTATATAAACAATAATTATAACCATGTTAATCAATTCACCTTTGCACTTAAGCTAAAGATATTCAATTGTAAATTCAATAGTCATGATCATGCCAGTCAACAATTCAACTTTGTACTACTGGCTAAAGAGAACCCATAGTCACGATCATACCAATAATCTACCCATCTTTGCACTCAAGTCAAAGAGAAATTTCATCACCGTGATTATAAAAATGTTATATATGATAATAAAAACAATATGATCAAAACTTGGATTTAATTTCAAGAGTAATATTCATAAATCAACGATAATTTGGTCGGAAAAAGAAACAAATTTTGTCGTGAATAGTAACTAGTGCATAGTACCCTATATTCGTAAATAGCACTGTATACGTAAATAGTGTCGTATACATAAATAGTGCCATATACATGAAAAGTGTCGTATACGTGAATAATGTCGTATACGTGAATAGTATCGTATGTGTGAATAGTAATCCCGACATGAAAAAGATAAAGTTTCACAATAAAATTCATATCAATATTTCAGTATAATGATATTAAAAGAAATAGCATCATTTACTTGAAAAAAATAACATCCCTTACCATCCCTAACCAAAAAAAGAATAGCACTTCTAACTGTAATATCAGATATAATACTGAAGGAATCTTACACTGTATAGCAACACTCAAGATATCTAAATACTTACAAAAATACGCTCGATATTATAGAGAGAGAAACTTCTGGTTCTGGTGTGATTTTCAATTCTAACCTAAGCACCATATTTATAGGAAAATGCTTAGAACACCAAAACAGAAAATTTAATAAAATATTAATAAATATTTTTTTTCTTACGCATAATCCCAGCACTCCACAAGTGGGGCCCACCAACTTCAGCAAAATCAAGAGGTAAAAAGGATAAGTGGGTCCCACCTCTTGTTTTTAATTTAAACAATATTCAGAAACTTCATTAATTCATAATAAATAGCCATTTTATCAGAAAAATACAAACCTTATGACCATTTCATATGAAATTTAATTCTCTACAACTTTGTAGAAGAAAGTTTTTCCAAATTCCGAACGAAAAATGACCCGAATTTACATATGGATGAAATCTCATAGCATTCTATCCTTGAAAATTTACTTACGGATCAAATCCATCGCACACCTACTTTGGCCAACAAAAATTAGCATATTTCACACACAAGTGGGGCTCACTCAATTAGAAAAATCCTCAACCAAATATTTTACACGTTTTAATCCTCAAAAATACCATTCAGACCCAATTTGCACTCTTCCTCATTTTATTCATATACCGTGAATTTAGTGTAAAAATATCACCATTATTATATTATTATATTATCACATTATACATTTATAATGTAATATAATGATATATTTGAATGAATTATTTTATCAGAAAAGATAAAATATCAATTTACAACAATTGTCACTTTTCTAAAAATTCCTCCATTTATATCTCAATTGAATAAATATTTTCTTATCATATAAATCAACAATTAATTATTCCCAAATAATATTACAGAACTACAATATTAACAACCAGATCATTCCTAGAAAAGAAGGGACTTTTCGATAAGAATTTTTTCTTATTGACGCGCAATTAAATAACCTAACCCCTTTCCTTGATAGAATTTTCTAGACATTGTCAATAATGTTATCTAATAATTTTATTAAAATAATATGAATTATTGATTTGATAATGTCAAATACTGTGCAATGACAATTATTGAAACGACAATAATATAAAATAATGTGCAATACCGTGTGCTACTGTGCAACAACGCGTATTACTTTACTCATTCTTGCCATTTTTTTCATTCGAAAAAGTTTCCGTTACGGGGCCCACAAATGGATGTGCCATCCTACGAATATCTCCCGACAACAAGAATATTCCACGGCCAACCGAATATTCCCTAATAACAATGAATATTTTATAACTACTTGCTTATTTTAAAAAATTAACATATATCACTCTTAACTTTAAATTTTTATCAATTTAACCATTTACTGATTAATAATTATAAAAAAAATTGAATACTTCTATTTTATAAAATCTGGGGTCTTATAATCTCCCCTCTATATAAAATTTTGTCCCCGAAATTTACGTACCTGGTATTTTAAAGAGTTGAGAATACCTGGCTTTCATTTCAGATTCTATCTCCCCGACCATCTCTTCTGTATCATGATTTCTCCATTGTTTATTCTAGAATACAGTTTCAAAACAAATGTTAATTGACATATCACGTATTAACTTTATGCTCCGACCAACAAATTAATTGTCAAATAAGCTTAGGTAGGACACACTAGTGATGAATTTACTCGTCTCTCCCCTCCTAGTTCTATTCCCTGATCTCCGCCAAAGATCATATCCCTAAGCTCTGATACCAACTGTCACTCTCATCCCTTTACCTGGATAGCACCTCACATTGATACTTATCAGCTTGCTACCGTTATTCACGGCGTTGCCTACGGAGAGTCTGGTTTCGTTGCATCCTACACATGGATGTCACCAGCGAGAGGCTCACGGCTCTTTACTTATAGCTCTGATACCAATTGTGACGCCCCTAAAATAGGTCCACACAACCCATTCTAAGTCACCAAATACATGATACATAAACCAAATACAAACTTAAAATTCTAACTTTTAAACTATCGTACAGAATATGACAACAGTTAAACTGTTAATTTTAATACAAATATATGTAACTCTCATGGTGCCTCGACCACAACACCTTACAATGGCACCTTAAATAAAGGTACAGTCAATAACTGTTTTAGAAATTAAAATCTTTGGAAAATACTCAAGGAACCCTTCGTACATGGGAGGCCATGCATCCATGTTATAATAGATATCATATGACTTGAGAATTATCCTTGGTTGACCCAATAGACCCCCAAGAAAAATGAGAAGATTACTATCATATTCTTTCCAATGGTGAGTCTTCTCTTGCCATATAATTATCTCCATCGTCTCCAATTGAGAATTATATTTCAACCAAACTCCAAGATTATATAGGTAGTGCTCATAGATATAATCAGCAAGTGAATGTGCACAACTCTGTCTTATGATAACACAAAGTCGTATGTCATTAGACATCTTGTATGATAGTGGAAAAATACCCTTCCAAAGTTGGGTTCACCACACCATATTCGGTTCACCAAAATCAACGATTAAATGACGTATAAAATACGACACACTAATCTAAAATTCTCAATAAAATTATTTTCATACTATTTTAGGGGAAACCTCAACAACTATAGACCACCGTTCTATTCTTCTATTACCCCCGCTCGACCCAGCTACACTCTTATTACCTGAAAAGAATTGTGAAGCAAAAAGGGTAAGCACAACTAGCCCAGTAAAGAATATCATGACTAAAGATAATTAAATTATCAATAGCCTTCGTCAGTAATCAATTAGAGATTTAGAACATATGGTAGATGATAAAACTTTTCAACCATATTTGCAGCGGAACGAACAATCTATTAGAAGAGCCAAATAGACCATGAAGTCTATTATCTTCTCCATGTTAAAAGTCCACCAACAATATTTTATCTCTGTAACATCAATCAATAGTTCTTGTCCACAATCATGTGAATAACTCATAATCATAATTATGGTTCTAAATTCCTCTTCGCACCCAAGACGAAGATAATTTTCATCACATGTCTTTACCTGAAACATCAAAGATAATGGTTATACCTAATCACAGTTCTTGTTCATAATCATACTAATAAATTCATCTTTTCACTACGGGCCAAAGATATTTATCAACAGTTCATCTTTGCACTACAGGCCAAAGATATTCAATAACAAATCATTTTTGCACTACGGGCTAAAGATATTCAACAACAGGTTATCTTTGCACTACAGGTCAAAGATATTCAATAATAAGTCATCTTTGTACTACATGTTAAAGATATTCAACAACAGGTCATCTTTGCACTACAGGCCAAAGATATTTAATAACAGGTCATCTTTGCACTACAAGCCAAAGATATTAATATCTCAAAGAAATATATAATCATTTCAGAATGTATATAAACAATAATTATAACCATGTTGATCAATTCACCTTTGCACTTAAGCTAAAAAAATTTAATTTTAAATTCAATGGTCATGATCATACCGGTCAACAATTCAACTTTACATTACTGGCCAAAGAGAACTCATAATCACGATCATACTAATAATCTACCCATCTTTACACTCAAGTCAAAGAGAAATCTCATCACCATGATTATAAAAATATTATATATGATAATAAAAACAATATGATCAAAACATGGATTTAATTTTAAGAGTAAGATTCATAAATTAACGACAATTTGATCAAAAAAAGAAACCAATTTTATTGTGAATAGTATCCTGTGAATAGTAATATGTGCATAGCACCCCGTATTCGTAAATAGTACCGTATACGTAAATAGTATCCTATACATAAATATTGTCATATGCATGAATAGTGTCGTATACGTGAATAGTGTCGTATACGTGAATAGTACCGCATACGTAAATAGTAATCCCGACATGAGAAAGATAAAGTTTCACTAAAATTTATATAAATATATCGGTATTATGATATTAAAAGAAATAACATCATTTACTTGAAAAAAATAACATCCCTTACTATCTCTTACCATCCATTATCTCAAAAGAATAGCACTTCTGACTGGAATATCGGATATAATACTGAAAAAAACTTGCACTGTATAGCAACACTAAAAATATCTAAAAACTCACAAAAATATGCTCGATATTATAGAGAGAGAAACTTCTGATTTTGGTGTGTTTTTCAATTCTAACCTAAGCACCCTATTTATAGGAAAATACTTAGAACATCAAAATAGAAAATTTAATAAAATATTATTAAATTTTTTTTCTTACGTACACAACATAACAATCTTAGCACTCCACAAGTGGGGCCCACCAAATTCAGCAAAATCAAGAGGTAAAAAGGATAAGTGTGTCCCAGCCCTTGTTTTTAATTTAAACAATATTTCAAAACTTCAATAATTCATAATAAATAGTCATTTTATCAAAAAAAATACGAAACTTATGTCCACTCCATATGAAATTTAATTCTCTACAACGTTATAGAAGAAAGTTTTTCCAAATTCTGAATGAAAAATGACCCGAATTTACATATGGATGAAATCTCATTGCATTCCATCCTTGAAAATTTACTTACGGATCAAATCCACCGCACACCCACTTTGGCCAACAAAAATTAGTATATTTCGCACACCAGTGGGGCCCACTCAATTAGAAAAATCCTCCACCAAATATTTTACACGTTTTAATCCTCAAAAATATCATTCAGATCCAATTTGCACTCTTCCTCCTCATTTTATTTATATACCGTGAATTTAATGTAAAAATATCACCATTATTATATTATTATATTATCACATTATACATTTATAATGAAATATAATGATATATTTGAATGAATTATTTTATCAGAAAAGATAAAATATCAATTTTCAATAATTGTCACTTTTCCAAAAATTCCTCCATTTATATCCCAATTGAATATATATTTCCTTATCATATAAATTAATAATTAATTATTCATAAAAAATATTACAGAACTACAATATTAACAACCAGATCGTTCCCCAGGAAAGTGGGGGCTTTCCGATAAGGATTTCTCCTTACTGGCGCGCAATTAAATAACTTAACCCCTTTCCTCGACAGAATTTTTTAGACATTGTCAATAATGTTATCTAATAACATTATTTAAATAATATGAATTATTGATGTGATAATGTAAAATACTGTGCAGTGACAATTATTGAAATAATAATAATATAAAGTGATGTGCAATATCTTGTGCTACTGTGCAACAACGCGTATTACTTTACTTTAACCACCGGGTATTTTAACAGTGTTAACGGTAACAACTACGTTGTTATTTTTAGAAAACTCATTCTTATCGTTCTCTTCATCTGACAAATTTTCTGTTACGGGACCCACAAATATCTGCGCCGTCGTACGAATATTCCCCGACAACAAGAATATTCTACGACCAAACAAATATTTCCCGAAAATAATAAATATTTTATAACCACTTGCTTATTTTGAAAAATTTACATATATCTCACCCTTTACTTTAAACTTTTTATCAATTTAACCATTTACTGAATAATAATTATAACAAAAACTGAATACTTCTATTTCATAAAATTCGGGGTCTTACAAGATGTGCTAATTTTTCAGACCGTTGGTTGAAGTTATAATTGTAAATTAATATGGATCGTTGGTTGAAGATATAATAGTAAATCAATATGGACCGCTGGTGAAAAGTTATAATAGTAAATCAATATGGAACGATGGTTTAAAGTTTTAATAGTAAATCAGTATGGACCGTTGCTTTAAGTTTTAGTAGTAAATCAATATGGGTCGTCCGTCTTAATAGTAAATTAATCTAGATCATTCATTAATTAGTTACTATTTAGTCCATTCTCCTATAATAGAAGCTCATTCCTTCATTATTTCTTACGAATTCACTGAAACTCCATAGAGAGAAACTATAGAGAGAAAGAAGAAGAGTATTCTGCTATTCCACTATTGCAGTATCCAATCTTCTACTAAGGTAAGGGATATTATTTGTTGTATGAGTAAGGAATGTTATTTTTCGTATGGCAAGGGATGTTATTTTTTTGTACGGTAAGTGGTATTATTCTTTTGTATTCGTAATGAATGTTATTTTCTTTTAATACTCATAAGGGTTGTCATTCATTCTTTATTAATCTGCGGGAGCAACCTATCTACGCGGACTACCGCATGCATGGTGAATGACCCATCGTATTCTATTCTTTATTAATTTGCGTGAGTAACCTGTCTACGCAGACTACAGCATGCATGGTGAATGACCCTTCGTATTAATTTTTTATTAATCTGCGTGAGTAACCTGTCTACGCGGATTACCGCATGCATGGTGAATGACCCTTCATATTCATTCTTTATTAGATTGTGGAAATGATCTGTCTGCGTAGATTACTGCATGGCGGATGAAAATCCATTTATAGTTCGTATATTCTTTTATACTAGTATGGGATATCATTTCTTTTGTACTCGTCATGGGATATCGTTTTCCTTTGTATTTTCCTTTTATGAGTACTATTCACTGAGTACTATTCATAGGCACTATTCATAGATAAGGTACTATTCACCGAGAGATGGTCACTATTCATACATACGGTACTATTCATAGTTACTATTCATATACACGATACTATTCATATATACGGTACTATTCACGGGGTATTATTTATGAAGTACTATTCATGGTGTACTATTCACAAAGTACTATTCGCGAAGTACAATTCACGATAAAAATTGATTTCTTTCTATTCAAAATTATTTTGATACATGAATATTATGACATCCCCAATCTGGGTACTTCATTCCCACAAGATTTGGTGTTCACTGTCTAAACATTCATTTCTAACTACCCAAATATAATAAAATTTAAACAATAAACTTTCCCATTAAAGGGTTACATCAATAATTCCAATAAAATCTCCTAGGTTATCTAACCTTTAAAACAAACATCAAGTGCGAAAAATTAAATAATTACATCTCAACAATTAAAATAAAGTCTGACAATATAAAAAATCAACAGATTTACAAGTCTTCAACACTTGTTCATCTTTCCTTTCTCTTTACTGGTGGTAGGCTCATCGACCTTTTCAACTTTAGCTGTAATGGTAATATAAGCAAGAGTAAGTAAAACAAATGCTCAGTTGAAATGACAATGAATAATAATATCATAATAACTACCAAATGAATAGGCTCAATAGAGCTGAATAATATTCTCTATCAATGACAATCAAGAATTGAAAACAGAATTTGAAATATATCTGAGACCACGAACTATGTCCAAGGTTATAAGTATTCTTTCAACTTAAACCTAAACAGTCATGAAACTGTAGGGACTTCCCGTACTTAGGGGGATCAGCCTTTTGTACCATGTATTGTGCACAAACATCCAAACGCTTTGCGTAAATTATCCCCTATAATAGGGTTATTCATCTCAGCATTTAGAATACAAGTCCGCACTAAAGTAAGTTTGGTTTGGATAAGCTTCAAGGGTAATTTAGAGTTTAACGAACATCAACTAAGGATTAGTTGAATCAAAAATGTAATAACAATATGCTATGGAATAAGTCATAAATGAATTAACATTGTATATTGAAGTCATGCTTAGAAACGAACTAAAAAGCATAAGCATTGAATAATATAACAAACATTGCTTGAACAATGTTAAGCTAAGGCTAGAATTTTGTTTAGTAACATAATTGAGTTATTGAACATGCATAATTAATAGCAAGTTGAACAATAAAACTTGCTCATCATAAGAGTATCAGAATTTAGAAACTTGCATACTAAGAAACAAGTTAAAGATAGGAAATCTTCTCAAAGTAAGAGTTAAGGTAAAGAGCTTGCATGAATATAAATTAAGTTATATAAGTAGGACTAGGAATTACTTGCTTAATACAAAGGTAAATAAGATAGAACAAACTCAAATAAAGGTTGGGGTTTGAAAGCTTGCCTTGCGTGTAAGCTAAACCGTATACTTGATTCTCAATATCCTATACACATGTCATCATGACATAATTAGGTGCTACATGTACTCAGTACATAATTAAGTACCTATTTCATGTATGACTTGGTTTAATCATATAGTCAAGCCACACTTTAATGCAATAACATAACTCTTTAGTTATTACATAATTACTTAATAAAATTTCATATTTGATAATATAACAATACTATAATATAATAATTCACATTTTTAATAGTCATAACACTACACTTTATCAACAATTACTAAATTGTATAATTAAAATAATTTTTCTGGTCAATACTGCTAACTGGCACTGCAGCGCCCCAGTTTGCATTGGGAATGGCGCTGCGGTGCTGAGCTAGCACTGCGGCACGAGACAAAGGCCTATATGTAAGACCCCGAATTTTATGAACTAGAAGTATTCAATTTTTCTTATAATTATTATTCAGTAAATGGTTAAATTGATAAAAAGTTAAAGTTAAGGGTGATATATGTAAAGTTTATAAAATAAGCAAATGGTTATAAAATATTCATTGTTGTCGGGGAATATTCGTTTGGTCGTGGAATATTCTTGTTGTCGGGGAATATTCGTATGACGGCGCAGCCATTTGTGAGCCCCATAACGGAAAATTGTCGGATGAAGAAAACGACACGAATGAGTTTTTTAAAATAACGGCGTAACGGTTACCGTTAACACTGTTGAAATACCCTGTGGTTAATGTAAAGTAATACGCGTTGTTGCACAGCAGCACACGGTATTGCACATAATTTTATATTATTGTTGTTTCAATAATTATCACTGCATAATATTTTACATTATCAAATCAATAATTCATATTATTTGAATAATATTATTAGATAACATTATTGACAATGTCTAGAAAATTCTGTCGAGAAAAGAGGTTAGGTTATTTAATTGCGCGCCAGTAACGAGAAATCCTTATCGAAAAGCCCCCTCTTTCCTAGGAATGATCTGGTTGTTAATATTGTAGTTCTGTAATATTATTTGTGAATAATTAATTGTTGATTTATATGGTAAGGAAATATTTATTCAATTGGGATATAAATGGAGGAATTTTTAGAAAAGTGACAATTGTTGAAAATTGATATTTTATCTTTTCTGATAAAATAATTAATTCAAATATATCATTATATTACATTATAAATGTATAATGTGATAATATAATAATATAATAATTGTGATATTTTTACACTAAATTCACGGTATATGAATAAAATGAGGAGGAAGAGTGCAAATTGGGTCTGAATGGTATTTTTGAGGATTAAAACGTGTAAAATATTTGGTGGAGGATTTTTCTAATTGAGTGGGCCCCACTGGTGTGTGAAATATGCTGATTTTTGTTGGCTAAAGTGGGTGTGCGGTGGATTTGATCCGTAAGTAAAATTTCAAGGATGGAATGCAATGAGATTTCATCTGTATGTAAATTCGGGTTATTTTTCGTTCATAATTTGGAAAAACTTTATTCTATAAAATTGTAGAAAATTAAATTTCATAAGGAATGGACATAAGTTTTGTATTTTTCTGATAAAATGGCTATTTATTATGAATTATTAAAGTTTTAGAATATTGTTTAAATTAAAAACAAGGGGTGGGACCCACTTATCCTTTTTACCTCTTGATTTTGCTGAATTTGGTGGGGGCCACTTGTGGAGTGCTGAGATTGTGATGTGGTGTGCGTAAGAAAAAAAATTAATAAAACTTTATTAAATTTTCTACTTTGGTGTTTTAAGCATTTTCTTATAAATAGGGTGCTTTGGTTAAAATTGAAAAACACACCAAAATAAGAAGTTTCTCTCTCTATAATATCGAGCGTATTTTTGTTAGTATTTAAATATCTTGAGTGTTCCTATACAGTGCAAGTTTTTTTTAGTATTATATCTGATATTCCAGTCAGAAGTGCAATTCTATTGAGGTAAGGGATGATATTTTTTTCAATAAAATGATGTTATTTTTTTAATATCATTATACCGAAATATTGATATAAATTTATTGTGAAACTTTATCTTTTTCATGTCGAGGTTACTATTCACGTATACGATACTATTCACGTATACGACACTATTCATGTATATGACACTATTTACATATACGGCACTATTTACGTAAACGGAACTATTTACTAATACGGGATACTATGCACGGGTTACTATTCACGGGATACTATTCACGACAAAATTAGTTTCTTTTTCTAACCAACTTATCGTTGATTTATGAATCTTACTCTTGAAATTAAATCTATGTTTTGATCATATTATTTTTATTATCATATATCACATTTTTATAATCCTGGTGATGAAATTTCTCTTTGACTTGAGCGTAAAGATGGGTAGATTATTGGTATGATCGTGACTATGCGTTCTCTTTGGCCAGTAGTGCAAAGATGAATTGTTGACTGGTATGATCATTTTGACACCCCCAAATCCGGGTCCCTTCGAACCGCGGACTCGGTCCGCCACGATACTACTATCGTCACACTATTTATATTTTACATTCGTAACTTAATGAATATAACCTTGCTTATTACAATTTAGAGTATAAATTCTTTCCATTTCCAGGATTTTCACAATGACCACCTAACTTTTCTAAGTTTTAAATCTTGGTCATTTACTATTCCTGTATTACATCATATTCGATGTTATAAAAATATGCAGAATAATTTAAACTTTTTCAATCTCCTTTGAAAAATAATCTTTTATTGATATCTTAACTTGAATCAATTACACATCCTTGAATCAAATTATGTTATGATTCATTCTATTCGAATTACTGTATAAACTTTTACATCTCGATTCAAATTTCTCTATGTATCATATAGTATACCTTTACAACTAAACATGTATTACACATCGTAAACTACTATCAAGTATATCTATTAGAACCTAAACATGGTTCAAGAGCATCTATTTAATTAAACAATTTAATCTCCTTTGATGTGATTGAACTTTATCAATCAAGTAGCACGTAACCTTTATCGTGTGTCCTTAACCTACAAAAGTGGTTATTTACAACGGTGAGCTCGATAGCCTAGCAATTCTAATCGTTTTCATGCAGCACATAGCACATAATAGCATATTCAGTTCATGCATTCATAATCAATTAATATTTACTACGCATGTTACTTCACACATAATAGGCATAGAGATTTACTTCACAAGCATATTATCAAATCAACTTCCATATTTCATATATATCTCATATGCATTTCATATATATACATCAACATTCTAATAGCATAATATAGCTCAACTAACAGTTATCGAATTCATATATCAAATAGGAACTGAAAGACTTGCCTGATTCGTAGTTTATCAACTACGACTTAACTGCGTAAAGCTTATCTGCACTGCGTGTATTCCTACTCAGTTATATAATCATGGATTCACATCCATTAGTAACATATTTCATGCACTTTTAATATAAGAACAATGTTACATTGTTTCCTAACTAGGTTTGTAGAACCTACATTTCAGTTTCTCATCATACTCTTAGAATAACTAAGTATGTCTAGGTATACCTTAACCACTCGTATATGACATCAGCATTCATATATAGTTACCACATACTTGACTCACTAGGTGTTCAACACCTTTAAAACTCATATAGGTAAGTTCAAACGTACACATAAACGTTTAACTTAGTTGTAATTCCATACCACACCACTTATCCTATATTTTCATATCACAAATCAGATCACAAATTCAAACAACGTATCGTTGCTTTATATCTTGAAAACATTCCTTTGGACTTTAACAATTGAATGTCCTAATTATCATTCATCTCTATCACCTAGCATGTTTCCTTCATATTACATAGCATGTTGGTCATATATTGCAAATTAAAGTAATCATTTAAGCATGCCTTAAACTTCAGATTAAAAATAGAACTTATTCATTACTGCAGGATGGCACAGCCACGCCTGATTTGTACTAAGGAGACGTGCGACCGCGCGGCTCCCAGTTCAAACCAGGGTTGAGCAAACACGTGCTTGGCCTAGCTTGCCCATCCTTATATATATAACATATATTAGCATGTTAAGGGTCCTTTTGCATCTTTCAAGTTTAATCTAGGTCCCGTCTTGCATAATATGGTTCTAAGTTGGACATCTCAACAAATTAAGGCCATTTAAGGTTATGAAACTACAAAGTCCAACATGCTTGATTCTTAAACATATAGGGTAGTCATATAACTCATATTAGACATGCTTGTGAGTATTCATATGACTAGCATGGTTTATCACTTGAAAACTTACCTTAAAATATGCATAGTTCATATTACATCTATCTAGTTGTGTTCATGAATCATTCATTTTCAAAGGCATACACATCTTATCATGTTTGCACATATAGGACATGTTTAAAGACCCGAAAATTACTAGTATGTCATCCTAGAAGTTTAGAAGTTTAGACAACACAATGCTCATGAATATTGGTTTCGAAACGTCTAAATTTTCTTTTCTTCAAATCCATGTCATGCCAACCTAATCATGCAAGGCAACTTCGAATCATATGTCATATTTGTACATGTTTTTCTCTATGTCAAAATATAACCACTTCATGCTTTAATACTTAGTTTACAAAAGATAATGGAGTTTGCCTTTGAAATCATTTTATCATGAATGATGTAATATAGCACATACAATACAACTTTTAAAACTCTTATCATAAGTAACTAAGTCATGTTAACATCTTCTCAAGTTCAGAACCTACCTCATGTAGCATTCATGCACCTTAGTTCTAATATATCAAGTTTTTCTTGAAAACTTCTCTAATACAAGGTCTAACAATTTTGATCATGAACAAGGACACTATAAACATCATACCATGCTTATTTATATTTGAACTCAATCATGTATATAAACCACTAAGTTCAGAACTTGTAGAACATAAGTTTCCACAAGGTTTGTTTTCAAAATCTTTAAGTCTCCTTTCAAAACACATACTAAGTAATGCTAATGCTTTCTATTATTAACAAGGAAATCTTATATGTCATGTCTATTATCATGCATTTTCATGTTATATCACTTAAAATAACACATTCCATCGTCGGGAGCACTATACTTGTGTATGTGCTCGTTCGACGCCCTTCAATCGCCATCGAATACATAACAGTCACAAAGATGACTATTTTGACCCGTCCTAATGACCTCAAATTGAAAAACTTAAAGAGCAAAAGTTCTAGGTCTATTCGTCCTCGTTCCGGATCATCTTTAATTACCTCAATCGGAGTTCGTACGAAAATGTTATGGCCATTTTACCAAAATAGGTCAAAGTAGTCACAGTCATCACACATGGGGCGCGACCGCGCCCCTTTTCCTCACCATTAACATGCACCCACGCTAATGCCCAGCCCCAGCTGCGCTCCCGCGCGCCCACGCGAGGCTTGATCAGATTACAGTTTCCTTAATGTTTTTACTTTAAATCTTCATAACTTCTTCGTTTTAAGTCCGAATTAGTTGGTTTTTGATTCGTTAGACTCGTTAAACTCTTAGCTACCCATCTACAGAGTAATTATAACACTTCAAACACATTAACTAACCTAAAGATTAATCTAAAACTCATATTCATACTAAATTTTCATGTTTTTGAAAAGTTTAGCGAATTCATTCACTACGAATTCGTTTCTAAACCAAATTGGTTCGTTTAATTTGCGTTCTTTTAGTTTTTCAATATATTATCCATATCTACTATTAATTTATAGATTACTACATTGATTAACCATCAATTTTGTCTTCAAAATAAGCCATAATGTACTTATTACACCTAAAAGTTCAATTCTTCTTCTTTAACACATTCTCATGGATTCAACTACTCTAAAATTGATTGTATAATCTATACAACAGATTAGTCATACTCAAGAGTGCAAACATATAATCTTCACACAATTCATCTACCCAATCTTTAACCATGGAGAAAGTATTTTGAGAGAATATAAACTAGAACTTGGAATTGGTTTAAGAATTATACCTCTGTTAAGTTTGATACGAATTAGCTGCTAAGTTGCTTTTTCTTCAACTGATTTCTCCCTCTCATTCTCACAGTATACTTATATTAGCTTCACTTAGAATCTCAGCAATTACTTTTGAGAAGAGAGGAGCTCTATATATAGAGAAACCATTAACCGAATCATAGCTTTGCCCAATGTTTGAATCCAATAGAAGATGGAAGAAGATGATGGTTAAAGAGAAGTTGTTGAAAAGTTGATACCAACTCCCTCCCCTCCAGTATTCTAGCCATCATCAGTCTCCTTGTTTATACGCAATAGAGGGAGATAGGCCAATGGCCTATTCACGTGTATGAGAGAAGTGAGACTCTCTTATTGGGACAAAGGCTTATAACTCGGCACTTTAGCAATTTGACTCATGTAGTAAATTTTCCAAGCTCAATATTGCTACATTAAATTAAGTTATGAGCACATATATACATATATATTTGTACCTACCCACATATAGGAAGTATACTTATATTTAAATATACACCAATACAAATGCTTACAGTCCATGCATATTGGGCTAGTCCAATTAATATAATTCAGTTGGGTACTTTCAACCCATTTATTTCCTATCACCCTTAAATATCATAATGATCATCATTAATTCTCTTTTAATAATTTCAGTTAAACCTTCAGTCTAGTTTAATTTTAATACTCAGACTACACAAGACTCATTTATCCCATTTACTGGAGTTACATATAACTCAAGCTCATTATTTCTATAATAAAAATTTTAGGGGTCTAGGCCACATTTGGTTTTTTCCCAATTCCACATTATTTTATTATTTATTTAATTTAAAGTTTATGCCACACTATATCAGAATGCTAATTTATTTAGCATACTTAAATAATTACATACATATAATATGTACAACCTTTACACTTAGAATAATTATTATTCACTCTATTAATTATTTAAATTATACATTATGCGTATAATTATTCGATCATCCTAAGACAACTTTCTCAATCTTTACATTAACATCTTTCAAATATTAAACTCTTTCATATATTACCATATTATGTAATATATAAAAATACCAAAATTAATTAACATAATCATTTCATTTTCTTTATGTAAAGCACATATATTAATTTACCATTTTACTTGACTGAATTACTCCTTTCATTTAATCTATACATTTAACCATATCCCAATATTAGTCAATAATTCTCTAACCAATATTTATCTAAAGATATATCGATTTTCTTCTCTCGCCAACAATGTACATATACACAAGTCCAAACCTAGCATACATCGAGTCTTTAATGGTATTCAATATAGTACACTGAGTGGTTTCCCATAAACAACCAACAAATTAGTTTTCGTCTCGTCTACACTGTTTTCATAGTGAGTTAGATCGGTTACTAATTCGTATATACCTCCGCTCTTTGAAGGAATCGTTTAGCCCAGCTCCTATACATCAACCATGAAAGGGTACGGTTGCACTGCCTTAAACTTGATACTTACTCTTACAAATACTCAAGAAATTGTTGATTATCAAGATATTTAATGTCACCAACTTACTATGATAAAATAATTTCATAATAACGATATATATTTATTAAACACAACATTACATATTACATAGCTCATATTACCCTATGTAACACAATACTACATACCTCGTAACACATTTATATATTCTTATTCGAACTCATCTCATGCTTTAAGAATTTTATTCACTAAATTCTTGTTATAATATTTTCTAAAAATTCGAGTTCTTACAATCATGACCATTGAATTAACAATTGAATATCTTTAGCTTAAGTGTAAAGGTGAATTGATCAACATGGTTATAATTATTGTTTATAAAAATTCTGAAATGATTATATATTTCTTTGAGATATTAATATCTTTGGCCTGTAGTGTAAAGATGACCTGTTGTTAAATATTTTTGGCCCGTAGTGCAAAGATGACCTGTCGTTGAATATCTCTGGCCTGTAATGCAAAGATGAACTATTGATAAATATCTTTGGCCCGTAGTACAAAGATAAATTTATTAGTACGATTATGAACATGAAATGTGATTTGGTATAACCATGATCTTTGATGTTTCTGATAAAGACAGGTGATGAGAATTATCTTCGTCCTAGTGAGAAGAGGAATTTAGAACAATAATTATGATTATGAATTATTCACATGATTGTGGACAGGAACTGATGATTGATGTTACAGGGATAAAACATTGTTAGTGGACTTTTAACATGGAGAAGATAATAGACTTTATGGTCTATTTGACTCTTCTAATGGATTGTTCATTCTGCTGAAACTATGATTGAAAAGTTTTATCATCTACCGTATGTTCTAAATCTCTGATTTATTACTGACGAAACCTATTGATAATTTAATTATCTTTAGTCATGATATTCTTTACTGGCTAGTTGTGCTTACCCTTTTCCTTTTTGTTCCATTTTTCTTCTCGGGAGGCGAGAATATAGCCGGGACTAGTCGGGGTGTGGAGTGATGGTTCAAGAAAGTTGTTATAGCAGTCCTCACTATTTTATAAAATAGTGTATCAATAATTGAAATGAGAACTTTATTTGAGTTTGAATATTATCTAGAAGATAATATTTGTATTAAAACTCACAGCATATGTGTTGTCGTATTTTGCACGACAGTTGGATTAATGAAGTTTATATTTAGTTTCTATACCATGTATTTGGCGACTCAGAATGGGTTGTGTGGACCTATTTTGGGGGCGTCACTGTTGGTATCAGAGTTTAGGGATATTGTCGCTGGCAAAGATCTGTATCTAAAACTAGGAGGGGAGAGACGAGTAATATACTTTGATAGTGTGTGACTTACCTATGCTGAAATTTCTTACTTTATAAGTTGTCAAATTGTGATATGTCAATTAACCTTTGTTTTGAAGTTGTATTCTAGAATGAGCAATTGAGAAATCATGATGACAGGGAAGATGGAATCTGAAATGAAAGCAAGGTATTCTCAACTATTAGAAATACCAGGTACATAAATTTTGGGGACGAAATTTCATAAGGTGGGGAGATTGTAAGACCCCGAATTTTATGAAATAAAAGTTTTTAATTTTTCTTATAATTATTATTCAGTAAATGGTTAAATTGATAAAAAGTTAAAGTTAAGGATGATATATGTAAAGTTAACAAAATAAGCAACTGGTTATAAAATATTCATTGTTGTAGGGGAATATTTATTTTGTCGTGAAATATTCTTGTTGTCGGGGAATATTCGAATGATGGAGCAGCCATTTGTGGGCCCCGTAACAGAATATTATCGGATGAAGAAAATGACAAGAATGAGTTTTCTAAAAATAACAGCGTAGTTGTTACCGTTAACACTGTTAAAATACTCGGTGGTTAAAGTAAAGTAATACGCGTTGTTGCATAGTAGCACACGGTATTGTACATTATTTTATATTATTGTTGTTTCAATAATTGTCACTTCACAGTATTTTACATTATCAAATTAATAATTCATATTATTTGAATAATATTATTAGATAACATTATTGACAATGTCTAGAAAATTCTGTCGAGTAAAGGGGTTAGGTTATTTAATTGCGCGCCAGTAAGGAGAAATCCTTATCGAAAAGCCCCCACTTTCCTAGGAATGATCTGGTTGTTAATATTGTAGTTCTGTAATATTATTTGTAAATAATTAATTGTTGATTTATATGAAAAGGAAATATTTATTCAATTGGGATATAAATGAAAGAATTTTTAGAAAAGTGACAATTGTTAAAAATTGATATTTTATCATTTTTGATAAAATAATTAATTCAAATATATCATTATATTATATTATAAATGTATAATGTGATAATATAATAATATAATAATGGTGATATTTTTACACTATATTCAAGGTATATGAATAAAATGAGGAGGAAGAGTGCAAATTGGGTCTGAATGGTATTTTTGAGGATTAAAACGTGTAAAATGTGAAACTCCAGATTTTATGAATAAAGATTTAATTTTTTCAAAATATTTTTTTAAATATTATGGTGTGAATTTGAGATAATGTTATAGTTGTGGGTAGTATTTATAAATTTTGCAAAGTATGCAAGTTGTTGTATTATATTCGATTGGTCGGAAAATATTATTTTTGTCGGGGAATATTCGTACGACGACACAATTATTGGTGGATGTAACGACCCCAAAATTCATACAATTTAATTCTCGACTTCGGTCGTTAATAATACATTCAACCTCTAATTTTACATCATTAAACGATAATACAACCATTGAAATTTGCGAAATAATTAAAAATTTCTATTACAAACTATCCTCGTTCCCAAAACCTTCAACCTTTACATCTAAATATCTCAGAATCATTTTAATACTACAATAGTTTACATTCGCAAAATAATATTAAAATTCAACATTAATACATTATTCGAAACATTAGACATGGTTTACAAGAATAACAACTTAGCTAGGATATTAAATCTTCATATATCACTTTTGATCCATAACAATCAAGTAGCACATAGCGTTACCTTCAATTCTTGAATCTGTAAAAATGGTTATTTGCAAGAATGAGCTCGACAGCTCAGCAAAATCTAACAATTTTCATGCATCACGTAGCACATAATAACATGCTCAACATACAAGAATAATCATAAACAAACATAGCATACATGTTTAGTTCACATAACAACTATAAAGATTGATTCCTTACTCAATCAACATTCATAGTTCAATCATCATAGTCATAGATTGACTTTCACATTTCATACTTTTGACATATACAATACAACATACACTAAAATTTTAAAGCAGTTCATCATCAAGTTCACATAGCAAAAAGGAACTGAAAGACTTGCCTTTACCGGCGTTTTACCAACACGCTAATACTTCGTGTCCTTGCACAACCTACACTGTATGTGAGATTGATAATAAATAAAATCAATAATCAATCTCATGGTCAAATTTATTCTAAGACATTACTTTATCTTATTATCCTTTATAATATCTTTACAGACATCTAATTGTGTTTTATATGCAACTCGGTTTTATTTTCATTTTCATCACCACACATGCTAGACTATCTCACTTGTAGTTTAATGTGCGTATATCACACCATTTTATTTTTACCAATTTGGTTTCAAAAATGCATATTCAACAAATTGTTTACATGTTTAATTTTCCTTCATAAATCAAAAATTACCCTTTTCGATTTCTTTCCATTATTATTCTTGTATTATCATCTTTTCATACTTAGATATCCAATATTAGCCATTAGTTAGACACTTTGTATACCAAAGTTTAGAAACACTATTACTTTTAGGCATTTTATCGAGCACGTTATGTGCACACATTAACTTATCTCAACTCTTGATCTTAAATGGTTAATTATGCATAGAATATGATAACACATATCTATATTCATTACATATGTCAAAACATATTTTTAATCATCAAAATATACCATCACCCAAAATCTTAATTCAAACATAATTATAAAACTCATCTTCACAATTTCTTTAACAAAACGTTGTTTTCGTTTTTAACGTATCTCCTTCGTTACATGTCCGTTTTTGTTCCTTTTTATATAGAATTAACCCTTACTCAGTGTACTACAACCTCATCTAGGCCTTAAAGTCAGACCCTTATCCATCTAAACCAGATTCTTCAATTCATCAACTAGTGTAGAAAAATTTCATTTTCTGGACATCCTTGCTAAACAATTTATTTCGGACATGATCCGGTCCATAAAATTGCTCAATCTCGCGAGTCTAGCTAGTAAACATCCATATCTACAAGTTTGCAGTTTAAAGTTTCTTCAGATTCAAAACACACGAATTTATATGAATTTTTCAAAGTCAGAAACCGTAACAGTTTTGATTTTCTAGAAAGATTATTTTCCCTTCGGACCAGCCTTACTAAAATAGATATTGCGAGAAATCTACAAGGAGTTTTCATGTTATTCCACTTTCAGAATATAGCTTACTTTCATATCTTCGATTTGATATAAGGCTCATTTTCTAACTCATTATACCCAAAGAGATATGAATTTCACAAGATATGTCCACAATTACTCAAAACCTATGAATTTTGTTCTTCAAATTTTCTTTCCATTTCATTTTCTTTCTTGAATCCTCTTGTTTGATTCTTGATAATCCAAGATTAAATCAATACAAACAAGATTAAGCATGATCTATTACCCTAGAACATAAATCTACCCAAAAATCAAAGATTAAATAAGAGTTTAGAAGTTACCTTCTTCTAGCTTTTTCTTCTTCTTCTTCTAGCTCATCTCAATTCCTCTATTTCTCTCTATCTCTCTCAATTTCTCAATACAACTTTTATATAACAATTATCCTACATTATGAAGAACATAAAAATATAATTAAAACAAGGAATTTAGATTATAGCCTTATTAGTATGAATTTAAGAGAGAGATGAAGATGATGATGATGAGGCTTGTTTTGTCTTCTCAAAACTTTCCTTTCTTCTTCTTTTTCTTCCTCTTCTTATTCTCCTACAACTCTCTCTAACTCTCTTCTTCTTTCTTTAGTTTGTTTTCTAAAACTAACATACTAACTTGTAGTATATACATATAATATACAATACTAGTAATATATAATACATGTAACTCCTAATAATTATTAGATATACTAATTACTAGTTAATACATAGGTTACACCAATTTGAACTTGAAAAGCCTAAGACCATGTTTGGCAAATACTCATTATTTTAATTAATTAATAGCTAAGACCATGTTTGGCAAATACTCATTATTTTAATTAATCAATAGCTTAACATCAATCAATCTCATCAAATTGTCACATAATTATATTTACTTGTTAATTATAATTTTGAGTAACAATCATCACATAACTCATCTAATTTAATTATCTCAATTAAATTAAAACTATAACATAAAATTATTATATTAATTAAATTAAATACTAAATATTCATTTAATTAATCTACTACACTTAATTACATTACTCTATAATCAAAACAAAATTTATTTATTTAACTCAATAAATAATTCAATTAAATATTTATATATATTAAAATTAATATATAACATTCTCTTCACATCAATTCACATATTCTACAATATATGACATACACATACTCACACTCAACATATCTCATAAATAATACTTTTGTTTATAAAATTCTCATTTATAATTTCTAAAAATCTGGGATGTCACATCCTTCCCTCCTTATAAGGATTCCGTCCTCGAAATCACAGAAACCCTACCTTACTCGGGTTTTCCTCAAATCTATTCATTGAATAACTTCAATACATTACCTTAATATAGGTTTTATATTTTCTACTCTCACCATTCTTGATAATAAATTCTTATAAGTTTTATTTCATAACATTTACTTAGACTCAATTATATTTGAGTATTACATATTCTTTGACCCGTTCATTATCTTTCTCTAAGGATCATTATCATATACTATATGATCAAACTCTCAAGACATTACAGTGGACCCCACAACGGAATTATTGTCGGATTGAGAAAACAACAAAAATATTTTATTAAAAATAACGGCAGAAGTTTTACCGTTGATACTATTGAATTACTCGGTAGTAAAAGTACAGTAATACGTGTGGTTGCGTAGTAGCATACGACATTGATTATTGAGGCTTACGTGATTAGTCACTCAGTTTGATTCAATTATTGTCACTTAATAATATGAATTATTTAGCGATAGTGAAGTTTTGTTTTATTCGTATTATTAACGTAATAAAACAGAAACATCTTTTTATATAAAACAGAATACTTTATTAAAGTTATTCTATAAATAGAATATATTATATTTTATCTAAAATATTTTTCTTTAAATATGGACCGTCAGATTAAAGTAAATTGATCTGGACCGTTCATGGATTAGTTACTATGCATTCCATTTTTCTATAAATAGAAGCTCATTCCTTCATTATTTCTTACGAATTTACTGAAACTCTAGAGAGAAAAACTATAGAGAGAGTTCCTCTTCTATAATCTTGAGCGTATTTCTTTAGAGTTTAAGAAAGCTTTGAGCGTAGTACAAGTTTTCTTCGAGTATATCCTCACCCTACCAGTCGGAATACTCTTCTTTCAAAGGTAAGGGATATTATTTGTTGTACCCGTAAGGGGTGTTATTCTTTCTTATTCATGAAGAGAACTGTTGTTATTCTATTTCTTATTATTTTGTTGGAATAACCTGTATACGCGGTCTACCCTATACTTGGGGACATTCTTCTATTATTCTATTGGAACATCCTGTCTGTGTGTTTTACACCGGACCTGGTTCCGTCTTTATTATTATTTTGTTGGAACATCCTGTCTGTGTGTTTTACACCGGACCTGGTTCTGTCTTTATTATTATTCTATTGGAACATCCTGTCTGTGTGTTTTACACCGGACCTGGTTCCGTCTTTATTATTATTCTGTTGGAATATCCTGTCTGTACGTTTTACGCCGGACCTGGTTCCATTATTTATTATTCTGTTGGAATAACCTGTCTGTGCGGTCTATCGCATGCATGGTGATTTCTTTTGTTATTCCATTCTTTATTATACTCAGTTGGTAAAGTTTTGACTTCTATACTCTATGAAATTAGTGAAATATCCTTGATATTTGCGCTTCATCCAGTATCTTTTTATGGAAATATTCTTCTGATCATTCTTGAATTTTACTCCACAAAGCAGTATCATGTTGACAATTTGGACGTTATTGGTTCCTGGATAAATTAATTCTTGAACTTGTTTTATTGAATTCTTATAACATTGTCATTATCTTCATGTTTATATTATGTTGAAAGTCATCTGTGGCCTGTAGTGCATAGATGGACTTGGTATGATTATGACCAGGGATTATTCAGTGTAATCATGACCGTAATGTAATGATTGATGTGGTAAAAATCTTCTTTTGCCGTAGTGCATTGATGAACAATTTTTGGTATGATTATGACTATGGATTCTCTTTGGCCGTAGTGCAAGGATGAATTATTTTATGGCATGATCAGGACCGTTGATGAAAACACAATTATCTTTAGCCGTAGTGCATGGATAATTTGTGGTCGTGACACTAAAGAATATCCTTGGTCGCAGTACAGGGGTGATTCGATGTGTGGATTATTTATTAAGCTGAGACTCAGCGATAAAAGTCATGAAAAACCTTTTAAAACATAAAAGATAGTAGATTTTATTTTCTACTTGACTCTTTTAATGGATTGTTGGTTTCGCTGCAGTTAAACTTGATGTCTATTGTATTTTATCAGTTTAACATTGTTGAAGACTAATGATAATTTATTCTGCATTATCTTAGTCATAATATTTTTTACTGGGCTAGTTGAGCTCACCCTTTCTTTCACTGTTCTCTTCAGGAAATGAGAACGTAGCTGGGACTAGTCGGGGAACAGAGTGATGGTCCTAGATGATAGCATTAGTAGTCCCCACTATTCTATGTAATAGTGTAATAATAATTGTAATGAGGACTCCTTTTGAGTATGGATACTCTCTAGAAGACAATATTTGTATTCAAACTCACAGTTTATGTTTTTTCGTATTGTACACGACAGTTGTATTAGTAAGTTGTTTTTGAATTCTGTACCATGTATCTGGCGACCCAAGATGGGTGATGTATACCTAATTTTGGGGGTGTCACAGTTGGTATCAAAGCTTAGGGATATGATCCCTGCCTGAGATGTGAGACAAGAACTAGGAGGGGAGAGACGGGGAATTCCTTCGCTAGTATGACCTACCTAAGTTTATTTGATATTTAGTTGGTTGGTCAGAGTATAGAGATAATATGTGATATGTTAATTAACCCTTGTTTTGTTGTAGTATTTGAAAATGGCATCTGAAAATGTTGAGATAAGCAATGGAGCACAGGAGACCGTTGAGTCTCCACAGATCAATAATCAGGAAAATGTGCAACAGGAAGACAATAATCCTCATGTAAACAACAACACTGATCAATTGACGAACGACGGTACGTTTAGGAGTTTTTTAGAATTCATGCAACATCAGGCGAAGGCGGTTCCTGTTCATAATGCAGGAGAAAACAATGGCAACCCACGGTTGGTCACCGCTAAGCAATTCAAGGAGCTGGGACCACCGAAGTTTTTGGGAAAGCCAGAACCACTTAAGGCGGAAACGTGGTTAAAGCAGATCACCAAGATATTTGATGTCTTGGGATGCTTCGAGGAGCAAAAGGTTCCCTTTGCCACCTTTATTTTGCGTGAAGAGGCAGATCACTGGTGGAAATCTGTAAAACGTACCCAGCTTGACGCACTCAAGATGTCTTGGGAGAAATTCTAGGAGCTATTCAACGACAAGTACTTTCCCGAAAGCATTCGTCACATGAAGGAGGTGGAATTTATCAAGTTGGAGCAAAACAATATGACCGTGTCGCAGTATGAAGCCAAGTTTGCCGAGTTGTCCCGATTTGCGTCCCACTTGGTTGATAATGAAGAAAGAATGACGCGGATGTTTTTAAGAGGTTTAAAGCCGGAGATACGTCAATATCTGATTTCTCATAAACTATGTTTGTATTCAGATGTTGTAAATAGGGCTCAGTTAGTAGAGCGTGATAACGAGTCAACGCAACTAAAAGAGAGCAATCGATAAAATGATAATACTGGTGATAACAGTCATCAAAGCGGTGACAATAAGCATGGAAGGAATCAACATGCCAAAAATGGTAACCACTTCGGTGGTAATCATGGCCAAAACAATAAGAATGGACATTTCAAGAAGAGAAGGTTCAACAATGACATGAAGACGTCGGTACCAGCACCCGTTTCAAAGGAAGAAGAACGACCACCGGTCGTATGTTTCAAATGCGGACAGGAGGGACACATCCGTCCAAAACTGTACGCAGCAATCCAAAGCGTGTTTTAATTGCGGAAGAGAAGGTCACCTAGCTCAATTTTATCGTATGGTGAAATCAAGTCCAGCTGGGATAGTGATGCCAAAGGATGTCACAGACAAGCCAAATTCGGTAGTTTAAGAGAGAGCATTTTTTTTCGTGACGAGGAACCTGAATAAAATTATCACGGGTATGTTAGTCATAAACTCTTGCGAAGTCTATATCGTGTTATATACCGGTTCTACTCACTCTTTTATTTCACCTAGTTGTGTTCCATGTTTGAACTTAACTCTGGAGAAGTTAGACTTTGATATATCTGTTTAAACTCAGTTGGGAGAAACCTTTGTTACCTCCACTATTTATAAATCTTGTTTGATTCAAATCAACACTTTCACGTTACCTGTCGATCTTATCTCTTTGAAAATACTTGCATTGATGTGATTTTTGGAAACGATTGGTTAACTGCTCATCATGCTTTTCGTAAGGTTGTTAGCTTTCATATTCCTAACCAACATATTATGCGAATTCAAGTAACCAAACCACAAAAGTCAATCATTGTCATATCAAGCCATAAGTGAAGAACCCCGAGCCTTTCGTTGATGACTTCCTTATGTGGAATGCACCGAAGCCAGACTTTCCGTAGGAGACGTTGTGAATGACGATGGCAAGTTGATAGGTATCAATGTGACGTGTTATCCAAGTCTTGGATGAGGGTCACAGTTTTGAATGATATTTCTATTATTAATAAATTTCCTGACGTATTGTTGAAGACTTCCTAGCCTACCCCTAGAGCGTGAAATCGAATTTTGTAGTACAAAACCCATTTCTTAAACTCTCAAATATTTCTTCAACTAAAACGAACGTATTATGCGCCACAAACGTTGACTCGAGCTGTTGAAGATTACGATCGTACCATTCAATATCATCATGGAAGAACGAAAGTGGTAGCTGACGCGTTGAGTAGAAGATCGCATGCGAGTGAGATGTTGTTAACACAAAGACTCATTTCGTATAACCTACAAATGATAAAGATAGAGTTAAAGACTCTAGGGACCCACGTGAAGATAACGAATATACGATTAGAATCGACTTTGATCGATAAAGTTAAAGCCGTGCAAGCTACGAACCCGGAGCTGATGAATACTAAGAAGAAGATTCAGGAGGACGTTATTCTAGAAGTAAGAATCGATGAAGAGAGAAAATCTCAACCCTTGATTTAATTGGCCCATTTGAAATCCTCGATCAAGTAGGAACTGTGGCTTATAGACTCGTTTTATCGCCAAGTATGTCGCGTGTTCATAACATTGTTTAACGTATTGATGTTACGTAAATATGTGGACGACCCAAACCACATTATTGATTTAGAACCGGACGAGATAGCGGATAATTTAACGTATGAAGATGTATCTCTTAAAATCCTGGAATGTATTAAACACTCAAAGGTTATACCTCAAAAGTTAGAATCTGACGAAGTATCCACATCTGTTTGGCATACCAGGTACGTACGTAAATTTTGAGGGCAAAATTTCATAAGGAGGGGAGATTGTGAAACCCCAGATTTTATGAATAAAGATTTAATTTTTTCAAAATATTTTTTTAAATATTATGGTGTGAATTTGAGATAATGTTATAGTTGTGGGTAGTATTTATAAATTTTGCAAAGTATGCAAGTTATTGTATTATATTTGATTGGTCGGGAAATATTATTTTTGTCGGGGAATATTCGTACGACGACACAATTATTGGTAGACCCCAAAACAGAATTATTGTCGGATTGAGAAAACGACAAAAATATTTTATTAAAAATAACGGCGAAAGTTTTACCGTTGATACTGTTGAACTACTCGGTAGTAAAAGTACAGTAATATATGTGGTTGCATAGTAACATACGGTATTGATTATTGAGGCTTACGTGATTAGTCACTCAGTTTGATTCAATTATTGTCAATTAATAATATGAATTATTTAGCGATAGTGAAGTTTTGTTTTATTCGTATTATTAACGTAATAAAATAGAAACATCTTTTTATATAAAACAGAATACTTTATTAAAGTTATTCTATAAATAGAATATATTATATTTTATATAAAAGATTTTTCTTTAAATATGGACCGTCAGATTAAAGTAAATTAATCTAGACCGTTCATGGATTAGTTACTATGCATTTCATTTTTCTATAAATAGAAGCTCATTCCTTCATTATTTCTTACGAATTCACTGAAACTCTAGAGAGAGAAACTATAGAGAGAGTTCTTCGTCTATAATCTTGAGCGTATTTCTTTAGAGTTTAAGAAAGCTTTGAGCGTAGTGCAAGTTTACTTCGAGTATATCCTCGCCCTACCAGTCGAAATACTCTTCTTTCAAAGGTAAGGGATATTATTTGTTGTACCCGTAAGGGGTGTTATTCTTTCTTATTCATGAAGAGAACTGTTGTTATTCTATTTCTTATTATTCTGTTGGAATAACCGGTATACGCGGTCTACCCTATACTTGGTGATATTCTTCTATTATTCTGTTAGAACATCATGTCTATGTGTTTTACACCGGACCTGGTTCCGTCTTTATTATTATTCTGTTGGAACATCCTGTCGTGTGTTTTACACCGGACCTGGTTCCGTCTTTATTATTATTCTGTTGGAACATCATGTCTGTGTGTTTTACACCGGACCTGGTTTCGTCTTTATTATTATTCTGTTGGAACATCCTATCTGTGTGTTTTACATCGGACCTGGTTCCGTCTTTATTATTATTCTGTTGGAATATCCTGTCTCTGCATTTTACGCCGGACCTGGTTCTATTATTTATTATTCTGTTGGAATAACATGTCTGTGCGGTCTATCGCATTCATGGTGATTTCTTTTGTTATTCCATTCTTTATTATACTCAGTTGGTAAAGTTTTGACTTCTATACTCTATGAAATTAGTGGAATATCCTTGATATTTGCGCTTCATCCAGTATCTTTTTATGAAAATATTCTTCTGATCATTCTTGAATTTTACTCCACAAAGCAGTATCATGTTAACAATTTGGACGTTATTGGTTCCTGGATAAATTAATTCTTGAACTTGTTTTATTGAATTCTTATATCATTGTCATTATCCTCATGTTTATATTATGTTGAAAGTCATCTGTGGCCTGTAGTGCATAGATGGACTTGGTATGATTATGACCAGGGATTATTCGGTGTAATCATGACCGTAATGTAATGATTGATGTGGTAAAAATCTTCTTTTGCCGTAGTACATTGATGGACAGTTTTTGGTATGATTATGGCTATGGATTCTCTTTGGCCGTAGTGCAAGGATGAATTATTTTATGGCATGATCAGGACCGTTGATGAAAACACAATTATCTGTAGCCGTAGTGCATGGATAATTTGTGGTCGTGACACTAAAGAATATCCTTGGCCGTAGTACAGGGGTGATTCGATGTGTGGATTATTTATTAAGCTGAGTCTCAGCAATAAAAGTCATGAAAAACCTTTTAAAACATAAAAGATAGTAGATTTTATTCTCTACTTGACTTTTTTAATGGATTGTTGGTTTCGCTGCAGTTAAACTTGATGTCTATTGTATTTTATCAGTTTAACATTGTTGAAGACTAATGATAATTTATTCTGCATTTTCTTAGTCATAATATTTTTTACTGGGCTAGTTGAGCTCACCCTTTCTTTCACTGTTCTCTTCAGGAAATGAGAACGTAGCTGGGACTAGTCGGGGAACAGAGTGATGATCCTAGATGATAGCATTAGTAGTCCTCACTATTCTATGTAATAGTGTAATAATAATTGTAATGAGGACTCCTTTTGAGTATGGATACTCTCTAGAAGATAATATTTGTATTCAAACTCACAGTTTATGTTTTGTCGTATTGTACACGACAGTTGTATTAGTTAGTTGTATTTGAATTATGTACCATGTATTTGGCGACCCAAGATGGGTGATGTATACCTAATTTTGGGGGCGTCAGATAAAATATTTGGTGGAGGATTTTTCTAATTGAGTGGGCCCCACTGGTGTGTGAAATATGTTGATTTTTGTTGGCCAAATTGGGTGTGCGGTGGATTTGATCCGTAAGTAAATTGTCAAGGATGGAATGCAATAAAATTTCATTCGTATGTAAATTCGGGTCATTTTTCATTCAGAATTTGGAAAAATTTTATTCTATAAAGTTGTAGAGAATTAAATTTCATATGGAATGGACATAAGTTTCGTATTTTTCTGATAAAATGGTTATTTATTATGAATTATTGAAGTTTTGGAATATTGTTTAAATTAAAATCATGGGGTGGGACCCACTTATCCTTTTTACCTCTTGATTTTGCTGAATTTGGTCGGCACCACTTGTGGAGTGCTGAGATTGTGATGTGGTGTGCGTAAGAAAAAAAATTAATACTATTTTATTAAATTTTCTACTTTGGTGTTCTAAATATTTTCCTATAAATAGGATGCTTAGGTTAGAATTGAAAAACACACCAGAATCAGAAGTTTCTCTCTCTATAATATCGAGCGTATTTTTGCTAGTATTTAGATATCTTGAGTATTGCTATACAGTGCAAGTTTTTGTCAGTATTATATCTGATATTCTAGTCAGAAGTGCTATTCTTTTGAGGTAGGGGATGGTAAGGGATGTTATTTTTTTCAATTAAATGATGTTATTTCTTTTAATATCATTATACCAAAATATTGATATGAATTTTATTGTGAAACTTTATCTTTTTCTTGTCGAGATTACTATTCACGTATACGACACTATTCACATATACGGCACTATTCACGTATACGGCATTATTCACGTATACGACACTATTTACGTATACGACACTATTTACGTAAATTATACTATTTACGAATACGAGGAACTATGCATGGGTTACTATTTATGTGGTACTATTCACGACAAAATTGGTTTCTTTTTCTGACCAAATTATCGTTGATTTATGAAACTTACTCTTGAAATTAAATCCATGTTTTGTTCATATTATTTTTATTATCATATATCACATTTTTATAATCCTGGTAATGAAATTTCTCTTTGACTTGAGCGTAAAGATGGGTGAATTATTGGTATGATCGTGACTATGGGTTCTCTTTGGCCAGTAGTGCAAAGATAAATTGTTGACTAGTATGATCATGACCATTGAATTTACAATTGAATATCTTTAGCTTAAGTGCAAAGGTGAATTGATCAACATGGTTATAATTATTATTTATATAAAGTCTGAAATGATTATATATTTCTTTGAAATATTAATATTTTTGGCCTGTAATGCAAAGATGACTTGTTGTTGAATATCTTTGGCATGTAGTGCAAAGATGACATGTTGTTGAATATATTTGGCCCGTAATGCAAAGATTACCTGTTGTTGAATATCTTTGGCATGTAGTGCAAAGATGAACTGTTGATAAATATCTTTGGCCCGTAGTGGAAAGATGAATTTATTAGTATGATTATGAACAGAAAATGTGATTTGGTATAACCATGATCTTTCTGATAAGGACATTTGATGAAAATTATCTTCGTCTTGGGTAAGAATAGGAATTTAGAACCACAATTATGATTATGACTTATTCACATGATTGTGAATAGGAACTGTTGATTGATGTTGCAGGGATAAAACATTGTTGGTGGACTTTTAATAAGGAGAAGATAATAGACTTTATGGTCTATTTGACTCTTCTATTGGATTGTCCGTTCCGCTGCAACTATGGTTATAAAGTTTTATCATCTACCATATGTTCTAAATCTCTGATTTAATACTGACGATGGCTATTGATAATTTAATTATCTTTAGTCATGATATTCTTTACTGGGCTAGTTGTGCTCACCCTTTTCCTTTTTGTTGCATTTTTCTTCTCAGGAGGCGAGAATATAGTCGGGACTAGTTCAGGTGTGGAGTGATGGTTCAAGAAAGTTGTTATAGCAGTCCTCACTATTTTGTAAAATAGTGTAACAATAATTGTTATGAGAACTTTATTTGAGTTTGGATATTGTCTAAAAGATAATATTTGTATTAAAACTCACAGCTTATGTGTTGTAGTATTTTGCATGACAGTTGGATTAATGAAGTTTATATTTAGTTTATGTACCATGTATTTGGCGACTCAGAATGGGTTGTGTGGACCTATTTTGGGAGCGTCACAGTTGGTATCAGAGCTTAGGGATATGGTCGTTGGCGGAGATATGTGTCTAAAACTAGGAGAGGAGAGACGAGTAATATACTTCGATAGTGTATGACTTACATAAGCTAAAATTTCTTGCTTGATAAGTTGTCAGATTGTGATATGTCAATTAACCTTTGTTTTGAAGTTGTATTCTAGAATGAACAATGGATAAATCTTGATGACAGGGAAGATAAAATCTGAAATAAAAGCAAGGTATTCTCAAGTATTAGAAATACCAGGTACGTAAATTTTAGGGACGAAATTTCATAGGGAGGGGAGATTGTCAGACCTCGAATTTTATGAAATAAAAGTTTTCAATTTTTCTTATAATTATTATTCAGTAAATGGTTAAATTGATAAAAAGTTAAAGTTAAGGGTGATATATGTAAAGTTTACAAAATAAGCAAGTGGTTATAAAATATTTATTGTTGTCGGGGAATATTCATTTGGTCGTGGAATATTCTTGTTGTCGGGGAATATTCGTATGACGGCGCAGCTATTTGTGTGTCCCGTAACGAAATATTGTTGGATGAAGAAAACGACACGAATGAGTTTTTTTTTAAATAATGGCGTAACGGTTACTATTAACACTGTTGAAATACCTTGTGGTTAAAGTAAAGTAATACGTGTTGTTGCACAGTAGCACACGGTATTGCACATTATTTTATATTACAGTAAAACCTCTATTTAGGAATAGACTTGAGACCAAACTATTTGTATTCTAATTGAGAGGTTATTACTAAATAGAGGTATTGGTACAAAATATTTTTCGAACACTCAAAAATATCCACTTTAACAAAAATATGAATAAGAACTCCCTAATAATTAATATTAAAAAAATATATATTCAAAGTAGTTTTTTTATAGGAAAATGTGGTCTTTTTATAGAAAATATAATCTTTTATAGAAAAAATAGTCTTTTATAGGAAAATATAGTTCTTTATTGGAAATATAGTCTTTTATAGAAAATGTAGTCTTTTAAAATTAATATTGTCTCTCTCTCTCTCTCTCATATATATATATATATAAGAAATTATTACTATATAGAGGTATAGTTTCTTAATACGAGACTTAAAAAGTATATAACATATTACAATTTAGAGGTTATTCTTATTTATAACTGGCCCAAATTGAGACAAAATTTTTTTATAATATTGTAGAGGTTATTCTTATATAGAGTATATATATAAGAAATTATTACTGTATAGAGGTATAGTTTCTTAATACGAGACTTAAAAAGTATATAACATGTTATAATTTAGAGGTTATTCTTATTTATAACTGGCCCAAATTGGGACCAAATTTTTTTATAATATTGTAGAGGTTATTCTTATATAAAGTATTCCTAAATAGGGGTTTTATTGTATTGTTGTTTCAGTAATTGTCACTGCACAATATTTTATATTATCAAATCAATAATTCATATTATTTGAATAATATTATTAGATAACATTATTGACAATGTCTAAAAAATTCTGTCAAGGAAAGGGGTTAGGTTATTTAATTGCCCGTCAGTAAGGAGAAATCCTTATCGGAAAGCCCCCTCTTTCCTAGGAATGATCTGGTTATTAATATTGTAGTTCTGTAATATTATTTATAAATAATTAATTGCTGAAAATTGATATTTTATCTTTTATGATAAAATAATTCATTAAAATATATTATTATATTACATTATAAATGTATAATGTGATAATATAATAATATAATAATGGTGATAGTTTTACACTAAATTCACGGTATATGAATAAAATGAGGAGGAAGAGTGCAAATTGGGACTAAATGGTATTTTTGAGGATTAAAACGTGTAAAATATTTGTGGAGAATTGTTCTAATTGAGTGGGCCCCACTGGTGTGTGAAATATGCTAATTTTTGTTGTCCAAAGTGGGTGTGTGGTGGATTTGATCCGTAAGTAAATTTTCAAGGATGGAATTCTATGAGATTTCTTCCGTATGTAAATTCGGGTCATTTTTAGTTCGAAATTTCGAAAAACTCTCTTCTACAAAGTTGTAGAGAATTAAATTTATATGAAATGAACAAAAGGTTCGTATTTTTTTGATAATGGCTATTTATTATGAATTATTGAAGTTTCTGAATATTGTTTAAATTAAAAATAAGGGGTGGGGCCCACTTGTTGTTTTTACCTCTTGATTTTGTTAAATTTGGTGGGCCCCACTTGTGGAGTGCTAATTATTTTTCTATTAATAGGGTGCTTAGGTTAGAATTGAAAAATACATCAGAATCAGAAGTTTCTCTCTCTATAATATCAAGAGTATTTTTGTGAGTATTTAGAGATCTTGAGTGTTGCAATATAGTGCAAGTTTTCTTCAGTATTATATCCGATATTTCAGTCAGAAGTGATATTCTTTTGAGGTAAACGATAGTAAGGGATGTTATTTTTTTTCAATTAAATGATGGTGTTTCTTTTAATATCATTATACCGAAATATTGATATGAATTTATTGTAAAACTTTATCTTTTTCATGTCGGAGTTACTATTCACGTATACGATACTATTCACGTATACGACACTATTCACGTATACGATACTATTTACGTATATTGTACTATTTACGAATACGGGGTACTATGCACGGGGTACTATTCATGGGGTATTATTCACGATAAAATTGGTTTCTTTTTCTGACCAAATTATCGTTGATTTATGAAACTTACTCTTGAAATTAAATCTATGTTTTGATCATATTGTTTTTATTATCATATATCACATTTTTATAATCCTGGTGATGAAATTTCTCTTTGACTTGAGCGTAAAGATGGGTAGATTATTGGTATGATCGTGATTATGGGTTCCCTTTGGCCAGTAATGCAAAGATGAATTATTGACTGGTATGATCATGGCCATTGAATTTACAATTGAATATCTTTAGCTTAAGTGCAAAGGTGAATTGATCAACATGGTTATAATTATTGTTTATATAAATTATGAAAAGATTATATATTTCTTTTAGATATTAATATCTTTGGCATGTAGTGCAAATATGACCTGTTGTTGAATATCTTTGGCCTGTAGTGCAAAGATGACATGTTGTTGAATATCTTTGGCCCGCAGTGTAAAGATGACATGTTGCTGAATATCTTTGGCATGTAGTGCAAAGATGAACTGTTGATGAATATCTTTGGCCCGTAGTACAAAGATGAATTTATTAGTTTGATTATGAACATGAATTGTGATTTGGTATAACCATGATCTTTGATATTTTATGTAAAGACAGGTGATGAAAATTATCTTCGTCCTGGGTGAGAAGAGAAATTTAGAACCACAATTATGATTATGAGTTATTCACATGATTGTGGACAGGAACTGTTGATTGATGTTACAGGAATAAACATTGTTGATGGACTTTTAACATGGAAAAGATAATAGACTTTATGGTCTATTTGACTCTTCTAATGGATTGTTCATTCCGCTGCAACTATGGTTGAAAAGTTTTATCATCTATCATATGTTCTAAATCTCTGATTTATTACTGACGAAGGCTATTGATAATTTAATTATCTTTAGACATGATATTCTTTACTGGGCTAGTTGTGCTCACCCTTTTTCTTTTTGTTCCATTTTTTTTCTCAGGAGGCGAGAATATAATCGAGACTAGTCGAGGTGTGGAGTGATAGTTCAAGAAAGTTGTTATAGCAGTCCTCACTATTTTGTAAATTATATATCAATAATTGTAATTAGGACTTTATTTGAGTTTGGATATTGTCTAGAATATAATATTTGTATTAAAACTCACATCATATATGTTGTCATATTTTGCACGACAGTTGGATTAATGAAGTTTGTATTTAGTTTCTGTAACATGTATTTGGTGACTCAGAATGGGTTGTGTGGACCTATTTTGGGGGCGTCACACTATATGTGAGACCCCAGATTTTATGAATAAATATTTAATTTTTCTCGAAATAATTTTTTTATATTATGGTGTGGATTTGATATAATAGTTATGGGTAGTATTTATAAATTTTGCAAAGTATGCAAGTTGTCATATTATATTCGATTGGCGGGGAATATTCTTTTTGTCGGGGAATATCCGTACGACGGTACAATCATTGGTGGACCCCACAACGGAATTATTATCGGATTGAGAAAACGACAAAAATATTTTATGAAAATAACGGCGGAAGTTTTACCGTTGATACTGTTGAACTACTCGGTAGTAAAAGTACAGTAATACGCGTTGTTGCATAGTAGCACACGGTATTGATTATTGATATTTATGTGAGAAGTCGCTCAGTTTGATTCAATTATTGTTGATTAATAATATGAATTATTTAGCGATAATGACGTTTTGTTTTATTTGTATTATTAACGTAATAAAACAGAAACATCTTTTTATATAAAACAGAATACTTTATTAAAGTTATTCTATAAATAGAATATATTATATTTTATTTAAAAGATTTTTCTTTAAATATGGACCGTCAAATTAAAGTAATCAATCTGGACCGTTCATGGATTAGTTACTATGCATTCTATTTTTCTATAAATAGCAGCTCATTCCTTCATTATTTCTTACGAATTCACTGAACTCTAGAGAGAGAAACTATAGAGAGAAACTATAGAGAGAGAGAGAAGAAGAGTATTCTGCTACTTAACTACTTCCTTATTTCAGCTCTTCTTTAAAACGGTAAGGGGTGTTATTCTTTCTTATTCATGAAGAGAACTGTTGTTATTCCATTTCTTATTATTCTGTTGGAATAACCTGTATACGCGGTCTACCCTATACTTGGTGACATTCTTCTATTATTCTGTTGGAACATCTTGTCTGTGTGTTTTACACCGGACCTGGTTTCGTCTTTATTATTCTGTCTTTATTTTCAGTTGGAACATCCTGTCTGTGTGTTTTACACCGGACCTGGTTCCGTCTTTATTATTATTCTGTCGGAATATCCTGTCTGTGTGTTTTACATCGGACCTGGTTCCATTATTTATTATTCTGTCGGAATATCCTGTCTGTGCGTTTACGCCGGACCTGGTTCCATTATTTATTATTCTGTTGGAATAACCTGTCTGTGCGGTCTATCGCATGCATGGTGATTTCTTTTGTTATTCCATTCTTTATTGTACTCAGTTGGTTAAGTTTTGACTTCTATACTCCATGAAATTAGTGGAATATCCTTGATAATTGCGGTTCATCCAGTATCTTTTCATGAAAATATTCTTCTAAGTATTCTTGAATTTTACTCCACAATGCAGTATCATGTTGACAATTTGGACGTTGTTAATTATTGGATAAATTAATTCTTGAACTTGTTTTATTGAATTCTTATATCATTGTCATCATCCTCATGTTTATAAAATGTTGAAAGTCATCTGTGGCCTGTAGTGCATAGATGGACTTGGTATGATTATGACCAGGGATTATTCGGTATAATCATGACCGTAATGTTACAAATGATGTGGTAAAAGTCCTCATTGGCCCGTAGTGCATTGATGGACAGTTGTTAGCATGATCATGACCATTAATGAGTATACGAATATCCTTGGCCGTAGTGCAGGGGTGATTCGATGATGTGAATTATTTTATTAAGCTGAGTCTCAGCGATCACAGTGTTGAAACACTTTTTAAATCATAAAAGATAGTAGAGTTTATTTTCTACTTGACTCTTTTAATGGATTGCTTGTTCCGCTGCAGTTAAACTTGATGTCTATTATAATTTATCAGTTTAACATTGTTGAAGGCTAATGATAATTTATTCTGCATTATCTTAGTCATAATATTTCTTACTGGGCTAGTTGAGCTCACCCTTTCTTTCACTGTTCTCTTCAGGAAATGAGAACGTAGCTGGGGCAAGTCGGGAAACGGAGTGATGGTCCGAATGATAGTATTAGTTAGTAGTCCTCACTATTCTATGTAATGGTGTGTTAATAAATGTAATGAGGACTCCTTTTGAGTATGAATACTCTCTAAAAGATAATATTTGTATTCAAACTCACAGTTTATGTTTTGTCGTATTGTACACAACAGTTGTATTAGTAAGTTGTATTTGTATTTTATACTATGTATCTGACGACCCAAGATGGGTGATGTATACCTAATTTTGGGGGCGTCACACTATAGCTAGCGCTGCAACACTGACCTAGCGCTGCAATGCTGGAATTGTAATACGGGGAAGCGCTACCGCTAGGGGTGGACACGGATATAGGTATATTTGTATCTGTATCCGGAATATCAATTCGCTATCCGTATCCGTATCCGGTATCCGACGGATTTTAAAAATATTATCCGTATCCGGTATTCGAAAAAATATTCGAATACGGATAATATCCGTTACCGTTTATTTTATCCGAATAAACAAATTATTCGGATATCCGAATATCCGAATTCGTTTATCAGTAACCTAATATAAAATTCATTCAAAATATTTACAAAAAAAAAATTAAAGTTTAAATCATACATATATATATATATATATATATATATATATATATATATATATATATATATATTAATAGCTTATATAAATGAATGTACGTGATTAATTAATGAATGTAAGTTATTAATATATATATATATATATATATATATATATATATATATATATATATGTGTGTGTGTGTGTGTGTGTGTGTGTATTGTGTGTGTGTGTGTATATATATATATATATAAGTTATTCGGATACGGATTCTGGATATCGAATTCCGGATATCCATATCCGCCGGATATATTTACGGACGGATGTTAATCGAATACGAATACGCCTATATCCGTATTCGTAACCATTTATTTACGGATACCTTTAAACCGAATACGGATATATCCATTTTTTTTCCGAATGCGAATAATATACGCTTTTTTCGAATACGGATGCGGACGAATACGAATTTTCCGGTTACCATTTACAGTCCTAGCTACATCGCCGAAGTACAATTCCAGGCAGACAGTGTTCGCGAAAAACACAAAATAAAGCCAAATTGGCCTACAAGCTACTTTCTAACAACCAATTTAACACATATGAATTACAAAAACCTCACAGAAACATAACTTAAGATTTTCAACATGTTTTTAACTATATAAACAACATAACATCAATAATTTCATTGTTTCTACTATTTCTTCACCCTTTTGATATTCATAGTGAAATCCATCACTGTGAATTCATTTTTCAACCAAAACAGTTAATTCAAAATACTTTATTTTCGTTTCTTCATGTATTTTCAAATTCAATAGTCAATTTATACTTTAACACATGAATTAAACATAAATTTTGATTCCAACTAAAGCCATATATATATATATATATATATATATATATATATATATATATATATATATATATATCACTATAATTAAATTTCTTCATAATTATCATGTTTTCATGGAAACACTAAATCACATAAAAACAATTTATATACATAATCTAATATATACAAACTATATATTCCATAATTATCCATAAAGCGTTAATCACAGAGAACTTTTCACATAAAAAAACTAGAACCTTAGAAGAAAACTAGAACTTTGAAAAGTAGGGTTATACCTTTGCTAGAAGATGATTACAACTACTCCTTCTAAATTCTCAACTCACAGATAATTATCTCTTCTTCCTTCTCTCTTTCCTCTCTTCTTTCTTCTCTCTTTTCTCTCTTCTGTCTTTTCTCTATTCTTTCTCTTCTATCTTTACGTAACTTAGAAAACTATAACTGATATATAAAATATAAACGTATAATATAATACGTATTAATATATAATCATAACTGATGTCAGTTTTTTTTTTAAATTCAAAAGCCATAACGTCTTGTTTGGCAAAACAAGATTAAAATGAGAATTTCAAAAGCTCTAAGGCTTTGTTTGGTAAAATCAAATTAAAACTCTTTTAATTTATTTTAATAACTCATTTATAATATAGTTTATTGTCCCATTTTATTTAATTAAATTCCCATATTCAAAATTAATTAAATTAAAGCTAATAACAATTTATTAAATCAATTTGCCAAATAATCCAATACAACAAAATTATAATGGATTTTTCCCTTCCAAGGAGAAACTTTTAGTAAAATAAAATTTCCTACGTCGAACTCGCGATCTTATATGTGTTGATCTACATACTTCTTCTGTCTGTCTTGAGCAGCTACCAATCTTGTCCTGGTGAGTTTGACAACCTCAGCAGTCTGCTGTATCAGTTCCGGTCCTAACAGTTGACGTTCATCAACTTCATCCCAGCACAGTGGAGTTCTGCACTTCCTGCCGTACAATGCTTCGTAAGGCGGCATACCAATTCTTGCATGGTAACTGTAACGGGTCGAAATTATTGAGTCGTGATTTTGGGGACAGAATCCTTTTAAGTAAGCATGATGTTATTTAATTAATTTAATTATTAATTAGAGAGTTAATAATTTTACATTATTTATTAATGAAAAAATTAATTATATGATTACGTGAATTTATGAGTGATTATTATATGTTATTTAATTAATTTAAATAAGATATTTGAATTGGGTGTGACATGAATTAAACTATATGGTAAAAGGTTTTATTAAAATAAAGAGCTTTGAACTTAATTTGCTAGCCAAATGTGGCCTTAGGAGGAGTTGGGGGCAGTTAAACCACGAATGGAATAACTGACCTCAACTCTACGCATAAAGGTTCAGTCGAGTTAACGTACGTATTCTTCATTATTTGCTAAGTTTAGAGTCAGAGAGAATTCAAGAGAAAGTTCAGAGGAATTGTTAGAATTCAGTAATTGAAGAAAAAATCTAAGTCTACATATATATACTTTATTCTCAGGGTAATCTCTCCTTCCTAAATTTCTATTTCACTTATTCAAGTTTTATAAAAATGGCTTTCAAAACTTCTGTTAATCTCTGTGAATTGGGAATTGGTGTTATTATAAGGATATATGTAATAATTCGAGAAGTATAGCATGTTTATATATATATATATATATATATATATATATATATATATATATATATATATATATTGCATGATTCCATATCATAAGTTTCATATTACGATGACTTGTTATTTCAAAATTCACAGAGTTTGGGTTTTTGACCTTATGGCCCTTATACGTAATTTTAGTGTGCCAAACATAAATGTTTTTGTAAAATTTACACTCGTATATTATTGTGCATGTTGATACAAAGAGACCAAAGTTTAAATGAACGGATTCGGTGTTATAACAAATCCGTAGTGTCAATTTTTATGATTTATGTTCAAAACTTCAAGAACAGTGGAAAATTTTATGTTTTAATTCTGTGATTATGTGTTTTAGTGGGTTAAAATTACTCTATAAGTGTTGGGTAATGATTATGTATAAATTATAACATGTGGGTATGTGCAAATTGGTGAAATTAGTGTTTAAAAAGTGTTAATTTCGCTGAAATCTGTGTTCGTCGCGAACTGGAAATTCAGAGTCTGGGGTTTCGCCCCGCGGCGCCAACTCCCAGTTCATTTCTCGCACCGCAGCGCCACCGTGCCAAGTACCAGGCCGCAGCGCCAAGACTCAATACAAAAGTGGCGCCACAGCGCCACTTAGCAAAATGTCCAGAAAATATTTTTTTTAGCATTCAAGTATGGAAAGGTGTTAGCAACTTAGTCTAATGATTATAAAAATTTGTTAGGCATATTATGAGATGTTAAATTAAATTCTTAGCACATCCATAACATAATTGCTTGTGGATCGAATTAATGAATGCATAATTAGCTTGTTATTCATGAAGTATAAATTATGTGACAAAGTGGTAAATTAACCAAGTATAGTCAATAATCAAAGTAGACAAAGAGAATGACTTTATGATGATTAGTTAAGTTATAATTAACTGGTATTGTGGATGTGAATGGTATGTAGGATTAAATTCAAAGAACGTGCTTAGTTAAAGTATAATCTACGCACGAGGCAAGTTTCCTAACCCTACTTGTCATTACTGTTCAAGATTATTATTTACCTCGAGTAAATTATCATTACTATTATTCAAATTCAAATGTTATATTAAAGATTAATTATCTTTTCAAAGCATGATTCAGTTATACAATAATCGTTCTATTGTATACTTCTTGAGATTTTTATTCAAATTGAATATCGTTATTGTTGAACCTTATTAGACTAGTGAACCTTATTGATTCAACTAGTCCTTAGTTGATGAACGTTCTAAATTTCAGAACCCTTATTGAATTATTCAAACCAAACTTACTTTGGTGCGGACTCGAATGTCAAACTGAGATGAACAACCCTGTAAAGGTATTTACTTATGCGTTAGCGTTAAGATATTGTGCACAGTATGGTACTAAGGGTTGATCCCCCTAAGTAAGAGAAGAAAGGTCCATAGTCTTATGACTGTTAAAGGTTTCAAGTATAACCCTTGATAACCCAGGACATAGTTCAAGGTTTTATAACCCTCAGAATTCTTTTGATTCTTGTTATTCATTCTTGATTCAAAAGTTGAGCTTTTATTCAGATGTCTTTGATTTATTCGCATGTTATTATACCGTTATTTCATTATTATACTTGTGGGCATTTGTGCTCACTCTTGCTTAATAATAACATTGCAGTTAAGAACGAAAGAACCGATGAACCTTCCACTAGTAAAGGCAAGGGCAAAGTTAGCAAGTGACGAAGACTTATTGTTTTATATGATGATGTATTTGTTTAAAACTTGAGTTAATGTTATTGTTTAAGACTTATTTGTTTATTTTTCCGCACAGATGTTTAAGGTTAGTTTAACCTGGGATTGTATTATTTTTATTCAGATGTTGTAACCCTTAAGGGGAAGATTTTATTTCTATCTATTGCATGGTTTGCATTTATTATGGGTAGATAGATAGATGATATTTGTATCATGAACACCAAATCCTGTGGAAATGGAAGTACCGGATTTGGGGGTGTCACGGGTTGGTATCAGAGTTGTAGGTTATGAACCTTAGGTGGAGGAACAACCTTAGGTAGTAGCCTTATAGAAGAAGATAGTAATGGAAAACTCTTATCGAGTTCTAAGAAATGAATTGTTGTAATTCATTGAAGATAATAAAAGACTTTATGTGTTTATGTGTTTAATTATGTGTTCACTAGTACGACTTAGTAACTAAAACTTGAAATTTTGTTGTCAGGATGTCTGACGTTGGAGGAACTAGTCGACCAGGGGAGGAGGAACCCCGAATACCTACAGTACCGACAGAGGAGGAGCCCCGAGGCATTCATATCGTTAGGGAACAGTTGGTACAGAGGGAGTCATCTCCACTGATCACCGTTGTTGGTCAGGAGCATGAACCTGAGACTGATCCTGAGGAGGATCCTGAGGAAGAGGAAGAAGAGGAGTTACCACGGTACACTGTTGATGCTGAGATGTATGACACGTTATACGACCGTAACGTCGAATTACAAGACGAGGTTCAGGAATTGACTAAGCGAGCGACAGTTCAGTAGTCTACTCTAGAGGAGAAGGAGAGGGATATTTCGACTCTTCACTCACGATTGGGAAATGTAGAATGGGATTTGGTCCATGAGAAGGGTCAAACTGAGGAGATAGAGAAGCTGAAGAAGGAGCTGAAGGAAACCTCTGGAAGACTGAAAATAGCAGAGGAAGGATGGGTAAAAGAATCACGTCGAGCTGATCGTGCAGAAGATGATAGTCGTGCAAAGAACGCGAAGATTGGAGAGACATACTCTACACTTAACAAGGCAATGAATGAGACCCAAGATCGAGTTTTGAGGTACCCAATCCAGTTTGAAGGACTACCATTGTACATGATGGATCGCAGGACGATGTATCGCATCTTAGAAGAGGAGCGTAGCAAGGCTATTCAGTACCTTGATCGGCAGTGATATGATTTGCTTAAATTATGTGAAGAACTTAATTAGTTTTTACCGATGTATTTATGAACAAGGAATAATTTAAATGTTTTAAATCCTGTGGATTCTTTATTCCAGGATAGTTGATGTAAATAGCAGTTATGCTATCATTTAATGTTAAAACTTTTGATTTGAATGAAAATATATCAAGTTGTTTGAGATGATGTATTAAATGAATATGTTAATTGTTAAGAAATGCCTTAACTATTTAGAGAAATAAATAAAGTTCTAATAAGCGTTTATTTAACAGAAAAATGCCGCCAAGGAGAAGACAACAACGTCAACCGGCTCAGGAAGAGTCAACCAATAATAACAATAACGCCAATGCTAATCTCGTTCAGTAGTTGGTAAACTTACTAATTGGAGCCATGAATAATCAACCTCAAGCTCCACCAAACACAACGTTTAAAGACTTCAAGACGGTGGGACCGCCAGAGTTTAAAGGTTCCATGAACCCAATCGAAGCTCAAACGTGGGTTATGGAGATAGAGAAGGTTTTCGACGTTGCTAGGGTTAGAGAAGACCAGAAGACCGCTTTTGCAACATTTATGCTGAAGTCTGAGGCTATCTACTGGTGGCAAGCAAACAAAGTGCGAGGAGGTGAAGGTGTAATTACGTGGGAGAGATTTAAAGAGATATTTTTTGAAATGTACTTCCCAACTAGTTCGCAGAATCAGATGGAGGTTCAATTTCTAGAACTGAAGCAGGGAAACATGAGCGTACCTGACTACACGGCCAAATTCAACGAGTTGGCAAGGTTCGCCCCGTACCAAGTACACACTGATAAGAGAAAAGCCAGAAGATTCGAACAAGGGCTAAAGCCTTGGGTATACAGTAAGGTATCAATGTTTCAGCTAAACATGTTTGCCGGAGTATTAGAAAAGGCCATCCTCGCTGAAGGTGGAAGCGATGCGGTGACCAAGTATAATCAAGAGCAGAAGAAGAAGAAGAGTGAGAATGAAGGTAACAACAAGACTGGTGGGAGTAGCACTGGGGGTAATCATAATCTGAAGAGGAAGTGGACGGATAACTCATCAGCTGGAAGTCAACATGGAGGGCAGAAGAAAAAGATCGAAGCATGCCCGACCTGTGGGAAAGCTCATCTAAGAGTTTGTATGAAGGGAAAGAGAGTATGCTACAATTGTGGTTAGAAAGGCCACATAACACCTAATTGTCCTAACCCAAAGAAGGGTGCTTGTTTCACTTGTGGGTCGAAGGATCATCTAGCAAGAGACTGTCCTAAGAAGGGATCAGGAGGAGCAGTACCAGGAGGTAACAGTGGAAATAACAGTGGAAATGCCTTACCATCACCGGACCAACCGCAACAAACTGACTGACCGCCAGAACTTTCAATATGACAGTGCAGGACGCAATCCAGTCTCGTGATGTGGTGTCAGGTATCATTCCGATTAATGAAATTAGTGCTTATATTTTATTTGATTTGGGTGCTACGTGTTCCTTTATATCCGAAGACTTTGCTAATAGTTTAGATTTGCTTATGGATGAGTTGGAATATCCCATGAATATAGAAATTGCGAATAGAGAGATAATTCATGTTAAGTACGTGTTTAAGAACTGTAGGGTGGATATTAAGGGTAATATCATGAACGTATATCTTATCCCTATTCGACTTAGGGAATTTGACTTTATTTTGGATATGGATTGGTTATCCAATTATGGGGCGGTAATTGACTGCCAGACGAAGCGTATTAACCTTATGACTCCGTCAAAGGTTGTGTTTTATGGTAGCAAGTCGCCTAGACAAGTGAGTTGTCTGACGATGATGCAGGCCAGAAGGTTGTTAAGACAAGGCTGTGTAGGATATCTAGCACACATAGTCGACAGTCGAAAAGAGAATCCGAAGGTAGAAGAGATATCGATTGTGAGGGACTTCGTCAACGTATTTCCAAACGATTTGCCAGGACTTCCACCAGATAGAGAGGTAAATTTCGCGATCGATTTGGCGCCCGGAACCGCTCCAATATCGAAGGCACCATACAGAATGGCTCCAGTAGAGATGAAAGAATTAATGGTACAATTACAAGAATTGCTGGACAAAAAGTACACTCAACCGAGCGTATCACCGTAGGGAGCACCGGTGTTGTTTATGAAAAAGAAGGACGGATCGATGCGGCTTTGCATTGACTATAGAGAACTGAAAAAGGTCACAATTAAGAATTGATATCCATTACCAAGAATCGACGATCTGTTTGATCAATTAAAGGGAGCAAGATACTTTTTCAAGATAGACTTGAAGAGTGGTTATCACCAACTGAAGGTGAGGCCAGAGGATGTACCGAAGACAGCGTTCAGAACGCGATACGGTCACTATGAATTTTTAGTAATGTCGTTTGGTCTAACGAATGCTCCTGCAACATTTATAGGACTAATGAATGGTGTGTTCAAGCCGTTTTTGGACAAATTCGTGGTGGTATTTATAGACGACATTCTGGTATATTTCAAAACCAAAGAAGAACACGAAGAACATTTGAGATTAACGTTGGAAGTATTGAGAAGGGAGAAGTTGTACGCTAAATTTTCAAAATGCGAATTACGGATCGAGCGGGTACAATTTCTTGGTCACGTGATCGATAAAAATAAAATTTCGGTAGATCCATCTAAAGTCGAAGCCGTGATTAACTGGGATCAGCCGAGAACGCCGTCAGAAGTTAGAAGTTTTCTTGGATTGGCGGGATATTATAGAAGATTCATTCAAGATTTTTCCAAGATCGCAACTCCGTTAACGAATTTAACTCAAAAAGCTGTGAAATTTGTTTGGACGGAGAAGTGTGAGGAGAGCTTTCAAGAATTAAAGAAGAGGTTGAGTACGGCACTCGTGTTATCTCTTTCGGATGATACAGGCAATTTTGTTGTTTTTAGTGATGTGTCGCATAAAGGACTTGGTTGTGTGATGGTAAAGTCATTGCGTATGCATCACGACAATTGAAGGATTACGAGAAGGGGTATCCGACCCATGATTTGTAGTTAGCTGCAGTTGTATTTGCTTTGAAAATTTGGAGGCACTATCTCTACGGGGAGAAGTGTGAAATATATACGGACCACAAGAGTCTGAAATATATTTTCACACAGAAGGACTTAAATATGCGTCAGAGAAGATGGTTAGAATTAATCAAGGATTACGACTGTGAGATTTTATACCATCCGGGTAAGGCGAATGTGGTTGCCAATAAAGGATCGTGAGAAATTGATGATGTTAACTGCTCAGGAAGAGCTAATTGTGGAAATGGAGAAACTAAAATTAGAAGTGAAGTATCCAATGGAGATTGATGAGAAGCTATTTCAGATGCAATCTGGTACAACTCTATTAGATAAAGTGAAGGAGGCTCAGCTTTAGGATGATGAATGCAAAAAGGTGACAAAGAAGATATCTGAAGGAACCGAACCGAGATTTAAGATGGATAAGGAAGGAATACTTAGATTTGAGAGTAGAATTTGGGTACCTCCAGTATAAGAGATTAAGGAAGATATTTTAAGTGAGGCTCATAGTTCATGATATTCGATTCACCCTGGTAGTACTAAGATGTACCAAGATCTTAGACAACATTTCTGGTGGCCGAATTTGAAGCGTGATGTTGCAGAATGTGTTGCCAAGTGTCTGACCTATCAGAAAGTGAAAGCGGAACATCAAAGACCGAGTGGATTGCTACAACCGTTAGAGATCCCAGAGTGGAAATGGGAACATATTACAATGGACTTCGTGGTTGGCCTTCCGACGACTCAGAAAGGTTACAACGCAGTATGGGTTATCGTTGACCGACTGACAAAATCTGTACACTTCCTTCCGATCAAAATAAGATTCAACTTAGATCAGTTGGCCAGGCTATACGTAAAAGATATTGTTTCGAGGCATGGAGTTCCGGTATCAATTGTTTCAGATAGGGATCCACGCTTCACATCAAATTTCTAGAAACGTCTTCAGGAATGCATGGGTACGCAATTGCGAATGAGTACAGCTTACCACCCTCAAACAGATGGATAGAGTGAGAGAACGATTCAGACATTAGAAGATATGCTAAGAGCCTGTGTGATGGACTTTAAAGGAAATTGGGATGATCACCTACCATTAGTAGAGTTCGGCTACAACAACAGTTACCACGCTAGTATAGGCATGCCACCTTACGAAGCGTTATACGGCAGAAAGTGCAAAACTCCGCTTTACTAGGATAAAGTTGGTGAAAGACAATTACTAGGGCCAGAATTGGTACAGCAGACGGCAAAAATAGTCAAAGTAATCCGAGCACGACTGGTAGCTGCTCAAGATCGACAGAAGAAATACGCTGATCCACATCGTAAAACTATCGAGTTTGAATCAGGTAGTTATATTTTCTTGAAGGTCTCTCCCTGGAAAGGGAAGATCAGGTTCGAAAAGAAAGGGAAATTGAGCCCAAGATTCATTGGACCCTTTGAAGTATTGAGAAGAATCGGAGAAGTTGCGTACGAGGTAGCCTTACCTCCAGCACTTGTGAATGTCCACAACGTCTTCCATGTTTCTGTATTACGATTATACAAAGCCGATTACAAGCATGTAATTGAATACGAACCCCTGCACTTTGAGAAAGACTTATCTTACGAAGAAATTCTTGTCCAAATTGTCGACCGAAAAGAACAAGTTCTCAGAAATAAAGTTATACCTTCTATTAAGGTAATTTGGAGGAACTACGTGGGAACTCGAAGAGAATATGATGAAGAATTACCCTCATTTATTTACTTAAATTATGTGTAAGCGATTCTGGGGACAGAATCTTTATAAGGGGGGAGAATGTAACGGGTCAAAATTATTGAGTCGTGATTCTGGGGAAAGAATCCTTTTAAGTAAGCATGATGTTATTTAATTAATTTAATTATTAATTAGAGAGTTAATAATTTGACATTATTTATTAATGAGAAAATTAATTATATGATTACGTGAATTTATGAGTGATTATTATATGTTATTTAATTAATTTAAATAAGATATTTGAATTGGGTGTGACATGAATTAAACTATATGGTAAAAGGTTTTATTAAAATAAAGAGCTTTGAACTTAGTTTTCTAGCCAAATGTGGCCTTAGGAGGAGTTGGGGGCAGTTAAACCACGAATGGAATAACTGACCTCAACTCTGCGCATAAAGGTTCAGTCGAGTTAACATACGTATTCTTCATTATTTGCTAAGTTGAGAGTCAGAGAGAATTCAAGAGAAAGTTTAGAGGATTTGTTAGAATTCAGTAATTGAAGAAAGAATCTAAGTCTACATATATATACTTTATTCTCAGGGTAATCTCTCCTTCCTAAATTTCTATTACACGTATTCAAGTTTTATAAAAATGGCTTTCAAAACTTCTGTTAATCTCTGTGAATTGGGAATTGGTGTTATTATAAGGATATGTGTAATAATTCGAGAAGTATAGCATGTTTTATATATATATTGCATGATTCCATATCATAAGTTTCATATTACGATGACTTGTTATTTCAAAATTCACAGAGTTTGGGTTTTTGGCCTTATGGCCCTTATACGTAATTTTAGTGTACCAAACATAAATGTTTTTGTAAAATTTACACTCGTATATTATTGTGTATGTTGATACGAAGAGACCAAAGTTTAAATGAATGGATTCGGTGTTATAATGAATCCGTAGTGTCAATTTTTATGATTTATGTTCAAAACTTCAAGAACATCAAGAACAGTGAAAAATTTTATGTTTTAATTATGTGATTATGTGTTTTAGTGGGTTAAAATTACTCTATAAGTGTTGGGTAATGATTATATATAAATTATAACGTGTGGGTATGTGCAAATTGGTGAAATTAGTGTTTATAAAGTGTTGATTTCGTTGAAATATGTGTTCGTCGCGAACTGGAAATTCAGAGTCTGGGGTTTCGCGCCGCGGCACCAACTCCCAGTTCATTTCTCGCACCATAGCGCCACCGCACTGCAGCGCCAAGTACCAGGCCGCAGCGCCAAGACTTAATACAAAAGTGGCGCCGCAGCGCCACTTAGCAGAATGTCCAAAAAATATTTTTTTTAGCATTCAAGTATGGAAAGGTGTTAGCAACTTAGTCTAATGATTATAAAAATTTGTTAGGCATATTATGAGATGTTAAATTAAATTCTTAGCACGTCCATAACATAATTGCTTGTGGATCGAATTAATGAATGCATAATTAGCTTGTTATTCATGAAGTATAAATTATGTGACAAAGTGGTAAATTAACCAAGTATAGTCAATAATCAAAGTAGACAAAGAGAATGAGTTTATGATGATTAGTTAAGTTATAATTAACTGGTATTGTGGATGTGAATGGTATGTAGGATTAAATTCAAAGAACGTGCTTAGTTAAAGTGTAATCTACGCACGAGGCAAGTTTCCTAACCCTACTTGTCATTACTGTTCAAGATTATTATTTACCTCGAGTAAATTATCATTACTATTATTCAAATTTAAATGTTATATTAAAGATTGATTATCTTTTCAAAGCATGATTCAGTTATACAATAATCGTTCTATTGTATACTTCTTGAGATTTTTATTCAAATTGAATATCGTTATTGTTGAACCTTATTAGACTAGTGAACCTTATTGATTCAACTAGTCCTTAGTTGATGGACGTTCTAAATTTCAGAACTCTTATTGAATTATCCAAACCAAACTTCCTTTGGTGCGGACTCGAATGTCAAACTGAGATGAATAACCCTGCAAAGGGATTTACTTATGCGTTAGCGTTAAGATATTGTGCACAGTATGGTACTAAGGGCTGATCCCCCTAAGTACGAGAAGAAAGGTCCATAGTCTTATGACTATTAAAAGTTTCAAGTATAACCCTTGATAACCTAGGACATAGTTCAAGGTCTTATGACCCTCAGAATTCTTTTGATTCTTATTATTCATTCTTGATGCAAAAGTTGAGCTTTTATTCAGATGTCTTTGATTTATTCGAATGTTATTATATCGTTATTTCATTATTATACTTGTGGACATTTGTGCTCACTCTTGCTTAATAATAACATTGCAGTTAAGAACGAAAGAACCGATGAACCTTCCACTAGTAAAGGCAAGGGCAAAGTTAGCAAGTGACGAAGACTTGTTGTTTTATATGATGATGTATTTGTTTAAGACTTGAGTTAATGTTATTGTTTAAGACTTATTTGTTTATGTTTCCGCACAGATGTTTAAGGTTAGTTTAACTTGGGATTGTATTATTTTTATTCAGATGTTGTAACCCTTAAGGGGAAGATTTTATTTCTATCTATGCATGGTTTGCATTTATTATGGGTAGATAGATAGATGATATTTGTATCGTGAGCACCAAATCCTGTGGAAATGGAAGTACCGGATATGGGGGTGTCACAGTAACTGTTGTTGTAGGCGAATTTTGCCAATGGTAAATGATAATCCCAGTTCCCTTTGAAATCCATGATGCATGCTCTGAGCATATCTTCTAACTTCTAGATTGTTCGTTCACTTTGGCTGTCTATTTGAGGATGATACGCCGTACTCATTCTCAATTGTGTTCCCATGCATTCTTGTAGTCTCTTCTAGAAGTTTGACGTGAATCGCAGATCTCTATCTGACACAATTGACACTGGAACTCCATGTCTCGAAACGTCCTCATTGATGTACACCATCGAAGAATCAAATAGGTACTTTACTGTTATTATTAATGTTCAAACTGGAGATATAAATTGTAATTGTAAAAAATTTGAACATTCTGGTATGCTTTGTAGACACATTCTAAGAAATATGAATGCCAAAAATACTACAAAGATACCAAATAAATACATTTTAAGTCGGTGGTGTAGAGATGGTAATAAAGTAAACATTGAATTACCAAAGATTTTAATGGAAATGTCTAATTACGAGGAATCTCAGACAATGCGTTACAATTATTTGGTCACAATGCTCTTACGATTAGCTCCTACAGGATCATGCTCAGTTAATGGTATTAAGCATGTCGTACAGTTGTGCATTGAAAATCATCCCATAGTTGAGAAATTTGACCCTGATGAAATTAATGTAAAAGGGGTTCTAAAAATTCAAATAGATGATGATGATCCCGTAAAAGATGAGTCGTTATTGGATCCTATTTGTTCTTAAACAAAGGGGGCGCAGAAAAGCTACAAGAATAAAGAGTGGGATCGAAGAGGCTGCAAGTCGTAAGCAACTGAGAAAGTGTGGAATATGCAATATGATGACCAATCACGATAAGCAGAACCACTACAAAGTTTTGGCCCAAGTAAAGCTAGGTCTTTCAAGTTATCTTTATATGAGGTTGTATGATTATTAAATTGCGAAAGTATTTAATTTTGGTCATATAATTTGATATATCACAATGGTTTATTTATCTTTGGATGTATAATATTTTAATTTTCCTTTTATATGGGTAATAAACAAAATAATCCATTATTAAAATAATATTTTAAAATAAAAAATAATAATTATGTAATATGTAAATTATTCATCTGTAAGGTAATTAATGCAATATTATCTAGGAGATTATAGGAAGTTTTCATCCGTGAAAAGTTTGGCATTGAAAAATTTGCCCATTTGTTGCCATCCTACAAATGTAAGAATAAGCATGTAAACTAAGATGGTGATGAATAAAATAATATTTAAAAATAAAAAAATAATAATTAAGTAATATGTAAATTATTCAACTTTAAAGTAATTAATGCAATATTATCTAGACTATATGAAGTTCCCATCCCTGAAAAGTTTGACATTGGAAATCTTTTCCATTTGTTGCCATCCTGCAAATGTAAGAATAAGCATGTAAGCCAAAATAGCATGTAAGAATTGTAATACTCAGAAGAAGAAAAAATTATTCTTAAAACATATTGTTTGGACTTTGTCTTTTATTTGAGTCAAATTTGTTATTTAATTAATTTGGGCTAATAAGTTATGAATAATTAACTTAGTAAAATTGGACTTTTCTTATATTTGGGTCAAACTTTAGTTAATGTACTTGGACCATAATAAGTATATGATTATATTAATTTGGGCCTTTATACTAATTGGGTCTAATTGATATTGGGTAATATTAAAATTCTATAATAATTAGGAAAAATGATAAAATAATAAATAAAACCTAATTACACTGCATTACATCTCATACGAACCTGAGAAAGGAATTGGACGTGAGGCGGCACAAGGAAAAGAGAGAAAATAAGAGCTGTCCCGCTGTGATACGGGGAAGATTTTTTTTTTTTACTCGGTAAGTTCTTATCAGTAGTGATGCATGTGTAGAGTTTGAGTATTGTGAAAATCTGTTGAATCCATTTAATTAGTTTAATACTTAAATCGAGTGCAAGTCAGTATAATATTAGATTCATGGAGGATATAATTTATGTGAGTAAAATAATAATAAAAAAAAAATTTGAAAGTGGCTTTTCAGGATGGCGTGGTCCATTCATATTTATGTTCATGTTCTCCTCTAATTTATGGCTAAATGGGTGTTAAAAAAAGAAAAAAGGAACCAATATTTTACCAATATAAAATGCAACTGGTGGAGTATTGTTTTTCTTTAGTTACTTGACCTTTTATGGCATGTTGTTAGTATTTGCAAGTTTAGAAGACATAAATAAGAAATAAATTTTATTAAGAATTGTTTAATCTGCTGGTAAACAAAAGTATATTGGAAATTTTACATATTAATTCAAGCTGGTTCAATTTGTTAGTAAGAGTAATAAAAATTGTTTACTAATAAATTTAATAGTATTATAATATTGATGATTAGATTTGTAATAAAATTTTATGTAATTTTATTAGATCGGATTGAAGGAGACTAGCATAATCTTATTTGAACTTTGGGTGTTACATTGCTTAGTCCAGGTACAGATTCCGTACTTTTTCAGCGATACTCTTGTTAAATTTAATTTGTTCGTTTTGTCACTTGTTCGAATTTCGTTATTATTTCACATAATTATTTCATGTGAAATAAATATATTAGTTTCATTTTGGAGTTGATACATATAACTCGTAATTGTACTATTTGAGTTAGGTTATCATGTTTAGTACTATTTATTTTTGATAATTGTAGAGCGGTACATGTTGCTACCTTCTTTTTGAGACCTTGTGACTATATTTTGATTTGGTTCAACATGTACATATAGAACCCTTTTGTTGGTATTATATCGCATGTGTTGTGACATGGTATTTTTGTTCGAATATACCGGAGGGTATACCTGAGCTATAACCACATGTGGGGGTACCACAGGCATGTCGTCTTGGCACGAGAGGCATGACACTCTCCGTGGCGGTGTGATTAGTCCACGGCGTCTCCGTTTTGGGCTCCGGAGTAAGTGGGTCATTTGGTATTTTGTTGTGGGAGGCGTATGTGTTAACCCTAGATTTCTGTTATGCGGATTGGTGATGTTGTGCCAAACACACCTATCCGATTTGCATACATTTGGATTCGCGGTCCAATGTGTGATTTCCTGTGTGACATTATTTTGACTTACCTGTGTGGCATTGTTTTGATGTGCCTGTGTAGCATTATTTTGGTTGCCTATGTGGCATCATTTGATTTGCCTATGTGGCATTATTTTGACTTGCCTGTGTGGCAAGGTATATTTCTGAGCTCATTCGATATGAAATAACTTCAGCCATTTGTTTCAGCCTATTATTTTATTGGATTAGTTTTGCTGGTTTCTGTTCAGTTCAAGTCATTGAGTTAGTTACTTCAGTTCGTTATTTCTTTATTCTCTTATTGGTGTCGTCAATTACGTTGATTCAGATATATTCATTACGTTGATTCAGATATATTCCATTCAGATCTTTGGATATTATATTTTCGTTCGTATTTGCACTTGAGGCTTTGTTCAGTATTTTGTCTCAGTTGTTTTCGTATATCAGTTGTATATCTTTTGTATATCTGTATCCGTATTGGGCAATTGGCCCATGCTGTGTTTTTCTTCCGGCAGGTTTGCAGGGGTGATTCAGGGCTAGTGTGATGAGATTTTTGCCTTTGACCATTTAGGTTGATTCGAATTTTAAGTTTTGATTATTTTGATTCTAGTTGGAGAATTGTATTTAGTACTTCACTGATGGATATCATTATTAATATTTTGAAGTTATTAATGCCCTGTTTACTAATTTTGAGGTTTGTTGTACTTTGCACGTGACCTCCCTTTCTTTTTCGGGAAGGGGGTGTTACAGAGATGGTATCAAAGCTTAGGTTCTTTCTTGTAGAAAACCTATTTAGGTTTGACCTGTGAGTTGCGGGTAAACCATTGGGTAGACGTAGGAGTTGGATTCGATTTTGTTCTTTGTTTGGTAGGTCTCTATTTTGACCAACTGTCGATTTCTTTTCGATTTGTTGTTGATTTGAGGAAAGTGGTATATTTATTAAGGTAATTATGTAATGATATTAGTTAAGAATTATGATTTAATCATTAAGGTGAATAAAGTTATATTTTTTTTACAGATAAGGAATGATCTTATATGAGGTGCGATTATGATGTGAGTTTTTGTATCGATGAGTATTTAATTTTGAAAAATTATTTGTTAGAGTTGTTTTTGGTGACAATTTATCATGATCTTAGAATTGAGGATTTGATTTTGATGATGATTTTGTTTATGTTAAGCTTGTGGATAATTTGAGGTATGTGTATTGATGGGATACTATGATAAGGTGAAAACTATTAAGTATAGAGGATCTCTTGTAAAAAAAAATTTTAGTTGTTGATATTCGAGGTAATTAGGTGAATTATTTGGAGTTAATGATCAATGTTATGACTATTTCTAGTAGGATATTGGAGTTATGTTTTATGAAGTTTATTTGTGATAATATGGGGAGACATTGAAATTTATTAGATTAAGGTTTGCAATAAGGGATTAATGATTTATTATATAATTAGATAGTAAGTGATAAAATTCAATTTATTTTGAGAGATCTTTAATATATATAGTTTGTTTATGCAGATATTAGAATATTTGACTTAGAGTTTGATATGGTGATAAAGTGACAGTAGTAGTATATTCTTCGGTGTAATAATATTTGAGGACTAGTTCAAATTGAGGATGAGATATTTTGAAGCTCTTGAGGACTTGGGGAGAGTTGATAATATAGTTTGCATAATTGTTTTGTTTATCTGATGTCATTGAAGTTTTGCATGAATTTATGTAAAATTAAATAAAAATAATTTGTTAAATCTTCGTCATGTGTGGAACAAAAACGTTTTACGAATTAAAAATAATTTTAAATATTTTGGGTATTCAAATCGTATTTAGATGAAAAGAAAATTATGCGCTTTTGAATTATGTTCCGAAGAGTACGTACGTTTGCAAGGATGAAACTGAAAGATATTAATGGGGGGTCGCACCAACGGTGGATCATGTGATTTAACGCGAAGAACCTTACCAAGGCTTGACACGGTAACTGACGAATATTTTACAAGTACATTGATAATTACGTGGACCGATGACTTATCCGCGTTAATCGTTACAAATGGCGACGCTACGTCGTAACTAATTTTTTTTTTGTAGCTTATTTGAATTCTGAGGACGGAATTATTTTTAACGGGTGAAAAATGTAATAACCCATATTTTTTTAAAATTAAATATTAATTAATTTTATTGTATACAATTGTATTTAAATTGAAAAAGGTAAATGATTTTTGATTCCCTCTTTTCTTCCTTGTTTTGTTTGAAAAATTAAATTCTTTTAGTTGGTAATTAAATAACTGATTAAATTAAAATTGAGAAAGATAATTCCTTTTGTTAAAGTCTTGTGGTAAAAAATTATTCGGAGCGGGAAGCTACATGGGAGATGGAAGACTCTATTCGAGCGATATATCCGCAATTCTTTAAAAATTAGGTACGTTTATTTTATTTGATTTCGAGGACGAAATCATTTTTAAGGGGAAGGTAATGTAATACCCAGAAGAAAAAAAAATTATTCTTAAAACATATTGTTTGGACTTTGTCTTTTATTTGAGTCAAATTTGTTATTTAATTAATTTGGGCTAATAAGTTATGAATAATTAACTTAGTAAAATTAGACTTTTCTTATATTTGGGTCAAACTTTAGTTAATGTACTTGGACCATAATAAGTATGTGATTACATTAATTTGGGCCTTTATACTAATTAGGTCTAATTGATATATGGGTATTATTAAAATCCTATTATAATTAGAAAAAATGATAAAATAATAAATAAAACCTAATTACACTGCATTACATCTCATACGAACCTGAGAAAGGAATTGGACGTGAGGCGGCACAAGGAAAAGAGAGAAAATAAGAGCTGTCGCGCTGTGATACGCGGAAGATTTTTTTTTTTTACTCGGTAAGTTCTTATCAGTAGTGATGCATGTGTAGAGTTTGAGTATTGTGAAAATCTGTGGAATACATTTAATTAGTTTAATACTTAAATCGAGTGCAAGTCAGTATAATATTAGATTCATGGAGGAAATAATTTATGTGAGTAAAATAATAATAATAAAAAAAATTTGAAAGTGGTTTTTCAGGATGGCGTGGTCCATTCATATTTATGTTCATGTTCTCCTCTAATTTATGGCTAAATGGGTGTTAAAAAAAAGGAAAAAGGAACCAATATTTTACCAATATAAAATGCAACTGGTGGAGTATTGTTTTTCTTTAGTTACTTGACCTTTTATGGCATGTTGTTAGTATTTGCAAGTTTAGAAGACATAAATAAGAAATAAATTTTATTAAGAATTGTTTAATCTGCTGGTAAACAAAAGTATATTGGAAATTTTACATATTAATTCAAGCTGGTTCATTCTGTTAGTAAGAGTAATAAAAATTGTTTACTAATAAATTTAATAGTATTATAATATTGATGATTAGATTTGTAATAAAATTTTATGTAATTTTATTAGATCGGATTGAAGGAGACTAGCATAATCTTATTTGAACTTTGGGTATTACATTGCTTAGTCCAGGTACGGATTCCGTACTTTTTTCAGCGATACTCTTGTTAAATTTGATTTGTTCGTTTTGTCGCTTGTTCGAATTTCGTTATTATTTCACATAATTGTTTCCTGTGAAATAAATATATTAGTTTCATTTTGGAGTTGATACATATGACTCGTAATTGTACTCTTTGAGTTAGGTTATCATGTTTAGTACTATTTATTTTTGATAATTGTAGAGCGATACATGTTGCTACCTTCTTTTTGAGACATTATGACTATAATTTGATTTGGTTCAACATGTACATATAGAACCCTTTTGTTGGTATTATATCGCATGTGTTGTGACATGGTATTTTTTTCGAATATACCTGAGGGTATACCTGAGCTATAACCACCTGTGGGGATACCACAGGCATGTCGTCTTGGCACGAGAGGCATGACACTCTTCGTGGCGGTGTGATTAGTCTACGGCGTCTCCGTTTTGGGCTCCGGAGTAAGTGGGTCATTTGGTATTTTGTTGTGGGAGGCGTATGTGTTAACCCTAGATTTCTGTTATGCGGATTGGTGATGTTGTGCCAAACACACCTATCCGATTTGCATACATTTGGATTCGCGGTCCAATGTGTGATTGCATGTGTGGCATTATTTTGACTTACCTGTGTGGCATTGTTTTGATGTGTCTGTGTGGCATTATTTTGTTTGCCTATGTGGCATCATTTGATTTGCCTATGTGGCATTATTTTGACTTGCATGTGTGGCAAGGTATATTTCTGAGCTCATTCGATAGGAAATAACTTCAGCCATTTGTTTCAGCCTATTATTTTATTGGATTAGTTTTGCTGGTTTCTGTTCAGTTCAAGTCATTGAATTAGTTACTTCAGTTCGTTATTTCTTTATTCTCTTATTGGTGTCGTCAATTACGTTGATTCAGATATATTCATTACGTTGATTCAGATATATTCCATTCAGATCTTTGGATATTATATTTTCGTTCGTATTTGCACTTGAGGCTTTGTTCAGTATTTTGTCTCAGTTGTTTTCGTATATCAGTTGTATATCTTTTGTATATCTGTATCCGTATTGGGCAATTGGCCCATGCTGTGTTTTTCTTCCGGCAGGTTTGCAGGGGTGATTCAGGGCTAGTGTGATGAGATTTTTGCCTTTGACCATTTAGGTTGATTCGAATTTTAAGTTTTGATTATTTTGATTCTAGTTGGAGAATTGTATTTAGTACTTCACTGATGGATATCATTATTAATATTTTGAAGTTATTAATGCTCTGTTTACTAATTTTGAGGTTTGTTGTGCTTTGCAGGTGACCTCCCTTTCTTTTTCGGGAAGGGGGTGTTACAAGAATAGTACTTCCCTTGGATCTGTGACAAGTATGTTATTTAAACAAATAGAATTTCGAACTAGTGATATGCTATGTCTAGTCTACTTAATACTAATATGTACTATTGCCATAGCAAATTGGATAACAATATGCAAAAAGGATCACATCAGAGAGTTTAGTGTACTATTGTCAAACTGCTAGAGGAATGATCATGATGGCTTATTGTAATAGCAAATAACGTGTTCAAATCCTAAAACTAATGTAAGTTTGCAGTACTGAGCAACATAGAGTTTAGTGTGATCCAATAAAATTGGATTATTACAATTAGATCAACTTGACACCCCCAAGTCCCAATTCTGAATTCATACAAATTTATGCGGTCATGAAAGTTCTTTATTTACTTTGTCTTTGACAACTTCAATACTCTCATGTCGAGGAGTGAGGACATAGGAGTACATTATGTAGAAACAAATATAACAACATCATATGGTTCCACAAGGAAAATGACAGGGCAATGAAACTGAAGCTAGGCCAAGAGATCTCAAGGTAACAAAATAAACACATTGTAATACAATTAAATGCAGGAAAAAATAGTACCAGCGAAAATAAATGACTAATGATTATACATCACACATCAAAATCACATTAAAAGCAAAAGAATGACACTTATGTGCTTCAGTACTACAACAGACTTTATATTAAAATGAAACAAATAGGAGAGTTTCTAACTAGCAATAATAGCAAAAAATCATGAAAATAAGAATTACAGATGAGCATCCCGCATGTTCTAGCTCACACAAACTGAAATCATAGAAAGCATTATAGTGAAACTTTAGACCATAGACAAAAAATGATTAATGCCCTTACTAAAAATTCAACATTTTGGATAATTAAAGATTATTGATGCAAGAAGCTTACCAGAGTTTGAACTGTAGAGGATCTTTAATATTTTTAAAGGTATTTTAGTGGCCTATTTTGATAGTAAAAAGTCTCAAATGAAGTCTGAGTTTTTGAAAGAAATATTTAGGATGAAAGCTTGTATTGGGCATCATCTCTTTTGGTTCCTTTTAGAGAAATGCAGCAGTGCGAAATCAGAGTTTCGACAAATTGAAGCCAATAGTGCCATACAAACTGAAATCATAGTAGTAAAAATATTGTAATACAAACTGAACACATGAAACCATAGCAAGATATAAAACAGAACTAATGAAGCACGCTGCAATACAAACTGAACATTATAAAACATAACAAGATATATATTGAACAAATGAAACCTGCTGCAATACAACTGAACCAATGAAACCATAATAAGATGTAAAATTAAATACACAATGCTTAGAACCAATGGAATCATTTTGAAACTATTCACCCGAGTTAATAAAACAACATATTACGAAAGTTGGTCAAATATACATTCACTAGTCTTCATTTGAATCTGAATCTAAAGTTTGGTCGTTACAATTTTCAGGAATATCCCTAGCTTTTCACATACTAAGTTCATCTGTTATTCTAAATCTAAATTTATAAGCCTCATTTGGAGTCCACCTCGATTCTTTCATGATGTTTATTCGGTGCAAAAAGAAATCTACGTACTTTGCAACATAAATGTCACAATCGTCTGAATTCCATTGTCTCAGCCTATTCACACAGACTTCAACTTTCAGCTTCGATCTTGGCCAGTTTGCTTTAAGATTTGCCAGACGAAGCAACAAAGGAATTAACTCCACCTATAAACCACAAAACAATCATTTTATTCCCAATATACAATATATGTCTATGTGATGACATGAAAAATAGGTAATATATTAACGAACTCACCAAAATCGCAAAGAAGTTTTAATATAATTGCGACAATGGCATTAATGGTTTATCATCATAAATTGGGTCATATATCATTACTTTACACTTGTTGACACTCCAAATAAATAGGTAGAAAGGACTGTTGCTTTCGTTGATGAATGGAACGAATATGTAATGACACTCATGTGGGCACCAATTGGAGGATTGATGTAAGTTCTTAAAAATTTGAGCGTGGTTGCATTGCTTACTCAGACACTTGGTAAGTTTTGGGTGTCCAACTCTGCAAAGTACGTTGTCATGAAATAAAATAGAGCCCATCGTTGGATACCTTCACTCCTCATCTTAGCTTCTCTGTCTCTCAACAACAATAAATATGTGATGCCCCCAAAATAGGTCCACACAACCCAATCTGAGTCGCCAAATACATGGTACAGAATCCAAATACAACTTCATTTATACAACTGTCGTGCAAAATACGACAACACATAAACTGAGAGTTTCAATACAAATATGGTCTTATAGACAATATCCAAACTCAAATAAAGTCCTCATTACAATTATTGTCACACTATTTTATAAAATGGTGAGGACTACTATAATAACCATCTTGGACCATTACTCCACTCCCTGACTAGTCCCAACTACATTCTCGGCTTCGGAGAAGAATAATGGAACTAAAAGGAAAAGGGTGAGCTCAACTATCCCAGTAAAGAATATTATGACTAAGATAATGAAGAACACATTTTTCTTAGCCCTCAACAGTGAAAAATCTGATAGAATACAATAAACAAGTTTTAGATTAACAACTGCAATGGAAATAGCAATCCATTAGAAGAGTCAAGTAGAGCATGATGTCTACTATCTTCTATGATTTAAAAATCCATCATCAATATTTTGTCCATGTAATATGAATCAATAATCATTTCAAATCAACCAATTATCCATGCACTACGGGCCAAGGATATTCGTATGTATTATAACGACCCAAAAATTCATACAATTCAACTATCGACTTCTGTCGTTAATAATACGTCTAACTTTTGATTTTACATCATTATTCGATGTTAAACTTAATAAAATGCGGAATAATTTAAACTTTTTTGTCTTCTTACTTCAATTCCATGAATCAAAACCTTAATCATTTACACATCTATGAATCGAGTTATTTTATGATTCGTTTCATCAAAGTTATTATATAAAATCTTACATTTCAATCTGATAACCTTTACATATCAGATAACTCAAACTTTATAGTTTATTATTACATAATTATTGTGATTTACCAAGTACATTTCTCAAAATTTTTATCTTTACCTACCTTTGAACCCTACTTAGTTTATTACTCACTTTATCAGAGTTAATAAATAAAACTTACATCCAGGTTCAATACCCTTTATACATTGGACAAAATTCAAACTTTATAACTCAACATTTATTAAACATCATACATTATCAAGTACATCATCTAGAACCTTAAACATGGTTTAAATAATAACAACTCATCCAAAGTATGTAAATCTTCATGTATTACATATGATTCATGTCTTTCAAGTAGCACATAGCATTACCTTGAATCCTTAACCTGCAAAAGTGATTATTTGCAAGGTTGAGCTCGACAGCCCAGCAAAAATCTAATAGTTTTCATGCATCACGTAGCATATAAATAGCATGCTCAGATTATACAACATAATCATTAGGTTAACATTTCATACATGCTTTAGTCCACATAACAAGTAATAAGATTGAGTTCCTTACTCAATCGACATTTTTTACTCAATCAACGTAGTCATAAATTGACTTTAACGTTTCATACTTTCAACATATATAACACATCATGTTTTTTGTAATAAAAATTTAAAATAGTTCATCAACAAGTCACATAGCAAATTAGAACTGAAAGACTTACCTTGATTGTTGTTTACCAAAAATAGTTTAACAGCTTATAGCTATCTGTACTTCACGTGCCCTACACAATTATATAATCATGCACATCAACTATTAGTCATATAGCAAAGCATAGTAGTTGTAATATAAACTTTACTCTACTTTTCATAACCCTTCCTATTAATCAATACACAATGTTCAATTTGATTGTGTTAACTTTCGACATATATCTCACTATACTTCTTCTTAGTCATACTCGAAGTTCATTCAAGTGTTTAAGTCTTGCTAGGACTTCTTATTGGTTTTATATTAACCCCATTCGATTTCTTATAATGTTCACTTCAATTGAATTGAAACACTTTTTACGTTCATTAATACTTATCACGGCGTTTCAACGTTCATTCGTCACACACCCGATTCGCCTCTCTTGTGTATGCTTAGTATGCTTATACAACTTATCTAATACATTATTTAGTAATGTTAAGCATCATTATACTTCAAAATATTAATGTTCTATAACTTACAACAACATCTTTTATCGCCAAAAGCACTACACTTGCATACGTGCATGCCCGACGCCCTCCGATTACCTCTGAATACACATCAGTTCCAAAGATGTCCATTTTCACCCCTGTTACTGACCTCAAATCGAAATACTAAAAGAATTAAATTTGTAGGTATATTCTTTCTCATTTCGGATCATCTCGAATCTCCTCAATCGGAGTTCGTATAAAAATGTTATGGTCGTTTTACTACAGGAGGTCAAAACAGTCACAACTGACACACCTAGAGCGCAGCTGCACCCAATTTAGCCTTGGAAACAGCGCAGCTACGCCCCAATAGACTTAGACCACAGCGTAGCTACGCCCGTTAGCAGAACCAGAACTTACAGTTTATTGTTCTTGCAATTTTTTGACCCTTTCTCCTTCTAATCTTCATAACTGGAGTTTTACACATCCAAATTAGTCTGTTTTTGATTCTATGGATTCGTAACTCATAGACCTACAACATACCAAAGAATCAACAATTTATAAAAACATCAACTAACCCAAATCTTGACCCAAAACTCATGTTCATACTAAATTTTTATATTTTAACATGTTTAGCGAATTCATTCACTACAAATTTGTTTCTTAACCAAATTAATCTGTTAAACCTTCGTTGCTTTCGTTTTTCAACATACTAACAACATCTATTATCAATTTCATAGTCTATCCATGAACTAACCCTCAATTTTTGACTCCAACTAAGCAATAATATACATATTTCGTTAAGAACACAAGTTCTTCATCTTTAGCATAATTTCATGAATTTGATTACTCCAAAATCATTCTTGAATGATATATAAAAAATTACAAACACCAAAAAAACATATATAATCAATTTTCTTAAGAAATCATCCACCAAACTCCATTTACAGTGAAGTTTAATAAGAAATAAACCAAAAATTTTAGATTTAGACAATTAACTTTGATTTCTTCTTTAAAATATCTAGATGATGTAGAAAACTTGGTTAATCCTTTTCTTCTTCCTTGAATCACAGAACCCCTCTTTACTCTCAACTTTCTCAGAGAGTTCTCTCCCTCAATTTCTCTCTAACTTAGCCTTGTGAAACATAAGCGTAAGTTTTATTTTCCAGCATGTTACAAAAACCCAAAGTCTCAGCCGTTGCAAAAATCAAGGGTCTCAAGGCCATGTTTAGCTAGAACCCAATTATCCTCTTCTAATTTATTTTTGTTGTAAGACCCCAACTTTTTATTAATAAAATTAAATTTCTCCTATTTATTATTTTGATATAGTAAGGGGTTGATTTGATTAATGTGATTAGTTATGGATAAAATGCGCAAATATTTTAAGTAAGAGAGTGGTTATTAAATATTCATTGTTGTCAGAGAATATTCGTTTGGTCGTAGAATATTCTTGTTGTCGGGGAATATTCGTACGACGGCGCAACCATTTGTGGGCTCTATAACAGAAATCTGTCGGATGAAGAAAATAACAAGTATGAGTTTTTTTTTAAATAACGGTGTAGTTGTTACCGTTAACACTGTTGGAATACCTGGTGGTTAAAGTACAGTAATACGCGTGGTTGCACAGTAGCACACGGTATTGCACATTATTTGTGGATTATTGATTCTTACGTAAGAAGACACTACTCAATAATTGTTACAGTAATTACTGTTCAATATTCTACTTTATCGATTCAATAATTGCTACGTTGATATTTTATATTATTGTTGATTCAATAATTATCACTGCACAATATTTTTCATTATCAGATCAATAATTTATATTATTTGAATAATATTATTAGATAGTATTATTGACAATGTCTAAGGAAGTTCTGTCTAGAAAAGGGGTTTGGTCACCTAATTACGCGCCAGTAAGGAGAAATCTTTATCGGAAAGCCCACTCTTTCCTATGAACGATCTGGTTGTTATTATTGTGATTCTGTAATATTATTTGTGAATAATTAATTATTAATTTATATAATAAGAAAATATTTATTTTATGTGGATATAAATGAAGGAATTAATGTTGAGGTGTTTTATCAGTATTTTATCGGAATAAAGGTATTAAAAACCATCCGTATGTGGATTTCAGTCATTTTTCGTTTGAAATTTGGAAAAACTTTCTTCTACAAAGTTGTAGAGAATTAAATTTATTATGAAATGGACATAAAATTTATAATTTTTTTGATAAAAGGGCTATTTGTTATGAATTATTAAAGTTTTTGAATATTGTTTAAATTTAAAACATTTTGGTGGAGATTTTTTTTGATAAAAGGCTATTTATTATGAAGTTTTTTCCTTTTTATGTCGAGATTACTATTCACGTATACGACACTATTCACATATACGGCACTATTCACAAATACGGTACTATTCACGAGTACTATTCATGAAGTATGATTTTTCTTATAAAATTGTTATCTTTGGTGTCGGGGTTACTATTCACGTATACAATACTATTCACGAATACGGCACTATTCATAGAAAAATTAAATTTTCTTTTCTTGGTCCAAGTTGTCTATTATGGTTACTATCTTTAATTGTATCCATGTTTTGATCTTCATTCTTGATTTTTGTTCCATAATTGATTATTATGGAGTATATTTGAACTTGGATAAACTGAAGTACGAGTCCCTAATCTTTGTCCTTTTATCTCACTGAATTCATTTTCTTAAAAATATTTTTCATCATCTTCAGTCCTAAATGATGATATAAATGAATATCTTTGGCCTATAATACAAAGATGAATGATTACCTGATGAATATCTTTGGCCCGTGGTATAAAGATGGACAGGTGTTGAGATGAACATGACCAACTGGTGATATAAATGAATATCTTTGGCCCGTAGTGCAAAGATGAATATTTGATTCAGGATGTATATTGATTGATGTTACAGGGATAAAATAATGATAATGGACTTTTAAATCATAGAAGATAGTAGACTTCATTCTCTATTCAACTCTTCTAATGAAATATTATTTTTGCTGCGAATATTGATCTAAAACTAGTTGTCCATTATATTTTATCTGATTTATTGAAGGCTAACGATAATTTGTTTTACATTATCTTAGTCATAATATTCTTTACTGGGCTAGTTGAGCTCACCCTTTTCCTTTTTGTTCCATTTTTTTTCTTCTCAGGAGGCGAGAATATAGCGAGAACTAGTCGGGGTGTGCAGTGATGTTTCAGGACAGTTGTTTTAGCAGTCCTCACTATTTTGTAAAATAGTGTATCAATAATTATAATGAGAACTTATTTGAGTTTGGATATTGTCTAGAAGAAAATATTTATATTTAAACTCACAACATTTATGTTGTTGTATTTTGCATGACAAATGTAATAATGAAGTTGTAGTTATTTTCTATACCATGTATTTGGCGACTCAGAATGGACTGTATGGACCTATTTTGGGGGCTTCACAGTTGGTATCAGAACTTAAGGATATGATCTCTGATGGAGATCTGGGGTTAGAACTAGGAAGGGAGTGACGAGTAAATCCTTCGCTAGTGTGTCCTACGTAGACTTATTTGTGCTTAATTAGTCGGTCGGAATATAGGGATAATATGTTGAATGCCAATTTCTTTAATTAACCCTTGTTTTATTGCAGTATTTGAGAATGACATCTAAAAATGTTAACAATAGAGTGAATGAGATTGTGGAGACACCTTTAATCACCAACCAGGAGAACGTGCAACAGGATGGTAATGTTACTCCTGTAAACAACACCACCGATCAAACGATGAATGATGTGATGTTTAGAAGCTTTCTGCAGTTCATGCAAAATCAGACAAGGGAGACTCGTGTACAAAATACAGGTGGAAATAATAGCAACGCGCGGCTTGTCACAGCCAAGCAGTTCAAAGAGTTGGGACCACCAGAGTTTTTAGGAAAGCCGGAGCCGATCAAGGCGAAAACATGGGTTAAGTAAATTACCAAGATATTTGATGTCTTGGGATGCACGAAGGAACAGAAGGTTCCATTCGCCACCTTTGTGTTCCGTGGTAAGGCAGATTACTGGTGGGAATCTATGAAGCGTACCCAGCCAGTCGCACTCAATACATCTTGGGAAGCGTTCCAGAAATTATTCAATGACAAGTACTTTCCTGAAAGTATTCATCATATGAAGGAAGTAGAGTTTATCAGACTGGAACAGAACAACATGACTGTGTCCCAGTATGAGGCTAAGTTCGCAGAGTTATCCAGGTTTGCACCTCATTTGGTAGAGAATGAGGAACGTATGATGCGGATGTTTCTAAGAGGTTTGAAACCCGAAATTCGTCAATACCTTATCTCTCACAAATTTTCTCTATATTCAGATATTGTGAGTAGGGCTCAATTATTAGAGTGAGATAATGAGTCTATTCAACCGAGGGACCACAACCAGGGTCATACCAGTGGCAGTAGTCATCGGAGCAATGATAACCAGCGGGGAGAAAAATATTCTGACAAAAGCGGTAACCACTCTGGTTGTAATCGTGGCAATGATAGTAAAAGAAGCGAGTCGGGGGAGGGATTTCAAAAAGAGGAGGTACAACAATGACAACGTGAAGACGTCAGCACCAACATCAACTGTTTCTAGGGGAAGAGAACAACCACCGGTCGTATGTTATAAATGCGGGAAAGAGGGACACATCAGCCCAAACTGCCCACAACAATTTAAGGTGTGTTATAGCTGTGGAAAGGAAGGTCATATAGCTTGAGATTGTCTTGTAGTGAAACCAAGTCCAGCGGGGATGGTGACTCCAAAGGCTATCCCGCATAAGTCAAAGCCGGTGGTTCCTGGAAGAGCATTTGTTGTGACTGCTCAAAACGCAAGGAACCCAAACGAGGTGATCACGGGTAAGCTAAACATAAACTCTTGCAAAGTTTTTACCTTACTAGATATCGGTTCTACCCATTCTTTTATTTCTCCTGCTTGTGCTCAACGTTTGAACTTGACCCCTGAGAAATTAGACTTTGACTTATTTGTTGAAACTCCAATAGAAGAAACTTTTGTTACATCCACGGTTTATAACTCTTGCTTGATTTAAGTTGGGACCATCACATTACCTATTGATCTCATCTCTTTAAAGATACTTGCATTTGATGTGATTTTAGAAATTGATTGGTTAACCACTCATCATGCTAAAATTGATTGTTTTCTTAAGGTTGTTAGTTTTCATATTCCTAACCAACCTGTTATGCGAATTCAAGCAACCAAACCACTAAAGTCAATCACTGTCATATCAAGCTATAAAGCCATTCGTTTATTAAAAAATAGATGTCAAGCTTTCTTAGCCCATGTCATGGACTTGAACAAAAATACGTCAGAGTTGAATAATATTTCTGTTGTTAGTGAATTTTCTGATGTATTTCCTGAAAAACTTCCCGATCTACCCCTAGAACGTGAAGTTAAATTTTTTATTAACCTTGAACCTGGCACAAAACTCATTTCTAAAACCCCATATCGAATGGCCCCTATTGAACTTCAGGAGTTAAAGGTCCAACTACAGGAGTTGTTAGACATCGTTTTCATTCGTCCTAGTACATCTCCTTGGGGTGCTTCTGTTTTATTCGTAAAGAAGAAAGATGGGAGTATGCGACTTTGTATTGACTACCGGGAATTAAACCATGTCACCATCAAGAATAGGTATCTGCTACCTCGCATTGATGACCTATTCGACCAGTTACAAGGAGCACAATTCTTTTCAAAGATCGATCTTCGTTCTGGATATCATCAGCTAAAGATTAAAACTGAAGATATTCCGAAGACTGCCTTCAGAACTCGGTACGGGCATTATGAATTCTTAGTCATGTCTTTTGGATTGACTAATGCTCCTAAGATTTTCATGGATTTGATGAACCGTATGTTCAAGGAATATTTGGATCAGTTCGTTGTTGTCTTTATTGATGACATCCTCATCTATTCTAAAAGCCTTGAAGATCATAAGCACCATTTGAAGCTGGTACTTCAAAGGCACGTGATAACAAGCTATATGCCAAGCTGAAGAAATGCGAGTTCTGACTTGAGGAAGTAGTATTCCTTGGGCACGTGGTGTTAAAACATGGAGTATCTATTGACCCAGCGAAGATTAAAGCAATACAAAGTTGGGAGCAACCAAAGTCGGTGACCAAAGTACGTATCTTTCTGGGCTTAGCTGGTTATTATCGGAGATTCGTGGAAGGATTTTCTCAAATCGCTACTCCGTTAACTCAGTAGACTCGAAAAGATACAAAATTCGTATGGAGCGAGGAATGCGAGAAGAGTTTCCAAGAGCTCAAGAGGAGACTCATTTCGACACCTATTCTAACAATACCATCTGGTTCAGATGGATTTGTTATCTACAGCGATGCTTCAGGCAAAGGGTTTGAATTTGCTCTCATGCAATATGGGAAAGTCATGGCCTATGTCTCGCGATAACTTAAAGAATATGAGAGAAATTATCCTACTCATGATCTGGAATTGACAGCAGTTGTTTTCGCTTTGAAAATCTGGAGACACTACCTGTATAGGGAGAAAGTGGAGATTTATACGGATCATAAGAGCCTTAAAAATTTCTTCACCCAAAAGGAACTCAACATACGGCAACGACGTTGACTCGAGCTGTTGAAAGATTACGACCATACAATTCAATATCATCCTAGAAAAACAAACGTAGTAGCAGACGCATTGAGTAGAAGATCGTATGCGGGTACAAGTGCGATGTTGTTAACACAAAGACCCATTTTGTACGACTTACAAATGATAGAGATAGAGTTAAAGGCTCCAAGTACCCACGTGATGATATCAAACATACGAGTAGAATCAACTTTAATCAATAAAGTTAAAGCTGCTCAAGCTACAGACCTAGAGCTGATGCGTATGAAGAAGAAAGTATAATAAAGTGTTATTCCAGAAGTAAGAATAGATGAACAAAGAATACTTCGAGTAAACTCTAGACTTTGCATTCCTAACGATTCTGACTTAAAACATAAAATTATGATGGAGGCACACAACATACCATTTTTAATCCATCCTTGGAGTACCAACATGTATCATGATCTTTGACATATATTTTGGTAGAACAATATGAAGAGAGAGATCACGGAGTTTATCTCGAGGTATTTAACTTGTCAATGTGTAAAGGTGGAGCATCAAGTGCCAAAGGGTACATTGCAACCACTTGAGATTTCGAAATGGAAGTGGGAACACATTACCATGGATTTCGTTACGAGTCTGCCCAAGGTTTCTCATAGCATAGATGTGATTTGGGTTATTGTTGATAGATTAACCAAGTCTGCTCATTTCTTCCCGATACGGGAGTCTTATTGTAAGACCCCAACTTATTATAAATGAAATTGAATTTCCTCTATTTATTAATTTAAAATAGTAAAGGTTGATTTGATTAATGTGATTTATTATGGGTTTAAATGCGCAAATATTTTTAAATAAGTAAGTGGTTATAAAATATTCATTGTTGTCAGAGAATATTCGTTTGGTCGTGGAATATTCTTACTGTCGGGAAATATTCGTACGACGGCGCAGCCTTGTGTGGGCCCTATAACGGAAAGTGATTGGATGAAGAAAACGACAAGTATAAGTTGTTTATAAGTAACGGCGTAGTTGTTACCGTTAATACGGTTGTAATACCCGATAGTTAAAATACAGTAGCACACGGTATTGCATCAATTATTGATTCTTACGTAAGAAGGCACTACTCAATAATTGTTACAGTAATTACTGTTCAATATTTTATTTTATTATTCAATAATTGTTACGTTGATATTTTATATTATTGTTATTTTAATAATTGTCACTGCACAGTATTTTTCATTATCGGAGCAATAATTCATATTATTTGAATAATATTATTAGATAGCATTATTAGTAATGTCTAGAAAGTTCTATCTAAGGAGAGATTTGGTCACCTAATTACGCGCCAGTAAGGAAAAATTCTTATTGGAAAGCCCCCTCTTTCTTGGAAACGGCCTGGTTGTCAGTATTGTGATTCTGTAATATTATTTGTGAATAATTAATTATTGATTTATATGATAAAGAAAATACTCATTTTATGTGGATATAGATGGAAAAAAATTTTTTATGTGACAATTGTTGAAAATTGATATTTTATCTTTTCTGATAAAATATATTATTATATTTTAATAATATAATAATGATGATATTTTTACAATGAATGTGTGATATATGAATAAATGAGGAGGAAGAGTATTTTTGTTACTAAAAATATTTAAAACATGGTTTTCATGTTTGTGGACCCCATTTCTTGACTGAAATTTGATTATAGCTTGTAAAATCGTCCGTATGTGGATTTCGGTCAATTTTTGTTTGGAATTTGGAAAAACTTAAACTTACTAAGTTGTATAGAATTAAATTTCCTAAGGAATGTACATAAGATTCAAAATTTTCTAATAGAAGGGATATTTATTATGAATTATTGAAGTTCCGGTATATCGAATCTGAATTGATTTTTGGAGTTTTAAATGTTTTTGTTTAGAAAAACATTTTTGTTGTTTTTGCCAGATGTGTGGCTGATGTTTTGGTCAAAAAGTGGGCTAAGGAAAATTATATAAATATATTAATATTTTATTAAATTTTCTATTTTGGTGTTCTAAGTATTTTCCTATAAATAGGGTGCTTAGGTTAGAATTGAAAATCACACCAGAAATAAGTTTTCTCTCTCTTTCTCTCTCTATATTATCGAGCGTATTCTTGTGAGTATTTTGATACTTTGAGTGTTGCTATACGGTGGAAGTTTCCTTCAGCACTATATCCAGTATTCCAGTCAGAAGTATTGTCTTTTCGAGGTAAGGGATGTTATTTTTTTTATAGATGATATTATTTCTTTCAATATTATTATACCGAAATATTGATCTGAACTTTTTATCAAATTTGAAACTTTTAGTGTCAGGGTTACTATTCACGTATACGGCACTATTCACGTATACGACACTATTCACGAATACGGCACTATTCACCAAAAAATTAAATTTTTATTTTTCTTTTCAAGATATCTATTATGGATACTAGCTTTGATTGTATCCATGTTTTGATCATTCTTTAATTTTACTCTACTATGGTTATTTATGAAGTATTTTTGAACTTGGATAGTTTAAAGTACGAATCCTTAATATTTGTTCTTTTGTTTCACTAGATTCATTTTTTTAAAAATATTTTTTATCATCCTCTGTCCTAAATGATGATATTACTGAATATCTTTGGTCTGTAGTGCAAAGATGAATGATTTTCTGATGAATATCTTTGGCCCGTAGTGCAAAGATGAACAGGTGTTTAGATGAACATGACCAACTGATGAATATCTTTGGCCTGTAGTGCAAAGATGAATATTTGATTCAAGATGTATATTGATTGATGTTACAGAGATATAATATTGATGATGGACTTTTAAATTCATAGATGATAGTAGATTTCATCCTCTACTTAACTCTTCTAATGAATTATTATTTCCGCTGCGAATATTGATTTAAAACGTGTTGTCTATTGTATTCTATTAGATTTTTTCCCTGTTGAGGACTAACGATAATTTGTTCTATATTATCTTAGTCATAATATTCTTTACTGGGCTAGTTGAGCTTACCCTTTTCTTTTTATTCTATTTTTCTTCTCAGGAGGCGAGAATGTAGCGAGTACTTGTCGGGGTACGGAATGATGGTTCTAGAAAGATGTTTTAGTAGTCCTCACCATTTTTATAAAATAAAGTATCAATAATTATTACGAGGATTTATTTGAGTGTGGATATTGTCTAGAAGACAATAGTTGTATTTTAAACTCACAATTAAGTGTTGTCGTATTTTGCACGACAATTATATTAATAAAGTTGTACTCATTTCTGTACTATGTATTTGGCGACTCAGAGTGGGTGATGTACACCTATTTTAGGGGCGTCACAGTTGGTATCAGAACTTAGGGATATGGTCTCTGGCTGAGATCGAGGAATAGAACTAGGAGGGGAGAGACGAGTAAATCCTTAGCTAGTGTGTCTTGCCTAAGCTTATTTGTTGGTTGGTCAGAGTATAGGGTTATTATGTTGCATGTCAGTTTCTTTAAATAACCCTTATTTTATGGCAGTATTTAAGAATGGCAGCTGAGAATATTAACGATGGAGTAAATGCGACCGTGGAGACACCATTAGTCACCAACGAGGAGAACGTGCAACAGGCCGGCAATGTTCCTCCTGTAAACAACACCACTGAGCAGGTGATGAACGATGGAATGTTTAGAAGATTTTTACAGTTCATGCAAAATCAGACGAGGGAGACTCGTGTATAAAATACAGGTGGAAATGATAGCAACGCGCGGTTTGCCACGACCAAGCAGTTCAAAGAGTTGGGACCACCAGAATTCTGGGGAAAGCCGGATCCAATTAAGGCGGAGACGTGAGTTAAGAAAATTACCAAGAATTTGATGTCTTGGGATGCACGGAGGAACAGAAGGTTCCATTTGCCACCTTTATGTTCCGTAATGAGGCAGATTACTGGTGGGAATCTGTGAAGCGTACCCATCCAGCCGCACTCAGCATGTCTTGGGAGACATTTCAGAAACTTTTCAATGACAAGTACTTTCCTGAAAGTATTCGCCATATGAAGGAGGTGGAATTTATTAGACTGGAGCAGAACAACATGACGGTGTCCCAGTACGATGCGAAATTTGCAGAGTTATCCAGGTTTGCACCTCATTTGGTGGAGAATGAGGAACGTATGACGCGGATGTTTCTGAGAGGTTTGAAATCCGACATACGTCAGTATCTCATTTTTCATAAATTTTCTCTATATTCAGATGTTGTCAACAGGGCTCAATTATTAGAGTGAGATAACGAGTACGTTCAACCGAGGGACCACAACCAGGATCGTACCGGTGACAGCAGTCATCGGAGCAACGATAACTAGCGGGGAAAGAAAAATTCAGACAAAAGCGGTAACCACTCTGGTGGTAATCGTGGCCATAAAAATAGAAGAAGCGAGTCGGGGGGAGATTTTAAAAAGAGGAGATTTAATAATGACAATGTGAAGACGTCAGCACCAGCAGCAACTGGTTCTAAGGTAGGAGAACGACCACCGGTCGTATGCTATAAATGTGGAAAAGAGGGATATATCAGCCCAAACTGTTCACAATAGTTCAAGGTATGTTATAATTATGGAAAAGAAGGACATATCGCTCGAGATTGTACGGTAGCGAAACCAAGCCCAGTGGGGATGGTGACTCAAAAGGTTGTCCCAGAAAAGTCAAAGTCAACGGTTCCTGGAAGAGCGTTTGTCGTGACTGGTCAAAATGCAAGGAACCCAAACGAGGTGATCACGGGTAAGCTAATCATAAATTCTTGTGAAGTTTATACCTTACTAGATACCGGTGCTACCCATTAATTTATCTCTCCTGCTTGTGCTCAATGTTTAAACTTGACTCCGGAGAAATTAGACTTTGATTTATCTGTGGAGACTCCGTTAGGAGAAACTTTCATTACATCCACTATTTATAAATCTTGTTTGATCCAAGTTAGTACTATCACATTACTTGTTGACCTTATCTCTTTAAAGATACTTTCTTTTGATGTGATTTTAGGGATTGATTGGTTAACTACTCGTCATGCCAAGATTGATTGTTTTCATAAGGTTGTTAGTTTTCATATTCCTAACCAACCTATTGTACGAATTCAAGCAACTAAACCACTAAAATCAATCATTGTCATATCAAGTCATAAAGCTAATCGTTTATTAAAAAACGGATGTCAAGCTTTCTTAGCCCATGTTATGGATTTGAATAAAGACACATCAGATTTGAATAATATTCCTGTTGCTAGTGACTTTCCTGACGTATTTCCTGAAGAACTTCCCGGTCTACCCCCAGAACGTGAAGTTAAATTCTTTATTAATCTTGAACCTGGTACAAAGCCCATTTCTAAAACCCCATATCGAATGGCTCCTATTGAACTTCAGGAGTTAAAGGTCCAACTACAGGAATTGTTGGACATCGATTTCATTCGTCCTAGTACATCTCTTTGGGGTGGTCCTGTTTTATTCGTAGAGAAGAAAGACAGGAGTATGCGACTTTGTATTGACTACCGGGAATTGAACCATGTCATCATCAAGAATAGGTATCTGCTACCTCGTATTGATGACCTGTTTGACCAGTTACAAGGAGCACAATTCTTCTCAACGATCGATCTTCATTCTGGATAGCATCAGCTGAAGATTAGAACTGACAATATTCCAAAGACTGCCTTCAGAACTAGGTACGGGCATTACGAATTTCTAGTCATGTCTTTTGGATTGACTAATGCTCATGTGGCTTTCATGGATATGATGAACCGAGTATTCAAGGAATATTTGGATCAGTTCGTTGTTATCTTTATTAATGACATCCTTATATATTCCAAAAGTCGTGAAGATCATGAGCACCATTTGAAGCTGGTACTCCAAAGGCTTCGTGAAAACAAGCTATATGTCAAGTTGAAGAAATGCGAGTTTGGCTTGAGGAAGTAGCATTCCTTGGGCACGTAGTGTCAAAACATGGAGTATCTGTTGACCCGGCGAAGATTGAAGCAATACAAAGTCGAGAACAACCTAAGTCGGTGACCGAAGTACGTAGCTTTCTGGGCTTAGCTGGTTATTATCGGAGATTCGTGGAAGGGTTTTCTCGAATTGCTACTCCGTTAACTCAGTTGACTCGGAAGGATACAAAATTCGTATGGAGCGAGGAATGCGAAAAGGGTTTTCAAGAGCTCAAGAGGAGACTCATTTTGGCACCTGTTCTGACAATACCATTTGGTTCGGATGGATTTGTTATCTGCAGCGATGCTTCGGGCAAAGGGTTAGGATGTGTTCTCATGTAACATGGGAAAGTCATAGCCTATGCCTCGCGATAACTTAAAGAATATGGGAGGAATTATCTAGAGTTGGCAGCAGTCATTTTCACGCTAAAGATCTGGAGGCACTATCTATATGGGGGAGAAAGTAGAGATATATTCAGATCATAAAAGCCTCAAATATTTCTTCACCCAAAAGGAACTCAACATGCAGCAACGACGTTGGCTTGAGCTGTTGAAAGACTACGACCATACCATTCAATACCATCTTGGAAAAGCAAACGTGGTAGCTGACGCGTTGAATAGAAGATCATATGCGGGAACAAGTGCGATGTTGTCAACACAAAGGGCCATTTTGTGTGATTTACAAAAGATGAAGATAGAATTAAAGACTCCAGGGACTCATGCGATGATGTCAAGTATATGCATTGAACCGAATTTAATCGAAAAAGTTAAAGTTGCTCAAGCCACAGACCCGGAGCTGATGCGTATGAAGAAGAAAGTACAAGAAGGTCCTATTCCAGAAGTAAGAATTGATGAAGAAGGAATACTTCGAGTCCACTCCATACTTTGTGTTCCTAACGACTCTGATTTGAAGTACAAGATCATGATGGAGGCACACAATACACCATTTGTAATTCATCCTGGAAGTACCAAAATGTATCGTGATCTTCGACATACATTTTGGTGGAACAATATGAAGAGAGAGACTGCGAAGTTTATCTCGAGGTGTTTAACTTGTCAACGGGTAAAGGTGGAGCATCAAGTGCCTAAGGGTCCATTGCAACCACTTGAGATTCCAAAATGGAAGTAGGAACACATTACCATAGATTTCGTTACAGGTCTTCCCACTATTTCTCAAGGCATAAATGCTATTTGGGTTATTGTTGATAGATTAACTAAGTCTGCTCATTTCTTGTCAATACGGGAGACTTATTCCCTTGAACGTCTTGTTCGTATGTACGTAAATGAGATTGTGAGATTGCATGGCATACCAGTATCCATAGTTTTGGATCGTGATCCAAGATTCACTTCACGATTTTGGGTTAGCTTACAAAAAGCTATGGGCACAAATTTATGATTTAGTTTGGCATACCATCCTCAAACGGACGAACAATCAGAGAGGACTATTCAAATTCTTGAAGATCTATTAAGACTTTGTGTCCTAGACTTCAAAGGGAGTTGGGATAAGTATTTACCATTGGTGGAATTCTCCTACAACAACAGTTATCAGGAAAGTATAGGGGTGGCTCCATTCGAAGCATTGTATGGACGAAATTGTCGCTCTCCAATATGTTGGGATAAGGTGGGTGAAGCAACATTGTTGCGACCCGAGTTGGTACGTATTACTACAGAAAAGATCCAAATGATTTGACAACGTATACAAACGGCACAGGATCGACAAAAAAATTATGCCGATCTTCATCGAAAGGACGTGAAATTTAGTATTGGGGATCATGTATTGTTGCGTGTTGCTCCATCGAAGGGAGTTACAAGATTTGGGAAGAGAGGAAAGCTCAATCCACGATTTATTGGTCCATTTCAAATTCTTGACTGAGTAAGAAATGTGGCCTATAGACTCGCGTTACCTCCAAGCATGTCTCGTGTTCATAATGTTTTTCACATATCTGTGCTTCGTAAATATGTGAAAGACCCAAACCACGTTATTGAGTTAGAACCGGACGAAATAGCCGAAGACTTAACGTATAAGGAGGCACCTGTCAAGATCTTGGATAGAAAGGAGCATGTCCTACGCACAAAGATCATACCACAAGTCAAAGTTTTATGGATGAACCATGCTATAGAGGAAATGACCTGGGAATTGGAAATGGATATGAAAGCGAGGTATCCTCACCTTTTCGAAACACCAGGTACGTACGTCAATTTTAAGGACGAAATTTCATAAGGAGGGGAGGTTGTAAGACCCCAACTTATTATAAATAAAATTGAATTTCCTCTATTTATTATTTTAAAATAGTAAAGGTTGATTTGATTAATGTGATTAATTATGGGTTCAAATGTGCAAATATTTTTAAATAAACAAATGGTTATAAAATATTCATTGTTGTCGGGGAATATTCGTTTGGTCGTGGAATATTCTTACTGTCGGGAAATAATCGTACGACAGCGCAGCCTTGTGTGGGCCCCATAACGAAAAGCGATTGGATGAAAAAAATGACAAGGATAAGTTATTTATAAGTAACAGCGTAGTTGTTACCGTTAATACGGTTGGAATACCCGGTGGTTAAAATACAGTAGCACACGGTATTGCATCAATTATTGATTCTTACGTATGAAGGCACTACTCAATAATTGCTACAATAATTACTGTTCAATATTTTATTTTATCGATTCAATAATTACTACGTTGATATTTTATATTATTGTTGTTTTAATAATTGTCACTACACAATATTTTCCATTATCGGAGCAATAATTCATATTATTTGAATAATATTATTAGATAGCATTATTGGCAAAGTCTAGAAAGTTCTGTCTAAGGAGAGGTTTGGTCACCTAATTGTGCGCCAGTAAGGAAAAATCCTTATTGGAAAGCCCCCTTTTTCCTGGGAACGTCCTGGTTGTCAGTATTGTGATTCTATAATATTATTTGTGAATAATTAATTATTGATTTATATGATAAAGAAAATACTCATTTTATGTGGATATAGATGGGAAAAAAAAATTTATGTGACAATTGTTGAAAATTGATATTTTATCTTTTCTAATAAAATATATTATTATATTTTAATATTATAATAATGATTGTATTTTTACAATGAATGTGTGATATATGAATAAATGAGGAGGAAGAGTATTTTTGTTACTAAAAATATTTAAAACATGTTTTTCATGTTTGTGTACCCCATTTCTTGACTGAAATTTGATTATTGTTTGTAAAATCGTCCGTATGTGGATTTCGGTCAATTTTTGTTTGAAATTTGGAAAATTTTAAACTTACAAAGTTATAGAGAATTGAATTTCCTATGGAATTGACATAAGATTTAAATTTTTCTGATAGAAGGGCTATTTATTATGAATTATTGAAGTTCCGGTATATCGGGTCTGAATTGATTTTTGGAGTTTTAAATGTTTTTGTTTAGAAAAATGTTGTTTTTGTTTTTGGCACATGTGTGGCTGATGTTTGGGTCAAAAGGTGGGCTAAAGAAAATTATATTAATATAATAATATTTTATTAAATTTTCTGTTTTGGTGTTCTAAGTATTTTTCTATATATAGGGTGCTTAGGTTAGAATTAAAAATCACACCAGAAATAAGATTTCTCTCTCTTTCTCTCTCTATATTATCGAGCGTATTCTTGTGAGTATTTTGATACTTTGAGTGTTGCTATACGGTGTAAGTTTCCTTCAGTACTATATTCAGTATTCAGTCAGAAGTACTGTCTTTTCGAGGTAAGGGATATTTTTTTTTTTTTATAGATGATATTATTTCATTCAATATCATTATGTCGAAATATTGATTTGAACTTTTTATCAAATTTGAAACTTTTAGTGTCGGGGTTACTATTCACGTATACGGCACTATTCCCCGATAAATTAAATTTTCATTTTTCTTTTCAAGATATCTATTGTGGATACTAGCTTTGATTGTATCCATGTTTTGATCATTCTTGAATTTTACTCCACTATGGTTATTTATGAAGTATTTTTGAACTTGGATTGTTTAAAGTACGAATCCTTAATATTTGTTCTTTTGTTTTACTTGATTCGTTTTTTTTAAATATTTTTCATCAACCTCAGGCCTAAATGATGATATTACTGAATATCTTTGGCCTGTAGTGCAAAGATGAATGATTTTCTGATGAATAGCTTTAGCCCGTAGTGCAAAGATGAACAAGTGTTTAGATGAATATGACCAACTGATGAATATCTTTAGCCTGTAGTGCAAAGATGAATATTTGATTCAAGATGTATATTGATTGATGTTACAGAGATAAAATATTGATGATGGACTTTTAAATTCATAGATGATAGTAGATTTCATCCTCTACAATTATACAACTTCATTTATACAACTGTCGTGCAAAATACGACAACACATAAACTGAGAGTTCAATACAAATATTATCTCGTAGATAATATCCAAACTCAAATAAAGTCCTCATTACAATTATTGTCACACTATTTTACAAAATAGTGAGGACTACTATAATAACCATCTTGGACCATTACTCCACTCCCCGACTAGTCTTAGTTACATTCTCGCCTCCTGAGAAGAACAATGGAACCAAAAGGAAAAGGGTGAGCTTAACCAGCCTAGTAAAGAATATTATGACTAAGATAATAAAGAACAAATTATCCTTAGTCCTCAACAGTAAAAAATCTGATAGAATACATGTGACACCCCCAAATTTGGGTACTTCATTCCTACAAGATTTGGTGTTCACTTTCCATTCATTCAATTCTAACTACCCAAATATAATAAAATTTAAACAATAAATCTTCCCATTAAAGGGTTGCATCATTAAATCCAACAAAATCCCAGGTTATCTAACCTTAAATGTGACGCCCCCAAAATAGGTATACATCACCCATTCTGAGTCGCCAAATACATGGTACATAATCCAAATATAAACTAAACTATACAACTGTCGTGTAAAATACGACAATACAATAGCTGAGTTTCAATATAGATATTGTCTTCTAGACAGTATCCAAACTCAAATTCAATCCTTCATTACAGTTATTATCACACTATTTCATAGAATAGGTAGTGTCGACGTTAGGATTTTTATTTGTCCCTTTTCTGTTCTTGTCTTTTGGTGTTCTAATGTTAGGTGAGATTTATTTGAAAAAATAAGTTGTAAAAAGGTCGGACATTTATATGTCGACGATTGGACTGTAAGAGTCGCCAATTGGTTTTTTAAATGGTTGTACCAACACAACTGAAAAAAGATTTGCACATTGACCCAGTGATATGACACTACTTAACGGGTCTGTGAAACCGAGATTCATTAGGGTCCGGGGACTTGCTTATGTGGAGGGAAGGTGTTAGGCATCCCTTACATCCGTGTTGCTACGGTTACCGCCACTTTTCAGTTAAACTGTTATATGAATGTGTGTGTGTGTGGGTCAATGTGCAGTTATTTAGAAATAGTGTTATGCCTCGTTCGCACCTATATACACATGGTTTGAATTTTGTGTAAAATTTAGTTTTAACAAGTTATAGCAGTGATGTTTTGTAAAAAGAGATTTTTGAAACCCTTGTGCTCAATAGTAATTGAGGCCTTTGATACTTCCATTTTTATTAAATGTTTGACTTGATTACTTTTATTTTCGAGATGCGAAGCATCTTCGAGAAAATAATGTACAAAGCAGTGCCAAACTCCTTGTGGTCATAAGAGTCATCTAAGGAAATTCAAACACCGTGAATAATTTACAAGCTGATTACAACTGAAAATGTCCATTACGGGAACCGAATCTAGATTCAGTAGACTGAATCTGTGATCACATGATTCCTAGGCTCACATGATGCCGCAATTTATATGAAAAGTTATAAACAGTTATATATATATATATATATATATATATATATATATAAGTTGTTAATATATATGTGTGTGTATGTGTGCAGCCAATCAACCACCATGAAGCACCTTCATGGGGGATTATAAATATAAATAAAGCACTAAAAACCAATCAACCACCACGAAGCGCCTTCATGAGGGATAAGAAATGTAGATAACGCAATAAAATGATCAACCGCCACGAAGTAAACTCTAGGCGGGACGAAATGTAAAGAAAGCAATAAAAACGATCAACCACCACGAAGTTAACTCAAGGCAGGGCGAAATGTAAATAAAGCAGTAAAAGGTCACGAAGTAAACTCCAGGCCTGACAGAAATGTATATATATATATATATATATATATATATATTTATATATATGGACTAATATTATCGAGTTATGCCTCGATTTAGCCTGGATTTTACATCCGGAGTGTTTATTTTCTTATATATATATATATATATATATAATATACATATATATAAAGAAATAAAAGTCACGGATCGAAGTTCGGGCATACACACGCTACACGACTCTCAACGTGAAGAACGGTGTGTGCACAATAGTGGAGAAAGCCTTTAAAGTGTGTAAGAAGGCTTACAGTGGACTGCCAAAGAAGACTTCAATAGCTTTAAAAGGATGAACACTCGGCTCCCACCGGTAAAAATATAACAATATATGAGCTCACAAGTGTTTAAAATGAGAAAGCACTCAGTTTATAGTGTATACAGAGCAAATTAGACAGGGCTTCCTCGCCTTTTCTCTTACAAATATGGTCACCCCAAGCCCTCTATTTATATAGGGGGGGAGCCGTAGGTGTACCTGCGACAGCAACAGGTATACCTGCAGCTGCCCGGGGTGCCTCGGCCAATGTGGGTCCCACTGTCTAGAAGTACGTGCACTCAGACAACGCGTTGTTCACTCGAACCTTCATAACTTCCAATCTGGGAGTCCGATGGAAGCGTGGTCCATGACTGAAATGGCATTTATGGGTTTTCGTTAGGCAATCCGTTGAGCCATTTTGCGTAGTTTGCGCTCGGAAGTTAAGATATGGTTCTTGTGGGACTTCTATTGAAGCAATTTTAGTTAAAATGAGTGTATTTGATGTGAGTTGAGGTTGAGTTGACAAAATGACCATTTTACCCCTCCCGGGGTTATCTCCAGTTTTCGCGCAATTGTAGCAGTCTTTTCTCAAGATTATCTCTAAGGTTAACTTGATGTTGACTTTGACGGTCCCCAGGGTTATCTCCGAGGTTATCTTGACCTCTTGGGGTTATCTCCAGGCTTTGAACTTGATCCCCCGGGGTTATCTCCGGGCTTTGAACTTGATTTCCTGGGGTTATCTCCGGGGTTAAAAACTGATTTCCCAGGGTTATCTCCGGGGTTGGAAACTGGATCTCCCGGGGCTATCTCCAGGGTTGGAATTGATGTTGTGGTCCTCCAAGGTTATCTTTGGAGTGTGAAAAAGATGTTTTTGTCCTCCTGCATAATTAGTAACCAGAGAAACGAAATTTTGAGTGTCTATAATGAGGACTACTATGGCAACCATCTGGACCGTCACTCCATTCCCCGGCTAGTTCTAGCTATATTTTCATTTCCTGAAGAGAACAGTGAAAGAAAAGGGTGAGCTCAACTAGCCCAGCAAGAAATATTATGACTAAGATAATGCAAAGAAAATTATCCTTAGCCTTCAAAAGTATAACAACTGATAGAATACAATAGACAACAAGTTTTAGATCAACAACTGCAGCGAAAATAGCAATCCATTAGAAGAGTCAAGTAGAGCATGATATCTACTATCTTCTATGATTTAAAATTTTATCATCAATTTAATCGCTAAGGCTCAGCTTAATAAATAATCTACATCACTGAATTATCCATGCACTACGGGCCAAGAATATTTAATAGTATCACGACCACGAATTTTCCATGCACTACGGGCCAAGGATATTCGTGTTTTCACCAATGGTCATGAACATGTCAAACAACAATTCATCTTTGCACCCTTGGCCGAAGAGAACGCATGGTCATGATCATACCAACAACTATTGCTGAGACTCAACTCAATAAATAATCCACATCACTTGTAACATTACAGGTCATGATTATACCGAATAATCTCTGGTCATAATCATACCCATCAACAGTCCATCTATGCACTACGGGCCAAAGATGACTTTTATCACAATATAAATATGAGGATGACGACAATGATATAAACATTAATCAAATGAAATCAAGGATAAATATTAAAGTCTTTAAATTTATACAGAATTTAAAAATGTCTAAATTGTTAACACGATTGTAACGCCCCCAAAATAGGTCCATTCCACCCAACCTATTCTGAGTCACCAAATACATGGTATAGAAAATAACTACAACTTTATTATCACAATTGTCGTGCAAAATACAACAACACATATGTTGTGAGCTTTGATACAAATATATACCAACTGTGACTCATGGCACCTTACATAAAAGTACAGTCAATAACTGTTTTAGAAATTAAAATCTTCAGAAAGTGCTCAAGGAAACATTCGTACATGGGAGGCCATGCGTCTAGGTTATGATAGATATCATATGTCTACAGAATTATCCTTGGTTGACCCAATACACCCTAAAGAAAAACGAGAAGATTATTATCATATTCTTTCCAATGGTGGGTCTTCTCCTGACATATCATTATCTCCACTGTCTCTAATTGAGAATTATACTTCAACCAAATACCAAGATTATATAGGTAGTGCTCGTAGATATACTCAACAAGTGGATGTGCACAACCCTGTCTTATGATGACACGAGATTGTATGTCATTAGACATCTTGTATGATAGTGATAAATCACCCTTCCAAAGTTGGGTTCGCCTCACCCTATATGATTCACCAAATGTAACTAATAAATGATGTATAAAATACAACACACTATTCCAAAGTTATCAATAAAATTATTTTCATACTGTTTAGGGAGAACCTTCACAGCTAGAGACCACCGTTCTATTCCCCTGTTACCCCCGCTCGACCCAGCTACACTCTTATTACCTGAAAGGAATTGTGAAGCAAAAGGGTAAGCACAAATAGCCCAGTAAAGAATATTATGACTAAAGATAATTAAATTATCAATAGCCTTCATCATTAATAAATCAGAGATTTAGAACATATGATAGATGATAAAACTTTTCAACCATAGTTGCAGCGGAACGAGCAATCCATTAGAAGAGTCAAATAGACCATAAAGTCTATTATCTTCTCCATATTAAAAATCCACCAATAATATTTTATCCCTGTAACATCAATCAACAATTCTGGTCCACAATCATATGAATCACTCATAATCATAATTGTGGTTCTAAATTCCTCTTCTCATCCAGGACGAAGATAATTTTCATCACCTGTCTTTACCTGAAACATCAAAGATCATGGTTATACCAAATCACAGTTCCTGTTCATAATCATACTGATAAATTCATCTTTGCACTACGGCCAAAGATATTCGTCAACAGTTCATCTTTGCACTACTGGCCAAAGATATTCAACAACATGTCATCTTTGCACTACAGGCCAAAAATATTCAACAACAGAGCTTCTTTGCACTACAGGTCAAAGATATTAATACACTCATGTCAAAGAGAAATTCTATCATCAGGGTTATAAAAATGTTATATATGATAATAAAAACAATATGATCAAAACATAGATTTAATTTCAAGAGTAAGATTCATAAATCAACGATAATTTGGTCAGAAAAAGAAATCAATTTTATCCTAAATAGTACCCCGTAAATAGTAACTCGTGAATAATAACTAATAAATAGTAACTCATGAATAGTAACTCGTAAATAGTAATTTATGAATAGTAACCCATGAATAGTAACTCGTGAATAGTAACTCGTGAATAGTAACTCATGAATAGTAACTTATGAATAGTAACTCGTATTCATACATAGTACCGTATACGTAAATAATGTCATATACATGAATAGTGTCGTATACGTTGTAATAACCGTGAATTTTAAGTCATTATATATGTATGTACATTATTGATATTTAAAACTTTGTGTTATATAGTGAGTTAATATGTGACAACATATGTGAAGTGGTCCATTGGTCAATTAACATATATACTATAGTTATGGATATATACATTTATAGATTTCATTAAAAATGAAAGATTCCTAACTTAATTATATATTAGGTTAGACAATTAAATAACCTAAGGGTTATGGTAATAAGGAAAGATTAGTATTTAAATTGTATACTAACTTAAGTGGATAATCTTATTATTTCAAGTGACTACTAATTTTAAACCTATTTCTAGTAAACCTAATTAGGTTATGAGCTAAAGTCACATGTATAAGTAATTAAATTTCATAAGATTGGAAATGGAAACCCTAAATAAATAATTTAGGTAACGTATATTAAAATTATTAGACTATGTTTATTACATGGCCCAAAACAATTAAAGGAGAAGTCCAAAAGAAATAAAATACAAGCACAAACTTAGCCCGCTTGATTAAGGGTATTTTAGACATTTGATTTATCTAATTTATGCATTAAAATAAAAGCTAAATGAAGGAATTAGTAGGCATATATATAGTTGGCCACATTAGCCTTTTTAAGGCAAGAATATTAAGTTAATCAAGTTCCATAAGTAAAAGTCTTACACACAAGGACAAGTGTGTCATGCTCCCATTAGTGGAAAGCTTAATTAGCAACCTTAATGGCATGATTAGGAAGGGATAAGGCTAACCCTTTTGTCCAAGGGGAAAAAGAAACATGGAGGATATTAGCATTCCACTTCAATTCACCAACATAATATCTATCTCATTTCATTTTACTCCACCATTCTTCTTCTTCTTCTATTTTCTCCCAACCCATCAAAACACAAAGCTTAGCAAGAGAGAGAGGAAAAATTCAGATTCTAGAGAGGGAGATGAGTTTATTGTTCATGCATCCTAAGTTTATATCATACTTTGGAAGAACAAGAATTATAGCAAAGAAAACTAGGTGAGGATTCTCTTCCATTCTTTCTTATTCTTCTTCTATTTTGATTTTTACCTCATCATATATGGGAGTTATGGTCTAATACTCAAAGTACCCTAGTTCTATATATCATCATATATGAAACTGAGTATCTTGAGTGTTAGATCAAAGGCATAGAGGAAGAATATGAGTTATGTTCTCCAAGGGTGAAAACTCTTGTTTTCTTCCACTAAATCTTGTGTAACTCAAGTTTTCCAACTTAGATTTATGATCTGTCGAGGGGGGTGCTAAATACATGAGTTATCTAATAAACCCAAGTGATAGAACATAAATCTAGCAAGTTTTGAAACCTTTGGGACTGTTTTCCCCAAAACAGTCCACTTGGAATGTTAAGGGTTCAAAATCCCTAAAATAGCTTCTGTCCCCTTTTTCTTGGGACTGTTTCGGACAATTTCATGTCTCTTAAAAATTTGGAAAAATTTACAGAGGTACCTTCAGAAGTTATCTACGTGTAGGAAAAAGAACGGACACGTTTCGAGTTATAGAATGTGCGTAATGACTATTTCTGTGAAGGACTCCTAAATATTTACCTTCGAATATCTCACTGTGTATACACTGGAAAATTCTAAAATTTTTACAGTAGATTCATATATGTTAGGAAAGGAAACCCTGAAAATTTCAGAGTTTTCTGAGCAAAACTCAATTTGTGAAAAATAAAGCAAGATCCGAGTATTTTGGGAAATTTAAAAATAGTAGATCATTTTCTAAAATTCCAGAAAAATTTGGGGATCCTTGTAGGTTCATATTCTGTCAAAATCCAGAAGATGAGAATTTTTAGAATTAGTTTACTATTTTTTCTAAAAATGATTAAGTTAGGAATAAAAGGAAATAAATAGTTAAATGATGTCTTTAATAAGAAAAATGTGATTTTTATGCTTGAATACTCATAATATATCATATCCTGACTATCTTAGAGCAATTTGGTAATTTATGATGAGAAATATTATTTATGACCTTTTATGAATATTAAATAAGAGGTTTAATAAAGGGTGAACAATTAGAATAAATTATTTATTAATCCAATAAATTATTAAAATATTATTATGATATTAATAATATTAGAATATGATATTGATAAGTAAATAAAAATATTAAGATTAAAATTTCTTTAAAATATTATTAAATGGTTAATAATATTTGATTTAAGCATTGATAAATGATTAAAGTATTATTAAATTATTAATAATATTAGTAATGGAATAAGGTATTATTAAATGATTAATAATATTAGTAAATGAATAAAATATTAGTAAATGATTAAAAATATTATTAATTGATTAATGATACTAAAGCATAAGTAAGATATTATTTATGTAATAATATTAAATTAAAATATTATTAAGAGGATTAAGATATTATTAAGGTAATAATATTAAATTAAAATATTATTAAGAGGATTAATAATATTAGTAAGGTATTAAAATATTATTGAGATGTTAATAATATTAGTAAGCGAATGAAAGTATTATTAGGGAACTAATAATACTAAGAGGTGAATTAAATATTTTCAAGATTAATAATATTAAGTGAATTAAAGGTATTTGTTAATTAATAGTAACATTATCTAGGCAGGATAATGTTTATAAGAACTAAATATAATGTATAATATTTATGTGATTACATAATTTAATATTATACTATGACTAATTGAAAGATTAACTATAGGTCTCTCAAAGGAAGATAATTTAACTGCATAGTGGATATAAATTAATTGTGTAGCCGTAATCTACAGACGAGACAAGTTTCTTAACTCAAACTCGAGTTATTATTTTCAAAGTATGTTAATGAATAATTATTGATGATTATTCACCTCTATATTGATTATTGAGATTCGCACTTGATGCAATTGAATTTCTATTTTATTATTATTGAACTGCGAATTAAATTAAAGTTCTTCATTCATGAACTGTTTATGAGATAGATCTATGCTAATTGTATTAGCTAGATCAAGCATGTTTAAATTTGTTAAATCAAATGTGTTTTAAAACGTTGTTCTTATTAAATTGATATGATAAGAACTCTTGACTGAGAAAAGAACGAATTTGATTAAGGCATGATATCGATGCCGGAATATTAAGTGTTTATGCATAAATCACGGAGTATGAAATGCTGATCCCCTTGAATGCCAAAACTTATTAAGAGGTCCAGTTTAAATGACTGAGAACCTTGGCAAATGTTCATGGTTATTTCAAAACCACTCAGTACACGTTATTCAATTGTTGATTATTAATTCATGTTCCTTCACAATCTTATACTATTGTTGAACATTGAAAGCGAACCTTCTTTCTAGTCATGATATATCTCTCTTGTATATAAACTTGCTAAGCAAATTAGTTGCTTACCCTTGCTATATCATGACATTTATTTCAGTTAAGCCTGAAGGATCCAATGCGAAAGACAAAGGCAAGGGCAAGATCCAGGAATAGTTTAGAATGAATATTAATTATTATTATCTGATGGAATTTCTTATGTAAACCTTTTGTAATATGAATGGTGTTTTAAGTTAAGGTTAAGAAGGCCTTGGGACCATATTATGGAACTTTATTATAATGAACAATGTATGTTTATTATTTCGTAATAGTTATAGAATGCTTATGATGATGATAGATCGTGAGCACCGAATCTGAGGTTAGAGAACCTGGATTTGGGGCCGTCACAGGTTGGTATCAAAGTCGTAGGTTATAAACATTCGGAATGCGAAACCTAGGTTATAACCTTAGTAGAAAACTTTTATAGAGTATGTTAGGAGATGGATTGTGGAAATTCATCGAGTTTGAGTTGTACTTAATAAAATTATTTCATTTTATCAATGAATATATTTTATTGTGGTACTGATGTTGTGACGCCCCCAAATCCGTGTAACATCGATTACAGGACTTGGTGCTCGCGATATAACATACATCATCATCTATCTAAGTAAACTTTAACAATAAGGAATAATAATATTAACTATTACATAATTATTCAAAATAAAATTCCAAGTCTTTACAACCTTAAAACATACTGGAACTTAGTCTTAGCGTTTATCGCTACATTACACATATGCGGAAATAATTAACTTATTACATAAACATTAGCATCACTTCATCTTAGTCTTTCCCTTGTCCTTGCCCGAACCCTCAGCCTTCTCACCCTTAACTGAAAGGTTGAAACAAGAATGAGCACGAATTGCCCAGCAAGTATATATGAAATTTGAAAACATACATCAGGAGTGAAAGCAGTTGAATAGTTAAACCTCAATAGTTGAAATGATTATCAAGCGTTAAATAGGAACATCAAGATTAGAAATTTAAGAATTTTTAATATCATAATAAGGGGTGTAAAATACCCTGAACATATTTTCTTTCATCAAAAACCATCAGACGGTTTAACAATCAAATAGACTGTAAACGGTCTCTGCAAGTACGCCAGGTGATCAGCCTATTGTACCCTACATTGTGCACAAGTATTAAGTTTTAAGCTGCATAAGCAAAATGGGACTATTTGCCCGACATCTGTTTGCCCGTTTATTCGGGTTGTTCATCTTAGTAATCATGTGAGACCGCACCAAAGCAATTTAGATTGGTAAACATTTAATAGCTTCGAAAGATTTGTTTTAAATCACTTTTTTCATGAATAATAACTAGCCGGAAACAAAGGCCAGGAACATACTTTAGAACAGTTCGATAATGAAATGAAATTTTAAACATATGGCAGTTAAAAATAATAACTGAATAATCATCGATAAGTTTGCAAGATAATTAAAGTTTGTATGACTTTTCAACGAAGAAACTTGCACGAATAAATAACTATCACAAGTTCAATACTTACCCTTACTGCGATAATATTAGTAAGGATTTAATAAATATTCAATAGAAATGAGGGTTAGGAAACTTGCCTGATAAGCCTGCTACAATTAACGCTAGCAATTAACCTTCACATAACCTAATCACATGTGTCTCGTTAATCACCATTCATACACAATCTTGTTTGAAGTATAAGGGTCTCCTATTGGATATGCTATAACCATCAAAAGAGAATATATTTAGAAAATATATGCCACCCATTTTAGACATCATAGGCAGCCCAAAACAGAACTTAAAAAAATGCCCAAACATAACAGTTTTTATTATTTAATTTTTTTTTCTCAGCTTTACCATACCTCGCTAAAACAGTCATAACTCATTCGTTTTAAAACATTTTTGAGCGATTCTTGCGCCCACGCGAAGCTAACTTCTGGGGCTACAACTTTCGTTCAGGGACCATCTTCAAATTCCAAGCACAAAATTCCAGAAACTCCGTGCAAGGGGACTGCTCCGAATTTGTTGGACAGATTTGATGCAACTACTTTGAACAGTCATAACTCCTTGCTTCGAAGTCGGAATTAGTCCGTTCCGGAGTCTATGGAAAGCTTATACAGTGTACTATAATCACCCAAAAGCCTACAATTTTCTGGAAACTTTAGCTAGCACCGAATTTTGTCTTTAGGGTCAGTAGTTCACAGTTCCCTTTTTTTTCGGTTTCTAACATGTTTGTTTACGATTTTCATATCTCACTCAATATAGCTTCGATCCGAATGAAATTTGGACATGTTATACTTCATGTTACATACTATTTTACAAAATTATTACATGCAACAAATGGATTATCTAAGACATGATTTCGAGTGACCAAAAATCTTGAAAAATCATGCAAACTAGTTTAACCCAACTTTTGAGAAAATCATGATTTTGATTCTAGCATGCATGGGCTTGATTCCTATTATCCAGACCACTTCTAATAACATATATACACATGTTACAACCATTCAATTCTCTAACTTTTCATGTTTTCATCAAATTAGCATCTAAGAGGTATTTCATTAAATAGTTAGCATACATGGCATGATTTCTTGACTTTCTATGAATTAGAGCATGTACTAAACCAAAATTTTTACTCTCTACTACCACATATCTGAAACAGACCCTAGCATGACATTACAAAGTCAAAACAAACCATCTACCAGGTTTATACATAAATTTTCTTACTAGTTTTCTCATAACATAAGAAATGGTTTGAAGCTTACCTTTTTGGACGAAATTTCCTCTTGGCTTAATCTTGCTAGAGTCTCACCCCTTGGCTTGCTAACTCCTTTGTAACCTCCAGAAATCTTAGGCCACCTAGCACCACTCTCAACTCCCAATATTTTTCTTTCTCGGTTGGAACTTGTTGTGAAGGGAAGAAAAACTTTGATGGTATGTACATATATCATATATGGTGCACTCAAATGAACTCTCCATCCCCTTGTAACTCCCCCATGATCAGATATCATTATGATACCATTCATTCCTCTAATTATTAGCCTAGTTATGGAGGGGGTTTAGAAAATGAAAAGGTGTGAGTTTAGAGAATAAACTAGTTCCCTCCTCTTGTATTTTACTACATACGTGTATACTCCTTCCTTTTTTGTCCCAATATGCAGGTCACATGGCCCCAGCTACTGTTCATATGTACAAAAAAAATATTATTTTGATCATTTAATCAGTTAAATAATCATTTTGACCGTTTTACCCTCTGTAGACAAAGATGCCAATACTTATATCGACTCCTACTAAAGTCGACGTCCCGGACGTCATGAAACTATCCGTTTCATCAAACTCAACTTTAAAATTCGTAGTTGACTTTTCTCCCGAAAAAGTCAACCGGTTGACTTTGACCAAAAAGTCAACTGTGACGCATTTTCGTAGTTATAGTCTATCTTGACTAATTTCGACGTTTCGGACTCAAATACGCCGTCTGCGCCACCAAATTCCGCTCCAAACTCAAGGTCATGATTTAAGGCCATCCCACGAATCTAATTAAAATTAATTCCATCCTTAACCAATTTAAATAATTGGCCTAACTGTAACAACCATTACAAAACATCTTATCACATAACATATAATGACAATAAATAATTCATTTAAAAATAATTGTCACATAAGTTCATTTATTGCACTTGCTAAATTACATAGCAAATCTAGGATATTACAGATGTTGGTTTTATTTATGGTCTTTGTAGGATGTCTGACGAGCGCCAGGGCAGTCACTCAGTAGATCAGGATCCCATTAAGCATGAGGTTACAGAAGAAGCCCCTCATGGTCCTCTGATAGAGGATTTGTTGAGGAGAATCAGTCAATTGGAAGGCAGGGTGGGAGAACTGGAGGTTGAAAACCACACACTCCAATTCACAGAAGGTCAATACAAGGAGGCGGCTTATCAAGCCCATATGGAGGTAGTCGAGCAGAAGGGAAAGTTGGATGAGTCCCAGTTGCAAGTTGGGATGCTGAGGGTACAGCTAGAGCATGAAAAGGCAAAGTTCAGAGAGTTGAGCATAGAGCATCTGGCGATGCGGGGCGAGTTTGACGTCGAGATTGTAGACAAGATTAACGTGGCGGAGGCATTTTATGAGTCAGCCCAGCGGGTGGACCAATTGGAGATAGCACTGCAGGCCATGAAGGTCAGGGCCGAGACTTTAGGACTGGCGCTAGACGCAGCGTATGAGGGCCAGCGTAGTGGGACTAAGAGGGCGCAGTTCGAGATAGGAGAGTCGAGCCGATCCATTCGATGTAGAGTTATGGAGGGGTTGTTTCCCCAGGAGCCGGTTTAGGTGACCCAGCAGGGCCACCAGTGATGATTATGTGACGACCCAGTTGTAGATAGATGCATTAGTACCTTTTTGTGTAATAGGGTTTTACGATGATGTAAACCTCAGCAGGTGTGAGGTAGTAGGTAGTTAGGTAGTATCCCTATTTGTGTTTGTAGGGAAGTATCATTTTGAGTTAATCCCATCTTTTGTGTTTAAAATGGGATAGTAGCATTTATAAAAATATACCTGTATTGAACATGTAAGACACCGAAGATTGGTATATGAATATAAATGCGTTATTATGATAAGTGTTGGAAAATTTAAATAGTAAATTATCTATTTAATGTTATGTGAATCCAATAGACTTAATTGGAAATTTTTAAACAAAATTACCCCACTAATTGGGGAGAAAGACTTCCAAATCTTGGTAATTTAAAACTCTCACATAATGATCATGTGATTGTTTGAATACAGTAGCGTATTACATGATAAGTACTTATATGATAATAAAACCCGAGTAACGTGTTAGAATTTTGTTTCATTAGATAATGTCGCCCAGACGTGTACTAAGGAACCAAGAGATCGAAGAGTCAGTTAATAATGCAGTGGGAGCTCAACCAAACTCAATGCAAGACTTTATCAACATGATGACTGAAGCTATGAGGAATCAACCTTAACCTGCAGGAAATCAGGCGGGAAACCAACTAGCCAACTTTAAGGACTTCAAGGCAGTAGGACCGCCGGAGTTTAGAGGAACAGCAGACCCGATAGAGGCCCAGACGTGGATGAAGGAAATTGAGAAGGCCTTCATTATTGCTAGAGTAACAGAAGAGCAGAAAATAATTTTTGCTACCTACTTAATGAAGGGTGAGGCTAACTATTGGTTGGAGGCCAACCAGAACAAAGTCGGGACTGGAATCGTGACTTGGAAAGCGTTCAAGAAGTTGTTCTTTGAGAACTATTTCCCTGAGAGTACACAAGCTAGAATGGAGATTAAGTTTTTGAAATTGAAACAGGAGAATATGTCAGTGTCAGAGTACGACGCAAAGTTTAATGAATTGGTCAGATTTGCTCCACATCAGGTAGACACGGAGGTGAGGAAAGCAAGAAGGTTCAAAAATGGACTAAAGGCATGGATTTACGGTAAGGTAGCGGTTCTACAAATCATGTCATTCTCAACTCTGTTGGAGAAAGCTCTCATAGCGGAAGGTGGAAGCGAAGCGGTCTCAAAGTACAATCGGGAGAAGAACAAGAAGAAAGTAGAAGGTGGGAATCAGAATGTTAGCAGTGGCGGTAGCAACAACAAGAAGCGAAAATGGAGCAGTGGGGGTAGTAATTTGGAGAGTCAGCAAGGTAGTGTGCAACAAAAGAAGCCGATGTGTGGAAACTGTGGAAAGGGTCATCCAACCGTTTTCCATTATGGGGCTCACAAATGGTTGCGCCGTCGTACCAATATTCCCCGACAAAAAGAATATTCCACGACCAAACGAATATTCCCCGACAAAATGAATATTTTACAACCACTTACTTATTTTGTAAAATTTACACATTTTGCCCATAACTAAAGCATTATATCAAATTAACACCTTATTAATTTAGAATAATGAATAGAGGAAAATTCAATTTTATTTATATAAAAAAATTTGGGGTCTTACAACGATACTACTTTGTGGAGTAAAATTCAAGAATAATACTGTATCAAAAATAATTTAGACAGAAAAGAAATTAATTTTTATCATGAATAGTACCCCGGGTGAATAGTACCCCGTGAATAGTACTTTATGAATAGTATCCTGTGAATAGTACTTCGTGAATAGTACCCCGTAAATAGTACTTTAGGAATAGTATCCCGTGAATAGTACTTTGTGAATAGTATCCTATGAATAGTACTTTGTGAATAGTACCGTATTTATGAATAGTACCCATAAATAGTTCTTTATGAATAGTACCGTATTTATGAATAATACCGTACACATGAATAGTTCCATATAAATGAATAGTACTCGTGAATAGTACTCCGGCATGAAAAGCTTAAAATTTAACAAGAATGTTCAGAAAAATATCATTGTGAAACGATACTAGATGAAGCAAAAATTTCAATGATATTCTACTAATTTTACAGAGTATAGAAGCAATAGTTCAATAAAATGAGTGTAAAGTTAGGGATACGAAACAAAATAATTGACCGAGAATCCTAATTTTAAGGCCTGACTGTCATATGTCAGAGCCCATAGATCTTTACCTATTTGTTGTTTGGTGTGTTTTAAGTTATAGATATGTTCTATGCCATGAGGACTATGATCTAGAACTGGAATCAGGGTCAGATCATGTGACAAGCTGAATTTTTATAAGTTATTAAAATAAGAATTTAATAATTAATATTCTTATTATGAAATGTATATATTTTGAATTATGTGTTTTGAGTGTGGGTAAGTATATATATTTGCAATATAACTTGAAATATGTGATTTAGTGTGAAGAGATTAAGTGTGAATATAAAAGAGATGTATATATTTGAAAAATAAGGTTTAATAGTTAATTTAACTATTAAAGAAATTAAATGAGATTGTTACGGGAAGGTAATTAACTAAATATTATTAGTTAATTTAATTAAGTTGAAAATTATATTATGAAATAATATAATTCGATTATTATGCTTTATGGCAATGAAATTGGTATGCATTAAAATTTCATAAATAATGAGAGTAATTCACTTATTGAAAATGGTGAATGAATATAAATATATTTGATGGTAATTGTTAATAGATTTAATTAAATTGAATATTAGAATTTGATTAAATAAAGTGTGATCATAAACTATACTATAAATGAGTTATTAAAATAAATTAAAGGAGTTTAATTTAGTTTTGTCAAATAAGGCTTAATGCATATTAAGTCTTTAATTTAAATATATTTTACCAAACAAGGTATAAGGATTAATTGATTAATTTTTAAGGTAGTTAGCCAAACAAGCCTTATGATTTTTGGTTTTCAAAAATAAGATAACTGATGTCAGTTAATTGGTATATTTATATTATATAATTAATACATATATTATTATTATACGTTATATTGTTAGTACGTAAGTTAGGGTTAGATAGAAAGAACTCAGAAGAAGAAAAAGAAGAGAAAAAGAAAGTTGCAGAGAAAAAGTTAGAGAGAATTGAGAGAAGTCTAGAGAATTTGAGAAAAGAATTGAGGAAAAGAAAGCTTGTCGATCAAAAATGGAAAGTTATCATCTTCTAGAAAACAAGGTATCATCTTACTCTTTTAAATTTCTTTAAAGTTATAGTTTTATTCTCTTCCAAAAATTTTTGTAAAAACTTTGTGAAGGTTAAATTATTTGTGTTATATAGTTTCTATGTGATAACTAGTTGTTATGAAATTGTTTTCATAAGTATATATATGAGTATAGTAAATGAATTCATGTTATTTATATATATATATATATATATATATATATATATATATATATATATATATATATATATATATATATATATATGAATATGGCTTAGTTTAAAGTAAAATCTGTATAATATATAAATTGACTATTGAATTCGAAAGAGGATGAATAAACATAAACAAGGTATTTTTAATTAACTATTTTGGTTGAAAAATAAAATCACAGTGATGATTTTCACTGAAACTGTCAAAAAATGAAGCTTTAGCAAAAATAGTGAAAATTAAATGTTGTAATCTTGATGTTTATGTTGTTTAGGTGGTTAGAAACGTGTTAGAAAACATTAGTTTATGTTTCTATAAATATATTACACCTTGGGTAGGTTGGTATGGTTGTTAGAAAGGAGTTTGTATGCCTAATTTGGCTTTTTGTAGTGTTCTAGAGCATAAATCGCAAAAACGCAGAAGGGACCCCCTCCCCGGCGGGGGGTAGTCTGTCTAGCCGAATTTTGAAAAAAAAAATTGACCGGACACGTTTTACTAAAATGAGCAAAACTTTTTCATACGAACTCCGATTGAGGCGATTCAAGATGATCCGGAATGAGGACGAATAGACCTACAACTTTTATTCTTTACATTTTTCAATTTGAGGTAGGGAATAGGGGTCAAAATTGTCATTTTTAGGACTATTGTGTTTTTGGAGGTAATCGGAGGGCGTCGGACATGCACGTATGCAAGTGTAGTGCTCTTGACGATAAAAGATGTTGTTCTGAGTTATAAAATATGAATGTTAGTAAATATAATGATGCTTAACATTAATAAATGATGTATTAGATAAGTTGTATAAGCATACTAAGCATACACAAGAGAGACAAATTGAGCGTGTGACGAATGAACGTCAAAACGCCGTGACAAGTGTTAATAAACGTAAAAGGTGTTTTAAATCAAATGAAATAAATATTAATAAAATGGAATTTTCTTTACTTATTATTTTGAAATAGTAAGGGTTTATTTGATTAATGTGGTTAGTTATGAGTAAAATGCGTAAATATTTTTAAATAAGCAAGTGGTTATAAAATATTCATTGTTGTCGGGGAATATTCGTTTGGTCGTGGAATATTCTTGCTGTCGGGGAATATTCGTACGACGGCACAGCCTTTTGTGGGCCCCATAACGGAAAGCGATTGGATGAAGAAAACGACAAGTATAAGTTATTTATAAATAACGGTGTAGTTGTTACCGTTAATACTATTGAAATACCCGGTGGTTAAAACACAGTAGCACACGGTATTGCACCAATTATTGATTCTTACGTAAGAAGACACCACTCAATAATTGTTACAGTAATTACTATTCAATATTTTATTTTATTGATTCAATAATTACTACGTTGATATTTTATATTACTGTTGTTTCAATAATTATCACTGCACAGTATTTTCCATTATCAAAGTAATAATTCATATTACCTGAATAATATTATTAGATAACATTATTGACAATGTCTAGAAGGTTCTGTCTAAGGAGAGGTTTGGTCACCTAATTGTGCGCCAATAAGGAGAGATCCTTATTGGAAAGCCCCCTCTTTCCTGAGAACTGTCTGGTTGTCAGTATTGTGATTCTGTAATATTATTTGTGAATAATTAATTATTAATTTATATGATGAGAAAAATATTAGTTTTATATGGATATAGATGAAGAAAATTTTTAATGTGACAATTGTTAAAAATTAATATTTTATATTTTTCTGATAAAATAATTCATTTAAATATATTATTTTAATAATATAATAATGGTGATATTTTTACAATGAATGTGTAATATATGAATAAATGAGGATGAAGAGTATTTTTGTTACAAAAAATGTTTAACACATGTTTTGTGTTACAAAAAAATGTTTAACACATGTTTTGTGTGTTGATGGACCCCATTTTTGACTGAAATTTGATTATAGCCTGTAAAATCATCCGTATGTAGATTTCGGATAATTTCTGTTTGGAATTTGGAAAAATTTTCTTCTGTAAAGTTGTAGAGAATTAAATTTCCTATGGAATGGACATAAAATTTGAATTTTTCAGATAAAAGAGCTATTTATTATGAATTATTGAAGTTTCAGAATATTAAGTCTGAATTGATTTTGTTACAAAAATTGTTTTAAACATGTTTTTCATTTTTTTTTGTGGAAAATGTGTTTTTGATGTGGTGGGCTAAGGAAAATTTTATTATAAATATATTATTTTTTAAAATTTTCTACTTTGGTGTTCTAAGCATTTTCCTATAAATAGGGTGCTTAGGTTAGAATTGAAAATCACACCAGAAACTGAAGTTTTCTCTCTCTCTTTCTCTCTCTATATTATCGAGCGTATTTTTGTGAGTATTTTGATACTTTGAGTGTTGCTATACGGTGTAAGTTCCCTTCAGCTCTATATCCAGTATTCCTGCTAGAAGTACTATTTTTTCTGAGGTAAGGGATGTTATTTTTTTTATAAATGATATTATTTCTTTTAATATCATTATGCCGAAATATTGGTAAGATTTTTCTTGTAAAATTCTTATCTTTTCATGTCGGAGTTACTATTCATGAGTTACTATTCACAAGTTACTATTCACGAATTACTATTCACGAGTACTATTCACGAAGTATGATGATTTTTCTTGTGGACTTTCTACCTTTTAGTGTCGGAGTTACTATTCACATATACGGTACTATTCCCGTATACGGCACTATTCACAAATATGACACTATTCACAGAAAAATTAAATTTTCTTTTCTGTGTCCAAGATTATCTGTTATGGTTCATATCTTTGATTGGATCTATGTTTTGATCTTCATTTAGGAATTTTGCTCCACAATAGTTATTATGGGGTATTTTTAAACATGGATAACCGAAGTACGAATCCTTACTATTTATTTTTTTGTCTCACTGGATTCGTTTTCTTTAAAATATATTTTTCATCATCCTCAGTCCTAAATGATGATATTACTGAATATCTTTGGCCTGTAATACAAAGATGAACATTTGATTCCAGATATATATTGATTGATGTTACAGGGATAAAATATCGATGATGAACTTTTAAATTCATAGATTATAGTAGATTTCATTCTCTACTTAACTCTTCTAATGAATTATTATTTGTGTTGCGAATATTGATTTAAAACTTGTTGTCTATTGTATTCTATCATATTTTTCCCTGTTGAAGACTAAGGATAATTTGTTGTATATTATCTTAGTCATAATATTCTTTACTGGGCTAGTTGAGCTCACCCTTTTCCTTTTTGTTCCATTTTTCTTCTTAGGAGGCGAGAATATAGCGGGAACTAGTCGGGGTATGGAGTGATGGTTCATTTGAGTGTTAATATTGCCTCGAAGACAATATTTGTATTTAAACTCACAGTATGTGTTGTCGTATTTTGCACGACAATTGTAATAATGAAGTTGTAGTTGTTTCTGTACCATATATTTGGCGACTCAGAATGGGTTGGGTGGAATGAACCTATTTTGGGGGCGTCACAGTTGGTATCAGAGCTTAGGGATATGATCTCTGGCGGAGATCGGGAAATAGAACTAGGAGGGGAGAGACGAGTAAAACCTTCGCTAGTGTGTCTTACCTAAGCTTATTTGTTGGTTGGTCAGTATATAGGGATATTATGTGATATATTGATTTCTTTAATTAACCCTTATTTTGTGGCAGTATTTGAGAATGACAGCTAAAAATGTTAAGAATGGAGTGACTGAGACCGTGGAGACACCTCTAATCGCCAACCAGGAAAATGTGATGTCAGGTGAAGAAGAAATTAGAGATATCCATGTAGTAAGTGAAGAATTAATAGTTACACCCGAATTAGTCGCAGAAGTAGCAGCTGAGAGTGAGGAAGAAGAGGAAGAAGAGGAACCTGAGGAGAATTTATTAGAAGAATTTTACGATCGAAATTTAGAATTACAAAATCGTATTCATAAGTTAGAAGAACAGGCTGAAGAACGGTAGGCGGTCGTGGAGTAAAGAGATGCAACAATTCAAAATTATGTTACCCGATGCGCGATGCTTGAACAGAAGCACTCTTTGGCAGAGTATAAGATATTAGAGCTGGAATCTGAGAATGCTATGATCAAAGTTCTGATCAAAGAAGAAGCAACCGAACGAATGAGAATGGAGGATGCATGGGTAAAAGCCGCACGACGTGTTGATATTGTAGAAAACACGTCCAATCCAATAAGGCCAAAATAGATGAAATGAATTTCGCTTTTTGGACAGCAATTGTGAGAATCCAACATCGAGTTCGGAATTACCCTATGTAGAGTGGTCAACCCTAATTCGATATGGATCAGAGAGTAATGATTCAAATCATGGATCAGGAATGCGACGAAGTAATGAAGGGTGGAATGTACTCTATAGAAAAGTTAAGTCCAGTTGGGACGGTGGCACCAGTGGCGGATACGGACAAGTCAAAGTCAGCGGTTCCTAGAAGAGCGTTTGTCGTGACTGCCTAAAACGCGAGGAACCCAAACGAAGGTATCACATATTAGTTAATTATAAATTCTTGCGAAGTCTATACTTTATTAAATACCGGTTCTACCCATTCATTTATCTCTCCTGCTTATACTCAACGTTTAAACTTGACTACGGAGAAAATTAGACTTTGACTTATCTGTGGAGACTCCATTAGGAGAAATTTTCATTACATCCACTATTTATAAATCTTGTTTAATCCAAGTTGGCACCATCACATTACCAGTTGATCTTATCTCTTTAAAGATACTTACTTTTGATATGATTTTAGGGATTGATTGGTTAACTACTCATCATGCCAAAATTGATTGCTTTCGTAAGGTTGTTAGTTTTCATATTCTTAAGCAACCTGTTATTCGAATTCAAGCAACCAAATCATTGAAGTCAAACACTTTCATATCAAGCCATAAAGTCATTCGTTTATTAAAAAATGGATGTCAAGTTTTCTTAGCCCATGATATGGACTTGAACAAAAATACGTCAGATTTGAATGATATTTCTATTGTTAGTAAATTTCCTGATGTATTTCCTGAAGAATTTCTTTGTTTACTCCCAAAGTGTGATATTGAATTTTGTATCGACTTTGAACCCGGTACAAAACCCATTTCTAAAATCTCATATCGAATGACTCCTATTGAACTTTAGGAGTTAAAAATTCAACTATAGAATTTGGTACCCGAGCCTCTATCGGGTGACTTCCTTTATGGAATGTACCGAAGCCAGACTCTCTGTAGGGGACGCCATATTTGTGTGGTAGTAAACTGATAGGTACCATTGTGACGTGTTATCCAAGATTGGGATATGAGTCATAGTTGAGAGCAACCTAAGTTAGTAATCGAACTATGTAGATTTCTAGGCTTAGTTGGTTATTATCGGAGATTCGTGGAAGGATTTTCTCGGATCGCTACTCCATTAACTCAGCTGACTAGAAAAGATACAAAATTAGAACGGAGCGAGGAATGTGATAAGAGCTTCCAAGAACTCAACATGCGGCAACGACGTTGGCTCGAGCTGTTGAAAGATTACGATCATACCATCCAATACCATCCTGGAAAAGCAGACGCGGTAGCTGATGTGTTGAGTAGAAGATCGTATGCGGGTACGAGTGCAATATTGTCAAACACAAAGACTCATTTCGTACGACTTACAAAAGACGGAGATAGAGTTAAAGACTCTATGGATCATGTGATGATATACGAGTAAAATCGACTTTAATCGATAAAGTTAAAACTGCTCAAGATACACACCGGAGCTGATGAATATGAAGAAGGAGGTGCAAGAAGTTGTTATTCCAAAAGCGAGAATCGGCGATGTGAGGAAAGCTCAAACCTTCAATTTATTAGTCCATTTGAAATCCTCGATCGAATAGGAACTGTGGCCTATAGACTCGTTTTACCGCCAAGTATGTCGCGTGTTCATAACGTTTTTCACGTATCGAAGTTACGAAATTATGTGGACGAACCGAACCACGTTATTGAGTTAGAACCAGACGAAATAGCCGAAGATTTAACGTACGAGGAGGTACCTGTCAAGATCTTGGATAGGAAGGAAGGAGCATGTCCTACGCACAAAAGTCATATCGCAAGTTAAGGTTTTGTGAAGGAACCATGTTATTGAAGAAATGATCTTGGAAATTGAAACAGAAATAAAAGCGAGGTATCCTCACATTTTTGAAACACCAGGTACGTACGTCAATTTCGAGGACGAAATTTCACAAGGAAGGGAGGTTGTAAGACCCCGAATTTTTTTTAATAAAATGGAATTTCCTTTATTTATTATTTTGAAATAGTAAGGGTTTATTTGATTAATGTGGTTAGTTATGAGTAAAATGCGTAAATATTTTTAAATAAGCAAGTGGTTATAAAATATTCGTTGTTGTCGGGAAATATTCGTTTGGTCGTGGAATATTCTTGCTGTCGGGGAATATTCGTACGACGGCGCAGCCTTTTGTGGGCCCCATAACAGAAAGCGATTGGATGAAGAAAACGACAAGTATAAGTTGTTTATAAATAACGGCGTAGTTGTTACCGTTAATACTATTGAAATACCCGGTGGTTAAAACACAGTAGAACACGGTATTGCACCAATTATTGATTCTTACGTAAGAAGACAGCACTCAATAATTGTTACAGTAATTACTATTCAATATTTTATTTTATTGATTCAATAATTACTATGTTGATATTTTATATTACTGTTGTTTCAATAAGTGTCACTACACAGTATTTTCCATTATCAAAGCAATAATTCATATTTTCCATTATTTTCCATTCACATTATTGACAACGTCTAGAAGGTTCTGTCTAAGGAGAGGTTTGTGTTAGAGTTTATGCCCTAGAGGCCAATTATTTGATATAATTGCTTAACATTTGATATTATTGTTGATTGAATAAATAAATGATTTTATTATGGTTTTAATTACTGCGTAATATAATTGTTAACATAATAAAATTCCTTAGAATAGTGATACAAATTATATAGTTTCAAGTATGTGACTTGAACATGAGATTATATAATTACAATTAGTATCATTGTTCTTAAATGTCCCTAGTCGAGTATCATTGTTGATGGGACAACAATGATGCATTGAGACTAGTATGTGGATTGACTGATGACCAAATCTCATTGGTCATAAATATATGAGATATTAAGTCAATGCATAGGTACATGTTAGAGAACAATGTACTGGACAGACCCACCATGAGAATTCTATATGGAGCATTATGCGAAGTGTCATTAGCAATTCTCATAGTGACAATGATGTAATGGTCCTCCGACCTGAAACCGCTATATTACTACACGATAATTTATGTACTTTGATATCATCAAATGCCACCTTTAATAGGGTGGACTATAAAGGTGATTATTGGGTTCATTATGAATCGTGTGAGTAATATGAGCGATCTAGATGGAATTTAACCATCCTATATTTTATAGGTGATATCCATAGGCCTCTTGATTGAGTAGGACTATGAAATGCATGGCCATGCTCAAATAGTGATTTGTTTCATATAGTCTACTCATTGATCAAGAAAAACTCAGATTAAATTATGAAGAGTATGACACATTCCATGACTCGAGTTTAATCTAGGATATTAAGGTTAAAAGGATTAAATTATATTGAAACATTGGTCACGAAAAAGGTTGCATCGAATCATCGATCTTATTATTACTTGGGTAGCAGTGATGCATTACTAGATGCCGCTCATTGTTTATAATTTTATAATATGATTTTTAAAATTATTGCCAACGTAATAATAACCTATAGGGTCACACACAATGAACGTAATTAAAAGGAAATTAATTTAAATTATAAATATTAAAAGATGTCAATGTGATTGATAGAATTTTAAATTACGAATTTAAATTAATAGGATAATTTATATATAGGTATATTAATTAAGTAAGACTTAATTAAGATATATATAAATTCGGATTTTAATAATATTAGGTTTTAATTAATTCCTCCTAACTGCTATATATATGATATATATCAGTTACTTTAGGTTTTACGTCAAAACAGAAAACCCTAGCCGCTCTTAGAGAGAGACTAGAGAAAACAGTTCTGAAAATTCTCATCTTTGGTGGCTAGTACCGCGATTCCTTCTTCTGCAGATCGTAGGACGATTCGCAGAGCGTTCGTATGGATACCGTAGAGACGCAGTCGGTTTGTATTGCGTTGGAGATTCGAGGCGCAGTCGATTTCAGATTCTCGTTTTTATATTCGGTATAATCTCTAAACCTCTTAATTAATTGATTTTTCGCATGGATCCTGTTTTAGGGTTTCGGAAATTGCTTTAAAATTTTAATTTTCACTGTGCGTTTCTGTGCCGAAACCCTACAGTGGTATCAGAGCTACTTGTGAAACGATTAATTCAGATTACGTGTTTTAATTGTATTCGATATATATGATATATGATGATGCATGTATACCGATATGAAATTGAATATATGATATTCCGTTGTATGTGTATTCTGGTAATATATATGATGATACTGTTAATCGTATCTTTAATCGATGGAATAACAATATAACTGTTCTAATCGGATTAGAAACATGAAGAATCGTTTTAATATGATTAATCGAAACTGGAAATATATGATAAATTCTGGGTGTACTGTTATTCGTTTTAATATGATTAAATCGAAACTGGTATTATATGATTTGTTATTATGGGTGTTTTGGTGGATTAAAATGTATGATTCTGAAACTGTTTCAGAGATTTTATGGAAAAATTCTGCAATACAGATTGTAGTTCGAACCACCGCCAGGGGGGGAGACCCCCCCTTGGACCCCCCCGTCGTAGCGCACGATGGTCGTGTCCCCTATATGTTATATATTGTTTTCTTTAATTATATATAAATTGTTATGTGCTTATTGTGATATGCATGGTGCACAGTTATGGCCTTTTGACCCATAGGTTAGTGGTTTTTGGTTTTGAAATACGGCTTGCATGTCGTGCCTTTCTATAAATTCTGATGTAATATTCTCTTCTCATCTAAATCCCCTCGAATGTAACTCGAGGTTTCTTTATGTCATGTAATAATCTGTAATTGATGAAGATGTCAAGATGGAGAGGAGGCACATGCTTGAGGAAGATCCAAGGAGGCTATTTATTTTAAGATCTTTTACCACCTTAGATTGACCTTCAATCTTTCATTAGCTTGAAAAGATTGACAGTGGATTGGGCCATAACTGTGACACATTTAATTTTGCACTTTATTTATACTTGTATGCGATATGATATGATAAATAATGTGCATGCTTAATAAGATTAAAATTGGTGAGATCTAAATTAATTAATAAAATCCCTCATTAAATTATTAAGTCTAAATCAGATGCCTTCCAATGAATAACACTCATCAAGACCTTGATCAATAGATGTAGGTTTGCCAAAGTAAAGTACCCTATTTATCTAGGTAAGATGCGATAGGATAATTATGATATCCAAACTGTTAAAATCATTGGGGCCGACTTAACTAAGTTATCTCAATAGGATTGTGGACTTAGAGGCATAGAGTTTGGTAGGTACCATTAGATGGACTAAAAATAATTGTTGTTTACCAAACTATCCAAGAGTTATATATGATATAATTGACAAAGGGTTGTCTACCTAAATAATTATGTTTTAAGAGATTAGCCAAAGCTAACTTAAGTCATAATAAAATATGGATCTTGGCTCACTAGAAAGATTTAATAGAAAATACTTTCCGAATTAATGGTGAGGGCTATTAATTTGAATAAAATAGTGAGAGGTATATTTTGAATGTACTATTATCAATTACATAATATCAACTCTGCAATTTGACTTATTATTTTGGCACTTATAAATTGTAGATATCAATGGCAAACAACAAAAACAACACAAGTAGTCTTTCACTACGATCAGTCCTTGAGAAGGACAAGCTGAGTGGGATTAATTTCCTTGACTGGCACAGGAACTTGAGGATTGTCCTCAAACAAGAGCGTAAGCTATGTGTCCTTGATGGGCCCATTCCTGCAGCACCGGCTGTCACTGCACCACGTGCGGAGCATAATGCTTACAAGAAGCATCAAGATGATGCTCTGGACGTGAGTTGTCTCATGCTAGCAACCATGAACGCTGAGCTTCAGAAGCAACATGAGTTAATGGATGCTTATGAGATGATCGAGCATCTCAAGAAATTGTTCGAAGGGCATGCTCGACAGGAGAGGTATGATACAAGCAAAGCGTTGTATCACTGCAAGATGGGTGAACGTGATCAAGTTGGTCCACATGTGCTGAAAATGATTGGGTATATTGAGTACCTTGATAGGTTGGGTTTTCCAATCACTCCGGAAGCCCAAACTGATCTTGTTTTACAATCTTTGAACAGCAGCTACTCTCAATTTTTTATGAACTATCTTATGAATGAAATTGAGAAACCCCTTACTGAGTTGTTGAGCATGTTAAGAACTGCCGAGAACAACATGAAAAAGGCAGGACCCGCTCCCATAATGATGGTGCAAAAGGGGAATGCTAAGGGAAATTGGAAAGGCAAAAAGAAGATAGGATCTAAGTCTGCTGCCAAACCCAATTCCAAAACCAAACAGGCTTTAAAACCTAAAGGTGGGGTGGCTAAAGAAGGTGAATGTCACTTCTGTGGAAAACCTGGACATTGGAAAAGGAACTGTCATGCTTATTTGGAAGAAGTGAAGAAAAAGAAAGGAAGTACGACTTCTGATTCAGGTATATATGTTATAGAAGTCAATTTGTCTACTTCTACATCATGGGTATTGGATACTGGATGTGGTTGTCACATTTGTGTTAATGTGCAGGGACTCCGAAGGAGTAGGACTTTGGCGAAAGGAGAGGTTGACCTACGAGTTGGGAATGGATCAAAAATTGCTGAACTGGCCGTAGGAACTTATCATTTATCTTTGCCCACTGGGCTAATTTTAGAATTAGAAGATTGTTATTTTGTGCCTGCTATAAACAAAAACATTATTTCTGTTTCTTGTTTGGACAAGAAAGGTTTTTCATTTATAATTAAGAACAATGGTTGTTCGTTTTACTTAAATGATATTTGCTATGGTATTGCACAATTGTTTAACGGTCTTTATATTCTTGATTTAGAAATGCCTATCTATAACATAAACACAAAACGATTTAAATCAAATGATTCAAATCCGACATATCTCTGGCACTGTCGTTTGGGCCATATAAATGAGAAACGCATATCAAAACTCCATAAAGATGGATTTTTGGATTCATTTGATTTTGAATCATATGAAAAATGCGAATCTTGTTTATTAGGCAAGATGACTAAAGCACCTTTCACTGGACACAGTGAACGGGCTAGCGATATATTGGGACTTATACATAGTGATGTATGTGGACCCATGAGTTCGTTAGCAAGAGGTAGGTTTTATTACTTCATTACATTTACTGACGACTTCAGTAGATATGGATATGTGTATCTAATGAGACACAAATTCGAATCCTTTGAAAAGTTTAAGGAATTCAAGAATGAAGTTCAAAACCAATTTGGCAAAAGCATAAAAGCCCTTCGATCCGATCGAGGAGGTGAATACTTAAGCCAAGACTTTGATGACCTTCTAAAGGAGTGTGGTATTATATCACAGCTCACTCCACCTGGAACACCACAATAGAATGGTGTGTCTGAGAGGAGGAATCGAACCTTGTTGGACATGGTACGATCAATGATGAGTCATGCAGATCTTCCAATAAGCTTCTGGGGTCATGCCCTAGAGACAGCTGCATTTACACTTAACCGTGTTCCTACAAAGACGGTTTAGAAGACACCATATGAGATGTGGACTGGGAAACGTCCTAGTATGTCGTTCATGAAGATTTGGGGATGCGAGGCATTTGTAAAACGTCTGGATTCTGATAAGCTCGGACCCAAATCTGACAAATGTAATTTTGTGGGATACCCAAAAGAAACAAAAGGGTATTATTTCTACAAACCTTCTGAGAATAAAGTGTTTGTTGCTCGAACTGGTATTTTTCTTGAAAGAGAATTTGTCTCTAAAGGAAACAGTGGGAGGAAAGTAGAACTCGAAGAAATTCGAGAACCACAAAATATCATTGAACCTGAGTTGGAACGTGAGCATGAACCGCAAGAAATTGTGGAAAGTGAACCTGCTCAAATTACACAAGGAATTCGTAGATTTGGTAGGACACGCCAAGAGCCCGAGAGATATTATGGATATCTTGTAACTCAAAACGGTGATGTGATGCTCATAGATCAGGATGAGCCTACTTCTTACCAAGAAGCTATGAATGGACCAGATTCTGAGAGATGGCTTGAAGCCATGAGATCTGAAATGGATTCCATGTATACTAACCAAGTATGGAATTTGGTTGATCCACCCGAAGGGGTAAAACCAATCGGGTGCAAGTGGGTTTTCAAGAAGAAAACCGACATGGATGGTAATGTACAAACCTATAAAGGCCGACTGGTAGCAAAAGGTTTCAAACAAATTCAAGGTGTTGACTACGATGAAACATTTTCTCCAGTGGCAATGGTTAAATCCATCAGGATCTTACTTGCTATTGCAGCTTTTTATGATTACGAAATCTGGCAGATGGATGTCAAAAATGCTTTCCTTAACGGAAATCTACTTGAGGATGTGTATATGACACATCCTGAGGGTTTTGTCATTCCAAAGGATGCTGGAAAGGTATGTAAGCTGCAGCGATCCATTTATGGATTAAAGTAAGTCTCTCGGAGTTGGAATCTTCGATTTGATGAAGCAGTCAAAGAATTTGGCTTTATTAAAAATGAAGATGAACCTTGTGTATATAAGAAGGTTAGTGGGAGTCACATTGTATTCCTAGTATTATATGTTGATGACATATTAATGATTGGAAATGACATTCCTTCCTTACAGGCTGTAAAAATATGGTTAGGAAAATGTTTCTCCATGAAAGATTTGGGCGATGCTGCCTATATTTTAGGTATCAAGATCTATAGAGATAGATCAAGAAAAATGCTCGGCCTAAGTCAAAGTACATATATTGATAAAGTGTTGAAACGGTTCAGCATGCAAGAGGCGAAAAGAGGAAATTTACCCGTGACTCATGGTATAAAGATCTCTAAGGCCCAATGTCCTAAATCACAAGATGATGAGGAGCGTATGAGAAAGATCCCTTATGCTTCGGCAATTGGATCTATCATGTATGCAATGATATGTACTCGTCCGGATGTCTCGTATGCTTTGAGCATGACGAGCAGATACCAGTCGAATCCAGGTGAAGGTCACTGGACAGCAGTCAAGAATATCCTCAAGTACCTGAAAAGGACTAAGGATTCATTCTTGGTATATGGATGTGAAGACGAACTGGCAGTAAAGGGTTACACAGATGCTAGTTTCCAAACTGACAATGATGACTATAAGTCTCAGTCAGGTTTTGTGTTTTGCCTTAATGGTGGTGCTGTTAGCTGGAAAAGTTCGAAGCAAGAGACAGTCGCTGATTCTACAATAGAGGCTGAGTATATTGCTGCTTCTAGTACAGCCAAGGAGGCTGTATGGATTAAAAATTTTATCACTGAACTTGGTGTTGTTCCAACCATTGTTGATCCGGTTGCTCTATACTGTGATAATAATGGACCATTGCACAGGCTAAGGAACCCAGATCTCACCAACGATCCAAGCATATACTTAGGCGGTACCATCTCATCCGTGAAATCATTGACAGAGGAGATGTACATATAGGAAGAGTGCCAACAGATGATAATGTTGCAGATCCACTGACCAAGGCTTTGTCGTAGCAGAAGCACGACGGTCACATTAGTTCCATGGGTATTAGATACATGAGTGATTGGCTCTAGTGCAAGTGGGAGACTGTTAGAGTTTATGCCCTAGAGGCCAATTATTTGATATAATTGCTTAACATTTGATATTATTGTTGATTGAATAAATAAATGATTTTATTATGGTTTTAATTACTGCGTAATATAATTGTTAACATAATAAAATTCCTTAGAATAGTGATACAAATTATATAGTTTCAAGTATGTGACTTGAACATGAGATTATATAATTACAATTAGTATCATTGTTCTTAAATGTCCCTAGTCGAGTATCATTGTTGATGGGACAACAATGATGTATTGAGACTAGTATGTGGATTGACTGATGACTAAATCTCATTGGTCATAAATATATGAGATATTAAGTCAATACATATGTACATGTTAGAGAACAATGTACTGAACAGACCCACCATGAGAATTCTATATGGAGCATTATGCGAAGTGTCATTAGCAATTCTCATAGTGACAATGATGTAATGGTCCTCCGACCTGAAACCGCTATATTACTACACGAGAATTTATGTACTTTGATATCATCAAATGTCACCTTTAATAGGGTGGACTATAAAGGTAATTATTGGGTTCATTATGAATCGTGTGAGTAATATGAGTGATCTAGATGGAATTTAACCATCCTATATTTTATAGGTGATATCCATAGGCCTCTTGATTGAGTAGGACTATGAAATGCATGGTCATGCTCAAATAGTGATTTGTTTCATATAGTCTACTCATTGATCAAGAAAAACTCAGATTAAATTATGAAGAGTATGACACATTCCATGACTCGAGTTTAATCTAGGATATTAAGGTTAAAAGGATTAAATTATATTGAAACATTGGTCACGAAAAAGGTTGCATCGAATTATCGATCTTATTATTACTTGGGTAGCAGTGATGCATTACTAGATGCCGCTCATTGTTTATAATTTTATAATATGATTTTTAAAATTATTGCCAACGTAATAATAACCTATAGGGTCACACACAAAGAACGTAATTAAAAGAAAATTAATTTAAATTGTAAATATTAAAAGATGTCTATGTGATTGATAGAATTTTAAATTACGAATTTAAATTAATAGGATAATTTATATATAGGTATATTAATTAAGTAAGACTTAATTAAGATATATATAAATTCGGATTTTAATAATATTAGGTTTTGATTAATTCCTCCTAACTGCTATATATATGATATATATTAGTTACTTTAGGTTTTACGTCAAAACACAAAATCCTAGCCGCTCTTAGAGAGAGACTAGAGAAAACAGTTCTGAAAATCCTCATCCTTGGTGGCTAGTACCGCGATTCCTTCTTCTGCAGATCGTAGGACGATTCGCAGAGCGTTCGTGTGGATACCGTAGAGACGCAGTCGGTTTGTATTGCGTTGGAGATTCGAGGCGTAGTCGATTTCAGATTCTCGTTTTTATATTCGATATAATCTCTAAACCTCTTAATTAATTGATTTTTCGCATGGATCCTGTTTTAGGGTTTCAGAAATTGCTTTAAAATTTTAATTTTCGCTGTGCGTTTCTGTGCCGAAACCCTACAGTTTGGTCCCCTAATTGTGCGCCAATAAGGAGAGATCCTTATTGGAAAGCCCCCTCTTTCCTGAGAACTGCCTGGTTGTCAGTATTGTGATTCTGTAATATTATTTGTGAATAATTAATTATTGATTTATATGATGAGAAAAATTTTAATTTTATGTGGATATAGATGAAGAAAATTTTTAGTGTGACAGTTGTTGAAAATTAATATTTTATCTTTTGCTGATAAAATAATTTATTTAAATATATTATTTTAATAATATAATAATGGTGATATTTTTACAATGGATGTGTAATATATGAATAAATGAGGAGGAAGAGTATTTTTGTTACAAAAAATGCTTAACACGTGTATTGTGTTACAAAAAAATGTTTAACATATGTTTTGTGTGTTGATGGACCCCATTTTTGACTGAAATTTGATTATAGCCGGTAAAATCATCCGTATGTGGATTTCGGTCAATTTCTGTTTGGAATTTGGAAAACCTTTCTTCTGCAAAGTTGTTGTAAGACCCCGAATTTTATCAAATAAAAGTATTCAATTTTTCTTATGATTACTATTCAGTAAATGGTTAAATTGATAAAAATTTAAAGTTATGGGTGAAAAGTAAACATTTTTCAAAATAAGCAAGTGGTTATAAAATAATCATTGTTGTCGGGGAATATTCGTTTGGTCGTGGAATATTCGTACGATGGCGCAGCTATTTGTGTGGAATAACAGTCAGATGAAGAAAACGACAAATTAAAGTTTTTATAAATAACGGCGTAGTGGTTACCGTTAATACTGTTGGAATACCCGATGGTTAAAACACAGTAATACGCGTTGTTGCACAGTAGCACACGATATTACACCAATTATTGATTTTTACGTAAGAAGGCATTACTCAATAATTGTTACAGTAATTACTGTTCAGTATTTTATTTTATTGATTCAATAATTGCTGCGTTGATATTTTATATTACTGTTGTTTTAATAATTGTCACTACACAGTATTTTCTATTATCGGAGCAATAATTCATATTATCTGAATAATATTATTAGATAACATTATTGGCAATGTCTAGAAAGTTCTGTCTAAGGAGAGGTTTGGTCACCTAATTGCGCGCCAGTAAGGAGAAATCCTTATTGGAAAGCCCCCTCTTTCCTGGGAATTGCCTGGTTGCCGGTACTGTGATTCTGTAATATTATTTGTGAATAATTAATTATTGATTTATATGATGAGAAAAATATTGATTTTATGTGGATATAGATGGAGAAAATTTTTAAATGTGGCAATTGTTGAAAATTAATATTTTATCTTTTTCTGATAAAATAATTTATTTAAATATATTATTTTAATAATATATTAACGGTGATATTTTTACAATGAATGTGGGATATATGAGTATATGAGCAGGAAGAGTATTTTTGTTGGATTAAATGTTTAACACATGTTTTGTGTGTTGGTGGACACAATTCTTGACCGAAAATTTATTATAGACGGTAAAATTATCCGTTTGTGGATTTCGGTCAATTTCTGTTTGAAATTTGGAAAAACTTTCTTCTGTAAAGTTGTAGAGAATTGAATTTCCTATAGAAACTCGCGAGATTCGAATTTTCTGATGAAAGGGCTATTTATTATGAATTATTGAAGTTTCGAAATTCTGAAATAATTGATTTTTGGAAGTTTTAATTATTTTTGTTTAGAAAAACGTTTTTTTTGTATTTTGTGGACATCATTAACATGTGTTATGGCTGAATTCAGATGGTCAAGGTGGGCTAAGGAAAATTTGTATAATTATATTAATATTATATTCAATTTTCTGCTTTGGTGTTCTAAGCATTTTCCTATAAATAGGGTGCTTAGGTTAGAATTAAAAATTACACCAGAAACTGAAGTTTTCTCTCTATTTCTCTCTCTATATTATCGAGTATATTCTTGTGAGTATTTTGATATCTTGAGTGTTGCTATACGGTGCAAGTTCGTTCAGCGTTATTCCAGTCAGGAGTACTGCTCTTTTGAGGTAAGGGATGGTAAGGGATAGTAAGGGATGTTATTTCTTCTTAAATGATATTATTTTCTTCAATATCATTATACCGAAATATTGGTATGAATTTTATTGTGGAATTTCTACCTTTTTGAGTCGGGGTTAATATTCACGAGTTACTATTCATGAGTTACTATTCACGAGTTACTATTCACGAGTTACTATTCATGGGTTACTATTCACGAGTTATTATTCATGACAAAATTGGTTTCTTTTTCTGACCAAATTATAGTTGAGTTATGAATATTACTCTTGAGATTAAATCTATATATTGATTATATTGTTTTTATTATCATATATAACATTTTTATAACCCTGATGTTGAATTTCTCTTTCACTTGAGTGTAAAGATGGGTAAATTATTGGTATGATCGTGACTGAGAAATGTCTTTGGCCTGTAGTGCAAAGATGAATTGTTAACTGGTATGATCATGACCATTGAATTTATAATTGAATATCTTTAGCTTAAGTGTAAAGATGAATTGATTAACATGGTTATAATTGTTGTTTATATAAATTCTAAAATGATTATATATTTCTTTGAGATATGAATATATTTGGCATGTAGTGCAAATATGAACTGTTGATGAATATCTTTGGCATGTAGTGCAAAGATGAATTATTGATGAATATCTTTGGTCTGTAGTGCAAAGATGAATTATTGATGAATATCTTTGGCCTGTAGTACAAAGATGAATTATTGATGAATATCTTTGGCCCGTAGTGCAAAGATGACATGTTATTGAATATCTTTGGCCAGTAGTGCAAAGATGAACAGGTGTTGAGATGAACATGACCAACTGGTGATACAAATGATTATCTTTGACCGTGGTGCAAAGATGAAGTTATTAGTATGATTATGAATAGGAAATGTGATTTGGTGTAACCATGATCTTTGATATTTCAGGTAAAGACAGGTGATGAAAATTATCTTCGTCCTGGATGAGAAAAGGAATTTAAAACTACAATTATGATTATAAGTTATTCACATGATTGTGGACAGGAACTGTTGATTGATGTTACAGGGTTAAAACGTTGTTGGTGGACTTTTAACATGGAGAAGATAATAGACTTTATGGTCTATTTGACTCTTCTAATAGATTGCTCATTCCGATGCAACTATGGTTGAAAAGTTTTATCATCTACCATATGTTCTAAATCTCTGATTTATTACTGTTGAAGACTATTGATAATTTATCTTTAGTCATGATATTCTTTACTGAGCTAGTTGTGCTCACCCTTTTGCTTCACAATTCCTTTCAGGTAATAAGAGGGTAGCTGGGTCGAGCGGGGGTAACAAGGGAATAGAATGGTGGTCATCATTTAGTAGTTATATTTGGTGAAGAAAATAGGGTGAGGCGAACCCAACGTTGGAAGGGTGTCTTGCCACTATCATACAAGATGTTTAACGACACACAACCTCGTGTCATCATAAGACAGTGATGTGCTCATCCACTTGCTGAGTATATTTACAAGCATTACCTATATAATCTTGGTGTTTGTTTGAAGTATAATTCTCAATTAGAGACAGTGGAGATAATGATATGTCAAGAGAAGACTCACCATTGAGAAGAATATGATAGTAATCTTCTCATTTTTCTTTGGGGTCTATTGGGTCAACCAAGGATAATTCTGTGGTCATATGATATCTATCATAACCTAGAAGCATGACCTCCCATGTACGAAGGTTTCCTTGAGCATTTTCCAAATATTCTAATTTCTAAAACAGTTTTTGACTATACCTTTATGTAAGGTGTCATTGTGACGTGCTATCCAAGGTTGGGACATGAGTCACAGTTGGTATATATTTGTATCCAAACTCACAGCATATGTGTTGTTGTATTTTGCACGACAATTGTTGTAATAAAGTTGTAGTTGTTATCTGTACCATGTATTTGGCGACTCAAAATAGGTTGGATGGAATGGACCTATTTTGGGGGCGTTACATTTGGTATCAGAGCTTAGGGATATGATCTCTGGCAGAGATCGGGAAATACAACTAGGAGGGGAGAGACGAGTAAATCCTTCGCTAGTGTGTCCTACCTAAGCTTATTTGTTGGTCAGCCATACTATCAGGATATGATGTGATATGTTAATTTGTTAAATTAACCTTTATTTTTGAAGCTGTATTCTAGAATGATATCTGAAATACAGGAGATGAGCAATGGAGAAATCATGATGACAGGAAAGATGGAATCTGAAATGAAAGCAAGGTATTCTCAACTCTTCGAAATACCAGGTATGCAAATTTCGAGGACGAAATTTCATAAGGAGGGGAGATTGTAAGACCCCGAATTTTATGAAATAAAAGTATTTAATTTTTCTTATGATTACTATTCAGTAAATGGTTAAATTGATAAAAATTTAAAGTTATGGGTGAAAAGTGAAAATTTTTCAAAATAAGCAAGTGGTTATAAAATAATCATTGTTGTCGGGGAATATTCGTTTGGTCGTGGAATATTCGTACGATGGCGCAGCTATTTGTGGGTCCCATAACTGAAAATGGTCGGATGAAGAAAACGACAAATTAAAGTTTTTATAAATAACGGCGTAGTGGTTACCGTTAATACTGTTGGAATACCCGATGGTTAAAACACAGTAATACGCGTTGTTGCACAGTAGCACACGATATTACACCAATTATTGATTTTTACGTAAGAAGGCATTACTCAATAATTGTTACAGTAATTACAGTTCAGTATTTTATTTTATTGATTCAATAATTGCTGCGTTGATATTTTATATTACTGTTGTTTTAATAATTGTCACTACACAGTATTTTCTATTATCGGAGCAATAATTCATATTATCTGAATAATATTATTAGATAACATTATTGGCAATGTCTAGAAAGTTCTGTCTAAGGAGAGGTTTGGTCACCTAATTGCGCGCCAGTAAGGAGAAATCCTTATTGGAAAGCCCCCTCTTTCCTGGGAATTGCCTGGTTGCCGGTACTGTGATTCTGTAATATTATTTGTGAATAATTAATTATTGATTTATATGATGAGAAAAATATTGATTTTATGTGGATATAGATGGAGAAATTTTTTAATGTGACAATTGTTGAAAATTAATATTTTATCTTTTTCTGATAAAATAATTTATTTAAATATATTATTTTAATAATATATTAACGGTGATATTTTTACAATGAATGTGGGATATATGAGTATATGAGCAGGAAGAGTATTTTTGTTGGATTAAATGTTTAACACATGTTTTGTGTGTTGGTGGACACAATTCTTGACCGAAAATTTATTATAGACGGTAAAATTATCCGTTTGTGGATTTCGGTCAATTTCTGTTTGAAATTTGGAAAAACTTTCTTCTGTAAAGTTGTAGAGAATTGAATTTCCTATAAACACTCGCGAGATTCGAATTTTCTGATGAAAGGGCTATTTATTATGAATTATTGAAGTTTCGAAATTCCGAAATAATTGATTTTTGGAAGTTATAATTATTTTTGTTTAGAAAAACGTTTTTTTTGTATTTTGTGGACATCATTAACATGTGTTATGGCTGAATTCAGATGGTCAAGGTGGGCTAAGGAAAATTTGTATAATTATATTAATATTATATTCAATTTTCTGCTTTGGTGTTCTAAGCATTTTCCTATAAATAGGGTGCTTAGGTTAGAATTGAAAATCACACCAGAAACTGAAGTTTTCTCTCTATTTCTCTCTCTATATTATCGAGTGTATTCTTGTGAGTATTTTGATATCTTGAGTGTTGCTATACGGTGCAAGTTCGTTCAGCGTTATTCCAGTCAGGAGTACTGCTCTTTTGAGGTAAGGGATGGTAAGGGATAGTAAGGGATGTTATTTCTTCTTAAATGATATTATTTTCTTCAATATCATTATACCGAAATATTGGTATGGATTTTATTGTGGAATTTCTACCTTTTTGAGTCGGGGTTAATATTCACGAGTTACTATTCATGAGTTACTATTCACGAGTTACTATTCATGGGTTACTATTCACGAGTTATTATTCATGACAAAATTGGTTTCTTTTTCTGACCAAATTATAGTTGAGTTATGAATATTACTCTTGAGATTAAATCCATATGTTGATTATATTGTTTTTATTATCATATATAACATTTTTATAACCCTGATGTTGAATTTCTCTTTCACTTGAGTGTAAAGATGGGTAAATTATTGGTATGATCGTGACTGAGAAATGTCTTTGGCCTGTAGTGCAAAGATGAATTGTTAACTGGTATGATCATGACCATTGAATTTATAATTGAATATCTTTAGCTTAAGTGTAAAGATGAATTGATTAACATGGTTATAATTGTTGTTTATATAAATTCTGAAATGATTATATATTTCTTTGAGATATGAATATATTTGGCATGTAGTGCAAATATGAATTGTTGATGAATATCTTTGGCCTGTAGTGCAAAGATGAATTATTGATGAATATCTTTGGTCTGTAGTGCAAAGATGAATTATTGATGAATATCTTTGGCCTGTAGTACAAAGATGAATTATTGATGAATATCTTTGGCCCGTAGTGCAAAGATGACATGTTATTGAATATCTTTGGCCAGTAGTGCAAAGATGAACAGGTGTTGAGATGAACATGACCAACTGGTGATACAAATGATTATCGTTGACCGTGGTACAAAGATGAAGTTATTAGTATGATTATGAATAGGAAATGTGATTTGGTGTAACCATGATCTTTGATATTTCAGGTAAAGACAGGTGATGAAAATTATCTTCGTCCTGGATGAGAAAAGGAATTTAAAACTACAATTATGATTATAAGTTATTCACATGATTGTGGACAGGAACTGTTGATTGATGTTACAGGGTTAAAACGTTGTTGGTGGACTTTTAACATGGAGAAGATAATAGACTTTATGGTCTATTTGACTCTTCTAATAGATTGCTCATTCCGATGCAACTATGGTTGAAAAGTTTTATCATCTACCATATGTTCTAAATCTCTGATTTATTACTGTTGAAGACTATTGATAATTTATCTTTAGTCATGATATTCTTTACTGAGCTAGTTGTGCTCACCCTTTTGCTTCACAATTCCTTTCAGGTAATAAGAGGGTAGCTGGGTCGAGCGGGGGTAACAAGGGAATAGAATGGTGGTCATCATTTAGTAGTTATATTTGGTGAAGAAAATAGGGTGAGACGAACCCAACGTTGGAAGGGTGTCTTGCCACTATCATACAAGATGTCTAACGACACACAACCTCGTGTCATCATAAGACAGTGATGTGCTCATCCACTTGCTGAGTATATTTACAAGCATTACCTATATAATCTTGGTGTTTGTTTGAAGTATAATTCTCAATTAGAGACAGTGGAGATAATGATATGTCAAGAGAAGACTCACCATTGAGAAGAATATGATAGTAATCTTCTCATTTTTCTTTGGGGTCTATTGGGTCAACCAAGGATAATTCTGTGGCCATATGATATCTATCATAACCTAGAAGCATGACCTCCCATGTACGAAGGTTTCCTTGAGCACTTTCCAAATATTCTAATTTCTAAAACAGTTTTTGACTATACCTTTATGTAAGGTGTCATTGTGACGTGCTATCCAAGGTTGGGACATGAGTCACAGTTGGTTTATTTTTGTATCCAAACTCACAGCATATGTGTTGTTGTATTTTGCACGACAATTATTGTAATAAAGTTGTAGTTGTTATCTGTACCATGTATTTGGCGACTCAAAATAGGTTGGATGGAATGGACCTATTTTGGGGGCTTACATTTGGTATCAGAGCTTAGGGATATGATCTCTGGCGGAGATCGGGAAATACAACTAGGAGGGGAGAGACGAGTAAATCCTTCGCTAGTGTGTCCTACCTAAGCTTATTTGTTGGTCAGCCATACTATCAGGATATGATGTGATATGTTAATTTGTTAAATTAACCTTTGTTTTTGAAGCTGTATTCTAGAATGATATCTGAAATACAGGAGATGAGCAATGGAGAAATCATGATGACAGGAAAGATAGAATCTGAAATGAAAGCAAGGTATTCTCAACTCTTCGAAATACCAGGTATGCAAATTTCGAGGACGAAATTTCATAAGGAGGGGAGATTGTAAGACCCCGAATTTTATAAAATAAAAGTATTCAATTTTTCTTATGATTACTATTCAGTAAATGGTTAAATTGATAAAAATTTAAAGATATGGGTGAAAAGTGAAAATTTTTCAAAATAAGCAAGTGGTTATAAAATAATCATTGTTGTCGGGGAATATTCGTTTGGTCGTGGAATATTCGTACGATGGCGCAGCTATTTGTGGGTCCCATAACTGAAAACGGTCGGATGAAGAAAACGACAAATTAAAGTTTTTATAAATAACGACGTAGTGGTTACCGTTAATACTGTTGGAATACCCGATGGTTAAAACACAGTAATACGCGTTGTTGCACAGTAGCACACGATATTACACCAATTATTGATTTTTACGTAAGAAGGCATTACTCAATAATTGTTACAGTAATTACTGTTCAGTATTTTATTTTATTGATTCAATAATTGCTGCGTTGATATTTTATATTACTGTTGTTTTAATAATTGTCACTACACAGTATTTTCTATTATCGGAGCAATAATTCATATTATCTGAATAATATTATTAGATAACATTATTGGCAATGTCTAGAAAGTTCTGTCTAAGGAGAGGTTTGGTCACCTAATTGCGCGCCAGTAAGGAGAAATCCTTATTGGAAAGCCCCCTCTTTCCTGGGAATTGCCTGGTTGCCGGTACTGTGATTCTGTAATATTATTTGTGAATAATTAATTATTGATTTATATGATGAGAAAAATATTGATTTTATGTGGATATAGATGGAGAAAATTTTTAAATGTGATAATTGTTGAAAATTAATATTTTATCTTTTTCTGATAAAATAATTTATTTAAATATATTATTTTAATAATATATTAACGGTGATATTTTTACAATGAATGTGGGATATATGAGTATATGAGCAGGAAGAGTATTTTTGTTGGATTAAATGTTTAACACATATTTTGTGTGTTGGTGGACACAATTCTTGACCGAAAATTTATTATAGACGGTAAAATTATCCGTTTGTGAATTTCGGTCAATTTATGTTTGAAATTTGGAAAAACTTTCTTCTGCAAAGTTGTAGAGAATTGAATTTCCTATAAAAACTCGCGAGATTCGAATTTTCTGATGAAAGGGCTATTTATTATGAATTATTGAAGTTTTAAAATTCCGAAATAATTGATTTTTGGAAGTTTTAATTATTTTTGTTTAGAAAAACGTTTTTTTTGTATTTTGTGGACATCATTAACATGTGTTATGGCTGAATTCAGATGGTCAAGGTGGGCTAAGGAAAATTTGTATAATTATATTAATATTATATTCAATTTTCTGCTTTGGTGTTCTAAGCATTTTCCTATAAATAGGGTGCTTAGGTTAGAATTGAAAATCACACCAGAAACTGAAGTTTTCTCTCTATTTCTCTCTCTATATTATCGAGTGTATTCTTGTGAGTATTTTGATATCTTGAGTGTTGCTATACGGTGCAAGTTCGTTCAGCGTTATTCAAGTCAGGAGTACTGCTCTTTTGAGGTAAGGGATAGTAAGGGATGTTATTTCTTCTTAAATGATATTATTTTCTTCAATATCATTATACCGAAATATTGGTATGGATTTTATTGTGGAATTTCTACCTTTTTGAGTCGGGGTTAATATTCACGAGTTACTATTCATGAGTTACTATTCACGAGTTACTATTCACGAGTTACTATTCATGGGTTACTATTCACGAGTTATTATTCATGACAAAATTGGTTTCTTTTTCTGACCAAATTATAGTTGAGTTATGAATATTACTCTTGAGATTAAATCTATATGTTGATTATATTGTTTTTATTATCATATATAACATTTTTATAACCCTGATGTTGAATTTCTCTTTCACTTGAGTGTAAAGATGGGTAAATTATTGGTATGATCGCGACTGAGAAATGTCTTTGGCCTGTAGTGCAAAGATGAATTGTTAACTGGTATGATCATGACCATTGAATTTATAATTGAATATCTTTAGCTTAAGTGTAAAGATGAATTGATTAACATGGTTATAATTGTTGTTTATATAAATTCTGAAATGATTATATATTTCTTTGAGATATGAATATATTTGGCATGTAGTGCAAATATGAACTGTTGATGAATATCTTTGGCATGTAGTGCAAAGATGAATTATTGATGAATATCTTTGGTCTGTAGTGCAAAGATGAATTATTGATGAATATCTTTGGCCTGTAGTACAAAGATGAATTATTGATGAATATCTTTGGCCCGTAGTGCAAAGATGACATGTTATTGAATATCTTTGGCCAGTAGTGCAAAGATGAACAGGTGTTGAGATGAACATGACCAACTGGTGATACAAATGATTATCGTTGACCGTGGTGCAAAGATGAAGTTATTAGTATGATTATGAATAGGAAATGTGATTTGGTGTAACCATGATCTTTGATATTTCAGGTAAAGACAGGTGATGAAAATTATCTTCGTCCTGGATGAGAAAAGGAATTTAAAACTACAATTATGATTATAAGTTATTCACATGATTGTGGACAGGAACTGTTGATTGATGTTACAGGGTTAAAACGTTGTTGGTGGACTTTTAACATGGAGAAGATAATAGACTTTATGGTCTATTTGACTCTTCTAATAGATTGCTCATTCCGATGCAACTATGGTTGAAAAGTTTTATCATCTACCATATGTTCTAAATCTCTGATTTATTACTGTTGAAGACTATTGATAATTTATCTTTAGTCATGATATTCTTTACTGAGCTAGTTGTGCTCACCCTTTTGCTTCACAATTCCTTTCAGGTAATAAGAGGGTAGCTGGGTCGAGCGGGGGTAACAAGGGAATAGAATGGTGGTCATCATTTAGTAGTTATATTTGGTGAAGAAAATAGGGTGAGACGAACCCAACGTTGGAAGGGTGTCTTGCCACTATCATACAAGATGTCTAACGACACACAACCTCGTGTCATCATAAGACAGTGATGTGCTCATCCACTTGCTGAGTATATTTACAAGCATTACCTATATAATCTTGGTGTTTGTTTGAAGTATAATTCTCAATTAGAGACAGTGGAGATAATGATATGTCAAGAGAAGACTCACCATTGAGAAGAATATGATAGTAATCTTCTCATTTTTCTTTGGGGTCTATTGGGTCAACCAAGGATAATTCTGTGGCCATATGAGATCTATCATAACCTAGAAGCATGACCTCCCATGTACGAAGATTTCCTTGAGCACTTTCCAAATATTCTAATTTCTAAAACAGTTTTTGACTATAACTTTATGTAAGGTGTCATTGTGGCGTGCTATCCAAGGTTGGGACATGAGTCACAGTTGGTATATATTTGTATCCAAACTCACAGCATATGTGTTGTTGTATTTTGCACGATAATTGTTGTAATAAAGTTGTAGTTGTTATCTGTACCATGTATTTGGCGACTCAAAATAGGTTGGATGGAATGGACCTATTTTGGGGGCGTTACATTTGGTATCAGAGCTTAGGGATATGATCTCTGGCGGAGATCGGGAAATACAACTAGGAGGGGAGAGACGAGTAAATCCTTCGCTAGTGTGTCCTACCTAAGCTTATTTGTTGGTCAGCCATACTATCAGGATATGATGTGATATGTTAATTTGTTAAATTAACCTTTGTTTTTGAAGCTGTATTCTAGAATGATATCTGAAATACAGGAGATGAGCAATGGAAAAATCATGATGACAGGAAAGATGGAATCTGAAATGAAAGCAAGGTATTCTCAACTCTTCGAAATACCAGGTATGCAAATTTCGAGGACGAAATTTCATAAGGAGGGGAGATTGTAAGACCCCGAATTTTATGAAATAAAAGTATTCAATTTTTCTTATGATTACTATTCAGTAAATGGTTAAATTGATAAAAATTTAAAGTTATGGGTGAAAAGTGAAAATTTTTCAAAATAAGCAAGTGGTTATAAAATAATCATTGTTGTCGGGGAATATTCGTTTGGTCGTGGAATATTCGTACGATGGCGCAGCTATTTGTGGGTCCCATAACTGAAAACGGTCGGATGAAGAAAACGACAAATTAAAGTTTTTATAAATAACGACGTAGTGGTTACCGTTAATACTGTTGGAATACCCGATGGTTAAAACACAGTAATACGCGTTGTTGCACAGTAGCACACGATATTACACCAATTATTGATTTTTACGTAAGAAGGCATTACTCAATAATTGTTACAGTAATTACTGTTCAGTATTTTATTTTATTGATTCAATAATTGCTGCGTTGATATTTTATATTACTGTTGTTTTAATAATTGTCACTACACAGTATTTTCTATTATCGGAGCAATAATTCATATTATCTGAATAATATTATTAGATAACATTATTGGCAATGTCTAGAAAGTTCTGTCTAAGGAGAGGTTTGGTCACCTAATTGCGCGCCAGTAAGGAGAAATCCTTATTGGAAAGCCCCCTCTTTCCTGGGAATTGCCTGGTTGCCGGTACTGTGATTCTGTAATATTATTTGTGAATAATTAATTATTGATTTATATGATGAGAAAAATATTGATTTTATGTGGATATAGATGGAGAAAATTTTTAAATGTGACAATTGTTGAAAATTAATATTTTATCTTTTTCTGATAAAATAATTTATTTAAATATATTATTTTAATAATATATTAACGGTGATATTTTTACAATGAATGTGGGATATATGAGTATATGAGCAGGAAGAGTATTTTTGTTGGATTAAATGTTTAACACATATTTTGTGTGTTGGTGGACACAATTCTTGACCGAAAATTTATTATAGACGGTAAAATTATCCGTTTGTGGATTTCGGTCAATTTCTGTTTGAAATTTGGAAAAACTTTCTTCTGTAAAGTTGTAGAGAATTGAATTTCCTATAAAAACTCGCGAGATTCGAATTTTCTGATGAAAGGGCTATTTATTATGAATTATTGAAGTTTCGAAATTCCGAAATAATTGATTTTTGGAAGTTTTAATTATTTTTGTTTAGAAAAACGTTTTTTTTTTGTATTTTGTGGACATCATTAACATGTGTTATGGCTGAATTCAGATGGTCAAGGTGGGCTAAGGAAAATTTGTATAATTATATTAATATTATATTCAATTTTCTGCTTTGGTGTTCTAAGCATTTTCCTATAAATAGGGTGCTTAGGTTAGAATTGAAAATCACACCAGAAACTGAAGTTTTCTCTCTATTTCTCTCTCTATATTATCGAGTGTATTCTTGTGAGTATTTTGATATCTTGAGTGTTGCTATACGGTACAAGTTCGTTCAGCGTTATTCCAGTCAGGAGTACTGCTCTTTTGAGGTAAGGGATGGTAAGGGATAGTAAGGGATGTTATTTCTTCTTAAATGATATTATTTTCTTCAATATCATTATACCGAAATATTGGTATGGATTTTATTGTGGAATTTCTACCTTTTTGAGTCGGGGTTAATATTCACGAGTTACTATTCATGAGTTACTATTCACGAGTTACTATTCATGGGTTACTATTCATGAGTTATTATTCATGACAAAATTGGTTTCTTTTTCTGACCAAATTATAGTTGAGTTATGAATATTACTCTTGAGATTAAATCCATATGTTGATTATATTGTTTTTATTATCATATATAACATTTTTATAACCCTGATGTTGAATTTCTCTTTCACTTGAGTGTAAAGATGGGTAAATTATTGGTATGATCGTGACTGAGAAATGTCTTTGGCCTGTAGTGCAAAGATGAATTGTTAACTAGTATGATCATGACCATTGAATTTATAATTGAATATCTTTAGCTTAAGTGTAAAGATGAATTGATTAACATGGTTATAATTGTTGTTTATATAAATTCTGAAATGATTATATATTTCTTTGAGATATGAATATATTTGGCATGTAGTGCAAATATGAATTGTTGATGAATATCTTTGGCCTGTAGTGCAAAGATGAATTATTGATGAATATCTTTGGTCTGTAGTGCAAAGATGAATTATTGATGAATATCTTTGGCCTGTAGTACAAAGATGAATTATTGATGAATATCTTTGGCCCGTAGTGCAAAGATGACATGTTATTGAATATCTTTGGCCAGTAGTGCAAAGATGAACAGGTGTTGAGATGAACATGACCAACTGGTGATACAAATGATTATCGTTGACCGTGGTGCAAAGATGAAGTTATTAGTGTGATTATGAATAGGAAATGTGATTTGGTGTAACCATGATCTTTGATATTTCAGGTAAAGACAGGTGATGAAAATTATCTTCGTCTTGGATGAGAAAAGGAATTTAAAACTACAATTATGATTATAAGTTATTCACATGATTGTGGACAGGAACTGTTGATTGATGTTACAGGGTTAAAACGTTGTTGGTGGACTTTTAACATGGAGAAGATAATAGACTTTATGGTCTATTTGACTCTTCTAATGGATTGCTCATTCCGCTGCAACTATGGTTGAAAAGTTTTATCATCTACCATATGTTCTAAATCTCTGATTTATTACTGTTGAAGACTATTGATAATTTATCTTTAGTCATGATATTCTTTACTGAGCTAGTTGTGCTCACCCTTTTGCTTCACAATTCCTTTCAGGTAATAAGAGTGTAGCTGGGTCGAGCGGGGGTAACAAGGGAATAGAATGGTGGTCATCATTTAGTAGTTATATTTGGTGAAGAAAATAGGGTGAGGCGAACCCAACGTTGGAAGGGTGTCTTGTCACTATCATACAAGATGTCTAACGACACACAACCTCGTGTCATCATAAGACAGCGATGTGCTCATCCACTTGCTGAGTATATTTACAAGCATTACCTATATAATCTTGGTGTTTGTTTGAAGTATAATTCTCAATTACAGACAGTGGAGATAATGATATGTCAAGAGAAGACTCACCATTGAGAAGAATATGATAGTAATCTTCTCATTTTTCTTTGGGGTCTATTGGGTCAACCAAGGATAATTCTGTGGCCATATGAGATCTATCATAACCTAGAAGCATGACCTCCCATGTACGAAGGTTTCCTTGAGCACTTTCCAAATATTCTAATTTCTAAAACAGTTTTTGACTATACCTTTATGTAAGGTGTCATTGTGGCGTGCTATCCAAGGTTGGGACATGAGTCACAGTTGGTATATATTTGTATCCAAACTCACAGCATATGTGTTGTTGTATTTTGCACGACAATTATTGTAATAAAGTTGTAGTTGTTATCTGTACCATGTATTTGGCGACTCAAAATAGGTTGGATGGAATGGACCTATTTTGGGGGCGTTACAGTTGTAGAGAATTAAATTTCCTATGGAATGGACATAAGATTTGAATTTTTCAGATAAAAGGACTATTTATTATGAATTATTAAAGTTCCGGAATATTAAGTCTGAATTGATTTTGTTACAAAATTTGTTTTAAACATGTTTTTCATTTTTTTTTTGTGGAAAATGTGTTTTTGATGTGGTGGGCTAAGGAAAATTTGATTATAAATATATTATTTTTTTAAATTTTTTGCTTTGGTGTTCTAAGCATTTTTCTATAAATAGGGTGCTTAGGTTAGAATTGAAAATCACACCAGAAACTGAAGTTTTCTCTCTCTTTCTCTCTCTATATTATCGAGCGTATTCTTGTGAGTATTTTGATACATTAAGTGTTGCTATACGGTGCAAGTTCCCTTCAGCACTATATCCAGTATTCCAACTAGAAGTACTATTTTTTTTAGGTAAGGGATATTATTTTTTTTATAAATGATATTATTTCTTTCAATATCATTATGCCGAAATATAGGTAAGATTTTTCTTGTGAAATTCTTATCTTTTCATGTCGGGGTTACTATTCATGAGTTACTTTTCACAAGTTACTATTCACAAAAACTATTCATGAAGTATGATGATTTTTCTTGTGGACTTTCTACCTTTTAGTGTCGGAGTTACTATTCACGTATACGGTACTATTCCCGTATACGACACTATTCACAAATACAGTACTATTCACAGAAAAATTAAATTTTCTTTTTTGTGTCCAAGATTATCTGTTATGGTTCCTATCTTTGATTGGATCTATGTTTTGATCTTCATTTTTGAATTCTGGTCCACAATTGTTATTGTGGAGTATTTTTAAACATGGATAACCGAAGTACGAATCCTTACTATTTGTTCTTTTGTCTCACTGGAATCGTTTTCTTTAAAATATATTTTTCATCATCCTCAGTCCTAAATAATGATATTACTGAATATCTTTGGCCTGTTGTGCAAAGATGATTGATTTCCTGAAGAATATCTTTGGCTCGTAGTGAAAGATGAACAGGTGTTGAGATGAACATGACCAACTGATGAATATCTTTAGCCTGTAGTGCAAAGATGAACATTTGATTCCAGATATATATATATATATATATATTGATTGATGTTACAGGGATAAAATATCGATGATGGACTTTTAAATTCATAGATGATAGTAGATTTCATTCTCTACTTAACTCTTCTAATGAATTATTATTTTCGCTGCGAATATTGATTTAAAACTTGTTGTCTATTATATTCTATCAGATTTTTCCATGTTGAAGACTAAGGATAATTTGTTGTATATTATCTTAGTCATAATATTCTTTACTGGGCTAGTTGAGCTCACCCTTTTCCTTTTTGTTCCATTTTTCTTCTCAGGAGGCGAGAATATAGCGGAAACTAGTCGGGGTATGGAGTGATGGTTCATTTGAGTGTTGATATTGCCTCGAAGACAATATTTGTATTTAAACTCACAATATGTGTTGTCGTATTTTGCACGACAATTGTAATAATGAAGTTGTAGTTGTTTCTGTACCATGTATTTGGCGACTCAGAATGGGTTGGGTGGAATGGACCTATTTTGGGGGCATTACATGTGGAGTAGAGTTTATATTACAATTACTATGTATTGCTAGACCTGGCAAACGGGCCGGCCAGGCCCGCCCTCCAAAACTTGGGCTTTAGGTTGTATTTTTTAAGCCCACAAAACCCGGGCCTTTTTGGCCCGGCCCGCCGAAGGCCCGACCCAGCCCGTTTGGGCTAAGCCCAAAAAAAGCCCAAAAAATAGGCATAAAAAGCCGTCGGTCCACGGGCCGGCCCGACCCGCCCGTCCAAACCAGGGCTTTGGGCTTGCATTTTTTGGCCCGCCAAAACCCAGGTCGTTTTGGCCCAGCCCGTCAAAGGCCCGGCCCGCCCGACCCGGCCCGTTTGCCAGGTGTATGTATTGCTATGTGACTAATATTTGATGTGTATGATTATATAATTGTGTAGGGCACGTGAAGTGCAGATAACTGTAAGCTGTTAAACTGTTATTGATAAACAACGATCAAGGCAAGTCTTTCAGTTCCTATTTGCTATGTGAATTTGATGATAAACTGTTTGAAATCTTTATTGTAAATAGCATGGTGTGTTATATTAATGTTGAAAGTGTGAAATGTTAAAGTCAATTTATGACTACGTTGATTGAGTAATGAATGTTGATTGAGTAAGGAACTCAATCTTTATACTTGTTATATGAACTACAGCATGTATGTTATGTTAGTCCAATATTTATGAGATGTATATCGAGCATGTTATTATGTGATATGTGATACATGAAAACTGTTAGATTTTGCTGAACTGTCGAGCTCAACCTTGCAAATAACCACTTTTGCAGGTTAAAGATTTAAGGTAAAGTTATGTGCTACTTGAAAGATATGAATCAGATGTGATCCTTGAAGATTTATATACTTTGGCTGAGTTATTAATATTTGAACCATGTTTAAGGTTCCGAATAATGTATTAATGTTGAATTGTAATATCGTTTTACGATGTAAACTCTTATAGTATTAAAATGATTCTGAGACAGTTAGATGTAAAGGTTGAAGGTTTTGGGAACGAGAATAGTTGTAATAGAAAATTTTAATTATTCTACAAATTTCAATGGTTATATTATCGTTTAATGATATAAAATTAGAGGTTGAATGCATTGTTAACGACCGAAGTCGATAGTTAAATTGTATGAATTCAACTATAATGTGATACGAGGAATTCGTATCGAGCAAAGAGCAAGTTATAAGCAAGATAGAGTTAGGTGGGATTTCAATTGAGGCCTCATGTGGGGGCTGAGTTGTACTAACCTTTGTATGGGCGAGGGTTTTGTGCTTGCACTCAGTTTATCACATTTATAATCATTGGAATGTTGGTATCGCTCTATCAATGTATATGTGGCGAAAAAGTGATTCTTTTCTCATGTATATATTTGATAGTTAGAAACAATTAAGATTAGTTAGATATTAGTAGGGTTAGGTGCGAGTTCTTAAAACTAATGCATATGGTAAGTTCGTGACTCATAATAATATGGTATGTTTTGAACCCCTCAGCGAATGGACTCCTATGGTCTGACTAGGATAAGTTCTTAAACTCATATTATTGTGGCAAGCTCGTGAACTTCTAATGTATAGTAGTTTGATGAATTATATTGGGTTTAGGAAGATTGTAAGGTGAAATACAAGAATATTTAGTATAAGAGTATTGGTGGTGCAAGAAATAAAAAGAATTGGTTAAGTAATGAAGTAATGGAGTAAAGATTGAAGTTGATGGATACCTGGATATTCTAAATCTACTAGCTATGCTAGACTTTCAAAATTTATTGACTTCGTGCTGATGTTTGCACTTCTATTTTCTTGCAAAACATTGGATCAAATGATGAAACCAATGAGTTTTAAAAACAATACCGTTATTCGTATGTCTATGCTAATTGCTTCGGCTAAACAAAAATGATTTGAAATATATCAAAATGTATTTTTATATCATCAATGTATCATGGAACCTGGTGCAGAGATGATAAAAACGATGGAGTCATCAATGCAGTACTACTTAGTGTTGGATGTGATCTAAGGATCGTCAGCCCACTATGGTATGATGTAGTATGACGAAATCCTCAAACGGACTGTAAATACAGTGCGGTATCATGACGTCATAATTTTTTTTTTTTCAGATTTCTTTAAGATATGAGAATATATATATATATATATATATATATATATATATATATATGTATGAATATGTATATTTCGATTGATGTCCGAATTGTTGTAGAAGTCTATGCTATTTGATTCAGCTAGACGAATATTGACAAATGTTCATGAAATTCAAGCGTTTTTTAAAAAGTTATGCCGAACCAAATTATTTTGGTGCGGATTCAGATGTTGAAAAGCTGAGATGAACAACCCTTTTATAGGGGATTACGCGGAGGCGTCTAGATGTTTCTGCACAATACATTGTACGAAGGGCTGATCCCCCTAAGTACGAGGAGTCCTTATAGTCTTATGACTGTTAAAGTTTAAGTTGAAAGATTACTTATAACTATGGACATACGCATAGCATTTAAATATTTGTGCACAATACATCGTACGAAGTAGAATCTGAAGTTTTCTCTCTCCATAATATCGAGCATATTTTTGTGAGTATTTAATATCTTGAGTGTTGCTATTCGGAGCTAGTTTTCTTCAATATTATTTCTGTTATTTCAACCAGAAGTACTATTCTTTTGAGGTAAGTGATGTTATTTTCTTCGTAAATGATGTTATTTCGTTCAATATCATTATACCGATATATTGGTATGAATTTTATTATAAAAATTTTACATTTTCATGTTGAGGTTACTATTCATGTATACGGCACTATTCACGAATACGGTACTATTCACGAAGTATAATTTTTCTTATGAATTTTTTACCTTTTTGTGTCGGAGTTACTATTCACGTATATTATTCACGAATACGGCACTATTCATAGAAAAATTAAATTTTTTTTCTTGGTCCAAGTTGTCTATTATGATTACTATCTTTGATTGTATCCATGTTTTGATATTCATTCTTAAATTTTGTTCCATAATTGATTATTATGGAGTATTTTTTAACTTGGATAAACTAAAGTACGAATCTCTAATCTTTGTCCTTTTATCTCACTAAATTCGTTTTCTTAAAAATATTTTTCATCATCCTCAGTCCTAAATGATGATATAACTGAATATCTTTGTCTTGTAGTGCAAAGATGAATGATTACCTGATGAATATCTTTGGTCTGTGGTGCAAAGATAGACAGGTGTTGAGATGAACATGACCAACTGGTGATATAAATGAATATCTTTGGCCCGTAGTGCAAAGATGAATATTTGATTCAGGATGTATATTGATTGATGTTACAGGGATAAAATATTGATGATAGACTTTTAAATCATAGAAGATAGTAGACTTCATTCTTTACTTAACTCTTCTAATGAATTGTTATTTCTGCTGCGAATATTGATCTAAAACTAGTTGTCCATTATATTTTATCTGATTTATTGAAGGCTAACGATAATTTGTTCTACATTATCTTAGTCATAATATTCTTTACTGGGCCAGTTGAACTCACCCTTTTCCTTTTTGTTCTATTTTTCTTCTTAGGAGGCGAAAATATCGCGAGAACTAGTCGGGGTGTGAAGTGATGTTTCAGGACAGTTGTTTTAGCAGTCCGCACTATTTTGAAAAATAGTGTATTAATAATTATAATGAGGACTTATTTGAGTTTGAATATTGTCTAGAAGATAATATTTGTATTTAAACTCACAGCATATGTGTTGTCGTATTTTGCATGACAATTGTAATAATGAAGTTGTAGTTATTTTCTGTACCATGTATTTGGTGACTCAGAATGGGTTGTGTAGACCTATTTTGGGGGCGTCACATTTATAATCTCCATATTATATAATATATCTTTTTTTCTCTAAGTGTCACACTTTAACCATACTACTAAATTACTTAGCTAACTAAACTAAATAATTATACAATTATAATATGTATAATTATTATAATTATTATATACTTATTATTTTAATCTCCTTCATCTTGTAAACATCGTCCAATTTAATAACATTTAACATCTTATTACCGGAGTCAGGTAACTCATGGTTCTCATCTTTTATAAGTCTTCAAGATTCCTCTTTGAACTATCTCATATATATTTTAATCCATTCCCTATACATTTCTTAAATTTATTTCTTATTGTTCAAACTTTAATTGAGTTCATTCTTGACAATCTTCACCTTTATTTTCTAAGGTTATAGCCTAAGGTACTCCTACCTAAGGTTTATAACCAGAAGCTTTGATACCAACTGTAACGACTCCAAAATTCATACAATTCAACTATCGACTTCGGTCGTTAATAATACGTCTAACTTCTGACTTTACATCATTATTCGATGTTAAACTTAATAAAATGCGAAATAATTTAAACTTTTCTGTCTTCTTACTTCAATTCCCTGAATCAAAATCTTAATCATTTACACATCTATGAATCAAGTTATTTTATGATTCACTTCATCAAAGTTATTATATAAAATCTTACATTTCAATCTGATAACCTTTACATATCAGATAACTCAAACTTTACAATTTATTATTACATAATTATTATGATTTATCAAGTACGTTTCTCAAAACCTTTATCACCTACCTTTGAACCATACTTAGTTCATTACTCACTTTTTCAGAGTTAATAAATAAAACTTACATCCAGGTTCAATACCCATTATACATCGGACAAAATTCAAACTTTATAACTCAGCATCTATTAAACATCATACATTATCAAGTACATCATCTAGAACCTCAAACATGGTTCAAATAAAAATAACTCAGCCAAAGTATGTAAATCTTCATGTATTACATTTGATTCATGTCTTTCAAGTAGCCCATAGCGTTACCTTGAATCCTTAACCTACAAAAGTGGTTATTTGCAAGGTTGAGCTCGAAAGCCCAACAAAAATCTAATACTTTTCATGCATCACGTAGCACATACATAACATGCTCAGATTATACAACATAATCATTAGGCTAACATTTCATACATGCTTTAGTCCACATAATAAGTAATATGATTGAGTTCCTTACTCAATCGACATTCTTTACTCAATCAACGTAGTCATAAATTGACTTTAACATTTCATACTTTCAACATATATAACATATCATGTTTTTTGTAATAAAGATTTAAAACAGTTCATCAATAAGTCACATAATAAATAGGAACTGAAAGACTTGCCTTGATCGTTGTTTACCAATAATAGTTTAACAACTTACTGCTATCTGCACTTCACGTGCCCTACACAATTATATAATCATACACATCAACTATTAGTCACATAGAAAAGCATAGTAGTTATAATATAAACTTTACTCTACTTCACATAACCCTTCCTATTAATCAATACACAATGTTTAATTTGATTATGTTAACTTTCGACTTATATCTCACTATACTTCTTATTAGTCATACTCTAAGGTCATTCAAGTATTTAAGTCTTACTAGGACTTCTTATTGGTTTTATATTAACCTCATTCCATATCTTATAATGTTCACTTCAATTGAATTGAAACACTTTTTACGTTCATTAATACTTGTCACGGCGTTTCGATGTTCAATCGTCACACGCCCGATTCGCCTCTCTTGTGTATGCTTAGTATGCTTATACAACTTATCTAATACATCACTTATTAATGTTAAGTATCATTATACTTTATAATATTTATGTTCTATAACTTAGAACAACATCTTTTATAGTCAGAAGCACTACACTTGCATACGTACATGCCTGACGCCCTCCGATTACCTCCGAATACACATCAGTCTCAAAGATGGCCAATTTGACCCCTGTTACTGACCTAAAATCAAAATACTTACAGAATAAAAGCGGTAGGTCTATTCTTCCTCGTTCTGGATCATCTTGAATCTCCTCAATCGGAGTTTGTATGAAAAGGTTATGGCCATTTTACTATAGGAGGTCAAAATAGTCACACCTGACACACCTAGAGCGCAATTGTGCCTAATTTAGCCTTGGAAACTGCACAGCTGCGCCCCAAAAGACTTAGGCCACAACTTGATGTGCCCGTTAGCAGAACCAGAACTTGCAGTTTACTGTTCTTGTGATTTTTCGACCCATTCTCCTTCTACTCTTCATAACTTGAGTTTTACACATCCAAATTAGTCCGTTTTTGATTCTATAGATTCGTAATTCATAGAACTACAACATACCAAAGAATCAACAATAAACAAAAACATCAACTATCCCAAATCTTAACCCAAAACTCATGTTCATACTAAATTTTCATGTTTTAACATGTTTAACGAATTCATTCACTACGAATTCATTTCTTAACCAAATAAATCTGTTAAACCTTCGTTGCTTTCATTTTTCAACATACTAACAACATCTATTATCAATTTCATAGTCTATCCATGAACTAACCCTCAATTTTTGACTCCAACTAAGCAATAATATACATATTTCGTTAAGAACACAAGTTCTTCATCTTTAGCATAATTTCATGAATTTGATTACTCCAAAATCATTCTTGGATGATATATAAAAAATTACAAACACCAAAAAAACATATATAATCAATTTTCTTAAGAAATCATCCACCAAACTCCATTTACAGTGAAGTTTAATAAGAAATAAACCAAAAATTTTAGATTTAGACCATTAACTTTGATTTCTTCTTTAAAATATCTAGATGATGTAGAAAACTTGGTTAATCCTTTTCTTCTTCCTTGAATCACAAAACCCCTCTTTACTCTCAACTTTCTCAGAGAGTTCTCTCCCTCAATTTCTCTCTAACTTAGCCTTGTGAAATATAAGCGTAAGTTTTATTTCCTAGTACGTTACAAAAACCCAAAGTCTCAACAATTGCAAAAATCAAGGGTCTCAAGGTCATGTTTGGCTAGAACCCAATTATTCTCTTCTAATTTATTTTTATAATCTCCTTATTATATAATATATCTTCTTTTCTCTAAGTGTCACACTTTAACCATACTACTAAATTACTTAGCTAGCTAAACTAAATAATTATACAATTATAATATGTATAATTATTATACTTATACATTATGAAATTATATTCATAAACACCTCTATGTAAAATAATAAACATTTCATTAAAATGATTAGCATTTAATCCATTAATTATTTTAATAAATTATACAATTATTATGTATAATTAATCAATTTCTTTCCTTCTATAAATTGTCCCGAGATAATTTATTTAATCAATTCCTTTAATACTTAAATATTTATTTAATTCATTAATCTTAACAGCAATATTTATTTATAATTACATTGGTCATTCTCATTCTCATAGTTAATTTACATTCACTTGGCCAAATGTAACATATTAAGCCGTTACATAAACGTTTTACATTTATACGTAATATATTACCCTCTCATTTTATTAAAACAAATATATTTATATTAATTCACTATTTTAATTAAGTGAATACTCACATTATTTATAAGATTTAATTCATAAAAATTCCACTGCCAACAAGGAATAATAACCAAACTATATTATTTCATAATATAATCTTCAACTTAATTAAATTAACTAATAATATTCAGTTAATTTCATTTTTGTAATAATCTCATTTAATATTTTCAATAGTTAAATTACCTATTAAACCTCATCATCCCAATATATGAATATATATTTACTTAAACGCACGTTATAATTAGAATTTTATACATTAAATTCTTATTTTAACAATTTTTGAAAATTTGGGTTGTCACATGTATCACTAGTGGTCATGATCATGCCAAACAACTGTCCATCTATGCACTACGAGCCAAAGAGGACTATCACCACAACATTTGTTTGTAACATTACAGGTTATGATTATACCAATACACAATTCCTTGTCATAATCATACCAATCAACAGTCCATCTATGCACTACGGGCCAAAGATGACTTTCACCACAATATAAGCATGAGGATGATAACAATGATATAAAGAATGAATCAAGTGAAATCAAATATAAATAGTAGAGATTTATAATTTAATTTATCCAGAGTTTAAGAATGTTCAAATTGTCAACATGATCACCAATTGTGGAGTAAAATTCAAGAATGATATTCATGTATCAAAAATAATTTGGGCAGAAAAAAAATTAAAAATTATTATGAATAGTACTCATGAATAGTACAGTATGAATAGTACCCCGAATAAATAGTATCCCGATATGAAAAGATTAAAATTTTAATAAGAGAGTTCAGATCAATATTCAAGTGAAATGATATTAGATGAAACATAAATCTCAAGGAATTTCTGATCATTTCAGGAATTATAGAAGCAATAGTAAGTTTAGATTTAAGAATATCTAATGAAATAATACAAGAAACTGCAAATGAATTTTCACCCGTCATGCGGTAATCCGCGTAGACAGATCATTTCTATAACTTAATAAAGAATGAATACGAAAGGTTATTCACCAGGCATGCGGTAGTCCGCGTAGACAAGTTATTCCCACAGCTTAATAAGGAATGAATACGAAAGGTTATTCACCAGGCATGCGGTAGTCCGCGTAGACAGGTTATTTCCACAGATTAATAAAGAATGAATACGAAGGGTTATTCACCAGGCATGCGATAATCCGCATAGACAAGTTATATTCACAGATTAATAAAGGATGAATACAAAGGGTTATTCACTAGGCATACAGTAATCTGCATAGACGGGTTATGCCCACAAATTAAAAAAGGATGAATACGAAAGGTTATTCACTAGGCATGTGGTAGTCCGCGTAGACAATTTATTCTCACGGATTAATAAGGAATGAAATGACAACCCTTATGAGTATAAAGAAAATAACATCCTTTACGAAAAAAATAATACCCCTTACGAATAAGAAAAATAATATCCCTTATCTTAATAGGAGATTGGATACTGCAATAGTGTAGTAGCATAATACTCTTCTTTTTTCTCTTTTAGTTTCTCTCACTATAACTTGTGATTATAACTTTGCTCTTCAAAAATGGTAGGAAATAATTAATGGATGGAGGAGTATTTATAGGCTAGGAAAAGGTGACAAATTACAAGGTTAATTATACTTTTGTACCCTCATCTTTGCCTCTATTTTTAATTTAGTCCTTCAAGTATTATCAATCTTGCATAACCTCCCCTACTAGTACTTGCATGTGAACCAATAGTTCCTTGCATGTGTACCAATAGTTCCTTGCATGTGAACTAATATCAAGTAATTGCTCATTTATCTGATTAATTGCCCGATTGGTCAATTTAACATCTGAAAATCAACTATTCTACCATTAGTATTCCCAACACAATGGAAATATTTGTATCAACAATTTTATCTTTGAATTTTCGAAGTTTGACTTTTTTCGAAAAAGTCAATTGTTGACTTTTTGACCAAAAAGTCAACCCCGACAAATTTTGTGTTTATAGTCTATTTTGACTAATTTCATCATCTCGGACTTAAATATCTCATCCGCGTCTCCAAATTCAACTCCAAACTCAAATTCGAATTTTAATTTCATTTTCTTGTGTTTTATACACACGTTTGCTTTCTTAGTTAGCTCAAATTATTTAATTAGTCTTGACTAACTATTAAATTAAATCTCATTATTTATCGTTAATGAATATATATAACACACTTTTAATCTTTCAACAATTATTCATCATTAATATTATAACTTACAATATTGATAACTAGATCCTTCCCAAGAAAGAGGGGGCTTTCCGATAAGAATTTATCCTTATTGGCACCCAATTAAATAACCTAACCCCTTTCCTCGACAGAACTTTCTAGACATTGCCAATAATGAAAATAATAATATTAATAACTGTGTCGTCTCAATTATTGATTTAATAATATAAGATATTGTGCAGATGATACAGTGACAATAATTGAATCAATAATATGAGATACTATTCAGTAACTACTGTGGCAATTATTGAATGAAACTGAGTGGCTTCTTACGTAAGCATCAATAATCAGAGATATTGTGCAATACCATGTGCTACTGTTCAATAATGCGTATTACTGTACTTTTATCTCCGGGTATTTCAACAGTTTAACGGTAAAAGTCTTGCCATTATTTTATGAAAAGGTTATTTCTGTCACTTTCTATATCCGACAGTTATTCCGTTATGTGGTCTACCAGTGATTGCATCGTCGTACGAATATTCCTTGACAAAAAGAATATTCTCCGACCAAACGATTATTTTCTGATATACTTTTGTAATTTACACATATCACTCTTAACTTTAGCATTTTATCAATTTAATCATTTACTGAATATTATTATAATTATAAGAAAAATTGAATACTTTTATTTCATAAAATTCGGGGTCTTACAATCTCCCCTCCTTATGAAATTTCATCCCCAAAATTTACGTACGTACTTGGTATTTTGAATAGGTGAGGATACCTTGCTTTCATTTTTAATTCTAACTCCCAGGTTATTTCCTCAATATCATAGTTTTTCCATAAAACTTTGACTTGAGGTATAACCTTTGAGCGTAGAATCTGCTCCTTCTTGTCTAAGATCTTGACAGGTACATCCTCATACGCTAAATCTTCTGCTATCTCGTCTGGTTCTAATTCAATAATGTGGTTTGGGTCTTCCACATATTTACGTAACATAGATATGTGAACAACGTTATGAACACATGCTTTGCGGTAAGGCGAGTCTATAGGCCGCATCTCCTACTAGATCGAGGATTTCAAATGGACCAATAAATCGAGGGTTGAGATTTTCTCTCTTCGTCGATTCTTGCTTCTGAAATAACATATTCTTATACTTTTTTCTTCATATTTATCAGATCCGTGTCTGTTGCTTGAGCAGCTTTAACTTTATCGATTAAAGTCAATTCTAATCGTATATTTGTCATCTTCGCGGAGTCTTTAACTCTATTTTCATCCTTTGTAAGTCATACAAAATGGGTCTTTGTGTTAACAATATCATACTTGTACCCGCATACGATCTTCTACTCAACGAGTCAGCTACCACGCTCGCTTTTCCAGGATAGTATTGAATGGTATGGTCGTAATCTTTCAACAAATCGAGTCAATGCCTTTGGCGCATGTTAAGTTCGTTCTAGGTCAAGAAATATTTGAGGTTTTTGGAGTATATTAGGATGTCATCAATAAAGACAACCATGAAATGGTCCAAATATTTCTTGAATATTCGGTTCATCATGTCCATGAAGGTAACATGGGCATTGGTCAATCCGAAAGATATAACTAGAAATTTGTAATGCTCGTATCGACTTTTAAAAGTTGTCTTTGGAATGTCATCAGTTTTAATTATTAACTGATGATATTCGGAACGAAGATCAATCTTTGAGAAGAATTTAGCACCTTGCAACTGGTCAAATAGGTCATTAATGCAAGGTAACGAGTACCTATTTTTGATGGTGACATGATTCAACTCCCGATAGTTAATGCAAAGTCGCATACTACCATCTTTCTTCTTTTCGAATAAAAACATCAAGGCGATGTACTAGGACGAAAGAAACCAATATCTAACAATTTTTGTAGTTGGGTTTTTAACTCCTGAAGTTCAACAGAAGCCATTCGATATAGGATTTTTGAAATGGGTTTTGTACAAGGTCAATATAAAATTTGATTTCGCGCTCTGGGGGTAGGCCAGGAAGTTCTTCGGAAAATACGTCAGGAAATTTATTAACAACAGAAATATCATTCAAATCTGACGTATTTTTGTTTAAATCGGTGACATGGGCTAGGAAAGCTTGACATCCATTTTTCAATAAACGAATGACTTTATGACTTGATATGACAGTTATTGAATTTAGTGGTTTGGTTGCTTGAATTTGCATAACAAGTTGGTTAGGAATATGAAAACTAATGACCTTACAAAAATAATTAATTTTAGCATGATGAGTAGTTAACCAATCAACCTCTAAAATCACATCAAATGCAAGTATTTTCAAAGAGATGAGATCAATAGGTAATGTGAGGGTGCCAATTTGAATCAAACAAGATTTATAAATGGTGGATGTAATGAAGGTTTCTCACAACGGAGTTTCAACCGATAAGTCAAAGTCTAATTTCTTAGGAGTCAAGTTCAAATATTGAGCATAAGCAGGTGAAATAATAGAATGGGTAGAACCGGTATCTAATAAGGTATAGACTTCATAAGAGTTTATGATTAACTTACCCGAAATAACATCGTTTGGGTTCCTCACTTTTTGGGAAGTCACGACAAATGCTATCCCTTGAACCATCGATTTTGACTTGTCCAGGACAGCCTTTGGTGTCATCGTCCCAGCTGGACTTCACTTCGCTATAGGGCACATTCCACCCTCAACTGCTTCTTCGTAGTCTTAATCCATGATCTGAATCATTAATCTTCGATCCATATCAAATTGGGGTTGACCGCTCTGTATGGGGTAATTCCCAGCTCGATGTTGGGTTCGCCCAATTGCTGTACAAAAAGCATGATCCATATAATTTATTTTGGCCTTTTTGGATCGGACGTCTCTTTCTATAATATCAAAGCGTCGTGTGGCTTTTACCCATGCATCCTCCATTCTCACTCGTTTAGTTGTTTCTTCTTTTATCTAATCTTTGCCATTTACATTCTCAGATTCCAAAGAGAGCTTCTGTTCAAGCTTCGCATATCGGGTAGCAAAATTTTAGCAAAATTTTAGCAAAATTTTGAATTATTGCATCCCTTTGTTCCACTACCGTCTGTCATTCTTCACCCTGCTCTTCTAACTCATGATACGATCTTGCAGTTCTATATTTCGATCATAAAATTCTCCTAATAAATCATCCTCATTTTATCACTTAAAACTCTATATGAGTTCATCTCTTGATTTTAAAATGTCCTTCTTAAATACTACCACAAAACAAGGGTTAATTAAAGAAATTGACATGTCACATATTATTCCTATATTCCGACAGGCCAATTAAATAACAAATAAGCTTAGGAAGGACACACTAGCAAAGGTTTTACTCGTCTCTCCCCTCCTTGTTCTAACCTCAGATCTCCGCCAGAGATCATATCCCTAAGTTCTGATACCAACTGTGACGTCCCTAAAATAAGTTCACACAACCCATTCAGGGTCGCCAAAATACACACTACAGAGTCTAAATACAACTTCATTTATACAACTGTCGTGCAAAATACGACAACACATAAACTGAGAGTTCAATACAAATATTATCTCGTAGATAATATCCAAACTCAAATAAAGTCCTCATTACAATTATTGTCACACTATTTTATAAAATAGTGAGGACTACTATAATAACCATCTTGGACCATTACTCCACTCCCCGACTAGTCTTAGTTACATTCTCGCCTCCTGAGAAGAACAATGGAACCAAAAGGAAAAGGGTGAGCTTAACTAGCCTAGTAAAGAATATTATGACTAAGATAATAAAGAACAAATTATCCTTAGTCCTCAACAGTAAAAAATCTGATAGAATACATGTGACACCCCCAAATTTGGGTACTTCATTCCTACAAGATTTGGTGTTCACTTTCCATTCATTCAATTCTAACTACCCAAATATAATAAAAATTAAACAATAAATCTTCCCATTAAAGGGTTGCATCATTAAATCTAACAAAATCCTAGGTTATCTAACCTTAAATGTGACGCCCCCAAAATAGGTATACATCACCCATTCTGAGTCGCCAAATACATGGTACATAATCCAAATACAAACTAAACTATACAACTGTCGTGTAAAATACGACAATACAATAGCTGAGTTTCAACACAGATATTGTCTTCTAGACAGTATCCAAACTCAAATTCAATCCTTCATTACAGTTATTATCACACTATTTCATAGAATAGATAGTGTCGACGTCGGGATTTTTATTTGTCCCTTTTCTGTTCTTGTCTTTTGGTGTTCTCATGTTAGGTGAGATTTGTTTGAAAAAATAAGTTGTAAAAAGGTCGGACATTTATATGTCGACGATTGGACTGTAAGAGTCGCCAATGGGTTTTTTAAATGGTTGTACCAACACAACTGAAAAAAGATTTACACATTGACCCAGTGATATGACACTACTTAACGGGTCTGTGAAACCGAGATTCATTAGGGTCCAGGGACTTGCTTATGTGGAGGGAAGGTGTTAGGCACCCCTTACATCCGTGTTTCCACGGTTACCGCCACTTTTCAGTTAAACTGTTATATGAATGTGTGTGTGTGTGTATGGGTCAATGTGCAGTTATTTAGAAATAGTGTTATGCCTCATTCGCACCTATATACACATGGTTTGAATTTTGTGTAAAATTTAGTTTTAACAAGATATAGCAGTGATGTTTTGTAAAAAGAGATTTTTCAAACCCTTGTGCTCAATATTAATTGAGGCCTTTGATACTTCCATTTTTATTAAATGTTTGGCTTGATTGCTTTTATTTTCGAGATGCGAAGCATCTTCGAGAAAATAATGTACAAAGCAGTGCCAAACTCCTTGTGGGCATAAGAGTCATCTAAGAAAATTTAAACACCGTGAATAATTTACAAGCTGATTACAACTGAAAATGTCCATTACGCGAACCGAATCTAGATTCAGTAGACTGAATCTGTGATCACATGATTCCTAGGCTCACATGATGCCGCAATTTATATGAAAAGTTATAAACAGTTATATATATATATATATATATAAGTTGTTAATATATATATATATATATGTGTGTGTGTGTGTGTGCAACCAATCAACCACCATGAAGCACCTTCATGGGGGATTATAAATATAAATAAAGCATTAAAAACCAATCAACCACCACGAAGCGCCTCCATGAGGGATAAGAAATGTAAATAAAGCAATAAAATGATCAACCGCCACGAAGTAAACTCTAGGCGGGACGAAATATAAAGAAAGCAATAAAAACGATCAACCACCACGAAGTTAACTCAAGGCAGGGCGAAATGTAAATAAAGCAGTAAAAGGTCACGAAGTAAACTCCAGGCCTGACAGAAATGTATATATATATATATATATATAAGCAAATAAACACTCCGGATGTAAAATTCAAGCTCAATCGAGGCATAACTCGATAATGTTAGTACATATATATAAATAAATAAATATATATATATAATATATATATACATATATATAAAGAAATAAAAGTCACGGATCGAAGTTCGGGCAGACACACGCTACACGACTCTCAACGTGAAGAACGGTGTGTGCACAATAGTGGAGAAAGCCTTTAAAGTGTGTAAGAAGGCTTATAGTGGACAGCCAAAGAAGACTTCAATAGCTTTAAAAGGATGAACACTCGGCTCCCACCGGTAAAAATATAATATTATATGAGCTCACAAGTTTTTGAAATGAGAAAGCACTCAGTTTATAGTGTGTACAGAGCAAATTGGACAGGGCTTCTTCGCCTTTTCTCTTACAAATATGGTCACCCCAAGCCCTCTATTTATAGAGGGGGGAGCCGCAGGTGTACCAGCGACAGCAACAGGTATACCTGCGGCTGCCCGGGGTGCCCCGGCCAATGTGGGTCCCACTGTCTCGAAGTACGTGCACTCAAACAACGCGTTGTTCACTCGAACCTTCATAACTTCCAATCCGGGAGTCCGATGGAAGCGTGGTCCATGACTGAAATGGCATTTCTGGGTTTTCGTTAGGCAGTCCGTTGAGCAATTTTGCGTAGTTTGCACTCGGAAGTTAAGATATGGTTCTTGTGGGACTTCTATTGAAGCAATTTTAGTTGAAATGAGTGTATTTGATGTGAGTTGAGGTTGAGTTGGCAAAATGACCATTTTGCCCCTCCCGGGGTTATCTCCAATTTTTGCGCAATTGTAGCAGTCTTTTCTCAGGATTATCTCTAAGGTTAACTTGATGTTGACTTTGACGGTCCCCAGGGTTATCTCCGAGGTTATCTTGACCTCTTGGGGTTATCTCCAGGCTTTGAACTTGATCCCCCGGGGTTATCTCCGGGCTTTGAACTTGATTTCCTGGGGTTATCTCCGGGGTTAAAAATTGATTTCCCGGGGTTATCTCCGGGGTTGGAAACTGGATCTCCCGGGGCTATCTCCAGGGTTGGAATTGATGTTGTGGTCCTCCAAAGTTATCTCTGGAGTGTGAAAAAGATGTTTTTGTCCTCCTGCATAGTTAGTAACCGGAAAAACGAAATTTTGAGTGTCTACAGTGAGGACTACTATGGCAACCATCTGGACCGTCACTCCATTCCCCGGCTAGTTCCAGCTATATTTTCATTTCCTGAAGAGAACAGTGAAAGAAAAGGGTGAGCTCAACTAGCCCAGTAAGAAATATTATGACTAAGATAATGCAAAGAAAATTATCCTTAGCCTTCAAAAGTATAACAACTGATAGAATACAATAGACAACAAGTTTTAGATCAACAACTGCAGCGAAAATAGCAATCCATTAGAAGAGTCAAGTAGAGCATGATATCTACTATCTTCTATGATTTAAAAGTTTATCATCAATTTAATCGCTAAGACTCAGCTTAATAAATAATCTACATCACTGAATTATCCATGCACTACGGGCCAAGAATATTTAATAGTATCACGACCACGAATTTTCCATGCACTACGGGCCAAGGATATTCGTGTTTTCACCAATGGTCATGAACATGTCAAACAACAATTCATCTTTGCACCCTTGGCCGAAGAGAACGCATGGTCATGATCATACCAACAACTATTGCTGAGACTCAGCTCAATAAATAATCCACATCACTTGTAACATTACAGGTCATGATTATACCGAATAATCTCTGGTCATAATCATACCCATCAACAGTCCATCTATGCACTACGGGCCAAAGATGACTTTTATCACAATATAAATATGAGGATGACGACAATGATATAAGCATTAATCAAATGAAATCAAGGATAAATATTAAAGTCTTTAAATTTATACAGAATTTAAAAATGTCTAAATTGTTAACACGATTGTAACGCCCCCAAAATAGGTCCATTCCACCCAAACTATTCTGAGTCACCAAATACATGGTACAGAAAATAAATACAACTTCATTATCACAATTGTCGTGCAAAATACAATAACACATGTTTTGTGAGCTTTGATACAAATATATACCAACTGTGACTCATGGCACCTTACATAAAAGTACAGTCAATAACTGTTTTAGAAATTAAAATCTTTGAAAAGTGCTCAAGGAAACATTCGTACATGGGAGGCCATGCGTCTAGGTTATGATAGATATCATATGTCCACAAAATTATCCTTGGTTGACCCAATAGACCCTAAAGAAAAACGAGAAGATTACTATCATATTCTTTCCAATGGTGGGTCTTCTCCTGACATATCATTATCTCCACTGTCTCTAATTGAGAATTATACTTCAACCAAACACCAAGATTATATAGGTAGTGCTCGTAGATATACTCAACAAGTGGATGTGCACAATTCTGTCTTATGATGACACGAGATTGTATGTCATTAGACATCTTGTATGATAGTGGTAAATCACCCTTCCAAAGTTGGGTTCGCCTCACCCTATATGATTCACCAAATGTAACTAACAAATGATGTATAAAATACAACACACTATTCCAAAGTTATCAATAAAATTATTTCCATACTGTTTAGGGAGAACCTTCATAGCTAGAGACCACCGTTCTATTCCCTTGTTACCCCCGCTCGACCCAGCTACACTCTTATTACCTGAAAGGAATTGTGAAGCAAAAGGGTAAGCACAAATAGCCCAGTAAAGAATATTATGACTAAAGATAATTAAATTATCAATAGCCTTCATCATTAATAAATCAGAGATTTAGAACATATGATAGATGATAAAACTTTTCAACCATAGTTGCAGCGGAACGAGCAATCCATTAGAAGAGTCAAATAGACCATAAAGTCTATTATCTTCTCCATATTAAAAATCCACCAACAATGTTTTATCCCTGTAACATCAATCAACAATTCTAGTCCACAATCATATGAATCACTCATAATCATAATTGTGGTTCTAAATTCCTCTTCTCATTCAGGACGAAGATAATTTTTATCACCTGTCTTTACCTGAAACATCAAAGATCATGGTTATACCAAATCACAGTTCCTGTTCATAATCATACTGATAAATTCATCTTTGCACTACGACCAAAGATATTCGTCAACAGTTCATCTTTGCACTACTGTCCAAAGATATTCAACAACATGTCATCTTTGCACTACAGGCCAAAGATATTCAACAACAGAGCATCTTTGCACTACAGGTCAAAGATATTAATACACTCAAGTCAAAGAGAAATTATATCACCAGTGTTATAAAAATGTTATATATGATAATAAAAATAATATGATCAAAACATAGATTTAATTTCAAGAGTAAGATTCATAAATCAACGATAATTTGGTCAGAAAAAGAAACCAATTTTATCCTGAATAGTACCCCGTGAATAGTAACTCGTGAATAATAACTAATAAATAGTAACTCATGAATAGTAACTTGTGAATAGTAATTTATGAATAGTAACTCATGAATAGTAACTCGTGAATAGTAACTCATGAATAGTAACTTATGAATAGTAACTCGTATTCATACATAGTACCGTATACGTAAATAATGTCATATACATGAATAGTGTCGTATACGTTGTAATAACCGTGAATTTTAAGTCATTATATATGTATGTACATTATTGATATTTAAAACTTTGTGTTATATAGTGAGTTAATATGTGACAACATATGTGAAGTGATGCATTGGTCAATTAACATATATACTATAGTTATGGATATATACATTTATAGATTTCATTAAAAATGAAAGATTCGTAACCTAATTATATATTAGGTTAGACAATTAAATAACCTAAGGGTTATGGTAATAAGGAAATATTAGTATTTAAATTGTATACTAACTTAAGTGGATAATCTTATTATTTTAAGTTACTACTAATTTTAAACCTATTTCTAGTAAACCTAATTAGGTTATGAGCTAAAGTCACATGTATAAGTAATTAAATTTCATAAGATTGGAAATAGAAACCCTAAATAAATAATTTAGGTAACATATATTAAAATTGTTAGACTATGTTTATTACATGGCCCAAAACAATTAAAGGAGAAGCCCAAAAGAAATAAAATGCAAGCCCAAACTTAGCCCGCTTGATTAAGGGTATTTTAGACATTTGATTTATCTAATTTATGCATTAAAATAAAAGCTAAATGAAGGAATTAGTAGGCATATATATAGTTGGCCACATTAGCCTTTTTAAGGCAAGAATATTAAGTTAATCAAGTTCCATAAGTAGAAGTCTTACACACAAGGACAAGTGTGTCATGCTCCCATTAGTGGAAAGCTTAATTAGCAACCTTAATGGCATGATTAGAAAGGGATAAGGCTAACCCTTTTGTCCAAGGGGAAAAAGAAACATGGAGGATATTAGCATTCCACTTCAATTCACCAACATAATATCTATCTCATTTCATTTTACTCCACCATTCTTCTTCTTCTTCTATTTTCTCCCAACCCATCAAAACACAAAGCTTAGCAAGAGAGAGAGGAAAAATTCAGATTCTAGAGAGGGAGATGAGTTTATTGTTCATGCATCCTAAGTTTATATCATACTTTGGAAGAACAAGAATTATAGCAAAGAAAACTAGGTGAGGATTCTCTTCCATTCTTTCTTATTCTTCTTCTATTTTGATTTTTACCTCATCATATATGGGAGTTATAGTCTAATACTCAAAGTACCCTAGTTCTATATATCATCATATACGGAACTAAGTATCTTGAGTGTTAGATCAAAGGCATAGAGGAAGAATATGAGCATATGTTCTCCAAGGGTGAAAACTCTTGTTTTCTTCCACTAAATCTTGTGTAACTCAAGTTTTCCAACTTAGATTAATGATCCGTCGAGGGGGGTGCTAGATACATGAATTATCTAATAAACCCAAGTGGTAGAACATAAATCTAGCAAGTTTTGAAACCTTTGGGACTGTTTTCCCCAAAACAGTCCACTTGGAATGTTAAGGGTTCAAAAACCCTAAAATAGCTTCTGTCCCCTTTTTCTTGGGACTGTTTCGGACAATTTCATGTCTCTTAAAAATTTGGGAAAATTTACAGAGGTACCTTCAGAAGTTATCTACGTGTAGGAAAAAGAAAGGACACGTTTCGAGTTATAGAATGTGCGTAATGACTATTTCTGTGAAGGACTCCTAAATATTTACCTTCGAATATCTCACTGTGTATACACTGGAAAATTCTGAAATTTTTACAGTAGATCCATATATGTTAGGAGAGGATACCCTGAAAATTTCAGAGTTTTCTGAGCAAAACTCAATTTGTGAAAAATGAAGCGAGGTCCGAGTATTTTGGGAACTTTAAAAATAGTAGATCATTTTCTAAAATTTCAGAAAAATTTGGGGATCCTTGTAGGTTCATATTCTGTCAAAATCCAAAAGATGAGAATTTTTAGAACCAGTTTACTATTTTTCCTAAAAATGATTAAGTTAGGAATAAAAGGAAATAAATAGTTAAATGATGTCTTTAATAAGAAAAATATGATTTTTATGCTTGAATACTCATAATATATTATATCCTGACTATCTTAGAGCAATTGGGTAATTTATGATGAGAAATATTATTTATGACCTTTTATGAATATTAAATAAGAGGTTTAATAAAGGGTGAACAATTAGAATAAATTGTTTATTAATCCAATAAATTATTAAAATATTATTATGATATTAATAATATTAGAATATGATATTGATAAGTAAATAAAAATATTAAGATTAAAATTTCTTTAAAATGTTATTAAATGGTTAATAATATTTGATTTAAGCATTGATAAATGATTAAAGTATTATTAAATGATTAATAATATTAGTAATGGAATAAGGTATTATTAAATGATTAATAATATAGTAAATGAATAAAATATTAGTAAATGATTAAAAGTATTATTAATTGATTAATGATACTAAAGCATAATTAAGATATTATTAATGTAATAATATTAAATTAAAATATTATTAAGAGGATTAAGATATTATTAAGATAATAATATTAAATTAAAATATTATTAAGAGGATTAATAATATTAGTAAGGTATTAAAATATTATTGAGATGTTAATAATATTAGTAAGCGAATGAAAGTATTATTAGGGAACTAATAATACTAAGAGGTGAATTAAATATTATCAAGATTAATAATATTAAGTGAATTAAAGGTATTTGTTAATTAATAATAACATTATCTAGGCAGGATAATGTTTATAAGAACTAAATATAATGTATAATATTTATGTGATTACATAATTTAATATTATACTATGACTAATTGAAAGATTAATTATAGGTCTCTCAAAGGAAGATAATTTAACTGCATAGTGGATATAAATTAATTGTGTAGCCGTAATCTACAGACGAGGCAAGTTTCCTAACTCAAACTCGAGTTATTATTTTTAAAGTATGTTAATGAATAATTATTGATGATTATTCAACTCTATATTGATTATTGAGATTCGCACTTGATGCAATTGAATTCCTATTTTATTATTATTGAACTGCGAATTAAATTAAAGTTCTTCATTCATGAACTGTTTATGAGATAGATCTATGCTAATTGTATTAGCTAGATCAAGCATGTTTAAATTTGTTAAATCAAATGTGTTTTAAAACGTTGTTCTTATTAAATTGATATGATAAGAACTCTTGACTGAGAAAAGAACGAATTTGATTAAGGCATGATATCGATGCCGGAATATTAAGTGTTTATGCATAAATCACGGAGTATGAAATGCTGATCCCCTTGAATGCCAAAACTTATTAAGAGGTCCAGTTTAAATGACTGAGAACCTTGGCAAATGTTCATGGTTATTTCAAAACCACTCAGTACACGTTATTCAATTGTTGATTATTAATTCATGTTCCTTCACAATCTTATACTATTGTTGAACATTGAAAGCGAACCTTCTTTCTAGTCATGATATATCTCCCTTGTATATAAACTTGCTAAGCAAATTAGTTGCTTACCCTTGCTATATCATGACATTTATTTCAGTTAAGCCTGAAGGATCCAATGCGAAAGACAAAGGCAAGGGCAAGATCCAGGAATAGTTTAGAATGAATATTAATTATTATTATCTGATGGAATTTCTTATGTAAACCTTTTGTAATATGAATGGTGTGTTTAAGTTAAGGTTAAGAAGGCCTTAGGACCATATTATGGAACATTATTATAATGAACAATGTATGTTTATTATTTCGTAATAGTTATAGAATGCTTATGATGATGATAGATCGTGAGCACCGAATCTGAGGTTAGAGAACCTGGATTTGGGGCCGTCACAGGTTGGTATCAAAGTCGTAGGTTATAAACATTCGGAATGCGAAACCTAGGTTATAAGCTTAGTAGAAAACTTTTATAGAGTATGTTAGGAGATGGATTGTGGAAATTCATCGAGTTTGAGTTGTACTTAATAAAATATTATTTCATTTTATCAATGAATATATTTTATTGTGGTACTGATGTTGGTTTTATTTATGGTCTTTGTAGGATGTCTGACGAGCATCAGGGCAGTCACTCAGTAGATCAGGATCCCATTAAGCATGAGGTCACAGAAGAAGCCCCTCATGGTCCTCTGATAGAGGATTTGTTGAGGAGAATCAGTCAATTGGAAGGCAGGGTGGGAGAACTGGAGGTTGAAAACCACACACTCCAATTCACAGAAGGTCAATACAAGGAGGCAGCTTATCAAGCCCATATGGAGGTAGTCGAGCAGAAGGGAAAGTTAGATGAGTCCCAGTTGCAAGTTGGGATGTTGAGGGTACAGCTAGAGCATGAAAAGGCAAAGTTCGGAGAGTTGAGCATAGAGCATCTGGCGATGCGGGGTGAGTTTGACGTCGAGATTGCAGACAAGATTAACGTGGCGGAGGCATTTTATGAGTCAGCCCAGCAGGTGGACCAATTGGAGATAGCACTGCAGGCCATGAAGGTCAGGGCCGAGACTTTAGGACTGGCGCTAGACGCAGCGTATGAGGGCCAGCGTAGTGGGACTAAGAGGGCGCAGTTCGAGATAGGAGAGTCGAGCCGATCCGTTCGATGTAGAGTTATGGAGGGGTTGTTTCCCCAGGAGCCGGTTTAGGTGACCCAGCAGGGCCACCAGTGATGATTATGTGATGACCCAGTTGTAGATAGATGCATTAGTACCTTTTTGTGTAATAGGGTTTTAGGATGATGTAAACCTCAGCAGGTGTGAGGTAGTAGGTAGTTAGGTAGTATCCCTATTTGTGTTTGTAGGGAAGTATCATTTTGAGTTAATCCCATCTTTTGTGTTTAAAATGGGATAGTAGCATTTATAAAAATATACCTGTATTGAACATGTAAGACACCGAAGATTGGTATATGAATATAAATGCGTTATTATGATAAGTGTTGGAAAATTTAAATAGTAAATTGTCTATTTAATGTTATGTGAATCCAATAGACTTAATTGGAAATTTTTAAACAAACTTAACCCACTAATTGGGGAGAAAGACTTCCAAATCTTGGTAATTTAAAACTCTTACATAATGATCATGTGATTGTTTGAATACAGTAGCGTATTACATGCTCAGTACTTATATGATAATAAAACCCGAGTAACGTGTAAGAATTTTGTTTCATTAGATAATGCCGCCCAGACGTGTACTAAGGAACCAAGAGATCGAAGAGTCAGTTAATAATGCAGTGGGAGCTCAACCAAACCCAATGCAAGACTATATCAACATGATGACTGAAGCTATGAGGAATCAACCTCAACCTGCAGGAAATCAGGCGGGAAACTAACTAGCCAACTTTAAGGACTTCAAGGCAGTAGGACCGCCGGAGTTTAGAGGAACAGCAGACCCGATAGAGGCCCAGACGTGGATGAAGGAAATTGAGAAGGCCTTCATTATTGCTAGAGTAACAGAAGAGCAGAAAACAATTTTTGCTACCTACTTAATGAAGGGTGAGGCTAACTATTGGTGAGAGGCCAACCAGAACAAAGTTGGGACTGGAATCATGACTTGGGAAGCGTTCAAGAAGTTGTTCTTTGAGAACTACTTCCCTGAGAGTACACAAGCTAGAATGGAGATCAAGTTTTTGGAATTGAAACAGGAGAATATGTCAGTGTCAGAGTACGACGCAAAGTTTAATGAATTGGTCAGATTCGCTCCACATCAGGTAGACACGGAGGTGAGGAAAGCAAGAAGGTTCAAAAATGGACTAAAGGCATGGATTTACGGTAAGGTAGCGGTTCTACAAATCATGTCATTCTCAACTCTGTTGGAGAAAGCTCTCATAGCGGAAGGTGGAATCGAAGCGGTCTCAAAGTACAATCGGGAGAAGAACAAGAAGAAAGTAGAAGGTGGGAATCAGAATGTTAGCAGTGGCGGTAGCAACAACAAGAAGCGAAAATGGAGCAGTGGGGGTAGTAATTTGGAGAGTCAGCAAGGTAGTGTGCAACAAAAGAAGCCAATGTATGGAAACTGTGGAAAGGGTCATCCAACCGTTTTCCATTATGGGGCTCACAAATGGCTGCGCCGTCGTACCAATATTCCCCGACAAAAAGAATATTCCACGACCAAACGAATATTCCCCGACAAAAATGAATATTTTACAACCACTTGCTTATTTTGTAAAATTTACACATTTCGCCCATAACCAAAGCATTATATCAAATTAACACCTTATTAATTTAGAATAATGAATAGAGGAAAATTCAATTTTATTTATATAAAAAAATTCGGGGTCCTACAACGATACTACTTTGTGGAGTAAAATTCAAGAATAATACTGTATCAAAAATAATTTAGACAGAAAAGAAATTAATTTTTATCATGAATAGTACCCCGGGTGAATAGTATCCCGTGAATAGTACTTTATGAATAGTATCATGTGAATAGTACTTCGTGAATAGTACCCCGTAAATAGTACTTTGGGAATAGTATCCCGTGAATAGTACTTTGTGAATAGTATCCTATGAATAGTACTTTGTGAATAGTACTGTATTTATGAATAGTACCCATAAATAGTTCTTTATGAATAGTACCGTATTTATGAATAATACCGTACACATGAATAGTTCCATATAAATGAATAGTACTCGTGAATAGTACTCCGGCATGAAAAGCTTAAAATTTAACAAGAATGTTCAGAAAAATATCATTGTGAAACGATACTAGATGAAGCACAAATTTCAAGGATATTCTACTAATTTTACAGAGTATAGAAGCAATAGTTCAACAAAATGAGTGTAGAGTTAGGGATACGAAACAAAATAATTGACCGAGAATCCTAATTTTAAGGCCTGACAGTCATATGTCAGAGCCCATAGATCTTTACCTATTAGTTGTTTGGTGTGTTTTAAGTTATAGATATGTTCTATGCCATGAGGACTATGATCTAGAACTGGAATCAGGGTCAGATCATGTGACAAGCTGAATTTTTATAAGTTATTAAAATAAGAATTTAATAATTAAAATTCTTATTATAAAATGTATATATTTTGAATTATGTGTTTTGAGTGTGGGTAAGTATATATATTTGCAATATAACTTGAAATATGTGATTTAGTGTGAAGAGATTAAGTGTGAATATAAAAGAGATGTATATATTTGGAAAATAAGGTTTAATAGTTAATTTAACTATTAAAGAAATTAAATGAGATTGTTACGGGAAGGTAATTAACTAAATATTATTAGTTAATTTAATTAAGTTGAAAATTATATTATGAAATAATATAATTCGATTATTATGCTTTATGGCAATGAAATTGGTATGCATTAAAATTTCATAAATAATGAGAGTAATTCACTTATTAAAAATGGTGAATGAATATAAATATATTTGATGGTAATTGTTATTAGATTTAATTAAATTGAATATTAGAATTCGATTAAATAAAGTGTGATCATAAACTATACTATAAATGAGTTATTAAAATAAATTAAAGGAGTTTAATTTAGTTTTGTCAAACAAGGCTTAATACATATTAAGTCCTTAATTTAAATATATTTTACCAAACAAGGTATAAGGATTAATTGATTAATTTTTAAGGTAGTTAGCCAAACAAGCCTTATGACTTTTGGTTTTCAAAAATAAGATAACTGATGTCAGTTAATTGGTATATTTATATTATATAATTAATACATATATTATTATTATACGTTATATTGTTAGTACGTAAGTTAGGGTTAGATAGAAAGAACTCAGAAGAAGAAAAAGAAAAGAAAAAGAAAGTTGCAGAGAAAAAGTTAGAGATAATTGAGAGAAGTCTAGAGAATTTGAGAAAAAGAATTGAGGAAAAGAAAGCTTGTCGATCAAAAATGGAAAGTTATCATCTTCTAGAAAACAAGGTATCATCTTACTCTTTTAAATTTCTTTAAAGTTATAGTTTTATTCTCTTCCAAAAATTTTTGTAAAAACTTTGTGAAGGTTAAATTATGTGTGTTATATAGTTTCTATGTGATAACTAGTTGTTATGAAATTATTTTCATAAGTATATATATGAGTATAGTAAATGAATTCATGTTATGTATGTATTTTGTGAAGGAAATCATATTACAGTGAATTGGTGTGTGTGTGTGCGTGTGTGTGTATATATATATATATATATATATATATATATATATATATATATATATATATATATATATATATATATGGCTTAGTTTAAAGTAAAATCTGTATAATATATAAATTGACTATTGAATTCGAAAGAGGATGAATAAACATAAACAAGGTATTTTGAATTAACTATTTTGGTTGAAAAATAAAATCACAGTGATGATTTTCACTGAAACTGTCAAAAAATGAAGCTTTAGCAAAAATAGTGAAAATTAAAGGTTGTAATCTTGATGTTTATGTTTTTAGGTGGTTAGAAACGTGTTAGAAAACATTAGTTTATGTTTCTATAAATATATTACATCTTGGGTAGGTTGGTATGGTTGTTAGAAAGGAGTTTGTAGGCCTAATTTGGCTTTTTATAGTGTTCTAGAGCATAAATCGCAAAAACGCAGAAGGGACCCCCTCCCCGGAGGGCCCCCTCAATACAAAAACCCCCACCCCGGCGGGGGGTAGTCTGTCTAGCCGAATTTTGGAAAAAAAAACTGACCGGACACGTTTTACTAAAATGAGCATAACTTTTTCATACGAACTCTGATTGAGGCGATTCAAGATGATCCAGAATGAGGACGAATAGACCTACAACTTTTATTCTTTAAATTTTTCAATTTGAGGTAGGGAACAGGGGTCAAAATTGTCATTTTTAGGACTATTGTGTTTTTAGAGGTAATCGGAGGGCGTCGGGCATGCACATATGCAATTTCTGTTTCGGACAATTTCTATTTAGAATTTGGAAAAAATTTCTTCTGCAAAGTTGTAGAGAATTAAATTTCCTATGGAATGGACATAAAATTTGAATTGTTCAGATAAAAGGGCTATTTATTATGAATTATTGAAGTTTCAGAATATTAAGTCTGAATTGATTTTGTTACAAAAATTGTTTTAAACATGTTTTTCATTTTTTTTGTGGAAAATGTGTTTTTGATGTGGTGGGCTAAGGAAAATTTTATTATAAATATATTATTTTTTAAAATTTTCTACTTTGGTGTTCTAAGCATTTTCCTATAAATAGGGTGCTTAGGTTAGAATTGAAAATCACACCAGAAACTGAAGTTTTCTCTCTCTTTCTCTCTCTATATTCTCGAGCGTATTCTTGTGAGTATTTTGATACTTTGAGTGTTGTTATACGGTGCAAGTTCCCTTCAGCACTATATCCAATATTCCAGCTAGAAGTACAATTTTTTCTGAGGTAAGGGATGTTATTTTTTTTATAAATGATATTCTTTCTTTCAATATCATTATGCCGAAATATTGGTAAGATTTTTCTTATGAAATTCTTCTCTTTTCATGTCGGAGTTACTATTCATGAGTTACTATTCACGAGTTACTATTCACGAATTACTATTCACGAGTACTATTCACGAAGTATGCTGATTTTTCTTGTGGACTTTCTACCTTTTAGTGTCGGAGTTACTATTCACATATACGGTACTATTCCCGTATACGGCACTATTCACAAATATGACACTATTCACAGAAAAATTAAATTTTCTTTTCCGTGTCCAAGATTATCTGTTATGGTTCCTATCTTTGATTGGATCTATGTTTTGATCTTCATTTAGGAATTTTGCTCCACAATAGTTATTATGGGGTATTTTTAAACATGGATAACCGAAGTACGAATCCTTACTATTTATTTTTTTGTCTCACTGGATTCGTTTTCTTTAAAATATATTTTTCACCATCCTCAGTCCTAAATGATGATATTACTGAATATCTTTGGTCTGTAATGCAAAGATGAACATTTGATTCCAGATATATATTGATTGATGTTACAGGATAAAATATCGATGATGGACTTTTAAATTCATAGATGATAGTAGATTTCATTCTCTACTTAACTCTTCTAATGAATTATTATTTGCGTTGCGAATATTGATTTAAAACTTATTGTCTATTGTATTCTATCAGATTTTTCCCTATTGAAGACTAAGGATAATTTGTTGTATATTATCTTAGTCATAATATTCTTTACTGGGCTAGTTGAGCTCACCTTTTTCCTTTTTGTTCCATTTTTCTTCTTAGGAGGCGAGAATATAGCGGGAACTAGTCGGGGTATGGAGTGATGGTTCATTTGAGTGTTGATATTGCCTCGAAGACAATATTTGTATTTAAACTCACAGTATGTGTTGTCGTATTTTGCACGACAATTGTAATAATAAAGTTGTAGTTGTTTCTGTACCATATATTTGGCTGCTCAGAATGGGTTGGGTGGAATGAACCTATTTTGGGGGCGTCACAGTTGGTATCAGAGCTTAGGGATATGATCTCTGGCGGAGATCAGGAAATAGAACTAGGAGGGGAGAGACGAGTAAAATCTTCGCTAGTGTGTCTTACCTAAGCTTATTTGTTGGTTGGTCAGTATATAGGGATATTATGTGATATATTGATTTCTTTAATTAACCCTTGTTTTGTGGCAGTATTTGAGAATGGCAGCTGAAAATGTTAAGAATGGAGTGACTGATACCGTGGAGACACCTCTAATCGCCAACCAGGAAAATGTGATGTCAGGTGAAGAAGAAATTAGAGATATCCATGTAGTAAGTGAAGAATTAATAGTTACACCCGAATTAGTCGCAGAAGTAGCAACTGAGAGTGAGGAAGAAGAGGAAGAAGAAGAACCTGAGGAGAATTTATTAGAAGAATTTTACGATCGAAATTTAGAATTACAAAATTGTATTCATGAGTTAGAAGAACAGGCTGAAGAACGGTAGGCGGTCGTGGAGCAAAGAGATGCAACAATTCAAAATTGTGTTACCCGATGCGCGATGCTTGAACAGAAGCACTCTTTGGCAGAGTATAAGATATTAGAGCTGGAATCTGAGAATGCTATGATCAAAGTTCTGATGAAAGAAGAAGCAACCGAACGAATGAGAATGGAGGATGCATGGGTAAAAGCCGCACGACGTGTTGATATTGTAGAAAACACGTCCAATCCAATAAGGCCAAAATAGATGAAATGGATTTCGCTTTTTGGACAGCAATTGGGAGAATCCAACATCGAGTTCGGAATTACCCTGTGTAGAGTGGTCAACCCTAATTCGATATGGATCGGAGAGTAATGATTCAAATCATGGATCAGGAATGCGACGAAGTAATGAAGGGTGGAATGTACTCTATAGCAAAGTTAAGTCCAGTTGGGACAGTGGCACCAGAGGCGGATACGGGCAAGTCAAAGTCAGCGGTTCCTAGAAGAGCGTTTGTCGTGACTGCCCAAAGCGCGAGGAACCCGAACGAAGGTATCACATATTAGTTAATTATAAATTCTTGCGAAGTCTATACTTTATTAAATACCGGTTCTACCCATTCATTTATCTCTCCTTCTTATACTCAACGTTTAAACTTGACTACGGAGAGAATTAGACTTTGACTTATCTATGGAGACTCCATTAGGAGAAATTTTTATTACATCCACTATTTATAAATCTTGTTTAATCCAAGTTGGCACCATCACATTACCTGTTGATCTTATCTCTTTAAAGATACTTACTTTTGATATGATTTTAGGGATTGATTGGTTAACTACTCATCATGCCAAAATTGATTGCTTTCGTAAGGTTGTTAGTTTTCATATTCCTAAGCAACCTGTTATTCGAATTCAAGCAACCAAATCATTGAAGTCAAACACTTTCATATCAAGCCATAAAGTCATTCGTTTATTAAAAAATGGATGTCAAGTTTTCTTAGCCCATGTTATGGACTTGAACAAAAATACGTCAGATTTGAATGATATTTCTATTGTTAGTAAATTTCCTGATGTATTTCCTGAAGAATTTTTTTGTTTACTCCCAAAGTGTGATATTGAATTTTGTATCGACTTTGAACCCGGTACAAAACCCATTTCTAAAATCTCATATCGAATGGCTCCTATTGAACTTCAGGAGTTAAAAATTCAATTATAGAATTTGGTACCCGAGCCTCTATCTGGTGACTTCCTTTGTGGAATGTACCGAAGCCAGACTCTCTGTAGGGGACGCCATATTTGTGTGGTAGTAAACTGATAGGTACCATTGTGACGTGCTATCCAAGATTGGGATATGAGTCATAGTTGAGAGCAACCTAAGTCAGTAATCGAAATATGTAGATTTCTAGGCTTAGTTGGTTATTATCGGAGATTCGTGGAAGTATTTTCTCGGATCGCTACTCCATTAACTCAGCTGACTAGAAAAGATACAAAATTAGAACGGAGCGAGGAATGTGAGAAGAGCTTCCAAGAACTTAACATGCGGCAACGACGTTGGCTCGAGCTGTTGAAAGATTACGATCATACCATCCAATACCATCCTGGAAAAGCAGACGCGGTAACTGACGTGTTGAGTAGAAGATCGTATGCGGGTACGAGTGCAATATTGTCAAACACAAAGACTCATTTCGTACGACTTACAAAAGACGGAGATAGAGTTAAAGACTCTATGGATCACGTAATGATATACGAGTAAAATCGACTTTAATCAATAAAGTTAAAACTGCTCAAGATACACACCAGAGCTGATGAATATGAAGAAGGAGGTGCAAGAAGTTGTTATTCTAAAAGTGAGAATCGGCGATGTGAGGAAACCTCAAACCTTCAATTTATTAGTTCATTTGAAATCCTCGATCGAATAGGAACTGTGGCCTATAGACTCGTTTTACCGCTAAGTATGTCGCGTGTTCATAACGTTTTTCACGTATCGAAGTTACGAAATTATGTGGACGAACCGAACCACGTTATTGAGTTAGAACCAGACGAAATAGCCGAAGATTTAACGTACGAGGAGGTACCTGTCAAGATCTTGGATAGGAAGGAAGGAGCATGTCCTACGCACAAAGGTCATATCGCAAGTTAAGGTTTTATGGAGGAACCATGCTATTGAAGAAATGACCTTGGAAATTGAAACAGAAATAAAAGCGAGGTATCCTCACATTTTTGAAACACCAGGTACGTACGTCAATTTCGAGGACGAAATTTCACATGGAGGGGAGGTTGTAAGACCCCGAAATTTTTTTAATAAAATGGAATTTCTTTTATTTATTATTTTGAAATAGTAAGGGTTTATTTGATTAATGTGGTTTGTTATGAGTAAAATACGTAAATATTTTTAAATAAGTAAGTGGTTATAAAATATTCATTATTGTCGGGGAATATTCGTTTGGTCGTGGAATATTTTTGCTGTCGGGGAATATTCGTACGACGGCGCAGCCTTTTGTGGGCCCCATAACGGAAAGCGATTGGATGAAAAAAAGGACAAGTATAAGTTTTTTATAAATAACGGCGTAGTTGTTACCGTTAATACTATTGAAATACCCGGTGGTTAAAACACAGTAGCACACGGTATTGCACCAATTATTGATTCTTACGTAAGAAGACACCACTCAATAATTGTTACAGTAATTACTATTCAATATTTTATTTTATTGATTCAATAATTACTACGTTGATATTTTATATTACTGTTGTTTCAATAATTGTCACTACACAGTATTTTCCATTATCAAAGCAATAATTCATATTATCTGAATAATATTATTAGATAACATTATTGACAATGTCTAGAAGGTTTTGTCTAAGGAGAGGTTTGGTCACCTAATTGTGCGCCAATAAGGAGAGATCCTTATTGGAAAGCCCCCTCTTTCCTGAGAACTGCCTGGTTGTCAGTATTGTGATTCTGTAATATTATTTGTGAATAATTAATTATTGATTTATATGATGAGGAAAATATTAATTTTATGTGGACATAGATGAAAAAAAAAATTAATGTGACAGTTGTTAAAAATTAATATTTTATCTTTTGCTGATAAAATAATTTATTTAAATATATTATTTTAATAATATAATAATGGTGATATTTTTACAATGGATGTGTAATATATGAATAAATGAGGAGAAAGAGTATTTTTGTTACAAAAAATGTTTAACACATGTTTTGTGTTACAAAAAAAATGTTTAACATATGTTTTGTGTGTTGATGGACCCCATTTTTGATTGAAATTTGATTATAGCCGGTAAAATCATCCGTATGTGGATTTCGGTCAATTTCTATTTGGAATTTGAAAACAATTTCTTCTGGAAAGTTGTAGAGAATTAAATTTCCTATGGAATGGACATAAGATTTGAATTTTTCAGATAAAAGGGATATTTATTATGAATTATTAAAGTTCTGGAATATTAAGTCTGAATTGATTTTGTTACAAAATTTGTTTTAAACATGTTTTTCATTTTTTTGTGTGGAAAATGTGTTTTTGATGTGGTGGGCTATGGAAAATTTGATTATAAATATATTATTTTTTTAAATTTTCTGCTTTGGTGTTCTAAGCATTTTCCTATAAATAGGGTGCTTAGGTTAGAATTGAAAATCACACCAGAAATTAAAGTTTTCTCTCTCTTTCTCTCTCTATATTATCGAGCGTATTCTTGTGAGTATTTTGATACTTTAAGTGTTGCTATACGGTGCAAGTTTCCTTCAGCACTATATCCAGTATTCTAACTAGAAGTACTATTTTTTTTTAGGTAAGGGATATTATTTTTTTTATAAATGATATTATTTCTTTCAATATCATTATGCCGAAATATAGGTAAGATTTTTCTTGTGAAATTCTTATCTTTTCATGTCGGGGTTACTATTCATGAGTTACTATTCACAAGTTACTATTCACGAATATTATTCATGAAGTATAATGATTTTTCTTGTGGACTTTTTACCTTTTAGTGTCAGAGTTACTATTCACGTATACGGTACTATTCCCGTATACGACACTATTCACAAATACGGTACTATTCACAGAAAAATACGGTACTGTTCACAAATACGACACTATTCACAAATACGGTACTGTGTCCAAGATTATCTGTTATGGTTCCTATCTTTGATTGGATCTATGTTTTGATCTTCATTTTTAAATTCTGGTCCACAATTGTTATTGTGGAGTATTTTTAAACATGGATAACCGAAGTACGAATCCTTACTATTTGTTCTTTTGTCTCATTGGATTCGTTTTCTTTAAAATACATTTTTCATCATCCTCAGTCCTAAATAATGATATTACTGAATATCTTTGGCCAAAGATGATTGATTTCCTGATGAATATCTTTGGCCTGTAGTGAAAGATGAACAGGTGTTGAGATGAACCTGACCAACTGATGAATATCTTTAGCCTGTAGTGCAAAGATGAACATTTGATTCTAGATATATATATTGATTGATGTTACAGGGATAAAATATCTATGATGGACTTTTAAATTCATAGATGATAGTAGATTTCATTCTCTACTTAACTCTTCTAATGAATTATTATTTCCACTGCGAATATTGATTTAAAACTTGTTGTCTATTGTATTCTATCAGATATTTCCATGATGAAGACTAAGGATAATTTGTTGTATATTATCTTAGTCATAATATTCTTTACTGGGCTAGTTGAGCTCACCCTTTTCCTTTTTGTTCCATTTTTCTTCTCAGGAGGCGAGAATATAGCGGAAACTAGTCGGGGTATGGAGTGATGGTTCATTTGAGTGTTGATATTACCTCGAAGACAATATTTGTATTTAAACTCACAGTATGTGTTGTCGTATTTTGCACGACAATTGTAATAATGAAGTTGTAGTTGTTTCTGTACCATGTATTTGGCGACTCAGAATGGGTTGGGTGGAATGGACCTATTTTGGGGGCATCACATGTGGAGTAGAGTTTACATTACAATTACTATGTATTGCTAGACCTGGCAAACGGGCCGGCCAGGCTCGCCCGCCAAAACTTGGGCTTTAGGTTATATTTTTTAAGCCCACAAAACTCGAGCCTTTTTGGCCCGGCCCGCCGAAGGCACGACCCAGCCCGTTTGGGCTAAGCCCAAAAAAAGCCCAAAAAACAGGCATAAAAAGCCGTCGGTCCACGGGCCGGCCCGACCCGCCCGTCCAAACCAAGGCTTTGGCTTGCATTTTTTGGCCAGCCAAAACCCAGGTCGTTTTGGCCCAGCCCGTCAAAGGCCCGGCCCGCCCGACCCGGCCCGTTTGCCAGGTGTATGTATTGCTATGTGACTAATAATTGATGTGTATGATTATATAATTGTGTAGGGCACGTGAAGTGCAGATAACTGTAAGATGATAAACTGTTATTGATAAACAACGATCAAGGTAAGTCTTTCAGTTCCTATTTGCTATGTGAATTTGATGATAAACTGTTTGAAATCTTTATTGTAAATAGCATGGTGTGTTATATTAATGTTGAAAGTGTGAAATGTTAAAGTCAATTTATGACTACGTTGATTGAGTAATGAATGTTGATTGAGTAAGGAACTCAATCTTTATACTTGTTATATGAACTACAGCATGTATGTTATGTTAGTCCAATGTTTATGAGATGTATATCGAGCATGTTATTATGTGATATGTGATGCATGAAAACTGTTAGATTTTGCTGGACTGTCGAGCTCAACCTTGCAAATAACCACTTTTGCAGGTTAAAGATTTAAGGTAAAGTTATGTGCTACTTGAAAGATATGAATCAGATGTGATCCTTGAAGATTTATATACTTTGGTTGAGTTATTAATATTTGAACCATGTTTAAGGTTCCGGATAATGTATTAATGTTGAATTATAATATCGTTTTACGATGTAAACTCTTGTAGTATTAAAATGATTCTGAGACAGTTAGATGTAAAGGTTGAAGGTTTTGGGAACGAGAATAGTTGTAATAGAAAATTTTAATTATTCCGCAAATTTCAATGGTTATATTATCGTTTAATGATGTAAAATTAGAGGTTGAATGTATTGTTAACGATCGAAGTCGATAGTTGAATTGTATGAATTCAACTATAATGTGATACGAGGAATTCGTATCGTGCAAAGAGCAAGTTATAAGCAAGATAGAGTTAGGTGGGATTTTAATTGAGGCCTCATGTGGGGGCTGAGTTGTACTAACCTTTGTATGGGCGAGGGTGTTGTGCTTGCACTCAGTTTATCACATTGATAATCATTGGAATGTTGGTATCGCGCTATCAATGTATATGTGGCGAAAAAGTGATTCTTTTCTCATGTATATATTTGATAGTTAGAAACAATTAAGATTAGTTAGATATTAGTAAGGTTAGGTGCGAGTTCTTAAAACTAATGCATATGGTAAGTTCGTGACTCATAATAATATGGTATGTTTTGAACCCCTCAGCGAATGGACTCCTATGGTCTGACTAGGATAAGTTCTTAAACTCATATTATTGTGGCAAGCTCGTGAACTTCTAATGTATAGTAGTTTGATGAATTATATTGGGTTTAGGAAGATTGTAAGGTGAAATACAAGAATATTTAGTATAAGAGTATTGGTGGTGCAAGAAATAAAAAGAATTGGTTAAGTAATGAAGTAATGGAGTAAAGATTGAAGTTGATGGATACCTGGATATTCTAAATCTACTAGTTATGCTATACTTTCAAAATTTATTGACTTCGTGCTGATGTTTGCACTTCTATTTTCTTGCAAAACATTGGATCAAATGATGAAACCAATGAGTTTTAAAAACAATACCGTTATTCGTATGTCTATGCTAATTACTTCGGCTAAACAAAAATGATTTAAAATATATCAAAATGTATTTTTATATCATCAATGCATCATGGAACCTGGTGCAGAGATGATAAAAACGATGGAGTCATCAATGCAGTAGTACTTAGTGTTGGATGTGATCTAAGGATCGTCAACCCACTATGGTATGATGTAGTATGACGAAATCCTCAAACAGACTGTAAATACAGTGCGGTATCATGACGTCATAAAAAGATTTTTTTCAGATTTCTTTAAGATATGAGAATATATATATATATATATATATATATATATATATATATGTGTGTGTGTGTGTGTGTGTGTGTATATGTATATTTCGATTGATGTTCGAATTGTTGTAGAAGTCTATGCTATTTGATTCAGCTAGACGAATATTGACAAATGTTCATGAAATTCAAGCGTTTTTTGAAAAGTTATGCCAAACCAAATTATTTTGGTGCGGATTCAGATGTTGAAAAGCTGAGATGAACAACCCTTTTATAGGGGATTACGCGGAGGCGTTTAGATGTTTCTGCACAATACATTGTACGAAGGGTTGATCCCCCTAAGTACGAGGAGTCCCTATAGTCTTATGACTGTTAAAGTTTAAGTTGAAAGATTACTTATAACTATGGACATACACATAGAATTTAAATATTTGTGCACAATACATCGTACGAAGGGCTTAACACCCTAAGTACGGGAGTCCCTATAGTCTAATGACTGTTAAGGTTTAAGTTGAAAGAGTACTTATAACCGTGGACGTAGTTCAAGGTCTTATGACCCCTCAGCATGATTTGGAATCTTTTAAATTCTTGACTTATTCATACTGTTTCCCAATTATTGAGCAATTATGGAAGATTCTTGCTATTTTAAAAGGCGAATGTGGTAAGGATGATATTCCTTAGAAAGAAGTAAGTCGTAGAATGTAACACTGAATGATGAATATATTGAATAAGTGAGAGAAAAAAAATTTGAAATGAGAAGGAGATGAGTTATCAAAGAATAATGTAAAACTTTTAGTAGAAAAGTTAATAATGGTAGAAAGATATTTGTGGAAAGAAAGTGGTTATAGAACCCAATGAATGAATAAAGTATTAACATAAAATCTATTTTGATAGATTGAATGAATGAAGATTAATAAATAAAATTTCGAGGACGAAATTCTTAGAAGAAGGGGTGAGTGTAATATCCCGAGTGTTTATGAGTTGAGTATATGATAACGATCCTTAGAAAAGGAAATGAATGGGTTAAAGAATATATAATACTCAAAATATAATTGAGTTCAAGTGAAAGTTATGAGATAAAACCTAGAATTTGCTGAAGAAATAAAGGTAGTACAAAATATAAAACATATATTAAGGTAATGTGTTGAAGTTATTCAATGATAAAAAAATTTTAAAGAGATGTGATGAAAACCTTAGTAAGGTAGGGTTTCGGTGATTCCGAGGACGGAATCCTTATAAGGAGGGAAGGATGTGACAACCCAAATTTTTATAAGTTATTAAAATAAGAATTTAATAATTAAAATTCTTATTATGAAATGTATATATTTTGAATTATGTGTTTTAAGTGTGGGTAAGTATATATATTTGCAATATATCCTGAAATATGTGATTTAGTGTGAAGAGATTAAATGTGAATGTAAAAGAGATGTATATGTTTGGAAAATAAGGTTTAATAGTTAATTTAACTATTAAAGAAATTAAATGAGATTGTTACGGGAAGGTAATTAACTAAATAATATTAGTTATTTTAATTAAGTTGAAAATTATATTATGAAATAATATAATTCGATTATTATGCTTTATGGCAATGAAATTGGTATGCATTAAAATTTCATAAATAATGAGAGTAATTCACTTATTTAAAATGGTGAATGAATATAAATATATTTGATGGTAATTGTTATTAGATTTAATTAAATTGAATATTAGAATTTGATTAAATAAAGTGTGATCATAAACTATACTATAAATGAGTTATTAAAATAAATTAAAGGAGTTTAATTTAATTTTACCAAACAAGGCTTAATGCATATTAAGCCTTTAATTTAAATATATTTTACCAAACAAGGTATAAGGATTAATTGATTAATTTTTAAGGTAGTTAGACAAACAAGCCTTATGGCTTTTGGTTTTCAAAAATAAGATAACTGATGTTAGTTAATTGTTATATTTTTATTATATAATTAATACCTATATTATTATTATACGTTATATTGTTAGTACGTAAGTTAGAGTTAGATAGAAAGAACTCAAAAGAAGAAAAAGAAGAGAAGAAGAAAGTTGTAGAGAAAAAGTTAGAGAGAATTGAGAGAAGTCTAGAGAATTTGAGAAAAGAATTGGGGAAAAGAAAGCTTGTCGATCAAAAATGGAAAGTTATCATCTTCTAGAAAACAAGGTATCATCTTACTCTTTTAAATTTCTTTAAAGTTATAGTTTTATTCTCTTCCAAAATTTTCTGTAAAAACTTTGTGAAGGTTAAATTATTTGTGTTATATAGTTTATATGTGATAACTAGTTGTTATGAAATTGTTTTCATAAGTATATATATGAGTATAGTAAATGAATTCATGTTATGTATGTATCTTGTGAAGGAAATCATATTACAGTGAATTGGTATGAATATATATATATATATATATATATATATATATATATATATATATATATATATATATATATATATATGAATATGGCTTAGTTTAAAGTAAAATTGTGATTTAATTCTATGTATAATATATAAATTGACTATTGAATTCGAAAGAGGATGAATAAACATAAACAAGGTATTTTAAATTAATTGTTTTAGTTGAAAAACAAAATCACAGTGATGATTTTCACTGAAACTGTCAAAAAGTGAAGCTTTAGCAAAAATAGTGAAAATTAAAGCTTGTAATCTTGATGTTTATGTTGTTTAGGTGGTTAGAAACGTGTTAGAAAATATTAGTTTATGTTTCGGTAAACATATTACACCTTGGGTAGGTTGGTATGATTGTTAGAAAGGAGTTTGTAGGCCTAATTTGGCTTTCCGTAGTGTTCTAGAGCATAAATCGCAAAAACGCAGAAGGGACCCCCACCCCGGCGAGCCCCTCCAGTACAAAACCCCCCGCCCCGGCGGAGGGTAGTCTGTCTAGCCGAATTTTGGAAAAAAAAATTGACCAGACATATTTTACTAAAATGAGCATAACTTTTTCATACAAACTTCGATTGATGCAATTCAAGATGATCCGGAACGAGGACGAATAGACCTACAACTTTTATTCTTTAAGTTTTTCAATTTGCGGTAGGGAACAGGGGTCAAAATTGTCATTTTTAGGACTGTTGTGTTTTTGGAGGCAATCGGAGGGCGTCGGGCATGCACGTATGCAAGTGTAGTGCTCTTTACAATAAAAGATGTTGTTCTAAGTTATAAAATATGAATTTTACTAAATATAATGGTATTTAACATTAATAAATGATGTGTTAGATAAGTTGTATAAGCATACTAAGCATACACAAGAGAGACAAATCAGGCGTGTGACGAATGAACGTCAAAACGCCGTGACAAGTGTTAATGAACGTAAAAAGTGTTTTAAATCAATTGAAATGAATATTATAAGATAGTAAATAGGGTTAATATACTTTGGCTACTTGAAAGATATGAATCAGATGTGATCCTTGAAGATTTATATACTTTGGCTGAGTTATTAATATTTAAACCATGTTTAAGGTTCCGAATAATGTATTAATATTGAATTGTAATATCATTTTACGATGTAAACTCTTGTAGTATTAAAATGATTCTGAGACAGTTAGATGTAAAGGTTGAAAGTTTTGGGAACGAGAATAGTTGTAATAGAAAATTTTAATTATTCCGCAAATTTTAATGGTTGTATTATCGTTTAATGATGTAAAATTAGAGGCTGAATGAATTGTTAACGACCGAAGTCGATAGTTGAATTGTATGAATTTTTGGGGTCATTACAGATCATGTATAGATTGCATGTTATAAGTGGTCAAAGTGAGTTGACCGATCATAAAAACTGGATTTCTGGGTAACCTAGAATTTTTGACAGTCATTTTCAAGGCCTTAGATCTTGCTGTGTGTTAGTAGTTTGGCCAAGTTGTTGTTTTGATGTTGTAATCTGATATGTAGACTACACATACATGTCATTAGATCACTTAGATCATAACCAGAGTGATAGATATTCAAGGTTAAACTTGAGTTGACCATCTGTTTTGTTCAATTTCTGGAAAACCCAGAAAATTGAAGAACACGTTTTCTGACATGGTTTGACCATGCCAGATCTTGTTCGTGTGATGTTGTTAGATGGATTTAGTGATATGTTATTATACCCTGACATGAGGACTACACAATGGAACTTTTAAATTACACAAAACAGACCCAGAATGAAAGTTATAAGGATCCAAAGTAGGTAACTAGCAACTGAAATGAAGAACAGCATTGTCAGACTTTTTGGAGGCTTAGATCTCTGTGTTATGATGCTGTATGGACATAAAACTTGTTTATGATTGTAGTATTACATTAGTACTACAATCATAACCCATTAGGAAGCCCATAAACATAATAACCAAAGATTAAATGGTGGTCAAACTAGCTAACCTGTAAACTGCCTATGAAGATCTGGGTTTGGCTCAAGAACATAAAGAACACCTATAGCGACGGTTCTGTCGCTATAGACAGCACTTTAGCGACAGTATATTTACAAAATTATTATTTTTTATTAAATAAATAGAAAAAAATAGTTTTTAATTATTAAAATTTCATATTAAATTCATAAAAATTATTTTAAAACCTAAAAATAGGTTTTTAATAATTTTGAATATATTTCATTAATAATTAATATTTTTGGAATATTAATGGTATTTAATTTATTTAGTTATAATATTAAATAAATTACTTAAAAATAATTTTAATACTTGAAAAATTATATTATGGTGTTAGAAAATATTTTAAGTTATTTTTATGACTTTTAATATTTTGTGATAATTTTCATTAATAAATTAATATTAATGGTAATTAATTTATTTAATAATTATATTAAATAAATGATGGAAAATTAGTTTTAATGCTTTAAAAATCATATAAAAATGATTTAAAAGTTATAAAAATATTTTAAGTTATAAAATATAACTTTTGATATTTTGTCAGGAAAAATATTAATATTTTAATATTAATGACAATTATTAGATAATGGATTTAAATGTTTAAAAATCATATAAATGAGAAATTAAAGTATTAAAAATACTTTGAAATAATATAAATATATTATAATATTATATGGAGAATCTCATTAATATTTGAGAATATTGTGGTAATTAAATCATATAAATATTAATGATAAGAGAATATTATGGTATTTATATCATATAAATACAATATTAATGATTGAAAAATCATGATAAATGGTAATAATTATTTAAAAATTATTACAAGTCTTTGAAAAATACTTTGACTGGATAATAAATTATCTAAGATAATTGTGAACCAGTTTAGTTGAGTCTTAGTGATATTAGGCTCGAGAATTGTCCGAATAGGACGTCGGGATGTAGAAATTGTGTCGGACTCAACTCAGACTGAAATAGTTTGACTTGATACCAAGTCATAGGTGTGTTATAGACTGATAGGATTATGTGATAATGTGTTTAGGATTATTTTATAATTATATATATAACAGTATTATACTGTGATGATATTATTCTAATATTAGAGATCGGTATTATTAATATTAGGTCTTCGGATAAAGCTATATTGACTGCGTAGTTGTAGTCGCTGATTCAGGTAAGTTTTCTCTAACTCGACCTCGAGTTATTTCATTCGAATATGCTTATGGTTAATCATTGCTGATTACCATGTCTATGAATTATTGATTCACACTCTGTGCATATTGCATGTGTTCATCAGGTATGAAACGTTGATTACCTTCATTACTGTCTGGATCAGTTGATATGTTTATGTTTAATGTTCGTTCAGCTATGATAATTTATTCATGCTAGTTCACAATTATATTATAGAACTGTAGCCAGCTTATTGTTCAATTCTTTCAATCATGATATATCCTCAATTAAATTTAAACTTGTTGGGCAAACTTGTTGTACACCCTTGCTATATTATGATAAACATTGAAGATTAAGACGAATACGTCAGATATAGGAGAAACCAGCGGCATTGTATGTCGGATAGAATATGGAATACAGGTATTACGTGAAGGTTCTCGACCTTGGAGATAGTGTGTAAGTTTATTATATAAACAATTTATGTTTATATATTCCACAATAGTTATAGTATTAGTATACCAGATTGGTGGTGATTAGTACCTAGATCTGGGGATGTTACAAGTGTTGTTGTTTACACTAGGATTATTGCCTTCCTGATGCACATTATCCTGGTTATTGATCGGTAGTGACTCAACGGTCTCATGTGCTCCATTGCTTATCTCAACAATTTCAGATGTCATTTTCAAACACTGTCACGAAATAAGGGTTAATTGATATGCCAATTATTATCCCTATACTCTGACCGACCAATTAAATAACAAATAACTTAGGTAGGTCATACTAGCAAAGGATTTACTCGTCTCACCCCTCCTAGTTCTTGTTATTTAAAATGATTTATTGTTCAGGTATTTCACAATCTTTTAAATATTGTTGAAATTCCAGATTCTTCTATATCTTTTATTGAACACTTTAACTTGCGGAGTAAACTAGTTGTTCACCCTTATTTAAATAAAATATTTCAGCTATAGCCGAGGTAGCCGAAGGTTCTAAGAAGGATAAAGGCAAAGTAAAGGCGAATGAGTAGAATCAATTGTGTAATGATGATTATAATATTATATTTTGGTTTAAACCTTTTGTATTATAGGGCATGTAATGTTAATGTTAGTCAACTTGGGACGATGTTACAATTATGTATTTAAGGTATGTTTTTATTAAGAAAATGTAATGAATGATGTAAATTATAATGAATGTGTAGTTAGATGTGATATATATGATGTATTGTGAGCACAGAATTTGAGGTTTGAGGAACCCGAATTTGGGAGTATCTTGTGCTACGGTTTGATATATTTGAACATTTGAGTAAGTAAACATATTCCAACCTCAAGCCTTTCTTCTAATTGTATTGCCATTTCAAGGTTCAACATGCACATTCTGTGATGCAATTTTACGAGAAAACGATTCACAACATTGTAACAAACAAGGAGAGAACTCTATATGACCACGAAAATAGGTACTAAAAACATAACCAAGAAAAAAAGAAACTACCCCAAGAGGCAACAAGAATATAGAAATCATGGAAAATAAATTACGAACTAGGGTTCAAGAGAAATAATGAAAAATCGCAACAACTTCAGATTTGTGAGATTAAATAACGAGCTTACTGATTAAATGCTGATTAGTTTGTAGTCGCAAAATTTTAGACAAAGAAAGTTAAATTTCCACAACTTGTTTTTGATTTACAGATCATTGCGAACTAGGGTTCATGAGATCGCATAAATAGAAACTTTAGAATTGCAGAGTTTTGTTACCTTTGTTACCTTTTTCCTCAATTCATTTAAGTTAATATTGCGTCCGCTAGTACTTCTAGTGGAGTATTTGTTATTTTTTTAACTGGTTAGGGTAACTAGGATCAAATTAGTTCAAAAAAAATTCATTAATCACGTCCGTTAGAAGTACTAGCGGACGACGTGATGCCTTTTTTAATCGCAACCCTTTTTTTGAATGGAAAGTATAGATGTTATATGCCATTTTTTGATCCATAGCAAAAATATTTGGAATATTTGATGTACTGGGGCTGTGATTTTAATTTATTAACTAGTTATAGTTTATGTGATGTTGTATTGTTAAAACTATTATATCTTATGTGATGTTGTTGTTGCTGTGATTTGATTTGGTTGTGATGTTGATGTGTTTGTTATAGCTTATGTGGTGTTCCTGTTGTTGTGATTTAATTTGGCTGTGATGTTGCACACTGTGATGTTGCTTAACTGTTGTTGTGATTTGATTGTTGAAATCAAGAACTTTGACTTATGACAGAAATAACATTTAGTCATGTATTTTAATTGAATTAAGCTTGTCGTGTTATAATAGGAAGTTGTATTTGACTTGAATTCGTGTTGTAATAGGACGTTGTATTTGACTTAAATTAAACTTGTTGCAGGAAGCTGTTGAGTTAAGTTAATATGTGTCCGCTAGTAAATCTAGTGGATGCTGTGATTTCCTTGCGTTAGACCTGATTTGACTTGGCTAAGAGGGGCCAAAAATGTCAAAAATTTCATTAATCGTGTCCGCTAGAAGTACTAGCGGACGGCGTAATGCCCTTTTCAATCGCAACCCTTCTTTTTTTGAATGGAAGGTATAGATTCTATATAACATTTTTTGATCCATAGCAAATATATGTTATGAATCATTCCCCTATATATAAATATAAAAGTGCTCATCCCATTAAGAAATTCTAATTAGGAATATATGAAATATGAGAGAAAAGAGAAGAAATCCCACGTTATTATCTTATCTTATCATTTATAATTCCACACGTTAATCACAATCTAAATTTAATATCAAAAAATTTATCACATAAATCATTTTTCAATTTAATTGTGTAGCCTAAAATCAAATCAAACTTATCACAATTTTCACTTGAACCAAAGCTTATTGCGAAGCAGGAGATTCGAACCAAATATAGTGTGTGTTTAACTTTTAGCCAAACACTAAAAAAAATTAGTGGAAAACTTGTTGGTAGGCACTAGGCAGTTGCCATGGATGTATGTTGTCTGTTCTCCCGCAAATTAAATATATAATTCCCTCCATCTTTTTAACACATGTTGAACTCTAAATGGGTCGATGAATATAGAAATGTGAGCAATGACACACAAAATTCCCGCCTCCTATTTTATAGTACTATGATTCTTTCATTTGCCACTTGCACAAAATATACGTGTGTATATACAAATTTATACTAGAAATCCAATGGCTTATATTTCCCATGTAATATTCTATTTACAATTATATATATAAGGGACCAATTCATAGTTAACGGTATCAACCTAAGGTTATCCTTACAATATATCGCGACCATGCATTAGAAAATCGAATGGTTAAATAGGGAAACAGTCTGCAGTTTAGTTTTCAATATTTCGTAGTTTAATACTGCGGACGGGACAAATATCCAAAATACCCTAATTGTAAAAGTCTCTTCTGCGGATGCTAAGTATTTTTGGTCAATTGGGAATCGACGTCGTTTTTAAATATGTACCGTCTGCAGTATTAAACTACAGACGCATGGCAGACCAATTTGTCAATGATGTAGTATTGACCAAATTCATTTTTTTTATTTTTTTATGCTCCTCAGTATTAAACTGCGGATGCCAAATAATCTATAATTTCATTAATTCACTCTACGATTATGAATCAATTAAAACTAAAATAAAAAACAGGGTTTGACCAGATCATTTGCCGATGGGCTTGGGTCACCTTGGTTGGCTTTAGGATCGATAATCTAGAATACCCCATTACATGTGGCCTTTATAATATTCATATCATTGGTAGTAGCTTCATGACGAAAATCACCATGATTATGAAGCTGATTGGATGGAATAAACTCCAAACAAGCATCAATCTTTTTGGTATCAAACTTCAGAAAATTTAGCCTGCCCATTAGAAGACAGTTGTTCCCAAATCCATTAGAAACCTCATGATTTTCCACTACAGACCTATTTTTTTGATCATCAAAGGAGCAATGATTATTTGAGAAATAGACCATCCTTTTCTCCGACACACAATTCATCTGAAACTCGTGGATGAGGTCCAGATGGTTTACCTAATTTACAAATTGGGGAAAGAATTTTCCCTTTTATTTAAAACTCGTTAATCCTTTGGAGCTTCATGTACGAGCTTTGAGTAAATCTGAAAATTAAAGAAAATTTGAATTTAGCTATACATAGCGTCCGCAGTTTAATATTGCGGACGAGAAACTTTTATAATGGGGTATTTTGGTTATTTATCTCGTCCGCAGTATTAAACTGTGGAATAATGAAAACTAAACTGCAGACGGGAGCTCTATTAAATCGTTCGATCTTAAGATGGAGGGCCACGATGTGTTGTAAGGTTAGACTCTTTTTTACAACGTTAACTATGGATCAGTTGTGACGCCCCCAAATTCAGACCACACTCGTCTCAACTTTGGTTGTCACGTGCTAACTCTAATAATAAATTAAAATCTCACACAATGGAATAATAGGATAAATTACATTGTTATAATATAATTATTCTCGTCATAAGGTGTGACAAACGAAGTTTTTGCAATTTAATTTGAATATTTATTAAATTAAATAAATATTTTTCGATGATTTAATTATCAGATTAAATAATTAATTGATGAAATTGTGGTAGATTAATTTAATTATATGTGTTATATTGATTAAATTAATGTAGGGAATTTTATTATTCAAAGTATGTATTTAAGTGAGCTTATTGAATTAAATAAATTATTTAATATGCATAAATATTATTTTAATTAATTTAATAATTAATTATAGAATTAATAATTTGACATAATTAATAAATAAGAAATTTAATTATGTGACTATGTGAATTAATGAGAAATTATTATATTTTATTTAAATTAAATTAAGTAAGATATTTGATTTATTGTGTAATTGGGTGTGACATGATTAAACTATATTATAAAAGGTTAGTTAAATTAAATGGAAAACCTTCTAATAAGTTAGCCAAACAAGCCCTAATGGAGGTTGAGAGCAGTTAACCCATGAATGGGATTAACTGACCTCTACGTTGTAGTTACCTAAGCGCATCAGCTTTATATTATTTTACGTATGTTATTTTGAAACAAAGAAACTTGAGAGTTCAGAGAATTCAAAGAATTTGTTGGGAAAAATTATGAGTTGTGTGATTGAAGAAGTATCTGAGAAAGATTTCATCTCCTATTAATCTACACTCTAGGTAATCTCTTCAACCCAATTTTAAATTCACGTTGTTTATTTTTTTATGAAAAATGGCTTTCAAGTCTCTATAATTGAAAAAGTAATGACTTATGTGTTTATATATGATAATATATAATCATAATATGTTTTTAGTACCATATATGTATGTTTTCATAACATTAATTGCATACAATTATGTTGTAAATAGATTTGTGAAGTTACTGAGTATAAGTTTCATATGTATGGCCCTAATGGGAATTAGTATGCTACGAATTGTTGTTTAACTTGAAATTTAACGGTAGATTATTTTATCATATGTTAAAACGAAGACATTAAACTTTAAACGGACAGATTTGGTGTTATAACGAAACCGTAGTGCCAATCTTCATGTTTTATTTTTAAAACTTTCAAAAACAACAAAAACAGTGAAATTAAATGTTGTAATTCGTGTAATTACGTGAATTAAAGTGTTAGAATCATGCTAGAGGCTTTGTATGATGTTTTTGTGAAGTCAATATTTCATGGGTAGCATTAGAATTCATCGTGTGAGTTTAAATTGGGATTTATTGGGCTGTTCTGTGTGTTCTTCACGAACTGCAGAATCTGGGTTTGCGTCGCAGCGCGGCCGAGCTACTCCAAAGAACAAATTTAGCGCGCCCGCGTAGATCCAAAGAACAATTTGAACGCGGCCGCGCCCTACCTACAGAACTTCAGAAATTTTTCTAAGTGTTCAAGTTTTGAAAATGTATTTTTAAAACCTAATGTAATGAACATAAAGACATGTCAAGCATATAATAATATGTTAATTAACTTACGTTATGTGATTAATTAATAAGACTTAAAGTCCAATAACATACTCAAAGACCAATGTTGGGATTCAATAGGTATATCGAACTATTGATTAATGGGTATTGTGAATGTATTGATATGTAAGATTTAATAAGGAACGTGATTTAATCGTAGCTTGTGTAAGAGGCAAGTTTCTAAACCTTACTTTTATATTGAGCAAGTATTCTATTCCTAAATTATTGTTGTTAAGCAAGTTTTTCCTTAAATTCTAAATTATTCATTGATCAAATCTTAGACTCATATTCTATATCGAGTAAGTTCTTGTCCTTAATTGTTCAAGTTCAAAACTTCACATTAGATACTATAATTCTTTTAAAGCATGATTCCTCTTATATAATACTTATTCGATTGTATACATCTTGAATGTTATTTGAATATCAATTATTACTGAACCTTGTAAAACTAGCGAACCCTTATTGATTCGACTAGTCCATAGTTGATGAATGTTCTAAATTTCAGAACCATTGTTGAGCTTATGCGCGGACTCTAATGTCAAACTGAGATGAACAACCCTGTTATAGGGGATTATTTACGCTTTAGCGTTAAGATATTGTGCACAGTATGGTACTAAGGGCTGATCCCCCTAAGTATGAGAAGAAGAGTCCATAGTCTTATGACTGTTAAAGGTTTCAAGTATAAACACTTGACAATCTAGGACATAGTTCAAGGTCTTGTGACCCTAAGAAGTTCTTTTGATTCTTATTATTCATTCTTGATTCAAAAGCCGAGTTTTCTTATTTCAGAAATCTTTGATTTATTCGCATGTTATTATTTTATTGTTATATTATTATACTTATGGGCAATCGTGCTCACTCTTGCGTAAATATAACATTCCAGTTAAGAACGAAAGGTCCGACGAGCCTTTTACTAGCAAAGGCAAGGGCAAAGTTAGCAAGTAATGAATATTTGTTGTTTAGTTGATATATTTTGTTTCAGACTTGATGTTGTTTAAGACTTATTTATTTGTTTATGTTTCCGCGCAGATGTTTAAGGTTAGTTTGACCTGGGATTGTATTTATTATTCAGATGTTGTAACTCAATAAGGAGAGGATTTATTTCTATCTATTTATGGTTTTTCATTTATTATGGGTAGATAGATACATGATGTTTGGACAGTGAACACCAAATTTCGTGGGAATTGAAGTACCCGGAATTGGGGGTGTCACAGGTTGGTATCAAAGCCGTAGGTTATGAACCTTAGGTGGGGGAACAACCTTAGGTAGTAGCCTTATAGGAGATAGAGAACATAGTGGTGGTAAACTCTTATCGAGTTCTAAGAAATGAATTCCTTAATTCATTGAAGATAATAAAAGACTTTATGTGCTTATGTGATAAACTTATGTGCTCGCGAGTATCGATTAGTAACTAAAATTTAAAACTGTGTTGTTAGGATATCGGATGTTGGAGGATCTAGTCGAGCTGGGGAGGAGGAACCCCGAGTACATACAGAGGAGGAGCCCCGAGACATTCATGTCGTCTGGGAGCAGTTGGTACAGAGACAACCATCTTCGTTGATCACTGTTGTTGGTCAGGAGCATAAGCCTGAGTCTGATCCGGAGGAGGATCCTGAGGAAGAAGAGGAAGAAGATGAGTTTCCACCGAACTCTATCAATGTTGAGATGTACGACGAGCTTTATGACCGTAACATATAGTTACGAGATACTGTTCAGGAGCTGAAGGAGCGGACGGTTATTCAACAGCTTACCATCGACCAGAGGGATAGGGAGGTTGTCACTCTTCACACACGTCTGGGAAACGTAGAGTGGGATTTGGTTCATAAGAAGGGCCAAACCGAGCAGAAGTCAGAGGAAATAGAGGAGTTGAAGAATGAAATGAAAGAGGAATCCGCCAAACGAGCCAGAGCGAAAGATGCTTATGAGAAGGCCTCTTAGCGAGCAGATGCAGTCGAGGAAGAGTTACAAGAAAAGAAGGTTACGATGATGGAAATGGATTGCGCATTCAACATTGCAGTGAATAATGCTCAAGATCGAGTTATGTACTATCCAATTCAGTTTGAGGACTTACCCTCGTATATACTAGATCGAAGGACGATGTTTCGTATCATGAAAGAAGAGCGCAGAGAAGCTATTCGACGTCTTAATAAGCCGTGATAGGAATAGTATGAATTATGTGAATATCTGTGTTAGTTAAAATGTAAATTCCGATGTGTTTATAAATAGAGGAATATTTTGATGTTTTAAATCCTGTAGATTCTTTATCTCTGGATAGATGATGTAAATAACAGTGATGCTATCGTATGATGTTAAAACTTTTGATTTGAATAAAATATCAGAGTTTATTGAGATAATGTGTTAAGTGATTATTTTTAAATGTTTTAGTTAAACCTTAAATATTTAAAGGATTGAATAAAAACCTAATAAGCGTATATTCTTAACAGAAATATGCCGCCAAGAAGACGACCAAATTGTCAACCAGCCCAAGAAGGGTCGACGAACAACAACAATGACGCCGATGCTAACCCCGTTCAGCATTTGGTGAACCTATTAGCTGGAGCAATTAACAATCAACCCCAAGCTCCGCCAGATACAAAGTTCAAGGAATTCAAGGCGGTGGGACCGCCAGAGTTTAAAGGCTCCATGAACCCGATAGAAGCTCAAACCTGGGTTATGGAGATGGAGAAAGTTTTTGATGTCGCCAGAGTCAGAGAGGACCAGAAAACTGCCTGCGTAACATTTATGCTGAAATTCGAAGCCAGTTATTGGTGGCAAGCAAATAAGGTTTGGGGAGGAGAATGTGTGATTACCTGGGAGAGGTTAAAGGAGATGTTCTTCGAGATGTATTTTTTGACTAGCTCGCAGAACCAAATGGAGGTCCAGTTTCTAGAGCTGAAACAGGGGAACATGTCCGTATCAGACTACGCAGCAAGATTCAATGAGTTAGCTAGGTTTTCCACATATCAAGTGCATATTGACAAGAGAAAGGCTAGGCGATTCGAGCAGGGACTGATGAAGCCCTGGTTGTATAGCAAAGTGTCAATGTTTCAATTGAACACTTTTGTTGGGGTGCTGGAGAAGGCTATACTAGCCGAAGGTGGAAGCGATGCGGTAACCAAGTATAACCAAGATCAAAAAAAGAAGAAGAGTGAAAGTGAAGGAAATAACAAAGCCAGTGGCAAAAACACGGAGGAGGGGGAGTAATAATCAGAAGAGGAGGTGGACTGACAACTCATCGACTGGAAATCAGCAAGGAGGTCAGAAGAAGAGAATCGAAGCATGACCGACCTGCGGAAAAGCTCACCTAGGGGTTTGCATGAAGGGAAAACGGGTGTGCTACAATTGTGGTTAGTAAGGCCATATAGCACCTAAATGTCCTAACCCAAAGAAAGGTGTCTGCTTCACATGTGGCTCAAAGGACCATCTAGCAAGGGACTATCCCAAGAAGGGATCTGGAAGGGCAGGATCAGGAGGGAACAGGGGAAATAACGGTGGAAGTGCTTTAACTATCACGGGACCAACCACAACCAACCAACCGACCGCCAGGACATTTAACATGATAGTGCAGGATGCTGTGCAGTCTCGCAATGTGGTGTCAGGTATCATTCCGATTAATAAAGTTAATGCTTATGTATTATTTGATTCGGTTGCTACTTGTTTATTTATATCCGATAACTTTGCTAAGAACTTAGAATTGCCTAAAGATGAGTTAGAATACCCCATGAGAATAGAAATTGTGAATAGAGAAATAATCCCTGTTAAGTATGTATATAAGAACTGTAGGGTGGATATTAAGGGTAATATTATGAACGTCGATCTTATCCCTATCAGACTTGGGGAATTTGACGTTATCTTGGGAATGGATTGGTTGTTCAATTACGGGGCTGTAATTGATTGTCAGAAGAAGTTTATTAACCTTATGACTCTGTCAAAGGTTGTGTTTTATGGTAGTAAGTCGCCTAGACAAGCGAGTTGTTTGACGATGATGCAGGCTAGGAAGTTGTTAAGACAAGGCTGTGTAGGATATCTAGCTTATATAGTCGACAGTCGTAAAGAGAATCCAAAAATAGAGGAGATACCAGTAGTGAGGTACTTCGCAGACGTATTTTCAGACGATTTGTCAGGACTTCTGCCAGATAGAGAGGTTAAGTTTGTGATCAATTTAGCGTCAGGAACGACTCCAATATCGAAGACACTGTATCAGACGGCTCCGGTAGAGATGAAAGAATTGATGGTACAATTGCAAGAGTTACTGGACAAGAAATACATTCAATCGAGTTTATCGCCGTGGGGAGCGCCGATATTATTTGTAAAGAAGAAGGACGGGACGATGCGGCTCTGCATCAACTACAAAGAATTGAATAAGGTCACGATTAAGATTAGATATCTATTCCCGAGGATCGACGACCTGTTTGATCAATTGAAAGGAGCGAGATACTTTTCAAAGATAGACTTGAGGAGTGGTTATCATCAGTTGAAGGTGAGGCCAGAGTGTGACGCCCCCAAATTAGGTTCATTCCACCCAACCCGTTCTGAGTCGCCAAATACATGGTACAGAAAATAACTACAACTTTATTATTATAATTGTCGTGCAAAATACGACAACACATATACTTTGAGTTTAAATACAAATATTATCTTCTAGACAATATCCACACTCAAATAAGTCCTCATTACAATTATTGATACACTATTTTACAAAATAGTGAGGATACTAAGACAACTATCTTAAACCATCATTCCATACCCCGACTAGTACCTGCTACATTCTCGTCTCTTGAGAAGAAAAATGGAACAAAAATGAAAAGGGTGAGCTCAACTAGCCCAGTAAAGAATATTATAACTAAGATAATATAGAACAAATTATCGTTAGTCCTTAACAGGAAAAAATCTGATAGAATACAATAGACAACAAGTTTTAGATCAACAACTGCAGCGAAAACAACAATTTATTAGAAGTGTTAAGTAGATAATGAAATCTACTATCATCTATGAATTTAAAAGTCCATCATCGATATTTTATCCCTGTAACATCAATCAATATACATCTTGAATCAAATAGTCATCTTTGCACTACAGGCCAAAGATATTAATCAGTCGGTCATGTTCATCTCAACACCTGTTCATCTTTGCACTACGGGCCAAAGATATTCATCAAGAAATCATTCATCTTTGCACTACAGGCCAAAGATATTCAGTAATATCATTATTTAGGACTGAGGATGATGAAAAATATATTTTAAAGAAAACAAATCCAATGAGACAAAAGAACAAATATTAAGGATTCGTTCTTCGGTTTATCCATGTTTAAAAATACTCCATAATAAACTATTGTGGAGCAGAATTCAAAAATAAAGATCAAAACATAGATCCAATCAAAGATAGGAACCATAACAGACAATCTTGGACACAGAAAAGAAAATTTAATTTTTCTGTGAATAGTATCGTATTCGTGAATAGTGCCGTATACGTGAATAGTAACTCCGACACTAAAAGGTAGAAATTTCACGAGAAAAAAAATCATCATGCTTCGTGAATAGTACTCGTGAATAGTAAATCCTGAATAGTAACTCATGAATAGTAACTCGTGAATAGTAACTCATGAATAGTAACCCCGACATGAAAAGATAAAAATTTCACAAGAAACATCTTACTAATATTCCGATATAATGATATTGAAAGAAATAATATCATTTATAAAAAAATAACATCCCTTACCTCAAAAGAATAGTACGTCTGGCTGGAATATCAGATATAACGTTGAAGGAAACTTGCACATACAGCAACACTTAAGATATTAAAATACTCACAAGAATACGCTCGATAATATAGAAAGAGAAAACTTCAGTTTCTGGTGTGATTTTCAATTCTAACCTAAGCACCTTATTTATAGAAAAATACTTAGAACACCAAAACAGAAAATTTAATTAAATAATATATTTATAATCAAATTTTCCTTAGCCCACCACATCAAAAACACATTTTTCACACAAAAAAATGAAAAACACGTTTAAAACAATTTTTGTAACAAAATCAATTCATACTCAATATTCCGGAACTTCAATAATTCATAATAAATAGCCATTTTATCTGAAAAATTCAAATCTTATGTCCATTCCATAGGAAATTTAGTTCTCTACAACTTTGCAGAAGAAAGTTTTTCCAAATTCTAAACAAAAATTGACCGAAATCCACATACGGATGATTTTACAGGCTATAATCAAATTTCAATCAAAAATGGGGTCCATCAACACATAAAACATGTGTTAAATATTTTTTTGTAACACGAAACATGTGTTAAACATTTTTTTGTAACAAAAATACTCTTCATCCTCAATTATTCATATATTACACATTCATTGTAAAAATATCACTATTATTATATTATTAAAATAATAATATATTTAAATGAATTATTTATCAAAAAAGATAAAATATCAATTTTTCAACAATTGTCACTTTAAAATTTTCTCCATCTATATCCATATAAAATGAATATTTTCCTTATCATATAAATCAATAATTAATTATTCACAAATAATATTACAGAATCATAATACTGGCAATCAGGCCGTTCCCAGGAAAGAGGGGGCTTTCCAATAAGGATTTCTCCTTACTGACGCGCAATTAGATGACCAAACCTCTCCTTAGACAGAACTTTCTAGACATTGTCAATATTGCTATCTAATAATATTATTCAAATAATATGAATTATTGATCCGATAATACAAATATTGTGCAGCGACAATTATTGAAACAACAATAATATAAAATATCAACATAGCAATTATTGAATCAATAGAATAAAATATTGAACAGTAATTACTGTAACAATTATTGAGTAGTGCCTTCTTACGTAAGAATCAATAATTGGTACAATACCGTGTGCTACTGTGTAACAACGCGTATTACTGTGTTTTAACCACCGGGTATTCCAACAGTATTAACGGTAACAACTACGCCGTTATTTATAAAGAATTTATACTTGTCATTTTTTTCATCCAATCGCCTTCCGTTATGGGGCCCATAAAAGGTTGCGCCATCATACGAGTATTCCCCGACAGGAAGAATATTCCACGACCAAACAAATATTCCCCGACATCAATGAGTATTTTATAACCACTTGCTTATTTTGAAAAATTTACATAATTCACCCTTAACTTTAACATTTTATCAATTTAACTATTTACTAAATAGTAATTATAAGAAAAATTGAATACTTTTATTTCATAAAATTTGGGGTCTTACAATCTCCCCTCCTTATGAAATTTCATCCCCGAAATTTACGTACCTGGTATTTCGAAGAGTTGAGAATACCTTGCTTCCATTTCAGATTCTATCTCCCCGATCATCATGATTTTTCCATTGCTCATCTGCCGTATTTCAGATATCATTCTAGAATACAGCTTCAAAACAAAGGTTAATTGACATATCACAACTTGTCAACTTAAGTAATAAAATTTAGCTTAGGTAGGACACACACTAGCGAAGGATATTACTCGTCTCTCCCTCCTAGTTCTATTCCCTGATCTCCGCTAGAGACCATATCCCTAAGCTCTGATACCAAATGTGACTCATGTCCCAACTGTGGACAGCACCTTACATTGATACCTATCAGTTTTCCACCGCAGAACGGCGTCCCCTACGGAGAGTCTGGCTTCGGTGCATCCCCCATCAACAAGAAGTCACCAGCGAGAGGCTCGGGACTTTTTACTTATAGCTCTGATACCAACTGTGACGCCCCCAAAATAGGTTCATTCCACCCAATTCATTCTGAGTCGCCAAATACATGGTACAGAAAACAACTACAACTTTATTATTACAATTGTCATGCAAAATACGACAACACATATACTGTGAGTTTAAATACAAATATTGTCTTCTAGACAATATCCACACTCAAATAAGTCATCATTACAATTATTGATACACTATTTTACAAAATAGTGAGGACTACTAAGACAACTATCTTAAACCATCATTCCATACCCCGACTAGTACCCGCTACATTCTCGCCTCCTGAGAAGAAAAATGAAACAAAAAGGAAAAGGGTGAGCTTAACTAGCCCAGTAAAGAATATTATGACTAAGATAATATAGAACAAATTATCGTTAGTACTCAACAGGGAAAAATTTGATAGAATACAATAGACAACAAGTTTTAGATCAACAACTGCAGCGGAAACAACAATTCATTAGAAGAGTTAAGTAGAGAATGAAATCTACTATCATCTATGAATTTAAAAGTCCATCATCGATATTTTATCCCTGTAACATCAATCAATATACATCTTGAATCAAATAGTCAACTTTGCACTACAGGCCAAAGATATTAATCAGTCGGTCATGTTCATCTCAACACCTGTTCATCTTTGCACTACGGGCCAAAGATGTTCATCAAGAAATCATTCATCTTTGCACTACAGGCCAAAGATATTCAGTAATATCATCATTTAGGACTGAGGATGATGAAAAATATATTTTGAAGAAAACGAATCCAATGAGACAAAAGAACAAATATTAAGGATTCGTTCTTCGATTTATCTATGTTTAAAAATACTCCATAATAAACTATTGTGGAGCAGAATTCAAAAATGAAGATCAAAACATAGATCCAATCAAAGATAGGAACCATAACAGACAATCTTGGACACAGAAAAGAAAATTTAATTTTTCTGTGAATAGTGTCGTATTCGTAAATAGTGTCGTGTACGTGAATAGTGTCGTATACATGAATAGTAACTCCGACACTAAAAGGTAGAAATTCCACGAGAAAAAAAAATCATCATACTTCATGAATAGTACTCGTAAATAGTAACTCGTGAATAGTAACTCGTGAATAGTAACTCATGAATAGTAACCCCGACATGAAAAGATAAGAATTTCATAAGAAAAATTTTACCAATATTCCGGTATAATGATATTGAAAGAAATAATATCATTTATAAAAAAATAACATCCCTTACCTCAAAAGAATAGTACTTCTGGCTGGAATATCAGATATAACGCTGAAGAAAACTTGCACCGTATAGCAACACTCAAGATATCAAAATACTCACAAGAATACGCTCGATAATATAGAGAGAGAAAACTTCAGTTTTTGGTGTGATTTTTAATTCTAACCTAAGCACCCTATTTATAGAAAAATACAAAAAATACCAAAGCAGAAAATTTAATAAAATAATATATTTATAATCAAATTTTCCTTAGCCCACCACATCAAAAACACATTTTCCACACAAAAAAATAAAAAACATGTTTAAAACAATTTTTGTAACAAAATCAATTCAAACTCAATATTCCGGAACTTCAATAATTCATAATAAATAGCCATTTTATCTGAAAAATTCAAATCATATGTCCATTCCATAGAAAATTTAATTCTCTACAACTTTGGAGAAGAAAGTTTTTCTAAATTCCAAACAAAAATTGACCGAAATCTATATACGGATAATTTTACAGGCTATAATCAAATTTCAGTCAAAAATGGGGTCCATCAACACACAAAACATGTGTTAAACATTTTTTGTAACAAAAATACTCTTCCTCGTCATTTATTCATATATTATACATTCATTGTAAAAATATCACTATTATTATATTATTAAAATAATAATATATTTAAATAAATTATTTATCAGAAAAGATAAAATATCAATTTTTCAACAATTGTCACTTTAAAATTTTCTCCATCTATATCCACATAAAATGAATATTTTCCTTATCATATAAATCAATAATTAATTATTCACAAATAATATTATAGAATCACAATACTGGCAACCAGGTCGTTCCCAGGAAAGAGGGGGTTTTCCAATAAGGATTTCTCCTTACTGGCGCGCAATTAGATGACCAAACCTCTCCTTAGACAGAACTTTCTAGACATTGTCAATATTGCTATCTAATAATATTATTCAAATAATATGAATTATTGATCCGATAATAAAAATACTGTGCAGCGACAATTATTGAAACAATAATAATATAAAATATCAACGTAGCAATTATTGAATCAATAGAATAAAATATTAAACAGTAATTATTGTAATAATTATTGAGTAGTGCCTTCTTACGTAAGAATTAATAATTGGTGCAATACCGTGTGCTACTGTGCAAGTGTTTTAACCACCGGGTATTCCAATAGTATTAACGGTAACAACTACGCCGTATTTATAAAGAATTTATACTTATCATTTTCTTCATCCAATCGCCTTCTGTTATGGGGCCCACAAAAGGTTGTGCCGTCATACGAGTATTCCCCGACAGGAAGAATATTCCACGACCAAACGAATATTCCCCGACATCAATGAGTATTTTATGTAACGACCCCAAAATTTATACAATTTAATTCTCGACTTCGGTCATTAATAATACATTCAACCTCTAATTTTAAATCATTAAACGATAATACAACCATTGAAATTTGTGGAATAATTACAATTTTCTATTACAAACTATCCTCGTTCCCAAAACCTTCAACCTTTACATCTAAATATCTCAGAATCATTTTAATACTACAATAGTTTACATTCGCAAAACAATATTACAATTCAACATTAATACATTATTCGAAACCTTAAACATGGTTCAAATAATAACACAACCAAAGTATATAAATATTCAAGTATCACATCTGATTCATGTCTTTCAAGTAACGCATAACTTTACCTTGAATCTTGAACCTGCAAAAGTGGTTATTTGCAAGGTTGAACTCGACAGCCCAGCAAATTTAGCAGTCTATCATGTTTCACATAGCACACAATTCATGCATTCTACATTTCTAATTTATCGAGTTACATTACACAACATGCATTTGCTATCACATATCACATATAAATTGAGTTCCATAACCCAATTAACTTGGTCATATTTTGACCTTAACAATTCATAAAACATGGTATGTAACTCACCACATAATCACATTTAATCCACAAACATAATAGAACTGAAAAACTTGCCTTGGATGTTGTTTAATGTTTATAACTTATCTGCGCTGTGATGATCCTACACAAATTGAGGATACATACATGTACATATTAGTTTCACATATAAAATTCACGTACTCAATGTAAACTAATTTTATTTAACTATAATATTTTGTTCTTGTCTTAAAATCATTCTATGTTTCTTTAGAAACTTTTGTCCGTTATAACCTTTTTACGCCCAAAAGGTTCTCTCATGGATTTAGTATGTAAATACTTTACTTATCAAAACATAAACCATTTATATCCCCTTCGTTTTATATTACTAGGTTCAATATAATTTCACAAGGCAGCAGCCCCTCACCTTTGACACCCATTTCGCGGTTTAATAGCTTGCAATTTACTTATCTAATCGTAAGGCATTTTTTTTTAGTATGTTTTTCATGGCATACAAGACTATTTTTAAGAAATACTAACCTCTCATTTCGGGTTTGTTAAGTAGTCTAAAAAGCGTGCCAAAAATTGACGTTCATAGCAGTCTTCAATTTTTTTTTCCAACTTTACCCTCTCTCGCTAAAACAGTCATAACTAATTCGTTTCATAACATTTTTGAGCGATTCTTGAGCCCACGCGAAGCTAACTTCCGAGGCTACAACTTTCATTTTTTGACCATTTCCAAATTCAAAACACAGAATTCCGAAAAATTCGTTCAAGGTGACTGCCCCGAGTTGGTTAGACAGTTTTGACGCGACTACTTTGAATGGTCATAACTCTTTGCTCCGAAGTCGGAATAAGTCCGTTCCAGAGTCTATGGAAAGCTAATTCAGTGTACTATAACATACCAAAAGCCCAGAAGTTTGTGGAAAGATTAACTGATCGAAACAGTGTCCCAAATAGCACATCCCGCTGCTCAATTTCAGTTTGACAAGTTCGACACATTTCTTTCCAATCACCGTAACTCCCTCATCCGAGGTCGGAATGAGGTCATTCCAAAGCCTATGACTTCCTAACTCAGTGCACTACAACTACCCAGAAAACTCAGAATTTTTCAGGCAACATAGCTATTCCAGAATTTGACACTATAGTCATTGTTCATTCAATTTTCATTTCTAGACATGGTTTACTAAAATCTTCACCACGGATTCATTTTAACTCCGTTTTGGTTCATTCAAGTTAGGAAATCTTCAGAACTTAGAGGAATATAACATATAATCATCAAATTAAGCTTTTAGACATAAATCAAATGCACAAAGGGTCCTCAAGCTCAGTCCCAAAAACTGCCCAACAAGGTTCTTTGTAAATCTTCTATTTTGTGAGTTTTGGTTACACTTGGATGATGTTAAGGTTTCATATCTCTAATTACAATCATTATAACTCATTTACATAATCAATTACAAGCCAAAATAAACATAGTAAACTAACTAGTTTTCTAACAAAACTAACTAAACTTCCAAAATATAAACTTTAACTAACAAACTAAATACAATATTTAAAATAATAATATTACCAAAAATTAAATAAGAAACATATCCGAAAATACGAATTCCACAAACTGAATACGTACTCGACCAAAATTTAACTAAGAGAATATCTTTATAAAAAAGTCTTCCCACAACAAAGCCTTTCTCAAAATTGGAGGCCTTATTGTTGGTGAGTGAAACAAAGGATCAAGCCCTTCTATTTATAGGTTTAGCAAAGGGTAAAGTTCTCAATTTAGTTGATGTGGGACTTGGTTTATACTAATTCTAATTTGTTTATACTAATTTTTCCTATTTTCAACATACTGAGTGTATTCATTCATCAAGAATTCGTTTCTTAACCAATTCGATCCGTTCAAGTTGCGGTGTTTTCGTTTTATAGAGGAGAACAACAATCATCTTTCAATTTAAAGTTTTCATCATGAATTCATCATCAACTTTAGTCCCAAAGTACACCAAAACACACATTACAATCAAAACCCAAATTCCTCTTCTTTAGTATAAATACATGAATTTGATTTCTGAAAATTTGTTTCTAGATGACCACTATCAAATTATAAATATCTAATAACATATATAACATCGTAACCCACAAATTCATTAACCAAAACTCCAATTTTAAAAGAAACTCAAGAACACATAAACTAGAAATATAAACTAGATTATGTACCTTTAATTCCTTAAGAAATAAAACTAACCTTATTAGTAAAATTATAATTTCTATTCAACAATTATAATCATAACATTATTTAACAAATTCTCACTCCTCTAATTTAATTATTTAATTAAATTAGAATATCACAATTATACTCGCGTAATAAAATACGTATAAATCTCATCTATTTTATCACACTTAAATAAATTATCTCATACCAATTTTCATCAAATATTTATTTAATATCATAAATATTCATCTAATTCCGTAAAGTTTCCAACTAAAATATTTAATGTACTTAATAAATATTTTACTCGCATTATACTAATATTTACATTTTCATGCAATATATTACCTTCTCACTTTATTAAATCAATTATACTTGTATTAATTCACTATTTTAATTAAGTGAATTATTCACACTATTTATGAAACTTAACTCATAATAATTTCTATTGCCCACAAGGCATAATAATTAAAATTATATTATCTCATAACATAATTTCAACTTAATTAAATTAACTAATATTATTTAATTTCTTTAATAGTTTAATTACCTATTAAATCTCACATTCTCCAACATATGAATATATAATTCTCTTCACACCAAATCATATAATTCAAAATATATACACATCATAATAAGAATTTTAATTATTAAATTCTTATTTTAATAACTTATAAAATTCGGGTTGTCACATTTTATAACCACTTGCTTATTTTGAAAAATTTACATAATTCACCCTTAACTTTAACCTTTTATCAATTTAACCATTTACTGAATAGTAATTATAAGAAAAATTGAATACTTTTATTTCATAAAATTCGGGGTCTTACACAGAGGATGTTCCGAAGACAGCATTTAGGACTCGATATGGTCACTATGAATTTCTGGTGATGTCGTTCGGTCTAACAAATGCTCCTGCGGCGTTTATGGACCTGATGAACAGGGTATTTAAACCATTTTTGGACAAATTTGTAGTGGTATTTATCGATGACATTTTGATATATTTGAAGACCAAGGAAGAACACGTAGAGCATTTGAAAGTAATGTTAGAGGCGTTGAGAAGAGAGAAGTTGTACGCCAAATTTTTGAAATGTGAATTCTGGATTAAAAGAGTACAATTTCTTAGACATGTGATCGATAAGGACAGAATTTCGGTAGACCCCTCTAAAGTCGAAGTTGTGATGAACTGGGATCAGTCGAAGACGCCGTCAGAAGTAAGAAGTTTTCTTAGATTGGCAGGTTATTATAAAAGATTCATTCAGGACTTTTCCAAGATCGCGACTCCATTGACGAATTTGACTAGGAAATCGGTGAAATTCGTTTAGACGGAGAAGTGTAAGGAAAGCTTTCAAGAACTTAAGAAAAGATTGAGTACAGCACCTGTGTTATCTCTTCCGGATGACATAGGGAATTTGTGGTTTATAGTGATGCGTCGCATAAAGGACTGGGCTGTGTGCTTATGCAAAATGGCAGGGTCATTGCGTATATGTCACGACAATTGAAGGATTGTGAGAAAGGGTATCCAACCCATGACATAGAATTAGCTGCAGTGGTATTCACCTTGAAGATCTGGAGACACTATCTCTATGGGGAGAAGTGTGAAATATATACAGACCACAAGAGTCTGAAATATATTTTTACACAGAAGGACTTGAATATGCGCCAAAGAAGGTGGTTGGAGTTAATTAAGGACTATGATTGTGAGATTTTATACCATCCGGGTAAAGCAAATGTGGTTGACGACGCCTTAAGTAGAAAGGGTCGGAAGAAATTGATTATGTTGACCGCTCAGGAGGAGCTAATTTAAGCAATGGAAAAGTTGGAATTAGAAGTGAAGTATCCTATGGAGATTGACGAGAAGCTGTTCCAGATGCAAGCTAGTACAACTTTACTGGATAAAATTAAGGAGGTTCAACTTCAGGACGAAGAATGTGAGAAAGTGAAAAAGAAGATATCTGAAGGGACTGAACCGAGATTCAAAATAGACAGTGAGGGACTACTAAGATTTGAGAGCAGAATTTGGGTACCGCCAGTGCCAGAGATTAAGGAAGACATTTTGAATGAGGCTCATAGCACACGATATTCAATTCATCGTGGTAGTACTAAGATGTACCAAGATCTTCGACAATATTTCTGGTGGCCGAATTTGAAACAAGATATTGCAGAGTGTGTTGCCGAGTGTCTAACATGTCAGAAAGTGAAAGCAGAATATCAGAGGCCGAGTGGGTTGCTACAACCTTTAGAGATCCCAGAATGGAAATGGGAACATATTACGATAGATTTCGTGGTTGGCATACCGACAACTCAGAAAGGCTATGACGTAGTATGGGTTATTGTTGACCGATTGAAGAAATCTGCGCACTTCCTTCCGATCAAAATCAGATTCAACTTAGATCAGTTGGCAAGGTTATATGTGAAAAAGATTGTTTCGAGTCATGGAGTTCTGGTTTTAATTATTTCTGATAGGGATTCGCGCTTTACATCGAACTTCTGGAAACGACTACAGGAATGTATGGGTATACAATTGAGAATGAGTACGACATATCACCCTCAAACAGATGGGCAGAGTGAGAGAACGATTCAGACATTGGAGGATATGTTGAGGTCATGCATCATGGATTTTAAGGAAAATTGGGATGATCACTTACCGCTTGTAGAATTCGGCTACAACAACAGTTACCACGCTAGTATTGGCATGCCACCTTATGAAGCGTTGTATGGCAGAAAGTGCAGAACTCCACTTTACTGGGATGAAGTTGGCGAGAGACAGTTACTAGGACCAGAACTAGTACAGCAAACAGCAGAGATAGTCAAAGTAATACAGGAAAGACTAGTAGCAGCTCAGGATAGGCAAAAGAAATACGCTGATCCACACCGTAAGAATGTTGAGTTTGAATCGGGCAGCTTGGTATTTTTGAAAGTCTCTCCCTGGAAGGGAAAGATCAGATTCGGTAGGAAGGGGAAATTGAGCCCGAGGTTCATTGGACCCTTTGAAGTTTTGCGAAGAATTGGTGAAGTTGCCTATGAGGTAGCCTTACCTCCAGCCTTAGAACATATCCATAATGTTTTTCATGTTTCTGTTTTACGACCCTACAAACCCGATTACAAACATGTGATTGAATATGAACCCCTGCATTTTGAAAAAGACTTAACCTACGAAGAAGTTTCTGTTCAGATTGTTGACAGAAAAGAGCAAGTTCTTAGAAATAAAATAATATCTTCTGTTAAAGTAATTTGGAGGAACCACAATGCCGAAGAAGCTACGTGAGAACTCGAAGAGCATATGATGAATCCTCATTTATTTACTTAATTTATGTGTAAGCGATTCTAGGGACAGAATCTTTGTAAGTGGAGGAGTATATAACGGGACGAATTGATTGAGTCGTGATTCTGGGGACAGAATCCTTTTAAGAGGGGAAAGATGTGATAAACGAGGTTTTTGCAATTTAATTTGAATATTTATTAAATTAAATAAATATTTTTCGATAATTTAATTATCGGATTAAATAATTAATTGATGAAATTGTGGTAGATTAATTTAATTATATGTGTTATATTGCTTAAATTAATTTGGAAAATTTTATTATTCAAAGTATGTATTTAAGTGAGCTTATTGAATTAAATGAATTATTTAATATGCATAAATATTATTTTAATTAATTTAATTATTAATTAGAGAATTAATAATTTAACATAATTAATAAATGAGAAATTTAATTATGTGACTATGTAAATTAATGAGAAATTATTATATTTTATTTAAATTAAATTAAATAAGATATTTGATTTATTGTGTAAATGGGTGTGACATGATTAAACTATATTATAAAAGGTTAGTTAAATTAAATGGAAAACCTTCTAATAAGTTAGCCAAACAAGCCCTAATAGAGGTTGAGAGCAGTTAACCCATGAATGGGGTTAACTGACCTCTACGCTGCAGTTACCTAAGTGCATCAGCTTTATATTATTTTATGTATGTTATTTTGAAACAAAGAAACTTGAGAGTTCAGAAAATTCAGAGAATTTGTTGGGGTAAATTATGAGTTGTGTGATTAAAAAAATTATCTGAGAAAGATTTCATCTCCTATTAATCTACACTCTAGGTAATCTCTTCAACTCAATTTCAAATTCACGTTATTTATTTTTTTATGAAAAATGGCTTTCAAGTCTCTATAATTGAAAAAGTAATGACTTATGTGTTTATATATGATAATATATAATCATAATATGTTTTTAGTACCATATATGTATGTTTTCATAACATCAATTGCATACAAATATGTTTTAAATAGATTTGTGAAGTTACTTAGTATAAGTTTCATATGTATATGGGAAATAGTATGCTACGAATTGTTGTTTAACTTGAAATTTAACGATAGATTATGTTATCATATGTTAAAACGAAGAAATTAAACTTTAAACGGACAGATTTGGTTTTATAACGAAACCGTAGTGCCAATCTTCATGTTTATTTTCAAAACTTTCAAAAACAACAAAAACAGTGAAATTAAATGTTGTAATTCGTGTAATTACGTGAATTAAAGTGTTAGAATCATGCTAGAGGCTTTGTATTATGTTTTTGTTAAGTCTATATTTCATGGGTAGCATTAGAATTCATCGTGTGAGTTTAATTTGGGATTTATTAGGTTGTTCTCTATGTTCTTTGCGAACTGCAGAATCTGGGTCTGCGTCACAGTGCTACCGCGCTGCTCCAAAGAACAAATGGAGCACGCCCGCGTCGCTTCAAAGAGTAAATTTAGCATGCCCGCACCGATCCAAAGAACAATTTGAGCTCGACCACGCCCTACCTGTAGAACTTCAGAAATTTTCCTAAGTGTTCAAGTTTTGAAAATGTATTTTTAAAACCTAATGTAATGAACATAAAGACATGTCAAGCATATAATAATATGTTAATTAACTTATGTTATGTGATTAATTAATAAGACTTAAAGTCCAATAATATACTCAAAGACCAATGTTGGGATTCGAGAGGTATATCAAACTATTGATTAATGGGTATTGTGAATGTATTGATATGTAGGATTTAATAAAGAACGTGAATTAATCGTAGCTTGTGCAAGAGGCAAGTTTATAAACCTTACTTTTACATTGAGCAAGTATTCTATTCCTAAATTATTTTTGTTAAGCAAGTTTTTCCTTAAATTCTAAATTATTCATTGATCAAATCTTAGTCTCATATTCTATATCGAGTAAGTTCTTGTTCTTAATTGTTCAAGTTCAAAACTTCACATTAGATACTATAATTCTTTTAAAGCATGATTCCTGTTATACAATACTTATTCGATTGTATACATCTTGAATGTTATTTGAATATCAATTATTACTTAACCTTGTAAAACTAGCGAACCCTTATTGATTCGACTAGTCCATAGTTGATGAACATTCTAAATTTCAGAACCATTGTTGAGCTTATCCAAACAAAACTTCCTTTGGTGCGGACTCTAATGTCAAACTGAGATGAACAACCCGGTTACAGGGGATTATTTACGCTTTAACGTTAAGATATTGTGCACAGTATGGTACTAAGGGCTGATGCCCCTAAGTACGAGAAAAAGAGTCCATAGTCTTATGACTGTTAAAGGTTTCAAGTATAAACACTTGACAACCTAGGACATAGTTCAAGGTCTTATGACCCTCAAAAATTCTTTTGATTCTTATTATTCATTCTTAATTCAAAAGCCGAGTTTTCTTATTTCAAAAATCTTTAATTTATTCGCATGTTATTATTTTATTATTATATTATTATACTTGTGGGCAATCGTGCTCACTCTTGCGTAATAATAACATTCCAGTTAAGAACGAAAGGTCCGACGAGCCTTCTACTAGCAAAGGCAAGGGCAAAGTTAGCAAGTAATGAAGATTTGCTGTTTAGTTGATATATTTTGTTTCAAACTTGATGTTGTTTAAGACTTATTTGTTTGTTTATGTTTCCGCACAGATGTTTAAGGTTAGTTTGACCTAGGATTGTATTTATTATTCAGATGTTGTAACTCCATAAGGAGAGGATTTGTTTCTATCTATTTATGGTTTTTCATTTATTATGGGTAGATAGATACATGATGTTTGGACAGTGAACACCAAATTTCGTGAAAATTGAAGTACCCAGAATTGGGGGTGTCACATAAGGTCTCGCAACCGTTACTAATACAATACAACTTAAATTAAACATAGCTTAATATAACATAGTAAATAAGTTCTTCCACAACATAGTAATAGTACATTCCTAATACTATGAAACTAATTACTCCAAAGCCTTGTCTTTACCCTTGTCCTTGCCAGAGAGTTCACCACGTTCTGCCTTAACTGAAAGTTTTAAGGAAAGCAAGGATGAGCAATAATTTTGCCCAGCAGGTAATAACAATAATGAACAATCATATATAGTGTTCAATCTTCAAGGGGATAACAATGAATAATAATTCAGGAATTATCAACGATTCTCAATAGAAGTCGCTACGGACTGAAAGATATCAACAAGATTCAACGATTATTCAATTCAATATTTCCAAGTAATGAATACTGAGTAGTCACTAAGGACTATGAACTTCTCCTAGAATTAACAGTAATAAACTGATAATTCTACAAAACGAGTACAACAGGTGATCAACCTAAAGTACCATATGTCATGCATCACATTTAATCATTCTCATGTGTGCACGTTGGTTCCCCGACAAATATAAAATTCCCCTACCAAGAGGGTTGTTCATCTCAGTTATAAGAGTTCGCATCAAGTTAATTTGGTTTAGATAGTTTTTGATCATATACCGATAGTCTAGCCAAATCAATGGCTTAGACAACTTTCTTTTAAAATATACACATGAGCCATTATCATCCGAAATCAAGGTTCGAAAATAATTTCATTTCTAAACCACGAAGTATTAAATCATGAGATATGAATCATACTTTCAAGGATTTACTTGTACAACCAATAATAGTACAAGCTCAAGTAATGCTCAATAAAGAGTAGGGTTCGAGTACTTGCCTCAAGCATAGTTTACCAAAGTATAGCTTATCAACACTTTTCTAATCCGAACATAATATAGTTATGCTTATAAGATATTCAATAGTTACGTATACTCATGCATGATATGTAAGTTTAAACGCAAACATAAACATCTAACTTAGTTGTATAATCTATACATACTGCATCACATATCTTACATACACATAGCACAAAATCAGTTTATAAGACATCATGAAATCAAACAACATAGTTAGTAATCCTTTATTGACTCAACGTTCAAAAGTTTATAAACATATATCCACTTTATGAACTTCATCATTAGCATGCTTATAAATATTTCAAATACTATGTTTAAACATGTATTACAGATTTAGACATCAACACAAGCATGCATTACATCTCATATCACAAACAGATTAAATAGGTAACACTGCAAGATGGCTCAGCTGCGCCTTGGTTAGGCTTAGGGATGGCGCAACTACGCTGTCCTCTAGCCAGACCAGAGTTGAGCCTTGCATTTCCTATTTTTTTCCCATACTTTAGCATACCTAAACAATTACACTTAACACACATTCATGCTAGAGGACTTTACATAAGCATACGACCACCCTACGTTCACTTTACATGTCACGGTCTTAGTTTAGGATTTCCACGGAATCAAGGCCAAACAGGGTCATGTAATCACCATGCGTACTAATTAGCCATATGTTCACATAAAGAGATCACGTAATCTGTACTACGCATACTCATAAGTGTTCACATCATTTATTTCACAATTAACATCAATTATTACTTTAAAACATGCTTAAACTCATGCTTGGTTTACTTCCATTATGTTTAACATATAAGAATCATGTTTAGAGACATTATGAACATAAACATGCCATCTTAAATCTTCAAAACTTAACTACTCACACTAATGTAACTTACTTTGAAAATATATCCGAGTTTACTTTTGTAATCATTTTAAACTTGAACAACGTAATTTAATACATACAAAACATCTATAAAGCTCTTTTCATGTGTAGTTAAGTCATGTTAACATCTTCATAAGGTCAGAACATACATCATGTAATATTCATGCATATTAGTTTCAATGTCAAGTTTTTCTTTGAAAAAGTCACCTAACTTAAAGCTTAACAAGTTGGTCATGAACAAAGGAACTATAATTCACAACTCATGCTCATTATGTTTAGAAATCAGTCATGTGTGTATAATATAAAGCTCATAATTTGCAGAACATGAGTTTCATTAAAGTTCGTTTTCGAAACTTTAAGTTTTTGTTATAAATCTCCAACTAAATTATGTTGGTCATTTCTTGTCTCATAAGAAAACTTTAAACCACATGTTATGCTTCCTTTCATGTATATATTAGTCATAATACCAAGTTAGCAACAACATAGCACCACAAAAACCAGAATCTGGTTCTGGGGACCTGCGCAGCTGCACTGCACCCTAGTATAAACTGGGCGCAACTGCGCCCTTCCTGGACCAGCACTAGTAAGATACTCTGTTTTGCAGAGTATTAACCCAACCTCAAATTCTTTCAATCAAGCATACTCAAACTCATTCTTAGAGATTCTATACATGCATACAAACTTTATAAACACTTGATAACATGCTAATTCATACTAATTGACAGAGAATTCAAGAAATTTCAAGAATTTGACAAAACTCAAGATTAAGAACAAAAGTCAGAATTTATACCTTTTGAAACTTAGTTTGCTTAACTTCTATCTTTTGCAATGGCTAGACTTCTCTTTGAACAACACACACTCACACTCTAATTCTCAGAATTTCACAGATAATTTACAACAACGTGAATTGAATAGCATAGTTGTCATTTTATAGAGGAGTTGTGGTCTAGTTAAAGGTTTTACACCAAAGGTTGAATTCATAAGGTAAAAGAAGAAAATAATGGTTAACAAAGGGTTGCTCAACCACCCGTTATCAGCCACCTTCTAGCAAATGATCACCTAACTTCATAGCCACTGTGCACAGCTTGGTGGTTACGCAAAGAAGGTATATGTTACTATTTGGGCCACTAATTTTGGGACAAGCTTCTAAATCCTCAGCAACTTGATTAAAATGCTTAGTTTGGTTTCTTTAATTCCCAAAATATAATTTTAATGTGATAATGCTACTACATAATGAAAAGTTAGGGATTATTTATGTACCCACATCCTATAATCCATGTACATTAGTCCAGTCTAATTAATTCTTATAACATGTGTGGACTTAATTTAACTGGTCACTAATAATTTAATATCTTCTTTTACTATTTATTTACACATCCATATTGAAATAAATATTTTAATAGTACATATTTATTTACTCTCATATTTTAGAGTACACATTTAATTGTCTCATCACCCATGATGAGGTAACAAAATTTATTTAAATCAACTTTATAATTTAATTATTTTTACTATATAGTTTTATATATTATATAGTTACCACAAGGTGTCACACTACACACTCTTTTTAATGTGGTTACTAAATATTACTACATACCTTGCACACATCAATTAAATGAGCAATAATTCTAATTATGTAAAATACTTTACTCATTATTATTCTAATATTCACAATAAAAATTAATTAATAATATAATATTAATTAATTAATTATTCACTTCTCAATTTATTCATTCCTTAATTAAACCATTCAAATTTCCATTCTCATGCCACACAAAGCATTTTACAATCTCCTCATAAACTCCACATTTTTCCCAATTCTTATAAATTCAATTTGAATTAATTGAATTATTCATCTCACAACACATCAATATTTATATTCAAATAAATATTCATTTTCTTATTATATCAAAATATTATTTATTTCATGAAATTCACGGTTCTTACATCAGTTTCCATATATATATATATATATATATATATATATATATATATATATATATATATATATATATATGAGCGATATATATATATACACAGCTGTGTATTACACAGTAGGGCTATGACGACGGATTTTTTGAGCTATGACGATAGTTACCTGTCGCCATAGTCCAGAATAGCTATGGCGACGGGTGAAAACGTCGCTATAGCCCAAAAAATCGTAGTCATAACCGACTGTGTAATACACAGCTCTATACGTATATTTTCCCCTATATATCTATATATATAAAACAGAGCAGAGAGAGAAGATAAGTGTCACATCAGCTATCTCTCTCTCATTCCCCTTATTCAAGTTCACGTCGGCTCTCTCTCTCTCATTCCCCTTATTCAAATTTTAAACCCTCTACCCCCTACACTCTATCCAAGTCCCCCTTCTCATTTCGCCTTCTCCTTATCCCGCCGGATTTCTTCATTTTCGATCACTATCGCAGGGGTCATCTTCCTGAAAGCAGGGCGGTGGCGACAGCAGAAGCAGCAAGCAACAAGGTTCTTTTATTTTAAAGTATTATGGTATGTAGAATAACATTTGAGAATTTATGGAGGGTAATATATCTCTCATGTGTTATACTATATCTTATTTCTCTCTCCTCGCTCAAAAGGTACCCCCATAGCCAAAACCAAAAAGAGACGAAAAAGACCCTTTGTTCAGCTACTGTAGTGGATGAGCTAAAAAAAGTTTCATTTGTTCTGGTAAAGGTTTTGTTAGCTGTGATTTTGTGTTCTTCGCTGGTGTTTGCTAAATTTTGTTCTGGTGAGTAGAAATAAAACCCCTAATTTATTTCTTGTAATTTCCTAAATTTTCTATTTGGGTTTTTTTTATTGTTTTGGGTGCTCTAAACCCCTAGATGATGTGGCCCCAAATGCTCTGTTTTAGTCGTGGAAATTCAATTTATCAATTTTTATTTGTTCATTTTGCTGTTGGGGGATATTAATTTAATGGTTGTTATTACATTTTAGTCTGTTCTGAATTAATGACTGAGTGGTGGTGGAAATTAGTGTTTCAGTGACATTTTAGTAATTGCAATTGTTATTATTATGATTTTTGTTATTTTTGTTATATACCCTGGTTTGTTTATTATATTTTATGGGTGCGGATAGTAGTTTTGAGGATTCATGCGTTATTTGATAATCTTTTCTAGCAAAGTCCAGTGATTAGTTAATTATGGGTGCAGATAGTAGTTTTTTTATTATATCTGTTTGTTTTTAAGGGAAATGTATCTTTTTCTAAGAGAATGTGCTATATTTTTGGATGTTTCATGTTTGGTTGGCAAACTTAAAATAAAAATGATTTATTGGGTTTGTGTATTCCCTGGTATTATGAAAATTAATTCTACATTTATTGGGTTTGTGTTAATTTATATATATATATATATATATATATATATATATATATATATATATATATATGTTTTTAAAAAGTTTAAAATTTCATTAAGAAATCAATACACAATCTAAACAAAGCTTTCAGAAATTCATGCATAACAATAATAAGAAAAGTTAATTATTCTGAATTTGCAAGACATACATAATAATAAACATGCCACACATTGAACAAGTATCACATGCAAAAGCACGTTGTGAGTTTTATTTTGGAGGGAGGGGAAGGTAAAGTTGGAGGCTTCCTTCCAAACCAACTCACAATCACATCTTAAGCGAACCCTTCTCACAAAGGTTGTTGCTTTTTGTATCATTGTTATAAGTGTATTCGCACATATGTCTTTCCTCCTTAAATTTAATTTTCATTTTGTAGTGGAATGATTACAGGGGAATTTAGCTTAAATGACGAATTTGTCATGAATTGCTAATTCTAGATTATACTCAGCTATTATTATTGGCTTAAATATTTTTGGTTATGGTCAAATTTCGCAAAGTTTTTTTCCCTTTTCAAAAACTAATAGAGAAACGTGTTAGATTATAACAACACAGTGAAAAACAATAGCAAAGAAAAAATTAAAAGAAAACAATCGCACAAGACACAATCGTACAAGACACAAGATTCATATGAGGTCTAACATTAATAGCTTCTTCCTTGGATTTTTTTTTTTTTTTTGCAATTTTAGCTTGACTTAAGTTTTGTTGTGTTAACTTCCAAGTGCAAAAGGTTATTAATTATATAGAGCTTTAAAGTTAGCTGCAAATTTCAATATCCTTAATCCTAAGTTATTTGGTTGAACTTTATTTGTATGAAGTAGTACTAATGTTGAAGTAAACAACGACCTTATATTACTTTACTTTTTTTCAATTTGGAGATTTAAAAGTTTGTCTCTTGTGATTTGGTTCCTCACAAATTTAGTCAATGAACTTGGTAGGCAACATTATTATATTAGTGTAAAAATGAGGAATAATAGACATTCTGACTTAAAAGTTGTCGTTTTACAAAGTTATCTCTGGACTCTAATTTTGGAATGGAGGGAGTAATAAAGTTGTTAATTGAGCAAGAAAGTCCACAAATTGTCTATAATGTCAATCCATTTTGCTATAGTTAGATCACTTTATACTTAACAGGATGACTGTTTTCTTCTTTCACTTGGTTTTCTCTCTTTTTCATCTATCCTTAATAAAAAAAATTATTGTAGTTAATTTGCATATCATGCTCACATTGTGGTTAAAATATCTCTGAAATCGCATGTGCTATGTGCTAATGATTTTTTCTGCATTTTTACCTGGTTACTTGGTTGAAGATATAACATACACTTACTCAACCTTCATTCTTTCATTTTTCTCTCCTCTCACTCACACACCCACACACCCACACACCCACACACACTCTCAGTCGTGCACAATTCCAAAACAAGATACTTAACAATTTTCATTTGAATTACGATTGTGTATTGTTTTGAGAACATGCATTTTCTGGCCTTATTGTTTTGAAATTCTCATTTCGTCTTCACCACCAAGAGTTGATAAAATGGAGGATGTATCAATGATTATTATATATAACAATAGGATTAAATATGCAATTCATTTGAAATGCTCTTCATTTGTTAGTTTTAATGTATGACGTATTGGTAATCACTAAAGCTTATTATTTCTATTTTTTTATTTGGGTTTGGATTTTGGTAAAATTTAATTTCTTTTACATTTGTTTTGTTGTAATAAATGGTGAGATTTTCTTGCAAATTTCTTTTTTATATTATAGCAAAATTGGAACTTTTATTGGATTTGGAAAAAAAAATTCGACATTAGACTTGCCAAGGTTAGGCTAGGTGTATACATTTTCTCTCTTTTGAATTTTATCTTCTGAGCACCTATAGTAGTCAAGAGCCTTTAACATGTTACAAAAGAGTCATCATAAAGCATTCCAGAGCTCTATAGTAGTCGCAAGAAGTTTAATGCTCAGACTACGCCACCACGCCATGTTTGTCGCTACTTCTCTTTTCTCTTCATCATCGTCATGTTCCCTAACCCTAAAAAACCCTAGGTTATCTCTTAGTTCAAGTCCGAAGATCTTCAATGGAGTCTCCTCCAAGAACCGCCTTTCAGTTTCCACTCACTTTTCCAACGCCTGCGTTCGCTGCTTCGTTTCGGCCACCACCACCTTAGATAAAGTCAAAGTTGACAATCCTATCGTCGAGATGGACGGTAATTTCATTTTATTATGTTCGGTGACAACTGACATATGTATACACGTATATTTATGTTTTATGACTTCATCATGTGCTGCTTTTTTTATTATAGGCGATGAGATGACGAGGATCATATGGACAATGAATGATTAAAGAGAAGGCTTGAACTTCCACTTATTTTTATTTTTGTGAAGTATTTTCATCGGATTTTATATGATTGTATTGATTTGTTTTTGCTTGGATTGAATGTTGATGCAACTTATATTTCCCCATGTGGATTAAGATATAAAGTATTTTGACCTAGGCTTGTTAAATCGTGATGCCACTAATGATAGAGTTACTGTAGAAAAAAGTGCTGAAGCTACTCTGAAGCAAGTCCATTTATTATTTTTTTTAAATTGCATAATTGGTACTTACTTTTGATTTCCTACATAGGTGTTTTGTTTACAAGTAATTATTGTACATATGCTTTATGAGTGATGAGTTGATATTTTTGGTTATTGACTATTTATTTGATTGTTTTAGCCTTTTAGGTAATGCTAGCCACTTGAAAATTCTTGGGCTAACTGCATCCTATAAGTGTATAGCTTGTGTAACTGTAGTTATTATATTGCTTTCTGTAATTCATGCTACTTTTTGCTTTTTGGCTATCTTTGATCATTAAAACTATGTCAATAATTAAGTATCTTACAATGGTAGTAAGATAAGTCTGTTATTTTTCACTTCCTTTTCCCATCTATCCTTATCATTTACTGGAGACTGGAGAGGAAACCATGAGATGCTTATGGACATTGAAACCTGTTAGTGGGTGGTAACTATGTAGAATTTATCCAGTGAAGTTAATTATCCTCATGAACTGTCATCCAGCCCAATTGTATTGGAGTGAAGGGCCTTTATATGGTGTAATCACAGGCCATGAGGCCTCATTTGGATAGCAGGAATGGACGAGAATGATGCTCTCACCTCATTATAAGTTAGTTCTAGAAAAAAGTAGTGATGGCGTCATTAGATGAATCCATAAGAGCATAGTTGGTATGGAGAAGATATTTTTCGTTGTTATTATATTATCTATAAAAATATAAGTGGCGTTGTTATTAGAATGACACTATGTCACCATATCGAGTGTCATTGTGTTCTTATTCATATCACAAGAGAAGAAACTTCAATTCCAAGATTATTTTATAAAATACAAATGAATCAAGATAAGTGAGGGTAATGCTTATACGTGTAAACACACACACACACATCTCATTCTTTATGTGTATAATCATATTATCTTTGCAGCTAGGCAAATTCTTACCTTTTTTTCTAATATACTTTAGTTTGGTTGTATATATGATCGCTTTAACCTTTTGTGTTCTGCAGGTACAATGTTGCTGTAAAGTGTGCTACTATTACTCCTGGTTAGTTATCCTAATTCTTTAAATGCTTTATTGGCCTCTTCACTCTTTATCCTTATTCTTTAAATGATTTATTAGATTTTGTCTTCTGAGCATCTTATTTTATAAAGTGTTTGAACCTGTTTCTCACTTTAAAATTTGGCAAACCATAATAACGACTCAGATTTCAGCTAACTTAATCTAAAAGTCAGATTTCATTTTGCACACACAAAAAAAAATCCGCCCAAATCAAAAAAAACCCTACACTACCCAAGTCTCGCCTCCTTCCTTTATTACCTCTCTTTGTCTCTGTATACCCTTTCAAAGAAGGAGAAGAAAAAGCTCAACAACTTCATCAATGACTTCTACTAGTTGCAATGACAATGGCCTCTCTCCTCGCCTGAAATGGTAAAGCCCTCAAAGCCCAATTTCTCTTTTACCTCCATTTAATCAATTTTTCCTCTTAACTCAACATTTTTTCTGATTTTGTATCTGAAATCTGCTCGGAAACATAACATTTTATCTATAAATTGTATTCACTTCTTCAACAATTAGTGTCCTTTCGTATTATCCTGAAGAACAATTAGTTTGAAAAGAAAAAAAAAGTGATTTAAAATATTCGAAATTGGTGTTCGAAATTGGTGTTCCAGTTGAAAACCTGTTCGAAATTGGTGTTCCTGCTGGTGTCCATTCGTATTACCCTGAAGAACAGCTCTCGGCCACAAAAAATAAGTGAAAATAGGAGAAAGAAAATAAGAAGAAGTATATTACTAAGTTCCACCTAAAGGCTGAGTTATATAATTAAAACTCCCAAAAATATGCTCTTTTAGTAATCTTAGACCCAGGACTCATTGTATAACATGACTACATTAGTAATCTTGATTACACCGTATCTTTAGTAATCTTGATTACACCGTACCTTTAGTCTGCTCCTTTAGTAATCTTGAAATTAGGATTTTTGATTAAAATTTTCCCTACCCAATATCAAAATTCTTATCAAAATCAAAACCCTCGAACTGGGATCTTTCTAATTCGAATTTCCAATACCCTAATTTCCAAACTAATTGGCAGCACCTAATATTGTCATTTTGAGAGAGATTAAAAACTGAAAAGTACCTGATCCGATTCTCTCTTAAACGCTTGGGAAAGGAAAACAGTCCGCAAGTCCAATATTACGAGCTGTCGTATTTATAGCTTCCGGAGATGAGTAGGCAGTGTCGTTATTAAATAATATTTTGAACATATTGATAGTAACCACTTGAGCACGAATCAAGTCTCTAATTTACTGTCCCAAGAATACTATTGATAGTAACCTTAAATTTAAAGGTCACATTGAGCCCAATAGTAACATTGAGTCCTTGAGCCATCTTAATTTACTGTCCCAAATTTACTGTCTCAAGAGTACCATTGGGTCATCTTGATCCATCATAAGCTCACCCAAAAGATTTTGACGGCGATACAATTAATAGTAACCGTAAATAGAACAGTATATAACACATGTTTCGATGTGGGACTTGAACAAATGTATGATCTATATATTGGTTGAAATAATTACCTACAAATCATAGTGTAAATGTAAAAAAATGAAATAAAATGTGGGGTGTTATAAAATGGTTTGAGTCTTTCTTCAAGAGGAGCAACATAAAATCTATTGAGCTTATGTCTCAAAATGGTGATGGGCACATATTGCTAAGTCCACAATCCAGAAGGGGTGAGGATCTCGAAAGGTGAAGATAAAGAAGGGTGTGTGCAGTAAGAGCAGTACCGGAGTCCTTGAATTGATGTCCCTCCTTTTTTCTTGAATCTGTAATGGCCAAGTGTGACGCCCCCAAAATTAGGTATACATCACCCATCTTGGGTCGTCAGATACAAAGTATAGAATACAAATACAACTTACTAATACAACTGTCGTGTACAATACGACAAAACATAAACTGTGAGTTTGAATACAAATATTATCTTCTAGAGAGTATTCATACTCAAAAGGAGTCCTCATTACATTTATTAACACACCATTACATAGAATAGTGAGGACTACTAACTAATACTATCATTCGAACCATCACTCCGTTCTCCGACTTGCCCCAGCTACGTTCTCATTTCCTGAAGAGAACAGTGAAAGAAAGGGTGAGCTCAACTAGCCCAGTAAGAAATATTATGACTAAGATAATGCAGAATAAATTATCATTAGCCTTCAACAATGTTAAACTGATAAAATATAATAGACATCAAGTTTAACTGCAGTGGAACAAGCAATCCATTAAAAGAGTCAAGTAGAAAATAAACTCTACTATCCTTTATGATTTAAAAGGTTTTTCAACACTGTTATCGCTGGGACTCAGCTTAATAAAATAATCCACATCATCGAATCACCCCTGCACTACGGCCAAGGATATTCGTGTATTCATTAATGGTCATGATCATGCCAACAACTGTCCATCAATGCACTACGGGCCAATGAGGACTTTTACCACATCATTTATAACATTACGGTCATGATTATACCGAATAATCCCTGGTCATAATCATACTAAGTCCATCTATGCACTACATGCCACAGATGACTTTCAACATTTTATAAACATGAGGATGATAACAATGATATAAGAATTCAATAAAACAAGTTCAAGAATTAATTTATCCAAGAATTAATAACGTCCAAATTGTCAACATGATACTGCGTTGTGGAGTAAAATTCAAGAATGCTTAGAAGAATATTTTCATGAAAAGATACTGGATGAAACGCAATTATCAAGGATATTTCACAAATTTTATGGAGTATAGAAGTCAAAACTTAACCAACTGAGTACAATAAAGAATGGAATAACAAAAGAAATCACCATGCATGCGATAGACCGCACAAACAGGTTATTCCAACAGAATAATAAATAATGGAACCAGGTCCGGCGTAAACGCACAGACAGGATATTCCGACAGAATAATAAATAATGGAACCAGGTCCGGCGTAAACGCACAGACAGGATATTCCGACAGAATAATAAATAATGAAACTAGGTCCGGTATAAAACAAACATACAGGATGTTCCAACAGAATAATAACAAGACGGAACCAGGTCCGGTGTAAAACACACAGACAGGATGTTCCAACAGAATAATAATAAAAACGGAACCAGGTCCGGTGTAAAACACACAGACAGGATGTTCCAACAGAATAATAGAAGAATGTCACCAAGTATAGGGCAGACCACGTATACAGGTTATTCCAACAGAATAATAAGAAATGGAATAACAAAAATTCTCTTCTTGAATACAAAAGAATAATATCCCTTACCGTTTTAAAGAAGAGCTGAAATAAGGAAGTAGTTAAGTAGCAGAATACTCTTCTTCTCTCTCTCTATAGTTTCTCTCTATAGTTTCTCTCTCTAGAGTTCAGTGAATTCGTAAGAAATAATGAAGGAATGAGCTGCTATTTATAGAAAAATAGAATGCATAGTAACTAATCTATGAACGGTCCAGATTGATTACTTTAATCTGACGGTCCATATTTAAAGAAAAATCTTTTAAATAAAATATAATATATTCTATTTATAGAATAACTTTAATAAAGTATTCTGTTTTATATAAAAATATGTTTCTGTTTTATTACGTTAATAATACGAATAAAACAAAACGCCATTATCGCTAAATAATTCATATTATTAACTGACAATAATTGAATCAAACTGAGTGACTTCTCACATAAGCATTAATAATCAATACCGTGTGTTACTATGCAACAACGCGTATTACTGTACTTTTACTACCGAGTAGTTCAACAGTATCAACGGTAAAACTTCCGCCGTTATTTTCATAAAGTATTTTTATCGTTTTCTCAATCCGACAATAATTCTGTTGTGGGGTCCACCAATGATTGTACCGTCGTACGAATATTCCCCGACAAAAAGAATATTCTCCAACCAATCGAATATAATATGACAACTTGCATACTTTGCAAAATTTATAAATACTACCCATAACTATTATATCAAATCCACACCATAATATAAAAAAAAATTATTTCGAGAAAAATTAAATATTTATTCATAAAATCTGGGGTCTCACAATCTCCCCTCCTTATGGAATTTCGCCCTCGAAATTTACGTACGTACTTGGTATGCCGAACATGTGAGGATACCTTGACTTCACTTCAAATTCTAACTCTTGAGGTATAACCTTTAAGCATCGAATATGATCCTTCTTATCCAAGATGTTAACATGTATTTCCTCATACGTTAAATCTTTCTCTATCTCGTCCGGTTCTAAATTAATAATATGGTTCGGGTCGTCCACATATTTACGTAACATCGATACGTAAAAAAAATGTTCTGAACACGCAACATACTTGGCGGTAAAACGAGTCTATAGGCCATAGTTTCTACTTCAACGAGGATTTCAAATAGGCCAATTAAATCGAGAGTTGAGATTTCCTCTCTTCGTCGATTCTTGCTTCTAGAATAACGCCCTCTTGAACCTTCTTCTTCACATTTATCAGCTCTGAGTATGTAGCTTGAGCAGCTTTAACTTTATCGATTAAAGTCGATTTTAATCGTATATTCGTTATCTTCACGTGGGTTCGTATATTCGCACTTGTAACCGTATATGATCTTCTACACAACGCGTCAGCTACCACGTTCGCTTTTCCACGATGTTATTGAATGGTACGATCGTAATCTTCAACAGCTCGAGCCAACGTCTTTGGCGCATAATACGTTCGTTTTAGTTGAAGAAATATTTGAGGGTTTAAGAAATGGGTTTTGTACTTGGGTCAATACAAAATTCAATTTTACGCTCTGGGGTAGGCTAAGAAGTCTTCAAGAATACGTCAAGAAATTTATTAACAATAGAAATATCGTTCAAAACTATGACCCTCATCCAAGACTTGGATAACACGTCACATTGATACTTATCAACTTGCCATCGTCATTTACAACGTCTCCTACGGAAAGTCTAGCTTCGGTGCATTCCACACCAGGAAGTCAACAACGAAAGGAATGGGGATTTTTACTTATGGCTTGATACGACAATGATTGACTTTAGTGATTTGGTTACTTGAATTCGCATAATAGGTTGGTTAGGAATATGAAAGCTAACAACCTTACGAAAAGCATGATGAGCAGTTAACCAATCGTTTTCAAAAATCACATCAATACAAGTATTTTCAAAGAGATAAGATCAACAGGTAACGTGAAAGTGTTGATTTGAACAAGATTTATAAATAGTGGAGGTAACAAAGGTTTCTCCCAACGGAATTTCAACAGATAAATCAAAGTCTAACTTCTCCAGAGTTAAGTTCAAACATTGAACACAACTAGGTGAAATAAAAGAGTGATTAGAACGGGTATCTAACACGGTATAGACTTCACAAGAGTTTATGACTAACATACCCGTGATAATTTTATTCAGGTTCCTCGTCACGAAAAAAATGCTCTCTCTTAAACTACTGGCTTTGGCTTTTCTGGGACGGTCTTTGGTGCCTCCATCCTATCTGAACTTGTCTTCGGTGAACGACAAAATCGGGCTAAGTGACCTTCTCTTCCACAATTATAGCATGCTTTGGATGGCATCGCGCAGTTTGGACTGATGTGTCCCTCCCCTCCGCATTTGAAGCATATGATAGGTGGTCGTTCTCCTTCCTTAACAACGGGTGCTGGTGCTGACGTCTTTCTATCATTGTTGAATTTCCTCTTCTTGAAATGTCCATTCTTATTGTTTTGGCCATGATTACCATTGAAGTGGTTACCATTTCTGACATGTTGATTCCCTCCATGCTTATTGTCACCGCTTTGATGACTGTTATCACCAGTATTATCATTTTGCCGACTGCTCTCTTTTGATTGCGTTGACTCGTTATCGCGCTCCACTAACTGAGCCCTATTCACAACATCTGAATACAGACACAGTTTATGAGAAATAAGATATTGACGTATCTCTGGTTTCAAACCTCTTAAAAATATCCGCGTCATTCTCTCTTCATTATCCACCAAATGGGACGCAAATCGGGACAACTCGGCAAACTTGGCTTCGTACTGCGACACGGTCATGTTGTTTTGCTCCAACTTGATAAATTCCACCTCCTTCATGTGACGAATACTTTCGGGAAAGTACTTGTCATTGAACAGTTCTTGGAACTTCTCCCAAGACATCTTGAGTGCGTCAGGCTGGGTACGTTTTACAGATTCCCACCAGTAATCTGCCTCTTCACGCAACATAAAGGTGGCAAAGGGAACCTTTTGCTCCTCGGAGCATCCCAAGACATCAAATATCTTGGTGATCTGCTTTAACCACGTCTCCGCCTTAAGTGGTTCTGGCTTTCCCAAAAACTCCGGTGGTCCTAGCTCCTTGAATTGCTTAGCGGTGACCAACCGTGAGTTGTCATTGTTTCCTCCTTCATTTTGGATAGGAGCCGCTCTCGCCCGTTGTTGCATGAATTGCTCCTTGAACTGCTTAGCGGTGACCGTCCGAGAGTTATTTTGTTGTTGCATGAATTGCATAAAGTCTCTGACCATCCCATCATTCACCATTTCATCGGTGTTATTATTTTTATGAGGATTATTGTCCTCTGGTTGCACATTACCCTGAGCATTGATCGTTGGAGATTCAATGGTCTCATGTGCTTCATTGTTTATCTCAACACTTTCGGATGCCATTTGCAAATACTGCAACAAAAAAAGGGTTAATTAACATATAACATATTATCCATATACTTTGACCGACCAATTAAATACCAAATAAACTTAGGTAGGTCATACTAGCGAAGGAATTTTCCGTCTCTCTCCTCCTAGTTCTATTCTCACATCCTAGCCAGGGATCATATCCCTAAGCTCTGATACCAACTGTGACGCCCCCAAAATTAGGTATACATCACCCATCTTGGGTCGTCAGATACAAAGTATAGAATACAAATACAATTTACTAATACAACTGTCGTGTACAATACGACAAAACATAAACTGTGAGTTTGAATACAAATATTATCTTCTAGAGAGTATTCATACTCAAAAGGAGTCCTCATTACATTTATTAACACACCATTACATAGAATAGTGAGGACTACTAACTAATACTATCATTCGAACCATCACTCCGTTCCCCGACTTGCCCCAGCTACGTTCTCATTTCCTGAAGAGAACAGTGAAAGAAAGGGTGAGCTCAACTAGCCCAGTAAGAAATATTATGACTAAGATAATGCAGAATAAATTATCATTAGCCTTCAACAATGTTAAACTGATAAAATATAATAGACATCAAGTTTAACTGCAGTGGAACAAGCAATCCATTAAAAGAGTCAAGTAGAAAATAAACTCTACTATCCTTTATGATTTAAAAGATTTTTCAACACTGTTATCGCTGGGACTCAGCTTAATAAAATAATCCACATCATCGAATCACCCCTGCACTACGGCCAAGGATATTCGTGTATTCATTAATGGTCATGATCATGCCAACAACTGTCCATCAATGCACTACGGGCCAATGAGGACTTTTACCATATCATTTATAACATTACGGTCATGATTATACCGAATAATCCCTGGTCATAATCATACCAAGTCCATCTATGCACTACATGCCACAGATGACTTTCAACATTTTATAAACATGAGAATGATGACAATGATATAAGAATTCAATAAAAACAAGTTCAAGAATTAATTTATCCAAGAATTAATAACGTCCAAATTGTCAACATGATACTGCGTTGTGGAGTAAAATTCAAGAATGCTTAGAAGAATATTTTCATGAAAAGATACTGGATGAAACGCAATTATCAAGGATATTCCACAAATTTCATGGAGTATAGAAGTCAAAACTTAACCAACTGAGTACAATAAAGAATGGAATAACAAAAGAAATCACCATGCATGCGATAGACCGCACAAACAGGTTATTCCAACAGAATAATAAATAATGGAACCAGGTCCGGCGTAAATGCACAGACAGGATATTCCGACAGAATAATAAATAATGGAACCAGGTCCGGCGTAAACGCACAGACAGGATATTCTGACAGAATAATAAATAATGAAACCAGGTCCGGTGTAAAACACACAGACAGGATGTTCCAACAGAATAATAACAAGACAGAACCAGGTCCGGTGTAAAACACAGACAGGATGTTCCAACAGAATAATAATAAAAACGGAACCAGATCCGGTGTAAAACACACAGACAGGATGTTCCGACAGAATAATAGAAGAATGTCACCAAGTATAGGGCAGACCGCGTATACAGGCTATTCCAACAGAATAATAAGAAATGGAATAACAAAAATTCTCTTCTTGAATACAAAAGAATAATATCCCTTACCGTTTTAAAGAAGAGCTGAAATAAGGAAGTAGTTAAGTAGCAGAATACTTTTCTTCTCTCTCTCTATAGTTTCTCTCTATAGTTTCTCTCTCTAGAGTTCAGTGAATTCGTAAGAAATAATGAAGGAATGAGCTGCTATTTATAGAAAAATAGAATGCATAGTAACTAATCTATGAACGGTCCAGATTGATTACTTTAATCTGACGGTCCATATTTAAAGAAAAATCTTTTAAATAAAATATAATATATTCTATTTATAGAATAACTTTAATAAAGTATTCTGTTTTATATAAAAAGATGTTTCTGTTTTATTACGTTAATAATACGAATAAAACAAAACGTCATTATCGCTAAATAATTCATATTATTAACTGACAATAATTGAATCAAACTGAGTGACTTCTCACATAAGCATTAATAATCAATACCGTGTGTTACTATGCAACAACGCATATTACTGTACTTTTACTACCGAGTAGTTCAACAGTATCAACGGTAAAACTTCCGCCATTATTTTCATAAAGTATTTTTGTCGTTTTCTCAATCCGACAATAATTCTGTTGTGGGGTCCACCAATGATTGTACCGTCGTACGGATATTCCCCGACAAAAAGAATATTCCCCGACCAATCGAATATAATATGACAACTTGCATACTTTGCAAAATTTATAAATACTACCCATAACTATTATATCAAATCCACACCATAATATAAAAAAAATTATTTCGAGAAAAATTAAATATTTATTCATAAAATCTGGGGTCTCACACAAGTATTGCAGTGCTTGAATTTAAGGCTTTTCGGCCATTATTCTTCACTATAATTGTTGTTTCCATGCTCAGTGGATAGAGGGACACAACATAGGTTATGTTAATAGTTCCACTGCTACAACAGCTCAGTTCTACCTGCACAACACAAATGGTGCATAATTTAAAAGGTTTTTTTTCTGAAGCAATAACTTAAAATTTAAATAGTTTCATAGACGAAACTATGGTGATAATTATAAACTAATTCTATGGAATATACAGTTAGGCCTTTTCTTCAAGGTGATAGCTGGTTGAAGGGTGATATTGGTGTTCCTGTTAGTTTCAACTTAGCCGGCTAAATTAGGTAGGAGTAAGGGGGTGTTTGTTTAGAGCTGAATGGAGCTGAATCTGAATGGCTGAATCGGTTAGTGCGTTTATTTTGGTCTAAATGGCTGAATCGGTAAGATGGACGAGCTGAATGGTTAAGTCATATTTTTTAGCTGAATGACTAAATGAGCAGCTGAATGAAGTAAAAAAATTAAAAAAAAATAGTAACTATTATATTAAGTAATATTAAATAAACTTACAATAATTTTGAATTTTTTCAAAAGGTAAAATAATAAAGTTTTGTCATTAAGATGTTTAATTATCAAACAATTTTTTTCATTCAGATTCAGATTCAGTTCATTCAGATTCAGATTCAGATTCAGATTCATTCAGTTTTTATCAAACACCCCTTAAATAAACTAAATTGTATATGATTATATATGTTGATTGTTGTTTTGCTATGCAGAATTACATAGTTGCAGTGGTCGGATGAGACGGAATGCAACAGTTGCACACAGTGAAAGTATGCTAATTCGTCTGCATAATGTACTATAAATTATCCTTGATAAGGTTAGATTCACTACTTCGTTGATGTAACTTTGGCACTAGGGTGAAGCCATGTTTATACATTTCTGAAAATGTTAGGATAAATTTTGGCATTTGATATATTTCCACTCTCATTATAAGCTTTCATCAATCAAACTCTGTAAGCTGTATGATCATATATTTTCAGGTATTTTCAGGTATACATTGAAGGATACTTGATGTAAGCTGTAAAGAATACGAAGTTGTTTCTCTATTTTCTGTATGTGTATATTTTTTGTGTTCTGTCTTTTGTAAAGTTAACTAATTATACATAGTTATGATGATTTTTGGGTATGTAATGATGGTTGTTTTGGTGGTTTGAATATGTATACCTAAAAATGATGATTTTGAATATGATGATTATGTGTATGGAATGATGATTGTAAGTTTTGTTTACAAGTTTAGATTTTTTTAGATATCTATTTTTAAAGAAAACTCTGCCGAAATTTATTAAAACTAGTAGCGACTAGTGTGACGCCCTCAAAATTAGGTATACATCACCCATCTTGGGTCGTCAGATACATAGTACAGAATACAAATACAACTTAATAATACAACTGTCGTGTACAATACGACAAAACATAAACTGTGAGTTTGAATACAAATATTATCTTCTAGAGAGTATTCATACTCAAAAGGAGTCCTCATTACATTTATTAACACACCATTACATAGAATAGTGAGGACTACTAACTAATACTATCATTCGGACCATCACTCCGTACCCCGACTTGTCCCAGCTACGTTCTCATTTCCTGAAGAGAACAGTGAAAGAAAGGGTGAGCTCAACTAGCCCAGTAAGAAATATTATGACTAAGATAATGCAGAATAAATTATCATTAGCCTTCAACAATGTTAAACTGATAAAATATAATAGACATCAAGTTTAACTGCAGCGGAACAAGCAATCCATTAAAAGAGTCAAGTAGAAAATAAACTCTACTATCTTTTATGATTTAAAAAGTTTTTCAACACTGTAATCGCTGAGACTCAGCTTAATAAAATAATCCACATCATCGAATCACCCCTGCACTACGGCCAAGGATATTCGTGTATTCATTAATGGTCATGATCATGCCAACAACTGTCCATCAATGCACTACGGGCCAATGAGGACTTTTACCACATCATTTGTAATATTACGGTCATGATTATACCGAATAATCCCTGGTCATAATCATACCAAGTCCATCTATGCAATACAGGCCACAGATGACTTTCAACATTTTATAAACATGAGGATGATGACAATGATATAAGAATTCAATAAAACAAGTTCAAGAATTAATTTATCCAGGAATTAACAACGTCCAAATTGTCAACATGATACTGCATTGTGGAGTAAAATTCAAGAATGCTTAGAAGAATATTTTCTTGAAAAGATACTGGATGAAACGCAACTATCAAGGATATTCCACAAATTTCATGGAGTATAGAAGTCAAAACTTAACCAACTGAGTACAATAAAGAATGGAATAACAAAAGAAATCACCATGCATGCGATAGACCGCACAGACAGGTTATTCCAATAGAATAATAAATAATGGAACCAGGTCCGGCGTAAACGCACAGACAGGATATTCCGACAGAATAATAAATAATGGAACCAGGTCCGGTGTAAAACACACAGACAGGATATTCCAACAGAATAATAATAAAACGGAACCAGGTCCGGTGTAAAACACACAGACAGGATGTTCCAACAGAATAATAAACGGAACCAGGTCCGGTGTAAAACACACAGACAGGATGTTCCAACAGAATAATAAACGGAACCAGGTCTGGTGTAAAACACACAGACAGGATGTTCCAACAGAATAATAGAAGAATGTCACCAAGTATAGGGTAGACCGCGTATACTGGTTATTCCAACAGAATAATAACAAATGGAATAACAGAAGTTCTCTTCATGAATATAAAAGAAATAATATTCCCTACCTTAAAAGAACTGGATATTGGAAAAGTGATGTAGCAGAATACTTTTATTCTCTCTCTCTCTTATTCTCTCTATACTTTCTCTCTCTATAGCTTGAATGAATTCGTGAAAAATAATGAAGCCCTAGGCCTCTATTTATAGAAAAACTGAGGGTGGCTCTTGGTCTTAACGAAGGGTCAAATGACTCTTGGTCTTAACGAAAGGTCAAATGACTCTTGGTAATATTGAAGGGACAACTACTATTGACGAAAGTAATTACTATTGACCAAGGTAAATACTATTGACGAAGGTAATTACTATTAACCAAGGTAAATACTATTGACGAAGGTAATTACTATTGACCAAGGTAAATACTATTGACGAAGGTAATTACTATTGACCAAGGTAAATACTATTGACGAAGGTAATTCCACATATTTGCGTAACATGGATATGTGGAAAACGTTATGAACACGAGACATACTTGGCGGTAAAGCGAGTCTATAAGCCACAGTTCCTACTCGATCGAGGATTAAAAATGGACCGATGAATCGAGGATTTAGCTTTCCTCTCTTTCCAAATCTCGTAACTCCTTTCCATGGAGCAACACGTAAGAACACGTGATCTCCTACATCAAATTCCACGTCCTTTCGATGAAGATCAGCATAACTCTTTTGTCGATCTTGTGAGGTTTTTATACGTTGTCGGATCGTTTGAATCTTTTCTGTAGTCATACGTACCAACTCCGGTCCCAACAACGTTGCTTCACCCACCTCATCCCAGCATACTGGAGAACGACATTTTCTTCCATACAATGCTTCGAATGGAGCCATGCCAATACTTGCTTGATAACTGTTGTTGTAGGAAAACTCCACCAATGGTAAGAACTTGTCCCAACTTCCTTTGAAGTCAAAGACACAGAGTCTTAATAGATCTTCAAGAGTTTGAATAGTCCTCTCTGATTGTCCGTCCGTCTGAGGATGATATGCTGAACTAAATCGTAACTCCGTGCCCATAGCCTTTTGTAAACTAACCCAAAATCGTGAAGTGAATCTTGGGTCTCGGTCAGAAACTATGGATACTGGCATACCATGCAGTCTTACAATCTCGTTTATGTACATACGAGCAAGACGTTCAAGTGTATAAGTTTCTCGTATCGGTAAGAAATGAGCAGACTTGGTCAATCTATCAACAATGACCCAAATCGCATCAATACCTTGAGAAACCCTAGGAAGACCGGTAACGAAATCCATGGTAATGTGCTCCCACTTCCATTCTGGAATTTCAAGTGGTTGCAATGGACCTTTTGGTACTTGATGCTCCGCTTTGACTCGTTGACAAGTTAGACACCTTGAGATAAACAACGCTATCTCTCTCTTCATATTGCTCCACCAAAATGTATGACGAAGATCATGATACATTTTGGTACTTCCAGGATGGATTGCAAACGGTGTGTTGTGCGCCTCCATCATGATTTCATACTTTAAATCAGGGTTGTTAGGAACACAAAGTCTGGAGTTGACTCGAAGTATTCCTTCTTCATCGATTTTTGAAAAGAATTGTGCTCCTTGCAACTGGTCAAACAGGTCATCAATACGTGGCAATGGGTACCTATTTTTTATGGTGACATGATTCAACTCCCGATAATCAATACAAAGTCGCATACTCCCATCTTTCTTCTTCACGAACAGAACAGGAGCACCCCAAGGAGAAGTACTAGGACGAATAAAACCAATGTCTAACAATTCCTGCAGTTGGGTCTTTAACTCCTGAAGTTCAATAGGAGCCATTCGATATGGGGCTTTGGAAATGGGTTTTGTACCGGGTTCAAGGTCGATACAAAATTCAATTTCACGCTCTGGGGGTAGGCCAGGAAGTTCTTCGGGAAATACGTCAGGAAATTTATTAACAACAGAAATATCATTCAAAGCTGACGTATTTTTGTTTAGATCTGTGACATGAGCTAAGAAAGCTTGACATCCGTTTTTCAATAAACGAATAGCTTTATGGCTTGAGATGACAGCGATTGATTTTAATGGTTTGGTTGCTTGAATTCGCATAATAGGTCGATTAGGAATATGAAAGCTAACAACCTTACGAAAACAATCAATTTTTGCATGATGAGTAGTTAACCAATCAATCCCTAGAATCACGTCAAATGTAAGTATTTTTAATGAAATAAGATCGACAGGTAATGTGTGGGTACCAACTTGAACCAAACAAGACTTATAAACCGTGGATGTAATGAAGGTTTCTCCCAATGGAGTTTCAACTGCTAAGTCAAAGTCTAATTTCTCCGGAATCAAATTTAATCGATGAGCGCAAGTAGGAGAAATAAAAGAATGGGTTGAACCGGTATCAAATAAAGTATAGACTTCGTTAGAGTTTATGATAAGCTTACCCGTGATGACCTCATTCGGGTTCCTTGCGTTCTGGGAGGTCACAACAAACGCTCTCCCTTGCACAACCGGTTTTGACTTTTCTGGGACGGCCTTTGGTGCCTCCATCCTAGCTGAATTTGTCTTCGGTAAACGACAAAATCGGGCTAAATGACCTTCTCTTCCACAATTATAACATGCTTTGGACGGCATCGCGCAGTTTGGACTGATGTGCCCCTCCCCTCCGCATTTGAAACATATGATAGGTGGTCGTTCTCCTTCCTTAACGACAGGTGCTGGTGCTGACGTCTTTCCATCATTGTTGAATCTCCTCTTCTTGAAATGCCCATTCTTATTGTTTTGGCCCTGATTACCACCAAAGTGGTTACCATTTCTGGCCTGTTGATTCCCTCCACGCTTGTTGTCACCGCTTCGATGACCGCTCTCACTGGTATTATCATTTTGTCGGCTGCTCTCTTTTGGTTGCGTTGTCTCGTTATCGCGCTCCACCAACTGAGCCCTATTTACAACATCTGAATACAAACACAGTTTATGAGAAACAAGATGTTGACGTATCTCCGGCTTCAAACCTCTTAAAAACATCCGCGTCATTCTTTCTTCATTATCCACCAGGTGGGACGCAAACCGGGATAACTCCGCAAATTTTGCCTCGTACTGCGACACGGTCATATTATTCTGCTCTAATTTGATGAACTCCACCTCCTTCATGTGACGAATACTCTCGGGAAAGTATTTGTCGTTAAACAGCTCTTGGAACTTCTCCCAAGACATCTTCAGTGCGGCAGGTTGAGTACGCTTTATCGATTCCCACCAGTAATCTGCCTCTCCTCGCAACATAAAGGCGGCAAAGGGAACCTTTTGCTCCTCGGAGCAACCCAAGACATCAAATATCTTGGTGATCTGCTTTATCCATGTTTCAGCTACAAGTGGTTTGGGTTCTCCCTTAAACTCCGGAGGTCCCAGTTCCTTAAACTGTTTAGCGGTGACCGCCTGAGAGTTTCCCGTATTTCTACCTATGTTGTGGACAGGAGCCGCTTTCACCTGTTGTTGCATGAATTGCATAAAACCTCTGAACATTCCATCATTCATCATCTGGTCAGTGTTGTTGTTTGCATGAGGATTGTCACCTTCCTGATGAACATTATCCTGATTATTGATATGTGGTGAATCAATAGTCGCCTGTGCTCCATTGCTATTCTCAACATTCTCAGATGTCATTTTCAGATACTGCCACAAAATAAAAGTTAATTGATATATCATATATTATCCTTATATTATGACCGACCAATTAAATACCATGCAAATAAACTTAGGTAGGTCATACTAGCGAAGGAATTCCCCGTCTCTCCCCTCCTAGTTCTATTCTCACATCCTAGCCAGGGATCATATCCCTAAGCTCTGATACCAACTGTGACGCCCCCAAAATTAGGTATACATCACCCATCTTGGGTTGTCAGATACATAGTACAGAATACAAATACAACTTAATAATACAACTGTCGTGTACAATACGACAAAACATAAACTGTGAGTTTGAATACAAATATTATCTTCTAGAGAGTATTCATACTCAAAAGGAGTCCTCATTACATTTATTAACACACCATTACATAGAATAGTGAGGACTACTAACTAATACTATCATTCGGACCATCACTCCGTACCCCGACTTGTCCCAGCTACGTTCTCATTTCCTGAAGAGAACAGTGAAAGAAAGGGTGAGCTCAACTAGCCCAGTAAGAAATATTATGACTAAGATAATGCAGAATAAATTATCATTAGCATTCAACAATGTTAAACTGATAAAATATAATAGACATCAAGTTTAACTGCAGCGGAACAAGCAATCCATTAAAAGAGTCAAGTAGAAAATAAACTCTACTATCTTTTATGATTTAAAAAGTTTTTCAACACTGTAATCGCTGAGACTCAGCTTAATAAAATAATCCACATCATCGAATCACCCCTGCACTACGGCCAAGGATATTCGTGTATTCATTAATGGTCATGATCATGCCATCAACTGTCCATCAATGCACTACGGGCCAATGAGGACTTTTACCACATCATTTGTAACATTACGGTCATGATTATACCGAATAATCCCTGGTCATAATCATACCAAGTCCATCTATGCAATACAGGCCACAGATGACTTTCAACATTTTATAAACATGAGGATGATGACAATGATATAAGAATTCAATAAAACAAGTTCAAGAATTAATTTATCCAGGAATTAACAACGTCCAAATTGTCAACATGATACTGCATTGTGGAGTAAAATTCAAGAATGCTTAGAAGAATATTTTCTTGAAAAGATACTGGATGAAACGCAACTATCAAGGATATTCCACAAATTTCATGGAGTATAGAAGTCAAAACTTAACCAACTGAGTACAATAAAGAATGGAATAACAAAAGAAATCACCATGCATGCGATAGACCGCACAGACAGGTTATTCCAATAGAATAATAAATAATGGAACCAAGTCCGGCGTAAACGCACAGACAGGATATTCCGACAGAATAATAAATAATGGAACCAGGTCCGGTGTAAAACACACAGACAGGATATTCCAACAGAATAATAATAAAACGGAACCAGGTCCGGTGTAAAACACACAGACAGGATGTTCCAACAGAATAATAAACGGAACCAGGTCCGGTGTAAAACACACAGACAGGATGTTCCAACAGAATAATAAACGGAACCAGGTCTGGTGTAAAACACACAGACAGGATGTTCCAACAGAATAATAGAAGAATGTCACCAAGTATAGGGTAGACCGCGTATACTGGTTATTCCAACAGAATAATAACAAATGGAATAACAGAAGTTCTCTTCATGAATATAAAAGAAATAATATTCCCTACCTTAAAAGAACTGGATATTGGAAAAGTGATGTAGCAGAATACTTTTATTCTCTCTCTCTCTTATTCTCTCTATACTTTCTCTCTCTATAGCTTGAATGAATTCGTGAAAAATAATGAAGCCCTAGGCCTCTATTTATAGAAAAACTGAGGGTGGCTCTTGGTCTTAACGAAGGGTCAAATGACTCTTGGTCTTAACGAAAGGTCAAATGACTCTTGGTAATATTGAAGGGACAACTACTATTGACGAAAGTAATTACTATTGACCAAGGTAAATACTATTGACGAAGGTAATTACTATTGACCAAGGTAAATACTATTGACGACGGTAATTACTATTGACGACGGTAATTACTATTGACGACGGTAATTACTATTGACGAAGAGACTCTTAGATGATGACATATGACCCCCCATAAAATAACCAAACTTACCACAACGTCTCAATAATATAACATATTATACAGATGATACTATGACAATAATTTAGGAGATATGATGCAGCAATTACTGTAGCAATAATTGAGTATAGCCGAGTGACTTCTCACGTAAGCATCAATAATCAATACCGTGTGCTACTATGCAACCACGCGTATTACTGTACTTTTACTACCGAGTAGTTCAACAGTTTTAACGGTTTTAACGGTAACACCTCAGCTGTTATTTTTATAGAAAGATAATTCTGTCGTTTTCTCAATCCGACAATAATTCCGTTGTGGGGTCCACCAATGATTGTGCCGTCGTACGAATATTCCCCGACAAAAAGAATATTCTCCGACCAAACGAATATTTTATAACAACTTGCTTACTTTGCAAAATTTATAAATATTACCCACAACTATAACATTATATCAAATTAACTCCATAATATTCAAAAATGATATTTATAGAAAATTCATCTTTATTTATAAAAATTGGAGTCTTACAACCTCCCCTTCTTATGAAATTTCGCCCTCGAAATTAGGGTACGTACCTGGTATGTCGAAGAGGTAAGGATACCTTGATTTCATTTCTGATTCTAACTCCCAAGTCATTTCCTCAACATCGTGGTTTCTCCACAAAACTTTGACTTGAGGTATAACCTTGGAGCGTAGAATATGTTCCTTCTTATCCAAGATTTGAACAGGAACTTCTTCATACGTCAAATCCTCCGCTATTTCGTCCGGTTCTAACTCAATAATGTGGTTCGGGTCTTCCACATATTTGCGTAACATGGATATGTGGAAAACGTTATGAACACGAGACATACTTGGCGGTAAAGCGAGTCTATAAGCCACAGTTCCTACTCGATCGAGGATTAAAAATGGACCGATGAATCGAGGATTTAGCTTTCCTCTCTTTCCAAATCTCGTAACTCCTTTCCATGGAGCAACACGTAAGAACACGTGATCTCCTACATCAAATTCCACGTCCTTTCGATGAAGATCAGCATAACTCTTTTGTCGATCTTGTGAGGTTTTTATACGTTGTCGGATCGTTTGAATCTTTTCTGTAGTCATACGTACCAACTCCGGTCCCAACAACGTTGCTTCACCCACCTCATCCCAGCATACTGGAGAACGACATTTTCTTCCATACAATGCTTCGAATGGAGCCATGCCAATACTTGCTTGATAACTGTTGTTGTAGGAAAACTCCACCAATGGTAAGAACTTGTCCCAACTTCCTTTGAAGTCAAAGACACAGAGTCTTAATAGATCTTCAAGAGTTTGAATAGTCCTCTCTGATTGTCCGTCCGTCTGAGGATGATATGCTGAACTAAATCGTAACTCCGTGCCCATAGCCTTTTGTAAACTAACCCAAAATCGTGAAGTGAATCTTGGGTCTCGGTCAGAAACTATGGATACTGGCATACCATGCAGTCTTACAATCTCGTTTATGTACATACGAGCAAGACGTTCAAGTGTATAAGTTTCTCGTATCGGTAAGAAATGAGCAGACTTGGTCAATCTATCAACAATGACCCAAATCGCATCAATACCTTGAGAAACCCTAGGAAGACCGGTAACGAAATCCATGGTAATGTGCTCCCACTTCCATTCTGGAATTTCAAGTGGTTGCAATGGACCTTTTGGTACTTGATGCTCCGCTTTGACTCGTTGACAAGTTAGACACCTTGAGATAAACAACGCTATCTCTCTCTTCATATTGCTCCACCAAAATGTATGACGAAGATCATGATACATTTTGGTACTTCCAGGATGGATTGCAAACGGTGTGTTGTGCGCCTCCATCATGATTTCATACTTTAAATCAGGGTTGTTAGGAACACAAAGTCTGGAGTTGACTCGAAGTATTCCTTCTTCATCGATTTTTGAAAAGAATTGTGCTCCTTGCAACTGGTCAAACAGGTCATCAATACGTGGCAATGGGTACCTATTTTTTATGGTGACATGATTCAACTCCCGATAATCAATACAAAGTCGCATACTCCCATCTTTCTTCTTCACGAACAGAACAGGAGCACCCCAAGGAGAAGTACTAGGACGAATAAAACCAATGTCTAACAATTCCTGCAGTTGGGTCTTTAACTCCTGAAGTTCAATAGGAGCCATTCGATATGGGGCTTTGGAAATGGGTTTTGTACCGGGTTCAAGGTCGATACAAAATTCAATTTCACGCTCTGGGGGTAGGCCAGGAAGTTCTTCGGGAAATACGTCAGGAAATTTATTAACAACAGAAATATCATTCAAAGCTGACGTATTTTTGTTTAGATCTGTGACATGAGCTAAGAAAGCTTGACATCCGTTTTTCAATAAACGAATAGCTTTATGGCTTGAGATGACAGCGATTGATTTTAATGGTTTGGTTGCTTGAATTCGCATAATAGGTCGATTAGGAATATGAAAGCTAACAACCTTACGAAAACAATCAATTTTTGCATGATGAGTAGTTAACCAATCAATCCCTAGAATCACGTCAAATGCAAGTATTTTTAATGAAATAAGATCGACAGGTAATGTGTGGGTACCAACTTGAACCAAACAAGACTTATAAACCGTGGATGTAATGAAGGTTTCTCCCAATGGAGTTTCAACTGCTAAGTCAAAGTCTAATTTCTCCGGAATCAAATTTAATCGATGAGCGCAAGTAGGAGAAATAAAAGAATGGGTTGAACCGGTATCAAATAAAGTATAGACTTCGTTAGAGTTTATGATAAGCTTACCCGTGATGACCTCATTCGGGTTCCTTGCGTTCTGGGAGGTCACAACAAACGCTCTCCCTTGCACAACCGGTTTTGACTTTTCTGGGACGGCCTTTGGTGCCTCCATCCTAGCTGAATTTGTCTTCGGTAAACGACAAAATCGGGCTAAATGACCTTCTCTTCCACAATTATAACATGCTTTGGACGGCATCGCGCAGTTTGGACTGATGTGCCCCTCCCCTCCGCATTTGAAACATATGATAGGTGGTCGTTCTCCTTCCTTAACGACAGGTGCTGGTGCTGACGTCTTTCCATCATTGTTGAATCTTCTCTTCTTGAAATGCCCATTCTTATTGTTTTGGCCCTGATTACCACCAAAGTGGTTACCATTTCTGGCCTGTTGATTCCCTCCACGCTTGTTGTCACCGCTTCGATGACCGCTCTCACTGGTATTATCATTTTGTCGGCTGCTCTCTTTTGGTTGCGTTGTCTCGTTATCGCGCTCCACCAACTGAGCCCTATTTACAACATCTGAATACAAACACAGTTTATGAGAAACAAGATGTTGACGTATCTCCGGCTTCAAACCTCTTAAAAACATCCGCGTCATTCTTTCTTCATTATCCACCAGGTGGGACGCAAACCGGGATAACTCCGCAAATTTTGCCTCGTACTGCGACACGGTCATATTATTCTGCTCTAATTTGATGAACTCCACCTCCTTCATGTGACGAATACTCTCGGGAAAGTATTTGTCGTTAAACAGCTCTTGGAACTTCTCCCAAGACATCTTCAGTGCGGCAGGTTGAGTACGCTTTATCGATTCCCACCAGTAATCTGCCTCTCCTCGCAACATAAAGGCGGCAAAGGGAACCTTTTGCTCCTCGGAGCAACCCAAGACATCAAATATCTTGGTGATCTGCTTTATCCATGTTTCAGCTACAAGTGGTTTGGGTTCTCCCTTAAACTCCGGAGGTCCCAGTTCCTTAAACTGTTTAGCGGTGACCGCCTGAGAGTTTCCCGTATTTCTACCTATGTTGTGGACAGGAGCCGCTTTCACCTGTTGTTGCATGAATTGCATAAAACCTCTGAACATTCCATCATTCATCATCTGGTCAGTGTTGTTGTTTGCATGAGGATTGTCACCTTCCTGATGAACATTATCCTGATTATTGATATGTGGTGAATCAATAGTCGCCTGTGCTCCATTGCTATTCTCAACATTCTCAGATGTCATTTTCAGATACTGCCACAAAATAAAAGTTAATTGATATATCATATATTATCCTTATATTATGACCGACCAATTAAATACCATGCAAATAAACTTAGGTAGGTCATACTAGCGAAGGAATTCCCCGTCTCTCCCCTCCTAGTTCTATTCTCACATCCTAGCCAGGGATCATATCCCTAAGCTCTGATACCAACTGTGACGCCCCCAAAATTAGGTATACATCACCCATCTTGGGTTGTCAGATACATAGTACAGAATACAAATACAACTTAATAATACAACTGTCGTGTACAATACGACAAAACATAAACTGTGAGTTTGAATACAAATATTATCTTCTAGAGAGTATTCATACTCAAAAGGAGTCCTCATTACATTTATTAACACACCATTACATAGAATAGTGAGGACTACTAACTAATACTATCATTCGGACCATCACTCCGTACCCCGACTTGTCCCAGCTACGTTCTCATTTCCTGAAGAGAACAGTGAAAGAAAGGGTGAGCTCAACTAGCCCAGTAAGAAATATTATGACTAAGATAATGCAGAATAAATTATCATTAGCCTTCAACAATGTTAAACTGATAAAATATAATAGACATCAAGTTTAACTGCAGCGGAACAAGCAATCCATTAAAAGAGTCAAGTAGAAAATAAACTCTACTATCTTTTATGATTTAAAAAGTTTTTCAACACTGTAATCGCTGAGACTCAGCTTAATAAAATAATCCACATCATCGAATCACCCCTGCACTACGGCCAAGGATATTCGTGTATTCATTAATGGTCATGATCATGCCAACAACTGTCCATCAATGCACTACGGGCCAATGAGGACTTTTACCACATCATTTATAACATTACGGTCATGATTATACCGAATAATCCCTGGTCATAATCATACCAAGTCCATCTATGCAATACAGGCCACAGATGACTTTCAACATTTTATAAACATGAGGATGATGACAATGATATAAGAATTCAATAAAACAAGTTCAAGAATTAATTTATCCATGAATTAACAACGTCCAAATTGTCAACATGATACTGCATTGTGGAGTAAAATTCAAGAATGCTTAGAAGAATATTTTCTTGAAAAGATACTGGATGAAACGCAACTATCAAGGATATTCCACAAATTTCATGGAGTATAGAAGTCAAAACTTAACCAACTGAGTACAATAAAGAATGGAATAACAAAAGAAATCACCATGCATGCGATAGACCGCACAGACAGGTTATTCCAATAGAATAATAAATAATGGAACCAGGTCCGGCGTAAACGCACAGACAGGATATTCCGACAGAATAATAAATAATGGAACCAGGTCCGGTGTAAAACACACAGACAGGATATTCCAACAGAATAATAATAAAACGGAACCAGGTCCGGTGTAAAACACACAGACAGGATGTTCCAACAGAATAATAAACGGAACCAGGTCCGGTGTAAAACACACAGACATGATGTTCCAACAGAATAATAAACGGAACCAGGTCTGGTGTAAAACACACAGACAGGATGTTCCAACAGAATAATAGAAGAATGTCACCAAGTATAGGGTAGACCGCGTATACTGGTTATTCCAACAGAATAATAACAAATGGAATAACAGAAGTTCTCTTCATGAATATAAAAGAAATAATATTCCCTACCTTAAAAGAACTGGATATTGGAAAAGTGATGTAGCAGAATACTTTTATTCTCTCTCTCTCTTATTCTCTCTATACTTTCTCTCTCTATAGCTTGAATGAATTCGTGAAAAATAATGAAGCCCTAGGCCTCTATTTATAGAAAAACTGAGGGTGACTCTTGGTCTTAACGAAGGGTCAAATGACTCTTGGTCTTAACGAAAGGTCAAATGACTCTTGGTAATATTGAAGGGACAACTACTATTGACGAAAGTAATTACTATTGACCAAGGTAAATACTATTGACGAAGGTAATTACTATTAACCAAGGTAAATACTATTGACGAAGGTAATTACTATTGACCAAGGTAAATACTATTGACGAAGGTAATTACTATTGACCAAGGTAAATACTATTGACGACGGTAATTACTATTGACGACGGTAATTACTATTGACGACGGTAATTACTATTGACGAAGAGACTCTTAGATGATGACATATGACCCCCCATAAAATAACCAAACTTACCACAACGTCTCAATAATATAACATATTATACAGATGATACTATGACAATAATTTAAGAGATATGATGCAGCAATTACCGTAGCAATAATTGAGTATAGCCGAGTGACTTCTCACGTAAGCATCAATAATCAATACCGTGTGCTACTATGCAACCACGCGTATTACTGTACTTTTACTACCGAGTAGTTCAACAGTTTTAACGGTTTTAACGGTAACACCTCAGCTGTTATTTTTATAGAAAGATAATTCTGTCGTTTTCTCAATCCGACAATAATTCCGTTGTGGGGTCCACCAATGATTGTGCCGTCGTACGAATATTCCCCGACAAAAAGAATATTCTCCGACCAAACGAATATTTTATAACAACTTGCTTACTTTGCAAAATTTATAAATATTACCCACAACTATAACATTATATCAAATTAACTCCATAATATTCAAAAATGATATTTATAGAAAATTCATCTTTATTTATAAAAATTGGGGTCTTACAACTAGCTTGAAATTTGGGTGGTTGAATATGTGTTAAAGATTGAGTATGTATTAATTATTGTGGTTGTATGGTAAATTATGATAATTGTTATATTTGATTGTAAGTTATTTTAAGTTGTAAAGAGTCTTTAGGTAATGTATTACTCTTCGAATTTTAATCTAATTTTTCGTTACGCCGTGCCTTCAGGCACGGGTTATCGCTAATATATATATATATATGAAAAAATAGAGATACTCACTTTATAAATTTCAAATATACATGGTCTACGATCGTAAAGTAATCACTGACCAATAGTATAGTAGTTACTCTACTACTTAGAAACGTAAAGTGAATTTTCAAATTACTAGCAAATTTTCAGATGGTAGAATGTTTACTTTCCGGTATACATTTAGGAGTCTGCACAACCGTACAAATACATTAAGCCATATATATATATATATATATATATATATATATATATATATATATATATATATTATAAATTTGTACTAATTTTCAATTCTTACTGTGTTAATTTATAGGGTTTGAAAAATGTCAACAATCGAAACTCTACGACCAGTAATTCACACCCAAATCTATGTAAATTCGAACAATAATCTTAAACATTTATACAAATACACCTTCTTTCGCGATCGAATTTGGGTATCACATGAAAAGCCGAAGCTTTTTATCACAAATTCCTCATCTTATCGCTCAAATAATCTGTCCAGACAAGATAGGGTTTCAAAAAATATACGAAAATTCGATATTTGGAGTGTGTTTTTAAAGAATCAAGGTATTAGAATTCGAGCGAATAGTTCCTGTGAACATGACAGTGAATCAACAACAGAGAATAGCGAAGCAAAAGGGAATGAAAGCAAAGGAGTGAGTAAAAATTCCCCCGGTTCGGGCTCCAGTTCTTCGAAGAGAGAGAAACAAGGGAAGGGTGGATGGTGGGGGAAAGGGGGGAAATGGCGGTGGCAGCCGATAATCCAGGCGCAAGAAATCGGTATATTATTGTTGCAATTAGGGATTGTACTGTTTGTTATGAGGTTGCTTAGGCCCGGGATTCCGTTGCCCGGGTCGGAGCCTCAAGCTCAGACAACATTGGTTAGCGTGCCTTATAGTGATTTTTTGAGTAAGATTAATGGTAATCAAGTTCAGAAAGTTGAAGTTGATGGTGTTCATATTTTGTTTAAATTGAAGTCGGAAGCGGGTGGAATTGAGAGAGAAATGGGGACTGTGAGTAAGTTGCAGGATTCGGAATTGCTGTTACGGAGTGTGGCTCCTAGCACGAGAGTTGTTTACACAACTACTCGTCCTAATGATATTAAAACTCCCTATGAGAAGATGCTTGAAAATGATGTGGAGTTTGGTTCGCCTGATAAAAGGTCGGGTGGATTCTTGAATTCTGCATTGGTAAGTTTTTTTTTTTTTTTTTTTGCTGAGGATGCCATAAGCATTTAGTTGGTTATCTATACATATATAACATTTGATTTAAATTGTACAATTGCTTTGATATCTTTAAAAGGAAAACTAGCGAAGGTTGTGAAAATTTCCTGATTTGGTTATCAGTAGTTGGAGTATAATATAATTGAGCTCAACAAGCACAACTTCTGAACATATTGTAGTATTGGCAGACAATTTATTTTTTTGCTCCCACTCGTAGAAATTTTTATGCAACACAAAGATACATGAGACAAACTGCTCCATTGCGAATATCTCTTGCACGGTATCTTAAGCATCTAATTTTGGTGTCTTGTAAATGCAATTGTGGAAGCTTTACTTAATTCTCCTAGAAGAAGTGTATAATTTATTCCCTTGATGCAGGTTCTTTCAATTGCGTCTAAAATAGAGAATTTCTAGAAAGATTTATGGAAAAACTTAGAAGATGAAATGTCAAAGGCATCACACATAGGTTTCTTAGACCTCACATCAAAGAGCAGACACATGAATGTTAATATGTAATGAATTATGATATAATTGATTTCATTTACTAGTGCAACACCAACAACCAAAGAATGTGGATTTACACAAAAATATTAATTGAATATAGTGGATCAAAATTCCCTAATTCTAAAACTTAGAAGAACTTCAAATAAAATTTACCCAACTGTACATTAACTTCAAAGTATCTATAAAGATGACTATACTAGATATATATCAAGTATTCATGCTCCGATATTTTTTTCTTTCAATTTCTCCCACTCCAATACTCTTCAGTTCTCTTCTACTAAATGTTAGTTTTGCAACGAAACCCAGAAAATACCAAAATAGTCACCATGTCTGAAATTATATGTGGATTGCTCATGATCTTCAAGATCCAAGTGAAACTGTTTCCTCCAAGCTTTGGAAGAGTATGATTTCACCAAGTATTGAGAACTGCTTTGGAGAGTGAAATTTTTGAGTTATAATCTATTTCAAATGCCATTGTTCGGTGTATGCTATAGCTATGGACACGTTAGCAGTTTTACCAAAGGTGCATGTCTTTTCAATAGAAAGGTTTAAACTCCATCATTTTACTGATCTGTTTAATGAGACTGTGCAGGAATTTGAAGTCCTCAACAAAGAGAAAAAGTGTATAAAGAAAGAACTTGTTTGATTCTGTAGAGGATCATAAGCAAGAATTTCGCGTTATGCCAATTTGGAGTCGAGGTCGCTTGGAATGAACCAAAGAAAACGAGTTATTTTTTTTTTCTTTCTTGATAAACACTAAGAATATATTAAGCAACTAAAGTGTGTGATTTCCGGGCCTTGATAGCAAGATCACAATCCTTCTTAACAAAATCTCTAGCTACCTTTATTACTTAACAAAATTTAAATAAAAGACCCAACCTAATAATATCTCTAATAACAGGCATACAATTAGAGTTAAAACGTTCAAAATTACTACAACAGCTAAAATGAGCTGCAGAATCAGAATAAACTCTAACAAACTCCCAGCCGTTACGGTAGGCCCATAACCACTGGTAAGGGTAATGCTGTACCAATTTCTGGTGATGGATGGGATGCTTCTGCTGCACCTCCATTGCCTCCAGCAGCTGAAATTGATATCATTCCACCTGGTACTGCAACTGGCTGTGAATGATAGTAGCTCAAAGTTTTTCTTTTAAACACGTGTCATCAGATGATGTCTCTTTTGCCATTTAATGCCATCATGATCTTGGTTTGATTGAAGGATTTCTAGAGGATGAATTTTTGATGTTTTATATACATTATGCATGTTTTACAAAATTTGGACTAAAAATGTTGTGATATGAACATACTGCTAAACTTTGTTCATCAATTTTGAATTATGTTCTCTATCAAAAAAGAAAAAGAAAATGAGTTAGTTCTTAATAATGGTTATTGATCTGAAAGGAGGTGACAAACAAAAGAAGCTAACCTTCACGCCTAAGGATTTTATTAAGGAAGTTTCAAGTTTCAACAACATAACCATTCATGAGGACATTGATGTTGTAAGGGGAAAGCTATGAAATACCAAGGGCCATAATAGAAGTTAAATAAAGTTCATGACTCATTAGTTATTTAAGAAGAGTTGTTAATACTCTTTTTTCTTGGTCTCCAAGTTGGCTTTTTCCCCAAGATAAGTAGAGTGTATTAGCTCATTCTAGTATGTTCTATCTAGTACTATAAATATGACTAATGGTTGTCATTTCATTTAATGCTTATTATAAATAAATATTGAATTGAGAAATATTTTTCTCCCTTATTCCATTCAAACTTAGTTTCTTCTTTTCTGCCCATTATTTTCTCTTTAACTCTGTTTTTGAAATCTATCTCTTTCCTATCGATTTGGTTCTGTGTGAGGACCCAGCTCGAACCTAATGGTTTCTGAAAGAGAGAACTGGATTCTGGAGATGGATGTCAAAACTCTGTAGAAGAAATGCATTACTATCTATGGTATTAAAAAGGGAGATAAATAGGGAAGAATGACTTGAGCAGTAGTGGTAGAATCCTCTAGAACCAGAGATTCAAGGAGGAATGGCCCAAGTTCCTCCCCTCATTACATTATGAGGGATATTTAGGAGTCAGGGACTCAGGTAACATACGTGCAAGCTGGCCCTTGCACTGCTTATAAGCCATGAAGGGCTGAGAGGTATAGAATGATGCGCCTACACCTCTAGGCAACTGGTGGAGACCGGTAGGGTTTAGAATTAGGGTTTAAAGGTGGTGAACAAATTGAGAAGAATTGGAGAAGAAATAAGAAGATAATAAAGCAATAAAGATTTAAAATTATAAAATCAAATAATCAGTCTCAATGTACTGTAGAATGATGTATTACATGAGTTAATAAAGAAAAACCCAATTCTTGAAGACTAAGTAAACCAAATAAAATAAGGAAACAAAATCCTAATTATAGCTTACTATAGTTGAAATTTTAGAACAATCCCATTTTTGGACTACTTGGTATGGGCATCTAAAGTCTCTTGTATCAGTGGAACGTGCCAACGTCACTCCAGTCAAGTTGGGCGGGTTCATCTTTCATCAACAACCCTCTCTCAGGCCACCAATCTAATTTCTTGAATAGTCAACAATGATCCTAGGCATGGTTATCAAGCCATCGTTGCTTAGGCATCCAGGCGGTGAACTGACTAGGTGAGCCTACGCCTTAGTGGCCGCCTCTAAGTCGTGCACCTTGGCCTCCAAACCTTCGCCTTCGGTCGTCTAGGCGACGCCTAGGACGACTTCCTAGCAATGCACACGCCTTAGTGAGAACCAGCCCCAAACATCACGAGAAAATCAAGAACAAAACAAGAAAGAAAAGAAAGGAGATGGAGAAGCAACACTGCCAGAGGTCGTCGCCCTCTTACTGCGCCATCTTTGGTTCCCGTCCACCATGCTGTTGCTCGTCAACCTTGTCGACGATCATGTTTGCCGTTCGCTGTTTGCTGTTGTGAGCAATGTAAATCCAACGACCTAGATAGAGTCGGCTAGGGTTTTGATTGCTTAAGGGGCTGGGATGAAGTTACTGGACTCAGTTGTATTTTAAAAGCTAAGTGTTATTTTGGGTCCATTACTTCTATTCAAGCTGGGCTGAGACACATGGCCATGTGTAGCATAAAGTGTAACCAAATGGGTCTAATGAATTATGTTAATTTCCCTTATTTTTAAAATGAATTGTGTTTTTTCTTTTAAAAGAAAATTAAATATAATAAATAATGTCTTTACTGGAGCCCGCACTTAGGAAATAAATATAAATTGAATCTGCCCCCTTTTGGTGCTTTTTCATGTTTATATTAATTTTAAGAAAATAAAAGAAAATGGAATATAATGCAAATTATGGAATTATTGTTTCTCATATCATTGTTTTTGTTTGTGAGGTGTCATGGCCACTACTTTTCTTTTTTCCCGTCTTTTCCTTCTTTGCCCATGATTCTGTTGAGAATTTTATGTTTTATTCCAATTGAAAACTTGAGACAGTTAAACAAGTCAGGTATTTCATGTTGCCAATTATATATGCAATTGTTGGCATTGTCACCCAACCTTGTTTTGACTGTATCGCACTATGTATCATTTGAGGTATTTCATGTTGCCAATTACAATCATATACTTTAATACTTGTGTCTTTCTAGGTAATGGTGTATATATAGTTATGCACACATATATACTTATCGACTTTTTGTGTGCAAGTAAGTTGCTACTACATTCTTGTAGTGTTTGCAGTGTTCAGATTTTATTGTCTTGACATTTGAAGTATTTTTATTTTGTTTTAATTCATGCAGATAGCTTTGTTCTACGTTGCTGTGCTGGCAGGGGTTCTTCAGAAGTTCCCTTTTAGCTTCTCTCAAGTGCGGACCAGCATACATTCATTGTTCATTGGTACTAATGCAATTTCTTCGTAGTGAATGTTTGAGTGATTACTTGCTTCATTTGTACAGCAGACAGCTGGTCAGCTTAGAAAACGCAAGTCTGGGGGCTCTGGTGTGGCAAAGGTGACTGAACAAGGAGAAAGTATCACATTTGCTGATGTTGCTGGTGTTGATGAGGCTAAGGAGGAGCTTGAAGAAATTGTAGTATGTTGGAAATTACTCATCTTCAATAATAATACTTGGCACTCATTTATCAACTTTCTTTTGCTATAGAGGCTACATCCTCATTCCCGAATTGTTATTAATCATTGATGTTTACCACCTCAGGAATTCCTAAGGAACCCAGACAGGTATACTCGAGTTGGTGCTCGTCCTCCTCGTGGTGTTCTCTTGGTGAGTTGAGTGCTAAACTGCTGGTCAGAGTAGAATAATAGAGTCCTTATAAACAAATTCGAAGCCATGTCTCATTAGACTGCTTAAGCCATGTCTCATGCAGAGTCTATACCAGCATTACTGTTGAAGCTAGGATGTAGATGTAGGATTGGTAGGTCTGTATGATGGCCAATTCTAAGCTGAAACCAAATATTTTTAGTAATTTTTTTCAGTGTTTTAAAAATCCCCGCCTAGGCTCTAGGCCCCCCTGACGCCTCACCTAGGCCCAATGCGGCAAAAAAATTCCTCCAAAAAATTAGGTGGGGCCTAGGCGGAGAGTTTTTTTTTTTTAATTTTAATAACTACCCAAACCAGATCTTTGATATATTTATTTTTCTAATGATTTATCATATTCATAATACAAGTTGTAGTATATCAAATCACAACAAGAAGTGAACAATATCAAGTCAAAATGGATAATTTTATTATAGTTGTAATTTTTTGAACTTGTACCAACTTCAAATTATATAAATGATGATACATTTGTAATATTTAGTTTAATTCAATATAATTCTTAAATTTATGTTTAGTTTCTTAAGTTTTAATATTGAATTAAATTTTTGAAATTTGAAATTTTATTATTCAATAGCAATCTTGTTTATGAATGAAACTAATACGTTAAAATTATATTTGAACTTTGAACAATTGAATGTTTGTGTTTGAACTTTGACATTAACAATATGGATATGTGTTTGAACTTTAAGCAAAGGCTTTTATTATTTTATTATAGATTGTTTTGCTTTATATTATTATTTTGTTTGGATAAATGTAAGATAAAATATTAAAATTGACTTAAAATAAAAAATTCCTCCTAAGCCCTGCCTAGGCCTCCCTCGGCCGCCCGCCTCCCGCCTCCCGCCTAGCGTCTTTTAGAACATTGATTTTTTTCGTTAGTTATCTTGAATAATAGTGCAAGCATAACTAAAATCCTTAAATGGCTGATTTTGACATTAGGGAGGTGTTATCTCTTATGCTTTTTAAAAAAAAAATTAATTTATATATTTTTTATAGATAAAGAACTCTTCTTTATCAAGCAGCACCAAGTTTATTCTGTGTAAAAGGTGAAACTACTTGTTATGTAAATGTATTTATAACATGGTATATATTCTATTGATATGTTCTCTTCCTATTCTTATTCCTTTGTTGTATATAGCGACAGTGATTTTGTTCTTACTAAGATTAAAATTAATCTTTACTAGGATGTTTTGTTATACAGCCTGATGTTGTTGCCAACAAAGTTACTGCTTGTAGAGCATTCTCCCAAAGAAAATAAATTTTCTAGTTCGGCTTTCCAATGCGAGTTTTAATATATGAATTGAAAGTATGGCTATGGTTATCTTACAGGTTGGTCTTCCTGGGACAGGTAAGACTCTTTTAGCAAAGGCTGTAGCGGGAGAAGCTGAAGTGCCCTTTATAAGTTGTTCTGCAAGTGAGTTTGTAGAACTGTACGTTGGCATGGGAGCTTCCCGTGTTCGAGATCTCTTTGTCCGGGCAAAGAAAGAGGCTCCATCAATTATTTTTATTGACGAGGTTAGAATTCTCTATTACTCCTACACAAACATATCACATATGTACATATTTCTTCCTTTGGTGGTTTTCAAGAAAGATTGGGTTGTTTTTTCTTTTTTGGGTGGAGGTTGGGGTGGGGGGCAGCATATTATTGGATGATTCTCAGTCTGCTGTATCATTCTTTGCAGATAGATGCTGTAGCAAAGAGCCGTGACGGTAAATTTCGCATTGCTAGTAATGATGAGCGAGAACAAACTCTGAACCAGCTGCTCACTGTAAGCTATCTGAGAATATATAGTTGCTTCCTGAAAATTGTGGAATGTCTGGATGTAATTCATGCGTTTACAATCAAACTGCAGGAGATGGATGGTTTTGACAGTAACTCAGCAGTGATTGTTCTTGGAGCAACTAATCGATCAGATGTTTTGGACCCTGCACTTTGCCGACCTGGAAGATTTGATCGCGTGGTTATGGTTTGTGCTTTTTATTGGAGTATCCTCCCTAACTTTTGAAACCTACATTAAAGCAAGTCACCTGCCGCCTTAAGTGCTTTATAATTTTTTCAGAATTGACTTGCATGATTTGGGTTTCTAGGTGGAAACACCTGATAGGATTGGAAGAGAAGCTATTTTGAAAGTACATGTTTCTAAGAAGGAGCTTCCACTAGGAGAGAATGTAGATCTTGTTGATATTGCTTCTATGACCACTGGTTTCACTGGGTAATTTTCCTTCTGTCTAGATTTAGTGAGATACATAGCAATTTTGTTTTAAGTTTTTTTCTTAGTTAAAACACTTCAGAAAAGAGTTCTGGATTCTGGATGCTGTGCAGGGCAGAGCTTGCAAATTTAGTGAATGAAGCTGCCTTGTTGGCTGGAAGACAGAATAAAGATGTTGTGGAGAAAATAGATTTTATTCAAGCTGTGGAGCGCTCAATAGCTGTAATTCTCTCTCTCTCTCTCTGTCTCTCTCTCTCTCTCCCCTCTCTGTGTGTCTCTCTCCTCTTTTTCTGTCTCTGTCTGTGTGAGAGTGTGAGAGTGTGAGAGAGTGAGAGAGGGCACAGACAGATGTATATACAAGCATGCACCTTTGTATTCTTTGTGACTGGTTTACACTCTAATTTTTGTTGTATTTTTCATATGATGTTGCATACTTTTCTGGTTTTGTGGTGCATGGAAATCTCATTGGATGATACTGTATTCTTTTCCTGGATTGCCTTCATTATTTTCATCAATTATTGTATCTTTCAGTGGGCACATCCATCTTTTCTGCTTAGCTTTCTAATATTTGTTGTAATTTCTGAACTGTACTCAGCTTTTTGACCTTTGTGAGTGCAGAACTAGATGTTTTTATTTGGCTGTATTTTTGTTTTTGGTGCATAGTGCAGAACTTGATGTAGAATTAATTGGAATGTTGTGAGAATGTCAAAAGTATTTTGGGAGATCAAGAAAGGGGAAGGCTTATGTGAAGCTGTTGATGAAAAAATTATCCCATGTCTAAATTATTATTACTTGTTTGTGGGGTTTGAGGGAGGGGGGGTGGAGATAATTTAGTTGCTACTGAGACAACATATGGTTGTCTGATTCTCCTAATTTACTGTTTTCCATGAAAGATTTGCTCTTATGATTATACTTCTTGTCACCTTTTTTCATTCATGGTTGGAAATGTTTGTTTACATATTTACTGTCTCTGTTCAAAATATATAGGATCAAGTTTGACTTTTTGAAGTCAATTTGAGACATTTTCAAATTCAAAATTGGTATGAATCCATTTCGTTATCGGCAATACAATTATGGAAATCGTAAAACTATCCAAAAAGTACTATAAGTTACAAGATTTATTCTTTTCAAAAGTTAAATGAATCATATCAGTTTTGACTAAAAATATTTAGTATTGATCTTATATTTTGGAACGGAGGGAGTACAATTTATTGTGTTCTTGATTTGGATCTTCTGTGCTGAGGTTCTAGAGGATTGGATTCAATATTACAGGGAATCGAAAAGAAGACTGCGAAGTTGCAGGGTTGTGAGAAAGCTGTTGTTGCAAGGCATGAAGCTGGTCATGCAGTAGTGGGGACTGCCATTGCAAATCTTCTTCCAGGACAGCCAAGGGTTCAGGTAAACAGAGTCATTGCTCCTTTTCTGGAAAAAAAGAGTGTAGTTTCCTGTTTTTTGGCTAGTACAATGGGTGGGGAGTTGAGGCTAGTAACTATTCTGAGACCTAATTGGCACTCTGTATATCTTTAAATTAAATAAACTACAAAAGAGAGACAAAGGGAAGGGACTCCCAGTGCACAAGCAGCGCATAAGACTTGATGGAAACTAGAAATGAAAAAGCAAAATAATTTACACTTAATCATTGGGATTTCAATACAAATTTTGAGCCTTTTGTCTGTTTGGATTAGTTTTGGTAGCAAATGGAGAAATTATGAGGTGTGGGAATATTGGAGGGAGACCTTTGTCTTCTAGAATCTAGATGGATTTGATGAGGTCTGCAGTCATGTTTTTAAAGATGTAGTTGCTTGTAGTGATAGAAACAAGAGTGCTTAGCATTGCGGAGGATATAGTTCATTGTGATTCACTCTTGTAGTGAAGTTGTGTGATTAATGATTAGTGTTTTATGTACCCGTTCAAGGTGTTTAGTGGAGAGCTATACCCTACCTTTCAATTGGAGAATAAGGGTGGACAGGAGTGCAGTTCAGATTCTGCCAGCTTCCTTTAAGGTGATATGGTTTTAGTCTTCTCAATTGCTTTTTGAACTTGTAAAAGTAAGGATACTTTTTTTGGGCAGATAAACAAACTTTATTAGAAAAAATGTAAAGATTTTACAATCATTATTTTTTTGTTGGGGGAGCGGGGGGGCGGGGGGTGGGTAGAAATCCATTCATCTTATTAACAAGTAGAAATAATAATAGGCAAAACTAATTATTTGGCCACCGAAGTTGGCACATTTTATTGAATACCCGATTGAACTTTTAATTTTTCAAATTAACTCACTGAACTAATTATTATTTTTAAATTAGGTCATTCCGTTAAAAAAAATAGACAGACGTTAAAATATTATCTACGTGGCTCTGAAAAAAAATAAAAAAAAAATACACGTGGCAAAAAAATAAATAAGCCTTCTTTTTACATTTTAAAGTTTTAAAAAAATAAAAAAAATTAACATTTTAAAGTTTTAAAAATGACAAAAATATAATAAAATAAAACAAAAATAAAAAAATCAAAACATCTTTTTTCTTCAACTAAAACAGATTTAACCATCTTGATTATTTTTTTTTACAGATCAAATAATATTGTATTAATTTATTATTGATTATTATTGTATTGACTATATTAATTTATAAAATAATAGTAATAAACTAATAATAGTAATAAACCAAAGCAGAGCAAAATAGAGAGAATAAGCGCAGTACCTTAAAGAGAGAGAAAGTGCCTATAAATATGGTTAGAACTTGGTACTCTTCTCCTCCTTGAAGCAAGGTATGGGAATGGCAAAGTTTTAGGGGCGAGGAGGAGCTGTCTTTATAGGGGAGCCGTAGAGGTGATTTTCGTCGTATTTTGGGCTAGATTCATTCTGCTTTGTTGGGTGGGATCTAGATCGACGGCCCATGTGTTTTCACTGCTTTTAATCTTAGTCGTTTAGCAGTAGGTGGCTGAGACCGACGCGTTTTCACCGGGTATAACCAGTTTTCGGTAATTCACCAACTCCCCAATCTCTCTGTGGTCTCGGTCCGAATCCGATCGACGGCCCATGTTTTATCGGCGACGATAAATTGAGCAAAGGAACCGACGGAGACGAAACCACAAACAGGATCGCCGACCTTGAATTTGGTGACATTGGGTCCGATCGATTCGAGGATGCCGGAGAAATCGGAGCCCGGTACAAATGGTAATGAGAACTTTTCTTGATACTTGCCTAGAATTTGGAGGTAATTAGCGAAGTTCAAGTTGGTGGCTTTGACTCGAACTCTGAGGGAAGTGGGTGAATCCAATTGAGGGATTGGGTGAGATGTTGAGATAGAGTGTGCCGAGTTTTCAGATGAATTTGGAGGCTCTGTTGGGTCCCCAAGTTTCCTGCAGAGTAAAGCTTCCATGGATGAATTTGAAATTTAGAAGAGAGAGACAGATAGGAGTGTGATGTTCTTGGGACGTGAAATTTAGAAGTGAAATTTATGTTTTGTCATTTTTAAAATTTTAAAATGTTGATTTTAGTATTTTTTTAAAATTTTAAAATGTAAAAAGAAGGCTTATTTATTTTTTTACCACGTGTACTTTTTTTTAATTTTTTCAGAGCTACGTAGATAATATTTTAACGTCTGTCTATTTTTTTTAACGGAATGACTCAATTTAAAAATAATAATTAGTTCAGTGAGTTAATTTGAAAAATTAAAAGTTCAATCGGATATTCAATAAAACGTACCAACTTTGGTGACCAAATCATTAGTTTTGCCAATAATAATAAAATGTTCATATATGAGCAGCACAACACAACACAACACAAACTGGAAAAAGTCATTATTGGTGTCTGTTAAGTTACCAACTTGTCAAAAAGCTTAAGCTCTTATAGACTGGACCCAAAAGTGTATTATCATACTTAAATGTTCTCCCTCCTGCGTGACCCCTGCTTGCAAAATCCTTCAGAATTCTTGGTTAAGAATTCAGAGAAAATCTTTCCTGTCGACTGATTGATATTTTGATAACCAGAGTTTGCGCATTATCTGCGAAGCTGGTTCTTTGGTCTTCATATTTAGTTTGGAATTGTTAGCATGAAAAAAATAAAAATAATACCCAGTGTGTTTATGCCCGAGTATCAATAATTATTCAATACCTGCTCTACAGAAAGAAATTTATAACATGTCTATGCTCGTCTTTTTCTTGTGAGAATTGTGGTGAAAAATAGCCATCTTTTCCTGTCGCTTCATTGATTTGTTTACTTTCTGTATGTGTTGCGGAGAACAGAAGAAAGGGCGGGGCCGCGGGGGGAGAGGGTGTTGGGGGAACTATTTTTGATACAACGTAGTCTGAGTCCTGTTACATGAGTTAAATTACTTTTATGTATGATGATCGTAGTTCTTTTGTCTTGGCAAGGATGAGAGGCAAGTGTGCGCTGTTCTGTGTTCTTTGTGTCTACCTAAATGCTCTTGTGGAATTTTTGGCCGCCTTGGAACTCATAGTTTATAGAGTTAGAACCATTATAGGGATATGAATCACTTTGCTTGATGAAATCAGCGGAGAGAGTGACTTCGTTTGTCCTACTCCATTGAAGTTGGTTTCTTGCTGTTCTAGAAAAACACAATTGAATTAGAGCCAACGTCCATTGCTTGGTTGGTGTCTCTTATCTCTGCTGAAGTCAGTTTTTTTGAAGAACTAACACTGTCAATTTTTTACGAGGTTGGGAAACAGCATTACTTGAGCAGAAAATGATATATATTGTGATTTTACATTCCGACTTTTTTAGTGCGAGTTAAGTGGATAAATTTATTTGGTAATACTTTTACAATGTATTTGAACAGTGAGCAAATTTTATAATCCTATCCGATCTCATGTAGCAGGACTCTACTTGAGCCTACGTAAGATTTTTAGTAATTTATTGTACATATACTCCGCTTCCTCTCCCATCTGGATGCTTTTATTATGTTGTGTAGTTCTCGTATAGAACAGTATTGTGAAGAGTCAAAAGTAATTAGTCCTACACAGATTTCTGACTCTTCAATAATGGCATTCACGATGTCTTAGGATCCCTGGAAGGGGGCCTTCTTTTCTTTTAACATAAACTGCACTAAAATGGCATAAAGCCAATCCTAGGTCCTACCGCTGTAATAGAGAGCAATGTTTTAAATTTTAGCTTTTTGGGCTGCCCAGACGGATTAATATGACTGGTGACCATAATTATAGTTTCTGCTTTAATGAGCAGTATAAATAGATTATGACGAGGAATATAAGATGGATGACTCGATCTTAGCCAATCTAGAGATGGCCTTTGCCGCCTGATATCATGTTGCTTCTAAGGAAAATGTTTTATTTACCTTGTCATTGATTGTGTTTCCTTCCTATTGACTGGATACCTTGTCTGGCCCTATATTTTTTATTGAGTAATTATTTTCTAATTTCACATTTGTAATAGGGTTTAGGATTAAGCTTAATGACAAATGCAAATCGAAAAAATTCGAACTTTGTGTGGTAAAATGTTGTCCATTGAGATCATTATATGTTCTGTATAGGTACTCAATTGTAGTGTGTATGGTGTACCATAAATAATTGATGTACTTGCATGATAATTTTTTTCAAATGATAATCCAGTCATAGTACTCATGTTTTTTTATCAGAAGTTGAGCATATTACCGAGGTCAGGAGGGGCATTGGGTTTTACTTACACTCCTCCCGCCAGCGAGGATAGATATTTGCTTTTTGTTGATGAGTTGCATGGACGCTTGGTTACTCTCCTTGGCGGACGTGCAGCCGAAGAAGTAGTTTACTCAGGCCGTGTGTCAACAGGTGCGCTTGATGATATCCGGCGAGCTACGGACATGGCATACAAGGCAATTGCTGAATATGGACTTAATCAGACCATAGGCCCTATTTCATTGTCAACACTCTCTGCTGGGGGGATTGATGAGTCCGGTGGAGCAACTCCTTGGGGACGCGATCAGGTTTCATCTCTTTGCTCTTCCTCTTTGTTACTTTATGTACTCCCTTTTCCACGACATGCCATAGCGTTACCTTTTTCTTCTTTTGGGTGAAGATTCTTTTCCTTGTTTGATCATGTATTTCTCTATAACAGGGGTATCTTGTTGATCTTGCTCAAAGAGAGGTTAAAGCACTGCTGCAATCTGCTCTTGATGTAGCTCTTGCTGTTGTGCGTGCTAATCATACTGTATTGGTGGGCCTTGGTGCCCATTTGGAAGGTAATGTCACTGTTGCTCCACATAACAACTATGATGCTTTAGTAGGTGTAATGAGGAAAACAAAAATATCTTAATCATTTTTCTTAGAGCATAACAAGAACCCTTTCAATTGCTTGTTGGACTTGAATTTTTATTTTATTTATATTTTTTTTCCAGAAAAAGAGAAAGTAGAAGGTGAAGAACTGCAAGAGTGGTTGAAAATGGTTGTTGCACCAGCAGAACTTACGTTCTTCATTAGAGGCAAGCAAGAGTCTTTTCTTCCATTGCAAACAGGTCCTGGGCAACGTATTTTCGATGTTCAGTGAGAACATGCTGGTTTGTGAATATTTTCAGCCATACATAATTACCTACTGTCCCTTATTGCCATCATAATTGAATCGACAAACGATGTAATTTGCACCAACTTAGCCTTGCAGCTTTGTATAGTTCCTATATCATAATCTTGGTTCATTTTAGTGTCTACCATGTTGTTTGTTTTATACGAGATGATCTACCAGACTTCCACTTATTAGAACACAGGAAGGAATATATATATATATATATATATATATATATATATATATATATATATATATAGAGCCGATCCAGTCCGGACGCCCGAATTTTGTTAAAATACGGAATTTTTTTTATTTGCTTTTTTTTTGAATTGGAAATTTTTTTTAGTTGTTTTTTAAAAAAAAGCAAAAAAAAATAAAATAAAAAATTTCGTATTTTAGTACCGTCCGGACGTCGGACTGGATTCGGACCCTCTCTCTCTCTCTCTATATATATATAAGTATATGCCCGTGCCTAAAGGCATGTAAAAAAAAATTAAATTAAAATTCAAAAAATATTACATTACCTAAAGACACATACCACCACAACAATTAATACATACTCAATCATCAACATATGTCCAACTATCAAAACATCAAGTTAGTTGGTACTAATTTCTAAAAAAATTGGTAGAATTTTCTCTAAAAATAGATATCTAAAAAATTTTAAACATGTCTACAAAACTTACAATTATCAATACATATCCAAACAACCAAAAAAACTATCATTTCATACCCAAAAATTATCATAACCATGTATAATTAGTTAACTTTACAAAAGATGTAACACACAAAATACACACAATCATCAACACATATCTAACCACCAAAATATCAAGCTAGTCGCTACTAATTTTTAAAAAATTCGACAGAGTTTCCTTTAAAAATAGATATCCAGACAAATATAAACGTGTATAAAACTTACAATCATCCATACATATCCAAATCACCAAAAAACAATCATTCCATATTCAAAATCATCATAACCATGTATAATTAGTTAACTTTACAAAATACGAAACAAAAAAAAATACATACATAAAGAAATTAATACATACTCAATCATCAACACATCCAACCACCAAAACATCAAGCTAGTCGCTACTAATTTCAAGAAATTTCGGCAGAGTTTCCTTTAAAAATAGATATCCAGAAAAATCTAAATCTGTTTACAAAACTTACAATCTTCCATACATATCCAAACCACAAAAAAAAAATCATCATTCCATACCCAAAATCATCATAACCAATTATAATTAGCTAACTTTACAAAAGGCAGAATACAAAAAATACATACATGCAGAAAATAGAGAAACAACATGTTGAGCATAAGACCCTTTACTTTACAGCTTACACCAAGTATATTCTTTACAGCTTACATCATGTATCCTTCAATATATACCTGAAAATATTTGAAATTTAAAAATTATAGAAATATGTGAGTTAAAATAAAACAATTATAAATTCGAAACACAAAACCCCCTACTTTACCCTGAATTATCTAAAAAACAAATGAGCACACATATTTGTATGTAGGGGGAATGATTTAGATTGATATATGTAAGAATTTAGAGAGATTGTAACGAATAATCAATTTTTTAAGGAAAAGATACGGACTTACAATCAAATAAAGTTTTCTTAGTATCTCAACGAACAATTCATTTGCTTAATGATTTAAATCATAAATTTGTATTGGTGGCAGTACAATGATGTGTGAATTTGATTTGCGAGTGTTCGATTAGTTACAGTTATTATAAAATAGGTTTATAGTTATGATGAAATAGGTTTTTTTTATTATGAATGTTAGGATGAAATAGATGTTGAGTTGGTTATTATTGAGAACACTCAATAATAACCAACTCAACATCTATTTCATCCTAACATTCATAATAAAAAAAACCTATTTCATCATAACTATAAACCTATTTTATAATAAAAATAAAACAGCCAAATTAAAAGACACCCAATTTAAAAAAAACAACCTAACATTCGTGTGCAAGTGTGTTTTTTGTAGGTTGTTGTGTGTGTGTGTGCTACTGCTGTGAAAGAGAGATACAGAAAGATAGAGTGAGAACACAAATTAAACACCCATTGTAAAAAAAATAAATTTAAAACACCCAAAGTTAAACTGAAGCTGTCAGAAATAGATAAGAAGACTTATGATGAAATAGATTAGAATTTTTAATCGAAGCTATTCGAAAACTTAAGTTAAAGATTTCAAGGTATAACTGATACTAATGGTTGATTCACTTGATTAAAAATTCATGATAAAAATAATTTTAATTTACACCACAACTCAGTTGATTCGTACAATTAAAAAAAGAAAATTAGACCTAATACATGGTAAGAGGTTGTTTGAAAACGAAACTATAGAAAGAGTCACCAAGCATTCCTTTTATAGGAAAGTGTCATCCACACACCCTTAAAGAAGGTCAAGCTAAGTGTAATGGTTTTTAGTTTGGTATTTTTCAAAAAATCGGACAATGTCAGAAGTCAGTAATCTATCTCACCAATCTCACCAAGCTCAACCCAGGTGAAATGGGGCTTTTCTTCTTCTTTATCTGAAAAACTGAAGTAATTTAGGTGCTTCTTCCTACTTAAAATATAAACTATTGAAAAATGTAACTTTTATGTAAAACATTCATCAAAAATAGGAGGGAATAAAACACGGTTTCCAACCACTACTTGATCCAACACATTACCAAACCCATCTTCCGTTTTAGGGATCAGAACTTCCCCTACACATGGGTATTGAAGGTACTTTAAATTTTCAAATTACCCTTTATAAGACCTCAACCCGAAGTTCCTTAATACTATTCTTTTTTAGCAGAGGCAGTATATTTGTTAAAAGCTATGTTACCCCTCCTTTATTGTTTTATCCAAATGTATATCCTTTTTTTTCTTTTTTCCTTCCAAAAGTTTTCTTGAAACATAAATGATCATAGAGAAAAATACTAATAGTACTAATAACAAATGATGGATCTGCCTAATTAAGGTTAGGTATTTATAATAATTTGCAAATAAGGCCAGTAGTGAGACACAACAGTAGTATATCAGTTCAATTCAATTAAGAGGTAAGGAAAATATCAGTATTGACCATCATTCAACAGTAATAATGATACTTTTGCGAGTAAATCATTCAACAATAATTATTTCTTTTGCGCAAAAGCAATAATAATCTTGATACTTAAAGCAGTCATTATTACTGGAATTAAAACACCATGTAAAGCAGTCATTATTACTGGAATCAAAACACCATGTAAAGCATTAACACCATGTATACACAATGAGCAGGGCTTACAGAAGCAAAGCAGTAAATACCTTCTAAACATCATGTATTCCTTCAAGAATGTCACTAACTTCTAAACCTTCATTTTTCTGTACCAAATAATTAAATGAAAAAATAACAAAGATATTATCATAGCCTAAACAACATATTGAAATACATATATGAGTACCAATTTGTCCTAACTCCTAATGAAAGATTTAAAAAATACATCCAAAAAGTTCCCATGAATATTGCTACTAATTTCAAGTAACATATTTGCGATTTCTTCAAAAAGAACAACCGAGAAGAAAAATTAAATCCATAATCATGCATTAAACCCCATAATAGTTGAACAAAAAATGAAACCCATCCAAATTGGAACCTCGATCAACCGAAATATACAAAACCCGGAGTCACTCAACCTTTAAAAATATGAAAATGTTAAACCATCAAACCTATTGGATAAAAGGCAGTGAAGGAATTCCTTCAAGAATCTCACAGTGATGCGAGATTCTTGGTGAGCCTACACTCTGTACACCCTGTAGGAAGGTACTTCTTAATTCCCTCACAACAAAAAAGAAACCTTACATTTGACCATGTTTACTATTGTCAAAAATCTATTTGATTTCCAGACTTATGCTAGGCCCTGTACCATTGAATTCAGTTTGGCCCTCCATAAAATGCCAAATCACAACAGCAAACAAAGCTTAAATTACAATTACAACAGAAAGGATCACTAATTTCTTCGAAATGTTTATTATTATTCAAGGATTTTGATTAAATGTGCTTCCCATTTTTTAATTCCATTGTAATGAGTCTGACATTTTATCATAAACGTAGAAACCCAAATGAACAATTATAAAAGAGAGGGTAAAATTTATACTTTTGAAAGTATAAAATGGATGTACTGTACCTTCTTCAGTCACCTCCCTAAAGGAAGAAAAAGCATCCTTCAATGATTTCTCGTCCACTGACCATGGCAAACCTGTGAACCAACATATCAACAAAGCACAAAGCATAATCTAAATTAGAATATAGAGATATTCAAAGAAAAGTTCATAAATAAACAATAAACAAACATGAAAGAGATGAGAAGGGGGAGAGAGAAACCGGTAACAAAAAGTTTATTGTGTGGGGGAGGAGAGGAATCGGCGGAGGAAGAAGAACAATAAAATCGCCATATGGGTTGTTTTTTACTGTCAATCGCTGGTGTAATTGGAAGGGATTTGGAGGTGGAGGAGAATACAAAGGAAGGAGAAGACGAAATGAGAAGGAGCAGAGGAATAAGGTGGGATTTGGGTAGCGTGTAAGGGGGTTTTGATTTGGGCGGGTTTTTTTTTGGTTAAATGATAGCTCAGCCGTTGGATTAAGTTATAAAAACTGAGATTCAATCTAAACCACTATTGTGCTTTAGATTCAAATTTGGTTTTGATTTATTATATAGATATATAAATTGACAAAAACTGTGGAAGCCGTATCTGACCCCATCTTTAGCTCCCAAAAATAAACGGACTCGTGTTTAATGGCTGTGGATTTGTTTTTTTTCCCTTTTATAATGTTGTATATCCAACAATTATTTTTCTGACATGTTTTTTGCTAATATGCATTTGTAAATCCAAAAACTTTAGATATGAGTGTATTTGAATTTTATCTATTTGTATTTTGACCTCATTCTCAATGGATGTCAAAATACAAATAGACGAAATTCAACTCATGTTCAATTTTTATGTCCACCAAAATGTGATCTTGGAAATGTTATGTACATACAATGTTTACTTAAATCAATTACCAAGTCCACAGGTTGTACTGAAGTGAAGTCTGACGGAATATCTATCATATATCTGTTACCAATTTAAGTTTGGTGTTTAGGGTGCAATTAGTTTCAGTTTTTTCAATATTATACTCCATTCTAGAATTAGATATTTATTTTTTAAATTTTTTTTATATATCTTAAATATTTGTTCGGATTTTAAGCTCACTCTTTATTTAACTCACCCCTTTTAACGACAGACCGGTCGACGATTCGGTCCGTCACTATATATAGAACCGTCGTCTTAACTTTTAGCGACGGACAACATATAGCGACGGACAATATATAGCGACGGACCAAATCGTCGCCCGGTCCGTCGCTAAAGGGGGGTGAGCAAGGTGAACCAGACAAGGGGTGAGCTTAAAATTCGGACCGTCTTAAATATATCCCAACATTTACTCTTAAGCAGACCTGACAAAATATGGTTATGGGTTGGTTTTGGTTTTCAAAATATAGTTAACCAACCATTAAAGAACTAAAACCATATTAACCATATTTAATATGAATAATATGGGTTGGAACTATATGATTATGGTTAAAAATCATATTAACCATAATATTTTTATAAATTTGGCGACATCACGGCCATGGTGATTAGTCACAAAATCAACGGGAGCTAGCTAGCTTATTAGTAATTAAAATTATTTTTATAAATTTGGCGACATCTGCATTAATCTTGTTACTTACTTGCCTAAATAAAAGTAGTTCCAGTTGATATTGTTGGTGAATGGATCAATACAACATGGTATCACCGTACGTGATATTGAATACTTTTTGTTAAGCTCTACGTTGGAGTCAGTTGTGGAAATAACTTGGGTGGGGGGTGGTGGTAAGGGGTGTATACATAATCACATAATATATTTTTTTGGTGGGGTAGGGATGGGAGTGGGGTGGGGGAGTGGGGGTAAAGGGTGGAGTGGGGGGGGGGTGGGCGGGTGGAGTGGGGGGTAGGGGTGGGTGCATACATAATCACATAATATTATTTTTTTTGTGGAGGTGTGGGTGGGGTGGGGTGGGGTGGGGGTGGGGGTGCGTGGGGTTGGTGGGGTGGGTGGAGTAAGGGGTAGGGGTGGGGGTGGGTGTATACATAATCACATAACAATATTTTTTTTGGTGGAGGTGGGGGTGGGGTGAGGGGTGGGGGTGAGGGTGGGGGTGGGGGTGAGGGTGGGGGGTGTAAGACCCCAACTTTTATAAATAAAAATGAATTTTCTATAAATATCATTTTTGAATATTATGGAGTTAATTTGATATAATGTTATAGTTCTGGGTAATATTTATAAATTTTGCAAAGTATGCAAGTTGTTATATAATATTCGATTGGTCGGGAAATATTCGTTTTAACAGAGAATATTCGTACAACGGAACAATCATTGGTGGAATCCTCATGCAAATAACAACGCTGACCAGATGATGAATGATGGAATGTTCAGAAGCTTTATGCAGTTCATGCAACAGCAGGCGAGAGCGGCTCCTGTCCAAAATATAGGTGGAAACACTGAAAACTCTCGGACGGTCATCGCTAAATAGTTCAAGGAGTTGGGACCACTAGAGTTTAAGGGAGAGCCAAAATCACTTATAGCGGAAACATGGATAAAGCAGATCACCAATATATTTGATGTATTGGGATGCTCCGAGGAGCAAAAGGTTCCCTTTGTCGCCTTTATGTTGCGAGGAGAGACAGATTACTGGTGGGAATCGATTAAGCGTACTCAACCTGCCGCACTGAAGATGTCTTGGGAGAAGTTCCAAGAGATGTTCAATGATAAATACTTTCCCGAAAGTGTTCATCACATGAAGGAGGTGGAGTTCATCAAATTGGAACAGAATAATATGACCGTGTCACAGTATGAGGCTAAATTTGCTGAGTTGTCCCGGTTTGCGTCCCACTTGGTGGATAATGAAGAGCGAATGACGCGAATATTTTTGCGAGGTTTGAAACTTGAGATACGTCAACATCTTATTTCTCATAAACTGTGTTTGTATTCAGATGTTGTGAATAGGGCTCAGTTAGTGGAGCGCGATAACGAGTCAACGTAACCAAAAGAGAGCAGTCGGCAAAATGATAATACTAGTGATAGCAGTCATCGAAGCGGTGACAACAAGCGTGGAGGGAATCAACAGGCCAGAAATGGTAATCACTTCGGTGGTAATCAGGGCCAAAACAATAAGAATGGTCATTTCAAGAAGAGAAAATTCAACAATGATGGAAAGACGTCAGCACCAGCACCTGTTGTTAAGGAAGGAGAACGACCACCTATCATATATTTCAAATGTGGAGGGGAGGGGCACATCAGTCCAAACTACGCGATGCCGTCTAAAGCATGTTAAAATTGTGGAAGAGAAGGTCATTTAGCTCGATTTTATCGTTTACCAAAAACAAGTTCAGCCAAGATGGAGACACCAAAGGCCGTCCCAAAAAAGTTAAAACCGGTAGTGCAAGGGAGAGCGTTTGTTGTGACCTTCCAGAAAGTAAGGAACCCGAATGAGGTCATCATGGGTAAGCTTATCATAAACTCTAACGAAGTCTATATTTTATTTGATGCCGGTTCTATCCATTCTTTTATTTCTCCTACTTGCGCTCATCGATTAAATTTGACTCCGGAGAAATTAGACTTTGACTTATCTGTTGAAACTCCATTGGGAGAAATCTTCATTACATCCACGGTTTATAAGTCTTGTTTGGTTCAAGTTGGTATCCACACATTACCTGTCGATCTTATTTCATTAAAAATACTTACATTTGACGTGATTCTAGGGATTGATTGGTTAACTACTCATCATGCAAAAATTGATTGTTTTCGTAAGGTTGTTAGCTTTCACATTCCTAATCGACCTATTATGCGAATTCAAGCAACCAAACCATTAAAATCAATTGCTGTCATCTCAAGCCATAAAACTAGTCGTTTATTGAAAAACGGATGTCAAGCTTTCTTAGCTCATGTCACGGATCTAAACAAAAATACGTCAGTTTTGAATGATATTTCTATTGTTAATAAATTCCCTGACGTATTCCCTGAAGAACTTCCTGGCCTACCCCCAGAGCGTGAAATTGAATTTTGTATCGACCTTGAACCCGGTACAAAACTCATTTCCAAAGCCCCATATCGAATGGCTCCTATTGAACTTCAGGAGTTAAAGATCCAACTGCAGGAATTGTTAGACATTGACTTTATTCGTTCTAGTACTTCTCCTTGGGGTGCTCCTGTGCTATTCGTGAAGAAGAAAGATGGAAGTATGCGACTTTGTATTGATTATCGGGAGTTGAATCATGTCACCATAAAAAACAGGTACCCATTGCCACGTATTGATGACCTGTTTGACCAGTTGCAAGGAGCACAATTCTTTTCAAGATCGATCTTCGTTCTGGATATCATCAGCTGAATGTTAGAACTGAGGATATTCCAAAGACGGCTTTCAGAACTCGGTACGGGCATTATGAATTCCTAGTCATGTCCTTTGGATTGACTAATGCTCCTGCTGCCTTCATGGATATGATGAACCGGGTATTCAAGGAATATTTGGATCACTTTGTGGTCGTCTTTATTGATGACATCCTTATTTATTCCAAAAGCCGTGAAGATCATGAGCAACACTTGAGGCTGGTACTCCAAAAGCTTCGTGAATACAAGCTTCATGCCAAGTTGAAGAAATGTGAGTTCTGGCTGGAGGAGGTAGCATTCCTTGGGCACGTAGTATCAAGTCGTGGAATATCGGTTGACCCGGCAAAGATTGAAGCTATTCAAAGCTGGGAGCAACCTAAATCAGTGACCGAAGTACGTAGCTTTCTTGGTTTAGCTGGTTATTATCGGAGATTCGTGGAAGGATTTTCTCGAATCGCTACTCCATTAACTCAGCTGACTCGGAAAGATACAAAGTTCGGTTGGAGCGAAGAATGTGAGAAGAGTTTTCAAGAACTCAAGAGGAGACTCATTTCAGCATCTATTCTAACAATACTATCTGGCTCGGAGGGATTTGTCATCTACAGTGATGCTTCGAGCAAATGGTTGGGATGCGTTCTCATGCAACATGGAAAAGTCATAGCCTATGCATTAAGACAACTCAAGAAATATGAGAGGAATTATCCTACTCATGATCTAGAGTTGGCAGCTGTTGTCTTTGCACTTAAAATTTGGAGGCATTACTTGTATGGGGAGAAGGTGGAGATCTTTACAGATCATAAAAGCCTCAAATATTTTTTCACTCAAAAGGAACTCAACATGCGACAACAATGTTGGCTTGAACTGTTGAAAGATTATGATCATATCATTCAATACCATCCTGGAAAAGCGAACGTGGTAGCTGACGCATTGAGTAGAAGATCATATGCAAGTACGAGTGCGATATTGTCAACACAAAGGCCCATTTTGTGTGACTTGTAAAGGATGGAGATAGAGTTAAAGACTCCAGGGACCCATGTGATGATGACGAATATACGAGTAGAACCAACTTTAATCGATAAAGTTAAAGCTGCTCAAGCTACAGACCTAGAGCTGATGCGTATGAGGAAGAAAGTGCAAGAAGGTGCTATGCCGGAAGCAAGAATCGATGAAGAAGGAATACTTCGAGTCAACTCCAGACTTTGTGTTCCTAACAACCCTGATTTAAAGTATGAAATCATGATGGAGGTGCACAACACACCGTTTGCAATCCATCTTGGAAGTACCAAAATGTATCATGATCTTTTTCATACATTTTGGTGGAGCAATATGAAGAGAGAGATAGCGCTGTTTATCTTAAGGTGTCTAACTTGTCAACGAGTCAAAGCGGAGCATCAAGTACCAAAAGGTCAATTACAATCACTTGAAATTCCAGAATGGAAGTGGGAGCACATTACCATGGATTTTGTTACCGGTCTTCCTGAGGTTTCTCAAGGTATAGATGCGATTTGGGTCATTGTTGATAGATTGACCAAGTTTGTTCATTTCTTACCGATACGAGAAACTTATACACTTGAACGTCTTGCTCGTATGTACATAAACGAGATTGTAAGACTGCATGGTATGCCAGTATCCATAGTTTCTGATCGAGACCCAAGATTCACTTCACGATTTTGGGTTAGTTTACAAAAAGCTATGAGCATGAATTTACGATATAGTTCGGCATATCATCCTCAGACGGACGGACAATCAGAGAGGACTATTCAAACTCTAGAAGATTTATTAAGACTCTGTGTCCTTGACTTCAAGGGAAGTTGGGACAAGTTCTTACCATTGGAGTTTTTCTACAGCAACAGTTATCAAGCAAGTATTGGCATGGCTCCATTCAAAGCATTGTATGGAAGAAAATGTCGTTCTCCAGTATGCTGGGATGAGGTGGGTGAAGCAACGTTGTTGGGACCGGAGTTGGTACGTATGACTACAGAAAAGATTCAAACGATCCGACAACGTATAAAAACCTCACAAGATCGACAAAAGAGTTATGCTGATCTTCATCGAAAGGACGTGAAATTTGATATAGGAGATCATGTGTTGTTATGTGTTGCTCCATGGAAAGGAGTTACGAGATTTGGAAAGAGAGGAAAGCTCAATCCTAGATTCATCGGTCTATTTTTAATCCTCGATCGAGTAGGAACTGTGGCTTATAGACTCGCTTTACCGCCAATTATGTCTCGTGTTCATAACGTTTTTCACATATCCATGTTACGTAAATATGTGGAAGACCTGAACCATATTATTGAGTTAGAACCGGACGAAATATCAGAAGATTTGACGTATAAAAAAGTTCCTGCTCAAATATTGGATAAGAAGGAACATATTCTACGCTCCAAGGTTATACCTCAAGTCAAAGTTATATGGAGAAATCACGATGTTGAGGAAATGACTTGGGAGTTAGAATCTGAAATGAAATCAAGGTATCCTTACCTCTTCGACATACCAGGTACGTACCCTAATTTCGAGGGCGAAATTTCATAAGAAAGGGAGGTTGTAAGACCCCAACTTTTATAAATAAAAATGAATTTTCTATAAATATCATTTTTGAATATTATGGAGTTAATTTGATATAATGTTATAGTTGTGGGTAATATTTATAAATTTTTTAAAGTACGCAAGTTGTTATATAATATTCGATTGGTCGGGGAATATTCATTTTAACAGAGAATATTCGTACAACGGCACAATCATTGGTGGACCCCACAACGGAATTATTGTCGGATTAAGAAAACGACAAAAATATTTTATTAAAAATAACGGCAGAAGTTTTACCATTGATACTGTTGAACTACTCGGTAGTAAAAGTACAGTAATACGTGTGGTTGCATAGTAGCACATGGTATTGATTATTAATGCTTATGTGAGAAGTCACTCAGTTTGATTCAATTATTGTCAGTTAATAATATGAATTATTTAGCAATAATGAAGTTTTGTTTTATTCGTATTATTAACGTAATAAAACATAAACATCTTTTTATATAAAACAGAATACTTTATTAAAGTTATTCTATAAATAGAATATATTATATTTTATTTTAAAGATTTTTCTTTAACTATGGACCGTCAGATTAAAGTAATCAATCTGGACCGTTCATGGATTAGTTACTATGCATTCTATTTTTTTATAAATAGTAGCTCATTCCTTCATTATTTCTTACGAATTCACTGAACTCTAGAGAGAGAAACTATAGAGAGAAACTATAGAGAGAGAGAGAAGAAAAGTATTCTGCTACTTAACTACTTCCTTATTTCAGTTCTTTTTTAAAACGGTAAGGGGTGCTATTCTTTCTTATTCATGAAGAGAACTGTTGTTATTATATTTCTTATTATTCTGTTGGAATAACCTGTATACGCGGTCTACCCTATACTTGGTGACATTCTTCTGTTATTCTCTTGGAACATCCTGTCTGTGTGTTTTACACCGGACTTGGTTCCGTTTTTATTATTATTCTGTTGGAACATCCTGTCTGTGTGTTTTACACCGGACCTGGTTTCGTTTTTATTATTATTCTGTTGGAATATCATGTCTGTGTGTTTTACACCGGACCTGGTTCTATTATTTATTATTCTGTCGGAATATCCTGGCTGTGCGTTTACGGCTGACCTGGTTCTATTATTTATCATCTTGTCAGAATATCCTGTCTGTGCGTTTACGTCGGACCTGGTTCCATTATTTATTATTCTGTTAGAATAACCTGTCTGTGCGGTCTATCGCATGCCGGGTGATTTCTTTTGTTATTCTATTCTTTATTATACTCAGCTGGTTAAGTTTTAACTTCTATACTCCATGAAATTAGTGGAATATCCTTGATAATTGCGGTTCATCCAGCATCTTTTCATGAACATATTTTTCTAAGCATTCTTGAATTTTACTCCACAAAGCAGTATCATGTTGACAATTTGGACGTTGTTAATTCTTGGATAAATTAATTCTTGAACTTGTTTTATTGAATTCTTATATCATTGTCACCATCCTCATGTTTATAAAATGTTGAAAGTCATCTGTGGCTTGCAGTGCATAGATGGACTTGGTATGATTATGACCAGGAATTATTCGGTATAATCATGACCGTAATGTTACAAATGATGTGGTAAAAGTCCTCATTGGCCCGTAGTTCATTGATGGACAGTTGTTGGCATGATCATGACCATTAATGAATACACGAATATCCTTGGCCGTAGTGCAGGGGTGATTCGGTAATGTGGATTATTTTATTAAGATGAGTCCCAGCGATAATAGTGTTGAAAAACCTTTTAAATCATATTCTACTTAACTCTTTTAATGGATTGCTTGTTTCGCTGCAGTTAAACTTGATGTTCGTTATATTTTATCAGTTTAACACTGTTGAAGGCTAATGATAATTTATTATGCATTATCTTAGTCATAATATTTCTTACTGGGCTAGTTGAGCTCACTCTTTCTTTCACTGTTCTCTTCAGGAAATGAGAATATAGCTGGGACGAGTCGGGAAACGGAGTGATGGACCAGATGATAGTATTAGTAGTCCTCACTATTCTATTAAATAGTGTGACAATAATTGTAATGAGGACTCCTTTTGAGTTTGTATAGTCTCTAGTAGACAATAATTGTATTCAAACTCACAGTTATGTTTTGTCGTATTGTATACGACAGTTGTATTAGTAAGTTGTATTTGTATTCTGTACCATGTATTTGACGACCCAAGATGGGTGATGTATACTTAATTTTGGGGGCGTCACAGGAGGGGTGCGGGGTGGGTGGGTGAGTGGGTGGGGTGGAGTGGAGTGGGGTAAGGGTGTATACATAATCACATAATATTTTTTTTGTGGGGGTGGGGGTGGGGGTGGGGGTGGGGGTGGGGGTGGGGTGGGGTGCGGGAGTGGGGGTGGGGGGTGGGGGTGGAGGTGTATGAATTTAGAATAAACAATGATATTATCAATTCAGAATATATTCTTTGGTATCTAATTTATTAATTTGATAAAATCAAACTAAGAATATGTACATTAATTTGATAAAATCTATACTGATTCACTTATTTATATATTAGCAGTTTTGGGAGGAGGTGAGGACTTGGGCTAGGGAGGAATAAGGAAGGGTCGAGCAAAGAAAAGACGAAAAAAGAAATGAAATATGGGTTGAAAATAGTTAACCAGTTAACCAATCATATTTATTTTAAAAAATATGAGTCCAAACTTTAACCGACCTGAATAAATAAAAATGGTTAACCGACCCATTTGATTCCAGTTAATATGGTTTGATCCAACAGTTAACTACTTATATTGCCAGGTCTACTCTTAAGCGTAGTTGTAGGGTAACATGGTAGTATTCAATTTACTATAATATAATATTATAAATTAATGACATTGTTTTGAAACGATGGATCGCTAATTTTGGAACCAACTATAAGAAAGAGTGTTGTTGTGTATTGGATAAATTTACGTTAAATTGTAATTGCAAAATTTATCACTATATGAGATTGACTAGAATTATAGGAAGTTTTATTTATTACATATTTTTTTTAAAAGTTGCACTAATATTTATTCAATCGACTTAAACATTGGCGATATAAGTATATCATTTCTCAAAGAAAAATTCTATTTTGAGTGAACAAGTGTAAGTTATTTATCTATTTTGAGTGAACAAGTGCACGTTAGATCCGAGTAATATGGTTTCACCTTAATGTAACAGATCGCTGTCTGGTAGTTATCAAAACAAATACACATTTCACAAGTTTTATAATTGTTATATTGATACTCCATCCGTCACTTATTATTTGTCTTTTTAGAAGCAGACACACATATTAAGAAAAACAATTAATACTGTATTTTTAGTCAAAAATAACTTTAAATGTTAATATTGTCCTTGCATTGGAATAAGAGTGTTACTTATTGGATAGAAAGTAGTGAGATAATCAAAATTATATTTAATATTTGGGGTAATATTGGAAATTAAGTAATTAATACTTAATTGAAATTTTCAAACGATAAATATTAAGAGACAAAAATACTTCTCTTAAATGACATTTAAAAAGGGACGGAAGGAGTACTTAATACTTTAAATGACATTTTTCACTCTAATATATCAATTATTTGATCGATTCTCTTGAGAAAAAGGTGAAATTCGTAGAGGTGCATTTGAAAATACACAGGTAATGGAGGTGCCTGTGTATTTAGAATAACAATCCAAAAAATATTATCAAAAGCGAATAAAGAGGTTAAACGTTTTCTTTTATATTGTTGGAGAAGGATTGAAGTTGTCAATTAATTGAAGTGATGACATAAGGTTATATGTTATGTCATGATTATATTTCTTGTTAAATTCTTTTGGGAAAATGATATACAAAAAAAATTACGATTATAGTGTCATTATATCAGATGGTAATAAAAGTTGTAATATTTTGTCCCAATATAAGAAAACTCATTTTTTTGTAGTGTATCTAGGTTTCACACAAAAAAAATTCCTATTTATTTATTTTCATTATCAATTTTATGAAATTCTAAAATTTAAAATTAACTTTAATTTGTCTAATTTTGATGAGGGCAATTGTTAATATTAAAAACTACTGAAGGAGGAGTATTACCAAGTACAAAACTATTGTTTCAAAAAAAAAAAGCACAAAATATCTTAACCTGGACCATTCTTTTTATGGACCACACTAACACCCGTGAGGACCTGTGGTTCTACTAATTTACCAGAACAATCTTACAAGTTATGAATCATGTCAAAGCCAAACTTTTCTGAATAATTATTTGTTATATGCATTCTCCCTCCATTCATGGTTAAAGTTTGGACACGTTTATGTTAGAAAATAACGAAACGTTCGACGTGTGTGGAGTTTTTCTTCTGTTAATTATTAAGATAGAAGTTGGATGTAGTACACTTGTTTAAATACAATTCTAAGATGCTAATTTTTAGATTATTAGATTTTTTTTGTTAAGGTAAGTAATGTGTTATATAGTTCAGGTATTTTGATTAGAATTGTAAAGAATCTGAATACTGATCCAAATAAAACACTAATAAAAATGGGTTCTTGTGAATAAAATTGGTTGGAGAAATATTGTAACAAAAAACACTTGGTGCCCAAACATAAACACATTGCCTTATTGCCACACTCGTATATGAAATGTTTCATATGAACAATTAAATATCAAAACTGGAAATCCATAAACATACCCTAATATCCTTCAAACATTCAATTTATAAAAATGCTAGGTTACCAGACAAAAACTGTCTAGTTTACTTAGACAAATCATCGGTAGATTGTACAGTACGACTCATCAATATTTTGTCTAGAAAAACTATAGAGTTTATGTCGAGTTGCCAAGCATTACTCTTCGGTTTATGCTGAACATTTACTATAACAATCACTAAACATCATACCCTTTTTCCTGAAGCTCTGAAACAACTTCATTTCTCATCCTCACCCACAGCTTAAGAACCTCTTGTTCAAGCTTCTTGTCCTGCAACTGTTTCTGATAATTATAGGAATCTTTATCCGTTTCAATAACTCCCTTTGGTCCTATTGTTGTTCCAATCATCCCACCCTTTGCAACAAACTCCTCCGTTGCCTCCGCATCACCCGGATAGGGAAACTTGCGACGCTCGTAGAAATGAGCCAACTCCTTCTCTTCCTTGGGTCTTGGCTTCAGTGTCCACCAACCAAGCGGCGACGTTTCATTGTACAGCCAAGCAGCCCCGAACAGCGCATATGTGCACAGCAATCCCTTTCCTACTTGCTTCCAGAAGTGGTGATCCTCCTTACCTAAACCTATCTTCTTTAGGTACTTCTCGGCAGTGAATGATTTAGCCACTAAAAGCCCTACAAGGAACACGCAATTTTACTCCCTCACCATTCCAAATTAAGATTAGACATTTACCTTCATACTCGGTTCAAAAAAAGAGTACAAGTTTAATGATTATAAAGTGACATGACCACTTAAATTATGATAAAGTGACATGAAATTCTAACATGCCACCACTTAAATTACTGTTTCAAAATTAGATATGTATTTCTAAAACGATGACTTTTAAAGAAAATTTAAAATTTCCAAAAATATCCAAAATATTTGTAAGAAATGTAGTAGTGGATGGTATAATGGTATTCAATCTACCTACGATACAAGTAATGACATGTTAGAAATTTTATATCATTTTATAATCTAAAATTAAAAATGTTTAAATGAACAAAAAAGAAAAATGTATCTCTAATTTAAAACAAAAAGGCAGCACATAAATTGAGTACTATCATCCCACTATTACTGAATTTGTCTAATGAGGTGTGTTTGGAAAAATAAACCCTCTCTAAAAGATGCCATTTTAATTTTGGAACCTACATATTGTGCGTGATTCAGGCATTTTGGCGAACACCTTACAGGCATGAATAACATTTATTAAAGAAAATAACAACCCAAAACTCAACAAAAATATACAAAATTTCCAACTACATGGCAATGAAACCAACATTTATCAGATGCTTCCACTTGTATATGATTAATCGAAACATGAAATTTATCAATACATTGACTAACATAATGACGTTGAGCTTCAAGATTTATATTTCTATATGGGTTTGTAAATTGGTGAAATCTAACATTATATATAATCCAAAATTGATTTGGATATGATTCTAGTGAAGGAGTTTGGTATGTACCTGTTTTGGCATCTCGTAATCTTTTACGAACCATTCAGGGTTGTTATTGAGCGAGCTTTTTTCAAGAAATCTCGTATAATTTTGATGGAGCTACTACTCTTTTATATGAGAAAATGGACACCCATCACTACAAAAAAACCAGTCATTGCCGACGGGCCTTGCCGTCGCCTATGACTCTAGAGCCGTCGGCATTGATGTCATTAGCGACGGCACAGACCGCCGGTACGCCCGTCGCCCCATAGGTCGTGGCCCTTGGTTCTCGTCGCCAGCCGTCGACATTATTATCATTGGCGACGTCACAATGTCAATGCCGACGGCACAATGTCAATGCCGACGGCTAGAGCGACGACGAGACCGTCGACAAAGACTCCATAAAGTTTTTAAGGGAAAAACTTATTATCGATATATAGCATGCCCGTCGGCAATAACTTTTATAGCCGTCGGCAATGACTTTTGCACATGACTGTCGCTATATGTCACTGACGACGACATGCCCGTCGGCATTTCCCCCGTTGGCAATGACTATATACATTTTGAATTTTTTTTTATAATTTCACAATTTCCCTGTTCATTTACAAATACAAACGTACACCTGTTATAAACTAATAACAACCATCAAATAACAGGCAAATATCATACAATTCACCATTGAAATAGTAATCCAAAACAAGTATATAGATAAAAAATATAATGGCCGTCGGTACAACTCAAAAACTATACAAGTACATACATGAAACTCAGAATATAAAATAAACTAAACTAACTACAACCCGTCGCCTGTCTCCATGTCATCGACTCGGCGGTCATCACCCTGTACTTGAGGAGGCTGCTCGTCATCAACTCGACGGTCATCGCCCTGTACTGGAGGAGGTTGCTCGTCATCAGCTCGGCGGTCATCACCAGTGCCTCCACCTCCACGAGTCTCGCCAACAAGACCCTACAAAATTAAAATATTAATAACAAAGTCAAAATGAAAACATATTTACATTATTTTACTTTGTGTTCCTCAAGTTAGGCGGACGGGACTCGAACTCAGGCTCTGTATATCGAAATCGAGTCCCGTCCATTGTAACGCGTGTCTATTGCCTATGCTGTGCTATTGCCTGTGTTTGCGTGTCGTTTGGACGACCGGGGCGGGTTTTGGTCTCTTTTTCGGCTATTTTTTTAAGTTTTCTCAAGTTAGGCGGACGGGACTCGAACTCGGGCTCCGTATATCAGAATCGAGTTCCATCTATTGTAACGCGTGTCTATTGCCAATGCGGTGCTATTGCTCGTGTTTGCGTGTCATTTATTTTGGTCTCTTTTTCGACTATTTTCTTAAGTTTTCTCAAGTTAGGCGGACAAGACTCGAACTCGGGCTCCGTATATCGGAATCGAGTCCCGTCCGTTGTAACGCGTGTCTATTACCTATGCGGTGCTATTGCCTATGTTTGCGTGTCGTTTGGACGACCGGGGCTGGTTTTGATCTCTTTTTCGGCTATTTTTTTAAGTTTTCTCAAGTTAAGCGGACGGGATTCGAACTTGGGCTCCGTATATCGGAATTGAGTCCTGTCAATTATAACGCGTGTCTATTGCCTATACGGTGCTATTTCCTGTGTTTGCGTGTCGTTCGGACGACCGGGGCGGGTTTTGGTCTCTTTTTCGACTATTTTTCTAAGTTTTCTCAAGTTAGACGGACGAAACTCGAAACTCGAAACTCGGGCTTCGTATATCGGAATCGAGTCCCGTCAGTTGTAACGCATGTCTATTGCCTATGCGGTGCTATTTCCTATGTTTACGTGTCATTTGGACAACTGGAATGGGTTTTGGTCTCTTTTTCGGCTATTTTTCTAATTTTTTTTAAGTTAGGCGGACGAGACTCGAACTCGGGCTCCGTATATCAGAATCGAGTCCCGTCAGTTGTAATGTGTGTCTATTGCCTATGCGGTGCTATTGCTTGTGTTTGCGTGTCGTTTGGTCGACCGGAGCGAGTTTTGGTCTCTTTTTCGGCTATTTTCCTAAGTTTTCTCAAGTTAGGCGGACGAGACTCGAACTCGGGCTCCGTATATCGAAATCGAGTCCCGTCAGTTGTAATATGTGTTTATTGCCTATGCGGTGCTATTGCCTGTGTTTGCGTGTCATTTGGACGACCGGGACGTGTCGTCATGGTGTTTTGTGCAGTCTAACTAGCTAATTACTAATGATGAACTTTACCCACCATATGTTAAATATATACCACTACTACTACCATATACCTGTCTAAATATATACCACTACCACTTCCATATGCCTGAGTTTGCGTGTTAACTAGTTATTAGACAGTTTATATAAGCAATATAATTATAAATAAGAAAATACATCAATAACATAACTTTTACCTGTCGAATATGTGGAGAAAAGATGTTGGCCAAGACAACTGCACATACACGGATGGCCTCCTCCCGGACTACACCCATGAGGTCATCAGCGGCAGCTGCAGGATCTATGGAGATGTGGACAACCTCCTGAGCAAGCTGGTAGATCCGCTCGCGTGATGGTGCGCTTGACTGCACGACACTGCTCGCCATGCACCCCTCTATGATCCGCCTGAAGAAGTCGTCAGATAATGAAGGGCCGACACCTGATCCACTAGCACCACTACCTCCGATGGGTGGGCGATGTCGAGATCTCGCAGCAGGGACTATAGTGTAGGCTGGGACACGGAGAATGCCCACAACTCTACCCTTCTTCGGCCCCCCTATAGCCTGCAGCCAATCCTCTATCTCCTTGTCCTCACGCTCAGCAATCAGCCACTGGAGTGTCACCTCTTTGGCTGCTCCGGACCACATAAAGGTCCTCGAACCGTGTCTGAAAAAACACAAAAATAGGTGAAAAGCAAGTATTACACAAAAAAATACAAAAGAATTTCAAAGCCATGTAATACATACTAAATGAAATAATTAAATTACTTACCGCAATGCGCTCTACCTCAGGTGAGATATAACCACCGTCACCTTTCTTCTGGTGAGCGTGCCACCAAAACTCGAGGCGGGAAGGTCGGTGCTTTAGACTCACCTCGAGTCTCTCCCTGTAGAGGTCGTACGACTGACTCCCAGTGCAGTGTGTGAGACGACTCTGCTGTCGGGCAGCTGTATGCTGTGCCGACATCTTCTTGAACGCCTCGCCCTCCCAAATATTGCACATCTGCTCCCATACCGTAACACCAATGAAATCTGGCCGGACATCTTTAAGTGTCTGTCCATCAGCCATCTTGGTCTGGGCCTTCTTCTTCCAATCGTAGACCCACTTGTGCCAATTCATCTCGAGATACTTCCCGAGAACAGTGCTGCCGTGGGCTTCCTGTTGGGATTTCGACGCATAAAACGCAGCGAAAATAAATAATTTAAAGTGCAATTTCGAAACCCTTAAACATGATCCATGCGAAAACCATATGAATTCAGTGGTTAGAAATTTATACCGATTATTGAAGGTGAAATTGATGCGATCAAATCTCCAGTGCAATCCAAACGAACCGTGCCTCTACGGTATCCACACGAACGCCCCACGAATTGTCATACGATCTGTAGTAAAAAAAACTGCGGTACTAGCCACCAAGGATGAAGATTTTCGAAACTGTTTCTCTCTAGTCTCTCTCTAAGAGCGGCTAGGATTTTTAGGTTATGATTCACTTCCCTAAAACACTGATATATCATATATATATAGCAATAATTCAGAATTAATCAAAACCCTAATCTAATTAAAATAAAATCCGAATTTATATATATATATATATATATATATATATATATATATATATATATATATATATACAAATCATCATTTTTAATTTAAATTCGTGATTTAAATACTATCAATCATATTGACATATTTAAATATTTACAATTTAAATTAATTCCCTTTTAATTACGTTCTATGTGTGTGACCCTATAGGTTATTATTACGTTGGCAATAATTTTAAAATCATATTATAAAATTATAAACAGTGAGCGACATCTAGTAATGCATCACTGCTACCCAAGTAATGATAAGATCGATGATTCGATGCAACCTTTTCGTGACCAATGTTTCAATGTAATTTAATTCTTTTAACCTTGAGATCCTAGATTAAACTCGAGTAGTGGAATGTGTCATACTCTTCATAATTTAATTTGAATTTTCTTAATCAATGAGTAGGCTATTTGTAATAAATTACTATTTGAGCATGACCATTCATTTCATAGTCCTACTCAATCAAGAGGTCTATGGATATCACCCCTAATATATAGGAGAGTTAAATTTTATCTAGATCACTCATATTCCTCACACGATTCATGATGTACCCAATAATCATCTTTATTGTCCACCCTATTAAAGGTGTCTTTTGATGATATCAAAGTACATAAATTCCCGTGTAGTAATATAGTGATTTCAAGTCGGAGGATCATTACATCATTGTCACTATGAGAATCGCTAATGACACTTCGCATAATACTCCACATAGAATTCTCATGGTGGGTCTGTCCAGTACATCGTTCTCTAACACGTACCTATGCATTGACTTAATATCTCATATATTTATGACCAATGAGATTTGGTCATCAGTCAATCCACATACTAGTCTCAATGCATCATTGTTATCCCATTAACAATGATACTCGACTAGGGACATTTAAGAGCAATGATACTAATTGTAATTACATAATCTCTTGTTCAAGTCACATACTTGAAACTATATAATTTGTATCAGTACTCTAAGGAATTTTATTATGTTAACATTTATATAACGTAGTAAATAAAACCATAATAAAATCATTCATTTATTCAATCAAATATAATATCGAAACGTTAAGCAATTATATCAAATAATTGGCCTCTAGGGCACTAACTCTAACACTTCTTGCCCATCCTCGAAGCGATAATATCTCTGTAGTACAACATATGAATATTAGCAGTTACTTAGTAGACAACATAAAGCAAAGCAGTAAATAAATATTCAAAAGCACAAATTATAACTAACATATGAATGAATGACTTCTTACCCTAAACTCAGCAATAATCAGCCCATGGGTGCGGTCATCCACATCCGCCCACCTCATCCACAGGTAGGAGAATCGGTTGCGGACGATCCCAAGTAACGTGTTCCTTGGCGTCGCGTTAATGATACTAAAATTAAAATTATTAAATTTCCAAATTACAAAGAATATATAAGAACTAAATAATTAATACAAACGTAATGTATATATTACATAGTAGTCCCGACACGACATATAAGCGGCACCTGAGGGGATTCCCTAGCAATCCACGTGCTAGTACCCGCGGAGGCCTACGTCGATCACCTATGTAATGAAATACAACAATATTTATATAAACGAATATAATGTCAATATTATATAAAATTAAAAATAATAAGATGTATAACAACAAAACATGTAATTATACCTGAAGATCCGGCATGATCATCACCAACACTACCTCCACGGCCCCCACGGCCCCCACGGCCTGAACTACCAGCACGCCCACCACGATCGCCGTGTGGTGTACGCGCCATATCTGTATATATACTGTCAAATCATCATCAAATACAACTAAAAGGATACAATATGTAGATATAACTAAAAGGAAACAACTATGATGTGTTTGCTCTGTTCTCGCCTATTATACAAAAATGGCGACTCTCTGTTTTCCTCTTCCACTTTCTCTCTCCTCCTCAATTCATTTTCCATCATAAAAATTCAGACTATTTAGATTCTTTCTCTTCTTCTCCATCAAATCAATTCATCAATGAGAAAAATCTAAGAACAGTGAGAAAAAAAGGAGATCAAGTAATTCTCTGATGAACTCCTCCTCTTCACAGTTTAGAAGAAGAAGAGGGAGATCAAGAAAATATTCGACAGTTCAATCATCTAATTGACAACTATGACATCTGAATACAACTAAAAGGATACAACATGAAGATATAACTAAAAGGAGACAACTATTACATTTGAATACAACTAAAAGGACATAGAGAGTACATACTCCTAATCATTTATATCATCAAAGCCATCAATATCAGAATCGTCATCTTTGAGCAGTAGATCTTCACTATCGTTGTCATCACCATCTTCATCATCCTCAAGGCTTTCTTCAATTATATCTACCTCCTCAACAACATCGTCTTCACTTTTGACAGTGACAACATCATCCTCTTCTTCACTAGACTCACTAATAATTGTCACATCAGTAGGTGTGACACTAGTAGACTCGACTTGTAAAGGTTCATCGTCTGGACGAGGAGTTGAGCCTTGAAAACCACGGGCTTTGGTGGTTATAACAGCATGCCATGGGCTTGCAGGAGTTTTAACACTCCGCGCATAGTACACCTGTGTTGCTTGACTAGCTAAAATAAAAGGCTCGTCCATACCAGTCATCAGTCTTAGTTTTAACTTAACGTTAACAGTCACCCATCCTGATTTTTTTATCTACTTTAACTCCATTCTCAACATCAAACCAATGACAATTGAAGCAAACTAATTCTTTATGACCCTAATATTTGAGAACGACAACTTCTAGCAATCGTCCATACCAGTCATCCCAAATGTTATCGTAGCAACTACCTTTCACCACAACACCAGAATTAGCAGAATCGACTTCCCCAATATCACAACACTTAAATCTATAACCGTTGACAATGCAGCATATATAAGTATCTACAGATCTTTTAGGGCCGTCGGCTATAAGCTTTAGTCGATTGTCAGCTAAATCATCTGTGAGGACCTAATGTACATTAACACAACATATTATAAAGTTAATTACACCATAAGAATAAATCTATGATGGTAGATTCATTGAACTTATAAAGGTTAGACTTACATGATCTTTAAATCATTGCACAAATTGTCCATTTCTTAAATTTTGCAAATCCCCGTCCGATATACTCGGATTCGCTTCACGTACTTCAGCATCATATTGACTGCAACACAGTTATATACTTAATGTGTTTGTTAAGGAACCTCTCCCAGTTACACTAGACATATATAGTTATGATTACTTACTTCATGTATGGTGTTACTTCATTCATGTTGACAAATGTATACAATGTGGCAGGTGCATACTCACTATCGGTTAAGAATCGCCTTTTTTTACCACCGAATGGGTGTACAGGATGACTAAAGGCCGTTCATTCTCCATTTTCCTTGTGTGCAACAGCCTCATTCCGACGTAAGCGATTGTGCTTCGTCTAAACATTCGGCTCAAAGTACAACGAGCAGAAATTAACAAGTTCCTCTATAACATAACTTTCAGCAATTAACCCCTCCACACGGGCTCTATTCTTCACCTTTTGCTTTAGACGTCGCATATACCTATATGATATATAGATTAGCAAACAAGAATTCTAAGTTTATCGTATTAAAAATATTAATGTCATTACCTCTCGAATGGATACATCCATCTATATTGCACGGGATCACCAAACTTAGCTTCGTATGGTAAGTGAATAGGCAAATGCTCTATTGAATCAAAAAACGATGGATGGAATATCATTTCTAACTTGCACATTATTTCCACTATCTGCCTCTCCATTTTATCTATGTATTTGAGCTGGAGCTCCGTCAAGCATAGATCTCTGAAGAAATTAGAAAGCTCTATCAGTGCTTCAACCACACGTTTCGATAACAAGTCGATAAATGCCACAGGGATCAACTTCTGCATAAATACGTGACAATTATGACTTTTGAGACCCTGAAACTTCAGCTCTTCGACTTTACAACACCTTGCTATATTCGAAGAATATCCATCTAGGAGCTTCAGTCCACTGATCCAATTACATATCAATATCAACTGTTCCCTGGTCAAAGTATATTTAGCTTTAGGCGTTACCATCTTACTACCCTCATGATACAGCCACATATCTTCCCTAATGTTCATTTCTACCAAATCAAGTTTCGACTTGTTGTTGTCCTTTTTTCTACCACTGGCATCTAGGACTGTATAAAAAATGTTATTAAATACGTTCTTCTCAGTATGCATCAGATCTAAACAATGACGGATGCAAAGTGTAGCCCAATAAGGCAGGTCAAAGAACATGGATCTGTGTGTCCAGTTGTGAACCTTGTCGTAACCATAAGCTCGCTCCAATCTGTGATTCTTCCCGGAGGTGGAAACTTCAAATGACTAATCCAACTCAACACTGCTGACCCAGAAAGACGGCTAGGTGCTTGACATTTCTCTATTTTTTGATTGAATTGTCTACTCATCCGTCGATAACAATGTTCAATCGACAAAAACTGTCTGGATGTTGAAAAGAAACTCATTTTCCCCCCATGTTTGAGCCGCATAGCTTTAACTGACCCCATGCACACGGGACATGACAAGCCCCTGTGAGTCGACCATCCACTGATCATTCCTAACGCTGGGAAGTCATTTATTGTCCATAGTAAAGCTGCCCTCATGTTAAAGTTCTGCTTAAGAGATACATTATAAGTTTGAACCCCTTTTTCCCACAACATCTTCAACTCATCAACTAACGGCCTGAGGTATACATTGATGTCTTTACTCGAACTCTTATCACCCAAAATTAGTAAAGGCATAAACATGTAGGGATCTTTCATGCACATCAAAGGCGGGAGGTTATACACCACAATAATCACCGGCCAAGTTGAGTAGGGCTTTGTGTAAGGCCTGTTAAACGGATTAAACCCATCCGTAGCAAGTCCAAGCCTAACATTACGAACCTCTTCAGCAAACGAGGGGCGCTTGTTATCAAATTTTTTCCACTCAAGCCCATCTGCCGGGTGCATCAGTTGACCTTCGACTATGTCCCGTGTAGAGTGCCACCTCATATCCTTGGCGGTATGTGTTGACATGAACAACCACTGAAGCCTCGGGGCAATGGGAAAGTAACGTAAGATCTTTTCGGGCACGTCTTTTCCCTTTTTCTTGCGTTATTCATGGTATCTACTTGTACCACAAATATCACATGACCTCTTATCTTTATTGACATCACCGTAATACAACATACAATCATTCTCACAAGCATCAATCTTTTTATACCCTAGATTGAGACTTTTGACCATTTTCTTCACATCATAGTATGACTCCGGTAACTTATTGCCTGCAGGTAAGCACTCCTTCATAATGCTTAACAGTTCATTAAAACCTCTCTCGCTACAGTCATGCTCGTTCTTGAAGTGTAAAAACTTTGTCACGGCAAATAAGACGGTGTGCTTTTCGTGCCCGTCATACAGTGGCGTCGCTGCTTCATGCAATAACTCATAGAAACCCTTAGCCCCATCATTCGACTTTTGCTCGATGCTACTGCCATCCCTGTTTGTATTCCACTAGAAGTATGAACCAGCAGCTTCGACTATCATGTTAGTACAGTCAAAGGTTTCGTCACCTCTGGATTCTGGTTCTGATTCATGTTCATCCAACCAGGTTTCCCCATGATAGATCCATGTCGTATAACCCTGCTTGAACCCAAACGTAAATAAGTCGCACATGACATCACTCCTTTCCTTCCACACTTCATTCACACACCTCTTACAAGGACATCTGATCTCATCGCCGCTGACTTGCTCAAACGCGAAGTTAAGAAACTGTTCAACCCCACTACGATACTCAGAGCTAAGCCCACTCTTATCAGTGGCTACCCTACGTTCTATCCAACTTCGATCAACAGACATCTCGGACAACTGTCTGCTATATATATGGAAAGTTAGACAAACACAATCAAGTCTCCAAGTTAATGTATATGCAAGCTTATGAGTTTTCTAACTTCATCTCCCACTCTAACGGGTCAGGCTTCTATCCCATTCCCGGATGTGTCGCCTCACTGATGCCAACAACTTGAACACTTCTTTAAATTTTTCAGAAATTTCGGCAGCACCTCCCCATGGTCTTCAAGTACACGAAATAGACTAACACATCGTAGTCTAAATATGCATTCGAAGAACATCAAGAGATATATACTGATCGAAATTTCAAAGAATATAAAGACGTTCTCAAGTCGTTAACACCAACCTAAGTGATATCGAAACATACAAGAGCAGTCCCAAAACGGGGACTATTTGAGATTCACTCCTACTAAGTGAATCTCAAACGGGTTTCTAAACTTCCTAAACTATATGAAAATATGCATGCTTTGGTGCTTGAGCATTCCACAAACTTGATTGAAAATCTATGTAAGATTTGAGAACTTACCTTTCCCGTAAAGGTAATTCACTGACCCAAGCTCATGGTTTACTTTAAATGTTATTTCTAGAAATTCCAAAAATAAAATATATATACACACACACCCATTAAATTTCAAATATTTTCCTTAATTTTAGAAACTAAATTTTAGACAATACAATAACGAAAATTATAAACTATCTCAATAGTACTACTAATTATAAGATTTATTATTTTCAAAATTTATCCATACCTTCTTACCTTCTTACCGAATGATGAAAATTAAACAAACAAGCTAAAAGCTAAAAGTATTACAGCACTCCTATAACTATTAAATTGCTCGAAAAATGGAAAATTGAACCCAAGTAACTCTCAAAATTACTAAACATATGAAGCTTGAACAATTTTCAAGAACCCATGATGCAAGCTTTAATTACATACCTCATTGATCTAATTAAACACATTTGCATTGGATGTAATAATCATATAGAAACAGTACATACACATATGTACACATCTGCACAACACCATAAAAAACAAATATAACAACTGATGCTTATCCACCCCAAACATTCACGACAAACATATTTATTCATCAATTTCATTGGCAATTATTCATATACTTCTTAGCACTCATCATTACACAAAATTATGTATGAGTGTCATTATACCAAGTCTCCTCCACCTTAGAGCCATTTTAAGCTCTTATTTCATAAAAGTACAATTTCCATAGGTAAATTAGGGCAATCACACCAGTACGCACATGCATGTGCTAAGATTTTAAATAAAATTAACCTGCAAATTGCAAGCAATTTACAAATGACTGTCCAATTGCACATTAATACTGAAATTCGACTCCAACTCCAACTCCAACTGAAAGGTAATATATCCATTCACAATCCAATAACGAAATGAAAAACTAAATTTTAAGTATTTTCCAAAAAAAATAATAATTAAAACTACAACAGTAAGGTACATTCCTCGAGCAATAATTGGAAAGAAGTAAAGAAGAAGGAGATGTGGAGCTGACCGAAAGGAGAGGGGAGGGTCGCCGGAGGTATGGAAGAAGAGGGGAGTCGCCGGAAGGTATGGCAGGAGGGGGGAGAGTCGCCGGAGGGGAGAAGAGAGTCGCCGGAGGGAAGCTCTGATGCTCAAATTCGACAAATTTGAGGCTAATTGGACTTGTCTGGACTAATTGGGGCGAATGAAATCGAGGGAAAATCGAATGAGGTAGTACAGTAGGGAGGGAAAAGAAAGTAGTCATTCCCGTCGAGCCTAGGGCTTTTAAAAAAGACTCTTTCTCGACGGCATAGCCGTCGCTCTTACCCCCGTCGTCTATGACTCATTCTCGACGGCCCTGGCGATGGCACGACCGTCGCCCATGAATTTTCCCACGCGCGCGAAAATTTTCCCACCAAAATTGGACCCGGGAATGGTCATTCTCGACGGGGTAGATGGATGACGGCTAGGCCGTCGATAATGACACTATTCTTGACGGTACTTTTGCCGTTGCTAATGAGGCCGTCGCCAATGACCTATTTTTTTGTAGTGCATGATTGCTTATAAGAGAACATATATTTTTGATATTTTTACATAAAAACTGTCGCTATTGATGTATAGCGATAGTTTCAATTTAGCGACAGTGAAAACCGTCGCTATAGAATCAATACCGACAATTTTTATGTAAAAATATCATTTTCTATTGTAAATTCATATATCTCTTTTCTTGCATAGAGATAAATAGAATTAATTTAAATATCGTACGTAAATTATGTCATATAAAATAAAAATTCTATAAAATTTGAACTAAATAAAAAAGTAAAAAAAATGTAATATATAAAAGACGAACTAGTATTATAACTAAACTTATAGGGATAAAAGAGGATAAAAAAAGTTTTCACACAATTACACCAAGCGACCCATGACCTCTTTATAATTCTAAAAATAAGAAAAAGAAAAACTCCTATACAAAAAAATATAGTAATTTAACATTATTTTCTTAATAATTAACAATAATTTTACTTCATGCAATTGGAATTTGATATGGTAGTATGCTTTTATAAGTAAATTAATAAATTAACATTATATTTTTTGAAGGAAAATGATACATCAACCAAAAAGTTATGACTTTTGTTGTCATAGAAATTATTGATTAAAATTATAATTCATCAGCGAAAAGCCATAAAATGATAAAAACATAATTGATAAAAATGGAGGTGCACAGCTGTGTAAATTTTAAAGTTACACAATTTACAATAGTAGAGTGAATTTTGTGACACCCCCAAATTCGGGTACTTCATTTCCACAGGATTTGGTGCTCACTATCCATAACAAACACATCCAACTACCCATAATCTAGGATAAAGACATAAATTAAATAACTTAAACAATAATCCTTCCCATTAAAGGGTTACATCAACTTAAATCAAATCCCAGATAATCTAACCTTATGTTATTACATAAGTCTGCAAAATACATCATATAATCAAATAAGTCTCATAACATAGATTCTGTTAAATAAAATCAAACAAGTCTTCATCACTTGGACATCTTGCCCTTGCCCTTGCTAGAAGACGGCTCGTCAACTTTCTCAACTTTAGCTGTAGTGTTGTATGCAAGAGTGAGCAAATAAATGCTCACAAATATAGGGATGACAATAATAACATCATAGAATAAACAATGAATACAGAATAATGAAGAACTTGACCTTTGAATCAAGACTAGAAGGTTAGATTGAGTTATATATCTGAGGGTCTCAAGACCATGAACTATATCCCAGGTTATTAAGTATTTCTACTTCAACCTTTAACAATCATTAGACTATTTGGACCTTTGTTCTAGTACCTAGGGGGATCAGCCCTTTGTACCATGTATTGTGCACAAACATCTTAATGCTAACACGTAAATAATCCTCTATATTAGGGTTGTTCATCTCAGTTTGACTTAGGAATCCGCACTAAAGAAAGTTTAGTTTGGATTAGCTCTAACAATGGTTCTAGAATTTTAGAATGCTTATCAACTATGAACTAGTCAAATAAAAGTTCACTAGCCATTCAAGGTTCGATACAACAAAATGATATTGAACTATAATGATTGAATCAATGATTGACTCACAATAATATACGATTGAATAAAATATTGTATATTCAATGTACTATCTTCAAAAGATTTAGAAAGTCTCGTTCGCAATTATGAACATTTTAAGCTTTAATTTAACAAGAAACAATGGTTAGAACTCGCTCAACATGAATAGATAACTTGAACCATCATAATCAAACAATATCAAGTTCAAGATTAGGAAACTTGCTGAGCAAAAAGTAGGACTTAGAAACTTGCGTAATTATAATAGACAAGATAGAATAAAGAACTTGCTCTATGTAAAGAGATAAGGATTAGGAACTTGTCTCGTGCGTAAGCTACACAATTATAACGCACGTTCACCAAAAACCCTACATATACCATTAAAATCGCAATACCGATTAGTTAAACTAACATTAACCCTATAGGTTTAATTCCCATTCAAGTTCATCTTGTTATACTAATTTATATTATGATCTCTGACATCACTTACAAGTCTGATATCATAAGTCTAGTAAAGCATCATCATGCTTAAATAACATCTCAAGACTTCATAAACAATAAGTTAAAGTTTTCTCAAGTTATTATCTTTTCAACCTAAGATCATCAAATACATGTTTACAATCTGCTATAGAACTTTATTACATGCTTAACACAATATCAACAACATTAGACTAGCTTAAACCATCACTTCATGGACTGGAATACAAAATAAAACAAACTATTTCTGCTCAGGGGAGGGCGTAGCTGCGCTACCCTAAGCCTTGGCACCAGCACAACTGCGCTATTCTTGTCCTTGACACCGGCGCAGCTGCACTAGTGTGCAGACAAGAACACTGCAGTCTGCTTCCAGCACTGATGCGAACCAAAACTCCAATTCCTCCAATTTCCACAGCAACATGGACAAACCCATACACTATAAACCTTACCGAACCACATAACATATACACTTAATCATTATAACACCTAAAACAACATAAACATCCAAATTTAAGGGATTAAAATCATGTTTTTGCTATTTTCTTCATTTTTCAACGTATTTGGTATAATCAATCATCAAATATTCATTTCTTAACCAAATTAGACCATACAAAGTGCATTATTTTCGTATTTCAACATAATAGCATATTTGACAACCAATTTATAGATTACTAAACAGATTAAACACCAATTTTGATTCCAAAATCATACATGTCATATGTATATATCACCAAAAACTCCAGAACGACAATAATCTCAATTTATAACATGATTTCCATGAATTTTTGTAAGGTTTTATGAAGATCAAAGACATAATCAAATTACAAAATTAGCGGAAGTAAAGTAAAATTAGATTTTAAAATTTTTCACAAACCAATTATCCGGATCATCCTTTATGTATATTATTAATTAAAACGAAGAACAAGAAGTTATGGAATCATATCTTTGTAGATACGAGCTTCCACAGGTACGAGTTTAACTCCTACTTCTCCGCGATCTCCTTAAATCTCCGGGTAGATTCCTTCCTTTGATCAATGTTAGCTACCCAAGTGTATGACCTCTATAGGTGATCCACCAAGGAAGAAGAATATTCAAGAAGAAGGGTGTATTGGCTCAAACCCTAGTTTTTCCTATCTCTATATAAAAAGGGGCGTACTCTCCAACTATTAGAATCACGTATCTTTGATATCTGATATAAGACTCCTCTTATAAAGATATCATGTAATCATATTTAATTAAAATAAGGTATTATTTATTTAATTAAACTCCTTTAATTAATTGGGCTCCCTAATCATATTAGAGATAATTAATTAAACTCCTTTATCTATTTTTGCTCCTAATCCTATTAGGAATAAATGAGAGTACTTATATTAAATTAATTACTAAACTCTTTTAAAAATTAAAAATAATAATAATTGTAATAATATTAATAAGACTCCTTTTATTAATTTATATTTAATATTTTCAAAATATTAAATAATAAATATTAAGCTATTTAATGTATTCTATCACTATAGATTAAATTAAATATACTTAACATATTATTACGATTATGTCATTAACTTCTTAAATAATTATTTTTCCTTTTATGATGTGACCTTTTAGGTTCTCCATATTAAACCGGTTGTGAATAAATCAATTAGAACAATTCTAATCTTATTTAAATAAATAAATTAAACTATTTATTTATTTAAATAAATAATATTTATTCTACAATAGGGATAAGCCTCTCTAGCGATTAACGACTTTTTAGATAATATAGATTTCAACATTAATCATAAAAGAACCTTTGAGTAAATAGTTACCGTACAATTCAATCCTTCCATCATACAATATCTTAATTAAATATAAGACATAGAATTAGTATCAAGTCTTATTTTATTTAATTATATATATTTCGATTTCTAAATGCACAACTCCGAATAAATACAAATTAGAAATTACTTTCTAATTTCATTTCACCTTGGCCAAGGATTCCTGGATTGTTATTTATTGAATCACATAGGACATTTTTATTCTTTTACTAGAAGTGGTAGATTCTTTATTGATCATTCATTATCTCCATATATAACTTATTACACCCAAGCATACCCTTTGATATACCTTTAGGGTCTTAAGGAATAAGTCAAAGTATAATTCATTATATATAAGATACTATGAAGATCTCAAGTCTAAGGATCATTTGTATTACTATCTCTACAGGAATTCCTATTGACAGACAAGTAAAACTCCATTAGGTATTCCTTTGCGAGTCACGTTTAGTGAACTTATTCTCCAATAAATACCTACATACTTACTTTAGTGTCTCCACATAAATGATGATGAGATCAATCATCCTCATCCAATGAGCAAGCAACGTATGTACCAATCTATCCGAATTCACTAATCTCCTTTTTAGTAATCCATTGATTGAGAACATTTTAGTTTTAAGCTATCTAAGAATTTAGATCTCATTAGCATAATCTAATCATGATTCTAAAAGCATTTCTTAAAACTATGGTTTATCACATATTATTAAAACAGCACCATGTAGATAATTAAATGCCTTTAATAAATAATTTTTTATTAATAAATATATAAGATTGATTACAAAGTATATGCTTTATCATCATACATGATTGGCTTGTATGCATACTACTTTCAATCTCCCACTTGCATTAAAGCCAATCACCGTGGTATCTCATACCCATATTCTCTAAGTGATGATCGAACTGCTGTTGTGTTAACGCTTTAGTAAATAGATCTGCAATATTGTCTTGAGAGTCCACACATTCTAGGGTGACATCTCCTCTTTCAATGATCTTTCTGATCAAATGAAACCACCGCAACACGTGTTTGAATTTCTGATGAGACCTGGGTTCCTTAGCCTGCATAATAGCTCTGGTGTTGCCACAGAATAAAGGTACTGGTCCTTTAATGCTAGGAACAACATTAAGTTCGGTTATGAACTTCTTCATCCAAACAACCTTATTTGCAGCTTCACTTGCAGCTATGTACTCTGCCTCTGTCACTGAATCAACAACTGTTTGCTGCTTGGATTTGACTGATATCTGCTTGTTACACTAAGTGCATGAGCGATATCCGGTCTAGTACATATCATACTGTACATGATAGATCCTATTGCTGATGCATAAGGAATCTTACTCATACGGTCTCTCCTTAGGGGTCTTTGGGGCCTGTTTCTTGGAGAGATGTATTCCATGGCTCATCGGCATGAGACCTCTTTTGGAATCTTCCATGCTAAATCTCTTTAGCATCGAGTCAATGTACGTTCCTTGGGACAAGCCAAACATCCTTTTAGATCTATCTCTATAGATCTTTATCCCCAAAATTTAGGATGCTTCTCCCAAGTCCTTCATGGAGAAGTGTTTAGATAACCAGATTTTAATTGATTGTAGCATAGGAATATCATTCCCTATCAGTAATATATCATCAATATATAATATAAGGAATGAAATAATGCTCCCACTAACCTTCTTGTACACACATGGTTCATCTTCATTTTTGATAAAATCAAACTCTTTGATTGTCTCATCAAAACAGATCTTCCACCTACGAGAAGCTTGCTTCAATCCATTAATGGATCGCTGTAGCTTACAGACTTGATTTGTTCCAACCGTTGAAATAAATTCCTCTGGCTGTGTTATATACACATCCTCATCAAGTTTCCCATTGAGGAAGGCTATTTTCACGTCCATCTGCCATATTTCGTAGTCATGGTAAGCTGCAATTGCAAGCAAAATCTGAATGGACTTGAGCATCGCTACTGGTGAGAAGGTTTGGTCATAGTTAACTCCTTGTCTTTGTTTGAAACCTTTTGCGACCAGTCGGGCCTTATAGGTCTCTACCTTACCGTCTGCTCCCAGTCTTTCTTTTAAAGACCAATTTACACCCAATAGGCTTAATACCTTCAAGTGGTGAAACCAAAGTCCATACTTAGTTTTCATCCATGGAGTCCATCTCAGATTTCATGGCTTCTTGCCACTTCTCTGAGTCTTTACTACTCATAGTCTGTTCGTAATTCAATGGATCATCATCATCTATGATGCATACCTTATCGTCTTCCTCTATGACGAATCCATACCTATCAGACATCTTTGGTACTCTTCCAGATTTATGAATAGGGTGTGTTACAATAGGTTCTTCCACTTGGTTAGGTACCTGACTTTGATCCATAATATTTTGTGGTTCTTGAACTTCTTCAAGATATATCTTACTCCCACTGACCCCTTCAAGGATAAACTCCTTTTCCAAGAAAGTAGCATGTTTCGCAACAAACACCTTTTGATCAGTTGGATGATAGAAATATTACCCTGATGTTTCTTTAGGGTATCCCATAAATCTACACTTGTCGGATCTAGTCTGTAGCTTATCGTTTTCAAACTTTTTGACATAAGCTGGACAACCCCAAGTCTTAATATGCTTAAGATTTGGTTTCCTCCCTGTCCAGAACTCATATGGGGTTTTAGGGACAGATTTGGTAGGTACCTTGTTAAGTAGGTATGCAGCCGATTCTAGGGCATATCCCCAGAAGGAAACTGGAAGATCGATAAAGCTCATCATGGATCGAACCATGTCTAACAATGTTCAATTTCTCCTTTTAGATACACCATTCATATGTGGCGTCTCTGGTGGAGTCCATTGTGAGATTATACCATTTTCTTTGAGACAATTGATTGTGAGATTATACTATTTTCTTTGAGACAATTGAGAAACTCACCGCTTAAGTATTTACCATCTCAATCTGATCGAAGAATCTTAATACTTCTTCCAGTTTGTTTCTCTACTTCACTTCTGAACTCTTTGAACTTTTCAAATGATTCAGATTTATATTTCATTAAATAAACATATCCAAATCTTGAGTGATCGTCAGCGAATGTAATAAAATAAGAATACCCTCCTCGTGTAGTCGTTGTAATAGGTCCACAAATATTTGTGTGTACCAATGCTAATAACTCTGTAACTCTTTCTCCTTTTCCACTAAAAGGAGCTTTAGTCATTTTTCCCATGAGACAAGATTCACAAGTTGGATATGATTCATAATCAGATAGATCTAGAAACCCATCTTTAGGCAACTTGGATTATCTTGTTTCATTAATATGACCAAGTCTATAGTGCCACATATAGGTATAATTAACATCATCTTTTTTTTATTACTTTGTTCAATTTGAAGTATATTTTCATGCAAGTCAAGTATATAAAGTCCATTTCAAAAATTACCAACATTATATAAAATATTATTATTATAAATAGAACAACTGTTGTTCTTTATTATAATGTCAAAACCATCCATATCCAATACAAAATAATAATTATTTAAAGTAATGAACTTGCCCGTAGGCCGTGCTAAACAATAAGTCCCTACAGCTAATGCAACAACCTTTTCTCCATTTCCCACTCGTAGAACGACCTCATCCTTGCTCAGCTTTCTACTTCTGACCAGTCCCTGCATATTATTACATATGTGAGAACCACAACTGGTATCCAATACCCAAGTAGAAGATTGACTTTCAGAAAAATTAATTTCAATCATAAATAAACCTTGATTAGGATTCGAAGCTTCTCCAAGCTTCTTCTGCTTTTGTTCCGCAAGATAATCCTTGCAGTTCCTCTTTCAGTGACCCGACTTGTTGCAATGGAAGAAAATTCCTTTTCCAGCTGGATCAGGTTTCTTTTGATCCTTCAGTTTCGCCTTACCCTTAACCTTCTTGGATTTCTTCTTTTGAGAAGATACCTTGGGCCTCTTCCTTTTCTTGGAAGAATCATCCACAATTAAGATATGGTCTTTCTTGGATGGGAAGTGACCTTCAGCTATTTTCAACATGTTAAGTAATTCTGGCAAGCTGACATCTAACTTATTCATGTAAAAATTCATAATAAATTGTGAGAAGGTGTCCGGGAGTGACTGCAAGACTAAATCTTGACTCAACTCCCCATCCATGACGAACCTAAGCTGTCTAAGACGTTCAATCAGATTGATCATCTTTAAGACATGAGTCTCAACGGTAGTACCCTCGGTCATCTGAGATCGGAAAAGATTCTTACTTTATTCACCATACAGCTCTTGCAGGTGCAACAACATAGTAGGAGCATCCATGGTTTCATGCTGATGTTGAATCTCGTTATTTATGGATGCGAGCATGATGCATTAAGCCATAGATGCATCATCTTGCCACTGTTTAAAAGTAGCAATCTCTTCCTCAGAGGCTGTCTCTGCAACTTTTGCAAGTATGGACAAATTTAGGATATAAAAAATCTTTTCAGCAGTGAGAACAATTCCCAGATTCCTTAACCAGTCCTTGTAACTCGGTCCGGTCAGTTTGTTAGCATCAAGTATGCTACGCAGTGAAATTAGTGAATGTGACATTTTCAAATTCTGCATATAAAAAGATAATATTTTAGAAAACATTCAATTAATTAATTACCAAAATAAATTAGGTCTTATTTTAAATCGTTATCTCCCACTGTTTTCTTCAAACTATATTACTCTCATTATATAGTTCGGCAATATCTAATTAAAGATTTACTAGTGAAAATAATGATCCCATTTCAAATGTATATAGCCTTGTGTGTGCACAACAAACTATATATAAATAAATAGGTAGATAACTCTTGTCAATTACATCATCATGTAACTCCTTATATTTTGCCTCGTAAATCATAATGGTCCAGTGTGTGCACATCCGAACTAAAATGATTTAAGTTAAGTCGTACCCAACATTTCTATATAAGTGAAGAGAAAACTACAACTCTTGTGTGTGCACAACAAAGCGGTAATGTTCAATTCCTTATAAACATCAAATGTAATAAAAATAACATCTCAAATATTTAATACTTACCTTGTGTGTGCACAACAAACTCATATTAAATATTTAATGCTTTATTATTTTTATCATGCTAGAAGGCGACGTTCAATAAATATCTTTGAACGTTACAACTTAATATAATATCTTTGAGGAGTTTGTTGTTATTAGTCTCATCTTGTAAACCCTTTTTGTATATCTAAAGGGTATTTTTGTAATGTTAAGGTTAGAGAACCTGGGACTTATGTATTAACAATATATGTTAATGAGTTATGTATTCTTATTTATATTTAAATGAGTAGTTAGATGTTATTATATTATGGATCGTGAACACCAAACTCTGGGGTCAGGTAACCCGGATTTGGGGGTGTCACATATTGGTATCAGAGTTGTAGGTTATAAACCTTAAGTGGGGTGGGGGAAAATCCTAGGAATATAACCATAAGCGAGATATAGAATACTCATTTAGAGTACTAAGTGAGGGATTACCGAAGCGTATCGATAATGAGATAAGTGGACGCATAGTGTGAGAATTTTATATTGGTAAAGTACTAATCCAGTTATTTTAACTGATTATAGGATGTCTGGAGAAGATAAGATGAGTATGGAGATGCCAGCGGCTGTCGCACCAGTGCCAGTAGCGGAGGTGCCAGCACACAGCGAATCTGTTGAAGAAGTAGGAAAAGATGAACCCATGGTTAATCTCGGGAGTGATCATGATGATTATCCCAAGATGTATTTGAGTAGTGATGAGGAGGCAAAGTCTAAAGAAGCTAAGATGGAGTTAAAGAATAAGATCAAAGTTGGAGAACAAGATCAACTATCTGCAAAAGTACAGGAACTCCGGAGCAAAGTGTTTCTCTTAGAAGAGTTGTGGAAGACAGAGCGAGCGTTACGCGAAATGACTGAAGAACGGAACGAGCTGAAGGCGCAGGTGGACAAAATGAAGGCAGAAGGTGGTGGATCATCTGAAGGAACCAGCAAGAAGAACAAGAAGAAGAGAAAGAGGGAAAAAGACTGTGAAAACTTTGAAAATTCAAACCCGAAGAAGAAGTAAGCCTGTAGCAAGTGTGAAAAGACTCACGCTGAAGAATACATGATGTGGAAGATCGCGTGCTTCAACTGTAAGCAGGAAGGACATATTTCTTTGCATTGTCTTAAGCCGAATCTGAGGAAGTGTTTCTCATGTGGGAGAACGGGTTACGGATTCAATAAGTATCCTAACAAGAAGAAGACTGGTGAAGGGAGTGGTCGGTAGACAACTTAGATATATGTGATAGTATCTTTTGGTAGAAGTTTATGATATTAAGTGTTATAATATCGAGAATGATGTTTAAACATATGTAAATATATATGTTTTATGAATGAAATCTTTATTTTCTATATGAATACAAGATTAAGATTAATTTGTGTGTTCTTAAAACTCATACTTATGGTAAGTTAATGACTCATAATTATATGAAATATTCTGAATCCCTCAACGAATGGACGCCAAAGGTCTGACTAGGATAAGTTCATACACTCATATAATTGTGCCAAGTTCCTGAACTCATAAGTGTGGTAAGTTTGACGAACTGGTAATAATTATGTGAGAATGGAGAATTGCAACTTTTTGTGTAAAGTTGTGTTGTTAATCCTGATATGATTTAGAAAGGGATAGTAAATGTGTTAAGTACTAAATGTACTATGTGTTATTTGAATAAATATGCGATTATGTGAGAACTATGTGATGAATTCTTATTGTGTTAAGGATTTGTATAGCAAAAGAGAATTAATATAAGATTTTTTTAAATTAGATCATGCCGCTTAGACGACAGAATCGAAACCAACGAGAAGAACAGTCAGTGAATAGTGAAGGAGGTCAAGCGAACCCAATCCAGAATTTCGTAGATATGATAGCCGAAGTTATGGAAAATAGGGCTCCATCAAGAGGAAGAGCGAGAAATTAGCCAGCTGATAGATTGGCTAACTTCAAGGACTTTAAAGCGGTAGGACAGCCGGATTCCAAGGGAACCACGGATCCGATTGAAGCCCAAACTTGAGTGAAAGAGATGGAAAAAGCATTCGTCATTGCGCGAGTGGCAGAAGAGCAGAAGAGGACTTTTTCTACATACTTGATGAAGGGAGAAGCTAATTACTGGTGGGAGACTAATCAGGCAAGATCTGGTACAACGGTGGTGTTGTGGACAAGATTCAAGGAGTTGTTCTTTGAGAACTACTTCTCACCGAGTATGCAAGCTCAGATGGAAGTTAAGTTTTTAGAACTAAAGCAGGAGAATATGTCTGTTTCTGAGTATGCGGCTAAATTCAACGAATTAGCAAGATTTGTACCTCATCAGGTGGACACAAAAGCAAGAAAGGCGAGAAGATTCGAGAATGGACTGAACCAGGGATATTTAACAAGGTAGCAGTATTACAGATCAATACGTTCGCGGCTTTGTTGGAAAAGGCGTTAATTACTGAAGGAGGGAGCGAAGCTGCATCTCGATTTCATCAGGATAAGAAGAAAAAGACAAATGACAGAGGAAGCAGTGGAGGAAGTAACCCAAATAAGAGGAAGTGGAGTGAGAATACCCAATCAGGTGCCAAGACAGAAGGAAATAAGTAAGGGAGGGAGCCCTGTGCAACGTGTGGGAAAAATCATGCAGGAGTTTGTTTGAAGAAGAAGGGAGTTTGCTATAACTGTGCACAAGAGGGACACATGTCGCCCAATTGTCCCAATCCGAAGATGATACAAGGTTGCTTTACGTGCGGATCGACTGATCATATGGTTCGAAATTGTCCGAAGAGAAATGTTGAGAAAGAAAGTGTCAACAAGGGCCCCGGGGGTGAAACCTTGGCAATTCGAGGACCTGCACAACCAGGAAGACCAACGGCCCGTACATTCAATATGACGGCGCAAGATGCAGTGCCTACTCAGGAGGTGGTAACAGGTAACGATTTCGTTTTGAAATTTTACTACGCAAGTAATATGAGTCAGATATTCTGTGAACTATTTTCTTTTATAGATTCCAGTCACAGGTTAGAATTTGAAACATAAATTAATATTGTGTTGATAAAAATGAATTGATGATACAACTTTAAAAAATTGTAGAGAATAAGAAAGCGGTGATTCCGAGGACGGAATCCTTTTAAGGAGGGGTGAATGTGATATCCCGGGATTTCAAATCATCCAAATTTCACGAATAATTTTTTTTTATTTAATATTAACTTTGACTGTTAATATTGTACTGTGTATCTGTGATATGAGTCTCGAGAATTAGTCAATTTGTGTATTGACTGAGAAATTAGAGTAGAGTTGTGCTTAAGAGCTTTAGAAATCCTAACCCTAATTTTTGGAAAAGGGATTCGATAGAAAATGCAATTAAAATAATTGTACTGATGTATACGTGTTTGTACTGTATAAGAATGTTGATCAATAATTGAATAGATAAGGTTTAAAATTAATAAACCCTAATAAGGGATTAGAAACCCTAATATCTGGTTTAAAAACCCTAACGTGCAGTTAAAAATCCTAATTGTACGCCGGGAAACCCTAATTTCATATTCAGGAATCCTAAAACCCTAATTAGGAAACCCTAATCCTAATTAGTAAGCTTAATGCGTCTATTAAACTTTAATATGGTTAGAAAACCCTAATTATATTTTAGTTATCTTAATTTCTATTTTACAAACCCAAATTGTAATTTAGAAAATTTAATTTTTCTAATTAAAACCCTAATTTCATATTCGGGATTTCTAACCCCTAGTTAGGCAACCCTAATACTAATTGGAAGGCCTAATATATTTATTAAACGTTGTTATGATTAGGAAAACCTAATTTAATTAGGAAATCCTAATTTTAGTTTTAAATTCTTAATTTTCTATTCTTAAAACCCTAATTAGAAAATTCTAGAATTTGATGTTTTAAAATCTAAGGGTTAGAACCTTAGGGTTAAACCCTAAGGGTTAAAATGTAAAGGTTAAACCCTAAGGGTTTGTGTAAATTCCAAGTATGCCATTAAAATCAATTTGCTAATGACTAAAATACCCTTTTTCATTTTCTTTAATTGATAACTTGTAATAATGGTAGAAACTTTAGTGGTTGAACCACTAAATTGACTTTGTGACATAGAAATTCAACAACTCAGCGGAAAATCTCAGATCCAAAGAAAGATGTCACAATATATAATGATTTGGGAGAGAGAAAATCACATAAACTAGCCATTTTTCTATCTTGCTCTCACCAACTCTCTCTCTCACTAAAAGCTCTGAAAATAACTAGTAGATCAGTCCTAAAAACAGCCCTTGATCAACCAAGATCAGTTAGGAGGATTAAGATCAAAGATTAGAAGAAGGAAGGTATAAACCTAAAACCTATTTTGATCCAAGTTGCTAAGAGAGTTTCTGTGTTTAAGTGTTTAATCTTGTGTTAAAAGATGTTTTTAGTTGATCTATGTTGATCCATGATGGATCCATAGCATCAAATAGCATTAAAAAAGTGTTTTTCAAAAATTGTTCTTGAGCTTGAAAAGTGGTCTGACAAGAAATGTCAGTCGCCACAGATCCTTGCTCGTTTAAGATTTTTGTTGTTTTAAGTTTTGGTTTTGTAGCCTGATATGTTGTCTTTAATCTGCAAGTGGTATCAGAGTCATTAGATGTATGGATTCGAAGTTATAAACGGTCAAAACTCGTTGACCGACGTTGACTGGGCCAAATCTGGGTAACCCAGAAAGCCTTTATTAACGTCTGACAACATTTTTCGAAGCCCAGATCTGTCAGTGTTTAAGTATTATGATGTTTTTGTTATGAGAAAGTTGTAGCTGGTAATATGTACTGTAGACCCATGACTTAAAATCCCATAAATAATCTACATGTCGATCGTAGAAAGTGGTCAAAGTAAGCCACTTCCACTGATTTGTATTTCTGGAAATTTCCAGAAACGGTTTGAACAAAATGTCTGACAGCCTTTGACCGTCTTATAACTTATGATTCTGTTGTTATTGAACTGATCTGTTGTCGTAATGATGTTCCTTGATATAAGGACTATATATTTGAAGCTTAAGATGACTTGAATCAAGAACAGAACATCTACTTTGAGGCTCTGAATCTTGCAGATTTGTTGTTGTATGATCGAGATAATGCTTGAATGTTGTAGTACTACATGTAGACTAAATTATCGATGCACAAGGTAGGCCAGAACATGTATATACTGAGAATCAAAGCCGGTCAAACATGACCCCTTAATCACGAAGCTGTCAGTGTTCTTGAGCTCAAGAACACCAACAATGACGGTTTCTGTCGCTAAAGGCCTATGGCGACGGTTTTATTTATTTTATTTTCTGAATATTCCGGAAATTATTTAAAAAAATTGAAATAAATTATAAAAATATTAAAAATGGTTTTAAAAATTATTTTAAATTATGAAAAATAATCTTTGACCAATTGGAATATTTTTCTTTAATATTTATAATTATTTGAATATTAGAGGTATTTAATTTATTTAATTAGTATATTAAATAAATTAGAGAAAAATGATTTAATATTATAAAAAATCATTTTAAATAAGAATAATGTATTTAAAAATATTTTGAGTTATAAAATGTGACTTTTAATATTTTTGGAGAATTTTTATTAATAATTTAATATTAATGATATTAGATTTATTTAATTAATAAAATAAATAAATAAGATAAAAATGATTTTAATGATTTAAAAATCATTTTAAATGAGAATAAAGTGTTAGAAAATATTTAGAATTATAAAATTAATTTTTAATATTTTTATAGAATTCTCATTAATAAATTAATATTAATGATATTAGATTTATTTAATTATTGTATTAAATAAATAAATTAAAAATGATTTTATTGATTTAAAAATCATTTAAAAATGAGAAAAATAAATTAAAAATATTTTAAGTGACAATTAATTACTTTTAATATTTGGATGGTAATTTCATTAATATTTAAATATTAATGGTGATGATTTAAAAATAATTTTAATTACTGTAAAAATCGTTTAAGTAGAATATTAATGATTTAAAAATATTTTAAGTTATTAACAATAACTTTAATATTTTGACAAGTATAATATTAATATTTTTATATGATTAAATATTAATGATAATAAGATTATTTGATAATTAAATCATTTAAAAATGATTTAAGTATTTGAAAAATTATTATAAATTATAATAATTATTAAAAGCTTCCGAAAAATATTTTTAATGATAATTGACTTATCTAAAATAATATTGAAGCTTAGAGACCAAGATTAAATTGACAATCAATGTGTAAATTATCGGATAAGGCGTCTAGAATACCGAGAATGGACCGAAGTCCAATCAAACCAAAATAGTTAGGCTTGATAAGTGTTTATTTAAGTTATAAACACTGACGCGACTATGTAGTAACGTGTGTAGAAGAAGATTGACTGTAAATTACAGTGTTGTGTATTATAAAATATTGTGCTAATTGTGAGACCGATATTATTGGTTATAGGTCTTTCGAAAGCAAATAAGTATTTTGTGTAGCTGTAATCAGCGGAAGAGGCAAGTTTCCTAACTCAACCTTGAGTTATATTCATTTAATTATAACAGTGGTTAATTATTGCTAATTATACCATGTCCAGAGAAATTATTGTTGATTATTCGTTGTTAGTGCATGTTTAATAATTCAAAATTGAATTACTGATTCGAAAAATATACATTTGTAGAATAACTATTGTTGGATATTCATATCCGTAGAAGATAGAATTGGCAGTATAGATAATTCCTGTTATTGTCGAATTATGTTGAGAAATGTCTTAGCTAATCATTCTGGCTAGACGAACATTTGTTAGAACTTGATAGGTTCGAGAAGAGAATCCAATTATTGTTGACAGATCGATGCCAATTATTTCGGCTAGATCGAGAAGTAACTAGAATTTGAAATCACGGTATTTCGTTGTTAAATCAAAATCTTGATTCTGAGACTGAGAAGAACAACCTTTTATATAAAGGGAACATTTTATTGGTCGTATATTCGGCCTTTGCGCACGATTAAGTATTATGCATAATATAGGGTATACTAAAGATGATCGCTTTATATTCTTGCAGAGGGGTATGATTTAATATTTATGATTATCTGATACACCTAGGTATATCAAAGTATAACTTTGATAGTTACTCGAGAAGAGAAGTTCAAGATCCAATGGATCGCTCAGCATAAATTTGGAAAACACTTCACTTTGCTATTTCGTAGAATTAATTCTTGATTATTCATTTGAATATCGTAAGAAAACCTTGAAAGCGTTGTACTCTTTCATTAGTGAATTATTATTGCATAGAATGTGAGAAGACTTGATATTGAATTCTATACCTTTATTGTATGTCTTAACTTGCGGGGCAAACTTGTTGCTCACCCTTGCTAAATAAAACTTTTCAGCTAGGGACGAAGTTGCAGAAGGTGCTGCGAAGAAGAACAAAGGAAAAAGCATATTGATAAATTAGTTTAATGAACATTATTATTATTATGATGTATTGTAAACCCTTTTTGTATATCTAAATGGTATGTTTGTAATGTTAAGGTTAGAGAACTTGGGACTTATGTATTAACAATATATGTTAATGAGTTATGTATTCCTATTTATATTTAAATGGGTAGTTAGATGTTATTATATTATGGATCGTGAACACCAAACTCTGGGGTTAGGTAACCTGGATTTGGGGGTGTCACAAGCCACAAGGCCATGTTTTGTTGGCTTAAAATATCCCATTCTCTAATTTATTTCCATAATACTTATATATTATGGTTCAATTGTAACACCCCTTAATTAAATTAATTTAATCAAATCACAAATGAAATTAACATTTGTCTTATAATTATAATTTCCATTATAAATTATAATTTTACTTAACAAATTATTACATCTCTAATCTAATTATTAAATTAAATTAGAACATCACCACCACACAACATTATAATTATTAAATAATTTATTTAATTATTTTATTAAATTAAATTTTCAATCTATAAAATTATTATACATTAATTTAATTATTATACCTCCTAATTAAATTATTACACAATAACTTCATCGAATATTTATTTATCTCAATAAATAAATCAACTCAAATATTTATTTATTTCGATAAATATTTAAAATTAATTATAAAATTCTCGTTCGTTACAAATTCACCCTACTATCGTAGAATAGTCAATCCACACTTTTAAATTCTTGCAACCTCAGGTTTAACCAATTATAACGAGCTTTCGGGAGGATTACACATTTTTGATTCTCATATCTTTCTTTTAAATCATTACATAAGACAAGAGGATCTTTTACAGTAAGGTACTCAGATTTTAATTCTTCATGGAGATGATGTCGAATAAAAATCATTGATTTTGCACGATCTTGCAGGGATACACGTTTTCTAACCTTAATTGTATTTCCAAGATTATTTGCCTCTAGGTGAATCTCAGCATCAAGGGTCCATGAAAGAAAATTCTTGCCCGAGATGTCAAGAGCAACAAATTCAAGTTTTGTAAGGTTTAACATCTATATAAATATATAATTATGTAAGAAATTAAATTACTATATATATATATATATATATATATATATATATATATACATATATATATATTTTATATGCTCAAATTTAATTGTAATGAAACAATATTTATAGTGAGTTGAGATAATTTCCTTTCCAAAATTGTGTAGAGATTCGTATTGATAACGCGGTGTGAAATGATAGATAAAATAAATTAAGAAGAGAACTATATATATATATATATATATATATATATATATATATATATAATAATCACTTGCATTTAAGTGGTAATCTACAATTCTTTTGATATCAAATAAAGTTCTCGGATGTGGTGTATCTCTCCAGCTTATATCCATATATATCTCTCTCTCTACACACACACACACACACACACACACACACACACACATATATATATATACCACAAGCTAACCTTTGTATTAAAATAACTTAAAGTTGCATTAAAGCAACTTAAAGCCTTTTAAAGACTCCATTTATTTTGGTGGTTACTTTCCTTCCAATTACTTTATTTATAACACTCCCCCTTGGATGATCACTTTCTAAGAATATGCCTCATTAAAAACCTTACCAATGAAAAATCATGTGGAAATTTTTTTTTGGCTAAGGAAAAGAATACAATATTCTTGTATAACTTCTAGTGCCATAGGATTGCCTCATTAAAACCTTGCAAAGAAAAACCCAATGGGAAAAAATCTTAGCGAAGGAAAAAGAGTACAATCAACATATATCCTTCAGAAAATTTACTATCCCTCATGAGTACCACTGTTCATAGTAAAAATATCCTTAAGTCGACGCATGCCAATGTTGTGCATCATCTTCTTAAAAGTCGTAGTTAGTAATAACTTAGTGAACATATCAGCCAAATTATCACATGATCGTATTTTCTTGACTTCAATATCTGGAGCTCACGTGTATAAAAGAATTTTGGTGCAATATGCTTGGTTCTATCACCTTTGATATAGCCTCCCCTAATTTGAGTGATACAAGTGACATTATCTTCATATACTATTGTTGGACTATTTATGATTGATGATAATCCACAATTCTCACAAATATGCTGAATTATCGATCTTAACCAAACACATTCAAGACTTGCTTCGTGAATTGCGATAATCTCTGCATGATTTAACGAAGTAGCAGAAATTGTTTGCTTAACAGATCTCCATGAAATAGCAGTATTTCCATAAGTAAATAAATATCCAATTTGTGATCGGCCTTTGTGTGGATCAAAAAGGTAACCCGCATCAGTATATCCAACTAACTGTGATTTTGATCTATTTGGATAATATAATCCAAAATCAGTAGTCCCACGAAGATATCGAAAAATATGCTTAATTCCATTATAATGTCTCCGAGTTGGTGCAGAACTATATCTTGCTAGTAAGTTAACTACAAATGCTATATCAGGTCGTGTGAAATTTGCAAGATACATAAAAGCACCAATTGCACTAAGATATGGTACTTCAGGACCAATAGTTTTTTCATCATCTTCTTGTGGTCAAAATAAATCTTCCAAAATCAAGTGACCGACCCACCATTGGAGTGCTTAAATGATGAGTTTTATCTATGTAAAATTGCTTTAGAACTTTTTCTGTGTATGTTGATTGATAAAAAAGAATTCTATTTGGAAGATGTTCAATTTGCAGGCCAGGATAATTTTTTTCTTACCAAGATCTTTCATCTCAAACTCGTTTTTTAAATAATTTGCTGTTTTTGTTAACTCTTCTGGAGTCCCTATAAGATTTAGATCATCAACATATACTGCAATAATAGAAAATTTGGATTATGATTTCTTGATAAAAACACATAGACAAATTAGATTATTTTAAAATCCTTCTTTCAAAAGATATTCACTGAGGCGTTTATATCACATGCGTCCGGATTGCTTTAACCCGTATAAGGATCTTTGTAGCTTAATTGATAAAATATATACTTCGAGATATAGAATTATATGCTTCAGGCATTTTATATCCTTCAGGGATTTTCATGTAGATATCATTATTTAATGGTCCATAAAGATATGTTGTAACAACATCCATTAATCGCATATCCAAATTTTCTTTAGCTACCAAGCTAATTAAAATCTAAATGTAATGGCATCCATTACAAGAGCATATGTTTCTTCATAATCAATACCGGGTCTCTACGAGAAATATTGTGCTACAAGTCGCGCTTTGTACCTTATAATTTTATTTTTCTCATTTCATTTATGTACAAATACCCATTTGTATTCAATAGGCATTACACCTTTAGGTGTTCGGACTACAGGTCCAAAAAATTCATGTTTACTTAGTGAATTTAATTCTACTTAAATTGTCTCTTTCCACATTGGCCAATCATTTCTTCGTTGACATTCATCAACGATTTATGGTTCATATTTATGATCATTACTTCTAGTAAATATCGAGAGCAACTTTGTATGATCAAAATAAGTTATCGACAATAATTTTATTTCTATCCAATACTTCTCCTGTATGTACATAATGTATCGAGATTTCGTTATTTTCAGGTACCTGATCCTCTCCAAGGGATAACTCATCTTTTTCTGGGGATAACTCTTCAATAATTTTATTTTTAGAAGATTTTTGTTCATAAGTTTTGGATAGATCAATTATCCTTGTGGTCTGTTTCATGGGTATAGCCTCTTTATAAGATGTAACTTGTTTTTCTTGTAATTTTCTCTTCCGGGAAATTTTATCTTTAACACCGATCGGTCTTCCACGCCTTAGGTGTGGCTTTAATTCATTTTTGCTATATTAACTGATTGTCCTACAGGGACTTCAATCCGCGCTGGAGTATTAGCAGCTATAATGTGAGATTTCACTATTTTCTTATTGTCAGTGAATGCATCTGGTAATTGATTTGCAATTCCTTGCAAATGAATAATCCTTTAAACTTCCAGTTCACATTGATTTGTACGAGGATCAAGATGAGATAACGTTGAAACATTCCAAGTAATCTCACGTCTTGCTTTAAGCAATGATTTTTCTCCCCCTAATTGTGGGAAGATTGTTTCATTAAATGACAATCCTCAAAACATGTCTTAAAAACATCACCAGTTAGAGGTTCAAGATATCTAATAATAGATGGTGAATCAAAACCCGTATAAATTCTAAGTCTACGTTGAGGACCCATCTTTGTGCGTTGTTGATAAGTGGATTTTATATCCGCGATTCGATGTCCATTTTAAGCATAATCGTTGTTAATTCTTTGCGTTCATGTTCATTCTTACTTGTTTCTTGTTATTTTGTGTGTAGGGTGGTTGGTGTGGCGAATGATGAGAAAAGGTGGCATTTGGAGCATAATTTGAGTAAGTCTAGAAACTGGCCAAAGTCAGTTAACAGTAGCCATGCCCGCCGGGGCGGTCTCATTTAGGCTGTACGCCCCCACCGGGGTGGGGGTCCTAAATTTTGGACAGACCTGGCCTGGTTCGAACTCTACTGGGACTTGGGAATTAAACTTTGCATGGCACTTGGACTCTAATATACATGGGATTTCGGCTAAGACTTCATGTTAGATATATAAAACAACGAATGAAGCATCATGAAAGGAAATTAACAAGGATTATTAGCAGAATTTCATAGCGAGCAACGGAGTGGAGATTTTAAAGAACGATCATATTGATTGCGGATTGAGACTAAAGTGAAGGGTGTTTTGCGTTATTCTTCTACTTTAGTTTATTTCTGTAATTGAGAAGATGATGTCTTTGATTTATTCAGTTTTTATTTCATTCATTATGAACTAATTACTTTTTAGGCTTGAGACGGATCTTTAAGTGGAACGATGATTATGTAGTCTTTGATTTCAGTTTAATAAGCTATTATCCGATTTATCTATATTAATTTGAGCGTGAATGTATGAATTGCCTGATCAACGATTCTTTGTGGACTTGTATGAACTCGAGAGATGAAATATAGTGTAGACTTAGTTAATATAGCATGTGTTCTTGAATTTTGTGAATGAGTAGAATCTTGATGAATGTTAAGGTAGAGATATGCTTGACATCGCATGTAATCAGATAAAGAACTTGAATTTCAACCTTCTTTAATTGTAATTCACATAGAGATATAGTGAGTTAGTTAATTAAGGTGTTTAACTTAATTCTATCTTAATTATGGATTTGGGTTAATTCGGTATTAGTACATCGAGAGGTGGCTAGTGCTACTTACGTGTTCTTTATTAATAAATTGGGGTAGTAAATTAAACTGGAATAAAGGTGTAATAATCTGAGTGATGCTTAGAGTGAAGTCGAAAGCCTAATTCTCCATTATTTACTTGAAAATTCAGTTTTTACCGTTTAGTGATTGTGTGGTGATTTTAATAGTTTTAATAGATATAGTATAAATTGGAAATTGAATAGTTTAATAAAATTAGGATTAATAGAAAATTGGTAATTGTGAAGTTAATTTCTTGCTAAGTCTCTGAGGGAACGATACTCTGCTTACTATTATATTACTTGTTGACCACGTATACTTGCATGCTGTGTGTAATTAGATTTTACCCAACAGTTGTGGGGGTGCAATAGGTACATATACAGCACAACCAAATGTGCGCAAGTGAAAAATATTTGGTTGTTGGCCAAACACAAGTTGCAATGATGAGAATTTATGATAAGCAGTTGGTCTAATGCGAACTAATGATGCAGCATGTAAGATAGCATTACCCCAAGTAGAAACTGGTAATTTTGATTTCATAAGCAAAGGTCGAGCAATAATTTGAAGTCTCTTGATAAGAGATTCAGCTAAAGCATTTTGAGTATGTGTATTAGCAACAGGATGTTCAACATCAATTCTAATTGATATGCAATAATCATCAAAAGCTTGAGATGTGAATTCACCAGCATTATCTAAACGAATTTTCCTAATTGGATAATCAAGAAATTGTGCTCTCAACCTAATTATTTGAGCAAGAAGTCTAAAAATTGCAACATTTCTAGTAGAAAGTAAATATACATGTGACCATCTGGTTGATGCATCAGTTACAACCACAAAATACTTGAATGGACCACAAGGTGGGTGCATTGGTCCACATATATCACCCTGAATTTTTTCTAAGAAAGATGGGCACTCAATAACAATCTTTGAATGTGATGGTTTGGTAATTAATTTACCTTGAAAACATGCACTACATGAATAGTCAATAGTTAAAAGAATCTTCTGGTTCTTTAAGAGATGTTCGTAGGAGTTATCAATAATTCGACGCATCATTATAAATCCTGGATGACCAAGACGACCATGCCAAAGCATAAAAACCTTTGGATCCGAACACTTCTGGTGTATTTCAACATTTGTTTCAATTGTTCTCATTATAATATAATATAACCCAGAAGAGAAAATAGGTAGTTTTTCTAGTATAAGCTTCTGGCCCGATACTATTGAAGTAATATAAACAAATTCTTCATTGCCTTCGTTATTGATTTCTATATGATAACCATTATAACTCATATCCTTAAAGCTGAGTAAATTTCTGCTTGATTTAGAAGAATACAAAGCATCATCAATACAAAGTTTTGTGCCCTTTGGCAATATTATAATCGCTCTTCCCGAACCTTCAATTAAGTTCAATGCACCTGATATGGTATTGACATTGGCTTTGCATAATTTTAAAATTTGAAAATATTTTTTTATCTTTAAGGATCGTATGAGTTGTTGCACTGTCTGCTTGACAAAAATCTTCCCTAATCATCTTGGAATTGATTTTACCAGTTGAACCCAAGCATCTTCATATATACAAAACATAAATTAAACTTTATAACTTTAAACATATCAAAATAAAAATACTTATTACATTTTTAAAATATAATAAAAGAAACATAATTAATTGGTATGGAATTTCCATCACCAATCATACTTATTAAGATGCGATAATATAGTAAAAGAAAATAATTAATTGGTATGGACATTTCCATCAACAATCAAATTGTCAAATTTTTCATCAACGTTCTCATAGAAATCAGGGGCATCAAGATAAGATATATCCACTCCATTTGGAATGTCAAAATAATTCATGGGATGTGACTCCCCCAAATTCAGACACTCATATCTTGAATTCGGTGCATTACGTGTTAACTCGAATATACTACTTAAATCACCAATAACGGAATAATAGAATAATTTACATTGATTTAATATAATTATTCTCGTCCTAAGGTCTCGCAACCGTTACTACAACATTACATAGATAAGTCTAAAACATCAGTTAAACATAGATTAGTCAATTCTTAATACATCATAATAATAATATTTCTAACTTAAAGGACTAAAGCTATTCCGCAGACTTGTCCTTACCCTTGTCATTCCTGGAAGTACTGCCTTGCTCTGCCTTAGCTGTAAAGTTTTTGGGGAAGCAAGAATGAGCAACAAATTTACCCAGCAAGTAATATAGCAATATGAATGAACAATTATAAAGTTCAAAATCTTAATGTTATAACAATAGATGATAGTTCAAGGATAACAAGACGTATGAATAGTTCTTAATAAGTGTTTCTATGGACTGAAAGATATCAACAAGATTCAAAGGTTTAATCTTTTCAAGATTCAAGAATAATGAACATTGAGCAGTCACTAGGGGCTAAGAACTCCTACTAGAATTAACAGTATTATACTGAAAATTCAATATAAACAAGTACAACAGGTGATTAGCCTAAAGTACCCTACGTTATGCATAACATTTAAATATGCTAGTATGTGCGCACGTCGGTTCCTCGACAGTTATATAATTTCCCCTTCAATGAGGGTTGTTCATCTCATTAGATTTATAAGAGTCCACACCAAGTTAATTGGTTTGGATAGCTTTCTAACACATAAAATTGGTCTAACCGAGTCAAATGGCTTAGACAACTTTTATAATGCATTTAGGAATGGTAAGTTTAATACTTGCAACAACATCAAGATATAAAATTGATTTCTGAATAGTAATAGATAATTGCTCGATGTATATATGGTCGATATAGAAATAATTTAGATTTTACACACTATGAAAATTTAAGAGAGTTAGGGAACTTGCCTTATGCGTAGTTTACCAACTCTATAGCTTATCAACACTTCAAATTTCCTATTATATCGTAGTCATGTATATAACATATTTATTAGTTACTCAAACTCTATAAGTCTAATCTCAAACATGTTTGATAACATAAGTTAACGACATAGATTTATTCCTATCTTAGTAACACAATCAGATTTCACATTAGCACACAATCGCGCTACGTAGTTTTGTAACCACCGTTTAATTTGTAAAAATATATTTAGATAATTTGTAAAAACCATTAGATTCTTAGTTTTGCATAACCATTATGAGTTAGAACACTTTAAGCATCATTATGACTCTATGTTACAGTTTAGAATAGAAATATAAACATGCTTCCAAGCTCATATCACAAGCAGAGCAGTCAGGTAGGTCTGCCCTGCAGCTCATCTGCGCTACAGTTTGGCCTAGGATGGGCGCAGCTGCACCGTCCCCTGACCAGACCTGACTTAAATTCTTGATTGCTGGTTCCATTTTGATTTTCTAGTATGCATGGATACTACTATATCTTATATACATATGTTAAGAGATTTATATTCATCCAAGTTCAATTCAAGTTCATATCCCTTCATGTTATAGTCCTTATTGAAGATTTTAATGAATTAAGGCCAAATACGGTCGTGAAATAAAAGGGCTAACCTCATTGGCCTTTTAACAATGTAAGAATGTTATTCAGTCTATAATATGCATGCTTACTTGCGTTAACTTCAGCTATATATTGTTAGTAGCGTTCATTACTTCAAAACTCGTTTAAATCCATGCTTCGTTAACTCACATTGTATCTGTCAAGATGGGCGTACGTATGGGTTATGTGTGGTAACATAGGGAGTATTAATCATACATGCTCTAAGTTCAGAACGTACACAACATCATGCTCATAGTATTAGTTTATAACACATTAAAGTTTGCTTTTAAAAGTTATTTTAGCCCGAGCTAAAGTATTTTTTTGACACATACATATCAATTTGAATCACATTTCATGCATAGCTAGACCATATACACACGCTCACAAAGTCAAAACTGAGACATTATTAGTTTCATTAAAGTTCATTTTTAAAATTATAAGTCTTCTTTAGAAAACGCATACTAAAGCAAGTTAAGGTACTCATGATATACAAAGGAACCTAGGTTCACAAATCATGTCTATTTTCATGCATGTCTAAGTTGTATTAGCATGTTAGAAATACCACATTACATCAGAAGTCAAGATTCAAGACTGGTCCACGACACAGCTGCGCTAGTTAGTACTGCTGGATGGGCGCAACTGCGCCCTTCCTGGGAAGCATTAGGAATGGTTCTGCTCCTGCAGAATTCAAACCCATATACAAAAATTCTTTATAGACCATGATTAAACTTCAGCCACAATGCTTTTATGTACACATACAAACTTAGCTAACACATAGACATCAACTTTTGATTCAATTTAACAAGAGATTCCATGAAATTCTAAGAATTTGATATACTTGAATTTAAGAGCATAGTTTAAGAAATCTACCTCTACTAAATAAAACCTCTGGGATTTGTAAATTCCTTAGTACTCACTCTCTAATTATGTATACTCACTCTCTATATTAACTTAACAGAAACTAAGCAAATGAATTTGAGAAGAGAAGAGCTTAATTTATAGAGAAATTAGTATCCGTGTAAAGTCTTTGTCCACCAATTTTGTTTAGCAGGGAGAAGAAGAAGCTGATGATCCATGGGGATTTGGTGAAAAGAAGCTACCAACCTCTTCTCCTCCATTCTTCTTACCATCATTGCTATGAAATCTTATGAGTTTGGAAAAGGAGGGAATAGGCTAGGCCAATGGCCTATTACGTGAATGAAGAAGAAATGGGTCACTAATTTTGGGACAAAGCTCTCCTAACACTCAGCATTTGAAAAATGATAAATGTATACATAATTTTAATTCCTTTTGGGTTTACAAGTAAAATTTTAATGAGGTAATATTACTACATTGTGATAAGTTGGGGATATATATACAAGTAATCATATAATCCGTGCACATAGGGTGAGTCCCAATAATATTTACAATCGATCTGAATATAATTTAGTTGGGTATTAGCAACCCATTATTTTCGTAAAACTTTATTATTTTGATTATACATAAATATTGAAATAAACATTTAATAGTAAATATTTTATTTACTAGATTGATTTTCTTCCCTATATTAAAATACACATTTACTTGACCCACCACACATGATGATGTCACAAAAACTCATCTCAATAAAATTATATGATTCACTTACTTTTACTATATAGTTTTGTATAACATTTATTCACATTTAAATGTCACACCTTATGCTATATCAATGCATGAAGCATATGGTACTACAACTTACATGTTCCAATATCACACATGTTGGTACATAACAACATTTAATTAAATAATAATGTTCAGATTAATAATAATAGAAATAACATGATAATTAGTCCACTATATTTGTAAGACCCCAAATTTTGTGAATAAATATTAATTTTTCTCGAAATGTTTTTTTTTAGTATTGTGGTGTGAATTTGATATAATGTTATAGTTGTGGGTAATATTTATAAATTTTGCAAAGTAAGCAAGTGGTTATATAATATTCGATTGGTCGGGGAATATTCTTTTTGTCGGAGAATATTCGTACGACGGTACAATCATTAGTGGACCCCACAATAGAATTATTGTCGGAATAAAAAAATGACAGAAATATCTTTTTATAAAAATAACAGTGGAAGTTTTACCGTTAACTGTTGAATCACCCGGTGATAAAAGTACAGTAATACGCGTGGTTGCATAGTAGCACACGGTATTGATTATTGATGCTTACGTGAGAAGTCACTCAGTTTTGTTTAATTATTACTGCAGTAATTGCTGCATAGTATCTCACGTTATTTGATTCAATTATTGTCGATATTTTATATAATATTAAATCAATAATTGAGACGATACAGTTATTCATATTATTATTTACAATATTGACGATGTCTAGAAAGTTCTGTCGAGGAGAGGTTTGGTCACCTAATTGCGAGCCAATAGGGAGAAATCCTTATTGAAAAACCCTCTCTTTCCTGGGAACGATCTGGTTGTTAATATTGCGAGTTATAACAATATGAATAAATGTTGTTAAAAATATTGAAGGGATTTTTTATGAAATATTTGTTGTAAGTTTTGCGTATTTTATGGACCCCTATTTACCCATTTTTCAAAATAATCGGTAGAAAGTTATTCAGTATATATATAATATGGTAGGACCCACCCGTGATGGTGACATGTTGGTGGGAGGGGAACATGTGGGGACCACGTGTGGAAGAAAAAATGAAAAGGGTTTGGATTTTGAATTCACGGGTGGTTGATTTGGTTATATATATATATATATATGATTTTGGTGGAGGAATGATTTTATCAGGAAGTCAAGTAGAATCACAGGAGTACATCCCATGAGTTAACATATGTTAAATACATACATATAATATATATTATATTTAAAAGTTTTCATTTTATTATAATACTTTATTGCATAGTGCTGCATAGTAAATCAAAAAATTTCTTCAGAATTGCGCCCGTGAACTTTTCCCTACTGTGCATTCAAATAGTATCCTTTCCATTCTCCTATAAATAGGATACTTAGTTAGAATTGAAAATCACACCAGAATCAGAGAATTATTCTTCTATAATATTAAGCGTATTTATTTAGAGTTTAAGGAAGCTTTGAGTGTAGAAAATAGTTTAAGTTTTTTTCAAGAATATATCCGCTATACCAGTCAGAATTGATCTATTTTTGAGGTAAGTGGTATTATTTATTTCACATTCTGAAGAGATATTATTTTTCGTATTCGTATGAATATTATTTCCGTTCAATATTCATAAGAAATTTTATTTCGTTTACTATTCGTGAGAAATATTATATTCGTTTAATATTCGTAATGAATATTATCTTCGTTTAATATTCATAAGGGATATTATTTTTGTTCAATATTCGCTTGAAATAATATTTTCTTCCATACTCTGTAGTATGTAAGTAATATTATTTTGTTTCAGATTTCGAATTCTATACTCATTTGGTTAAAGTTTTGGCTTATATACTCCATAAAATTAGTAGAATATCCTTGATATTTGCGCTTCATCCAGTATCTTTTCATGAAAATATTATTATGAGCATTTCTGATAATTGTTGTATATAGTTTATATGATAATTGTTTGTTATGAGAGTGTTTTCGTAAAAGTATGGATAACCTAATTTATGTATGTATGTATGTATGTTGTGAAAGAACCCATATTACAGTATGTTTATATGAAAATATATGGATATGACTTAGTTTAAAGAAAAATTAAGGTTTAACTAGTTGTTTAATTCATAAATTAGCTATTGAATTTGAAAGGGGATGAATAAACAAAAACATGATATTTTGAATTAACTGTTTTGATTGAAAAACAAAGTTAAAGTGATGATTTTCATTAAACATGTCAAAAAGAGAAGTTTTATCAAAAATAGTGAAATTGGGTGTTGTAAATTCGATGTTTATGTTATTTTATGGGTAGAATCATGTTAAGAGTCTTTAAATTATGTTTACATGAAGTCTCTATATGTATTACATGTTAATTAGGTTGTTAGAAAGGAGCTTGTAGTCCAAATTGGCTTTTTATTCATGTTGTTGCTGAGGCTGGTCGCCGAAGTCTGGAGTTAGGCGCTGCAGTGCGGCCCAGCAGTATAAGTTTCGCACCGCAGCGCCGGCGCCACACCGTAGCGCTGCCCAGCAGTATGAGTTTCGCCCCGCAGCGTCGGCCCACAGTGTAAACTGTGGCGCCGCAGCGTGAGTTAGCAGAATGGCCAGACAGTGTGATTTATTTACACAAAGTCTGAAAAAGTTTTATGTGTTAATACTAGGACTACTAAGTTATGATTTTAGTAGTACTAAGCTAATAATGAGCATGTTATCAACGATTAATTAGGTTTATTACTAGTGTAATATGATTACGTGATTAAAAATCAAATCTTACGTGATGAATGTACTTAGTTATATATATAGTGTGGTAGTGACTAATTATGTCATGATTACATATATATAGGGTTTTGTGATTCAAGTTAATTCAGTATAGCTTATACGCAATGCAAGTCTTCTAATTCCATACTTCCGTTGAGTTAGTTTGTTGTGTTTATGCAAGTTTTCTAAATTCATCGTTTCGTTGAGCAAGTTATTGTTTCTAATTCAATTACAATTTTGCAAGCTCTTGTATCTAGTTTGTTCATGATAATGCAAGTCTTCTAAAACTTATTTTGATGTGTGAGCAGGTTATTCTTTTTTTTAACTTGTTAATTAGCGTGCAAGTTTATAGAATCTGATATAGTAATGTTGAATAGCTTTTATTGTTCAAATTGCTATTCGTTATGCATGCTTAATATTCAATTCTAATTAACCTTGGCTTAATATTGTTCTAAGCAAGGTATGTTATAGTTATTCAAAATTTGTGCTCTTAGATTATTCCTAAAGCATAACTTTTATATACAATGATTAATTCACTTATGATTTATTCCATAGCATAATGTGATTACCCTTTTATTCAACTAATCCTTAGTTGATGTTCGTTGAATTCCAAATTACCTTGAAATATATCCAAACCAAACCTACTTTGGTGCGGACTTGTAATCTAAATACTGAGATGAACAACTCTTTTATTAGATGTTTACGCTTAGCGTTGAAATGGTTGTGCACAATACATTGTACGAATGACTGATCCCCCTAAGTACGTGGAGTCCTGATAGTATTATGATTGTTAAAGTTAAAGTTGAAATATTACTTATAACTGTGGACATGGTTCGTGGTCATTAGACCCTCAGTTGAATGTTATGATTTTCATTAATAGAACATATTGTTCAGCTCTATTGAGCCTATTATTCGGTAAATGATGTAAAAGTTTTATTTATTGTTATTTCCAAGTGAGCCTTGTTTGCTCACTCTTGCCTGTATAACCATTACAGTTAAAGATGAGAAGGTAGATGTACCTAGCACCAGTAAAGGAAAGAGAAAGATGAACAAGTACTGAAGACTTGTAATATGTTGACAGTTATTTATCGGACTTTAATTTGATTGATGTAATGAAGTATTTGTTTAATTTCCGCATTTGAATGATTGTAATTAAAGGTTAGATAACCTGGGAGATTTTTATTAATGTAACCCCTTAAGGGAAGGTTTATTATTCAATTTTTATTGTGATTGGGTAGTTAGATATGAATGTTTTGATTAAGTGAACACCAAATCTTGAGATAATGAAGTACCGGGATTTGGGGGAGTCAGAAGTTGGTATCAAAGCTTTAGGTTATGAACCTTAGGTGGGGGAAAAGCCTTAGGAAGTAACCTTTGAAAAGATAGTGGTGATAAACTCTTATCGAGTTTAAGAAAGAAGTAATAAAACACTTATGTGCTTGTGTGAATTCAACTTATGTGCTCGTGAGTGTCGAGTAGTAATGGTTAATAATTAAAACTTAAAATTTTGTTGTCAAGATGACTAATGATGGAGAATCCAGTTAGGGCTGGGAGGAAGGACCTCGGATGCCTATAGAGGAGGAGCCTCGCGACATTCAGGTTGTTTGGGAACAACTACTGCCACGGGAGTCAGCCCCGTTGGTCACAGTGGTTGAAGATGAGGGTGATGATATAGAAACGGATGAGGAGGATCCCGTTGAGCTGCCACAGGAGAATGAGGATGATGAGGACGAGGAGGAAGAGATTCCACTAAACTCGATAGCTGCTTGTATATATGATGAAGTCTACGACCGCAGCGAGGAAATTCAGGACACTGCCGAGGAGTTGCAAGAGATAGTAGCTGAGCAACAAACTGCGATGGCATAGAAGGACGACGATATCCAGGATCGAGATGACCGTCTGACTAATGTTGAAGAGAAGCTGATGCAGACTGAAGGAGAGAACGAACGACTGCTCGATGTGATTGCAGATCTGAATAACAAGCTGAAGGAAGAAGCTACTAAGAGGGCAAGAGCTAAAGACACATGCGAGGAAGCGTATCAACGAACCGGGACAACAGTGAGAGACGCACAAGCAAAGAGGATGAAGATGTAAGAGATGGACACCGTATTCAATGTCGTGATCAATCGAGCTCAAGATCGGGTCATGGATTATCCGATTCAGTTCGAGACTCTGCCATCCTATGTGTTAGATCGCCGAATAATGTTCCGGATTATGGAAGAAGAGCGTCGAAAGGCTATAGAGTATCTTAGTAGAAGATCGTAGGGAATATGCCTGATATACGATGAATAAAGTGTTAAATAATGTGTAAATTCCTAATGTTATGTAACCATGGGATATGATGATGATGAGGTTATCCTAAAACTGTGTAGTTTAGGAGAGTAATGTAAATAGCAGTGATGCTATTGTTTCTATGTTTCAAAAGATTTCGAATGAATAAAAGTTATTATTCTATTTTATTCAAAGTGTTATGTGTTATGTGATAATTTCTTTTATGGGGGCAAGTTAAGTAGAAATTACTTAGAGGAATTAAGAAACAATCTAATAGATGTATTTTTTTAACAGAAAATACCTCCAAGACGTCAACCACCACGACAGAGAACCACTGAAAGAACTAACAATAACGACAATGTTGATGCTAACCCCATCCAACAACTAGTGACTTTATTGACGGGTGCATTACAAAATCAACCCCAGAACCAAGGTACCACGTTTAAGGAGTTTAAAGCGGTTGGACCACCTGAATTTCTTGGGTCCATGAATCCAGTCGAGGCACATACCTGGATTATAGAGATAGAAAAGGTGTTTGATGTCGCTAGGGTAGGGGATGATCAGAAGACTGCCTTTGCAACATTCATGTTGAAGGCAGAGGCTAGTTATTGGTGGCAGGCCAATAAAACTCGGGAAGGACTAGGAGTGATGACCTGGGATAGGTTTAAGGAGATATTATTCGAGACCTATTTCCCAGAGAGTTCGAAGAGTCAGTTAGAAGTGCAATTTTTAGAACTGAAACAGGGAACGATGACGGTATCTGTGTATACCGCGAAATTCAATGAGTTGGCGAGGTTTACGTCATATGAAGTCAGCACGGACGAACGCAAGGCAAAGAGGTTTGAACAGGGACTGAAGCCCTGGTTGTATAGTAGGGTCTCCCTGTTCCAATTGACGACATTCGCAGCAGTGATGGAGAAGGCAATACTCGCTAAAGGTGGAGGTGAGGCAGTGACAAAGTTCAATCAAGAACAGAAAAAGAAGAAGAATGAGGTGGGGGTTAAGAATGGTAGTGGAGGGAGTGGAAATGGCAACAACAATTTGAAGAGGAAATGGAACGAAAATGTGAGTGCTGGAAACCAGCAGGTTAACCAGCAAAATAAGAAGTTTGAAGCATGTGTTACATTCGGGAAGTTTCATAAGGGTGTGTGTTTTGGGGAAATGAGTATGCTTCAACTGTGGCCAGGAGGGTCACATCGCCCCAAATTGCACTCAACCTAAGAAGAACGTTTGCTTCATGTTCGGTTCCAAGGATCGCTTTGCTCGTGAATACCCTAAGAAGAAGGCCGTAGAAATAGTAGGAAACAAAGGAGCTAGCAGCGGAGGTACATGGGCCATTGCTGGACCTACAACATCAAACAAACCCACAACCAGAACATTCAACATGACTGTCCAAGATGCTGTGCAATCAAAATATGTGGTGTCAGGTATTATCCCAATCAATGATATTAATGCTTATGTATTGTTTGATTCGGGTGCTACTTCCTCATTTATATTTGATGAATTTGCTAAGAGGTTAGAATTGCCTAGTGAAGAACTGAATTTCCCTTTGAACATAGAAATTACGAATAAGGAAGTAATACCTGTTAGATTCGTATACAAGAACTGTAGGGTGAACATTAAGGGGAATATCATGATGGTAGATTTAATACCGATTAACTACAAATGCTATATCAGGTCGTGTGAAATTTGCAAGATACATAAAAGCACCAATTGCACTAAGATATGGTACTTCAGGACCAATAGTTTTTTCATCATCTTCTTGTGGTCAAAATAAATCTTCCAAAATCAAGTGACCGACCCACCATTGGAGTGCTTAAATGATGAGTTTTATCTATGTAAAATTGCTTTAGAACTTTTTCTGTGTATGTTGATTGATAAACAAGAATTCTATTTGGAAGATGTTCAATTTGCAGGCCAGGATAATTTTTTTCTTACCAAGATCTTTCATCTCAAACTCGTTTTTAAATAATTTGCTGTTTTTGTTAACTCTTCTGGAGTCCCTATAAGATTTAGATCATCAACATATACTGCAATAATAGAAAATTTGGATTATGATTTCTTGATAAAAACACATAGACAAATTAGATTATTTTAAAATCCTTCTTTCAAAAGATATTCACTGAGGCGTTTATATCACATGCGTCCGGATTGCTTTAACCCGTATAAGGATCTTTGTAGCTTAATTGATAAAATATATACTTCGAGATATAGAATTATATGCTTCAGGCATTTTATATCCTTCAGGGATTTTCATGTAGATATCATTATTTAATGGTCCATAAAGATATGTTGTAACAACATCCATTAATCGCATATCCAAATTTTCTTTAGCTACCAAGCTAATTAAAATCTAAATGTAATGGCATCCATTACAAGAGCATATGTTTCTTCATAATCAATACCGGGTCTCTACGAGAAATATTGTGCTACAAGTCGCGCTTTGTACCTTATAATTTTATTTTTCTCATTTCATTTATGTACAAATACCCATTTGTATTCAATAGGCATTACACCTTTAGGTGTTCGGACTACAGGTCCAAAAAATTCATGTTTACTTAGTGAATTTAATTCTACTTAAATTGTCTCTTTCCACATTGGCCAATCATTTCTTCGTTGACATTCATCAACGATTTATGGTTCATATTTATGATCATTACTTCTAGTAAATATCGAGAGCAACTTTGTATGATCAAAATAAGTTATCGACAATAATTTTATTTCTATCCAATACTTCTCCTGTATGTACATAATGTATCGAGATTTCGTTATTTTCAGGTACCTGATCCTCTCCAAGGGATAACTCATCTTTTTCTGGGGATAACTCTTCAATAATTTTATTTTTAGAAGATTTTTGTTCATAAGTTTTGGATAGATCAATTATCTTTGTGGTCTGTTTCACGGGTATAGCCTCTTTATAAGATGTAACTTGTTTTTCTTGTAATTTTCTCTTCCGGGAAATTTTATCTTTAACACCGATCGGTCTTCCACGCCTTAGGTGTGGCTTTAATTCATTTTCGCTATATTAACTGATTGTCCTACAGGGACTTCAATCCGCGCTAGAGTATTAGCAGCTATAATGTGAGATTTCACTATTTTCTTATTGTCAGTGAATGCATCTGGTAATTGATTTGCAATTCCTTGCAAATGAATAATCCTTTAAACTTCCAGTTCACATTGATTTGTACGAGGATCAAGATGAGATAACGTTGAAACATTCCAAGTAATCTCACGTCTTGCTTTAAGCAATGATTTTTCTCCCCCTAATTGTGGGAAGATTGTTTCATTAAATGACAATCCTCAAAACATGTCTTAAAAACATCACCAGTTAGAGGTTCAAGATATCTAATGATAGATGGTGAATCAAAACCCGTATAAATTCTAAGTCTACGTTGAGGACCCATCTTTGTGCGTTGTTGATAAGTGGATTTTATATCCGCGATTCGATGTCCATTTTAAGCATAATCGTTGTTAATTCTTTGCGTTCATGTTCATTCTTACTTGTTTCTTGTTATTTTGTGTGTAGGGTGGTTGGTGTGGCGAATGATGAGAAAAGGTGGCATTTGGAGCATAATTTGAGTAAGTCTGGAAACTGGCCAAAGTCAGTTAACAATAGCCATGCCCGCCGGGGCGGTCTCATTTAGGCTGTACGCCCCCATCGGGGTGGGGGTCCTAAATTTTGGACAGACCTGGCCTGGTTCGAACTCTACTGGGACTTGGGAATTAAACTTTGCATGGCACTTGGACTCTAATATACATGGGATTTCGGCTAAGACTTCATGTTAGATATATAAAACAACGAATGAAGCATCATGAAAGGAAATTAACAAGGATTATTAGCAGAATTTCATAGCGAGCAACGGAGTGGAGATTTTAAAGAACGATCATATTGATTGCGGATTGAGACTAAAGTGAAGGGTGTTTTGCGTTATTCTTCTACTTTAGTTTATTTCTGTAATTGAGAAGATGATGTCTTTGATTTATTCAGTTTTTATTTCATTCATTATGAACTAATTACTTTTTAGGCTTGAGACGGATCTTTAAGTGGAACGATGATTATGTAGTCTTTGATTTCAGTTTAATAAGCTATTATCCGATTTATCTATATTAATTTGAGCGTGAATGTATGAATTGCCTGATCAACGATTCTTTGTGGACTTGTATGAACTCGAGAGATGAAATATAGTGTAGACTTAGTTAATATAGCATGTGTTCTTGAATTTTGTGAATGAGTAGAATCTTGATGAATGTTAAGGTAGAGATATGCTTGACATCGCATGTAATCAGATAAAGAACTTGAATTTCAACCTTCTTTAATTGTAATTCACATAGAGATATAGTGAGTTAGTTAATTAAGGTGTTTAACTTAATTCTATCTTAATTATGGATTTGGGTTAATTCGGTATTAGTACATCGAGAGGTGGCTAGTGCTACTTACGTGTTCTTTATTAATAAATTGGGGTAGTAAATTAAACTGGAATAAAGGTGTAATAATCTGAGTGATGCTTAGAGTGAAGTCGAAAGCCTAATTCTCCATTATTTACTTGAAAATTCAGTTTTTACCGTTTAGTGATTGTGTGGTGATTTTAATAGTTTTAATAGATATAGTATAAATTGGAAATTGAATAGTTTAATAAAATTAGGATTAATAGAAAATTGGTAATTGTGAAGTTAATTTCTTGCTAAGTCTCTGAGGGAACGATACTCTGCTTACTATTATATTACTTGTTGACCACGTATACTTGCATGCTGTGTGTAATTAGATTTTACCCAACAGTTGTGGGGGTGCAATAGGTACATATACAGCACAACCAAATGTGCGCAAGTGAAAAATATTTGGTTGTTGGCCAAACACAAGTTGCAATGATGAGAATTTATGATAAGCAGTTGGTCTAATGCGAACTAATGATGCAGCATGTAAGATAGCATTACCCCAAGTAGAAACTGGTAATTTTGATTTCATAAGCAAAGGTCGAGCAATAATTTGAAGTCTCTTGATAAGAGATTCAGCTAAAGCATTTTGAGTATGTGTATTAGCAACAGGATGTTCAACATCAATTCTAATTGATATGCAATAATCATCAAAAGCTTGAGATGTGAATTCACCAGCATTATCTAAACGAATTTTCCTAATTGGATAATCAAGAAATTGTGCTCTCAACCTAATTATTTGAGCAAGAAGTCTAAAAATTGCAACATTTCTAGTAGAAAGTAAATATACATGTGACCATCTGGTTGATGCATCAGTTACAACCACAAAATACTTGAATGGACCACAAGGTGGGTGCATTGGTCCACATATATCACCCTGAATTCTTTCTAAGAAAGATGGGCACTCAATAACAATCTTTGATTGTGATGGTTTGGTAATTAATTTACCTTGAAAACATGCACTACATGAATAGTCAATAGTTAAAAGAATCTTCTGGTTCTTTAAGAGATGTTCGTAGGAGTTATCAATAATTCGACGCATCATTATAAATCCTGGATGACCAAGACGATCATGCCAAAGCATAAAAACCTTTGGATCCGAACACTTCTGGTGTATTTCAACATTTGTTTCAATTGTTCTCATTATAATATAATATAACCCAGAAGAGAAAATAGGTAGTTTTTCTAGTATAAGCTTCTGGCCCGATACTATTGAAGTAATATAAACAAATTCTTCATTGCCTTCGTTATTGATTTCTATATGATAACCATTATAACTCATATCCTTAAAGCTGAGTAAATTTCTGCTTGATTTAGAAGAATACAAAGCATCATCAATACAAAGTTTTGTGCCCTTTGGCAATATTATAATCGCTCTTCCCGAACCTTCAATTAAGTTCAATGCACCTGATATGGTATTGACATTGGCTTTGCATAATTTTAAAATTTGAAAATATTTTTTTATCTTTAAGGATCGTATGAGTTGTTGCACTGTCTGCTTGACAAAAATCTTCCCTAATCATCTTGGAATTGATTTTACCATTTGAACCCACGCATCTTCATATATACAAAACATAAATTAAACTTTATAACTTTAAACATATCAAAATAAAAATACTTATTACATTTTTAAAATATAATAAAAGAAACATAATTAATTGGTATGGAATTTCCATCACCAATCATACTTATTAAGATGCGATAATATAGTAAAAGAAAATAATTAATTGGTATGGACATTTCCATCAACAATCAAATTGTCAAATTTTTCATCAACGTTCTCATAGAAATCAGGGGCATCAAGATAAGATATATCCACTCCATTTGGAATGTCAAAATAATTCATGGGATGTGACTCCCCCAAATTCAGACACTCATATCTTGAATTCGGTGCATTACGTGTTAACTCGAATATACTACTTAAATCACCAATAACGGAATAATAGAATAATTTACATTGATTTAATATAATTATTCTCGTCCTAAGGTCTCGCAACCGTTACTACAACATTACATAGATAAGTCTAAAACATCAGTTAAACATAGATTAGTCAATTCTTAATACATCATAATAATAATATTTCTAACTTAAAGGACTAAAGCTATTCCGCAGACTTGTCCTTACTCTTGTCATTCCTGGAAGTACTGCCTTGCTCTGCCTTAGCTGTAAAGTTTTTGGGGAAGCAAGAATGAGCAACAAATTTACCCAGCAAGTAATATAGCAATATGAATGAACAATTATAAAGTTCAAAATCTTAATGTTATAACAATAGATGATAGTTCAAGGATAACAAGACGTATGAATAGTTCTTAATAAGTGTTTCTATGGACTGAAAGATATCAACAAGATTCAAAGGTTTAATCTTTTCAAGATTCAAGAATAATGAACATTGAGCAGTCACTAGGGGCTAAGAACTCCTACTAGAATTAACAGTATTATACTGAAAATTCAATATAAACAAGTACAACAGGTGATTAGCCTAAAGTACCCTACGTTATGCATAACATTTAAATATGCTAGTATGTGCGCACGTCGGTTCCTCGACAGTTATATAATTTCCCCTTCAATGAGGGTTGTTCATCTCATTAGATTTATAAGAGTCCACACCAAGTTAATTGGTTTGGATAGCTTTCTAACACATAAAATTGGTCTAACCGAGTCAAATGGCTTAGACAACTTTTATAATGCATTTAGGAATGGTAAGTTTAATACTTGCAACAACATCAAGATATAAAATTGATTTCTGAATAGTAATAGATAATTGCTCGATGTATATATGGTCGATATAGAAATAATTTAGATTTTACACACTATGAAAATTTAAGAGAGTTAGGGAACTTGCCTTATGCGTAGTTTACCAACTCTATAGCTTATCAACACTTCAAATTTCCTATTATATCGTAGTCATGTATATAACATATTTATTAGTTACTCAAACTCTATAAGTCTAATCTCAAACATGTTTGATAACATAAGTTAACGACATAGATTTATTCCTATCTTAGTAACACAATCAGATTTCACATTAGCACACAATCGCGCTACGTAGTTTTGTAACCACCGTTTAATTTGTAAAAATATATTTAGATAATTTGTAAAAACCATTAGATTCTTAGTTTTGCATAACCATTATGAGTTAGAACACTTTAAGCATCATTATGACTCTATGTTACAGTTTAGAATAGAAATATAAACATGCTTCCAAGCTCATATCACAAGCAGAGCAGTCAGGTAGGTCTGCCCTGCAGCTCATTTGCGCTACAGTTTGGCCTAGGATGGGCGCAGCTGCACCGTCCCCTGACCAGACCTGACTTAAATTCTTGATTGCTGGTTCCATTTTGATTTTCTAGTATGCATGGATACTACTATATCTTATATACATATGTTAAGAGATTTATATTCATCCAAGTTCAATTCAAGTTCATATCCCTTCATGTTATAGTCCTTATTGAAGATTTTAATGAATTAAGGCCAAATACGGTCGTGAAATAAAAGGGCTAACCTCATTAGCCTTTTAACAATGTAAGAATGTTATTCAGTCTATAATATGCATGCTTACTTGCGTTAACTTCAGCTATATATTGTTAGTAGCGTTCATTACTTCAAAACTCGTTTAAATCCATGCTTCGTTAACTCACATTGTATCTGTCAAGATGGGCGTACGTATGGGTTATGTGTGGTAACATAGGGAGTATTAATCATACATGCTCTAAGTTCAGAACGTACACAACATCATGCTCATAGTATTAGTTTATAACACATTAAAGTTTGCTTTTAAAAGTTATTTTAGCCCGAGCTAAAGTATTTTTTTGACACATACATATCAATTTGAATCACATTTCATGCATAGCTAGACCATATACACACGCTCACAAAGTCAAAACTGAGACATTATTAGTTTCATTAAAGTTCATTTTTAAAATTATAAGTCTTCTTTAGAAAACGCATACTAAAGCAAGTTAAGGTACTCATGATATACAAAGGAACCTAGGTTCACAAATCATGTCTATTTTCATGCATGTCTAAGTTGTATTAGCATGTTAGAAATACCACATTACATCAGAAGTCAAGATTCAAGACTGGTCCACGACACAGCTGCGCTAGTTAGTACTGCTGGATGGGCGCAACTGCGCCCTTCCTGGGAAGCATTAGGAATGGTTCTGCTCCTGCAGAATTCAAACCCATATACAAAAATTCTTTATAGACCATGATTAAACTTCAGCCACAATGCTTTTATGTACACATACAAACTTAGCTAACACATAGACATCAACTTTTGATTCAATTTAACAAGAGATTCCATGAAATTCTAAGAATTTGATATACTTGAATTTAAGAGCATAGTTTAAGAAATCTACCTCTACTAAATAAAACCTCTGGGATTTGTAAATTCCTTAGTACTCACTCTCTAATTATGTATACTCACTCTCTATATTAACTTAACAGAAACTAAGCAAATGAATTTGAGAAGAGAAGAGCTTAATTTATAGAGAAATTAGTATCCGTGTAAAGTCTTTGTCCACCAATTTTGTTTAGCAGGGAGAAGAAGAAGCTGATGATCCATGGGGATTTGGTGAAAAGAAGCTACCAACCTCTTCTCCTCCATTCTTCTTACCATCATTGCTATGAAATCTTATGAGTTTGGAAAAGGAGGGAATAGGCTAGGCCAATGGCCTATTACGTGAATGAAGAAGAAATGGGTCACTAATTTTGGGACAAAGCTCTCCTAACACTCAGCATTTGAAAAATGATAAATGTATACATAATTTTAATTCCTTTTGGGTTTACAAGTAAAATTTTAATGAGGTAATATTACTACATTGTGATAAGTTGGGGATATATATACAAGTAATCATATAATCCGTGCACATAGGGTGAGTCCCAATAATATTTACAATCGATCTGAATATAATTTAGTTGGGTATTAGCAACCCATTATTTTCGTAAAACTTTATTATTTTGATTATACATAAATATTGAAATAAACATTTAATAGTAAATATTTTATTTACTAGATTGATTTTCTTCCCTATATTAAAATACACATTTACTTGACCCACCACACATGATGATGTCACAAAAACTCATCTCAATAAAATTATATGATTCACTTACTTTTACTATATAGTTTTGTATAACATTTATTCACATTTAAATGTCACACCTTATGCTATATCAATGCATGAAGCATATGGTACTACAACTTACATGTTCCAATATCACACATGTTGGTACATAACAACATTTAATTAAATAATAATGTTCAGATTAATAATAATAGAAATAACATGATAATTAGTCCACTATATTTGTAAGACCCCAAATTTTGTGAATAAATATTAATTTTTCTCGAAATGTTTTTTTTTAGTATTGTGGTGTGAATTTGATATAATGTTATAGTTGTGGGTAATATTTATAAATTTTGCAAAGTAAGCAAGTGGTTATATAATATTCGATTGGTCGGGGAATATTCTTTTTGTCGGAGAATATTCGTACGACGGTACAATCATTAGTGGACCCCACAATAGAATTATTGTCGGAATAAAAAAATGACAGAAATATCTTTTTATAAAAATAACAGTGGAAGTTTTACCGTTAACTGTTGAATCACCCGGTGATAAAAGTACAGTAATACGCGTGGTTGCATAGTAGCACACGGTATTAATTATTGATGCTTACGTGAGAAGTCACTCAGTTTTGTTTAATTATTACTGCAGTAATTGCTGCATAGTATCTCACGTTATTTGATTCAATTATTGTCGATATTTTATATAATATTAAATCAATAATTGAGACGATACAGTTATTCATATTATTATTTACAATATTGACGATGTCTAGAAAGTTCTGTCGAGGAGAGGTTTGGTCACCTAATTGCGAGCCAATAGGGAGAAATCCTTATTGAAAAACCCTCTCTTTCCTGGGAACGATCTGGTTGTTAATATTGCGAGTTATAACAATATGAATAAATGTTGTTAAAAATATTGAAGGGATTTTTTATGAAATATTTGTTGTAAGTTTTGCGTATTTTATGGACCCCTATTTACCCATTTTTCAAAATAATCGGTAGAAAGTTATTCAGTATATATATAATATGGTAGGACCCACCCGTGATGGTGACATGTTGGTGGGAGGGGAACATGTGGGGACCACGTGTGGAAGAAAAAATGAAAAGGGTTTGGATTTTGAATTCACGGGTGGTTGATTTGGTTATATATATATATATATATATATATATATATATATATATATATATATATATATATATATATGATTTTGGTGGAGGAATGATTTTATCAGGAAGTCAAGTAGAATCACAGGAGTACATCCCATGAGTTAACATATGTTAAATACATACATATAATATATATTATATTTAAAAGTTTTCATTTTATTATAATACTTTATTGCATAGTGCTGCATAGTAAATCAAAAAATTTCTTCAGAATTGCGCCCGTGAACTTTTCCCTACTGTGCATTCAAATAGTATCCTTTCCATTCTCCTATAAATAGGATACTTAGTTAGAATTGAAAATCACACCAGAATCAGAGAATTATTCTTCTATAATATTAAGCGTATTTATTTAGAGTTTAAGGAAGCTTTGAGTGTAGAAAATAGTTTAAGTTTTTTTCAAGAATATATCCGCTATACCAGTCAGAATTGATCTATTTTTGAGGTAAGTGGTATTATTTATTTCACATTCTGAAGAGATATTATTTTTCGTATTCGTATGAATATTATTTCCGTTCAATATTCATAAGAAATTTTATTTCGTTTACTATTCGTGAGAAATATTATATTCGTTTAATATTCGTAATGAATATTATCTTCGTTTAATATTCATAAGGGATATTATTTTTGTTCAATATTCGCTTGAAATAATATTTTCTTCCATACTCTGTAGTATGTAAGTAATATTATTTTGTTTCAGATTTCGAATTCTATACTCATTTGGTTAAAGTTTTGGCTTATATACTCCATAAAATTAGTAGAATATCCTTGATATTTGCGCTTCATCCAGTATCTTTTCATGAAAATATTATTATGAGCATTTCTGATAATTGTTGTATATAGTTTATATGATAATTGTTTGTTATGAGAGTGTTTTCGTAAAAGTATGGATAACCTAATTTATGTATGTATGTATGTATGTTGTGAAAGAACCCATATTACAGTATGTTTATATGAAAATATATGGATATGACTTAGTTTAAAGAAAAATTAAGGTTTAACTAGTTGTTTAATTCATAAATTAGCTATTGAATTTGAAAGGGGATGAATAAACAAAAACATGATATTTTGAATTAACTGTTTTGATTGAAAAACAAAGTTAAAGTGATGATTTTCATTAAACATGTCAAAAAGAGAAGTTTTATCAAAAATAGTGAAATTGGGTGTTGTAAATTCGATGTTTATGTTATTTTATGGGTAGAATCATGTTAAGAGTCTTTAAATTATGTTTACATGAAGTCTCTATATGTATTACATGTTAATTAGGTTGTTAGAAAGGAGCTTGTAGTCCAAATTGGCTTTTTATTCATGTTGTTGCTGAGGCTGGTCGCCGAAGTCTGGAGTTAGGCGCTGCAGTGCGGCCCAGCAGTATAAGTTTCGCACCGCAGCGCCGGCGCCACACCGTAGCGCTGCCCAGCAGTATGAGTTTCGCCCCGCAGCGTCGGCCCACAGTGTAAACTGTGGCGCCGCAGCGTGAGTTAGCAGAATGGCCAGACAGTGTGATTTATTTACACAAAGTCTGAAAAAGTTTTATGTGTTAATACTAGGACTACTAAGTTATGATTTTAGTAGTACTAAGCTAATAATGAGCATGTTATCAACGATTAATTAGGTTTATTACTAGTGTAATATGATTACGTGATTAAAAATCAAATCTTACGTGATGAATGTACTTAGTTATATATATAGTGTGGTAGTGACTAATTATGTCATGATTACATATATATAGGGTTTTGTGATTCAAGTTAATTCAGTATAGCTTATACGCAATGCAAGTCTTCTAATTCCATACTTCCGTTGAGTTAGTTTGTTGTGTTTATGCAAGTTTTCTAAATTCATCGTTTCGTTGAGCAAGTTATTGTTTCTAATTCAATTACAATTTTGCAAGCTCTTGTATCTAGTTTGTTCATGATAATGCAAGTCTTCTAAAACTTATTTTGATGTGTGAGCAGGTTATTCTTTTTTTTAACTTGTTAATTAGCGTGCAAGTTTATAGAATCTGATATAGTAATGTTGAATAGCTTTTATTGTTCAAATTGCTATTCGTTATGCATGCTTAATATTCAATTCTAATTAACCTTGGCTTAATATTGTTCTAAGCAAGGTATGTTATAGTTATTCAAAATTTGTGCTCTTAGATTATTCCTAAAGCATAACTTTTATATACAATGATTAATTCACTTATGATTTATTCCATAGCATAATGTGATTACCCTTTTATTCAACTAATCCTTAGTTGATGTTCGTTGAATTCCAAATTACCTTGAAATATATCCAAACCAAACCTACTTTGGTGCGGACTTGTAATCTAAATACTGAGATGAACAACTCTTTTATTAGATGTTTACGCTTAGCGTTGAAATGGTTGTGCACAATACATTGTACGAATGACTGATCCCCCTAAGTACGTGGAGTCCTGATAGTATTATGATTGTTAAAGTTAAAGTTGAAATATTACTTATAACTGTGGACATGGTTCGTGGTCATTAGACCCTCAGTTGAATGTTATGATTTTCATTAATAGAACATATTGTTCAGCTCTATTGAGCCTATTATTCGGTAAATGATGTAAAAGTTTTATTTATTGTTATTTCCAAGTGAGCCTTGTTTGCTCACTCTTGCCTGTATAACCATTACAGTTAAAGATGAGAAGGTAGATGTACCTAGCACCAGTAAAGGAAAGAGAAAGATGAACAAGTACTGAAGACTTGTAATATGTTGACAGTTATTTATCGGACTTTAATTTGATTGATGTAATGAAGTATTTGTTTAATTTCCGCATTTGAATGATTGTAATTAAAGGTTAGATAACCTGGGAGATTTTTATTAATGTAACCCCTTAAGGGAAGGTTTATTATTCAATTTTTATTGTGATTGGGTAGTTAGATATGAATGTTTTGATTAAGTGAACACCAAATCTTGAGATAATGAAGTACCGGGATTTGGGGGAGTCAGAAGTTGGTATCAAAGCTTTAGGTTATGAACCTTAGGTGGGGGAAAAGCCTTAGGAAGTAACCTTTGAAAAGATAGTGGTGATAAACTCTTATCGAGTTTAAGAAAGAAGTAATAAAACACTTATGTGCTTGTGTGAATTCAACTTATGTGCTCGTGAGTGTCGAGTAGTAATGGTTAATAATTAAAACTTAAAATTTTGTTGTCAAGATGACTAATGATGGAGAATCCAGTTAGGGCTGGGAGGAAGGACCTCGGATGCCTATAGAGGAGGAGCCTCGCGACATTCAGGTTGTTTGGGAACAACTACTGCCACGGGAGTCAGCCCCGTTGGTCACAGTGGTTGAAGATGAGGGTGATGATATAGAAACGGATGAGGAGGATCCCGTTGAGCTGCCACAGGAGAATGAGGATGATGAGGACGAGGAGGAAGAGATTCCACTAAACTCGATAGCTGCTTGTATATATGATGAAGTCTACGACCGCAGCGAGGAAATTCAGGACACTGCCGAGGAGTTGCAAGAGATAGTAGCTGAGCAACAAACTGCGATGGCATAGAAGGACGACGATATCCAGGATCGAGATGACCGTCTGACTAATGTTGAAGAGAAGCTGATGCAGACTGAAGGAGAGAACGAACGACTGCTCGATGTGATTGCAGATCTGAATAACAAGCTGAAGGAAGAAGCTACTAAGAGGGCAAGAGCTAAAGACACATGCGAGGAAGCGTATCAACGAACCGGGACAACAGTGAGAGACGCACAAGCAAAGAGGATGAAGATGTAAGAGATGGACACCGTATTCAATGTCGTGATCAATCGAGCTCAAGATCGGGTCATGGATTATCCGATTCAGTTCGAGACTCTGCCATCCTATGTGTTAGATCGCCGAATAATGTTCCGGATTATGGAAGAAGAGCGTCGAAAGGCTATAGAGTATCTTAGTAGAAGATCGTAGGGAATATGCCTGATATACGATGAATAAAGTGTTAAATAATGTGTAAATTCCTAATGTTATGTAACCATGGGATATGATGATGATGAGGTTATCCTAAAACTGTGTAGTTTAGGAGAGTAATGTAAATAGCAGTGATGCTATTGTTTCTATGTTTCAAAAGATTTCGAATGAATAAAAGTTATTATTCTATTTTATTCAAAGTGTTATGTGTTATGTGATAATTTCTTTTATGGGGGCAAGTTAAGTAGAAATTACTTAGAGGAATTAAGAAACAATCTAATAGATGTATTTTTTTAACAGAAAATACCTCCAAGACGTCAACCACCACGACAGAGAACCACTGAAAGAACTAACAATAACGACAATGTTGATGCTAACCCCATCCAACAACTAGTGACTTTATTGACGGGTGCATTACAAAATCAACCCCAGAACCAAGGTACCACGTTTAAGGAGTTTAAAGCGGTTGGACCACCTGAATTTCTTGGGTCCATGAATCCAGTCGAGGCACATACCTGGATTATAGAGATAGAAAAGGTGTTTGATGTCGCTAGGGTAGGGGATGATCAGAAGACTGCCTTTGCAACATTCATGTTGAAGGCAGAGGCTAGTTATTGGTGGCAGGCCAATAAAACTCGGGAAGGACTAGGAGTGATGACCTGGGATAGGTTTAAGGAGATATTATTCGAGACCTATTTCCCAGAGAGTTCGAAGAGTCAGTTAGAAGTGCAATTTTTAGAACTGAAACAGGGAACGATGACGGTATCTGTGTATACCGCGAAATTCAATGAGTTGGCGAGGTTTACGTCATATGAAGTCAGCACGGACGAACGCAAGGCAAAGAGGTTTGAACAGGGACTGAAGCCCTGGTTGTATAGTAGGGTCTCCCTGTTCCAATTGACGACATTCGCAGCAGTGATGGAGAAGGCAATACTCGCTAAAGGTGGAGGTGAGGCAGTGACAAAGTTCAATCAAGAACAGAAAAAGAAGAAGAATGAGGTGGGGGTTAAGAATGGTAGTGGAGGGAGTGGAAATGGCAACAACAATTTGAAGAGGAAATGGAACGAAAATGTGAGTGCTGGAAACCAGCAGGTTAACCAGCAAAATAAGAAGTTTGAAGCATGTGTTACATTCGGGAAGTTTCATAAGGGTGTGTGTTTTGGGGAAATGAGTATGCTTCAACTGTGGCCAGGAGGGTCACATCGCCCCAAATTGCACTCAACCTAAGAAGAACGTTTGCTTCATGTTCGGTTCCAAGGATCGCTTTGCTCGTGAATACCCTAAGAAGAAGGCCGTAGAAATAGTAGGAAACAAAGGAGCTAGCAGCGGAGGTACATGGGCCATTGCTGGACCTACAACATCAAACAAACCCACAACCAGAACATTCAACATAACTGTCCAAGATGCTGTGCAATCAAAATATGTGGTGTCAGGTATTATCCCAATCAATGATATTAATGCTTATGTATTGTTTGATTCGGGTGCTACTTCCTCATTTATATTTGATGAATTTGCTAAGAGGTTAGAATTGCCTAGTGAAGAACTGAATTTCCCTTTGAACATAGAAATTACGAATAAGGAAGTAATACCTGTTAGATTCGTATACAAGAACTGTAGGGTGAACATTAAGGGGAATATCATGATGGTAGATTTAATACCGATTAACTACAAATGCTATATCAGGTCGTGTGAAATTTGCAAGATACATAAAAGCACCAATTGCACTAAGATATGGTACTTCAGGACCAATAGTTTTTTCATCATCTTCTTGTGGTCAAAATAAATCTTCCAAAATCAAGTGACCGACCCACCATTGGAGTGCTTAAATGATGAGTTTTATCTATGTAAAATTGCTTTAGAACTTTTTCTGTGTATGTTGATTGATAAACAAGAATTCTATTTGGAAGATGTTCAATTTGCAGGCCAGGATAATTTTTTTCTTACCAAGATCTTTCATCTCAAACTCGTTTTTAAATAATTTGCTGTTTTTGTTAACTCTTCTGGAGTCCCTATAAGATTTAGATCATCAACATATACTGCAATAATAGAAAATTTGGATTATGATTTCTTGATAAAAACACATAGACAAATTAGATTATTTTAAAATCCTTCTTTCAAAAGATATTCACTGAGGCGTTTATATCACATGCGTCCGGATTGCTTTAACCCGTATAAGGATCTTTGTAGCTTAATTGATAAAATATATACTTCGAGATATAGAATTATATGCTTCAGGCATTTTATATCCTTCAGGGATTTTCATGTAGATATCATTATTTAATGGTCCATAAAGATATGTTGTAACAACATCCATTAATCGCATATCCAAATTTTCTTTAGCTACCAAGCTAATTAAAATCTAAATGTAATGGCATCCATTACAAGAGCATATGTTTCTTCATAATCAATACCGGGTCTCTACGAGAAATATTGTGCTACAAGTCGCGCTTTGTACCTTATAATTTTATTTTTCTCATTTCATTTATGTACAAATACCCATTTGTATTCAATAGGCATTACACCTTTAGGTGTTCGGACTACAGGTCCAAAAAATTCATGTTTACTTAGTGAATTTAATTCTACTTAAATTGTCTCTTTCCACATTGGCCAATCATTTCTTCGTTGACATTCATCAACGATTTATGGTTCATATTTATGATCATTACTTCTAGTAAATATCGAGAGCAACTTTGTATGATCAAAATAAGTTATCGACAATAATTTTATTTCTATCCAATACTTCTCCTGTATGTACATAATGTATCGAGATTTCGTTATTTTCAGGTACCTGATCCTCTCCAAGGGATAACTCATCTTTTTCTGGGGATAACTCTTCAATAATTTTATTTTTAGAAGATTTTTGTTCATAAGTTTTGGATAGATCAATTATCTTTGTGGTCTGTTTCATGGGTATAGCCTCTTTATAAGATGTAACTTGTTTTTCTTGTAATTTTCTCTTCCGGGAAATTTTATCTTTAACACCGATCGGTCTTCCACGCCTTAGGTGTGGCTTTAATTCATTTTCGCTATATTAACTGATTGTCCTACAGGGATTTCAATCCGCGCTGGAGTATTAGCAGCTATAATGTGAGATTTCACTATTTTCTTATTGTCAGTGAATGCATCTGGTAATTGATTTGCAATTCCTTGCAAATGAATAATCCTTTAAACTTCCAGTTCACATTGATTTGTACGAGGATCAAGATGAGATAACGTTGAAACATTCCAAGTAATCTCACGTCTTGCTTTAAGCAATGATTTTTCTCCCCCTAATTGTGGGAAGATTGTTTCATTAAATGACAATCCTCAAAACATGTCTTAAAAACATCACCAGTTAGAGGTTCAAGATATCTAATGATAGATGGTGAATCAAAACCCGTATAAATTCTAAGTCTACGTTGAGGACCCATCTTTGTGCGTTGTTGATAAGTGGATTTTATATCCGCGATTCGATGTCCATTTTAAGCATAATCGTTGTTAATTCTTTGCGTTCATGTTCATTCTTACTTGTTTCTTGTTATTTTGTGTGTAGGGTGGTTGGTGTGGCGAATGATGAGAAAAGGTGGCATTTGGAGCATAATTTGAGTAAGTCTGGAAACTGGCCAAAGTCAGTTAACAGTAGCCATGCCCGCCGGGGCAGTCTCATTTAGGCTGTACGCCCCCACCGGGGTGGGGGTCCTAAATTTTGGACAGACCTGGCCTGGTTCGAACTCTACTGGGACTTGGGAATTAAACTTTGCATGGCACTTGGACTCTAATATACATGGGATTTCGGCTAAGACTTCATGTTAGATATATAAAACAACGAATGAAGCATCATGAAAGGAAATTAACAAGGATTATTAGCAGAATTTCATAGCGAGCAACGGAGTGGAGATTTTAAAGAACGATCATATTGATTGCGGATTGAGACTAAAGTGAAGGGTGTTTTGCGTTATTCTTCTACTTTAGTTTATTTCTGTAATTGAGAAGATGATGTCTTTGATTTATTCAGTTTTTATTTCATTCATTATGAACTAATTACTTTTTAGGCTTGAGACGGATCTTTAAGTGGAACGATGATTATGTAGTCTTTGATTTCAGTTTAATAAGCTATTATCCGATTTATCTATATTAATTTGAGCGTGAATGTATGAATTGCCTGATCAACGATTCTTTGTGGACTTGTATGAACTCGAGAGATGAAATATAGTGTAGACTTAGTTAATATAGCATGTGTTCTTGAATTTTGTGAATGAGTAGAATCTTGATGAATGTTAAGGTAGAGATATGCTTGACATCGCATGTAATCAGATAAAGAACTTGAATTTCAACCTTCTTTAATTGTAATTCACATAGAGATATAGTGAGTTAGTTAATTAAGGTGTTTAACTTAATTCTATCTTAATTATGGATTTGGGTTAATTCGGTATTAGTACATCGAGAGGTGGCTAGTGCTACTTACGTGTTCTTTATTAATAAATTGGGGTAGTAAATTAAACTGGAATAAAGGTGTAATAATCTGAGTGATGCTTAGAGTGAAGTCGAAAGCCTAATTCTCCATTATTTACTTGAAAATTCAGTTTTTACCGTTTAGTGATTGTGTGGTGATTTTAATAGTTTTAATAGATATAGTATAAATTGGAAATTGAATAGTTTAATAAAATTAGGATTAATAGAAAATTGGTAATTGTGAAGTTAATTTCTTGCTAAGTCTCTGAGGGAACGATACTCTGCTTACTATTATATTACTTGTTGACCACGTATACTTGCATGCTGTGTGTAATTAGATTTTACCCAACAGTTGTGGGGGTGCAATAGGTACATATACAGCACAACCAAATGTGCGCAAGTGAAAAATATTTGGTTGTTGGCCAAACACAAGTTGCAATGATGAGAATTTATGATAAGCAGTTGGTCTAATGCGAACTAATGATGCAGCATGTAAGATAGCATTACCCCAAGTAGAAACTGGTAATTTTGATTTCATAAGCAAAGGTCGAGCAATAATTTGAAGTCTCTTGATAAGAGATTCAGCTAAAGCATTTTGAGTATGTGTATTAGCAACAGGATGTTCAACATCAATTCTAATTGATATGCAATAATCATCAAAAGCTTGAGATGTGAATTCACCAGCATTATCTAAACGAATTTTCCTAATTGGATAATCAAGAAATTGTGCTCTCAACCTAATTATTTGAGCAAGAAGTCTAAAAATTGCAACATTTCTAGTAGAAAGTAAATATACATGTGACCATCTGGTTGATGCATCAGTTACAACCACAAAATACTTGAATGGACCACAAGGTGGGTGCATTGGTCCACATATATCACCCTGAATTCTTTCTAAGAAAGATGGGCACTCAATAACAATCTTTGAATGTGATGGTTTGGTAATTAATTTACCTTGAAAACATGCACTACATGAATAGTCAATAGTTAAAAGAATCTTCTGGTTCTTTAAGAGATGTTCGTAGGAGTTATCAATAATTCGACGCATCATTATAAATCCTGGATGACCAAGACGACCATGCCAAAGCATAAAAACCTTTGGATCCGAACACTTCTGGTGTATTTCAACATTTGTTTCAATTGTTCTCATTATAATATAATATAACCCAGAAGAGAAAATAGGTAGTTTTTCTAGTATAAGCTTCTGGCCCGATACTATTGAAGTAATATAAACAAATTCTTCATTGCCTTCGTTATTGATTTCTATATGATAACCATTATAACTCATATCCTTAAAGCTGAGTAAATTTCTGCTTGATTTAGAAGAATACAAAGCATCATCAATACAAAGTTTTGTGCCCTTTGGCAATATTATAATCGCTCTTCCCGAACCTTCAATTAAGTTCAATGCACCTGATATGGTATTGACATTGGCTTTGTGACAACCCGAGAATTTAGATAATTATTAAAATCCTAAAATGATGGATTAAAGGTTATAAGATGAACCTAGACAGAAAATAAGTTTATGAAATTGACGTTTCTGTGAAGGAATTTTAAGGATTTCAAAATTTTTAAGAAGAACCTATATGGTTTCTTAATTGAATGAGAATAAAGAAATATGGTTTACAAAATTTCAAAACCCTAGAAATGAATTGATATGTATTTGAGTGAATATCAATAATAAGGTATTATGATACCTGTAAAATTTGATGTAAATGAATAGTGTAAGAAATGTTATACTAATACAAGTGAAATTTTATTAAGGAGATAAGATTTCACATGAAGAGTTGTTATAAAGTTAAACGAAGATGAGTATATGTATAGAAATATATATACTTAGTAAGGTGCTATATATATTTTAGCAAGAGAAATGATGAATTAAGTTAATGATATAAGGATCAAGATAAAACTATGTTAGTAATTAACATAGCTTGAACGTTGGCCTTAAATGACAAATAAGAATTTGAATAAGTATAAAGTCGTTAGTTAATACGATTAGCAATAAGAAAGGAGTAATTTAAAACTCAAAATTTGAGTTAGAGATAGAATTTTAAAGCACAGACTGCTCGGTTGCGTCCGGGACGTCAAGTTTAGTCAGAATGGACAATAAACACAAAATGTGTAAAGGTTGACTTTTGGTCAAAGTCAACAGTTGACTTTTATGGAGAAAAGTCAAAAATTAGTGTGAGAAGTAAAAATATGAGAGGAGATTCAATATGCAAATATGTATATTGGTATCAAGCAGTTAGTAAATTAAATCCATATTTGAATAAATGATTGAGCATATTAAATTATATATTTAGTACATAAATAAATTGTTTGAAAACAATTTATGGAGAGGAGGAGGAAATTAAATTTAAGTATACAATATGAATTTTATAACTTGAATAAGTTATTTAAATTATGTATGAGAATTAAATAACCTAAATGGTTATTGTTATTTAGTGGTTCTAGTATTTAAATATATACTAGTGACTTAATCTAAGAGAATTGCGGAGCATGCCATAATTTATTTAATGATTATGTGAGTAAGTGAATACGAATATTATGTGATGACAAATAAAAGAAACTAGTATGATCCTAATTATATATTAGGAATGAAGAATTAAATAACTTAAGGGTTATGGGATGAGAGAATTATGGTATATAAAATATATACTAATTCTAAGAGATTTATTTTATACATCTCGGTTAATTAATTTTATAACCTAATTATAGCAAGTCTAATTGGGTTAAGAAATTAAGTGTATGTGAGTAAGGATGTAAATTATAGTTGAGGAAATGGAAATCCTAATTAAATAAATAAGGTAATATAAAATTAAGACATTGGACCATAGTAATTTTTCATGGCCCAAACAATTAAAATAGAGAGCCCAATTAATTAAAAGGATGGCCCAACTTTAGCCCAAAACTTGGTGGAATTTGTAGATGTCAAACTAAGCAAATTGGGCAAGTAAAATAAATATATATATAAAAAAAAAGAGAGGCCAAATTAATGGTGCATGCACCGGATAGAGAAGGGAGAATAAGAGCATGTGTTGTAAAAATAAATAAATTCAAAGTTTAGTTTCACACTCAAGCCATGTGTCCAAGTCGCATTAGTTTTGCAAGATTGGCTAAATCTAAGACGAGAGAATGGGTGAGAAGCTAAGAAGCTAAAAAGGAGAAGGAAAGGGGGGATGAACGGTTAGAGAAGAAAAAAAGAGAAGAAGTCATCATCCCTAATTCATTTCGTCTCCTTTGTTGCTAAGTAAAAGGAAGCTTAAGAGAGAATGGGAGAAAATAGAAAGAAAAGAGAGAACCCAAGAGAGGGCCGTGGGTCTCCAAAGGAAAGGAAGAGGAGTTCTTATTCATGCCATCTAGGTTCCTAAGTTACTTGGAAGAAGAAAGATTGCATCAAAGCAAGGTATAAAAAATTTAGACACAAAACTCTAATTAGTTTTTGTGTTTGATTTTTGTCAAAATAATGAGATTATGATCTTGAACTCTAAATATCTTAGATCTACATGTTTTATAGTGTATTATGTATGGATCTAATCATTTTGGATGCTAACAAGCTTGATCAAGAGAAAGAAAAGCAAAACAATTTTTAAAGAACTTAGAAAATTAGTGGACTGCTGCCACAAAAAGGAAATTTCGGGACTAGTTAGATGTTCCAGAAAATTATGGGCTTTTAGTATGTTATAGTACACTGAATAAGCTTTCCATAGACTCCGGAACGGACTAATTCCGACTTCGGAGCAAAGAGTTATGACTATTCAAAGTAGTCGTGTCAAAAACTGTCTAACTAGCTCGGGACAGCCACCTTACACGGAATTTCTGGAATTCTGTGTTTAGAATTTGGAAAAGGTCAAAGAATAAAAGTTGTAGTCCCAGAAGTTAGCTTCGCGTGGGCTCAAGAATTGCTCAAAAATGTTTTGAAACGAAAAAGTTATGACTGTTTTAGCGAGAGAGGGTAAATCTGGCAAAAAGTTGAAAAACTGTGATGAACGCACACTTTTGGCGCTCTGTTTGGGTAGCCTATCATACCTGAAACCCAGCTCTGATATTTTTGAAAAATACTTTAGTATGCCATGTATAACATATCCAAAAATGGGATCAATCCGATTAACGAACAGCGCGTACGAAATTCGCAAAATAGCGGATTTGGTATGCGAGCGGCGGAGCGGCAACGCTGCTGGGCAGCGGCGTGCGGCGCCGCGCTGCACTGCTGGGCAGCTGCCTGACATGCTTTTCGCGCACTGTTTTGATTAGTTTCCGTGATCCGTTTTTGCTGTGTGAAATTTTTCTAAAATACTATGACATGAAGTCTATAACATGTCCAAAATTTGACTGTTATATGACTTACGATTTGAGAATTAAAAATGAGCGAACATGCATGTCAGAACTAAAATTTGAGCGAACGCCGATCGTCGGCGCGTCGAGCGACTTTGACGTTCGACGTTCCGAGTCGCGTTCCGGCAAAATAATAAGTCATAATAAATATATTAAAGTCATACGGGGTGAGATTTGACTATAAGTAATATTTTATGCCGGAAAACTTCATTTCGGGCATAAATAAAGCAATAAAAATATGTAATAAATATAAATTACATACTTAAGTGAAATAAAATATATAGTTGCCTATAAAATTATTTTGTGGTGCAACGAAGAACGTGAAACCTTTGAAAAATTATATTAATCATAAAAATGATATTTTGAGATTTTCGAAGTTCAAAGTGAGGTTTTTGAACTGACTATATATATATATATATATATATATATATATATATATATATATATATATATATATATATATATATATATATATATATATATATATATATATATATATATATATATATAGCGAAAATGCGAATATTCGTAAAACGAAAAATAAAGCGAATGTACTAGCAGAATGAAATATGTATATATGAGAAAATGGTCTGTGTTGACTCATGAACAGACAAAATGATATAAAAATTATTTAAATTAAAGAAATAATATAGTAAATTGAATTTTACTATAAAAGCTATGCATTAGCTGTTTAAACTCAGAATTTATGAGTAAAGGTAAAAGATATTTCTGAAATGAAATTTAAATGGTTTAAGCTTCAAGATATAAAATATTTATATCTTAAAATGTGTGAGACCTTTATTATTTATAAAACAAGTAAAATGATTAAAATATTATTAAATGATTAATAATATTAGTAAATAATTTGAATATTATTAAATTATTAATAATATTAGAAGGTGATTAAAATATTATTAAATGATCAATAATATTTGTAATTGATTAAGATATTACTAAGAAATGGAGAAGTAATAAAATATTATTAAAAGATTAATAATATTAGATGAGCAGTTAAGATGATGGTTATGTGATAATAATATTATCAAATGACGATAATATTACTAGTGAGTTAAAGAATTATTCAATGTTTGATTATGTAGCTAAATGTTAGCTAATTTATTATTTGAATAATAGTGTTGTGAGATAAAATATACTATGCTAATTAAAAGATCAATCTTATATCTGATAGGTTTTTCGTGAGAGATTAAATTAGATTGCTTAACAGTAATCAGCGGTTCAGGCAAGTTTTTCTTAACTCAAACTTGAGTTGCATGTTCAAAGCATGCTAATGAATAATTGTTGTTGATTATTCACGTCTATATTAATTATTGATTCGCACGTTGTGCATATTGTAAATGTTCATCAGGTATGAAAGGCTGATCACCTTCATTACCATTTGGTTCAGTTAATCTGTTCATGTTCATTATTTACCATTCATTTTTATTGACTTGGTCTTTCAGCTAAGAAAATTTGTTTATGCTCTTTCACAATGTTTATATTGTTGGAAGTTAGCCAACTTATTGTTCAATTCTTTCAATCATGATATATCCTCAATTAAACTTATGCTTGCTGGGTAAATTTGATGCTCACCCTTGCTATATCATGATAAAAATTTTCAGATTAAGATGAAAGCTCGAGTAAAGACAGAGGCAAAGACAAAGTCCAAGATTAAGCTATTATGCAGTTAGATCTATTAAATTTTCTGACGAAAATAGCATTGTAAACCTTTTTAGATATTGAAGGTATGTATTAAGTTAAGGTTGTAGACCTTGGGGTTTTATGTTGTAAAAGTTTAATGTATAAATAATTTAAGTTTATATCTTCCGCAATAGTTATAGAAATAGTATACCATATCCTTGGTGATTAGGACCGGGATTTGGGGATGCTACAGGTGGTATCAGAGCCGTAGGTTATAAACCTTAGGTAGATTTACCTTAGGCTATAATCGCGGAGATGATGATAAGGAATAAACTCAGATCGAGTTTAAGTGATAAGAGATGAATTTAGGAAATTCATCATTAAGGTAAAGAGAAAGATAATTAAGACTTAAAGAAGAATCTTTAAGAGATATAAGGATAAGAATCTGGAGTTACCTGACTCCAGTAATAATGATGAAAAGTGAAAATAAATAGACTATGTCTATAAGATGAAAAATATTAATAAAATCATAATATAATATGATTAAAGAGAAGAATAAAAAGATCGTAAAATAAAATGATCATGAGTATAAGGAGAAATAATTACCAAATAAGATCACGACGTTATCAAATTAAATCGTTGAATAACATATGATATGTTAAGTGATTGGAATGATATAGCTTGACGCTATAAAGGGAAGGTACTATAAAATGGTACAATGTAAACTCAGAAAAGAGTAATAAATGTTAAGATGCGAATTAAAGAAAATTCGTATTAAGAAAAGAGAAAGTAAGAATGATGAGGGATTTTAATTGAGGAATCAGGTCAGCAGCTGAGTTGTATGATTCTTTTTATAGGCGGAGAATTGTCCGCTTAGCTTCCTATGTTGATTAGTGGTCGAGTTTGGTTTGACAACCACTTAGTTTCTGGTACTGATAATCATTGAAATGTCTGTGTCGCGCTATTTGCTATATACCTGTTGAGAAGGTGATTCTTTTCTCTGGTGTATAACAGATAGGTAGGGTATAGTTAGAGAATGTAAGGTTAGTTACGAGTTCTTAAAACTCATACTTATGGTAAGTTTATGACTCATAATCATATGGTATGTTTTAAACCCCTCAGTGAATGGACGCCTATGGTCTGACTAGGATAAGTTCCGAAACTCATATGATTATGGAAAGTTTCTGAACTCATAATGTGTGGTAAGTTTGATGAACTGGGTATGAGAAAGTTGTGAATGGAGAATTGAGGATGATAGAAATAGCTAGACTAATTAAGTAATGGATCAGTAGAGAAAGTGAAGTTGATGGTGGAAGCATAGGTATTCCAAATCTTCTAGCTATGCTAGACTTCGATGTTTTTGACATCAAGCTAAATTCGCACTGATGTGCTTTTAAAAATAAATTTTGTTATCCTCAACACATGGTGACAAGTGTGTAGGTGTAGACTTTGGGTCACTAACACGTCGTTACCTGCTGTGGCATGATGACACCAAAGATGATTTTCAAATATTTTTGAACAGTTTAAAGAAGTGTCTATGCTAATTGATTCGGCTAGACAAAAATAATTTGAGATGTCAAAATATATTTTTATATCATTAATGCATCATGCGACCTGGTGCAAAGATGATAAAAATGATGGAGTTATCAATGCAGAATTACTTAGTGTCGGATGTGATCTAAAGATCGTCAGCCCACTATAGTATGATGTAGTATGACAAAGTCACAAAATGACGGAATTCTCAAACGGACTGTAAATACAGTGCGGTATCATGACGTCATAAAATGATTTTAAGAATTTTAAAGGTAAATTATTGCCAATTAAATTTGGCCAGAAATGTTTCGATTGAAATTCGAATTATTGATATACGTCTAAGCTATTTGATTCAGCTAGACAAATGTTTATGAAATTCAAAGTATTCTTTGAAAGCTTATGCCGAACCAAATTATTTTGGTGCGGAATCTTATGATAAGTCTGAGGTAAACAACCCTGAAAATGAGGATATACTAATTGGATAAAATATTCCAATCTAAGAACGCATATAGTCGTTCCGATTACTAAGGTACAACAGACTGATCATCTAAAGTACCCGCATCGGTAGTTTACCTTCTTTATGATTGTAAACATACCAAATATAAAATATTTCAGAGGTAGAGTACCTTTCTTTCTTAATTGAAAGAGGTAGCAGGTAGAAATACCCCTAAACCTCAAAGTTTATAGTTTTTATGATCCCTCAGACAGATATGAAAAGTTTTTTTTAAACTCTTCAGAGTAATGTTGTGGTAGTATGTGATTATGGATATGAAATAGTGTGAACTCGTTGCGTACGAGTAGAATTTGAGATGATTGAATAAAGGTTATTATGACAACCAAGTTTTGGTAAATGTTTAGAAGATGTAAACTTCTAGTGAGTAGTTATGGTGAAATGTGATAATAGATGAGAAATCCTAAAAGGAGGAAATTGTAAAGGTTAAGTTAAAAACCTAGTTTTGATCAAGAGAATAAACATAGATTAGTATGCTTTAATTTCGGGGACGAAATTCTTAGAAGAAGGGGTGAATGTGACAACCCGAGAATTTAGATAATTATTAAAATCCTAAAATGATGGATTAAAGGTTATAAGATGAACCTAGATAGAAAATAAGTGTATGAAATTGACGTTTCTGTGAAGGAATTTTAAGGATTTCAAAATTTTTAAGAAGAACCTATATGGTTTCTTAATTGAATGAGAATAAAGAAATATGGTTTACAAAATTTCAAAACCCTAGAAATGAATTGATATGTATTTGAGTGAATATCAATAATAAGGTATTATGATACCTGTAAAATTTGATGTAAATGAATAGTGTAAGAAATGTTATACTAATACAGGTGAAATTTTATTAAGGAGATAAGATTTCACATGAAGAGTTGTTATAAAGTTAAACGAAGATGAGTATATGTATAGAAATATATATACTTAGTAAGGTGCTATATATATTTTAGCAAGAGGAATGATGAATTAAGTTAATGATATAAGGATCAAGATAAAACTATGTTAGTAATTAACATAGCTTGAACATTGGCCTTAAATGACAAATAAGAATTTGAATAAGTATAAAGTCGTTAGTTAATACGATTAGCAATAAGAAAGGAGTAATTTAAAACTCAAAATTTGAGTTAGAGATAGAATTTTAAAGCACAGACTGCTCGGTTGCGTCCGGGACGTCAAGTTTAGTCAGAATGGACAATAAACACAAAATGTGTAAAGGTTGACTTTTGGTCAAAGTCAACAGTTGACTTTTGTGGAGAAAAGTCAAAAATTAGTGTGAGAAGTAAAAATATGAGAGGAGATTCAATATGCAAATATGTATATTAGTATCAAGCAGTTAGTAAATTAAATCCATATTTGAATAAATGATTGAGCATATTAAATTATATATTTAGTACATAAATAAATTGTTTGAAAACAATTTATAGAGAGGAGGAGGAAATTAAATTTAAGTATACAATATGAATTTTATAACTTGAATAAGTTATTTAAATTATGTATGAGAATTAAATAACCTAAATGGTTATTGTTATTTAGTGGTTCTAGTATTTAAATATATACTAGTGACTTAATCTAAGAGAATTGCGGAGCATGCCATAATTTATTTAATGATTATGTGAGTAAGTGAATACGAATATTATGTGATGACAAATAAAAGAAACTAGTATGATCCTAATTATATATTAGGAATGAAGAATTAAATAACTTAAGGGTTATGGGATGAGAGAATTATGGTATATAAAATATATACTAATTCTAAGAGATTTATTTTATACATCTCGGTTAATTAATTTTATAACCTAATTATAGCAAGTCTAATTGGGTTAAGAAATTAAGTGTATGTGAGTAAGGATGTAAATTATAGTTGAGGAAATGGAAATCCTAATTAAATAAATAAGGTAATATAAAATTAAGACATTGGACCATAGTAATTTTTCATGGCCCAAACAATTAAAATAGAGAGCCCAATTAATTAAAAGGATGGCCCAACTTTAGCCCAAAACTTGGTGGAATTTGTAGATGTCAAACTAAGCAAATTGGGCAAGTAAAATAAATATATATATAAAAAAAAAGAGAGACCAAATTAATGGTGCATGCACCGGATAGAGAAGGGAGAATAAGAGCATGTGTTGTAAAAATAAATAAATTCAAAGTTTAGTTTCACACTCAAGCCATGTGTCCAAGTCGCATTAGTTTTGCAAGATTGGCTAAATCTAAGACGAGAGAATGGGTGAGAAGCTAAGAAGCTAAAAAGGAGAAGGAAAGGGGGGATGAACGGTTAGAGAAGAAAAAAAGAGAAGAAGTCATCATCCCTAATTCATTTCGTCTCCTTTGTTGCTAAGTAAAAGGAAGCTTAAGAGAGAATGGGAGAAAATAGAAAGAAAAGAGAGAACCCAAGAGAGGGCCGTGGGTCTCCAAAGGAAAGGAAGAGGAGTTCTTATTCATGCCATCTAGGTTCCTAAGTTACTTGGAAGAAGAAAGATTGCATCAAAGCAAGGTATAAAAAATTTAGACACAAAACTCTAATTAGTTTTTGTGTTTGATTTTTGTCAAAATAATGAGATTATGATCTTGAACTCTAAATATCTTAGATCTACATGTTTTATAGTGTATTATGTATGGATCTAATCATTTTGGATGCTAACAAGCTTGATCAAGAGAAAGAAAAGCAAAACAATTTTTAAAGAACTTAGAAAATTAGTGGACTGCTGCCACAAAAAGGAAATTTCGGGACTAGTTAGATGTTCCAGAAAATTATGGGCTTTTAGTATGTTATAGTACACTGAATAAGCTTTCCATAGACTCCGGAACGGACTAATTCCGACTTCGGAGCAAAGAGTTATGACTATTCAAAGTAGTCGTGTCAAAAACTGTCTAACTAGCTCGGGACAGCCACCTTACACGGAATTTCTGGAATTCTGTGTTTAGAATTTGGAAAAGGTCAAAGAATAAAAGTTGTAGTCCCAGAAGTTAGCTTCGCGTGGGCTCAAGAATTGCTCAAAAATGTTTTGAAACGAAAAAGTTATGACTGTTTTAGCGAGAGAGGGTAAATCTGGCAAAAAGTTGAAAAACTGTGATGAACGCACACTTTTGGCGCTCTGTTTGGGTAGCCTATCATACCTGAAACCCAGCTCTGATATTTTTGAAAAATACTTTAGTATGCCATGTATAACATATCCAAAAATGGGATCAATCCGATTAACGAACAGCGCGTACGAAATTCGCAAAATAGCGGATTTGGTATGCGAGCGGCGGAGCGGCAACGCTGCTGGGCAGCGGCGTGCGGCGCCGCGCTGCACTGCTGGGCAGCTGCCTGACATGCTTTTCGCGCACTGTTTTGATTAGTTTCCGTGATCCGTTTTTGCTGTGTGAAATTTTTCTAAAATACTATGACATGAAGTCTATAACATGTCCAAAATTTGACTGTTATATGACTTACGATTTGAGAATTAAAAATGAGCGAACATGCATGTCAGAACTAAAATTTGAGCGAACGCCGATCGTCGGCGCGTCGAGCGACTTTGACGTTCGACGTTCCGAGTCGCGTTCCGGCAAAATAATAAGTCATAATAAATATATTAAAGTCATACGGGGTGAGATTTGACTATAAGTAATATTTTATGCCGGAAAACTTCATTTCGGGCATAAATAAAGCAATAAAAATATGTAATAAATATAAATTACATACTTAAGTGAAATAAAATATATAGTTGCCTATAAAATTATTTTGTGGTGCAACGAAGAACGTGAAACCTTTGAAAAATTATATTAATCATAAAAATGATATTTTGAGATTTTCGAAGTTCAAAGTGAGGTTTTTGAACTGACTAATAAATATATATATATATAGCGAAAATGCGAATATTCGTAAAACGAAAAATAAAGCGAATGTACTAGCAGAATGAAATATGTATATATGAGAAAATGGTCTGTGTTGACTCATGAACAGACAAAATGATATAAAAATTATTTAAATTAAAGAAATAATATAGTAAATTGAATTTTACTATAAAAGCTATGCATTAGCTGTTTAAACTCAGAATTTATGAGTAAAGGTAAAAGATATTTCTGAAATGAAATTTAAATGGTTTAAGCTTCAAGATATAAAATATTTATATCTTAAAATGTGTGAGACCTTTATTATTTATAAAACAAGTAAAATGATTAAAATATTATTAAATGATTAATAATATTAGTAAATAATTTGAATATTATTAAATTATTAATAATATTAGAAGGTGATTAAAATATTATTAAATGATCAATAATATTTGTAATTGATTAAGATATTACTAAGAAATGGAGAAGTAATAAAATATTATTAAAAGATTAATAATATTAGATGAGCAGTTAAGATGATGGTTATGTGATAATAATATTATCAAATGACGATAATATTACTAGTGAGTTAAAGAATTATTCAATGTTTGATTATGTAGCTAAATGTTAGCTAATTTATTATTTGAATAATAGTGTTGTGAGATAAAATATACTATGCTAATTAAAAGATCAATCTTATATCTGATAGGTTTTTCGTGAGAGATTAAATTAGATTGCTTAACAGTAATCAGCGGTTCAGGCAAGTTTTTCTTAACTCAAACTTGAGTTGCATGTTCAAAGCATGCTAATGAATAATTGTTGTTGATTATTCACGTCTATATTGATTATTGATTCGCACGTTGTGCATATTGTAAATGTTCATCAGGTATGAAAGGCTGATCACCTTCATTACCATTTGGTTCAGTTAATCTGTTCATGTTCATTATTTACCATTCATTTTTATTGACTTGGTCTTTCAGCTAAGAAAATTTGTTTATGCTCTTTCACAATGTTTATATTGTTGGAAGTTAGCCAACTTATTGTTCAATTCTTTCAATCATGATATATCCTCAATTAAACTTATGCTTGCTGGGTAAATTTGATGCTCACCCTTGCTATATCATGATAAAAATTTTTAGATTAAGATGAAAGCTCGAGTAAAGACAGAGGCAAAGACAAAGTCCAAGATTAAGCTATTATGCAGTTAGATCTATTAAATTTTCTGACGAAAATAGCATTGTAAACCTTTTTAGATATTGAAGGTATGTATTAAGTTAAGGTTGTAGACCTTGGGGTTTTATGTTGTAAAAGTTTAATGTATAAATAATTTAAGTTTATATCTTCCGCAATAGTTATAGAAATAGTATACCATATCCTTGGTGATTAGGACCGGGATTTGGGGATGCTACAGGCTTTGCATAATTTTAAAATTTGAAAATATTTTTTTATCTTTAAGGATTGTATGAGTTGTTGCACTGTCTGCTTGACAAAAATCTTCCCTAATCATCTTGGAATTGATTTTACCAGTTGAACCCACGCATCTTCATATATACAAAACATAAATTAAACTTTATGACTTTAAACATATCAAAATAAAAATACTTATTACATTTTTAAAATATAATAAAAGAAACATAATTAATTGGTATGGAATTTCCATCACCAATCATACTTATTAAGATGCGATAATATAGTAAAAGAAAATAATTAATTGGTATGGACATTTCCATCAACAATCAAATTGTCAAATTTTTCATCAACGTTCTCATAGAAATCAGAGGCATCAAGATAAGATATATCCACTCCATTTGGAATGTCAAAATAATTCATGGGATGTGACTCCCCCAAATTCAGACACTCATATCTTGAATTCGGTGCATTACGTGTTAACTCGAATATACTACTTAAATCACCAATAACGGAATAATAGAATAATTTATATTGATTTAATATAATTATTCTCGTCCTAAGGTCTCGCAACCGTTACTACAACATTACATAGATAAGTCTAAAACATCAGTTAAACATAGATTAGTCAATTCTTAATACATCATAATAATAATATTTCTAACTTAAAGGACTAAAGCTATTCCGCAGACTTGTCCTTACCCTTGTCATTCCTGGAAGTACTGCCTTGCTCTGCCTTAGCTGTAAAGTTTTTGGGGAAGCAAGAATGAGCAACAAATTTACCCAGCAAGTAATATAGCAATATGAATGAACAATTATAAAGTTCGAAATCTTAATGTTATAACAATAGATGATAGTTCAAGGATAACAAGACGTATGAATAGTTCTTAATAAGTGTTTCTATGGACTGAAAGATATCAACAAGATTCAAAGGTTTAATCTTTTCAAGATTCAAGAATAATGAACATTGAGCAGTCACTAGGGGCTAAGAACTCCTACTAGAATTAACAGTATTATACTGAAAATCCAATATAAACAAGTACAACAGGTGATTAGCCTAAAGTACCCTACGTTATGCATAACATTTAAATATGCTAGTATGTGCGCACGTCGGTTCCTCGACAGTTATATAATTTCCCCTTCAATGAGGGTTGTTCATCTCATTAGATTTATAAGAGTCCACACCAAGTTAATTGGTTTGGATAGCTTTCTAACACATAAAATTGGTCTAACCGAGTCAAATGGCTTAGACAACTTTTATAATGCATTTAGGAATGGTAAGTTTAATACTTGCAACAACATCAAGATATAAAATTGATTTCTGAATAGTAATAGATAATTGCTCGATGTATATATGGTCGATATAGAAATAATTTAGATTTTACACACTATGAAAATTTAAGAGAGTTAGGGAACTTGCCTTATGCGTAGTTTACCAACTCTATAGCTTATCAACACTTCAAATTTCCTATTATATCGTAGTCATGTATATAACATATTTATTAGTTACTCAAACTCTATAAGTCTAATCTCAAACATGTTTGATAACATAAGTTAACGACATAGATTTATTCCTATCTTAGTAACACAATGAGATTTCACATTAGCACACAATCGCGCTACGTAGTTTTGTAACCACCGTTTAATTTGTAAAAATATATTTAGATAATTTGTAAAAACCATTAGATTCTTAGTTTTGCATAACCATTATGAGTTAGAACACTTTAAGCATCATTATGACTCTATGTTACAGTTTAGAATAGAAATATAAACATGCTTCCAAGCTCATATCACAAGCAGAGCAGTCAGGTAGGTCTGCCCTGCAGCTCATCTGCGCTATAGTTTGGCCTAGGATGGGCGCAGCTGCACCGTCCCCTGACCAGACCTGACTTAAATTCTTGATTGCTGGTTCCATTTTGATTTTCTAGTATGCATGGATACTACTATATCTTATATACATATGTTAAGAGATTTATATTCATCCAAGTTCAATTCAAGTTCATATCCCTTCATGTTATAGTCCTTATTGAAGATTTTAATGAATTAAGGCCAAATACGGTCGTGAAATAAAAGGGCTAACCTCATTGGCCTTTTAACAATGTAAGAATGTTATTCAGTCTATAATATGCATGCTTACTTGCGTTAACTTCAGCTATATATTGTTAGTAGCGTTCATTACTTCAAAACTCGTTTAAATCCATGCTTCGTTAACTCACATTGTATCTGTCAAGATGGGCGTACGTATGGGTTATGTGTGGTAACATAGGGAGTATTAATCATACATGCTCTAAGTTTAGAACGTACACAACATCATGCTCATAGTATTAGTTTATAACACATTAAAGTTTGCTTTTAAAAGTTATTTTAGCCCGAGCTAAAGTATTTTTTTGACACATACATATCAATTTGAATCACATTTCATGCATAGCTAGACCATATACACACGCTCACAAAGTCAAAACTGAGACATTATTAGTTTCATTAAAGTTCATTTTTAAAATTATAAGTCTTCTTTAGAAAACGCATACTAAAGCAAGTTAAGGTACTCATGATATACAAAGGAACCTAGGTTCACAAATCATGTCTATTTTCATGCATGTCTAAGTTGTATTAGCATGTTAGAAATACCACATTACATCAGAAGTCAAGATTCAAGACTGGTCCACGACACAGCTGCGCTAGTTAGTACTGCTGGATGGGCGCAACTGCGCCCTTCCTGGGAAGCATTAGGAATGGTTCTGCTCCTGCAGAATTCAAACCCATATACAAAAATTCTTTATAGACCATGATTAAACTTCAGCCACAATGCTTTTATGTACACATACAAACTTAGCTAACACATAGACATCAACTTTTGATTCAATTTAACAAGAGATTCCATGAAATTCTAAGAATTTGATATACTTGAATTTAAGAGCATAGTTTAAGAAATCTACCTCTACTAAATAAAACCTCTGGGATTTGTAAATTCCTTAGTACTCACTCTCTAATTATGTATACTCACTCTCTATATTAACTTAACAGAAACTAAGCAAATGAATTTGAGAAGAGAAGAGCTTAATTTATAGAGAAATTAGTATCCGTGTAAAGTCTTTGTCCACCAATTTTGTTTAGCAGGGAGAAGAAGAAGCTGATGATCCATGGGGATTTGGTGAAAAGAAGCTACCAACCTCTTCTCCTCCATTCTTCTTACCATCATTGCTATGAAATCTTATGAGTTTGGAAAAGGAGGGAATAGGCTAGGCCAATGGCCTATTACGTGAATGAAGAAGAAATGGGTCACTAATTTTGGGACAAAGCTCTCCTAACACTCAGCATTTGAAAAATGATAAATGTATACATAATTTTAATTCCTTTTGGGTTTACAAGTAAAATTTTAATGAGGTAATATTACTACATTGTGATAAGTTGGGGATATATATACAAGTAATCATATAATCCGTGCACATAGGGTGAGTCCCAATAATATTTACAATCGATCTGAATATAATTTAGTTGGGTATTAGCAACCCATTATTTTCGTAAAACTTTATTATTTTGATTATACTAAATATTGAAATAAACATTTAATAGTAAATATTTTATTTACTAGATTGATTTTCTTCCCTATATTAAAATACACATTTACTTGACCCACCACACATGATGATGTCACAAAAACTCATCTCAATAAAATTATATGATTCACTTACTTTTACTATATAGTTTTGTATAACATTTATTCACATTTAAATGTCACACCTTATGCTATATCAATGCATGAAGCATATGGTACTACAACTTACATGTTCCAATATCACACATGTTGGTACATAACAACATTTAATTAAATAATAATGTTCAGATTAATAATAATAGAAATAACATGATAATTAGTCCACTATATTTGTAAGACCCCAAATTTTGTGAATAAATATTAATTTTTCTCGAAATGTTTTTTTTTAGTATTGTGGTGTGAATTTGATATAATGTTATAGTTGTGGGTAATATTTATAAATTTTGCAAAGTAAGCAAGTGGTTATATAATATTCGATTGGTCGGGGAATATTCTTTTTGTCGGAGAATATTCGTACGACGGTACAATCATTAGTGGACCCCACAATAGAATTATTGTCGGAATAAAAAAATGACAGAAATATCTTTTTATAAAAATAACAGTGGAAGTTTTACCGTTAACTGTTGAATCACCCGGTGATAAAAGTACAGTAATACGCGTGGTTGCATAGTAGCACACGGTATTGATTATTGATGCTTACGTGAGAAGTCACTCAGTTTTGTTTAATTATTACTGCAGTAATTGCTGCATAGTATCTCACGTTATTTGATTCAATTATTGTCGATATTTTATATAATATTAAATCAATAATTGAGACGATACAGTTATTCATATTATTATTTACAATATTGACGATGTCTAGAAAGTTCTGTCGAGGAGAGGTTTGGTCACCTAATTGCGAGCCAATAGGGAGAAATCCTTATTGAAAAACCCTCTCTTTCCTGGGAACGATCTGGTTGTTAATATTGCGAGTTATAACAATATGAATAAATGTTGTTAAAAATATTGAAGGGATTTTTTATGAAATATTTGTTGTAAGTTTTGCGTATTTTATGGACCCCTATTTTCCCATTTTTCAAAATAATCGGTAGAAAGTTATTCAGTATATATATAATATGGTAGGACCCACCCGTGATGGTGACATGTTGGTGGGAGGGGAACATGTGGGGACCACGTGTGGAAGAAAAAATGAAAAGGGTTTGGATTTTGAATTCACGGGTGGTTGATTTGGTGTTATATATATATATATATATATATATATATATATATATATATATATATGATTTTGGTGGAGGAATGATTTTATCAGGAAGTCAAGTAGAATCACAGGAGTACATCCCATGAGTTAACATATGTTAAATACATACATATAATATATATTATATTTAAAAGTTTTCATTTTATTATAATACTTTATTGCATAGTGCTGCATAGTAAATCAAAAAATTTCTTCAGAATTGCGCCCGTGAACTTTTCCCTACTGTGCATTCAAATAGTATCCTTTCCATTCTCCTATAAATAGGATACTTAGTTAGAATTGAAAATCACACCAGAATCAGAGAATTATTCTTCTATAATATTAAGCGTATTTATTTAGAGTTTAAGGAAGCTTTGAGTGTAGAAAATAGTTTAAGTTTTTTTCAAGAATATATCCGCTATACCAGTCAGAATTGATCTATTTTTGAGGTAAGTGGTATTATTTATTTCACATTCTGAAGAGATATTATTTTTCGTATTCGTATGAATATTATTTCCGTTCAATATTCATAAGAAATTTTATTTCGTTTAATATTCGTGAGAAATATTATATTCGTTTAATATTCGTAATGAATATTATCTTCGTTTAATATTCATAAGGGATATTATTTTTGTTCAATATTCGCTTGAAATAATATTTTCTTCCATACTCTGTAGTATGTAAGTAATATTATTTTGTTTCAGATTTCGAATTCTATACTCATTTGGTTAAAGTTTTGGCTTATATACTCCATAAAATTAGTAGAATATCCTTGATATTTGCGCTTCATCCAGTATCTTTTCATGAAAATATTATTATGAGCATTTCTGATAATTGTTGTATATAGTTTATATGATAATTGTTTGTTATGAGAGTGTTTTCGTAAAAGTATGGATAACCTAATTTATGTATGTATGTATGTATGTTGTGAAAGAACCCATATTACAGTATGTTTATATGAAAATATATGGATATGACTTAGTTTAAAGAAAAATTAAGGTTTAACTAGTTGTTTAATTCATAAATTAGCTATTGAATTTGAAAGGGGATGAATAAACAAAAACATGATATTTTGAATTAACTGTTTTGATTGAAAAACAAAGTTAAAGTGATGATTTTCATTAAACATGTCAAAAAGAGAAGTTTTATCAAAAATAGTGAAATTGGGTGTTGTAAATTCGATGTTTATGTTATTTTATGGGTAGAATCATGTTAAGAGTCTTTAAATTATGTTTACATGAAGTCTCTATATGTATTACATGTTAATTAGGTTGTTAGAAAGGAGCTTGTAGTCCAAATTGGCTTTTTATTCATGTTGTTGCTGAGGCTGGTCGCCGAAGTCTGGAGTTAGGCGCTGCAGTGCGGCCCAGCAGTATAAGTTTCGCACCGCAGCGCCGGCGCCACACCGTAGCGCTGCCCAGCAGTACGAGTTTCGCCCCGCAGCGCCGGCCCACAGTGTAAACTGTGGCGCCGCAGCGTGAGTTAGCAGAATGGCCAGACAGTGTGATTTATTTACACAAAGTCTGAAAAAGTTTTATGTGTTAATACTAGGACTACTAAGTTATGATTTTAGTAGTACTAAGCTAATAATGAGCATGTTATCAACGATTAATTAGGTTTATTACTAGTGTAATATGATTACGTGATTAAAAATCAAATCTTACGTGATGAATGTACTTAGTTATATATATAGTGTGGTAGTGACTAATTATGTCATGATTACATATATATATAGGGTTTTGTGATTCAAGTTAATTCAGTATAGCTTATACGCAATGCAAGTCTTCTAATTCCATACTTCCGTTGAGTTAGTTTGTTGTGTTTATGCAAGTTTTCTAAATTCATCGTTTCGTTGAGCAAGTTATTGTTTCTAATTCAATTACAATTTTGCAAGCTCTTGTATCTAGTTTGTTCATGATAATGCAAGTCTTCTAAAACTTTTTTTGATGTTGAGCAGGTTATTCTTTTTTTTAACTTGTTAATTAGCGTGCAAGTTTATAGAATCTGATATAGTAATGTTGAATAGCTTTTATTGTTCAAATTGCTATTCGTTATGCATGCTTACTATTCAATTCTAATTAACCTTGGCTTAATATTGTTCTAAGCAAGGTATGTTATAGTTATTCAAAATTTGTGCTCTTAGATTATTCCTAAAGCATAACTTTTATATACAATGATTAATTCACTTATGATTTATTCCATAGCATAATGTGATTACCCTTTTATTCAACTAATCCTTAGTTGATGTTCGTTGAATTCCAAATTACCTTGAAATATATCCAAACCAAACCTACTTTGGTGCGGACTTGTAATCTAAATACTGAGATGAACAACTCTTTTATTAGATGTTTACGCTTAGCATTGAAATGGTTGTGCACAATACATTGTACGAATGACTGATCCCCCTAAGTACGTGGAGTCCTGATAGTATTATGATTGTTAAAGTTAAAGTTGAAATATTACTTATAACTGTGGACATGGTTCGTGGTCATTAGACCCTCAGTTGAATGTTATGATTTTCATTAATAGAACATATTGTTCAGCTCTATTGAGCCTATTATTCGGTAAATGATGTAAAAGTTTTATTTATTGTTATTTCCAAGTGAGCCTTGTTTGCTCACTCTTGCCTGTATAACCATTACAGTTAAAGATGAGAAGGTAGATGTACCTAGCACCAGTAAAGGAAAGAGAAAGATGAACAAGTACTGAAGACTTGTAATATGTTGACAGTTATTTATCGGACTTTAATTTGATTGATGTAATGAAGTATTTGTTTAATTTCCGCATTTGAATGATTGTAATTAAAGGTTAGATAACTTGGGAGATTTTTATTAATGTAACCCCTTAAGGGAAGGTTTATTATTCAATTTTTATTGTGATTGGGTAGTTAGATATGAATGTTTTGATTAAGTGAACACCAAATCTTGAGATAATGAAGTACCGGGATTTGGGGGAGTCAGAAGTTGGTATCAAAGCTTTAGGTTATGAACCTTAGGTGGGGGAAAAGCCTTAGGAAGTAACCTTTGAAAAGATAGTGGTGATAAACTCTTATCGAGTTTAAGAAAGAAGTAATAAAACACTTATGTGCTTGTGTGAATTCAACTTATGTGCTCGTGAGTGTCGAGTAGTAATGGTTAATAATTAAAACTTAAAATTTTGTTGTCAAGATGACTAATGATGGAGAATCCAGTTAGGGCTGGGAGGAAGGACCTCGGATGCCTATAGAGGAGGAGCCTCACGACATTCAGGTTGTTTGGGAACAACTACTGCCACGGGAGTCAGCCCCGTTGGTCACAGTGGTTGAAGATGAGGGTGATGATATAGAAACGGATGAGGAGGATCCCGTTGAGCTGCCACAGGAGAATGAGGATGATGAGGACGAGGAGGAAGAGATTCCACTAAACTCGATAGCTGCTTGTATATATGATGAAGTCTACGACCGCAACGAGGAAATTCAGGACACTGCCGAGGAGTTGCAAGAGATAGTAGCTGAGCAACAAACTGCGATGGCATAGAAGGACGACGATATCCAGGATCGAGATGACCGTCTGACTAATGTTGAAGAGAAGCTGATGCAGACTGAAGGAGAGAACGAACGACTGCTCGATGTGATTGCAGATCTGAATAACAAGCTGAAGGAAGAAGCTACTAAGAGGGCAAGAGCTAAAGACACATGCGAGGAAGCGTATCAACGAACCGGGACAACAGTGAGAGACGCACAAGCAAAGAGGATGAAGATGTAAGAGATGGACACCGTATTCAATGTCGTGATCAATCGAGCTCAAGATCGGGTCATGGATTATCCGATTCAGTTCGAGACTCTGCCATCCTATGTGTTAGATCGCCGAATAATGTTCCGGATTATGGAAGAAGAGCGTCGAAAGGCTATAGAGTATCTTAGTAGAAGATCGTAGGGAATATGCCTGATATACGATGAATAAAGTGTTAAATAATGTGTAAATTCCTAATGTTATGTAACCATGGGATATGATGATGATGAGGTTATCCTAAAACTGTGTAGTTTAGGAGAGTAATGTAAATAGCAGTGATGCTATTGTTTCTATGTTTCAAAAGATTTCGAATGAATAAAAGTTATTATTCTATTTTATTCAAAGTGTTATGTGTTATGTGATAATTTCTTTTATGGGGGCAAGTTAAGTAGAAATTACTTAGAGGAATTGAGAAACAATCTAATAGATGTATTTTTTTAACAGAAAATACCTCCAAGACGTCAACCACCACGACAGAGAACCACTGAAAGAACTAACAATAACGACAATGTTGATGCTAACCCCATCCAACAACTAGTGACTTTATTGATGGGTGCATTGCAAAATCAACCCCAGAACCAAGGTACCACGTTTAAGGAGTTTAAAGCGGTTGGACCACCTGAATTTCTTGGGTCCATGAATCCAGTCGAGGCACATACCTGGATTATAGAGATAGAAAAGGTGTTTGATGTCGCTAGGGTAGGGGATGATCAGAAGACTGCCTTTGCAACATTTATGTTGAAGGAAGAGGCTAGTTATTGGTGGCAGGCCAATAAAACTCGGGAAGGACTAGGAGTGATGACCTGGGATAGGTTTAAGGAGATATTATTCGAGACCTATTTCCCAGAGAGTTCGAAGAGTCAGTTAGAAGTGCAATTTTTAGAACTGAAACAGGGAACGATGACGGTATCTGTGTATACCGCGAAATTCAATGAGTTGACGAGGTTTACATCATATCAAGTCAGCACGGACGAACGCAAGGCAAAGAGGTTTGAATAGGGACTGAAGCCCTGGTTGTATAGTAGGGTCTCCCTGTTCCAATTGACGACATTCCCAGCAGTGATGGAGAAGGCAATACTCGCTGAAGGTGGAGGTGAGGCAGTGACAAAGTTCAATCAAGAACAGAAAAAGAAGAAGAATGAGGTGGAGGTTAAGAATGGTAGTGGAGGGAGTGGAAATGGCAACAACAATTTGAAGAGGAAATGGAACGAAAATGTGGGTGCTGGAAACCAGCAGGTTAACCAGCAAAATAAGAAGTTTGAAGCATGTGTTACATTCGGGAAGTTTCATAAGGGTGTGTGTTTTGGGGAAACGAGTATGCTTCAACTGTGGCCAGGAGGGTCACATCGCCCCAAATTGCACTCAACCTAAGAAGAACGTTTGCTTCATGTTCGGTTCCAAGGATCACTTTGCTCGTGAATACCCTAAGAAGAAGGCCGTAGAAATAGTAGGAAACAAAGGAGCTAGCAGCGGAGGTACATGGGCCATTGCTGGACCTACAACATCAAACAAACCCACAACCAGGACATTCAACATGACTGTCCAAGATGCTGTGCAATCAAAATATGTGGTGTCAGGTATTATCCCAATCAATGATATTAATGCTTATGTATTGTTTGATTCGGGTGCTACTTCCTCATTTATATTTGATGAATTTGCTAAGAGGTTAGAATTGCCTAGTGAAGAACTGAATTTCCCTTTGAACATAGAAATTATGAATAAGGAAGTAATACCTGTTAGATTCGTATACAAGAACTGTAGGGTGAACATTAAGGGGAATATCATGATGGTAGATTTAATACCAATTAGACTTGGAGAGTTTGATGTTATTTTGAGAGTGGATTGGCTGTTCAAATATGGAGTAGTAATTGATTGTCAAAAGAAATGCATAAACCTTATGACTCCGTCAAAGGTAGTATTCTATGGTAGCAAATCGCCTAGACAAATGAAATGTCTGACGATTATGCAGGCCAAGAAGTTGTTGAGTCAAAGCTATGTGGGTTATTTAGCTTACATAGTCGATACTTAGAAGAAGGGTGTGAAACTGGAAGAGATACCAGTAGTTAGGGAATTCGTAGATGTGTTTTCGGATGATTTACCAGGACTTCTGCCTGACAGGGAGATTGAATTCGTGATCGACTTAGTGCCAGGGACAACACCAATATCGAAGGCCCCGTACAGGATGGCTCCGGTAAAGATGAAGGAAGTGATGGTGCAACTGCAAGAGCTGTTAGACAAGAAGTATATTCAACCAAGCGTATCACCGTGGGGAGCACCGGTATTATTCGTGAAGAAGAAGGATGGATTCATGCGTCTTTGCATTAATTATAGGGAATTGAACAAAGTCACTATTAAGAATAAATACCCGTTGCCAAGAATAGATGACTTGTTTGATCAGTTGAAGGGTGCTAAATACTTCTCAAAAATAGATTTGAGAAGTGGGTATCACCAATTGAAGGTAAGGAAGGAGGATATACCTAGAACGGCATTCAGAACTCGGTATGAACATTACGAGTTTCTGGTGATGTCTTTTGGTTTGACCAATGCCCCTGCTGCATTCATGGATTTGATGAACAGGGTGTTTAAACCATTCTTGGACAAGTTCGTAGTGGTATTTATCGACGACTGATCCTCATGCCACGCATATCCCAGCTTGTGCCTCGCTTGATGCGTCCATTCACCTCGTGCTTTCTAATTCCACCAAATTAGGCCGTTTCCTGCACTTTTTCACCAAAAGGAGTTTTAAATATATGCAATCCAAAATAACATGAAATGCAACTAAAAACACACTAAAATGTACTTGAGATAGGCATAGTTCGCTTGAATTGGTATTCAATAAGTAGGTATAAAACCCACTTATCAACGACATTCTGGTGTATTCCAAAACTCAAGAAGAACACGTGGAACATTTACGTTTGACATTGGAGATACTAAGAAAGGAAAAGTTGTATGCGAAATTCTCTAAATGCGAATTTTGGCTCGATCGTGTACAATTTTTGGGTCATGTGATTGACAAAGATGGGATTTCAGTGGATCCATCGAAAGTGGAAGCTGTAATCAATTGGGAACAACCAAGGACACCTTCGGAGGTGAGGAGTTTCTTGGGACTGGCCGGATATTACAGACGATTTATTCAAGATTTCTCCAAGATAGCTACGCCATTAACAAAATTGACAAGGAAAGCTGTGAAATTTGTTTGAACGAAAAAATGTGAAGGAAGTTTCCAGGACTTGAAGAAGAAGCTGAGTGTGGCACCTGTGTTAACCCTACCGAATAAAACAGGAAATTTTATGGTGTATAGTGATGCCTCACATAAAGGGTTGGGTTGTGTTCTTATGCAGAACGGCAAAGTTATTGCCTATGCATCAAGACAACTGAAGGATTATGAGAAAGGGTATCCGACTCATGATTTAGAATTGGCTGCAGTAGTATTTGCTCTCAAGATATGGAGACACTATCTTTATGGAGAAAAGTGTGAGATATATGCAGACCATAAGAGTTTGAAGTATATTTTCACCCAAAAGGACCTGAACATGCGGCAAAGACGATGGATGGAATTGATAAAAGATTACGATTGTGAGATCTTTTATCATCCGGGCAAAGCGAATGTGGTTGCAGATGCTTTAAGTAGGAAAGGTTGGGAAAAGTTGATGCTGATAACCACTCAGGAAGAGCTCATATCAGTAATGGCCAAGCTAGAGTTGGAAATCAAATTTTCAGAAGAATCCGATGAACGACTATTCCAGATAGAAGCTGTTCCAACTTTGGTGGACAAGGTGAAGAATGCTCAACTACACGATGAAGAATGTAGAAAAATAAAGAAAGGTGTGAGTGAAGGTAAAGAGGTGAAATACAAGATGTTCGAGGGAAGAATCTGGGTTCCAGCAGTACCATAGATTAAAGAAGAAATCTTGATCGAAGCTCGTAATTCAAGATATTCGATTCATCCAGGAAGTATGAAGATGTATTAGGATTTACGACGACATTTTTGGTGGCGGAACATGAAAAGAGATGTGGCAGATTGTGTCGCAAAATGCTTGACATGTCAGAGAGAAAAAGGCCGAGCATCAAAGACCCAGCGGATTACTTCAACCGCTGGAAATACCAGAATGGAAGTGGGAACACATCACAATAGATTTTGTGATGGGTCTTCCAACTACTTAGAGAGGATGCGACGCGATTTGGGTGATAGTGGACATACTTACAAAATCAGCACACTTTTTGCCAATAAAGATTAGGTTCAATCTTGATCAGTTGGCAAGATTGTACGTTAAAGAGGTCATTTTGAGACACGAAATTTTAGTGTCAATTGTGTCAGATAGAGATCCGTGATTCACGTCTAACTTCTGGAAGAGACTACAAGAATGCATGGGAACGTAGTTGCGAATGAGTACGTCTTATCATCCACAAATAGATGGCCAAAGGGAACAAACAATTCAGACATTGGAAGATATGCTGAGAGCATGCATCATGGATTTCAAAGGAAGCTGGGAAGAACATTTACCGTTGGTGGAATTCGCCTACAATAACAGTTACCACGCGAGCATCGGCATGCCGCCTTACGAGGTATTATACGGCAGGAAGTGCAGAACTCCTCTGTGCTGGGATGAAGTCGGTGAACGGCAAATGTTAGGACCAGAACTGGTACAACAAACTGCTGAGGTTGTCAAACACATTAGGATGAGATTGGTAGCTGCTCAAGACAGACAGAAGAAGTATGCTGATCAACACAGATAAGATCGTGCATTCGACGTAGGTAATTACGTATTCCTAAAAGTTTCTCCTTGGAAGGGGAAAATTTCATTTCGGTAAAAAGGGAAAGCTAAGCCCGAGGTTTATTGGACCCTTCGAAGTGCTGCGAAGAGTTGAAGAAGTAGCTTACGAGGTAGCTCTACCTCCAGAGTTGGAAAACATTCATAATATTTTTCATGTTTCGGTGTTACGACCATATAAACCCGATTACAAGCACGTGATTGAGTACGAACCGTTGCAGTTCGATAAGGACTTGTCCTATGAAGATTCCTATTTAGATAGTTGACAAGAAAGAACAGGTGCTCAGGAATAAAGTTATACCTTCTGTGAAAGTGATATGGAGGAACCATAATGCTGAAGAAGCTACGTGGGAACTCGAGGGGGAACTCGAGGATAAAATGATGAAAGATTATCCTGAGTTATTTGTTTAATTTGTGTCTTCAATTCCGGGAACAGAATCTTTGTAAGTAGGAAAGAATGTAACGAATGATTTGTTTGAGTTGTGATTCTGAGGACAGAATCCTTGTAAGGAGGGAATGATGTAACATTCTAGAATTTTAAATGATAATATTAAATATTTATTGAATTATATAAGTATTTAATTGATATATTTATTGTTGAATAAATAATTGTTCAATTTGATTTGATTTGATTTAGTTAATTATTTGTTAAGAAAATAATTAAGGAGTTAAGAAAATTAATTGTTATGAGATAATATACTAATTTAATTTAATAATTAAGTTAGAAAGTTATAATAATTAAATGTATTATTATATTTTAATTTTATTTAAAATTTAAAATGAAGTGTTAGTTGATTAAATAAAGTTATAATTGTAAAGGAAATTATAATTATGTGGTATTGATTTATGTGTTAAAGTAATTTAATAAATCGTTATTAGAATTAATTTAATTGATTATTGAAAATTTAATTAAAATAAAAGTGTGACTAATAACCTTACTATAAAGGAGTTATTAAAATTAAATTAAAGGAGTATAATTGTGTTTTACCAAAAAGGTATAAGGATTAATTGCTTTATTTTAATTAAATTTACCAAACAAGGTGTAAGATTTAATGTGTTATTTTAATTAGCTAGCCAAACAAGCCTTATGACTTTTGATTTTCAAATAATTTATAACTGATGTCTGTTAAAATTATATACTTAATATCTATATTATTACTATTATATGTTATATTTTACTACGTAAGATAGATTAGAGAAGAAAGACTTAGAAGAAAGAAAAAGAAGAAAAGAAGAAAATAAGAAATTGAGAGAATTTTAGAGAGGATTTGGGAAAAAATTGGGAAAAGAAGCTTGGGAATCAAAGAATAATCATCATCATCTTCTAAAATTAAGGTATCCTCTTACTTTTATGTTCTTAAAGTTTTAGTTTCTCTTCTAAAATTCTCTGTAAAAATCTTTGTAGAAGTTGAATTGGTTGTTGTATATAGTTTATATGATAATTGTTTGTTATGAGAGTGCTTTCGTAAAAGTATGGATAATCTAATTTATGTATGTATGTATGAATGTTGTGAAAGAACCCATATTACAGTATGTTTATATGAAAATATATGGATATGACTTAGTTTAAAGAAAAATTAAGGTTTAACTAGTTGTTTAATTCATAAATTAGCTATTGAATTTGAAAGAGGATGAATAAACATAAACATGATATTTTGAATTAACCGTTTTGATTGAAAAACAAAGTTACAGTGATGATTTTCATTAAACATGTCAAAAAGAGAAGTTTTATCAAAAATAGTGAAATTGGGTGTTGTAAATTCGATGTTTATGTTGTTTTATGGGTAGAATCATGTTAAGAGTCTTTAAATTATGTTTACATGAAGTCTCTATATGTATTACATGTTAATTAGGTTGTTAGAAAGGAGCTTGTAGGCCAAATTCGTTTTTTGTTCATGTTGTTGCCGAGGCTGGTCGCCGAAGTCTGAAGTTCGGCGCCGCAGCGCGGCCCAGCAGTATAAGTTTCGCGCCGCAGCGCCGACCCACAGTGTAAAGTGTCGCGCCGCAGCGCGAGTTAGTAGAATGGTCAGACAGTGTGATTTATTTACACAAAGTCTGAAAAAGTGTTATGTGTTAATAGTAGGACTATTAAGTTATGATTTTAGTATTACTAAGCTAATAATGAGCATGTTATCAACGATTAATTAGCTTTGTTACTAGTGTAATATGATTACGTGATTAAAAATTAAATCTTACGTGATGAATGTACTTAATTATATATATAGTGTGGTAGTGACTAATTATGTCATGATTACATATATATAGGGTTTTGTGATTCAAGTTAATTCAGTATAGCTTATACGCAAGACAAGTCTTCTAACTCCATACTTCAGTTCAGTTAGTTTGTTGTGTTTATGCAAGTTTTCTAAATCCATCGTTTCGTTGAGCAAGTTATTGTTTCTAATTCAATTACAATTTTGCAAGCTCTTGTATCTAGTTTATTCATGATAATGCAAGTCTTCTAAAACTTATTTTGATGTTGAGCAGGTTATTCTTTTTTTTAACTTGTTAATTAGCTTGCAAGTTTATAGAATCTGATATAGTAATGTTGAATAGCTTTTATTGTTCAAATTGCTATTCGTTATGCATGCTTAATATTCATTTCTAATTAACCTTGGCTTAATATTGTTCTAAGCAAGGTATGTTATAGTTATTCAAAATTTATGCTCTTAGATTATTCCTAAAGCATAACTTGTATATACAATGATTAATTCACTTATGATTTATTCCATAGCATAATGTGATTACCCTTTTATTCAACTAATCCTTAGTTGATGTTCGTTGAATTCCAAATTACCTTGAAATGTATCCAAACCAAACCTACTTTGGTGCGGACTTGTAATCTAAATACTGAGATGAACAACTCTTTTATTATAGGTTTACGCTTAGCGTTGAAATGGTTGTGCACAATACATTGTACGAAGGGTTGATCCCCCTAAGTATGTGGAGTCCTTATATTCTTATGACTGTTAAAGTTAAAGTTGAAAGATTACTTATAATTGTGGACATGGTTCGTGGTCATTAGACCCTCAGTTGAATGTTATGATTTTTATTAATAGAACATATTGTTCAGTTCTATTGAGCCTATTATTCGGTAAATGATGTAAAAGTTTTATTTATTGTTATTTCCAAGTGAGCCTTGTTTGCTCACTCTTGCCTGTATAACCATTACAGTTAAAGATGAGAAGGTAGATGTACCTAGCACCAGTAAAGGAAAGGGAAAGATGAATAAGTACTGAAGACTTGTAATATGTTGATAGTTATTTATCAGACTTTAATTTGATTGATGTAATGAAGTATTTATTTAATTTCTGTATTTGAATGATTGTAATTAAAGGTTAGATAACCTGTGAGATTTTTATTAATGTAACCCCTTAAGGGAAGGTTTATTATTCAATTTTTATTGTGATTGGGTAGTTAGTTATGAATGTTTTGATTAAGTGAACACCAAATCTTGAGGTAATGAAGTATCAGGATTTGGGGGTGTCACAGTAGTCCTCACTATTCTGTAAAATAGTGTGATAATAAATGTATTGAGGACTTATTTTAAGTCATCACTATTGAGGACTTATTTTAATATTTGTATTAAAACTTACAGTTCATGTTGTATATTTAAGTTTGTATTTGTATTCTGTACAGTTGGTATCAAAGTTTAGGGATATGATCCCTGACTGAGATGTGAGACAAGAACTAGGAGGGGAGAGACGGGAAATTCCTTCGCTAGTATATATGACCTACCTAAGTTTATTTGGTATTTAATTGGTCGGTCAGAGTATAGGGATAATATGTGACATGTCAATTAACCCTTGTTTTGTGGCAGTATTTGAAAATGACATATGAGAATGTTGATAATAGCAATGGAGCACAGGAGACCGTTGAGTCACCACAAATCAATAACCATGATAATGTGCAGGAAGGCAACAATCCTCAGGTGAACAACAACATCGACCAAATAATGAACGATGAGATGTTTAGAGGCTTTGTGCAGTTCATGCAACACCAAACGAGAGAGACTCCTATTCATAATGCAGGTGGAAACACTGGCAACTCTCGGACGGTCACCGCTAAGCAGTTCAAGGAGTTGGGACCATCGGAGTTTATTGGAGAGCCAAAACCACTTAAGGCGGAGACGTGGGTAAAGCAGATCACTAAGATATTTTATGTCTTGGAATGCTCAGAGGAGCAAAAGGTTCCATTCGCCAGCTTTATGCTGCGTGAAGAAGCAGATCACTGGTTGGAATATGTAAAATGTACCCAGCCTGACGCACTCAAAATGTCTTGGGAGAAGTTCCAAGAACTGTTCAACGACAAGTATTTTTCCGAAAGTATTAGTCACATGAAGGAGGTAGAGTTCATCAAGCTGGAGCAGAACAATATGACTGTGTCACAGTACGAAGCTAAGTTTGCCGAGTTGTCCCGGTTTGCGTCCCACTTAGTTGATAACGAGGAGAGAATGACGCGGATGTTTCTAGGAGGTTTGAAACCTGAGATACGTACGTCAATATCTTATCTCTCACAAACTGTGTTTGTATTCAGATGTTGTAAATAGGGTTCAGTTATTGGAACGCGATAATGAGACAACCCAACCAAGAGAGAGCAGCCATCAAATTGATAATACCAATGGTAGCAATCTTCGAAGCAGTGATAACAAACGTGGAGGGAATCAATATGCCATAAATAGTAACCACTTCGATGGTAATCATGGCCAGGATAATAGGAAAGGTGAACTAAGTGAGAATAACTTCAAGAAGAGAAGGTTCAATAATGATGGAAAGATAGCAACACTCGTTTCCGAGGAAGAAGAACGACCACCGATCGTATGTTTCAAATGCGGACATGAGGGATACATCCGTCCAAATTGTACGCAGCAACCCAAAGCGTGTTTCAATTGCGGAAGAGAAGGTCACCTAGCTCGATTTTGTCGTATAGTAAAGTCAAGTCCAGCTGGGATGGTGACTCCAAAGGATGTCTCAGACAAGTCAAAGTCGGTAGTTTAAGTGAGAGTGTTTGTCGAGGAACCCGAACGAAGCTATCACGGGTAAGTTAATCATAAACTCTTGCGAAGTTTATACCTTATTCGATATCGGTTCTACCCATTCTTTTATTTCTCCTACTTATGCTCAACGTTTAAATTTGACCCCAAAGAAGTTAGACTTTGACTTATTGGTTGAAACTCTGTTAGGAGAAACCTTCGTTACATCCACCATTTATAAATCTTGTTTGATTCAAATCGGTACCCTCACATTACCTGTCGATCTTATTTCATTGAAAATACTTGCATTTGACGTAATTCTAAGAATTGATTGGTTAACTACTCATTATGCAAAAATTGATTATTTTCGTAAGGTTGTTAGCTTTCATATTCCTAACCAACCTGTTATGCGAATTCAAGCAACCAAACCACTAAAGTCAATTACTGTCATATCAAGCCATAAGTAAAGAGCCTCGAACCTTTCGCTGGTGATTTCCTTGTGTGGAATGCACCGAAGCCAGATTTTTCGTAGGCGACGCCATGAATGACAGTGGTAAGTTGATAGGTATCAATGTGACGTGCTATCCAAGTCTTGGATGAGAGTCACAGTTTTGAATGATATTTCTATTGTTAATAAATTTCTTGACGTATTCCTGAAGACTTCCGGGCCTACCCCCAGAGTGTGAAATAAAATTTTGTATCGACCTTGAACCCAGTACAAAACCCTCAAATATTTCTTCACCCAAAATGAACGTAACATGCGCCAAAGATGTTGGCTCGAGATGTTGAAGATTACGACCATACCATTCAATATCATCATAGAAGAGCGAACGAGGTAGCTGACGCGTTGAGTAGAAGATCGTATGCAGTTACGAGTGCGACGTTGTTAACACAAAGATCCATTTCGTACGACTTACTCTAGAGACCCACGTGATGATGTTAAATATACGATTAGAACCGACTTTAATCGATAAAGTTAAAGCCACTAAAGCTAGAGACTCAGAGCTTATGATTGTGAAGAAGAAGGTTCAAGAGGGTGTTATTCTAGAATCAAGAATCGACAAAGAGAAAAAATCTCAACCCTCGAATTTATTGGTCTATTTGAAATCATCGATCGAGTAGAAACTGTGGCCTATAGACTCGCCTTACCGCCAAGTATGTCGCGTGTTCATAATATTTTTTTTTCACATATCGATGTTACGTAAATATGTGGACGACCCGAGCCACATTATTGAATTAGAACCGAACGAGATAACGGAAGATTTAACGTATGAAGAGGTACCTGTTAAAATTTTAGATAAGAAGAAACATATTTTACGCTCAAAGGTTATGCCTTAAGAGTTAGAATCTGACGAGGTATCCTCACCTCTTAGACATACCAGGTTGGTATGTAAATTTCGAGAGCAAAATTTCATAAGGAGGGGAGATTGTAAGACCCCAAATTTTGTGAATAAAGATTAATTTTTCTCAAAATATTTTTTTTGAATATTGTGGTGTGAATTTGATATAATGTTATAGTTGTGGGTAATATTTATAAATTTTGCAAAGTAAGCAAGTGGTTATATAATATTCGATTGGTCGAGAAATATTCTTTTTCCTGGGGAATATTCGTACGATGATACAATCATTGGTGGAACCCACAATGAAATTATTGTCGGAATGAGAAAACGACAGAAATATCATTTTATGAAAATAACGACGGAAGTTTTACCGTTAACTATTGAATCACCCGGTGATAAAAGTACAGTAATACGCGGGTTGCATAGTAGCACACGATATTGATTATTGATGCTTACGTGAGAAGTCACTCAGTTTTTGTTCAATTATTACTACAGTAATTGCTGCATAGTATCTTACGTTATTTGATTCAATTATTGTCGATATTTTATATAATATTAAATCAATAGTTGAGATGATACAGTTATTCATATTATTATTTATAATATTGACGATGTCTAGAAAATTCTGTCGAGGAGAGGTTTGGTTACCTTTGCACGTCAATAGAAAGAAATCCTTATTGAAAAGCCCCCTCTTTCCTGAGAATAATCTGGTTGTTAATATTGCGAGTTATAATAATATGAATAAAGGTTGTTAAAAATATTGAAGGGATTTTTTATGAAATATTTGTTGTAAGTTTTGCGTATTTTATGGACCCCCATTTACTCATTTTTCAAAATAATCGGTAGAATGTTATTCAGTATATATATAATACGGTAGGACCCACCTGTGATGGTGAAATGTTGGTGGGAGGGGAACACGTAGGGAACACGTGTGGAAGAAAAAATGAAAGGGGTTTGGATTTTGAATTCACGGGTGGTTGATTTAGTTAAATATATATATATATATATATATATTATATTTAAAAGTTTTCATTTTATTATAATATTTTATTGCATAGTGCTACATAGTAAATCAAAATATTTCTTCAGAATTGCGCCCATGAACTTTTCCCTACTGTGCATTCAAATAGTATCCTTTCTATTCTCCTATAAATAGGATGCTTAGTTAGATTGAAAATCACACCAGAATCAGAGAATTCTTCTTCTATAATATTGAGCATATTTATTTAAAGTTTAAGGAAGCTTTGAGTGTAGAAAACAGTTTAAGTTTTCTTTAAGAATATATCCGCTATACCAGTCGAAATTGCTCTATTTTTGAGGTAAGGGGTATCATTTATTTCACATTCTGAAGATATATTATTTTTCGTATTCGTATGAATATTATTTTTGTTCAATATTCATAAGAAATTTTATTTCGTTCAATATTCGCGAGAAATATTATATTCGTTTAATATTCGTAATGAATATTATTTTCGTTTAATATTCGTAAGGGATATTATTTTTGTTCAATATTCGCTTGAAATAATATTTTATTTCATACTCTGTAGTATGTAAGTAATATTATTTCGTTTCAGATTTTGAATTCTATACTCATTTGGTTAAAGTTTTGGCTTCTATACTCCATAAAATTAGTAGAATATCCTTGATATTTGCGCTTCATCCAGTATCTTTTTATGAAAATATTATTCTGAGCATTTCTGATAAGTTTTAACTTGTTTCATGCCAGAGCACTATTCTTGGGGTTATTATTCCCGAAGTACTATTCACAGGATACTATTCACTCAGTTACTATTCACCCGGGGTACTATTTATGATAAAAATTGATTCGTTTTCGATCCAAATCATTTTTGGTACAATATTATTCTTGAATTTTACTCCACAAAGCAGTATCATGTTGACAATTTGGACGTTATTGATTTCTGGATAAATTAAATTATAAATTTTTGAATTTTATCCTTGAACTTGTTTTATTGAATTATTATGCCATTGTCATCATCCTCATGCTTATATTGTTATGAAAGTCATCTTTGGTTGTAGTGCATAAATGGACTTAGTATGATTATGACCAGGGATTATTCGGTATAATCATGACCGTAATGTTACAAATGATGTGGTAAAGTTCTCATTAGCCCGTAGTGCATTGATGGACAATTTTTGGTATGATTATGGCCATAGGTTCTCTTCGGCCAAGGGTGCAAAGATGAATTATTTTATGGCATGATCATGACCGTTGATGGAAACACGATTATCCTTGGCCTGTAGTGCATGGATAACTCGTGGTCGTGCTACTAAAGAATATCCTTGGCCCGTAGTACATGGATGATTCGATGATGTAGATTATTTATTAAGCTGAGTCTCAGCGATAAAACTATTGATAAACTTTTTTAAATCATAGAAGATAGTAGATATCATGATCTACTTGGCTCTTCTAATGGATTACTTGTTCCGCAGTAGTTAAACTTGATGTTTATTATATTTATCAGTTTAACATTGTTGAAGGCTAACAATAATTTATTCTGCATTATCTTAGTCATAATATTTCTTACTGGGCTAGTTGAGCTCACCTTTTTCTTTCATTGTTCTCTTCAGGAAATGAGAATATAGCTGGGACTAGTCGGGGAACGGAGTGACGACCCAGATGTTGGCATTAGTAGTCCTCACTATTCTGTAAAATAGTGTGATAACAAATGTATTGAGGACTTATTTTGAGTTTGAATACTGTCTAGAAGACAATATTTGTATTAAAACTCACAGTTCATGTTGTATATTTAAGTTTGTATATGTATTCCGTACCATGTATTTGGCGACTCAGAATGAGTGATGTATACCTATTTTGGGGGCATTACAATATTACTTATTCATTATTTTTATTAATGTTAATATTCCATCTTGATATCTCAGGCATGAAGCAAAAATTATTCTTCAAAGATTTGCTACCGGCATAGCTGCGCTGGTTTATACTACAGAAGTGGCGTAGCTGCGCCACCCTGGAAAAATCTCAGACCAAGTTTGGCTACTGCAGAATTTAGTCCATACCCTAACTTTATTACTTTCTTCATTATTTTAACTAATAGTATACTTATTTTATCACGTTGCCACACTAGGCAATTCTCATAAGCATTAAATTAAGCTTTTCATTAATTCCACCACAACACATAGTTGTCACATACTTAACTTAATTTAATCGAATTACTATATCCCTTGTCACAACAATATATATCTATATTCAATAAAATACTCAACTCTTTATAAATACAATTATTAATAATATTTATAAAATTCTCAGATATTACATCCTCCCTCCCTTGTAAAAATTCAGTCCTGGGAATTGGTACAAGGTTGCACAAACAGGTGGGGATAGTCCCTCCTCATCTTATCCTCAAATTCTCACATAGCCTCCTCGGCATTATGGTTTCACCAAATTTATTTTACAGAAGATATAATTTTATTCCTTAATGTTTGTTCTTTCCTATCTATTATCTGGACATAAACTTCTTTATAAGTTAAATTCTTCTATGCTTGAATAGGCTCATAGGATATCACGTGCTTATAGTCGGGTTTGTATGGACATAACACAGAAATGTGAAACACCTTGTGGATGTGTTTCAGTTTGGGCGGTAAAGCTACCTTGTACGCCACTTCGCCTCATTTCAAAACTTCGAACGGTCCTATGAATCGCAGACTCAATTTTCCTTTCTTACCGAATCGTATCTTCCCTTTCCAAGGAGATACCTTTAAAAATACGAAACAACTGACTTTAAAGTCTTGGTTTTGATGATGCAAATCTGCGTACTTCTTCTGGCGATCCTGAGCTGCTACCAATCTGGCTCTTATTTTCATCACTATATCGACTGTTTGTTGAACTAATTCTGGTCCCAAAATTTGTCGTTCTCCAACTTTGTCCCTACACAACGGTGTTCAGCATTTTTTTCCGTAGAGAGCTTCGTACAGTGGCATACCGATACTTGCATGATGACTATTGTTGTAAGAAAATTCTACTAAGGGTAGATGGTCGTCCCAGTTCCCCTTGAAGTCCATCACGCAGGCTCTAAGCATATTCTCTAATGTTTGTATTGTTCTCTCACTCTGTCCGTCTGTCTGAGAATGATAAGCAATACTTAATCTCAACTGTGTTCCCATTCTCTCTTGTAAGCTCTTCTAGAAATTTGATGTGAAGTGTGGATCTCGATCAGAACCAATTGACACCGACACTCCATGTCGTGATACGATTTCCTTTATGTACAAATTTGCTAACTGATTAAGTTTGAAGCGGATCTTAATTGGTAGAAAATGAGCTGTCTTCGTTAGTAGATCCACGATAACCTAAATGACATCAAAACCCTTCTATGTGATTGGAAGTCTCACCACGAAGTCTATCGTAATGTGCTTCCATTTCCACTCTGGTATCTCCAAAGGTTTAAGTAACCTACTTGGCTTTTGGTGCTTTGCTTTAACTCATTGACATGTAAGGCATCTACTAACATACTCTGCAACCTCTCATTTTATATTGGGCCACCAATAGTTTTGTTGAAGATCTCGATACATTTTCATAGTTCTTGGATGAACTGAATATGCCGTACCGTGTGACTCGTGAAAAATCTCCTCCCTTATCTCAGTTACAGGCGGCACCCACACTCGATCTTCGAATCTCAAGATACCATCCCTATTTATTTTGTACTTTTCTTCCTCATTTTATGCTATCCTTTTCTTTACCTTCTCACACCCTTCATCCTTCTTTTGTGATTCCTTTACTTTATCCAACAATGTCGGATGATTCCTATTACAAATAATTTTTCTCCGGACTCTTCAGGTCTCTTTACTTCTATTTCCAGTCTATCCATTTCTTTTATTAATTCCTCCTGAGATGTCATCACAAATAACTTCTCTCTTCCTTTTCTACTCAAGTCGTCTGCTACTACATTTGCCTTTACTGGGTGATAAAGAATTTTGCAGTCGTAATCCTTGATTAATTCCAACCACCTTATTTGTTGCATGTTTAATTGTAAAGCCCCCAAATCCGAGTACTTGAAACCCGAACTCGGTGCTTCACGATACCATTTCTATAAGCGGACTAATACTAATAATAATAATAATAATATAAAAATTAACTTAATTTACGTATTTATCAGAGTCTAGCTCCCAAGTACGTAACCTTTAATACGTTCCTTACATAACATGATAGATAATATATATCATTGTATAAACAATATCAAACTATTACATAAACTACCACAAATCTTATTTGGTTAACTTTCCTTTTTCTTTGTTTCTGCATGAGCCTTCTAGTTCTTCACACTTAGCTGAAAACATTTAAATTAAGCAAGGATGAGCATTTGAGTGCCCAACAAGTAATAACAATTATATATATAGGTTGAAATAATTTAAATGTTTTCTTTATATTACCCTTCTACAACAGATCAATAGTTGTGAAGTAATCTGAACCGATAATAATAACATAACAACCCTCTTCCAAATTTTTGAAACTACGTAATGACTATAAATAGGGTTAATGTGACATACTACGAACATTGTTTTTATTTTCAAAAAGGTTAAACAGAACTTCATCTGTAAACCGTAATAACTTACGGGCACGGGGGTGATCAGCCCGTTATACCCTGTATTGATCAATACTATATGCAAGAACGAGGGTATCGTTCACTCTGTCCGCGTTGGGCGCATAAAAATTTTCCCGTGTAGGGATGTTCATACTTGTCTGGGTTCCAAATCAAAGGTTTTATCTTGTCCAACAATAATCTATAATTCAACTATATATATATATATATATATATATATATATATATATATATATATATATATATATATATATATATATATACGGTTAATTGACAAAAGTGTATCAACATGTGATTAAATACAATGATTATCCAATTGGGGACCATTTATAGAAATTAACGAACATAATATATATATCTGAATTACTATATACTAACATGTTTATAATCAATGAGCGTGTATAATATAAGGTTAATAATCTGTACCGTAATAATATAAATTTAGAAATATTCTTACTCATGTCCATTGCATAAAGAAAATGCAAAGGTAAGATACTTGCCTGATGCGCTGCTTACAATTCATGACTTAGTTTTATCGTTTATATCATGACCTATCATTAATCAGATCATTCGTTCGATTAGAACAGTATACTATAACACATAGTACTGCATTTTGCAGTCAGTACATAACCTAATCACATTATTTAAGTCCAGATCAATTTCTGAAATATGTCGGGGTACCGACAGCTTTATCGGGTAATTGTCGAGTGTAAGACTCTATTCTGTAACTCAATGTCGGTAAGTATCAGTCATATTATTTTTAAATGACTTAATATAATTTTAAAACATTTATTATAATTTATCATGAATTTTCAAACATCAAAATCATGCTTAAATGATTTAAATATCAAACAATTATATTATCATTAATATTTAATTAATATTAAACTATTAATGAAACCATTGCCAAAATATTAAAGTTATTTATAATAACTTAAAATATTTTTAAAGTATTAATATTATCTTTAAATGATTTTTAAAATATTTAAAATCATATTTAAATAATTATCATTAATATTTAAATATTAATGTACTATTTATCAAAATATTAAAAGTCATTAATTATAACTTAAAATATTTTTTTAATTCATTTATATCCTTTTTAAATAATTTTTAAATTAATAAAACCATTTTTAAACTATTTATTTAATATAATTATTAAATAAATTTAATATCATTAATAATAAATTAATAATCATTAATATTAAACTATTAATGAAATTATCCTTTAAATATTAAAAGTTATATTTTATAACTTGAAATATCTTTAAACACTTTATTTTCATTTAAAATGATTTTTCTAATATTAAAAATCATTTTAAACTAAATTATTTAATATAATTATTAAATAACTTTAATATCATTAATAATAATTAATTAATGAAATTTACCTTTAAATATTGAAAGTTATATTTTATAACTTAAAATATTTTTAAATACCTTATTATTATTTAAAATAATTTTTAATATAAGAAAATCATTTTTAATTAATTTATTTAATTCATTTAGTAAATAACTTAATTATCATTAATATTAATTTATTAATAAAATTTATCACAAAATATTAAAAGTCATTAAAAATAACTTAAAATATTTTCTTATATCATAGTATAATTTTAAAAGATTTTTCATGTATTAAAATCATTTTCAAATAATTTATTTAATATTATAATTAAATAAATTAAATACCATTAATATTTTAAAAATATTAAATATTTATAAAATATACTTAAAATAATTAAAAACTAATTTTCGGACCTTAAAATAATTTTTAATAATTTATTTTGTATTTTTAATAATTAAAAACTAATTTTCTATAATTATTTAATAAAAATATAGTTTTTATAAATAAAATGTCGCTAAAGACCACGTATAGCGATAGAACTGTCGCTGTAGGTGTTCTTCGCGTTCTTCATCAATCCCAAAAATTCATGTGCAGTGACCGAGTGACCATGTTTGACCAGGAATCGTGCACTGAGTAATGTGTTTCTGGGCTAGATGTTGAGCAGATCGTGTAGTACTAGTGTAGGAGTACACGATCCAACAACAAACATGATCATAAACTACATAACAAAGGAGATCAAAGCCTTCAAAGAAGCTGTCAGAGCTGTTTTTCATTTCTGGGTTACCCAGAAATGAAGAACAGTTCAACTGCCTTACTTTGGGCTTCCATAACTTGTGATCCGGGTATTGTTTCGGTGATTTAAGCTTTGCAGTAGGTAACCGACATGTACATGAAGAGATATATTACATATAATCACCATAACAACAAATAAATCGCCAAATATTAACCGGTCAACCCGCGTCAGAAATCACGATCATACGTTTTATGGGTTACCCAGAAAACGAAAATTGTGCTCTTCTTACATGGTTTGACCGTACACTACATGAACCCTGTTATACATTTTGATGTTTTATAAGCTTAAATATATAGCCTAAACAACAAACAACAAACTTGTTTCAACAACAGAAACCAAACAACTAACAACAGACAGATCTAGGCCCATGAACTTGCTATCAGAGCTTTCTGGGCAAGTTCATGGCTGCCCAGATTTCCATCAGTCAATGCCGGTCAACGTGGTTTGACCACGAATAACGTGCAATATAAAACTGATCTAGGCCTGATTCTTGATCCAGAGCAAATATCTCATAGCATACTACAAGATCAACGCTTAAAATAACAAAAAAAAAACATAACAGGCCGTGATCTATAGGACCTGACATTTGGTTGTCAGTCGACATAAGAATTTTTCCCAGATTTTTACAAACACCTAATCCGAGCCTCTAGATGTTATGGATCTAACATCTAGCAACCCAGATCATCTTTATACATCATATTTAACATGTTTAACACAAAAAATTAACATCTAACAACAGATCGAGAGTCAGATTTCATGGCTAGGGTTTATACCTTCTTTGAAAAATCTTGATCTTAGGGTTCTGATTTGATATAGATGTTAGTGGGGCTTGAATATGGGACTGATTTGTCTTATGATTTCGTTGGTTTAATAGAGAGAGAGAGTCTAGGTTGAGTACTTGAGCCAAATGAGGTAACAAATGAATTTTTCTATCTTTAATCTATATATAGAGCAAGGTGTAATGTAATGGCTGATAATTGAATTATGTGCTGAGATTTTGGTTAATAAGGAAGTCAAGGTTAGTTCACCAACTCCATATATGGCAATATACACAAGCTATCTTAAATAATGCTAGAGGGGCATTTTAGTCTTTTCGCTTAAAAATTTAATGGCATCTTGGGCAATTGGCAAACCCTTAGGGTTTGAACCTTAGGGTTTAACCCTAAGGTTTAATACATATCATTTACAAGATTTAGCAATTAGGTTTTGAAAAATATAAAATTTTAGTTTCAAAAAAAAATTAATTTCTAGAAGTTACAAAATTAAGGTTTTCTTAATTAGGTTAGGTTTCTAAATACATTATACAAGAACATTAGGGTTGTAATAACTCATTATAATTATCATTGTTAAAATAGTAATTAGGGTTTACAATTAGTAATTAAGTTTTAAAATTACTAATTAGGGTTACTAAATAAAGAAATTAAAGTTTCTAGTTTAGTGATTAGGGTTTTCATGATTAACTATTATAATTCTAATACCTGTAACTTAATCACCTTATCATGATTACAACCAATCTCGAACTCTAATTTGAGTTTCAAATTAGGGTTTCTCATTTCTGACATTAGGGTTTTATAATTAGGGTTTTCTAAACAATATTTAAGGTTTCTAGATTTTAATTAGGGTTTGACTATTTAATCAAATCATTATATAATACACAACCTAAATCATATAACACAATTATATAACAGTCTTGAATTTCCCATTTAAATTTAAAAAAATAGGGTTAAACAAATTAATGTTAGGGTTTGGTCATAGTACACCATAATTTACCAACCATCCTCAATACATACATACAGTACATATTTATAGCACTGAAAAATCAAAATATAATTAATATTATATTATTATTCTCATGCCTTGATCAAAATTCAAAATTTGAGTTTGGATTCCATATCTGATTTATTCTTTCTTATTTAACCTTAATAATTAAGGTAAAATAATTAACTTAATAATCTGTACTAAAATTCATATAATAAAATAATTATTATTGTAAGACCCCAACTTTTATAAATAAAGATGAATTTTCTATAAATATCATTTTTGAATATTATGGAGTTAATTTGATATAATGTTATAGTTGTGGGTAATATTTATAAATTTTGCAAAGTACGCAAGTTGTTATATAATATTCAATTGGTCGGGGAATAGTCGTTTTAACAGGGAATATTCGTACAACGACACAATTATTGGTGGACCCCACAACAGAATTATTGTCGGATTGAGAAAACGACAAAACTATTTTATTAAAAATAACGGCGGAAATTTTACCATTGTTACTGTTGAACTACTCGGTAGTAAAAGTACAGTAATACGTGTGGTTGCATAGTAGCACACGGTATTGATTATTAATGCTTATGTGAGAAGTCACTCAGTTGATTCAATTATTGTCAGTTAATAATATGAATTATTTAGCGATAATGACGTTTTGTTTTATTCGTATTATTAACGTAATAAAACAGAAACATCTTTTTATATAAAACAGAATACTTTATTAAAGTTATTCTATAAATAGAATATATTATATTTTATTTAAAAGATTTTTCTTTAAATATGGACCGTCAGATTAAAGTAATCAATCTGGACCGTTCATGGATTAGTTACTATGCATTCTATTTTTCTATAAATAGCAGCTCATTCCTTCATTATTTCTTACGAATTAACTGAACTCTAGAGAGAGAAACTATATAGAGAAACTATAGAGAGATAGAAGAAGAGTATTCTGCTACTTAACTAGTTCCTTATTTCAGCTCTTCTTTAAAACGGTAAGGGGTGTTATTCTTTCTTATTCATGAAGAGAACTGTTGTTATTCCATTTCTTATTATTCTGTTGGAATAGCTTGTATACACGGTCTACCCTATACTTGGTGACATTCTTCTATTATTCTGTTGGAACATCCTGTCTGTGTGTTTTACACCGGACCTGGTTCCGTTTTTATTATTATTCTGTTGGAACACCCTGTCTGTGTGTTTTACACCGGACCTAGTTCCGTTTTTATTATTATTCTGTTGGAACATCCTGTCTGTGTGTTTTACACCGGACCTGGTTCCGTCTTGTTATTATTCTGTTGGAACATCCTGTCTGTGCATTTACGCCGGACCTGGTTCCATTATTTATTATTCTGTCGGAATATCCTGTCTGTGCGTTTACGCCGGACCTGGTTCCATTATTTATTATTCTGTCGGAGTATCCTGTCTGTGCATTTACGCCGGACCTGGTTCCATTATTTATTATTCTGTTGGAATAACCTGTCTGTGCGGTCTATCGCATGCATGGTGATTTCTTTTGTTATTCCATTCTTTATTATACTCAGTTGGTTAAGTTTTGACTTCTATACTCCATGAAATTTGTGAAATATCCTTGATAATTGCGTTTCATCCAGTATCTTTTCATGAAAATATTCTTCTAAGCATTCTTGAATTTTACTCCACAAAGCAGTATCATGTTGACAATTTGGACGTTGTTAATTCTTGGATAAATTAATTCTTGAACTTGTTTTATTGAATTCTTATATCATTGTCATCATCCTCATGTTTATAAAATGTTGAAAGTAATCTGTGGCCTGTAGTGCATAGATGGACTTAGTATGATTATGACCAGGGATTATTCGGTGTAATCATGACCGTAATGTTACAAATGATGTGGTAAAAGTCCTCATTGGCCCGTAGTACATTGATGGACAGTTGTTGGCATGATCATGACCATTAATGAATATACGAATATCCTTGGCCGTAGTGCAGGGGTGATTCGATGATGTGGATTATTTTATTAAGCTGAGTCCCAGCGATCACAGTGTTAGAAAATCTTTTAAATCATAAAAGATAGTAGAGTTTATTTTCTACTTGACTCTTTTAATGGATTGCTTGTTCCGCTGCAGTTAAACTTGATGTCTATTATATTTTATCAGTTTAACATTGTTGAAGGCTAATGATAATTTATTCTGCATTATCTTAGTCATAATATTTCTTACTAGGCTAGTTGAGCTCACCCTTTCTTTCACTGTTCCCTTCAGGAAATGAGAACGTAGCTGGGGCAAGTCGGGGAACGGAGTGATGGTTCGAATGATAGTATTAGTTAGTAGTCCTCACTATTCTATGTAATAGTGTGTTAATAAATGTAATGAGGACTCCTTTTGAGTATGAATACTCTCTAGAAGATAATATTTGTATTCAAACTCGCAGTTTATGTTTTGTCGTATTGTACACGACAGTTGTATTAGTAAGTTTGATTTGTATTCTGTACCATGTATCTGACGACCCAAGATGGGTGATGTATACCTAATTTTGGGGGCGTCACAGTTGATATCAGAGCTTAGGGATATGATCCCTGGCTAAGATGTGAGAATAGAACTAGGAGGGGAGAGACGGGGAATTCCTTCGCTAGTATGACCTACCTAAGTTTATTTGCATGGTATTTAATTGGTCGGTCATAATATAAGGATAATATATGACATATCAATTAACTTTTATTTTGTGGCAGTATCTAAAAATGGCATTTGAGAATGTTGAGAATAGCAATGGTGCACATGCGATTATTTATTCAGCACATATCAATAATCAGGATAATGTTCATCAGGAAGGTGACAATCCTCATGCAAACAACAACACTGACCAGATGATGAATGATGGAATGTTCAGAGGTTTTATGCAATTCATGCAACAACAGGTGAAAGCGGCTCCTGTCCACAACGTAGGTAGAAATACTGGAAACTCTCAGGCGGTCACCGCTAAGCAGTTTAAGGAGCTGGGACCAACAGAGTTTAAGGGAGAACCCAAACCACTTGTAGCTGAAACATGGATAAAGCAGATCACCAAGATATTTGATATCTTGGGTTGCTCCGAGGAGCAAAAGGTTCCCTTTGCCGCCTTTATGTTACGAGGAGAGGCAGATTACTGGTGGGAATCGATAAAGCGTACTCAACCTGCCGCACTGAAGATGTCTTGGGAGAAGTTCCAAGAGCTGTTTAACGACAAATACTTTTCCGAGAGTATTCGTCATATGAAGGAGGTGGAGTTCATCAAATTGGAGCAGAATAATATGACCGTGTCGCAGTACGAGGCAAAATTTGCGGAGTTATCCCGGTTTGCGTCCCACCTGGTGGATAATGAAGAAAGAATGACGCGGATATTTTTAAGAGGTTTGAAGCCGGAGATACGTCAACACCTTATTTCTCATAAACTGTGTTTGTATTCAGATGTTGTAAATAGGGCTCAGTTGGTGGAGCGCGATAACGAGACAACGCAACCAAAAGAGAGCAGCCGGCAAAATGATAATACTAGTGAAAGCAGTCATCGAAGCAGTGACAATAAGCGTGGAGGGAATCAACAAGCTAGAAATGGTAACCACTTCGGTGGTAATCAGGGCCAAAACAATAAGAATGAGCATTTCAAGAAGAGGAGATTCAACAATGATGGAAAGACGTCAGCATCAGCACCTGTCGTTAAGGAAGGAGAACGACCACCTATCATATGTTTCAAATGCGGAGGGGAGGGGCACATCAGTCCAAACTGCGCGATGCCGTCCAAAGCATGTTATAATTGTGGAAGAGAAGGTCATTTAGCTCGATTTTGTCATTTACCGAAGACAAATTCAGCTAGGATGGAGGCACTAAAGACCGTCCCAGAAAAGTCAAAACCGGTTGTGCAAGGGAGAGCGTTTGTTGTTAACTCCCAGAGAGCAAGGAACCCGAATGAGGTCATCACGGGTAAGCTTATCATAAACTCTAACAAAGTCTATACTTTATTTGATACCGGTTCTACCCATTCTTTTATTTCTCCTACTTGCACTCATCGATTAAATTTAATTCCAGAGAAATTAGACTTTGACTTAGCAGTTAAAACTCCATTGGGAGAAACCTTCATTACATCCACGGTTTATAAGTCTTGTTTGATTCAAGTTGGTACCCACACATTACCTGTCGATCTTATTTCATTAAAAATACTTGCATTTGACGTGATTCTAGGGATTGATTGGTTAACTACTTATCATGCAAAAATTGATTGTTTTCGTAAGGTTGTTAGCTTTCATATTCCTAATCGACCTATTATGCGAATTCAAGCAACCAAACCATTAAAATCAATCGTTGTCATCTCAAGCCATAAAGCTATTCGTTTATTGAAAAACGGATGTCAATCTTTCTTAGCTCATGTCACAGATCTAAACAAAAATACGTCAGCTTTGAATGATATTTCTGTTGTTAATAAATTTCCTGACGTATTTCCCGAAGAACTTCCTGGCCTACCCCCAGAGCGTGAAATTGAATTTTGTATCGACCTTGAACCCGGTACAAAACCCATTTCCAAAGCCCCATATCGAATGGCTCTTATTGAACTTCAGGAGTTAAAGACCCAACTGCAGGAATTGTTAGACATTGGTTTTATTCATCCTAGTACTTCTCCTTAGGGTGCTCCTATTCTGTTCGTGAAGAAGAAAGATGGGAGTATGCGACTTTGTATTGATTATCGGAAGTTAAATCATGTCACCATCAAAAATAGGTACCCATTGCCACGTATTGATGACCTGTTTGACCAGTTGCAAGGAGCACGATTCTTTTCAAAGATCGATCTTCGTTCTGGATATCATCAGCTGAATGTTAGAACTGAGGATATTCCAAAGACTGCCTTCAGAACTCGGTATGGGCATTATGAATTCTTAGTTATGTCTTTTGGATTGACTAATGCTCCTGCTGCCTTCATGAATATGATGAACAGGGTATTCAAGGAATATTTGGATCACTTTGTGGTCGTCTTTATCGATGACATCCTTGTTTATTCCAAAAGCCGTGAAGATCATGAGCAACACTTGAGGTTGGTACTCCAAAAGCTTCGTGAATACAAACTTTATGCCAAGTTGAAGAAATACGAGTTCTGGCCGGAAGAGGTAGAGTATCAAGCCGTGGAATATCGGTTGACCCGATAAAGATTGAAGCTATTCAAAGCTGGGAGCAACCTAAATCAGTGACCGAGGTACGTAGCTTTCTTGGTTTAGCTGGTTATTATCGGAGATTCGTGGAAGGATTTTCTCGAATCGCTACTCCATTAACTCAGCTGACTCGGAAAGATACAAAGTTCGGTTGGAGCGAAGAATGTGAGCAGAGTTTTCAAGAACTCAAGAGCAGACTCATTTCAGCACCTGTTCTAACAATACCATCTGGCTCGGAGGGATTTGTCATCTACAGTGATGCTTCGAGCAAAGGGCTGGGATGCGTTCTCATACAACATGGAAAAGTCATAGCCTATGCATCAAGACAACTCAAGGAATATGAGAGGAATTATCCTACTCATGATCTAGAGTTGGCAGCTGTTGTCTTTGCACTTAAAATTTGGAGGCATTACTTGTATGGGGAGAAAATGGAGATCTTTACGGATCATAAAAGCCTCAAATATTTCTTCATTCAAAAGGAACTCAACATGCGACAACGACGTTGGCTTGAACTGTTGAAAGATTATGATCATATCATTCAATACCATCCTGGAAAAGCGAACGTGGTAGCTGACGCATTGAGTAGAAGATCATATGCAAGTACGAGTGCGATATTGTCAACACAAAGGCCCATTTTATGTGATTTACAAAGGATGAAGATAAAGTTAAAGACTCCAGGGACCCATGTGATGATGACGAATATACGAGTAGAACCGACTTTAATCGATAAAGTTAAAGCTGCTCAAGCTACAGACCTGGAGCTGATGCGTATAAGGAAGAAAGTGCAAGAAGGTGCTATACCGGAAGCAAGAATCGATGAAGAAGGAATACTTCGAGTCAACTCCAGACTTTGTGTTCCTAACAACCCTGATTTAAAGTATGAAATCATGATGGAGGCGCACAACACACCGTTTGCAATCCATCCTGGAAGTACCAAAATGTATCATGATCTTCGTCAAACATTTTGGTGGAGCAATATGAAGAGAGAGATAACGTTGTTTATCTCAAGGTGTCTAACTTGTCAACGAGTCAAAGCGGAGTATCAAGTACCAAAAGGTCCATTGCAACCACTTGAAATTCCAGAATGGAAGTGGGAACACATTACCATGGATTTCGTTACCGGTCTTCCTAGGGTTTCTCAAGGTATTGATATGATTTGGGTCATTGTTGATAGATTGACCAAGTCTGCTCATTTCTTACCGATACGAGAAACTTATACACTTGAACGTCTTGCTCGTATGTACATAAACGAGATTGTAAGACTGCATGGTATGCCAGTATCCATAGTTTCTGACCGAGACCCAAGATTCACTTCACGATTTTGGGTTAGTTTACAAAAAGCTATGGGCACGGAGTTACGATTTAGTTCAGCATATCATCCTCAGACGGACGGACAATCAGAGAGGACTATTCAAACTCTTGAAGATCTATTAAGACTCTATGTCTTTGACTTCAAGGGAAGTTGGGATAAGTTTTTACCATTGGTGGAGTTTTCCTACAACAATAGTTATCAAGCAAGTATTGGCATGGCTCCATTCGAAGCATTGTATGGAAGAAAATGTCGTTCTCCAGTATGCTGGGATGAGGTGGGTGAAGCAACGTTGTTGGGACCGGAGTTAGTACGTATGACTACAGAAAAGATTTAAACGATCCGACAACGTATAAAAACCTCACAAGATCGACAAAAGAGTTATGCTGATCTTCATCGAAAGGAAATGGAATTTGATGTAGGAGATCATGTGTTCTTACGTGTTGCTCCATGGAAAGGAGTTACGAGATTTGGAAAGAGAGGAAAGCTCAATCCTCGATTCATCGGTCCATTTTTAATCCTCGATCGAGTAGGAACTGTGGCTTATAGACTCGCTTTACCGCCAAGTATGTCTCGTGTTCATAACGTTTTTCACATATCCATGTTACGCAAATATGTGGAAGACCCGAACCACATTATTGAGTTAGAACCGGACGAAATAGCGGAGTATTTGACCTATGAAGAAGTTCCTGTTCAAATATTGGATAAGAAGGAACATATTCTACGCTCCAAGGTTATACCTCAAGTCAAAGTTTTGTGGAGAAACCACGATGTTGAGGAAATGACTTGGGAGTTAGAATCTGAAATGAAATCAAGGTATCCTTACCTCTTCGACATACCAGGTACGTACCCTAATTTCGAGGGCAAAATTTCATAAGAAGGGGAGGTTGTAAGACCCCAACTTTTATAAATAAAGATGAATTTTCTATAAATATCATTTTTGAATATTATGGAGTTAATTTGATATAATATTATAGTTGTGGGTAATATTTATAAATTTTGCAAAGTACGCAAGTTGTTATATAATATTCGATTGGTCGGGGAATATTCGTTTTAACAGGGAATATTCGTACAACGACACAATTATTGGTGGACCCCACAACGGAATTATTGTCGGATTGAGAAAACGACAAAACTATTTTATTAAAAATAACGGCAGAAATTTTACCATTGTTACTGTTGAACTACTCGGTAGTAAAAGTACAGTAATACGTGTGGTTGCATAGTAGCACACGGTATTGATTATTAATGCTTATGTGAGAAGTCACTCAGTTGATTTAATTATTGTCAGTTAATAATATGAATTATTTAGCGATAATGACGTTTTGTTTTATTCGTATTATTAACGTAATAAAACAGAAACATCTTTTTATATAAAACAGAATACTTTATTAAAGTTATTCTATAAATAGAATATATTATATTTTATTTAAAAGATTTTTCTTTAAATATGGACCGTCAGATTAAAGTAATCAATCTGGACCGTTCATGGATTAGTTACTATGCATTCTATTTTTCTATAAATAGCAGCTCATTCCTTCATTATTTCTTACGAATTCACTGAACTCTAGAGAGAGAAACTATAGAGAGAAACTATAGAGAGATAGAAGAAGAGTATTCTGCTACTTAACTAGTTCCTTATTTCAGCTTTTCTTTAAAACGGTAAGGGGTGTTATTCTTTCTTATTCATGAAGAGAACTGTTGTTATTCCATTTCTTATTATTCTGTTGGAATAACTTGTATACGCGGTCTACCCTATACTTGGTGACATTCTTCTATTATTCTGTTGGAACATCCTGTCTGTGTGTTTTACACCGGACCTGGTTCCGTTTTTATTATTATTCTGTTGGAACATCCTGTCTGTGTGTTTTACACCGGACCTGGTTCCGTTTTAATTATTATTCTATTGGAACATCCTGTCTGTGTGTTTTACACCGGACCTGGTTCCGTCTTGTTATTATTCTGTTGGAACATCCTGTCTGTGCGTTTACGCCGGTCCTGGTTCCATTATTTATTATTCTATCGGAATATCCTGTCTTTGCGTTTATGCCGGACCTGGTTCCATTATTTATTATTCTGTCGGAGTATCCTGTCTGTGCATTTACGCCGGACCTGGTTCCATTATTTATTATTCTGTTGGAATAACCTGTCTGTGCGGTCTATCGCATGCATGGTGATTTCTTTTGTTATTTCATTCTTTATTATACTCAGTTGGTTAAGTTTTGACTTCTATACTCCATGAAATTTGTAGAATATCCTTGATAATTGCGTTTCATCCAGTATCTTTTCATGAAAATATTCTTCTAAGCATTCTTGAATTTTACTCCACAAAGCAGTATAATGTTGACAATTTGGACGTTGTTAATTCTTGGATAAATTAATTCTTGAACTTGTTTTATTGAATTCTTATATCATTGTCATCATCCTCATGTTTATAAAATGTTGAAAGTAATCTGTGGCCTGTAGTGCAGAGATGGACTTGGTATGATTATGACCAGGGATTATTCGGTGTAATCATGACCGTAATGTTACAAATGATGTGGTAAAAGTCCTCATTGGCCCGTAGTGCATTGATGGACAGTTGTTGGCATGATCATGACCATTAATGAATATACGAATATCCTTGGCCGTAGTGCAGGGGTGATTCGATGATGTGGATTATTTTATTAAGCTGAATCCCAGCTATCACAGTGTTGGAAAATCTTTTAAATCATAAAAGATAGTAGAGTTTATTTTCTACTTGACTCTTTTAATGGATTGCTTGTTCCGCTGTAGTTAAACTTGATGTCTATTATATTTTATCAGTTTAACATTGTTGAAGGCTAATGATAATTTATTCTGCATTATCTTAGTCATAATATTTCTTACTGGGCTAGTTGAGCTCACCCTTTCTTTCACTGTTCTCTTCAGGAAATGAGAACGTAGCTGGGGCAAGTCGGGGAACGGAGTGATGGTTCGAATGATAGTATTAGTTAGTAGTCCTCACTATTCTATGTAATAGTGTGTTAATAAATGTAATGAGGACTCCTTTTGAGTATGAATACTCTCTAGAAGATAATATTTGTATTCAAACTCGCAGTTTATGTTTTGTCGTATTGTACACGACAGTTGTATTAGTAAGTTGTATTTGTATTCTGTACCATGTATCTGACGACCCAAGATGGGTGATGTATACCTAATTTTGGGGGCGTCACAATTATAATTATTCTAAAAATCACTCCATAAATAATATATAACTATATTTTCATGGAAAATAATTAATAAAAACCTTTCTTCCATAAAATTAATTATTATGATAATATACTTTATAATAATTCATAACTATAAAAAAAAATTAGTTTCAAATATTCATGTAATAAAATATATTTTTATTTATCACATAAATACATATACACAATATCTTGTACAAATCCTCATCCTTCAAAAAAAAAAAATTTATATGCAAAATTTCTGATTTAATTATATAGAAAATATCGGGTTGTTACATTAACTCCTTCTATGTGAAGATATATTTCAGACTCTTGTGGTCTGTGTATATCTCACATTTTTCTCCATACAAATAGTGCCTCCATATCTTTAACGCAAAAACTACTACCGCTAACTCCAAGTCATGGGTAGGGTATCATTTTTCGTAATCCTTTAACTGTCGCAATGCATACGCAATGACCTTATCATATTGCATTAGCACATAACCAAATCCCTTGTGCGATGCATCACAATACACCACGAAACCTCCAACATTATCAGGTAATAATAATAAAGATGCCTCACTCAACCTATTCTTTAACTCCTTGAAACTTTCTTCACATCTCTCTGTCCAAACAAACTTTACCGTCTTCCTCGTTAAATGGTCAACATGGTCGCTATCTTAGAAAAATCTTGGATAAATCTTCGATAGTACCCGGCTAACCCTAAGAAACTTCTTACCTTCGTTGGTGTCTTCGGCTGTTCCCAATTACTCACTACCTCCACCTTTGCAGGGTCCACTGAAATTCCATCCTTGTCTATCACGTGTCCTAAGAATTGAACCTTCTCCATCCAAAATTCACATTTTGAAAATTTTATGTACATCTTTTCCCTTCTCAGCACTTCTAAAACCATCTTCAGATGTTCGGCATGCTCTTCTTTAGTCTTCGAGTAAATCAAAATATCGTCAATGAAAACAACTACAAACTTGTCCAAGTATGGCTTAAAAACTCGGTTCATCAAGTCCATGAATGCTGCTGGAGCATTAGTCAACCCAAATGACATCACAAAAAATTTGTAATGTCCATATCGGATCTGGAATGCCGTCTTCAGTATGTCTTCTTCTTGTACCTTTAGTTGATGATAACCCGTTTGTAGATCTATCTTTGAGAAACATTTCGCTCCCTTCAACTGATCGTAAAGGTCGTCAATCCTCGATAATAGATATCTATTTTTAATCATCACTTTGTTCAACTCTCGATAGTCGATACAAAATCTTATCGATCCATCTTTCTTCTTGACAAACAACACTGGTGCTCCCCAAGGAGACACACTTAGTCGAATATATCCCTTATCTAGCAACTCTTACAGTTGTATCATCAATTCCTTTATTTCTACCGGCGCTATACTATATGGGGCTTTCGAAATAGGTGCGGTTCCCAGTACTAAGTCTATTGTAGAAAACCAGTCAGATTGTCTGGAAACACGTCTTGAAAATCTCTCACTACTGATATATTTTTCATTTTTACTCCCTTTTTCAGAGTATCTACAATATAGGCTAGATACCTTACACATCCTTTCTTTAATAATTTCTTGGCCTACATCATCGTAAGACAACCTGATTGCCTAAGCGATGAGCTACCATAAAAAACTACCTTAGACCGATTTAGAGTCTGAAGGTTCATAGTTTTCTTTTGGCAATCAATTATCGCCGCATGGTTATATAACCAATCCATCCCCAATATCATGTCAAATTCCCCCAATCTAATCGGAATGAAGTCTACGTTTAGTTTGTTTGCCCTAATCTCTGCTGTGACGCCCCCAAAATAGGTCCAATCCATCCAACCCATTCTGAGTCGCCAAATACATGGTACAGAAAATAACTACAACTTTATTATTACAATTGTCGTGCAAAATACGATAACACATATACTGTGAGTTTAAATACAAATATTGTCATCTAGACAGTATTCCTACTCAATTAAGTCCTCATTATACTTATTGATACACTATTTTACAAAATAGTGAGGACTACTAAAATAACTGTCTTGAACCATCATTCCACACCCCGACTAGTACTCGCTACATTCTCGCCTCCTGAGAAGAAAAATGGAACAACAAGGAAAAGGGTGAGCTCAACTAGCCCAATAAAGAATATTATGACTAAGATAATATACAAAAAATTATCGTTAGTCTTCAACAGGGAAAAATCTGATAGAATATAATCGACAACAAGTTTTAGATCAACAACTGCAGCGGAAACAGCAAACCATTAGAAGAGTCAAGTAGAGAAAGAATTCTACTATCTTCTAAGATTTAAAAGTCCATCATCAATATTTTATCCCTGTAACATCAATTAATAATCATCTTTATCCAAATATTCATCTTTGCACTACATGCCAAAGATATTCATTTGTATCACCTGTCAGTCATGTTCATCTCAACACCTGTTCATCTTTGCACTACAGGCCAAAGATATTTATCAAGTAATCATACATCTTTGCACTACAGGCCAAAGATATTCAGTAATATCATCATTTAGGACTGAGGATGATGAAAAATATCTTAAAGAGAACGAATCCAGTGAGACAGAAGGACAAATATTAGGGATTCGTATAACAGTTTATCCAAGATCAATAATACTTCATAATAATCAATTGTGAAGAAGAATTCAAAAATAAAGATCAAAACATGGATACAATCAAAGATAGTAACCATAATAGACATCTTGGACAAAAAGAGAAATTTTTTATTTTTCGGTGAATAGTGCCGTATTCGTGAATAGTACCGTATACGTGAATAGTGCCATATACGTGAATAGTAACCCCGACACAAAAAGTTTTAAATTTGATAAAAACTCATATCAATATTTCAGCATAATGATATTGAAGAAAATAATATCATTAAGAAGAAAATAATATCTGTTACCTCAAAATATCAGTACTTCTGGTCGGAATACCGGTATAAGGCTGAAAGAAACTTGCTCTGATGAATAAAAACTCTCAAAGTATCTAAATACTCACAAAATACACTCAATAATCTAGAGAGAGAAAGAGAGAAAACTTGTTTCTGGTGTGATTTTCAATTTTAACTTAGCCCTCTATTTATAGGAAAATGTTAGCACGCCGAAGCAGACTTAACCTGCAACCTGATGGCTTTACCTGCTACTATTCCCACCCACCACACTTGAATAAAAATCTCAGCACATTTCTTCACCAACCAAGAGTGGGGCCCACCAATTTTAGAATTTTCCATCAAAATGATAAACTCTGAAAATTCAACAATTTCTGAACCAGTCATCTCGTAAAATTCATAATAAATCATACGTTCTTTTTTAACGGTTCAAAATTTGTGGACATATACTCAACTTATATATGTATAACATATCCAAAAAGTACCACGATCCAACGGTCGGATTAAAAATTATAACCCCCGCAAAATATCTCAAAAACCCTGATTTTTAATACCTCCATTCCGACAAAAATACTGATAAAAACCTCAACATTAACTCCTTCATTTTTAACCACAAAAATATATCCCTCATTTATATCCACATAAAATAAATATTTCTTATCATATGAATCAATAATTAATTATTCACAAATAATATTACAGAATCACATTTATGACAACCAGGCCGTTCCCAAGAAAGAGGGGGCTTTCCAATAAGGATTTCTCCTTACTGGCGCGCAATTAGATGACCAAACCTCTCCTTAGACAGAACTTTCTAGACATTGCCAATAACGTTATCTAATAATATTATTCAAATAATATGAATTATTGATCTGATAATGGAAAATACTGTGCAGCAATAATTATTGAAACAACAATAATATAAAATATCAACGCAACAATTATTGAATCAATAAAATAAAATATTGAACAATAACTACTGTAACAATTATTGAGTAGTGCCTTCTTACGTAAGAATCAATAATTGGTACAATACCATGTGCTACTGTATTTTAACCACCGGGTATTCCAACAGTATTAACGGTAACAACTACGCCGTTATTTATAAATAACTTATACTTGTCGTTTTCTTCATCCAATCGCTTTCTGTTATGGGGCCCACACAAGACTGCGCCGTCGTACGAATATTTCCCGACAGCAAGAATATTCCACGACCAAACGAATATTCCCCGACAAAATGAATATTTTATAACCACTTGCTTATTTTGTAAAATTTGCACATTTCACTCATAACCAAAGTATTATATCAAATTAACCCCTTATTATTCATAATAATATTTAGAGAAAATTTAATTTTATTCATTAATAAGTTGGGGTCTTACAACCTCCCCTCCTTATAAAATTTCGTCCTCGAAATTGACGTACGTACCTGATGTTTCAAAAAGGTGAGGATACCTCGCTTTCATTTCTGATTCCAACTCCCAGGTCATTTCTTCAATAGCATGGTTTCTCCACAAAACCTTAACTTGTGGTATAACCTTCGTGCGTAGGACATGCTCTTTCCTATCCAAGATCTTAACAGGTACCTCCTCGTACGTTAAATGTTCAGCTATCTCGTCTGGTTCTAACTCAATAATGTGGTTCGGGCCTTTAACATATTTACGAAGCATAGATATGTGAAAAACATTATGAACACGAGACATGCTTGGAGGTAATGCGAGTCTATATGCCACATTTCCTATTCGCTCAAGAATCTCAAATGGACCAACAAATCTTGGATTGAGCTTTCCTCTCTTCCCAAATCTTATAACTCCCTTCCATGGTGCAACACATAATAATACATGATCCCCAATATTAAATTCCACGTCCTTCCGATGAAGATCCGCATAACTCTTTTGTCGATCCTGTGCCGTTTGTATACGTTGTCGAATCGTTTGGATCTTCTCTGTAGTAATGCGTACCAACTCTGGTCCCAACAATGTTGCTTCACCCACCTCGTCCCAGCATACTGGAGAACGACATTTTCTTCCATACAACGCCTCGAATGGAGCCACACCTATGCTCGCCTGATAACTGTTGTTGTAGGAGAATTCCACCAATGGTAGGTACTTATCCCAACTCCCTTTGAGATCTAGCACACAAAGTCTTAATAGATCTTTAAGAGTTTGAATAGTCCTCTCTGATTGTTCGTCCGTTTGAGGATGGTATGCCGAACTGAATCGTAAATCCATGCCCATAGCTTTCTGCAAGCTAACCCAAAATCGTGAAGTGAATCTTGGGTCACGATCCGAAACTATGGATACTGGCATGCCATGCAATCTCACAATCTCGTTCACGTACATACTAGCATGACGTTCAAGAGAATAAGTCTCCCGTATCGACAAGAAATGAGCGGACTTGGTTAATCTATCAACAATAACCCAAATCGCATCTATGCCTTGAGAAACCTTGGGAAGACCCGTAACAAAATCCATAGTAATGTGTTAATACTTCCATTTTGGAATCTCAAGTGGTTGCAATGGACCCTTTGGTACTTGATGCTCCGCCTTTACACGTTAACAAGTTAAACACCTCGAGATAAACTTTGCAATCTCTCTCTTCATATTGTTCCACCAAAATGTATGTCGAAGATCACGATACATTTTGGTACTTCCAGGATGGATTGCAAATGGTGTATTGTGTGCTTCCATCACGGTCTTGTACTTCAAATCAGAATCGTTAGGAACACAAAGTCTGGAGTGGACTCGAAGTATTCCTTCTTCATTGATTCTTGCTTCTGGAATAGCACCTTCTTGCACTTTCTTCTTCACACGCATCAGCTCCGGGTCTGTGGTTTGAGCAACTTTAACTTTATCGATTAAAGTTGGCTCTATGCGTATACTTGACATCATCGCACTTATTCCTGCATATGATCTTCTACTCAACGCGTCAGCTACCACGTTTGCTTTTCCAGGATGGTAATGAATAGTGTGGTCGTAATCTTTCAACAGCTCAAGCCAACGTCGTTGTCGCATGTTGAGTTCTTTTTGAGTGAAGAAATATTTGAGGCTTTTATGGTCTAAATATATCTCCACTTTCTCCCCATATAGATAATGCCTCTAGATCTTTAGCGCGAAAACGACTGCTGCCAACTCTAGATCATGAGTAGGATAATTCCTCTCATATTCTTTAAGTTGTCGCGAGGCATAGGCTATGACTTTCCCATGTTGTAAGAGAACACATCCTAACCCTTTGCCTGAAGCATCACTGTAGATAACAAATCCATCCGAACCAGATGGTATTGTCAAAACAGGTGCCGAAATGAGTCTCCTCTTAAGTTCTTGGAAACTCTTCTCGCATTCCTCGCTCCATACGAATTTTGTATCCTTCCGAGTCAGCTGAGTTAACGGGGTAGCGATTCGAGAAAATCCTTTTACGAATCTCCGATAATAACCAGAAAGCTACGTATTTCGATTACTGACTTAGGTTGCTCTCAACTGTGACTCATATCCCAATCTTGGATATCACGTCACAATGGCACCTATCAGTTTACTACCATACGAATATGACATCCCCTACGGAGAGTTTGGCTTCAATGCATTCCACAAAGGAAGTCACCAGATAGAGGCTCGATTATCAACTTCTATAGTTGGGTTTTTAACTCCTGAAGTTCAATAGGAGCCATTCGATATGAGATTTTAGAAATGGGTTTTGCACCGGGTTCAAGGTCAATAAAGAATTCAACTTCACGTTCTGGGGGTAGACCAGGAAGTTCTTCAGGAAATACATCAGGAAATTCTCTAACAATAGAAATATTATTCAAATCTGACTTGTCTTTGTTAAAATCCATAACATGGGCTAAGAAAGCTTGACATCCATTTTTCAATAAACGAATAGCTTTGTGGCTTGATATGACAGTGACTGATTTTAGTGGTTTAGTAGTTTGAATTCGTATGACAGGTTGATTAGGAATATGAAAACTAACAACCTTACGAAAACAATCAATTTTAGCATGATGAGTGGTTAACCAATCAATTCCTAAAATCATATCAAAAGTAAGTATTTTTAAAGAGATAAGATCAACAGGTAATGTGATAGTGCCAACTTGGATCATGCAAGATTTATAAACTGTAGATGTAACGAAGGTTTCACCCAACGAAGTTTCAACAGATAAGTTAAAGTCCAATTTCTCCGGAGTCAAGTTTAAACGTTGAGCACAAGCAGGAGAGATAAAAGAATGGGTAGAACCAGTATCTAGTAAAGTATAAACTTCGTAAGAATTCAAGATTAGCTTACCCGTGATCACCTCGTTTGGATTTCTCGCGTTTTGGCCAGTCACGACAAACGCCCTTCCAGGAACCGCTGATTTCGACTTATCCGGGACAAATTTTGGAGTCATCATCCCCGCTGAACTTGGTTTTGCTACAGAACACTCTTGAGCTATATGACCCTCCTTTCTACAGTTATAACATACCTTAGATTGTTGTGGGTAGTTTGGGCTGATATGTCCCTCTTTCCCACATTTGTAACATACGACCGGTGGTCGTTCTTCTCCCCTAGAAATAGTTGATGTTTATGCTGACGTCTTCACGTTATCATTGTTGTACCTTCTCTTCTTGAAATCTCCTCCCGACTCTCTCCTTCTATTATCACGACCACGATTACCACCAGAGTGGTTACCGCTTTTGTCCGAATGTTTTCCTCCCTGCTGGTTTTCATTGCTTCGATGACTGCCACCACCGGTATGACCCTGGTTGTGGTCCCTCGGTTGCACATACTCATTATCTCGCTCTAATAATTGAGCCCTGTTTACAACATCTGAATATAAAGAAAATTTATGAGAGATAAGATATTGCCGAATCTCGGGTTTTAGACCTCTCAGAAATATCCTTGTCATTCGTTCCTCATTTTCGACCAAATGAGGTGCAAACCTGGATAACTCTACAAACTTCGCCTCGTACTGAGACACCGTCATGTTATTCTGCTCCAGTCTAATAAACTTTACCTCCTTCATATGACGAATACTTTCAGGAAAGTACTTGTCATTGAACAGTTTCTGAAATGTCTCCCAAGACATGCTGAGTGCGGCTGGATGAGTACGCTTCACAGACTCCCACCAGTAGTCTGCCTCGCCACGGAACATAAATGTGGCGAATGGAACCTTCTGTTCCTCCTTGCATCCCAAGACATCGAATATCTTCGTAATTTGCTTGACCCACGTTTCCGCCATGATCGGATCCGGCTTTCCCTTAAATTTTGGTGGTCCCAACTCCTTGAACTGTTTGGTTGTGACAAACCGTGAATTGTTATCATTTCCTCCTGTATTTTGAACACGAGTCTCCTTCGTCTGATTTTGTATGAACTGCAAAAAGCTTCTAAACATCCCATCGTTCATCATCTGCTCATTCGTGTTGTTCACAGGAGGAACATTGCCAGCCTGTTGCACGTTCTCCTCGTTGGTGAATACAGGCGTCTCCACGGTTTCATTTACTCCACTGTTAACATTCTCAGTCGACATTCTCAAATACTGCCATAAAATAAGGGTTAATTTAACAAATTAACATATCACATAATATCCCTATATTATGACCGACCAACAGATAAGCTTAGGTAGGACACACTAGCGAAGGATTTACTCGTATCTCCCTTCCTAGTTCTATTCCCCGATCTCCGCCAGAGATCATATCCCTAAGCTCTGATACCAACTGTGACGCCCCCAAAATAGGTCCAATCCATCCAACCCATTCTGAGTCGCCAAATACATGGTACAGAAAATAACTACAACTTTATTATTACAATTGTCGTGCAAAATACGATAACACATATACTGTAAGTTTAAGTACAAATATTGTCATCTAGACAGTATTCATACTCAATTAAGTCCTCATTATACTTATTGATACACTATTTTACAAAATAGTGAGGACTACTAAAACAACTGTCTTGAACCATCATTCCACACCCCGACTAGTACTCGCTACATTCTCGCCTCCTGAGAAGAAAAATGGAACAACAAGGAAAAGGGTGAGCTCAACTAGCCCAACAAAGAATATTATGCCTAAGATAATATACAACAAATTATCGTTAGTCTTCAACAGGAAAAAATTTGATAGAATATAATCGACAACAAGTTTTAGATCAACAACTGCAGCGGAAATAGCAAACTATTAGAAGAGTCAAGTATAGAAAGAATTCTACTATCTTCTAAGATTTAAAAGTTCATCATCAATATTTTATTCCTGTAACATCAATTAATAATTATCTTTATCCAAATATTCATCTTTGCCCTACAGGCCAAAGATATTCATTTGTATCACCTGTCAGTCATGTTCATCTCAACACCTGTTAATCTTTGCACTATAGGCCAAAGATATTCATCAAGTAATCATACATCTTTGCACTACAGGCCAAAGATATTCGGTAATATCATCATTTAGGACTGAGGATGATGAATAATATCTTAAAGAGAACGAATCCAGTGAGACAGAAGGACAAATATTAGGGATTCGTATAACAGTTTATCCAAGATCAATAATACTTCATAATAATCAATTGTGAAGCAGAATTCAAAAATAAAGATCAAAACATGGATACAATCAAAGATAGTAACCATAATAGATATCTTGGACAAAAAGGGAAATTTTTTATTTTTCGGTGAATAGTGCTGTATTCGTGAATAGTACCGTATACGTGAATAGTGTCGTATACGTGAATAGTAACCCCGACACAAAATATTCCAAATTTGATAAAACTCATATCAATATTTCAGCATAATGATATTGAAGAAAATAATATCATTAAGAAGAAAATAATATCCCTTACCTCAAAATATCAGTACTTCTGGTCGGAATACCGGTATAAGGCTGAAAGAAACTTGCTCTGATGAATAGAAACTCTCAAAGTATCTAAATACTCACAAAATACACTCAATAATCTAGAGAGAGAAAGAGATAAAACTTGTTTCTGGTGTGATTTTCAATTCTAACTTAACCCTCTATTTATAGGAAAATGTTAGCACGCCGAAGCAGACTTAACCTGCAACCTGATGGCTTTACCTGCTACTATTCCCACCCACCACATTTGAATAAAAATCTCAGCAAATTTTTTCACCAACCAAGAGTGGGGCCCACCAATTCTAGAATTTTCCATCAAAATGATAAACTCCAAAAATTCAACAATTTCTGAACCAGTCATCTCGTAAAATTCATAATAAATCATACGTTCATTTTTAACGGTTCAAAATTTGTGGACATATACTCAACTTATATATGTATAACATATCCAAAAATTACCACGATCCAACGGTCGGATTAAAAATTATAACCCCCGTAACATGTAACAACAAGGCTAAAACAAAGTTGTGTTATGGGGTTAGTGAATTCAAAGTGGTAAAAATGATTAGTAAATTTCGAACGCGTTATGTGATAACTTAGTGTACACAATGAATGTTAGACAAGTGTAGCGAAGTAAACACTTAGAATTTTTGAAATGTAAATGGTAAAGAAAGACTTGTGCTAAAATAGTAAGTTTAGCTAGAAATGTACATGTTATGGTATGTTAACATATCTAATAGATAATGTGATTCCTAGTGGTTGTCAACAAGTGTAATACATCTAATATAGGGTAATGGAATCTATGACGACTTTAATGAACGTTAAGTGTTGGTTTCGAAAGAAGTTTAAAGAAACAAAAAATGAGATTATGTAATGATAAGTATCATAAGAAGAGGAGTAAACACCTGAAGATATGTGTTAAGTCTCAAAGAGATGCAAGTTATAAAAGATTAAGACTAAGAGTCATTGTGGTTTCGTTATATGTGTAACTAATGCTTGTGATTATAAACCTTTGAACTGTTGTAGGAGGTATGCAAAGCATTTAAGCTGTTTTTGGTAATTGGTAATCTACGAACCATGCAAGTCTTTCAGTTCCTATTTGCTACGTGAACTTGATGATTAATTGTTTTAAGTCGTTATTGCAAATAAGATGATATGTGTTATATTTATGTGAAAGCATGGAACGTCAAAGTCATCTTATGACTACATTAATTGAGTAAAGCATACCGATTGAGTAGGAAACTCAATCTCTATATTTGTTCTATGAACTGTAGCACGTATGTTATGATAGTTCAATGTTTAAGAGATATATGTTGAGCATGATATTATATGCTACGTGTTGCATGAAAACTGTTAGATTTTGCTGGGCTGTCGAGCTCAACCTTGCAAATAACCATTTTTGCAGGTCAAGATTTTAAGGTAAAGGTATGTGTTACCTGAAAATTATGAATCCGACGTGATACTTGAAGATTTCTTATGTTTTATGAGAAATGTATTTAATATTTTGAATGTAATATATTGTTGAATTGGAAGTGGAGCTATTCGGTATATATGGATATCTATTGATGATGTAAGACTTTGTATAGTCATTTTGTTGTAATGATTCATGATATAAATTTGAATCGAAGAGATATAATGTAAAGGTTAAAAGTTCTGGGAACGATAACAGTTTGTAAATAGAAAATTTTAAATGTAATAAAACTTTTTAATTATTCCGCAAACTTCAATGGTTGTATTATCGTTTATTGATGTAAAATTAGTGGTTGAATGTATTATTAACGACCGAAGTCGAGAATTAAATTGTATGATTTTTAGGGTCGTTACATTGTCCTTGTGGTGACACAACAAAACAAATTGTTCAATTTTTTTTATAAGCATCAAATGTGATAAATTAACATCTTAAATATTTAATACTTGCCTTGTGGTGACACAACAAACTCATATTAAATATTTAATACTCTATTAATTTTATCATGCTAGAAGGCGACGTTCGATATTCTAAATATATCTTTGAACGCTTAAGACTTAATAAATAAAAACTCTGAGGGATTTGTTATTATTCGTCTCATCTTGTTTAGTGCGCATGCAAATATATATATATATATATATATATATATATATATATATATATATATATATATATATATATAATACGCGTCATATTATTAAACATGCGAAGCATATTTGCATAATATATAATATATATATAATATTAGCATGCACATATAGAATACTATATTCTACCCGGATTGATTATGGACTTTTATTCTAGTTTGGTTCACTAGAGCCACCAAGTAAACCAAAAGGTCAAACCTTAGGGTGCAAGAATAAATATTTAAATATAACTATTAAATTTAAACTCGGGCTACATTACAAACGGGTCTTCGAGCGTTCCTTTCTCTTTGATCTTTGGTTCTTCAAAAAATTCTAATTAATCCTATTACATTAAATTATTTAATTTAAATAGAAACCTTGATTAGCAGTCAAGGGGAAGTACATAAGAGAGAGATAGAATTTACATCAAGAAGAAAACAAGAAAAGACGAGGTACGCAGACCCCATTTAATAAAACCCATTCATTCAAACATCCAACCAAAATAAATCCAATCACATTGGTCACTAGTCCATAATCAATCACATTTATTATCATACATATCATCATATGTATTAATAAATAAAATCATTCCGTATATATATGAATATCATTTAATGGGCATTTTTATGCTGCATGAAATCCAATTTCAAGATCAAAATAAACTCTTTATTTTAATTATAAAATTATTAAGATTATTATATATATATTTAATATATAAATAACGAGAATCACCTTGAGTATACTGCAGGTGCAAGAAAATCTATAAATATATATGTATACTCAATTTTTACCAAAGTACAGGATGTCAGGATCACATGTTAACTATATATATATATATATATATATATATATATATATATATATATATATATATATATAATATTAACCGTGCGTGAATCATATATATTTATATCACCTGCAGATCTAAACCGAAGGTATAAAAAAAACGTATTACGAAAAAAAAAATTCGCCAAAGGATTTTTTTTAATAAAATAATAATTTTTTACAACAAATTATGCCCAATAAATTATTCAAAATATATACTCATACATATATGGAATCAAAATAATTAATAATTCGCATAAAGTTTGACTCTTGATACAACTGTTAGGTTTTATGAAAATTAAAGTAGCAATCAAATCGCAAAATTAGCGGAAGCATAATAAAATCAGATTTTAAAAAAAAATTCACAAACCAATTACCCAGATCATCCTTTATGCATATTATTAATTAAAACGAAGAACAAGAAATTATGAAATCATACCCTTGTAGAAACGAGCTTCCTCAAGTACGAGTTTACCTCCTACTTTTTCGCGATCTCCTTGAATTTTCGGGTAGATTCCTTCCTTTGATCAATGTAAGCCACCCAAGTGTATGGCCTCTAGAGGTGATCCACCAAGGAAGAAGAATTTTCAAGAAGAAGGGTGTATTGGCTCGAACCCTAGTTTTACCTATCTCTATAGAAAAGGGGCGTACTCTCCAACTATTGAAATTACATATCTTTGATATATGATATAAGACTCCTCTTACAAAGATATCAAATAACCCTATTTAATTAAAATACGGTATTATTTATTTAATTAAACTCTTTTAATTAAATGGGCTCCCCAATCTTATTAGGGATAATTAATTAAACTCCTTTAACAAATTTTTCCTCCTAATCCTATTAGGAATAAATGAGAGTACGTATATTAAATTAATTACTAAACTCTTTTAGAAATTAAAATAATAATAATTGTAATAATATTAATAAGACTCCTCTTATTAATTTATATTTAATATTTCTAAAATAAAAAATAATAAATATTAAGCTATTTAATTTATTCTATTACCGTAGATTAAATTAAATATACTTAACATATTATTACGATTATGCCATTAACTTCTTAAATAATTATTCTTCCTTTTATGGTGTGACCCTTTAGGTTCTCCATATTAAACCGATTGTGAATAAATCAATTAGAACAATTCTAATCTTATTTAAATAAATAAATTAAACGATTAATTTATTTAAACAAATAATATTTATTCTACAATAGGGATAAGCCTCCCTAGCGATCAACGACTTTCCAGATAATATAGATTTTAACATTAATCATAAAAGAAACTTTGAGTTAATAGTTACCGTATAATTCAATCATTCCACCATACAATGTCCTAATTAAATATAAGACATGAAATTACTGTCAAGTCTTATTTTATTTAATTATATGTATTTCGATTTCCAAATGCACAACTCCTAATGAATGCAAATTAGAAACTACTTTCTAATTTCATTCCACCTTGGCCAAGGATTCCTGGGTTGTCATTTATCGAATCACATAAGATATTTCACTTCTTTTACTAGAAGTGGTAGATCCTTTATTGATCATTCGTTATCTCCATAAAAAACTTATTACACCTAAGCATACCCTTTGATATACCATAAGTGTCTTAAGGAATAAGTCAAAGTGTAAATCATTATATACAAGATACTATGATAATCTCAAGTCTAAGGATTATTTGTACTACTATCACTACAGGAATTTCTATTGACAGTCAAGTAAAACTCCATTAGGTATTCCTTAGTGAGCCACGTTCAGTGAACTTATTCTCCAATAAGCACCTACATACTTGCTTCAATGTCTCCACATAAATGATCTGAGATCAATCATCGTCATCCAATGAGCAAGCAACGTATGTACCAATCTATCCGGATTGAGAACATTTTAGTTTTAAGCTATCTAAGAATTTAGATCTCATTAGTATGCTCTCATCATGATTCTAAAAGCATTGCTTAAAACTATGAGTTTATCACATATTATTAAAACAACACCATATTGATAATAAATACCTTTAATAAATAGTTCTTTTATTAATAAATAAATAAGATTGATTACAAAGTATATGCTTTATCATCATACATGATTGGCTTGTATGCATATTACTTTCATTACTCACTCTTGCATATATACAACCATCGAATCTAAAGTTGCGAAGGTTGATGAACCAACCACTAGTCAAGGAAAAGGCAAGATGAACAAGTGTTGATAACTTGTTAATTGCAGAGACTTGTGTTTTTCAGACTTGGTTTTAATTATGTGATGTAAATAATTAATTTTTCCGCATTTGTTGAATGTTTTAAGGTTAGACAACCTGAGAATTATTGGATTTAATTATGTAACCCTTTAATGGGAAGATTTATTAATTAAATTTTATTAAGTTTGGGTAGTTAGAAATGAATATTTGGACAGTGATCACCAAATCATGTGGGAATGAAGTACCCATATTTGGGGGTGTCACAAGTGTTAGGTTTGTAATATTTATGAACGCAATCAAATTGCACAAAATAAGCGGAAACGTGATAAACAAGAGTTTTAAAATTTTATAAACCATATACCCGGATCACCCTTTATGCATAATTATTAATTAAACAAAAATATGAAGAACAAAAATTATACCCTTGAAGATTCGAGCTTATTCAAGTACAAGTTCACCTCCAATCTTTTTCGCGTTCAACTTTGAATCTACCTGGTTTGGTTCCTTCCTTTGATCAATGTTAGCCACCCAAGTGTTTGGCCTCTAGAGATGATCCACCAAGTAAGAAGAAATATTCAAGAAGAAGGGTGGTTGACTAAACCCTAGTTTTTCTATCTCTCATACAAAAAGAGCGTACTCTCCAACTATTAGAATTGTGTATGTTGTGAAAAAATCAATAACAACTCTATCACCCATAATAAGACTCCTCTTATTTATAGATGTGGACAACCCTCCTTAACAATTAAGGAATTAAATTTTATTTTAATTAATTAAATCCTTTAATTAATTAGGCTCCCAATCTCATTAGGAGTAATTAATTAAACTCTTTTAATTAATTAGCCTCCTAATCTTATTAGGATTAAATGAAAGTACTTTTATTAATTAATTCCCAAACTCCTTTAAGAATTGAATAATAATAATAGTAATAATAATAATAAGACTCCTCTTATTAATTTATATTTAATATTTCTAAAATATTAAATAATAAATATTAAGCTATTTAATTTATTATATCACCATAGATTAAATTAAATATAATTAACTTATTATTATGATTATGCCATTAACTTCTTAAATAATTATTCTTCCTTTTATAGTGTGACCCTTTAGGTTCTTCATATTAAACCGGTTGTGAATAAATCAATTAGAACAACTCTAATCTTATTTAAATAAATAAATTAAATAATCAATTTATTTAAATAAATAATATTTATTCTACAATAGGGATAAGCCTCCCTAGCGATCAACGACTTTCCAGATAATATAGATTTTAACATTAATCATAAAAGAACCTTTGAGTAAATAGTTACCGTACAATTCAATCTTTCCACCATACAATGTCCCAATTAAATATAAGACATGGAATTACTGTCAAGTCTTATTTTATTTAATTATATGTATTTCGACTCTTAAATACACAACACTAAATAATGCAAATTAGAAACTGTTTTTTAATTTCATTTTGCCTTGGCCAAGGACTACTGGGTTGTCATTTATCGAATCACATAGGATATTTCTCTTCTTTTACTAGAAGTGGTAGATTCTTTATTGATCGTACATTATCTCCATGTACGACTTATTATACCCAAACATACCCTTTGATATACCCTAAGGGTTTTAAGGAATAAGTCAAAGTATAATTCATCATACACAAGATACTATGATGATCTCAAATCTAAAGATCACTGGTACTACTATCACTACATGAATTCCTATTGATAGGCAAGTAAAACTCCATTATGTATTCCTTAGCGAGCCACGTTCAGTGAACTTATTCTCTAATAAGCACCTACATACTTGCTTTAGTGAATCTATACAAATGATCATGAGATCAATCATCCTCATCCAATGAGCAAGCAACGTATGTACCAATCTATCCAGATTCACTAATCCCCAATTTAGTAATCCAACGATTGGGAACTATTTTAGTTTTAAGCTTTCTAAGAATTTAGATCTCATTAGAATGATCATCATCATTATTCTAAAATCATTGCTTAAAGCAATGGGTCTATCACATATTATAAAACAGCAACATGTAGATAATTAAAAGCCTTTATTAAATTAATACTTATTATTAATAAATGAATAAGATTGTTACAAAGTTTATGCTTTATCATCAAACATGATTGGCTTGTGTGCATACTACTTTTAATCTCCCACTTGCACTAAAGCCAATTGTCATGGTATCTCACACTCTTCTTCTCTATGTGACGATTATCCTGCTGTTGGATAAGCTTCAGTAAATAGATATGTAATTTTCACTATCTCTATAGTGATTTCCCATCTTTCAATGATTCTTATAATCAAGTGAAAGTGCCACAACACATGTTTAGATCCAAGATGAGACTTAGGACCTATTCCTAGTTCTGTAATGAACTTTTTATCCAAACAATCAACTTGTAGCTTCATTTATAGTTATATACTTTGTCTTTATCACTAAACTAGCAACAATTTGCTGTTTGAAACCTTTCCAATTCACTGCACCACCATTCAAGGTAACGCTTTACCTTAAAGTGGATTTTCTGTCGTCTTGGTCTGTCTGAAAAATTTGAGTTTGTTAAGCCCTCTAGTTTTAATTTAGACCCACCATGAATATGATCACATCTTTAGTGTCGGTTAAGTACTTTAAGATATTTTTCACTTACTCATAGTGAACTTCTCCAGAATATGACTGATCAACATCAGGTCTCATACATTTCATTGCATACATGATACGTACTCATGTGATCTCTCTTTTTCAGAATCTTTGGGGACTATTAAGAGAGATACACTCCAAAGCTCATCAACATAAGACATCTGTTGGAGTTTGCCATGCTAAACGATTTTAGCATCAAATGAATATACGTTCCTTGGGTTATGTTGAGCATCCTCTCAAATCTATCTATATAGATTTATATCCCCAATTAAGATACTCTTCCTAAATCATTCATGGAGGAATATTTAGACAACTTTATCTTTACTGATTATAGCATTAGTATGTCATTCCTTATCCATAGTATATGAACATATAATATTAGGAATGTCACGATGCTCCCATTGACCCTTTTGTACACACTAGGTTTATTCTTATTTTTGATAAAATCAAACTATTTTATTTGTCTCATCAAAACGAATGTTCCTTATTTGAGAAGCTTGCTTCAATCTATTTCTCTGAGTGTCTACAACTATTACCTCATCGTATGTAATTGGATCATCATCTTCTATGATGTGTACCTCATCATCATCATCTATAATAAATCTATACCTCCTAGGTATCTTCGGTACTATTCCAGATTTTTATTATTTGGTTGTGGTGCAATAGGTCTATCTACAGTGTTCTCGTATTTGACTTATAGTATTTTGTGGGTCTTGAACTCTTTAAGATCTATTATCCTCCCACTAGCCCTTTTAATGATAAACACCTTTATCTTAGAAGGTAACGTGTTTCGCAACAAACATCTTTTGCTAAGTAGGATTATAGAACATATACCTTAAACTTACTTTAGGATGTCCCACAAATTGACACTTGTCAAATCTTGTCCCAAGCTTATCCTTTGAAACTTTTTTCACATAAGTTAGACAAACCCTTATCTTAACATACTTAAGATTAGGAATCCTCCCTGTCCATAACTTTTATGGAGTCTTGGGGCCGAATTTTGAGGTTACCTTTTCGTAGATATGCAGCCATTTCTAAGGCATGACCCTATAGGGATATTAGAATGTCGGTAAGATCATTATGAACCGCACCATGTACAACAAGGTACGATTTTTCCTTTCAGATACGTCAATCAATTATTGCGTATCAGGAGGCGTCCATTATGAGAAAACCATTTGAGATGATCTAGAAACTTATTACACAAGTATTCCTTCCTTAATCCGATCAAAGAATCCTAATACTTTGCCAATTTGTTTCAATTCTGAATTTTTTGAACCTTTCAAATAATTCACACTTGTATTTCAGCAAATACACACATTCAACTCTTTGAATGACCATCTCCTTTTTTTATACTAGTTTGTTCAATTTGCAAAATAATTTTTCATGTAAGTCATGTATACAAAATCTATTAAGTGATATTCCAGTTCTATACAAAATATTATTATTATAAATAGAACAACAATTGTTCTTAATTATAATACCAAAGATTTTATTGTCCAACAATAAAATAGAAATAATGTTTCCAACAAGAACTGAAATACAATAACAACTTATTGACTTAATAGACTTGCCCGTAGGCATTGCTAAACTATAAGTTTCTATGGCTAATGTAGCAACCTTTACTTCATTTCCCACACATAGGATTACTTATCTTTGTTTAACTTTTTACTTCTGCTTGGTCCCTTCATAAATCTATATTTATGATAACCAAAGCCGGTATCCAATACCCAAGTAGAACCTTGACTTAAAGAAAAATTTATTTTAAATCATGAACAAAATTGTATTTGTAACCGAAACTTCACTAAGCTTCTTCTGGTTAGCTCTGCAAGATGCTTCTAGCAATTTTTTTCCAGTGTCCAGGCTTATTGCAGTGGAAGCAAACTCCTTTTCTATCCATATCAGTTTTGTTCTTATTATCCTTTATTTTTGCCTTTTTATTTATCTTCTTTGAATCGTTTTTCTTTTCAGAAGATCCTTTTGGCCCCTACCAGTAAGACATGGTCCTTCTTGGTTGGAAAGTGACTCTCAACATTTTTCACCATGTTAAGCAAATCAGCGAGGCTGATATCTAGCTTATTCATATGAAAAATTCACAACAATTGTGAAAGGAGTCCGGGAGTGAGTGTAAGATCAAATCTTGGCTCAACTCTCTATCCATGACAAAACCCGTTGTCCTAATTGATCAATCAAATTGATTATGTTAAGAATTTTTATCTGTATTGTAGTGTCATCGGTCATTCTAGATTGGAAGAGCTCCTTAGATATCTGATATCTATCAGTCCTACTTTTCTCACAATCAACTACTTGACGTGCAGGAGTATAGTAGGAGCGTCCATAGTTTCATGCTGACGCTGAAGCTCATTACTCATGGATGCGAGCATGATGCATTGAGCCAACTGTCCATCATCTTGCCACTTTCTAAAAGTAGTAATCTCTTCCTCAGAGGCATTGTCTACAACCATTGCAGGGATAGGCGTATTAAGGACATAAGATAGCTTTTCAGCAATGAGAACTATTCTCAATTTTCTTAACCAATCCGTTTAATTCTGTCCGGTTAATTTAACATCTAATATGCTACGCAGTGATAGTAATTTAGACATTGTAAAATTCTGTAAATGAATTTATTCTTAACAACATTTTAGCATACATTTTTTTATTAATTACCAAAATAATTTAGGTCTTATTTTAAATTGGTATCTCCTATTATTTTTTTCAAACTATATTACCCTTAATTTATATAGTTCGGCGATATCTAATTAAAGATAAGCTAGTGAAAATAGGGATCCCATTTTAAATGTATATAGCCTTGTGTGTGCACAACAAACTATATATAAATAAATAGGTAGATAACTCTTGTCAATTACATCAACTATGTAACTCCTTGTATTTTGCTTCTTAAATCATAATGGTCAAGTGTGTGCACATCCGAACTAAAATAATTTAAGTTAAGTCAGACCCAACATTTCCATATAAATAAAGAGAAAACTACAGCCCTTGTGTGTGTACAACAAAGCAGTAATGTTCAATTCCTTATAAACATCATATGTAATAAAAACAACATCTTCAATATTTAACACTTGCCTTATGTGTGCACAACAAACTCATATCAAATATTCAATACTCTATTGTTTCTATCATGCTAGAAGGCGACGTTCGATATTCTAAATATCTTTAAACGTTACAACTTAATATAAAGTTTTTGAGGGGTTTGTTATTAATTTGTCTCATCTTATTTAGCGCGCATGCATATATATATATATATATATATATATATATATATATATATATATATAGTATAATCATGCACATATATAACACTATATTCTACTTGGATTGATTATGAATTTTTATTCTAGTTTGGTTCACTAGAGCCACCAAGTGAACCAAAAGGTCAAACCCTAGGGGTGCAAGAATTAATATTTAAATATAACTATAACATTTAAACCCGAGGCTTCATTACAAACGGGTCTTCAAGCGCTCCTTGATCTCCAATTCTTCAAAAATAATTCTAACTATTCCTATTACAAAACTATTTAAAATAAATAGAAACCTTGATCAACAGTCAACGAAAAGTACATAGGAGGGAGATAGAACGTACATTAAGAAAGAATTAGAGAAGACGAGGTACGCAGACCCCATTTAATAAAACTCATACATTCATGCATCCAACTAAAATAAAATCCAATCACATTGGTCAATAGTCCATAATCAATTCCATTTATTATCATACACATCACCATATGCATTAATAAATAACATTCTTCTCATAAATAATAAAAAATTAATATATATATATATATATATATATATATATATATATATATATATATATATATATATTGATATCATTTAATGGGCAAATTTAGTTAGCATAAAATTTAATTTTGAATCAAAATAAACTCCTTTATTTTAATCCAAATTTAAATCAAAATAAACCTCTTTTATTATAATTTATCCAATTTTGAATAAAATAAACTATTTTATTTTAATCAAAATCTATAATCAAAATAAACTCATTTATTTTAATTAATTATGGAATCCAATTCTAAGTAAAACAAAAACTCCTTTATTAAATGAAATACAAATTCTCTTTCCTATTCACAAATAAACTCTTTTATTTTGAATAATATGAAATCTTATTCCATATCTAAATAAACTCCTTTATTTAAGAAAATACGGATTCTCTTTCCTATTCACAAATAACTCATTTATTTTGAATAACATGAAATCTTATTTCATATTTAAATAAACTCTTTTATTTAAGGAAACATGGAATCCAATTTGAACTCCAATTAGTTATCATGGAATCCAATTCAAACTCTAATTAGTTAACATAAAATTTAATTTTAAAATTAAAATAAAACTTTTTATTTTAAGATTAAAATAAACTTTTATTTTAATTATAAAATAATTAAGATATATATATATATATATATATATATATATATATATATATATATATAACAATAATAATCAAATAATATATATATAACTATTAATACTAACCACGTGAATGCTTCAGGATTAACTTTTTTAAAACATTATTGCAAACTTGCAGGAAACGTGAATCCTTTTTGTTTTACGAATTGATTTCGCTTTTTTTTTTTTTAATTTTATACAATAAAATATGCCCAATTAAATTGTTCTAAACACATATCAATCTACATATCAAATTAAAATAATTAATAATTTGCATAAATGTTTGACTTTGATACCACTGTTAGGTTTGTAATATTCATGAACGCAATCAAATTGCACAAAATAAGCGGAAACGTGATAAACAAGAGTTTTAAAATTTTACAAACCATATACTCGGATCACCCTTTATGCACAATTATTAATTAAACAAAAATATGAAGAATAAAAATTATACCCTCGAAGATTCGAGCTTCCTCATGTACAAGTTCACCTCCAATCTTTTTCGCGTTCAACTTGAATCCACCGGGTTTAGTTCCTTTCTTTGATCAACGTTAGCCACCCAAGTGTTTGGCCTCTAGAGGTGATCCACCAAGGAAGAAGAAATATTCAAGAAGAAGGGTGGTTGACTAAACCCTAGTTTTTCTATCTCTCATAGAAAAAGAGCGTACTCTCCAACTATTGGAATTGCGTATGTTGTGAAAAAATCAACAACAACTCTATCACCAATAATAAGACTCCTCTTATTTATAGATGCGAACAACCCTCCTTAACAATTAAGGAATTGAGTTTTATTTTAATTAATTAAATCCTTTAATTAATTAGGCTCCCAATCTCATTAGGAGTAATTAATTAAACTCTTTTAATTAATTAGCCTCCTAATCTTATTAGGATTAAATGAGAGTACTTTTATTAATTAATTCCCAAACTCCTTTAAAAATTAAATAATAATAATAAGACTCCTCTTATTAATTTATATTTAATATTTTCAAAATATTAAATAATAAATATTAAGCTATTTAATTTATTCTATCACCATAGATTAAATTAAATATACTTAACTTATTATTACGATTATGCCATTACCTTGTTAAATAATTATTCTTCCTTTTATGGTGTGACCCTTTAGGTTCTCCATATTAATCCGGTTGTGAATAAATCAATTAGAACAATTCTAATCTAATTTAAATAAATAAATTAAAATATTAATTTATTTAAATAAATAATATTTATTCTATAATAGGGATAAGCCTCCCTAGCGATCAACGACTTTCCAGATAATATAGATTTCAACATTAATCATAAAAGAACCTTTGAGTAAATAGTTACCGTACAATTCAATCTTTCCACCATACAATGTCCCAATTAAATATAAGACATGAAATTACTGTCAAGTCTTATTTTATTTAATTATATGTATTTCGATTCCCAAATGCACAACTCCTAATGAATACAAATTAGAAACTACTTTCTAATTTCATTCCACCTTGGCCAAGGATTCCTGGGTTGTCATTTATCGAATCACATAAGACATTTCACTTCTTTTACTAGAAGTGGTAGATTCTTTATTGATCATACATTATCTCCATGTACGACTTATTATACCCAAACATACCCTTTGATATACCCTAAGGGTCTTAAGGAATAAGTCAAAGTATAATTCATCATACACAAGATACTATGATGATCTCAAATCCAAGGATCACTGGTACTACTATCACTACAGGAATTCCTATTGATAGACAAGTAAAACTCCATTAGGTATTCCTTAGCGAGCCACGTTCAGTGAATTTATTCTCTAATAAGCACCTACATACTTGCTTTAGTGTCTCCACACAAATGATCATGCGATCAATCATCATCATCCAATGAGCAAGCAATGTATGTACCAATCTATTCGGATTCACTAATCCCTAATTTAGTAATCCAACGATTGGGAACTATTTTAGTTTTAAGCTTTTTAAGAATTTAGATCTCATTAGAATGATCATCATCATTATTCTAAAATCATTGCTTAAAGTAATGAGTTTATCACATATTATAAAATAACATCATGTAGATAATTAAAAGCCTTTAATAAATTAATACTTTTTATTAATAAATGAATAAGATTGTTATAAAGTATATGCTTTATCATCAAACATGATTGGCTTGTGTGCATACTACTTTTAACAAGTTGGTATCAAAGCTTTAGGTTATGAACCTTAGGTGGGGGAAAAACCTTTGGAAGTAACCTTATAAGAGTTTGTAAAGATAGTGGTGACAAACTTTTATCGAGTTTTAAGGAAGAAATAATAAAACACTTTATGTGCTTATGTGGTTGCAACCTATATGTTTGTGAGTTTTGAGTAGTGACGATTAGTAATTAAAAACTTTAAATTTTTGTTGTCAGGATGGCTAATGTGGTAGAATCCGGTCAGTCTATGGAGGAGGGACCTCAGGTGCCTAGAGAGGAGGAGCCTCGAGATGTTCAAGTTGTCTAGGAATATCTAGTGCCAAGGGAGCCGTTGTTGGACACCCAGAGTTTGAGCAGGAGGGATTATTAAATAATGAGGATGAGGAGGATCCTGTGGAGCTACCACAGACAGATGATGTGGAGGAAGGGGAAGAGTTTCCACCAAACTCTATTGCAGCTCAAATGAATGACGAGGTATATGATCGTAACATTGAGCTTCAGGATAGAGTCAAGGAGTTGGAGCTGGTTGATGAACAATATACTGCAATAGCACAGAAGGACGATGAGATCTAGGATTGTGACGATCATCTAGGTAGTATGGAGTGGAAGCTAGTTCACGTAGAAGGTGACAAGGAGGAGCTGATGGCAGAGGTTGTAAAGCTGAAAGATGACCTGAAAGAGGAGTCCGCCAAGAGAGCAAGAGCTGAAGATGCGTACGAGAAGGCTTCCCAGCGTGCATATGTAGCAGAGGGAGAGGTTCAAGCAAAGAAGGTTAAGATGGAAGAGATGGATTGTGTCTTCCGCACTGTGATAAACAGAGCTCAAGACCGAGTCATGTACTACCCGACTCAGTTTGAGGAATTGCCATGGTATATGTTAGATCGTAGAACGATGTTCCGTATCATGGAAGAGGAGCGCCGTAAGGCTATGTAGCGTCTTAGTAGGCCTTAATAGAAAGTGTAATTATTGTATTAATAATTATATAATAAATAAGATGTTAATCCCAAGTGTTATGTGACCAATGGGATATGATGATGTTATCCTGAAGCTTTATTAGTTCAGGAAATTAATGTAAATAGCAGCGATGCTATTGTTTCTATGTTTCTAAAAGATTATGAATGAATAAAATGTTAATATTTATTCAAGATATTATGTGTTATTTGATGATCATTTATGATATGCAAGTTAAGTAGAAGATACTTAAGAAATTAAGTAATGATCTAATACGTGTATTTTAAATAGAAAATGTCTTCAAGAAGATGTCAACCACGACAACAAACCCCTGAGGGGTCTACCAATAACAACAACGCCAATGCTAACCCAGTTCAGCAGTTGGTGACATTATTGACGGGAGCACTTCAGAATCAGCTGAAGAATTAAGCATCAACCTTTAAAGATTTTTAGGTAGTAGGACCACTAGAGTTTCATGGGTCCGTGAATCCAGTTGAGGCACAGACCTGGATCATGGAAATAAAAAAGGTTTTTGACGTTGCTAGGGTCTGTGAAGACCAGAAGATTGCTTTTGCAACGATCATGTTGAAAGCAGAAGCCAGCTATTGGTGGTAGGCAAACAAAACCTGAGGAGGTCAGGGGGTGATGGCATAGAATAAGGTAAAGGAAATATTTTTCGAAACCTACTTTTCAGAAAGGTCACAGAATCAGATGGAAGTCCAATTTTTAGAGTTGAAGCAGGGTGTGATGACGGTGTCGGAGTATGCGAAAAAATTTAACGAGTTGGAGAGGTTTGCGCCATATCAGTTTAACACAGACGAGCGCAAGGCAAGAAGGTTTGAACAGGGACTAAAGCCCTAGTTGTATAGCAGAGTCTTTATGTTTCAACTGAAGACGTTTGCAGCAGTGCTTGAGAAGGCGATCATCACGGAGGTTGGAAGCGATGCCTTAATAAAATATAATCAGGAATAGAGAAAGAAGAAGAATGAGAATGAAGGCAAAACTGGTGTAACAGTAGTGGAAATAATAATTTGAAGAGGAGGTAGAATGAGGGTGCAGGTGCTGGAAGTCAACAGAGTAGTTAACAGAATAGGAAATTTGAAGCATTTGCTACCTGTGGAAGAAATCACACTGGAGTGTGCTTGAGAGGGAAGCGGGTATGTTATAACTGTGGCCAGGAAGGTCACATTACTCCGAATTTCTCTCAACCGAAGAAGGGTGCTTGTTTCATATGCGGGTCAAAGGATCATCTAGCTCGCGAGTGCCCTAAGAAGACAGCTGAAAGTGCAACTGGAAGCAAGGGAGGTGGCAATGGAGGTACATTGGCTATTACTGGACTAACGTCGACAAATAGACCCACGGCCAGAACCTTCAACATGACCATGCAGGATGATATGCAATCAAAAGATGTGGTGTCAGGTATCATTCCAATCAATGATATAGATGCATATATATTGTTTAATTCAGGTGCTACTTGTTCATTTATATCTGATGATTTTGCTAAGAATTTGGGTTTACCCAGTGAAGAGTTAAATTTCCCTTTGAACATATAAATTGCGAAATAGGGAGGTGATTCCTGTTAGATTCGTATATAAGAATTGTAGGGTGAATATTAAGTGAAATGTTATGACAGTAGATTTAATCTTGATTAAACTTGGGGAATTTGATGTTATATTGGGGATGGATTGACTATTCAATTATTGAGCGATAATTGATTGCCAAAAGAAATGTGCAAACCTTATGACTCCATTAAAGGTAGTTTTCTATGGTAGCAAATCGCCTAGACAAGCGAGTTGTCTGATGATTATGCAAGCCAAGAAGTTATTGAGGCAAGGCTGTGTAGGATATTTAGCTTATATAGTCGATACTCAGAAGAAGGGAGTGAAACTGGAGGGGATACTAGTTGTTAGGGATTTTGTGGATGTATTTCCAGATGATTTACTAGGACTTCCGCCTGAGAGAGAGATTAAGTCCGTTATTGATTTAGCACCAGGGACTGCTCCGATATAGAATGCCCCATACCAGATGGCTCCGGCGGAGATGAAAGAACTAATGGTACAACTGAAAGAGCTGCTAGATAAGAGATATATTCAGCTGAGCGTATCGCCGTGGGGAGCACCAGTGTTGTTCATGAAGAAGAAGGATGGATCAATGCATCTTTGCATTGATTATAGGGAGTTAAACAAAGTCACTATTAAGAATAAGAATTCGTTGCCAAAAATAGATGACTTGTTTGATCAAATGAAAGGAGCTAAGTACTTCTCGAAGATAGTTTTGAGAAGTGGGTATCATCAACTAAAGGTAAGGAAGGAGGATGTAGCAAGGACAGTATTCAGAACTCGGTGTAAGGACCCGAAATTTGACATGGTTTTACGAATAATTTTTTTTATTGTTGATAATTATTTTGAGCTTGCAGAGTATGAATTCAATAGGCTAGTAAATTTGTTAGCTAAGCAGTGTAAATAAGGTAATAAAGAATACCTGATCGAAATCCTATTGTGACTTTGGTTAATAATACAGTTATTATTATAATTGTATTCTGGGATGTTTGGTTAAGAGTAAGTATTGATCCGATAAGGTGTAATACAGTAAAACCCCTATTTAAGAATACTCTATATAAGAATAACCTCTACAATATTATAAAAAAATTTGGTCCTAATTTGGGCCAATTATAAATAGGAATAACCTCTAAATTATAATATGTTATATACTTTTTAAGTCCCGTATTAAGAAACTATACCTCTATATAATAATAATTTCATATATATATGAGAGAGACAATATTAATTTTAAAAGACTATATTTTCTATAAAAGACTACACTTTCTATAAAGAACTACATTTTCCTATAAAATACTATATTTTCTATAAAAGACCACATTTTCCTATAAAAGACTACTTTGCATAAATATTTTTTGAATAATAATTATTAGGGAGTTCTTATTGATATTTTTGTTAAAGTGGATATTTTTGGGTGTTCGAAAAATATTTTGTACCAATACCTCTATTTAGTAATAACCTCTCAATTAGAATACAAATAGTTTGGTCCCAAGTCTATTCTTAAATAGAGGTTTTACTGTATTAGTAATCACTAATGATCACTTAGGAAACCCTAATATTATTTAAGAAATTCTAAGTTTCGATCCAGTAACCCTAAGCCCTGATAACCAAACCCTAACCCTAATTAGGGTTATCAATAAAAAGTTGTGATAGTTAATATCATACTAGGTATGTTGATGTAAGATTAAGAATAAAATTTTATCAGGAAAACCAAGTGAGAATTAGGAAACCCTAACCTAAAATAGCGAACCTTAATCGGTAAACCCTAATTTCAAATTTTGAGCCCTAAAATCTAATTAGGGAACCCTAATTTTGGTTATCAAAACCTAGGGATTAAATATATTAGGGAAACATGTGAAATGACTAAAATAACCTTAAGGTTAATTAGGAAATTTCCAAATTACCCTTGGTAGGGTAAAAAAACCAAAATACCCTTGAGCTTATCTTTTAACAAAAGATAAATACAAATCTTGGTGACTCATCACCCAAGATTTGCCACGTGTCTAAATCATTTACATAAATGACCAAATTACCCTCAAAGTTGAATGGGAAATTACAAAAGTTCCCTTAGTACATAGGAAATTACTAAAATGCCCTTTTCTTATATTTTAAGCAAAAGATAATATCAATATGACACTTAGCAACAAATAGATTCATTGGATCAAGTTTATAATATATTAAAACCCATTTATCTCTTACTTTAAAATTCTAAGTGTAGCTAGACTTCTCCTCTCTAACCCCACGAATTCTACACTTAAAATATATCATATTGTAGTCCTCAATCAGTTCATAACAACACAAGATTAGAATCAGGAAGCATAGATCAAAGATTGGTTTTAAAAAGGTAAGAATCCTAATCCATGCTAAATCTTAAAAGCTTCTTTAGATTTTCTGTTTTAATGTTTAGAGATGTTCAATAACATGTTCATAAGTGATCTGGGTTGTTGAAACATGAATCTATAACAGTTAAAAGCTTCAAAATGAAGATCTGCACAAATAGTCAAGAACCCTAAAATTTTGTCTGACAGTCAAATGTCAGGCCTCTTAGATTCGAATATGTTAGATGTTTGAGTTGTTTGATGTATTCTAGTTGTAGTATGTTATGAGCTTAGTGATCTAGAAGTGGAAACAAGATCATAAGATGTATAGATTGCAAGATATTAGTGGTCAAAACCCGTTGACCGGTCATGCTTTCAAATTCTGGAAAACCCATAACTTCAAGAACATCGTCTGACAAGATATTTAAAGACCTTGATCTTCCCTCTGACAGGTGGACTATAAACCCATAACAATAGATCACTTATTACATTAATAGGATGTGAGATATTATGGATCAAAAGTAGGTCCCCGAAACTGGAATCCCAGTTTTCAGGGTAATCCAGAAAATGGTAACACCACGCCTGATAGCCGGTTTGAACAGTTAAATCTTGATCCTCTGATGTTACTATGAACCTTTAGATGTTGTATGGTTGTAGTATGACATATGTATTATATGTTTGACACCTTGTAACACTTTTTTAATACCTAAGATCTAAGATATTAGGCTTTGAAGGAGGGGGTAGAACACTGATCGAGTTTCTGGGTTACCCAGAAACTCAAGATCATGCCTTGATAGTAACTTTGACCAGCCATAGCTTGCTGAGATGATGAAATTAGATCATAAACATGTTATATACCTAAAGTGCTACATCAGTACTACCTTGTTGAACCATTACCACAACCAAAAACACTGTTAGTAAAGAATTAAAGTCGGTCAAACCTGTCACAAAAGTGTTGACTTTTGTGTTCTTCAGTTGGTGAAGAATACCAATAGCGACGGTTCTGTCACTGTTAGGTCCTTTAACGACAGTTTAGTTTAAAAAAATTAATAAAAATAATATAATAAATAGAAATAATTACTAAATAATTATTATAAATTAATAATTAATTTCTAAATCACATTTTAAATTATAATTATTAATTTTTAATATTTTAACATAAAATTTTTATTTATTTAAATATTAATAGTAATGAAATTATTTAATAATGCTATTAAATAAATTAGTAAAAATGATAATAAATTATTTTAAATAATTATAAATTATTTAAAAATGAAACTAATGATTTAAAAATCATTATCAATAATAATAAATTATTTGATAATAATATTGATAATTTAATAATTATTATGGATGATTAATAATTATATTAATGATTTGTAAAAATCATTTTAATTGATAATAAATTAGATAATAATTATAATAAATCATTTTATATAATAATAAATTATTTGAAAATGAAACTAGTGATTTAAAAATTATTATCAATAATTGTAAATTATTTGAAAATTATATTGATGATTTAAAAATCATTGTGAATGATTATTAATTACCTAAAAATAATATTAATGATGTTAAAATCATTTTGATTAACAATAAATTAGTCAAAATTAATATTAATCATTAAGAAATGGTTTTAAGCTTTTAGAAATTTTTATAAATAATATTTAAGATAATATTTAAATCCTTAAATAAAGTTTACTCGAAAGATAATTCGGTAACTATCCGATTAAGTTATAAAACACCAAATAGACATCGAATATAACTCAGACACTAGTAAATTGATTAGATATCAACTGTTATTGGTTCTAATTACTGCAATGAACATATTTAGGTTGAGTAGACAGTTCCGAATATTATAAATTAGCTGATCGTTGGGCAGGCAAGTTATTCCTAACTCAACCTTGAGTTATTATTTTTTAAGTCTGTTAGTGGATAATTATTGTTGATTATTCCACATCTACGATTAATACTAAATATTCGCATTCATTGTAAGTTTTCTGCACTTCGTGCAAACTATATATTTCCAATGCAAGTGTTCTAGCTTTATTCTGGTGTTTGTTAAATACAATGTTCATGATTTCTGTTGTTAAAAGGTTATAATTTCTTGTTCAAACATAACCAGGACATATGAGTTGTTATTTATGTAAAAATGCGTTTGATTTGATATTAGAGCATACATTGTGAGAAACCAATTTTGTTTGGTACCAACATATATACTGACACTATTATGACCGACAGTAACAGGCTAACAGGGGGATTTTGTATCGACATTTATAGTAATGACTGGAAATTATTTAGACATGATGATATTCATACTCCTAGATTGTTTGGTTGAGCAGATCAACCCGGATTTCTAAGTTTATAGGACTGGAAAAAATTCGAAATGGGCTGGGTTTGGTTGACAAACCTCAGTATATATATGTGGAACAACTCTAAACTTTTTGTTCATTCAATCTAGATTTGGTGTGTGTATAACATTGATTATTGTTCAAAACTTGCTGAGCTTTCTGTAGCTCATCCCTGTAAATATTTTTCATTCGCAGATAGAAAGAATGTATTTCAGCGGTTATGGTATTTGTGGATAGAAAGGCTTAAGACATGTATATCTTGTTGAGGACTATAATATAATTGTTAACGACATTTTGATTCGATGTAATGGTATATTATTTGTGTAATGTATTATTAGTTTCCAGAATTTAGTTTTTATTCTAATGAAATTAGAAAATAGTACAATATCTATATGAACTATACATCTGAATGATAGTGTTAACAGACATTGGGCTTCTCTGATGCACTGAGGTAGCGCTTCTCAGTTCCAAGAACCCTACCATTAATACTATGGAGGTCAGATAGATAGGAATTATTGATATGGAAGAAATATCTGTATGATACTAAACCTGTATATCCAAGTGAGCGTACTCAATTATGATAATTATTCTGACGAGAACTACTATTTGCTATGAGTACTGTGAATCTTGGATTTATAGGAATTATTATCTTATAGAATATTTATATGAGCACCAAATCGGCTACAGTAAATGTAGAGAATTTGGGGCGTCACACTTGGTATGAACATTACGAGTTTCTGGTAATGTCTTTTGGGATAACCAATGTTCCTGCATCATTTAAATAGGGTGTTTAAATCATTCTTAGATAAGTTTGTGGTAGTGTTCGTTGATGATATCCTGGTGTACTCCAAAACTCAGGAAGAACACGTATAGCATTTACGTTTGACATTGGAGAGACTAAGAAGAGAAAAGTTATATGCGAAATTCTCTAAATGTGAATTTTGGTTAGAACGCGTGTAATTTCTTAGGCATGTGATTGACAAAGATGGAATTTCAGTGGATCCATCAAAGGTTGAAGTTGTAATAAATTGGGAACAACCAAGGACACCATCCGAGGTGAGGAGTTTCTTGGGATTGGCAGGTTACTACATACGCTTTATTCAAGATTTTTCTAAGATTGTCACTCCGTTAATAAATTTGATAAGGAAAGCCGTAAAATTCATTTGGATGGAAAAGTGTGAAGAGAGTTTTCAGGAATTGAAAAAGAAGCTAAGCATGGAACCTATGTTGTCATTACCGAATAATACAAGAAACTTTATGGTGTATATTGATGCATCACATAAGGGACTAGGCTGTGTACTTATGCGTAACGGCAAAGTCATTGCGTATGCATCAAGACAATTGAAAGACTATGAAAAAGGATACACGACTCATGATTTAGAGTTGGCTACTTTGGTATTTGTCTTGAAGATATGGAGACACTATCTCTATGGGGAGAAATGTGAGATACATAATGACTATAAAAGTCTAAAGTATATTTTCACATAGAAGGATCTGAACATGCGTTAGAGACGATGGTTAGAATTGATAAAAGATTATGATTGCGAAATCTTTTATCATCCGGGTAAAGCAAATATGGTTGCAGATGCCTTGAGTAGAAAGGGTCGAGAGAAGTTGATGTTATTAACGGGCTAGGAAGAGCTTATTTTAGCAATGGCGAAGCTAGAGTTGGAAATCAAATTTCCAAAAGAATCGGATGAAAGATTGTTCTAGATGGAAGCTAGTTCAACTTTAGTGGACAAAGTAAAGAATGCTCAACTATAAGATGAAGGATACGAGAAAATCAAGAAAAGAGTGTCTGAAGGTAGTGAAGTGAAATTTAAGATCGATACGGAAGCATTACTGAGGTTCGAGGGAAGAATCTGGGTTCCATTAGTACCTAAAATTAAAGATGAAATCTTGACTAAATCTCATAACTCAAGATATTCAATTCACCCGGGGAGTACGAAGATGTATCAGGATTTACGATAGCATTTCTGGTGGCCAAATATGAAAAGAGATGTTGCAGAATATGTTACAAAATGCTTGACATGCCAAAAAGTCAAAGCCGAGCATTAGAGACCAAACGAATTACTTCAGCCGTTGGAAATACTAGAGTGGAAGCGGGATCATGTCACAATGGGTTTTGTGGTAGGTCTTTTGACTACTCAGAAAGGGTACGATGCAATTTGGGTGATTGTGGATAGGCTAATAAAACCAACACACTTTTAGCCAATAAGGATTAGATTCAATCTTGATCTGTTGGCAAAGTTGTATATCAAAGAGATCGTTTCGAGACGTGGAGTTCCATTGTCAATTGTGTCAAACAGAGATCCGCGATTCACGTCAAACTTTTGGAAGAAACTACAAGAATGTATGGGAACACAGTTGAGAATGAGTACGGTGTACCACCCTCAAATAGACGGCCAAAGCGAACGAACAATCCAGACATTAGAGGATATGCTGAGAGCGTGCATTATGGATTTCAAAGGAAACTGGGATGATCATTTACCATTGGCTAAATTTACCTACAACAACAGTTATCACGTGAGCATTGGCATGCCACCTTACGAAACATTGTACGACAAAAAGTGCAGAACTCCACTGTGCTTAGATGAAGTTGGTGAATGCCAACTGTTAGGATCAGAACTTGTACAACAGACTGCCGAGGTTGTCAAAATCATTAGAACACGATTGGTAGCTGCTCAAGACAGACAGAAGAAATATGCTGATCAACACCGACAAAGTCGCGAATTTGATGTTGGAAGTTTATTTTCCTAAAAGTTTCTCTTTGTAAGGGCAAGACTCGATTCGGTAAGAAAGAAAAGCTAATCTCGAGGTTTATTGGACCCTTTGAGGTGTTGCGAGGAGTAGGGAAAGTGGCTAATGAGGTAGCTCTACCTCCAGAATTGGAACATATTTATAATATTTTTCATGTCTCGGTATTACGACCGTATAAACCTGATTACAAGCATGTGATCGAGTATGACCCATTATAATTTGATAAAGATTTGTCTTACGAGGAAATTCCTATCCAGATAGTTGACAGAAAAGAACAAGTGCGCAGGATTAAAGTGATACCTTCTGTGAAGGTGATATGGAGGAACCACAATACCGAGGAAGCTACGTGGGAACTCGAAGATAAGATGATGAAAAGCTATCCTGAGTTATTTATTTGATCCGTGTCTTCGATTCTGGGGATGGAATCCTTGTAAGGAGGGAAGGATGTGATAATCCAGAATTTTTATATATAAATTTAATGAATTAAATAAATATTTATTTAATTTAATTATTTATTAGTTAAATAAATAAATCATGAGTTGTGAGAATTAACTTGATTAAGTGTAATATGTTAATTAAGTTGATATTCGATAATTTTGTATTTTGAAGTTAATTAAATTAAAAGAGTGATGAATTAATTATTATGTGGTACTATTCTAATTTAATAATTAAATTAGAGAGTTGATAAGGATTAAATGAATTTTTATAATGTTGTTTTAATTTAATTTAGTAATTAAAAGTGATGTGCTAATTTATTAAATAAAATTATAATAAAAATTAAAAATTTTGTGGCAATTTGATTATGTGGCATTTTGATTTAATAAGTTGTTGTTAGCTTTAATTTAATTAAAATTGAATAAAGGAATTTAATTAAATAAATTGTGATAATAAACTATATGGTAAGTAAGTTATTAAAATAAACTGAAAGGAGTTTTAATCTAGTTTTACCAAACAAGGCTTAATGCTTTTAAGTCTTTATTTTAAATTAGTTTTGCCAAACAAGCTTTAATGACTTTTGAATTTAAAGAAAAAATATAACTGACATATAATTAAAGGGACATTATATGTTTGTCAGTTTATATTACGTAGTATTATATGTATATGTCAGGTTAGTTTTACGTGTTTTATCAGTTAGTTTTTCCTAAGTCTAAAGAACAAGAAAGAAGAGAAACAGAGAAACAAAAGAGAGAGAGAGAGAGCTCTAGAAAATTTTGAAAGAAAATTGGAAGAAGAGGGAGATTATCAAATTAATTTGCTATCATCTAACAAAGCTAAACAAGCAATTGAAGGTATAATTTTAGTTTTGAAGTTTAGTTTAGTTTTATGAACAATTAGTTTAAGATATGTGTTAAACATGTTAATTTGTTCATATAAATCGTGTTTATATGATTTGCATGTGATTTAAAGTTGTTTAATCCATAAAAATATGAAGAAATTATGTTTACAGAGAAATACAGTGATATATATGATATGACTTATTTTAGAATCAAAATTTATGTTCAATTCATGTTATAATGAGTAAATTGATGTTTAATTGTGTAAATATATGAAGAAACGAAAACCATGGGTTTTAAACAAACTGTTTTTGTTGAAAAATGAAATTACAGTAATTTGTTTCGCTAAGAATGTCAAAGAGGGAAGATATAGCAAAAATAATGAGTTTAAAGGTTGGAATTTGGAAGTTTATGTTGTTTATATGGTTAGAAACATGTTAAGAACTTTAATTGTTATTTTTGTGAAGTTTATACTACTTGGGTAACTTGGAATAGTTGTTAGAAAGGAGCTTTTAGGCCAATTTGGCTTTATTTTGTGTTCTTCGCTAACATTGTCTGCGTAAAACTGTGTCGCGATGTCACAACGCCAGTTCTGTAAAGAAATAGGGTGTTATAGCTGCATTCAGTGCCTGTTGACAAGTACAAGCATTGCAGCGCTGATTCTGCGAGTAAATAAATGCGCTGCAGCGCCGAGACCGAGCTGCAGCGCTGGTTTCAAGCCTTTTTATCTCGCGGTAGCACCACACTAGCGCCACATCGCCGGTCCTCAGTACCAACTGGGGTGCTATTGTGCCAGTTAGCAGTTTGGCCCAGAAATTTGATTTTTAATATACAATTCTATAATTGTTAATATAGTATGATCTTATAACTATAAAATGTGATTAATCATATTGTGCTGTTGTTATAATACCAAATATAAAAATTATTATTAGTAATTATTGAGTTATGTGATAACTGAAGATTTGTGTTAATAAATTAAAAGTGTGGTTTAATCATGTGGTTAAACCTAATACCAAGGGTTTTAAATGAAATATATATTCGGTTATGTACCGTAATCATGTGGTAACTAATTATGTCATGATGACATGTGTATAGGATATTTGGGAACGTGAGTTATAACTATTTAGCTTACACGCAAGACAAGTTCTCTAACCCTAACTTTATTTAAGCAAGTTTCCGAACCCTACTTTTATATTAAGCAAGTTCTTGATTTTGTTGAGTAAAGTTTTTAATCTTGTTACCTTGTTGGAAATTGTAACCTTAGCTTACCATCTTGTTCAATCAAGGTTTATTATAGCTTTTCAATGCTTTGAACTTTATTCTTAAATCATGAATTTGTTTCTTTACAATATTCATTTGTGGTTCATAACTACTCTGTAATACGTTGTTGTTGAAACTTAGCATTATCATTAAACTGTTGATTCAGCTAATCCTTAGTTTATGTACGTGAAAGCGTTAAGATGTTTGTGCATAATACATGGTACGAAGGGCTGATCCCCTTAAGTATGAGAAGGAAGGTCCATATAGTCTAACGACTGTTAAAGGTTTAAGTAGAAATACTTATAACCTGTGACATAGTTCATGGTCTTGTGACCCTCAGATTATTTTAATATCAGTTCTTGATTATCAATTCTAGAAAAAGTTATTTAATTCAGTCAAGCTTATTCATTGCCAATTATTATGTTATCTTTATGTGAGCATTTGTTTTGCTCACTCTTGCATATATATAACCATTGAAACTAATGTTGAGAAGGTTGATGAGCTAACCACTAAAGGGAAAGGCAAGATGAACAAGTGTTGAGGATTTGTTAATTGCAGATACTTGTGTTTTTCAGACTTGGTTTTAATTATGTGATGTAAATAATTAATTTTTCGGCATTTAAATAATGTTTTAAGGTTAGACAACCTGGGATTTAATGGATTTAATTATGTAACCCTTTAACGGGAAGATTTATTGCTTAAATTTTATTAAATTTGGGTAGTTAGAAATGAATGTTTGGACAATGATCACCAAATCATGTGGGGATTAAGTACCCAAATTTGGGGATGTCACAATTAGAATGATATGCATACTCCTAGGATATTGAATAGGTTGATCCCCTATCTCATATCCAAACTAAACAAGATTTCTAAGTCTTTGTGACTGATAGAAATGGTTGATATAAAAAATTTCAGAAATTGTCATCAACACTTAGTTGAGTAAAATTATTGAACTATCATTTCTTCAAATCAAACATTGTGTTTATAAATATAAACTTGCTGAGCATGTCATAGCTCATTCTTACAAAACATTTCCTTTGCAGTATTAGATGGTAATCTTGGCACTTCTGGAACCAACAATGGAAAGAGGCCATGTTTAGATTAGTTTTAAATATTTGTCTAGTATAATGTAATACTTATAAGACTTTTGTAATAAAGAACTCTATATTGAGAATCATGTAATCGAACTTATAATATGAAATGTATTATCATTTTTATTACTGCAACCGTATTCCATTTAAATTCTTAGATGAGTTATTAGAATTATTGATCTAGTATGGTATCCTTAGGAACTATACATCTAAGTGATGGTATTGACAATATGGTCTGATCATGTTAATGCTGATACTCTAGATATCAGATAGATATGTACTATTGATATGAAAGAGATATTCACAAGATATAGACTATACATATGAGTAAGGATATTGGCAATATGGACTGATCATGTTAATGATGATACTCTGGATTTCACATAGATAGATACTATTGATAAATAGATATTCATAAGATACAGTCTATACATCCAAGTGAGGGTATCCAAACAAAATAATAGTTTTGACGAGAACTGTTATATGTTATGGGATATTGTGAACCTTTGATAAATGGGAATTATATCTTGTCAAATATTTATAGTTAATCAGTTAGATATGAGCATCGAATCGGATACCACGGGTGTATAGATTTGGGGGGTGATATATTAATTGGTTAGTCGTGAGCACCAAATCGGATATCATGGGTGTATAAATTTGGGGGCGTCACAGATATCAACAAGATTCAAAGGTTTAATCATTTCAAAGTTCAAGAATAATGAACATTGAGCAGTCACAAGGGACTAAAAACTCCTACTAGAATTAACAGTATTATACTAAAAATCCAATATAAATAAATACAACAGGTGATTAGCCTAAAGTACCATACGTTATGCATAACATTTAAACATGCTAGTATGTGCGCACGTCAGTTTCCTGACAGTTATATAATTTCCCCTTCAATGAGGGTTGTTCATCTCAGTAGATTTATAAGAGTCCGCACTAAGTCAATTGGTTTGCATAACTTTCTAACACATGATATTGGTCTAGCCGAATCAAATGGCTTAGACAACTTTTATAATGTATTTAGGAATGGTAAGTTTAATACTTGCAACAACATCAAGATATGAAATCGATTTCCGAATAGTAATAGATAATTGCTCGATGTAGATATGGTTGATATAGCAATAATTCGGATTTTACACAATAGGTAAAGTTAAGAGAGTTAGGGAACTTGCCTTATGCGTAGTTCACTAACTTTATAGCTTATCAACACTTCAAATTTCCTATTATATCATAGTTATGTATACAACATATTTATTAGTTACTCAAACTCTATAAGTCAATAATCTCATACATGTTCGATCACATAAGTTAACGACATACATTTATTCATATCTTAGTAACACAATCAGATTTCACATCAGCACACAATCGCGCTTCGTAGTTTTGTAACCAGCATTTAATTTTTAAAAGTATATTTAGATAATTTGTAAAAACCTTTAGATTCTTAGTTTCGCATAACCATTATGTGTTAGAACACTATAAGCATCATTATGACTTTGCGTTACAGTTTAGAATAAAAATGTAAACATGCTTCCAAGTTCAGATCACAAGTAGAACAGTCAGGTAGATCTACCCTACAGCGCAGCTGCGCTACAGTTTGGCCTGGGATGGGAGCAGCTGCGCTGTCCCCTGACCAGACCTGATTTAAATTCTTGATTGTTGGTTCCATTTTGATTTTCTAGCAGGCATGGATACTACTATATCTTATATACATATATTAAGAGATTTATATTCATCCAAGTTTAATTCAAGTTCATCTCCCTTCATGTTATAGCCCTTATTGAAGATTTTAATGAATTAAGGCTAAATACGTTGATGAAATAAAAGGGCTAACCTCATTGGCCTTTTAACAATGTAAGAATGTTATTCAGTCTATAATATGCATGCTTACTTGCGTTAACTTCAACTATACATTGTTAGTAGCGTTCATTACTTCAAAACCCATTTAAATCTATGCTTGATTAACTCACATTGCATCTATCAAGATGGGCGTACGTATAGGTTATGTGTGGTAACATTGGGAGTATTAATTGTGACGCCCCCAAAATAGGTATACATAACCCACTTTGAGTCGCCAATTACATGGTACAGAATTCAAATACAAACTTAATTATACAATACGACAAAAGTGCAGCTGAGAGTTTTTACACGAATATTGTCTTCTAGACATTATCCAAACTTAAATTCAATCCTCATTACATTTATTATCAAACGAAATAGTGAGGATTACTAAAACAACCATCTTGGACCGTCACTCCATTCCCCGACTAGTCCCGACTACGTTCTCATTTCCTGAAGAGAACAATGAAAGAAAAATGGCGAGCTCAACTAGTCCAGTAAGAAATATTATGACTAAGATCATACAGAATAAATAATCGTTAGCCTTCAACAATGTTAAACTGATAAAATATAATAAACATCAAGTTTAGCTGCAGCAGAACAAGTAATCCATTAGAAGAGTCAACTAGAGCATGATATCTACTATCTTCTATGATTTAAAAAGTTTATCATCAATTTTATCGCTGAGACTCATCTTAACAAATAATCCACATCATCAAATCATCCCTGCACTATGGGCCAAGAATATTTATTAGTATCACGTCCACGAATTATCCATGCACTATGGGCCAAGGATATTTGTGTAATCATCAATGGTCATGATCATGCCAACAACTGTCCATCAATGCACTATGGGCCAATGAGGATTTTTACCACATCATTTATAACATTACGGTCATGATTATACCGAATAATCCCTGGTCATAATCATACCAATCAACAGTCCATCAATGCACTACGGGCCAATGATGACTTTCATCATAATATAAGCATTAGGATGACGACAATGATATAAGAATTCAATTAAATGAAAGCAAATGATAAATTTTTAAAGATTTATAATTTAATTTATCCAGAATTCAAAAATGTCCAAATTGTCAACATGATACTGCTTTATGGAGTAAAATTCAAGAATAATATTGTACCAAAAATGATTTGGACCAAAAAGAAATCAAATTTTTGTCATGAATAGTACCCCTGGTGAATAGTACCCGAGTGAATAGTACTTTGGGAATAGTACCTCGAGAATAGTACTCCGGCATGAAAAAGTTAAAACTTATCAAGAATGTTCAGAATAATATTTTCATGAAAAGATACTGGATGAAGCACAAATTTCAAGGATATTCTATTAATTTCATAGAGTATAGAACCCAAAACTTAACCAAAATGAGTATAAAATTCGAAATCTAAAACGAAATAATATTACTTACATACTACAGAGTATGGAAGAAAATATTATTTCTTACGATTATTTAACAAAAATAATATCGCTTACCTTAAAAAGAATAGTATTCTAACTGGTATAGCGAGGATATTCTTGAAAAAAACTTTCACTGTTTTCTACGCTCAAAGCTTCTTCAAATTCGAAAGAAATACGTTCAATATTATAGAAGAAGAATTCTCTAATTTGGGTGTGATTTTCAATTCTAAACTAAGCACCCTATTTATAGGATAATGGAAAGGATACTATTTGAATTTTTTTCATGGGCGAACAGTTTGAGAATTCACGGGCATCGAATTTTTGATTTCACAAGATTCACTGTGCACTGCATAGTAAAATATTATGCAAATAAAATATAATATATTCTATTTTTTATAAAAAAAACAAAACTTATTATAATATATATATATATATATATATATATATATATATATATAATCCATCATTCCTGCCACTTTTTCTTTTTCCCTCTTACCTACGTAACACACAATTCACACACATCATTCATTTCCAACCACTACTTCATTTTGCATTAAACTCATAAGCATTACACCATTATTAACACTAAACCAGACACACTAACATAAATAGATATACCCCACATCTCTTTCTTCTGACTTGAATCTAGGAAATTTGTTTTCAACCCGTGGGTGTGATATATATATATATATATATATATATATATATATATATATATATATATATATATATATATATATATATAACAAAATTGAGATAACTTCTACCGACAATTTTGAAAAATGTGTAAGTGGGAGTCCAAATAATAAGCAAAATTTACAACAAATATTTCATAAAAATTCCTCAAAATTTTTAACAACATTTATTTATCATTATTATAAATCGCAATATTAATAACCAGATCGTTCCCAGGAAAGAGGGATTTTTCGATAAGGATTTCTCCCTATTGGCGCGCAATTAGGTGACCAAACCCCTTTCCTCGATAGAACTTTCTAGACATTATTAATTATGCATAAAATAATATGAATAACTTGTCATCTCAATTATTGATTTAATAATATAAAATATTATAACAATAATTGAATCAAATAACGTGAGATACTATGCAACAATTACTGTAGCAATAATTGAGTATAACTGAGTGACTTCTCACGTAAGCATCAATAATCAATACTGTGTACTACTATGCAACCACGCGTATTACTGTACTTTTCATCGCCGGGTAATTCGATAGTTAACGGTAAAACTTTCGTTGTTATTTTTATAAAAAGATATTTTTGTGTCGTCGTACGAATATTCCCTGTTAAAATGAATATTCCCCGACCAATCGAATATTTTATAACAACTTGTATACTTTGCAAAATTTATAAATATTACCCACAACAATTATATTATAACAAATCCACACCATAATATTCAAAAATATATTTCGAGAAAAAAATAATCTTTATTTATGAAAGTTGGGGTCTTACAACCTCCCCTTCTTATGAAATTTCGTCCTCAAAATTAGGGTACGTACCTGGTATGTCGAAGAGGTGAGGATACCTTGATTTCATTTTAGATTCTAACTCCCAGGTCATTTTCTCAACATCGTGGTTTCTCCACAAAACTTTGACTTGAGGTATAACCTTGGAGCGTAGATATGCTCCTTCTTATCCAAGATTTTAATAGGTACCTCTTCATACATTAAATCTTTCGCTATTTCTTCTGGTTCTAACTTAATAATGTGGTTCGGGTCTTCCACATATTTACGTAACATGGATATGTGAAAAACGTTATGAACACGAGACATACTTGGCGGTAAGGCAAGTCTATAAGCCACAGTTCCTACTCGGTCAATGATTTCAAATGGGCCAATGAATCGAGGATTGAGCTTTCCTCTCTTTCCAAATTTCGTAACTCCTTTCCATAGAGCAACCCATAACAACACATGATCACCAACATTGAATTCCGCGTCCTTTCGATGAAGATCAGCACAACTCTTTTGTCGATCTTGTGAGGTTTTTATACATTACCAGATCATTTGAATCTTCTCCATAGTCATACGTACCAATTTTAGTCCCAACAACGTTGCTTCACTCACCTCGTCCCAACATACTGAAGAACGACACTTGCGTCCATACAACGCTTCGAATGGAGCCATGCCGATACTTACTTGATAACTGTTATTGTAGGAAAATTTCACCAATGACAAGAACTTATCTCAACTTCCTTTGAAGTCAAGGACACAGAGTCTTAATAGATCTTCAAGAGTTTGAATAATCCTTTCTGACTGCCCGTCCGTTTGAGGATGATATGCCGAACTAAATCGTAAATTCGTTCCTATATCTTTTTGCAAACTAACTCAAAATCATGAAGTGAATCTTGGGTCTCGATCAGAAACTATGGATACTGGCATACTATGTAGTCTTACAATCTCATTTATGTATATACGAGCAAGACGCTCAAGTGAATAAGTTTCTAGCATAGGTAAGAAATGAGCAGACTTGGTCAATCTATCAACAATGACCCAAATTGCATCTATGCCTTGAGAAACCTTAGGAAGATTAACAACGAGATCTATGGTAATGTGCTCCCACTTCTATTTTGGAATTTCAAGTGGTTGCAATGGACCTTTTGGCACTTGATGTTCCGCCTTGACTCGTTGACACGTTAAACACCTTGAGATAAACTCCACTATCTCTCTCTTCATATTGCTCCACCAAAATATATGTCGAATATCATGATACATTTTGGTACTCCTAGGATGGATTACAAACGCTGTGTTGTGTGCCTCCATCATGATTTTATACTTTAAATCAGGTTCGTTAGGAACACAAAGTCTGGAGTTGACTCGAAGTATTCCTTCTTATTCAATTCTTGCTTCCGGAATAGCACCTTCTTGTACTTTCTTCATCATATGCATCAGCTCTAGGTCTGTAGCTTGAGAAGCTTTAAATTTATCGATTAAAGTTGGTTCTACTCGTATATTTGACATCATCAGAAGGGTCCCTGGAGTCTTTATCTCTATCTCCATCCTTTGTGAGTTATACAAAATGGGCCTTTGCGTTGACAATATCGCACTTGTACCCGCATATGATCTTCTACTCAAAGCGTCAGCTACTACGTTTGCCTTTCCTAGATGATATTGAATGGTATGATCGTAATCTTTCAACAGCTTGAGCCAACGTCGTTGCCGCATGTTGAGTTCCTTTTGGGTGAAAAAATATTTGAGGCTTTTATGATCTGTATAGATCTCCACTTTCTCCCCATACAGGTAATGCCTCCAAATTTTAAGTGCAAAAATGACTGCTACCAACTCTAGATCATGAGTAGGATAATTCCTCTCATATTTCTTGAGTTGTCGTGAGGTATATGCTATGACTTTCCCATGTTGTATGAGAACACATCCTAACCATCTGCCTGAAGTATCGCTGTAGATGACAAATCCCTCCGAACCAGATGGTATTATCAGAACAGGTACTGAAATGAGTCTCCTCTTGAGTTCTTGAAAAATCTTCTCACATTCCTTGCTCCAACCGAATTTTGTATCTTTTCGAGTTAGCTGAGTTAATGGAGTAGCGATTCTAGAAAAACCTTCCACGAATCTTCGATAATAACCAGCTAAGCCCAGAAAGCTACGTACTTCGACCTTGACTTAGGTTGCTCCCAGCTTTGAATTGCCTCAATCTTTGCTGGGTCAACAGATATTTTGTGATTTGATATCACGTGCTCAAGGAATGCTACTTCCTCAAGCCAGAACTCGCATTTCTTCAACTTGGCATATAACTTGTTCTCACGAAGCTTTTGGAGTATCAACCTCAAGTGTTGTTCATGATCTTCACGGCTTTTGGAGTAAATGGGGATGTCATTAATAAAGATGACCACAAAGTGATCTAAATATTCCTTGAATACTCAGTTCTTCATATCCATGAAGGCAGTAGGAGCATTAGTCAATCAAAAGGACATGACTAGGAATTCATAATGCCCGTACCGAGTTCTAAAAGAACTCTTTGGAATGTCATCAGTTTTAATCTTTAACTGATGATATCCGAAATGAAGATCGATCTTTAAAAAGAATTTGGCGCCTTGCAACTGGTCAAACAGGTCATTAGTGCGAGGTAATGGGTACCTATTTTTTATGGTAACATTGTTTAACTCCCGATAATCAATATAAAGTCGCATACTCCCATCTTTCTTCTTCACGAATAGAACAGAAGCACCCCAAGGAGACGTACTAGGTCGAATGAAACTGATGTCTAACAATTTCTGTAGTTGGGTTTTTAACTCCTGAAGTTCAATAGGAGCCATTCGATATGGGACTTTGGAAATGAGTTTTGTACCGGGTTCAAGGTCGATACAAAATTTGATTTCACGCTATGGGGGTAGGCCAGGAAGTTCTTCAGGGAATACGTCAGGAAATTTATTAACAATAGAAATATCATTCAAAGCTGACATATTTTTGTTTAAATCCGTGACATGGGCTAAGAAAGCTTGACATCCATTTTTTAATAAACGAATAGCTTTATGGCTTGATATGACAGTGATTGACTTTAGTGGTTTGGTTGCTTGAATTCGCATAATAGGGTAGTTAAGAATATGAAAGCTAACAACCTTACGAAAATAATCAATTTTAGCATGATGAGTAGTTAACCAATCAATCCCTAAAATCACATCGAATGCAAGTATTTTCAAAGAGATAAGATCGACAGGTAACGTGCGGTTGCCGATTTGAATCAAACAAAACTTATAAACAGTGGATGTAATGAAGGTTTCTCCTAACGGAGTTTCAACAGATAAGTCAAAGTCTAATTTCTTCGGAGTTAAATTTAAACGTTGAGCACAAGTAGGAGAAATAAAAGAATAGGTAGAATCGGTATCAAATAAGGTATAGACTTCGCTAGAGTTTATGATTAGCTTACCCGTGATCATCTCGTTCAGATTCCTCGCTTTTGGGAGGTCATGACAAATGCTCTCCCTTGAACTACCGGCTTTGACTTCTCTGGGACGGCCTTTGCTGTCTCCATCCCAGCTGGACTTGGCATTACTGCACGATAAAATCGAACTAGGTGACATTCTCTTCCATAATTGTAACATGTTTTGGACTGCTGTGCACAGTTTGGACTAATGTGTCCTTCCCCTCCGCATTTGTAGCATACGATCGGTAATCATTCTCCTTCTTTAACAACAGGTGTTGGTACTGACGTCTTTCCATCATTATTGAATCTCCTCTTCGTGAAATTTCCACTTTTATTGTCTTGGCAAGGATTACCACCGAAATGGTTACCATGTCTGGCATGTTGATTTCCTCCTCATTTGTTGTCACCGCTTCGATGACTGCTACCACTGGTATTATCGTTTTACCGGCTGCTCTCTCTTGGTTGGGTTGACTTGTTATCGCACTCCAATAACTGAGCCCTATTTACAACATCTGAATACAAACACAATTTGTGATGAATTAAGTATTGACGTATCTCGGGTTTCAAACCTCGCAGAAATATTCACGTCATTCTCTACTCATTATCAACTAGATGGGACGCAAACCAGGAAAACTCCGCAAACTTAGCGTCGTACTATGACACAGTCATATTGTTTTGTTCTAACTTGATAAATTCCACCTCCTTCATGTGACGAATAATTTCGAGAAAGTACTTGTCGTTGAATAGTTTTTGGAACTTCTCCCAAGACATCTTCAGTGCAGCAGGTTGAGTACGCTTTATAGATTCCCACCAGTAATCTACCTCTCCTCGCAACATAAAGGTGGCAAAGGAAACTTTTTGCTCCTCGGAGCATCCCAAGACATCAAATATCTTGGTGATCTGCTTTATCCACGTTTCTGCCTTAAGTGGTTTTGGCTCTTCCAAAAACTCCGGTGGTCCCAGCTCCTTGAACTACTTAGCGGTGACCATCCGTGAGTTGCCAGTGTTTCCACCTGCATTTTTGATAGGAGTCTCTCTCGCTTGATGTTGCATGAATTGTAGAAAGCCTCTGAACATTCCGTCGTTCATCATTTGGTCGGTGTTGTTGTTCACCTGAGGATTATTGCCTTCCTGATGCACATTATCCTGAGTATTGATCATTGGTGACTCAACAGTCTCATGTGCTCCATTGCTTATTTCAACATTCTCGGATGTCATTTTCAAACACTGCCACAAAATAAGGGTTAATTGACATGCCACATGTTATCTCTATATTCTGACCGGCCAATTAAATAACAAATAAACTTAGGTAGGTAATACTAGCGAATGAATTACCCGTCTCTCCTTTCCTAGTTCTAGTCTCACATCTCAGTCAGGGATCATATCCCTAAGCTTTGATACCAACTATGATGCCCCCAAAATAGGTATACATCACCCATTCTGAGTCGCCAAATACATGGTACAGAATTCAAATACAAACTTAATTATATAATACGACAAAAGCGCAGCTGAGAGTTTTTACACGAATATTGTCTTCTAGACAATATCCAAACTCAAATTCAATCCTCATTACATTTATTATCAAACTAAATAGTGAGGACTACTAAAAAAACCATCTCGGACCGTCACTCCATTCCTCGACTAGTCCCGGCTACGTTCTCATTCCCTGAAGAGAACAATGAAAGCAAAAGAATGAGTTCAACTAGCCCAGTAAGAAATATTATGACTAAGATCATACAGAATAAATTATCGTTAGCCTTCAACAGTGTTAAACTGATAAAATATAATAAACATCAAGTTTAACTGTAGCGGAACAAGCAATCCATTAGAAGAGTCAAGTAGAGCATGATATCTACTATCTTCTATTATTTAAAAAGTTTATCATCAATTTTATCGCTGAGACTCAGCTTAACAAATAATCCACATCATCGAATCATCCCTGCAGTATGGGCCAATGATATTCATTAGTATCACGTCCACGAATTATCAATGCACTACGGGCCAAGGATATTCGTGTAATCATCAATGGTCATGATCATGCCAACAACTATCCATCAATGCACTACGGTCCAATAAGAACTTTAATCACATTATTTATAATATTACGGTCATGATTATACCGAATAATCCCTGGTCATAATCATACCAATCAATAGTGAAAGTAGTATGCATACAAGCCAATCAAGTTTGATGATAAAGCATATACTTTATAACAATCTTATTCATTTATTAATAAAAGGTATTAATTTATTAAAGGCTTTTAATTATCTACATGATGCTGTTTTATAATATGTGATAAACTCATAGTTTTAAGCAATACTTTTAGAATAATGATGATGATCATTCTAATGAGATCTAAATTCTTAAAAAACTTAAAACTAAAATAGTTCTCAATCGTTGGATTACTAAATTGGGGATTAGTGAATCCAGATAGATTGGTACATACGTTGCTTGCTCATTGGATGAGGATGATTGATCTCATGATCATTTGTGTGGAGACACTAAAGCAAGTATGTAGGTGCTTATTAGAGAATAAGTTCACTGAACGTGACTCGCTAAGGAATACCTAATGGAGTTTTACTTGCCTGTCAATAGGAATTCTTGTAGTGATAGTAGTACAAGTGATCCTTGGACTTGAGATCATCATAGTATCTTGTGTATGATGAGTTATACTTTGACTTATTCCTTAAGACCCTTAGGGTACATGAAAGGGTATGCTTGGATATAATAAGTTGTACATGGAGATAATGTATGATCAATAAAGAATCTGCCACTTCTAGTAAAAGAAGAGAAATGTCCTATGTGATTCGATAAATGACAACCCAGTAGTCCTTGGCCAAGGCAGAATAAAATTAGATAGGAGTTTCTAATTTGTATTATTTGGTGTTGTGCATTTAAGAGTCGAAATACATATAATTAAATAAATAAGACTTGACAGTAATTCCATGTCTTATATTTAATTGGGACATTGTATGGTGGAAGGATTGAATTGTACGGTAACTATTTACTCAATGGACTTGAGCGTATTTTTTATATATATGTGCATGCGCGCTAAACAAGATGAGACAAATTAATAACAAACCCCTCAAATATTTTATATTAAGTCCTAAGCGTTCAAAGATATTTGAAATATCGAACGTCGCCTTCTAGCATGATAAAATTAATAGAGTATTAAATATTTAATATGAGTTTTTTGTGTCACCACAAGGCAAGTGTTAAGTATTTAAGATATTAATTTATCACATTTGATGCTTATAAACAAAATTGATCAGTATTGTTTTGTTGTGTCACCACAAGGACGATATTTTTTTTATTTATTTTGAATATATGGAGTGCTAGGTTGGACTTAACTTGGATAATTTTGATTCAGATGTGCCATCACTTGATCAAAATAATCTAAGAGGCAAAATACATGGAGTTGCATAGTTGATGTAATTGACAAGAGTTGTCTACCTATTTATTTATATATAGTTTGTTGTATCACCACAAGGCTATATACATTTGAAATGAGATCCTTATTCTCACTAACAAATCTTTAGTTAGATTTTGCTGAACTATATATATTGAAGGTAATATAGTTTGAAAAAAATAGTGGGAGATACCAATTAAAAACAAGACCTAAATTATTTTGGTAATTAATAAAAGAATGTATGCTAAAATGTCATTAATTACAAATTCATTTATAGAATTTTACAATGTCTAAATTACTATCTCTGCGAAGCATATTAGATGCTATTTAACCGGACCGTATTAAACGGATTGGTTAAGGAATTTGAGAATAGTTCTCATGGCTGAAAAGCTATCTTATGTCCTTAATACGTCTATCCCTGCAATGGTTGCAGACAATGCCTCTGAGGAAGAGATTGATACTTTTACAAAGTGACAAGATGATGCACAGTTGGCTCAATGCATCATGCTCGCATCTATGAGTAACGAGCTTCAGCGTCAGCATGAAACTATGGACGCTCCTACTATATTCCTGCATATCAACTAGTTGATGGTGAGGAAAGTAGGACTAATAGATATCAGATATCTAAGGAGCTCTTCCAATCTAGAATAACCGATGACACTACAGTACAGACACAAGTCCTTAACATAATCAATTTGATTGATCAATTTGGACAACAGGTTTTGTCATGGATGGAGAGTTGAGCCAAGATTTGATCTTGCACTCACTCCCGGACTCCTTTCACAATTGTTGTGAGTTTTTTATATGAACAAGCTAGATATCAGCCTCGCTGATTTGCTTGACATGTTGAAAAATATTGAGAGTCACTTTTCAACCAAGACAGACTATGTCTTACTGGTAGGGGCCAAAGGATCTTCTGAAAAGAAGAACTATTCAAAGAAGGTAAACAGAAAGGCGTAAACAAAGGATAATAAGAACAAAACTGATATGGATAGCAAAGGAGTTTGCTTCCACTGTAATAAGCCTGGACAATGGAAAGAAACTGCAAGAAGCATCTTGTAGAGGCTAACCAAAGAAGCTTAGTGAAGTTTCGGTTATAAACACAAATTTATTCATGATTTAAAATAATTTTTTTAAGTCAAGGTTCTACTTGGGTATTTGATACCGGCTTTGGTTATCATAAATATAGATTTATGAAGGGACCAAGCAGAAGTAGAAAGCTAAACAAATATAAGTAATCCTATGTGTGGAAAATGAAGTAAATGTTGCTACATTAGCCATAGAAACTTATAGTTTAGCAATGCCTAAGGGCAAATCTATTAAGTCAATAAGTTGTTATTGTATTCCAGTTCTTGTTAGAAACATTATTTCCATTTTATTGTTGGACAATGAAATCTTTGGTATTATAATTAAGAACAATTGTTATTCTATTTATAATAATAATGTTTTGTATAGAACTGAAATATTAATTAATAGATTTTGTGTACTTGACTTACATGAAAAATAATTTTGCATATTGAATAAATTAGTATAAGAAAAGGAGATGATCATTCAAAGAGTTGAATGTTTGTATTTGATGAAATACAATTGTGAATTATTTGAAAGGTTCGAAGAATTCAGAAGTGAAATAAATTGGCAAAGTATTAAGATTCTTTGATTAGATCAAGAAATAAATACTTGTGCAGTAAGTTTTTAGATCATCTCAAATGGTTTTCTCACAATGGACGACTCCTGATACGCAATAATTGATTGATATATCTGAAAGGAAAAATCTTACCTTGTTGGACATGGTGCGGTCCATAATAATTTTACCGACATTCCAGTATCCTTCTGGGGTCATGCCCTAGAAATGGCTGCATATCTACGAAAAGGTAACCTCAAAATGTGGCCCCAAGACTCCATAAAAGTTATGGACAGGGAGGATTCCTAATCTTAAGTATGTTAAGATAAGGGGTTGTCCAACTTATATGAAAAGATTTCAAAGGATAAGCTTGGGACAAAATTTGGCAAGTACAGATTTGTGGGACATCCTAAAGTAAGTTTAGGGCATATGTTCTATAATCCTACTTAGCAAAAGGTGTTTATTGTGAAACACACTATCTTCTAAGATAAAAATGTTTATCATTGAAGGGGCTAGTGGGAGGATAATAGATCTTGAAGAGTTCAAGAACCACAAAATACTATAAGTCAAATAAGAGGAACCTGTAGATAGACCTATTGTACCACAACCGAATCGTAAATCTGGAATAGTACCGAACATACCTGGGAGGTATGGATTCATCATGGATGATGATGATGAGGTACGTATCATAGAAGATGATGATCTAGTTACTTACGATGAGATAAGAGTTCTAGTGTGTACAAAAGGGTCAGTGGGAGCATCGTGAAATTTCTAGTATTATATGTTGATATACTACGGATGAGAAATAACATACCAATGCTACAATCTGTAAAGATAAAGTTATCTAAACATTCCTCCATGAATGATTTGGGAAGAGTATCTTAATTAGGGATGCAAATCTATATAGATAGATTTAAAAGGATACTCGGCTTAACCCAAGGAACGCACATTCATTTGATGCTAAAGTCGTTTAGCATGGCAAACTCCAAGAGATATCTCATGTTGATGAGACATGGAGTGTATCTCTCTTAATAGTCCCAAAGACTCCAAAAAGAGAGATCGCATGAGTAGTTATCATGTATGCAATGAAATGTACGAGACGTGATGTTGATCAGTCATATTCTGGAGAAGTTCACTGTGAGACAGTGAAAAATATCTTAAAGTACTTAATAGGCACTAAGGATGTGATCAGATTTATGGTGAGTCTGAATTAAAACTAGAGGGCTTAACAGACTCAAGTTTTTCAGACAGACCAAGACGACAGAAAATCCACATTAAGGTAAAGGGTTACCTTGAACAGTGGTGCACTGAATTGGAAAGGTTCCAAACAGCAAAGAGTTGCTGGTTTAGTGATAAAGACAAAGTAAGTAGCTATAAATGAAGCTGCAAGTTGATTGTTTGGATAAAAGTTCATTACAGAACTAAGAATAGTTCCTAAGTCTCATCTTGGATCTAAACATGTATTGTGGCACTTTCATTTGATTATAGGAATCATTGAAAGATGAGAAATCACTATAAAGATAGTGGACTCTCAAGAACAATATTACATATCCATTTACTGAAGCTTATCCAACAGCAGGATAATCGTCACTTAGAGAAGAAGAGTATGAGATACCATGACGATTGGCTTTAGTGCAAGTGGGAGATTGAAAGTAGTATGCATACAAGCCAATCATGTTTGATGATAAAACATATACTTTGTAACAATTTTATTCATTTATTAATAAAAGGTATTAATTTATTAAAGGCTTTTAATTATCTACATGATGCTGTTTTATAATATGCGATAAACTCATAGTTTTAAGCAATACTTTTAGAATAATGATGATGATCATTCTAATAAGATCTAAATTCTTAGAAAGCTTAAAACTAAAATAGTTCACAATCGTTGGATTACTAAATTGGGGATTAGTGAATCCAGATAGATTGGTACATACGTTGCTTGCTCATTGGATGAGGATGATTGATCTCATGATCATTTGTGTAGAGACACTAAAGCAAGTATGTAGGTGCTTATTAGAGAATAAGTTCACTGAACGTGGCTCGCTAAAGAATACATAATGGAGTTTTACTTGCCTGTCAATAGGAATTCTTGTAGTGATAGTAGTACAAGTGATCCTTGGACTTGAGATCATCATAGTATCTTGTGTATGATGAGTTATACTTTGACTTATTCCTTAAGACCCTTAGGGTATATCAAAGGGTACGCTTGGGTATAATAAGTTGTACATAGAGATAATGTATGATCAATAAAGAATCTACCACTTCTAGTAAAAGAAGAGAAATGTCCTATGCGATTCGATAAATGACATCCCAGTAGTCCTTGGCCAAGGCAGAATAAAATTAGAAAGGATTTTGTAATTTGCATTATTGGGTGTTGTGCATTTAAGAGTCGAAATACATATAATTAAATAAATAAGACTTGACAGTAATTCCATGTCTTATATTTAATTGGGACATTGTATGGTGGAATGATTGAATTGTACGGTAACTATTTACTCAATGGTTCTTTTATGATTAATGTTGAAATCTATATTATCTGGAAAGTCGTTGATCGCTAGGGAGGCTTATCCCTATTGTAGAATAAATATTATTTATTTAAATAAATTAATAGTTTAATTTATTTATTTAAATAAGGTTAGAATTGTTCTAATTGATTTATTCACAACCAGTTTATTATGGAAAACCTAAAGGGTCACACCATAAAAGGAAGAATAATTATTTAAGAAGCAAATGGAAAAATCGTAATAATAAGTTAAGTATATTTAATTTAATCTATAGTGATAGAATAAATTAAATAGCTTAATATTTATTATTTAATATTTTGGAAATATTAAATATAAATTAATAAGAGGAGTCTTATTAATATTATTACAATTATTATTATTTTAATTTCTAAAAGAGTTTAGGAATTAATTTAATATATGTACTCTCATTTATTCCTAATAGGATTAGGAGAAAAAATTAGTTAAAGGAGTTTAATTAATTATCCCTAATAAGATTAGGAAGCCCATTTAATTAAAAGAGTTTAATTAAATAAATAATACCTAATTTTTAATAGGGTTACTTGATATCTTTATAAGAGGAGTCTTATATCAGATATCAAACATACGTTATTCCAATTGTTGGAGAGTACGCTACTTTTTCTATAGAGATAAAAAAACTAGGGTTTTGCCAAACACCCATCTTCTTGGATCTTTCTTCTTCCTTGGTGGATCACCTCTAGAGGCCAAACACTTGGGTGGCTAACGTTGATCGAAACCAAACCCGGTGGATTCAAGTTGGACACGAAAAGGATTGGAGGTGAACTTGTACCTGAGGAAGCTCGGATCTTTAAGGATACGATTCTTGTTCTTTCTTTTTCGATTAATTAATAATTGCGCATAAAGGATGATCCGGGTATATGGTTTGTAAAATTTTAAAACTCTGATTTTTACACGTTTCCGCTATTTTGTGCAATTTGATTGCGTTCATGAATATTACAAACCTAACAAATAGTCCATCAATACACTACGGGCCAATGATGACTTTCATCACAATATAAGCATGAGGATGATGACAATGATATAAGAATTCAATTAAATAAAAGTAAATGATAAATGTTTAAAGATTTATACTTTAATTTATCCGGAATTCAAAAACATCTAAATTGTCAACATGATACTTTTTTGTGGAGTAAAATTCAAAAATAATATTGTATCAAAAATAATTTGGATCGAAAAGAAATCAATTTTTGTCATGGGTGAATAGTACCCGAGTGAATAATACGCCGTGAAAAGTACTTCGAAAATAGTACCCCATGAATAGTACTCAGGCATGAAAAAGTTAAAACTTATCAAGAATATTCAGAATAATATTTCCATAAAAAGATACTGGATGAAGCGCAAATTTCAAGGATATTCTACTAATTTCATGGAGTATAGAAGCCAAAACTTAACCAAAATGAGTATAGAATTCGAAATTTGAAACGAAATAATATCACTTACATACTACAGAGTATGAAAGAAAATATTATTTCTTACGAGTATTGAACAAAAATAATATCCCTTACCTTAAAATAAAGAGTATTCCAACTGGTATAACGGGTATATTCTTGAAGAAAACTTTCACTATTTTCTACGCTCAAAGCTTCTTAAAACTCGAAAGAAATATGCGCAATATTATAGAAGAAGAACTCTTTGATTCTGGTGTGATTTTTAATTCTAAACTAAACATCCTATTTATAAGGGAATGGAAAGGATGCTATTTGAATTTTTTTCATGGATGAACAGTTTGAGAATTCACGGGCGTCGAATTTTTGATTTCACAAGATTTACTGTGCACTGCATAGTAAATACTATGCAAATAAAATAAAATATATTTTATTTTTTATAAAAAAAATAAAACTTATTATAATATATTATATATATATAATCAACCATTCCTGCCACTTTTTCTTTTTCCCTCTTACCTACGTAACACACAATTCACACACATCATTCATTTCCAACCACTACTTTATTTTGCATTAAACCCATAAGCATTACACCATTATTAACACTAAACCAAACAAACTAACATAAATAGATATACCCCACATCTATTTCTTCTGACTTGAATCTAGGAATTTTGTTTTTAACCTGTGGGCGTGATATATATATATATATATATATATATATATATATACAAAACTGGGATAATTTCTACCGATAATTTTGAAAAATGAGTAAGTGGGAGTCCAAATAATAAATAAAATTTATAACAAATACTTCATAAAAATTCCCTCAATATTTTTAACAACATTTATTCATCATTATTATAACTCGCAATATTAACAACCAGATCGTTCCCAAGAAAGAGGGGGCTTTTCGTTAAGGATTTCTCCCTATTGGCGCGCAATTAGGTGACCAAATTACTTTTCTCGACAGAACTTTCTAGACATTGTTAATTATACATATAATAATATGAATAACTTGTCATCTCAATTATTGAATTAATAATATAAAATATTATAACAATAATTGAATCAAATAACGTGAGATACTGTGCAGTAATTACTGTAGCAATAATTGAATATAACTGAGTGACTTCTAACGTAAGCATCAATAATCAATATCGTGTGCTACTATGCAACCACGCGTATTACTGTACTTTTCATCACTGGGTAATTCGACAGTTAACGGTAAAACCTTCACCGTTATTTTTATAAAAAGATATTTATGTCGTTTTCTAACTCCGACAATAATTCTATTGTGGGGTCCACCAATGATTATGCCGTCGTACGAATATTCCCTATTAAAACGAATATTCTCCGACCAATCGAATATTTTATAACAACTTGCATACTTTGCAAAATTTATAAATAATACCCACAACTATAACATTATAACAAATCCACACCATAATATTCAAAAAAATATTTCAAAAAAAAAATAATCTTTATTTATGAAAGTTGGGGTCTTACATTAATCATACATGCTCTAAGTTCAGAACGTACACAACATCATGCTCATAGTATTAGTTTACAACACATTAAAGTTTGCTTTTAAAAGTCATTTTAGCCCAAGCTAAAGTATTTTTTTAACACATACATATCAATTTGAATCACATTTCATGTATAGCTAGACCATATACACACGCTCACAAAGTCAGAACTGAGACATTATTAGTTTCATTAAAGTTCATTTTTAAAAGTCTAAGTCTTCTTTAGAAAACACATACTAAAGCAAGTTAAGGTACTCATGATATATAAAGGAACTTAGGTTCACAAATCAGGTCTATTTTCATGCATGTCTAAGTTGTATTAGCATGTTAGAACTACCACATTACATCAGAAGTCAAGATTCAAGACTGGTGCACAGCGCAGTTGCGCTAGTTAGTATTGCTGGATGGGCACAACTGCGCCCTTCTTGGGAAGCATCAGGAATGGTTCTGCTTCTGCAGAATTCAAACCCATATACAAAAATTCTTTATAGACCATGATTAAACTTCAGCCACAATGCTTTCATGTACACATAAAAACTTAGCTAACACATAGACATCAACTTTTGATTCAATTTAACAAGAGATTCCACAAAATTCTAAGAATTTGGTATACTTGAATTTAAGAGCATAGTTTAAGAAATCTACCTCTACTAAATAAAACCTCTGGGATTTGTAAATTCCTTAGTACTCACTCTCTAATTATGTATACTCACTCTCTATATTAACTTAACAGAAACTAAGCAAATGAATTTGAGAAGAGAAGAGCTTAATTTATAGAGAAATTAGTATCCGTGTAAAGTCTTTGTCCACCAATTTTGTTTAGCAGGGAGAAGAAGAAGCTGATGGTCCATGGGGATTTGGTGAAAAGAAGCTACCAACCTCTTCTCCTCCATTCTTCTGACCATCATTGCTATGAAATCTTTTGAGTTTGGAAAAGGAGGGAATAGGCTACGCCAATGGCCTATTACGTGAATGAAAAAGAAATGGGTTACTGATTTTGGGACAAAGCTCTCCTAACATTCAGCATTTGAAAAATGATAAATGTATACATAATTTTAATTCCTTTTGGGTTTACAAGTAAAATTTTAATGAGGTAATATTACTACATTGTGATAAGTTGGGGATATATATACACATAATCATATAATCCGTGTACATAGGGTGAGTCTCAATACTATTTACAATCGGTCTAAATATAATTTAGTTAGGTATTAGCAATCCATTATTTTCATAAAACTTTATTATTCCGATTATACATAAATATTGAAATAAACATTTAATAGTAAATATTTTATTTACTAGATTGATTTTCTTCCCTATATTAAAATACACATTTACTTGACCCACCACACATGATGATGTCACAAAAGCTCATCTCAATAAAATTATATAGCTCACTTACTTTTACTATATAGTTTTATATAACATTTATTCACATTTAAATGTCACACCTTATGTTGTGACGCCCCCAAATTCAGACCACTCGCATCTCGAATTCGGTTCATCACGTACTACAAATCTAATGACTAAATAACATCTCAATGCAACAGAAATAATGGAATAGATTACATTTATTTAATATAATCATTCACGTCCCAAGGTTTCATAACTTAAACATCTCTTACATATCTTACACATATATTAGACATAACTAATACATAACATAGTCTTGATATTTACATAATCGTAACATGTCTAAATAAATATGGAGCTACTCCGTAGCTTTACCCTTGCCCTTATCAGTGCCCGAGGGTCCGCCTTGCTCTGCCTTAACTGAAATGTTTTTAGGAAAAGCAAGAATGAGCAACAAGTTTGCTCAACAAGTAATATAGCAATAAGGGTGTTCAATATAATTTTAAATCTCTCAAGGGTACAACAATAATGATAGTTCAAGGATAGCAAGAAGTATCAATGGTTCTCAAAAATATTCGATAAGGACAGAAAATATCAATAAAATTCAATACTTAATTATTTTGAGATTTCAAATCAATGAATACTGAGCAGTCACTAAGGACTATGAACTTCTACTAGAATTAACAGTAATATACTGATAATCCAACAAAAACGAGTACAACAGGTGATCAACCTAAAGTACCCTACGTTATGCATATCGTTTAATCGTACTCAACTGCGCACGTTGGTCTCCTGACAAATATAGTTTCCCCTTCAAAGAAGGTTGTTCATCTCAGTCAATATAAGATTTCGTACCAATAAATTGGTTTGGATCACTTTCAAATTATAATTTAGGTCTAGCTGAATCAAATGGCATAAACCCCTCTTTAAATGTATATAAGAACAATTATAAGTTCAATGCTTGAACACCAAGTTCAAAGAGTATAAACAACTTTATTCTAACTATGAAACATTATGTCATAAGATAAGAATCAGACTTTCAATTACTTACTTGTACAACTAATAATAGTACAAGCTCAAGTAATATTCGATAAAGAGTAAGGTTCGAGTACTCGCACAAATTCAAAGTTGTGTAAGTTAGAAAACTTGACTTAAGCGTATTTTATCAACCTTTAGCTTACCGATACCTTTCGAACCCTATTATAGCATAATTGCATATATAGGATATTCATTAGTTATGTACATCTGATACACAAACTCGATATGTAAGTTTATCATACATATACGATTCTAACTTAATCGTATAATCCTATACGTAAGTCATTACGTACTATACACATAACACAAAATCAGTTTCTAAGACACTATGAATCAATTAACATGGTTCCTAATCATTACTTGATAATCATAGTTTGTAATCATAGGTGACTCAACATTTGAAAGTTTGTAAATACTTATCAAACCTATAATTCTATTGCTAGTATGCTCATTAACTTCTGGACATACCACTAAGCATGTATTGCAGATTAAAATAATAGTAAAAGCATGCTTCAAGTTCAGATTATAATTAAACAGACTCTGACCATTCTGCACACTGGCGCAGCCCGCTTGGTTTGTACTAAGGAGTGGTGCGACCGCGCTACTCCTGGTTCAAACTAAGACATGGTTGTTCCTGTAGAATCCCAGTGTAATCCCGACTTGCACATATATGAAAAATCATGCAAAACACACATATCAAGATGTTGATAACTAAGTTCAACCCTACATCTTATCTTTAACATAGGTCGTTATCCATTCTCATTTAATCAAGGCTTCAAGTGTTCAATTATCAAAGTCTCTTACGTTTAGCCATCATACATATACTATGCGGTCAATAAGTCTTAACTATACATGCTTACATTAAATTAGTCATGTATTTCAAGTTATCAAGTTCTACATCATTTAGACTTGTCCTAATCCATGCTCAACTATTTTACAATGCGTATGACTAGCTAGGCATTCATGTCAATCATGTCTATAGGCATAACACACCTTAACATGATGGTCAAACTTCAGAATACTTGTAACGTATTTATTAACAAAACTAGTTTTCAAGGTTTCTTTTGAAAATCTCATATGCAGCCACCAAGCATGCAAAGCTACTTCACTTACTATACATCATACTTTCATATATGCATAACTAGACCACACAAGCATGCTCACAAGTTCCTAACTCAAAGTGTATATAGTTTATCAAGTTCATATTTGAAACTTTAAATTTCCATTAGTAGGTCATCAAAACTTATTCAAGCATGCAAGGTAAGTCCACATATTCTATATCATGCTTTCATAACCACATAATAGATCACATAAGCATGTTTTGAAGTTCAAAACTTAGTGAATAAATAGTTCATTTACACATAGCTAGTATAGTCTTTTACTTGCAATTTCCCTTTAAATTATGCTTGAATAGTCTATACTATCTTCAACAATATAAACTAACATATTGGTTACATGTCAAGGCATATCAGAACTTAATATGTTGATGCTTAAGGTCAGAATATACATTACACCATGCTTATCATAATTAGTTTCCAATTCCTTAAACTTTCTTTGAATACACATACCAAACCAAGTTAAAATGATTTACTATATATAAAACACATTATTTCATATGTTAGGGTTATTTACATGCATATTCAAATCAAAGTAGCAAGCTTATGACAACACAAGGCAACAAAAGCTATTTTTCAAAACTGGCAGCCCGCGCGGGTTTGTGCTATAGAAGTGGCGCGGCCGCACCACTTTGAGCAGAAGCAAAAAAAATGGCTCTACTTCTGCAGAGCCTAAACACAACATTGCTAATTCCTGCAACTAGACCAGCTACATTACTTCTAAACATGCATATAAGCTCAGACAACACAATGACTATGATAACTCAAATCTTTGGGTAATATTAAAATAAGAATTAAATAAAGAAATTTCTTATTAGATCGATGATATGTTATGTGATATTGTAGTGCACAAATGATTATGTGCTATGTAATATGTGATGTTGTGTATAATAAATATATTAGAATTATATATTTATTATATGTAAGTAAGGTGTAGGAGTAAATTATTAAAAGAAATTAGATGGATAAAAATAAAATAATTTATAATATTAAATTATTTTAATGTGATAAATTGGTGTCATTAAATATACTTCATGTATAGCCACTATTTTATTGAAAAAATCATATATTACATTATTGAGTGTAATGTATGCATGTATTTAATGTGGTGAATATATTAATATATTTACTAGAGTTAAATAAATTGTGAAGACAATTTATAGAAAGTAAAGAAAATAATTGAATATATGATATTATGTTATTTGGATAATGGTATAATATTTAATATTATACCAAATAATGTAAAGTAAAAATATGAGATGAGATCCAATATGTAAAATATATATATTGGTATCAACTAGTTAGTAAATTAAATTCATATTTGAATAAATGATTGAATATATTAAATTATATATTTAATATATAAATAAATTGTTTGAAAAAAATTTATGGAAAGAAAGAGGAAATTAAATTTAATTATACAATATAAATTGTATAATTTAAATAAGTTATTTAAAGTAGGTATGATAATTAAATAACCTAAATGGTTATCGTTATTTAGTGGTCCTAGTATTTTAATTATATACTAGTGACATAATCTAAGAGATTTGTAGATCATGTCCCAATTTATTAAATTATTTTGAATGAATATGTGAGTAAGTGAATATGAATATTATGTGATTGGTCTATGTTTCTTTATTATATAAACAAATAAAAGAAACTAATGTAATTTTAATTATACATTAGGAATGAAGAATTGAATAACTTAAGGGTTATAGGATGAGAGAATTATGGTATTTAAAATATATACTAATTCTAAGAGATTTATTTTATTTATCTCAATTAATTATTTTTATAACCTAATTAAGGTAAGTTTAATTGGGTTAAGAAATTAAATGTACTTGAGTAAGAATTTGTATTTAAATTAGTACATGGAAACCCTAATTAAATGATTAGTATAAGATAAAATTTAATGTAATGGACCATATTAATTTTTATGGCCCAAACATGTTAGTTAGGAAGTCCAAATATTTTATTTGGAAAGCCAAAGGAATTAAGTGTTAAGCCCGAGTGAGCCCAATTGTTAAGGAACATGTGTGACGCCCCCAAATCCGGGTATCTTCCGACAGATGGTGCTACACGGTACTACAATTCACACAAATATTCAGTTGAAATGCTTTAAAAGAACGAATATGTCTTATATATATTGAAAATAATATTAACATTCCCCCGGGTTCTTTATAACCGTTACATTTGTAACTATCATAATATTAAATATTATCATTACAAACCTATACTATTACATAAGTATTCTACGGATTCACCTTAGCCTTCTCTTTATCCTTGCCGGATCCGTCGGTCTGTTCGATCTTAGCTGCATTCATATGGTTCAAGCAAGAGTGAGCCTAACTAGCTCAGCAAGTACAACAATTCTCATAAAACTAGCATGCTTGAAACATAAGAATCACATTTCTTCAATAACTGAACAATAGTTATGTAGTACTATCGATAATTCAAAATAGCACTTCTTTTCATTTAAAACGTTTTACAATAACAATATTTGGTAAAACATCAATTTCAGTCCAAGACCATGAGCATTTCATAAGTACTTTGAAAAAGACATCTCGACACTAAGTCCGTAAGTCCGGCATATCTTACGAGCACGTCTAGGTGATCAGCCTATAGTACTCTATATTGATCAACACTACATTCATTAAACGTATGTACGTTTAAGTTGTGACAACCTCACGTGCCTGTTGTTTGACGACAAAACAATTTAGCATACAAAATCTTTTTTTTTAAAACCACACTAATATTAGTTTGGTAAATTGTTGTCATTACTTTGGTAGATTATAAGAAATTCGACATATCATAAGTCTACTGAAAGAATTGGCGTTGACTTCATCAAACATTAACTCATGCGTAAGAATACATGAATAACAAAGCTTGTCTAGATTGAACTGGAACAAGGGTTAGAATACTTGCCTTTAGCGTCTGCTAAAGTTATAACACGTACACTTTAAGTCTTTAAGGATTCTACAGTAGATGATAACATCACATAGCACATTAGGTCATAAATAACATATCTGGTTCCTAAAGAATCTTACCCTTCTTCTTAATCTAATTACATATTAGAATCATTATTATTGGTTTCGGCTTTTCGTTATAACTTACTCTGTCATTACGTTCATGTTCGTTTGATTATTTTTAACCTTTAGTTATCAAACTTAAGGCTAAACAATGCTTTACAATGTTATAATTAAGCTTTACTTCATTACTAATCAATTCACTTTCTTTCTTTACTTGTAATTTTTCTTTTCTATGAAATCCTTAAGTCTGGCGCTGCGGCACCAGCTTCTCTTCTTAGACTCGCGCTGTGGCGCGGGTGAGCAGTATACCAGCCCTGGCCTTGGCGCTGCGGCGCCACTTGCCCTGCTGCGGTGCTAACTAACAGTGTCCCATGTTCCGGCCTCGCGCTGCGGCGCGGGCCTTGCTTCCTTGAGTTGCGCTGCGACGCGGACTCTGTGCTTCAGACAATTTTGACAGATTTTCTACTTAGTGAGATTTCTGGGCTTGTAACTTCTTTGTTATAAGTTTGAATTGGCTCGTTCAAGAGCCTATGGTTCACAAATCACATACTCTACGTGTTCATGCAAGAATTTTATCTATTTGACTTTGTTAACTAAAAATTCACATATTAGTCCATTTTTAATGAAAACGATAAATGTTCGTGAACGTTCAACGCTCGTTTCTTCGTTCTAAGTCGGAATTCGGTCATTTTCGAGTCCACAACTCTATAATGCTAAATAAGACTTGCCTCCATCAAAAACCAAAGTTTCTGAGTTCAAACACAAAATCCAACTTCAATTTTGAGAATTTCACGAATTCAACGATTATCCTCCAATCGTGTGAATTACAAAACTTCGTTGCTAACGATTTGTTCATCATACCAAATGGATTCATTTCATTAACTAGATATCTCAACCTACATAATATAATAACTTATCTTTAAATTAGGCTATGGCTCATTCTTCATAAGTTCATAACTTAACAATTATAACTTACAAGATTTCATCCCTTAAGACTTATTAGTGATTTAAGTCCTTTAAATAACATTCTTACATCTTGTCAATCATACTAACTTCTTAAGGTAATCATATGACAAGTTCACCATTGTTATTCATTAGTTTATAACTTATTTAGATTTGAATTGCGTATTCATTACTTATTCGGCTTAAGTCCATTGATTACCCAATCCTTATATGTTCTTAGCATACATGATCATCACTTCTCTATCAAGTTATCATGGTAGAGATGGAAGAATATAGGATAAGAGTCTTACCCTTGATGAACTAGTTCTTCTCCTTCTTGAAACAAATATGGAAGTTTGTCTTAAAAGTGCTTATTCTCTCTAACCAATAAGTTATTTAATGTTGGAAGAAACTAACAAACAAATAATGAATTATAAGCTTGCTATTTATAAGATGGCTAAGGTTAGGGCATTATGGACATTAGAACATCCCACCTCCTTAAATAACCTCCTTAATATTCATAACTTAAGCCCTAAGTAATCTTTCTAGCCACTCAACTTTCTTTCCCACCACATAAAGTTCTTGGTCAACAAGTTCACCCATGGGTTGCCCCATAGATCTTGCTTTTCCCAATTGATCATTAATTGGGCTTAGGTCTTAAATTACTTAACTTATCTTTAGGCTTGCATTAAATCAATTTGGGCTACATATAAACCAACACTTGGACTCAATCATTACTTCATCTTGGGCTTGCCCCTTAATGCTTATTGGACTTGCACTTCATACAAGATCCCACAATTCCATTTCATTAGACTTTAATCCTTAACGTTCCCAAATTAAGTCTGCAGGCGAAATATTATATTTTCCATACTTGAATTATTATTACATAATCCATCTCACCTTGATATTATAACGTTACGTATTTCTCGAAAGTTTAAAAATAATTCCCGAGCGAAAAACGATGAATAATATTTTTCAAAAAATTTCTTGGGAAGCTTTTATTTTCGTTTTGGAAATTGAAACACTTTAATTCCTTCACGTAGTTAAAATACTACGACGTTGAGATGTTTCTAGGTTATAGAACGACATTTATCTTACTAACACATGATAATAACAAATAATATCATTTTATTCATTATAAAAGTATTTATAAAAGGTTCGATTTTCTGGGGCGTTACACTCTCTCCCCCTTATAAGGATTCTGTCCCCAGAATCTCGCAAAAAAAAAAATTACACAAACAAATGAGGGTAATTCTTCTTCATCTTTTCTTTCAATTCCCGCGTTGCTTCTTTGACATCGTGGTTCTTCCATAACACCTTTATTGACGATATAACTTTGTTTCGTAGAGCTTGCTCTTTTCGATCGATGATTTTAATTGGCATCTCCTCATATGTTACGTCCTTCTCGATATGAATCGGCTCATACTCTATTATGTGTTTGTAATCTGGCTTATATGGACGTAATACAGATAAGTGAAACATGTTATGTATTCGTTCTAGGTCTGGAGGTAATGCTACCATGTAAGCTATCCCTCCCACCTTTTCTAATATCTCAAAAGGTCCTATAAACCTGGGACTTAACTTTCCCTTCTTCCCAAAGCGTATCTTTTCTTTCCAGGGAGATACCTTTAGAAATACATATGAGCCCCCAAATTCGGGTATCTTCTAACCCGACAGATGGGGCTACACATTGCTACAGTTCACACAAATATTCAATTGAAATGCCTCAAAAGAACGAATATGTCTTATATATATATTCAAAATAATATTAACATTCCCCCAGGTTCTTTATAACCATTACATTTGTCCTTGTCATAATATCAAATATTATCATTACAAACCTATACTATTACATAAGTAATCTACGGGTTCGCCTTAGTCTTCCCTTTATCCTTGTTGAATCCATCGGTCCGTTCGATCTTAGCTGCATTCATATAGTTCAAGCAAGAGTGAGCCTAACTAGCTCAGCAAGTACAAAAATTCTCATAAAACAAGCATGCTTGAAACATAGGAATCACATATCTTCAATAACTGAACAATAGTTATGAATTACTATCGATAATTCAAAAGGACACTTCTTTTCATTCAAAACATTTTACAATAACAATATTCAGTAAAACATCAATTCCGGTCCAAGACCATGAGCATTTCATAAGTACTTTGAAAAGGACATCCCGACACTAGGTCCGTAAGTCTGGCATAGCTTACGAGCACGTCTAGGTGATTAGCTTATAGTACTCTATGTTGATCAACACTCCATTCATTAAACGTATGTACGTTAAAGTTGTGGCAACCTCACGCGCCTGTCGTTCGACGATAAAACAATTTAGCATACTCAGTCTTTTTTTTAAACCACACCAATATTAGTTTGGTAAATCATTACCATTACTTTGGTAGATTATCCAGCCGAAAGAATTGGCATTGACTTCATCAGACATTAACTCATGCGTAAGAATACATGAATCACAAAGATTGTCCAGATTAAACTGGAACAAGGGTTAGAATACTTGTCTTTAGCGTCTGCTACAGTTATAACACATACACTTTTAGTCTTTAAAGTTTTTACAGTAGATGATAACATCACAAAAGCACATTAGGTCATAAATAACATATATGGTTCCTAAAGAATCTTACCCTTCTTCTCAATCTAATTACATATTAGATTCATTATTATTGGTTCTGACTTTCCGTTATAACTTACACTGTCATTACGTTCATGTTCGTTTGATTATTTTTAACCTTTAGTTATCAAACTTAAGGTTAAACAAGGCTTTACAATGTTATAATTAAGCTTTACTTCATTATTAATCAATTCACTTTCTTTCTTTACTTGTAATTTTTCGTTTCTATGAAATCCTTAAGGCTAGCGCTGCGGTGCTAGCTTCTCTTCTTAGATTCGTGCTGCGGCGCGGGTTAGCAGTACACCAGGCCCGGCCTTGGCGTTGCGGCACCACTTTCCCTTCACTGTGCCGTGCTGCGACGCCAACTAATAGTGTCCCATGTTCCGGCCTTGTGCTGCGGCGCGGGCCTTGCTTCCTTGAGTCGCGCTGCGGCGCGGACTCTGTGCTTCAGATAATTTTGACAGATTTTCTATTTTGTGAGATTTTTGGGCTTGTAACTTCTCCGTTATAAGTTCGAATTAGGTCGTTCAAGAGCCTATGATTCACAAATCACATACTCTACGTGTTCATGCAAGAATTTTATCTAGTTGACTTCGTTAACTAAAAATTTACCTATTAGTCCATTTTTAACAAAAATGATAAACGTTCGTGAACGTTCAACGCTCGTTTCTTCGTTCTAAGTCAGAATCCGGTCATTTTTGAGTCCGCAACTCTATAATGCCAACTAAGACTTGTCTCAATCAAAAACCAACGTTTCCGAGTTCAAACACAAAATCTAACTTCCATTCCGAGAATTTCACGAATTCGATGATTATCGTCCAATTGTGTGAATTCCGACAAAACTTCGTTGCTAACGATTTGTTCATCATTCCAAATGGATTCATTTCATTAACTAGATATCTCAACCTACATAATACAACAACTTATCTTTAAATTAGGTTATGGCTTATTCTTCATAAGTTCATAACTTAACAATTATAACTTACAAGATTTCATCCCTTAAGACTTATTAGTGATTTAAGTCCTTTAAATAACATTCTTACATCTTGTCAATCATACTAACTTCTTAAGGTAATCATATGACAAGTTCACCATTGTTATTCATTAGTTTATAACTTATTTAGATTTGAATTGCGTATTCATTACTTATTCGGCTTAAGTCTATTGATTACCCAATCCTTATATGTTCTTAGAATACATGATCATCACTTCTCTATCAAGTTATCATGGTAGAGATGGAAGAATATAGGACAAGAGTCTTACCCTTGATGAACTAGTTCTTCTCCTTCTTGAAACAAATATGGAAGGTTATCTTAAAAGTGCTTATTCTCTCTAACCAATAAGCTGTTTAATATTGGAAGAAACTAACAAACAAATAATGAATTATGAGCTTGCTATTTATAGGATGGCTAAGGTTAGGGCATTATGGACATTAGAACATCCCACCTCCTTAAATAACCTCCTTACTATTCATAACTTAAGCCCTAAGTAATCTTGCTAGCCACTCAACTTTTTTGCCCACCACACAAAGTTCTTGGTTAACAAGTTCACCCATGGGTTGCCCCATGGATCTTGCTTTACCCAATTGATCATTAATTAGGCTTAGGTCTTAAATTACTTAACTTATCTTTGGGCTTGCATTAAATCAATTTGGGCTTCATATAAACCAACACTTGGACTCAATCATTACTACATCTTGGGCTTGCCCCTTAATGCTTATTGAACTTGCACTTCATACAAGATCCCACAATTCCATTTCATTAGACTTTAATCCTTAACGTTCCCAAATTAAGTCCGCAGGAGAAATATTACATTTGCCATACTTGAATTATTATTACATAATCCATCTCACCTTGATATTATAACGTTACGTATTTCCCGAAAGTTCAAAAATAATTCACGAGCAGAAAATAATGAATAGTGTTTTTCAAAAAATTTCTCGAAAAGCTTTTATTTTCATCATGGAAATTCAAACACTTTAATTTCTTCACGTAGTTAAAATACTACGATGTTCTGACGTTTCTAGGTTATAGAATGACATTCATCTTACTAACACATCATAATAACAAATAATATCATTTTATTCATTATAAAAGTATTTACAAAAGGTTTAATTTTTTAGGGCGTTACAACATCTGGGAGAATAATAATATTAAAAATTATATTAATTCAAGAGATATATCTTTACTATCTCAATTTATTAATTTTATAACTTAATTAAAGCAAGATTAATTTGGTTATAAAATTTAATGTAAAAGAGTAATGATTTAAATTCTAAATGTATGGAATAAAAACCCTAATTAAATATTTGGGGTGAGATAAGATGGAAGGAATTGGACGATGTTAAATTACATGGCTCAAAGAATTAATTTTAAAGCCCAAAAGATTAAATAAAGTGGCCCAAAGTAAACTAAATTGAAGAGGGGTGTCGACGTCGGGATTTTTATTAGTCCCTTTTCTGTTCTTGTCATTTGGTGTTCTAATGTTAGGTGAGATTTGTTTGAAAAAATAAGTTATGAAAAGGTCCGACATGTATATGTCGACGATTAGACTATAAGAGTCGCCAGTTGTTTTTTTAAATGGTTGTACTAACACAACCGAGAAAAGATTTGCACATTGACCCAGTGATGTGACGCTGCTTAATGGGTCTGTGAAACCGAGATTTGTTAGGGTCTGGGGACTTGGTTATGCGGAGGGAAGGTGTTAGGCACCCCTCGACATTTGTGTTACCACGGTGACCACCATTTTTCAATTAAACTGTTATATGAATGTGTGTGTGTGTGTGTGTGCATCAATGTGCAATTATCTGGAAGTAGTGCTATGCCTCGTTTGCACCTATATACAAAGGGTTTGAATTTTGTATAAAAGTTTAGTTTTAACAAGATATAGCGATGACGTTTTATAAATGAGGTTTTTTAAACCCTTATGCTCAATAGTAATTGAGGCATTTGATACTTCCATTTTATTATGGGTTCGGCTGGATTGCTTTTATTTTCGAGATGTGAAGCATCTTCGAGAAAACGAGATAAAAAGCAATGTCGAATTCCTTATGGGCATGAGAGCCATCAAAGGAAATTCAAACACTATGAATAATTTATAAACTGTGTACAGCTAAAAATGTCCATCACGGGAACCGAATCTAGATTCAGAAGACTGAATATGTGATCATATGATTCCTAAGATCACATGATGTAGCAATTTATATAAAAGTTGTAAACAGTTATATATATAAAAGCTATAAATATATATACAGACTTGATCAACCACCACGAAGCACCTCCATAGGGGATCGAAAATGTAAATATATAAAAGTGATAAATATATATATATAAATATATATATATATATATATATATATATATATATATATATATATATATATATATATATATATATATATATAGACATGATCAACCACCACGAAGCACCTCCATGGGGGATCAAAAATGTAAAGAAAGCAGTAAATATGATCAACCGCCTCGAAGTAAACTCCAGGCGGGACGAAATGTAAATAAAGCTGTAAAAGCGATCAAACGCCACGAAGTAAACTCTAGGCGGGACTAAAGATGAAGAAAGTTGTAAAAGGCAACGAAGTGAACTCCAGGCCTGATAGAAATGTGTGTGTATGTGTGTGTGTGTATATATATATATATATATATATATATATATATATATATATATATATATAAGTAAATAAACGCTACGGACGTGAGTCCAGGCTCAATCGAGGTATAACTCGATAATGTTAGCCCATATATATATATATATATATATATATATATATATATATATATATATATATAATATATATAAATAAATAAAAGCCACGGACCGAAGTCCGGGTATACACACGCTACATGACTCTCAATGAGAAGAACTGTGTGTGCAAAAAGAGAGGAAAATGCTTTAAATGATGTAAGAAGGCTTATAGTGGACTGCCAAAGAAGACTTCAATAGCTTTAAATGGATGAACACTCGGCTCCTGCCGGTAAAAAATAGACAAATATAAGCTCACAAGTGTTTGAAATGAGAAAGCACTCAAATTATAGTGTATACAGAGCAAATTGGACAAGGCTTTCTCGCCTTTTATCTTTTTAAAATGGCTACCCCAAGCCCTCTATTTATAGAGGGGGGAGCCGCAGGTGTACCTACGGTAGCCGTAGATGCATCTGCGGCTGCCCGGACTGCCCCGGGCTCTGGAAGTCCTGCCGTCTCGAAGTACGTGCACTCGTGCAAAGTGATGTTCGCTTAAACTTTTAGAACTTCAATCTGGGCATCCGATCGAGGTGTATAAGACTTTTTTTGGCATGTTGTTGTCGAGAGCTACACAATGACATAGGATTAGAGGTTGTACAAAGTCAAGAAGATGGGACCATGCCCTTAGTCTTCAGGCTTCAAATTCTATCTAGTGTGTTATCCTGTGTAGTAGTCACTCGGGATTGGAGCTCTTTGATTCTTGTAGGACATTACTGTGTAGAATGTATGTTTAAATGTTGTTGAGACGGCGCAATGTAGGATCAAGATGGCAAAATAACGTTTTTGCCCCTCACCGGGGTTATCTCCGGTTTGAGCTGATTTAGCGGTCATTGCTCAGGGTTATCTCTGAGATTGGACTGCTGTGAGTGTTGACCATCCTCAAGGTTGTCTCTAAGGTATGCCTGACCTCCCGGGGTTATCTCCGGGTTTATGGAATGAGTGCCTCGTGGCTATCGCCGAATGTTGAAACTGACTGCTGGGAGTGGAAAAGAGCATTTTCGGGGTTATCTCCGGAACTACAACTGCATTCCTCGGGATTATCTTTGAGGTTGGTTTGAAGATCCCGGGGTTGTCTCCGGGTCTGTGATGGAATATGTCGAGGTTGTCTCCGAGATGGAAAATTTCCCCGGTGTTATCTCTGGAACTGTGACTGCTCTGAGGTTAAAACTGAAGATCCCGGGGTTGTCTTCGGGGCTGTGATGGAATATCTCAGGCTTGTCTCTGAGATGGAAAAGAGTGGGTATCCCGTGGTTGTCTCTAGGACTGAGTTGAGCTGTCCTCCAGGGTTATCTCTAAAAGACGATTCTGCCCTCCTGTAATATAAGTGACAAGAATGCAAAATTTCGAGTGTCTACAGAAGCAATGTACTGCAGCATGATACAAATGTATGATGCATGTGGTTTGTTGGACCGTTTTCCAACGAGATGTGATGACCGTCACCCCCATAACTTGTGATGGGGACTGGAGTTATCATTAACAACTCTGACAAACTGCTTGGATGTGTGCTCCAAAGTTCTTAGTAACTTCAAGGATGTTGACGTTGGGGTTATCACCAAATTCCTTAATCCTTGGTATAGATTTTCCACCATAGATATTCCTCTTACGTGCAAGAGACACTGTAGGGATCTACTTTTTCTTTTGAGGATGTGTATAACATATTTCATCATCGGTCCTCCCCGATGAGGATTCTCTTCCCTTGTTTGTATCGCCAAGTCTTTCCAATGTTCTGTTAGAGTTACTGTCAACAATTTGTGTTTGTCAGGGTTGCCTGACCCTCGCTGAGATGTACATCAACGGATGAAATCCCTGTTGGGGATAATGTCAAGGCTGCTTGACCTTCGTCGACGTGTGCATCAACGAATGAAATTCTCAGATGGCTTTCGATGTTTCGATGGATTTATCCACCATCGGTTGAGTATTGTCAAGGTTTCTTGACCTTCGTCGACATGTGCATCAATGGCTGAATTGTATGAAGTTTCCCCTAGGGGAGAATTATTTTGGAGTTGCGACCCCAAACTGACGGCATCGGACCTTCATGAGGTATTGCCGAATGTAGTTTGTAACAGTTGTGATCATTGGTATAGTAAGCCTGTGTCCGGGCGAATACCAATGAGTGACGTGTAGACCTGTATTTTGGTCCATGAAAACCAGGATTTCAGGCTAGTTTGCTCAATCGCGTAGCATCTTTTCTCCTGATTTGGCATTTTCAGTTTATGAACTCCTTTGAAACTCGAACTGGACTGAGTCAGAGGGGTAGGCCCCACTTAGGGGAGCCGTAGGTACACCTGCAACCAGCCGTGGGTGGCCTTTAAGGCAGCTGTGGCTTTCATAAGTCATTTTCAAGCCGCGCCACACAGGAAATCTGGGAGCTCTTCTTCAGATTTGCTGAGTTTGGGCATCTTTCTGCAAATTCTGTCACCGTACAAGTGCTCTACGCTGTCCTGGTAACGTATGCATGTCTTCTTTTCCAGTTTCTATCCGTTGGAAAATGACTTTTCATATGAAATGCGTCTAAAACACATAGTAGTGAATATGCATGCTCATGTATTTTGATAAAAAATATTCAACATAGTAAATGTTAGTATTTAACCATGCTGAACATAATGACATAAAAAAAATTGACTTTAAAAATAATCAAATTGGTACCTTTTCCCTACCATTTCTTATCCTATTTGAGGACAAATGAGCAAAGTTAGTAAAGCAAAGCAATCCTGGTATTTAATCTACCATCATAGATTGAGACTTTGACATTTGTATGCATATAGGATGTTTATGACTATGGGTAGGTGTGCTACTGAATGACCACCTAGTCATGCCTATGCGCATGTTTATAGTCCTTTTTACAAAGGAGACTGGAAAATTTTTTCCAAAAGTCTAGGCATTCGGTAGACATACATTTTTTCTACTGTGGGCGTATGTTAAAATAATGCATGCATGCATTTAGTCATAAAATTCATAAAAATGCTCCAGGTTAGAATTTACCACACCTTTTCTGAGGTGATTTGGGGACTTGTGTCCAGATATTATGGATCTGGATCAGCCGAACAGTTCCCGCAGGACCACTTCAGGTGTACAGAGTAGGGCTTCTAAAGTGCCTCAACCCCGTTCAGTCAGGAAGCCTCGTCGTTTGGTGGAGGCGGTGATTCGTCCTATCCGGGTTGATTTACCAGATGTTGAGGACGAGGAAGAGGATGTACTAGTAGAGGCTTCAGCTCCTGTTGCTAATGTTCCCCGTAGGGATTTTCTAAGCATTCAGGTGGCTATTCCAGATCTTCTGTGTGATTTGAGTTACCACCCCTCAGTTTACTTGCATGCAAACGAGGTAAAAGCAGGGCTTAATTTTCCTTTTTCCTATTAACGAGGAGTAAGGATTCTGATATTATTTTGCATGTGATATAGGTTCCTAGCTTTACGCAGCCTCGAGGGAACTGGTTTAGCATACACTCCCTGTATCAAGTTTTGCATCCAGATTACCGAGGTATTGTGCATGCTTAGGGCTTTGGGGCGTTCTTTTCTATTCTTCCCCCGCCGTTGTCCCTGGGGTTACCTCAGGGCATTGTCTGAGTGCTAGTTTTACCAGACTCAGTCTCTCCATTTATTAGATTGTGAGGTGATTATGACTCTGATGGATTGGCGATTTATCACCGATATAGAGTTTGGAGGGGCGCCAGTGCCATGTAAGGCGAACATTACCCCAACTGCCGTCAGATCCTTGTTAGGAGTTCTAACTGAGGCGCTTAAGGACAGGACTGTCCGTACAGGTCCTTTGAGCATAGATGCTATGAGTTGGCTATTGAGTGAGCCCATACCCGCTGATGTGAGAGTCGGGGATAGCATTCTTCGATGATTGCTCCTGATGATTATCAAGGGTTGTTTCATAGATGATAACTCTTCTACGGTGTAATTCGCTTTTATTAGTGCCACTCAGGAGGTGGACCGTATTGGAGAGTATGATTGGGGCTCCTACACCTTTGTCTACTTCCTCAGGGGATTGCGCATGCGTTCGCAATTCTTGACAGAGGCTTGGCTAGGATTTTACCCGTTTCTGCTGGTGAGTATTTCTCTTTTGATTGCCCATGTACAGGTTAAGAGTGTTCACTGACAGTAGATGTTTGCCTTTGTATTGGTAGTTTTAGGCCTATGAGAGGCTCCTATGTTTGCGTCCTGTGAGTGTGTTAGGTTTAGAGACCTATCCACGAGGATGGCGATGGCATTACTCCATTCTAGTAGAGGTTCCTATAGCTGAGGGTTTCATACATTGTCGCTTACAGTTGGAGTTATTGACAGCTCATGTCATCACTTGGGTTCCCTACTCTGGGGAACACTTGACAGTTAGATTTGAGGATGGATTCCCAACTGGTGTTGAGTATGTGATATCCACCCGTAAGATTCCTCTTTTCACAGATGGAGGATGGGAGCTCTATTTAGGAGAGCGTGCTATTAGGAGCACCACAGAAGAGATTCGTGTACCGATCTTGCCTCCTGCCAAGCGTTTTTGGCCTGTGTTGCAGTCGCCTATTGATGATATCCGTTGTTGGGCGTTGATGACTACACTCTGTTAGAGGGCTCATATACCTAGGAGGCATTATACCACTGGTGGTCCCCTTATACCATCGGAGCCCAGACCCGCGCCACTCAGTTCATAGGGGATATGGCTCCTGGATCCGTGATGATTACGGATTGGATGGCCTTTGTTTAAGATCCGACTCACTTGACACAGATTGACAGTTTGACTGACAATTGGACCAGGCGAATTTTTTCATCCGGCATTTGGGCTGAGATCCTTCAGAGGAAGATACTTTTGATCCTTCCAGCTCAGGCGCTGGCCCATCAGGTGACCCATATGGATTTGCCGATGCAGATCCTCCACTGTATAGGCCTGACATCCATGTGGATAGAGATCCAGTAACTCAGGAGGAGTTACATCAGTTGGGCAGGATTGATGATGTAGATATTGACACCATTGTCTTCTTCTAATGTGTATTCTTGTTATCTCTTTTGATAGACCTCTGTTAGATATTGGGTGGATGTGCCCCATTCTCGTTATATCTTTTGATAGGCCTTTGTTAATAGTAGGGCGTCTGTGCCCCATTTCCCTGCATTTTTAGCTGTACAGAGATGATGTATGTAGATGATGATGTACTTAGGAATGTATGTACTGTTTTCCATTCCCTACATCATATTGCCATCTATTATCTGTTATGCAAGTATTATGTCATGCATATCAATGTCCAGAGATATTCAACATTGACCCCTGGATGGTCTTATGATACGGCCCACACAGATGTCTTCTTCGACAGTCAACCGTATTGATCACACCCCACCAGTATTGGTGGCCTCACGCTTGAGAGCTTGGTGTATCCCTACCAGACAGGGTGATTGTAGATTAGCTATTGCAGACCCTCCTGACACTCCAGGTTCCCTAGGGCTTTGTGGATGGCATGCTAGAGCATTGGGTACCAGAGAGGCAGGTTTTTCGGTTTGAGACCCAGAAGTTGACTCCTACCTTGGAGGAGTACGAGCGATTGCCGGCTTTGCCCTTAGACAAACCTTGCACTCGGATGGCTGTCGGAGATATGCGCCGGCAGTTCATGACCCTCACTGGGTTGTGGTGTAGAGTTGTAGAGGATGAGATTACATCCGGCCATGTATTGTCCTAGCGTTTCCTAATAGATAGATTTAGCTCATTGGACAGCTATGCTTGGCACTCCGGGGATTTCACCACACCAGAGGATCAGTGACATGTGGCCAGGGTAGATATAGTCGTGATGTGTGTAGTGGCGTATCTATACATGCCACGATATATGGATGAGCTGTGTGACAACCCGAGAATTTGGATATTTATTAAAATCTTAAAAGATTGAATTAAGGTTAAATATTAAACCTAGACAGAAAATAAGTGTATGGATTTGACATTTTAGGGAAGGAATTTTGTGAATTTAAAATTTTTTGGTGAAGGTTTACGGTGTTAAGGGTATAAGTGTATATGTTCTGTGTAAATGGTCATATATGTGTACAGTATGTGGTTAAGGGTCAATGGTTGACCAAATAAATTATATCAGTGACAAACCCTAATATTATATTAAGAACCTCGACGTTCAGTTAGAAAACCATATCGGCTGATCATATGAGTTTCAATTTCGGCCAAAAAATTGATCACATGATCAGCCATAAGCATTGCATCAAATTATATATAGATTGAGAAAGAGAGAGAGAGAGAATGCTCACTTTACTTTTCATATTCACCAAAGCCATACTCTCTCTCCCATCCGAAATTTTAGAGTGAAAGTGAGTGAGAAATAAAGCCAATATCAACCTTTAGCTTGCCAATAACAAACATCAAGGTCAGAATCAAGATTAAGCCCAAAAAGGAGGTATAAACCCTAAACTTAGAAATTTGTATGATTCATGTTATTTGTTGTTGTTTGTTGTTAAAAGTTGTGTTAGAGGCTGTCATTTGGTGATCTGGGTTGTTAGATCCCAGATCCATAACATCAAAGTGCTCGAAATTGAAGATTTTAGAAATCTGGAAAATTTAAAAAAAACGTCTAACAAGCAGATGTTAGGGCTTATAGATCATTCCTTGTTATTTGTTTTAGTGTTTTAAATGTTTGAACTTGTAGTATGTTATGTGGTCTTTGTTCTGAAACCTTAATCATGGTCTGATCGTGTCTAGAACTCAAGATATGAGTTGTGACAACCCGAGAATTTAAATTTTTTTTATTTTAATTAATTGATTTAAGGTTCAAAATTAGAACATAGACAGAAAATAAGTGTATGCGTTTGATATTTTTAAGATGGAATTTTGAGGATTTCAAAATTCAGTGAAGGATTTAAGTGAATTATTCAGGATTAAGGGAATACGTGAATATGTTCTGTGAGTATGGTCAATTATGTGTTCAGAATGTGGTTAATGGTCAAGGGTTGACCAAATAAACGATATCTGTAACAAACCCGAGGTATATATTAAGAACGTCAACGTTCAGTTAGAAAACCCTAAAAATGGATAAGAAACCCTAAAAATCGGTTCTGAAACCCTAAGTTTAGTTCCGGGGATGTTAAAACCCTAATTCGATATTTTGAAACCCTAATTTGTAATTAGGTAATTTTAATTCTTAATTAGGAAATATTCATCCTAATTAGCAATATTTAAATTTTTATTAAGGAATTTTAATATAATTAGAAAATTCTAATTATAATTTAGAAATATTAATTTCTATTTTTGAAAACTCAATTTGGAAATTTTAGAATTTATTTTCAAAACCTAAGGGTCTTAAACCCTAGACCCTAAAGGGTTTAAACTGTAAACCCTAACCCAAACCCTAAATCCTAAAGGTTTGGACCATTTACATAAATGCCATTAAATTTAATAATTTAATGACCATTTTACCCTTTTTTGTATTTTAGCTTACAAAATCTTGCCATATCCTTATGTGGGTGACTAAACCTAGCCCTAGCCTAGCATGAGACTTATTTGTCAAAAATCAGCAACCAATTGCTAACTAGATACATTGAATCAAAAATTAGAAGATTAAAAGTAAGAAATATCTTACTTTAGTTTATCATTTCTCCAAACCCATTCTCTCTAGAAATTCGGGATTTAGAGAGAGAGAGTGAGAAACCAAGCCATGATCAAGTTCAAGCAATCCAATAACAGATCCAAGGGTCAGAATCCAAGATCAAAGCTCAAAATGGTATAGAACCCTAATTTTTAGAAATCATGTGATCTGATGTTATATGTTATAATTGATCATTTAAAGTTATGTAATAATGTGTCTTTTAGTGATCTGGGTTGATAGATCAAGGATCTATAACATTAAAGTGCACGAAAATGATGTTTTGAAAAATCTGGAAAACTAGAAATTTTTGGCCTGACAGCCATATGTCAGGTCCTATAAATCTTTGGGTGTTAATGGTCTGTTGTGTTTTATGTTATAGATCTGTAGTATGTTATGTTGTCTATGATCTGGAACTTGAACCAAGTCCAGATCATGTATAAGTCGAAAGTTATAAGCAGTCAAAGGTAGTTGACCAATCACGAAATATGGTTTCTGGGTAACCCAGAAACCCAGATTTTTTGACAACAATTTTTCAGGCCATGTATCTTGCAGTATGTTTATGTATTGGACATGTTGTTGGTTTAATCGTGTAGCCTAACATGAAGACTTCATGCATAAGGCTTTAGTTCACTAAGATACTTAACAGAATCGTAGTTAATGATGGTCAAACGACCGTTGACCACCATCCGGATGAACATGCTCAAGAACATGCTCAAGAACACCAATAGCGACGGTTCTGTCGCTATAGAGCCCTTTAGTGACACTTATTTTTGGAAAATAATTTATTTTAATAAATAAATCGAATAAAATGGTTTTTAATTATTAAAAATACAAAATAAATTCTAAAAAATTATTTTAAAGTCCGAAAATTAGTTTTTAATTATTTTGAGTATATTTCATAAATATTTAATATTTTTGAAATATAAAAGTTATTTAATTTATTTAATTATAATATTAAACAAATTATTTAAAAATAATTTAAATACATGAAAAATTATTAAAAATTATATTATGGTATAAGAAAATATTTTAAGTTATTTTTAGTAACTTTTAATATTTAATGATGAATTTCAATAATTAATTAATATTAATGATAAGTAGTTTATTTAATAAATATATTAAATAAATTATGGAAAATAGAATTAATGATTTAAAAATCATATAAAAATGATTTAAGTATTATAAAAATATTTTAAGTTATAAAATATAACTTTTGATATTTTTTCATGAAAATATTAATATTTTAATATTAATAGCAATTATCGGATAATGAATTTAATGGTTTAAAAATCATATAAAGGTGATTTTAAGGTATTAAAAATACTTTGTGATATTATAAAAATAGTATAATATTATGTGATAATTTTCATTAATATTTGATAATAAATAAATATTAATGATAAAGAAATTATGTGGTATTTAATTCATTTAAATACGATATTAATGATTGGAAAATCATTTTAAATGGTAATAATTATTTAAAAATTATTACGAGCTTATGAAAAATATTTCGACTGATATTAAAATTATCTAAGATAATTGTTAAGTGTTAGGCAGAGTTTAATTAAACTTAGACTCGATAAAAGTCCGACTAGACCGTCGGGACGTTAGATTTGTGTCGAGTTCAACTCAGACTGCAATAATTTGACTTGACACCGAGTCTTATGTGTGTTATAGATTTATAGGGTTATATGTTATGTGTTTAGGTTATTCTCTCTCTGTGTGTGTGTGTGTGTGTGTGTGTGTGTGTATATATATATATATATATATATATATATATATATATATATATAACGTCTTCGGATAAAGCGATATAAATTACGTAGCGATAATCAACGGTTCAGGCAAGTTTTACTTAACTCTACTGAGAGTTATTTCATTCAGATATGCTTATGGTTAATCATTGCTGATTGCCACTGTAGAGTTGTACTCTGTACATATTGCATGTATAAGTCAGGTATGAAAGGCTGATCACCTTCATTACCAGTTGGTCCAGATATATTTGTTCATGTTTAATACTTGTTCATTTAAAATTTTGTTCGTGCTAATTCACAACTATATTGATGAATTATAGCCAGCTTATTATTCAGACTCTTTCAATCATGATATATCTTAATAAATTTTAACTTGTTGGGCAACTTTCATGCTCACCCTTGCTATATCATGATAAATATTGCAGATAAGGCGAATGCGTTCGGATTCAGGAAAAGGTTAAAGCCAAGTTCAGCTTGGGATAAAATGTGCAGCTAATTTGTAATAGTATAGTTTGATATATATGTTATATGTTAGATAGTTTATGTAACGACCCCAAAATAGGTCCATTCCATCCAACCCATTCTGAGTCGTCAAATACATGGTACAGAAAACAACTACAACTTTATTACAACAATTGTCGTGCAAAATACAACAACACATATGCTGTGAGTTTGGATACAAATATATACCAAATGTGACATTGGACATCATCATGTATCAGCACCTCACAAAGGTACCTTACATAAAGGTACAGTCAAAAACTGTTTTAGAAACTAGAATCTTTGGGAAGTGCTCAAGGAAACCTTCGTACATGGGAGGCCACGCGTCTAGGTTATGATAGATATCATATGGCCACAGAATTATCCTTGGTTGACCCAATAGACCCCAAAGAAAAACGAGAAGATTACTATCATATTCTTCCCAATGGTGAGTCTTCTCTTGACTTATCATTATCTCCACTGTCTCTAATTGAGAATTATACTTCAAACAAACACCAAGATTATATAGGTAGTGCCCATAGATATACTCAGCAAGTGGATGAGCACAACCCTGTCCTATGATGACACGAGGTTGTATGTCATTAGACATCTTGTATGATAGTGACAAAACACCCTTCCAACGTTGGGTTCGCCTCACCCTATTTTCTTCACCAAATATAACTACTAAATGATGACCACCGTTCTATTCCCTTGTTACCCCCGCTCGACCCAGCTACACTCTTATTACCTGAAAGGAATTGTGAAGCAAAAGGGTGAGCACAACTAGCTCAGTAAAGAATATCATGACTAAAGATAATTAAATTATCAATAGCCTTCATCAATAATAAATCAGAGATTTAGAACATATGGTAAATGATAAAAATTTCAACCATAGTTGCAGCGGAACGAGCAATCCATTAGAAGAGTCAAATAGACTATAAAGTCTATTATCTTCTCCATGTTAAAAATCCACCAACAATATTTTATCCATGTAACATCACTCAACAGTTCCTTTCCACAATCATATGAATAACTCATTATCATAATTGTGACTATAAATTTTTCTTCGCACCCAGGACGAAGAATATTTTCATCACCTGTCTTTACCTGAAACATCAAAGATCATGGTTATACCAAATCACAATTCCTGTTTATAATCATACTAACAAATCCATCTTTGCACTACGGGCCAAAGATATTCATCAACAAACCATCTTTGCACTACGGGCCAAAGATATTTATCAACAAACCATCTTTGCACTACGGCCAAAGATATTCAACAACAGTTCATCTTTGCACTACAGGCCAAAGATATTCATCAACAATTCATATTTGCACTACAGGCCAAATATATTCATATCTCAAAGAAATATATAATCATTTCAGAATTTATATAAACAATAATTATAACCATGTTGATCAATTCACCTTTGCACTTAAGCTTAAGATATTCAATTATAAATTCAATGGTCATGATCATACCAGTCACAATTCAACTTTGCACTACAGGCCAAAGAGAACCCTAGTCATGATCATACCAATAATCTACCCATCTTTACACTCCAGTGAAAGAGAATTTCAACATCAGGGTTATAAAAATGTTATATATGATGATAAAAATAATATGATCAACATATAGTTTTAATCTCAAGAGTAATATTCGTAACTCATGAATAGTAACCCCGACACAAAAGATAGAAATTCTACAATAAAATTCATACCAATATTTCGGTATAATGATATTGAAAGAATAACATTACTTAAATTTATAAACAATTTATTTTAATTGTTTACACTTTACTAATTAATGCATTTAATCATCATAAAATGCCAACTCTTACAATTTCATCATCAATAACCAAAACCCTCCTCAAAAATCTGCATATACCTCATATATAGGATTCTCAAGCCATAAAATCCTATTTTCCAATTTTCTTACTTCACATAACATATTTAATTCATTTTCTCATAACTAGACTATTTTCATGAAAAATACCAAATCCGTTCCAAAAATATTTCTTTTCTGGAATTTAGCATAATATAGTCCCATAGTGAACATATATTTTTCTCAGAATTTTTAAAAGTCATTTACTATTTTTCATATGGCCAAAATAGTCGAATATTTAGACATTTATCAAAAATTGTACTTTTATCTAAAAATTCTGAAATTCACAGAGTATACTCCTTTCATATACATGTACTCCCAATAAAAATTTCATCAATTTTGGAGTTAACCACAAGAAATTATAAGCTGTTACTTTTAAAATAGTCTTTTCTCATAAAATTCATAACTCTCAATCTATACATCCAAAAATCACCATTTTTGGACACAATCAAGAAAACTCATCAAAATATCGTTTCAAATTTTTCTAGAATTTTTGAAGGTCAGAAAAATTACGAAACTGGAAAATATAACAACCCTTAAAATCCCTTACTATCCCTTACCTCAAAAGAGCAGTACTTCTGATCGGTATAAGACTGAAGGAAACTTGCACTGATGAATAGAAACTCACAGAGTATCTAAATACTCACAAAATACACTCAATAATCTAGAGAGAGAAAGAGAGAAAGCTTATGTTTCTGGTGTGATTTTCAATTCTAACTTAGCCCTCTATTTATAGGAAAATTTTGGTAGGTTTGACCTGCAACCTGATGGCTTTACCTGCTACTATTCCCACCCACCACATTTGAAATATAATTCAGCATATTTCTTCACCAACCACAAGTGGGGCCCACCAATTCTAGAATTTTCCACCAAAATGATAAAATTCGAAAATTCAACAATTTCTGAACCAGTCATCTTGTAAAATTCATAATAAATTATACGTTCATTTTTAACGGTTCAAAATTTGTGGACATATACTCAACTTATATATGTATAACATATCCAAAAATTACCACGATCCAACGGTCGGATTAAAAATTATAACCCCCGCAAAATATCTCAAAAACCCTGATTTTTAATACCTCCATTCCGATAAAAAATACGGATAAAAATCTCAACATTAACTCCTTCATTTTTAACCACAAAAAATATATCCCTCATTTATATCCACATAAAATAAATATTTCCTTATCATATGAATCAATAATTAATTATTCACAAATAATATTACAGAATCACATTTATGACAACCAGGCCGTTCCCAGGAAAGAGGGGGCTTTCCAATAAGAATTTCTCCTTACTGGCGCGCAATTAAATGACCAAACCTCTCCTTAGACAGAACTTTCTAGACATTGTCAATAATGCTATCTAATAATACTATTCAAATAATATGAATTATTGATCTGATAATGGGAAATACTGTGCAGCAACAATTATTGAACAACAATAATACAAAATTCCAACGTAGCAATTATTGAATCAATAAAATAAAATATTGAACAGTAATTACTGTAACAATTATTGAGTAGTGCCTTCTCACGTAAGAATCAATAATTTCAAAAATAATGTACAATACCGTGTGCTACTGTGCAACAACGCGTATTACTGTATTTTAACCACCGGGTATTCCAGCAGTGTTAACGGTAACAACTACGCCGTTATTTGTAAAAACTCAAATTTGTCATTTTCTTCACCCGACAGTTATTCTGTTATGGGGCCTACAAATAGCTGCGCCGTCGTACGAATATTCTCCGACAGAAAGAATATTCCACGACCAAACGAATATTCCCCGACAACAATGATTATTTTATAACCACTTGCTTATTTTGAAAAAAAAATTCATATTTCACCCATAACTTTAAAATTTTATCAATTTAACCATTTACTGAATAGAAAAATTGAATACCTTTATTTCATAAAATTCGGGGTCTTACAGTTTATGCATTGTGTATAAGTTAAGGTTACTCGATTTTTGTCGCCTATAGCACCTTTAGCGACAGTTTAATTAGAAAATGAATTATTTTATTTAATAAATAGAAAAAAATAGTTTTTAAATATTAAAAATACATAATAAATTTCTAAAAATTATTTTAAAGTCTAATGATGAGTTTTTAATAATTTTGAATATATTTCATTAATATTTATTGTTTTTAGAATATTAATGATATTTAATTTATTTAACTATTATATTAAATAAATTACTTAAAAATGATTTTAATACTTAAAAAATCATTTAAAATTATATTATGGTATAAGAAAATATTTTAAGTTATTTTAGATGACTTTTAATATTTTCTGATGAATTTCAATAATAATTTAATATTAATGGTAATTAATTTATTTAATAAATATATTAAATAAATTCTGGAAAAATAGAATTAATGATTCAAAAATCATATAAAAATGATTTAAGTGTTAGAAAAATATTTTTAGTTATAAAATGTAACTTTTGATATTTTGTCAAGAAAAATATTAATATTTAAATATTAAGGACAGTTATTTATTAATGGTTTTAATTACTTTAAAATTATTTAAAGGCAATAATAAAGTATTAAAAATACTTTGAGATATTATAAATATATTATAATATTATGTTAAGAATTTTATTAATATTTAATATTAAATAAATATTAATGATAATAGAATTAAGTGGTATTTTAAAACATATAAATACGATATTAATGATTGAAAAATCATAATAAATGATAATAATTACTTGAAAATTATTATGAGCCTATGAAAATTATTTGGACTGTATAATTAATTTTCTAAGTTAATTGTGTTGCGTTTAGACAGAGTCTTATGGATATTAGGCTCGATAGTTATCCGACTGGACCGACGGGATGTCAGAATAGTACCGAATTCAACTCAGACTGTAATAGTTTGACTTGATACTAGGTCTTATGTGTTGTATAGACGGATATGATTATATGGTAATGTGTTTAGGTTATTCTATACTGTGATGATATTATTCTAACTTGGAAAATCGATATTATTAATATTAGGTCTTCGAATAAAGCTAAGTTATATTTTGTAACGGTAATCAACGGTACAAGCAAGTTCTCTTTAACTCCACCTTGAGTTATAAATTTCATATATGCTGGTAATTAATCATTACTAATTATCACGTCTATGAATTATTGAATCGCACTTGGTGCATATTACATGTGTTCATCAGGTATGAAAGGCTGATCACCTTCATTACCATTTGGTCAAGATACAATTATCCATGTTCATTATTCGTTCAGCTATAAAAATTGTTCATGCTAGTTCATAATGTATATATTGTTGAATGTTAGCCAGCTTATTATTCAATTCTTTCAATCATGATATATCTTCAATTAAACTTATACTTGCTGGGCAAACTTGTTGCTCACCCTTGCTATAACATGATAAACAATACAGATTAGGATGAATACGTCAGATACGAGAAAAGTCAAAGCCAAGTTCATCTTTGGAGTATATGTGCAGCTAAAATGTAACAGTATTTTATTATAATAACATTGTATGTTAGATAGGATATTGATTCAGGTTATAAGTGAAGGTTCTCGACCTTGGGGATAGTGTGTAATGTTTATTGTATAAATAATTTATGTTTATATCTTTTGCAATAGTTAGAACTACTGTACCAGATTCGTGGTGATTTAGGACCACAATTTGGGGATGCTACAAGCTGGACATAGGTGTCATCATGGCAGTGAGAGCTCTCAGGGAGGGTCATACCATCATTCCAATGATTATGGCAGAGACGTTGAAATCAACCACGTTTTGCCACACCTACCCTGTAGGGGTATTTACAAGCAGTTTGGTCTTGTTGTGCGTGTCATTTATGTCACACTTGAGACCTGTTGGCACGTTCTGACGGTATGGGTATTGTTTTTTCCATGAGATAGCCATGTCTTACTCCTTTCAGCCAGCAGAGTGTGTAGCGTTGTATCCTGGTCGTTGTTTTTGGCAGGGATTGGATATCTATTTGACATTCTACCATGCATAGGGTTCAGTTCACCCTATAATTTTATTACTCATGCCCCCTGACTGATTTGAGGGGCATGACTACCTACCACCCACTGGCTGTGATGTCACAGTTTGACCAGTTTTAGGACTTCCATCCTTTTGAGGGGGCGTTAGGTCAGCGTTAATCTTCGCGCCGTTTGTCAGCAGAGGACAGATCTAAGGTTTATGCCTATTGGGATCAGCGTGAGCGTGCTGAGTTTTCTATTAGCCATCTGGGCTATTCGATAGAGTATTCTGCGTGGATGGAGATAGAGACTTCATCGGTTGCGGTAGTATCCATAGTGCCGGGTATTGATTCAAATGGTGGAGAGCTCATGGAGGACATTGATTCTTACACCGACGAGGAGCCATTCACTAGGTTGTCAGTAGCTCTTGTAGATTCTTCTAGTATGAGTGCTACTGTGATCCAGCATTTTGCACAGTACTTAGAGCAGAGTCTTCAGCTGATGACCTTCAAAAGAGATCAGGCTAGGGCCTTGATGTTGATAGCTCTCGATGAGATAGACGTTGCTCTATTAGAGAGAGACGAGGCATTAGCTCATAGAGAGGCTACTGTGATTGAGCGAAATGAGGCCAAATCAGCAAGAGATGCATTGATAGTTGAGCGAGATAGTGCTATATCTGCCCGGGATGTAGCCGTTATAGACAGTACTACAGTGAGGTCCCTTACTACTGGCATCATTGTAGAGATGAGTGCATATATAGATGAGCACAATATCACAATGCAGATGGTTGTAGATTTGTTAGCTCATGTAGAGACCCTTGTACAAGAGATCACAACATTACCTCCTTCTTCTGAGAGGGATACCATGTTAGACTTGATAGCTCGCATATACATTGACGTGTAGATGAGCTTGTATTTTTCTGCACAGACTAGCTTAGCCATTTTATTATGTACAGTTCATATTATATATGGCAGGGAAATATTTTTTTTTCGCTTCCCTTTTAGTAGTGCTTTGTTGTTTTCTTGATATTTTCCTGTTTCTTCAGACCTTGTGATCTCGATGTATTCTGAATTCCTCCTTGATGGATGGACATTGAAATGTCTCAGGATCTTTCAGAATAAATCTCTAATCTGTATGTATTCCCTACCATCTTTGGTGTCTTGGGACTGGTTTTTATATGTAGATGTGGAGAGGAGTGTGGCTTTCCTCTCTGAGGTTGACCGCACCACAGATGATCGCTAGTACTCCTTTGTATGGGGGAGCCCAGTTAGTTCCATCTCTTATGGATTGGTGTTTCTCTTTGAGGATCAACCGTAGCTTAGATGGTCGCCGACTTTCCCGTTTACATGGGGAGGTCAAGTAGTTCCATCCCTTTGGTCTGAAGCCGATGAAATGTGGAGGATTGAAGGATGATCCCAGTACCGTTGATAAGTTTTTGTGTTTTAGTAGGGGGTTAGACCGAACTATGATTGGCAGCCTACGTACTCCTGTTGAAGAGGAGATCAGGTCTGCGTAGTTCGAACCTGGTGTAAGAGGTTCAACATTGTATGTGGCAAAGGGGTGTAGAAATGTGTTTTTGTTTTTCTTTTTTGTAGTGAGAAGGGTGTAGAAATATTTTTATTATTTTTGTTTTATTGCGACCGGACCATATAAAATATGGCTGCCTATGTACTCCAATGTATCAAGGAGATCAGGTCAGCATAGTTCGCCCCATGTTCAGGACGGTTTGCAGCCAATGAAAAGTTTGATCCCATGTCCATGACAAAATGCGGGGTAAAAAGTTTAATCCCTTGTACATGACAAACTGCGGGTGTGAAAAGTCTTATCCCTAGTGGGGTAAAACTGCGGGTGTGAAAGGTTCAATCCCTGGTGGGATAACCGGAGTTGAGTAAGGGTTCAAAACTAAGTTAAAAGAAGGATCTGGCGATCCGAAACTAGGCTACTGGTTAGAAAAGTGTGTTTATCCCTGATGGGGCAGATTAATGGGAAGAAAAGTTGTATGTAGCGAAGGGTTAGAAAACCTGAAATGACTGGGGTTCTGATTATCCAACACCAGGATGTATGCTTGATGGTAACCTCAGATATAGTACCATTTCACGGTGTCCGAGTTGATGAGCTATGAAAATTCATCACCGTCCATTTCCTGCAATCTGAGAGCACCTCCTGTTAATACCTCCTTGACAAAACAAATGGGCCTTCCCAATTCGAAGTGAATTTTCCTTTGAACTGATCTTAGTTGTCAATGATCTTCTTCAAAACCAAGTCATTCTGTTTAAACTGCCGTAGCCAGACTTTTTTGTTGTAGGATCTGGTGATCCTTTGTTGGTATAGCTGACCATGGAAAATTGCATCACTTCGCCTTTCGTCTATTATAGACAATTGGTGATACCTATCTTTTACCCATTAGTTTTTGTCCAACTGAGAGTCTATCAACACTCTGAGGGATTCCATTTCCACCTCTATGGGGAGCACTGCTTCCATCCCATAGGTTAATATGTAGGGAGTTACCCCAGTAGAAGTACGCATGGATGTTCTGTAGGCTAACAGAGTCAAAGGCAATAAGTCAGGCCATCCTATGTGATTGGCGGACATCTTTTGCATGATCTTTTTGATGTTTTTGTTAGCCGCTTCAACAGCACCATTCATCTTTAGACGGTAGATGACGGAGTTGAGGTGTTTGATGTGAAATTTACTACACAATTCTTGCATCATTTTGTTGTTGAGGTTCTTAGCATTGTCTGATACAATTACCTCTGGTTGTCCATATCGATAAATTACATTATTTTTGATGAAAGTAATGATAACTTCTTTGGTAGCCGTAGGGAAGGAGGCTACTTCTACCCATTTGGTGAAGTAGTTGATCATGGTGAAGATAAATTGATGTCCATTACTGGCTTTGGACTCAATGGGCTCGATAACGTTCATTCCTCACATTGAGAAGGGCTAAGGTGAATTCATATTGTGGAGCTCTCTCGGAGGGGCGTGGATAGCATTCCCATAAATTTGGCACTTATAACATCTCTTGACGTGATCCTCACAGTCAGCTTTGAGAGAGAGACAGTAATGCCCTGTTCTGAGGATCTTCATTACAAGTAGAGGGCCGCTCATGTGTGGGCCACATACTCCACTGTGGATTTCATCCATAAGCCTCGGAGCTTGGTCCTTGTCCAAACATCTGAGGAGACCTAGTCCTATATCTCTTTTGTAGAGTGCACCTTCGCTCAGGTAGAATTTCATAGTCAACCGATGGATTTGCCTTCTTTCAGTCGGGCTCGCCTCAACGAGTGTAGATCCATCTCGTAAGTACTCCTTGATGTGTTGATACTAAGGGTGTTGGATGGGAGGTAACTCATCCGATACTTCTCCAATGAAGTTCCCATAGGCTGGAGCCTTTTGTTGGGAAAATGTGATGGTTGGTATGTTTTCCTTGTCAAGTATGTTAATCAAGGAGGCCAAGGTTGCTAGCGCATCCGCAAAATCATTCTTATTCCGAGGAATGTGGAGGAAGGATATTTCTTCAAACTCCGGAGCTATCTGTAGAACTTGCCGATGGTAAGGCAACAAGTGTAGATCTTTGGTGTGATAAATTCCTGTGGTTTATCTAATTACCAACTCTGAATCACCAAAGACAGTTAACCGTCTGATGCCCATTGATTGAGAAAGTTTTAGCCCCATGATATAGCCTTCATACTCAGTCGTGTTGTTGGTGTTGGCAAACTACAATTTAACGACGACGAGATACTACTCCCCCATAATGGATACTAGAACTGCTCCAGCCCCAGAACCTTCCATATTTACAGCTCCATCAAAATACATCTTCCATATTTGGTGTGTATGATGGTGTTGCTGAATTGTCATTACCCCTTCATCGGGGAAGTATGTGTCCAAGGGTTTGAAATCTCCTGAAGGTGCGGCGGCCAGTTGATCACGTAGACGATGTCAAATTATTGTAGGATCAACTGCCATCTGGACAGCCTACAATTCAACATGGGTTTACTAAACACGTACTTGAGAAGATCCACGCGGGATATGTGATGGGTTGTGTGACCATGGAGGTAATGCTATAACCTCATGGAAGCCTATGCTAAAGCAAAACAAGTCTTCTCAATCAGTGTGTACTTGTGTTCACTGCTGCTGAATCTTTTACTAAGGTAGTAGATAGCTCATTCTTGGCCTTTATCATCTTTCTGTCCCATCATGCAGCCCATGGCATCGTCACTTATGGACAGGTACATGAACAGGGGAACATCATCCCTAGGTGGTACCAAAATAGGAGCTTTGACTAGCTACTCTTTGATTGTAAGGAAGGTCTTCGGGCACTTATCATTCCACTTCATGGAGTTCTTCCCTAATAACTTGAAAATAGGCTCACAGGTTGCTGTGAGTTGGGAGATGAATCTTCTGATGAAGTTGATTCTTCCCAAAAATCCCCGTATTTCCTTCTTTGTCTGAAGAATGGGCATTTCTGTGATGGCCTGGATTTTGGTGGGATCCAGCTTAATCCCCTTGTGGCTAACTAAGAATCCTAGCAACTTGCTTGATTTAACGCCAAAGGTACACTTGGCTGGATTCAACTTCAAGTTGTACTTACATAACCTATTGAAGAGCTTTCTGAGATGGTTTAAGTGGTCTTCCTCCCTTCGAGACTTGACAATGATGTCATCCACTTAGATCTCTATCTCTTTATGTATTAAATCGTGGAAAAGAGCCATCATGGCTCGCTGGTAGGTAGCTCCTGAATTAATGAGGCCGAATGACAGTCGTCTGTAGCAAAAGATTTCCTAAGGCGTGATGAACATAGTTTTCTCATGATCCTCTTCAGCAACCATAATTTGATAGTACCCCGCGAAGCAATTAGCAAAGGAGTACATGTCGTATTCAGCAGTATTATCAATGAGAATATGGATAAATGGCATGGGAAAGCTATCTTTAAGGCAAGCTTTATTCAGATCCCGGTAATCCACACATACCTTTCCTCCTGGTTTAGGCACGAGGACTATTTTAGATAGCCATTCAGGTTATGTGGACACCATGATGATGCTTGCTTGAAATTGTTTCATAATTTCTTCTTTGACCTTTAAACTCCACTCAGGTTTTAATCGCCTGAGCTTCTGCCTGATTGGCTTGAATCCCTCTTTGATGGGAAGGCGATGAATGACAATGTTAGTGGACAAACCTAACATGTCTTCTTGAGACCATGCAAACACATCCTGGAATTGGGTTAATAGTGTAACCATGTCATTCCTTTAGTTTAAAGTGAGGTATGTACCAATCTGGATTAGTTTAGGGCTTTCTAAGGTTCTGAGATTGAATGAAGTGGTTTGATCAAGGTTTTCTTTGGGTTTGTCTTTGACCCATTCTTTGATCTCCTGTGGTATCTCAATGTCCTCTTGTATTTCCATCAAGTCTGAGTCCATCTTTTTATCAAAGTTACAATCCTTGTGGAGAAAAGGCACCTCATCAGCAAGCATAGGCACATCTAAATTTCGAGTCCTGAAACAAAATATGCTTTCACTTATTATATAAAATTGTTCAATCATACAAAGTGATAGCATGTACTGACAAAACAACTACTAATACTATACAGAAAAGTAAGCAGTTATTGTTATCTATAGGGCAGAGGGAGTTTCTGCCCGCTTTACCCTTGTTAACCAATAAAAGGAATGCTGCTCCAATTGTCAAGGGTGAAGTCCTGATGGACTGCAATGATGGAGGGGCTATCACCATCCTCCTTATCCTGAATGATGACCACTATGTCTGGGCAATCATTATCTGGGGTGTTTCTATTTGTGTGATCATTATGGACAATGATGCGTATGTTTGAAATCCTCCTGGCGATGTCATGTTTATGTCTCTGTTCCTTTTCTTCCACTTTGGGATTTGGAACCAGGACTTCTTTTCCCTTGACCGGTATCAGTTTAGGAAATAACATGGCCATTACATGGGCAGGCACCTTTACCAGAGACCGTACAGGCTCAGGAGATGTAGGTGGAGATAATCGCCGTGCGGTTGAACCTGAAGGAATTTGTTTGTGCTTATGAGGATTTCTGTGACTAGAACTGGCAGTATAGCCTAGTTCGGATGTCCTTGTTTGATTGAAAACTTGAATTGGGTGTTTGATGCCCTGATGGTCTTTGCCCAACCCTTGTCTAGGTTGATAGCCCAAAGATAACATTTCTTGGCTTGCCGACATTACTTCGACAGAAATTCTGGGTACCAAAGGTGGCACCCCAACAGGATGGTATTGAGTGTTGCTCACTTCCAGGGCATGAAAATTGACCGGCTCAACTTCTGAATTGAAGCTGATAAGTGGTATGTCACCTAGTTCAGAACATTCCGGCTCAGCATTGATGGTGACTAGGCTATTATTGATGATGTATTTAAGTTGTTGGTGAAGAGTGAAGGGGACGGCTCCGGTCATATGAATCCACGGTCTTCCTAAAAGTACGTTGTATCCTGTATCTATTTTGAGAACGTGAAAAGACACAGAAAATGTATGTGGACCAATTTCTACTGGCAGTTCAATCTCTCCGACAGAGTTTCGTCGGGATCCATCAAAAGCTTTGATAACCGTATGGCTGCTTCGGATCCGATTGAGATTGATGTTCATCTTCACCAAAGTGGCATAAGGACAAATATTCAAAGATGATCCTCTGTCTATCAAAACTCCTCCCACCATGTATCCTGAAGACAAAACCGCTATGTGTAACAGCTTACAATGACCAGTCCCTTTAGGAGGTATATCGTCTTCGATGAAAGATATCACATTGTTGTTAAAAATGTGATCAACCAGATGCTAAAAATTTTTAACATCCACTGATTTCGGCAAATGGGCCTCTTCCAAAACTCTTAACAAGATCTTCATGTGATCTTCAGAAGAGAAAACCAAATCTAGTATAGAAATTTGTTGTGGAGCTTCTCTTAAGCTTGAAACCACCTTGGCTTCATTATGACCTATAGTACGGAGAAATTCTTCCACTTCTTTCATGGAAATCTTCCCATTTATCTTGATGGTAGGCTTCATCACCCGTTGGGGAAGATACATTAGATTATTCTTCGACACCGTAGCGGTTATGTGGGATATGGATCCTTCAACCTGTCCATAATTCCATGGCACTTTTTGTAGGCTGACAACAGGATATTGTGGTTTTAATGGTAAGATGATTGGCTCTGGCGCAGCCACTTTCAAAGGAGTTTTAATACCCTTGAGCTGAATAGATTGAATTGTATGTGAGGGGGTAGCTGAATCTGTATTAGAAGATATGACTGCTACAACTTCCTTCCACTTTGTAGGAAATGCGTCCCCACTCTCTAGTAAAACAGTGTCATTGTCTGCCAGCTGCAGGACACCGTTGTCAATTAAATTCTGAATAAGGTGGCGGAGTGCCCAGAATTCTTCTGTGTTGTGACCACGAGAGTGGGAGTGATATTGACATACTCCATTAGAATTAAACTGCCTTGAAAGGGGATTAATTGGAGGTAATAGATCTGTAATTCTACCTTCATTAATCAGCATCTGAAATATCTCCTCCATAGGTTGGTCAAGGTATGTGAATTCCCTCTTGTTGGCAAAATCCCGGCGGGCTTTGGCACTTGCTCTTTTTGCAATTTTATCCTCCAGTGTTTCACTTTCTGGAGATGATGATGGAGTATTCATGACAAAAGAAAGGAGGCTAGCATGCTCCTGACTGACTAATTGGCATGTGACTTGGTGCTAATGAATCGCTAGTTTTGCCAATTCCCCAACTTACTTGCAAAGAGCTTTCATTTTCTGTTCCATCATAAATTGGAACTGTGCGTAGTCCCATTTGTCATCACCGTCCTTGCTAGTTTGGGATGATTCACCACCATAATTGGAACTCTGTCCACTGCTCCAATTAACCATGTTAACCTCCTCTTCCTTGTGTTGAGGAAGAGGGTTGTCTTGCACATGGGGTTGGTCAGATTTTGCTACCACGATCTCACCATTATCAATCAAATCCTGGATCTTGTGTTTCAAGGCCCAGCAATCTTAAGTATCATGTCCTGGAGCTCCAGCATGATAAGCACATTTTTGACTAGCATTAAAACCCTTCCCATTCGGGTTGGCTGGTGGAAGAAGATGAGTAATTTTCTTCCGAGTTGTCAAAAGATTGAGAATGTTCTCGAGTGACTCCCCTAAGGGTGTGAACACTCGAGTGCTTCTGCTTTCTCCACTCTTTGGCAACAAAGGGTTCGAAGACTGTGCTTAAAAGGGGAGTAATTTCTCCTCTAGATAGGCATATTCTGACTACCTTTCTGACCTTGTAGTATCAAGGAAACATGCTCATCTTTCTTTTTATGGACCCTCCAGGGGTTATTTCCATTATTTTCAGACTGGATGTGTTCAGCAACAACTTTAAGGGCAGCTACGTCTTGAATTTTTCCTGACTTTAATCTCATCTTAGCCATCTCCCTATGCTTAATCATTTTAGAGAATGGTTTGCCAATACCAGCTAAGACTCTCTCATAGAAAGGATCTTCTTGTATGTCTATGAAAGTCATCACCATCTCAGACTCATTCATAGAGGGAACAACTTGAGCAGCAAGGCGCCTCCACCTTGGAGCATACTCTCTAAAAGATTCATTGGTTTGCTTCCTAACTTTAGTAATTTGGTACCGGTCAAGGGCCATCTGAGACTGGAAGCTATACTGACTGAGGAAAGCGTGAGCTAGCTCCTCCCAACTATGGATCTTGGAGTTATCTAATCTGGTATACCATGATTGGGCTTCTCCAGTCAGACTTTTCTGGAACAACTGCATTCTGAGCTTCTCGTCCTCGGCATAAGATCTGAGTTCTCCAATAAAGACTTTTAAATGTGTAAGGATCTCCCAACCCGTCATACTTTTCAAAGTCAGGAGTCTTGAACTTCTCTGGATAATGCACACCAGGGAATATACAAAGGTCAGCATAGGAAAAACTCTCATGTGCTCCAATTCCTTTGATAGAACGAATGGTCTCTTCCATTTGAAGGACTTTTTTCCTGATATCACCAGTTCTGGATCATCTTTAAGATTGGTAATTTTAGGGGTTTTATTAGCTTTATCCAGCTGAAGCTTAGGTACTGGAATGGCTTTATCCAGACCTTGGGTTCCTCCTTGTGCAGAGGATTCTGTATATATGGGTATCTGTGGACCTTGAGTAGACTGATGTAATTCTTTAAGCAAAACAACCAAATCGATAATTTGTTTACTTAATCCGTCAAATTCTTCATGAGAGACTGGATTAGGATTAGTCTGGTCAGATGAAGACATAATTGGTTGTACGCTCGTAGCCTTTTTGGACTTTGAACGGGTAATAGGTCCAATTGTTTCCCTGTAAAAACTGACATAGTTTAGTTTTAGGGAATGTATAAATGTTTACATGCTATGTGATATATCCATTTTAGGAGTATTATCCTGCAAAACGGATGTTAGTTGTTTGTATGACAAGATAACATGTTAAACTTTTAAATATGTATGCTCACATATTCCTCATATTTCCCATTACATGGAAATCAATATGGAATGAAATTACAAGCAATTGACTTTACGAGTAATTTTAAAATGGAAAAGCATGAAGAAACTTTCCTCCTCGTTTGATTTATCAGAGGCTGATCTATCTTAGGCTATTCTCGCTGCTTTTTGGCATGAAGGTTCCCAGATCATCACAATTTACTCGACAGGAAGTTAATCTGATCTTTCAACTGGTGCGAATCTGGGTGGTGCCTTTCCTGAGCCTCGTTGGAATTAGTCTTCCTACGAGTCCAGTAATCAAACACCGACAGGATAGCCTCCTAGTGGAGGAACCACACAACATACATTCACATACAACGTGTCTCACCGTTTATGAAAATGATGACATGTGCGAAGCACTAATATCACAAGTAGATATAGTGTAAAGCATTAAGTACAGTAAGTAAATGCATTCGTACACATCTATCAAATGTAAATGCAACATCCACACACAAGCATATAACAGTTTTGAAAAGCTTATAATAGCGGCTTAAGTCCTCTTACTGGAAACTTTCTCCCCAGCAGAGTCGCCACCTATCGACGTCGGGATTTTTATTTGTCCCTTTTTCTGTTCTTGTCTTTTGGTATTCTCATGTTAGGTAAGATTTCTTTGAAAAAATAAGTTGTGAAAAGGTCCGACATGTATATGTCGACGATTGGACTATAAGTGTCGCCAGTTAGTTTTTTAAATGGTTGTACCAACACAATGATAAGTAGGTTTTATACCTACTTATTCGGTATCTATTACTTGAATTAGTTGCTTAAACCTATGTTTTATAGTTACTTTGTATGCGTTGTGTGTTCATTTCATATATTTTATGTTATTTTATAGGCTATGACACAACATTGGCATAAGGAAGCAAGGAAAAGCAATTCAAACATCTTTTGGACAAAAGTATGCAAGCAAGTGCAAGAAGGGAAGATTGCAGGGCTTTTAACACCAAGTGAGATGCATGTTCTTGGCTTGAAACTTAGATTTTATTGTAGATCTACTTCTTATCTTTTCGGAACATCTTGAATCATCCCAATCGGAGTTCGGATGCGAGAGTTATGGCCTTTTTATCAACAAAGATCAAAGTTAAGAGTTATCATGCTTGCCAATTACATAGCATCTACTTCAAGCTCGATTTTCGCCTTGTTCCATCCCAAATCTGTTAATTGTTAAAGAATAAAAGTTGTAGATCTCGTCGATATCTTCGATTTGATAGATGGCAGGCCCCGTAACTCGTAGCGGATCAAAAGTTATGTCTATTTTACCAAAGGACGTCGTGGTAGAAAATAGAGTAGCGTGAACCTCGCTAGGAACAGCGTGGGCGCGCTAGGCCACCAGAATTTCTGACACTGTTGCGCGGGGCACACCCAAAATGGCCTAGGAATAGCGTGGGGCGCGTCGATCGGCGAGAAAATAGCTGAATAGGTTATTTGGTGTCCAATTTTAGCTAGAATAGGATTCTTAGTTGCCTAACTTGCTAGGGTATCCATTAGAACTATAAATACATGATGAGAGGCATAAAAGAGGGGAGAGATAGGCTAGTTTTGGAGGATTTCATTAGATTAGATTAGAGTAAATTAGGAGTAAAACCCTAGTTCTTATTAGAGTTGGAGATTGAAGCGACTTGGAGACCACTGAAGATTAAGAGCAGGAGCTTGAGGAAGATGGAGATTTGCTGACAACAGATTTATTCTTTACTCTACTCTTATTTTTATCTTTTAATGTGTATTCAAGTGTGGATTCTTAGTTTTAATTCAATGAACTAATTCTTTGTTTGAGATTACAGTGGATCTTATTGTGTAGTTTATTTTAATATGTTTCGCTATCAATTATTATGTTATATTGTGAGGGTTGTCTATTGTGATTTGGACTTAATTGTTTAATTAATTGGCCATCAATTACTGTGATAATCTATATGAACTTGAGAGATGAAGTATAGATTTAGATATAATTATGATAGCATGTGTTTGTGAGTTCTACATAGATGGAATTCATGATTCGTGTTTAGGATAGAGATATGCATTTTTGCCATATGTAATCTTATAGAGAACTTGTGCTTTAAATCTTTTTTAATTGTAATTCACATAGAGATATAGTAGATTAGTTAATTAGGGTATCTTGCTTAATTCTATCATATGTGGATTTAAGTGAGTATGGGTATTATGCATCGAGAAGTGATTTTATTTACTTTAGTGTTCTTGATTAACAATCCAGGATAGAGAACAATTGATGAGAAGTGTGTTAACTTAAATGAAGCAATAAGTGAAGTTGTGATCTTATATCTCCGTAATCTGATTTTTAACTAGTAGTAATTAGAATTAGTTTACTTATAAATTGAAATTCATTCGTTTAAATAAGATTGAGTTGGTTACGGGTTAGTACTTGGTGATTTTTATTAAACAATTCCTCGTGAGAACGATACTCTACTTTCACTTTATTACTTGTTGACCACGTATACTTGCGTGTTACGCGTAATTAGATTTTACCCAACACACAACCAAGAAAAGATTTGCACATAGACCCAGTGATATGACACTGCTTAATGGGTCTGTGAAACCGAGATTCGTTAGGGTCCGAGGACTTGGTTATGTATAGGAAAGGTGTTAGGCACCCCGCAACATTCGTGTTGCCACGGTGATCGCCACTTTTCAATTAAACTGTTATATGAATGTGTGTGTGTGTGTGTGTGTGGATCAATGTACAATTATTTGGAAGTAGTGATATGTCTCGTTTACACCTATATACAAAGGGTTTGAATTTTGTATAAAAGTTCAGTTTTAAAAAGATATAGCGATGACGCTTTATAAAAGAGGTTTTTCAAACCCTTATACTCAATAGTAATTGAGGCCTTTGATACTTCTATTTTATTATGGGTTCGGCTGGACTGCTTTTATTTTCGAGATGCGAAGCATCTTCGAGAAAACAAGATAAAAAGCAATGCCGAATTCCTTGTGGGCATGAGAGCCATCTAAGGAAATTCAAACACTGTGAATAATTTAAAATTTGTGTACAGCTGAAAATGTCCACCACAGGAAGCGAATCTAGATCCAGAAGACTGAATCTGTGATCACATGATTCCTAGGCTCACATGATGTAGCAATTTGTATAAAAGCTGTAAACAGTTATATATATAAAAGATGTATATATATATATATATATATATATATATATATATATATATATATATATATATATATATATACAGACTTGATCAACCACCACGAAGCACCTCCATGGGGGATTGTGACAACTGAGATTTTGTAATTAATTTTAATATTTATTGGATTGAATAAATATTTATCGATGAATTAGTTATTAGACTAAATAATTAATTGATGAAATTGTGGTAGATTAATTTAATTATATGTGTTGTATTTATTAAATTGATGTGGAGAATTTTATTATTCGATGCATGTATTTATATGAGCTTATTGTATTAAAAGAAACATTTAATAAGTCTAATGTTATTTTAATTAATTTAATTATTAATTAGAGAGTTAATAATTTGACATTATTTATTAATGAGAAATTTAATTATGTGACTATGTGAATTTATGAGAATTTATTATATTTTATTTAAAGTAAATTAAATAAGATATTGATTTTGTAACGCCCGAGAAAATCGGATTTTTGAGAATTAAATTTTTATTTTTATTAAATGAATTTAATTGATTATTTATGGAGCAAGCTAATCGAAGGTCGTTATATGACCTAGATATGTCAGAACATCGTAGTATTTTGGCTACATGGTAGAATCAAAGTGTTTGAATTTCCAAGACGAAAATAAAAGTTTTCCGAGAACAAAAATATTTCCGGGGAAGTATAGAAATGAGTTAGTAACCTAGTTTAATGAATATAAAAACTTGTTAGACATATAATGATATATTAAAATGAGTTTTTACCAAGTCAAGAAGACAATTACATGTTATTTGAATCGTTGATTATGTAATTAACTTGTTGTTCGTGTAGTATTATATTATGTGAAAACAAGTATGATAATTTGACTAAATATAGTCATGAATTCGAGATTAGACAAAGAATAACTTATAATGTTTAATACGTTATTATTGACTGGTATTGTGAGCATAATTGATATGTAGGATTTAATTCAAAGAACGAGTTAATTAAGTGTAATCTACGCACGAGGCAAGTTTCCTAACCCTACTCGTTATCATTATATGAATTATAAGTTGTCACTTTTCATCGAGCAAGTTCTCGTTATTTTGACTAAGCCCATGTTGTTATATCAATAGTATATTAATCTTTCAAAGCATGATGTTGTTATACAATAATTATTCTATTGTATATCTCTTGGAATTGTTATTCGATTTATATATCAGTTATTGTGAATCTTGTTAGACTAGCGAACCCTTTATGATTCGACTAGTCCATAGTTGATGAGAGTTCTAAATTTCAAAACCCTTGATGAATTATCCAAACCAAACTTCCTTTGGCGCGGACTTGAATATCAAACTGAGATGAACAACCCTGTATAGGGGATTATTTATGCTTTAGCGTTAAGATATTGTGCACAGTATGGGACTAAGAGCTGATCCCCTTAAGTACGAGAAGAAAGGTCCATAGTCTTATGACTGTTAAAGGTTTCAAGTATAACCCTTGACAACCTAGGACATAGTTCAAGGTCTTATGACCCTCAGAAATTTCTTTTGATTCTTGTTATCCATTCTTGATTCAAAAGTTGAGCTTTTATATTCGAAGTTATTATTTTTTTCGCATGTTATTATTCATTGTTATATTGTTATACTTGTGGGCAATCGTGCTCACTCTTGCGTAATAATAACATTGCGGTTAAGAACGAAAGAGCATACGAACCTTCCACTAGCAAAGGCAAGGGCAAGCTTAGCAAGTAATGAAGATTGATTATTTATGTGGTTAAGTAATGATAATTAGAATTGATGTTACTTAAGACTTATTTGTTTATGTTTCCGCACAGATGATTTAAAGTTAGAGTAATCTGGGATTTATTTATTATGTAGTTGATGTAACCCCATAAGGGGAGATTTATTATTATTTCTATCTATTGCATGGTTTGCATTTACTTAAGGGTAGATAGATGGATGATGTTTGTACAGTGAACACCAAATCCTGTGAAAATGGAAGTACCGGATTTAGGGGTGTCACAGGGATCGAAAATCAAAATATATAAAAGTGGTAAATATATATATATATAGAGACATAATCAACCACCACGAAGCACCTCCATGGGGATCGAAAATGTAAAGAAAGTAGTAAAGACGATCAACCACCTCGAACTAAACTCCAGGCGGGACGAAATGTAAATAAAGCTGTAAAAGCGATCAACCGCCATGAAGTAAACTCCAGGCGGAACTAAAGATGAAGAAAGCTGTAAAAGGCCACAAAGTGAACTCCAAGCCTGACAGAAATGTAAATATATATATATATATATATATATATATATATATATATATATATATATATACAAAAATAAATAAAAGCCATGGACCGAAGTCTGGGCATACACACACTACACGACTCTCAACGCGAAGAACTGTGTGTGCAAAAAGTGAGGAAAAGGCTTTAAATGATGTAAGAAGGCTTATAGTGGACTGCCAGAGAAGACTTCAATAGCTTTAAATGGATGAACACTCGGCTCCAGCCGGTAAAAAATAGCCAAATATAAGCTCACAAGTATTTGAAATGAGAAAGCACTCAATTTATAGTGTATACAAAGCAAATTAGACAGGGCTTCCTAGCCTTTTTTCTTTGTAAAATGGCTGCTCCAAGCCCTCTATTAATAGAGGGGGGAGCCGTAAGTGTACCTGCGGCAGCCGCAGATGCACATGTGGCTGCTCGGGCTCCGCGGGTCCTGTCGTCTCGAAGTACGTGCACGCGTGCAACGTGATGTCCGTTTGAACTTTTAGAACTTCAATCCGGGCATCCGATCGAGGTGTATAAGACCTTTTTCGTCATGCTATTGTCGAAAGCTACACAATGACATGGGATTAGAGGTTGTACGAAGTCAAGAAGATGGGACCATGCCCTTGGTCTTTAGGCTTCAAATTATATCCGGTGTGTTGTCTTGTGTAGTAGTCACTCGGGATTGGAGCTCTTTAATTCTTGTAGGACATTATTATGTAGAATGTATGTTTGAATGTTGTTAAGATGGCGCAATGTAGGATCGAGATGGTAAAATGATGATTTTGCCCCTCGTTGGGGTTATCTCCGATTTGAGCTGATTTAGCGGTCGTTGCTCAGGGTTATCTCTGAGATTGGACTACTGTGAGTGTTGACCGTCGTCAAGGTTGTCTCTGAGGTGTGCCTGACCTCCCAGGGTTATCTCCGGGCTTATGGAATAAGTGCCTCGAGGCTATCGCCGAGTGTTGAAACTGACTGCTAGGAGTGGAAAAGAGTATTTCTGGGGTTATCTCCAGAACTGCAACTGCATTCCTCGGGGTTGTCTCTGAGGTTGGACTGAAGATCCTGGGTTTGTCTCCGGGACTGTGATGGAATATCTTAGTGTTGTCTCAGAGATGGCAAATTTCCCTGGTGTTGTCTTCGGAACTTTGACTATAGTCCTCGGGGTTATCTATGAGGTTGAAACTAAAGATCCCAAGGTTGTCTCCAGGACTGTGATGGAATATCTCGGGGTTGTCTCTAAGATGGCAAAGAGTGGGTATCCTGGGGTTGTCTCCGGGACTGAGTTGAGATGTCCTCCAGGGTTATCTCTGAAAGACGATTCTGCCCTCCTGCAATGTTAGTAACAGGAATGCAAAATTTTGAGTGTCTACAAGGGGTATGTTGGACATTTGAAGTATTAAAAAAAAGATATGTGAAGATAAAGAGGCCACATGTGGCTGAAATAGAGAAGGAGAAGAAGAGGCGGCAATTAGAGAGATAAGGGGGATAAGAAGATAAGAGATAAAAAGGAAAGAAGATAATGGAAGAAGAAAGAGAAAAAGGAAGAGAAAGAAAAAGAAATAAAAGAGAAACCGAGAGAGAGAGAAAGAGGAGAAGAGCGGTAGCCATGGAGGGAGAAGGAGATGAGGGGAGGCAGCCCCATGAGTGAAAGAAGATGAGAAAGAAAGGTCCTCCATGGAAGCAGAAGAATAAGAAAGATTTTAAGAAAAAAGGTATAATCCTAAAACTAGTTTATGTAATTGATTTTAGATATACATGTTGATGAATGTTTTATGTTTAGATTTTGTAACGCCTTAAAATCTGATCTATCTTCACACACGGATTCTGTACGTCACGGTTCCATCTTCTTCCAAACATACATCATTATATAGTTAAATATAACAACATACATTCTCAAATCCTAAGTTCTAATACCTTATAACCTCATTCATTACAAATAATGATAATTACATTATTATTTACATCTTACAAGAGTGACTTTTATCCGCCACCAAGGATACATAACAGTTCATTAAACTAATCTATAGTTTAATTAAACTATTCTACATTACAAATCTTCACTTGATCTTCATACTCATTCATATACTGAATGACACTTCTTCTAGATACCGATCAGCTTGATCTTTACGGGATCCTTAAGTTCTTCTACTCGTACACTAAAAATGTTTTTCATTTAAAGCAAGTGTGAGCATTCAATTGCCCATCAAGTCATAGCAGTTGAATAAACCACTTCAAAAATTTAAACATTCTTTTAAGACTTCAATAACTGAACAAAGGTTATGAAGTAGCTTGAATAATAGGAATAAACTTTGATTCCTATCATTTTATAAATTAGTCACATTTACTTTGAAATACTTTCTTTCTTCTACCTTTTCCATACACATCATGTCTGGCTAGAATCATTAGCACAGACTTAACAATAACGGTTCATGTATAAACAGAATATTTCCATATTGAACAGTTCAATCACAAAACTGTTCATCTCATAGAAACATCGAAGTGTTAAAATTTTGGCGCAAGGCCTCATACATGCTACCACCTTGTATAAATATCACACATTTGTACATAGACAAAACTTCTCAAGTTCGACATCTGATAAAGTTTAAGAAACTAGCATTCATTAAAATATGGATGAAGTTAGGAAACTTGCCTTACGCACAGCTACAACTTAAAGTTTGCGGTGAACTGCTCATTGCAAACCCTATATAACACATAAGGAAATAATACATACACCAATTAGCCATATATTTGACTTACGCACTGGTTTAAACTTTTCTTTACTTCTTAGGGTTCGCATTCTTGCAATCTACGTTTACGCGATCAACTTTCTTTACCGTTTTACGGCGTCACGACATACGGAGATGTCTTAACTCATACGATCATTATCTTTGATGATTTACATTCTTATCTTCTTATAACTCTTCTAGGACTCGGCACATATCGCGTCTCTGCTAGTAGTCCATATGGTACTCTGAGTGGTTTCCCACAAACAACCAACAAACAAGATCTCGTCTCATCTACACTGTCTTTCACAGCGAGTTAGATCAGTTGCCAGTTTCATATATACCTCCGCTCTCTGAAGGAATTGATTAGCCCAGCTCTCATATGTTAACCATCAAAAATTACGATTGTACCACAACCTAAACTTAACTTAACTTATCTGAACCATTAAACTATAATGTTTGTTAAGTCGATTTCTCATTCCTTATGGCTTTCTGGCAACTAAATGTCATACCTTAGGATTTATTCCTTATCGTGTAAGTCATACAGTCTTTTGTATACTTGGAACGATCATTTAATGTTAATACAATGCGTTCATTGCGTTAAACATTTTACATTACCATATTCAAATCTTATAACGTCCGATTCATTCGACTTGGAACGTCATCCAAGTTATTATTACTAACTCGGCTTCTTAACATTATACGTCATTATCATTAATTCAGTTTCTTCACCATTCATAGGTTTAATCATTGGTCTTCATTATCTCACGACCAAACCATACACGACGTGTTCTGCCCGTTTAATATTCACGTACACTCAACCTTTACGTCGGCTAAAGTGTTTAACACTTACATTTCATTCTAACATTCTCTATCCGACTCACATTCGGACTTCCTTTAATCTTGTTATCATTCGTTACGGCTTTCTTAATAACTCATATCTTACTACTTTCGCCAACGTCTAAGTCATACAACCAATGTATACTTAGAATGTTCGTTCGACGCGAATACGATTCACGAGGATAGTTTACGTATTCTGCGTTCACGTTGCTCGTCTCTTAATTACTCATTCAACCTTTATCTAAGGTTTTAATCGCTCTCATTTGTTATCCATTACATGAACCTCACGTTCATTATTCTTTCTTAATGTCGAAGTCATACGGTTCGTTGTATGCTAAGATCATTCGTTCATCGCAACTATGTTGCGTTTACATTCTTTGTTTTTAAATCTCGTTAAATATTTCCATTCAACCTTCACTAAAGGTTTAAATCACTTGATTATGTGTTGCATTATGTGAACTATATGTTCTTTATCTTTCCTTACATCTCCCCTAGGAGTTGAGCAATTAATCTCTCTTCACTGGGTTTTATCCTTCACCGGCGCTGCGGCGCCGACTCCTTCCTTCCTTCTCGCGCTGCAGCGCGACTTAGCAATAGTGGATTTCCCGGGTTGGCGCTACGGTGCCGCTTCCCAAGGCATAGCTGGCGATGCAGCGCTAGCTCCAAAACTTTAAAAAAATTTCTAAGTCTTGAACATGTTTGAGACATTTACTTCACAATCTCATAACTTCTTCGTTATAACTCAGAACGAGGTCGTTCTAAAGCCATTTTCTTACTTATCTTACGTACTTAAACTTCCTTTGGATAGAACTTCATTTTGAATCCATTAACATGCCATTCAATTGGCTTAAATTCTATCCTTTGTTCATTTTACGTTGTTAACGTTCTTCGTTCGTCCGTAATTCGGTCATCCGAACTCAGAACTCATTCGTTCTTGAGTCTACGACTCACGTTTTCTACGTTCTCTTACATTCTTATGAAACCCTACACATTCGGGTTCATTTACAGACTTTCTACTTCTGGTTTTTCTTTTATAAAATTTTTCCATAACTTCGTTATAGCTAAGTTCAATCCGTTCTCCATGAATGTTTCTATCGTTCCTAACCAAGCAATAAGCAACTAACTTATACGTGATGGTTTTAAACTTGTCCATCAACAAGAAGTTATAACTATGATGGTTTTAAATTTGTCCATCAATAATATTCTTCGTGTTCTTTGCGTTCTTCGAATTCTTCGTTTGTTCTTCATTTTCAATCGATACTTTGATTATGATTTCACTTTTTCTTAGAATTTGGCATTATAAAATACCATTCCTTACTTATTTCACAAAATCGTTCATATGATTCATTCGGATCATTCAAATTCATTACGAAATTCATACTTTCTTAAGAAATTTATAAACGAAACTTCTAATTCTTATTTCTTCGTTTTCTCATAATTTCAATCATATGAAAATCATTCTTAACATCTTCTTCTCTTATTTTCATTAAGCTATGTTTTTAACATAAAAAACTTAAAGAAAATTAACTTTAAACTAGATTTTGGATTACCTTTTTTCTTTAATCTTCTTCTGTTAGACAAAGTTTGCACTCGAACTAGCTTTCCCTCTTCCTTTTCCTCCTCATCCGAATTTTCTCTCTCTCTCAAGTGTTGGTGATTTTCAAAATCACCAACAAATGAGCTAAGGCTCTTCTTTTATAAAAAACCAAGGCTAGGGGCAAATTAGTCATTTCGCCCTAAAGTTACTATCCCTACCTCATTATTATTCACACCTCCTTACTATTCACGAAGCTTCTCTTGGAACCTTCGTGCTTCCGTCTTGCGGAATTCGTCCAATAGTTTGAAAAACTATGATTCTCGGAATCCAAATATTTTTGGATATTTTGTCTTTCCTTTACAACTTAACTTTTACGCATTCTTCGGAACTTTAAAAAATTGAAAAACACTTTTTGATGATAAGCATTTTTCTTCACGTTTTCCCCTAACGTAGTTAAACGAATGAAAAGTACATAACCATACTTTTTGTCATTTTTATTTTGTCAGATTTATGTATGTTTTTCGAAAAAAACTTTTATCGGCTTACTTAACTTTTCACAATATATTATCGTCAAATCTTTCGACAGAATGTCATTTTGACATACCAAACTCTTGAAAAGCCTTAGGTTATTCAAACCCTAACTCTTAGGGTTTCGTCGGGTGAATAGTCCATATTTTGTCTTTTTCCTCATAAATATTTTTATTCTCGGAAAAATTTTATTTTCGTCTTAAAAATTGTTACTCGTTCAATTTAGCTCATAGTCAGAATCCTCTCGTATTATAATCATCCTAAGTTCTAGAATAATTAATAAACACATAACACAAAATATTATTAATAAAAATTCATTTTATTAATAACTATTTCTTTAAACTTAAATTCTGGACAATCCGATTCTCCAGGTTGTCACACTTCCCCCTTATAAAAATTCTGTCCTCAGAATTTCTTAAAACCACACCCATACCCAGGTCATCACATTCACCCCTTCTTCACTAAATTCCGTCCTCTAAATTTTAACATACTTTTCTTCTCAACTTCTCTTCAAAGAAGTTCTTATCTTTCAAACATTCCCTTACCTTCATAACTTATCATGAATCATGAAGTAGAATGAATAACGAGGAATATAAGAATTCTTTTAAAACATTTCATACTTTTGCTGGGGGTCAAATCGACCATGAACTCTTACTAGGTTTAACAATATTTCACCGTAAACCCTTCTATCACGGTCAGTGTACAATCACCAAGAAAGTAACTACATCTTCCATACGTAGGTGATCAACCCATCGTATAACCCTATTTCGGGGTATGTTCACCTCAGACTTAATCATTAGATTCCGCACCAAAATAATTTGGCTTGGCATAACTTCTTCAAAGAAAGCTCAATTTTCTTTTAAACATGACATACCATTTGTCTTAGCCAAATCAAATAGCTTAGACCATACCAATAAATTGGACATTAACTTGAAACATTCGTCTAGTCAAATCAATTAACATCGAGTACTCCTTTAAATTCTTTCACAATACTTCAAAACTTTTTATGACGTCATGATATTGTACTTTTCACAGTACGTTGAGGACTTCGTCAGTTTATGACTTCATCATTATATATCATATCATAACGGGTTGTTGATCCTAAGATCACATCTAACATTAGGTTCAATTGCATTAATAACTCCATCCTTTTACCATCTTTGCATGAAATGCATTGATGATATAAAATTCATTTTGATATTTCAAATCAACTTCTGTCTAGCTGAAATAATTAGCATAGACATATAAAGAATAGTTCTTTTTAAAATCTATTGGTTCCAAAAGTTCAACCATTTTTTTACTTTTTAAAACGCGCACATATAAGCACGATTTCAATAAACTTTGAAATCTAGCATAGCTAGATGACTTGGAATATCCTTGTTCTCCATCTTCCTTCATTGTCTTACTTATGACAATAATTAATCTTCTCTAGCACCTCCAATGCTAAGTCTACTAAAAATACTTATTTTCAGTCTAAACATTCCTATACCTTAGTATAGTCCATCAACTAACCACACTTTATGTGTTTAGAAACTTTCCACAACCATATGTGTTTAAGAACTTATCTTCGCAATATGTAATCCAAGAACAAATCAAGGACTATCCATATGCCTAAGGCTTAGAAACATAGCATATAACTATGAGTCACAAACTTTTCATAAGTATGAGTTTCAAGAACTCGCACCTATCTTAACATTCTCTACCTATCAAGTATATACATGAGAAAAGATTCACCTTCTCACCATAAACATATTGATAGCGTGACATTACTATTCCAATGATTATCACTGTAATAACTAAGTAGTCACAAACCCCTTCCCATTTAGAGGTTCGTACTACTCAGCTATCACATGAGTCCTCAATCGAAATCTTATAACTTCTTACTTTCTCTTTACCTAATACGAATTTTCTTTAATTCATATGCTATCCTTTACAACTCAATCTGAGTTATTCTTCCCGTACTACTTCATAGTACCATTCATTTATAGCATTAGCTATAAATCATCTTTTTTCTAACAGACAGATGTTATTACGATTCAATATGATCACGTGGTGATTTTCTTCCTTAATCGTTTAACTCAACGATCTTCTTATCACTCTCTCTACGATTATAGTCTTAGGTACTCATACCTAAGATTTATAACCTATCAGCTCTGATACCACTCTGTAACGCCCCGAAATCCGGTCTATCTTCACACCCGGATTCTACACATCACGGTTCCATCTTCTTCCAAACATACATCATTATATAGTTAAATATAACAACATACATTCTCAAATCCTAGGTTCTAATACCTTATAACTTCATTCATTATAAATAATGATAATTACAGTATTCTTTACATATTACAAGAGTGACTTTTATCCGCCACCAAAGATACATAACAGTTCATTAAACTAATCTATAGTTTAATTAAATTATTCTACATTACAAGTCTTCACTTGATCTTCATGCTCATTCATATACTGAATGGAACTTTTTCTAGATACCAATCAACTTGATCTTTACGGGATCCTTAAGTTCTTCTACTCTTACATTAAAAATATTTTTTATTTAAAGCAAGTGTGAGCATTCAATTACCCAGCAAGTCATAGCAGTTGAATAAACCACTTCAAGAATTTAAGCATTCTTTTAAGACTTCAATAACCGAACAAAGGTTATGAAGCAGCTTGAATAATGGGAATAAACTCTGATTCCTATCATTTTAAAACATTAGTCACATTTACTTTGAAATACATTCCTTCTTCTACCTTTTTCATACACATCCTATCTGGCTAGAATCATTAGCACATACTTAATAATAACAATTCATGTATAAACAGAACATTTCCATATTGAACAGTTCAATCACAAAATAGTTCATCTTATAGAAACACCGAAGTGTTAAAATTATGGCACAAGGCCTCATACATGCTACCACCTTGTACAAATATCACACATTTGCACATAGATAAACTTCTCAAGTTCGACATCTGGGAAAGTTTAAGAAACTGGCATTCATTTAAAATATGAATTAAGTTAGGAAACTTGCCTTACGTACAGCTATAACTTAAAGTTTACGCTGAACAGCTCATTGCAAACCCTATATAACATATAAGAAAATAACACATACACCAACTAGTCATATATTTGACTTACGCACTGGCTTAAACTTTACTTTACTTCTTAGGGTTCGCGTTCTTGCAATCTACATTTACGCGACCAACTTTCTTTACCGTTTTACGGCATTACGACATACAGAGATATCTTAACTCATACGTGATCATCTTCGATAATTTACATTCTTATCTTCTTCTTATAACTCTTCTAGGACTTAGCACACATCGCGTCTCTGCTAATAGTCCATATAGTACTCTGAGTAGTTTTCCACAAACAACCAACAAAAAAGTTCTCGTCTCATCTATACTGTCTTTCATAGTGAGTTAGATCGGTTGCCAGTTTTGTATATACCTCCGCTCTCTAAAGGAATTATTTAGCCCAGCTCCAATATGTCAACATCAGAGATTACGATTGTACCACAACCTAAACTTAACTTAACTTATCCGAACCATTAGACTATAATATTCATTAAGTCAATTTCTCATTCCTTATGGCTTTCTAGCAATTAAATGCCATACCTCAGGATTTATTCCTTATCGTGTAAGTTATGCAGTCTTTTGTATACTTAGAACGATCATTCAATGTCAATACTATGCGTTCATAGCGTTAAACATTTTACATTACCTTATTCATATCTTATAACGTCCAGTTCATTCGACTCGGAACGTCCTCCAAGTTATTATTACTAACTCGGCTTCTTAAGATTATATGTCATAATCATTAATTTAATTTTTTCACCATTCATAGGTTTAATCATTGGTCTTCATTATCTCACGGTCAAACCATACACGACGTGTAGGTTCTGCCCGTTTAATATTCGCGTACACTCAACCTTTACATCGGCTAAAGTGTTTAATGCTTACATTTTATTTTAACATTCTTTATTCGACTCACATTTGGACTTCCTTTAATCTTGTTACCGTTCATTACGGCTTTCTTGATAATTCATATCTTACTACTTTCGTCAACATCGAAGTTATACAACCAATGTATACTTTGTGACACCCCCAAATTTGGGTTACCTGACCCCTGAGTTTGGTGTTCACGATCCACAATATAATACCATTTAACTACCCATTCATATATAAATAGGAATACATAAGTCATTAACATATGTTTTTAATACATAAGTCCCAGGTCCACTAACCTCAACATTACAGAAATACCCCCTTAGATATACAAAAAGGGTTTACAATAAAAGACAACATAATTATATTATTCATCATAACTAATTTATAACTATGCATTTTCTCTTGTTCTTCTTCGCAGCACCTTCTGCAACTTCATCCCTAGCTGAAAAGTTTTATTTATAGCAAGGGTGAGCAACAAGTTTGCCCCGTAAGTTAAGACATACAATAAAGATATAGAAATCAATATCAATTGTTCTAACATTCTCCGCAACAATAATCTGATAAAGAAAGAGTACAACGCTTTCAAGGTTTTCTACGATATTCAATGAATAATCAAGAATTAATTCTACGAAATAGCAAAGTGGAATGTTTTCTAGATTTATGCTGAGTGATCACACTAGATCTAGAACTTATTTTCTCAAGTATCTATCAAAGATTTACTTTGATACATACACAGGAGTATTAGGTAACCATAAAGATTAAATCATACCCCTCTGCAAGTACTTAGAGCCGGCCAACTCCTTGTACCCTATATTATGCATATTACTTAACAGCGCGCAATGGTCGAATATACGACCTAAAATATTCCCTTTATATAAAAGGTTGTTCTTCTCAGTCTCAGAATCAAGAATTTGATTTAACAACGAAATACTGTGATTTCAAATTCTATTTACTTATCGATCTAGCCGAAACAATTGGCATCGATCTATCAATAACAATTGATTTCTCTTCTCGTATTTATCAAGTTCTAACAATTGTTCGTCTAGCCAAAATAATTAGCTAAGATATTTCTCAATATAATTTGATAATAAACAGGAATTATCTGTACTGCCAATATTAGTTTCTACAGATATATATATCCAACAATAGTAATTCTACGAATATATATTTTCTGAATCAATAATTCAATTTGAATTATTAATCATGCACTAACTGCGAATAATCAACAATAAATTCTCTGGACATGGTATAATTAGCAATAATTAACCATTATATTAATTGAATGAATATAACTCAAGGTTGAGTTAGGAAACTAGCCTTTCACATTGATTACAGCTACACAATATAATTAACTACGTTTGTAAGACCTATAATCAACAATGTCGGTCTCACAATTAGCACAATCATTTATAGCACGTAACACTGTATTCTACATTCACACTTCTCCTAGGCACATTACCACATAGTCAAATCAGTGTTTATAACCTATATAAACACTTAACAAGTCTAACTAGTTCGATCTGGTTGGATTTCGGTCCATTCTCGGTGTTCTGATCACCCTATCCGACAATTAACACATTGATTGTCAATTAAACTTTGTCTCTAAGCTTCAATATTATTTTAGATAAGTCAAATATCGTTATAATATTTTCCGGAAGCTTTTAATAATTTATAATCAATTACTATAATTTATAATAATTTTTCAAACACTTAAATTATTTTTAAATGATTTAATTATCAAATAATCTTATCATTATTAATATTTAAAAATATTAATAACATACTTGTCAAAATATTAAAGTTATTGTTAATAACTTAAAATATTTTTAAATCATCAATATTCTACTTAAATGATTTTTAAAGTAATTAAAATTATTTTTAAATCATCACCATTAATATTTAAATATTAATAAAATTATTATCAAAATATTAAAAGTCATTAATTATAACTTAAAATATTTTAAAACCATTTTTCTCATTTTTAAATAATTTTTAAATCAATAAAATTATTTTTAATTCCTTTATTTAATATAATAATTAAATAAATTTAACATCATTAATATTAATTTATTAATGAGAATTCTCCAAAAATATTGAAAATTATATTCTATAATTCAAAATATTTTTAAATACATTATTCTTATTTAAAATAATTTTTCATAATATTAAATCGTTTTTCTCTAATTTATTTAATACACTAATTAAATACTTTTAATATTTAAATAATTATAAATATTAAAGAAAAATATTCCAATTGGTCGGAAATTATTTGTTATAATTTAAAATAATTTTTAAAACCATTTTTGGTAATTTTTAGAATTTATTTCTATTTTTAATTAATTTCTGGAATATCCAGAAATTCAAAAATTAAATAAACCGTTGCTAAAGGGCTTTAGCGACAAAAAGCGTCGCTATTGGTGTTCTTGAGCCTCAAGAACACTGACAGCTTCGTTAACAACCTGCCATGTTTGACCATATATTAAACTCGGTTCTTGCATGTTCTGCTCAATCTAAAAGTCAGATATTGTAGTGCTTATGTCACTCTACAAGTTACAATACTTATCTTGGTCAAACAACATCACCACAAGGAGATCAAAGCCTCCAAATGTGATGTCAGACTATTTCTGGGTATTTTAGAAACTCAAACAGTGCGAGTAGGTACTTTCATGCTCAAATTATTCAATGTTCTCGTTATTAAATGGCTCGATATTTGGTCCAAAACTGTAGTACTCATGACAAGGAACAACGAGATAACAACATCTCAGTCCAAAAACAACCGATCCACAATGTAACACTTGGTCAAAGTCTGTCAGAATCTTTGATCATAGCGTTTCTGGAAATTCCAGAATTTCGAAAGTAGAGCGAGTGGCCTACTTTGACCACTTGCCATGACTTATATGTTTCTTGTTTAAGAGTTATAAATCCATAAAGTTAAAGAACACATAGCAGGCTACAACGTGATTACCACACATCATTAAAAAAATATCATAACTGACAGATTCAGACCTTTAAAACTCATGTCAGACGTTGTTCTTGGCCTTTCTGGGTTACCCAGAATTAGCCCGGTCATGCCCGGTCAACGGGTTTTGACCGTTAATATCTCCTAATACAGACATCACATGGTACTGATTCCACTTGCAGGTTAAAGATAACATAACCAGCTACCCATAACAACTTGAAAACATCAAAAACAACAAACGAACAAGAATCTGCGGCGCCTGACATTAGATTGTCAGACCACAAATTTTGTTCTTGGACAGATTTGAAAAACTTCGATTTTTACCAACTTTGACGCTATGGATCCATCATGGATCAACATAGATCAACTAAAAACATTATATAACATAAAATTAAACACTTTAACACAAAAATTCTCTTAGCATACAAGATCAAAATAAGTTTTAGGTTTTATACCTTTTCTTTAATATGCTTGATCTTGATCTTCTTAACTGATCTGGGGTGATCTAACGGATGTTCTAGGGACTAATTTACTTATGATTTTTGTGGGTTTAAGAGAGAGAGAGAGAGTTGGTGAGAGCTTAATAGCAAAATAGACAAATACATGCATTTTCTCTCTTTAATCTCTTATAATCATTTGGTGCAATGAATTTAAGTATGCTAGGTGTCCATTTGGATAAGATTGGAGCTTATTTATAGCACATGGGATAAACTTTAAGTGATGACTCACTAGATTTGCAAATCTTTTTACTAAAAATCTAAGAAAAAGGGTATTTTGGACTTTGTACACGTAATTTTAATGGCATACTTGGAATTTACTAAACCCTTAGGGTTGTAACCCTAAGGTTCTAATCTTTAGGTTTTACACCCTTAACTTCTAGGATTTTTTAAATTAGGACTTTAAAAATAGAAAATCAAGATTTCAAAAATATAATTGGTGTTTCCTAATTATATTACAGTTTACTAAACACATTAATGTTTAATAATCACTTTATGGCTTACTAATTAGGATTAGGGTTTCCTAATTAGGGTTTAGGATTCTCGAATTAAATTTTTAGGGTTTCCCGACTTTCGATTAGGGTTCCTAACTACGCGTTAGGATTTTTAATCTTGAGATTATCATTTCTAATCCCTTACTAGGGTTTACTGATATTGTACCCTACCTGATCAATCATTGATCAATAATATCATACAGTACAAACACGCACTCATCAATAAAATTATTTTAATTATATATTTTTTTTGAATCCCTTTCCATAAATTAGGACTAGGGTTTCTAAAGCTGTTAAGCACAACTCTACTCTAAATTTATTAGTCAATATACAAATTGACCTTCTCGAGACTCGTATCACAGATACTTGTCACAAAATTAGTAATCAAAATTAATATATTAATAAAAAAAATTATTCGTAAAATTTTGATTATTCGAAATCCCGGGTTATCACATACTTAGAACGTTAGTTCGACGTGAATACGATTCACGAGGATCGTTTACGTTTTCTGCGCTCACGTTGCTCGTCTCTTAATTTCTTATTCAACATTTATCTAAGGTTTTAATCGCTCTCATTCGTTATCCATTACATGAACCTCACGTTCATTATTCTTTCTTAATGTCGAAGTCATACGGTTCGTTGTATGCTAAGATCATTCGCTCATCGCAACTACGTTGCGTTTACATTCTTTGTCTTTAAATCTCGTTAAATATTTCCATTCAACCTTCACTAAAGGCTTAAATCACTTGATTAAGTGTTACATTATGTGAACTATATGTTCTTTATCTTTCCTTACATTTCCCCTAGGAGTTGAGCAGTTAATCTCTCTTCACTAGGTTTTGTCCTGCACCAGCGCTGCAGCGCCGGCTCCTTCATTCCTTTTCGCACTACAACGAGACTTAGCAGTAATGGATTGCCCGGGTTGATGCTGCGGCATCGCTTCCCAAGGCATGCAGCGTCAGCTCCAAAATTTCGAAAATTTTTCTAAGTCTTGAACATGTTTGAGACGTTTACTTCACAATCTCATAACTTCTTCGTTATAACTCGGAACGAGGTCGTTCTAAAGCTATTTGCTTACTTATCTTACGTACTTAAACTTCCTTTGGACAGAACTTCATTCTTAATCCGTTAACTTGCCATTCAATTGGCTTAAATTCCATCCTTCGTTCGTTTTACATTGTTAACGTTCTTCGTTCGTTCGTCCGTAATTCGGTCATTCGAACTCGGAACTCGTTCGTTATTGAGTCCACGACTCACGTTTACTATATTCTCTTACATTCTTATGAAACCCTTCACATTCAGGTTCATTTACAGACTTTCTACTTCTCATTTGTCTTTTATAAAATTTTCACAATCCGTTCTCCATAAATGTTTCTATCGTTCCTAACCAAGTAATAAGCAACTAACTTATACGCGATGGTTTTAAACTTTTCCATCAACAATAAGTTATAACTATGATGGTTTTAAATTTATCCATCAACAACGTTCTTCGTGTTCTTCGCGTTCTTCGTTTGTTCTTCATTTTTAATCGATATTTTGATTATGATTTCACTTTTTCTAAAATTTAGTGTTATAAAACACCATTCCTTACTTATTTCACCGAATCGTTCATATGATTCATTCAGATCGTTCAAATTCATTACGAAATTCATACTTCTTTAAGAAATTTATATACGAAACTTTTAATTCTTATTTCTTCGTTTTCTCATTATTTATACCATATGAAAATCATTCTTAACATTTCTTCTATTATTTTCATTAAGCTATGTTTTTAACATAGAAACTTAAAGAAAATTAACTTTAAACTAGGTTTTGGATTACATTTCTTCTTTAATCTTCTTCCATTGGACAAAGTTTGCACTCGGGCTAGCTTTCCCTCTTCCTTTTCCTCCTCATCCGAATTCTCTCTCTCTCTCTCTCGTGTTGGTTATTTTCAAAATCACCATCAAATGAGCTAAGGCTCTCCTTTTATAGAAAACCAAGGCTAGGGGTAAAATAGTCATTTCTCCCCAAAGTTACTATTCCTACCTCCTTACTATTCACACCTCTTTACTATTCAAGAAACTTCTCTTGAAAGCTTCTATTGAAAGCTTCGTCCTTCCGTCTTGCGGAATTCGTCCGACAGTTTAAAAAACTGTGATACTTGGAATCCAAATATTTTTGGATATTTCGTCTTTCCTTTACTTATTAACTTTTACGCATTCTTCGGAACTCTGAAAAACTGAAAAATACTTTTTGATGATAAGCGTTTTTTTTCATATTTTTCCCTAACGTAGTTAAACAAATGTAAAGTACATAACCATACTTTTCGTCGTTTTTATTTTGTCCGATTTTTTCACGTTTTTTAAGAAAAACTTTTATCGGCTTACTTAACTTTTCACGATATATTATCGTCAAATCTTTCGACGGAATGTCATTTCGACATACCGAACTCTCGAAAAGGCTTAGGTTATTCAAACCCTAACCCTTAGAATTTCGTCGGGTGAATAGTGCATATTTCGTCTATTTCCTCAGAAATATTTTTATTCCCAGAAAAATTTTATTTTCGTCTTAAAAATTCTTACTCGTTCAGTCTAGCTCGTAGTCAGAATCCTCCCATATAATAATCATCCTAAGTTCTAGAATGATTAACAAACACATAGCAAAGAATATTATTAATAAAAATTTATTTTACTAATAACTAATTCTTTAAATTTAAACTCTGGACAATCCGGTTCCCCGGGTTGTCACAGATTTACCCATATTGGGTATTGATTTGTGTGGAAATCAAATGGGGAGAAAAATAATTTTTCTAATTTATAAACTGTAACTTTTATATACTTTGGGTGTCCACCGTTTTAAATCTATAAATTCTTTTTGCGATCCGTCAAAGAGGGGTTCTAGATATGTAAGTTATCTAGTAAACCCAAGTGGTAGCACTCAAAAAGGATGAGTTTACAAGCCTTAATGGTTGTTTTGCCCAAAACAGTCCCGTTTTCGTAATGGAAATAAAAACTATTTTGGGACAGTTTCTTCCAAGGACAGTTTTGTCATTTGTATGACCTTCAAAAATTCTACAAAAATTTTGGATGATAATATGATGAGATTTCTAGATTGTGTCCAAAAATGATGATTTTTGGATGTATAAAATGAGATATATGGATTTTACGGGAAAGGACTATTTTAAATGTAAACACGTATAACTCTTTGTGATGAACTCCAAAAATTATGAAATTTTTATTGGGTGTACATGTACATAATAGGAAGATATCCTTAAAGTTTCGGAATTTTTGGACAAAAACACTGTTAATGATAAATGTCGCAAGATCTGGCAGTTTTGGCCATTTAAAAATTAGTAAATGAATTTTAAAAATTCTAGGAAAATATATGTTCAATATGAAACTATATTCTGTTAAATCCTAGAAAAGAAAATTTTTGGAACTGATTTGGCATTTTTCATGGAAATGGTTTAGTTATGACTAAATGAAATAAATTAATTATGTGATATTAAAAATTTGGAAAATAGGATTTTATGGCTTGAGAACCCTAGATATGCTATATGCATATTTTTGAAGGGTTATTTGTTCACAAGTGATGAGATTTTATGTGTATGGCATTTTAGAATAATTAAATACATTAATTAGTAAAGTGTAACCAATTAAAATAAATTGTTTATAAGTTTAACAAATGATTAAAATATTATTAAAAGATTAATAATATTAGATGTGAAAGTAGTATGCACACAAATCAATCATGTTTGATGATAAAGTATATACTTTGTAACAATCTTATTCATTTATTAATAAAAAGTATTAATTAATTAAAGGCTTTTAATTATCTACATGACGCTGTTTTATAATATGTGATAAACCTATAGTTTTAAGCAATGCTTTTAGAATAATGATGATGATCATTCTAATGAGATCTAAATTCTTAGAAATCTTAAAACTAAAATAGTTTCTAATCATTGGATTACTAAATTGAAGATTAGTGAATCCGGATAGATTGGTACATATGTTGCTTGCTCATTGGATGAGGATGATTGATCTCATGATCATTTGTGTGGAGACACTAAAGCAAGTATGTAGGTGCTTATTAGAGAATAAGTTCACTGAACGTGGCTCGCTAAGGAATACCTAATGGAGTTTTACTTGTCTGTCAATAGTAATTCCTGTAGTGATAGTAGTACAAGTGATCCTTAGACTTGAGATCATCATAGTATCTTGTGTATGATGAGTTATACTTTGACTTATTCCTTAAGACCCTTAGGGTATATCAAAGGGTATGCTTGGGTATAATAAGTTGTACATGGAGATAATGTATGATCAATAAAGAATCTACCGCTTCTAGTAAAAGAAGAGAAATGTCCTATGTGATTCGATAAATGACAACCTAGTAGTCCTTGGCTAGGGCATAACGAAATTAGGAAGGAGTTTCTAATTTGTATTATTTGGAGTTGTGCATTTAAGAATCAAAATACATATAATTAAATAAAATAAGACTTGACAGTAATTCCATGTCTTATATTTAATTGGGACAATGTATGGTGGAAGGATTGAATTGCACGGTAACTATTTACTCAAAGGTTCTTTTATGATTAATGTTAAAATCTATATTATCTGAAAAGTCGTTGATCGCTAGGGAGGCTTATCCCTATTGTAGAATAAATATTATTTATTTAAATAAATTAATAATTTAATTTATTTATTTAAATAAGATTAGAATTGTTCTAATTGATTTATTCACAACCGGTTTAATATAGAGAACCTAAAGGGTCACACCATAAAAGGAAAAATAATTATTTAAGAAGTTAATGGCATAATCGTAATAATAAGTTAAGCATATTTAATTTAATCTATGGTGATAGAATAAATTAAATAGCTTAATATTTATTATTTAATATTTTAGAAATATTAAATATAAATTAATAAGAGGAGTCTTATTATTATTATTAATATTATTATTATTTAATTCCTAAAGGAGTTTGGAAATTAATTAATAAAAGTACTCTCATTTATTCCTAATAAAATTAGGAGGCTAATTAATTAAAAGTTTAATTAATTATTGCTAATAAGATTAGGAGCATAATTAATTAAAGGAATATAATTAATTAAAATAAAATCTAATTTTTTAATTGTTAAGGAGGGTTGCCCACATCTATAAATAAGATGAGTCTTATTATGAGTATAGAGTTGTCGTTGACTTTTTCACAATATACGTAATTCTAATAGTTGGAGAGTACGCTCCTTTTCTATAAGAGATAGAAAAGAGTTTTGTCAAACACCCATCTTCTTGAATCTTTATTCTTTCTTTGTGGATCACCTCCAGAAGCCAAACACTTGGGTGGCTAACGTTGTTCAAAGAAAGGAACCCAACCCGGTAGATTCAAGTTGAACACGAAAAGGATTTGGAGGTGAACTTGTACCTGAGGAAGCTCGGATATTCAAGGGTATGATTCTCGTCCTTTATTTTTCGTTTAATTAATAATTGTGCGTAAAGGATGAGCCGGGTATATGGTTTGTAAAATTTTTAAACTCTGATTTTCTATGTTTCCGCTTATTTTGTGCAATTTGATTGCGTTCATGAATATTACAAACCTAACAGTGGCATCAGAGCCAAACCTTTATGTGAATTATTAATTATTTTGATTTGATATGTATATTGATATGTGTTTAGAACACTTTAATTGGGCATAATTTTATTGTATAAAATTTATTAAAAAAATCGCGAAATCTGTTTTGATTTTTCTGTGATTCACGTGATTCAGATTATTATAATATATATTATAACCTTAATATATATATATATATATATATATATATATATATATATATATATATATATATATATATATATATATGATCACCTGTTAGTTTTTTTTTTTTGAAAAACGAAATCCGTGGCTGTTTTAAAAAAAACGTTAATCCTGTAAAAGGTTAATGTTTTGGTTTTAAAGTTAACAGGATTCATAGAATTGCTTTATTAATGATTACGTGAATTTTTTCAAGGAAGGAACCTGCCACATTTTTTGAAAAGGGATATTCCAGGTGCATGATAACATATATATATATATATATATATATATATATATATATATATATATATATATATATATATCATATTCCTAAAACGAATAATAGAATAAATATTATATATATTCGGTTATTTATAATATATTATTCCCAATTATTTTATAATTAAAATAAAAGTTTATTTTAATATTAAAATATAAGGTTTATTTTAATTTTAAAATTGAATTTCATGCTAACTAATTAGAGTTGGAATTGGATTCTATGATAACTAATTGGATTTCATGTTTCTTTAAATAAAGGAGTTTATATAGATATGAAATAAGATTTCATATTATTCAAAATAAAGGAGTTTATTTGTGAATAGGAAAGAGAATCTGTATTTCATTAAATAAAAGAGTTTATTTAGATATGGAATAAGATTTCATATTATTCATAATAAAATAGTTTATTTGTGAATAAGAAAAGAATCCGTGTTTCCTTTAAAGAAAAGGAGTTTTTTCTTTTTATTTGGAATTGGATTCCATAATTAATTAAAATAAATGAGTTTATTTTGATTAAATATTTTGATTAAAATAAAATAGTCTGTTTTATTCAAAATTGGATAAATTAAAATAAATGAGATTTATTTTGATTTAAATTTGGATTAAAATAAAGGAGTTTATTTTGATTCAAAATTAGATTTTATACTAACTAAATTTGTCCATTAAATGATATCAATATATATATTAAATATTTATTATTCATGAGATGAATGTTATTTATTGATGCATATAGTGATGTGAATGATAATAAATGGGATTGATTATGGACTATTGACCAATATGATTGGATTTTATTTTAGTTGGATGCATGAATGTATAGGTTTTTTTTAAATGGGGTCTGCGTACCCCGTCTTCTCTAATTTTTCTTAATGTAAATTTTAACTCCCTCCTATGTACTTCTCCTTGACTGCTGATCAAGGTTTCTATTTATTTTAAGTAGTTTTGTAATAAGAATAGTTATAATTAATTTTAAAGAATTGGAGATCAAGGAACAAGGAGCGCTTGAAGACCCGTTTGTAATGGAGTCCGGGTTTAAATGTAATAGTTATATTTAAATATTAATTCTTGCACCCCTAGGGTTTGATCTTTTGGTTCACTTGGTGGCTCTAGTGAACCAAACTAGAATAAAAATCTATAATCAATCCGGGTAGAATATAGTATTCTATATATGCATGCTAGTATTTATATATATATATATATATATATATATATATATGTGTGTGTGTGTGTGTGTGTGTGTGTGTGTGTGTGTGTGTGTGTGTGTGTGTGCATGCGCGCTAAACAAGATGAGACAAATTAATTACATGCAAACCCCTCAAATTTTTTATATTAAGTCTTAAGCGTTCAAAAATATTTGGAATATCGAACGTCGCCTTCTAGCATGATAAAAATAATAGAGTATCAATTAATTATTATAAGTTTATTGTGTCACCACAAGGCTTATCTTAATTCTTTGAGATATTAATTTTATCACATTTGATGCTTATAAAGAAAATTGAACAATATTATTTTGTTGTGTCACCACAAGGACAATATTTTTTTTTGAATATATGGAGTGCTAGGTTGGACTTAACTTAAATCATTTTAGTTCGGATGTGCACACACTTGATCATTATGATTTAAGAGGCAAAAACAATGAGTTATATAGTTGATGTAATTGACAAGAGTTGTCTACCTATTTATTTATATATAGTTTGTTGTGTCACCACAAGGTTATATACATTTGAAATGGGATCCTTATTCTCACTAGCATATCTTTAATTAGATTTTGCCGAACTATATAAGTGAGGGTAATATAATTTGAAGAAAATAGTGGGAGATACTAATTTAAAACAAGACCTAATTTATTTTGCTAATTAATAAAAGAATGTATGCTAAAATGTTGTTAATTAATTCATTTACAGAATTTTACAATGTCTAAATTACTATCACTGCGAAGCATATTAGATGCTATTTAACCGGACAGAATTAAACAGATTGGTTAAGAAAATTGAGAATAGTTCTCACGGCTGAAAAGCTATCTTATGTCCTTAATACGCCTATTCCTGTAATGGTTGCAGACAATGCCTCTGAGGAAGATATTACTACTTTTAAAAAGTGGCAAGATGATGCACGGTTGGCTCAATGCATCATGCTCGCATCTATGAGTAACGAGCTTCAGCGTCAGCATGAAACTATGGATGCTCCTATTATATTCCTGCATATCAAGAAGTTGATGGTGAGAAAAGTAGGACTGATAGATATCAGATATCTAAAGAGCTCTTCCGATCTAGAATGACTGATGACACTATAGTACAGATAAAAGTCCTTAACATAATCAATTTGATTGATCAATTAGGATAATGAGTTTTGTCATGGATGGAGAGTTGAGCCAAGATTTGATCTTGCACTCACTCCCGGACTCCTTTCACATTTATTGTGAATTTTTCATATGAATAAGCTAGATATCAACCTCGTTGATTCGCTTAACATGTTAAAAAATATTGAGAGTCACTTTCCAACCAAGAAAGATCATGTCTTACTAGTAGGGCCCAAAGGATAGTCTGAAAAGAAGAACGATTCAAAGAAGATAAATAGAAAGGCAAAAACAAATGATAATAAGAACAAAACTGATATGGATAGCAAAGAAGTTTTCTTCCACTGCAATTAGCCTGGACACCGGAAAGAAACTACAAGAAGCATCTTACAGAGGCTAACCAAAAGAAGCTTAGTGAAGTTTCGGTTACAAATACAATTTTTTTCATGATTTAAAATAAATTTTTCTTTAAGTCAAGATTCTACTTGGGTATTGGATACCGGCTTTGGTTATAATAAATATAGATTTATGAAGGGACCAATTAGAACTAGAAAGCTAAACAAAGATAAGTAATCCTCTGTGTGGGAAATGAAGTAAATGTTGTTATATTAGCCGTAAAAACTTATAGTCTAGCAATGCCTACGGGTAAATCTATTAATTAAGTCAATAAGTTGTTATTGTATTCCAGTTATTGTTAGAAACAATATTTTTATTTTGTTGTTGGACAATAAAAACTTTGGTATTATATTTAAGAACAATTGTTGTTGTATTTATAATAATAATGTTTTGTATAGAACTGGAATATTACTTAATAGATTTTGTATACTTGACTTACGTGAAAATAATTTTGCATATTGAACAAACTAGTATAAGAAAAGGATATGATCATTCAAAGAGTTGAATGAGTGTATTTACTGAAATACAAGTGTGAATTATTTGAAAGGTTCAAAGAATTCAGAAGTGAAACAAATTGACAAAGTATTGAGATTCTTTGATTAGATCAAGGAATTAATACTTGTGCAATAAGTTTCTAGATCATCTCAAATGGTTTTCTCATAATGGACTCCTCCTGATACGTAATAATTGATTGATGTATCTGAAAGGAAATATCGTACCTTGTTGGACATGGTGCGGTCCATAATGATTTTACTGACATTCCAGTATCCTTCTGGGATAATGTCCCAGAAATGGCTGCATATCTACGAAAAGGTAACCTCAAAATCAGGCCCCAAGACTCTATAAAAGTTATAGACATGGAGGATTCCTAATCTTAAGTATGTTAAGATAAGGGGTTGTCCAACTTATGTGAAAAAGGTTCCAAAGGATATGTTTGGGACAAGATTTGACAAGTACAAATTTGTGGGATATCCTAAAGTAAGTTTAGGGTATATGTTCTATAATCCTACTTAGCGAAAGATATTTGTTGCGAAACACGCTACCTTCTAAGATAAAGGTATTTATCATTGAAGGGGCTAGTGAGAGGATAATAGATCTTGAAGAGTTCAAGAACCACAAAACACTATAAGTCAAATAAGAGGAACCTGTAGATAGACCTATCGTACCACAACCGAATCGTAAATCTAGAATAGTACCAAAGATACCTGGGAGGTATGGATTCATCATGGATGATGATGATGAGGTACGTATCATAGAAGATGATGATCCGATTACATACGATGAGGTAAGAGTCGTAGACACTCATAGAAATGGATTGAAGCAAGCTTCTTAAAAATGGAACATTCGTTTTGATAAGACAATCAAAAGAGTTTGATTTTAACAAAAACAAGAATGAAGCTAGTGTGTACAAAAGGGTCAGTGGGAGCGTCGTGATATTCATACTATTATATATTGATATACTACAGATAAGGAATAACATACCAATGCTACAATCAGTAAAGATAAAGTTATCTAAACATTCCTCCATGAATGATTTGGAAAGAGTATCTTAACCCAAGGAACGTATATTCATTTGATGCTAAAGTCATTTAGCATGACAAACTCCATGGGATGTCTCATGTTGATGAGCCCTAGAGTGTATCTCTCTTAATAGTCCCCATAGACTCATAAAAGAGAGATCGCATGCGTAATTATCATGTATGCAATGAAATGTACGAGACCTGATGTTAATCAGTCATATTCTGGAGAAGTTCACTATGAGTCAGTGAAAAACATCTTAAAGTACTTAACTGGCACTAAAGATGTGATCATATTCATGGTGGGTTTGAATTAAAACTAGAGGGCTTAACAGACTCGAGTTATTTCAGACAGACCAAGACGACAGAAAATACACTTTAAGGTAAAGCGTTACCTTGAACGATGGTGCAGTGAATTGGAAAGGTTCCAAACAGTAAAGAGTTGCTGCTTTAGTGATAAAGACAAAGTATATAACTATAAATGAAGCTACAAGTTGATTGTTTGGATGAAAAGTTTATTACAGAACTAGAAATCATTCCTAAGTCTCATCTTGGATCTAAACATGTGTTGTGGCACTTTCATTTGATTATGGAATCATTAAAAGATGGAAAATCACTATAGAGATAGTTGCCTCTCAAGAATAACATTACATATCCATTAACTAAAGCTTATCCAACAGCAGGATAATCGTCACTTAGAGAAGAAGGGTATGAGATACCATGGCGATTGTCTTTAGTGCAAGTGGGAGATTGAAAGTAGTATGCACACAAGTCAATCGTGTTTGATGATAAAGCATATACTTTGTAACAATCTTATTCATTTATTAATAAAAAGTATTGATTAATTAAAGGCTTTTAATTATCTATATGATGTTGTTTTATAATATGTTATAAACCCATAGTTTTAAGCAATGCTTTTAGAATAATGATGATGATTATTCTAATGAGATCTAAATTCTTAGAAAGCTTAAAACTAAAATAGTTTCCAATCGTTGAATTACTAAATTAGGGATTAGTGAATCCGGATAGATTGGTACATACGTTGCTTGCTCATTGGATAAGGATGATTGATCTCATGATCATTTGTGTGGAGACACTAAAGCAAGTATGTAGGTGCTTATTAGAGAATAAGTTCACTGAACGTGGCTCGCTAAGGAATACCTAATGGAGTTTTACTTGCCTGTCAATAGAAATTCCTGTAGTGATAGTAGTACAAGTGATCCTTAGACTTGAGATCATTATAGTATCTTGTGTATGATGAGTTATACTTTGACTTCTTCCTTCAGACCCTTAGGGTATATAAAAGGGCATGCTTGGGTATAATAAGTTGTACATGGAGATAATGTATAATCAATATAGAATCTACTACTTCTAGTAAAAGAAAAGAAATGTCCTATGTGATTCGATAAATGACAACCCAGTAGTCCTTGGCCAAGGCATAATAAAATTAGAAAGGAGTTTTTAATTTGCATTATTTAGAGTTGTGCATTTAAGGATCGAAATACATATAATTAAATAAAATAAGACTTGACAGTAATTTCATATCTTATATTTAATTGGGACATTGTATGGTGGAAGGATTGAATTGTACGGTAACTATTTACTCAAAGGTTCTTTTATGATTAATGTTAAAATCTATATTATTTGGAAAGTCGTTGATCGCGAGGGAGGCTTATCCCTATTGTAGAATAAATATTATTTATTTAAATAAATTAATAATTTAATTTATTTATTTAAATAAGATTAAAATTGTTCTAATTGATTTATTCACAACCGGTTTAATATAGAGAACCTAAAGGGTCACACCATAAAAGGAAAAATAATTATTTAAGAAGTTAATGGCATAATCGTAATAATAAGTTAAGCATATTTAATTTAATCTATGGTGATAGAATAAATTAAATAGCTTAATATTTATTATTTAGAATTTTAGAAATATTAAATATAAATTAATAAGAGGAGTCTTATTATTATTATTACTATAATTATTATTTAATTTCTAAAGGAGTTTGGAAATTAATTAATAAAAGTACTCTCATTTATTCCTAATAAGATTATGAGGCTAATTAATTAAAAGTTTAATTAATTATTCCTAATAAGATTAGGAGCCTAATTAATTAAAGGAATTTAATTAATTAAAATAAAACTCAATTTTTTAATTGTTAAGGAGGGTTGCCCACATCTATAAATAAGAGGAGTCTTATTATGGGTATAGAGTTATCGTTGACTTTTTCACAATATACGTAATTCTAATAGTTGGAGAGTATGATCCTTTTCTATAAGAGATAGAAAAACTAGAGTTTTTCCAAACACCCATCTTCTTGAATCTTTATTCTTTCTTGGTGGATCACCTCTAGAAGCCAAACACTTGGGTGGCTAACGTTGATCAAAGGATGGAACCCAACCCGGTAGATTCAATTTGAACACGAAAAGGATTTGGAGGTGAACTTGTACCTGAGGAAGCTCAGATATTCAAGGGTATGATTCTCGTCCTTTATTTTTCGTTTAATTAATAATTGTATATAAAGGATGATCCGGGTATATGATTTGTAGACACTCGAAATTTTTTGTACTACTGTCACTAACATTGCAGGAGAGCATATTCGTCTTTTAAGAGGGAACCCTGAAAGACGATCCATATCCGTATCGGATACTACTGAAAGTTCAGCATCAACCCCAGATCGCAATCTGGGAGTAACAATTTCAATCTCGAAGATAACCCCGAGGCATGCAGATCAATATCGACACACACACCGGAGAAGACTGATTAATCTCGGAGATAACTCCGAGGTATCCAATCTCAGTCCCAACTATGGGAATAGTCACCAACCTTGGTGACAACTCCAAGAAATGCAATTTCGGCAATAACCCCGGAAATGCTTGTTACAAGTGCGAGTAGCTTCAATCTCGGCGCGCACAACGAGATCCACTGTACCAGCCCGACGATAACATCGGGAAGACAGACACACCTCAAGGATGATAATGAGGACCTTCAACCAATTGCAGCAGTCCAATCCTAGCGAAGCTGAGCAACATCTACTTTATCAGCTCAATCCGGCAATAACACCGGTGAGGGGAAACATCATCATCTGACCAACACGATGCCACGCCACGTCTCCTCAACAAATCTACGTAACAATGTCCTACAAGACTAATCAATCCCGAGTGACTATTGTACGGGGTAACGGATGAAAGTTGAAGCTTGAAGACCGAAGGGCACCGTCCCATCTTCAATGACTTCGTACAAACTCTAATCCCATGCCATCACACAACTCTCGACAATGGCAGTCCGAAATAGGTCTTGTATACCTCAAACGGATGCCCAGATTGCACTTCTAAAAATTTGAGTGGACATTACAGTGCCCGAGTGCACGTACTTCGAGACGACCCGACCCAGAAAACTCGAACCAACCCGGGTTGCCTCTGGTACACCTGCGGCTCAGCCGCAGGTACACCTGCTGCTAATATGCGTATAAATAGAGGGCTTGGGGTGCTGATTTTTCAAGAGAAAATGGCGAGGAAGCCCTGCCCAATTTGCTCTGCACTCATCCCATGCAGTGTACTTTCCCCTTTTAAACACATGTGAGCTCATATATAGCCTCTTTTGTACCCACAAAAGCCAGTGTTTACCCACTCTAAAGATATAGAAGCCTTTTTTAGCAGTCAATTGTAAGCCTTCTCACACACTTTAGAGTCTTTCTCTTCATCTTTGCACACACCCTTCTACACGCTGAGAGTCGTGTTGCTTGCTTTTTCCCGGGCTTTGGTCCGTGGTTTCATTCCAGTCTGTATATATATATTTATATATATATATTGACTAACATTATCGAGTTATGCCTCGATTGAGCCTAGACTTCGGTCTGGAGCGTTTAATTGCTTTTGTATATATATACATTTATATATATGAACTGCGTGTCGAACTCTGTTCGATGAGCCTAGACTTATGTCTGGTGCGTTTAATGGCTTTCTTATATATATAATTATATATATGAACTGCTATCGAACTCTGTTCGGTGAGCCTGGATTTCACATTCGGTGCGTTTACTGCTTTAATATATATATACTTATATATATTAATATATATTAACTGTTGTTGGACTCCATCTGATGAGCCTGGATTTCACATCCGGTGCGTTTACTTCTTTAATATATATATACTTATATATATTAACTGTTGTTGGACTCTGCCCGATGAGCCTGGATTTCACATCCGGTACGTTTACTGCTTTAATATATATATACTTATATATATTAACTGTTGTTGGACTCCGTCTGATGAGCCTGGATTTTATATCCGGTGCGTTTATATGCTTTTATATATATATAAATATATATATATATATATATATATATATATATATATATATACATTTACATTTCGTCCCACCTGGAGTTTACTTCATGGTGGTTGACCGTTTTTACAGCTTTCTGTACATTTCGTCCCGCCTGGAGTTTTCTCCGTGGCGGTTGATAGCTTTTACAGCTTTATATATATTTCTGATCCCCCATGGATGTGCTTCGTGGTTAGTGATCATGTATGTATATATATATTTACAGCTTTTATATATATATACCTGCTTACTGCGTTTATATCAATTGCGACATCATGTGAGCCTATGAATCATGTGATCACAGATTCAGTCCCTTGAATCTAGATTCGGTTCCCGTGATGGACCTTTTTAGCTGTAAGCAGCTTGTAAATTTATCTATGATGTTTGGATTTCCTCAGATGGTTTTCATACCCACGAGGAATTCAGCACCTTTTTGTACATTTATTTTTGTACGGATGCCTCGCATCTGTCAAATAAAATCAATCAAGTCGAGCACTTAATAAAATGGGAGTGTAAAAGGTCTCAATTACTATTGAGCATCAGGGTTTGAAAAAACCTGTTTTATAAAACATCAGTGCAATATCTTGCTTAAAATTGATTTTTTACATAAAATTCAAACCCTGTGTATATAGGTGCGAACGAGGCCTCGCACTACTTCCAAATAACAACACATTGACCCACACACACACACATTCAGATAACAGTTTCTTGAAAAGAGGCGGTCACCGTGCTAACACGGATGTCGGGGGGTGCCTAACACCTTTCCTCCGCATAACCAAGTCCCCGAATCCTAATGAATCTTGGTTTCACCGACTCGCTTAGCAGTGTCACATCACTGGGTCAATGTGCAAACCTTTTCTCAGTTGTGTTGGTACAACCATTTAAAAAACCAACTGGCGACTCTTAACAGTCCATCGTCGGCATTTTACATGTCGGACCTTTTTCACTTATTTTTTCAAACAAATCTCACCTAAAATGAGAACACCAAAGAACAAGTAACGGAAATGGACAATTAAAAATCCCGACGTCGACATGGTTTGTAAAATTTTTAAACTCTGATTTTCCATGTTTCTGCTTATTTTGTGCAATTTGATTGCGTTCATTGTTGCCTAATTTTTTAATAGCACTTTAACACGCAAGTATACGCGTTCAATTGTAATATTCAGCAAGCAAGGATATCGTTCCCACGAGGAAATAGACTAATATTTATCAATTACTAATTTCAATGCAATTAATCCTATTTTAAACTACGAAATATTGTTTATGATTTGAAAATTAAACTTAACAAAACTAACAATTAAAATAAGAATTTCACAAGAATAACTGCAGATTTAACAAATTAAGATTACAACTTCCCTTAGTATTTCATTTAAACCAATTTACTTCCCATTTAAATCAATTAATTAATATGAATCATTATCCAAGAATGCTTTATAGAACTAATTCACACACTTTTTCCAAAACACGTGAACAAATCCTCCTAACTCCAATCCTTAAGACACAGAATTACAAGGAACACCCCAGTTAATCAACTCACTATATTCTTATGTGAATCAAGTTAATTAGGGTTTAACGCACAAATTCTTTCAATGGATACAAAAGACACATAGGTATATTCCTATCCTACATGCTAATCATATTAACCCTAATCAGATTATATGAACAGATGTTATCATATCCAGATCTCAATCTATACTCCATCTTCCAATTTTATATAGATTATCACAGTAATTGTTGGCCAAACAATTAATCAACAAGCAAAAGATATAATAAACAATTCGATAAAAACCAACTTTCATTCAATGGGAAGATTTAATTTAAACTACATACCAAGTTCCGTTGCAATCTTAATAAAAATTTAGTTCATGATAATAATAAAGAAAAACATCATCCAGATGAATAATCTAAACATCCTAGATAATTACAAAAGATAAAACTAGAGAAGAGAAGAAGAAACTCTGAATTTGCTCCAATACTCTCTCTTTGATCTTCAACCCTTGCAATTCTCCTTCGTGTTTTTCTTCGTTGTTCTCTCTGCAAATCTCTTGAAAAATTGAGTTGTCTCCCCTTTTCCCAAGTCTTCTCCTATTTGTATTGGTCTCCACCCACTTTTAGATTCCTTTCTGGCTTCAAAAACCCATTTAGCAGTAGAAAAATCCTTCTTCAGCCGCACATGAGCGCCTAGGCACTCATCATAGGCCATTTCCAAGCGCCCAGGCGCTTGCTCAGGATAGCGTAATTACAAAAATGCCACTCAGCTTTAATTTTAATGAATTTTGACCTTTTTCTTCTCCCAAATGACCAATTTGTCCCTCCAGCTCCAACCTACAAGAAATAAACACAAAACACATAAAAAGATACTAAAAAATAATTAAAGATAGCAATAATTAAGTTTAATAATATCGGATTCATAGGTATAAAACCTACTCATCAAATACCCCCAAAATTAACCAATTGCTTGTCCCCAAGCAACAAAACACAATGCAATAACTAAACATGCAATGCAAATGCAAATGCAGCTATCTACATGCCTAAAATTCCAGCAGTCAAACAGAACAAAATCTATTCATCAAGCCTCAAAGAAATCACAATAAACATGCTAGTACATCATACCAAAACAGATCAATAATTTCCTAATCAATCATCAAATCTTACTCTGTCATTGCTGATATAGTGCGTGTGTGCTCAATAACAATGCTAACTAATATAATGCTAAATACAACACATACTAGATCTCTTTAAAGGCATCATACAGTGTAAACTCATAAAATTCGTAAACAAGCTAGATCTAACTAAAGTCAAACATCCACCAAATTCAAGAGTCCACTCTGGGATACTTATGCTTTACTTATCATTACGGGGGCTTTTTGCTCTTTTCCCGTTTTCTCTTCTTTTTTTTTTAATGATGGATAGTGAGTGCGTTTTACGCTCCATCTCACACCTGTGTTTATGGGGAGTGTATTTCACGCTTCTTCTCGACCCACCACAGGACTCAATTTATTCAACTCAATATCTTTTTTTTAGCTTATGTACCCCAAATATTCCCCCAAACTTAAGTTTTTGTCTAAATTCAGTCATCTCCGCCTATTCATGTCTTTCATTCATTCAAACTAGTATTATCCTCAAGAAGTCCATTACGTGTCAATTTAGACTCAATCAGTCAACATAGCTATTTTTACTGTGCTATCCTTATTATATCAGTTTCAAACAGGTAAAGATTCAAATCATGACAAGAAATCACATCAAAGTCTTAACAGTCAATACTATACTTGTCTACTCAATTCTAATATCATCATTGGCCAAAATAGACTTAAACTATCTACCAGCTGGAACATGTTATTAATTTTTTTTTTTTAAGAAATTCAAATGAAAACTACATGACAAACTACAAAATAAATAAGTTATACTAAATGAATGCAACTGGAACTGGAAGAATGCACCCCCAAACTTAATCTATACAATGTCCTCATTGTATATAAAAAAACATAAGAAATTAGGCACTGAGGACTTCCCTGAAAGATTGAAGCTTTACTCTTCATCAGCATCATCTACTTCTTCTGTATTAGCATCATCCTTAGGAGCTAAGTCAGTCGGGAGGGTACACGGACAAGGGTGGAGGTGGTGGGAACTGTTATGGAGCGCCAATCACTTACAGGCTTAGACCCCTGTGTGAACCTCCCCCAAACTTGGTTTAGAGAAAATCTTAAAGCTTGAACTTTGCTTTAAATTGTTGCAGATGGAATCCAAGTAGGAGATAAAGAAGTTGGCTTTAGCTTGCTTTTTTCTTGATTGTGGTTTGGAGAAGATGAATTAGATTTTGATTGGGAGAGTGTAAGAGTTGGTGTTATTGTGGTGCAAGGGCTTGGAAGGAGTTGCTTTTGAATTAGGAGTGAAAGGAATTGGGTTTGAATTAGAATTGCCTTACTTAGGGCTTTGTTTTTTCAAGTGCACAGGTAGAGCGCCTAGGCGCTTGAAATTGTGAAGGTTGGAGCGCCTAGGCGCTTGGGACCAGAATCTGATGGTGATGGTGAGCGCCTAGGCGCTTGAAAATAGCTTGGAATGGGCGCCTAGGCGCTTGGGCTTGTCTGGGCATTCTGCAGTTAAGCGCCTAGGCGCTTGGAATAGGCTTGTTTTGGGCACCTAGGCGCTTGGGTCAGCCTTAGCCAAAATTTGTGCTCTTTTATCCTTCTAACCTGCAAGCCATGAACCCAATTCTCAGTTATCATTTGCAAGGAGATTACAACTAAACATACAACCCTAAACTAAGATAAAATATATAGCTAAATGAAATAAAATACTAAAATAAAATTAATGAGCTAAAATTTAAGAAGATAAAATGTAAGTCTAGGTTGCCTCCCAGTGAGCGCTTAGTTTAACGTCCTCAGCCCGACTGCTTCAACTTTCTCTATCCAATTCCCCTTCGAAAATTGAGAAACCCTCCATCCATTAGTAATAACGTAACTTCCGAGAGTTTCCCATCAGTAAGGGTTATTGATTCAAATTCACCTAGCTTGTTCTTTTTAGGTAGATTCTCTTTTACAACCTTCAAATAACTAGGCATTTTTCGAGTTGTATCTGTGAACGAATTTTTGCATTGAAGCTTTTCCAGAACAACTGGTTCTTCATCTCTCTTCCCATTCTCTTCACACCATGGTACCAATTTTAAGCTAGCTTCCATGTCATATATAACTTTATCGAAAAAATAGCTACCAATTGGGCACGAGATTGCAAATCTAGTCGGATCCTTAAACTTTGATGGAGAAGATATATGGGGCACTATCAAAATCGGTTCATCTATGTCGGAACTCAAGGCTAGATCTTTGGCGACCTTCTTTTCCTGCTCCCCACTTGTCTCCTCCCTTTCCACGTCCTTTTCTTTTGGCACATTCGGTTCCAGATTTAGCAAGGGCAATCCATCAGTCTCGGGAACCATGTTGCTTGACACTTCACCATGAGGGCGATTGATAATGGCATTGTAAAGTTGTCCCACCTGGTTCTCAAGATTTTGAATCGACATCTCCTGACTATTCGTCTGCTCCTCAATCAAAACCATGAACTTGGAAATAAGTCCCTCCAAGTTTAAAATCCTTTCTTCTTCATAATTAGGAGCTTGAACTGGTAATTTATGAGTGTATGATTGGCTTGGAGAAAAGGGTTGGGCCAGATTGTCATCGCTCCATGAAAAATTTAGCAGATTCCCCCAGTCATGATGATAATTACTGGAATATTCATAATTATTAGGGTAATCGTCGAAGTTGCCACTATATTGTACCGACTCGAAACTGATGGCACATTGATGGCTCGGATGGTTTCCACCGCAATACTCACATATTACCGCTACACTTTGAATAAGTTGTGCTGATGAAGCGTTAATCTCCCTCAAAAGTGTCCCAAATTGTGCTGACAATTCACCGAGTCCATAATTCTCTGCCTCCCTTGGTCGAGTCATTCTCGAATATGGCCAATGATAGTCATAGTTGTCCATGGTACCTGAAAAAGAATTAGACTAGAGAGAGAAATAAAATAAAATAAAAAAATATTTAAATTAAGATTAATTTGATTGAAATTAATAATGAGAAAATATTAAACTAATTTCCCCGGCAACGGCGCCAAAAACTTGTTGCCTAATTTTTTAATAGCACTTTAACACGCAAGTATACGCGTTCAATTGTAACATTCAGCAAGCAAGGATATCGTTCCCACGAGGAAATAGACTAATATTTATCAATTACTAATTTCAATGCAATTAATCCTATTTTAAACTACGAAATATTGTTTATGATTTGAAAATTAAACTTAACAAAACTAACAATTAAAATAAGAATTTCACAAGAATAACTGCAGATTTAACAAATTAAGATTACAACTTCCCTTAGTATTTCATTTAAACCAATTTACTTCCCATTTAAATCAATTAATTAATATGAATCATTATCCAAGAATGCTTTATAGAACTAATTCACACACTTTTTCCAAAACACGTGAACAAATCCTCCTAACTCCAATCCTTAAGACACAGAATTACAAGGAACACCCCAGTTAATCAACTCACTATATTCCTATGTGAATCAAGTTAATTAGGGTTTAACGCACAAATTCTTTCAATGGATACAAAAGACACATAGGTATATTCCTATCCTACATGCTAATCATATTAATCCTAATCAGATTATATGAACAGATGTTATCATATCCAGATCTCAATCTATACTCCATCTTCCAATTTTATATAGATTATCACAGTAATTGTTGGCCAAACAATTAATCAACAAGCAAAAGATATAATAAACAATTCGATAAAAACCAACTTTCATTCAATGGGAAGATTTAATTTAAACTACATACCAAGTTCCGTTGCAATCTTAATAAAAATTTAGTTCATGATAATAATAAAGAAAAACATCATCCAGATGAATAATCTAAACATCCTAGATAATTACAAAAGATAAAACTAGAGAAGAGAAGAAGAAACTCTGAATTTGCTCCAATACTCTCTCTTTGATCTTCAACCCTTGCAATTCTCCTTCGTGTTTTTCTTCGTTGTTCTCTCTGCAAATCTCTTGAAAAATTGAGTTGTCTCCCCTTTTCCCAAGTCTTCTCCTATTTGTATTGGTCTCCACCCTCTTTTAGATTCCTTTTTGGCTTCAAAAACCCATTTAGCAGTAGAAAAATCCTTCTTCAGCCGCACATGAGCGCCTAGGCGCTCATCATAGGCCATTTCCAAGCGCCCAGGCGCTTGCTCAGGATAGCGTAATTACAAAAATGCCACTCAGCTTTAATTTTAATGAATTTTGACCTTTTTCTTCTCCCAAATGACCAATTTGTCCCTCCAGCTCCAACCTACAAGAAATAAACACAAAACACATAAAAAGATACTAAAAAATAATTAAAGATAGCAATAATTAAGTTTAATAATATCGGATTCATAGGTATAAAACCTACTCATCATTCATGAATATTACAAACCTAACAAGATGAATATATTATTGACTGATTGGTAACATTTAGATTAAAGTGTTATTAAATCATTGATTTAAAATATTATTTAATGACTAATAATATTCGTAAATGAATGTAATATTATTAAATAATTAATAATATTAAATGGAGCTTAAAAGAGAAGTTAAGTTATTAATTGGGCATTCAATAGGTTATATTGAATGTATAGTATGATGAATTGGAAATTTAATATATTGAAAAAGAAAACAGCTTGCTGAATTAGTGAATCCAGGTTGTTGGATTGGAGATTAGTTTGAATCCAGTTTGCTGGATTGAAAAACAGTTTACCAAATTGAAGAATAGTTTCAATCAAGGTTGTTGGATTAATATGTTTAAATAATCCAGATTATAATATTAGAATTTGGCCTACTGAATTATAGAAAAGAACTTATAAGATGAAAGATTAAGTGTTAAATCATAATGTATATGATATAGTGATTGAAAAATTATCAAATGATGATAATAATATTGATGTGTTAAGATGTTATCTAATATTTGATTTTTGTGATTAAGTGTTAGATAATTTATGGGGAAAAAATAGTATTATGAGCTAACAGGTATGTTATGCTAGTTGAAAGATCAATCTTATAATTGATAGGTCTTTCATGAGAGATTAAATTTGATTGCTTAGTGGTAATCAGTGGTACAAGCAAGTTTCCCTAACTCAAACTTGAGTTGTATGTTCAAAACATGTTAGTGAATAATTATTGTTGATTATTCACATCTATACTGATTATTGATTCGCACTTAATGCATGTTGTATATGTTCATCAGGTATAAAAGGCTGATCACCTTCATTACCATAAAGTTCAGTTAAATTGTTCATGGTCATTGTTGACCTTCAAACATTATTGATTCAGTCATACAATTATTGAAATTTGATTCATGCTCTTTCACAATAATTATATTGTTCAAAGTTTGACAGCTTATTCTTTTCTAATCATGATATAGTGCTCGCTAAGAAGTTCGATGCTTGGTCAGGGGTACAAGCATAACAAGTTACAGTTATTTGTGATTTGTGCACGGGTGAACATCCTACAGATCAATGTGCAATCAACCCAGTGTTAGTACAGTTTGTGGGTAGCTACAATAGAATTCCACAGAATACGTACCAGAATACATATAATTCGGGGAATAGGAATCATCCTTACTTTTCGTGGAGTAATAATCAGCATCAGCAAGCTCCACGCCCATCTTATCCCCCAGGATTTTAGAATTAACAACAACAACCAGCTCAACATCAAGAGAGGAAATCAGATTTAGAGGAGTTGTTGTCAAAGTATATAACAAGCAATGAGGCAGCTATGAAAAACCAAGCAATGGCCATGAAATCACAAGAGATAGCCATCAAGAATTTGGAAAATTAGATGGGACAAATTGCATTAGCATTGAATAATAGACCGCAAGGGACTCTACCAAGTGACACCGAAAGAAATTCAAAGGGAAATCACGAATAGTGTCAGGCAATCACTTTGAGAAGCGAAAAACATCTAGATGGGAAAAGTGCAGAAAATTAGAACGGATGACAAAGTTAATGAGAACAAAGTGGTTGACGAAAAATAGGGTGAGGAAAAGCAAGTTGAACAAACAAAGTTGGATGACAAACCGGTTGTTTATCCTCCACCGTCGTTTTAGCAGAGAGTCCAAAAGCAAAAATTAGATAAGCAATTTGCAAAATTTTTTGAAGTGTTTAAGAAACTTCAGATTAACATCCCTTTAGAAGAAGCCCTATAGCAGATGCCAAGTTATGCAAAATTTATGAAGGGTATTCTGTCTAGGAAAAAGAAGTTGGAAGATTTTGAAATGGTGGCATTAACCGAGGAGTGTAGTGTAGTTTTACAGCGAAAGTTATCAGCAAAGTTGAAAGATCCGGGGAGTTTTACCATTCCGTGCACTATTAGGAATATGGCGTTCAACAAGTGTTTATGTGATTTGGGGGCAAGTGTGAATCTTATGCCATTATCAGTTTATACAGAATTGGGTTTGCCAGTTCCAAAGCCTACGAACATCTCATTACAGTTGGCGGATAGGTCAGTCACGTACCCGAAAGGCATTGTGGAGGACATTTTGGTCAAGGTTGACAAATTTATATTCCCCGTGGATTACATAATTCTGGATTTTGAGGAAGATAAGAACATTCTAATTATCCTAGGGACACCTTTCTTGGCTACGGGTAGGGCGCTCATCGATATACAAAAAGGTGAACTAACTATGAGGGTCCAAGATCAAAAAGTAAAGTTCAATGTTTCCAGGGCCATGAAATTTCCCACGGACGAAGAGGAGTGTTTTAGGATGGATGCCATTGATTAGATAATCAGCGAAGACATGGTGAAATTTTTGGCTAATGATCCATTGGAAACAACATTATTGGGAGATGAAGATTTAGATGATCTAGAATTTATGGATTACTTGCAGATGCTAGACTCCCTGCCACGAGTTAGCAGATTTAAAGCACCCTTTGAACCATTGCACAAGGAGGAAAGAGCCACAACAAGAATGAAACCGTCATTGGAGGAGCCACCTACTCTTGAACTTAAGCCACTCCCTAAACATCTCATGTATGCATATTTAGGCAATTCTAATTCTTTACCTGTTATTATTTCTACTGCACTTAATGAATTGCAGGAAGAAAAGTTACTGAGAGTGCTTAGAGACCACAAATCGGCCATAAGATGGATAATTACAGATATCAAGGGAATCAACCCATCCTTTTGCATGCACAAAATTCTAATGGAAGAAGATGCAAAGCCAATAACAACAAAGACGGTTCAACCTAATCATGAAGGAAGTAGTGAAGAAAGAAATCCTGAAATGGTTGGATGCGAGTATCATCTACCCAATTTCTGACAGTAAGTGGGTCAGTCCGGTTCAATATGTGCCAAAAAAGGGAGGAATGACCGTGGTACAAAATGATGACAATGAGCTAATTTCGACAAGGACAGTGACTGGTTGGAGGGTTTGCGTGGACTACAGGAAGTTGAATAAGGCAACCCGCAAAGATCACTTTCCTTTGCCTTTTATCGATCAGATGTTGGATAGATAAGCGGGACACGAGTAATAATGCTTATTGGATGGATATTCGGGGTATAATTAGATAGTCATTGCTCCTGAAGATCAAGAGAAGACTACTTTCACGTGCCCATACAGCACATTCGTATTCAGGAGAATGTCATTCGGCTTGTGTAATGCACCCGTTACCTTCCAAAGGTGTATGATGGTCATCTTCTCGGATATGGTGGAGAAAAATATGGAAGTCTTTATGGACGACTTTTCTGTCTATGGGGATGATTTTGATGCTTGTCTAGAGAATTTGGTAATGGTTTTACAGAGATGCATAGACATGAATTTGGTACTTAATTGGGAAAAGTGCAATTTCATGGTTAAAGAAGGAATAATTTTGGGGCACAAGGTCTTGACTAAAGGATTAGAGGTTGATATAGCGAAGCTGGAAACGATTGAAAAGCTTCCTCCACCAAGTTCAGTTAAGGGAATTCGAAGCTTTTTGGGACATGCCGGGTTCTACAGGAGAATTATTAAAGACTTCTCTAAAATTGCAAAACCATTATGCAATCTTTTAGAGAAGGATTCAGTTTTTAAGTTTGATGAGGATTATAAGTTGGCATTTGAGATATTGAAGAAGAAATTGACTACAGCTCCAGTTATCGTCGCACCAGATTGGAATTTGCCTTTCGAGTTAATGTGTGATGCGAGCGACTATGCGGTTGGGGCTGTCTTAGGTCAACGCCGTGAGAAGGTATTCCATGCCATATATTATACAAGTAAGACACTTACGGGGACCCAAATGAATTACACAACTACGAAAAAAGAATTACTTGCAGTAGTATATGCATTCGATAAATTTTGAGCATATTTGATCGGGACAAAGGTAGTAGTTTATACAGATCACTCAGCTATTCGGTACTTAATTTTGAAAAAAGATGTTAAGCCACGCCTCATTAGATGGATTCTCCTTCTACAAGAATTTGATTTGGAAATAAAAGAGAGAAAGGGGACGGAGAATCAAGTTGCAGATCATTTGTCAAGGTTGGAAAACTAAGGTAAAAAGGAAGAGGACAGATGTGTAATTAATGAATCATTTTTGGACGAGCAGCTATTTGGAATCAATACGAAATTTCCATGGTATGCGGATTTCGCTAATTATCTAGTGAGCAACATCCTTCCCCTAATCTTACATGACAACAGAAAAAGAAATTCCTTCATGACGTAAAGCGGTATATGTGGGATGAGCCATATCTATTTAAACAGTGCGCCGACAAGATGATTAGAAGGTGTGTGCCCTACAGTGAGGTGAATAGTATATTGCATGAATGTCACTCATCTGCATATGGGGGACACTATGGAAGTGAGAGAACACCAACGAAAGTTCTTCAAGCAAGGTTTTATTGGCCTACATTATTAAGGACGCCTACCAATTTGTTAAAAGTTGTGATAGATGTCAAAGGGTGGGCAACATATCGAAAAGGAATGAGATGCCACTACATACTATCTTGGAAGTTGAAAATTTTGAAGTTTGGGGCATTGATTTTATGGGACCATTCCCTTAATCATTCAACAATCAATACATATTGCTTACGGTTGACTATATATCAAAATGGGTTGAAGCTATGGCACTCTCCACTAATGATGCCAAAGTGGTTCTTAAGTTCTTGCAAAAGAATATTTTTACAAGATTTGGCACGCCTAGAGCTATAAAAAGTGATGAGGGAAGTCACTTCTGCAACAAATCATTCACAACTCTTCTGGAAAAATATGGGGTCAACCATAAGGTAGCTACAACATATCATCCCCAAACAAGTGGGCAAGCTGAGGTTTCAAATAGGGAGGTTAAGAGAATTTTGGAGAAGGTAGTGAATTCGAATCGAAAAGACTGGTCTCTCAGATTGGATGATGCACTATGGGCCTACAGAACATCTTACAAGATACCAATTGGGATGTGACTCTGATGAAGAAGAACAACCACCACCACCACCGCCTCAGACTTAGGCGATTACAGGGAAGTCCTCGCATATTTATTGCTATATCTACACAATGAGAGCATTGTAATTTTCTAGTTTGGGGGGATTTAGTTTCATGTTTGATTTTCATGTTTGCATATTTGATTTCATTAGCTAGGTTTGCATAGGTTAGTTCATTGTTTAGTTTAGGATTTTTAAATGTTGCATTCATGTAATCATGTAGTTACATAGTAACTTAGGAGCATAAATAGTTTTTATTTATTTTTGCATCGTGTTATGTTATGTTTGCCATATAAAAAAATAATAATAATAAAATAAAAAAATAAAATATTTAGTTAGTATTGTGTTATTTTGCATATGTCCAACAGTTGTTGTAGTTCATTTTTATTTTGGCCAATGATGAGATTAGGATTAAGTAGATAAATACAGTACCCAGTATTAGAACTATAATGTAATTTTGAGTTATGAATTGAATCTTTTGCATGTTTGACACTGGTATAAAAAGGTTTGTACGTTAATAACACTTATGTGAACTGATTTGTTCAAATTGATACATAAGGATGTTCTAAAGGAATATGCTAGCTTAAATGAACGAATGACAAGAATAAGTAGTGATTGCTAAAGCTAGACAAGAACCTAAGTTTGGGAGAATATTTGGGGTATAGAAGCTAATATCTATAAAAAAAAGATGAATAAACACCGTGACATGCTTATCCAGTTTTGTGACCTTTGTTACTTGAGTAAGTAAGCTCGAGGGGATTGTCTTTACACCTAGCGCCCTAAGGTCTTAATGGTCTGGGAGTTATTGGTCGAAAGCTCGTTAAGGTAGCATTGAAAATCCTAGGGGAATAAGACATTGCAGAGCTATGTGTATAAAAAAAATGAATAAAACGGGAAATAAGAGCAAAAAGCCCCCGCAAATGAAAAATGAAGCATAAGTATCCCTTGTTGACCCTCGATATTGGTAATTATTTAAATTTAATGGATCTAGCTTATTTTTGGATTTCTTGAGTTTACACTGTATGATGCCTTCTAAGAGAGTTGTTATGTATTAAATTTGCAATTGCATCAGTTAACATGAATGTTGAGCACACACACACTATGCCAGTAATAACGGTTTAAGATTTGAGGATTGATAAGAAGTTATTGACTGTTTTCAATATTAAGTGTTATAGTGTTTGCTTGATTTCTCTGAGGCCGAAGGAATAATTTTGATTCTATGATACTGTTGGATTCGTAGACGTATAGATTAGATACATTACATATCATTGCATTGCATTGCATAGCATGCTAGTTTGTTTTGTGCTTGAGGACTAACACGTTTTAAGTTTGGGAGATATTGATAAGTGGGTTTTATACCTGCGAATCAGCTCCTAATTCAAGCTTAATCGATGTTAATTCCTTGTTTTCATGTTTATTTTTACTTGTTTACTGTTATTTTGTGTGTAGGTTGGGTGGTGTGACAAGTGATCAAGAAGGGTGCAATTTTGGTGAACATTTAGCAAGTTTGGAGCGTAAACAAGATCAATGGGCAGGAGCCTAGCCCGCCGGGGCAGGCGTTTTTTAGCCTTACACCCCCATCGGGGCGGGGGGTATTCAAATCTGATAACAGGAGCTAAGCCCATCGGGGCGGGTATTTTCCAAGCTAACACCCCCGCCAGGGCGGGGGTCCAAGACAGTCAGAGGTGTATTTCGTCTCAAACACTGCAAAAAACGGAAGTTTAAGAAATTGCAATGCCCTGGGACTCTAGAGGGCATGGGATTGCAATCAGAATGTGTTTGCAAACATATAATTAACATCAAACAACAAGATCAATAAGAACCGAAGGTAATTAACAGAGATTAAGGAAGAATTTGGAGCAAGCATTGGAGTGAAGATAATTGAAGGATTTTCATATCAATTGCGGATTAAGGCTAAAGTTAAGGGTGTTCTAAATTTACTCTTCGTCTCTAGACTTATATTTGTAATCGGAAGGATGTTATATTTGATTAATTCAGTTGTTATTTTATTGATGATGAACTAAGTACTTTTTAGGCTTATGACAGATCTTTAAGTGGAACAATGGTTATGTAATATTTGGTTTTCAGTTTAATAAGCTATTATTCAGTTTATCTATATTAATTTATGCTTGAATTTATGAATTGCCTGATCAACAATTCTTTGTGGACTTTTATGGATTCGAGAGAGGAATTACGAGTCTAGACTTAGTTAATATAGCATGTGTTCTTGAATTTTGTGAATGAGCAGAATCTTGATGAATGTTAGGGTAGAGATATGTTTGACATCGAATGTAATCCGATAAAGAACTTGAACTTAACCTTTCTTTAATTGTAATTCACATAGAGATATAGTGAGTTAGTTGATTAAGGTGCTTAACTTGATTCTATCTAATTTGTGGATTTGAGTTAATACGGTATTAGTACATCGAGAGGTGGCTTGTTCTATATACGTGTTCATAATTAATAAACTGGGATAGTGAATTAAACTGGAATAAGGTGTAATAATCAGAGTGATGCTTAGAGTGAAGTTGTAAGCTTACTTCTCCAATATTTGTTTGAAAATTTCATTTTTAGGGTTTGTTGATTGTTTGGTGAGTTTAATTTTGTTGATACTTTTAGTACAAACTTGAAATTGGTTAGTTTAATAAAATTTAGATTAATAGGAAATTGGTAATTATGAGAGTTAATTTCTTGCTAGTCTCTGTGCGAACGATACTCTACTTACTATTATATTACTTGTTGACCACGTATACTTGTGTGCTGTGCATAATTAGATTTTATCCAACATAAATCAGTTTTACTATTATCATGCCGCAACAGGTAACGATGTGTTAGTGACCCAAAATCCACGCATACACATTTGTCACCATGTGTTGAGGATAAAAATTTTATTTTTAAAGACACCTCAATGCGAATTTAGCTTGATGTCAAAAATTTCAAAGTCTAGCATAGCTAGACGATTTGGAATACCTATGCTTCCACCATCAACTTCAATTTCTCTAATGATCCATTACATAATAATTCTATGTATTTCTATCATCCTTAATTCTCCGTTCACAACTTTTCTATACCCCAGTATAGTTCATCAAACTTACCACACATTATGAGTTCAGGAACTTTCCACAATAATATGAATTTAGGAACTTATCCTAGCAATACGTAGTTCAAGAACCAATCAAGAACTGTCCATATGCTTAGGGGTTCAAAAACATACCATACGATTATGAGTCACAAACTTACCATAAGTATGAGTTTTAAGAACTCACACCTAACCTTGCTAAATAAAATATTTAAGCTAAGAACGAAGAGGCCAGCGGGTCTATGAAGAACAAGGGCAAAGGCAAAATACTGGAGTAGTTTAATGAACATTATTATTATGTTATGTTTGTAAACCCTTTTTGTATATCTAAAGGGTATGTTTGTAATATGAAGGTTAGATAACCTAGGACGAATGTATTAACTATATCAGTTAATGTGGTGTAAATTTCTATTCATAATTAAATGGGTAGTTAAATGTTATTTATATTGTGAATCGTGAGCACCAAACTCGGGAGTCAGGTAACTCAAATTTGGGGGCGTCACACTAGTCCCCGATAACAGCGCCAAAAACTTATTGGGTGTAAATCTAAATTAAGCACTGCACGTAAATATACGTGATCAACAAGCAATATAATTATAAGTAGGGTATCGTTTCCACGGAGACAAGTATTAATTCTAATCTAACAATTACTAGCTTTGTATTATTTCAATTTTATTAAACTAATCGAATTAATTTTTGCAATTAAGGAAAAACTAATAAACTAGAAATCAACACAACTAAGTACTAAAAATTTTAATGAGATGATGGAGAATTAAGCTTATAATTTCACTTTAAGTTTCACTTATATTATCACACTTATTTTTAATTCAATTAACTATCCCAGTTCATTAATCAAGAACACGACAGTACTATTAGCCATCTCTCAATGAACTAACACCATATCAACTTAAATCCACAATTGATAAAATTAAGCCAAACACCCTAATTAACTAATTCACTATGTGAATTACAATTAAAGTAAGTTTAAATTCCAAGTTCTTACACGATTGCATGCGATGTTATGTATATCTCTAACCTAAACATATATCAAGAATTCTATCAAAATGCAGAAATCATGAACACATGCTATTATGACTAAGTCTAGATTCATATCTCATCTCTCAAGTCCATACAATTTCACATAGAATTGGTGATCAAACAATTCATAAATTAAGCACAAATCACATTAGATGAACTAAAAATATAACTTTATTAAACTGAATTCAAAGTATGATAATCATCGTTCCATATTAAAGATACATTGCAATCTTAATTAGAAATTTAGTTCATAACTAATGAATTAAAAATTGAATAGATAATAGAATTCATCATTCCAATTACAAAAACTGAATAAAAGAGATAGAATAGTATAATGCCACCCTTCTTTGCTCTCAGCTCTGAAATCTTCGTGATCTTGCTTCCTTACTCTGTTCATCTACTGTCTTCTCAAAATTAGGGCTTCAAAAGTTGCAATTAATTAGTGTCTGATCGTCTTCTCCATTATCTTCATAAGTCTCAGTAATATCTATTAAAAACGTTCCAATTGCAATCCCAATCGAAGCCAATTACGTTCTGTCCATGCCACTGCAGTGATTGAATTGCATCAGAACACCTCCTTTATGTCTGCGTACCCACGCCACGACGGGGGTTTAAGCCTTGGGAATGCCTGCCCTGGCAGGATACTAATTTTCTTGACACGTGTACTCCCACCTCGTCGGGTATTTCCTTTGTAATAGGGCCCGTCCCGGAGGGGTACTAGACTGCTAACTTCTGTTTTCATTGCTTTTCCTGCACATTGTTGCCACCACCATGCCAAAGCAAATAGGTAATGCAACTTACAAATAAAATAAACTTAAACACGTAAAACTATACAAAAATAACTTGATTAAACACTATTTAGGTTCAAATAAGAATCTAATTCGTAGGTATAAACTTCACTTATCAGAGCCCAAGAGAGGAATTATTAAAACCCAAACTCAAGCCTATGACAAGCCCTAGTAAACTTAGTAGGAGGCCCAAGACCAAGCCTAAGTTATGATCCAATAGGTGGCCCAAATGTTAGAAGGATGACATAAGCAAGCAATAGTGTCTTGATGTATTAAATTGAAGAAAAATAGAGTAAAATTGATGGATAATTTTGGAGAAATTCGTCCACTTTGAGGGTTCCACATCAGAATAATTTTGTGATCTATTTATAAATATTGTTGGTATGCGAATTAGATAACTTAAGTGTTATATTGACTTAAGAGTTCAAGTATTTAATTATCTACTAGTGGACTAGCTCAAGAGATTTAATTTAATAACTCAACCATTTTATAGCAAGTCTAATTGGGTTATATAACTAAACCAATGTGGGTAATTATTTAAAGCCTAAAGTAAGTGAACTAGTAGCCCTAAATAAATAAAATGGGAGTGAGTTAATGTACTAGCCATGTGTTGGTAAATGTGGCCTAAATAGATTAAATGGTAACCCAAATGTATTAAGTACTTGACCCAAACTATAACCCAACTTGTGGTCGATTTTCTAGAAGGTAAATTTCTCATTAAAGCATTAAAGAAAAATCAACAAACTGGGGAAATAAAGGAGGGGCAATATTTCTTCATTTTTCTCTATAGGTACAAAGTTGGTTACCTAATCTACTAACTCTTTGTCCTTGTAAGTTAACATAATAAATGAAAATCTCTTAAATCATGGAATGGCTAAGAAAAAGAGGAGAAGTGTAGCAAGTATGTGTAGATATATATGTTGTATCTATATATTTTTTAGGCTATAAATATAATACCTCATTAGAGCTAGCAAATGTTAGCTTTATTTTCTTCCCAAGTCTTGAGAGTATATCACATTTAAGAGTAAGAAGGGTGGGGCAAACTCAAAGAGAAGGGAGGAGGCACAATTTTGAGAGGAAGAGTGGAAGAGGAAGAGTTAGCAAGCTCTAGCAAGAAGAAGAACCAAGATGATGGTGGCATTTCTGTAATTTCTGGTCAGGAAAGCCCGCAGGGGCGACAATCCTTAGTGTAAAAAGCCCGTCAAGGCCAAGTTCAAAAGTATGCTCGTCGAGGAGGCACTTTCATAGTATAAAAAGCCCGTTGAGGCGGGCTTATCGGGAAGAAAAAGAGTTTTCAGAAGTTGAGTTCAAGGAGGATTGGTTTGAGCTGTTTGTTTTAAGGACTTTAAGGAGGGTTAAAAGACACATAAAGAGACATAGAAAAGGAGGAGAATCACAAGGAATAAGGGGGATAATTCCATTAGATTAGGACAAAACCCCAATTTTTATTAGATTTGGAGATTAAAGCAACTTGGAGACTATTAAAGATCAAGAGCAGGAGCATGAGGGAGCATGAGATTTGCTGAAAACATATTTTATTCTTTTCTCTACTCTTATTTTTATCTTTTAATGTTCATTTAATTGTGGATTATTGGTTTTAATTCAATAATCATGAACAAAATTCTTGTTTAAGATTACAATGGAGCTTGTTGCATAGTTTATTTTAATATGCTTCTCTATTAATTATTGTGATTATTCTTGGATTGTCTATTATGGTTTGTGCTTAATGCTTACTTGCCTAGCTAACAATTACTGTGATAATCTATATGAACTCGAGAGATGGATTATAAATTTAGATCTGATCATAATAGTATGCAATTGTGTTTTTTGCATGGCGTTGGAATTCATAATTTATGTCTAGGATAGAGATATACCTACACATCGCATGTAATCTGATAGAGAACTTGTGTCTAAAATCCTCTTTAATTGTAATTTATATAGAGATATAGTGAATTAGTTTAATTAGGGTGTTCTTCTTAATTCTGTCATCTGTGGATTAAGTTGTTTTGAGTATGATGCATTGAGAGATGGTCATATTTACTTATGTGTTCTTGATTAACAACTCATAATAGTAAGCATAATTGATAAGAAGTGTATTAATTTAAGTAAAGCAATAAGTGAAGTTGTGATCTTAAACTCCATAATCTGATTTTTAACTAGTGGTAATTAGAATTAGTTTAATTAAATAATTTAATTCACTACCTTAAATTGATTGTTTAAATAAAATTAGCTTGGTTAAGAGTTTGTATTTGGCAATTTGTATTAATAATTTCTCGTGGGAACGATATTCTACTTACACTTTATTACTTGTTGATCACGTATACTTGCGTGTTGTGCGTAACTAGATTTTAACCAACAACTATAACAGACGATATTTTAGATTTTAACTTGATAGAGATAGGAGATGATACCTTATGTTTCACGATTCAATTCAAATTGATTTTAGGAGACGATACCCTAGATGTTCCCCAACGACACAATTATTTTCTAAAGGCACAATATAGATCTAGAAAGGGGGTTGAATAGATCTTTAAAATTTCTTTCATAATTACTTATTTGAGAATTAACAAATAATTAATTAATCAAGATTATCTTTATACAACGGAATACTAGTTTTGAAAACTCCCCTTAAAGATTTACTCAGTTATCTTAGTTCTTAATATAAGTTATATAAATTATCAAACATACATCAGATATAATTGTTATAGAGTGCGTAATGTAAGTGACATAATGTAAAAGACACAAGAGGTTTTAAGTGGTTTGGAGACTGAACAACTCCTACTCCAGTCTTCTACTCAACGAGTAGGATTTCCACTAAAGGATTCGGTCTTCAAGACCAGGACACATGTGACACCCCCAAATCTGGGTAACCTGACCCCCGAGTTTGGTGCTCACGATCCACAATATAAATAACATCTATCTACCCATTTAATTATAAATAGCAATACATATCTCATTAAAAGATATTGTTAACACATTCACCCCAGATTATCTAACCTTAACATTATAAACATACCCTTTAGATATACAAAAAAAGTTTACAAAACAACATAATAAATTAGTTCATTACAACTACTCTAGCACTATGCCTTTGCCTTTGTTCTTCTTAGCCCCGCTCACTACAAAAATATCAATCATTGCCGACGGGCCATGCCGTCTCCAATGACACTATTGTCGTCTGCAATGAGGTCATTAGCGACGGGGTATGCCGTCGCCCCTCAGGTCGTCGCCCCTAGCTCCCGTCGCTCGCCGTCGAGAACTATGTCAGTGCCGACGGGGGGCATTGCCGACGGCGTGCCGTCGGCAATATGTCATTAGCGACGACCACAGCGACGGGCAGGCCGTCGGTAATAAACATACTTAAATTTTAATAAATCAGGCATTGCCGACGGCATAGCCGTCGCCATTGAGCTTTCCCACGTCGTCAATGACCTTTATTTAATTTAGTTATGGATTTGTCGCTACAGGTCATTGCCGAAGGAAGCCCGTCGCCAATGACCCACCTCAAAAAAAATTTATTAGACTTGCAAAATTCCCCTATTCATTTACATATACATTTTACCTCTTATAAACTAAAAAAAACAAATAATGACAATGTACGCATATCAATAACAATCATATTTTTACTATCAACAATCAATATAATTAGATACCAAACTTAAGTCTGTACAACTCAAAAGCTAAATACATACATGAAAGTCAAAATATAAATATAAACTAACTACTGCCCAAGATCAGGAATCTATGTGCTATCACCTCCGGTCCCATCCTCCATAGTCTCATTAGCATCAGCCCGACGATCATCACCATCTCCTCCACGGGCATCGCCTGTGCCGCCATCTCTACCCCCATGAGTCTTATCAACAAGACCCTACAAAATTAAAATATTAATAACTAAGTCCAAAATAGAGCATATTTAAATTATTTTACTTTGAGATTTGCCTAAGTGTTGGCGAGTTTTGTAAACTGGGCGATAACTCGGTCTTCGTATGTCGGAATCGAGTCTCGTCAGTTCTAACGTGTGTCTATTACCTACGCGGTTCTATGTGTGTGTTTGCGTGTTAACTAGTTTTTTGACAGTTTATATAAGCCATATAATTACAAATAAGGAAATACAACAATAATAAGTTTTACCTGTCGAATATGTGGAGGAAAGATGTTGGCCAAGACTACTGCACATACACGAATGGCCTCCTCCCGGACTACACCCATGAGGTCGTCAGCGGCAGCTGTAGGATCTATGGAGCCGTGGACAACCTCCTGAGCAAGCTGGTAGATCCGCTCGCGTGATGGTGCGCCTGAATGCACGACACTGCTTGCCATGCACCCCTCAATGATCTTCCTGAAGAAGTCGTCGGATAATGAAGGGCTGACACCTGATCCACAAGCACCACTACCTCCGGTGGGTGGACGGCGTCGAGATCTCACAGCAGGGACTATAGTGTAGGCTGGGACACAGGAAATGCCCATAATTCTACCCTTCTTTGGCCCCCTATAGCCTACAGCCAGTCCTCCATCTCCTCGTCGTCACGCTCAGCATCAGCCACTGGAGTGTCACCTCTCTGGCTGCTCCGGACCCCAGAAAGGTCCTCGAACCGTGTCTAAAAAAACACAAAAATAGGTGAAAAGCAAGTATTTTGCTATAAAAAATACAAAAGAATTTCAAAGCCATCAAATACATACTAAATAAACTTACTTACCGCAATGTGCTCTACCTCAGGTGAGATATAACCACCGTCACCTTTCTTTTGGTGAGCGTGCCACCAAAACTCGAGGCGAGAAGGTCGGTGCTTTAGACTCACCTCGAGTCTCTCCCTGTAGAGGTCGTACGACTGACTCCCAGTGTAGTGTGGGAGACGACTCTGCTGTCGGGCAGCTGTACGTTGTGCCGACATCTTCTTGAACGCTTCGCCCTCCCAAATATCGCACATCTGCTCCCACACCGCAGCACCAATGAAATCTGGTCGGACATCTCTAAGTGTTTTTCCATCCGCCATCTTGGTCTAGGCCGTCTTCTTCCAGTCATAGACCCACTTGTGCCAATTCATCTCGAGATACTTCCCGAGAATAGTGTTGTCGTGGGCTTCCTGCCCGTCCTCGAAGCGATAATATCTCTGCAATACAACATATGAATATCAGCAATTACTTAATTAGTAGACAACATAAAGCAAAGCGGTAAATAAATATTCAAAAGCACAAATTAAAACTAAATATGAATGAATGACTTCTTACCCTAAACTCAGCAATAATCAACCCACGTGTGCGGTCATCCACATCCGCCCACCTCATCCACGGGCTAGAGAATCGGTTGCGGACGATCCCAAGCAATGTATTCCTTGGCGTCGCGTCAAGGATACTAAAATTGAAGGCGGTTAAATTCCCAAATTGCAAAGAATATATAAGAACTAAATAATTAATACAAACGTAATGTATATATTACCTAGTAGTCCCGACACGACATATAAGCAGCGCCTGGGGGGGATTCCCTAGCAATCCATGTGCTAGTCCCAGCGGAAGCCTACGTCGATCACCATGTAGTGAAATACAACAATATTTATATCCTCGAATATAATGTCAATATTATATAAAATTAAAAACAATAAGATGTATAACAACAAAATATGTAATTATGCCTGATGATCCGGCTTGATCATCACCAGCACTACCTCCACAGTTCCCACGGCCAGCACTACCTCCACAGTTCCCACGGCCTGAACTACCAGCACGCCCACCACGATCACCGTGTGGTGTACGCGTCATATCTGTATATATACTGTCAAATCATCATCAAGAAGATTATATGCGGATACAACTAAAAGGATACAAACACAAATATCAGAATCGTCATGCACATGCAACTAAAAGGATACAATATGCAGATATAACTAAAAGGAAACAACTATATCATTTGAATACAACATGTAGATACAACTAAAAGGATACAACTATTACATTTGAATACAACTAAAAGGACATAAAGAGTACATACTCCTAATCATTTATATCATCAAAGCCATCAATATCAGAATCGTCATCTTCGAGCAGTAGATCTTCACTATCATTGTCATCACCATCTTCGTTATCCTCGATGATTTTTTCAATTATATCTACCTCCTCAACAATAGTTTTAAGCAATGCTTTTAGAACCATGATGAGATCATGCTAATGAGATCTAAATTCTTAGATAGCTTAAAACTAAAATATTCTCAATCAATGGATTACTAAAAAGGGGATTAGTGAATCCGGATAGATTGGTACGTACGTTGCTTGCTTATTGGATGAGGATGATTTATCTCATGATCATTTGTTTGGAGACACTAAAGCAAGTATGTAGGTGCTTATTAGAGAATAAGTTCACTGAACGTGACTCGCTAAGGAATACTTAATGGAGTTTTACTTGTCTGTCAATAGGAATTCTTATAGTGATAGTAGTACAAATGATCCTTAGACTTGAGATCATCATAGTATCTTATATATAATGAATTACACTTTGACTTATTCCTTAAGACTCTTAGAGTATATCAAAGGGTATGCTTGGGTGTAATAAGTTATATATGAAGATAGTGAATGATCAATAAAGAATCTACCACTTCTAGTAAAAGAAGAGAAATGTCCTATGTGATTCGATAAATGACAGCCCAGAAATCCTTGGCCAAGGTGGAATGAAATTAGAAAGTAGTTTCTAATTTGCATTCATTAGGAGTTGTGCATTTAGGAATCGAAATACATATAATTAAATAAAATAAGACTTGACAATAGTTCCATGTCTTATATTTAATTGGGACATTGTATGGTGGAAGGATTGAATTGTACGGTAACTATTAACTCAAAGGTTCTTTTATGATTAATATTGAAATCTATATTATCTGGAAAGTCGTTGATCGCTAGGAAGGCTTATCCTTATTGTAGAATAAATATTATTTATTTAAATAAATTATTCGTTTAATTTATTTATTTAAATAAGGTTGGAATTGTTCTAATTGATTTATTCACAACCAGTTTAATATGGAGAACCTAAATGGTCACACCATAAAAGGAAGAATAATTATTTAAGAAGCTAATGGCATAATCGTAATAATATGTTAAGCATATTTAATTTAATCTATGGTGATAGAATAAATTAAATAGCTTAATATTTATTATTTAATATTTTAGAAATATTAAATATAAATTAATAAGAGGAGTCTTATTAATATTATTACAATTATTATTATTTTAATTTCTAAAAGGGTTTAGGAATTAATTTAATATAAGTACTCTCATTTATTCCTAATATGATTAGGAGAGAAAATTAGTTAAAGGAGTTTAATTATTTATCCCTAATAAGATTAGGGAGCCCATTTAATTAAAAGAGATTAATTAAATAAATTATACCTTATTTTAATTAAATTGGGTTACCTGATATCTTTATAAGAGGAGTCTTATATCAGATATCAGAGATATGTAATTCCAAGAGTTGGAGAGTACGCCCCCTTTTTCTATAGAGATAGAAAAAATTAGGGTTTGAGCCAATACACCCTTCTTCTTAAAAAATTCTTCTTCCTTGGTGGATTACCTCTAGAGGCCATACACTTGGGTGGCTTACATTGATCAAAGGAAGGAATCTACCTAGAGATTCAAGGAGATCGCGGAGAAATAAGAGGTGAACTCGTACCTGAGGAAGCTCGTTTCTACAAGGGTATGATTTCATAATTTTTTGTTCTTCGTTTTAATTTATAATATGCATAAAGGATGATCCGGGTAATTGGTTTGTGAAAAATTTTAAAATCTGATTTTATTATGCTTCCGCTAATTTTACAATTTGATTGCTACTTTGATTTTCACAAAACTTTACACCTTATTCCTTGGAATATGGATTGAATCAGTAAAGCAGGGTTTGACTAGTTCATCCTTCTGTGAGGATTTCATAAATATAATGCCTCTACTAAAACTTAAAGCATTACTAGTGCTAATTTTCGTTACCTTTTCCACACATGGCTCTGAGGTAGATTCCCCAAAGCCTAAACCTGTTCGGTCAAAGACACTTCTCTGGCTAGAGATTAGGGAGTCCATGGATGAAGAGAATTTATTCTATGTAAAGATTGTCTTTTTTAGTTCCTCAATTTTAGAAGTTAGACTTGACTCTCTTTGTGCATTGAGCTCATTGGTCTGTTTCAAGAGCTTATTCTCAGCTTTAACCTTGGAGAGAGAGTCAATACTTAGAAAGGCTGTTTTCAGTTCTTCTTGAACTTTCTCTTTCTCCTTTTAAAGAAGTGAATAGTCCTTAGACAGACTCTAAACCATTTCATGTATTGATGCAGATCAGATGTTATGCCATTCAGTGCAGTTCTTAAATCATCAATGTCTACATCAGGAGAGTTGAAGTCAAATACCTCATCTATACTTACTTCATATATGTTGGAGTTTTGCTTGTCCTTTGCATTCTTGGCCATCAGGCAAAAATTTGCCATTTGAGGATCTTCATCATCTCCCGATTCAGGAGTTGAGTCATTGTCTGAGTCACTCCACGATCCTCTAACTACAAGGCCTGTGTCTCTCTTTTGAGGCCTTTTGTTGCCTTTGTATTCTTTCTTTGGATGTGATTTCTTCTTTAGTTTTTCTCTGAGAGGTTTGTTATAGTTAGCAATGAAGTGGCCAGGTTTATTGCAATTGTAGCATAGATCTTTCATTTGCTCCTAGCTGCTGTAGTTGCTGGCTTTCTTTAGCTTGCTGGTTTTTCCTTGACGCATGAACCTTCTGAGTCTCTTCACCAGCATGGCAAAGTCCTCACCATCATCTTCATCATAGTTAGAGTCAATTTCAGTGTTGACCTTGGAGATGTTTTCAGTTGCTTTGAGCGCAACACCTTTATCCTTCTTTCTTCCTTCAGATAGAGTTTCTGCTCGTTGAGTCAGCTCCAGTTCGTATGTAAGAAGGTTGCCATATAACTGTTGAACAGTCATCTCATGGAGATTCTTTGACTCTCTAATAGCAGTGGTTTTGGCATCCCATTTGCTTGGTAAGGCTCTCATGAACTTTATGATTAGATCTTTGTTTGGATATATCTTTCCATAGGCTCGTAGAGAGTTGAGCAGAACGTTGAATCTCTCGTAGGTGGCAGTGATGTTTTCTCCTTGAACGTGTGCAAACATTTCATATTGCTGTGTCAGGAGAGATTGTTTATTTTCTCTAACTTCTTCTGTTCCTTCATACATGATGATCAGTGCTTCCCAAACCTCCTTTGTTGTTTTGCTGTTGACCACATTTTTGAACAGATCATCTTATAAGGATTAAAATAAAATGTTCTTGGCCTTTTTGTCTAGTTGAACAGCTATTTTCTCGTTGTCTGTCCATTCTCCTTTTACCTTGATCTGTATTCTGTTTGGGTCGTCTGTAGTTGGTGCAAGCTTTGTAGGAACGTAGGGCCCATTCTGAATAGTTTCAAATAGATCTTCATCTATTGAATTCATATATGCTTGCATCCGAACTTTTCAGTTGGCGAATTTTTCTTTGTTGCACATAGGTGGCTTGCTGCCTCCTCCAGTCTTTGATTCACTTGGTAAGTGTGCCATTGGATCTACTTAAGCTTTGTAGGCTATATGGTAGAACTTGCTCTGATATTAATTGTTAGTTCTAGGAGGCACAATAGTTATCTAGAAGGGGGAGGGGGTTCAATAGATATTTAAAATTCTTTTCGTTTTACTTTGTTAGTTTTGATAATGATTCAAACACAGTGGAATTAAGATTAGTTTGTTTTTCCCTTTTAGATATAGTGAGTTAATGAGAGTGAGGCAGTTATAACAGTTATAGCAGATATAGCAGTTATAGCAAGAATGTAAGAGACACAACAGTTTTAAGTGGTTCAGAGCACTTAAAGCTCCTAGTCCACTCTTCTACTCCTCGAGTAGGAAATCTGTGACGCCCCCAAAATTAGGTATACGTCACCCATCTTGGGTCGCCAGAAAATACACTATAAATACAAATAAAAACGTATACAGCTGTCATGTATAATACGACAAAACAAAAGCTGTGAGTTTTAATACGTATATTGTCGTCTAGACAGTATACAAACCCAAAAGAGTCCTCATTACATTTATTGTCACACTATTTATTCAGAATAGTGAGGACTACTAATGCTATCATCTGGACCATCACTCCTTTCCCTGACTCGTCCCAGCTATATTCTCATTTCCTGAAGAGAACATTGAAAGAAAGGGTGAGCTCAACTAGCCCAGTAAGAAATATTATGACTAAGATAATGTAGAATAAATTATCGTTAGCCTCCAATAGTGTTAAACTGATATAATATAACAAACATCAAGTTTAACTGCAGCGAAACAAGCAATCTATTAGAACGTTTACTCAATATCCTTACCCCAAAGGCTGAAGATATTCAAGTGTAATAACAATGATCATAACAATCAGTTGTCTACCTTTGCACTACGTGCCAAAGATATTCAACTATAAAATCAATCGCTGAGACTCAGCTAAATAAATAATCCACATCATCGAATCATCCCCGCACTACGTGCCAAGAATATTCGTTAGTATCACTAGTGGTCATGATCATGTCATACACCTGTCCATCTTCGCACTACGGGTCAAAGCTATCAAATAACAGATCATCTTTGCACTACATGCCAAAGATATACAACTGTAAAATCAATAACCAACTTAGTACAATAAAGATTGGAATAATAAAAGAATTTTACCATGTATGCAGTACTTCGCATAGACAGCTTATTCCAACATAATAATAAAGAATGGAATACCAATAGTAATAGTTCTTTTCATGAATACGAAAGAAATAATACTCCTTACTATAATAATAATATCCCTTCTGAATATTGAACGAAAATAATATTCCTTACGAATATTAAACGAAAATAATATTCCTTACGAACATTAAAGAATATAATGAATATTGAACGATAATAATATTCATATAAATATGAAAAATAATTTCTCTTCAGAATGAAAAAAAATAATAATCCTTACCTTTGAAAGAAGAGTACTCCGACTGGTAGGGCGAGGATATACTCGAAGGAAACTTATACTACGCTCAAAGCTTTCTTAAACTCTAAAGAAATACGCTCAAGATTATAGAAGAATTCTCTCTATAGTTTCTCTATCTAGAGTTCAGTGAATTCGTAAGAAATAATGAATGAATGAGCTTCTATTTATAGGAAAATGGAATGCATAGTAACTAATCCATGAACGGTCCAGATTGATTTACTTTAATCTGACGGTCCATATTTAAAGAAAAATCTTTTAAATAAAATATAATATATTCTATTTATAGAATAACTTTAATAAAGTATTCTGTTTTATATAAAAAGATGTTTCTGTTTTATTACGAATAAAACAAAATGTCATTATCACTTTCTATTTTATATAAAAAGATGTTTCTTAATAATACGAATAAAACAAAACGTCATTATCACTATAATAATTCATATTATTAATCAACAATAATTGAATCAAACCGAGTGACTTCTTACATAAATATCAATAATCAATATCGTGTGCTACTATGCAACAACACGTATTACTGTACTTTTACTACCAAGTAGTTTAACAGTTTTAACGGTAAAACCTCCATCGTTATTTTCATAAAATATTTTGTTCGGGTGAATAGTAACTCGTGAATAGTAACTCGTGAATAGTACTTCGACACGAAAAGTGTCCCAAATACCCGAGTGAACAATACTAGAGTGAATAGTAATTTGGGTGAATAGTAACTCGTGAATAGTAACTGGGTATTTTATAATAACTTGTATATTTAAAAAAAATTCACATATCACCCTTAACTTTAAACTTTTATCAATTTAACTATTCACCAAAATAGAAAAATTGAACATTTTTATTTCATAAAATTTGGGGTCTCACAATCTCCCCTCTTTATGAAATTTCGCCCTCGAAATTTACGTACGTACCTGATATTAGAAGAGATGAGAATACCTTACTTTCTTTTCAGATTGTACCTTCCCAGTAATTTTCCCGCTATCATGATTTTCTCATTTCTCATCTCCTGTATTTCAAATATCATTCTAGAACATAGTTTCAAAATAAGGGTTAATTAACATATCACACATTATCCTTATACTCTGACCGACCAATTAAATACCAAATAAACTTAGGTAGGTCATACTAGCGAAGGAATTCTCCGTCTCTCCCCTCCTAGTTCTATTCTCACATCCTAGCCAGGGATCATATCCCTAAGCTCTGATACCAACTGTGACGCCCCCAAAATTAGGTATACATCACCCATCTTGGGTCGTCAGAAATAAGAAAGAATAACACCCCTTACTATAATAATAATATCCCTTCTGAATATTGAACGAAAATAATATTCCTTACGAATATTAAACGAAAATAATATTCCTTACGAACATTAAAGAATATAATGAATATTGAACGATAATAATATTCATATAAATATGAAAAATAATTTCTCTTCAGAATGAAAAAAAATAATAATCCTTACCTTTGAAAGAAGAGTACTCCGACTGGTAGGGCGAGGATATACTCGAAGGAAACTTATACTACGCTCAAAGCTTTCTTAAACTCTAAAGAAATACGCTCAAGATTATAGAAGAAGAATTCTCTCTATAGTTTCTCTCTCTAGAGTTCAGTGAATTCGTAAGAAATAATGAATGAATGCGCTTCTATTTATAGGAAAATGGAATGCATAGTAACTAATCCATGAACGGTTCAGATTGATTTACTTTAATCTGACGGTCCATATTTAAAGAAAAATCTTTTAAATAAAATATAATATATTCTATTTATAGAATAACTTTAATAAAGTATTCTGTTTTATATAAAAAGATGTTTCTGTTTTATTACGAATAAAACAAAATGTCATTATCACTTTCTATTTTATATAAAAAGATGTTTCTTAATAATACGAATAAAACAAAACGTCATTATCACTATAATAATTCATATTATTAATCAACAATAATTGAATCAAACCGAGTGACTTCTTACATAAATATCAATAATCAATACCGTGTGCTACTATGCAACAACACGTATTACTGTACTTTTACTATCAAGTAGTTTAACAGTTTTAACGGTAAAACCTCCATCGTTATTTTCATAAAATATTTTGTTCGGGTGAATAGTAACTCGTGAATAGTAACTCGTGAATAGTACTCCGACACGAAAAGTATCCCAAATACCCGAGTGAACAATACTAGAGTGAATAGTAATTTGGGTGAATAGTAACTGGGTATTTTATAATAACTTGTATACTTAAAAAAAATTCACATATCACCCTTAACTTTAAACTTTTATCAATTTAACTATTCACCAAAATAGAAAAATTGAACATTTTTATTTCATAAAATTCGGGGTCTCACAAAATCCACTAAGGATATCTTTACAATTTCTAAATCTCACAGATTCCTTCTAGATTAACAATCTAGGTACTTCTTAGTTCACTCTTGAACTCATCAAGTCCAACAGACTTGGTTCTTCTCAGTTCACTTAGAACTCTTCAAGTCCTTCTGACTTGGAACTCTTACTTCAGTTGATTGGTAGTTGTTGAGTTATTGGTTAGTGCTACTCAGTTGTCGTTAAGCACTTGTTCGAAAGAACTGAGTAGTTGAGCAAGCTTTCTCTTTTTTTCAGATCGTAGAGTTGAGCGTTGAGTGTTCTTCAGCGTTTTGTTCAATGTTTGCTTGCTACTCTTCTTTTCATCTGTTAGTGTTTTGCATATATGTGATCCTTGAAATCTATCTGTTGGATCCATCCGTTGAAGCATTAGATACATTTGACATTTCGAAACTTTGATAGGGACTTTTTTCCACATCTTCTGAATTGCATTCTGGCCCACTGACACAGCAGACTGCTTTCTCACCTAACACCTGTAAAGGTGTTTTCTTCTGACCCATGGTCCTTTCCTTAGCTTCTTAAATATGCTTCTTTGTTGCATACTAAGGATATCTTTTATGTCATTGGGACTGGTGAGTAATTCAACGTTGATAACCCATTCCACATTTGTTGGAATTTATCTTTAAACAAATGGTTAAGGCTCGATGCTTCTAACGCAGGCAGATAATACTCGACGATTTAGATCGTGGTGTCTTGTCACCTTGGTGCTTGACTGCAAGATGAGAACACTACGATTTCTCTTAAGGGCTGTCACACTACGATCTTTGCTTGCTTGTCTTGCAGACTCTACGATTCCGAGAGCACACTACGATCTCTGAGTTGGCTCGACTTACGTTGGGATCACTCTACGATTTTCGAAGAGGCCCTTCAAGGCAGACACACTACGATCATCGATGCTCTACGATTCTGTCTTGGCTTCTGTAATCTTGATCAGCTCGATACACTACGATCTCTTTGAAGCCTATCTATTACATCTTAAGATCAACCTAACATCTTTGATCTCTTTATCTATACATCTATTTACAGAATGATACATATTAAGAGCTTAGATCAACCTAACAAATTTGATCTATCACTAAGTCCTTGTACATATATTCCTTGAAGAACTTTACATATAATCATGAGCATTTACTTTAAACATCAAATCAAAATATGCATTCTCCCAACAGTCCGGTATGCCCTGTACTGGCCATGTATTGCTGGTCGGAACAATTTTTCGTCGTTCCTCTTATCCGCCTTAGGCACACAAATTTCTTACCTCAATCTTTATCGGAATCCGCACCAAAACAATTCGGTTCAAGAAAATTTTCAAAGAACGCTTAGGATTTTCATAAACGATGGTCTAGATGAATCAAATAGCATAAACTCATATCAGTAATTTAATTCAATCGAAATATTTAGGTATAGCCAAAACCCGTTGGCAAATTAAAATTTTAAAAATATTATTAAAAATGACATCATGATGTCGTACTGTATTAACAGCCCGTTTGAGGATGCCGTCATCGAGTGACTTTGTCACAACACATCATACAATAGTGGAACAACGATAATCAGATCAAATTCAACACTAAGTATTCCTGTATTTACAACTCTATTTTTTTATCATCTCTGCACCAGGTTACATGGTACATAAGTGATAAATAAAAATATATTTTGATATTTTACATCATTATCGTCTAGCCGGAACAATTAGCATAGACTATACTTTAAACCGTTCAAAAATTATTACAAATCTGTTTTATCATCTCAACAGGTAACGAGGTGTAGATGGCCCAAAGTCCATGCATACACAACGGTCACCAGGAGTTGAGAATAAAAAAAATCATTTTTAAAATGGCACATAGTGCGTATTTAGCTTGATGTCAAAAATTTCGAGTCTAGCATAGCTAGAAGATTTGGAAAACTTATGTCTCCACTAATGATCAATTGCTTAAACAGTCTATCTGTTCCTATTATCCTCAATATTCCATGCACATATAACTATACCCAGTTCGTCAAACTTACCACATATTATGAGTTCAGGAACTTGCCACAATCATATGAGTTTAAGAACTTATCCTAGTCAGACCATAGGCGTCCATTCGCTGAGGGGTCCAAAAACATACCATACAATTATGAGTCATGAACGTACCATAAGTGTGAGTTTTAAGAACTCACACCTAATCTTATATTCTCTACCAATACTCTACCTATCTGCTATACATATGAGAAAATAATCACCTTCTCAACATGTATATAGCAAATAGCGCGACACAAACATTTCAATGATTATCAGTACCAGAAACTAAGTGGTTGTTGAACCAAACTCGGCCACTAATCAATATAGGAAGCTAAGTGGACAATTCTCCGCCCATACAAATAATTGTTTAACTTAACAACTATATCGAATAGGAAGCTAAGTGGTCCTAAAACCAAGTACAAATTCCCCGCCCATATAAGGAATCATACAACTCAACTGCTGACATGAGTCCTCAATTGAAATCCCACTTAATCCTAGCTCTATATTTACTCCGTACGAATTTTGTTCAATCTGTATTGCATTAACCCCAACTCTTTTTCTTAGTTGGCATAGTACCAATTCATAGTACAACTGACACATATCAACTTTGCCATAAAATTTTCAATCATTTGATTGATCATTCTCCCTGCTATGACCTTATCAGATCACGGGGTGATCTCATCGTATTATATTACGATTTGTTTCTATTTTATGATAGTTTTGTTTTACGATCTCATTTCCCCATACTTTTAGTCTTTCAGACTCTATGTATTCATTACTACTGTTCACCTTTATTGTCAGAGTTAGGTAACTCTGGATCTTTTATAACTTATCGAGATTCGTCTTTGAATCTTATCAACGCACTAACTCTATTTGAGTTAGTTCTTATCCTTTTCCATGTGGTTATTAGTCTCAGGTAACCTTACCTAAGGTTTATAACCTATAGCTTTGATACCAACTGTGAGAGCCCCAGATCCGGGTCCCAAATCACCACGGATTCGATTCCATCATTCTATAACTATTGCGGAAGATATAAACATAAATTATTTATACAATACACTTTACACATTATTCCCCAAGGTCGAGTAACCTTAACTTATACACAATTTATAACTTGTCTAACATGTAACATTATTATCATACTATACTATTACAATTATCTGCACATATTATCCCAAGCTGAACTTGGCTTTATCCTTTCCTGTATCTGACGTATTCGTCTTTATCTGCAATGTTTATCATGATATAGCAAGGGTGATCAATAAGTTTGCCCAGCAAGTATAAGTTTATTTGAGGATATATCATGATTGAAAGAATTTGAATAATAGCTAGTTAACATTCAACAATATAATTGTGAACTACCATGAACAAACTTTCATAGCTGAACGAACATTGAACATAAATATATATATCTGAACCAGATGGTAATGAAGGTGATCAGCCTTCCATACCTGATGAGTACATGCAATATGCATAGAGTGCGATTAAATAATTCATAGATGTGATAATCAATAATGATTAATCACCAGTATATTTGAATAATCATAACTCAGGGTTGAGTTAGAGAGAACTTGTCTGTTGGGTTGATTACTGTTACGCAATCTATCTTAGCTTCATCCGAAAGACCTAATATTGATAATATAGATCTTCCAATATTAGAATAATATCATCACAGTATATTACTGTTATAAAATAACCTAAACACATAACCACATAATCCTATCGGTCTATAAAACACATAAGACCTAATCTCAAGTCAAATAATTTCAGTCTGAGTTGAGTTCAGTAAAATTCTGACATCCCTGATTGCCTAATCGGAGAAATATCGAGTTTAAGTTCAATTAAACTCTGCCTAAACACTTAACAATTATCTTAGATAATTTATTATCAGTCAAAATAATTTTTCCAAGTTTCATAATAATTTTTAAATAATTATTATCATATCATGATTTTTCAATCATTAATATCATATTTATATGATTTAAATACTTTAATCTTATATATTATAAGTTCCTCTTTAACATCTAATAAGTCAAATACTAATCCAGCAACTTGGATTCCAAATCCAGCATCCTGGATTCCAAATCCAGCAAATCAAACTGCAATCCAGCAAACTGGATTCCAAAGCCAGCAACTAGATTGCAATCCAGCAAGCTGGATTCAACATATATTCAATTCAATAAGCTGCTTTTCAATCCAGCAAACTGGATTTATCAGATTTTTCAATCCAGCAAGCTGGATTTCATATCCTTTTCACGAAAATACCAAATTAGCTTATTATTTTTATATCCTTTGTCCAAACACACACACACACATATATATATATATATATATATATATATATATATATATATATATATATATATATATATATATTTCATACACAAAAAATATGTTTTCATAATTTTTCAACTTCTTTTAGTATTTTTCAAAATTCATTTTTAGTGCGTAGCTTAAGAAATTAGCCCTATCATGCTTAACTCTAGAAATTCTCATCTCTTGGCACAATCTTATACGTGTTAACGTGAGCCTCCAGTTTAAATTTCGTGGCCATCGGAGTTAAAGAACTCCGGTTATAGTGATTTTCGTCGAAAAATCCTAAAAATTGAAATGGTCATAACTTGGTAGTTTTAAGTCGGAATGAGCTCATTTTTGGACAGCAGGTATGTCACACCATATATTTTCATGTCCCAAAAGGCCAGAATTTTTCTCACAAATTAAGTGGCTAAAAACTGCCTCTAGAAAGTTCTGGGCAGTAGCTTTTTGCTATTTTTTACTTTTTCCTACTTTGTTAAAAATATTCCATACGGAAATCTACAAATCTTTTTTCAGTGATTTCACTTGGAGATATTAGAAAACTTATCTTAGTATCCTCCCAAATTTTTCCAGATTTTTGAATTTCAGAAAAATGACGAAACTATCCCTACTCTTGACTGTCCAAAAATAGTCTTCTTTTCTCTCTAGACACGAAACTGTTTTGGAGTCTTTTACAGAAACGCTTGTATTATGAGATCCACAACTCCGATTGAGGCCCAATCAGATTCGTTGGATCCGTATCTTCTTGAACTATAGCTTTCAGTTATCAAACACCAAATTCCAATCTGTCTATGTTCCAAAAATCAGGCCCAAAGTAACTGGTCAGCAAGGTTTTCGTCAACAGTTAGGGTAGTTTGGGATTTAATACATAACTTGATCATTTCTTAACATATTTGAGTGATTCCAAAGGGATTTTACCCTTAACTAATGTATCTAGCATGCTAACATGTTTTAAACCATTTACCACATGAACCCAAAGAATCTAACATAAAAATATATATAGCATACAAATGAAAGCTTTTTCTTAAACCTTTTGGTACAAAACTTGATTTTCTCACTTTGGATCTAACTTTTAATTTCAAAAATACTTTGATACACATAAAATAACAATACTCATCTAAATCATGAGTTTTTAAATATCCAAAATAAAAGTTGCTTGGTTCATAAAGATCTAATAAAAGAGAGCACAGAAATTGAAAATTTTCAATTTCTTACCTTTTTCTTTTTGCAAACCTTCTTGATCCTTCAAAGTAGCTTATGAGTTTAAGTTGTATGAAGATCCAAGACCCTAACTAGACTCTTTATGGCTGCAGATTTCGGCAGCCCCCTTTTTCTCTCTATTATTTTGTTTTTCTTTTCTTAGCAACTTGGAAAGTGAGAGAGAAAATGAGGGAGAGAGAAGTGAAGAATTGGATTTTGTTTAGTATAATAATCCAAGGAATGTATCTACCCATTAGTTTGCTTGCTAGCCTTGGATTACTTGCATAAGTGAATAAAATTGTTGGGCTAATTTACCAAGTGACACATAGCTTGGAGTTGGTAGCTTATAACCAAAAATTGGGACAAACTACTAAAATAAAATTTGTCTCCCCATTATGCCCCCTTAGGGGCTGGCTATTCCCCTCTTTATCTCCCCTTATTGATTTATTTTTTATGCCAAATTAAGCTTAAACAAATGTGCAAAATACCCCTTTCAAGTGGGCTAAGCTTGGGTCATTCTTTTAATTCTTTTGGGCTTCCAATTTAATTGTTTGGGCTAGGTAAACTAATATGACCCAAAACCTTAATTTTATTTTACCCTAATTAGTTACTTAGGGTTTTCATTTCATCCAAGTTGGAATTTAAAATGTTTGCTTTTATGCTTTCAATCTCATAGCCCAATGAGATATGTCTCAATTATATTTAAAATAATTAATAAATTGAGATAATAAAATTTATCTCTTAGGTTAGTATAATCTTACATACTAACATTCTTTATTAGCATATAATCACATATATATCAGTATACACCAAACATATACACTTATACCATTAATCTTGAATAATTCACCACAAAAATTTTAAATTCACAAAATTCCTTCTCGAAAATCTCAAATCCATTCACTTATTTTATGTCTAGATCTATTATTTAACTTTTATTCAATCTTTTAAAATTTTATAAAATTGTTCAAATTCTTGGGTTGTCACAATACGGCTCCTGGGTATGATCACATCACGTCAGCCATAGGAGCTGCCAACATTGGGGCCCTTGGTACTGCACTCCTCTGTTATGTGACACCAAAGGAGCACCTGGGTTTACCTAACAGGGATGATGTGAAAGCTGGGGTCATTGCATACAAGATAGCTGCTCATGCTGCTGATTTAGCAAAAGGTCATCCACATGCTCAAGCCTGGGATGATGCACTTAGCAAAGCTAGATTTGAGTTCCGATGGCTGGACCAGTTTGCTTTATCGCTGGACCCCATGACTGCCACATCTTTCCATGATGAAACCCTGCCATCAGATGGTGCAAAAGTGGCACATTTCTGCTCTGTGTGGGCCAAAGTTCTGTTCCATGAAGATAACAGAGAATGTTAGGAAGTACGCTGAGGAGCATGGCTATGGGAGTGCCGAAGAAGCTTTGAGGCAAGGCATGGATGCTATGAGTGCTGAATTCCTGGCAGCCAAGAAGACTGTGAGTGGAGAACAACATGGCGAAATTGGCGGAGAAATCTATTTGTCGGCAGATTACATTAACCCTTTAAAGAACTAAAGGTCTGTAAGATTCAATTGCATTTGCTAAAAGTTTAAGGCTGTGAACATTTTTAACCAAATAAATCTGTACAAGAGAGAGGAAAGAGGACTATTAAGTAGTTATCTGCTGGACATAGTTATCTGCGAAAATTGTAACTATAATTAAATGTCAGGAACTGAGTAGAACATTGAGAATTTCCTTTAGTTGTCTCAGTTGATTCATCAAGGCTAGTTGACCTTTAATAAAGTTAGTTTTGTAGCTAGATAGATCAGTTGTTTCTTCAATAATGCTTACTGGCCCATTGGTGGACATGTCTTGCAGTTATTGAATATGGAGCTATAGGATTGAAAATTGTATTGGGGAGTTATATATGGAAATTTGGTGTAGCGGATTTCCTCCAAACACAACGAAAGAAGAAATGCATGCACTATGAGCACAAGAACACCATAATAGAGAATATAGAAAAAAAAATGTATGGGAGTTGGTTGGATAGGGATTAAGGATTCAATAAGAAGTGGAGAGGGATAGTGTGATGGGTGAAAAAAAAATGCTGGATTGGAAGTTTAATTGCTTGTACTCAAAATTGTGCAACTACCCAACAATCCCTTGTTTTACTTTTTCTAAATTTAATTTAAAGAAGTTTAGGTACTTAGACGTTTACGGATTGTAGACCAACCAACAAGCAAACCTGCTCCAACTTAATATATAGTGTGATTCAATGAAACATGAATGTTTGAAAATTAGGAAGTGCAAGGTTGGTAAATAATGTAGAGTTTAGCAATGAGCATGGAATGCTCTCTGCTTGTGGAAACTATGCTTTATTAACTTTTCATTGGAAAAACTAGGTGATACCATGACCATGGTTTTACAGGAAAAACAATCTCATAACTTCGATTATATAGAATTCGGCATCTCTTTTGTGTGTCTTTTTAATAAAAGGTCCTTAGGTTTCAGAATTTTCAGCATTTAAAACTTATTTATTATATATTTTTCTTTCAAGAAAAAAATTGTCTTCTAACTTCAAATTCTGTCAGTTTTCTCATGGATCACCTGTTTCTGTTCTTCCATCAATTACCATAAAGTTTATCTTATTGGAATTTCTGTTGCAGGACATAAGAATGAGAACTGGTTTGCAAGTTCTTGGACCATTAGTTTGTGTGGGCTTCACAAGAATGGTGATTCAGGATCCTTTTTTTACAAGCTCTAGGTGAGTACATTGCTGTACTTTGGCGAATAACTTGAGACAAAGAATTTAACTTTTGTTTTAGAATCTTGCAGTAATGATAAACCTTTCTCAGCCTGTATTATTTGTTTATTGGTTCTTCTTTTGTTCTTCCATTGACTTAAGAAAAGCACCGGGGGTGTCTGTATCTGCTTCAGCACTGGCTATTTTGGCCAGGATGCAAGCAGGTCAGGCTGAGAAAGTCCCTTCGCACCTGAACAGGATAATGCCTGCGTAGGGAGTGTGCATTTTCTTGTCCATTGTTTCTGTGCTTCCACAGGGAGGGAGATTCGTCCATGGTTCGGGCTAGCTGATCCATGTTGGGCAGGTTAAGCATATACGCTTCTCTCTCTGGTGGCTGGGAAGTAACTGAAACCGCATCAACTCTATCTCGCCTCTATCTTAATTAAAGGTTAATTAAACAGTCTCGGGCATAATAATTACTTAAGAACTACTATAGCGTGGTTGACACTAAGGTTATGTTTGTTTGCTAATATGATCTGTGGGATAAGTCACAAGACTATTTGTACTAAGTAGAACACCATAAGGGACTATTTATCTAATGATAAGTCCATTATTTAATTTATGTACTATTTATTTCATTTCTAAGGTCATTGATGTACACCTCAAAATGAGGATTACATAATATTATCATTGCATTTGGGATTATAATCTATTATCAAATGGCCATAAAAATGACAAAACATAGTCTATGAAATTAAATAACGAACTTATGATGAGATAAAATAGTCCGTAGTGATAATAAATTAGTACAAATAGTCCTACTCACCTATCACTTTTACAAACAGACATACCCCAAGTTTCAAACGTCCTCAAACGTAAGATATAATAAACTTGGCTAGTTTAATGGAGTTTCTAGCACCTCGAGTACAAAAAATATATAGTTCAATTGTTCTTTTGTTTTGGTTTCCCAAGGAAATCAAATTAATTGAATATTAACTAATTTGGATTAAGCTGTTAAGCTGACAAGCTTGAAGGTACTTTGCTAAAATGGTCAAACTTGCATATCTGCGTATTGCTTTACTCTATATAATGGCTCCTCGTATCTGTATATTAGAAATTTAGAATGACAGTACCAACTCTTATATGTATTGTGCCTCAATTTCAACCATGCAGACCATGACTTGTTTATGTAAACAAAATTCACAAGTGTAATTTGTTCTATTATCTTGTAAGATATTTTAAAGAATAGTATAAAACTAGTAAGAAATTTACGGAATAGAGTCCATTTGAACATTCTATAGAAACAAATTGCATTTATATAGTGAAGAGTGGCAATTATATAATCTTTGTCTAACAAAGGTCAAATATGAATTGTAACTCTTTTTTAAACAATTATGATGACTGAAGGAAAGATTACAGCATTCAAGCAACAAAAAATTTCTGAAAATGTGATCTTTATTTTCAAGATTCATATGCCGATTGGGTTATGTATGTTCAATCAAAGTCCATATCTGCAAATGGTATGAACCGTGAATGTTATACTAGAAGTTGAGAATGATTTGCCTTTCAGTTTTGGTTATTAGCCTGGGGTGATGTCAATCCATCTCACAATCCCATATTCATACCAAAAGGTATAATCTGGAAAATTAGTACTCCTTCCATCTCAGTCTCTTCTATAAATTTTACAAATTTTAAAATTACATTCTAGAATTCAAAGATACATTTCTGAACATACGATTGTTAAGGATTATAAAATTTATTTTTCTCAAATGTACACCTAATATTAGGTAAGAATTTAATAGTGATAGGTTGTGTTATCATCTTATAAGTGATAATAAAAAAGTAATGACAAATTAGAATGTTACTGTAAAATAGGAGTATCACAAGAATGAATTTTATATATATATATATATATATATATATATATATATATATATATATATATATATATATATATATATAATTAAAATAATTGACAAACAGAATTCTAATTGTGAAATGATGGAAATTGTTATAAAACTTTAGCGAAATGTATAAAATATACTCTTATAATTACTCTAATAATATTTAGAGAGAAGCAAGAGAGAAAGATGGAGAAACCTTCAGAGAATTTTCAGAGAGAATTCCTTATTTTTTTCTTCATTCTGCATTCCCTTTATATAGGAAATGAGAGGAGGAGGAGGACAAAAAGGGAGGGAACACGAAGAGGGAATAAAGGGGAAAAGGGAGTCACGGGAAAAAGGAGGAAAAAGGGGGCGGGCGAGTAGGTTCCCTCATCATGAGGGAATCACCTTTTCTAACACTTCCCCTGATTCCCTATGATAGAAGATTATGTCTCATTAAAAACCTTATTAAGAAAATCCAGTGGAAAAAACTTAACGAAGGAAAAAGGAGTACATATCTTTTACATAAATATCTTTTAATTTGACTGCCTCGCTAAAACCTTGTCAGGAAAAACTCATTGGGATAAAAACCGTGACTAAGGAAAAAGAGTACATTCTTCCCCTCAAAAGAAATTCATTACTTCTTGATGAAATGTTGTCATAAGTCTTTCAGTCGACATATTCCGATCTTTTTCCGAAGTTTTGCAAACGTTGCATTTGGTAGCGACTTTGTGAATAAGTCAGCTAGATTATCACATGATCGAATTTGATGCACATCTATATCACCCTTCTTTTGTAGCTCATGTGTGAAGAAGAATTTAGGTGAAATGTGCTTTGTTCTATCTCCCTTGATGTATCCTCCTCTAAGTTGAGCAATGCATGCAGCGTTATCCTCATACAAAATTGTAGGAATGTCTTTGATTGATGGTAATCCACATGATTTTTGAATATGCTGAATAATTGATCTCAACCAAACACACTCTCTGCTTGCTTCATGTATAGCGAGAATCTCTGAGTGATTTGAAGATGTAGCTATCATGGTTTGCTTTGTGGATTTCCAGGAGATAGCCGTGTCACAATATGTAAATACATAACCTGTTTGTGATCTTCCATTGTGTGGATCTGATAAATATCCTGCATCGGCATACCCAACCAATTGCGACGTTGAATTTCTTGGATAAAATAACCCAAGATCAATACTTCCACGAAGGTATCTCAAAATGTGTTTAATCCCATCCCAATGTCTCTTAGTAGGAGAAGAACTGTATCTTGCTAACAAGTTAACAGCAAAAGTAATATCAGGTCGTGTACAGTTTGCAAGATACATAAGAGCACCTATTGAACTTAGGTATGGAATTTCAGGTTCAAGAACTTCTTCCCCACTTGCTAGAGGCCGAAATGGATCTTTATCAACTTCTAAAGATCGAACAACCATCGGGGTAGTCAAAGGATGAGCTTTATCCATATGAAAACGACTGAGAATCTTTTCAGCATATGTGGATTGATGAACAAAAATTCCAGATGTTAAATGCTCCACTTGTATTCCCAAACAGAATTTTATCTTTTCAAGATCTTTCATTTCAAATTCATCATTTAAATAAGTAGCAATTCTTGTGAGTTCTTCAGGAGTACCTATAAGATTCAAATCATCCACATATACAACAATGATGGAAAATCCACTTTGCGATTTCTTAATAAAAACACATGGACATACTTGATCATTTATATATCCATCTTTTATTAAATAATCACTAAGTCGATTATACCACATACGACCAGACTATTTCAACCCATACAACGAGCGTTGTAACTTGATTGAATATATGTGACATGGCCTTTGTGATTCAGCCATTTTCAATCCTTCAGGGATTCTCATATAAATTTCACTGTCAAGTGAGCCATATAGGTATGCAGTTACAACATCCATCAGACGTGTTTCCAAACTTTCCATGGTTGCCATACCTATCAGAAAGCGAAAAGTAACTCCATCCATTACTGGAGAGTATGTATCCTGATAATCAATACCAGGTTTTTGTGAAAATCCTTGAGCTACAAGTCGGGCTTTGTATCTCACAATTTCATTTTTCTCATTTCTCTTTCGTACAAATACCCATTTATTTCCAACCGGGATTATACCTAGCGGTGTTTGGACTACTGGTCCAAATACTTCTCTTTTCAATAGAGATTGTAGCTCAGTTTGAATATTATCTTTCCATTTTGGCCAATCTTTTCTTTTTCGACATTCTTCCACGTTTTGTGGTTCAGGATCCGTGTCAAGAATCAAAGTAATATCTGATGCTATAGAGAAAGCAAATATGTCATTAATCATGACTTTGCTTTGATCTCATATTTTCTCATCATGTACATAATTTATTGAGATCTCTTGGTGTTCATCTCTTATCCCTTCACTGAGATTTTGAACCTCTTCTGGGGCTATTCCCACTCTTGGAATATGTGCTGCTTCTGGAGCGATTTGTACCTCTTCTGGGGCTATTTTCACTCTTGAAATAAGTGCTACTTCTGGAGCGGGTATTCCTTCTAGGATTCCCTTATTTGCTTTTGATTTTTGTGGTACAGTGTCTTTTGCACCAACCGGTCTTCCACGCTTCTGGCGTGGTTTAGATTCTTCTATTACCTTATTCGTCAATTCTCCAGGAATTAATTTTTCAATAGGCATTTCTATCCTTGCTGGAGTATTCAGTGCAGGTGTATGTGACTTTATCACTTTTCTAGCATCATTAAATGCATCTGGCATTTGATTTGTAATATTTTATAAATGAATAATTCTTTGAACTTCAATTTCACATTGTCCTGTACGAGGATCAAGTGAATTTAAATCTGATGCATTCCATGATATTTCAGAGGGTTTTTTATTTAAAACTTTCCCTTCTCCTAATGGTGGAAATACAGATTCATCAAAATGACAATCTACATAACGTGCAGTAAAAACATCTCCAGTTAAAGGTTCAAGATATCTGATAATAGAAGGAGAATCAAAACCAACATAAATACCTATTCTTCGTTGGGCTCCCATCTTAGTTCTTTGTGGAGGTGCAATTGGAACATATACCGTACTTCCAAAAACTCGAAAGTGTGATATGTTGGGTATCTGTCCAAGAACTAACTGTAAAGGAGAAAATTTATGAAAAGTCGTTGGTCTTACTCGAATGATGGCTACAGCATGAAGAATTGCATGACCCCAAACTGAGGTAGGTAAGTTAGCCCTTAACATTAATGGTCATGAAATAAGTTGAAGTCTTTTTATTAAAGATTCAGCTAAACTATTTTGTGTATGAATATGAGGAATGGAATGCTCAATGAAAATTTCAATAGTCATACAAAAATCATTAAAAGTCATTGATAAAAATTCAGCTGCGTTATCAAGTCGAATTGACTTGATTGGATGATCAGAGAACTGAGCCCGTAACTTGATTATTTGAGCAAGAAGTTTTGAGAAGGCAAAGTTTCGAGAAGAGAGAAGACAAACATGAGACCATCTAGTTGAAGCATCTATTAAAACCATGAAATATCGAAATGGGCCAGACAATGGGTGAATAGGTCCACAATTGTCTCCTTGAATTCTCTCTAGGAATTTTGGAGCTTCTTTATAAACTTTTACTGGTGATGGTCGAATAATTAATTTTCCTCGAGAACACGCAGCACAAGGAAATTCACTACTAGGAAAAACCCTTTTATCTTTGAGAGGATGACCAGTAGAATTTTCAATAATACGACGCATCATAGAAGTACCTGGATGACCGAGTCTTTCATGCCAAAGCATAAAGGATTTGGGATCTATGATTTTTGGAATCATAACAGTATGAGACTCAATTGCTCTAATTTTTATAGTATATAATCCAGAAGAAATTAAATGAAGTTTTTCTAAGATATTCTTTTTTTCAGAAATAGTAGAAGTAATGAGAAGATATTCATTATCATTCTCATTGGTTGTTTCAATGTGAAAACCATTTAGTCGAATATCTTTAAAACTAAGCAAATTTCTTCTTGATTTACTAGAATATAGAGCATTTTTGATAAAAACTTGTGTCTCATTTGGTAGCAAGAAACTAGCTTTTCCAAATCCCTCGATTAAATTTGATGTGCCAGAGATAGTTCCTACATTTCCCTTAGCTTTGATTAGTTGTGAAAAATATTTCTCACTTTGAAGGATTGTATGAGTTGTTGCACTGTCTGCTAAACATATATCCTCCATATCCATTAAAGATGGTCTGACACATATAAAAACATAAATAAGAAAAGTTACATTTCAAATATAATTTTATTCATGAGAAACACATATCACATATAGAATGAAAACTAATAATATTATACATGCAGGATGTTTAATTAAAACAAAAAATTAAACGATATCCCAAAAGATACTTTCAGAAGGTTCAGTAATATCATCAACCTTTTCCTCATTGTTGGTCATTGGTGAATCATCAACAATATTCAATTGATGATTAACAAAGTTTGTTTCTACCTCCATTACTTTGTTCTTTTGAGACTCCTGGAATAAATTAGCCAGATGCCTCGGCGTACGATAGGTACGCGACCAATGCCCTTTCATCCCACACCTAAAACAAACATCTGGTTTGTTCTTTATCGGTGCTGTATTTTTTTTATTTTTACCCGACCCAGACACTTGCCACTTCTGGTGGCCTGAATTGTCGCGGTTCTGGATTTTGTTGTTACGATGGCCTCGTTTATTCTTTCGTCCCCAAGGCTTCTTATTATATGACCATCTATTGTCACGTTTATTCTGCTGGAATGACGTGCTGTTAATATCCGGCAATGGGGTAGCACCCGTTGGCCGTACTTGATAGTTTTCCAACAACAATTCATTATTCTTTTCTGCAACCAGGAGGATAGACAATAAGTCACTAAATTTTGTGAACTTTCTCTGTCTATATTGTTGTGACAAAATTATGTTGGTGGGATGAAAAGTTGAGAGCATTTTCTCTAACATTTGGGATTCAGAAACTGGATTTCCGCACAAAGTCAAAGTAGAGGTTATTCTATAAACATTGGAACTATATTCCGTAATTGATTTGTAATCTTGTAGCCTTAAATTAAGCCACTCAAATTTGGCATTAGGGAGAACAACCAATTTTTGGTGGTCAAATCTTTCCTTAAGTTGTGTCCATAAAGAAAAAGGATCTTTGACTATTAAATACTCAGTCTTTAATCCTTCATCAATATGGTGACGAAGAAAAATTATGGCTTTTGCATTTTGTGCCGAAGTAGTTGTATTTCCTGATTCAATGGTCTTTTCTAATTCATTTGCACTAAGGTGCAATTCTGCATCAAGTGCCCAAGCCAAATAATTGTCTCCAGAGATTTTCAAAATAGAAAAATCTATTTTTGCCAAGTTTGCCATCTATTCTGAGTTAAAACACAATTTTATTATTTATTAAAACAATAAATAATTGCATGTATGAAATATAAAAAATAAACTACGTCACGATCTCAAGTGGTGATAAAATGCAAATACAAATATTTTTATATTTATGTTATTAGCATAATGCAAATGGATCTTCACCCGGCATGCGGTAGTTCGCATAGACAGATTATTCTAACAGAATAATAAATAATGGAATAACAGAAGAATTTCACCATGCATGCGATAGACCGACCGCACAGACAGGTTATTCTCAACAGAATAATAAATACGGAATAATAAATAATGGAACTAGGTCAGGTGAAATTCATACAGACAGGATATTCCGACATAATATTAAATGCGGAATAATAAATAATGGAACCAGGTCAGGTGAAATTCACACCGACAGGATATTCCGACATAATATTAAATGCGGAATAATAAATAAAAAGGTTCCCACCAAGTCTTGTAAGATTAACAAGGATAGATGGTACCATTGTAAATAACAGAATTTAATAGCAATTATAAGAATAAAATTATATTATTGGTGGTATAGCCAAAACGGTAATATAATAATAAATTGCAAGAATTTAATTTTACCATCTCAGTTGGTTAGAGCTTCGTGCTGATAACGTGTTATAAAACTTTAGCGAAATGTATAAAATATACTCTTATAATTACTCTAATAATATTTAGAGAGAAGCAAGAGAGAAAGATGGAGAAACCTTCAGAGAATTTTCAGAGAGAATTTCTTATTTTTTTTTCATTCTGCATTCCCTTTATATAGGAAATGAGAGGAGGAGGAGGACAAGAAGGGAGGGAACACGCGGCGAGTAGGTTCCCTCATCATGAGGGAATCGCCTTTTCTAACAGAAATATTATTCTCAAAATATCTTTTTTGTTTCTGTCTATTGGGAATTCAGGTGACAGCTCATCATGTCTTAAACACTAATATCTCTAATTTCAAAAATGAATACAAAAGAAAATAAATATTACTACCTCCATTCTATAATAATAATTGTTTTAGCTTTATGCACATAAATTAAGAAAATCATTTAATACTATCATTTAATAAATAAAATTTGTATAAAATTTCATTATTATCCTTTTATAAGAAGTTGAAAACTAATAATATAAGGGAGAAATTCTTAAGAAGTTAAGGGTGATATAGGAAAAGTAAATAATTTATTTTTCTAGAAAGTTATAATTGACAAATAAATTGAAATAAATATTTTCTTCTAAGAAGTCATTTATTATGAAATGGAGGTAGTATCTGATTTGGAACGGATCTAGTATCATCAATGGAAAGGGGGAAAAAATAATTTATCCCTGTGAAAATATTATATCTAATTTGGAAATGAATTATTATTTTTTTAAAAAAAAAATTAGTTTTTTTTTGACAAATTGAATTTTCCCTGTGAAATGTTGGAAATATTATTTTCAAAATATCCTTTTGTTGCTCTTTATTGGGAGTTCTGTTGACATCACGTCATTTTTCTCATTTATGAAGACAGTTCCCTATATTGTCATGTGTTAACGCCAAGTTTCGTCTGCGCGTCCAATCACAAAATCCACGCGCTGAATCCTGCACAATAACAGATCACACAGAAGCTTGACGGCCGTGCCGCCGGGGGATAGCTCCGGTGTGAGAATAAGTACAGGCCGTTCACAAGGTTTAACAATGGAAGTTATGTGTTTAGTGCTCCAAGTAGATATTACCTGTTAATTGTAACCTTGACCTTGTATTTATAGAGCTCCCAGCACCTTGGTATCCTCTTCCGAATTAGAGTAGGACTCCTAAATATGTTAGCTACCATATTTGGGTCCAACACAATCTCCTTAAAAAGTGCAAGTGGAATCCCTTTCCACCACTACCTCCAGAGTTGCCTTGTTAACGTAGGATTAGGGTTGATACCCTTAATCACGTAAACTCCTTGTCGCACCAACTCTGCATGTGGACTGCTCATATGCTCAGGCCCAAACCAATAGCCAAACCCAATAGGCCCGAACTCAACCCTCACGATGACCACGGGGCCCCGGCCTATTGGGATCGGGTAACCGACCCTGATCTTATATCTTCGAACATACGAGCCCGACCTCCTTTGACCCGGCCCAAGACTTCAGCCCAAAAAAGGGTCGGGAAAACACTCCCGAACATTGCCCCCCAGTCTCTTGTTATAAGATATTTATGACATGAGACTTGAAAGGACATGAATTTGGATAGTCACGCCATAATGATGAGTTGTCTCGGGAACCCAAGCGGTTTCTCCTCGGTCAGCGAGCTGGTACACATTTTTTCATAACTGGGCCCACCTGCCATAAATAACCGCCTTTGGAAGCCGTGCCAGACGGGCTATATAAGCTCCCCAACATTCATCACCGTCACTTTTTTCGAGCCTTCAATATTTTGAATCTCTGTCAAACTTTTCCGGCAAGGGCGATTTCCGACGAGATACTCATTTCTCTAGATTTCTTCAATCCGTACCATTTCCCCTCTAAACTCTTGTCTTGTATCTTTCCTCCTTTCAAACCACCATAAATAGCTGATTCCAGCGATCCTCGTCCCACACCAGTCACAGCAGCCGTCACTCCCACTCTTACTTCCGGCGACCTTCTCCAAATCGAGCTGGAGGCTGCTCCGGTTGAAGTCTCCGTGGAGAATGCCGAAACCTGAATTCGCCAACTCTACGCTTCGAAAACTGACTACGCTGTCATCAACACCAAATCTTCCATCACCCCCTCTCAACTGTCGGACATCCGAACCTTATTCAACATCCCCAAAGAATTTAAGCTTCGGGTTCCCGAGGCCAGCGAGAGGATGTACCACCAACCCGAGGGCGATTGGGTAGCCGTCCACCTGTATGCCCTAAGGTACGGGGTTTAGTTCCCCCTCCACGAATTCATCTCTTCTTTCCTCTGCCTGGTAGGGATCGAGTTTTCGCAGCTGGCCCCGAACTCCTACATCCAACTAGTCAGCTTTATTGCTTTGTGCCAAGAAGCTGGCATATCCCCAGGTTTGGACTTCTTCTTCGTCCTATTTTCTATCGGCCGATCAAAAGAACCCGACCTTCGCCATCTGAACCGTGTATCTGGCCGTGCCACCTTCATGAAGACCCCCTCTAGCAATAAAGGTTGGCATTCACAATGGTTCTTCATGAGGGGAACCGACCTCAACCTTTTACCGAACTGGGCCTGTCCTGAAGAACAGCCCTTGAAGGTAACCAAGTTTTCGAAGGGTCGAGCGGCTGCCTTCAAAAAGTTTTATGCCCTTCTGAAGCAGACTAGCTGGAGCCTGGGGATCGTATCCAACGATTATTGGCTCTACGAACACGGCTGTAAGTTGTCATATCCGAACCTATTCATCTGTGTTTCCCTTCCTTTCTTACGGTTTCTTTCTTATGGACTTTTTGTCTTATGTTGTAGTGACTATCTTCAAGCCCGATGGTGCTGAAGTGGATTTGACCCCCCTACAGGTCATCGACGAGCCCATCCACCCTCCTCCCGCTGACGACTCTCCTTCCGACGAGGCTGTCCTTATTGCCGAACTGTCGGTTGGTTCGTCAACCGAGCCTCTACCCGAATCTACCAAGGCAGATGTTTCGTCAAGAAGCGTTTTGCAGATGAAGGGGGCCGATAAGATGGCTTTGCTAAAGAAGTCAAAGAAGATTTCTTCCTCAACTCGAGCCCCCCCCAAGACCATTGCTTCGGTCCCCCCGAAGCCAGCTGCAAAACTGACTCCTCCTCCTTATACCATAATGACAGTAGACGAGGAGTCAGAGGGTACGGAGGATCGGCCTCTTGAGCCTCAACCGAAGAGGCCGCGTCTGACCGAGGGGCCTCCCCCGGTCGAAGAGGTAGGAGGTTCGGTCCCTGCTGCCACCCCAATGTCCAAAGCGAGCTCTTCCGATGGGTCACCGACCACCTGTTGGCCGAAGAGTCCAGCCGATAAATTCCCCTTCCATTTGCTGGATCAGTTTAGGCTTTCGGGTGATGATGATCGATTCAAGAACTTTTCGTCAGAGGATTTTTTGGTTACCTATCTCCGAGCCCAGACGCAGGTATTTATCCTCATTTGTATATATATTTTCCTTTGCTTCTTTGTTGTCTGATCAATTCGCCTATGTATTTAGGCCAACGCCATCCTCGCTCGAGCTATCGCTCCTCTTGCCTGATCTACCAAGAGAGAGGTCCAGCTGAGAACTGACGTGGAGCTTCTCCAAGCTGAATTATCGGGTCGAGATTCGGAGCTGAAGAGGGAGCGGGATCTTCATGCTGATACCAGGAATAAAGTATCCCAGGCAAATCGCCGGATCGCTGAACTCGAAGAACAAAATTCCCTACTTTAACAAGAGTTCGTCGGTCTCAACGATAATGCCAAGAAGCTGGTGCATGACAAGGAGCTGATGGCCGAAGAGAATAGAGCCTTGGTGGGGAATCTGGAGGCCCTCGAGGAGAAGTTCACTGGGGTTCATGCTCAGCTGAGGACTTTGATCCAGGCGAACAACACCTTGATGGCCGAACAGGTCTCCCTCAAACAAGCTGCCATCAAGGAGTATGAAGAATCGCCTGCTTTGACCGATAAGATCATGACCCAGTTTGCTGAAGGGGTGGAGGCCTATCGGGAAAAAATGAGAGTGAAGCTTGTCGATGTCGGCCTGGATGCCTTGATCCTTGAATCTTCCGATGAGGAGGCCGAAGCCGATGATGACTTACCTTAGTTCTTTTTAGTATCTGTTTTTTATAGTTGTAATTTTTCTTTTCTAAGTCTTGTAACTCACCTGACCAGTGAAGCCGACGGTGTATGTACCCGAAGCTCATCTGATCGGGAATTGTAAAACTTTGTTAATATAAATGAAGACAAAAACTTTCTAAAGTTATTTATCTCGATCAGTTCAACTTGTTTAAAGCGTACTGTCTCGGATTTGAAACTTTATCGATCAGTTATACTTGTGGCATTTATCAACCAGTTAAGTTCTCTCGAACTGTCTGATCATTTTACGCTCGAAGCTTGTTTGATCGGTAAAGCGATGCAAGATTAAAATGAAGTACAGACGTTTCTCCGAGAAAAGTTTTCATTTCATTGATAAATTGCGTAAATTACACCATTAGAAGGAAAGAATAGGCAGGTATTTACTGATAATATCTCCTAAGTCTTCCAGCATACCATGTATTCTTTACCTCCGACCCATCCATTGCTCGAAGCCGGTAAGACCCTGGCTTCGGCACTTCTATTATCTCATAAGGTCCCTCCCAGTTAGGCATTAATTTTCTTGTGTTCTGAGGGGTTGATGCCTCTGCCTCCCGAAGCACCAAATCTCCTACCTCGAACCTCCTCAACTTCACCTTCTGGTTATAGTGTCGGGCTGTCTTCTGTTGATAAATGGCCAACCTCAACACTGCGGCATCACGAGCTTCATCCAGCAGGTCCAGATTTACTTTTAGACCTTCATCGTTGTAGAGCTCTTTGTACTGGCTGAACCGAAGAGTGGGTGACCCGATCTCTACTGGTATGAGTGCATCGGTCCCATAGGCCAGCCGGAAAGGGGGTCTCCAGTGGTTGTCCTTGGGGTCGTTCGGTATGCCCACAAAACGCTGAATAGTTCTTCGGGCCATCGACCTTTCAACTCATCAAGCCTTCTTCTTATACCGTCGAGTAGGGTTCGATTTGTCACTTCCACTTGACCGTTTGACTGAGCGTGGGTAACCGAAGTCTTCCGGTGTTGAATTCCCAACTCTTTCAGGAAGCTTTCAAACTTTGACCCCACGAACTATCTACCGTTATCCGAGACTACTGCCATCGGAATGCCGAATCGATAAACCACTCCTTCTTTCAAAAATTTAAGGCATTCCTGTTCGGTGATCTTCTGCAGTGGTTTGGCTTCGACCCATTTTGTCATGTAATCGATGGCCACTATTATAAAGCTGACTTGTCCCTTGGCCTTCGGCAGAGGTCCCAGGATGTCGATTCCCCATACTGCGAAGGGGATCGGGGATAAGACCGAGTAGAGTTCTTCGGGTGGTTGATGTGGGATGTTGCTGTTTAGTTGACACTTGGGACATTTTTTGACAAGTTCCTTGGCCTCTGTGTAGATGGTTGGCCAGTAATACCCCTGTCTTAGAATTTTATGTTCCAGTGACTTGGCGCCCATATGATCCCCACAAATCCCTTCATGTACCTCCCGAAGTGCGTAGCTCACCTCTGACGGTGTTAAACATTTAAGTAAGGGAGAGCTGAAGGCCCTTCGGTACAAATCTCCGTCGATCAGTACAAAATTCAAACTTCGGTGCTTGATCTTCCTTGCTAGAATCCGGTCCGAAGGTAATGTTCCATCAGCCAAATAAAAAATATAAGGTGTAAGCCAACAGCTCAGCCAATCAACACATAGCACCTCTTCTTTCGGGATACTTGGCTGTTCCAATGTCTCCAGATACACCGAACCGTCGAAGGAGCTGGCTTCAGTTGACGCCAGCCGGGCCAGGGCATCTGCTACTGTGTTGTCGGATCTATTCACTCCCTGACAGCTGACCGAGTTGAAGTATGTCAGTCTATTCTTTGTCTCGGCTAAGTACTTCGTCATTCTTGCCCCCCGAGCCTCATACTCTCCCAAAATTTGTTTGACGACCAGCTGCGAGTCACTAAAGATGACCAAGTTCTGTACTTCTAGGCTTCGGGCCAACTTTAACCCAGCTAGAATGGCCTCATATTCTGCTTCGTTATTGGTTGCTTTGAACCGAAATCGAATAGCTTGTTGGACTTTGAATCCATCGGGACTCGTCAGTATGACCCTCGCACCACTGATGTCTGACGTTGACGAGCCATCGATATATAGTGTCCATGAAGTCTTTATGTGTTGTGTTTCGGTCACCGATCCCACATCTGGCTCCGAGAACGAACATTCCACGACGAAGTCTGCTAGCGCTTGCCCTTTGATTGCTGTTCGGGGATGATACTCTAGCGCAAACTATGTTAGCTCCATTGCCCATGCCGCCAGTCTTCCTGAAACCTCTGGTCGATGTAGAATTTTCTTCAACGGCTGATCGGTGTATACCACCACCACCCGACCCTGGATATAATGCCGAAGTTTTTTGCTTGCGATGATTAAAGCGTAGGCAAATTTTTCCAGGTTCGGGTATCGGAGTTCTGCGTCCCGAAGCACGTGGCTGACGTAGTATACAGGGAACTGATTTCCCCCTTTGTCCCGAACCAATGCTTCTCCCACTGCCATTGAACTCGCTGCCAGATAAAGATATAGGGGTTCCGAAGGGATCGGTTTCATCAGCAGAGATGCCGAAGAAAGATATTGTTTGATCCCTTGGAAGGCGTCCTCGCATTCTGAAGTCCACTGGAAGCTTTTCTCGTTCTTGGGCCCTTTTAAGGTGTCAAAAAATGGAAGGCACCTCTCAGCTGATTTAGGAACGAACCTTCGTAGGGCCGCGATCCGACCTGTTAGTCTCTGCACATCCTTGTATGACTTTGGGGATTTCATATCCAGGACTGCCTGGATTTTCTCTGGGTTTGCTTCGATTCCCCTTTTGCTGACCAAGTATCCTAGAAATTTTCCCGATCCCAGCCCAAACGTGCACTTGGTCGGGTTTAGCCTTAGCTTGCGTTTTTGGACCGTCTCGAAGCAGTTCTCCAGATCTTCAAGATGATCACGGACTGACATGCTTTTAACGATCATGTCGTCTACGTAGACCTCCATGCTCCTCCCCAATTATTTCGTGAACACCAGGTTCATCATCCGCTGATAAGTTGCCCCGGCATTTAGTAGCCCGAAGGTCATTTTCCTGTATGCGTATATCGCCCGATGTGTGATAAAACTTGTCTTCGGGATGTCTTCCTTACTCATCGAAATCTGGTGGTACCTGGAGAATGCATCCATAAAACTCAACATACCATATCCCGACGTGGCGTCGATCAGTTGATCTATGTTGGGCAAAGGGTAGAAATCCTTCGGACACGCCCTGTTTAGATCCGCGTAGTCGATACACAACCTCCATTTCCCATTTTGCTTCTGGACCAACACCACGTTGGCCAACCACTCCGGGTAATCAATCTCGAAGATGAATTCGGCCTCTAGGAGTTTGGCAATCTCTTCGTCGATGATTTTTTATCTTTCTGGGGCGAAAATCCTTCGCTTCTGTATGACCGGTTTCTTGCCCGGGTCCATGTGCAACCGGTGCAGAGCCACTGATTCACTTACCCCCGGCATGTCGATGGGTTCCCATGCGAAGATATCAGCGTAGACTCGGAGTAATTCTATCAGCCCGGTCCTGAAGGGTTCTGATAACCCTGACCCGATCTTAATTAGTTTTTCTTTCTGCCCCAGTACCAATTCTACATCTTCAGTTTCTTCGGCCGGAAGAGCAAGTGGCTCTGTGCTCCCCTCGGTGAATGGTTCGATCTCAATGGCCATTGTCTGTTTCTGTTTGCAGACCCCGACCCCTGAAGAAATCAAGCTATTCCGGTAACACCTTCGGGCTATATCTAGGTCTCCTTTTACCTCCCCAATCCCGTTCGGTGTTGGAAGCAATGATTTTAAAATGGGGTATCGATGTTACTACTTGCAGGGCTGCCAAGGTAGGCCTTCCGAGAATCGCGTTGTATGCCGAGTCTATTTGGACGACAAAGAATCTGACCACTATTTCAACTTGATTAGGTGCTATGCCGAATTTGACTGGCATCTCGATGGTGCCCGACACAAGCACCGGATCTCCACTAAATCCGTACAAGGGTCCTTCTCCTCCCAAATCCATCTTCTTTCCTTGTAGGTCTAACCTCTGATAGGCATGAGAATATAGGATGTCGACCGAAGACCCGTTGTCTATCATCATTCTTTTCATATCTACTATCCCGACCTGAGCCGTTATTACCAACGCACCATCATGGGGCTCGATGAGATCTGTCGGGTAATCCTCATTCGTAAATGAGATAGACGTTCCCGGATATGCCCGATCCTTCCTGGGGGTTGACCCCGCAACAGATAGCACTGCTTCCAGATTCCCACTTCTTTTTCTTCCCGATACCCGTCTAACGGAACCCCCCGAAAAGACATCAATTACACCTCGGGCTGGGGGGTTCTGTGGAGTCTGGGTATCCAGGATCTGATCTGTGGTCTCCTCTCTGGGCACCACTGCATTTCCCCGACCTGCCACATATTGTAACAGTTGTCCGTTTTGGACATTTTTCTCGATCATATCCATCAGATTGACGCACGCTTCGGTCGAGTGTCTGGTACTCTGATGGTATTCACAATACTTATCCCGACCTCGCCTTCCGGGCTTGGTTCGCCTGGGGCATGACTCGTAGAATGGTTGGTTTTTCATCTCCTGTAGAATTTTTGACCGATCCGCAGTGAGGGGAGTATAGACCTTGCTGACGTTACGGTTGGGTAGTAGAGGTCGGTTGCTACCTGAACCTCCCTCGTTGTAGCTTTTCTTTTCCGTTCGGTCTGATCTCCACTGGTTGTTGTCCGAACGTTGGTAGGTCGGTTTTTCTCGGTCTTTCGATTTCTCATAAGGTTGTTAGTGTGGTTTGAAATTTCCCAAAGCTTCTTCTATAGCGATGAACCCTTCTGCCCGATGAAAGGCCTCGGTCAAGTCTGCCGGAGGGTTAATCACCAAATCCTTTACCAGCTTCTTAGATCTCCCGATGTCTAAGCCGGTTGTAAAAAATCCCAGTGCTTGTGGGGAATTCAGCTCCGCTACCGATCCCACTGCCTCTCGAAACTGTTTGACGTACTGGCCTAGGGTCTCATCTGATTTCTGCCGTACCTGTATGAGGGACGCCGTGATCTTCCCTCGCCTTCGGTTGCTTCCGAACCGAGCATGGAATTTTTCTCGAAGATCGTTCCATGATCCGATTGATCCTGCTGCCAGGGTCCCCATCCACTCCCTGACACTCTTCTTGAGGGTTGTAGCAAACATGTGGCATTTGGCTGCATCCGAATGCCCATAGTACGACATCAGCAGATTATACCCATCCGAATGGTCGTAGGGATCTCCCAATCCGTCATATGTCTCCATCGGGGGCATCTTTTTCTTTGGATCGGCTATCACCCGGTTGATTTCGGGCGAAAAGGGAGATCCTAAACATGCCAAAGATGTCCCTGTCGTGTTTTTTGTCCCTAGCAATTTCTCTAATTCAGCCACTCTTCGAGTAAGGGGGTCGGATCCTTCCTTATGAGGGGACGATCGGGGTTTGACCCTCCCATAGTCAGGAGACGCTTCCCTCTCCGTTTGCCCCGTCCTGCCTCAGTGTTCTGATCGACGCCCGGCCGAAGGACTCCTTCTTCTGCTCCTTCCGTCTCTAGAGCGACTCATGTACCTGCTCTGTTCTCTTCTTGCCTCTCTCCGTCGAGGTGATCGGGACCGGCTTCGCTTCTTATGCCTTCTAGAACTCGCTTCTTGATCTTCGGCCATGTTGGCCATCTGCCTCTCCAACTCCACTTGTTGTAGCTGGAGTGCCATCATGGCATCTTTGTTCTGGTCCAGTTTCTTTTGCAAGAGAAACTCTCGTTGGTCTCGGCTTCCTGCTCCTCGGTCTTGCCTCACGAGGGCTTGAGAGTGTCTCTCGTCGGCCTGACTCGCTTGATGAGGCGTGTGTTGACTCTCGGGGAAGAGCTTCCGCCGAAGATCATGGCCCGGTATCTCCTCCACCTCCTGGACTTTAGACCCCAGTAGGTCCTTTACTGACCCCCTCACCTGAGTGGTTTGGTGAGACTGCTGGGTCTTGGCCCTTTCCGAGACAGCGATGTTATCCTTACTCGCCATGATTGCTACCGAAGAAAAGTATTTGTGGTTGCAAAGAAGCACTAGGCCCTCCTTCTAGCGCCAATGTTAACGCCAAGTTTCGTCTGCGCGTCCAATCACAAAATCCACGCGCTGAATCCTGCACAATAACAGATCACACAGAAGCTTGACGGCCGTGCCGCCGGGGGATAGCTCCGGTGTGAGAATAAGTACAGGCCGTTCACAAGGTTTAACAATGGAGGTTATGTGTTTAGTGCTCCAAGTAGATATTACCTGTTAATTGTAATCTTGACCTTGTATTTATAGAGCTCCCAGCACCTTGGTATCCTCTTCCGAATTAGAGTAGGACTCCTAAATATGTTAGCTACCATATTTGGGTCCAACACAATCTCCTTAAAAAGTGCAAGTGGAATCCCTTTCCACCACTACCTCCAGAGTTGCCTTGTTAACGTAGGATTAGGGTTGATACCCTTAATCACGTAAACTCCTTGTCGCACCAACTCTGCATGTGGACTGCTCATATGCTCAGGCCCAAACCAATAGCCAAACCCAATAGGCCCAAACTCAACCCTCACGATGACCACGGGGCCCCGGCCTATTGGGATCGGGTAACCGACCCTGATCTTATATCTTCGAACATACGAGCCCGACCTCCTTTGACCCGGCCCAAGACTTCAGCCCAAAAGAGGGTCGGGAAAACACTCCCGAACATCATGCATCATCAATTTACCTCAATTTTGAGGTTAAGTTGTTGACTTGAAAATGAGGAAACTTCGATCAAGAAAAAAAACAATCATATAAAGATAAAAAGGGAAGGACGCAAAATTGTTGACCGAGTAAAGTCTAATTTTGTATATCGCGAAATATATCAACATATGAAAATAAAGTTAATAAAATTATAAGAATATCTCACTTTATTACGTAATATATATCATTTTCTTTTGGTAAATATTATCATTGTTCTTTGAACTGCTCCTAGCTCCTTAGAATATGAATCATCAAATTTTTGTTCACAAACGCCACATGCATGCAGTCTTTGTTTTGTTCCGCTATCCTACATGTTTGAAATACAATTTTTGAATAAAAATATGATTAAAAAAAATTCCATTAATATTATAAAATATTACTAAAATCAAGAACAAACAAGATTAGAGAGAAGAGAGCATTCTCTTTTTACTTTGATATATCCATCATTCACTTTACAAATGTTATTATTTATAGATATAATAACATCAATAGTAACATAAATACTAGTAGGTTAAAAAACTCAAAGATTATGAGTTTCATAACTCAATGGACATGGGAGTTACATGTATCTAGACATCCATAATATGAATCTAGACATACATAATTTTATAACACTCCCCCTTGGATGTCTATTATATAGCTATACGCATTGAAAGCTGCCTCATTAAAAATCTTACCAGGAAAAATTCAATGGGAAAAAACCTTGGTAAAGGGAAAAAGAGTGCAGCACGTACTAGCTCCCCCTCATGAATATATCCTTAAGTCTTTCAGCTGTCGCATTTCAATATTGTGACGTAATTCTTCAAACGTTGCAGTTGGTAATGCTTTGGTTAACAAATCTGCTAGATTATCTTTTGAGCGAATTTGCTGAACATCAATGTTACCACACTTTTCAAGGTCATGTGTGAAAAAGAATTTCGGTGAGATGTGCTTTGTTCTATCTCCTTTGATGTATCCTCATTTTAATTGAGCTATACATGCAACATTGTCTTCATACAAAATGGATAGAGTTCTTTTGTAACAATTTTCTAAGAATATGTCTCGTTAAAAAAACCTTACCAAATAAAAGCCCAGTGGAAAAAAAATTTGGCGAAGGAAAAGAGTAAAGTCAGCACATATCCTTTTTAATCCCCTTCATAAGTACATAATATTTCCATTGTTTATGGTGAAAATATCTTTAAGTCGAAGTATACCAATATTGTACACCATCTTCTTCAAAATCATAGTTGGTAATGACTTAATGAATATATCAACCAAATTATCACATGATCATATATGTTTGATATCAATATTGCCATTCTTTTGGGGATCATGTATATAAAATAATCAAAAACAGATTTTAAAAATAAAAAAAGTAACATTTTAAATTTTAAAAATAACAAAAACATAATAAAATAAAACAAAAAATACAAAAAAAGTTTTTTTTAAACAACAGATTTTTTTAAAAAATAGATTTTTTTAAAAGAATAAAATTTTTAAAAAAACGAGACTTTTTTTAAAAAAAGTTTTTTTTTTAAAAACAGATTTTTTTAAAAAAATAGATTTTTTTAAAAAACAGATTTTGTTTAGAAAATAGAATTTTTAAAAAAACGAAACTTTTTTAAAAAATAGAATTTTTTTAAAAATAGAATTTTAAAAAAAACAGATTTTTAAAAAATAGATTTTAAAAAAAATAGATTTTTTAATAGAAACAGTTTTTTTTTATAAAATAGAATTTTTTTAAAAACAGAATTTTTTAAAAAATCTATTTTTTAAAAAATTTACGTTTTTTTAAAAAAATTGTTTTTTAAAAAAGTATATTTTTCAAAAAATAGAATTTTTTAAAAATTGTGTTTTTTTTAAAAAATCTGTTTTTAAAAAAAGTATAATTTTTTTAAATTCTATTTTTTAAAAAAGTTATGTTTTTTTTTTAAAAATTGTTTTTAAAAAAATATGTTTTTTTAAAAAAATTATATTTTTTAAAAAAATCTATTTTTTAAAAAGTTCGGTTTTTTTAAAAATACTATTTTTTTAACATTATGTTGTTTAAAAAAATTCTATTTTAAGAAAATTCTATTTTGTAAAAAAATTCTATTTTTTAAAAAAAATATATTTTTTTTAAAAATTCCGTTTTTTTAAAAAAGTCTATTTTTTAAAAAATTTTGTTTTTTAAAAAAGTTTTGTTTTTTTAAAAATTCTATTTTTTTTCAAAAATTCTGTTTTTTTTAAAAAAAATCTATTTTTTAAAAAATTCTGTTTTTAAAAAAAGTTCCTTTTTAAAAAAAATTCTATTTTTTAAAAAATTCTATTTTTTAAAAAATTCTATTTTTTAAAAAATTCTATTTTTTTAAAAAAATCTGTTTTTTTTAAAAAAATCTATTTTTTTAAAAATTCTGTTTTTAAAAAAGTTTCGTTTTTTTAAAAATTCTATTTTTTTAAAAATTTGTTTTTAAAAAAAATCTATTTTTAAAAAAAATCTATTTTTTAAAAAAATCTTTTTTTTTGTATTTTTTGTTTTATTTTATTATGTTTTTGTTATTTTAAAACTTTGAAATGTTACTTTTTTTTTAAAATCTGTTTTTGATTTTTTTTTGCCACATAAGCAATATTTTTTATATTTTTTTGCCACGTCAGCGTCACATAAGCAATATTTTAACGTCTGTCAATTTTTTTTAACAGAATGACCCAATTTTAATATTTTAATTAGTTTAATGGGGTAATTCAAAAAATTAAAAGTTCAATGATATATTAAGTAAAACTTGTCAAATATAGTGGTGAAAAACATAGTTTTGCCATTTGTAAATTGATGTGGAGGAGATGAAGGGTCATCATAGAAAAACACCAAACGATGATGGCTAGAATTTTTCTAAACAAGATTATGGTATTCTTCGAATTTTATCCAAAAAAGGTGTGTCATAAATTTTTCTTTATTTTAGAGAATGATATTTGTTTATCATTTTATAAGAATATATACATGAATGGTATAAACGTGATGTACTATATATATCATGTGTTGATGATATCTGCATGTAAATTTTGTTTTACTTATGATCTTATATAATAAATTAATTAGATTACTTTTATTTGATTTGGAGATAATTTGATGTTTGTTCACGGTGGAACAAATTTTAACTCGTATATATATATATATATATATATATATATATATATATATATATATATATATATATATATATATATTGATTAGTAAAATTTTATGAGTAGATAATATTGCTAAATGTGTATATGCATGAGTTTTTAAGAAAAATATTATTCTTATAAACTAATTGAAATTAATTTATTATTAGTGGTTGTAGTAAAAAATTTAAGAAATTTACGTGTCTCTATGTATAACAAATTAGTTGTGAATTAATTTGTTTTGAGAATAAAATAAATTTATGTTCTTTTTGAACAAAATTATGCATATAAAATTTGAGGTAATATTTAGTGTATAATATTACTTGGCATTTGTATGCATGAATTTTGAGATAAATTACTTTGTTTGTGGATAATAAATTAATTATCAACTAATAGTTAGAAGAGATATTGTAGAAATAAATTTGGTATAGTAATTCTTGTATACAATGTGATTATGATGTTGAGAAAATACTTAGAAATGTTATTCGTAGTGTTTTTAGAATAATAATAATTGGTGTATATTGATTTATTTTATGTGCACTTCTTGTCCAAGAAGTAGTAAATTTTAATGTAATTATATGAATTTTGTATATTCTAATTGAGATAAATATTTTATTTTTTGACTTTTTTTATAAATATAGTGAAGTTCAAGTATTTCATATTATTATGAGAATTGTCTTGAATTCTATATTTGTAAATGTCAAAAGATATATTGTCTATGATATTTCCTACCCAAATTGAGACAAGAAAACACTTGAGGATATACTAATTCATGTGTGTGAATTTTATTTGTTTTCTATATAAATTAATTTTGTTTGTGATAAATTAATTTTTTAGAAAGTAAATATAAATTTTTATATTTTATGATTTATATGCAAATAAAATTATGCAATATGATGAGTTGCGCTATAATTTTTATATATTGAGTTTTATACTATTTACATAGAGTCAAGTGTTATGTGTTGGTATACTTGAAAAATGCACATGTATAATTTTAAGTGATTATGTTAAATATTTTTTGGGTTTGAAAGTTTATGTAATTTCAGCAAATAAGAGCTTGTTTTCTTATGTGGCGGTGTTATAAAAGATTCTTATGTTGAAACAATCTTTATATGAATAATAAATACATAAAATGTACAACAGCTTATTTTTTGTTTTGAGAAGTGTTTCTTAATATTCTTAGGAAGTAATATTTATAGGAACATTGACACATAAAATGTAACAATCTAGAATTTTAATTATAATTTTAAATATTTATGAAATTAAATAAATATTTTAATTGATGTGTTTAATTTGATTATTTATGAGTTAAATAAATAAATCATGAGTTATGGGAATTAACTTAATTAAGGTAATATGTTAATTAAGTTGATAATTGGTAATTTAATATTTTGAAGTTAATTAAAATAAAAGAGTGATGAATTAATTAGTTTGTGATAATATTCTAATCTAATTTAATAATTAAATTAGAAAGTGGATAAGGATTAAATGAATTGTTATAATGTTATTTTAATTTGATTTAGTAATTAAAGAGATGTGTTAATTTATTAAATAAAATTATAATAAAAATTATAATTTTGTTGTATTGGATTATGTGGTAAATTGATTTAATAAGTTGTTTTTAATTAAATGTGAATATGGGAATTTAATTAAATAAAGTGGGACAATAAGCTATATTATAAATAAGTTATGAAAATAAATTAAAAGAGTTTAATTCAGTTTTGCCAAACAAGACTTAATGAACGTTGAGTCTTTAATTTAAATGGGTTTCACCAAACAAGGCCTTATGACTTTTTAATTTAAAAAAAAAACTAACATCAGTTATGCTTATATATTAATACGTATTATATTATACATTTATATTTTATATATCAGTTATATTTTTAAGTTACGTAAAGCCAATATAGGAAGAGAACATAGAAGAGAAGAGAGAAAAATAGAGAGAAAAGAGAGAATGAAGAAGATAAAATCTACCTGTAAATTTGAGAAACAAGAAGGTTGCTCTTATCTTTGTTGGTTAAACAAGAACTTGAAGGTAGCAATTCAACTTTTAAATTATTAGTTTTGTTTTTATTGTTCTTCATTGAAAAGCTTACTTTTATTACTCTGTAGTTAGAATTCTATGATCATTGTTGAAGTTATGGCTCAAATATGTTACTTAGTAAGCATAAACTGTTCTTTTATAATTTATATGTGGTTTAAAGTTGTTTAATTCATGTAAATATGATATATATGGAGAAAATCATATTAAAGTGAAATATATATGAATATGGCTTATTTTGGAATCAAAATTGAAGTTCAATTCATGTGTTAAACTGTAAATTGTTTGTTGATTGTGAAAATACATGAAGAAACGAAAATATTATGAGTTAAATTAGTTGTTTTGGTTGAGAAACGAATTCATATTGATGAATTTCGCTATGAATGTCAAAAGAAGAAGAAATAATAAAAATAGTGGAACTAAAAGTTGTAATTTTAGTGTTTATGTTGTTTATATAGTTAAAAGCATGTTAAAAATCTTAAATTATGATCCCGTGAAGTTTATGTAATTTATATGTGTGAAAATTGGTTGTTAGAAAGTAGCTTGTAGGCCAAATTGGTTTTCTGCTATGTGCATCGCAAATTGTAGAACCCAAGATTTCGCACCAGCACGACCGCGCTGGTGCCAAGGCTTAAAATGGCGCGGTCGCGCTAACCCCTCACAAAAACTATATTGTTTATTTTTTTATTCAGTCCATAGCATGCAATCGTAACTTAGGTTGTGTTTGACAAACCTGTGAATTAAGATCTGAATGATTATAATGTCTAAATAAATTAGATCATCTGAATGGTTATGAAGTCTGAATCTAAAAAATTATTTGATAACTAAAAAGTAAGTTGTCTCTTAATGACACTATTTTACCATTTTAAAGGGTAAAATTTTATTTAATAATTTTAAATATTCAATTTAATAAAAATGAGTGCATAATATTGTTGTGTATATTTGTATATAAAAAAAATTATCAAAAGAATTTCATGAAGAGGTACCTCTTAGTTATTAAGATTTTATTTTCTGTCTTACCGATTAAGAGGCATTCAAAGGTAACAAAAAAAAAAATAACATCATGCCTATTAGTGAATAAGAGACAATCCATTAAGAGGCAATCCATTATTTCTGTATTAAAGATTACATATGATTTCATTGTACTACTTGGTACTTCATGTCATTAAAAATGTATTCTTATCATATGATTTTATTTATGTCACACATTACAATAATGTTTCATTTCATTTCTACAGTAGAAAACTAACTTTCTCAGACTGAACACTGGCGCAGCTACGCCAGTTTGTACTACTAGCAGGGCGCAATTGCACTGGTCCCTGACAATGCCAAACTGGTTTAGCTCCAAGCCAGTTTCGTCCTCTACTACCACACTAGGTTTACATGACATGAATTAACTTACGTATTGGTGATATTACTAGTTAGAAACTTATTCATTCCATATACGGAATCACATAATTATACGTAATTAATCTTCCTATGTAACGACCAAGAAATTCGGATCTTATTGTAAAATAATTTTATTAATTTAAATAATAATAAAATCCTATTCTATGTGTTATCAAGATGGTTGTCTTTGTATAACCTATTGATGTTAGAATGTCGTAGTATTTGAGCTACGTGGATGAATTAAAATGTTTGAATTCCCAAAATAAAAATACAAGTTTTCCGAGAAATTTTCCGAAAAATACTATTTATCGGTATTTGCTCGGGATATAATTTTGGATTTCCGAGAAATACGTAATGATGGAATAATAAGGTGAGATGGATTATGTAATAAAAATCTAGTTATGAAAAAACGATATTTCGCTTGTGGACTTAATTTATAAACGTTAAGGAAGGCGAAATAGTAATGAATATGTAATAATGGTATAATACTTATGTATTGTACAAAGAAATGGAAATGAGTATAATACGAAGTATTATACGAGGTTGTATGAAGGGTGAATTATCGTATATAAATTCTATATGAATTAGAATACGAAAATAATACATAAACTATATGTATTATGAAATGTTAATGGACTCGGAAAGATTGTTGGGAATTAATATAAGTCCAAGGGAATTAAAGGGAGAGGCCCAATTATTAATTAAGGAATCAACTAGTGGTTTGTTAATACAAAGCCCAATGATTTAATTAATCCAAGCCCAAACTAGAATCCATGGATTCGTTGACCCATGAGGCAAACCATATTATTATGGTTGAATGTGGTGACCAAGTAATGTGGTAACCAAGTATTGTGATGGTCAAGTTAATGTAATGACCAAGGCTTTGGAGTAATGGCCAAGTATGAGATAAGAGAGTGGTTAGCAAGTAATGAATAGTAAGGAGGTGGCTTAAGGAGGTGGGATTGTTTTAAAGACCAAACTACCCTAACTTTGCAAATTCTATAAATAGAGAAGACTTACAAGCATTTGTTGGTTGCTCAAATAATCTAGACTTCACAAAGTGCTTAAAGGTTAGAGAGAATAAGCTACCAATAAGTTACTTCCATAAGTCAAGAAGAAGAAGAAGCTACTTATCAAAGACTTTAATAGTAAGACTTCTTCTCCAATTATCTTCTATCTCTACCATGATATGTTGATAAGAAAAGATGGATTAAGAAACATGAATGATAAGAAGCAAGAAGAATATGTAAGTCATGGACTTAAGCCACATAAGTTGGTGATAAGTCATTTAAGCTAACATAAGTTATAAACTTATGTGAAGATAATATGAACTTATAAGGAGTTTATTAAGAGAATTGATATGAAGGTAAAAGAATTTATATGATCATATGTATCATGTATACCTAAGTAAAGTTATATGTGAAGCACATGTAAAGTATGATAATTAAGAAACTCTAATTGTCATAAGTCATGAATAATCAAATCTTAAGTAGTTTATAATTTGATAAGTTATAAGCTCATGAGGAGTCAAAGTCCAACAATGAAAATAAGTTGTTGTATTATGTATGTTGAGATGTTCAGATGATGAATGAAGTTCATTTGTAATGTTGAACAAATCGTAAGTATGAAGATTTTTCAGAAATTGCACGATTGGACGACAATCGTCGAATTCGTAAAATTCTCGGAATGGAAGTCAAATTTTGTGTTTGATCACGAAATCATTGCTTTACAATTGAGTTAAGTCATATTTGGCATTTAAGAGTTGCGAACTCGAAAATAACCGGATTCTGACTTAGAACGAAGAAACGAGCGTTGAACGTTCACGAACGTTTATCGTTTTTGTTAAAAATGAACCAATAGGTGAATTTTTAACAAACAAAGTCAAATAGATAAAATTCTTGGATGATCATGTAGATTACGTAATTTGTGAACCGTAGGCTTTTGAACGAGCCAATTCGGACTTATAACGAAGAAGTTATGCGTCCGGGAAGTTCACAAAATTTCAAAACTGAAATTATTTTCTGGTGCATAGAGTTGGCGCCGCGGCGCCAACCCAAGGCAAAAAGACTCCCGCGGCAGCGCGAAACAGTAACCAAGCCTACTACAAAAGTTCGCCGCAGCGCGAACTGTTGTACATGTTATGGCACCACAGCGCCAAGTCTGGGTCAGGGATGTAATACGACTCGCGCCGCATCGCGAGATGTAAGTATAGAGACGGCGCCGCAGCGCCAGCCTCAGAACAAAGATAGTAATGAAGGTTTCTAAGTACAATGAAAAGAAAACCTAATTGATTAAAAGTAAACATAAACTTAAGGAAGGTAATGTAACATTGTTTAAACTTTGTTAAACCTTAAGGAATGTAATGTAAAGGTTAAGATAACCTAGTCGAATATAAATGCAATGGTAATGTTAAACAGGAATGAATAGTAACTGAATCTATTACACAATTAGATTGAAATGAAGGGTATGATATAGCCATATACATATTTGATTATATGTGACCTAATGTAAAGGCATTATATGGTCATGTATTGTAGCGACTTGAAAGACTTGAACATAAAGTTAATATACGGTAGCAGACGCTAAAGGCAAGTATTCTAACTCTTGTTTCAGTTCAATCTGAACAAGTTTAAGATTCATGTATTCTTTCGCATGAATTGAGGTATGTTGAAGTTAAAGCCAATCCCTTTGGCTAGACTTGATAATCTACTCTTGTATTATCAAATGTTGCTATCTTTTGTCAATTACTTGATATGGTTTTCAAAAGAAGACTGAAATGTTAAACAAATGTTTTGTCGGTAAAATGACAGGCACGTGAGGTTGTCAAATGATTAAACGTGCATATATTTAATGGATGTAGTGTTGATCAACATAGAGTACAATGGGCTGATCCTAGAAGTGCTCGTAAGTAATATCGGGCTTACGGAATTCGTTCCGGGTTGTTCTTTTTCCATAAAGAATGAATACTCGAGGTCTCTGACCGGAGTGAATGTTTTACTAAATATTGTTGTTATTGTAAAACATTTTGAAAGAAAAGATGAAGTGCTGCTTTGAATTATCAATAGTACTTCATAACTATTGTTCAGTTATTGAAGATATACGATTTGTATGTGTCAAGCATGTTGTTATTAAATTGTTATACTTACTGAGCTAGCCATGCTCATTCTTGCTTGAACCATATGAATGCAGCTAAGACTGAACGTCCCGAAGGATCAAAAAGGGATAAAGGAAAAGCTAAGGTAGATTGTTAAGCTGTCTTGTAATAGTAAAGGTCAATTGTTGTAATGTTACTGATATTATGACAAAGAACCTTTGTAATGGGTATAGAACTTGGGAATTATAAATATTACTTTAATATATAGAAGTTATATACGTTCTTTGAGACTTTTCAATTGAATGAATGTATAAATGTTGTACAGTATTGCACCATCTGTTGGGTTGGAAGATACCCGAATTTGGGGGCGCTACAAGTTGGTATCAAAGCCTAGGTTATAAAACTTAAGGGGGAAAATAAAACCTTAAGACATAACCTTAAGAAAGAATAAAGAAGTAAAAGATGGAAAGTAACCCTATAAAAATGCATTATATTATGTTATGTGTTTTTATTATTTTACTGTCGTGTACTAATCAAACTATATTGTTTTATTGTTGATGTCAGGAGAAAATGATATGTATAGAGACATATAGGTAGTAAGCGAGGATTCGGTTAATCGGGTAGAGATACTACCAAATCCTGTAGCCGTAGAACCAGAGGTGGTGACAATCGAGTTTGGAGACTCAGACGATTTAGACTACATGTCTATATTTGATGGCATGCTAGAGGAGGAGGTGGACATGATGTCTTTTGATCAGGTTCCACCTACAGAGGAATTACCTACGGGGGAATCAATGAAGGCAATGTTTATGTCAGTATTGGATAGAAATATCCATTACTGCCAAGAGGTTAAAGAGTTGAAAGAGGAACTCCAAGCTGTTCGTGAGGACAAGACTAGCATGGAGGGAATGTGGGAAGAGGAGCACAATGATAGAATTCTAGCTAAGGACAAGGTTCGAGAGTTAAAATGTGAAGTCTTTGAACTCAAGCAGGAGCTAAAGACTAAACAGCGAAAGTTGGAGAGGATGTCCTATATACATAGGAGTTCTCATGTGGATTTCCAGCAGCAGGTAGCTGGGTACCCGATAGAAGCAAGACAGACCCGACATACTATCAGTAGAGATGTTATTGCCGGTCTGGCCAGCAAAGATTTTGAAAATGTCCTAAGGCAGATGTAACCTAGCAATAGCTAGAGTAACTTAGATGTGTAAATATTATGTATCTAGTAGTGAATTAAAACCCTATTTTGTATAACAAAGGGTAGTCTTTTGTAAAATCTCAATTTTTGGAAAGTAATTACGGGATGGTAATGTAATCTGCTAAGGCTGAGTAATGTAAACAATGTAGTGATATACTACAAGTCATGAATCAATATAAGTCTTTTTATGGAATATATTGAGTAATGAGTATGAGTTATTGTTTTATTACAAATAATAACAAACCAACAAGAATAAAGTAATAATGATGTGTTGTTTTCTTGACAGCAAAATGCTGCCAAGAAGGAGACAACGAAATCAAGGTACTAATGTTAACCAACCGGAGGGTGGTCCAATTAATCCAATGCAGGAGTTCGTTAATCTTTTAACGACTGCATTTAATAGAGCTGGGGCTAATGTACCTGTGATTCTGGGAGTAGTACGAGCTACTACTTTTAAGGATTTTTAAAGTGTAGGTCTGCCAGAGTTCAAAGGAACTACGGACCCTATAGAAGCCCAGACTTGGGTAAAAAAATCGAGAAAGCATTTGTAATAGCAAATGTTGAGGAGGGTCAAAAGGTTGCCTTTGGAACCTATTTGATGAAAGGAGAGGCCAACTTCTGGTGGGAGGCAAACCAGGCTAGGGCCGATATAGGAAATCTAACGTGGGAGAGGTTTAAGGAGATTTTCTTCGAGAACTATTTTCCCACGAGTATGCAAGGGAGGGTGGAAATGAGGTTTCTTGAATTGAAATAAGGGGATATGACAGTTCCCCAATATTTTGCCAAGTTTAATGAACTGGCACGATTTGCTCCACATCAAGTGGACACTGAAGTGAGAAAGGCTAGAAGGTTCGAGCAGGGCTTGAAACCCTGGCTCTATAGCTGAATTTATGTGTTCCAAAGTACTTCCTTTGGAACCATATTAGAAAAGGCAATAATTTTCGAAGGTGGGAATGAGGCTCTCAACCAGTACCACAAGGATAAGAAAAACAAGGGCAAGGTTGATGGAGGAATCAAGACCGAGGGAGCCAGTGGAAGTGGCAACGGTCAAAAGAGGAAGGGCTTTAACTCTGGGAATACTGGAGTAAAACAAGGGGATTCGAAGAGAAGGATGAAGGCCTGTAAAACCTGCGGAAAGACTCACTTAGGAGTCTGTCTCAAAGGAAAGGCAGAATGTTATAATTGTGGACAGGAAGGGCACATTTTGCCTAACTGTCCAAATCTGAAGAAAAATCACAGATGTTTTGTATGTGGATCAACTGACCACATAGCGAAGAATTGCCCGAAGAAGGGGACGGAAGGAAATAAGGGAACTAATAGTGGTAAGTTGGCTATTAATGGTCCATCTCAGCTAGGTAAATCAATGGCTCACACTTTTAATATGACGGTCCAAGATGCTGTGGCATCAGGGGATGTAGTTGCAGGTATTATTCCGATCAATAACATAAATGCATACGTGCCTTTTGATTCGGGTGCTACTTGTTCGTTTATAGCATGTGATTTTGCTAGACGACTAGAATTATTTCCTGAAAAATTACCTATACCTTTGAACATTAAGGTAGCAAATGAAGAGATAGATCATGTTGAAAATATTCATAGGAGTTGTTGCGTAGATGTACGGGGTTGTAAGTTATCGGTAGATTTAATACCGATAAAGTTAGGAGAATTCGACGTAATTCTCGGAATGGATTGGTTAATTAATCATGGAGCAATTATAGATTGCCAAAAGAAATGTGTGAGAATCAAGACGTTGAAGCAAACTCCTGTGGTATTTTACGGTAGTAAGTTGCCGGGACGTCCGTGTTGCCTTACGATGACACAAACTAGAAAATTATTAAGGAAGGGTTGTGTAGGTTACCTATGCCATGTTGTGGATACCCAGAGAGTGGGAGCAACCATGGAACAAATACCTATAGTAAATGAATTCATGGATGTATTTCCAAGTGAGTTACCGGGGTTACCGCCGGATAGGGAGATCGAATTTATGATAGACGTTGTGCCAGGAGCGGCACCAGTCTCAAGGGCACCGTACCATATGGCGCCTGTGGAAATGAAAGAACTAATGGTTCAGCTACAGGAACTAGTGGACAGAAAGTACATTCAACCAAGTGTTTCTCCGTGGGGGGCACCAGTGTTGTTTGTCAAGAAGAAAGACGGATCGTTGAGACTTTGTATCGACTATCGGGAGTTGAACAAGTTAACGATAAAGAATAAATACCCATTGCCCAGAATCGATGATCTCTTTGATCAATTGAAAGGGGCAAAGTATTTTTCTAAAATAGATTTTCGGACGGGGTATCATCAGTTGAAGGTCAGAAAGGAAGATATACCAAAAATGACATTCAGGACTCGTTATGGTCATTACGAGTTTCTGGTGATGTCATTTGGGTTGACGAATGCACCAGCTGCATTTATGGATATGATGAACAGAGTGTTCAAACCATATTTGGGCAAGTTCGTCGTTGTGTTTATTGATGATATTCTAGTCTATTCTAAGACGCCAGAAGATCATACTGAACACTTAAGATTAGTGTTGGAGACACTAAGGAAAGAGAAGTTATATGCGAAATTCACTAAATGTGAATTTTGGCTGGAAAAGGTGCAGTTTTTAGGTCATGTCATTGACCAAGAAGGGATTTCAGTAGATCCAACGAAGGTGGAAGCAGTGATGAATTGGGAACAGTCAAAAACGCCGACTGATGTGCGGAGTTTCCTAGGGTTAGCAGGGTACAATTGTAGATTTATCTAAGATTTTTCGAAGATAGCTACCCAGTTAACTAATTTAACAATGAAGACGGTGAAATACGTATGAACGGATAAATGTGAAGACAGTTTTCAGGAACTGAAGAAAAGATTAAGTGAAGCGCCTGTTTTATCGTTGCCTGATGACACAGGAAATTTCGTAGTGTGCAGTGATGCTTCGCATAGAGGACTTGGTTGTGTGCTTATGCAGCATGACAAAGTCATTGCATATGCGTCACGACAATTGAAGGATTATGAGAAAGTTTATCCTACTCATGATCCGGAATTGGCCGCAGTTGTGTTTGCCCTAAAGATATGGAGACATTATCTTTATGGAGAAAAATGTGAGATATATACGGACCATAAAAGTCTAAAGTATATCTTCACTCAGAAGGATTTAAATATGAGACAGAGAAGATGGTTAGAGTTGATAAAGGATTATGATTGTGAAATCCTGTATCACCCTGGAAAGGCCAATGTAGTTGCAGACGCCTTAAGTAGGAAGGGTCGGGAAAAGTTGTCTATGTTAACGGCTCAAAATGAGTTAATAACAGAGATGACTAGGATGGAATTAGAGGTAAAGTAGCCAATTGAGGCGGATCAGAGACTGTTTGCGACGGAGATACAGTCTACCATCGTAGAAAGAGTCAAGAAAGTACAACTCACGACGGACGAGTGTAATCAAATGAAGAAGCGGTTATCTGAGAAGGAAGATGCTAAGTATAGTCTTGATAATGAAGGATTATTAAGATTTGAGGGAAGAATTTGGGTTCCAAATGAGACGGAATTAAAGGAGCAAGTGTTACAAGAAGCTTATAATTTGAGGTACTCGATACATCCTGGTAGCACTAAGATGTATCAAGACCTTCGACAGAGTTATTGGTGGCCGAACATGAAGAGAGAAATAGCAGAGTATGTGAGTAGGTGCTTGACTTGTCAAAAAGTTAAGGCCGAACATCAACGACCCAGTGGCTTATTACAGTCATTGGGGATTCCAGAATGGAAGTGGGAGCATATTACGATGGATTTCGTGGTGGGACTTGTGACAACGAATAAAGGATATGATGTGATTTGGGTAATAGTGGACCGGTTGACGAAGTCGGCTCACTTTTTGCCAATTAGGGTCAGGTATAACTTGGACCAGTTAGCTAAACTTTATGTTAAGGAAATCATTTCCAGACATGGGGTACCGGTATCGATTGTGTCAGATCGTGATCCACGATTCACATCGAACTTTTGGAGGAGTTTGCAAGAGCAGTTGGGAACACATCTAAAGCTAAGCACGGCATATCATCCACAAACTGATGGGCAGAGCGAAAGGACAATTCAGACATTAGAAGACATGTTGAGGTCTTGCGTTATGAATTTCAAGGGTAGTTGGGATGATCACCTACCACTAGTAGAGTTTACGTATAACAACAGTTATCATGCAAGCATAAGCATGCCGCCATACGAAGCTTTGTATGGTAGAAAATACAGAACACATTTGTGTTGGGATGAGGTGGGAGAACGCCGTATGCTAGGACCAGAATTGGTGCAGCAGACAACGGAGGTGGTAAAGTTAATTCGGGTGCGTCTCGTCACAGCTCAGGATAGACAGAAAAAGTATGCGGACTCACATAGACTAAGTCGAGAGTTTGAAGTGGGTTTGTATGTGTTTCTAAAAGTATCTCCCTGGAAAGGAAAGATACGTTTTGGAAAGAAAGGAAAGTTAAGTCCAAGGTTTATAGGACCTTTTGAGGTATTAAAACGGGTGGGAGAGGTAGCTTATATGATAGCATTACCTCCAGACCTAGAACGAATACATAACGTGTTTCACGTATCTGTATTACGTCCATATAAGCCGGACTATAAGCATGTAATCGAGTATGAGCCAATTTATATCGAGAAGGACTTAACGTATGAAGAGTTGCCGATGCAAATCATTGATAGAAAGGAACAAGTTCTGAGGAACAAGGTAATACCATCAGTGAAGGTATTATGGAGGAACCACGATGCTGAAGAAGCAACGTGGGAACTAGAAGAAAAGATGAAGAAAATTTTTTCTCATCTATTTGATTAAAGTAAGACGAGATTCTGGGGACAGAATCTTTATAAGGGGGAAGAATGTAACGACCGAAAAATTCGGATCTTATTGTAAAATGATTTTATTAATTTAAATAATAATAAAATCCTATTCTATGTGTTATCAAGATGGTTGTCTTTGTATAACCTATTGATGTTAGAATGTCGTAGTATTTGAGCTACGTGGATGAATTAAAGTGTTTGAATTCCCAAAACGAAAATAAAAGTTTTTCGAGAAATTTTCTGAAAAATACTATTCATCGGTATTTGCCTGGGATATAATTTTGGATTTCTGAGAAATACGTAATGATGGAATAATAAGGTGAGATGGATTATGTAATAAAAATCTAGTTATGGAAAAAATGATATTTCGCTTGTGGACTTAATTTATAAACGTTAAGGAAGACGAAATAGTAATGAATATGTAATAATGGTATAATACTTATGTATTGTACAAAGAAATGGAAATGAATATAATACGAAGTATTATACGAGGTTGTATGAAGGGTGACTTATCGTATATAAATTCTATATGAATTAGAATACGAAAATAATACATAAACTATATGTATTATGAAATGTTAATGGACTTGGAGAGATTGTTGGGAATTAATATAAGTCCAAGGGAATTAAAGGGAGAGGCCCAATTATTAATTAAGGAATCAACTAGTGGTTTGTTAATACAAAGCCCAATGATTTAATTAATCTAAGCCCAAACTAGAATCCATGGATTGGTTGACCCATGGGGCAAACAATATTATTATGGTTGAATGTGGTGACCAAGTAATGTGGTAACCAAGTATTGTGATGGTCAAGCTAATGTAATGACCAAGGCTTTGGAGTAATGGCCAAGTATGAGATAAGAGAGTGGTTAGCAAGTAATGAATAGTAAGGAGGTGGCTTAAGGAGGTGGGATTGTTTTAAAGACCAAACTACCCTAACTTTGCAAATTCTATAAATAGAGAAGACTTACAAGCATTTGTTGGTTGTTCAAATAATCTAGACTTTACAAAGTGCTTAAAGGTTAGAAAGGATAAGCTAGCAATAAGTTACTTCCATAAGTCAAGAAGAAGAAGCTACTTATCAAAGACTTCAATAGTAAGACTTCTTCTCCAATTATCTTCTATCTCTACCATGATATGTTGATAAGAAAAGATGGATTAAGAAACATGAATGATAAGAAGCAAGAAGAATATGTAAGTCATGGACTTAAGCCACATAAGTTGGTGATAAGTCATTTAAGCTAACATAAGTTATAAACTTATGTGAAGATAATATGAACTTATAAGGAGTTTATTAAGAGAATTGATATGAAGGTAAAAGAATTTATATGATCATATGTATCATGTATACCTAAGTAAAGTTATATGTGAAGCACATGTAAAGTATGATAATTAAGAAACTCTAATTATCATAAGTCATGAATAATCAAATCTTAAGTAGTTTATAATTTGATAAGTTATAAGCTCATGAGGAGTCAAAGTCCAACAATGAAAATAAGTTGTTGTATTATGTATGTTGAGATGTTCACATGATGAATGAAGTTCATTTGTAATGTTGAACAAATCGTAAGTATGAAGATTTGTCGAAAATTACACGATTAGAAGTCATATTTTGTGTTTGATCACGGAATCATTGCTTTACAATGGAGTTAAGTCGTATTTGGCATTTAAGAGTTGCGGACTCGAAAATGACTGGATTCCGACTTAGAACGAAGAAACGAGCGTTGAACGTTCACGAACGTTTATCGTTTTCGTTAAAAATGAACCAATAGGTGAATTTTTAGCAAATAAAGTCAAATAGATAATATTCTTGGATGATCATATAGATTACGCAATTTGTGAACCGTAGGCTTTTGAACGAGCCAATTCGGACTTATAACGAAGACGTTATGCGTCCGGGAAGTTCACAAAATTTTAAAACTGAAATTATTTTCTGGTGCACAGAGTTGGCGCCGCGGCGCCAACCCAAGGCAAAAAGACCCGCGCCGCAGCGCGAAACAGTAACCGAGCCTACTGTAAAAGTTCGCCGCAGCGCGAACTGTTGTACATGTTATGCCGCCACAGCGCCAAGTCCGGGTCAGGGATGCAATACAACTCGCGCCGCAACGCGAGATGTAAGTATAGAGACGGCGCCGCAGCGCTATCCTCAGAACAAAGATAGTAATGAAGGTTTCTAAGTACAATGAAAAGAAAACCTAATTGATTAAAAGTAAACACAAACTTAAGGAAGGTAATGTAACATTGTTTAAACTTTGTTAAACCTTAAGGAATGTAATGTAAAGGTTAAGATAACCTAGTCGAATATAAATGCAATGGTAATGTTAAACTGGAATGAATAGTAACTGAATCTAATACACAATTAGATTAAAATGAAGGGTATGATATAGTCATATACATATTTGATTATATGTGACCTAATGTAAAGGCATTATGTGGTCATGTATTGTAGAGACTTGAAAGACTTGAACATAAAGTTAATATACGGTAGCAGACGCTAAAGGCAAGTATTCTAACTCTTGTTTCAGTTCAATCTGAACAAGTTTAAGATTCATGTATTCTTTCGCATGAATTGAGGTATGTTGAAGTTAAAGCCAATCCCTTTGGCTATACTTGATAATCTACTCTTGTATTATCAAATGTTGCTATCTTTTGTCAATTACTTGATATGGTTTTCAAAAGAAGACTGAAATGTTAAACAAATGTTTTGTCGGTAAAATGACAGGCACGTGAGGTTGTCAAATGATTAAACGTGCATATATTTAATGGATGTAGTGTTGATCAACATAGAGTACAATGGGCTGATCCTAGAAGTGCTCGTAAGTAATATCGGGCTTACGGAATTCGTTCTGGGTTGTTCTTTTTCCATAAAGAATGAATACTCGAGGTCTCTGACCGGAGTGAATATTTTACTAAATATTGTTGTTATTGTAAAACATTTTGAAAGAAAAGATGAAGTGCTACTTTGAATTATCAATAGTACTTCATAACTATTGTTCAGTTATTGAAGATATACGATTTGTATGTGTCAAGCATGTTGTTATTAAATTGTTATACTTGCTGAGCTAGCCATGCTCACTCTTACTTGAACCATATGAATGTAGCTAAGACTGAACGTCCTGAAGGATCAAAAAGGAATAAAGGAAAAGCTAAGGCAGATTGTTAAGCTGTCTTGTAATAGTATAGGTCTATTGTTGTAATGTAACTGATATTATGACAAAGAACCTTTGTAATGGGTATAGAACCTAGGAATTGTAAATATTACTTTAATATATAGAAGTTATATACGTTCTTTGAGACTTTTCAATTGAATGAATGTATAAATGTTGTACAGTATTGCACCATCTGTCGGGTTGGAAGATACCCAGATTTGGGGGCGCTACATCCTAGTTCTCTTTTAATTCACTTAGTGAATTTGCTCATTTCACATTATGCCACACAAGGCACTTCACATATTCTCATCACAATTCCACACTTCTTAGTTCGTATTAATCCAATTCGAATTAATTTAATTAGTCATCTCACATCACATTAATATTTATATTCCAATAAATATTCATTCTCTTATTATATTAAAATAATTATTATTCATGAAATTCTCGGTTCATACATTCTCTCTTCCTTATAAAAATTCTATCCTCGGAATTGGTACAAGGTTACGCGAATAAATGGGGATAATCCCTTCGCATCTTATCTTCTAATTCCCATGTGGCCTCTTCGGCGTCACGGTTTCGCCAAAACACTTTTACAGAAGATGTACTCTTATTCCTTAATGTCTGTTCTTTCCTATCTAATATCTAGACATGAACTTCTTCATATGCTAAATTCTTGTTTACTTGGATGGGCTCGAAAGAAATCACGTGTTTGTAGTCAAGCTTGTACGAACGCAACACGGATATGTGAAACACGTTATGGATGTGCTCCAACTCGGGTGGTAATGCAAATTTATATGCCACTTCGCCCACTCGCTTTAGTATCTCGAATGGTCCTATGAACCTCAGACTAAATTTTTCTTTCTTGCCAAATCGTATTTTTCCCTTCAAGGGAGATACTTTTAAGAAAACGTGACTTCTGACTTCAAAATCGTAGTCCTGACGATGCAAGTGTGCATACTTCTTCTGGCGATCTTGTGCAGCTGCTAATCTAGATCTTATCAATGTCACCACACCTGCGATTTGTTGAACTAATTTCAGCCCTAGTATCTTTTGCTCTCCAACTTCATCCCAACACAACGGTGTTCTACACTTCCTCCCATAAAGAGCTTTGTACGGTGGCATGCCTATACTTGCATGGTAACTATTGTTATAAGCAAATTCCACTAAGGGTAGGTGATCGTCCCAACTTCCATTGAAGTCCATCACACAAGTTCTAAGCATGTTGTCTAACATTTGTATCATTCGCTCACTTTGCCCGTCTGTCTGCGGATGATAAGCGGTACTTAACCTCAATTGTGTTCCCATCCTTCCTTGTAAGCTTTTTCAGAATTTTGATGTGAAGCACGGATCTCAGTCGGAGACAATCGAAACCGGCACTCCATGTCGTGAAACAATTTCCTTTACGTACAGATTCGCTAACTGATTCAAAATATATCGGATCTTGATTGGTAGAAAATGAGCCGTATTCGTTAGTCGATCTACGATAACCCAAATGGCGTCAAAACCTTTCTGCGTGACTGGAAGTCCCACCAGGAAGTCCATCATAATGTGCTCCCATTTCCACTCTGATATTTCCAACGGTTGGAGTAAACCACTTGACCTTTGGTGCTCTGTTTTGACCCGTTCACACGTAAGACATCTACTAACGCACTCCACGATTTCTCGTTTCAGATTGGGCCACCAAAAATGTTGCCTCAAATCCCTGTACATTTTTGTGCCTCTTGGGTGAACGGAATACGTTGTATTGTGTGCTTCGTGTAAAATTTCTTCCCTCAACTCGGTTATCGCTGGTACCCACACTCTTTCTTCAAATCTCAAAATACCATCTCTATCCATCTTGAATCTCTCATCTTCATTTTCTACGATCCTCTTTCTAATTCTCTTGCACTTCTCGTCCTTTTCTTGTGATTCCTTAATTCTGCCCAACAAGGTTGGATGAGCCTCTACTGCAAACAATTTTTCCTCATACCTCTCTAGTCCCTTTACTTTTATCTCTAATTTCTCCATATCCCTTATTAACTCTTCCTGAGTTGTCAATTGACATAACTTCTCCCTTCTTTTCCTACTTAGCGCATCGGCCACTACGTTTACCTTCCCCGAGTGATAAAGAATATTGCAGTCATAATCCTTAATCAATTCTAACCACCTCCTCTGACGCATGTTCAACTCCTTCTGTGTGAAGATATATTTCAGACTCTTGTGGTCCGTGTATATCTCACATTTTTCTCCATACAAATAGTGTCTCCAAATTTTTAACGCAAAAACTACTGGCGCTAACTCTAAATCATAAGTTATATCGTTTTTTGTAATCCTTCAATTGTTGTGAAGCACACGCAATGACTTTGCTATGTTGCATTAGCACATAACCTAGTCCTCTATGCGATGCATCATTATACACCACAATTCCTCCTGTATCATCTGGTAGTGATAATATAGGTGTCTCACTTAATCTCTTCTTCAGCTCCTACAAACTCTCCTCATATTTGTCCATCCACACGAACTTCACCGTCTTCCTCGTTAGATTGGTTAACGGGGTTGCTATCTTAGAAAAATCCTGGATAAATCTTCGATAGTACCCATCTAACCCTAAGAAACTTCTTACTTCAGTTGGCATCTTCGGTTGCTCCCAACTACTCACTGTTTCTATCTTCGCGGGGTCTACTGAAATTCCATCCTTATCCACCACGTGTCCTAAGAATTGAACTTTCTCCATCCAAAATTCACACTTAGAAAATTTCGCATACATCTTTTCTTTTCTTAGTGCCTCCAAAACCATCTTCAGATGTTCGGCGTGTTCTTCTTCCATCTTCGAGTAGATCAAGATATCGTCGATGAAAACTACTACGAATGTATCAAAGAATGGCTTGAAGACTCGGTTCATCAAGTCCATAAACACTGCCGGAGCATTCGTTAACCCGAATGACATCACTAGAAATTTAAAATGTCCATAACGAGTTCGAAACGCCATCTTTGATATGTCCTCCTCCCGCACCTTCAACTGGTTATAACCCGTTAGTAAATCTATCTTTGAGAACACTTGGCTCCCTTCAGTTGGTCGAAAAGGTCGTCTATCCTTGGTAACATATATCTATTCTTAATCGTTACTCTGTTCAATTCTCGATAATCGATACAGAGCCTCATCGACCCATCCTTCTTCTTTACAAACAACACTGGTGCTCCCCAAGGAGACAAACTCGGTCGTATGTAACCCTTATCCAGAAACTCTTGCAATTGTATCATCAATTCCTTCATTTCTATTGGCGCCATATGATATAGAGCTTTTAAAATCGGTGCCGTTCCCGGTGCTAAGTCTATTACGAATTCAATTTCTCTGTCTGGCGAAAGACCATGTAGATCATTCAAAAATACATCTTGAAATTCCCTTACTACGGATATATCTTTAGTTTCTACTCCCTTTTTTTGAGTGTCAATGATGTATGCTAAGTAACCTACACATCCTTCTCTTATCAATTTCTTGGCCTGCATCATCGTAAGACAACATGATTGCTTAAGCGATGAGCTACCATAAAACACCACCTTAGACTTATTTGGAGTTTGAAGGTTCACACTTTTATTCTGACAATTAATTATCACAGCATGGTTATACAACCAATCCATTCCCAATATTACGTCAAACTCTCCCAATCTTATCGGGATCAAATCTACGCTTAGTTTATGATTTCTAATATTTACACGATAATTTTGGTAAATATACTCTACAGGGATTACTTCCTTATTTGCAACTTCTATGTTTGAAGGATTTCCTAATCGTTCTAGAGATAAATTAAGTCGACTAGCAAATTCCTTCGATAGAAAAGAACAGGTGGCACCCGAATCAAATAATACGTAGGCATTTATATCATTGATCGGGCTAATACCTAACATCACGTCCTTTGCAGCCACTGCATCCTGGACAGTCATTTTAAACGTTATGACAGTTGGACGGTTAGATGGCGTCAGTCCGCCAATCATCAGCTTGTTGCTTCCTCCTTGCTGGTTGCTTCCTTCGCCACTTCCTTTCTTTGGGCAGTCTTTGATCAGATGGTCCGTCGAACCACAAGCGTAACAACCTTTGATCTTCTTCGGCTTTGGGAAGTTGGGCGAAATATGCCCCTCTTGGCCACAATTGCAACATACACTGCGCCCTTCCAACACTCGCCTTGATGATACCTCCCACACTTTGGGCATCCTTCAGTCTTCTTCTTAAACTATCCACGAAACTTCCCCACTTGATTGTTGAAATTTTTGTTGTTGTTGTTATTGTTGTTCTCCCATTTTCTTTTTCCTAAATTACTCCCTCCACTACTGCTTACTCCATGACTATCTCCTCCTATGCTCTTTCCCTTCTTCTCTTTGTTATACAGACTTAAAGCTTCACTTCCTCCCTCTGCAATAATGGCCTTCTCCAGTAATTTCGTAAAAGAATCGATCTGAAGAACCGATACCATGTTAAACAATCAAGGCTTCAGTCCTTGTTCGAAATGCCTAGCTTTCCTCTCTTCGTTTACCACCTGGTGTTCAGCAAATCGGGCTAGCTCATTGAAATTTGCCACGTATTGCGCCACCGTTATATCTCCCTACTTAAGTTCTAAGAAATTTACATCCATCCTATTCTTCGTGCTCTTCGAGAAATAATTCTCGAAGAACAGAGTCTTAAATCTCTCCCATATTACTACTCCTTCTCTTGCTCTCTACCGATTCGCCTCCCACCAGTAGTTCACTTCGCCTCTCATCATGTAGGTTGCAAAAGTCATCTTCTGGTCTTCACCCACACGAGTGATGGTGAAAGCCTCCTCTACCTCTTTGATCCACGTCTGCGCCACGATAGGATTGGTAGTGCCTACAAATTCTAGAGGTCCTACACTTCTAAAATCCTTAAAAGTTTGTGACTGAAGCTGTTTAGGGAATGGGTGGTACTGGTTCATTTCTTCCCCTAAGAGCTTCTCCTAACAAGTCTACTAGCCTCTGAATCGGGTCTACTGGCCCTCTCTCATCATTAACCGACTCTTCCGATGCAGTTATTCTACGTCTGGGCGACATTTTTTTGCATCACAAAATTTTCATTTTTATTATTATCTTATTAGGTTATTAAAACATTTCTCATATAAGAATAACATTTTTAACACGTTCTTGTAACAAGACCATTTATATTCATATGCTAAATTGTTACAATTACATGATCCCCTCTAGTATATACTTCTATAAATGACAACAACATATCCCCTCTTAACACAAAAGACGGGGACAACACCCACATACTACCCCACTAACATTTTTCAAAAGTTGGGGTTTACAACTATCTCACATCTTACACAAAAAATTGAGATTTCAACAACATATTAAACAACACATAAATAAATACAATACTATAACCACTAAATTCTACATCTAGACTTAATCTAACATTCCTCACTCCACGACGCTTTGTTATTCCTTCTGAGTTATGTACACCACCAAATCTCGGCTTATGGTGTGTCAGGTTTATCCCTGCTCTATCGGGTAATGATGTACCCCATCAATCAACCTCTCCATGGCCGTATGCAACACATAGCTCATCTTGTTCATCTTCCTTCTCTTACATATCACCTCATCCTCTAAGTTATTAGCCCGATCATTAGTTTCTTCTCACTTCTCCTCGAAGTAAACCCTATCCATCACCTCCATCTCTAACTGAGTACAGAGTGTTTCCTTCTCTATCCTCTCACTCAACTCTCTCTATTCCATCTCTTCCAATTTTCTTGCCAGCTCTACATTCCTAGCCACCGATCGGTGAAACAAAGTCCCCATCTGGATCCCTGCCTCCTTATGGTGATCAATCTCCACCTCCATCTCCTGCATCACTAATTTTCTCTGATGGTCCTCATCCCTTAATTTCTGGAACTCAGACTCCCTCTCTCTAGCCTCAGCCTCTAACTCCTCAACCCTACATCCTAACTCCAAAATCTGCTCCTCATATTCCCTGAGCATCCGATCCTCAAAAGTAGCCTCGTCGGAGTCCTCCATGGGCTCGGGCTCAGGCTCCTCCTCCATAGGCTCCTCCTCCGAATCAGACTCCTCAGGTAAAGGCTCCATTTCTTCCTCATCATCATCCTCATCAATAGGGACCACTACTGTTATGGGCTCCACTATCGAAGGTACCTGATAGACCACGCGTATGTCACGCGGCTCCTCCTCTACCACTTGGCTAGGTCCTCGCATGTCAGTCATCCTACAATCACCAACATAAGACAAAATAAACAACAACTTCATTAGAATGTTAAATAAACATAAGTTCATTGTATAGAATGAAATTATATTCCATAACACACTAAATCTCTCTCTAGAAAAACTCTACACGAGTCTTCATTCCTTTCTATCTTCTAAGTTCTCCTAAGTTATAATCTAAGGACTCTCGCTCCTAAGGTTTATAACTATAGCTCTGATACCAACCTGTGACACTCCCAAATTCAGACCACACTTGTCGCAAATTTGGTTGTTACGTACTATCTCTAATAACATACTAAAATTAACACAACAGAATAATAGAATAAATTACATTGTCATAATATAATTATTCTCGTCCCAAGGGTTCGTAACTTAAACATCTCTTACAATACCTCCAACCTAATTAAACACAATTAGAATATAACTGATACATATCACAACTTAAGGCATTACATGAATATAATAATCTCCACTAAACATAACTACTCAATAGCCTTGCCCTTGCCCTTATCAATGCCTGAGGGGCCGCCTTGCTCTGCCTTAACTGAAATGTTTTTAGGGAAAACATGTAATACCCGAGATTTTTATAAATTAGAAATAAAAGTGTTTGAATATTTATTTTGAACACATATATATTTTGGTGTGTCATGAAATGTGAGAATGAAAATTTAATTGAATCATGTATGAAATGATTAAGAAATTTATTGATTATATTGATAAGCTTAGTGGTGATTAATTAAGCTTAAGTGTTAAGCCTTTCGTGGCATAATTAATTTCTTAATGAGATTAATTGATGGATAACTTAATGAATTGTTGGATCAAGGATATATCTAAGCCCAACATTAATAATGTAACATACTTGCATAAGTTGGGAGTTTAGCCCAAGAATTTGAATTGGTAGACTAATGTTTAGCCCAATGTGTATAAGTGTTTGTACATAGCCCATTTCAAATATTAATTTGGACAAACCCAATGTACATGGGTTATATGAATACATGTATATATAAGATACGTATATATATATATATATATATATATATATATATATATATATATATATATATATATATATATATATATATAGGTATAGTGATTTATGTGTAAAGGTAACAAATAAGTTAGCATATTATACAAATGATAAAATGAAAGTGCAACATATGGATACTACCCCCCATGACCGAAAATTTGGCCCTATTAAACCTAAGTGCTGATCTTTGTTGCCCCAAAATGCTAACAAGTAATCCCATGTGAGCTCATGATGAAGGAGGACATAGTTGGTGAAGTAGTTGGTAATTCTTTTTACCTAATCACCTTTTACCAATGGTTGTTAACTAGTTGGGTGTACAAATACAAGTATTATACCAAGTATTAGTACATGTATTTTATATAAGGACCTTGCCTATAAATATAACCTCTCCTAGTTCATTACTTCATTTACTTGAAATTTCATAAGTATTAGTAGTATAGTAAGAGCTAGAGAATTGAGGGAAGTAGAAGAAACCTAGAGGAACTCTTGCACTTTGGTGGTTCAAGAGGAGTTCAAGAAGGAGAAGCAAAGGTGGAGAGCTACTTAAGGTTCCTAGCTAAGAGGAGGAAAGCATTCAAGAAGTAAGGTCATAATCTAGCTTTATTTTTGTCAAGCTAAGTTAGTATATGTAGATATTAGTAAGAATACATGCTTGATTGTGGGAAGTTTGTGTGTTGTGTGATCATGATGGATCTAAAAGTATAAGGATGAGTATTGGAAGGAGAATATGTGATTTATATGTCTTGGTATATGTGATCTAAGTGAAAATGAATCATGTAAAAGCATGTGAGCATGAAACCTAGCTTAGTATGCTTGAAAGTTTGATAATTGTGATTAAAATGTGTAAGATATATGTATAATTCTAAAAGGTTATATTAAGCATATATGAAATACGATCATAACCCAAGTTGAATCATCAGATTTTGGCATAAAACGAACTCGTACCAAAATAATTGGTAAGACAAGCTAACATGAGAACCCTAGCTTGGAAAAATAAATAAGTTGATTAAATAAATATTTTAGAAATTTGCTCAAGGTATCAAATATAGAAGATATGTAAGTTTATGAGATAATGGAAGTGGTTTGAACTCATTTGGATATAAAATGAGCAAGTTATGAAAGATTGAATCAAAAAGGGTCAAAACTCAAAATGTTGAAAAATAGGATTTTTGGTTTCTGCTGGGAAGCGCCTAGGTGCTCAACCCAGGCTTATTTCAAGCGCCTAGGCGCTAGGCCATTTTTTGTGTTGAGTCGGTTCGGTTCGGGTCGGGTCAAGGCTTGTTTGTTTTTTTAAGATAAAATGAGATAAAATAGGATTAATAACAAGATAAAATATAATAATAATACTAAGTAAAATAAGAATACTTTATTTATGTAATGAGACATAGATAAATAAAATAAAGTGAACAATTGATTAAACAAGTAAAATGATAGAAGGTTATTTTATTTGTAGTAAATAAAGTATTGACTGAAGCTATTTATGATGTCTTCGGGATCAGAGACAACGTCATGACTTCGGGTTCGGACGTGACGAGATGTCTTCGGGTTCAGAGATGATGCCTTCGACTTCGGAAGATGTCTTCGACTTCGGAAGATGTTTTCAGGTTCGGAGATGATGTCTTCAACTTCGGAAGATATATTCGGCTTCGAACGTGGCGTGATGTCTTCGAATTTGGAGACAACGTCGTGACTTTGGAAAAGGCTGGATTAATTGATAAATATTATTAATTTGATATATACTAGCCATGCATGAACTAACATAAATTTCTAAGTAGAGAGTTATACTAGCTACGTTCAAATAAACGTAATATATGTAAGCATGCTTTGAAAAAGTTATTTAGCATTGTTATATTGTTTAATAAATGCTATTGTTAATCGTTGATGCAATAAATTTTCTTAACTTGTGAAATAGAAATTTTATGAGTAACACTAACAATTATTGAAAGTAAATAAAGAAGACAAACTTAGTTTAAAAGTTCCTTAGCACGTATATGTGAACGACATAATCTAGAATGCGTAACTTAAGTAATGTTTCACGTATACAAACATGAAATGAGTATATGAGACTAAAATTTGCTAAGATATTTCTAAGGTTTTCAAAAGTAAGAATAATGTGAATTATACATCTATGAGTTTTAATGTGAATGGATAGATGTATGTGTGATAAATGCATGTTTAGATTTATGTCAAAATGTGTGACTAATGAGTACCTATACATACATAAATAAGATAATATAGCTCATTGAGGTGATTTTACACTATAAGTGGTAATCAACGCATAAGGCAAGTATCCTAAACCCTTGCATTACTTTATTCGACGAATGTCGTAAGCAAACCTTATCTCTTTGAATGCAAGTTATCTTACATACTCGTTCAATTGAGCTAGTATGTTAAACTCTTATGAAAACTATTATTCATGTTGAAATTGGTATTGTTCTTGAATATGGTGAAAGTGTCTATGCCATTTGATTCGGATAGACTATATGCATGTTTATAAAATTGTCCAAACCAATTGACTAGTGCAGAAATCTTGAAAACTGAGTTGAACAACCCTTATGGTAAGGGGAGTGTTTATTGTTGGAAGCCCTAACACACGCGTGAATATTACTGTGTAGTTATGCATAACATAGAGTATGGTAGACTGATCATCTATCATACTTAATTCTTTTGGGTTATCAGTTTAATATTGATGATTCTAGTAGATGTTCAATTGTCCTTAGTGGCTGCTCAGTATAAATTATTTATCCAGTGGGATATATTGATAGCCTTTGAATTCATATATATATATATATATATATATATATATATATATATATATATATATATATCTGTTGATCTATATTGAATTAACGTTCTTATTCCAAGGATTTAATTTAAGAATTGTTGATTTCATTATTCATGATATTATTCTGAAACCCTGAACTATCTTAGAGATAATACTTCGATATTTCAAACTCGTGTTATAAAACTCTTTACCCTTGTTATATATTACTTGCTAGGCAATTTGTGGTCATTCTTGCTTATTTAAAACCTTTCAGTTAAGGCGGAACAGGAAAGTGTCTCTGGGAAAGACAAGGGCAAGGGCAAGGCTACCGCAAGGCTACCGACTAGCTTGTTCCTTTATGTTTAAAAAGTGTTATGTTGTATTAAGACTATCTTCAGACTATGTTTAAGCTTAAGTATGATTATGTAATAAGTCTTTATTCGATATTATTATGTAACCTATTAAGTATTGTAGGTTGCGATACTTGGGGGAATAATTATAATAAATCATTGTATATTATTCTAAATTGGATTTTTCGCTGTGAATATGTAATTCTAGTTATTATGGTATTACCATGAGTACGTGATGAATCGAATTTGAGGGACCAAGTGGTGGTCCGAATTTGGGGGCGTCACAGGTTGGTATCAAAGCTATAGTTATAAACCTTAGGAACGAGAGTCCTTAGATTATAACTTAGAATAACTTAGAAGATAGAGAGGGATGAGACTCACATAGAGTTTTCCTAGAGAGTAACTTAGTGTGTTATAGAATATAACTTCATTCTATACAATTAACTTATGTTATTTAACATTCTAATGGAGTTGTTGTTTGTGTTGTCTTGTGTTGGTGATTGTAGAATGACTGACATGGGAGGACCTAGTCGAGTAGTAGAGGAGGAGCCATGTGATATTAACGTGGTATATGAGGGACCATTGATAGCGGAGCCCATATCAGTAATGGCCCCTATTGATGAGGATGATGAGGAAGAGGAGATGGAGCCATTACCCAAGGAGTCTGATCCGGAGGAGGAGCTTATGAAGGAGGAGCTTGAGCCCATGGAGGACTCTGACAAGGCTACTTTCGAGGATCGGATGTTAAGAGAGTATGAGGAATAGATTTTGGAATTGGGATGTAGAGTGGAGGAATTAGAGACTGAGGCTAGGGAAAGGGAGTCCGAGTTCCAGAAACTGAGGGACGAGGACCATCAGTGGCAATTAGTGATGTAAGAGATGGAGGTGGAAATTGCTCACCGTAAGGAGGCAGGGATCCAAATGGGAACTTTGTTTCACCAATCAGTGGCTAGGAATGTGGAGCTGGCAGGGAAGCTAGAAGAGTCTGAGAAGAGGGAGCTTAGAGGGAGGGCTGTGAAGGGAGCACTTCACACTCAGCTAGAGATGGAGGTGATGGATAAGATCCACTTCGAGGAGAAGTGGGAAGGAGCTAATGATCGGGCTAATGATCTAAAGGATGAAGTACGGTGTAAGAGAAGGAAGATGAACAAGATGGACTATGCTCTACGTACGACTATGGAGAGGTTGATTGATGGGGTAAATCACTACCTGGCAGAGTAGGGATAGACCCGACATACCATAAGCCGAGAAATGGTGGTGCACATTACTCAGAAGGAATACCAGAGTGCCGTGGAGCGTGGGATGTTAAATTGAGTATAGAGGAAGAAGTTTAGTAGTAGTTGTAGTGTTCTATTTATGTGTTGTTTAATCTGTTGTTGAAATCTCAGTCTTTTGTGTAAGATGTGAGATAGTTGTAAACCCCAAACTTTTGAAAAATGTTAGAGGGGTAGTAAGCTAGTGATGTCCCCATCTTTTTTGATATTAGGGGGTATGTGTAACGATCCCAAAATTTATACAATTTAACTTTCGACTTCGATTGTTAATAACACGTCTAACTTCTGATTTTACATCATTATTTGATGTTAAACTTAATAAAATGTGAAATAATTAAAACTTTTCTATCTTCTTACATTAATTCCCTGAATCAAAACCTTTATCATTTACACATCTCTCAATTAATTCTATTTTATGATTCGCTTTATCACAGTCATTATATAAAATTTTACATTTTAATTTGATAACCTTTACATTTCAGATAACTCAAACTTTACAGTCTATTATTACATAATTATTGTGATTTATCAAGTACATTTCTCGAAACCTTTATCTTTATCTACCTTTGAATCATACTTAGTTTATTACTCACTTTATCAGAGTTAATAAATAAAACTTACATCTAGGTTCAATTCCCTTTATACAACTGATAAAACTTAACCTTTATAACTCAACATCTATTAAACATCATACATTATTTGGAACCTTAAACATGGTTCAAATAATAACAACTTAGCCAAAGTATATAAATCTTGAAGCATTACATCTGATTCATGTCTTTCAAGTAGCACATAACATTACCTTGAATCCTTAACCTGCAAAAGTGGTTATTTGCAAGGTTGAGCTCGACAGCCCAACAAAATTTAACAATTTTCATGCATCACGTAGCACATAAATAACATGCTTAGATTATACAACATAATCATTAGGCTAACATTTCATATATGCTTCAGTCCATATAACAAGTAATAAGATTGAGTTCCTTACTCAATCGACATTCTTTACTCAATCAACATAGTCATAAATTGACTTTAACGTTTCATACTTTCAACATATATAACACATCATGATTTTTGTAATAAAGATTTAAAACAGTTCATCAACAAGTCACATAGCAAATAGGAACTGAAAGAATTACCTTGATCGTTGTTTATCAATAATAGTTTAACATCTTATAGCTATCTGCACTTCACGTGCCCTACACAATTTTATAATCATGCACATCAACTATTAGTCACATAGCAATGCTGTAAGATCCCGAATTTTATGAAATAAAAGTATTCAATTTTCCTATTTAGTAAATGGTTAAATTAATAAAAAAGTTAAAGTTATGGGTGATATATATAAAATTTTTAAAATACGCAAGTGGTTATAAAATACTCATTTCTGTTGGGAAATATTCGTTTGGTCGTGGAATATTCTTTTTGTTGGGGAATATTCGTACGACGGCACATCCATTTGTGGGCCCCATAACAGAATAACTGTCGGATGAAGAAAATGACAAGTTTGAGTTTTATAAATAAATGGCATAATTGTTACCGTTAACACTGTTGAAAAACCTGGTGGTTAACATATAGTAATACGCGTGGTTGCACAGTAGCACACGGTATTGCACAGTATTTTTGAATTATTGATTCTTACGTAAGAAAACACTACTCAATAATTATTATAGTAATTACTGTTTAATATTTTATTTTATTGATTCAATAATTGCTGCGTTGATATTTTATATTATTGTTATTTCAATAATTGTCACTGCACAGTATTTTTCATTATCAGATCAATAATTCATATTATTTGAATAATATTATTAGATAGCATTATTGGCAATGTCTAGAAAGTTCTGTCAAGGAGAGGTTTGGTCATCTAATTGCGCGCCAGTAAGGAGAAATCCTTATCGAAAAGCCCCCTCTTTCCTAGGAACCACCTGGTTGTCATAATTGTGATTCTGTAATATTATTTGTGAATAATTAATTATTGATTTATATGATAAGAAAATATTTATTTGATGCTGATATAAATGATGAATTTATTTATGTGGTTATAAATGAAGGAATTAATGTTGAGGTGTTTTATCAGTATTTTATCGGATTGGAAGTATTAAAAGATCAAATCGGTGTTCTTAAAGCCCTATTGCGTGAGTTATAATTTTAATCCGACCGTTGGATCGTTGTGATTTTTGGATATGTTATACATATATTAGTCGAGTATATGTCCACAAATTTTGAACCGTTAAAAATTTACGCATGATTTGTTATAAATTTTAAGGAGTGTTTAAAATCATACGTTTGTGGGTTTTAGATATTTTCTATCTAGAATTTGGAAAACCTTAAAGCTACAAAGTTGTAGAGAATTTGATTTTGTGTGTAATGGACATAAAATTCGTATTTTTCTGATAAAAGCGATAATTATTATGAATTACTGAAGTTTCGAAAAAGAAAATAATTTCAATTAAAATGGGTGGGACCCACTTTTGGTTGGTGTTGAAAACATGTGCTAGAATTTTTTTTCAAGGGTGATGGCTGGTCTTGGTTGGTTTTGGTAGGTGTAGGAAAATAAAATAATAATATTATTTTATTATTTTAGTCTCCTTTGGTGTTCTAGTATTTTTCTATAAATAGGCGCTTAAGTTAGAATTGAAAATCACATTGGAAACAAGTTTTCTTTCTCTCTATATTATTGAGTATATTTTTGTGAGTAATTAGATACTTTGAGAGTTGCTATTCAGTGCAAGGTTCCTTTGGCTTTACATTTCAGTCAGAAATATTTCTCTTTTGAGGTAAGGGATTTTAAGGGTTATTATGTTTTTCAGTTTCGTAATTTTTCTGACCTTCAAAAATTCTGAAAAAATTTAAAATGATAATTTGATGAGTTTTTTAGATTGTGTCCAAAAATGACGATTTTTGGATGTATATATTAGGAGTTATGAATATTATGGGAAAAAACTATTTTAAAAGTAAACCCTTATAACTCCTTGTGGTTAACTCCAAAATTGATGAAATTTTTATTGGGAGTACATGTATATAACAAAAGTATACTCTGTAAGTTTTGGAATTTTTGAATACATGTATCGCACTCGTACTTGCATATGATCTTCTACTCAATGCGTCAGCTACCACGTTCGCTTTTCCAGGATGGTATTGAATGGTATGATCATAATCTTTCAACAGTTCAAGCCAACGTCGTTGTCGCATGTTGAATTCCTTTTGAGTGAAGAAATATTTGAGGCTTTTATGATCCGTAAAGATCTCCACCTTCTCCCCATACAAGTAATGCCTCCAAATTTTAAGTGCAAAGACAACAGCTGCCAACTCTAGATCATGAGTAGGATAATTCCTCTCATATTTCTTGAGTTGTCTTGATGCATAGGCTATGACTTTTCTATGTTGCATGAGAACGCATCCCAACCCTTTGCTCGAAGCATCACTTTAGATGACAAATCCCTTCGAGCCAGATGGTATTGTTAGAACAGGTGCTGAAATGAGTCTCCTCTTGAGTTCTTGAAAACTCTTCTCACATTCTTTGCTCCAACCGAACTTTGTATCTTTCCGAGTCAGGTGAGTTAATGGAGTAGCGATTTGAGAAAATCCTTCCACGAATCTCCGATAATAACAAGCTAAACCAAGAAAGCTACGTACTTCGGTCACTGATTTAGGTTGCTCCCAGCTTTGAATAGCTTCAATCTTTGCCGGGTCAACCGATATTCCACGACTTGATACTACGTGCCCAAGGAATGCTACCTCCTCCAACCAGAACTCGCATTTCTTCAACTTGGCATAAAGCTTGTATTCACGAAGCTTTTGGAGTACCAGCCTCAAGTGTTGCTCATGATCTTCACGGCTTTTGGAATAAATAAGGATGTCATCAATAAAGACGACCACAAAGTGATCCAAATATTCCTTGAATACCCGGTTCATCATATCCATGAAGGCAGCAGGAGCATTAGTCAATCCAAAGGACATGACTAGGAATTCATAATGCCGGTACCGAGTTCTGAAAGCCGTCTTTAGAATATCCTCAGTTCTAACCTTCAGCTGATGATATCCAGAACGAAGATCGATCTTTGAAAAGAATTGTGCTCCTTGCAACTGGTCAAACAGGTCATCAATACGTGGCAATGGGTACCTGTTTTTGATGGTGACATGATTTAACTCCCGATAATCAATACAAAGTCGCATACTTCCATCTTTCTTCTTCACGAATAGCACAGGAGCACCCCAATGAGAAGTACTAGGACGAATAAAGCCAATGTCTAACAATTCCTGCAGTTGGATCTTTAACTCCTGAAGTTCAATAGGAGCCATTCGATATGGGGCTTTGGAAATGGGTTTTGTACCGGGTTCAAGGTCGATACAAAATTTAATTTCACGCTCTGGGGGTAGGCCAGGAAGTTCTTCAAGGAATACGTCAGGGAATTTATTAACAATAGAAATATCATTCAAAACTGACGTATTTTTGTTTAGATCCGTGACATGAGCTAAGAAAGCTTGACATCCGTTTTTCAATAAACGAATAGCTTTATGGCTTGAGATGACAGCGATTGATTTTAATAGTTTGGTTGCTTGAATTCGCATAATAGGTCGATTAGGAATATGAAAGCTAACAACCTTACGAAAATAATCAATTTTTGCATGATGAGTAGTTAACCAATCAATCCCTAGAATCACGTCAAATGCAAGTATTTTTAATGAAATCAGATCGACAGGTAATGTGTGGGTACCAACTTGAACCAAACAAGACTTATAAACTGTGGATGTAATGAAGGTTTCTCCCAATGGGGTTTCAACAGATAAATCAAAGTCTAATTTCTCTGGAGTCAAATTTAATCGATGAGCACAAGTAGGAGAAATAAAAGAATGGGTAGAACCGGTATCAAATAAAGTATAGACTTCGTTAGAGTTTATGATAAGCTTACCCGTGATGACCTCATTCGGGTTCCTTGCTTTCTGGGAGGTCACAACAAACGCTCTCCCTTGCACTACCGGTTTTGACTTTTCTGGGACGGCCTTTGGTGTCTCCATCTTGGCTGAACTTATTTTTGGTAAACGACAAAATCGAGCTAAATGACCTTCTCTTCCACAATTATAACATGCTTTAGACGGCATCGCGCAGTTTGGACTGATGTGCCCCTCCCCTTCGCATTTGAAACATATGATAGGTGGTCGTTCTCCTTCCTTAACAACGGGTGTTGGTGTTGACGTCTTTCCATCATTGTTGAATCTCCTCTTCTTGAAATGACCATTCTTATTGTTTTGGCCCTGATTACCACCGAAGTGGTTACCATTTCTGGCCTATTGATTCCCTCCACGCTTGTTGCCACCACTTCGATGACTGCTCTCACTGGTATTATCATTTTGTCGACTGCTCTCTTTTGGTTGCGTTGACTCGTTATCGCGCTCCACTAACTGAGCCCTATTCACAACATCTGAATACAAACACAGTTTATGAGAAATAAGATGTTGACGTATCTTAGGTTTCAAACTTCGCAAAAACATTCGCGTCATTCGCTCTTCATTATCCACTAAGTGGGACGCAAACCGGGACAACTCAGCAAATTTAGCCTCATACTGCGACACGGTCATATTATTCTGCTCCAATTTGATAACTCCACCTCCTTCATGTGACGAACACTTTCGGGAAAGTATTTGTCATTGAACAGCTCTTGGAACTTCTCCCAAGACATCTTCAGTGCGGCAGGTTGAGTACGCTTAATCGATTCCCACCAGTAATCTGTCTCTCCTCGCAACATAAAGGCGGTAAAAGGGAACCTTTTGCTCCTCGGAGCATCCCAAGACATCAAATATCTTGGTAATCTGCTTTATCCATGTTTCCGCTATAAGTGATTTTGGCTCTCCCTTAAACTCTGGTGGTCCCAGCTCCTTGAACTGTTTAGCGGTGACCGTCCGAGAGTTTTCAGTGTTTCCACCTATATTTTGGACAGGAGCCGCTCTCGCCTGCTGTTGCATAAACTGCATAAAGTTTCTGAACATTCCATCATTCATCATCTGGTCAGTGTTGTTGTTTGCATGAGGATTGTCACCTTCCTGATGCACATTATCCTGATTATTGATATGTGGTGAATCAACAGTCGCCTGTGCTCCATTGCTATTCTCAACATTCTCAGATGCCATTTTCAGATACTGCCACAAAATAAAAGTTAATTGATATGTCATATATTATCCTTATATTATGACCGAACAATTAAATACCATGCAAATAAACTTAGGTAGGTCATACTAGCGAAGGAATTTCCCGTCTCTCCCCTCCTAGTTCTATTCTCACATCTTAGCCAGGGATCATATCCCTAAGCTTTGAAAACAACTGTGACGCCCCCAAAATTAGGTATACATCACCCATCTTGGGTCGTCAGATACAAAGTACAGAATACAAATACAACTTACTAATACAACTGTCGTGTACAATACGACAAAACATAAACTGCGAGTTTGAATACAAATATTATCTTCTAGAGAGTATTCATACTCAAAAGGAGTCCTCATTACATTTATTAACACACTATTACATAGAATAGTGAGGACTACTAACAAATACTATCATTCGAACCATCACTCCGTTCCCCGACTTGCCCCAGCTACGTTCTCATTTCCTGAAGAGAACAGTGAAATAAAGGGTGAGCTCAACTAGCCCAGTAAAAAATATTATGACTAAGATAATACAGAATAAATTATCATTAGCCTTCAACAATGTTAAACTGATAAAATATAATAGACATCAAGTTTAACTGTAGCGGAACAAGCAATCCATTAAAAGAGTTAAGTAGAAAATAAACTCTACTATCTTTTATGATTTAAAAGGTTTTTCAACACTGTTATCGCTGGGACTCAGCTTAATAAAATAATCCACGTCATCGAATCACCCCTGCACTAAGGCCAAGGATATTCGTGTATTCATTAATGGTCATGATCATGCCAACAACTGTCCATCAACGCACTACGGGCCAATGAGGACTTTTACCACATCATTTGTAACATTACGGTCATAATTATACCGAATAATCCCTGGTCATAATCATACCAAGTCCATCTATGCACTACATGCCACAGATAACTTTCAACATTTTATAAACATGAGGATGATGACAATGATATAAGAATTCAATTAAACAAGTTCAAGAATTAATTTATCCAAGAATTAATAACGTCCAAATTGTCAACATGATACTGCTTTGTGGAGTAAAATTCAAGAATGCTTAGAAAAATATTTTCATGAAAAGATACTGGATGAAACGCAATTATCAAGGATATTCCACAAATTTTATGGAGTATAGAAGTCAAAACTTAACCAACTGAGTACAATAAAGAATGGAATAACAAAAGAAATCACCATGCATGCGATAAACCGCACAGATAGGTTATTCCAACAGAATAATAAATAATGGAACCAGGTCCGGCATAAACGCACGGACAAGATATTCCGACAGAATAATAAATAATGGAACCAGGTCCGGCGTAAACGCACAGACAGGATATTCCGACAGAATAATAAATAATGGAACCAGGTCCGGTGTAAAACACATAGACAGGATGTTCCAACAGAATAATAATAAAAACGGAACCAAGTCCGGTGTAAAACACACAGACAGGATGTTCCAACAGAATAATAATAAAAACGGAACCAGGTCCGGTGTAAAACACACAGACAGGATGTTCCAACAGAATAATAGAAGAATGTCACCAAGTATAGGGTAGACCGCGTATACAGGTTATTCCAACAGAATAATAAGAAATGGAATAACAATAGTTCTCTTCATGAATAAGAAAGAATAACACCCCTTACCGTTTTAAAGAAGAGCTAAAATAAGGAAGTAGTTAAGTAGCAGAATACTCTTCTTCTCTCTCTCTATAGTTTCTCTCTATAGTTTCTCTCCCTAGAGTTCAGTAAATTCGTAAGAAATAATGAAGGAATAAGCTGCTATTTATAGAAAAATAGAATGCATAGTAACTAATCCATGAACGGTCCAGATTGATTACTTTAATCTGACGGTCCATATTTAAAGAAAAATCTTTTAAATAAAATATAATATATTCTATTTATAGAATAACTTTAATAAAGTATTCTGTTTTATATAAAAAGATGTTTCTGTTTTATTACGTTAATAATACGAATAAAACAAAACGTCATTATCGCTAAATAATTCATATTATTAACTGACAATAATTGAATCAAACTGAGTGACTTCTCACGTAAGCATTAATAATCAATACCGTGTGCTACTATGCAACCACACGTATTACTGTACTTTTACTATCGAGTAGTTCAACAGTAACAATGGTAAAACTTCCGCCGTTATTTTTAATAAAATATTTTTGTCGTTTTCTCAATCCGACAATAATTTCGTTGTGGGGTCCACCAATGATTGTGTCGTTGTACTAATATTCCCTGTTAAAACGAATATTCTCCGACCAATCGAATATTATATAACAACTTGCGTACTTTGCAAAATTTATAAATATTACCCACAACTATAACATTATATCAAATTAACTCCATAATATTAAAAAATGATATTTATAGAAAATTCATCTTTATTTATAAAAGTTGGGGTCTTACATGCAGTATCCTTTCATAGTATACACTTGCCCACTATTTCAGCAAGGAACTCGAATTCCTCAGGAAACTCCTTCTTCATATCCTTCAGACTAGGGTTTCTTTGGTATCGCATTAGCCTCTTGCCTTCTTCAATGTCGACCTCATCCAGGTTTATCAGACCTTGGTTGGGAAACCCTAGACATTGATTGATGTCTAATGCTCTTATCTTCAGGTTTGCTCCTTTCACCTTTGTGGTTAGAAGCCCAGAATTCATTAAAGCATTTGAGTAGAACTGCTTAACTAGCTCTGTATAGACTGGAGTGTCGGCCTCCAAGCACTCGAAGAACCCAGCCTTCTTTACGAGCTCATGTATGTCCTTGAACTTCTTTTATGAACTTTCAAACTTTTTAAAGCTGAGTTAGATTCTTGTTATAACTCGACATTCTGCCATTTGAAGAGTTCAAGGTATATGGGTTAGTGATTCAGAGAGATTTATGAGAGATATCTGATTGTGATTTGGGTTCTAGAGGTTTAATTTATTTAAGCTTTGAAAAGGGTTCTAGGATTTGAAAATGGGAGGGAGAGAGGTTCGATAGTTTCTGGTAACTGTTTGCAGATTTTGAATTTGTCTTTATGGTAGTTCCTTCGGACTCTGCATACGCTGTGATGTGTCAACTAGCCATTGGTTGCACGATACCCAGTAATGGGCTGTAACTCCCCCATTAACTCTTCAGCTTAATATCCCCTAAACAAATAGTCGTCAATGACGTGGATTGACCGTTGACCATCTTGGTTCATAGAGTAGCATGGTAAGGCAGCTATGGACTCTATGTTTTCCTTTGTTGACTCAACGATCATCTTTTGAGAGATGCTGTAGTGGATGGTTTTGACATTACTCCTCATTTTGAAACTGCATGGCTCAACCACTGATGTACTTCATGAAGCCTTGGGCACTTTTCTTCAACAGGACATCTTTCCAACCAGCATTCGAACTTATCCTCTCATAATCTGAATGGTTGAGCAATTGTCCCGCTCTTCCAAGCTCCTCATGAGCTAGAGTATCCTTTTGTAAGACTGCGATCGTCGAGTCTGCTTCTACGATCGTTGAGGTTGCACCACAATCGTTGAGTTTGCTTCTACCTTTACTCTATGATCGTTGACTATCTTGGTCCTTGAGATGAACTTGACTAAGTAATCCTTCTAGGTTAAGGTAGCTCAGGAAGGGCCAACCTCTTAGAGTGAGCTAAGGGTCAGGTTTGTCCCTGAGGCGCTTTCCAGATGAAGTACTTTAGAAGTGAATTGTGCTGATATCTTATTTGGCCTTTTTTGGTGGGGAGGTCCTCTATCAACTTTAGACAATTGCATTTGCTGTAATCGTGGTGTCCTCCTGCTCTTACACTACGATCAGATGTTTGATCGTAGGCACTCCACGATTTTGAGTTAGATGGCTGATAGGTTATCAGTAGTACATTTTGAGATGTTCCTACTGACTACGGATTTTCATTTGGTTCATCAGCCACAAAGTTTTGGGACTCTGTAGCCGGTACATTGCTTCATAGTATATCTCTTTCTGGCTGAATTCATTAAATCTTCTTGTATCGTAGAAATGGGAATTTTCAGGGTTGATCATTCTACGATCCTTTGACAGCACTACGAACGTAGTCTTCCTTGTCAGTTTGTGCATGCTGAGTTCTGCTCCCATAATGAGTTCCTCATGTTTGATGCTCGATGATCCTCTGGCGAGCTTCCTTGAGGACAAACTTTGCATGCTTGAGCATCTAAGACCCTTTTTCATCTTTGGTTGAATGGCCTGCTTTCATATAAAGATCAGCAGCCATGTGAGCTTCATTTAGATTAGCTTAGCAGGTCTTCAAGAACAGGCTTTGTTATATAGGAGTTTAATCAGAATTATTTCTAAATAGTCCTAAGCCTTCTGCTGGTTGAATCTTCTTGACTAAAGTCTTCTGCTTCAGCATTCCTTAGTGTGGCTAGATAGACCAAGTACCTGCATGTTATAAATTTCTATTTTTGGTACCCATGGATAAATGGGTCCTGCTAGGTTAGTTTTCTAAACCCCTGTTCCTCATATATTTGGATAATCATCATATTGATCACCAACAGTCATATTTATGCATGTAACTAATTTAGATAATATATTTTGAGATGCATGATGGTGAGTGTGTGTAAGATTTACTATTTTAATAACACACTCTTTTTCTTTGATGGTTTCATCATTTGCTTGGTTATGTTCACAGGGTTTAAATGTTCACAGAGTGAGAATCAACTCTACGATTTATTTGTACCTGATTGATTCATGGAGGTGATCAGTTTCTATGAATCTTCAAGATACTCTTGTAGAACTGATCATACTCTGTGTGTTATTGAACACTTAGAACATAGGTTCGTACATACATACTAACCCATCAGCAAAAATTACTTCACATAAAATTAATTTAACTTGTGATGCTTTTATGACCCATTTCAGATTTCTTTCAAGATGTCATCTTCAACCTAAAACTTGGATGGAGAGAAAGCTTGTAAGCATTTGAGTTTCCACCCTCAGTGTACTTTCTCTCTTCACCTTTTTAGGTAGATTATGATTCCTTGAAAGAATACTGTTATAGTTCATAAGGAGGTGCAATCATGATGTACATATTTATATTAGTAAGGAATCGTACCTTTTTACTGTCAGTTTCTTAACAGTCATTTATCTTAGATATACTGAGGTTAGGCATTGGTGTGCATAATTTCTCATTTGCTCCTGACAGCTTATTGCTTCAGTTGACCTTCAATCAATCAGTAGTGGTCTTGAAGATGCAAGTTAAGAGAATCTCAACATCTTTAGTTCTTTGACATCTTTGAGTTCACAAGGTTTACATCCAGATGCTGGTTGGGCAGACAACTGTTTAAGAAGTTCTTCTTTCTTCTCTGGATAAGCATTTCTTAGCATGTATGGCCTTTTTATCTTTCTGGGTGGTGGATGTTTGACTCTTAAGCTTTCTCGCCTGATCTTTAGACTACAAGATTGACTGCAGACAAGGATTAGTCTTGTTGATATGGCAATCACGAACATGGACCAATCTGAGCAGCTTCAGGGGTATATACACATTTACCTATACATAATATTTTCAATGTGCGAGCTCATTTTTATATAACAAGTGACTTACTACTAAACTAAGTTTAGAACAATGTTTGTGCCTAGGATCAGACTCAAAGAGATTAACTTTTGAATAGCACGAGAACCTGCTCTGATACCAATTGTTAGTTCCCAGTAGGCACAATATAGATCTAGAAAGGGGGGGTTGAATAGATCCTTTTTAAATTTCAAATACTTTTCTCGTTTATTTTGTATTACTAATGATTTAGCATATGACAAACATAAGAATCTTTTCAAGCACAACGGAATAAGTAAAAGATCCCCTTAATTGATATATTCATAATTAAACATACATTGTTCTTAGAGTTAGTTTGGTTGTAAGCAGTTAATACATACATAGCAGTTATAGCAGTTAGTTTGGTTGTAAGCAGTTAATACATACATAGCAGTTATAACAGTTAAGTGCATAATGTAAATGACATAAAGTAAAAGACACGTGGGGTTTTAAGTGGTTCAGAGACTCAAGCTCCTAATCCACTCTTCTGTTTTCAACTAGCAGGATTTCCACTAAGGAAGGGCAGCACCCTGAATCACTAAGATTTCTTCAAGGCCAGTAGCCTTGGGACTTCAGTTTACTAAGAACTCTTCAAGGCCAGCAGCCATGGAACTTCTCTAGTTCCCTGAGAACTCTTCAAATCCAGCAGGCTTGGAACTTTATTTAGTCCCTCTGGACAAGGACCCCTAAGGCCCTGGCTTCGTGTTGTTTATTTGCTGTTGTTGTTGGTGCTGAGCTGCTAAGATGTCTTTAAGCTCTAAACATCTTCAGTACTTAGCAGTTTGGCGTGATCATCCTTGAAGTGCAGTTGAGTGTAGCATGATGCTCAACTTCTTCAGTTACTCAACCACTTCTGATGATCCCTTACTGAACTGTAGTGAAGATTATTCTTCTTGGTACTTAATGGCTGCACATGATGAGTTTCTAAGATGACTGTAAGCTCTTCTGCTAGGTACGTAGAAACTTTCTCATGCTTAACACCATGATGACGTTGGTGATCTTCTTCCTTGATACTTGATGCCTTCTCATGATGGACTTGCTAAGACGACTGTAAGCTCTTCTCTCTGGTACTTAGAGTCTTTCCATGATGGACATCAAGATGACATTGATGCTCTTCTTTCTCTTGCAGTTCAGAACACTCTTCTTGTAGTAGAACTCTCACTTCTACTTCTTTCTTTGTTTTTCTCTAAGTGTTCTTGGTGGATCGTAGAGTGAGCTTTCAGACCTTCATTGGTCACTCACTATCTTTCGTTATTTACATCAGTCCACCATTACTCCAAACTCAGTAACTCCAGCAACCCTTGATCTTTGAAGCTCTAGCTGATTTATACTCCTTCCCAATCTTCCCGTTAGAAAGTAGCCATTGAAAGCTCTTTGAATTGCTTCACAGATCTCGAGTTGTTTGGTACAGACTGCAGATGTGACATGTCATGACTTTCTGACACTGTAGTGTACTGTTTCACCTACCTCGTTAGAAATGTTACTTTGATGTCTTGGGCAGGTTGACGACTTTAATTCCTCCTTCTGATTTATTGATCAGAGGTTATTCTTTTGCATCGATGCTCTCAATAAGCTCTTGTCCGAATATCAATCTTCAGATTAAACCGTTGCCAATGCTTTAATCTTCAGATGATCGAACTCTACGATTCTGATGCATGCCGTCTTGGACCTGATCGTAGTGTCTTGTTGAATGTTACTCATTGACTGGTAGAGTCAACACTATGATCCTGAAGAGTGTTCATTGAATCTTCAATGTAGAACACCTCTTCCTTCTTTTGTGCAGTGCTTTAACACTTTTATTTACCTCAACTGATCTCAGATATTGATGGCTTGACTCCTTGCTCTAGTCCCTTCTGAATAGCAAGACACTTCAGATTTATGGCATGTCCAGCTCGCTTTCTCCTTGTGATCTCCCGTTCACTTATCATCAATGGACTGATCCAATGCTTAATCACTTTAGCCTTGTTCTTTAGAGGCTGACCAGTATCTTTGTGTATACTCCATCAGTTCCTTCTTTGTTCGGTAAACACTACGATCCTGGTTACTTCCAAGATCGTTGTCTTCTATTATCTTGACAGCTACTACCCTAGCTGACTTTCCTTAGTCAGTTACTGAAGTCTTCTTCTGATAAATTTGTGGAAGACTTCATCTTGAATGACTTCTCAACTCAATCTGAATGCTGATTGGGTTGGTGCTTAGATCTTCTATTAGCTTGCATTCCATTCGTTGAGTGCTCTCTAGTTTCCTTCAGGTTGGATGTAACATTGCAGCTTGGACCAGAGGCTTTATACTTTGGATATGATGGGAGTGCTCATTTGTTGAGAATCATACTTTGGATATGATGGGAGTGCTCATTTATTGAGAATCGTATTTGCTCTACGATTCTGCCTTGGCATTGTGAGCACATCTGTTGAAGTCTCAGTTCTACACACTACGATTCAGCTTCGGCTGTGCAGACACTGCGAGTCCGAGATCAGATCTTGATACTCTACGATTTCTATCGTTGTGCTTGTTGTCTTCATCTGATCTTGCTCGACTACGATCTCTGCCTTTGATACTATCAGTAGACTCTACGACTCTGAGTGTAGTCTACGATTCTTGACTTGGCTTTGACATCAGTAGACTCTACGACTCAGAATGTGGTCTACAATTCTTGACTTGGGTTCGGCAGATGCTCGATCGGCTCGTAGGCAGGCTATCTCTACGATTCTGAACATGACTTCCTCAGTAGACTACGGCTTTGAGGAAGTTCTTCTCGACACACTATGATCCTTCCTCGTCTCTCCTGGCATTCTACAAACTTCGAGATCTACTATCCTTCCTCGTCTCTCCTGGCAGACTACGATTTCTGGTGCAGTGCTTGACGATCAAACAAGCCTATGCATTACATCATAAGATCACCCTAACATGTTTGATCTTTTTATAATTATAGTCCTTGTACATCATTTTTTTAAGGACTTTACAAAGCTGTTTTGCTTATGTAGGATCAACTTAACATATTTGATCAATTCATTCTAAGTCCTTGTACATATGTTCCTATTATCTATCAAAGGACTTTACAGCTTTTCTTAATGCAAGCATACTTGTATATTCATTCATATATATCATAATCAAATCATATATAAATAGGAATAATATTCTCATGCATTTTCCTGACAGTAGATACTTGGAAAAAGGGAGTACGAATTAAAGATATATCCATAGTAAATGAATTTCAAGATGTGTTTCCGGACGATCTGCCTGGTCTTCCGCCAGACAAAGAAATCGAATTCGTAATAGACTTAGCACCAGGAATGGCACCGATTTCGAAAGCTCCATATTGAATGGCGCCGATAGAAATGAAGGAATTGATGATTCAACTTCTAGAGTTATTAGATAAGGGGTAAATTCGACCGAGTGTGTCTCCTTGGGGAGCACCAGTGTTATTCGTTAAGAAAAAGGATGGATTGATGAGGCTCTGTATCGATTATCAAGAATTGAACAGAGTAACGATCAAGAACAAATATCCGCTACCGAGGATAGACGACTTATTTGATCAACTGAAGGGAGAAAAATGTTTCTCGAAGATCGACCTACGGACAAGATATCACCAACTGAAAGTGCGGGATGAAGACATACCAAAGACTGCGTTTCACACCCGTTATGGACATTACGAGTTTTTGGTAATGTCATTCAGTTTAACTAATGCTCCGGCAGTATTTATGGACTTGATGAACCCAGTCTTCAAGCCATTCTTAGATAAATTCGTAGTAGTTTTCATCGAAGACATTTTGATCTACTCGAAGATAGAAGAAGGACACGCCGAACATCTGAAGATTGTTTTGGAGGCACTACGAAAGGAGAAGATGTATGCGAAATTTTCAAAGTGCGAATTTTGGATGAAGAAGGTTCAATTCCTAGGCCACGTGGTGGATGAGAATGGAATCTCAGTAGATCCCACAAAGGTCGAAGCGGTAAGTAATTGGGAACAACCGAGAACACCGACGGAGGTGAGAAGTTTCTTAGGGTTAGCTAGGTACTATCGAAGATTCATCCCAGATTTTTCTAAGATATCAACCCCGTTGACTTACCTGACGAGGAAGACGGTGAAATTTGTATGAACTGACAAATGCGAAGAAAGTTTTTAGGACTTGAAGAAGAGATTGGGCGAAGCGCCTGTGTTATCACTACCAGATGATGCAGTAAATTTTGTGGTGTATAGTTACGTATCACACAATGGACTTGGTTGTGTGCTTATGTAACATGACAAAGTCATTGCGTATGCATAACGACAACTAAAGGATTACGAAAAACAATACCCTACTCACGACTTAGAGTTAGCGACAGTAGTTTTTGCGTTAAAAATATGGAGGCATTATTTGTACGGAGAGAAATGTGAAATATACATGGACCACAAAAGTCTGAAATATTTCTTCATACAAAAGTAGTTGAATATGTGTCAGAGAAGGTGGTTGGAATTAAAGATTATGACTGCGATATTCTTTATCACCCGGGGAAGGCAAACGTGGTTGCCGACGCTTTAAGCAGGAAAAGAAGGGAGAAATTATTTTAATTGACGACTCAGGAAGAGTTAATAAGAGAAATGGAGAAATTGAAAATAGAGATAAAGGGACCAGAGAGGTCTGAAGAGAAGTTATTTTCAATGGAAGCTTGTCCGACGTTGTTGGATAGAGTTAAAGAAGCCTAGGAGAAAGATGAAGAATGTGAGAAGATCAGGAAAAGGATTACAGAAAATAAGGAAGAGAAATTTCAAATAGATAAAGACGGTATCTTAAGATTCGAAGGGAGAGTGTGGGTACCAGCGGTAACCGAGTTAAGAGAAGAGATTTTGCACGAGGCACACAATACGACGTATTCCGTTCATCCGGGAGGCACTAAGATGTACCGAGACTTGAGGCAACATTTTTGGTGGCCCAATTTGAAACGGGAAGTCACAGAGTGTGTTAGTAGATGCTTGACTTGCCAACGCGTAAAAGTAGAGCATCACCGGCTGAGTGGTTTACTACAACCATTGGAAATACCATAGTGGAAATGGGAGCACATTATGATGGATTTCGTGGTAGGACTTCCAGTTATGCAGAAAGGTTATGATGCCATTTGGGTTATCGTGGATCGACTTACGAAAACCAAACATTTTCTACCGATCAAGATCCACTACAGTTTGAACCAGTTAGCGAGCCTATACATAAAGGAGATTGTCTCACGACATGGAGTGCCGGTATCTATTGTCTCTGATCGAGATCCGCGCTTCATGTCAAATTTTTGGAAAAGCTTACAAGAGAGGATGGGTACATAGTTAAGGTTGAGTACCGCTTATCATCCTCAGACGAACGGACAGAGTGAGCGAACAATATAAATGCTAGAGGACATGCTTAGGACTTACGTGATGGACTTCAAGGGAAATTGGGACAGCTGTGACGCCCCCAAAATAGGTATACATCACCCATTCTGAGTTGCCAAATACATGGTACAGAATACAAATACAAACTTAAATATACAACATGAGTTGTGAGTTTCAATACAAATATTGTCGTCTAGACAGTATTAAAACTCAAAATAAGTCCTCAATATATTTATTATCACACTATTTCATAGAATAGTGAGGACTACTAATGCTATCATCTGGACCATCACTCCGTTCCCCGACTAGTCCCTGCTACGTTCTCATTTCCTGAAGAGAACAATGAAAGCAAAAGGGTGAGCTCAACTAGTCCATTAAGAAATATTATGACTAAGATAATGTTGAATAATTTATCGTTAGCCTTCAACAGTGTTAAACTGATAAAATATAACAAACATCAAGTTTAACTGCAGCGGAACAAGCAATCCATTAGAAGAGTCAAGTAGAGAATAAAATCTACTATCTTCTATGATTTAAAAGGTTTTTCATCACTTTTATCGCTGAGACTCAGCTTAATAAATAACCCACATCATCCTGCACAACGGGCAAGGATATTCATTAGTATCACGACCACAAATTATCCATGGACTACGGGATAAGGATATTTGTGTATTCATCAATGATCATGATCATGCCAACAACTGTCCATCAATGCAGTACGGGCCAATGAGGACTTTTACCACATCATTTGTAACATTATGGTTATGATTATACCGAATAATCCCTGGTCATAATCATACCAAGTCCATCTATGCACTACAGGCCACATATGACTTTCAACATAATATAAACATGAGGATGATGACAATGATATAATAATTCAATAAAACAAGTTCAAAGATAAATTTTTAAAGATTTATGATTTAATTTTTCCAGAAATTAATAACGACCAAATTGTCAACATGACAATGCTTTGTGGAGTAAAATTCAAGAATAATATTATACCAAAAATAATTTGGACCGAAAACGAATCAATTTTTATCATGAATAGTACCCCGGGTGAATAGTACTTGAGTGAATAGTATCCCGTGAATAGTACTTCAGGAAAAGTAACCCCGTTAATAGTACTCTGACATGAAAAAGTTAAAACTTATCAAGAATGCTAAGAATAATATTTCCATAAAAAGATACTGGATGAAGCGCAAATATCAAGGATATTCAACTAATTTCATGGAGTATAGAAGCCAAAATTTTAACAAAACGAGTATAGAATTCGAAATCTGAAACGAAATAATATTACTTACATACTACAGAGTATGGAAGAAAATATTATTTCAAGCGAATATTGAACAAAAATAACATCACTTACCTTGAAAAGAAGAGTATTCCAACTTGTATAGCGGGGATAATTTTGAAGAAAACTTTCCCTGATTTCTACGCTCAAAACTTTCTAAAACTCTAAAGAAATATGCTCAAGATTATAGAAGAAGAATTCTCTGATTCTAGTGTGATTTTCAATTCTAACTTAAGCGCCTATTTATAGAAAAATGCTAGAACGCCATAGGAGACTAAATAATAAAATAATATTATTTATTCTATTCATTCTACGCATGCCAACCTTGGAAAAAATTAATGCCAGCCATCTTGGAAAATTTTCAGCAACCCACATGTTTTAAAAACCAAAAGTGGGTCCCACCCACAATTTTAATAAAAATATTTAATTTTTGAAACTTCAATAATTCATAATAAATAGCCTTTTATCAGAAAAATTTGAATCTCATGTCTATTGCATAGGAAATTAAATTCTCTACAACTTTGTAAGTTTAAGTTTTTCCAAATTCCAGACAGAAAATATCTGAAATTCACAACGTATGATTTTCAATACCTCATAAAATTCATAACAAATCATACGTTAATTTTTAATAGTTCAAAATTTGTGGACATATACTCAATTTATATATGTATAACATATCCAAAAATCACAACGATCCAACGGTCGGATCAAAATTATAACTCACGCAATAGAACTTTAAGAACACTGATTTGATTTTTAATACCTCCATTTCGACAAAAATACTGATAAAACACCTCAACATTAATTCCTTCATTTATAACCACATAAAATAAATATTTTTCTATCCATCATTTATGTCCACATAAAAATTTATATTTCCTTATCATATAAATCAATAATTAATTATTCACAAATAATATTACAGAATCACATTTATGACAACCAGGTCGTTCTCAAGAAAATAGGGGGCTTTCCAATAAGGATTTCTCCTTACTGGCGCGCAATTAGGTGATCAAACATCTCCTTGACAGAACTTTTTAGACATTGCCAATAATGCTATCTAACAATATTATTTAAATAATATGAATTATTGATCTGACAATAGAAAATACTGTGCAGTGACAATTATTGAAACAACAATAATATAAAATATCAACGCGGCAATTATTGAACCAATAAAATAAAATATTGAACAATAATTACTATAACAATTATTGAGTAGTGCCTTCTTACGTAAGAATCAATAATTTAAAAATATTGTGCAATACCGTGTGGTACTTTGCAACAACGCGTATTACTTTACTTTACCCACCTGGTATTTCAACAATGTTAACGGTAACGATTACGCCGTTATTTTATAAAAAAATATTTTTGTCGTTTTCTCAATCCGACAATAATTCTGTTGTAGGGTCCACCAATGATTGTGCCATCGTACGAATATTCCCTATTAAAATGAATATTCCCCGACCAATCGAATATTATATAATAACTTGCATACTTTGCAAAGTTTATATATATTACCCACAACTATAACATTATATCAAATTCACTCCATAATATTCAAAAATGATATTTATATAAAATTCATCTTTATTCATAAAAGTTGGGATCTTACAACGGCCACTTACCCTTAGTCGATTTTGCGTATAATAATAGTTACCATGCGAGTATCGGCATGCCACCGTACGAAGCTCTTTACGAAAAAAAGTGCAGAATGCCATTATGTTGGGACAAAGTCAGGGAACGACGAATACTCGGACCAGAGTTAGTATAACAAACCGCAGACGTGGTGACGGTGATAAGAGCTTGACTAGTAGTAGCTCAAGATCTCCAAAAGAAGTAAGCAGACTTGCATCGGCAGGACCAAGATTTTAAAGTCGGCAGTTTCGTATTCCTGAAGGTATCTCCATGGAAGGGAAAGATTTGTTTCGGCATGAAAGGAAAATTGAGTCCAAGATTTATAGAACCATTCGTGATACTAAAGCGAGTGGGCGAAGTGGCGTACATAGTTGCATTACCACCCGAGCTGGAGCACATTCATAACGTGTTCCACATTTTCGTGTTGCGACCGTACAAGGCCGACTACAAGCACGTGATTTCTTATGAACCCATTCAAGTGGAGAAGAACTTAGCATATGAAGAAATTCCTGTCCAGATTCTAGATAGGAAAGAGCAAACTTTAAGGAACAAAGTCATTTCTTCTGTTAAAGTACTTTGGCATAACCACGATATCGAGGAGGCAACGTGGGAGTTAGAAGATAAGATGAGGAGGGACTATCTCTATCTATTTGTGTAACCTTATACCAATTTCGAGGATGGAATTTTTATAAGGGGGGAGGATGTAATACCTGAGACTTTTATAAATCAGAAATAAAAGTGTTTGAATATTTATTTTGAACACATATATATAATTTGGTGTGTCATGAAATGTGAGAATGAAAATTTAATTGAATCATGTATGAAATGATTAAGAAATATATTGATCATGTTGATAAGCTTGGTTATGATTAATTAAGCTTAAGTGTTAAGCCTTTTGTGGCATAATTAATTTCTTAATGAGATTAATTGATGGATAACTTAATGAAGTGTTGGATCTAGGATATATCCAAGCCCAACATTAATAATGTAACATACTTACATAAGTTGGGAGTTTAGCTAAAGAATTTGAATTGGTAGACTAATGTTTAGCACAATGTGTATAAGTGTTTGTACCTAGCCCATATCAAATATTAATTTGGACAAACCCAATGTACATGGATTATATGAATACATGTATATATAAGATAAGTATACTTATATATATATATATATATATATATATATATATATATATATATATATATATATAGGTATAGTGATGTATGTGTAAAGGTAACAAATAAGCTAGCATATTGTACAAATGATAAAATGAAAGTGCAACATATGGATACTACCCCCCATGACCGAAAATTTGGCCATATTAAACCTAGGTGCTGATCTTTGTTGCCCAAAAATGCTTACAAGTAATCCCATGTGAGCTCATGATGAAGGAGGACATAGTTGGTGAAGTAGTTGGTAATTCCTTTTACCTAATCACCTTTTACCAATGGTTATTAACTTGTTGGGTGTACAAATACAAGTATTACTACATGTATTTTATACAAGGACCTTGCCTATAAATATAACCCCTCCTAGTTCATTACTTCATTTACTTGAAATTTCATAAGTATTAGTGGTATAGTAAGAGCTAGAGAGAAATTGAGGGAAGTAGAAGAAACCTAGAGAAACTCTTGCACTTTGGTGGTTCAAGAGGAGTTCAAGAAGGAGAAGCAAAGGAGGAGAGCTACTTAAGGTTCCTAGCTAAGAGGAAGAAAGCCTTCAAGAAGTAAGTTCATAATCTAGCTTTATTTTTGTCAAGCTAAGTTAGTATATGTAGATATTAGTAAGAATGCATGCTTGATTGTGGGAAGTTTGTGTGTTGTGTGATCATGATGGATCTAAAAGTATAAGGATGAGTATTGGAAGGAGAATATGTGATTTATATGTCTTGGTATGTGATCTAAGTTAAAATGAAACATGTAAAAGCATGTGAGCATGAAACCTAGCTTAGTATGCTTGAAAGTTCGATAATTGTGATTAAACTGTGTAAGATATATGTACAATTCTAAAAGGTTATATTAAGCATATATGAAATACGATCATAACCCAAGTTGAATCATCGGATTCGTGCATAAAACGAACTCGTAACAAAATAATTGGTAAGATAAGCTAACATGAGAACCCTAGCTTGGAAAAATAAATAAGTTGATTAAATAAATATTTTGGAAAATTGCTCAAGGTATCAAATACAGAAGATATATATGTTTATGAGCTAATGGAATTGGTTTGATCTCATTTGGATATAAAATGAGCAAGTTATGAAATATTGAATCAAAAAGGGTCAAAACTCAAAATGTTGAAAAATATGATTCTTGGTTTCTGCTGGGAAGCGCCTAGTCGCTCAACCCAGGCTTATTTCAAGCGCCGAGGCACTAGGCCATTTTCTGTGTTGAGTCGGCCCGATTCGGGTCAGGTCAAGGCTTGTTTGTTTTTTTAAGACAAAATGAGATAAAATACGATTAATAACAAAATAAGATATAATAATAATACTAAGTAAAGTAAGAATACTTTATTTATGTAATGAGACATGGATAAATAAAATAAAGTGAACAATTGATTAAACAAGTAAAATGATAGAAGGTTATTTTATTTGTAGTAAATAAAGTATTGACTGAAGCTGTTTCTGATGTCTTCAGGATCAGAGACAATGTCATAACTTACAGTTCGGACGTGACGAGATGTCTTCGGGTTTGGAGATGATGTCTTCGACTTCGGAAGATGTCTTCGAGTTCGGACGTGACAAGATGTCTTTGGGTTCGGAGATGTTGTCTTCAACTTTGGAAGATATCTTCGGCTTCGAACGTGGTGGGATGTCTTCCGATTTGGAAACAACATCGTGACTTTGGAAAAGGCTGGATTAATTGATAAATATTATTAATTTGATATGTACTACCCACACATGAACTAAAATGAAATTCTAAGTAGAGAGTTATACTAGCTACGTTCAAATAAACCTAATATATGTAAGCATACTTTGAAAAAGTTATTTAGCATTGTTATGTGGTTTAATAAATGTTATGGTTAATTGTTGATTCAATAAATTTTCTTAACTTGTGCAATAGAAATTTTATGAGTAACACTAACAATTATTGAAAGTAAATAAAGAAGACCAACTTAGTTTAAAAGTTCCTTAGCACGTATGTGTGAACGACATAATCTAGAATGCGTAACTAAAGTAATGTTTCACGTATACAAACATGAAATGAGTATATGAGACTAAAATTTGCTAAGATGTTTCTAAGGTTTTCAAAAGTAAGAACAATGTGAATTATACATCTATGAGTTTTAATGTGTATGGATAAATATATGTGTGATAAATGCATGTTGAGATTTATGTCAAAATGTGTGACTAATGAGTACCTATGCATATATAAATAGGATAATTTAGCTCATTGAGGTGATTTTACGCTATAAGTGGTAATCAACGCTTAAGGCAAGTATCCTAAACCCTTGAATTACTTTATTAGATGAATGTCGTAAGCAATCCTTATCTCTTTAAATGCAAGTTATCTTACTTACTCGTTCAATTGAGCTAGTATGTTAAACTCTTATGAAAACTATTATTCATGTTGAACTTGGTATTGTTCTTGAATATGGTGAAAGTTTCTATGCCATTTCATTCCGCTAGACTATATGCATGTTTATAAAACTGTCCAAACCAATTAACTGGTGCAAAAATCTTGAAAACTGAGTTGAACAACCCTTATAGTAAGGAGAGTGTTTATCGTTGGAAGCCCCAACAAACGCGCGAATATTACTGTATAGTTATGCATAACATAGATTATGGTAGACTGATCATCTATTGTACTTAATTCTTTTGGGTTATCAGTTTAATATTGATGATTCTAGTAGATGTTCAATAGTCCTTAGTGGCTGCTCAGTATAAATTGTTTATCCAGTGAGATACATAGATAGCCTTTGAATTTATATATATATATATATATATATATATATATATATATATATATATATATATATAATTGTTGATCTATATTGAATTATCGTTCTTATTCCAAGGATTTGATTCAAGAATTGTTGATATTCATTATTCATGATATTATTCTGAAACTATGAACTATCTTAGAGATGATACTTCGATATTTTAAACTTGTGTTATAAAACTCTTTACCCTTGTTATATATTACTTGTTGGGCAATTTGTGGTCATTCTTGTTTATTTAAAACCTTTCAGTTAAGGCGGAACAGGGAAGTGTCTCTGAGAAAGACAAGGGCAAGGCTACCGACTAGCTTGTTCCTTTATGTTTAAAAAGTGTTATATTGTATTAAGACTGTCTTCAGACTATGTTTAAGCTTAAGTAGAATTATGTAATAAGTCTTTATTCGATATTATTATGTAATCTATTAAGTACTGTAGGTTGCGAGACTTAGGGGAATAATTATAATAAATCATTGTATATTATTCTAAATTGGATTTTCCGCTGTGAATGTGTTATTCTAGTTATTATGGTATTACTATGAGTACATGATGAACCGAATTCGAGTGACCAAGTGGTGGTCCGAATTTAGGGCCATCACAAAGCAAGAATGACCAACAAATTTTCCCAACAAGTAATATAGCAATAAAGGTACTCAAGGTGGTTTTATATTTCTCAAGGTACAACAATAAGGATAGTTCAAGATAGCAAGAAGTATCAATGATTATCAATAGTAGTCGCTATGGACAAAAAATATCAATAATATTCAATGATTAATTAATTTAAGATTTCAAATTACTGAATACTAAGCGGTCTCTAAGGATTAAGAACTTCTCCTAGAATTCATAGTAATTAACTGATAATTCCATAAAACGAGCACAACATGTGATCAGCCTAAAGTACCCTATGTCAATGCATTACATTTAATCTTTCTTAAGTGTGCACGTCGGTTTCCCGACAATATATAATTCACCTACCAAGAGAGTTGTTCATCTCAGTTATAAGAGTCCGCACCAAGTAAATTTGGTTTGGATAGCTTTCGATCAATATCAATAGTCTAGCCGAAGTAATGACTTAGAAAATTTTCTTTCACAGTATATATATAAACATTTATCGTTCGAAATCAAGGTTTGTAAACAATTTCATTTCTAGATTACGAAGTATTATACTTTTCAAAGTTCTACTTGTACAATCAATAATTGCACAAGTTCAAATAGTGCTCAATAAAGAGTAAGGTTCGAATACTTACCTCAAACGTAATTTATCAAATATAGCTTATCAACACTCTTTCGAATCCTAACATAATATAGTTACGCATATAAGATATTCATTAGTTACATATGCTCAATCATGATATGTAAGTTTAACCACACAAATAATTGTCTAACTTATTTATATAATCTATATATACTACATCACATATCCTACATCCTCAATGCACAAAATCAGATTATATAACACCATAAAGTCAAACAATGCATTTTCAAATCATTGCTTTATAGTTTGCAAATACCTTTTTAGACTTCATTCTTGAAAGTTATAATTACTCATAAACATCTAACTCTATCACTTAGCATGCTTCTTAACACATTGGATAACATACTAGTCACATAACACAAGTTAACGTAACCATATAAGCATGCTTTAAACATCAGATTACAAACAAAGTACAGAAGTGACTGCAGTATGGCGTAGCTGTGCCCTGGCTAGGCTTAGGGACGGTGCAGCTGCACTATCCTCTAGCATGCCAAGAGTTGAGCTTCTACTCTCCTAGTTTCAGTCTCACTCTAACATACTAACATACATACCATTAACATGCATACATACTAGAGGTCTTCACATAAACATATGACCATTCTTGAGTTCACTTTTAGAAGTTTTAGTCTACGATTTACATAGAATTAAAGCATAATAAGATCATGTAGTTACCATGTTTTAGAACTTGGCTATATGTCCACATAGAGATCACATAATCTATTAATACACATGCTCATAGTGTTCATATCATAAATTCATAATTAGCATTGTTTATAACTTTGAAACATGGTTTAAGCTCATGTTTGATTTACTTATCATTATGTCCAACACATACAAATCATGTTTATAGACATGATAAAAATTAACATGTCATCTTTAACTCTTTAAAATCTAAGTACACATATTTAATGTAACTTAATTTTGAAAACATGTTCAACGTTATCTTTCAAATCACTTTAACTTGAATGATGCAATACAACACATACAAGATAACTTTAAACTCTTATCATATGTAATTAAGTCATGTTAACATCTTTTCAAGATCAGAACCTTCATCATGTAGCATTTATGTACATTAGCTTTGTTATACCAAGCTTTTCTTGAAATTTTTTATAACACAAGGTCTAACAAGTTTGATCATGAACAAAGGAACTATAAACACTATATCATACTCATTTATGTTTGAAATCAGTCATGTGTATAAACTAATAAGTTCAGAAATTGTAGCACATGCATTCCATCAAAGTTTGTTTTCAAAACATTAAGTTCTTGTTATAAGTCTCTTACTAAAATCATCTTGGACACTTCATACTACATAAGAAAGCTTTATATCTCAAGCTATACTCCTTTTCAGGTATATATATATAAGTTATAACACCAAATTAGCAACACATAGCGTAGCAAAAACAAGGAACTGGTTTTGGGTTACGGCGCAGCTGCGGTACACCCTAGTATAAACTGGGCGCAGCAGCGCCCTGCCTGGACTAGAAGCAGTAACTTACTCTGTTCTGCAGAGTAACAACCAACTTCGATTTCTCTTGATTCAAACATGCTCAATTCATCATTAAAGGTACCTTATATGTATACATACTTCCTAAGCACATGATAGCATGCTAATTCATATCAATTGATAGAGAATTTCAAGAAATTCTAAGAATTTGACAAAACCCAACTAAGAACAAAAGTTAAGATTTTTATACCTCTTGAAGCTTAATAAACTTAGTTTCTTCCTTCTGAGATTGCTAGCCTCTTCTTTGAACAACAACCACTCAAACTCAAGTTATCAGAGTTTCAACAGACAAACAAAAGCAACGTAAAATTGAAAATGGAGTTGCTATTTATAGAGAAAACTTGGACTGGCTAATGGTTTTGCATGGAAGTTTGAGTCTGGAATGTAGAATGAGAACACAATGGTTAACTAGAAGTTGTTCAACCACTCACCATCAGCCATCTCCATAGTCAATGAGTACTACTTGGAAGTTACATAATTTAGCCATAGGTTACTGTTCATGTACCAGGGGGTCACTCATTTTGGGACAAGATCAATTCTCAGCAACTAAAGCTTAGTTTAGTTACTTTAACTCCCACAAATATAATCTAAATGTACAATTGTTACTATATTAGGAAAATTAGGGATTATTTATGGACTCACACCATATAATACATGTACATTAAGTACACGTAATAAAATAATGCAGTTAGGTATTATTGTCCGGGTATCTCCCAAAATTATTTTTACTACTCTCCTAAGAACATTATAACATTATTTAATATTAAATGTTTATTTAAACATTTAATTCCTTTTCTAATTTCTGGATTACACAGATATTTAATTATTTATGTATTAAAGATTACATATGATTTCATTGCACTACTTGGTACTTCATGTCATTAAACATTTATTCTTATCATATGATTTTATTCATGTCACACATTACAATAATATTCCATTTCATTTCTATAGTAGAAAACTAACTTTCTTAGATTGAACACTGGCACAGCTGCACCAGTTTGTACTGCTGGGAGGGCGCAGCTGCGTCGGTCCCTGGCAATGCCAAATTGGTTTAGCTCCAAGCCAGTTTCGACCTCTACTACCACACTAGCATGAATTAACTTCCGTATTGGTGATATTACTAGTTAGAAACTTATTCATTCCATATACGAAATCACATAATTATACGTAATTAATCTTCCTAGTTCTCTTTTAATTCACTTAGTGAATTTTCTCATTTCACATTATGCCACACAAGACACTTCACAAATTCGCATCACAATTACACACTTCTTAGTTCGTATTAAACCAATTCGAATTAATTTCATTACTCATCTCACATCACATTAATATTTATATTCCAATAAATATTCATTCTCTTATTATATTAAAATAATTATTATTCATGAAATTCTCGGTTCTTACAACCTGTGTTGTCATTACCAGATAATATAGAAAATTTTATGGTATATAGTGACACATCGCATAAAGGATTAGGTTGTGTGCTTATGCAAAATGACAAAGTCATTGTGTGACACCCCCAAATCTGGGTACTTCATTCCCACAGGATTTAGTGCTCACTATCCAAAAACAATTATATCTAACTACCCACAATAAAGGATAAAGACATAACTTAAATAACTTAAACAATAATCTTCCCATTAAAGGGTTACATCAACTTAAAACAATCCCAAATAATCTAACCTTTAATTATTACATAAGTCTGTGGAACACATCACAAATTAACATAAGTCTTATAACATAATTTTTAGTTAAGTAAGTAAGTCTTCATCACTTGAACATATTGCCCTTTCCTTTGCTAGAAGACGGCTCATCGACTTTCTCAACTTTAGATGCAGTGTTAATTGCAAGAGTGAGCAAACAATTGCCCATTATTATAAAGGATAATAGTAGAAACAACATAAGATTGTACAATGGTTACTGGATATTACTCGTTCTACGAATCAAGAATAGAGAACAAGTTCAAGATTTATATCTGAGGGTCTTAAGACCACAAACTATGTCCCTGGTAATTACGTATTTTACCACAACCTTAACAGTCGTTTAGACTATACAGACCCTTCCTGGCGTACTTAAGGGGATCAGCCCTTTATTCCATGTATTTTGCACAAACATCTAAACGGTAATGCATCTAAAATCCCCTATATTAGGGTTGTTCATTGTTAATCACTATCCTGAATTGTTAATCAAGAACACTAAACAGATAAAACCACTTCTCGATGCATAATATCCATACTCACTTAAATCCACAAATGACAGAATTAAACAAGACACCCTAATTAACTAATCCACTATATCTCTATATATGTGAATTACAATTAAAAAGAATTTAAAACACAAGTTCTCTATAAGATTACATATGGCATAAAGGCATATCTTTATCCTAAACACGAATCATGAATTTCATCTATGCAGAAATCGCAAACACATGCTATCATGATCAAATCTAAATCTATGCTCCTCTTCCGATTTCATATAGATTATCACGGTAATTGATGGCAAATCAATTAAACAATTAAGTCTAAATCACAATAGACAATCCTCACGACAGAACATAATAATTGATAGCGAAGCATATTAAAATAAATTACACAATAAGATCTATGGTAATCTCAAACAAAGAATTAGTTCATTGAATTAAAATTAAAAATCCACACTTGAATACACATTAAAAGATAAGAATAAGATTATGGAAAAGTGTGACGCCTCCAAAATAGGTATACATCACCCATTCTGAGTCGCCAAATACATGGTACAGAAAGCAAACTAGAACTTCAATAATACAATTGTCGTGCAAAATACGACAACACATACTGTGAGTTTAAATACAAATATTGCCTTCTAGACAATATCCACACTCAAATAAGTCCTCAATACAATTATTCAAACACTATTTTATAGAAATAGTGATGACTACTAAAACATCTTTCTAGAACCATCACTCTATACCCCGACTAGATCCTGCTATGTTCTCACCTTCTAAGAAGAAAAATGGAACAAAAAGAAAAAGGGTGAGGTCAACTAGCCCAGTAAAGAATATTATGACTAAGATAATATACAACAAATTATCATTAGTATTCAACAGGAAAAAATCTGATAGAATATAATCGACAACAAGTTTTAGATCAACAACTGCAGCGCAAACAACAAACCATTAGAAGAGTCAAGTAGAGAATGAATTCTACTATCTTCTAAGATTTAAAAGTCCATCATCAATATTTTATCCCTGTAACATCAATTAATAATCATCTTTATCCAAATATCCATCTTTGCACTACAGGCCAAAGATATTCATTTGTATCACCTGTCAGTCATGTTCATCCCAACACCTGTTCATCTTTGCACTACAGGCCAAAGATATTCATCAACTAATCATACATCTTTGCACTACAGGCCAAAGATATTCAGCAATATCATCATTTAGGACTGAGGATGATGAAAAATATCTTAAAGAGAACGAATCCAGTGAGACAGAAGGACAAATAGTAGGGATTCGTATAACAGTTTATCCAAGATCAATAATACTTCATAATAATCAATTGTGAAGTAGAATTCAAAAATAAAGATCAAAACATGGACACAGTCAAAGATAGTAACTATAATTGACATCTTGGACAAAAAATAAAAATTTTTATTTTTCGATGAATAGTGCCGTATACGTGAATAGTAACCCTGACACAAAAAGTTCTAAATTTGATAAAAAGTTTATATCAATATTTCAGCATAATGATATTGAATAAAATAATATCATTTAAGAAGAAAATAATATCCCTTACCTCAAAATATCAGTACTTCTGGTCGGAATACCGATATAAGGCTGAAAGAAACTTGCTCTTATGAATAGAAACTCTCAAAGTATCTAAATACTCACAAAATACACTCAATAATCTAGAGAGAGAAAGAGAGAAAACTTGTTTCTGGTGGATTTTCAATTCTAACTTAGCCCTCTATTTATAGGAAAATGTTAGCACGCCGAAGCAGACTTAACCTGCAACCTGGTGGCTTTACCTGCTACAATTCTCACCCACCACATTTGAATAAAAATCTCAGCATATTTCTTCACCAATCAAGAGTGGGACCCACCAATTCTAGAATTTTCCACCAAAATGATAAACTCCAAAAATTCAATAATTTCTGAACCAGTCATCTCGTAAAATTCATAATAAATCATACGTTCATTTTTAACGGTTCAAAATTTATGGACATATACTCAACTTATATATGTATAACATATTCAAAAATTACCACGATCCAACGGTCGGATTAAAAATTATAACCCCCGTAAAATATCTCAAAAATCCTGATTTTTAATACCTCCATTCCGACAAAAATACTGATAAAAACCTCAATATTAACTCCTTCATTTTTAACCACAAAAATATATCCCTCATTTATATCCACATAAAATAAATATTTTCTTGTCATATGAATCAATAATTAATTATTCACAAATAATATTACAGAATCACATTTATGACAAACAGGCCGTTCCCAAGAAAGAAGGGGCTTTCCAATAAGAATTTCTCCTTACTGGCGCGCAATTAGATGACCAAACCTCTCCTCAGGCAGAACTTTCTAGACAATGCCAATAATGTTATCTAATAATATTATTCAAATAATATGAAGTATTGATCTGATAATGGAAAATACTGTGCAGCAACAATTATTGAAATAACAATAATATAAAATATCAACGCAACAACTATTGAATCAATAAAATAAAATATTGAACAATAACTACTGTAACAATTATTGAGTAGTGCCTTTTTACGTAAAAATCAATAATTGGTGCAATACCGTGTGCTACTGTATTTTAACCACCGGGTATTCCAACAGTATTAACGGTAACAACTACGCCGTTATTTATAAACAACTTATACTTGTCGTTTTCTTCATCCAATCGCTTTCCGTTATGGGGCCCATAAATAGCTGCGTCGTCGTATGAATATTTCCCGACAGAAAGAATATTCCATGACCAAACGAATATTTTATAACCACTTATTTATTTTGCAAAATTTGCACATTTCACCCATAACCAAAGTATTATATCAAATTAACCCCTTATTATTCACAATAATATTTAGAGAAAATTTAATTTTATTCATTAATAAGCTGGGGTCTTACAACCTCCCCTCCTTATGAAATTTCGTCCTCGAAATTGATGTACGTACCTGATATTTCGAAAAGGTGAGGATACCTCGCTTTCATTTCTGATTCCAACTCTCAGGTCATTTCTTCAATAGCATGGTTTCTCCACAAAATCTTAACTTGTGGTATAACCTTTGTGCGTAGGACATGCTCTTTCCTATCCAAGATCTTAACAGGTACCTCCTCGTACATTAAATCTTCAGCTATCTCGTCTGGTTCTAACTCAATAATGTGGTTCATGTCTTTAACATATTTACGAAGCATAGATATATGAAAAACATTATGAACACAAGACATGCTTGGAGGTAATGCGAGTCTATATGCCATATTTCCTATTCGCTTAAGAATCTCAAATGGACCAACAAATCTTAGATTGAGCTTTCCTCTCTTCCCAAATCTTGTAACTCCCTTCCATGGTGCAACACGTAACAATACATGATCCCCAATATTAAATTCCACGTCCTTCTGATGAAGATCCGTATAACTCTTTTGTCGATCCTGTGCCGTTTGTATACGTTGTCGAATCCTTTGGATCTTCTCTATAGTCATGCGTACCAACTCTGGTCCCAACAATGTTGCTTCATCCACCTCGTCCCAACATACTGGAGAACGACATTTTCTTCCATACAACGCCTCGAATGGAGCCACACCTATGCTCGCCTAATAACTATTGTTGTAGGAGAATTCTACCAATGATAGGTACTTATCCCAACTCCCTTTGAGATCTAGGACATAGAGTCTTAATAGATAATCAAGAGTTTGAATAGTCCTCTCTGATTGTCCGTCCGTTTGAGGATGGTATGCCGAACTGAATCGTAAATCTATGCCCATAGCTTTCTGCAAGCTAACCCAAAATCGTGAAGTGAATCTTGGGTCACGATCCGAAACTATGGATACTAGCATGCCATGCAATCTCACAATCTCGTTCACATACATACTAGTAAGACGTTCAAGGGAATAAGTATCACGTATCGGCAAGAAATGAGCAGACTTGGTTAATCTATCAACAATAACCCAAATCGCATCTATGCCTTGAGAAACCTTGGGAAGACATGTAACGAAATCCATGGTAATGTGTTCCCACTTCTATTTCGGGATCTCAAGTGGTTGCAATGGACCCTTTGGTACTTGATGCTCCGCCTTTACACGTTGACAAGTTAAACACCTCGAGATAAACTCCGCGATCTCTCTTTTCATATTGCTCCACCAGAATGTATGTCGAAGATCGTGATACATTTTGGTACTCCCAGGATGGATTGCAAACGGTGTGTTGTGTGCCTCCATCATTATTCTATGCTTCAAGTCAAAATTGTTACGAACACAAAGTCTGGAGTTGACTCGAAGTATTCCTTCTTCATCGATTCTTGCTTCTGAAATAGCACCTTCTTGTACTTTCTTCTTCATACGCATCAGCTCTATATCCGTAGCTTGAGCAGCTTTAACTTTATCGATTAAAGTCGGTTCTACTCATATATTTGATATCATCATACGGGTACTTGGAGCCTTCATCTCTATCTCCATCCTTTGCAAGTCATACAAAATGGGCCTTTGTGTTAACAACATTGCACTCGTACCCGCATATGATCTTCTACTCAATGCGTCAGCTACTACGTTTGCTTTTTCAGGATGATATTGGATGGTATGATCGTAATCTTTCAGCAGCTCTAGCCAACGTTGTTGCCGCATGTTGAGTTTTTTTGGGTGAAGAAATATTTGAGGCTTTTATGATCCGTATAGATCTCCACTTTCACCCCATACAGGTAGTGTCTCCAAATCTTCAACGCGAAAACGACTGCTGCCAACTCCAAATCATGAGTAGGATAATTCCTCTCATATTCTTTGAGTTGTCGCGAGGCATAGGCTATGACTTTCCCATGTTGCATGAGAACACATCCTAACCCTTTGCCTAAAGCATCGTTGTAGATAACAAATCCATCCGAACCAGATGGTATTGTCAGAACAGGTGCCGAAATGTGTCTCCTCTTGAGTTCTTGAAAACTCTTCTCACAATCCTCGCTCCAACCGAATTTTGTATCTTTTCGAGTCAGCTGAGTTAACTGAGTAGCAATTCGAGAAAATCCTTCCACAAATCTCCGATAATAACCAGCTAAGCCCAGAAAGCTACGTACTTTGGTTACCGACTTCGGTTGCTCCCAACTTTGTATGGATTCAATCTTCGCCAGGTCGACAGATACTCCATGTTTTGACACCACGTGCCCAAGCAATGCTACTTCCTCAAGCCAGAACTCGCATTTCTTCAGTTTGGCATATAGTTTGTTTTCACGAAGCCTTTGCAATATCAGCTTCAAATGGCGCTCATGATCTTCACGGCTTTTGGAATAGATGAGGATGTCATCAATAAAGACAACAACAAACTGATCCAAATATTCTTTGAATACACGGTTCATCATATCCATGAAGGCATCAGGAGCATTAGTCAATCCAAAAGACATGACTAAGAATTCATAATGCCCGTACTGAGTTCTGAAGGCAGTCTTTGGAATATCCTCAGTTTTAATCTTCAGCTGATGATATCCAAAACGAAGGTCGATCTTTGAAAAGAATTATGCCCCTTGCAACTGGTCAAATAGGTCATCAATGCGAGGTAGCGGATACCTATTCTTGATAGTGACATGATTCAATTCTCGATAGTCAATACAAAGTTGCATACTCCCATCTTTCTTCTTTACGAATAACACAGGAGCACCCCAAGGAGATGTACTAGGACGAATAAAACCGATGTCCAACAACTCCTGTAGTTAGACTTTGAACTCCTGAAGTTCAATAGGAGTCATTCGATATGGGGTTTTAGAAATGGGCTTTGTACCGGGTTCAAGGTCAATAAAGAATTCAACTTCACGCTTTGGGGGTAGACCAGGAAGTTCTTCAGGAAATACATCGGGAAATTCTCTAACAATAGAAATATTATTCAAATCTGACTTGTCTTTGTTCAAATCCATAACATGGGCTAAGAAAGCTTGACATCCGTTTTTCAATAAACGAATAGCTTTGTGGCTTTATATGACAGTGACTGATTTTAGTGGTTTAGTAGTTTGAATTCGTATGACAGGTTGGTTAGGAATATGAAAACTAACAACCTTACGAAAATAATCAATTTTAGCATGATGAGTGGTTAACCAATCAATTCCTAAAATCACATCAAAAGCAAGTATCTTTAAAGAGATAAGATCAACAGGTAATGTTATAGTGCCAACTTGGATCATGCAAGATTTATAAACTATAGATGTAACGAAGGTTTCACCCAACGGAGTTTCAACAGATAAGTCAAAGTCCAATTTCTCCAGAGTCAAGTTTAAACGTTGAGCACAAGCAGGAGAGATAAAAGAATGGGTAGAACCGGTATCTAGTAAAGTATAAACTTCGCAAGAATTTAAGATTAGCTTACCCGTGATCACCTCGTTCAAGTTTCTCACGTTTTGGCCAGTCACGACAAACGCTCTTCCAGGAACCGCTGATTTTGACTTATCCGGGACAGCTTTTGGAGTCACCATCCCCGCTGAACTTGGTTTTACTACAGAACACTCTCGAGCTATATGACCCTCCTTTCCACAGTTATAACATACCTTGGATTGTTGTGGGCAGTTTGGGATGATATGTCCCTCTTTCCCACATTTGTAACATACGACCGGTGGTCGTTCTCCTACCCTAGAAACAATTGATGTTTGTGCTGACGTCTTCACGTTATCATTGTTGTACCTTCTCTTCTTGAAATCTCCTCCCGACTCGCTCCTTTTATTATCACGACCACGATTACCACTAGAGTGGTTATCGCTTTTGTCCGAATGTTTTCCTCCCTGCTGGTTTTCATTGCTTCGATGACTGCCGCCACCGGTATGACCCTGCTTGTGGTCCCTCGGTTGCACATACTCATTATCTCGTTCTAATAATTGAGCCTTGTTTACAACATCTGAATATAAAGAAAATTTATGAGAGATAAGATATTGTCGAATCTCGGGTTTTAGACCTCTCAGAAACATCCTTGTCATTCGTTCCTCATTTTCGACCAAATGAGGTGCAAACCTGGATAACTCTGCAAACTTCGCCTCGTACTGGAACACCGTCATGTTGTTTTGTTCCAGTCTAATAAACTCCACCTACTTCATATGACGAATACTTTCAGGAAAGTACTTGTCATTGAACAGTTTTTAAAATATTTCCCAGGACATGTTGAGTGCGTCAGGCTGGGTACGCTTCACAGACTCCCACCAGTAGTCTGCCTCACTTCGGAACATAAAGGTGGCAAATGGAACCTTCTGTTCCTCTGTACATCCCAAGACATCGAATATCTTGGTAATTTGCTTGACCCACGTTTCCGCTATGATCGGATCCGGCTTTCCCTTAAATTCTGGTGGTCCCAATTCTTTGAACTGATTGGCTGTGATAAACCGCGCGTTGTTATCATTTCCACCCGTATTCTGAACACGAGTCTCCCTCGTCTGATTTTGCATGAACTGCAAAAAGCTCCTAAACATTCCATCATTCATCGTTTGCTCGGTAACGTTGTTTACAGGAGGAATATTGTCTTCCTGTTGCACGTTCCCCTGGGTGGTGATCAAAGGTGTCTCCACGGTTTGATTTACTCCATTATTAACGTTCTCAGCTGCCATTCTTAAATACTGCCATAAAACAAGGGTTAATAGTCATGTCATATATTATCCCTATACTCTTACCGACCAAATAAACACCAAATAAACTTAGTCAGGTCATACTAGCGAAGGAATTCCCCGTCTCTCCCCTCCTAGTTCTTGTCTCACATCTCAGCCAGGGATCATATCCCTAAGCTCTGATACCAACTGTGACGCCCCCGAAATAGGTATACATCACCCATTCTGAGTCGCCAAATACATGGTACAGAAAGCAAACTACAACTTCAATAATACAATTGTCGTGAAAAATACGACAACACATACTGTGAGTTTAAATACAAATATTATCTTCTAGACAATATCCACACTCAAATAAGTCCTCAATACAATTATTTAAACACTATTTTACAGAAATAGTGAGGACTGCTAAAACATCTTTCTAGAACTATCACTCCATACCCCGACTAGATCCTGCTATGTTCTCACCTCCTGAGAAGAAAAATGAAATAAAAAGAAAAAGGGTGAGCTCAACTAGCCCAACAAAGAATATTATGACTAAGATAATGTACAATAAATTATCATTAGTATTCAACAGGGAAAAATCTGATAGAATATAATCGACAACAAGTTTTAGATCAACAACTGCAGCGGAAACAGCAAACCATTAGAAGAGTCAAGTAGAGAATAAATTCTACTATCTTCTAAGATTTAAAAGTCCATCATCAATATTTTATCCCTGTAACATCAATTAATAATCATCTTTACCCAAATATTCATCTTTACGCTACAGGCCAAAGATATTCATTTGTATCACATGTCAGTCATATTCATCTCAGCACCTGTTCATCTTTCCACTACAGGCCAAAGATATTCATTAAGTAATCATACATCTTTGCACTACAGGCCAAAGATATTCAGCAATATCATCATTTAGGACTGAGGATGATGAAAAATATCTTAAAGAGAACGAATCCAGTGAGACAGAAAGACAAATAGTAGGGATTCGTATAACAGTTTATCCAAGATCAATAATACTTCATAATAATTAATTGTGAAGCAGAATTCAAAAATAAAGATCAAAACATTGATACAATCAAAGATAGTAACCATAATAGACATCTTGGACAAAAAAGAAAAAATTTTATTTTTTCGGTGAATAGTGCCGTATTCATGAATAGTGTCGTATACGTGAATAGTACCGTATACGTGAATAGTAACCCCGACACAAAAAGTTTCAAATTTGATAAAAAGTTTATATCAATATTTCAGCATAATGATATTGAAGAAAATAATATCATTTAAGAAGAAAATAATATCCTTTACCTCAAAATATCAGTACTTCTGGTCGGAATACCGGTATAAGGCTGAAAGAAACTTGCTCTAATGAATAGAAACTCTCAAAGTATCTAAATACTCACAAATACACTCAATAATCTAGAGAGAGAAAGAGAGAAAACTTGTTTCTGGTGGATTTTCAATTCTAACTTAGCCCTCTATTTATAGGAAAATGTTAGCACGCCGAAGCAGACTTAACCTGCAACCTGATGGCTTTACCTGCTACTATTCCCACCCACCACATTTGAATAAAAATCTCAGCACATTTCTTCACCAACCAAGAGTGGGGCCCACCAATTCTAGAATTTTCCACCAAAATGATAAACTCCAAAAATTTAACAATTTCTGAACCAGTCATCTCGTAAAATTCATAATAAATCATACGTTCATTTTAACGGTTCAAAATTTGTGGACATATACTCAACTTATATATGTATAACATATCCAAAAATTACCACGATCCAACGGTCGGATTAAAAATTATAACCCCCGTAAAATATCTCAAAAACCATGATTTTTAATACCTCCATTCCGACAAAAATACTGATAAAAACCTCAACATTAACTCCTTCATTTTTAACCACAAAAATATATCCCTCATTTATATCCACATAAAATAAATATTTTCTTGTCATATGAATCAATAATTAATTATTCATAAATAATATTACAGAATCACATTTATGACAACTAGGTCGTCCCCAGGAAAGAGAGGGCTTTTCAATAATAATTTCTCCTTACTGGCGCGCAATTAGATGACCAAACCTCTCCTTAGACAGAACTTTCTAGACATTACCAATAATGTTATCTAATAATATTATTCAAATAATATGAAATATTGATCTGATAATGGAAAATACTGTGCAGCAATAATTATTAAAACAACACTAATATAAAATATCAACGCAGCAATTATTGAATCAATAAAATAAAATATTGAACAATAACTACTGTAACAATTATTGAGTAGTGCCTTCTTACGTAAGAACCAATAATTGGTGCAATACCGTGTGCTACTGTATTTTAACCACCGAGTATTCCAACAGTATTAACGGTAACAACTACGCCGTTATTTATAAACAACTTATACTTGTCATTTTCTTCATCCAATCGCTTTCCGTTATGGGACCCACAAATAGCTGCGCCGTCGTATGAATATTCCCCGACAGAAAGAATATTCCACGGCCAAACGAATATTTTATAACCGCTTGTTTATTTTTCAAAATTTGCACATTTCACCCATAACCAAAGTATTATATCAAATTAACCCCTTATTATTCACAATAATATTTAGAGAAAATTTGATTTTATTCATTAATAAGCTGGGGTCTTACAAAAAGAATTGAATATGTTGCCAACAAATCTCCATTTTCCTCAAGTTCTTGTTCTTGATCTTCAATGGTCTCCAAGTTGTTTCAATCTCCAAAATCCCATAAAAACTAGGGTTTTTATCCTAATCTACTCTAATCTAATTTAATGGAATCCTCTCTCTCCCTAATCCTTATGATTCTCCTCCTTTTATAAGCCTCTTTATATGTCTTTAAGTCCTCTTGCAAGTCCTCTTGGAAGTCCTTGAGTCAATCCGCTCGAATCAATCCTTCTTGAACTCAAATTCTGACAAAAAACGAATTTTTCTGTGCGTACCCCCGCCTTGGCGAGCTTATTTGCACTGATAGGCCCGTCCCGACTGGCATACTTATTTTTTTCAGCTTGTACCCCCACCCCGGAGGGGGTTTTGCTTAGTAAAAGTCTGCCCCGGCGGGGGTTCTTTTTTTTTTTACTGCAGTGTCCTCTAGTAAAATGGCCATAACTTTTGATCTGGGAAGAGTTACGAGGCCTGCCACCTATCAAATCGAAGATCTCGACGAGCTCTACAACATTCATTATTTGATAATTGAGAAAAACCAGACGGATTAAGGTCGAAATTGGGTTGGAAGTGACTACTTTGCAAATGGCCACCCAAAACAGTGAAGTTCAACGTCCGTTGGTACAAAGGTCATAACTCTTGCATCCGAACTTCGATTGGAATGATTTATGATGTTCCAAAAAGCTAAGAAGAAGCTCTACAATATAGTCCAAGTTCCAAGCCAAGAACATGAAATAAACATGAAAGTCCAAACGATGTCTGGATTGCTTTTCCTTCCGATTTCATACCAATTTTTTGCAATTTCATACCAATAGTCACTGACACAGCTCCTGTGACAACCCGAGAATTTAGAATATTTTTAAAATTTTTATTAATTGATTTAAGGTTCAAAATTAGAACCTAGACGAAAAATTAGTGTATGCGTTTGATATTTTTAAGATGGAATTTTGAGGATTTCAAAATTCTGTAAAGGATTTAGGTGAATTATTCAGGATTAAGAAATACGTAAATATGTTCTGTGTATATGTGTACAGTGTGTGGTTAAGGGTCAATGGTTGACCAGATAATTGATATTTGTAACAAACCCTAAGTATATATTAAGAACGTCAACGTTCGGTTTGAAAACCCTAGTGTTTAATAAGAAACCCTAAAACCGGTTCTGGAAACCCTAATTTCAGTTCTGGGAATCCAAAACTCTAATTCGGTGCATGAAACACTAATCTGGGAATTTAAATAATTATTATATTGCATAAGTGTTATTTATTATAATATTAATTAGGGAAAAGTTTAATTATTAGCAAACCCTAATTTCACATTTTTGAAAACCCTAATTTCTGGGTTAGAAACCCTGATTTTATAATTCGGGAAAAACTAAGTGTTAATTTAGTAATTTCATATTAATTAGGAAATCTTAATCCTAATTTTCAAGTTATAGTAATTAGAAATCCTTAATCTAATTACGAAAATATAATTTCTATTTTAAGAAAAATTAATTTTTTATTAGAAACCCTAATTAGTGGTTTGTAAACCCTAATGACCGATTTGACCTTAATTGCCGAATGAGCAATTTTAATTAGGAAATGCTAATCCTAATTAGCAAGATTTAATTAGTGATTAAGAAATTTTAATATAATTAGAAAATTCTAATTATAATTTAGAAATATTAATTTTCTATTTTTGAAAAACCGAAATTCGGAAATGTTAGAAATTAAATTACAAAATTAAGGGTTAAACCCTAAACCCTAAATTTTCCTAAACCCTAAACCCTAAGGGTTTGGTCAATTGTCCAAAATGACCATTCTAGAATTAAAATTAAATGGAAAAAGACTTAAATGCCCTTAAGTGCATTATTGGATGTAACTTGCAAGTCTTGCCCTATTTTGAGTTGGTGAGCAACCCTAAGCCTAGCTTGTGACTCTTATATCCAGCAATATCAGCCATTTAGTTCAGCCAAATTCATTGCATCAAATAAATATTAAGGATTTAGTGAGAGAAAGCTCACTTTAGTTTTTTAAAAAAATAGCTAAGACCATTCTCTCTCTTGATTTTGGATTTGAGAGTGAAAGGGTGTGATGATATAAGATAATATCATATCTTAGTTCTCACGGATCAGGATCCATGACCAGAATCAGAAATTAAAGCTCAAAAGGTATAAGAATCCTAAATTTCTAATTTTTTGAATTTGATGTTAAATTTTGTTGTTGGTTGGTTAGGAATGTGTTAGAAGGTGTCTTTGAGTGATCTGGGTTGATAGATCATAGATCTATAACACTTAGATGCACAAATCAAGCATTTTTAGTAATCTGGAAAAAATATCAAAAAGTGGCCTGACAGTCATATGTCAGAGGGCCTAGATCTTTCTCTGTTTTTGATATATGTTGTTTTATATTACACATGTGTTCTATGTCATAAGGACTTTGATATGAAGCTAGAAACAAGGCCAGATCATTAGTAGATTTCAAGATACGATCGGTCAAAGTACGTTGACCGAGCACGTCTTCTGGAAATCTAGAAAACCCAGAAAACCAGAAAGTCTGACAGTCATATTGCAGGCCTTGATCTTGCTTGTCTATTATTGTTTTAGTCACGTTGTTGTCTTGTAGTTGTAGCCTGACATGAGGACTATATGTTAAAATCTTTAGATCACCGAGATCCGTAACAGAAATGATGTTATAGCTGGTCAAATAAGCGTTGACCATCACGACCGTATGAAGATTCTGGGTAACCCAAAATCTTCAAAGGCAGTTCTTGACTACTAGTTTGACCGATCCATTTCTCTTAGATTCGGAGTTGTTATGATGTTCTAATGTTATGTCGTTATACCCTGTCATCTGGTCTACAAGATTGAACCAATAGATTACACAAAACAAGTCCAGGAAGTTATGATTTAAAGCTCCAAAGCAGGCTCTTTGGCTGTTCTTCATTTCTGGGTAACCCAAAAAATGAAGACCATGCCTGACAAGAGTTTTGCACGCCCAGATCTTGTTGTTCGTTTGTTGTATGATCGAGATGATGATTGTTTCATGTAGTGTTACATAAACACTACATGATCAACGTTTAACATACCCCAAAAACACTTTTTACTGGAAAATATAAGCAGTCAAACCAAGCCCCTCGATCTCTGACAAGGTTTTCTAGGCAGCTCAAGAACAGCCTCAAGAACACGTATAGCGATGGTTCTGTCGCTATAGGGCCCTATAGCGACGGTTTTCTATTTATTTTATTTTATGATTTTTCGGAAACTAAATTAAAAATAGAAAAAAATAGATTTTTATTATTAAAAATACTAAATAAATTCTGAAAAATTATTTTAAATTCTAAAAAATAGTTTTTAATTATTATAAGTATATTTCATAAATATTTAATATTTTTGGAATATAAATGATATTTAATTTATTTAATTATAATATTAAATAAATGATTTAAATACATGAAAAATCATGAAAAATAATTTTATGGTATAATAAAGTATTTTAAGTTATTTTGAGTAAATTTTAATATTTTGTGATGAATTTCGTTAAATAATTAATATTAATGGTAATTAGTTTATTTAATGAATATATTAAATAAATTAAGGAAAAATGGATTTAATGCTTTATAAATCATATAAAAATGATTTAAGTGTTAGAAAAATATTTTAAGTTATAAAATATAACTTTTGATATTTTGTCACAAAAATATTAATATTTTAATATTAATAGTAATTACCGAATAATTAATTTAAGTATTTAAAAATCATATTTAAATGATTTTAAGATATTAAAAATACATTGAAATATTATAAATATATTATAATAATATGTGATGTATTTCATTAATATTTGATAATAACTAAATATTAATGATAAAGAAATTATGTGGTATTTAATTCATTTAAATACATTTTTAATGATTTAAAATTCATGATAAATGGTAATAATTATGTGAAAATTGTTATGAGAGTTAGAAAATTATTTCGACTGTTATTAAAATTATCTGAGTTAAATGTTAAGTGTTAAGTCAGAGTTTAATTGAACTTAGACTTGATAAAAGTCCGATTAGACCATCGGGATGTTAGAATTGTGTCGGTTTCAACTCGGACTTAAATAGTCTGACTTGATACTAAGTTTTATGTGCTGAATAGACTGATAGGGTTATGTGCTATGTGTTTAGATTATTCTATGTATGTCTATATATATAATAGTATTATATTGTGATGATATTATTCTAATATTGGAGAACTATATTACTAATATTAGGTCTTCGGATAAAGCGATATAAATTGTGTAGCGGTAATCAACGGTTCAGGCAAGTTTGTATTTATTTAACTCTACTAAGAGTGTTTTGTTCGGATAAGCTTATGGTTAATCATTGCTGATTGCCATGTATAATTGTACTCTGTACATATTGCATGTATAAGTCAGGTATGAAAGGCTGATCACCTTCATTACCCTTTGGTTCAGAAATATTTGTTCATGTTATATACTTGTTCAGTCATAAACTTGTTCCTGCTAGTTCACAATTATATTGTTGAATTATAGCCAGCTTATTATTCAAACTCTTCAATCATGATATGTCGTTATATTGTTGAATTTAAACTTGCTGGGAAATCCTTATGCTCACCCTTACTATATCATGATAAAACATTGTAGATTAAGGCGAATGCGTTGGATACAAGGAAAGGTTAAAGACAGTTCCAGCTTTAGGATATGTGTGCAGCTAAATTGTATAAGTATTGTATGTTAATAATGTTATATGTTAGAAAAGTTATGAAATATGTATTAAGTTAAGGTTACTCGACCTTGGGGATTAGTGAGTATATGTATTGTATAAACAATTTATGTTTATATCTTCCACAAATATAGTAATAGTGATAGAATGATCGAACCGGATCCGAGGTGATTTAGGACCTGAATTTGGGGCCCTCACAGCTCCCAAGCATATAATCTACAAAATGAACACAAAATGCATGAAAAGTAACTAAGAAACATGAATTTAAGCAACTAATTCAAGTAACAGATACCGGATAAGTAGGTATAAAATTAACTTATCAAATACCCCCAAACTTAAATATTTGCTTGTCCTCAAGTAAAAGCACAAAACAACAAAGCTATGTAATGCAACTAATCTATATGCCTACGAATCCAACAGTAATTATAGAAACAAGTCCATTCAACTGGCCTTAGATAAATCAAGTAAACATGATAATACATCATATCAAAATAAATCATTAACTTCCCAGTCAGTCATCAAATCTTAGATTGTTATCACTAATATAGTGCGTGTGTGCTCCACAACAATGTTAACTGATATAAAATAAAGTTTAACACATAACAAGTCTCTTCGAAGGTATCATACAGTGTAAACTCAAGAAATCCAAAACAAACTAGATCTAACTAAAATCAAACAATTACCAATATCGAGGGTCAACATGGGATACTTATGCTTTATTTTTAATTTACGGGGGCATTTTACTCTTATTTCCCATTTTATTCATTTTTTTCTTTTGGTTTATATACACATAGCTATGCAATGCCTTATTCTCTTAGGCTTTTTAATGCTGCCTTAACGAGTTTTCGACCAACGACTCCCAGACCATTAAGACCTTAGGGTGCTAGGTGTAAAGACAATTCCATCGGGCTTACTTACTCAAGTAACGAAGGCCTCAAAACTAGACAAGCACGCCACGATGTTTATTCATACTTTTTTTTAAACAAAAAATTTAGCTTATATACCCCAAATATTCCCCTAAACTTGAGTTCTTGTCTAACTTTAGTCATCACTACTTATTCTTGTCATTCTTTTATTCAAACTAGTTTCAAACAGAAAAAGACTCAATTCATAACAAGAAATCACATCAAAGCTCTAATAGTCAGTACTATACTTGTCTACCCAATTTTAATCTTATCATTGGCCAAAACAAACTGTAAATATCAAGCAGCTGGACTCATGCAAGATGTACTAAATGCTATATAAATATAGTAAACTAACTACTATTTTTTAAACTTTTCAATTTTTTTTAAATTTTTTTAATCTAACTAACAAGAAACTAAATACATTAAAAACTATTAAAATAAACTACTGTGCAAATGCAAACTATATGACATGAATGCCAACATATATGACATAAACTAAATGCTAAAACATGAAGCACTAAAATAAAACTAACTCCCCCAAACTTAACAAGTACAATGTCCTCATTGTAAACATATTGAAATAAAAGAACAGAAGACTTCCCTGGATCTTGCTAAGCTTGTGGTGGTGGGGGTTGTGCAACAAAGACTAAAAACTTCTCCACATCGGGATCTATAGGAAGATACTGTGGCATGAGCTCAGATTGGTGGCTTCCCTGTCCATCTTTTGCTTATTTATTTAGCCACCAATACTTGCAATGAAGAAAGACAACATGGATTAGAATAGCACTTTGGATTTATAAGAGAACTAATAAGCAAATAAATTCCTATCTACTAAATAAACTAGTAAAGCAAATAAATATAAAAATTCCTGGGTTGCCTCCCAGTTAGCGCTTGAATTACAGTCTTTCAGCCTGACTTTGTCTGGTCAACGCTATCCAATTCCTCTTCGATAGTTGAGGAACCCACCATCCATCGAAAATAATGTAACATTTGGTAGGTTCCCATTTATGATGGCTATCAAATTATAGTCACCTAGCATGCTTTGTTTAAATAAGTGCCCAATTGAGAATGTTTCATAACTAGGTGCTTTTCCGTCCGTTGAGCCTATGATTCGATTGGGGCTTTGAGGCTTGGCAAGTACAACGGGCTCTTCTTCTATCTTCTCCTCCTCATCCCACCATGGCTTCATATTTGTACTGGCTCTCATGTCATAAAGAGCCTTGCCAACGACATGACTACCAAGCAGGCACAGTTTTGCAAATCTAACTGGACACTTGATCTTTGGCGGAGAAGGAACTTGGGGCACTAATAACATCGGCTCATCCTCGTTGGTACTCATAGTTAGTTCTTCACCGACCTTATTTTTATTATCCCCACTTGTCTCCTCTTTTTTAACATCTCGTGTCTCATCCAGTTGTAGATTTGGTTTAGGCCCTTCATCAATCTCGAAATCCTCGTCATAACACCAATTGTTTTGAGGACAATTGTTCAAGGCTTTGAACATCTGATCCATCTGGTCCAGCAGATTTTGAATTGATATCTCTTGATTAATCCTCCTCTCCTCATTTGATGCTACGAACTTGGACAACAATTCCTCCAACCTTGAATTATCTGTCTCAGATTTGGAATCCATGTATTGAGGACAATGGGTTAAAGTGGTGATGAGTTGTTCCATATGTTGCTGAAAATTATGGCTCGATATTTCTTGACTCATCATCCTCTCCTCTTGGTTTGTTATGATCTTTGACATGAATTCTTCCAACTTTAACTTTTCTTTTTGTGGTAATGGATGTGAATATGAGAATTTCGGTGTGTATATTGGATTTGGAGAGTAGTATTGGTCTTCATAATTGTAGCTCCATGACGAATCCAGGTGATACCCCCAAGCTTGATGATAATTAGAATATGCATACTAGTTGAGGTATTCACCACCATGTTGTCCCGGCTCAAAACTGATGGTGCATTGATGACTCGGATGATTACCAGCACAATATTTACAAACTAGCGCTTTCCTCCGAATACATTGGGCTGCAACAACATCCAACCTCCTCGAAATTATCTCAAACTGTGCTGATAATGCAAAAATTCTATTGAGTTCACCAATCCCTGTGTCCCTTGGTTGAGTCATACTTAAATAGGGCCTTTGATAATTATCCAGCCATGGTACCTGAAAAAGAAAGAAAAATACGAAGAGAATTAAAAAAAGAAGAAAAAATTGTTTAAATTAAGACTAATTTGATTGACACTAATATTGGCAAAAACATATATTAAACTAATTCCCCGGCAACGGCGCCAAAAACTTATTGGGTAAAAACTAATTATGCACAACACGCAAGTATACATGGTTAACAAGTAATAAAGTGAAAGTAGAGTATCGTTCCCACGAGGAATTATTAATACAAATTATCAAATACTAACTCTTAACCAAACCAATTTTATTTAAATAATCAATTTAATGTTATAAATTAAATTATTTAATTACACTAATTCTAATTACGACTAATTAAAAATCAGATTACGGAGATTTAAGATCATAACTTCACTTATTGCTTCATTTAAGTTAACACACTTCTCATCAATTATTCTCTATCCTGAATTGTTAATCAAGAACACTAAAGCAGATAAAATCACCTCTCGATGCATAATACTCATACTCACTTAAATCCACAGATGACAGAATTAAGCAAGACATCCTAATTAACTAATCCACTATATCTCTATGTGAATTACAATTAAAAAGGATTTAAAGCACAAGTTATCTATAAGATTACATATGGCGTAAAGGCATATCTCTATCCTAAACACGAATCATGAATTCTATCTATGCAGAAATCACAAACACATGCTATTATGATCAAATCTAAATCTATACTCCTCTTCCGATTTCATATAGATTATCACAGTAATTGATGGCCAATCAATTAAACAATTAAGTCCAAATCACAATAGACAATCCTCACGATAGAACATAATAATTGATAGCGAAGCATATTAAAATAAACTACACAATAAGATCCATTGTAATCTCAAACAAAGAATTAGTTCATTGAATTAAAACTAAGAATCCACACTTGAATACACATTAAAAATAAGAATAAAATTAAGGAAAAGAATTGAATCTGTTGTCAGCAAATCTCCATCTTCCTCAAGCTCCTGCTCTTGATCTTCAATGGTCTCCAAGTTGTTTTAATATCCAAAATCCCATAAGAACTAGGGTTTTTATCCTAATCTACTCTAATTTAATTTAATGGAATCCTTTCTCTCCCTAAACCTTGTGATTCTCCTCCTTTTATATGTCTCTTTATATGTCTTTAAGTCCTCTTGGAAGTCCTTGAGTCAATCCGCTCGAACCAATTCTTCTTGAACTCAAATTCTGATAAAAAATAACTTTTTCTACGCGTACCGCCGCCCCGATGGGCTTTTTTGCACTGATAGGCCCCCCCGCTGGCTTACCTACTGATTTTTAGCTTATACCCTCGCCCCGGTGGGGGTTTTTCTTAGTAAAAGCCCACCCCGATGGGGGTCCTTTTTTCTGCTACAATGTTCTCTGGTAAAATGGCCATAACTTTTGATCCGGGAAGAGTTACGATGTTTGCCACCTATCAAATCGAATATCTCTGTAACGTCCGAGAATTTCAGATCTTGAATGAATTAAATTTTTATTTGATTATGTGGATTATTGAATTTAATTGATTAATTATGTGAGTAAGATATTTGAAGGTCGTTCTATGACTTAGAATGTGTGGACGTGGTTAGTATTCTGGCTATGTGCTAGGATCAATTGTTTTGAATTACCAAGACGAAAATAAATGTTTTTAAGAATTTTTATCAGACTTCACTCGAAGATTAGGTTAGAAATTTCGAGAAATACGTAATGATAGACTATGAAGACATAATGGAATATCCAATAATATTTCAGTTATGGCAAACGAAGTGTTTGCCTGCGGACTTAAAACCTAAGGGTTGGTAAAAGTGATTTCCGAAAGGGAAATGTAATGCATATAATCATTTCGGTTATTATACGTATGAGATATGAGTATTATATTAGTTTGAATATGAGTATGGTATAAAGAATAGTACGACGTATAATACGAATATCGTATGAGTACTAAACGAATAAAATACGGGAGTTATACGCATAGAATATGATTAGTTCTAATGGATTATGAGTTAAGGATTCTGTATAATCTAATGGTACTTGGATTAATAGCAATCCCAATGAAGTATGGAATCAAGCCCAAGTTAAGGCCCAATGAATTGTGTAAGACAAGCCCAATCCAAGAAACTGAACTGCGGATCGAACCAGCAGATCACGGGATGGGTAAAACCATGGGGCAACCCATGGGAAGAACCATAGAGGTGTGGGCCGGCCACTTGGCCACCAAGTAAAGTGATTACTTGGTGGCTAAGTTGTTGAGGAGGTGGGAATAGTAATGAGGTCACCAATTGACCTTTATGCCCTCCATTTGGTTGTCTATAAATAGATAGCTTAGGTTGGACTTTTTGGTGTTTTACATACCTTGTCCAATACATATTGAGAGAGAGAAAGGGCTAGAAACTCATAATCAAGCTACTTCCAAGTAAAACATAAGAAGTTTACCAAGAACGTGAAGAACGACAAAGGTAATATTTTAGTAAACAATTGTCTTCATCTTTTTCGATTTCTTTCTCGTAGAGAATCATGAATTGGTGGAGCATGATTAGTGAGAAGGAATAAGGATGACTATTAATAATCAAAACATTGATAAGTCTTGTTTAAGTAGAAATCATAAGGTTATACGTAAATTAAAATCGTAGAAATCATTGAATGTGAACTTGGTTGTTGATGGACAAATTGAAAACCATAATAGCTAGGGTATGTGCATATTGTTTGGTTAGGATGTAGATGATGAATCAATCGAGTGTTCCATTTGATTTGGCTTATAGAACACGAGTAACGAAGTTATGGCGAATTTTGAGAAAATAGACGTTAAACGTTAAAAATGTAGAAATCTCAGATTAATAGTCAAAAGTTGTCGTGTGACTTGGAAACTTCAGTTTTCAATGTCAACACGTGAGATAAGGTATTCAAGAGTCGTGGACTCGAGAATCATCGAATTCCGACTTATAATGAATAAAACGAGTATTGAACGCTCGAAAACGATAAACGAACGCTCAAAATGAACCAAAAGTTAAATTCTAAGCTAACAGATTCGAAAATGTAAAATTCTTACATGAACACCTAGGGTATGTAATTGGTGATTTGTGGGCTTTTGAATGAGCCAATTCAGATGTAAAATGAATAAGTGATGAGGCTGGGAAGTTTGTTGGAAAAACCAATTGTCAAAACTAACTGGTGCACAGGGGTGGCGTCGCAGCGCCAACCCAGTGTTATTTGTCACGCCGCAACACCATGTATGGCCGAGAGAAGCCATAATTGTCTGGAGTTTTATGCCGTAGCGTAAAAGTTAGTTCAAGGGCTCGCGCCGCAGAGCCGAGTCCGGGTAAAACCTTTGAAGAGTGACGCCGCAGCGCCACTATAGTAAAGGGATGCTGTGCCGCAGCACCGATAGTCAAAAATAGTTGACCAAGTTAGGTTTCTAATTCTAATTGAATGTAAACCAAAGGTAAGACATAAATGTACTTAATGTACACGATATGGATGACTTTAAATCACTTATAAAGTGATGACGTTAGAAGATTAGATATGATTTAATAGAGATTAAACGAAGAACGCAAGAGTGTAATAAGTAAACTATGAATGATGTTCAACGTTGGTATTTCACAAATAATGATCAAGTGTCGGTTTATAACGTAAGAACGTTAACAAGCCGTAACAAAGCATATTAAGTCGAATCGACTATATTAATGTAATGAATTCAACCAAGGCATAGAAGAGAAAGAAGTTGGTTAAAACCATAAAGTGAGTTTGTTTGGTAGCTAATTATAGTGTGCTATGTGAATATATCATGTAGATCCTGTAAAGGCTGAGAATTGTTGAATAGTATATTCGAAGATGCTTGAAGGCACGTTTTCTTATCACTTGTCTAACCTTCGTGTTAGCCAGGTTTTTAGTGATTCATGTTATGAAATGCATGGATTGTTTTACGAAAGGGTCGATGCCAGTTTTAACTCGGCTTGACTATTCTTAAGAGTTGGATTGATTTATTTACAAGTCTTTAGATATAGAACTGTTAACGCTATCCTATACTAAGTATTTGGCACAGATGTAAAGGTAAGTTTGTCTATGAACAAACAAAAGTATTTTCTTCGATTATTCGATGGGCACGCGAGGTTGCCAAAACTTAAACGTAAATACGTTTAACGAATGAGTGTTGATCAACATAGAGTACTATAGACTGATCACCTAGAAGTGCTCGTAAGTAATGCCGGATGGATAGCCTTCGTGCCGGATGTCCTTTTCAGATATGAAAATAGAAAGAGTATGTTCATGGTCTTTTAACCGGTTCAGAGTTCCTAAGCTATTATATATACTTTGGAATCCTTGTTATGAAATGAGAGGTACTAGTCAAATGTTTCATAGTGCTTTATAGCTATTTGTTCAGCTATGAAAGATAATCATATAATTCTCGATGTGGTATTCATATGATCCTTTGTTAGACTTGCTGAGCTAGTTATGCGCACTTCTTGCTTGAATTATATGATTGCTGCAAAAGCCGAACGAATTGAGAATTCTAAGAGAAATAAAGGCAATGCTAAGATGGACAGTTAATTATCCTGTAATAATCTAGTGTATTCGTATGTAATATACTTATGAAGAACAAAGAATGTATTCGATTTATGAACCTGGGAAAGGATTTGGTATTTTTGTAATATGAAGATAGTAAATACAATCATTTTGATGTTGTTTCAATGGAATGACTGTATACATTATAGTATCGTGTAGCACCATCTGTCGGGTTAGAAGATACTCAGATTTGGGGGTGTCACAGGTTGGTATCAAAGCATTAGGTTATAAAACTTAAGGGGGGAAGAACCTTTGGCTAATAACCTCGTTAGGAAAGGAAAAGTCCGAAGAAGGTTAACTCGAGTCGAATGAGCTAATAAGGTATTGAGGAAACTCAGTACCGAAAGATTTAAAAGATGAAAATTAACTCTAATTAAATGTGATTTGTGCTTAAATTATTATGTTTTAAGTACTAATCAATTTGTTATGTGTTATTATAGATGTCGATTGATAGCTTGATGTATAGAGATATACACGTGATAAGCGAGGAATCCGTGAACAGAATAGAGCCAGTACCTATGGCTGTAACGAAGAAACCAGTAGTGATTCTAGAAGAATTAGAGCCAGAGGAATATTTTTCGGAGGAGAACTATTATGAGGAGACGATGGGACTAGCATCATATCTTAATATGATGATAGATGTGGAGGATGATATGGAGGTGACATCGGTTAATACGGTGATGCCTTCCTTAGAGCCAACACCTATAGCTACAATGAGAGCAATGTATCTCTCGGTGCTTGATCGTAACGTGCAACTGCACATTATGGTGCAGAACCAGAAGGAAGAGATCAGTGATCTCTATGGTGCCAAGGAGTCTGCAGAATCAGACTTTGAGATAGAGCATGATGAGAAGGTGCTCATGACAGACAAGGCTAGGGATTATAAGAACGAGGTCGTAGAACTTCGTAAGAAACTGGTTGAGAAAGACCAGAAGATAGCACGGATGTCATATATGAATGACAGTGCGCATGAGGATTTCAAGCTAAAAATCGCTTATTAATCCATTGAGTCGGGATAGACTCAACATACTATAAGTCGAGACATTGTGTCGATTCTTGATAATGAGAAGCATGAGAATGCTATTAGACAGTATTAGAAGTTAGAACGGTAAATACTTTTGTGTAGTAACGTAAAACCCTCTTTTGTATAATTAAAGGGTAGTCTTTTTATAAATCCCAATTTTGTGAAAGTCAATCGCGGGATGTAAATGTAATAGCTTTTGGCTATGGAAAGCAAATTGTAAATAGTTTTGAACTATGAAGAAACATATTAAGTATAATGAATTTTTTATTTTAATGTGCTTTGCTGTGTATGAGTTATTGTTCAGTTGTTCAGCGACTAATAACTAATTAAGCAAATAAGTAATAATGAAACTTTATTTATTTAATCAGAAATGCCGCCAAGATAAAGACAACGTAACAAAGAGGCGGAATCGCATAACGATAACCAGGGGGGTTCGAATAACCCTATGCAAGAGTTCGTTAATTTATTAACGGCTGCATTTAACCAAGCCAGGGTAGAGCACCCACAGGACCTAGGGTAGCCAGAACGACTACCTTTAAGGAATTTAAAAGTGTAGGTCCACCTGAGTTCAAGGGAACGACGGACCCAATGGAGGCCCAGACCTGGGTCAAGGAAATAGAAAAGGAGTTTGTTATTACAAACGTAGTTGAGGCGTAAAAGACTTCTTTTGCGACTTACATGATGAAGGGGGAAGCCAACTACTGGTGCAAGGCTCACCAAGGTGGGGCTAGAACTGATGCTGTTACGTGGGAACAGTTCAAGAAGGTATTCTTCGAGAACTACTTCCCTACTAGCATGCAAGGCCGGATGGAGATAAAGTTCCTAGAACTTAAGCAGGGGGACATGACGGTTCCCCAATATGCGGCCAAATTATATGAATTGAAAAGGTTTTCTCCACATCAAGTGGACATGGAAGAAAGGAAGGCTTGTAGGTTTGAGTAGGGCCTGAAACCCTGGCTCTATAGTAGGATTTCGGTTTTCCAGAGTGCTTCCTATGGGACCATTCTGGGAAAGGCGATTATAGCAGAGGAAAACTTGTTGGCGAAAATCTATATACGCAAAACACGCAAGTGTACGTGGTCAATAAGTAATAAAGTAATGAGTAGAGTATCGTTCCCACAGAGAATTATTTAACAAAAATCACCAAGTACTAACCCGTACAAACTCAATCTTATTTAAACAAATGATTTAATAATTTAATTTAAAATAATTAAATAAACTATTACTAACTATCCCTAGAATGAAACAAGATATTGAAGACTTGAGATTACAATTTCACTTATTGTTTCATTTAAATCAACACACTTCCTGTTAAGCCAAATTATTTATACTGGATTGTTAATCAAGAACACAAAAGTAAAATATGACCATCTCTCAATGCACCATACTCATATCAAATCAAATCCACAGATGATAGAATCAATTTGAACACCCTAATTAACTAACCCACTATATCTCTATATGAATTACAATTAAAAAGGGTTTAAGTTCAAGTTCTTATTAGACTACATATGGCATAAAGGTATATCTCTATCCAAAACAAGAATCATGAATTCGATCTATGCAGAAATCACAAACATATGCTATCATGATCAGATCTAAATCTATACTTCATCTCTAGAGTTCATATAGATTATTACGGTAATTGTTAGCTAGACAATTAAGCAATTCATTACAAATCATAGTAGACAATCCAAATATAGCTAATAAGACTAACAAAGAAGCATATCAAAGTAAACTACACAATAAGATCCATAGTAATCTCAAAATAGAGTTTAATTCATAAATAAACTAGAATCCATCATCCACAATTGATTAAGCATTAAAAAGATACAAATAAATAAGAAAAGAAAATAGAATTGAGATAAACAAATCTGCATTCTCTTGCTTCCACTTTGATTCTCCAATGATAATCAATAGCTTCAATCTTCAATTCTAATCTAATCTAGGGTTCCTCATCTAAGAAAGAAAGTAAATAATTTTGATAATAGAGATCTATCCCAAGAGGGATTTTATAAAGTCTTAGAATTAGCCTCCCAATCCAAGTCAAACTCAAGTATTTAGAGTTCTAATGGACATCCTAGCAAGTTAGGCAACTAAGAATCCTATTCTAGCTCAATTTGGACATCAAATAACCTAATTTGACTCAATTCCAGCTGCCTAGCGCGCTCAGCGCCGCTGCTAAGCCTTTCTGGGCGCTGGCCGCGCTACTGAGTCAGAAGATATGGTCGCCCGGCGCGCCCTAGCGCGGTCCGCGCTGCCCTATTTTCTGCTGCGACGTCCTTTGGTAAAATAGGTATAACTTTTGATCCGCTTGGAGTTACGGGGCCTGCCACCTATCAAATCGAAGATATCAACGAGATCTACAACTTTCATTCTTTAACAATTGACAGATTCGGGGTGGAACAAGGTGGAAATCGAGCTCGAAGTAGATGTTGTGTAAATGGCAAGCATGACAACTCTTAGCTTTGATCTTTGTTGATAAAAAGGTCATAACTCTCGCATCCGAACTCCGATTGGGACAATTCAAGATGTTCCAGAAAGCTAAGAAGTAGAGCTACCGTAAATTCCAATTTTCAAGCCAAGAACATGCATCCAACTTGATGTTCAAAGTCCTTCAATATTCCCTAATAATATTTTCTTGCGTAGTTTAGTCCAAAAGATGTACGAATTCTTTCCCTTGCTTCTTCATGCCAATGCCGTGTCATCGCCTACAAAATAACATAAAATGTATGAAAAGTAACTAAGAAACATGAGATTAAGCAAATAATTCAAGTAATAGATACCGGATAAGTAGGTATAAAACCTACATATCAAATACCCCCAAACTTAAACCTTTGCTTGTCCTCAAGCAAAAACAAAAAAAAAATAATGTCATGTAATGCAACTAATCTACATGCCTACGAATCCAACAGTAATGACAAAAATAAGTCTATTCAACCGGCCTTAGAGAAATCAAGTAAACATGATAATACATCATATCAAAACAAATCATTAACTTCTCAATCAATCATCAAATCTTAGATTGTTATCATTGATATAGTGCGTGTGTGCTCCACAACAATGCTAACTGATATAAAATCAAATTTAACACATAATAAGTCTCTTCGAAGGTATCATACAATGTAAACTCAAGAAATCCAAAAATAAGCTAGATCCAACTAAAATTAAACAATTACCAATATCGAGGGTCAACATGGGTTACTTATGCTTCATTTTTCATCTACGGGGGCTTTTTGCTCTTATTTCCCGTTTTATTCTTTTTTATATTTTTTGGTTGATGGATAGTGAGTGCGTTTTACGCTCCATCTCACGCCTGTGTTTATGGGGAGTGCATTTCACGCTTCTTCTCGACCCACCACAGGACTCAATTTATTCAACTCTTTTTTTTCTTTTCCCTTTTTTTTCAGCTTATATACCCCAAGTATTCCCCCAAACTTAGGTTCTTGTCTAACCTTAGCCATCACAACTTATTCTTGTCATTCTTTCATTCAAACTAGCATTATCCTTTAGAGTCTCATTATGTATCAATTTAAACTCAATCAATCAACAAGTTGTTCTTACAGTGCTATCCTTATTATACCAGTTTCAAACAGCAAAAGACTCAATTCATAACAAGAAATCGCATCAAAGCTCTAATAGTCAATACTCTACCTGTCTACCCAATTCCATCTCATCATTGGCCAAAATAAACTGTAACTATCTAACAGCTGGAATCATGCAAGATGAACATAGTAACTAACTATTATTTTTGAATTTTTTTTTCAAGAATGCAAAAATTAAATGTAACTATACGAACTACAATGTAAATAACTAACTATATGCAATATGACACTAAAATGCCCCCAAACTTAAAACAGGCATTGTCCTCAATGGATAAGATAGGAAAAATTAAAAGAGAGGACTTCCCTGAAAATAAAGCATTTTCCTCCTTGTCTGCTAAGTCTGAAGAATAGGCCAGACACATTGGAATAAATTAGGAACCACCCTTGAGTTGGACTTGACTAACCTGTGAATATGATAGAAGCAAACTTATTAAATCCTAAAAAAAATGAAAAAATTCTATCAACTAATATTAAACCTAAAAAAAAACTAAAAATAAAAATTAAACTTGGGTTGCCTCCCAATAAGCGCTTGATTTATAGTCTTTCAGCCAGACTTTGTCTTGTCAACACTATCCAATTCCTCTCCGAAAATTGAGGAACCCTCCATTCATTGGAAATAATATAGCTTTTGGTAGGTTCCTATTCACGATGGCCAATGCGTCAAAGTCACCTCGCATGCTCTGATTTGGTATGCTCTCAATCGAGAACGTCCCATAGCTAGGTTTTTTCTCCATTATGTATGTGATCACTTTGGGGCATGGAAGCTTATCACACACAATGGGCTCTTCGTCTATCTTCTCTTTCTTGTCCCACCATGGATTGAAAATTGTACTCGCTCTTATGTCAACAAGAGCTTCGCCGACGACATGACTACCAAGTGGGCATGATTTTGCAAATCTAACCGGATTCTTGAACTTTGGCGGAGAAGGTACATGGGACACTAATGAAATCGGTTCATCTTCGTTGGTACTCAAAGTTAGATCTTCGCCGATCTCCTTTTCTTGGTCTCCAAGTCTTTCCTCTCCCCTTGGCTGAGTCATTCTTGCCATCCTTCGACTCCGTATGGCTGCACAAACCTCAAACGTCTTCGAAGTTGCCTCTATAGAAGATGTATTAAGTCCATCAATCCCTGTTTTCCATGGTTGAGCCAAGAACATGTACGGCCATTGATACTCAAACTCATCCATGGTACCTGAAAAGAGAGAAATATAGGAAGAGAATTAAAAATAAAAATAAAAATATTTAAATTAAGACTAATTTGATTGAAATTAATATTGGTAAATAATTATTAAATTAATTCCCCGGCAACGGCTCCAAAAACTTGTTAGGTAAAATCTAATTCCTCGGCAACGGCGCCAAAAACTTGTTGGGTAAAATCTAATTCCCCGGCAACGGCGCCAAAAACTTGTTGGCGAAAATCTATATACGCAAAACACGCAAGTGTACGTGGTCAACAAGTAATAAAGTAATGAGTAGAGTATCGTTCCCACCGAGAATTATTTAACAAAAATCACCAAGTACTAACCCGTACCAACTCAATCTTATTTAAACAAATGATTTAATAATTTAATTTAAAATAATTAAATAAACTATTACTAACTATCCCTAGAATGAAACAAGATATTGAAGACTTGAGATTACAATTTTACTTATTGTTTCATTTAAATCAACATACTTCCTGTTAAGCCAAATTATTTATACTGGATTGTTAATCAAGAACACAAAAGTAAAATATGATCATCTCTCAATGCACCATACTCATATCAAATCAAATCCACAGATGATAGAATCAATTTGAACACCCTAATTAACTAACCCACTATATCTCTATATGAATTACAATTAAAAAGGGTTTAAGTTCAAGTTCTTATTAGACTACATATGACATAAAGGTATATCTCTATCCTAAATACGAATCATGAATTCCATCTATGCAGAAATCACAAACATATGCTATCATGATCAGATCTAAATCTATACTTCATCTCTCGAGTTCATATAGATTATCACGGTAATTGTTAGCTAGACAATTAAGCAATTCATTACAAATCATAGTAGACAATCCAAATATAGCTAATAAGACTAACAAAGAAGCATATCAAAGTAAACTACACAATAAGATCCATAGTAATCTCAAAATAGAGTTTAATTCATAAATAAACTAGAATCCATCATCCACAATTGATTAAGCATTAAAAAGATACAAATAAATAAGAAAAGAAATTAGAATTGAGATAAACAAATCTGCATTCTCTTGCTTCCACTTTGATTCTCCGATAATAATCAATAGCTTCAATCTTCAATTCTAATCTAATCTAGGGTTCCTCATCTAAGAAAGAAAGTAAAGAATTTTGATAATAGAGATCTATCCTAAGAGGGATTTTATAAAGTCTTAGAATTAGCCTCCCAATCCAAGTCAAACTCAAGTATTTAGAGTTCTAATGGACATCCTAGCAAGTTAGGCAACTAAGAATCCTATTCTAGCTCAATTTGGACATCAAATAACCTAATTTGACTCAATTCTCGCTGCCTAGCGCGCTCAGCGCCGCTGCTAAGCCTTTCTGGGCGCTGGCCGCGCTACTGAGTCAGAAGATATGGCCGCCCGGCGCGCCCTAGCGCGGTCCGCGCTGCCCTGTTTTCTGCTGCGATGTCCTTTGATAAAACAGGTATAACTTTTGATCCGCTTGGAGTTACGGGGCCTGTCACCTATCAAATCGAAGATATCAACGAGATCTACAACTTTCATTCTTTAACAATTGACAGATTCGGGGTGGAACAAGGTGGAAATCGAGCTTGAAGTAGATGTTGTGTAAATGGCAAGCATGACAACTCTTAGCTTTGATCTTTGTTGATAAAAAGGTCATAACTCTCGCATCCGAACTCCGATTGGGACAATTCAAGATGTTCCGGAAAGCTAAGAAGTAGAGCTACCGTAAATTCCAATTTTCAAGCCAAGAACATGCATCCAACTTGATATTCAAAGTCCTTCAATATTCCCTAATAATATTTTCTTGCGTAGTTTAGTCCAAAAGATGTAAGAATTCTTTCCCTTGCTTCTTCATGCTAATGTCGTGTCATCGCCTATAAAATAACATAAAATGTATGAAAAGTAACTAAGAAACATGAGATTAAGCAAATAATTCAAGTAATAGATACCGGATAAGTTGGTATAAAACCTACATATTAGGCGGTAGTGAGGCGTTGACCCAATACCACGAGGAACGAAAGAATAAGAGTAAGGGAGAAGGAGGAACCAAGGTAGAGGGTGCCAGTGTTAGTGGCAGTATACCTAAAAGAAAGAATTTTAACCGTGGAAATACTGGGGTGAAATAAGGGGATCCTAAACGTAGGATGGAGGCATGCAAGACATGCGAAAAGACTCATCTGGGAGTCTGTCTAAAAGGGAAAATAGGTTGTTATAATTGTAGGCAGGAGGGTTACATATCACCCAACTGTCCTAATCCTAAGAAAAACCATGGCTGTTTTGTTTGTAGGTCGATGGACCACATGGCAAGAAATTGCCCGAAGAAGGGGTCAGAGGGTAGTAAGGGTTCTGGTAGTGGTAAGTTAGCCATTACTGGACCAACACCATCATTAGGTAGACCCTCAGCACAAACATTTAATATGACTGTCCAAGATGCGGTTGCATCAGCGGATGTAGTAGCAAGTATCATTCCAGTCAACAAAATAAATGCTTATGTGTATTTGACTCGGGTGCTACTTATTATTTTATAGCATGTGGATTTGCTAAGAAACTGGGATTAAACCCTGAAAAGCTAGAAATACCTTTAGACATTAAGGTATCAAACGAAGAGATAATTCCCATTGAACACATTCATAGGAATTATTTCGTAGATATTAGGGGCAACAGATTATCGGTAGATCTTTTATCGATAAGGTTAAGAGAATTTGACGTAATTCTCGGTATGGATTGGTTAATTAACCATAGAGCGATAATAGATTGTCATAGTAAGAGTGTAAACCTAAGGCTTTCTAAGAAACCTGAGGTGGTGTTTTATGGTAATAAATAACCGGGATGTTCTTGTTGTCTAACTATGACACAAGCTAGGAGGATGTTGAAAAAGGGGTGTAAGGGTTACCTGTGTCATGTTATGGATACCCAAAGAGTGGGAGCATCATTAGAATAGATACCTGTAGTGCAAGAGTTTGCGGATGTATTTTTGGAGGAATTACCGAGTATTCTGCCAGATAGGAATATAGAATTTGTGATTAATTTGTTGCCGAGTATGACACCAGTTTCAAAGGCACCATACAGGATGGCGCCAGTAGAGATGAAGGAGATAATGGTTCAATTACAGGAATTATTCAACAGGAAGTACATTCAACCGAGTGTGTCTCCGTGGGGAGCGCTGGTATTGTTTATAAAGAAGAAGGATGGGTCGTTACGACTTTGTATCGACTATCGAGAGTTGAACAAGCTAACAATTAAGAAAAAATACCTGTTGCCCAGGATTGATGATCTATTTGATCAATTAAAAGGGGTAAAGTATATTTCTAAGATAGATTTATGTACGGGGTATCATCAACTAAAAGTAAGGAAGGAAGACGTACCTAAAACGACATTCAAAACTTATTATGGTCATTACGAGTTTCTAGTTATGTCGTTTGGGTTGACAAATGCGCCAGCCGCATTCATGGATATGATGAACAGAGTGTTCAAACAGTATTTGGATAAGTTTGTTGTAGTGTTCATTGATGATATTCTAGTCTATTCTAAGACGTCAGAAGATCATGCTGAACATTTAAGAATAGTGTTGGAAACACTATGGAGGGAGAAGTTGTATGTGAAATTCACTAAGTGTGAATTTTGGCTTGAACGAGTGCATTTTCTAGGACATGTTATAGATAAAGATGGTATATCCGTAGATCCAGTGAAAGTGGAAGCAGTGAATGAGTGGGAGCAATAGAAAATGCCAACCGAGGTTATGAGTTTTCTGGGGTTAGCGGGATATTATAGAAGATTCATTCAAAAATTTTCTAAAATAGCTACTCCGTTGACGAATCTGACACGAAAGTCGATGAAGTATGTGTGGACAGGAAAGTGTGAGAATAGTTTTCAAGAACTAAAAATGAGGTTAAGTGAGGCACCTATATTATCCTTACCAGATGATACGGGGAATTTTGTAGTTTATAGCGATGCTTTGCATAAAGGACTTGGTTGCGTGCTCATGCAGCATGGTAAGGTCATTGCGTACGCGTCACGCTAGTTAAAAGATTATGAGAAGGTCTATCCTACTCATGACCTAGAATTAGCAGTAGTAGTTTTTGCTTTAAAAATATGGAGACATTATTTATACGGGGAAAAGTGTGAGATATACACGGACCAAAAAAGTCTGAAATATTTCTTCACACAGAAGGAGTTGAATATGAGACAGAGAAGGTGGTTAGAGTTGATAAAAGATTACGATTGTGATATCTTGTATCATCCGGGGAAAGCGAATGTAGTAGTCAATGCATTAAGTCGGAAGGGTAGGGAAAAGCTATCAATGTTAACGACTCAGAATGAGTTAATAATGGAGATGGAAAGAATGGAATTAGAAGTTAAGTTACCGAGTGAAACGGTGGAGATGTTATTTTCAATGGAGACTCGACCAATGATAGTGGAACGAGTTAAGGAAGTACAACTTAGTACTGAAGAATGCGAGCAAATGAAAAAGATAATGAAGGATGAAGTGAAGACTAAGTATAACCTTGATAAAGAAGGTTTACTTCATTTTGAGGGAAGAATTTGGGTTCCAAATAATTTTGATTTAAAAGAAGAGATTATGTGTGAGGCTCATAGTTTGAGGTACTCGATATATCCTGGTAGTACTAAGATGTATTAAGACCTTCATCAAAACTTTTGGTGGCCGAACATGAAGAGGGAGATCGCAAAATACGTTAGTAAGTGCTTAACTTGTCAGAAAGTTAAGGCTAAACACCAACGACCGAGTGGGTTATTGCATCCACTAGAGATTCCGGAGTGGAAATAGGAGTATATCACCATGGACTTCGTGGTAGGACTTCCAACAACAAGAAAAGGATACGATGCTATTTGGGTAGTAGTGGATCGGTTGATGAAATCTGCTCACTTTCTACCAATAGGAGTTAGGTATAACCTAGAGCAACTAGCTAAACTTTATGTCAAGGAAATTATTTCTAGACATGGAGTACATGTTTTGATTGTGTCCGATTGTGATCCACGATTCACATCGAACTTTTGGAGGAGTTTGCAAGAGCACATGGGAATGCATTTGAGATTGAGTACGGCGTATCATCCACAGACAGATGGACAAAGTGAACGAATAATTTAAACGCTAGAAGATATGTTAAGATCTTGCGTTATGGATTTCAAGGGGAATTGGGACGAACATCTACCTTTGGTGGAATTCGCGTACAACAATAGTTTTCATGCTAGTATAGGCATTCCGCCTTACGAAGCGTTGTATGGGAGGAAGTGCAAAACACCACTTTGCTGGGATGAAGTAGGTGAACATCGAATGTTGGGACCTGAGATGGTACAACAAACGGCAGACATGGTTAAGCTAATCCGAACACGATTGGTAGCGACTCAAGATAGACAAATGAAGTATGCAGATCCTCACCGAGAAAAGAGGGAGTTTAAAGTAGGTTCATATATCTTTCTGAAAGTATCACCTTGGAAAGGGAAGATACATTTTGGGAAGAAAGGGAAGTTCAGTCCAAGGTTTGTAAGACCTTTTGAAATTTTAAGAAGGGTAGGAAAGCTAGCTTATGAAGTAGCTTTACCTCTAAAGATGGAACGCATACACAATGTGTTTCACGTGTCAGTGTTGCGTCCTTATAAACCGAACCACATGCATGTAATGGAGTATGAATCTATTCAAGTAGAAAAAGACTTAACGTATGAAGAACTTCTGATTCATATTGTTGATAGGAAGGAACAAGTCTTGAGAAATAATATAATACCTTCAGTAAAGGAAATTTGGAGTAACCACGATGCTGAAGAAGTAACATGGGAGCTCAAAAGTAAAATGAAGGAAAAGTTTCCTCATTTGTTTATGAAATTATAGCGAGATTCTGGGAACAGAATCTTTATAAGGAGGGAAGAATGTAACGTCCGAGAATTTCGGATCTTGAATGAATTAAATTTTTATTTGATTATGTGGATTAAATAAATTTAATTGATTAATTATGTGAGTAAGATATTTGAAGGTCGTTCTATGACCTAGAATGTGTGGACATGGTTAGTATTCTGGCTATGTGCTAGGATAAATTGTTTTGAATTACCAAGACGGAAATAAATATTTTTCGAGAATTTTTCCTTAAAAACACTATTCATCCAACTTCGCTCGGAAATTAGGTTTGAAATTTCGAGAAACGCGTAATGATAGAATATGAAGACATAATGGAATATCCAATAATATTTCAGTTATGGCAAACGAAGTTTTTGCCTGTGGACTTAAAACCTAAGAGTTGGTAAAACTGATTTCCGAAAGGGAAATGTAATGCGTATAATCATTTCGATTATTATACGTATGAGATATGAGTATTATATAAGTTCGAATATGAGTATGGTATGAAGAATAATACGATGTATAATATGAATATCGTATGAGTACCAAACAAAGAGAATGCGGGAGTTATACACATAGAATACGATTAGTTCTAATGGATTATGAGTTAAGGATTTTGTATAATCCAATGGTACTTGGATTAATAGCAAGCCCAATGAAGTATGGAATCAAGCCCAAGTTAAGGACCAATGAATTATGTAAGACAAGCCCAATCCAAGAAACAAAGTCGCAGATCGAATCGGCGGGTCACGGGAAGGGTAAAACCATGGGGCAACCCATGGAGAGAACTATAGAGGTGTGGGCCGGCAACTTGGCCACCAAGTAAAGTGATTACTTGGTGGCTAAGTTGCTGAGGAGGTGGGAATAGTAAGGAGGTCACCAATTGACCTTTATGCCCTCCATTTGGTTGTCTATAAATAGAAAGCTTAGGTTGGACTTTTTGGTGTTTTACATACCTTGTCTAATACATATTGAGAGAGAGAAAGGGCTAGAAACACATAATCAAGCTACTTCTAAGCAAAACATAAGAAGTTTACCAAGAACGCGAAGAACGAAAAAGGTAATATTTTAGTAAACAATTGTCTTCATCTTTTTTGATTTCTTTCTCGTAGAGAATCGTGTATTTATGGAGCATGATTAGTGAGAAGGAATAAGGACGACTATTAATAAACAAAACATTGATAAGTCTTGTTTAAGTAGAAATCATAAGGGTTTACGTAAATTAAAACCGTAGAAATCATTGAATGTGAACTTGGTTGTTGATGGACAAATTGAAAACCATCATAGCTAGGGTATGTAGATATTGTTTGGTTCGAGTGTAGATGATGAATTAATGGAGTGTTTCATTTGATTTGGCTTATAGAACACGAGTAACGAAGTTATGGCGAATTTTGCGAAAATAGAAGTTAAACGTTGAAAACGTAGAAATCTCGGATTACTAGTCAAAAGTTGTCGTGTGACTTGGAACTTCGGTTTTCAATGCCAACACGTGAGATAAGGTATTCAAGAGTCGTGGACTTGAGAATCGTCGAATTCTGACTTATAACGAAGAAAACGAGTATTGAACGCTCGAAAACTATAAACGAACGCTCAAAATGAACCAAAAGTTGAATTCCAAGATAACGGATTCGAAAATGTAAAATTCTTACATGAACACCTGGAGTATGTAATTTGCGAGTTGTGGGCTTTTGAATGAGCCAATTCGGATGTAAAACGAATAAGTTATGAGGCCGGGAAGTTCGTTGGAAAAACCAACTATCGAAACTAACTGGTGCACAGGGGCGGCGCCGTAGCGCCAACCCAGTGTTATTTGTCACGCCGCAGTGCCATGTATGGCCGAGGGAAGCCATAATTGTCTAGAGTTTCACGCTGCAACGTGAATGTTAGTTCAAGGACTCGCGCCGCAGCGCCGAGTCAGGGTAAAACCTCTGAAGAGTGACGCCGCAGCGCCACTATAGTAAAGGGATGCCGCACCGCAGTGCCGGCAGTGGAAAATAGTTGACCAAGTTAGGTTTCTAATTCTAATTGAATGTAAACCAAAGGTAAGACGTGAATGTACTTAATGTAAATGATATGGCTAACTTTAAATCACTTATAAAGTGATGACGTTATAAGATTAGATATGATTTAATAGAGATTAAACGAAGAACGCAAGAGTGTAATAAGTAAACTATGAATGATGTTCAACGTTGGTATTTCACTAATAATGATCAATTATCGGTTTATAACGTAAAAACGTTAACAAGCCGTAACAAAGCATATTAAGTCGAATCGACTATATTAATGAAATGGATTCAAACAAGGCATAGAAGAGAAAGAAGTTGGTTAACACCATAAAGTGAGTTTGTTTGGTAGCTAATTACAGTGTGCTATGTGAATATACCATGTCGATCCTGTAAAAGCTGAGAATTGTTGAATAATATATTCGAAGATGTTTGAAGGCAAGTTTTCTTATCGCTTGTCTAACCTTCATGTTAGCCAGGTTTTTAGTGATTCATGTTGTGAAATGCATAGATTATTTTACGAAAGGGTCGATGCCAGTTTTAACTTGGCTAGACTATTCTTAAGAGTTGGATTGATTTGTTTACAAGTCTTTCGATATAGAACTGGTAACGCTATCCTATGCTAAGTATTTGGTACGGATGTAAAGGTAAGTTTGTCTATGAACAAGCAAAAGTATTTTCATCGATTATTCGATGGGTACGTGAGGTTGCCAAAACTTAAACGTAAATACATTTAACGGATGAGTGTTAATCAACATAGAGTATTATAGGTTGATCACCTAGAAGTGCTCGTAAGTAATGCTGGATGGATGGTCTTCGTGCCGGATGTCCTTTTCAGATATGAAAACGGAAAGAGTATGTTCATGGTCTTTTGACCGGTTCAGAGTTCCTAAGTTATTATATATACTTTGGAATCATTGTTATGAAATGAGAGGTACTAGTCAAATGTTTCATAGTGCTTCATAGCTATTTGTTCAGTTATGAAAGATAATCATATATTTCTTGATATGGTATTCATATTATCCTTTGTTAGACTTACTGAGCTAGTTATGCTCACTTTTTGCTTGAATTATATGATTGCAGCGAAAGCCAAACGAACTCAGAATTCTAAGAGAAATAAAGGCAAGGCTAAGATGGACAATTAATTATCCTGTAATAGACAAGTGTATTCCTATGTAATATACTTATGAAGAGCAAAGAATGTATTTGATTTATGAACATGGGAAAGGATTTGGTATTATTGTAATATGAAGATAGTAAATACAATCATTTTGCTATTGTTTCAATGGAATGACTGTATACATTGCAGTATCGTGTAGCACCATCTATCGGGTTGGAAGATACCCGAATTTGGGGGCGTCACAATCTCGACGAGTTCTACAACTTTTATTTTTTGAGAATTGAGAAATAACGGACGGATAAAGGTAGAAATTGGGTTGGAAGTGACTGCTTTGCAAATGGCCACCCAAAATAGTGAAGTTCAACGTCTATTGGTACAAAGGTCATAACTCTTGCATCCAAACTCCGATTGGAATGATTCAAGATGTTCCGAAAAGCTAAGAAGAAGCTCTACAATATAATCCAAGTTTTAAGCCAAGAACATTAAATAAACATGAAAGCCCAAACGATGTCCGGATTGTTTTTCTTTACAATTTCATACCAATTCTTTGCGATTTCATACCAATAGTCGCTCACATAGATCCCAAGCATATAATCTACAAAATGAACACAAAATGCATAAAAAGTAACTAAGAAACATGAGTTTAAGCAACTAATTCAAGTAACAGATACCAGATAAGTAGGTATAAAATCAACTTATCAAATACCCCCAAACTTAAACATTTGCTCTTCCTCAAGCAAAAACACAAAACAACAAAGGTATGCAATGCAACTAATCTACATGCCTACGAATCCAGCAGTAATAACAGAAACAAGTCTATTCAACTGGCCTTAGAGAAATCAAGTAAACATGATAATACATCATATCAAAACAAATCATTAACTTCCCAATCAATCATCAAATCTTGAACTATTATCACTAATATAGTGCGTGTGTGCTCCACAACAATGTTAACTGATATAAAATAAAATTTAACACATAACAAGTCTCTTCGAAGGCATCATACAGTGTAAACTCAAGAAATCTAAAACAAACTAAATCCAGCTAAAATCAAACAATTACCAATATCGAGGGTCAACATAGGATACTTATGCTTTATTTTTAATTTACGGGGGCATTTTGCTCTTATTTCCCATTTTATTCATTTTTTTTCTTTTGGTTTATATACACATAGCTATGCAATGTCTTATTCCCTTAGGCTTTTCAATGCTACCTTAACGAGTTTTCGACCAACGACTCCCAGACAATTAAGACCTTAGGGCTCTAGGTGTAAAGACAATCCCTTCGGGCTTACTTATTCAAGTAACGAAGGCCACAAAACTAGACAAGCACGTCGCGGTGTTTATTCATACTTTTTTTAAACAAAAAATTTAGCTTATATACCCCAAATATTCCCCCAAACTTAAGTTCTTGTCTAACTTTAGCCATCACTACTTATTCTTGTCGTTCTTTCATTCAAACCAGCATTATCCTTTAGAGTCCCATTATATATCAATTTAGACTCAATCAATCAACAAAGTTGTTTTTACTATGTCATCCTTATTATACTAGTTTCAAACAGAAAAAGACTCAATTCATAACAAGAAATCACATTAAAGCTCTAATAGTCAGTACTATACTTGTCTACCCAATTTTAATCTTATCATTAGCCAAAATAAACTGTAAATATCAAGAAGCTGGACTCATGCAAGATGTACTAAATGCTATATAAACATAGTAAACTAACTACTATTTTTGAAAATTTTCAATTTTCAATTTATTTTAATTTTTTTAATCTTAACTAACTAGAAACAAGAAACTAAATACATTAAAAACTATTAAATAAACTACTGTGCAAATGCAAACTATATGACATGAATGCCAACATATATGACATAAACTAAATGCTAAAACATGAAGCACTAAAATAAAACTAACTCCCCCAAACTTAACAAGTATAATGTCCTCATTGTAAACATATTGAAATAAAAGAACAGAGGACTTCCATGGATCCTGTTAAGCTTGTGGTGGTGGGGGTTGTGGAACAAAGACTGAAAACTTCTCCACATCGCTATCTATAGGAGGATACTGTGGCATAGGCTCAGATTGGTGGCTTCCCTGACCATCTTTTGCTTATTTATTTAGCCACCAATACTTGCAATGAAGAGAGACAACATGGATTAGAATAGCACTTTGGAATTATAAGAGAACTAATAAGCAAATTAATTCTTATCTACTAAATAAACTAGTAATGTAACATTCTAAAATTTTAAATGTAATATTAAATATTTATTGAATTATATAAATATTTAGTGGATGTGTTTATCGTTAAATAAATACTTGTTTAATTGATTTACACTACTAGAAAACAGTAAATAGACAACACGGAAAAAATGTTGTGGTTTCAGTCAGGAAAACGTCGTGGTTAAGGGTGTCATCTATTTGACACCCTTACACAACGTTTTAAAAACGATGTAGTTAAGCACAATACACAACGTTTTTTAGGGAAAAAACGTTGTAGATTTATTTTTCAAAAATTAGCAGATGTTTAAAAACGTTGTAGTAGGTATGATTCCACAACGTGTTCTGAATTAAAACGTTGTAGTTTAGTCTATCAGATAACGTTTTTAACCAATTTATACAACATTTTTAAAATGTTGTAGATAAAGAAAAAAAAACATTGTGGTTCACCTATATTACCAATGCACCTGCAATGCCATGATATATAGCTAGAAGGTCTAAATTCTCATTTAAATTTAAAACCAAAATGTATCAACCATTCAAAATACATCCCAATAATACCATTTGTTTACAGTTTCAAATGTCTCAAGCATTGATTATGAAATAACATGAATTAAAAATACAAATGCTACACTGGTAGAGTTTTATGAACCCTCAAGTCATAAATCACTGAAGACGCGTACACATTCAGTTTGGTGGCTCTAGACATCATTTTTCTGGACAAATGGAGTATTTAATTAGCAATACTAGCGAAGCTTGTGTGATCAGCAGATTGAATCCCCTGTTATACAAATTATATGAAATCACCAAAATGTCAAAAGCTATGAACATTCATTTCCTGGGGACCAGCAGCTAATAGCTATAGACATTATATGGCTCTTAGATAACATCAGCAAAAAGCATTTATATAGTTATATACATTAAAGTTGCCCTTAAAGCTGCCAATAGCTATAGACATTAAAGCTACCACAGCTATCTCCTTCAACAGTCCTGCTCCTACCAATCCTTTAAAGGTGTTCTAAATTTTTGAGCTTGCACATACCTGTTTTACAAAGGGAAGCCATCCTTGAAAGGATTCTTTCGTTCTGTGCTATGGGTGTCTCATTGATCAAATCAACCTCCCTCAAATTGCCACTTGATCTGTGTAAGCATAGGACTTCAGGACATAGACACATTTGCGTCAATGAAGAAAAAGTTGAAACAAAACAAGAAAACTGATAGATCTAATATTATTGCAACAGGAATATACAGTGTCATTAACATTAAACCCATTATGCTATTAAGTCAAGATACTAACCCTCATTACAATGGGACATGACTGCTCTATGGATGTGACCTGCAATAAACCACATCAAAATACTTTTGTCTAGTAATCAAACTTTTTAAGGAAGATAACACAATAAAACCATCATTGATCAACTAAAGCATGATCATCAAGGACATCCACTACCTGTTATACACGATAAATTTAATGTTATAACCACAGAGAATAAATGAAATTAAGGAATATTGGAGCCTGCATTTTCACCTGGCAAATGGCACAAAGATCCCCAACAGCATTGATCTGCATGAAATTCATTCCTAACAAATTAGGATGGGCACATGTCTACATGAAGACGAGTACTAATCAGCATAAGTAGAAATAATAAGCTACAATATCTGTTATTCCAGAACCTCCTTTAATCTTATGCATGGAAATTGTCCTTCTTACAAAGACACAGTTCATAGTTTCCTGGTACAGTATATTATTAGCTCTTTTGCTCTCTCCACTCTTATGTGATCTTAGTTAGATCCCTCTACTCTGGCACAGACACACAACTAATGCACACTTACCCACCCACCAAAAAAGGGTGGAAAAGAGAAACAGAAAATAGAAAAGGGGATCAACTGCAGAAGGTAAAACAAATCACATAAAGAAATAATGGATTTTTGTCCAGAGGTTTCGCCATCGGCGGGAGATAGTGGTGGTAAAGGAGGGAGAATTGGAGGGAGGGAAGAGATCGAAATCGAAGCTGAGATAATGGATTTTAGTCCAGAGGTTTCGCCATCGGCGGGAGATAGTGGTGGTGCGTACGACATCGAGTGTATGGAGGAAAGAGATGATGTGGAGGAGGAGGTGATCTGGAAAGTCATTGAGGCTGATTGTTTCAGAAGTGTTTGGATCAGGATCAGCCATGAAGACGCGTGACATAAAAAGGGTTTTGGTTTTGTGAGCGAAAAAGAGCAGAGAACTATCATATTATAAGTTTAACAAGAGAACTATCTCATCGAGTAAGGGCAATGGGGTTCTTTAGTAATGCATTATACAGTATCCACACTTCCACATACTTTTTGCATCTTTAGACCTTGAAAGATTCAATCCTTTCTGAGCATTTTGTGCCTTATTCACCTGTATATAAGATATAATAAGAAGTAAGATCAAAATCCAATAACTTGGATAAGGCAGACATATCAAGAAAATGACTTCAAATCAAAACAGTAACTTACAGCATTAAATAATTTGACCACTGAAAGTCCAGCCAAATACATGGAATTAGTGAAGACTGAGTTAGTTTGGGAGAGCCTAAAATAGGATAGAAAAAATGATGTACAAAAGACTAAAGAGAATGCGGTTGGTTAAATATGTAGGTTGGTACAATCGTAATTATATCATAAGAACAAAATGAATGTCCTCAGGGCATCCCACAAATGGCCAAATATTGTGAAATAATATGTGTTCACATGTCAAACTTGGAAAAAATATCTCCCATCTGTCCAAAGAGCTGCTTTTTGCATTGTGACAATTGCAATGCCAAAACTACCAGTGAAACCTGATATATAGGCTCTTCTCATATAACATTCAGCAATAAACTCACTCTGGATACAAAAACAAAATGGAATCAGAAATGATAAGAGGAACCATTTGTACATGGAGCTTAGTCTATGCAAGTTCAGTATTGAATCAAAATGAGCCTAATTATTCATTTGAAATAAAATTAATACGAGCTCAGATAAGCCCTCAATGAAGCACCAGTATGAACCCTTCAGTCAATTCTAGCATTTAGAAACACTACTGAATTGCACTTCTAATTTGAATTCTACTGTCATTCCAACATTATTGGTTTTGTTCAAATGACTGAGTCACTGATATCAATTCTAAACAAGTCTTAAATTATTGAAAAGAACAGTTTAAATTCTTAAACATATAAATATTATAGTGTCATTTACCATCTAACTCAATTCCCATTAGGATAAAATCAAAATTGAATTCATATTTAAGGCAGAACAATGAGAATCCAAATTCAACAATAAAACATCAATAATATCCACTTATCACATAAAATGAATAAAATCAAGAATAAAAAGAAAACCCAATATTTATCCACAGCCACCCACTACTAAGTAATTTGGGGAACACATTTTTATCAAAACAGAAGACAAATACAACACACAAATGGGTATCTATAATATACCTCATGGTAATCGATGGTACCAGCAGAATCGATGATAAAGTTGGAATGAAGACCCCTTTTCTTAACCAAGTCTGTGAATACACCCTCAGCAGTTGGGCTTCTACAGATGTTACCCAGGCATACAGCTCGGGCTTCTACAGATGTTCATAGGGTTATATTTAGGGAAAAATTAGGGGAATATTGAATTGGGAAAACGTACCAAGCTTGAGAGAGACAAAAGCAGAGGGACGACGACGGTAGAACAGAGGAACGGCGACGGTAGAACAGAGGAACGGCGACAGGGAAGAGAGGGACGGCGCCGGCGATATCCTTTCTGGCGACGGCGAGGAAGAAAACAAAACTGTAGGAGAGAAACAAAATCGAGATATCAGATCTGGCCTGGAAAGTGGGAGCGGGGTAGGGCAAAATGGGAGAAAAATACAGATAAAGAGTGATAGCATCCCCTCCACATGCCCCTCCTTCTGTCCTCCAGCTCCACCGCTCTCCTCACTCATCCCCAAATCCTCCTCTTCCTCCTCCGATCCCCCTTCATTCTCAGCCGCGGCAGCTGCTGTAGAAACCCTAGCGAGAAGGAACGAAAATGAAGAGAGAAGGAACAAATAGACGAGCCTTGGAGAGAAAAAGAATATATGTGTTTTATAATTTTAAGTGTTCAGTAGCTCCGTGTTTTGTATGATAGACAACCTTTTTAAAAAAAACGTTATCTAATTAAATTTAAAAAAATGCTCTTTTAAATAGATAACGTTTTTGCATATATATCTACAACGTTTTTTTTTAAAAACGTTGTAAAAAAAAATACCACAACGTTTTTATAAAAAAACGTTGTGGTTTAAGCGTTGTCTATTTAGTATTTTGTAGTAGTGTTAATTTTATTTGGTGAATTATTAGCTAAATAAATAATTGATGAATTAAGGAAATGATTATTATATTGATATTTCAAATTAATGTTAATTATTGGAATTATGTTATGTGATTAAAGGATTTATTTAATTAATTGTGATTTGAAATAATTAAAATAAATATGAAAGCTTGATTAAATATAGTGTGACAAATAACCATAATATAAGGAGTTATTAAAATAAATTAAAGTTGTTTAATTTGGTTTGTGTCAAACAAGACTTAATGGTATTAAGCGTTTAAATTTTAAATGGTTTTTGCCAAACAAAGCATTATGGCTTTTGGTCTTCTAATTTTTGAATTTAAATAAAATAAATAAAATATAATAAAATAATAAATATAATATATTTATATTATATACGTTTATGTTGTAACTGTTAATATAATTAGTATGCGTATTAAGGTGTTAGTTTTTCTTTTACGCATTATGTGTCTATATTGGCTAAGTCTGAGAGAGAAGAGAAGAGTTCATAGTTCAGAGAATTGAGAATTGAGAATTGAGAGAGAGTTTGAGAGTGAAACCAGAGAAAATTGTATGCAATTCCAAGGTTGTGCAAGCTAACTTGAAGGTATGTTCACAACTTTGATATTATATGTGTTTATGAGTATCACGACAAAGTTTTGTTATGTTCTGTGAATTCTATTTCTTCCGAATTGTTGGTATGTAACTAAGTTATGGTGGTTATATGGGATATAATGCTAGAGTTTATGTTTAAACAAGAATTGCATGCTAATTTCGGTTTACAATAGAAGTAAATTTTTGATAGTATATGTATTCTTTGTATGGCTTAGGTAAGTACAAATTTTAATGGTCAATTCGTATAGGAAACTATAAATTGACGATTGTATATGTTAGTTCATTAAAATACGAACATAACATAATTTGAATGAGATGATTTGATCATGTATTAAATTCACAGTGATGATTTTTAGGATGAATGTCAAGAAAATTGAGTTTTTATGAAAAACATGAAAATTGAGAGATTAAAATAGTTTTAGTTGTTGATAAATTGTGCTAAGTGGTTGTAAATGTTAGCAAACATGTTGATAAATTGTGTTTGTTGGGCTAAAGTCAGCTACTGTTCATTAGCCTTATCTGCGTATATCTGAACACCGGCGCTGCTGCGCCGGTGCAAAGGTAAAAAATAGCGCAGCTGCGCCGGTCCCAGGCCTTTGTATGGCGCAACTGCGCCATACCCTAGTTTGAGATTCTGGATTCTACTGTTGCTGCAGATTTGTGATAGCAACATGGCATGGTCTGAAAGTATGTTAGCATGTTAAATGAGTAATGTTAAGGTTAACATAATATAGTGAATGGTGGTTAGTAAGTTCAAAGTTTGCAAAAATGGTTAGTAAATCAAGACAGCGTTATGTGATAATTTAGTATACATAATGAAAGTTAGACAAGTGTTGCGAAGTAAAACACTTCGAGTTTCTGAAATGTAAATGGTAATGAACATGTTATGGTATGTAAGCATATCTAATAGGTATTGTGGTTCTAAAATTATGTGTAGGTGATCGTGAGTTTAATTTTATAGCTTACGCTCAAGGCAAGTTTCTAAACCCTATCTTTTTACATTGAGAAAGTTTTTAACTCTACAATTTCGTTGAGTTAGTTCTATTATTACACTGTGTAACTTTATTCTTTTGATTGAGTAAGCTTTTAATCTTAACTGTTATTAATAAGTCAATTGTTCCTAAAATTCATTCGAGCAAACTGTAACTCTAGTGTTATTTGAAATTCTCATTTGATTGATTTGTTTTAACTTGTTTATAGTTAAGCAAGTTTCTTAAGTTCTATTATTGTATAATGAACGTAGTTTTTGAACTCTCGTCTCTATTATTAAACTGTTTTAATTCTTTGCATGAGGTAATACCATATTGGGCAAGTTTTTAGTTTCCAGCTTGCTATCAGTTGATGTACGTTCAGTAATTTCATTTCTAATGTTATAAAACTCTAACCTTAGCTTATTGATTGTTCAAGCAAAGGTTTACCATTTTATTCATTTTGTTGTGTACTTATGCTCTATAGTTATTTCAAGCATGAGTTTAATATTTATAATTAGTTTACTTATGATTCTTAATTGTTCTGTGTTATGTTGTTATCAAACATCTGTTGTGATTATCAAAAACTATTAATTCAACTAGCCCTCTAGTTGATGTTTGTTAAACTTCAATTTCCCTTGAAAGCTTATCCAAACCAAACTTTCTTTGGTGCGGACTTGTACTCTAAATACTGGGATGAACAACCTTATTATTATTAGGGGATAATTTATGCGTAGCGTTAAAATATTTGTGTACAATACATTGTACGAAGGGTTGATCCCCCTAAGTACGAGGAGTCCTTATAGTCTTATGACTGTTAAAGTTGGAGTTGAAAGATTACTCACAAATGTGGACATAGTTCACTGTCTTATGACCCTCAGTTATATATTCCATATTTTGGATTCTAGTTTTTGATTATCATTGTTGGAGTACTATTCAGACTTGATGAGCCTATTCGTTGGCAATTATTATTATTATTTTCCTGTTAATTTATTGTTGTATCCAGTGAGAAATTGTTTTGCTCACTCTTGCATATTTATACACTCATTACAGCTAAAGTTGAGAAGGTAGATGAGCCTTCAACTAGCAAAGGAAAGGGAAAAATATACAAGTGATGAAGACTTATAATTTTACTTTATCGTTATGATGACAGACTTTTAATAATGATGTGATGTAATAATTCAATTTCCGCATTTGAATTATTGTAATTAAAGGTTAGATAACCTGGGAGGTAATGCTTTTATTAAAGTAATCCTGTATGGGCACGTTTTTATTATTTAATTTATTATGATTGGGTAGTTAGATATGAATGTTTTGATTACGTGAATACCAAATCTTGAGGTAATAAAGTACCTAGATTTGGGGGTGTCACAGGTTGGTATCAAAGCTTTAGGTCATGAGCCTTAGGTGGGGAAAAGCCTCAGGAAGTAACCTTTGAAAAGATAGTGATGATAAACTCTTATCGAGTTTTAAGGTAGAAATAATAAAACATTTATGTGCTTATGTGTTTATAACTTATGTGCTCGTGAGTGTCGAGTAGTAATGATTAGTACTTAAACTTAAAATTTGGTTGACAGGATAGCTAATGTAGGAGGATCCAGTTAGGCTAGAGAGGAGGAGCCTCGAGATATTCAGGTGATTCGGGAACAACTACTGTCACAGAAAACAGTTCCGTTAGTCATAGTAGTTGAGCGGGAAAGAGTACCTGATGAGGAGGATGAGATAGAGACGGATGAGGAGGACCCTGTTGAGCTGCCACAGTCAGGGGATGAGGAGGACGAGGAGGAAGAGATTCCACTTAACTCGATAGCTGCTCGTATGTACGATGAAGTCTACGACCATAACGTGGAACTGCAGGATACCGTTGAGGAATTACAGGAGATAGTAGCTGAACAACAGACCTCGATGGCACAGAAGGATGACGTGATCCTAGATCGAGAGGAGCTGGTTCACACTGAAGAAGAGAAGGAAAAAATGACAGCGGAGATCGCAGAACTGAAGAACAAGCTGAGAGAAGAGTATCCTAAAAGGGCAAGAGTCGAAGATGCATACGAAGAATCTTTTCAACGAGCCGGGATAGCAGTAAGAGATGCACAAGTAAAGAGGATGAAGATGGAGGAGATGAACAACGTATTCAACATAGTGATTAATCGAGCTCAAGATCGGGTCATGGGCTATCCGATTCTGTTCGAGATGCTACCATCATTCGTGTTAGATCGCAGAACAATGTTTCGAATTATGGAAGAAGAACGTCAAAAGGCTACGGAGTATCTTAGTAGGACATCGTAGCTGATATGTGGTTAGGAAGTAAATAAGTTATAAATCCCGGGTATGATATAACCGTTGGAATAAATGATGATGATGTTGTCCTGCAACTGTTATAGTTCAGGAAAGTAATGTAAATTGCAGTGATGCTATTGTTTTGATATTTTTAAAAGATGATGAATGAATAAAAGTTATTGTTTTATTCAAAGTGTTATGTGTTACGTGATAATCTCTTATGATGTGCAATTTAAGTATATAATACTTTAAAGGTTGAATGGAAGTTAATGGGTGTATTTTAACAGAAAATGCCTCCAAGACGTCAACCACCACGACAGAGAACCACTGAGGAAAACAACAACAACAATGTGGAAGGAAACCCTGTTCAGCAGCTAGTGACGCTACTGACAGGAGCTGTGACACCCCCAAATCCGGGTACTTCGATTCCATAGGTTTTGGTGTTCACTGTACAAACATCATCTATCTATCTATCAATAATATCAAACCATACAATAGATAGAAAATAAAATCTTCCCTTTAAGGGTTACAACATCTGAATAATAATAATACAATCCCAGGTTTAAACTAACCTTAAAATATCTGTGCGGAATTCTAAACAATTAAGTCTTAACAACATCATAACTCAAGTCTTAAACATAAATCATCATCAATAAAATAAAAACAAGTCTTCAACACTTGCTAACTTTGCCCTTGCCCTTACTAGTGGAAGGTTCATCACTTCTTTCATTCTTAACTGCAATGTTATTATTAAGCAAGAGTGAGCACAAATGCCCACAAGTATAATAATGAAATAATAGTATAATAACATGTGAATAATCAACGACATCTGAATAAAGCTCAACTTTTGAATCAAGAATAAATAACAAGAAACAAAAGAATTCTGAGGGTCATAAGACCTTGAACTATGTCCTAGGTTAACAAGGGTTATACTTGAAACCTTTAACAGTCATAAGACTATGGACCTTCTTCTCGTACTTAGGGGGATCAGCCCTTAGTACCATACTGTGCACAATATATTAACGCTAAAGCGTAAATAATCCCTTATACAGGGTTGTTCATCTCAGTTTGACATTCGAGTCCGCACCAAAGGAAGTTTGGTTTGGATAATTCATCAAGGGTTTTGAAATTTAGAACGCTCATCAACTATGGACTAGTTGAATCAATAAGGTTCACTAGTCTAATAAGGTTCAACAATAATTGATATTCGATTTGAATAATAACCTCAAAAGTATACAATAGGACAATTATTGTATAACTGAATCATGCTTTGAAAAGATAATTAATCTTTAATATCATGCTTGAACTTGAATAATAACAAGGATAATTTATTCAAGGTAAATAATAAACTTGAACAATAATGACAAGTAGGGTTAGGGAAACTTGCTCATATAAAAGTAACGTTTAAGTTTAAATAAACTTGCTCAATAGAATGGAATTAGGGATAGGATACTTGCCTCGTGCGTAGATTACACTTTAACTAAGCACGTTCTTTGAATTAAATCCTACATACCATTCACATAAACAATACCAGTTAATTATAAATTAACTAATCAATATAAACTCATTCTCGTTGTCTACTTTAATTATTGACTAAACTTAATCAAATTATCACATTGTCACATAATTTATACTTCATGAATTATCAAACTAATTATGTGTTTAATAATTCAATTCACATATAGTATTTTATTACATGTTTAACAACTATTTTATCATCTCATAATACCTCTAACATGATTACATGTTCATTACATCAATCCACTAACACTTGTTAGACTTTAACATTTTAAAAATATATTTCTGACATTTTCTGGAGAGTGGCGCTGCGGCGCCACTAATGTGCTAAGGAGTCACGCTGCGGCGCGGTGGCGCTGTGGCCGGGCCCTTGGCGCTGCGGCGCTATGGTGCCGTGACTCGAGTCTTGGCGCTACGAGCGCCGTGGCGCTGCGGCGCGAGAAATCAGTTCTAGAGCTGGCGCCGCGGCGCGAGACCCCAGAAACAGAATCTCAGTTCGCGAAGAACACAGAGTTCAGCGAAATCAACACATTTTTAACACTAATTTCACCAATTTACACATACCCATATGTTATAATTTATACATAATCACTACTTAACATCTATGGAGTGATTTTAACCCATTTAAACACTTAATAATAGATTTAAATCATGTAAATTTGGACTGTTATTGATGTTCTTGAAGTTTTTGAACAAAACACATAATTTAGCCGTACGGATTCGTTATAACACCGAATCCATCCGTTTAAGGCTTGATCTCTTCGTATTAACATGCTCAATAATATAAGGGTGTAAAATTTATGGATAATATATGATCAATACATCAATTATCACGTATAAGGCCATATGGCCATATCACGTACTCTGTTTATTTTGAAAAACATACGTACGACATGCTTTCATGAATTTGATGTTATGGTTTACAACATATACATAATTAAACACAATTTGATATAACATAACACAATTTCTCACTTCACAGAGATTTACAAAAAATATGAAAGCCAATTTATGCAAACTAAAAAGACGTAACTTGAAATTGGGTTGGAGAGAATTATCCAGAGTAGATTAGTAGTGTTGAAACCTTCCCCAATTTCTTCTTAACTCTCAAAATCTCTGAACTCTCAAGTTTTCTCTCTGATATGCTAGTCTAGACTTAGGCAATAATGACAGCAAAAGAAAAAAAGAAAGCGTATTTGTTAAGAATAACAGAGAACTGATGTGCGTTAATGCCAGTTAACCCAGTTATGGTTAACTGGTGGTAACTTCCACTAAGGCCATGTTTGGCTAGCTAAAAAATAGGTTTTAAAAATTATTTAATTTAATAAAGCTTTATTATATAGTTTAAATAATGTCACATCCATATAAAATAAATCCCATATTTTATTTAATTTACTTTAAATAAAATATAATAATTACTCGTAAATTCACATAATCATATATTCAATTATCTCATTAATAAATAATGTCAATTTATTAATTCTCTAATTAATAATTAAATTAATTAAATAACATTATGCTTAATTAAATAATTCATTTAATTCAATAAGCTCACATAATCACATACTTGAATAATAAAATTATCCACATTAATTTAATAATGTAACACATATGATTAAATTAATCTACCACAATTGCATCAATTAATTATTAAATGTAATAATTAAATCATCGAAAATATTTATTTAATTCAATAAATATTAAAATAAATTACAGAATTCTTGTTCGTCACAGGAGCGTTGCAAAATCAACCACAGAACCAAGATACAACGTTTAAGGATTTCAAGGCGGTTGGATCACCTGAATTCCGTGGGTCCATGAATCCAGTCGAGGCACAAACCTGGATTATGGAGATAGAAAAGGTGTTCGATGTCACTAGGGTAGGGGATGATCAGAAGACTGCTTTCACAACATTCATGTTGAAAGCAGAGGCTAGTTATTGGTGGCAGGCCAATAAGACTCGTGAAGGGCAAGAGGTGATGACCTGGGATAGGTTTAAGGAATTGTTCTTCAAGACCTATTTCCCAAAGAGTTCGAAGAGTCAGTAAGAAGTGCAGTTTTTAGAACTGAAGTAGGGAACGATGACGGTGTCTGAGTATGCCGCTAAATTTAATGAGTTGGTGAGATTTGTGCCATATCAAGTCAGCACAGACGAACGCAAGGTGAAGAGATTTGAACAAGGATTGAAGCCCTGGTTGTACAGTAGGATCTCCTTGTTCCATTTGAAAACATTTGCAGCGGTGATGGAGAAGGTAATTCTTGCTGAGAGTGGAGGCCAGGCTGTAACAAAACATAACCAAGAGCAGAGGAAGAAGAAGAGTGAAGGTGAAGTTAAGAATGGTGGAGGTAATAATGGTAGAAATGGTAATAACAGTTTGAAGATGAAGTGGAATGCGAATGGAGGAGCTGGAAGTCAGCAAGGAATCCAGCAAAAGAAGAAGTTTGAAGCATGTGCTACATGTAGAAAGTTTCACAAGGGTGTGTGCTTGATGGGGAAATGAGTATGCTTCAACTGTGGCCAGAAGGGTCATATCGCCCCAAATTGCAATCAACCCAAGAAGAATGCTTGCTACACATGCGGGTCAAAGGATCACTTTGCTCGCGAGTATCCAAAGAAGAAGTCGGGTGAGACAGCTGGAAGCAAGGGAAATGCTAGTGGAGGTGCACTGACTATTGCTAGACTGACGTCAATAAATAAGCCCACAACAAGAACCTTTAACATGACGGTGCAGGATGCGGTGCAATCAAAAGATGCCGTGTCAGGTATTATCCCAATAAATGATATAAATGCATATATATTATTTGATTCGGGTGCTACTTGCTCGTTTATATCTGATGATTTTTCTAAGAAGTTAGAAATACCTAGTGAAGAGTTGAATCTCCCTTTAAACATAGAAATTGCGAATAGGGAAGTGATTCCTGATAGGTTCGTATACAAGAACTGTAGGGTGAACATTAAGGGGAATGTTATGACAGTAGATTTAATTCTGATAAAACTTGGAGAGTTTGATGTGATTTTGGGAATGGATTGGCTATTCAATTATGGAGCGATAATCGATTGCCAAAAGAAGTGTGTAAACCTTATAACTCCGTCAAAGGTAGTTTTTTATGGTAGCAAATTGCCTAGACAAATGAAATGTCTGACGATGATGCAGGCCAAGAAGTTATTAAGTCAGGGCTGTGTAGGGTATTTAGCTTATATAGTCGATACTCAAAAGGAGAAGGGTGTGAGATTAGAGGAAATACCAGTGGTTAGGGAATTCGGGGATGTGTTTCTCGGAGATTTGTCAGAGCTTCCACCTGACAGAGAAATCGAGTTCGTGATTGACTTAGCGCCAGGAATCGCTCCGATATCGAAGGCCCCGTATAGAATGGCTCTGGTGGAAATAAAGGAACTAATGGTGCAACTTCAAGAATTCAACCAAGTGTGTCACCGTGGGGAGCACCGGTATTATTCGTGAAGGAGAAGGATGGATCAATGCGTCTTTGCATTGATTATAGAGAATTAAAAAAGGTCACTATTAAAAATAAATATCCATTGCCAAGAATAGATGACTTATTTCATCAATTTAAGGCTGCTAAATATTTCTCGAAAATAGATTTGAGAAGTGGATATCACCAATTGAAAGTGAGGAAGGAGGATGTACCGAAGACGGCATTCCGAACTCGCTATGGACATTACGAATTTTTAGTGATGTCATTTGGTTTGACAAACGCCCCTGCAGCGTTCATGGATTTGATGAACAGGGTGTTTAAACCATTTTTAGACAAGTTTGTAGTGGTGTTCATCGATGATATCTTGGTGTACTCTAAAACTCAAGAGGAACACGTGGAACACTTACGTCTGACGCTGGAGACGCTAAGAAAAGAAAAGTTGTACGCAAAATTTTCTAAATGTGAATTTTAGCTAGAACGGGTACAATTTCTTGGGCATGTAATTGATAAGGATGGGATTTCAATAGATCCATCAAAAGTCGAAACTATGATAAATTGGGAACAACCAAGAACTCCATCAGAAGTGAGAAGTTTCTTAGGATTGGCAGGATATTATAGACGGTTTATTCAAGATTTTTCCAAGATTGTCACTCCGTTGACAAATTTGATGAGAAAATCTATAAAATTTGTTTGGACTAAAAAGTGTGAGGAAAGTTTTCAAGAACTGAAAAAGAAGTTAAGTGTGGCACCTGTGTTGTCGTTACCAGATAATACAAGAAACTTTGTGGTGTACAGTGATGTTTCACACAAAGGATTGGGTTGTGTCCTTATGTAAAACAGCAAAGTCATTGCGTATGCATCAAGGCAACTGAAAGACTACGAGAAAGGGTATTTGACTCATGATTTAGAGTTGGCAGCAGTTGTGTTTGCATTGAAGATATAGAGACATTATCTCTACAGAGAAAAATATGAGATCTACACAGACCATAAAAGTCTGAAATATATTTTCACAGAGAAAGTGTGACAAACGAGATTTTTGTAATTAATTTTAATATTTATTTGAATTAAATAAATATTTTTGATGATTTAATTATTGAATTAAATAATTATTTGATGCAATTATGGTAGATTAATTTAATTATATGTTTTAAATTTATTAAATTAATGTGGAGAAATTTTAAAATCGAAGTATGTCATTATGTGAGCTTATTGTATTAAAAGAAATATTTAATAAGCTTAATGTTATTTTAATAAATTTAATTATTAATTAGAGATTTAATAATTTGACATTATTTATTAATGAGAAAAATTAATTATATGATTATGTGAATTTATGATAAATTATTATATTTAATTTAATTTAAATTAAATAAGATATTTGAATTATTGTGTATAGGTGTGACATTAATTAAACTATATTATAAAGCTCTATTAAATTAAATGGTTTTGAATTATTTTCTTGCTAAGCCAAACATGGCACTAAGGGAGGTTATGGGCAGTTAACCCATGACTGGGTAACTGACCACCAGTGCGTCAGTTCCTTTTCTATTTATCATACGTCTTCTTCTTTTCTATTATTCTTCTAAGTCTGATAAAAACATCACAGAGAGAGAGAGAGAGTTTGAGAAAATTATTGAGAGAGTTTGCTTGGTGTTTGAGAATTGTTGAGGAAGGCTTTAATTCATCTCCTATTACTTTATCTACGGTTGGGTAATCTCTTTAACCCAGTTTTTTTTATTTACGTCATTTAAAGTTTTCATGAATATAACTCCTAAGTCTTCTGTAAAGTCTCTGTAATTGAAATTGTGAGAGTTATGTGCATATAGGTGTTAAGATGTCGTTTTAATGTATTTTAATATATATTGTATATAATTCCTTATCATCAGTATATAATTTTACGTCGTATATGATTGCAGCAAAATTACAGAGTTTGGGTTTTGGACATATGGCCTTATATGTGATATTTCATGTGTTGATCATATATTATCCCCAAATTTTACACTCGTATTTTATTATGCATGTTAATACGAAGAGGCTAAACTTTAAATGAACGGATTTGGCTTTATAACAAATCCGTGGCACTGAATTTTAGGAATTTATGTTCAATACTTCAAGAACATCAAGAACAGTACAATTTGCATATTTTAATTCTATAATTATATGTTTTAATGGGTTAAAATCATTTTATAATTGTTGGATAATGATTATATATGAATTATAACATGTGGGTATGTGTAATTTGGTGAAATTAGTGTTTAAGAAGTGTTGATTTCGCTGAATTCTGTGTTCTTCGCGAACTGGAAATTCAGAGTCTGGGGTTTCGTGCCGCGGCGCCAACTCTCAGTTCATTTCTCATGCCGCAGCGCCAAGTATCAGGCCGCAGCGCCACGGCGCCGCAGCGCCAAGACTCAGTACAAAAGTGGCGCCGCAGCGCCACTTAGCAGAATGTCCAGAAAATGTGTTTTTTTAAATGTTCAAGTCTAGCAACGTGTTTGTAACTTATAGTAATGAACATAAAAACTTGTTAGACATATAATGAGGTGTTAAAATAAATTCTTAACACGTTCATAACACAATTACGTGTAAAGTGAATGATCAAATGCATAGTTAGCTTATTGTTCGTGAAATCTAATTTTTGACAATAAGTGTAGTAATTGACTAAGTATAGTCATAAATTCAAGATTAGACAAAGAATAACTTATGATGTTTAGTACGTTGTAATTGACTGGTATTGTGAACGTAATTGATATGTAGGATTTAAATCAAGAACGAGTTTAGTTATAGTGTAATCTACGCACGAGGCAAGTTTTCTAACCCTACTTGTTATCGTTATATAAGTTGATTAATTCACCTTTCTACATTGAGCAATTTCTCATTATTATTGATCAAGTCTGTTTTGTATATTAAAGTTTATAAATCTTTCAAGCATGATGTTGTTATACAATACTTATTCTATTGTATACCTTTTGAGATTCTATTCAATTAAGTTATCAATTATTGTTAAACCTTGTTAGACTAGCGAACCCTTTTTGATTCGACTAGTCCATAGTTGATGAGTGTTCTAAATTTTAGAACCCTTGATGAATTATCCAAACCAAACTTCCTTTGGTGCGGACTCGAATGTCAAACTGAGATGAACAACCATATATAGAGGATTATATACGCTTTAGCGTTAAGATATTGTGCACAGTATGGTACTAAGGGGTGATCCCCCTAAGTACGAGAAGAAAGGTCCATAGTCTTATGACTGTTAAAGGTTTCAAGTATAACCCTTGGCAACCTAGGACATAGTTCAAGGTCTTATGACCCTCAGAAATTATTTTGATTCTTGTTATTCATTCTTAATTCAAAAGTTGGGCTTTTATATTCGAAGTTATTATTTTCCTCGCATGTTATTATATTGTTGTTTTCATTATTATACTTGTGGGCAATCGTGCTCACTCTTGCGTAATAATAACATTGCAGTTAAGAACGAAAGAGCAGACGAACCTTCCACTAGTAAAGGCAAGGGCAAGGTTAACAAGTGATGAAGACTTGTTGTTTTATATGATGATGTATTTTGTTTAAGACTTAAGTTAATGATGTTGTTTAAGACTTATTTGTTTATGATTCCGCACAGATGTTTAAGGTTAGAGTAACCTGGGATTTATTTATTATATAGTTGATGTAACCCCATAAGGGGAGATTTATTATTATTTCTATCTATTGCATGGTTTGCATTTATTTATGGGTAGATAGATGGATGATGTTGTATCGTGAACAGCAAATTCTGTGGAAATGGAAGTACCGGATTTGGGGATGTCACAGAAAGACCTGAACATGCGGCGAAGGAGATGGATGGAATTGATAAAGGATTATGATTATGAGATTTTTTATCATCCAGGCAAAGCTAACGTGGTTGCAGATGCCTTGAGTAGGAAAGGTAGAGAAAAGTTGATATTGTTAACTAATAAGGAGGAGCTCATTTTAGCAATGGCAAGGCTAGAGCTAGAAATCAAATTTCCAGAAGAATTCAGTGAAAAATTGTTCTAGATAGAAGCTGGTCCAACTTTGGTAGACAAAGTGAAGAATGCACAACTATAGGATGAAGAATGCAAGAAAATAAAGGAAAGTGTGGCCGAGGGTAAAGAAGTCAAGTACAAGGTCGATACTGAGGGAATGCTAAGATTCGAGGGACGAATTAGGGTTCTAGTAGTATAGGATATTAAAGAAGACATCTTGACGGAAGCTCATAGCTCAAGATATTTGATTCATCCGGGAAGCACGAAAATGTATCAAGATTTGCGGCGTCATTTTTGGTGGCCGAACATGAAAAGAGATGTTGCGGAGTGCGTTGCAAAATGCTTGACATGCCAGAAAGTGAAGGCCGAGCATCAACGACCATGCGGATTACTTCAACCGTTAGAAATACCAGAATAGAAGTGGGAGCATATCACAATAGATTTTGTGGTAGGTCTTCCAACGACTCAAAAAGGATACGATGCGATATGGGTGATAGTGGATAGATTAACGAAATCTGCACCCTTTTTGCCAATAAAGATTAGATTTAATCTTGATCAGCTGGCGAAGCTATACGTTAAGGAGATCGTCTCAAGACATGGAGTTCCAGTGTCAATTGTATCAGATAGAGATCCAAGGTTCACATCAAATTTCTGGAAGAGACTACAAGAATGCATGGGAACACAACTGAAGATGAGCACAACATATCATCTACAAACTGTTGGGCAAAGCGAACGGACAATCCAGACGCTAGAATATATGCTTAGAGCGTGCATCATGGATTTTAAAGGAAACTGGGATGATCATTTACCACTGGTGGAATTTGCATACAACAACAGTTACCACGCAAGCATTTGTATGCCGCCATACGAGGCGTTATACGGTAGAAAGTGTAGAACTCCACTATGCTGGGATGAAGTTGGTGAGCATCAACTGTTAGGCCCAGAACTAGTACAGCAAACCTTTGAAGTTATTAAACTCATCAGAGAAAGACTGGTAGTTGCTCAAGATCGACAGAAAAAGTATGCTGATCAAGACCGGCAGAATCGTGAGTTTGAAGCAGGAAGTTTCGTGTTCCTGAAAGTTTCTCCTTGGAAGGACAAAATTCGTTTTGACAAGAAAGTAAAGCTCGACCCAAGATTTATTAGACCTTTTAAAATTTTGCAACGAGTGGGAGAAGTAGCTTACGAGGTAGCTTTACCTCCAGAATTAGAGCATGTGCACAATGTTTTTTATGTGTCGATGTTGCGACTGTATAAACCCGATTATAAGCATGTTATTGAGTATGAACTGTTGCAATTCGATAAAGATTTGTCTTACGAAGAGATTCCTATCCAGATAGTCTACAGGAAAGAACAAGTGCTCAAGAATAAAGTGATACCTTCTGTGAAGGTGATATGGAGGAACCACAATGTCGAAGAGGCTACGTGGAAACTCGAATCTGATATGATAAAAAATTACCCTGAGTTATTTGTTTAATCTATGCAAGTTATTTGTCTTCGATTCTGCGGACAGAATCTTTGTAAGTAGGGAAGAATGTAACGATTTGATTGTTTGAACGATGATTCTGAGGACAGAATCCTTTTAAGGAGGGAATGATGTATAATTCCAGAATTTTAAATGTAATATTAAATATTTATTGAATTATATAAATATTTAGTGGATGTGTTTAACATTAAATAAATACTTGTTTAATTGATTTAATTTTATGTGGTGAATTATTTGCTAAATAAATAATTGATGAATTAAGGAAATGATTATTATATTTATATTTCAAATTAATGTTAATTATTGGTATTATGTTATGTGATTAAAGGATTTATTTAATTAATTGTGATTTGAATTAATTAAAATAAATATAAAAGCTTGATTAAATATAGTGTGACAAATAACCATAGTACAAGGAGTTATTAAAATAAATTAAAGTTGTTTAATTTGGTTTGTGTCAAACAAGACTTAATGGTATTAAGCGTTTAAATTTTAAATGGTTTTTGCCAAACAAAGCCTTATGGCTTTTGGTCTTCTAATTTTTGAATTTAAATAAAATATATTAAAATAATAAATATAATATATTTATATTATATACGTTTATGTTGTAACTGTTAATATAATTAGTATGCGTATTAAGGTGTCAGTTTTTCTTTTACGCTTTATGTGTCTATATTGGCTAAGTCTGAGAGAGAAGAAAAGAGTTCATAGTTCAGAGAATTGAGAATTGAGAGGGAGTTTGAGAGTGAAACCTGAGAAAATTGTTCGCAATTCCATGGTTGTGCAAGCTAACTTGAAGGTATGTTCACAACTTTGATATTATATATGTTTATGAGTATCACGACAAAGTTTTGTTATGTTCTATGAATTCTATTTCTTCCGAATTGTTGTTATGTAACTAAGTTATGGTGGTTGTATGGGATATAATGCTAGAGTTTATGTTTAAACAAGAATTACATGCTAATTTCGGTTTACAGTAGAAGAAAATTTTCGATAGTATATATATTCTTCGTATGGCTTTGGTAAGTACAAATTTTGATGGTCAATTCGTATAGGAAACTATAAATTGACATTTGTATATGTTAGTTCATTGGAATACGAACATAACATAATTTGACTGAGTTGATTTGATCATGTATTGAATTCACAGTGATGATTTTTAGGATGAATGCCAAGAAAATTGAGTTTTTATGAAAAACATGAAAATTGAGAAATTAAAATAGTTTTAGTTGTTGATAAATTGTGTTAAGTGGTTGTAAATGTTAGCAAACATGTTTATGATAGTCGTATATTTATTTTACGTGTTGATATTACTGTCTATTGGGTGAAATTTGTGTTTGTTGGGCTAAAGTCGGCTACTGTTCATTAGCCTTCTTTGCGTCTGTCTGAACACCGGCACAACTGCGCCGGTGCTAAGCCTTTGTATGGCGCAGCTGCGCCATACCCTGGTTTGAGATTCTGGCTTCTGCTATTGCTGTAGATTTGTGATAACAACATGGCATGGTCTGAAAGTTTGTTAGCATGTTAAATGAGTAATGTTAAGGTTAACATAATATATTGAATGGTGGTTAGTAAGTTTAAAGTTGCAAAACTGATTAGTAAATCAAGAACGCGTTATGTGATAATTTAGTATACATAATGAAAGTTAGACAAATGTTGCGAAGTAAAATACTTAGAGTTTCTGAAATGTAAATGGTAATGAACATGTTATGGTATGTTAGCATATCTAATAGGTATTGTGGTTCTAAAATTATGTGTAGGTGATCGTGAGTTTAATTTTATAACTTACGCTTAAGGCAAGTTTCTAAACCCTATCTTTTTATATTGAGAAAGTTTCTAACTCTACACTTTTGTTGAGTTAGTTCAATTATTACACTGTGTAACTTTATTCTTTTGATTGAGCAAGCTTTTTATCTTAACTGTTATTAATAAGTTAATTGTTCCTAAAATTCATTCGAGCAAACTGTAACTCTAGTGTTATTTGAAATTCTCATTTGATTGATTCATTTTAACTTGTTTATAGTTAAGCAAGTTTCTTAAGTTCTATTATTGTATAATGAACGTAGTTTTTGAACTCTCGTCTCTATTATTAAACTGTTTTAATTCTTTGCATGAGGTAATACCATGTTGGGAAAGTTTTTAGTTTCCAGCTTGCTATCAGTTGATGTACGTTCAGTAATTTCATTTCTAATGTTATAAAACTCTAAACTTAGCTTATTGATTGTTCAAGCAAAGGTTTACCAATTTATTCATTTTGTTGAATAATTATGCTCTATAGTTATTTCAAGCATGAGTTTAATATTTATAATTAGTTTACTTATGATTCTTAATTGTTCTGTGTTATGTTGTTATCAAACATCTGTTGTGATTATCAAAAACTATTAATTCAACTAGCCCTCTAGTTGATGTTTGTTAAACTTCAATTTCCCTTGAAAGCTTATCCAAACCAAACTTTCTTTGGTGCGGACTTGTACTCTAAATACTGGGATGAACAACCTTATTATTATTAGGGGATAATTTATGCGTAGCGTTAAAATATTTGTGTACAATACATTGTACGAAGGGTTGATCCCCCTAAGTACGAGGAGTCCTTATAGTCTTATGACTGTTAAAGTTGGAGTTGAAAGATTACTCACAAATTTGGACATAGTTCATGGTCTTATGACCCTCAGATATATATATTCCATATTTTGAATTCTAGTTTTTGATTATCATTGTTGGAGTACTATTCAGACTTGATGAGCCTATTCGTTTGCAATTATTATTATTATTTTCCTGTTGATTTATTGTTGTATCCAGTGAGCAATTGTTTTGCTCACTCTTACATATTAATACACTCATTGCAGCTAAAGTTGAGAAGGTGGATGAGCCTTCAACTAGCAAAGGAAAGGGAAAAATATAAAAGTGATGAAGACTTGTAATTTTACTTTATCATTATGATGACAGACATTTAATAATGATGTGATGTAATAATTCAATTTCTGCATTTGAATGATTGTAATTAAAGGTTAGATAACCTGAGAGATAATGTTTTTATTAAAGTAATCATATATGGGCAGGTTTTTATTATTCAATTTATTATGATTGGGTAGTTAGATATGAATGTTTTGATTACGTGAACACCAAATCTTGAGGTAATGAAGTATCTAGATTTGGGGGTGTCACAAGTAAAGCATATAAATATAAAAATTCCTAGGTTGCCTCCCAGTTAACGCTTGAATTACAGTCTTTCAGCCTGACTTTGTCTGGTCAACGCTATCCAAATCCTCTTCGATAGTTGAGGAACCCTCCATCCATCGGAAATAATGTAACATTTGGTAAGTTCCCATTTGTGATGGCTATCAAATTACAGTCACCTAGCATGCTTTATTTAAATAAGTGCTCAATTGAGAATGTTGCATAACTAGGTGCTTTTTCGTCTATTGAGCCTATGATATGATTGGGGCTTTGAGGCTTTGCAAGCACAACGGGCTCTTCTTTTATCTTCTCCTCCTCATCCCACTATAGCTTCACATTTGTACTGGCTCTCATGTCATAAAGAGCCATGCCGACGACATGACTACCAAGCAGGCACGGTTTTGCAAATCTAACTAGACACTTGATCTTTGGCGGAGAAGGAACTTGGGGCACTAATAACATCGGCTCATCCTCATTGGTACTTATAGTTAGTTCTTCACCGACCTTATTTTCATTATCCCCACTTGTCTCCTCTTTTTCAACATCTCGTGTCTCACCCAGTTGTAGATTTGGTTCGGGCTCTTCATCAATCTCAGAATCCTCGTCATAACACCAATTGTTTTAAGGACAATTGTTCAAGGCTTTGAGCATTTGATCCATCTGGTTCTGCATAATTTGAATTTATATCTCTTGATTAATCCTCCACTCCTCATTTGATGCTACGAACTTGGACAACAATTCCTCCAACCTTAAATTATCTGTCTCAGATTTGGAATCTATTTATTGAGGACCATGGGTTGAAGTGGTGATGAGTTGTTCCATCTGTTGCTGAAAATTATGGCTTGATATTTCTTGACTCATCATCCTCTCCTCTTTGTTTGCTATGATCTTTGACATGAATTCTTCCAACTTTGACTTTTCTTCTTGTGGCAATGGATGTGGATATGAGAATTCCAGTGTGTATGTTGGATTTGGAGCGTAGTATTGGTCTTCATAATTATAGCTCTATGACGAATCCGGGTGATACTCCTAAGCTTGATGATAATTAGCAAATTCATACTGGTTGAGGTATTCACCACCATGTTGTCCCGGCTCAAAACTGATGGTGCATTGATGACTCAGATGATTACCAGCACAATATTTATAAACTAGCGCTTTCTTCCGAATACGTTAGGCTGCAACAACATCCAACCTCCTCGAAATTATCTCAAGTTGTGCTGATAATGCAAAAATTCTATTAAGTTCTCCAATCCCTGTGTCCCTTGGTTAAGTCCGTGACACCCCCGAAACCGGGTCCTCTGACCCCAATCCGGTCATCACGATAAAATACAAACACACTCCTCTAAACAACATGCGATAACTAAAATGCGGAAAATAATAAACGTATGTCGTTCATTAAAAAGTTGTTACTAATCCTAAGATTCGATAACCTTAATAAAGTCTTACAAACATACCCTATAATAGTAATTAGGGTTCATATTACATAACAGTAATTTAAACTAGGCGTAAGATAAAGTATGCTTCTTGCCACTATCTTACATCTTTTCTTTACCCTTGTCCTTCCCTGAGGTCTCTGGCTTAGCTGCAATATAATTCATGATATATCAAGGATGAGTAACAAGTTTGCTCAACAAGTTTAAATACAAAAATAAGGATATATCATGATGATTGGAAAATATCTGATAATGAATTCATCAATATGAATATCTGAAGGATTCAACAATATGAATATTAGAAGCAAAGATAATGATTGCTTTTAGAATAATTACTAGTCAAGTAGACGTTGAACTATACAACTCTAATGGAATCAATAGCTAATTGATCCCTTGGTTACTGGCTACAAAATAAGTACTTGAGGGGATCAGCCTCGCGTACACCGTGTATATGCATATATAACATTTAAATCTGCTCTTTGTATCTTATATTAGATACCTGGGGTACTCCCCTATCATAAAAGGGGTGTTCTTTCAGTCTAAGAATTATTTCCATCAATTGGTTTGGATAGCTTTTATAAAACTTCATACACTTGTCTGACCGAACAAAGGTTCAGACTCTATCTGACACAGTTCAAGAATTATTGAACTTTTAATGATGTACAATGAGACGCCCCCAAAATAGGTCCAATCCATCCAACCCATTCTGAGTCGCCAAATACATGGTACAGAAAATAACTACAACTTTATTATTACAATTGTCGTGCAAAATACGACAACATATATACTGTGAGTTTAAATACAAATATTGTCATCTAGACAGTATTCATACTCAATTAAGTCCTCATTATATTTATTGATACACTATTTTACAAAATAGTGAGGACTACTAAAACAACTGTCTTGAACCATCATTCCACACCCCGACTAGTACTCGCTACATTCTCGCCTCCTGAGAAGAAAAATGGAACAACAAGGAAAAGGGTGAGCTCAACTAGCCCAGTAAAGAATATTATGACTAAGATAATATACAACAAATTATCGTTAGTCTTCAAGAGGGAAAAATCTGATAGAATATAATCGACAACAAGTTTTAGATCAACAACTGCAGCGAAAACCGCAAACCATTAGAAGAGTCAAGTAGAGAATGAATTCTACTATCTTCTAAGATTTAAAAGTCCATCATCAATATTTTATCCCTGTAACATCAATTAATAATCATCTTTATCCAAATATTCATCTTTGCACTACAGGCCAAAGATATTCATTTGTATCACCTGTCAGTCATGTTCATCTCAACACCTGTTCATCTTTGCACTACAGGCCAAAGATATTCATCAAGTAATCATACATCTTTGCACTAAAGGGCAAAGATATTTAGTAATATCATCATTTAGGACTGAGAATGATGAAAAATATCTTAAAGAGAACGAATCCAGTGAGACAGAAGGACAAATAGTAGGGATTCGTATAACAGTTTATCCAAGATCAATAATACTGTATAATAATCAATTGTGAAGCAGAATTCAAAAATAAAGATCAAAACATGGATACAATCAAAGATAGTAACCATAATAGACATCTTGGACAAAAAGGGAAATTTTTTATTTTTCGGTGAATAGTGCGGTATTCGTGAATAGTACCGTATACGTAAATAGTGCCGTATACGTGAATAGTAACCCCGACACAAAAAATTCCAAATTTGATAAAAACTCATATCAATATTTCAGCATAATGATATTGAAGAAAATAATATCATTAAGAAGAAAATAATATCCCTTACCTCAAAATATCAGTACTTCTGGTCGGAATACCGGTATAAGGCTGAAAGAAACTTGATCTGATGAATAGAAACCCTCAAAGTATCTAAATACTCATAAAATACACTCAATAATCTAGAGAGAGAAAGAGAGAAAACTTGCTTCTGGTGTGATTTTCAATTCTAACTTAGCCCTCTATTTATAGGAAAATGTTAGCACGCCGAAGCAGACTTAACCTGCAACCTAATGGCTTTACCTGCTACTATTTCCACCCACCACATTTGAATAAAAATCTCAGCACATTTCTTCACCAACCAAGAGTGGGGCCCACCAATTCCAGAATTTTCCATCAAAATGATAAACTCCGAAAATTCAACAATTTTTGAACCAGTCATCTCGTAAAATTCATAATAAATCATACGTTCATTTTTAACGGTTCAAAATTTGTGGACATATACTCAACTTATATATGAATAACATATCCAAAAATTACCACGATCCAACGGTCGGATTAAAAATTATAACCCCCGCAAAATATCTTAAAAATCCTGATTTTTAATACCTCCATTCCGACAAAAATACTGATAAAAACCTCAACATTAACTCCTTCATTTTTAACCACAAAAATATATCCCTCATTTATATCCACACAAAATAAATATTTCCTTATCATATGAATAAATAATTAATTATTCACAAATAATATTACAGAATCACATTTATGACAACCAGACCGTTCCCAGGAAAGAGGGGCCTTTCCAATAAGGATTTCTCCTTACGGACGCGTAATTTGATGACCAAACCTCTCCTTAGACAGAACTTTCTAGACATTGCCAATAATGTTATCTAATAATATTATTCAAATAATATGAATTATTGATCTGATAATGGAAAATACTGTGCAGCAACAATTATTGAAACAACAATAATATAAAATATCAACGCAATAATTATTGAATCAATAAAATAAAATATTGAACAATAACTACTGTAACAATTATTGAGTAGTGCCTTCTTACGTAAAAATCAATAATTGGTGTAATACTGTGTGCTACTGTATTTTAACCACCGGGTATTCCAACAGTATTAACGGTAACAACTACGCCGTTATTTATAAATAACTTATACTTGTCATTTTTTTCATTCAATCACTTTTCGTTATGGGGCCCACACAAGGCTGCGACGTCGTACGAATATTCCCCGACAGCAAGAATATTCCATGACCAAACGAATATTCCCCGACAAAATGGATATTTTATAACCACTTGCTTATTTTGTAAAATTTGCACATTTCACCCATAACCAAAGTATTATATCAAATTAACCCCTTATTATTCACAATAATATTTAGAGAAAATTTGATTTTCTTCATTAATAAGTTGGGGTCTTACAACCTCCCCTCCTTATGAAATTTCGTCCTCGAAATTGACGTACGTACCTGATGTTTCAAAAAGGTGAGGATACCTCGCTTTCATTTCTGATTCCAACTCCCAGGTCATTTCTTCAATAGCATGGTTTCTCCATAAAACCTTAACTTGTGGTATAGCCTTCGTGCGTAGGACATGCTCTTTCCTATCCAAGATCTTAACAGGTACCTCCTCGTACGTTAAATCTTCAGCTATCTCGTCTGGTTCTAACTCAATAATGTGGTTTGGGTCTTTAACATATTTACGAAGCATAGATATGTGAAAAATATTATGAACACGAGACATGCTTGGAGGTAATGCGAGTCTATATGCCACATTTCCTATTCGCTCAAGAATCTCAAATGGACCAACAAATCTTAGATTGAGCTTTTCTCTCTTCCCAAATCTTGTAACTCTCTTCCATGGTGCAACACGTAATAATACATGATCCCCAATATTAAATTCCACGTCCTTCTGATGAAGATCCACATAACTCTTTTGTCGATCCTGTGCCGTTTGTATACGTTGTCGAATCGTTTGGATCTTCTCTATAGTAATGCGTACCAACTCTGGTCCCAACAATGTTGCTTCACCCACCTCGTCCCAGCATACTGGAGGACGACATTTTCTTCCAAACAACACCTCGAATGGAGCCACACCTATGCTCGCCTAATAACTGTTGTTATAGGAGAATTCCACCAATGGTAGGTACTTATCCCAACTCCCTTTGAGATCTAGGACACAAAGTCTTATTAGATCTTCAAGAGTTTGAATAGTCCTCTTTGATTGTTCATCCGTTTGAGGATGGTATGCCGAACTGAATCGTAAATCCGTGCCCATAGCTTTCTGTAAGCTAACCCAAAATCATGAAGTGAATCTTGGGTCACGATCCAAAACTATGGATACTGGCATGCCATGCAATCTCACAATCTCGTTCACGTACATACTAGCAAGACGTTCAAGAGAATAAGTCTCACGTATCGGCAAGAAATGAGTGAACTTGGTTAATCTATCAACAATAACCCAAATCGCATCTATGCCTTGAGAAACCTTGGGAAGACCCGTAACAAAATCCATAGTAATGTATTTCCACTTCCATTTCGGAATCTCAAGTGGTTGCAATGGACCCTTTGGTACTTGATGCTCCGCCTTTACACGTTAACAAGTTAAACACCTCGAGATAAACTTTGCAATCTCTCTCTTCATATTGTTCCACCAAAATGTATTGTAAGACCCCAACTTTTATAAATAAAGATGAATTTTCTATAAATATCATTTTTGAATATTATGGAGTTAATTTGATATAATGTTATAGTTGTGGGTAATATTTATAAATTTTGCAAAGTAAGCAAGTTGTTATAAAATATTCGTTTGGTCGGAGAATATTCTTTTTGTCGGGGAATATTCGTACGACGGCACAATCATTGGTGGACCCCACAACGGAATTATTGTCGGATGGAGAAAACGACAGAATTATCTTTCTATAAAAATAACGGCGGAAATTTTACCATTGTTACTGTTGAACTACTCGGTAGTAAAAGTACAGTAATACGTGTGGTTGCATAGTAGCACACGGTATTGATTATTAATGCTTATGTGAGAAGTCACTCAGTTTGATTCTATTATTGTCAGTTAATAATATGAATTATTTAGCGATAATGACGTTTTGTTTTATTCGTATTATTAACGTAATAAAACAGAAACATCTTTTTATATAAAACAAAATACTTTATTAAAGTTATTCTATAAATAGAATATATTTTATTTTATTTAAAAGATTTTTCTTTAAATATGGACCGTCAGATTAAAGTAATCAATCTGGACCGTTCATGGATTAGTTACTATGCATTCTATTTTTCTATAAATAGCAGCTCATTCCTTCATTATTTCTTACGAATTCACTGAACTCTAGAGAGAGAAACTATAGAGAGAAACTATAGAGAGAGAGAAGAAGAGTATTCTGCTACTTAACTACTTCCTTACTTCAGCTCTTCTTTAAAACGGTAAGGGATATTATTCTTTTGTATTCAAGAAGAGAATTTCTGTTATTCCATTTCTTTATTATTCTGTTGGAATAACCTGTATATGCGGAATACCCTATACTTGGTGACATTCTTCTATTATTCTGTTGGAACATCCTGTCTGTGTGTTTTACACCGGACCTGGTTCCGTCTTTATTATTATTCTGTCGGAATATCCTGTCTGTGTGTTTTACGCCGGACCTGGTTCCGTCTTTATTATTATTCTGTCGGAATATCCTGTCTGTGTGTTTTACACCGGACCTGGTTCCGTCTTTATTATTATTCTGTCGGAATATCCTGTCTGTGTGTTTTACATCGGACCTGGTTCCATTATTTATTATACTGTTCTTTATTATTCTGTCGGAATATCCTGTCTGTGCGTTTATGCCGGACCTGGTTCCATTATTTATTATTCTGTTGGAATAACCTGTTTGTGCGGTCTATCGCATGCATGGTGATTTTTTTTGTTATTCCATTCTTTATTGTACTCAGTTGGTTAAGTTTTGACTTCTATACTCCATGAAATTTGTGAAATATCCTTGATAATTGCGTTTCATCCAGTATCTATTCATGAAAATATTCTCCTGATCATTCTTGAATTTTACTCCACAAAGTAGTATCATGTTGACAATTTGGACGTTGTTAATTCTTGGATAAATTAATTCTTGAACTTGTTTTATTGAATTCTTATATCATTGTCATCATCCTCATGTTTATATTCTGTTGAAAGTCATCTGTGGCCTGTAGTGCATAGATGGACTTGGTATGATTATGACCAGGGATTATTCGGTGTAATCATGACCGTAATGTTACGAATGATGTGGTAAAAGTCCTCATTGGCCCGTAGTGCATTGATGGACAGTTGTTGGCATGATCATGACCATTAATGAATATACGAATATCCTTGGCCGTAGTGCAGGGGTGATTCGATGATGTGGATTATTTTATGAAGCTAAGTCTCAGCGATCAAAGTGTTGGAAAATCTTTTAAATCATAAAGATAGTAGAGTTTATTTTCTACTTGACTCTTTTAATGGATTGCTTATTCCGCTACAGTTAAACTTGATGTCTATTATATTTTATCAGTTTAACATTGTTGAAGGCTAATGATAATTTATTCTGCATTATCTTAGTCATAATATTTCTTACTGGGCTAGTTGAGCTCACCCTTTCTTTCACTGTTCTCTTCAGGAAATGAGAACGTAGCTGGGACAAGTCGGGGTACGGAGTGATGGTCCGAATGATAGTATTAGTTAGTAGTCCTCACTATTCTATGTAATGGTGTGTTAATAAATGTAATGAGGACTCTTTTTGAGTATGAATACTCTCTAGAAGATAATATTTGTATTCAAACTCACAGTTTATGTTTTGTCGTATTGTACCCGACAGTTGTATTATTAAGTTGTATTTGTATTCTGTACTATGTATCTGACGACCCAAGATGGGTGATGTATACCTAATTTTGGGGGCGTCACAGTTGGTATCAGAGCTTAGGGATATGATCCTTGGCTAAGATGTGAGAATAGAACTAGGAGGGGAGAGACGGGGAATTCCTTCGCTAGTATGACATACCTAAGTTTATTTGCATGGTATTTAATTGGTCGGTCATAATATAAGGATAATATATGACATATCAATTAATTTTTATTTTGTGGCAGTATCTGAAAATGACATCTGAGAATGTTGAGAATAGCAATGGAGCACAGACGACTGATGATTCACCACATATCACTAATCAGGATAATGTGCATCAGGAAGGTGACAATCCTCATGCAAACAACAACACTGACCAAATGATGAATGATCAAATGTTCAGAGGCTTTATGCAATTCATGCAACAACAGGTGAAAGCGGCTCCTGTCCACAACGTAGGTGGAAATACTGGAAACTCTCAGGCGGTCACCGCTAAACAGTTTAAGGAGCTGGGACCACCGGAGTTTAAGGGAGAACCCAAACCACTTGTAGCTGAAACATGGATAAAGCAGATCACCAAGATATTTGATGTCTTGGGTTGCTCCGAGGAGCAAAAGGTTCCCTTTGCCGCCTTTATGTTGCGAGGAGAGGCAGATTACTGGTGGGAATCGATAAAGCGTACTCAACCTGCCGCACTGAAGATGTCTTGGGAGAAGTTTCAAGATCTGTTTAACGACAAATACTTTCCCGAGAGTATTCGTCACATGAAGGAGGTGGAGTTTATCAAATTGGAGCAGAATAATATGACTGTGTCGCAGTACGAGGTAAAATTTGCGGAGTTATCCCGGTTTGCGTCCCACCTGGTGGATAATGAAGAAAGAATGACGCGGATGTTTTTAAGAGGTTTGAAGCCGGAGATACGTCAACATCTTGTTTCTCATAAACTGTGTTTATATTCAGATGTTGTAAATAGGGCTCAGTTGGTGGAGCGCGATAACGAGATAACGCAACCAAAAGAGAGCAGCCGGCAAAATGATAATACCAGTGAGAGCAGTCATCGAAGCGGTGACAACAAGCGTGGAGGGAATCAACATGCCAGAAATGGTAACCACTTCGGTGGTAATCAGGGCCAAAACAATAAGAATGGACATTTTAAGAAGAGGAGATTCAACAATGATGGAAAGATGTCAGCACCAGCACCTGTCGTTAAGGAAGGAGAACGACCACCTATCATATGTTTCAAATGCGGAGGGGAGGGGCACATCAGTCCAAACTGCGCGATGCCGTCCAAAGCATGTTATAATTGTGGAAGAGAAGGTCATTTAGCCCGATTTTGTCGTTTACCGAAGACAAATTCAGCTAGGATGGAGGCACCAAAGGCCGTCCCAGAAAAGTCAAAACCGGTTGTGCAAGGGAGAGCGTTTGTTGTGACCTCCCAGAACGCAAGGAACCCGAATGAGGTCATCACGGGTAAGCTTATCATAAACTCTAACGAAGTCTATACTTTATTTGATACCGGTTCAACCCATTCTTTTATTTCTCCTACTTGCGCTCATCGATTAAATTTGATTCCGGAGAAATTAGACTTTGACTTAGCAGTTGAAACTCCATTGGGAGAAACCTTCATTACATCCACGGTTTATAAGTCTTGTTTGGTTCAAGTTGGTACCCACACATTACCTGTCGATCTTATTTCATTAAAAATACTTGCATTTGACGTGATTCTAGGGATTGATTGGTTAACTACTCATCATGCAAAAATTGATTGTTTTCGTAAGGTTGTTAGCTTTCATATTCCTAATCGACCTATTATGCGAATTCAAGCAACCAAACCATTAAAATCAATCGCTGTCATCTCAAGCCATAAAGCTATTCGTTTATTGAAAAACGGATGTCAAGCTTTCTTAGCTCATGTCACAGATCTAAACAAAAATACGTCAGTTTTGAATGATATTTCTATTGTTAATAAATTCCCTGACGTATTCCCTGAAGAACTTCCTGGCCTACCCCCAGAGCGTGAAATTGAATTTTGTATCGACCTTGAACCCGGTACAAAACCCATTTCCAAAGCTCCATATCGAATGGCTCCTATTGAACTTCAGGAGTTAAAGACCCAACTGCAGGAATTGTTAGACATTGGTTTTATTCGTCCTAGTACTTCTCCTTGGGGTGCTCCTGTTCTGTTCGTGAAGAAGAAAGATGGAAGTATGCGACTTTGTATTGATTATCGGGAGTTGAATCATGTCACCATCAAAAACAGGTACCCATTGCCACGTATTGATGACCTGTTTGACCAGTTGCAAGGAGCACAATTCTTTTCAAAGATCGATCTTCGTTCTGGATATCATCAGCTGAAGGTTAGAACTGAGGATATTCCAAAGACGGCTTTTAGAACTCGGTACGGGCATTATGAATTCCTAGTCATGTCCTTTGGATTGACTAATGCTCCTGCTGCCTTCATGGATATGATGAACCGGGTATTCAAGGAATATTTGGATCACTTTGTGGTCGTCTTTATTGATGACATCCTTATTATTCCAAAAGCCGTGAAGATCATGAGCAACACTTGAGGCTGGTACTCCAAAAGCTTCGTGAATACAAGCTTTATGCCAAGTTGAAGAAATGCGAGTTCTGGCTGGAGGAGGTAGCATTCCTTGGGCACGTAGTATCAAGTCGTGGAATATCAGTTGACCCGGCAAAGATTGAAGCTATACAAAGCTGGGAGCAACCTAAATCAGTGACCGAGGTACGTAGCTTTCTTGGTTTAGCTGGTTATTATCGGAGATTCGTGGAAGGATTTTCTCGAATCGCTACTCCATTAACTCAGCTGACTCGGAAAGATACAAAGTTTGGTTGGAGCGAAGAATGTGAGCAGAGTTTTCAAGAACTCAAGAGGAGACTCATTTCAGCACCTGTTCTAACAATACCATCTGGCTCGGAGGGATTTGTCATCTACAGTGATGCTTCGAGCAAAGGGTTGGGATGTGTTCTCATGCAACATGGAAAAGTCATAGCCTATGCATCAAGACAACTCAAGGAATATGAGAGGAATTATCCTACTCATGATCTAGAGTTGGCAGCTGTTGTCTTTGCACTTAAAATTTGGAGGCATTACTTGTATGGGGAGAAAGTGGAGATCTTTACGGATCATAAAAGCCTCAAATATTTCTTCACTCAAAAGGAACTCAACATGCGACAACGACGTTGGCTTGAACTGTTGAAAGATTATGATCATACCATTCAATACCATCCTGGAAAAGCGAACGTGGTAGCTGACGCATTGAGTAGAAGATCATATGCGGGTACAAGTGCAATATTAACAACGCAAAGGCCCATTTTGCGTGACTTGCAAAGGATGGAGATAGAGTTGAAGACTCCAGGGACCCATGTGATGATGGCGAATATACGAGTAGAACCGAATTTAATCGATAAAGTTAAAGCTGCTCAAGCTACAGACCTGGAGCTGATGCATATGAGGAAGAAAGTGCAAGAAGGTGTTATGCCGGAAGCAAGAATCGATGAGGAAGGAATACTTCGAGTCAACTCCAGACTTTGTGTTCCTAACAACCCTGATTTAAAGTATGAAATCATGATGGAGGCGCACAACACACCGTTTGCAATCCATCCTGGAAGTACCAAAATGTATCATGATCTTCGTCATACATTTTGGTGGAGCAATATGAAGAGAGAGATAGCGTTGTTTATCTCAAGGTGTCTAACTTGTCAACGAGTCAAAGCGGAGCATCAAGTACCAAAAGGTCCATTGCAACCACTTGAAATTCCAGAATGGAAGTGGGAGCACATTACCATGGATTTCGTTACCGGTCTTCCAGGGTTTCTCAAGGTATTGATGCGATTTGGGTCATTGTTGATAGATTGACCAAGTCTGCTCATTTCTTACCGATACGAGAAACTTATACACTTGAACGTCTTGCTCGTATGTACATAAACGAGATTGTAAGACTGCATGGTATGCCAGTATCCATAATTTCTGATCGAGACCCAAGATTCACTTCACGATTTTGGGTTAGTTTACAAAAAGCTATGGGCACGGAGTTACGATTTAGTTCAGCATATCATCCTCAGACGGACGGACAATCAGAGAGGACTATTCAAACTCTTGAAGATCTATTAAGACTCTGTGTCTTTGACTTCAAGGGAAGTTGGGATAAGTTCTTACCATTGGTGGAGTTTTCCTACAACAACAGTTATCAAGCAAGTATTGGCATGGCTCCATTCGAAGCATTGTATGGAAGAAAATGTCGTTCTCCAGTATGCTGGGATGAGGTGGGCGAAGCAACGTTGTTGGGACCGGAGTTGGTACGTATAACTACAGAAAAGATTCAAACGATCCGACAACGTATAAAAACCTCACAAGATCGACAAAAGAGTTATGCTGATCTTCATCGAAAGGACGTGGAATTTGATGTAGGAGATCATGTGTTCTTACGTGTTGCTCCATGGAAAGGAGTTACAAGATTTGGAAAGAGAGGAAAGCTAAATCCTCGATTCATCGGTCCATTTTTAATCCTCGATCGAGTAGGAACTGTGGCTTATAGACTCGCTTTACCGCCAAGTATGTCTCGTGTTCATAACGTTTTTCACATATCAATGTTACGCAAATATGTGGAAGACCCGAACCACATTATTGAGTTAGAACCGGACGAAATAGCGGAGGATTTGACGTATGAAGAAGTTCCTGTTCAAATCTTGGATAAGAAGGAACATATTCTACGCTCCAAGGTTATACCTCAAGTCAAAGTTTTGTGGAGAAACCACGATGTTGAGGAAATGACTTGGGAGTTAGAATCAGAAATGAAATCAAGGTATCCTTACCTCTTCGACATACCAGGTACGTACCCTAATTTCGAGGGCGAAATTTCATAAGAAGGGGAGGTTGTAAGACCCCAACTTTTATAAATAAAGATGAATTTTCTATAAATATCATTTTTGAATATTATGGAGTTAATTTGATATAATGTTATAGTTGTGGGTAATATTTATAAATTTTGCAAAGTAAGCAAGTTGTTATAAAATATTCGTTTGGTCGGAGAATATTCTTTTTGTCGGGGAATATTCGTACGACGGCACAATCATTGGTGGACCCCACAACGGAATTATTGTCGGATGGAGAAAACGACAGAATTATCTTTCTATAAAAATAACGGCGGAAATTTTACCATTGTTACTGTTGAACTACTCGGTAGTAAAAGTACAGTAATACGTGTGGTTGCATAGTAGCACACGGTATTGATTATTAATGCTTATGTGAGAAGTCACTCAGTTTGATTCTATTATTGTCAGTTAATAATATGAATTATTTAGCGATAATGACCTTTTGTTTTATTCGTATTATTAACGTAATAAAACAGAAACATCTTTTTATATAAAACAAAATACTTTATTAAAGTTATTCTATAAATAGAATATATTTTATTTTATTTAAAAGATTTTTCTTTAAATATGGACCGTCAGATTAAAGTAATCAATCTGGACCGTTCATGGATTAGTTACTATGCATTCTATTTTTCTATAAATAGCAGCTCATTCCTTCATTATTTCTTACGAATTCACTGAACTCTAGAGAGAGAAACTATAGAGAGAAACTATAGAGAGAGAGAAGAAGAGTATTCTGCTACTTAACTACTTCCTTACTTCAGCTCTTCTTTAAAACGGTAAGGGATATTATTCTTTTGTATTCAAGAAGAGAATTTCTGTTATTCCATTTCTTTATTATTCTGTTGGAATAACCTGTATATGCGGAATACCCTATACTTGGTGACATTCTTCTATTATTCTGTTGGAACATCCTGTCTGTGTGTTTTACACCGGACCTGGTTCCGTCTTTATTATTATTCTGTCGGAATATCCTGTCTGTGTGTTTTACGCCGGACCTGGTTCCGTCTTTATTATTATTCTGTCGGAATATCCTGTCTGTGTGTTTTACACCGGACCTGGTTCCGTCTTTATTATTATTCTGTCGGAATATCCTGTCTGTGTGTTTTACACCGGACCTGGTTCCATTATTTATTATACTGTTCTTTATTATTCTGTCGGAATATCCTGTCTGTGCGTTTATGCCGGACCTGGTTCCATTATTTATTATTCTGTTGGAATAACCTGTTTGTGCGGTCTATCGCATGCATGGTGATTTTTTTTGTTATTCCATTCTTTATTGTACTCAGTTGGTTAAGTTTTGACTTCTATACTCCATGAAATTTGTGAAATATCCTTGATAATTGCGTTTCATCCAGTATCTATTCATGAAAATATTCTCCTGATCATTCTTGAATTTTACTCCACAAAGTAGTATCATGTTGACAATTTGGACGTTGTTAATTCTTGGATAAATTAATTCTTGAACTTGTTTTATTGAATTCTTATATCATTGTCATCATCCTCATGTTTATATTCTGTTGAAAGTCATCTGTGGCCTGTAGTGCATAGATGGACTTGGTATGATTATGACCAGGGATTATTCGGTGTAATCATGACCGTAATGTTACGAATGATGTGGTAAAAGTCCTCATTGGCCCGTAGTGCATTGATGGACAGTTGTTGGCATGATCATGACCATTAATGAATATACGAATATCCTTGGCCGTAGTGCAGGGGTGATTCGATGATGTGGATTATTTTATGAAGCTAAGTCTCAGCGATCAAAGTGTTGGAAAATCTTTTAAATCATAAAGATAGTAGAGTTTATTTTCTACTTGACTCTTTTAATGGATTGCTTATTCCGCTACAGTTAAACTTGATGTCTATTATATTTTATCAGTTTAACATTGTTGAAGGCTAATGATAATTTATTCTGCATTATCTTAGTCATAATATTTCTTACTGGGCTAGTTGAGCTCACCCTTTCTTTCACTGTTCTCTTCAGGAAATGAGAACGTAGCTGGGACAAGTCGGGGTACGGAGTGATGGTCCGAATGATAGTATTAGTTAGTAGTCCTCACTATTCTATGTAATGGTGTGTTAATAAATGTAATGAGGACTCTTTTTGAGTATGAATACTCTCTAGAAGATAATATTTGTATTCAAACTCACAGTTTATGTTTTGTCGTATTGTACCCGACAGTTGTATTATTAAGTTGTATTTGTATTCTGTACTATGTATCTGACGACCCAAGATGGGTGATGTATACCTAATTTTGGGGGCGTCACATGTATGTCGAAGATCACGATACATTTTGGTACTTCCATGATGGATTGCAAATGGTGTATTGTGTGCCTCCATCATGATCTTGTACTTCAAATCAGAATCGTTAGGAACACAAAGTCTGGAGTGGACTCGAAGTATTCCTTCTTCATCGATTCTTGCTTCTGGAATAGCACCTTCTTGCACTTTCTTCTTCATACGCATCAGCTCCGGGTCTGTAGCTTGAGCAACTTTAACTTTATCGATTAAAGTTGGTTCTACGCGTATACTTGACATCATCGCACTCGTTCCTGCATATGATCTTCTACTCAACGCGTCAGCTACCACGTTTGCTTTTCCAGGATGGTATTGAATAGTGTGATCGTAATCTTTCAACAGCTCGAGCCAACGTCGTTGTCGCATGTTGAGTTCTTTTTGAGTGAAGAAATATTTAAGGCTTTTATGGTCTGAATATATATCCACCTTCTCCCCATATAGATAGTGCCTCCAGATCTTTAGTGCGAAAACGACTGCTGCCAACTCTAGATCATGAGTAGGATAATTCCTCTCATATTCTTTAAGTTGTCGCGAGGCATTGTCTATAACTTTCCTATGTTGTAAGAGAACACATCCTAACCCTTTGCCTGAAGCATCACTGTAGATAACAAATCCATCCGAACCAGATGGTATTGTCAAAACAGGTGCCAAAATGAGTCTCCTCTTAAGTTCTTAGAAACTCTTCTCGCATTCCTCGCTCCATATGAATTTTGTATCCTTTCGAGTCAGCTGAGTTAACGGGGTAGCGATTCGAGAAAATCCTTTTACGAATCTCTGATAATAACCAGAAAGCTACGTATTTCGATTACTGACTTAGGTTGCTCTCAACTGTGACTCATATCCCAATCTTGGATATCACGTCACAATGGCACTTATCAGTTTACTACCATACAAATATGGCATCCCCTACGGAGAGTCTGGCTTCAATGCATTCCACAAAGGAAGTCACCAGATAGAGGCTCGGTTATCAACTTCTACAGTTGGGTTTTTAACTCCTGAAGTTCAATAGGAACCATTCGATATGAGATTTTAGAAATGGATTTTGTACCGGGTTCAAGGTCAATAAAGAATTCAGCTTCACGTTCTGGGGGTAGACCAGGAAGTTCTTCAGGAAATACATTGGGAAATTCTCTAACAATAGAAATATTATTCAAATCTGACTTGTCTTTGTTCAAATCCATAACATGGGCTAAGAAAGCTTGACATCCGTTTTTTAATAAATGAATAGCTTTGTGGCTTGATATGACAGTGACTGATTTTAGTGGTTTAGTAGTTTGAATTCGTATGACAGGTTGGTTAGGAATATGAAAACTAACAACCTTACGAAAATAATCAATTTTAGCATGATGAGTGGTTAACCAATCAATTTCTAAAATCATATCAAAAGCAAGTATTTTTAAAGAGATAAGATCAACAGGTAATGTGATAGTGCCAACTTGGATCATACAAGATTTATAAACTGTAGATGTAACGAAGGTTCCACCCAACGGAGTTTCAACAGATAAGTTAAAGTCCAATTTCTCCGGAGTCAAGTTTAAACGTTGAGCACAAGCAGGAGAGATAAAAGAATGGGTAGAACCGGTTTACGATAAACGCCCTTCCAGGAACCGCTGATTTCGACTTATCCGGGACAACTTTTAGAGTCACCATCCCCGCTAAACTTGGTTTTGCTACAGAACACTCTCGAGCTATATGATCCTCTTTTCCACAGTTATAACATACCTTAGATTGATGTGGGCAGTTTGGGCTGATATGTCCCTCTTTCCCACATTTGTAACATATGACAGGTGGTCGCTCTCCTCCCTTGGAACCAGTTGCTGCTGGTGCTGACGTCTTCGTATTGTCATTGGTGAATCTCCTCTTTTTAAAATCTCCTCCCGACTCGCTTCTTCTATTTTCATGGCCACGATTACCACCAGAGTGGTTGTCGTTCTTGTCCGTATTCTTCTCTCTCCGTTGGTTATCATTGTTCTGATGACTGCTGTCACCGGTATGATCCTGGTTGTGGTCCCTCGATTGACCGTACTCGTTATCTCGCTCTAATAATTGAGCCATGTTGACAACATTTGAATAGAGAAAAAATTTATGAGAAATGAGATATTGACGTATGCCGGGTTTCAAACCTCTCAGAAACATCCTCGTCATACGTTCCTCATTCTCCACCAAATGAGGTGCAAACCTGGATAACTCTGCAAACTTCGCCTCGTACTGAGACACCGTCATGTTATTCTGCTCAAGTCTAATAAACTCTACCTCCTTCATATGACGAATACTTTCAGGAAAGTACTTGTCATTGAACAGCTTCTGAAATGTCTCCCAAGACATGCTGAGTGCGGCTGGATGGGTACGCTTCACATATTCCCACCAGTAATCTGCCTCGCCACGGAACATAAAGGTGGCGAATGGAACCTTCTGTTCCTCCGTGCATCCCAAGACATCGAATATCTTAGTAATTTACTTGACCCACGTTTTTGCCATGATCGGATCCGGCTTTCCCTTAAATTCTGGTGGTCCCAACTCTTTGAACTGCTTGGCTGTGACCAGCTGTGCGTTGCCATTATTTCTTCCTATATTTTGAACAGGAATCTCCTTCGTCTGGTTTTGCATGAACCGCAAAAAGCTTCTAAACATCCCATCGTTCATCATCTGCTCATTGGTATTGTTCACAGGAGGAATATTGCCAGCCTGTTGCACGTTCTCCTCGTTGGTGAGTAGAGGCGTCTCCACAGTTTTATTTACTCCACTGTTAACATTCTCAGTCGACATTCTCAAATACTGCCATAAAATAAGGGTTAATTTAACAAATTATCATATCACATAATATCCCTATATTATGACCGACCAACAGATAAGCTTAGGTAGGACACACTAGCGAAGGATTTACTCGTATCTCCCCTCCTAGTTCTATTCCTCGATCTCCGCCAGAGATCATATCCCTAAGCTCTTATACCAACTGTGACGCCCCCAAAATAGGTCCAATCCATCCAACCCATTCTGAGTCGCCAAATACATGGTACAGAAAATAACTACAACTTTATTATTACAATTGTCGTGCAAAATACGATAACACATATACTGTGAGTTTAAATATAAATATTGTCATCTAGACAGTATTCATACTCAATTAAGTCCTCATTATACTTATTGATACACTATTTTATAAAATAGTGAGGACTACTAAAACAACTGTCTTGAACCATCATTCCACACCCCGACTAGTACTCGCTACATTCTCGCCTCCTGAGAAGAAAAATGGAACAACAAGAAAAAGGGTGAGCTCAACTAGCCCAGTAAAGAATATTATGACTAAGATAATATACAACAAATTATCGTTAGTCTTCAAGAGGGAAAAATCTGATAGAATATAATCGACAACAAGTTTTAGATCAACAACTGCAGCGAAAACCGCAAACCATTAGAAGAGTCAAGTAGAGAATGAATTCTACTATCTTCTAAGATTTAAAAGTCCATCATCAATATTTTATCCCTGTAACATCAATTAATAATCATCTTTATCCAAATATTCATCTTTGCACTACAGGCCAAAGATATTCATTTGTATCACCTGTCAGTCATGTTCATCTCAACACCTGTTCATCTTTGCACTACAGGCCAAAGATATTCATCAAGTAATCATACATCTTTGCACTACAGGGCAAAGATATTTAGTAATATCATCATTTAGGACTGAGAATGATGAAAAATATCTTAAAGAGAACGAATCCAGTGAGACAGAAGGACAAATAGTAGGGATTCGTATAACAGTTTATCCAAGATCAATAATACTTCATAATAATAAATTGTGAAGCAGAATTCAAAAATAAAGATCAAAACATGGATACAATCAAAGATAGTAACCATAATAGACATCTTGGACAAAAAGAAAAAAAATTTTATTTTTCGGTGAATAGTGCCGTATTCGTGAATAGTATCGTATACGTGAATAGTAACTCCGACACAAAAAGTTCCATATTTGATAAAAACTCACATCAATATTTCAGCATAATGATATTGAAGAAAATAATATCATTAAGAAGAAAATAATATCTCTTACCTCAAAATATCAGTACTTCTGGTCGGAATACCGGTATAAGGCTGAAAGAAACTTGCTCTGATGAATAGAAACTCTCAAAGTATCTAAATACTCACAAAATACACTCAATAATCTAGAGAGAGAAAGAGAGAAAACTTATTTCTGGTGTGATTTTCAATTCTAACTTAGCCCTCTATTTATAGGAAAATGTTAGCACGCCGAAGCAGACTTAACCTACAACCTGATGGCCTTACCTGCTACTATTTCCACCCACCACATTTGAATAAAAATCTCAGCACATTTCTTCACCAACCAAGAGTGGGGCCCACCAATTCTAGAATTTTCCATCAAAATGATAAACTCCGAAAATTCAACAATTTCTGAACCAGTCATCTCGTAAAATTCATAATAAATCATACGTTCATTTTTAACGGTTCAAAATTTGTGGACATATACTCAACTTATATATGTATAACATATCCAAAAATTACAACGATCCAACGGCCGGATTAAAAATTATAACTCCCGCAAAATATCTCAAAAATCCTAATTTTTAATACCTCCATTCCGACAAAAATACTGATAAAAACATCAACATTAACTCCTTCGTTTTTAACCACAAAAATATATCCCTCATATATATCCACATAAAATAAATATTTCCTTATCATATGAATCAATAATTAATTATTCATAAATAATATTACAGAATCACATTTATGACAACCAGACCGTTCACAGGAAAGAGGGGGCTTTCCAATAAGGATTTCTCCTTACTGGCGCGCAATTAGATGACCAAACCTCTCCTTAGATAGAACTTTCTAGACATTGCCAATAACGTTATCTAATAATATTATTTAAATAATATGAATTATTGATCTGATAATGGAAAATACTGTGCAGCAACAATTAATGAAACAACAATAATATAAAATATCAACGCAACAATTATTGAATCAATAAAATAAAATATTGAACAATAACTACTGTAACAATTATTGAGTAGTGCCTTCTTACGTAAGAATCAATAATTGGTACAATACCGTGTGCTACTGTATTTTAACCACCGGGTATTCTAACAGTATTAACGGTAACAACTACGCCGTTATTTATAAATAACTTATACTTGTCATTTTCTTCATCCAATCGCTTTCCGTTATGGGGCCCACACAAGGCTGCGCCGTCTTACGAATATTCCCCGACAGCAAGAATATTCCACGACCAAACGAATATTCCCCGATAAAATGAATATTTTATAACCACTTGCTTATTTTGCAAAATTTGCACATTTCACCCATAACCAAAGTATTATATCAAATTAACCCCTTATTATTCACAATAATATTTAGAGAAAATTTGATTTTATTCATTAATAAGTTGGGGTCTTACATACAAGTCCAAGACTGTACGAACTCAAATGCACTAAGTGCGAATATCAATAATGTCGATGTGGAATAATGATAAGGTAATTAAACCACTTAATAGCATTCTTGGAAATAAAGTTCAAGCTTAAACGAATAACTTTCAATTCAATAATAACCTGCTCAATACGATATGAGAAGGATAGAAAACTTTCATAAAAACAAGTGAAGTTTAGTAACTTGCACAATCAAAGAGTGAAGTTCAAGAAACTTGCTCAATAATAATTTAAGTAAGGTTAGGGAACTTGCCTTTTTGCTCAGCTACAATATAATTCTAGCTTTAATTAACTTGCGTTGAAACAACCTAACATTAACAAGTCGGTCTTTTCAAATTAGTATGTGTAAACTAATATGAGTCTACACTTACAATAATCTAATCATCACATAGCATGCTTCTCATCACATTATATGGCATATTGTCATATATTACAAGGTAAAGTAATCATATAAGCATGCCTTGAAACTTCATATCAAAAACAGAATCTTGGTAAGACTGTAGGACGGCGCAGCTACGCCTGGTCTAGGCTTAGGGATGGCGCAGCTGCGCTATCCCCTGGCCAGACCAGGGTTGAGCTTCTGCTCTCCTGACTTCAATCCAACTCTAACACACCAAATACACCTATATTTTAACATACATACATGCTAGAGGTTCACACATAACACATGACCATACTTGAATTTACTTCTACAAGTTTTAACTAACAACTAGCATAACAAGATCATGTAGTTATCATGGTTTATAACTTGACTATGTGTCCACATAGAGATTTTTAAAATCTGTTATTACACATGCTTATAGTTTCCATATGGTTTGATCACAACTAACATTGTTAAATACTTCAGATCATGCTCTAAACTTATGTTCGGTTTAGTTATCATCATGCTTAATACATATGAATCATGTTTAGGAGTATTATAGCCATAACATGACATCTTACTACTTTAGTATCTAAGTACTCATATAATATGCAACTTAAGTTTGAAAACATGTTCAAGGTTGTCTTTGAAATCATTTTAGCACGAATGATGCAATCCAACACATGCAAGACAAATCTAAAACCTTTATTATAAGTAAATAAGTTATGATAATCTCTTTTCAAAATCAGAAACTAAATCTCTTAGCATTCATGTTCATTAGCCTGAACTAAGCCTTTCTTTTTAAACTAATTTCTAACACAAAGCTTATCAAGTTGGTCATGGATACAACAACTATGAATCATATATCATGCGTATTCAGGTCCCACATAAGTCATGCACATGAGTCACTAAGCTCAGAACTCGTGAACACAAGTTTTCTATAAGGTTAGTTTTTGAAAACTATAAGTTTTGTTACAACTTCCTTACTAATCCAAGTTGATTACTTCATGCCACATAAGAAAGCTTTACATCTCATGTTATACTCCTTTATAGGTATGTATTTAAGATATAACACTAAGTTCTCAACACATAGCATAAGCAAAACCATTAACTAAATCTGGGGTACGGCGCAGCTGCGCTGCACCCTAGTACAAAATAAGGCGCAGCTGCACCATGCCTGCAACAGAAGCAGAAACAGACTCTGTTTTGCAGAGCATCAACTACTTTGATTCTTTTCAGTTTAAACATGCTCCAATCCATTAATTAAGAGTTCAAACATGTAAGCATACCTCATAAGTACATTTTAGCATGTTAATTTACTTTGATTAACAAAGAATTTCAAGTAATTTTAAGAATTTGATAAAACCCACTTCAAGAACACAAGCTTAGGATTTTATACCTCTTGGAGCTTAATTGACTTAGTTTCTTCCTTCTGAGATTGCTAACTTCTCCTTAGGACAACACACACAAACTCAAATTATCAGTGTTTCAAGAACTAAAACAAACAACATAAACTGAAGATTAGGCTACTATTTATAGAAGAAATTGGGACTGGGCAATTATACTGCACTAAGGTTGAACTCATGGTGCATTAGAAGAAAACATTGGATAATTTATAGTTGGCCAACCACCAATTTCTAGTCATCATCCCTACACAACTCTAGCCTTTTTGATCTTCTAAGTTTTACGCAATAGAGAAATAGCCCACTGTTCATGTACCTTTGTGACACTCATTTTGGGACAAAAATCCAATCTCAGCAACAAGCTTAGTTTTAGTTCAATTCAGTTACTTTATTTACCAAAAATGGGATTTAATATCCAATTGTTACTATATTAGAAATTTAGGGATTAATTATACACTCACATCATATAATCCATGTACATTACATACACGCAATTAAAATAACACAGTTCGGTATTATTTTTCGGGTATCTCCATAATTATATTTTACTATTCACATAACCTCATCATTAATTAATATTATCTATCCAGTGTACACACATAATTTCTTTCCCAATTTCTGGAATACACAGATATTAATTATTTCTGTTTAAAAATCACTTATGATTTTATTGCACTACATGATGCTTCATATCATTAGAATATATTCTTATTATATGCTTTTATGCATGTCACACCTTACCTTAATGTTCTATTTCATTTTCTATAGTAGAAACTAATTCTTCCCAGATTAACCACTGGCGCAGCTGCGCCATTTTGTACTGCTGGGAGGGCGCAACTGCGCCGGTCCCTGACAGTGCCAAAATGGGTTAGCTTCTAGCTAGTTCAAATTTCTATCACCACATAAGTTATATATGATATAATTTAACTTCTATAGTGGTGATACACCCATAATTGAATTGAATCAATATGATCAAAATCTATCACTATATTCAAATAGATTGAATATTTAATCATTAAGAATCCTATCAATTCTTTGATATCAACCTCTTAGGGTTAGTCCACTAATTTAATTAAACTATTAGTTACTCCCTTTAATCAAATTATAAATTCACATAACCACATAAGGTTTAAATAGACTCACAAAACTAACTCATTAAAATTAAATTACATATTTAATTAAATAAGGAGTTTAAAATTCACGGTCATTACAGAGTCATACTCGAATATGGCCTTTGATAATTGCATCCAGCCATGGTACCTGAAAAGAAAGAAAAATAGGAAGAGAATTAAAAAAAAAGGAAGAAAAGAAATGTTTAAATTAAGACTAATTTAATTGACGCTAATATTGGCAAAAAAATATATATTAAACTAATTCCACGGCAACGACGCCAAAAACTTGTTGGGTAAAAACTAATTACGCACAACACGCAAATATACGTGGTCAATAAGTAATAAAGTGAAAGCAGAGTATCGTTCTCACGAGAAATTATTAATACAAATTACCAAATACTAACTCTTAACCAAACCAATTTTATTTAAACAATCAATTTAATGTTATAAATTAAATTATTTAATTACACTAATTTTAATTACCACTAATTAAAAATTAGATTACGGAGATTTAAGATCACAACTTCACTTATTTCTTTATTTAAGTTAACACACTCCTCATCAATTATTCTCTATCCTGAATTGTTAATCAAGAACACTAAAGCAGATAAAATCACCTCTCGATGCATAATACACATACTCACTTAAATCCACAGATGACAGAATTAAGCAAGACACCCTAATTAACTAATCCACTGTATCTCTATGTGAATTATAATTGCAAAGGATTTAAAGCACAAGTTCTCTATAAGATTACATATGGCGTAAAGGCATATCTCTATCCTAAACACGAATCATGAATTCCATCTATGCAGAAATCACAAACACATGATATCATGATCAAATCTAAATCTATACTCCTCTTTCGATTTCATATAGATTATCACGGTAATTGATGGCCAATCAATTAAACAATTAAGTCCAAATCACAATAGACAATCCTCATAATAGAACATAATAATTGATAGCGAAGCATATTAAAATAAAATACACAATAACATCCTTTGTAATCTCAAACAAAGAATTAGTTCATTGAATTAAAACTAAGAATCCACACTTGAATACACACTAAAAGATAAGAATAAGATTAAGGAAAAGAATTGAATCTGTTGTTAGCAAATCTCCATCTTCCTTAAGCTCCTGCTCTTGATCTTCAATGGTCTCCAAGTTGTTTCAATCTCAAAAATTCCATAAGAACTAGGGTTTTTATCATAATCTACTCTAATCTAATTTAATGGAATCCTCTCTCTCCCTAATCCTTGTGATTCTCCTCCTTTTATATGCCTCTTTATATGTCTTTAAGTCCTGTTGGAAGTCCTTGAGTCAATCCGCTCGAACTAATCCTTCTTGAACTCAAATTCTGACAAAAAATGACTTTTTCTGCACGTACCCCCGCCCCGACGGGCTCTTTTGCACTGATAGGCCCCCCCGGCTGGCATACCTACTATTTTTCAGCTTGTACCCCCGCCCCGGCGGGGGTTTTGCTTTGTAAAAGCCCACCCCGCGGGGGTCCTTTTTTTTGCTGCAGTGTCCTCTGGTAAAATGGCCATAACTTTTGGTCCAGGAAGAGTTACGAGGCTTGCCACCTATCAAATTGAAGATCTCGACGAGCTCTACAACTTTCATTCATTGAGAATTGAGAAATAACGGATGGATGAAGGTTAAAATTGGGTTGGAAGTGACTACTTTGCAAATGGCCACCCAAAACAGTGAAGTTCAACGTTCGTGGGTACAAAGGTCATAACTCTTGCATCCGAACCCTGATTGGAATGATTCAAGATATTCTGAAAAGCTAAGAAGAAGCTCTACAATATAATCCAAGTTCCAAGCCAAAAACATAAAATAAACATGAAAGCCTAAACGATGTCCATATTTTTTTTCTTTGCGATTTCATACCAATAGTCGCTCAGCATATAATCTACAAAATGCATGAAAAGTAACTAAGAAACATGAGTTTAAGCAATTAATTCAAGTAATAGATACTGGATAAGTAGGTATAAAATCAACTTATCACTTTGCATTTAAGATTGGTGGACTCGACAATGGTTGAATTAGGACATAAAACGAAGAAATGAGCTATGAATGTTCATAAACATTTAATGAACGCGTAATAGAAATTTAAACAATAAATTTATTTTTAACGAATTCATAAATTTATTTTGTCTATGAAATCAAAGTATATGAGATATGTGTGATAATAATTTTTGAGCAAACTAATTTCGAGTTAGAACGAACAAGTTGCGAGCTCGAAAAATAATTGGCTTAAGAAATTGAAAAAATATTCAAAGTATTAAGGGAGGTGCCGCAGCGCTGCCTAGTGAAGGAATTGGGGCGCTGTAGTGCCAAAACAGGATCCCAATTACTGGAGAGATGCGCTACAGCGCAGTAAATAACATAGGACACGGCGTCGCAGCGCCAGTCCTAGACCAAAGGCAGAGAATAATATATTTAAATACAAAAGAAAGGTAAGTTGATTGAAGATGAATTGTGACCTTACTTAAACTCAAATTAACATCTTAAATAATGATTGAAACCTTAAGTTCAGCAACTGAAAGTTGACAAAAGGTTACGAAAACGTAAACAAAAAGTAAGTTTAATAATACGGTAAACCGTACGCACGTCGATTGAATGTTTGAGATTTCTTGAAAGGTAGTTACTTAAACATTGAATAAGTAAGGTCACTTATAACAATAAAATGTTATAAAGTAGTAATGAGTGTTAACTAACTTAACAAATGTTAATAAGTTAAACAAACGAATAGTTAGATCGAGAAGATGGAGAAGATAGGTTAATGACAATACTTATTGATTGTTTATGACCTAACATGGTATGCTATATGATTATATCATGTAGAATCTTTAAAGACTCAAAAAGAAAGAAAGTGAATTAATAGTAGATGACGCTGAAGGCAAGTTTTCTAAACTCTTATCTATACTTATTTTGGATAAGTTTTATGATTCATGTATCATACGCATGAATTGATGTAACAAAGAAGTCGAAGCCATTTCCTTTGCCTAGACCATACTTAGAGTATTTTGTGGATTTTCATTATAATCCATAAAAATATTGTTGATATTGCTATCTTGTGCCAACTGTTTTGGTATAGATTCAAAGAAAGACTAAGTATGAATAAACAAATATTTTGTCGTAAATTGACTGGCACGTGAGTTTTCCAAAACTTAAACATAGATACGTTTAATGTAGTAGTGTGTACAACATAGAGTACTATAGGCTAATCACCTAGACGTGCTCGTAAGATATGTCAGACTTACGGACTTAGTGCCGGGTTGTCCTTTTCAAAGAAAGAAATAATGAAATACTCAAGGTCTTTGACTAAACTCAAGGTTTAACTGATGATGTTCATCGTTAAACATTTTAAAGAAAGAGAAGTGCTATTTTGATTTATTTATAGTACTTCATAACTATTGATTTAGTTATAGAAGATATATTCATATGATTCATGCATATTGCTCGACTATAATTGTTATACTTGTTGGGCAAGTTATGCTCACCCTTACTTGTACCATATGATTGCAGCTAAAAATGAACGTATCGAAGGATCCGGTAAGGATAAAGGGAAGACCAAGGTGGATAAACAGTTAACCTTGTAATAGACTAGTATTACTTTTGTATTAATTTGATACTATGACAAAGAACATATGTAATGGCTACAAAGAACCTGGGAAGGAAATTATTACTTTGTAATAAATAGTAGACATATTCACTCTATTGATGTATTTCAACTGAATGTATGTGTGAACAGTAGCACCGTGTAGCACCATTTATCGGGTTGGAAGATACCCGGATTTGAGGGCGTCACATATAAGACCTGACTGGTCGTAAAAGGTTTCAACCAAAGGCAAGGAGTTGACTATGATGAAACCTTTTCACTAGTAGCGATGCTTAGGTCCATTCAGATTTTGCTTGCGATTGCAGCTTACTATGACTACGAAATCTGGCAGATGGACGTGAAAACAGCATTCCTCAATGAAAAACTTGAAGAGGATGTGTATATGACACAATCAGAGGGATTTATTTCAACGGTTGGAACAAATCAAGTCTGTAAGCTACAACGATCCATTTATGAATTGAAGCAAGCTTCTCGTAGGTGGAACATCCGTTTTGATGAGACAATCAAAGAGTTTGATTTTATAAAAAATAAGGATGAACCATGTGTGTATAATAAGGTTAGTGGGAGCGTTGTTTTATTTCCTATTTTTATGTTGATGATATATTATTGATAGGGAATGATATTCCTATGCTTCAATCAATAAAAATCTGGTTATCTAAACACTTCACCATGAAGGACTTGGGAGAAGCATCCTATATTTTGGGGATAAATATCTATAGAGATAGATCTAAAAGGATGCTTGGCATGTCCCAGGGTACGTACATTGACTCGATGCTAAAGAGGTTTAGCATAGAAGATTCCAAGAGAGGTTTCATGCCGATGAGCCATGGAATACATCTTTGTAAAAAACTGGCCCCAAAGACACCTGAGGAGAGAGACCGTATGAATAGGATTCCTTATGCTTCAGCAATAGAATTTATCATGTACGGTATGATATGTACTAAACCAAATGCCGCTTATGCACTTAGTGTGACAAGTAGATATCAGTCGAATCTAGGAGAAGAGCACTGCAAGGCACTGAAAAATATCCTAAAGTACTTAAGAAGAACTAAGGATGTGTTTCTTGTCTACGGTGGGTCTGAATTGAAACTAGAGGGCTTCACATACTTAAGTTTTCAAACGGATCAAGATGATAGTAAACCCATTTCGGGGTATGTGTTTACCTTAAACGGTGGGGCAGTGAGTTGGAAGAGTTTCGAACAGCAAACAGATGTTGATTCAGTGACAGAGGCAGAGTACATAGTTGCACGTGAAGCTACAAAGGAGGCTGTTTGGATAAAGAAGTTCATAACCGAACATGGTGTGGTTCCTAGCATTAGAGGGTCAATACCTTTATTCTTTGAGAACACCGGAGCTGTTGAGCAGGTTAAGGAATCTAGGTCTCATCAGAAATCCAAACGCATGTTGTGGCTCTTTCATTTGATTAAAGAAATCATTGAAAGAGGAGATGCCACCCTAGAGCGTGTGGACTCTTAAGACAACATTGCATATCCATTTACTGAAGCGTTAACACAATAACAGTTCGATCATCACTTAAAGAAGATAGCTATGAGAGACCATGGCAATTGGCTTTAGTGCAAGTGGGAGATTGAAAGTAGTATTCATACAAGCCAATCATGTATGATGATAAAGTATATACTTTGTAAACAATCTTATTCATTTATTAATAAAATTATTATTTATTAAAGACATTTAATTATCTACATGGTGTTGTTTTAATAATATGTGATAAACTCATAGTTTTAAGCAATGCTTTTAGAATCATGATGAGATCATGCTAATGAGATCTAAATTCTTAGATAGTTTAAAAACTAAAATGTTCCCAATTAATAGATTACTAAAAAGGAGATTAGTGAATCCGGATAGATTGGTACATACCTTGCTTGCTCATTGGATGAGGATAATTGATCTCATGATCGTTTGTGTGGAGAAACTAAAGCAAGTATGTAGCTGCTTATTGGAGACTAAGTTCACTGAACGTGACTCGCTAAGGAATACCTAATAGAGTTTTACTTGTCCGTCAATAGGAATTTTTGAAGTGATAGTAGTATAAGTGATCCTTAGACTTGAGATCATCATGGTATCTTGTATATAATGATTTATACTTTGACTTATTCTTTAAAATCCGTAGGGTATATCAAAGGGTATGCTTAGGTGTAATGAGTTATATATGGAGATGATGAATGACCAATAAAGAATCTACCGCTTCTAGTAAAAAAAGAGACATGTCATATGTGATTCGATAAATGACAACACATGAATCCTTGGTCAAGGTGGAATGAAATTAGAAATGTGTTTCTAATTTGCATTCATTTGGAGTTGTGCATTTGGAAATCGAAATACATATAATTGACTGAAATAAGACTTGACAGTAAATTAAATAGCTTAATATTTATTTCTAATAAGATTATTAGGAGACAAATTAATTAAAATAGTTTAATCAATTATCTCTAATAAGATTAGGGAGCTTAATTAATTAAAGAAATGTAATTAATTTATTAATACCCTAATTTCTAATTAGATTATAAGGGTTAACTGATATCTTTATAAGAAGAGTCTTATATCAGATATCATATATACGTGATTTCAATTGTTGGAGAGTACGCCCTATTTCTACAGTGATAAAAAAAACTAGGGTTGGAGTCAAAACACCCTTCTTCTTGATTCTTATTCTTCTTTGGTGTATCACATCTAGAGGCCAAATGCTTGGGTGTCTAACGTTGATCAAAGTAAAGAATCAAACCCGCGTATTCAAGGAGAGCACGAAGGATTAGGAGTTAAACTTGTACCTGAGGAAGCTCGGATCTTCAAAGGTATGATTCTGATTCTCCTACTCTTTTATAGCTTGATAATCAAGCACAAGAATGATCTTGGTTTATGGTTGGTAAGAGAATTTTAAAATCTGTTTTTACTTCGCTTCCGCTTTATTTATGTGATTTGATTGCATACTCTTGTTTCTAGTAAACCTAACACCTGTATTGTTGCTATATCATTGATGGAAGAAGTAGTTTAATATTAAATAAAAATAATACTCTCTATTCTAATTAGTGGGGATGGTTCACTAATGTGCCTTGAAACGGCAATTGCGTCGTTCAAGCAAGAACAAATTTGACATCGTACTTAAAGTTAAACTATATAATTAGTACCGGTGAACATTTAATTGAATAATATAACTATTTATTTAAAAGTTTTTAATTAATTGTTCATTATTTTTTAATGTATAAACAAGTTTAAATTATAGTTTAAAATATATTATTATTGGTAAGGGTATAATAGTCCAAACGATATTTTATTATCCAACCCTTTAATTAATCATGAAAAAAATAAACATAAAATGAGATTATTTTAAGTTACCCAATGAATAATTCTATAAAAAACAAACATGTGCCCAGGACTATTTAATCATATCTCATACATTATAATTTCAAGATTATAATACTTGCAAACAAAAATAACCTCACTAAGGGGATATGATAGCTTAGAGCTCTGAAATTTCTCCCTAATAGTAAAACAAGCCTATCCAATTGTATCAAATTCCTTCCACCACTCTTCACACATATGGATGAAACCAAGTTAAGAGGACAACGATCAGATGAGCCTTTTGACAAACATTTTAGCTTGGCATTGTCAGTTATAGAGATCCATTCCATTATAACCAACACCCTATCCAACCTGATGTTCTTCTATTGTGAACCAAGCCATGTAAAGAGTTTGACCTCCATGTTGGGATCAGTAAGACCAACTTTCTAAGTAAAAGCATTGAATTGGTTATACTACTGCTATCAAATACTGAAATACACTGCCTGGCCTCTTCTTTTAGAACATTTTCTTACAGTATTAAAATCACCACATAAACGGATGGACATATCAAATTTCTCCATGAATTTAATCAGATGTCTGCATACAGTTTTCTTCCTTTCCACATCATTAGGAGCATACAGATTACTCAACACCTTACTTCTATTCTTTACATATTCACCCAATTAATACACCTATCTATCTATTTCTGAGCCTTATAAGATAAAACAAGGATAATGATAAAAGTGTACCTAAAGAATTTTTAAAAGACAATAGAATCCCCTTTGGCAGATCCGGCCAATTATTCACCGGAATGTGACGCATATCAATTTTACATAACTTCTATACAAATTGATCTTTTTTATACAACAAAACACATATATGATATTTTTCATACAAATATAAATATCTATATATATTATAAAAAACGCACAAACAAAATCATAAAAACAAACGATTTAGATTGGCTTTAGGGCCTAACAACGACATTCCAATAACCAAATGCTGAAGATACAAACAATCCATATGTCCAATGAAGAAGGTAAACATAACTCATACAAGGATTGACTCATATTAATTCAAACTAGGTAAAAAAGAAGGATAAGGAAGGAAATATGAAAGCCCTCGATAGCATCGATCACCTTGAGTGAATTAAATTTGAGAGCATATTGAATTCATCAAAACCTGGCTGCAAACTAGACAGACACCAAAACTAAATTAATTAATTAAAATAAAAAATGATTGTTACACTTCTCACATATTAGTTACACGGAGTTGAGGTTTTAGTATTGTTCCGCGTACACTAAACGCATCAATTATATAATTAAAAGCATAAATTTGATTTTACAAATTTTTGGTACAACTTTTTTTCTTTCATATGCAAATTGGTATAAGTAATATCTAAATTGTAACGATTAAATACTATCCAAATTTATAGCATATTTAAAAGGAATTTCTTTCCTATATTTAAATTAGTATAAGTAATATCTAAACCGTAAATTAAATACTATCCCAATTTATAACATATTCAAAAGGAACCCCAAATTTTAGAAAAAGTGATGTTTTTATATCTCTAATTAATAATAGGAAAAGAAATTTCCAAAAGAATTTTTATTTTTGGTTCTACTAAACTTATTACAAGATTTTTTGTCACAAATTTCTAAAAGATTATGCATCTTAACAAATTTTATGTAAGATAATTTTTTTATTACTAATTTATTACGATATCGAAAATATCTTTTAACAGGTCACACTATTTAATTATATTATTATTATTTATAACTTTTATTAATAAATTAATGTCGTAACTAAATTAAATTCACTAAAATTTGAAATTTTATCAAATAATTGTATATAATAATAATAATAATAATGTATTTGAATTTTCTTTACAACATGATAACTATAAAATTAGTTAAAAATTATATTAGATTCACTACTAACTAATTATCACAAATTATTTTTTTTGTAAAACTTGTGTTTCATAATTCTATTCGGATTAGAGTTTCAAGTAAATTTTGTCAATACAAATATTAGTATAGAATTTTATAACAAACTTAAATAATATTAAAATAATTGCGTTGTCATAATCATACACTCTATTTTAATGCTTAATAATTAATCAAAGGAATCTACAATATACGATTCAAAATTTAATTATTTAAATAAATATTTAATAATTAGTAACTACAATTATCTTCTTAAAATCATAATTAAATATTTTATATATTTAATTAATTGTCTTAATAATTAATATAATAAATTATTATCCATGTTGTCGTTGTTCGCATTGGGTTGGTGAGTTTGTTTAATATAAGAAGCAAGTATCTCTGGCTATACTATATATAATTTTCTTAGAAATCATTTGAATTGCTTTTACATTTTCAGTTCACAATCCTTAAAGTTAATGATATTTAAATGATATTTAATTCTAAAAATTAGAGGAATTAAACTATGATAAAAGTGTAGCATCCTTAGAAATTTGAAGGTTCCATATTCTCTATCAAATTGCTTACCCTGACCAGAAGAACATCGGAAAGATCGAACTGTCCAACTTTCACTCCATTTAATCATTAAGCCCCTATATATAAACAGCCAGACAATTTAGATAGAGCAGTAGATGTGTATCTACATTTGTAGTAGCTTTAACTAACTGATTCAAAAGTCGCAAATTAATAATAAACATAGTAAATCAAATTTTTGTTACCTCGTAAAGATCAAAGCGTGACAAGCTTTCTATGGCGAACCCGTTTGAAGTATCGTAGTAATGGTGGATCTTGGGGATTTGGCGCACCCTTGGACGATCTACACTTTCTTCTCCACGAAGTCTGTCTACAAGCTGGGTTGAAACTTGATAAATATCCAACTCTTGAAGCTCTGTAAGATGCTCAATACCATGAGGTAACATCTTCAACTCCATACAATTAAGTAGCTCCATTGTTAGGAGACCCGGCATCACCCCCTTCTTTATAATTATGTTCTTCAATTGAGGCAGAATCTGTATGCTTAAATCCGTTAGCTTATTGAACCCCGTGGAGAAGCATAACTGATCACCTGTGTATGCATTGCTCAGCAGAAGTTGACCCAAATTGGCCAGTGTTTGGATATGTGGGATTGGATCTTCGCTCAATCTGGACCAACGTAAATGTAAATACGTGAGGCTTTGAAGTGAGTGGAACCAAGATGGTACCTTCTCCAATTTTCCAGCTAAACCCAGCAGCTCAAGGCAAGGAGGAGCTGAAGGAAGCGCATTTATTCGAAGGATCTCATCCTCATTAGTTGCCATCAAAAATAAGTAGTGAAGATGATACATGCCCCTAATTGCTGTACACAAGTCTTTCTCATCTTCCGTTCTTACCTTGGATATGCCAATCCTTGTTAGTTGGGTCATATTCTTTAGTTCCTTCATCAAGCCCAATTCTGCTTGGACACAGTCGAGTACTTGTAAGTTCTTTAGCTTGTATATATTTGAAGGAGCTGCTGTCCCGAAAGTGACTCTGAACTGGGAAACGTCTTTAGGATGACAGTACGTCAAAAGATGCCGCAAATTTTCCAACTTCACAATCCCGGCGGGTAACTCTTCTATTTTCGAATGTCTGGTGTCAAGGGTTTGCAGATTTCTGAGGTTTCCAATAGATTTTGGAAGCTCCTTCACATTGGTTCTTTTCAAATTTAAGTACCTCAAATTAAAGAGATTCACCAGTTCGTCAGGTATCTTGTCAATTGGGAAAGCTTTAAGATCCAAGACGCGCAACAATCGAAATCCATATGGTAAAATGGCAGCAGGAGAAGATGGTTTGACCATATCAGAAACAAACACGAACAGAGAACGAAGCCGTGAAATGGAACAATTGAATGATATTTTTTTGTCCTTGCCCATTGTATTTTGAATTGACAAGCGACGAGTTGATCTACTCATTTCTTCTTGCCCATCACTTACAAAACAGAACTTCTCCTTCTCTGACATCGCAAGAGCAAGCTCCCGCATCATATCATGCATTTTACATGTTTTTGGCCTTCCTAATACATTCCTTCGCACAACTTGAAGCATGTTTCGCTGGATAAGTTCCATTAGGTAATCATAAGCTATGAGTTCTGGAGTCTTCGATCTTACTTGCTCCACAAACCCTTCCGCGATCCAAAGTCTGATGAGTCTATTTCGCTCAATAGGATAATCTTCCGGAAATATACAACAGTATAAGAAGCAACGCTTGAGTTGATATGACAAATTTTTGAAGCTGAATAACATAACTCGCTTCTTCACCTCTTCTAATTCGTCATTATTGCTTAATTCATAATTCAGGCTAGAACTGAAGTGTACCCATTCTGACACCTCCTTTTTTGAAGACAAGGCACCACCCAAGGCCAAAATTGCAAGGGGTAGTCCTTCACATTTTAGAAGGAGGTCGTGTGCTATGTGTCTGAGTTCTTGTGGACAAGCTCTGTTTGGGTTGCTGACAAACGCTGTTGTGCAAAAGAGTTCCCATGCTTCCTTCTGTTTCAATGGCTTTATGCGGTGAATATGACTTCCAACACCGAAAGAAGCAGCAGCTATCTTTTCATTTCGAGTTGTAAGAATGACTCGACTTCCATGCCCCTCATCTGGAAGTGAAGATTTTATATCTTTCAAGATATTGACATCCCACACATCATCCAGTACAACAAAATACCTCTTTGGCCGTAAGTAGTCTATAATCTGCTCCAGTAGATCTTTGTACCTTAAAGATCTCAGGTAGACGGGAACTCCCACCTTTTGCGAACCGTGGAATTCCTTGAACATGCTTTTAAGCAAATCATCAATTTTGTAAGTTTGGGAAACAGTGATCCAAGCGCAACAGTCAAAACTACGTTTGACAATTGGACTATTGTAGACCTTGGCAGCTAGAGTGCTTTTGCCAGAACCCCCCATCCCAACAATTGAAATGATTGTACGCTCTCGTTCTCCCTTGGTCAACCATTCTTCTAGTAAGCGTTCATCATCATCAATCCCAACTACGTGGTCTGTTTTAGCATACACTAAGGACTCGCTTTGGTTTTGCGCCCGTCTCTGATCGTGGTCGCGATCATCATCCGATTTTGTTCCTGCAATTACGGGGACACGATAGCGTTTGTTTCTCTCCGGAATGGACTTGAGCTTTCGATTAATCTCTTGTATCATTTTGGCTAGTCGGTGCCGCATCCATAAGTTTTCTGGGAGATGAATTATTTTATTAAGAAACTTTTGTTTGAGTTTCTTGTTCATGTGATACATGAACTCATCTATGATGTCTTCAACAGGATAGCAAATGTCTGTCACACTTGCTACCCAGGTTTTCTCTCTTTCCGCTAGACCATTCATTTTATCGGCATCTTGTAGGAAGGATTTCATAATTATTAACTCCTGCTTTAGTTCTTCAAGTTCACAGTAAACACCTCGTATGAGAGATGCCTCATTCTCTATGATGGAAGATATCTTTCCAACCAAGAGATCCACGACGGCAGATTCCATGATTGTATGACCCTTTTGTTCAATATCTTTAGTTAAGAAAGGCTGGTATGTATATATATATATATATATATATATATATATATATATATATATATATATATATATATATATATATATATACACACACGGTCCGAATCTTAAGCTCACTCCTTATTCAACTCACATGAGCTCACCCCCTTTAGCGACGGATCCGGCGACGATTCGGTCATACAACCGTCGTCTATACTTTTAGCGACGCTATATGTTGTCCGTCGCTAAAAGTATAGACGACGGTTGAATAACCGAACCGTCAACGGGTCCGTCGCTAAAAGGGGGTGAGTTTGGGTGAGTTGAATAAAGGGTGAGCTTAAGATCCAGACTCTCTCTTTATATATATATATATATATATATATATATATATATATATATATATATATATATATGTGTGTGTGTGTGTGTGTGTGTGTGTAGGGATTTAATTCATGACAATCCGTAGTCTTGGGCACTATTTGAGTAACCAAGCTTGTAACTGTTGATCACTATAATAAATGGTGAGGATTTGCTAAAATAAAGGCGCTATCGCTACAAGTTGTAGCGACAGTCACCATGTGTCAATAAAGTATTTTAAATATAATAAAATGTCATAATTGTTCCCCGTTCAAATCAATTTGCAAGCTTGCGGATAAAAAACCCTTTACCGCTACAGCCTGTAGCGGCAGGGCCCCACACAAAATCCCATGCGCCTTAATAGTTGTCCCAAATTTGCAACTTTTCCCAAATTTTCATGCATTCAGCAGCTTCCAGAATTTCAACTTTTCCGAATTCCCACGCATTGACTGTAATAACCGTAAATTTCATGATTTAATATTAATATTTATATAAATAGAGCCTGTGATTTTTATCTTAAATGCTTACAATGGCATGAGGTGAATTAAATTAAATTGAACTTTTAATAATTGATAAGATGTGGAGAATTATGATAAGTTTATGAAGTGTCTTGTGTGGCAATGATGGAATTAGGGAGGAATAAATTAAAGAAGGAATGCATCGTTATGTAAAAGATGACAATATGAGAAGTGGTATATAATTAATTATTTAAAGATATCAGAATATTGATAAATCCTTGAATAGGTTGAAAGCTTATCTAGAAAGACTGAACCATTTTTGTGAGCAACTTGAATTATGTGATATAGCACAACTTATTAATAATTATTAAGGTGATGTATAATTTAGTGTTATTTGGGTAAATTAAATTAATTAATCTGCTGCCTTAATAATTAAGTATTTACTTGATTATAATCCAAATAATACGACCTAGCCATGGGAATTTTCCACCCATTAAATTTTCGACAGCCATGTGAATTCTACCTACCCATTTGATATTTTTTTTTGCAGCCATGTAAAGTCTTATCCACTCACTCATTTCGGCAGTTAGCATGGTGGCAGCCTTAAGGAATTCTTTTCATTACTTTTCGGCAGTTAGTACTAGTAGCAGGTATGTTGATTTAAAGCCAATTACCTTATAAATAGATGACTCAATTCTAACAAGCTAAGTTCTAGTGAATTGGGTATTACCCATAAATGAGACCATCATTTTAGAACCTTTGTATTCAAGAAAAAAAGAAAAAGGGAGCTTGCGTGTGGTTCTTTGGTTGTTGGCCGTACTATGGACATGTGTAAGGGGATGTCTTGAACACTTAGGCTGCTATAAAGTATAGTAGGGAATGGCCATGACTACTATAATTAATTATGCACTTTTTGGTATATATATAAACCCCTTGCTCTAGTTTTCTTTACAAAAAAAAAGGGGGCAAGAACTATTATAGAGGAAGTGGGAGTGTTCGGTGGAGAGATAGAAGGTAGCAGCAACACATCTCACCTTGGCAACTTAATTCTATTTTCTTCAAGCTAAGGTATATAGATAATTAGTTAAATAAAATTTCTTCCCATTTAAATTCTTGTACACACTTGTTTTCTTTTTGATGTAGTGTGGATATTTGTGTTGTTTGTAAAATTGTATACTTAACTAGATGTGTGCATGGTAAATTAATATTTACCATGTGCTTCAAAATAAATAAATTAAATTGCAAGAATGCATAAATGATTTGTGTAGAAAAATAAAAAAAGAAGGCTGTGTGTGTAAAAATTTTTGGGTGCTTCATCTTGTTTTGCTATAAGGTTACTGCTAAGCATGTATACAAAAGGGGGGCTGCGTGGGTGTAACTTATTGGGTGCTCCATATTACTTTTGTTGTTGCAGTAAGGATACTACTAAAAAAAAGAAAAAAAAAAAGAAGAAACAAGCAATCAAGCATGTAAATGAAGTGATGGGGGGCGGGTTGTAGTACCTATTAAGGGTGATATATGTGATTTTATTTTTGTATAGAAGTACTACTATATATATATATATATATATATATATATATATATATATATATATATGTTGCTAAGTTCGGCTGTTATTGTGCAAGACATGTTGCTACATGTTAAATTTTTGCAATAAAGGTGCTGCTATATGTTAAGGCTATTTTCGGCTGCTAGTGGTACAAGGAAATTAAAGATCCTTTTAGCCTTACCTATTATGTAATCTTAAACATTTAAAATGTAGGCAATGTGAAGATTTAAAGAGCTATAAATCGGTACACTAAATTAATTTAATAATAACAGTAAAACTTTTATTGTGACACTATGTGCATATATTTTTAGGGAAGTAATGAAAAGGGTAGGTGTATTACCTTTAATAAAAAGTAATATAATTATGAAGAGGGGAAATATTTACCTTTACACTACATTCTAATGTGACATTACTAACATGTAAAAAAAAATAATTTTTTAAAAGAAAGTGAGTAAGGGTTTATGATGGTAATCAAGCAGATTAGTGTAATGTCATTTTTTTTAAAAACTCCAATTAATAAAAATTAGTTCAGATAACTAATTGAGCAACAGTTTAATAAATAAATGTTATGTGCATAGTTTTCGTATTTGTGAGCATAAATGTGTAGTAAGTAAGAAATGTAGTATTTTTATGAATTTTATGAGAGAATTGTACCTTAAACTAGGATGTCATGCGATTGATAGCTAAAATGAGTTGGTTTCAACAAATCACTAATTTGTACGACTATATTATTATATTATAGGCAGTATATGTGACAAGGTATCAAAGGTAAACATAATCGACGAACGAGGCAAGTTCCTTACTTCTTACATTGTATACATTCAAATTGTTTTTCTCAAGAAAATATCTGTTTCTATTCGAAAATCATTTATATACCTTGACGTTGTTGCAAACATTGAACTTATCGTTCTTAAATGCATTATAAAAAAAAATTTGTCTAAGCCTTTGATTCGACTAGACTATTATTGTGTGTTAAAAGCTATCCAACCAATTGACTTGGTGCGGACTATCGTAAATCTACTGAGATGAACAACCCTCATTGAAGGGGAAATTATATATGTCGGGAGACCGACGTGCGCACAGAAGTATGATTAAATGTTATGCATAACGTAGGGTACTTTAGGCTGATCACCTGTTGTACTCGTTTATATTGGATTACAGTGTAATACTGTTAATTCTATTCAGAGTTCTTTGTCCTTAGTGACTGCTCAGTGTTCATTCATATTGAACCTCAAAATGAATAAATCCTGAAATTTTGTTGATATCCTTCAGTCTATAGCGACACCTCTTGAATACTCTTGATATTTCTTGATATCCTTGGACTACCAATTATTATTATACCCTTGAAAGATTTAAATGCTATAACTGCTTATTTTTCTGGCTATATTACTTGCTGGGCAAACTTGTTGCTCATTCTTGCTTCCTAAAACATTACAGTTAAGGCAGAGCAAGGCGGTACTTCAGGAAAGGACAAGGGAAAGGGCAAGGCGACAGAATAACTTAGTCCTTAAGACTAGAAGTATTATTATTATTGTTATGCTTGTTATGATGTATTTAAGGATGATTAAGTTATGTTTAAGTTTAATCGCTGAGTTGTCGTAGTAATGGTTACGGTACCTTGGGACGCGAATATTTATATTATATCAATGTAAATTATTATATTATTTCCATTGTTGATGATTTTAGTAAGATATTCGTAGTTGCATGTGATGCACCGAATTCGTGATATGGGTGTCCAAATTTTGGGGCATCACAGGTTGGTATCAAAGCATTAGTTATAAACCTTAGGAGCGAGAGCCCTTAGATTATAACTTAGGAGAACTTAGAAGATAGAAAGGGATGAAACTCATATAGAGTTTCGTAGAGAGAGACTTAGCATGTTATAGAATATAACTTCATTCTATACAATGAACTTATGTTAATTAACATTCTAATGGAGTTGTTGTTTGTTTTGTCTTGGGTTGGTGATTGTAGGATGACTGACATGGGAGGACCTAGCCGAGTGGTAGAAGAGGAGCCGCGTGACATACACGTGGTATATGAGGCACCATTGATAGCGGAGCCTATATCAACTGTAGTCCCTATCGATGATGATGATGAGGAAGAGGAGATGGAGCCAATACCCGAGGAGTCTGATCCAGAGGATGAGCCTATAGAGGAGCATATGGTGAACGAGCCCATGGGGGACTCCGACGAGACTACTTTCAAGGATCGGATGTTGGGAGAATATGAGGAGCAGATTCTGGAGTTAGGAAGTAGAGTGGAGGAGCTAGAGGCTGAAGCTAGGGAGAGGGAGTCTGAGTTCCAGAAATTGAGGGACGAGGACCATCAGAGGAAGTTAGCTATACAAGAAATGGAAGTGGAAATTGCTCAACGCAAGGAGGTAGGGATCCAGTTGGGAACCTTGTTTCATAGGTCGGTGGCTAGGAATGTGGAGCTGGCAAGGAAACTCGAAGAGTCTGAGCAGAGGGAACTTAGTGAGAAGACTGAGAAGGAAGCTCTCCGTACTCAGTTAGAGATGGAGGTGATGGATAGAATTCACTTCGAGGAGAAGTGGGAGGATTCCAATGACAGGGTAGGTGATCTAGAGGATGAGGTGAGGTGCAAGAGGAGGAAGATGAACAAGATGGGCTATGCTCTACCCACAGCAATGGAGAGGTTGATCGATGGGGTAAATCACTACCCGGCAGAGTAGGGATAGACTCGGCACACCATAAGCCGAGATTTGGTGGTGCACATTACTCAGAGGGAGTACTAGAGCGCTGTGGAGCGCGGAATGAAAGATTAAGTCTAGGCATTAAAAGTTATTAGTTGTAGTTCGTTATGTAGTGCATTATCTGTTGTTGTAATTTCAGTCTTTTATGTAGAATATGAGATAGTTGTAAGGCCCAAACTTTTGAGTTATATTAGAGGGGTAGTATATTGATGGTTGTCCCCATCTTTTGTGATATTAGGGGATAAGTTGTGTCGTTTATAGAAGTATGCTAGAGATAATCATGTAATGTAACAATTTGGCATATGAATATAAATGATCTTATTCTAAAATGTATTCTGAAATCTTATTCCTTTTATGGAGAATTGTTTAAGTAATATAATTAGATAATAAAAAATGGAAGTTTGTGATGCAGAAAATGCCGCCCAGACGTAGATTAACTGCACCGGAAGAGTCGGTTAATGATGAAAGAGGACAAGTAGATTCCATTCAGAGGCTTGTAGATTTGTTAGGGGAGGCTCTTAGGGGAAGAAATGAACAAGTACCACCCATTCCCCAAGTAGCTCCAGTCACAAACTTCAAGGACTTTAAGAGTGTGGGACCTCCAGAATTCATGGGTACTACTGATCCTATCGTAGCGCAAACGTGGATCAAGGAAATGGAGAAAGCCTTCGCCATTGCTCGTGTGGGTGAAGACTAGAAAACCGTGTTCGCTACATATATGATGAGGGGTGAAGCAAACTACTGGTGGGAAGCAAATCAACAGAGGGCGGGAGAAGGGACTATAACCTGGGATAGGTTTAAGACTTTGTTCTTTGAGAATTACTTCCTGAAGAGCATGAAGAATAGGATGGAGGTAAAGTTTCTAGAACTAAAATAAGGGAGATGACAGTGGCACAGTATGCGGCCAAGTCAATTGAACTCGCACGATTTGCAACACATCAAGTAGACACGGAAGAAAGGAAATCTCGACGCTTCGAACTTGGACTAAAACCTTGGTTGTTCAACAAGGTGTCGGTCCTTCAAATTGACTCGTTCGCCACATTATTGGAGAAGGCGATAATTGTTGAGGGAGGTAGCGAGGCATTGAGCCAATACAACAAGGAGAAGAAGAACAAGAATGCTGGGGGAGAAACTCGTGGAGGAAGTAGCAGTGGTGGAAGTTATTTGGGAAAGAGGAAATGGGATAACCGCAACAACAACAACAACAACAACAACAACAACACCACCAACCACCGAAACATCAACCCGTCAGAAAGTTATCAAGGAGGGTTTAAGAAAAGAAGTGAAGCTTGCTCAAAATGTGGGAAAAACCATCAAGGGGAATTCTGGAAGGGGCACAACGTCTGCTACAACTGCGGCCAAGAAGGGCACATTTCGCCCAACTACCCAAAGCCGAAAAAGATCAAGGGATGTTTCGCGTGTGGCTCAACTGAGCATCAAATCAAGGATTGCCCAAAGAAGGGGAGCAACGGAGGAAGCGGCCAACAGGGAGGGGACAACAAGCTGATGATCGGCGGACCAACGCAATCCAACCGACCGATTGCCCGAACCTTTAACATGACTGTCCAAGACGTAGTGACTGCAAGGGACGTGGTGTCAGGTATTCTCCCAATCAATAATATAAATGCCTATGTATTATTTGATTCGGGTGCTACCTATTCCTTTGTGTCTGAAGAATTTTCTAATCGACTAAACATACCTCCTGAACATTTAGAAAATTCATTGAACGTTGAGATTGCGAATAAGGAAGTAATTTCCATAGAGTTTGTTTATCGAAACTGTTGTGCAAGCATTAGAGGTCACGAACTAAACGTAGACTTAATTCCGTTTAAACTGGGAGAGTTTGATGTGATATTAGGAATGAATTGGTTATCCAGCCACGTTGTGATAATCGATTGTCAGAAGAAGAGTGTGAACCTTCAGACCTCAAATCGGTCTAAGGTAGTGTTTTACGGTAGCTCATCGCTCAAGCAATCATGTTTCCTTACGATGATGCAGGCTAAGAAATTGTAAAAAAAGGATGTGTGGGTTATTTAGCCTATATAGTGGACACTCAGCAAAAGGGAATAGAAATGAAAGATATAACAGTGGTAAGAGATTTCCAAGACGTGTTTCCAGACGATCTGCCTGGCCTTCTGCCAGACAGAGAAATTAAATTCATAATAGACTTGGCACTGGGAACCGCGCCAATTTCGAAAGCCCCATATCGTATGGCACCTGTACAAATGAAGGAATTGATGATTCAATTACAAGAGTTACTAGATAAGGGTTACATTCAGCCAAGTGTGTCTCCTTGGGGAGCACCAGTGTTGTTTGTAAAGAAAAAGGATGGATTGATGAGGCTCTGTATCGATTATCGGGAGTTGAACGGAGTGACAATTAAGAATAGATATCCATTGCCAAGGATAAATGACCTTTTCGATCAACTGAAGGGAGCGGAGTGTTTTTCCAAGATAGATTTACGAACAGGTTATCATCAGTTGAAAGTACGAGAGGAGGACATACAAAAGACGGCGTTTCGAACTCGCTACGGACATTTCGAATTTCTAGTGATGTTATTTGGGTTAACCAATACTCTGGCAGCATTCATGGACTTGATGAACTGGGTTTTCAAGCCATACTTAGATAAGTTCGTAGTAGTATTTATCGATGACATTTTGATTTATTCAAAGACGAAAGAAGAGCACGCCGAACATCTGAAGATGGTATTGGAAGCATTGAGAAGGGAAAAGATGTACGCTAAATTTTCAAAATGTGAATTTTGGATGGAAAGGGTTCAATTTCTAGGACACGTGATAGATCAAAATGGAATTTCCATGGATCCTGCAAAGGTGGAAGCGGTATGTAACTGGGAACAGCCGAAGACGCCAACAGAGGTTAGGAGTTTCTTAGGTTTAGCCGGGTACTATCGAAGATTTATCCAAGATTTTTCTAAGATAGCAACCCCGCTGACCAATCTAACGAGGGAGATAGAGAAGTTCGTATGGACGGACAAATGCGAGGAGAGTTTCCAAGAATTGAAGAGGAGGTTGAGTGAGGCGCCTGTATTATCATTACCAGATGATACGGGAGGATTTGTTGTGTATAGTGATGCATCGCATAGAGGACTTGGTTGTGTGCTAATGCAACATGGCAAGGTCATTGCATATGCCTCACGACAATTGAAAGATTTCGAAAAACGATACCCTACCCATGACTTGGAGTTAGCGGCGGTAGTCTTTGCATTAAAGATATGAAGGCACTATTTGTATGGAGAAAAATATGAGATATATACGGATCACAAGAGTCTGAAATATATCTTCACACAGAAGGAGTTGAACATGCGACAAAGAAGGTGGTTGGAACTGATTAAGGATTACGACTGTGAAATTCTTTATCACCCGGGAAAAGCAAACGTTGTAGCCGACGCTTTGAGTAGAAAAGGAAGAGAGAAGTTATTCAAATTGACAACTCAAGAGGAATTAATAAGAGAAATGGAAAAGTTGGAAATAGAGGTGGAGGAACCAAAAGAAGCGAAAGGAAGATTACTCATGATGAGAGCTCACCCGACGTTATTGGATAGAATAAAGGAAGCACAAGAGAAAGATGAAGAATGTGAGAAGATAAAGAAGAGAGTAATAGAAGATAAGGAAGAAAGGTTCAAAGTAGATAAGGACGGTATATTGAGGTTTGAGGGTCGAGTATGGGTGCCAGCTGTAATTGAACTGAGAGAGGAAATCCTACACGAAGCATACAATACGACGTATTTTGTACATCCAGGAGGCACAAAAATGTACCGGGATCTTCGACACCATTTTTGGTGGCCTAAATTGAAAAGAGAGGTTGCAGAGTGTGTTAGCAGATGTCTTACTTGTCAAAGAGTCAAAGCAGAACACCAGAGGCCAAGTGGACTACTTCAACCGCTGGAAATGCCAGAATAGAAATGGGAGCACATTACGATGGACTTCGTGGTTGGACTTCCGGTTACACAGAAGGGTTATGATGCCATTTGGGTTATTGTGGACAGACTAACAAAGACAGCTCATTTTCTACCCATCAAGATTCGATTCAATTTGAACCAGTTAGCAAATTTGTATGTAAAGGAAATCGTATCGCGACATGGAGTGCCGGTGTCGATTGTCTCCGATCGAGATCCGCGTTTCACGTCAAAATTCTGGAAAAGTTTGCAGGAACGAATGGGAACTCAACTGAGATTAAGTACTGCTTATCACCCTCAAACTGACGGGCAAAGTGAACGAACCATACAAACGTTGGAGGACATGCTGAGAGCTTGCGTGATGGACTTCAAGGGGAATTGGGACGACCATTTACCATTGGTAGAATTCGCTTACAATAATAGCTATCATGCGAGTATCGGTATGCCGCCATATGAAGCTCTTTACGGGAGAAAGTGCAGAACACCATTATGTTGGGATGAAGTCGGAGAACGACGACTTTTGGGACCAGAATTAGTCCAACAAATGACCGACGTGGTAACCACAATAAGGGGAAGATTGGTAGCAGCCCAAGATCGCCAAAAGAAGTATGCCGACTTGCATCGTCAGAACTGAGACTTTGAAGTCGGTAGTTTTATGTTTTTGAAGGTATCTCCTTGAAAGGGAAAGATCAAATTTGGAAAGAAAGGAAAATTGAGTCCGAGGTTCATAGGGCCATTCGAGATATTGGAGCGAGTGGACGAAGTGGCATACAAAATTGCCTTGCCACCCGAACTGGAACACATCCACAACGTGTTTCACATTTTCATACTACGTCCGTACAAGTCTGACTATAAGCACGTGATTTCCTATGAGCCCATTCAAGTAGAGAAGAATCTGGCATATGAAGAAATTCCTGTTCAGATAATAGATAAGAAAGAACAAACACTAAGAAACAAAGTTATATCTTCTGTAAAGGTTGTTTGGCGAAACCACGATGTCGAGGAGGCCACATGGGAATTAGAAGATAGGATGAGGAGAGACTATCCCCATCTTTTTGTGTAACCTTGTATCAATTCCGAGGACGGAATTTTTATAAGGGGGAGAGGATGTAATAACCGTAAATTTCATGATTTAATATTAATATTTATATAAATAGAGCCTGTGATTTTTATCTTAAATGCTTACATGGCATGAGGTGAATTGAATTAAATTGAACTTTTAATAATTGATAAGATGTTGAGAATTATGATAAGTTTATGAAGTGTCTTGTGTGACACAATGATGGAATTAGGGAGGAATAAATTAAAGAAGGAATGCTTCGTTATGTAAAAGATGACAATATGAGAAGTGGTACATAATTAATTATTTAAAGATATCAGAATATTGATAAATCCTTGAATAGGTTGAAAGCTTATCTAGAAAGACTGAACCATTTTTGTGAGCAACTTGAATTATGTGATATAGCCCAACTTATTAATAATTATTAAGGTGATGTATAATTTAGTGTTATTTGGGTAAATTAAATTAATTAATCTGCTGCCTTAATAATTAAGTATTTACTTGATTATAATCCAAATAATAGGACCTAGCCATGGGAATTTTCCACCCATTAAATTTTCGGCAGCCATGTGAATTCTACCTACCCATTTGATATTTTTTTTGCAGCCATGTAAAGTCTTATCCACCCACTCATTTCGGCAGTTAGCATGGTGGCAGCCTTAGGGAATTCTTTTCATTACTTTTCAGCTGTTAGTACTAGTAGCAACTATGTTGATTTAAAGCCAATTGCCTTGTAAATAGATGACTCAATTCTAACAAGCTAAGTTCTAGTGAATTGGGTATTACCCATAAATGAGACCATCATTTTAGAACTTTTGTATTCATGAAAAAAAGAAAAAAAAAAGAAAAAGGGAGCTTGCGTGTGGTTCTTTGGTTGTTGGCAGTACTATGGACATGTGTGAGGGGATGTCTTGAACACTTAGGCTGCTATAAAGTATAGTAGGGAATGGCCATGACTACTATAATTAATTATGCACTTTTTGGTATATATATAAACCCCTTGCTCTAGTTTTCTTTACAAAAAAAAGGGGGCAAGAACTATTATAGAGGAAGTGGGAGTGTTCGGTGGAGAGATAGAAGGTAGCAGCAACACATCTCACCTTGGCAACTTAATTCTATTTTCTTCAAGCTAAGGTATATAGATAATTAGTTAAATAAAATTTCTTCCCATTTAAATTCTTGTACACACTTGTTTTCTTTTTGATGTAGTGTGGATATTTGTGTTGTTTGTAAAATTGTATACTTAACTAGATGTGTGCATGGTAAATTAATATTTACCATGTGCTTCAAAATAAATAAATTAAATTGCAAGAATGCATAAATGATTTGTGTAGAAAAATAAAAAAAGAAGGCTGTGTGTGTCAAAATTTTTGGGTGCTTCATCTTGTTTTGCTATAAGGTTACTGCTAAGCATGTATACAAAAGGGGGGCTGCGTGGGTGTAACTTATTGGGTGCTCCATATTACTTTTGTTGTTGCATTAAGGATACTGCTAAAAAAAAGAAAAAAAAAGAAGAAACAAGCAATCAAGCATGTAAATGAAGTGATGGGGGGCGGGTTGTAGTACCTATTAAGGGTGATATATGTGATTTTATTTTTGTATAGAAGTACTACTATATATATATATATATATATATATATATATATATGTTGCTAAGTTCGGCTGTTATTGTGCAAGACATGTTGCTACATGTTAAATTTTTGCAATAAAGGTGCTGCTATATGTTAAGGCTATTTTCGGCTGCTAGTGGTACAAGGAAATTAAAGATCCTTTTAGCCTTACCTATTATGTAATCTTAAACATTTAAAATGTAGGCAATGTGAAGATTTAAAGAGCTATAAATCGGTACACTAAATTAATTTAATAATAACAGTAAAACTTTTATTGTGACACTATGTGCATATATTTTTAGGGAAGTAATGAAAAGGGTAGGTGTATTACCTTTAATAAAAAGTAATATAATTATCAAGAGGGGAAATATTTACCTTTACACTACATTCTAATGTGACATTACTAACATGTAAAAAAAAATAATTTTTTAAAAGAAAGTGAGTAAGGGTTTATGATGGTAATCAAGCGGATTAGTGTAATGTCATTTTTTTTTAAAAACTCCAATTAATAAAAATTAGTTCAGATAACTAATTGAGCAACAGTTTAATAAATAAATGTTATGTGCATAGTTTTCGTATTTGTGAGCATAAATGTGTAGTAAGTAAGAAATGTAGTATTTTTATGAATTTTATGAGAGAATTGTACCTTAAACTAGGATGTCATGCGATTGATAGCTAAAATGAGTTGGTTTCAACAAATCACTAATTTGTACGACTATATTATTATATTATAGGCAGTATATGTGACAAGGTATCAAAGGTAAACATAATCGACGAACGAGGCAAGTTCCTTACTTCTTACATTGTATACATTCAAATTGTTTTCTCAAGAAAATATCTGTTTCTATTCGAAAATCATTTATATACCTTGACGTTGTTGCAAACATTGAACTTATCGTTCTTAAATGCATTATAAAAAAAAATTTGTCTAAGCCTTTGATTCGACTAGACTATTATTGTGTGTTAAAAGCTATCCAACCAATTGACTTGGTGCGGACTATCGTAAATCTACTGAGATGAACAACCCTCATTGAAGGGGAAATTATATATGTCGGGAGACCGACGTGCGCACAGAAGTATGATTAAATGTTATGCATAACGTAGGGTACTTTAGGCTGATCACCTGTTGTACTCGTTTATATTGGATTACAGTGTAATACTGTTAATTCTATTCAGAGTTCTTTGTCCTTAGTGACTGCTCAGTGTTCATTCATATTGAACCTCAAAATGAATAAATCCTGAAATTTTGTTGATATCCTTCAGTCTATAGCGACACCTCTTGAATACTCTTGATATTTCTTGATATCCTTGGACTACCAATTATTATTATACCCTTGAAAGATTTAAATGCTATAACTGCTTGTTTTTCTGGCTATATTACTTGCTGGGCAAACTTGTTGCTCATTCTTGCTTCCTAAAACATTACAGTTAAGGCAGAGCAAGGCGGTACTTCAGGAAAGGGCAAGACGACAGAATAACTTAGTCCTTAAGACTAGAAGTATTATTATTATTGTTATGCTTGTTATGATGTATTTAAGGATGATTAAGTTATGTTTAAGTTTAATCACTGAATTGTCGTAGTAATGGTTACGGTACCTTGGGATGCGAATATTTATATTATATCAATGTAAATTATTATATTATTTCCGTTGTTGATGATTTTAGTAAGATATTCGTAGTTGCACGTGATGCACCGAATTCGTGATATGGGTGTCCGAATTTTGGGGCGTCACATTGACTCACCCTGCCGCTACAAGCTGTAGCAGCAGGCATCATTTTTTTTTAAATTCCCTTCCTTGCTTGCTCCGTCGTTAAGTCATCTCTCCAACATTTTCTTTCCCAAATCTCAACTACCTTGGTTTCCTCTTGCTATTGTTTTTCTTTTTTTTTCTTATCTTAATTTTTTTTTGTTTGATGTTGTCCGCTTTCACTCTAAAGTTCAAGTTGAAGTTTTGATCCGGCGATTCTTCCTACTTATTTCAGAATGGCACACAACATACATGCACATAAAAGGTTTATATCTAGTTATTCAGATTTTATTGCTAGTTTAAATTGTGAAAATACATCTGAGTTTGGAAGTGAAGTTGAAAGTAGTAAATCTGAAATGGTGCCATACATTAAGCAATTATTTTCTAAGTTGGAAGAAGTTGAAAATTTTTATAGGTCCTAGGCTAAAAAAAATGGTTTTGAGATTAGAATTGCAACTAGCCATAAACATGATCATACTAATGATGTGTCGTCTAGGTTGTATGTTTGTAAAAAAGCTGGTACACTAACTGTTGTAAAGATTTTACCAGATGATGAGTAATAAAATAACTAGACAGAGAGACTCTATAGGATGCACATTATACAAAGTTAGAATATATATTGTGCATAATAAAAAAAAAGACAATTGGCATATTTCTACCGTTGAATTAGAGCACAATCATCACCTAGTGACCCCTACCAAGATAGATTTGATTGAGACACACAGAAATATTACTTAAGTTGCAAGAAAGTTAACTGACACTTTAAATAAGTTTGGTATTAGACCTAGTAGGATTATGAACATTTTGAGCATAATGGGTGGCGGTTTGCAAAATGATCCTTTTTCTAATGTAAATGTTCAAAATGTGGTGAGAGATTTAAGGCATGATTATGCAGTTGAAAATGATGCACAAGATGCTGTAAATTATTTGAAAAAACTTGCATCCGGAAGTGAATTTTTTTTCGTGTCAAACCAAATGAAAACAATCGCATAGCATGCATTTTGTGGGTTGACGCCCGATCAAGGTTTATGTATTAAATTTTCAAAGATGATGTAACATTTGACAGTACTTATAAGACAAATAAGTATGACATGCCATTTGTTCCATTTACCGGGGTCAACCACCATTATCAGTCTATATTGTTTAGATTTTCATTGTTAAGGGATGAGATAGATGACACTTTCTTCTGGGTATTAGAGACATATGTCGAAGATATGGAGTACAAGATACCTATAACCATCATCATTGACCAAGACAAAGCCATGAGTAATGCAATTGCTAAGGTACTCCCTTCTACTTATCATTTATTGTGTTGTTGGCATATTAGCAACAAATTTCCTAAGAAATTGCATCATATTTATTCAGAGCACCCATCTTTCAAAGATCATTTTAACAATTGTGTGTATAATTCATTATCCATAGGGGAGTTTGAAGAGCATTGGCATATTCTGATGAGGAATTATGAATTTTATAACAATGAGCGGCTTCGAAGTTTGTATGATGAACGAGAGAAATGGATTCTTGCATATACAAAGAGATATTTTACCGCAGGAATGAAAACCATTGGAAGAAGCGAGAGCATGGATCATTTTTTTGATGAGTTTATCAATATTTCAGCATGCATGAAAGAATTTGTAGTGCAGAGTTAGAAGAATATAAAAAATAATTTATCATAGAGAGGAAGGCCGACTACATAAAAAAACATCGAAAAAAGAATATGGTACTCGATTTATCTTTGGAAGTGCATGCTGCGTAGGTGTACACAAAAGAAATGTTTAGATGTTTCTAACGTCAATTTTTCGATTCCATGAAGTACAATGTTAGTAAAGTTAGTGAGTTGTGTGGCCCTAAAATAAAGGTTTATGCAGTGTATAGGGGAGATGCAACTGAAAATGGTGGAAGATATAAAGAAATCGTCAACAATCGTCAGCTGGGGACAGTAACATGTAATTGTCAAATGTGTTCGCATTCTGGTGAATTATACAGGCACATCTTGAGATATTTCATTACTAAGAGTATTTCCAAAATATCGAGCGACATGATTCTTCCTCGGTGGATAAGAAACGCGAATAAGAGCGATGTTGAAGAAATACTCTTTAGCCCAACAACTGCTGACTTTGAACAAGATCAAGCAATGCGATATAATCATTTGATGAGTGCTTTTTAGGAGTTAGCCAGCAAAGCTACTTGCTCAATCCGAGGTTATAAAACTGTCCTTAAGTTGAATGCGTGAGGAAAAGCATTGGTTAACCAGTATGATCTGGATGAGAATATTACTGAACTGGCAGACAATGACATTGATCGTGCTTTCAGAGATACACCTCAGGATATATGTTATGAGAATGACGATGAAGATGCAGAGGAGGAAGCGGAAGAAGATGAGTTTTTACCGCTAGTTATTTCTCAAACAAAGGTCTGCAAAAAAAATCTAGATTGAAGAGTGCACTCGAGAAAATTGTGGGTTCTAAGCCTCATCGAAAATGTGCAATTTGTGGCTTTGAAACTGACCATGATAAACGCAATCACTATCGAGTGTTAAGGATTCCTAAACCTAAAAAATAGCCCTCAGTTGTATTATTTATGCTATATTTTTTGTACATATGTAAACTTTAATATCATCGAGAAGTTAATTATTATGTTTATGTTATGCCGTAGTTGTAATATTATCATCTATACTTCTAAAATTAATATTCATATTATTAGAATTATTAGTAAATTAATTTTTATTTAAAAGAAAAAAATTGAGAATTCAAGTACATAAATAATAATTATGCATGATTAAAATAATAATTAATATTACTATTATTATTCTCTTTAAGCATGTTTCTTAATCAAATACTAGCTACCAGTGCAGTACATAGTATTTGATTAAGAAGCATACATAAAGAGAGAATATAATAAAAATACTTATTATTTTAAGGGAAAAAATTTTCTATTTCAAGGACATACATAATAATTATGCATGCTTAAAATAATAATTTTCATATTATTATTATTAATATTAGTAATAGTAATATTAATTCGTGATATTAATATTATTATTACTATGATTAATAATCATAATAATAGTCCTTGCAACTATATATTTTATTATTTTTTGTATTTTAATTTAAATATTTAGTTTATATTTTTAAAAAATTTAATATTAAGAATACATATAATAATAAACATGGTTAAACCACTTTTTTTTTTTTGCAGAAAATAAAGTTTTACATAAAACATGAAAATAAATCAACATTTTTTTAAAAATAATGTTGCGAGTTTCTTATGATTTTTTTAATACATATTTTATGAGACTTATTTTATAAAACTTTACTCATTTAAAAAAAAATAAAATTTCTTTTAATTTTTTTATAAAAGAATAAATATTTTTATAACTTTTTAAAACAAACTTGTAGTATCTTCTTTAAAAAATAATTCACATAATCCTTAAATATGCTTAACAATAAAACATAAACAACGGTAAAGATGTAAATATCATTCGTACATTTATCTAAATATAAAAACATAATTAGTACATGAATATTATGAGCTAAAACATAAGTCTAAATATCATCCACTGGAAGCAGTCTGGGTTGACGTCTAAAGAGTTCTCATGCGATTCGGTATCGAAATACCGTTAAATCTTCTATGGACCATTTTTCTTTGTGAATATTTACACTGCCTGGTAAAGTAGTCAACATATTTGCAGACGAAAATACCACAATCTATGTAGTTAGGCTGCACAGGTCGGGTCTTTGGTACGAGCGCGCGAGGATCCTGAGTTGGCCACTCACGCATCGGATCACCAATCACTAGTATAAAAAATTATATATATATATATATATATAACGCTTAAAAAATGTTGCAATAGGCCCCCCAGAAACGTCGTGGTTAGCACTGTCATCTATTAGACACATTTACATAACGTTTTTAAAACGTTGTCTATTGACACATTACACAACGTTGTGTAAAAAACGTTGTGTATTTGCGCATTACACAATATTTTTTAGAGTGTATTTGCACATTACACAATTTTTTTTTCCTAAAAAACGTTGTGTATTTCTAAAAACGTTTTTTTTAAATACATGCTTAATACAATTTATTCCCCAAGAGTTACATAAGATGAGTTACTCACAATAAGTGAATGTTTTAGAGCTTGTATTTCCAAACATCAATCATAAGGAGAAAATAATATTACAAAAAGAATTTGTGGAAGTGTAATAATGATCTAATTTCATATTATTAGATCATATTTCTCTTTTTCCCTATCCCTGCAAGTGTATTTAATCTGAAATACATAATGAAGTCAGTAGCATAGTGTACAGATGATTGGCGAAGAGAAACCGAAACATAATTTCCATAATGTTTGTCTGGGACTACGACGACTATTACTCCATAGAAAAACCAAGGAAAACATTTAACTTATATGACACTTACAACACTACAACGATAGCTGGAAGGAATGATTAATGCAGGATCACGACGATCATCCCTTGGGTTCAAGAGCGGCAATTTCCCTAACAACTTGGGCTTTGTCTGCCTCAAACCCTTCATCCTCTGCACCAAAAAATAAATATTTTTAAAAAATACTAAAAATTGAATACACTTTTATCGACAAATAGAAATGATTATTAGGAATTACATTTCTTAATTTTCCACCTTTATCTGTCTTAAAATCAACAAAGAGACGCACGAACTTGCTTCTCTTCATGCTCTACTTGCATAAGTTTCTAGTTTTACCCAAACATCATATATACAAGTATATCCTACACGACCTGGTTGATAGAATCGAAAAATAAATAGTAATATAAATACTTTTCAATCATGAATATGCATAACTTATGAATTAGAGTAGCCCTACAAGCTTAGTTAGTTAAAAGTGACAAGTCAAGTAATAACTTGAAACTCTTATGAAATAAGTATGCATTTCAATGCAATTAGATCAATACACAAAAGAGAATTTTGTTTAAGCATGCACTTAATGGAAGACATCTAGTCACTCCAATCATAGACAAAGGGACTATAGGAAGTAATCTTATTATATTAAAACCATATAAAGAGCATGATTTAGCTAGATAACAAAAGTGGGCATACAAGAGTTTACTAGAGTTTATCAACATAAAATCCTTAACTTACAAGTTACAAGTTGCTAATTGGTTTGATATTATATAAAAAATTTAAAGAAATTATCAGTAATCTAGAAGCAGAATATATCAAATATGACATATGTTATGCTAGAAATTATCAGAAATGCAGAGCAGGATCTCACACAATAGAGATACCTTTTAAAAGGTTAGCAATCAATGTTATATAGGTGAATTCATTAAACAATAAAAACTTACACCAACAATAGGATGCGCTAGCTTAACCCGCAAAGCTGGTGAAGTAAAAAAGAATTCCCTCTGTGTTCGGGTATGAAGCTGCCTGATCAAAGGAGCAGATTAATGAAACTAACATGTATAAGTAACAAAAGACCTACTATGCACAGATAGTATGTGTGACGCCCCCAAATTCAGACACTCATATCTCGAATTTAGTTTGTGACGTACTAATTCTAATATCATACAAAAATTATCAATAACAGAAATAATAGAATAATTTACATTGATATAATATAAATATTCACATTTCAAGGTACCGTAACCATTACTACAACAGTCCAATGATTAAACTTAAACATATTTTAATCATCCTTAATACATTATAGTAAGCATAACAATAATAATAATACTTCTACACTTAAAGGACCAAGTTATTCTGTAGTCTTGCCCTTTCCTTTGTACTTTCCCGATGTACTGCCTTGCTCTGCCTTAACTGTAATTTTTTAAGGGAAGCAAGAATGAGCAACAAGTTTGCCCAGCAAGTAATATAGCAAAAAGAATAAGTAGTTATAACGTTTGAATCTTTAGAGGTATAACGGTAATCGATAGTTCAAGGATATCAAGAAGTATCAAGAGTGTTCAATAAGTGTCGTTATAGACTGAAGGATATCAACAAAATTTCAAAATTTATTCATTTCAAGGTTTAATAAGAATGAACACTGAGCAGTCACTAAGGACTAAGAACTCTTACTAGAATTAACATTATTATATTACAAATCCAATATAAGCGAGTACAACAGGTGATCAACCTAAAGTACCCTGCATTATGCATAACATTTAATCATACTCATGTGCTCACGTTGGTTCCCCGATAATATAAAATTTTCCCTTTTTAAGAGGGTTGTTCATATCAGTAGATTTACAAGAGTCCGCACCAAGTCAATTTGTTTGGATAGCTTTCTTAACACATGATTATAGTCTAGCCGAATTAAAGGCTTAGACCACTTTTATAATGCATTTATGAACGATAAGTTCAATGCTTGTAACAATGTCAATGCATACAAATGATTTTCGAATAGTAATAGATATTTGATCGATATAAGTATGGCAACAATTCGGATTATACAATATACAATGTAAAGAATATATAAAACTTGCATTTAATATGAGAATGAAATGACGTTAGAGAACTCACACAAAATCCAAAGTTGTGTAAGTTAGGAGACTTGCCTTTAGCGTTGATTACCACTTATAGCGTAAAATCACCTCAATGAACTATATTTTCCTATTTATGTATGTATAGGTATTCATTAGTCCCACACACTTGATATACATATTCACATACCTTCATCACACATATCTAAATTTATGTAGACCATTCACAGTTAAACTCATAGATGTATAATTCACTTTGTTCTTACTTTTGAAAATCTTTAATACTATATGCTCATCTTTTATTTGTATTCGTGAAATATTACTTACTTCATGTATTCTAGTTTAAGTTGCTTCACGTATTCATGAAACCTTTAAGCTAGGTTTGACCCTTTGTTAAAGTTACTCATACATTTCCATTTTACAAGGTTAAAAGGACTCATTAAACCAACTACAAATCATAGTATTCATTAACCGACATAACATTTCCAAACAACCTCTTTCTATGCATGCTTGCATAGTTTATAAAGTGTCTAACTAGATGTGTGAACATGTTGATTATCTTTAGAGGCATAAAGCATCCTATCACAGTCGTTCAAAAGTTCACAATACAAGTCATAGAGTTTACAACTCAATTGATTTTCAAATCTTAAAATTTCATGATAAATAACTAAGCATGCAAAGTACGTTGAATTCACATTTCATACGTATTTACAAAACTAACTAAGTTGTGAATACATGCTCAAAAGGTTAGATTTCAAAATGGCATAAGGTTTTATAAACATGGTTTTCGTCTTTTAACTTTTCTTTCAAAAGGTTATAATTCAAACTCCAAACCTACTTAAACATCTTGCAACATGCATTAACACATGTTTAAGGATTATGCATGCTCCTTAGGTTAAGTTAGCTTAGGTCAATTTAGGTCTTCTTGTATCAAACAATCAAAACAAAAATATAAGTCACTAGAGCACCCCCCCGCCCCCTCGCTGGGGCGGGCATTTATACTACAGGACCCCCCGCCGGGGTGGCCATAGCTACTGCAGAACCTCCCCCCTTCCCCGCCGGGGTGGGCCTTATATACTGCATGACCCCCGCCGGGATAGGCATGACTTCTACAGTTAGAACACAGGCAGTCCCCTGCTACGAGTTAACATGCCAAACTCCCATCCAAACAGCAATGTAATAATATATAATTGATATAAACTTGCTACTAAACATCCCTAGTATGCTTCTAACAATCCCAAACATACAAATAATCAAATTCAAGAATCAATTCAAGATTTATGCTATTTTTCCAAAGTTTAACACATTTAGCGATTCTCTTCACTGCAGATTTGTTACTTGACCAAATTACTTCATTTAACTTTCGTTAATTTCGTATTTAATCATATTAACAATGTCTAGCATCAATTGACACATTCTAGCATGCTTCAACCATAAACTTTTCAACTCAAAACAAGTATTTTCGTACTTTTCTAAGAACTTTGTAAAACTTGAATTTAAGAACATATATAGGGATACTACCTTCTGAAATTATGAAGTTGAAATGTTACTCTAGCTTCAATTTGCAGATTACTCAACAACACTCTCACTCCAATTAGAAATTCTCAGAGAAATCAACAATTCACATTTGAGAGGGGGACTTCTATTTATAAAGGGATTATTGTCCATTTGGAGGTTTTACTGTAACGCCCCAAAATCCGGTCTATTTTCACACCCAAATTCTCTGCATCATGATTCAATCTCCTTCCAAGCATACATCATTATATAGCTAAATATAACAACATACATTCTCAAATCCCAGGTTTTAATACCTTATAACCTTGTTCATTACAAATAATGATAATTACATTATTCTTTACATCTTACACGAGTGACTTTTATCCGCCACCAAGGATATATGCAGTTCATTAAACTAATCTATAGTTTAATTAAACTATTCTACATTACAAGTCTTGGCTTGCTCTTCACGCTCATTCATATACTGAATGACACTTCATCTGGACACCGATCAACTTGATCTTTACGGGATCCTTAAGTTCTTTTTAACATCGTTCGCTAAAAATGTTTTTATTTAAAACAAGTGTGAGCATTCAATTGCTCAGCAAGTCATATCAGTTGAATAAACAACTTTAAGAATTTAAACATTCTTTTAAGACTTTCATAACTGAACAAAGGTTATGAAGTAGCTTGAATAATAGGAATAATTTTGATTCCTATTATTTTAAAACATTAATCACATTCACTTTGAAATACTTTCATTCCTCTACTTTTTCCATACACATCATGTCTGGCTAGAATCATTAGCACAGACTTAACAATAACGGTTCATGTATAAACAGAACATACTCATATTAAAAAATTCAATCACAGAACAGTTCATCTCATAGAAATACCAAAGTATTCAAATTGTGGCACAAGGCCTCATACATTCTACCAACTTGTACAAATATCGCACATTTGCACATAGACAAGACTTCTCAAGTTCAACATCTGAGAAGTTTAAGAAACTAGCATTCATGTAAAATATGAATAAAGTTAGGAAACCTGACTTATGCACAGCTACAGCTTACGCTGAACTGCTCATTACAATCCATATATAACACATAAGGAAATAACACATACACTAACTAGTCATAAACTTGACTTACACATTAGTTTACTTAACTTTACTTCTTAGGATTTGCATTATTGTAATCTAAGCTTACGCTATCAACTTTCATTATCGGTTTACGGTTTCATGACATACGAAGATGTCTTACTCATACAATCATCATCTTGGACGATTTACATTTTTATCTTCTTCTTATACCTTTCTAGGACTCAACACACATCGTGTCTCTGCTAGTAGTCTATATGGTAGTCTGAGTGGTTTTTCACAAACAACCAACAAATAAGTTTTCGTCTCATCTACACTGTCTTTCATAGTGAATTAGATCGTTTACCAGTTTTGTATATATCTCCGCTCTCTGAAGGAATTGTTTAGCCTAGCTCCCATATGTCAACAATCAAAGATTACGATTGTACTACAACCTAACTTTATCTTAACCTATCCGAACCATTAAACTATAATGTTCGTTAAGTCAATTCCTTATTTCTTATGGCTTTCTAGCAACTAAATGCTATACCTCATGATTTATTCCTTATCGTCTAAGTCATACAGTCTTTTGCATACTTAGAACGATCATTCCATATTAATTCTACGCATTCATAGCGTTAAGCATTTTACGTTACCTTACTCATATCTTACAACGTCCGGTTCATTCGACTCGGAACGTTATCCAAGTTATAATTATTAACTCGGCTTCTTAATGTTATACCTACTTGTCTTCATTATCTTACAGTCAAACTGTGACGCCCCCAAAATTAGGTATACATCACCCATCTTGAGTTGTCAGATACATGGTACAGAATACAACTACAACTTACTAATACAACTGTCGTGTACAATACGACAAAATATAACTGTGAGTTTGAATACAATTATTGTCTACTAGAGACTATACAAACTCAAAAGGAGTCCTCATTACAATTATTGTCACACTATTTAATAGAATAGTGAGGACTACTAATACTATCATCTGGTCCATCACTCCGTTCCCCGACTCGACCCAGCTATATTCTCATTTCCTGAAGAGAACAGTGAAGGAAAGGGTGAGCTCAACTAGCCTAGTAGGAAATATTATGACTAAGGTAATGCAGAATAAAATATCATTAGCCTTCAACAGTGTTAAACTGATAAAATATAACGAACATCAAGTTTAACTGCAGCGGAACAAGCCATCCATTAAAAGAGTCAAGTAAATAATAAAATCTACTATCTTCTATGATTTAAAAGGTTTTTCAACACTGTTATCGCTGGGACTCAGCTTAATAAAATAATCCACATCATCGAATCACCCCTGCACTACGGCCAAGGATATTCGTGTATTCATTAATGGTCATGATCATGCCAACAACTATCCATCAATGCACTACGGGCTAATGAGGACTTTTACCACATCATTTGTAATATTACGGTCATGATTATACCGAATAATCCCTGGTCATAATCATACCAAGTCCATCTATGCACTACAGGCCATAGATGACTTTTAACATTTTATAAACATGAGGATGATGACAATGATATAAGACTTCAATAAAACAAGTTCAAGAATTAATTTATCCAAAAATTAACAACGTCCAAATTGTCAACATGATACTGCTTTGTGGAGTAAAATTCAAGAATGCTTAGAAGAATATTTTCATAAAAAGATACTAGATGAAGCGTAAATATCAAAGATATTCCACTAATTTCATGGAGTATAAAAGTCAAAACTTTAACCAACTGAGTATAATAAAGAATGGAATAATAAAAGAAATCACCCGGCATGCGATAGATCGCACAGACATGTTATTCCAACAGAATAATAAATAATGGAACCAGATCCGGCGTAAACGCACAGACAGGATATTTCGACAGAATAATAATAATAAAGACGGAACCAGGTCCGGTGTAAAACACACAGACGGGATGTTCCAACAGAATAATAATAAAGACGGAACCAGGTCCGGTGTAAAACACATAGACAGGATGTTCCAACAGAATAATAATAAAGACGGAACCAGGTTTGGTGTAAAACACACAGACAGGATGTTCTAACAGAATAATAATAAAGACGGAACCAGGTCCGGTGTAAAACACACAGACAGGATGTTCCAACAGAATAATAGAAGAATGTCACCAAGTATAGGGTAGACCGCGTATACAAGTTATTCCAACAGAATAATAAGAAATGGAATAACAACAGTTCTCTTCATTAATAAGAAAGAATAACACCCCTTACCGTTTTAAAGAAGAACTGAAATAAGGAAGTAGTTAAGTAGCAGAATACTTTTTCTCTCTCTCTCTCTCTATAGTCTCTCTCTCTAGAGTTCAGCGAATTCGTAAGAAATAATGAAGGAATGAGCTGCTATTTATAGAAAAATAGAATGCATAGTAACTAATTCATGAACGGTCCAGATTGATTACTTTAATCTGACGGTCCATATTTAAAGAAAAATCTTTTAAATAAAATATAATATATTCTATTTATAGAATAACTTTAATAAAGTATTCTGTTTTATATAAAAAGATGTTTCTGTTTTATTACGTTAATAATACGAATAAAACAAACTTCATTATCGCTAAATAATTCATATTATTAACTGACAATAATTGAATCAAACTGAGTGACTTCTCACATAAGCATTAATAATCAATACCGTGTGCTACTATGCAACCACACGTATTACTGTACTTTTACAACCGAGTAGTTCAACAGTATCAATGGTAAAACTTCCACCGTTATTTTTAATAAAATATTTTTGTCGTTTTCTCAATTCGACAATAATTCTGTTGTGGGGTCCACCAATGATTGTGCCGTTGTACGTTAACTCCATAATATTCAAAAATAATATTTATAAAAAATTCATCTTTATTTATAAAAGTTGGGGTCTTACAACCTCCTCTTCTTATAAAATTTCGCCCTCGAAATACGTACCTGGTATGTCGAAGAGGTAAGGATACCTTGATTTCATTTCAGATTCTAACTCCCAAGTCATTTCCTCAACATCGTGATTTCTCCACAAAACTTTGACTTGAGGTATAACCTTGGAGCGTAGAATATGTTCCTTCTTATCCAAGATTTGAACAGGAATTTCTTCATACGCCAAATTCTCCGCTATTTCGTCCGGTTCTAACTCAATAATGTGGTTCGGGTATTCCACATATTTACGTAACATGGATATGTGAAAAATGTTATAAACACGAGACATACTTGGCGGTAAAGCGAGTCTATAAGCCACAGTTCCTACTCGATCGAGGATTAAAAATGGACCGATGAATCGAGGATTGAGCTTTCCTCTCTTTCTAAATCTCGTAACTCCTTTCCATGGAGCAACACGTAAGAACACATGATCTCCTATATCAAATTCCACGTCCTTTCGATGAAGATCAGCATAACTGTTTTGTCGATCTTGTGAGGTTTTTATACGTTCTTGGATCGTCTGAATCTTTTCTGTAGTCATACGTACCAACTCTGGTCCCAACAACGTTGCTTCACCCACCTCATCCCAGCATACTGGAGAATGACATTTTCTTCCATACAATGCTTCGAATGGAGCCATGCCAATACTTGCTTGATAACTGTTGTTGTAGGAAAACTCTACCAATGGTAAGATCTTGTCCCAACTTCCCTTGAAGTAAAGGACACAGAGTCTTAATAAATCTCCTAGAATTTGAATAGTCCTCCCTGATTGTCCGTCTGTCTGAGGATGATATGCCGAACTATATCGTAAATCTGTGCCCATAGCTTTTTGTAAACTAACCCAAAATCGTGAAGTGAATTTTGGGTCCCGATCAGAAACTATGGATACTGGCATACCATGCAGTCTTACAATCTCGTTTATGTACATACGAGCAAGACGTTCAAGTGTATAAGTTTCTCGTATCGGTAAGAAATGAGCAGACTTGGTCAATCTATCAACAATGACCCAAATCGCATCAATACCTTGAGAAACCTTAGGAAGACCGGTAACGAAATCCATGGTAATGTACTCCCACTTCCATTCTAGAACTTCAAGTGGTTGCAATGGACCTTTTAGTACTTGATGCTCCGGTTTTACTCGTTGACAAGTTAGACACCTTGAGATTAGCAACGCTATCTCTCTCTTCATATTGCTCCACCAAAATGTATGACGAAGATCATGATACATTTTGGTACTTCCAGGATGGATTGCAAACGGTGTGTTGTGCACCTCCATCATGATTTCATACTTTAAATCAGGGTTGTTAGGAACACAAAGTCTGGAGTTGACTCGAAGTATTCCTTCTTCATCGATTCTTTCTTCCGGCATAACACCTTCTTGCACTTTCTTCCTCATACGCATCAGCTCTAGGTCTGTAGCTTGAGCAGCTTTAACTTTATCGATTAAAGTTAGTTCTACTCGTATATTCGCCATCATCACATGGGTCCCTGGAGTCTTTAACTCTGTCTCCATCCTTTGCAAGTCACACAAAATGGGCCTTTGTGTTGACAATATCGCACTCGTACTTGCATATGATCTTCTACTCAATGCGTCAGCTACCACGTTCGCTTTTCCAGGATGATATTGAATGGTATGATCATAATCTTTCAACAGTTCAAGCCAACGTCGTTGTCGCATGTTGAGTTCCTTTTGAGTGAAGAAATATTTGAGACTTTTATGATCCGTAAAGATCTCCAGCTTCTCCCCATACAAGTAATGCCTCCAAATTTTAAGTGCAAAAACAACAGCTGCCAACTCTAGATCATTAGTAGGATAATTCTTCTCATACTCCTTGAGTTGTCTTTATGCATAGGCTATGACTTTTCCATGTTGCGTGAGAACGCATCCCAACCCTTTGCTCGAAGCATCACTGTAGATGACAAATCCCTCCGAGCCAGATGGTATTGTTAGAACAGGTGCTGAAATGAGTCTCCTCTTGAGTTCTTGAAAACTCTTCTCACATTCTTCACTCCAACCGAACTTTGTATCTTTCCGAGTCAGCTGAGTTAATGGAGTAGCGATTCGAGAAAATCCTTCCACGAATCTCCGATAATAACCAGCTAAACCAAGAAAGCTACGTACTTCGGTCACTGATTTAGGTTGCTCCCAGCTTTGAATAGCTTCAATTTTTGCCGGGTCAACCGATATTCCACGACTTGATACTACGTGCCCAAGGAATGCTACCTCCTCCAGCCAGAACTCGTATTTCTTTAACTTGGCATAAAGCTTGTATTCACGAAGCTTTTGGAGTACCAGCCTCAAGTGTTGCTCATGATCTTCACAGTTTTTGGAATAAATAAGGATGTCATCAATAAAGAAGACCACAAAGTGATCCAAATATTCCCTGAATACCCGGTTCATCATATCCATAAAGGCAGCAGGAGCATTAGTCAATCCAAAGGACATGACTAGGAATTCATAATGCCAGTACTGAGTTCTGAAAGCCGTCTTTGGAATATCCTCAGTTCTAACCTTCAGCTGATGATATCCAGAACGAAGATCGATCTTTGAAAAGAATTGTGCTCCTTGCAACTGGTCAAATAGGTCATCAATACGTGGCAACGGGTACCTATTTTTGATGGTGACATGATTCAACTCCTGATAATCAATACAAAGTCGCATACTTCCATCTTTCTTCTTCACGAATAGCACAGGAGCACCCCAAGGAGAAGTACTAGGACGAATAAAGCCAATGTCTAACAATTCTTGCAGTGGATCTTTAACTCCTGAAGTTTAATAGGAGCCATTCGATATGGGGCTTTGAAAATGGGTTTTGTACCGGGTTCAAGGTCGATACAAAATTCAATTTCACGCTTTGGGGGTAGGCCAGGAAGTTCTTCAGGGAATACGTCAGAGAATTTATTAACAATAGAAATATCATTCAAAACTGACGTATTTTTGTTTAGATCCGTGACATGAGCTAAGAAAGCTTGACATCCGTTTTTTAATAAACGAATAGCTTTATGGCTTGAGATGACATCGATTGATTTTAATGGTTTGGTTGCTTAAATTCGCATAATAGGTCGATTAGGAATATGAAAGCTAACAACCTTACGAAAACAATCAATTTTTTCATGATGAGTAGTTAACCAATCAATCCCTAGAATCACGTCAAATGCAAGTATTTTTAAAGAAATAAGATCGACAGGTAATGTGTGGGTACCAACTTGAACCAAACAAGACTTATAAACCGTAGATGTAACGAAGGTTTCTCCCAATGAAGTTTCAACAGATAAGTCAAAGTCTAATTTCTCCGGAGTCAAATTTAATCGATGAGCGGAAGTAGGAGAAATAAAAGAATGGGTAGAACCGGTATCAAATAAAGTATAGACTTCATTAAAGTTTATGATAAGCTTACCCGTGATGACCTCATTCGGGTTCCTTTCTTTCTCGGAGGTCACAACAAATGCTCTCCCTTGCACTACCGGTTTTGACTTTTCTTGGACGGCCTTTTGTGCCTACATCCTGGCTGAACTTGTTTTTGGTAAACGACAAAATTGAGCTAAATGACCTTCTCTTCCACAATTATAACATGCTTTAGACGGCATCGCGCAGTTTGGACTGATGTGCCCCTCCCCTCCGCATTTGAAACATATGATAGGTGGTCGTTCTCCTTCCTTAACAACGGGTGCTGGTGCTGACGTCTTTCCATCATTGTTGAATTTCCTCTTCTTGAAATGACCATTCTTATTGTTTTGGCCCTGATTACCACCGAAGTGGTTACCATTTCTGGCCTGTTGATTCCCTCCACGCTTGTTGTCTCCGCTTCGATGATTGCTCTCACTGGTATTATCATTTTGCCGACTGCTCTCTTTTAGTTGCGTTGACTCGTTATCGCGCTCCACTAACTGAGCCCTATTCACAACATCTGAATACAAATATAGTTTATGAGAAATAAGATGTTGACGTATCTCAGGTTTCAAACCTCGCAAAAACATTCGCATCATTCGCTCTTCATTATCCACCAAGTGGGACGCAAACCAGGACAACTCAGCAAATTTAGCCTTATACTGCGACACTGTCATATTATTCTGCTTCAATTTGATGAACTCCACCTCCTTCATGTGACGAACACTTTCGAGAAAGTATTTTTCATTAAACAGCTCTTGGAACTTCTCTCAAGTCATCCTCAGTGCGGCAGGTTGAGTACGCTTAATCGATTCCCACCAGTAATCTACCTCTCCTCGCAACATAAAGGCGGCAAAGGGAACCTTTTGCTCCTCGGAGCATCCCAAGACATCAAATATCTTGGTGATCTGCTTTATCCATGTTTTCGCTATAAGTAATTTTTGCTCTCCCTTAAACTCCGGTGGTCCTAGCTCCTTAAACTGTTTAGCGGCGACCGTCCGAGAGTTTTCAGTATTTCCACCTTTATTTTGAACAGGAGCCACTCTCGCTTGCTGTTGCATGAAATGCATAAAGCTTCTGAACATTCCATCATTCATCATTTGGTCAGTATTGTTGTTTGCATGAGGATTGTCGCCTTCCTGATGCACATTATCCCGATTATTGATATGTGGTGAATCAACAGTCGCCTGTGCTCCATTGCTATTCTCAACATTCTCGGATGCCATATTCAGATACTGCCACAAAATAAAAGTTAATTGATATGTCATATATTATCTTTATATTCTGACCAACCAATTAAATATCATGCACATAAACTTAGGTAGGTCATACTAGCGAAGGAATTCCCCGTCTCTTCCCTCCTAGTTCTATTCTCACATCTTAGCCAGAGATCATATCCCTAAGCTCTGATACCAACTGTGCCGCCCCCAAAATTAGGTATACATCACCCATCTTGGGTCGCCAGATACATGGTACAGAATATAAATACAACTTACTAATACAACTGTCGTGTATAATACGACAAAACATAACTGTGAGTTTGAATACAATTATTATCTACTAGAGACTATACAAACTCAAAAGGAGTCCTCATTACAATTATTGTCACACTATTTAATAGAATAGCGAGGACTACTAATACTATCATCTGGTCCATCACTCCGTTCCCCGACTCGACCCAGCTATATTCTCATTTCCTGAAGAGAACAGTGAAAGAAAGGGTGAGCTCAACTAGCCCAGTAAGAAATATTATGACTAAGATAATGCAGAATAAAATATCATTAGCCTTCAACAGTGTTAAACTGATAAAATATAACGAACATCAAGTTTAACTACAGCGGAACAAGCCATCCATTAAAAGAGTCAAGTAAATAATAAAATCTACTATCTTCTATGATTTAAAAGGTTTTTCAACACTGTTATCGCTGGGACTCAGCTTAATAAAATAATCCACATCATCGAATCACCCCTGCATTACGGTCAGGGATATTCGTGTATTCATTAATGGTCATGATCATGCCAACAACTGTCCATCAATGCACTACGGGCCAATGAGGACTTTTACCACATCATTGTAACATTACGGTCATGATTATACCGAATAATCCCTGGTCATAATCATACCAAGTCCATCTATGCACTACAGGCCACGGATGACTTTCAATATTTTATAAACATGAGGATGATGACAATGATATAAGAATTCAATAAAACAAGTTCAAGAATTAATTTATCCAAGAATTAACAACGTCCAAATTGTCAACATGATACTGCTTTGTGGAGTAAAATTCAAGAATGCTTAGAAGAATATTTTCATAAAAAGATACTAGATGAAGCTCAAATATCAAAGATATTCCACTAATTTCATGGAGTATAAAAGTCAAAACTTTAACCAACTGAGCATAATAAAGAATGGAATAACAAAAGAAATCACCCGGCATGCGATAGACCGCACAGACAGGTTATTCCAACAGAATAATAAATAATGGAACCAGGTCCGGCATAAACGCACAGACAGGATATTCTGACAGAATAATAATAAAGACGGAACCCGGTCCGGTGTAAAACACACAGACAGGATGTTCCAACAGAATAATAATAAAGACGGAACCAGGTCCGGTGTAAAACACACAGACATGATGTTCCAACAGAATAATAATAAAGACGGAACCAGTTCTGGTGAAAAACACACAGACAGGATGTTCCAACAGAATAATAATAAAGACGGAACCAGGTCCGGTGTAAAACACACAGACAGGATGTTCCAATAGAATAATAGAAGAATGTCACGAAGTATAGGGTAGACCGCGTATACAAGTTATTCCAACAGAATAATAAGAAAAGGAATAACAACAATTCTCTTCATGAATAAGAAAGAATAACACCCCTTACCGTTTTAAAGAAGAACTGAAATAAGGAAGTATTTAAGTGGCAGAATACTTTTTCTCTCTCTCTCTCTCTATAGTTTCTCTCTCTAGAGTTCAGTGAATTCGTAAGAAATAATGAAGGAATGAGCTGCTATTTATAGAAAAATGGAATGTATAGTAACTAATCCATGAGTGGTCCAGATTGATTACTTTAATCTGACGGTCCATATTTAAAGAAAAATCTTTTAAAAAAAATATAATATATTCTATTTATAGAATAACTTTAATAAAGTATTCTGTTTTATATAAAAAGATGTTTATGTTTTATTACGTTAATAATACGAATAAAACAAAACTTCATTATCGCTAAATAATTCATATTATTAACTGACAATAATTGAATCAAACAGAGTGACTTCTCACATAAGCATTAATAATCAATACCGTGTGCTACTATGCAACCACACGTATTACTGTACTTTTACTATCGAGTAGTTCAACAGTGTCAATGGTAAAACTTCCGCCGTTATTTTTAATAAAATATTTTTGTCGTTTTCTCAATCCGACAATAATTCCGTTGTGGGGTCCACCAATGATTGTACCGTTGTACGAATATTTTCTGTTAAAACGAATATTCCCCGACCAATCGAATATTATATAACAACTTGCGTACTTTGCAAAATTTATAAATATTACCTACAACTATAACATTATATTAAATTAACTCCATAATATTCAAAAATGATATTTATAGAAAATTCATCTTTATTTATAAAAGTTGGGGTCTTACAACCTCCCCTTCTTATGAAATTTCGCCCTCGAAATTAGGGTACGTACCTGGTATGTCGAAGAGGTAAGGATACCATGATATTATTTCAGATTCTAACTCCCAAGTCATTTCCTCAACATCGTGATTTCTCCACAAAACTTTGACTTGAGGTATAACCTTGGAGCGTAGAATATGTTCCTTCTTATCCAAGATTTGAACAGGAATTTCTTCATACGTCAAATTCTCCGCTATTTCGTCCGGTTCTAACTCAATAATGTGGTTCGGGTATTCCACATATTTACGTAACATGGATATGTGAAAAATGTTATAAACACGAGACATACTTGGCGGTAAAGCGAGTCTATAAGCCACAGTTCCTACTCGATCGAGGATTAAAAATGGACCGATGAATCGAGGATTGAGCTTTCCTCTCTTTCTAAATCTCGTAACTCCTTTCCATGGAGCAACACGTAAGAACACATGATCTCCTATATCAAATTCCACGTCCTTTCGATGAAGATCAGCATAACTGTTTTGTCGATCTTGTGAGGTTTTTATACGTTCTTGGATCGTCTGAATCTTTTCTGTAGTCATACGTACCAACTCTGGTCCCAATAACGTTGCTTCACCCACCTCATCCCAGCATACTGGAGAATGACATTTTCTTCCATACAATGCTTCGAATGGAGTCATGCCAATACTTGCTTGATAACTGTTGTTGTAGGAAAACTCCACCAATGGTAAGATCTTGTCCCAACTTCCCTTGAAGTAAAGGACACAGAGTCTTAATAAATCTCCTAGAATTTGAATAGTCCTCCCTGATTGTCCGTCTGTCTGAGGATGATATGCCGAACTATATCGTAAATCCGTGCCCATAGCTTTTTGTAAACTAACCCAAAATCGTGAAGTGAATTTTGGGTCCCGATCAGAAACTATGGATACTGGCATACCATGCAGTCTTACAATCTCGTTTATGTACATACGAGCAAGACGTTCAAGTGTATAAGTTTCTCGTATCGGTAAGAAATGAGCAGACTTGGTCAATCTATCAACAATGACCCAAATCGCATCAATACCTTGAGAAACCTTAGGAAGACCGGTAACGAAATCCATGGTAATGTGCTCCCACTTCCATTCTAGAACTTCAAGTGGTTGCAATGGACCTTTTAGTACTTGATGCTCCGGTTTTACTCGTTGACAAGTTAGACACCTTGAGATTAGCAACGCTATCTCTCTCTTCATATTGCTCCACCAAAATGTATGACGAAGATCATGATACATTTTGGTACTTCCAGGATGGATTGCAAACGGTGTGTTGTGCACCTCCATCATGATTTCATACTTTAAATCAGGGTTGTTAGGAACACAAAGTCTGGAGTTGACTCGAAGTATTCCTTCTTCATCGATTCTTTCTTCCGGCATAACACCTTCTTGCACTTTCTTCCTCATACGCATCAGCTCCAGGTCTGTAGCTTGAGCAGCTTTAACTTTATCGATTAAAGTTAGTTCTACTCGTATATTCGCCATCATCACATGGGTCCCTGGAGTCTTTAACTCTGTCTCCATCCTTTGCAAGTCACACAAAATGGGCCTTTGTGTTGACAATATCGCACTCGTACTTGCATATGATCTTCTACTCAATGCGTCAGCTACCACGTTCGCTTTTCCAGGATGATATTGAATGGTATGATCATAATCTTTCAACAGTTCAAGCCAACGTCGTTGTCGCATGTTGAGTTCCTTTTGAGTGAAGAAATATTTGAGACTTTTATGATCCGTAAAGATCTCCAGCTTCTCCCCATACAAGTAATGCCTCCAAATTTTAAGTGCAAAAACAACAGCTGCCAACTCTAGATCATTAGTAGGATAATTCCTCTCATACTCCTTGAGTTGTCTTTATGCATAGGCTATGACTTTTCCATGTTGCGTGAGAACGCATCCCAACCCTTTGCTCGAAGCATCACTGTAGATGACAAATCCCTCCGAGCCAGATGGTATTGTTAGAACAGGTGCTGAAATGAGTCTCCTCTTGAGTTCTTGAAAACTCTTCTCACATTCTTCACTCCAACCGAACTTTGTATCTTTCCGAGTCAGCTGAGTTAATGGAGTAGCGATTCGAGAAAATCCTTCCACGAATCTCCGATAATAACCAGCTAAACCAAGAAAGCTACGTACTTCGGTCACTGATTTAGGTTGCTCCCAGCTTTGAATAGCTTCAATCTTTGCCGGGTCAACCGATATTCCACGACTTGATACTACGTGCCCAAGGAATGCTACCTCCTCCAGCCAAAACTCGCATTTCTTTAACTTGGCATAAAGCTTGTATTCACGAAGCTTTTGAAGTACCAGCCTCAAGTGTTGCTCATGATCTTCACGGCTTTTGAAATAAATAAGGATGTCATCAATAAAGAAGACCACAAAGTGATCCAAATATTCCTTGAATACCCTGTTCATCATATCCATGAAGGCAACAGGAGCATTAGTCAATCCAAAGGACATGACTAGGAATTCATAATGCCAGTACCGAGTTCTGAAAGCCGTCTTTAGAATATCCTCAGTTCTAACCTTCAGCTGATGATATCAAGAACGAAGATCGATCTTTGAAAAGAATTGTGCTCCTTGCAACTGGTCAAACAGGTCATCAATACGTGGCAACGGGTACCTATTTTTGATGGTGACATGATTCAACTCCTGATAATCAATACAAAGTCGCATACTTCCATCTTTCTTCTTCATGAATAGAACAGGAGCACCCCAAGGAGAAGTACTAGGATGAATAAAGCCAATGTCTAACAATTCCTGTAGTGGATCTTTAACTCCTGAAGTTTAATAGGAGCCATTCGATATGGGGCTTTGGAAATGAGTTTTGTACCGGGTTCAAGGTCGATACAAAATTTAATTTCACGCTCTGGGGGTAGGCCAGGAAGTTCTTCAGGGAATACGTCAGAGAATTTATTAACAATAGAAATATCATTCAAAACTGACGTATTTTTGTTTAGATCCGTGACATGAGCTAAGAAAGCTTGACATCCGTTTTTTAATAAACGAATAGCTTTATGGCTTGAGATGACAGCGATTGATTTTAATGGTTTGGTTGCTTAAATTCGCATAATAGGTCGATTAGGAATATGAAAGCTAACAACCTTACGAAAACAATCAATTTTTGCATGATGAGTAGTTAACCAATCAATCCCTAGAATCACGTCAAATGTAAGTATTTTTAAAGAAATAAGATCGACAGGTAATGTGTGGGTACCAACTTGAACCAAACAAGACTTATAAACCGTGGATGTAACGAAGGTTTCTCCCAATGAAGTTTCAACAGATAAGTCAAAGTCTAATTTCTCCGGAGTCAAATTTAATCGATGAGCGTAAGTAGGAGAAATAAAAGAATGGGTAGAACCGGTATCAAATAAAGTATAGACTTCATTAAAGTTTATGGTAAGCTTACCCATGATGACCTCATTCGGGTTCCTTGCTTTCTCGGAGGTCACAACAAACGCTCTCCCTTGCACTACCGGTTTTGACTTTTCTAGGACGGCCTTTGGTGCCTCCATCCTGGCTGAACTTGTTTTTGGTAAACGACAAAATTGAGCTAAATGACCTTCTCTTCCACAATTATAACATGCTTTAGACGGCATCGCGCAGTTTGGACTGATGTGCCCCTCCCCTCCGCATTTGAAACATATGATAGGTGGTCGTTCTCCTTCCATAACAACAGGTGCTGGTGCTGACGTCTTTCCATCATTGTTGAATCTCCTCTTCTTGAAATGACCATTCTTATTGTTTTGGCCTGATTACCACCGAAGTGGTTACCATTTCTGGCCTGTTGATTCCCTCCACGCTTGTTGTCACCGCTTCGATGACTGGTCTCACTGGTATTATCATTTTGCCGACTGCTCTCTTTTAGTTGCGTTGACTCGTTATCGCGCTCCACTAACTGAGCCCTATTCACAACATCTGAATACAAACACAGTTTATGAGAAATAAGATGTTGACGTATCTCAGGTTTCAAACCTCGCAAAAACATTCGCATCATTCGCTCTTCATTATCCACCAAGTGGGACGCAAACCGGGACAACTCAGTAAATTTAGCCTTATACTGCGACACAGTCATATTATTCTGCTTCAATTTGATGAACTCCACCTCCTTCATGTGACGAACACTTTCGGGAAAGTATTTGTCATTAAACAGCTCTCGGAACTTCTCCCAAGTCATCCTCAATGCGGCAGGTTGAGTACGCTTAATCGATTCCCACCAGTAATCTACCTCTCCTCGCAACATAAAGGCGGCAAAGGGAACCTTTTGCTCCTCGGAGCATCCCAAGACATCAAATATTTTGGTGATCTGCTTTATCTATGTTTTCGCTATAAGTGGTTTTTTCTCTCCCTTAAACTCCGGTGGTCCTAGCTCCTTGAACTGTTTAGCGGCGACCGTCCGAGAGTTTTCAGTATTTCCACCTATATTTTGAACAGGAGCCACTCTCGCCTGCTGTTGCATGAAATGCATAAAGCTTCTGAACATTCCATCATTCATCATTTGGTCAGTATTATTGTTTGCATGAGGATTGTCGCCTTCCTGATGCACATTATCCCGATTATTGATATGTGGTGAATCAACAGTCGCCTGTGCTCCATTGCTATTCTCAACATTCTCGGATGCCATTTTCAGATACTGCCACAAAACAAAAGTTAATTGATATGTCATATATTATCCTTACATTCTGACCGACCAATTAAATATCATGCAAATAAACTTAGGTAGGTCATACTAGCAAAGGAATTCTCCGTCTCTCCCCTCCTAGTTCTATTCTTACATCTTAGCCAGGGATCATATCCCTAAGCTCTGATACCAACTGTGACGCCCCCAAAATTAGGTATACATCACCCATTTTGGGTCGTCAGATACATGGTACAGAATACAAATACAATTTACTAATACAACTGTCGTGTACAATACGACAAAACATAACTGTGAGTTTGAATACAATTATTGTCTACTAGAGACTATACAAACTCAAAAGGAGTCCTCATTACAATTATTGTCACGCTATTTAATAGAATAGTGAGGACTACTAATACTATCATCTGGTCCATCACTCCGTTCCCCGACTCGACCCAGCTATATTCTCATTTCCTGAAGAGAACAGTGAAAGAAAGGGTGAGCTCAACTAGCCCAGTAAGAAATATTATGACTAAGATAATGCAAAATAAAATATCATTAGCCTACAACAGTGTTAAACTGATAAAATATAACGAACATCAAGTTTAACTGCAGCGGAATAAGCAATCCATTAAAATAGTCAAATAGAGAATAAAATCTACTATCTTCTATGATTTAAAAGGTTTTTCAACACTGTTATCGCTGGGACTCAGCTTAATAAAATAATCCACATCATCGAATCACCCCTGCACTACGGCCAAGGATATTCGTGTATTCATTAATGGTCATGATCATGCCAACAACTGTCCATCAATGCACTACGGGCCAATGAGGACTTTTACCACATCATTTGTAACATTACGGTCCTGATTATACCGAATAATCCCTGGTCATAATCATACCAAGTCCATCTATGCACTACAGGCCACAGATGACTTTCAATATTTTATAAACATGAGAATGATGACAATGATATAAGAATTCAATAAAACAAGTTCAAGAATTAATTTATCCAAGAATTAACAACGTCCAAATTGTTAACATGATACTGCTTTGTGGAGTAAAATTCAAGAATGCTTAGAAGAATATTTTCATGAAAAGATACTAGATGAAGCTCAAATATCAAAGATATTCCACTAATTTCATGGAGTATAGAAGTCAAAACTTTAACCAACTGAGTATAATAAAGAATGGAATAACAAAAGAAATCACCCGGCATGCGATAGACCGCACAGACAGGTTATTCCAACAGAATAATAAATAATGGAACCAGGTCCGGCATAAACGCACAGACAGGATATTCTGACAGAATAATAATAAAGACGGAACCCGGTCCGGTGTAAAACACACAGACAGGATGTTCCAACAGAATAATAATAAAGACGGAACCAGGTCCGGTGTAAAACACACAGACATGATGTTCCAACAGAATAATAATAAAGACGGAACCAGTTCTGGTGAAAAACACACAGACAGGATGTTCCAACAGAATAATAATAAAGACGGAACCAGGTCCGGTGTAAAACACACAGACAGGATGTTCCAATAGAATAATAGAAGAATGTCACGAAGTATAGGGTAGACCGCGTATACAAGTTATTCCAACAGAATAATAAGAAAAGGAATAACAACAATTCTCTTCATGAATAAGAAAGAATAACACCCCTTACCGTTTTAAAGAAGAACTGAAATAAGGAAGTATTTAAGTGGCAGAATACTTTTTCTCTCTCTCTCTCTATAGTTTCTCTCTCTAGAGTTCAGTGAATTCGTAAGAAATAATGAAGGAATGAGCTGCTATTTATAGAAAAATGGAATGTATAGTAACTAATCCATGAGTGGTCCAGATTGATTACTTTAATCTGACGGTCCATATTTAAAGAAAAATCTTTTAAAAAAAATATAATATATTCTATTTATAGAATAACTTTAATAAAGTATTCTGTTTTATATAAAAAGATGTTTATGTTTTATTACGTTAATAATACGAATAAAACAAAACTTCATTATCGCTAAATAATTCATATTATTAACTGACAATAATTGAATCAAACTGAGTGACTTCTCACATAAGCATTAATAATCAATACCGTGTGCTAATATGCAACCACACGTATTACTGTACTTTTACTACCGAGTAGTTCAACAGTATCAATGATAAAACTTCCGTCGTTATTTTTAATAAAATATTTTTGTCGTTTTCTCAATCCGACAATAATTCCGTTGTGGGGTCCACCAATAATTGTGTCGTTGTACGAATATTCCCTGTTAAAACGAATATTTCCCGACCAATCGAATATTATATAACAACTTGCGTACTTTGCAAAATTTATAAATATTACCTACAACTATAACATTATATCAAATTAACTCCATAATATTCAAAAATGATATTTATAGAAAATTCATCTTTATTTATAAAAGTTGGGGTCTTACACAAACCATACACAGTGTGTAGGTTCTACCCGTTTAATATTCGCATACACTCAACCCTTATGTCGGCTAAAGTGTTTAACACTTACATTCATTCTAACATTCTTTATCCGACTCACATTCGGACTTTCATTAATCTCATTACCGTTTATTACGGCTTTCATGATAATTCATATCTTACTTACTACCTTCATTAACGTCCAAGTTATACAACCAATGTATACTTAGAACGTTTGCCCGACGCGAATACGATTCACGAGAATCATTTACGTATTCGGCGTTCACGTTGCTCGTCTCTTAATCTCTCATTCAACCTTTACTCAAGGTTTTAATCACTTTCAATCATTACCCATCCCATGAACCCCGTGTTCATTATTCTTTCTTAATGTCAAAGTCATACGATTCGTTGTATGCTAAGACCATTCGTTCATAGCAACTACGTTGCGTTCACAGCATCTATACGCTTTACACTTAACTCTCATTACGACATCATAACATTGAAATGTTATACATCATCCTCGTCACTCAACGTCTAAGGAATCACAATCATAGCAATCCCACACGTTTGTTTTATCGCAACTACGGTCCCTAAATATCAGTTACGTAATCTAGCGTTTACATTCTTTGTCTTTTATTCCTGTTAAATCTTTCCGTTCAGCATTTACTAAAGGTTTAAATCACTTGTTTAAGTGTTACATTACGTGAACTACATGTTCAATATTCTTTCTTACACATCCCCCACGATTTGAGCAATAAAAAGATCATTTCTGGGCCTTTCCCTGCACCGGCGCTGCGGTGCCAGCTCCCTTCTTCTTCCTCGCGCTGCGGTGCCACTCAGCAGTAGCTGATGGCCTGGGTTGGCGCTGCGCCGCCGCCTCCCAAGGCACAACTAGCACTGCGATGCCAGACTTAGAATTTCCAAAAATTTTCCAAGTCTAGAAATTGTTTGAGACGCTTACTTTACGATCTCATATCTTCTTCATTATAACTCGGAACGAGATTGTTCCAAAGTCATTCTCTTCCTTATCTTACGTATTTCAATTTCCCTAGGACAGAAATTTATTCTAAATCCCTTAACATGCCATTCAATTGGCGTAAATCCTATCCTTCGCTCGTTTTACACTATTAACGTTCTTAGTCCGTTCGTCCGTAATTCGGTCATCCAAACTTGGAACTCATTCGTTCTTGAGTCCACGACTCACGTTTTCTACGTTATCTTACATTCTTATGAAACCCTACTCATTCAGGTTCATCTACATACTTTCTACTTCCCGTTCGTCTTTTACTAAATTTTGCCATAACTTCATTATAGTTAAGTTCAATCCGTTCTTCATGAACGTTTCTACCATTCCTAACCAAGCAATATGCAACTAACTTATACGCAATGGTTTTAAACTTTTCCATCAACAACAAGTTATACTACGATGGTTTTAAATTTGTCCATCAACAACGTTCTTCGTGTTCTTCACGTTATTCATTCGTTCTTCATTTTTAATCGATATTTTGATTACCATTTTTCACTTTTCCTTAGAATTTGATGTTATAAAACACCATTCCTTACTAATTTCATCGAATCATTCATATGTTTCATTCGAATCGTTCAAATTCATTACTAATCTTATACTTCCTTAAGAAATTTATAAACTAAATTTCTAATTCTTATTTCTTCGTTTTCTCATGATTTCAACCATATGAAATCATTCATTACATCTTTTACTTCTAATCTCATTAAGCTATGTTTTAAACATAGAAAACTTAAAGAAAATTACTTGAAGTTAGGTTTTTGGATTACCTTTCTTCTTTAATCTTCCTCCGTTGGACAAAGCATGCATTCGGGCTAGCTTTTCCTCTTCCTTCCTCATCTCATCCGAAATCTCTCTCTCTCTCTCTCTCTCTCTCTCTCAAGTGTTGGAGTATTTTTTTATTAACCAACAAATGAGCTTAAGCTCTCCTTAATAGATTTTCAAGGCGAGGGGTAAAATAGTCATTTTGCCCCAAACCTCCTTACTATTCACACCTCCTAACTATTCACAAAGCTTCCCTTGAAAGCTTTCTGCTTCCGTCTTGCAGAATTGTAACGACTCCAAAATTCATACAATAATATTCTCCTTCTCGATCGTTAACAATACAACTTTAATCTATCTTTACATCATTATTCGATATTAAAATCACTAAAAATACAAAATATTTAAAACTTTTATACATTTCCTTCTTTATTACCCTAAATCGCAACCTTTACATTACATCTCTTCGATTCAAATTTATATTATGAATCGTTACAACAAAATGACTATACAAAGTCTTACATCATAAATAGATATCCATATACACCTGATAGCTCAATTTATAATTTAACAACATGTTACATTCAAAATCTTACATACATTTCTCATAAAACATAAGTAATCTTCATAAATATAGATCTCTATGACTCACTTAGCACATATCCTTACCTTAATTCCTTGACCTACAAAAGTGGTTATTTGCAAGAGTGAGCTCGACAGTCCAGCAAAATCTAACAGTATTCATGCATCACATAAAACATAATAATATGCTCAACAAACATATCATAATAATTAAAGTAACATAGCATACATGCTTTTAATTCACATAGCAAATATAAATATTGAGTTCCTTACTCAATCCTCCTTGTTAACGCCAAGATCTTTCCCCACGTCCCAATCACCAAGACGCGTTCGATATCCTGCACAGTTCAACAAGTCAACACCAAAAGCTTGACGGCTTGACCATCGGGGGATAGCTCCGGCGTGAGAGTCAGTATCGGCGATCACAAGGTTAACAATGGAGGAAAATAATGTCTAGTGCTTGAGAGAGAATAATAATATGATTGTGTGTGGTGTAATGTTTTGTTACCTTATTTTCTTGTGTGATCCTTTCCCCATACGTACTCCAGACCCGGTTTACCGTGCCACCCACTACCTCTTGACACCTCCCCCACTCCCGGTCATCTCAGCCGAAAGTATGTAGCTCACTTCCCTACCTGCTACCACTGTTTGCCAACGCCGATCATCTGAGTCCCATCCTCATTAATGCCATGCAAAAAGGTGGCAGACATAACAGTTAACTATTATTTGGTTTAATGATTACCAGTCAAAGCTGGGTTAAGTGGCAATTTGTGTAGTGGACCGATCCAATGATTTAGCCCAATACAATAAAGATGGTCCAGACTGACCGGATCCAACCGAAATAACCCAATAACATAATCAAATAACTGGGCCCAAATTATTCGACCCAACAAGACAAAAGTAACATGGTCCAAAGGAGGAGCCCATTAGGTCCAATCCAATTATGAAAAGTATCATGGCCCAACATTGCCCCCCAGTCTTTTATTAAACAGGATGTTTAGTAGAAGACTGTAAATAATATAGGTCCATGATGTAATGAATTATAATAAGTCACAAGGGATCCAAAGTGGAACTCACCGAGGCTCCATTGAGTCGGTCCATATCAATATCAAGGACGAAAATTGAAGGCCCAATAGACATAGGCCCATTCTGGTTTAAATATCAAACCCAAAATCGGACACCACCCCTTCCAATTTGAATTAATTACTATTAATTAATGCGCCGCCTTCGTATGCCGTGAAACCGTCAGTATAAAAGGTAATTTCCCCCAATTTTGACAGTTTTACCTGCCCATTTGAAATTCAAACCTTTGAGCTCTCTTCTTCTCTCTTGAACTTTTCTTTCTCCTCTCTGCAAATCACCAACAATGGTGGTCGTTAATACGAACCAGACTTCCCCAATCAAGGCAACCCCCCTCACTGTAGTACCACCTATCACAGGTCACCATGAAGAAGCTTCGAGTTCTAATCCTCTAACTGCGAAATCAAGCACGAATCCACCTCCAAAAACCTCTCCTACTCCCTCTGAATTCTTCAAAAATAAGGAATTTTATTCCCATTCTAACACGCCATCAACTGTCACCGAACTTGAGTTGAGGAAGATTCGGGCTCACTGTCATATTCCGGACACCAACTTGGTGAGAGCTCCTAGGCCCGAAGAGCGAATGTATCAACGTCCTGAAGGATGGACAGCAGTTCCGGTAACGATTCTCGAGAAAGGAGTCAGATTTCCTCTCCACATATTTTTGGTGACCCTCCTAGGTTTCATCGGTGTTGGGTTCATCCAATTGGTGCCGAACTCGTACATCCATATTTTAGTATTCATAGCCTTCTTCCACGAGGTGGGGGTCGAGCCCACTCTCGATTTTTTCTTCACCGTGTACAAGATCGGTCAATCCCGAGAAAAGGTATTTAAGGCTATAAGCAAGCAGTCACCGAAGACAGGTGAAAAATTTGAAAGACGTTCGTTGGTTTCCACTCCGTCCAGCAATAAAGGATGGCACAAAGGGTAGTTCTTCATCAAAGGACCAGAGATTGCCTTCCTGCCGAATTGGGCCACTGATGAGAGAGTTTCTGCTGACTTAGGGGATATTCCTGAAGAACGTGTTGCTAAAATGGTAGAGCTTTTTGACAACTTCCCGAAGGAGGAATGGAACTATGGAATTCTTTCTAAGAAAGCCTGGATATATAATCACAAATGTGAGTTTCAACCTCTATGTCTGATTTCTTGGAGTTTTTGATGATATCGATTTTAAAATGTGTCGTCACTCTCCTTGCAGTGCCTTTGATCAAGCCGAGCATTGCTGAAGAAAGGGATTTTGCAGATTTTCTATCTGGAAAGTCTGCGGAAGCTGCCGAGGCACCCTCTGTGGAAGGTTTACCCGAAGATATCCTAATCATAGAGACTCATACTACCAAACCCCAAACTGTTGAACCAGAAGCTGAAGATTCCATTCCACCGGAAGAGCCCCTCCAACCACGCCAAAAAAAGAGAGCCATCCGAAAACCTAGGTCCAGCCTAACAGAAATAGAATCTGAGCCCGTCATAAAACCTGAACCAATCACCAAACCAACCCGAGGGAGTCTACTCGATCTACCTGTAGATGATCGAAAACAACTCTTTTGAGTCAAAAAGTTGAGAACCAAGATCACCCCCCTGACCATCGACGAACTCAGAGTGCCTCCTCCTTCAACTGATCTCCCCCCAACAAATCCAATTGAGATTCAAATTTCTGGTAATGAGGAACAAATCGAACCCATTCCAGCACTATCCCGAAAGAGAAAACAACCATCCACTAGTCACCCAAGTTTAGCATCTGCTTCGTCGTCACCTCGAGAACCCATCCTAATTCGATCTCCATCTCTTGAGAACATATACACAGATCCTATACCATCATCTCCTCAGAAAGAATCTGCGCCCTTTTCTTCAAGACCTTCTGTCGACGAGTTTCAGAACGATGCGATGGGGTCTCCAACTTTATGGCCCCAATTCAATGCCAATTTCCTTTTCTGGCTCTTCAATTCATTTGTCAGAGACACCGACGAGCATCGGTTCGGTAACAGTTCCATCATGGACTTGATCAAGGAGGGCATGAGCTATCACGCCAAGGTAAATAGTCGTTTATTTGTTCATTTGAAATTACGGCTATCTCTTGCAGATTTAACTGACTATCTTCGGATTTCTACAGGCAAATGTCGTCTTTGGACGTCTTCTTCCTCGATACCAAGAAGTCAAAGCCGAGGAAGACGCGGCTAGAAAAGAAAACATCATTTTGAAGTCAGCATTAACCCGAGAGAGGAGTCAGCATAGGGATACTCTTCATACAAATGAGGGTCTTCGGAGAGAGCTGGATCAAACTAAGGAAGATTTGAAGACATCTAAGAACGAACTGAAATCGAATAAGGAAGAGCTGAAGGCGACTAAAATTAGTGAACAAAAGTTGGCTGATATGAACGTCGATTTTGTTGAAGAGAACGAAGTTCTAAAAGCTAACAGCGAAGAACTTGTTACAGCCAATCAAAACTTGGTGAAGCAAGTCCATGATCTTCAAGTGAAGGCTCATGAAGATAAGGAAAGACATTCGGCCAAATGTCGGAAGCTCCGGAGCGAGGTCCTCCCTTGACTGAAGAATTGTGTAAGCATATACAGACTGAATACTGGGCATCCGACGAGTTAAATACAGAAATACTTCGGGTGTACTCTGAAGGCTATGAAGTCTGTCGAAGTCGAGGGAAGGAAAAACTGATTGTAGCCAAGGTAGATCCGGCCCTGCTTAATTCCGAAGATGAAGATAATGCCTGAATTTATCATTGCTGCATTCTAGTTTTTAGGACTTTTGTATAGAAATTTCGATCTTTATATAATAGTTTAAGTATTAATGAAATATTGAGTTCGTGACTTATAGCTTCTGTGCAATTAATTTTTTGTCGATGCTTCAACATCGATTCAACTTGAAAAATGTACAAGCTCTTTCATGGACTTAACTTAAACTATTAATTAACAACTAGGCAAGTCATATAACAGATAAGATGAAGTTAAAGAATGAGGCATTCCGAACTCAACACTTAGAAAAATTTAGGTAATAAAGTAAAGGGATACTTATTCGTTACCGAAGTATGAGATAGATCTGCTTCACTAGGGATTTGTTTACCACGAAGGGCCAAAAAACTTGCACAAGATGACATTTTCCTACCATGAAGGGCCTGACAAAGTCTAAAAGATGACACTTGCCTACCATGAAGGGCCTGACAAGGTCTAAAGGTCGACAATTGCCTACCACGCAGGGTCTGACAACGTCTTAAGGATGACACTTGCCTACCACGAAGGGCCTGACAAGGTCTAAAGGTCGACAATTGCCTACCACACAGGGCCTGACAATGTCTAAAGGTCAATAATTGCCTACCACGCAGGGTCTGACAACGTCTTAAAGATGACACTTGCCTACCACGAAGGGCCTAACAAGGTCTAAAGGTCGATAATTTCCTACCACGCAGGGCCTGACAACGTCTAAAGGTTGACAATTTCCTACCACGTAGGGCCTGCCAACGTCTTAAGGATGACACTTGCCTACCACGAAGGGCTTGACAAGGTCATAAAGACCACCTGCCATAAGGCTACCATCAAATGGTCAGCGAGTCCACCCAAACCTCTTTACACCGATGATGTTTGCCTACCACGAAGGGCCTGACAAACTCAAAAGGACCACCTGCCGATGAGGCTACCATTGAATGGTCAGCGAGTCCACCCGAACCTCCTTACACCGATGACGTTTGCCTACCACGAAGGGCCTGACAAACTCATAAGGACCACCTGCCGATAAGGTTACCATTGAATGGTCAGCGATTCCACCCGAACCTCCTTACACCGATGACGTTAACAGCAACGAAGACAAGACTTGTTTGAGAAAAAGGGAACTTTTATTGATGATGACTTAAACATTTACAGACTTCCGGTGTACTGACATTATATCTACTGAAAATACTTTCGAAGCCTGCCTGCATGCCAAGTATTCTTGATCTCTGATCCATCTAGTGTCCTCAACTGATAAGTTCCCAGCTTCGGTACCTCAATGACTTCATAAGGTCCTTCCCAGTTCGACATTAGCTTTCACAAATTCTGAGGTGTAGATGGTTCGACTTCTCTAAGGACAAAATCTCCCAGTTCGAATCTATGAAGCTTTACCCCCTTATTGTAGTGTTTAGCCACTCTTCACTGGTAGGCTGCCAATCTAATCAAAACTGTTTCTCTGACCTCTTCGAGCAAATCCAGATTAGCTTTCAGCCCATCTTCATTGTATATCTCCTTGAATTGATTGACCCAAAGACTTGGAGAACTAATTTCAATAGGGACTAAGGCATCAATACCATAGGCCAGTCTAAAAGGTGAATCCCCTGTTGTAGTCCATGGTGTAGTCTGATAAGCCCATAACACGCTGAGCAGCTCCTCTGGCAATCTTCCTTTAGCCTCATCCAGCCTACGCTTGATCCCATTCAGCAGCGTCCTGTTGGTCACTTCGACTTATCCATTTGACTGAGGATGAGCTACTGAAGTCTTTATGTGTTGAACTCCCAATTCTTTCAAAAATGCTTCAAACTATGATCCCAGAAATTAATGTCCGTTGTCTGATATCACCACCTTAGGAATTCCAAAACGAAACCCTACTGACTCCTTCATGAACTTCAAGCATTCCTGTTCTGTTATTAACCTAAGTGGCTTCGCTTCTACCCATTTGGTCATATAATTGATGGCAACTATAACAAAACTGACCTGACCTTTGGCTTTCTGCAATGGACCCAGTATATCAACCCCCAGACAGCAAAAGGTATAGGAGATAAGATCGAGGATAGCTCTTCCGGTGGCTGATGTGGGATTGGACTGTTTAGTTGACACTTCTCACACTTCTTGACGTAACCCGTAGCTTCCTTGAAGATGGTAGGCCAATAGTACCCCTGACGAAGTACTTTGTAGGCTAATGACTTAGCAGCCATATGGTCGCCACAGATGCCCTTGTGAACTTCTCGAAGAGCATATTCAGCTTCAGACGGAGTCAAACATTTTAACAATGGAGACGAGAAGGCCCTTCGAAACAGATCCCCATCTATCAGAACGAAGTTAGCACTCTTGTACTTGATTTTCTTGGCCAGCATCTGATCCGAAGGTAAAATGCCATCTGCCAGATACTCCAAATATGGAGTCAACCAGCAGTTAGTTCAGTCAACGCACATTATTGATTCATGATGAACACTAGGATGTTGAAAAATTTCCAAGTAAATCGACCCATCAAAAACGTTAACATCCGTAGTGGCTAATTTGGAGAGTGCATCGACAATGGAATTGTCATTACGTTCGACCCCTTGAAACTCATAAGACTGGAAATACTAAAGCTGTTCTTTCAATTCTGCCAAATACTTGACCATTCTATGACCTCGGGCTTCGTATTCCCGTGAGACTTATTTGACGACTAACTGAGAGTCACTGAAGATGACTATTCTTTCCACTTCGAGACTCTTAGCTAGTCGTAATCCAGCTAGCACTGCCTCATACTCCGCTTCGTTGTTCATCGCTTTGAACTGAAATTTGATGGCCTGTTGCACTTTGAATCCCTTCAGACTCGTCAAAATAATCCTTGCTCCACTGATGTCCGTAGTAGAAGATCCATCTGCATACAGCGTCCACGAACTCTACTTTTGCTGAAGAATTGCAACTGCTCTGTCAGATCCTTCAGCTTCTGCCACAACTTCATCAGCTTCAGAAAACGAACATTCGACTACAAAATCGGCCAAGGCCTGCCCCTTGATGGCGGTTCGGGATGATATTCAATGAAAAATTGAGATAATTCCATCGTCCATACAGCTAATCTCCCCGATACCTCAGGTTTGCACATAATCTTCTTCAAAGGCTGATCTGTGTATACTACTAACAACCTACCCTGGAAGTATTGCCTAAGCTTTTGACTAGCAGTTATTAAAGCAAAAGCAAACTTTTCAATGTTTGGGTACCTTATTTTAGCATCCCGAAGGACATGGCTTACATAATAAACCGGGTGCTGCTTACCCCCAACTTCACGCACTAAAACTGCTCCTACTGCCAACGAACTAGCTGCTAAGTACATATACAGAGGCTCAGCAGGAGCGGGCTTCACCAACAAAGGCGCTGAAGATAAGTAGGACTTGATGCTCTGAAAGGCGTCCTCACACTCCGAAGTCCATTAGAACGTCTTTGCATTCTTCGGCCCTTTCAACGTATCAAAAAATAGCAAACACCTTTCTGCCGACTTGGACATGAACCTCCTCAAAGCTGCAATCCTTCCAGTCAGACGTTGAACATATTTAAATGACTGAGGAGTCTTCATGTTCAGGATCGCTTGAATCTTCTCTGGATTGGCTTCAATTCCTTTTTGACTGACAAGATAACCCAAAAACTTGCCAGCCCCTAATCCGAAGGTGCACTTAACAGGATTCAGTCTCAATTTGTGATGACGAACTATCTGAAAGTATTCTTCTAAATCGTCCAGATGTTTATGTACCATCATGCTCTTAATAATCATGTCATCCACGTACACCTCCATATTCTTGCCCAACTGATATCTGAAGATGTAGTTCATCATCCTCTGGTATGTGGCCCCGACATTGATGAGGCCGAAGGTCATTTTCTTATAGGCATATACCGAACGATGCGTAATGAATGCCGTCTTCGGTATATCCTCTTTACACATGGAAATCTGATGATACCCAGAGAATGCGTCCATAAAACTTAATAAAGCATACCCAGAAGTTGCATCGATGAGCTGGTCGATGTGGGGCAGCGGGTAGAAATCCTTTGGACAAGCTTTATTCAGATCTGCATAGTTGATGCAGACTCGCCATTTCCCGTTCTACTTTTGGAGCAGCACCACATTTTCCATCCACTGCGGGTAGTCAACCTCAAAGATGAAGTCAGCAGCTAACAGCTTCGCAATCTCTTCACCGATGATCCACTGGCGCTCAGGTGCAAAGATCTTCCTCTTCTGTCAAACTGGCTTCTTTGATGGGTCCACTTCCAATCGATGCTTAGCAATAATCCTGCTGACTCCCGGCATGCCTTGAGGTTCCGACAAACCCGAACCTATTTTCACTGTCTTGTTCACCTTGCCAGGGATGAGCTCTATCTCCTCTGTTTCTTCAGCTGGCATGACCAATGGCTCTGAACTGCTCTCAGTGAAGGGTTCGATCTCTATTGCCATGGTCTATTTTTGCTTTGATACCCCCACTCCTGAAGTGATCATGGCATTTCTATAACATCTTCTAGCCAGATCCAAATCTCCTTTCACCTCTCCAACCCCATGAGCCGTAGGAAATTTGATTTTGAAATGAGGGATTGAGGTTACAACTTATAAAACAGTTAAAGTAGGCCTCCCCAAAATAGTATTATAAGTAGAATCTACATGCACAACATAAAATTTGCAAATAATTTCTACCTGCTGGGGGACCGTTCCGAAGATGACCGGCAGCTCAATGGTTCCAGCCACCTTGACTGGATCGTTGCTGAAACCGTACAAGGGAGCCTCCTTCCCGATTTTCATCTTCTATCCATCCAGATTCATCCTCTGATAAGCGTGGGCATATAGGATATCCACAGAAGACCCATTGTCGATCATCATTCGCTTCATATCCATTGAACCCACTTGTGCAGTCACTACCAATGATCCTTCATGTGGTTCGATGGTTTTTGAAGGGTAATCCTCATCAGTGAAGGAGATTACCGTACCTGGATAAAGTTTGTTAGTCTTCGGGAGGGTACCCGCCACCGACATGATTGAATCTAGATAACTTTGGCGCTTCTTTCCAACAAGTTTACTAGAAGTGCCCCCGGTGATGACATCTATCACTTGCCTTGCTGGCGGTCCAGGAGCTGGGAACACTTGCTGAACTGGCTGGGCTGCCTAAACAGGTCTTCTATCTTGGTGTTGATTCGTTCTGGCAGCCACATACTGAACTAAAGCCTCGCCTTGTACCTTTCTTTCAATAAAATCCTTCAAACTAGCACAGTCGTTCGTATCGTGACCCGAGGCTTGATGATAGTCACAATACTTACGAGAATTTCCTTTTTCGGGCTTAATGTTATCTCGAGGTGGCTTGAAGATAGGTTGATTCTTAATCTGATCCAAGATAACAGCCCTGTCAGTGTTGAGTGTAGTATACGTTCTATTTACTCTCTAGGCTGGAGCAAACAAACGTCCTCCACCTTGTCTCCAATTATTGTTGTATTTCTTTGACCCGCCATCATAGCGGTCTTTATTTCCTTCATTCTTCTTCTGGTCTCCTTCTGTTCTGTCCCGATCTGTCTCCTTAAGCTAATCTGAAGAAGGACATTTGAGGCTATTCATGGCTTCCTTTACTATGATATAACCTTCAGCTTTGTCGAAGGCTTAAACGAGACTCTTCGGGTGGTGAAACATTAACTTCTTCACCAACTTCTCTGATTTGACCAAATCTACCCCATTCTGAAACAGTCCCACGGCTTGTAGATCGTTCAGGTCTGTCACTTGGCCGACTGCTTTACGGAACCGCTTTACATATTGGCCCACAAACTCATTCGAATACTATCGAACCTGAGCCAACGAGCCAGTTAGTTTCCCCCTCCTTTTGTTGCTCCCGAAGTGAGCATGGAACTTATTGCACATGTCCGCCTAAGATGAAATTGAATCCGAAGGCAAAGTCCCCATCCACTGCCAGACATCCTTTCGGAGTGTCGTAAAAAAAGTATGACACTCAGCAGCATCGCTAAAGTCATAATAATCCATCAGTCGGTCGAACGCCTGACTGTGGTCATATGGATCCCCCGATCCATCATAACTTTCAATGTAGGGCAACTTCTTGGTGGGGTCAACTTTCTCTTTTAGAATATCCGCAGAAAAAGGAGATTCCTTCTTTCCTGAAGTATCTTTCATTTACTGTACCTCAGCAAGCTGCTTATGAAGTTCCTTCAATTCTTTAACTAGATACTCCACGCCTTCTGGTTGGGATGATGCTTCTTTTTTCGGCGACTCATTCCTCTTCTGAGTGGACCAGTTTCTTACAATAGAACCCCCAACTTTCGAAGGACTTTTCTGATGACGATGGTCTACTGAGCAAAGTGCCCTCGGTGGACTTTCTGGTGTACAACCCCTAGATCTGCTTCGCCTTTGAGCTCGGCTGCTGTGGTGGGAATATGCAACAACGAGCGCCTTCTTTGTATTCTCAGGAGTGCGATCTCTGGATTGACCTCTTCGTTCGCTTCGACCCTGCACCTTAGAACCGACAGGGTGATGTGCCCTCTTCGATCTTTGAGGATTAGGACTTCTGGATCTTCTTCTTTCTCGAGGTTGGCCCCGAGACTCACGTCCTGAATGAGCAGGTTCCTTCTCACTCCGATGCCCACGTTCTTCGAATTGAATATAACTGGACGCTTTGTCCCTCAACTCTCCCATTCGAGATATCTACTCAGCTATATCCTATCGTTACTTTACAAGTACCTCCATGGCCCTATCTGCTTCATCTGCCATCTTAGCTAGTCGGGAGGCTTTTTCGTCTTGGTCATCTCGGTATCGAGTTCTAGGCGAGGAGCCTTCTACTCGTTTCCGACCATGGCCAGACCCTTTCTCTACCGTGAAAACTAGCTTTCGCTTAACGTTGCTCACAGCCCTCGGGCGAGAATCTTCATGTGAATGTTTGGACGCTGTGCTGGCATGAATACTTAGTGCCGGTCCCAAACGATCCTTGACAGATACTCATGGTCCTGATTTACTGACAGTCATCGGCTGCCCTTCGGGTGTAGGTGTTCTACTCTTCCCCATGAACACTGACGTAGAACAAACACAGTTTGTGATTGAAAAATACTCAGGACACTAGAACTCAGCCCTCCTTCTAGCACCAATGTTAACGCCAAGATCTTTCCCCACGTCCCAATCACCAAGACGCGTCCGATATCCTTCACAGTTCAACAAGTCAACACCAAAAGCTTGACGGCTTGACCGTCGGGGGATAGCTCCGGCGTGAGAGTCAGTATCGGTGATCACAAGGTTAACAATGGAGGAAAATAATGTCTAGTACTTGAGAGAGAATAATAATATGATTGTGTGTGGTGTAATGTTTTGTTACCTTATTTTCTTGTGTGATCCTTGCCCCATACGTACTCCAGACCCGGTTTATCGTGCCACCCACTACCTCCTGGCACCTCCCCCCACTCCCGGTCATCTCAGTCAAAAGTATGTAGCTCACTTCCCTACCTGCTACCACTATTTGCCACCGCTGGTCATCTGAGTCTCATCCTCATTAATGCCATGCAGAAAGGTGGCAGACATAACAGTCAATTATTATTTGGTGCAATAATTATCGGTCAAAGCTGGGTTAAGTGGTAATTTGTGTAATGGACCGATTCAATGATTTAGCCCAATACAATAAAGATGGTCCAGACTGACCGGATCCAACCGAAATAACCCAATAACATAATCAAATAACTGGGCCCAAATCATTCGACCCAACAGAACAAAAGTAACATGGTCCAAAGGAGGAGCCCATTAGGTCCAATCCAATTATGAAAAGTATCATGAACCAACACTCCTTATTTAACCAAAACAATGCAATCATAAATTGACTTTAACATTTCATGATTTTAACATGTATAACATATCATGTAATTTAAAATAGTTCATCAAGTCCACGTAGAAAATAGGAACCGAAAGACTTACCTTGATCGTTGTTTACCAATAACAGTTTCACGTGCCCTACACAATTATATAATCATTCACATTAACTATTAGTCACATAGTAATGCATAGTAGTTGTAATGTAAATTTTACTCTACGTTTCATAACCCTTCCTATCATAAATACACAATGTTCAACTTAATTGTGTTAACTTTCAACTTATATCTCACTATATTTCATATTCGAAGTTCATTTAAGTGCTTAAGTCTTGCTAGGACTACTTATTAGTTTTATATTAAATCCATTCCATATCTTATAATATTTATTTCAATTGAATTAAAATACTTTTTAAATTCATTAACACTTGGCACGGTGTTTCGACGTCATTCGCCACACGCCCGATTCATCTCTCTTGTGTGTGCTTAGTTTACTTATACAATTTATTTAATACATTATTTATTAATGTTAAGCATCATTATATTTACTAATATTCATGTTTTATAACTTAGGACATCATCTTTTATCGTTAGGAGCACTACATTTGCATATGTGCATTCCTGACGCCCTCTGATTGCCTCCTAATACATATCAATCTCATAAATGACCATTTTGACCCCTGTTCCCAACCTCAAATTGAATAACTTAAAGAACAAAATTTGTAGGTCTATTCGTCCTCGTTTCGGATCATCTTGAATCACCTCAATCGGAGTTTGTATAAAAAAGTTATGGCCATTTTACTACAAAAGGTCAAAACTGTCCGACCCAGACTACTATTCCGGCGCTGCGGCGCGAGAATTAAGCTAGCCAGTGGTGCTGCAGCGCGAAATTGGCACCGGGGAGCGGATTTCAGCACTGCGGCGTGAAGTTTTGGGCGGCGACTCTGATTTTTGGCGCTGAGGCACCGAAACCCATAGAACCGAGCACGAAGACCAATTTCGGTCTGTTTAACAGTTTCTAGCAGCTAAATTACCACAGATAATTCATGTAAATTACACATAAATATTATTAAGCATACATATACCAACTTAGCACAACTTAAACAACAATTTAAGAAAAATTAAATCCTTGAAACACTGTTTTAAAACAAAACTTCATTGTTGACGTTGTTTAACAAAGTTTAACACTGTAAACCACAATTATCCATCAAATTAATTCTTTTGAACTAAATTCTCATTAAGTTCTTACCCAAATAACATATATAAGGTTCAATTTCATAATTAGCATACAATCACGTACTAATTTTGTTATCATTCAAAACATGTTCATGTACATGCAATCAATGTAAAACCATTTTTCTAATTTTTGAACGTACATGTAAACTACAGTCATATATCTATGCTAGTTATTACCAAAATAAATGATTCCATAATCAATTAGTAAAACATAGTTTACATACAATTTTTGTAAAGAACCTTATAGTCAGTGAAAATTCAAGAACACACAACACAGAGAACGTAAAACATATATGTTAAGGTTTTAAAACATACCTTTTATTGCTTTAGAAATCCTTGCTAACCACTGAGACTCGTTTGAAAACTTACTTTTGAAATCCCACCCCTTTCTCTCTCAAACTCTCTTTGAACTTTTCTTCTCTCAAAACCTTTTCTTTTGCTTAGACAACTTCTCTTTTCCTTCCTTAGGCTTAAGCAAAATTCAATCTACATAAAATCAAATAAAGTAAACGCACATCTTTTTCAAACGTTTTAAAACCGATGCCAGTAATAGCATTATTCAATAAGCGGTTACCACAAATTATTATATATTATTTATTTTATTTGTTTAATTGATATTATTATAATTCAAAAGCCATAAGGCTCTGTTTGGCAAAAACCTTTAAAAATAAATATTTAATATCTTTAAGCCTTGTTTGGCGAAACTAATTTGAACTCCTTTAATTTATTTTAATAACTCCTTATAATATAGTTATTTGTCACACTTTTATTTAACAAAACATTATAATAATTCATTTAACCACTATAAACTCTCTAACTTAATTATTAAATTAAATTAGAGTACTATCTCATAATAATTAATTTTTTTAACTCATTAATTATTTCTTAAATAAATAATTAACTAGATCAAATCAAATCAATTAAACAAATATTTATTCATCGATAAATACATCCATTAAATATTTATATAATTCAATAAATATTTAAAAAAAATTGTAATTAAAATTTTGGATTGTTACATCATTCCCTCCTTACAAGGATTCTTTCCCCAGAATCACAACTCAAACCACTCATTCGTTACAATTTTCACTACTTACAAAGATTCTGTCCCCAGAATCGAAGACACAAATTAAACAAATAACTTAAGAGTAATCTTTCATCTTTTTATCTAAAAATAGATTTTATATTTCCTACTACATTCATTACTTTAACAAATTCTAGGTTTCATTTTATAACTTTCACTTGAACTCAATTATATTCTGAGTATTATATATCTCTTAACCCATTCATTTTCTTTTTTAAGGATCGTTATCATCAACACTTGAGATATTACATTCACCCTTTTCTTTTAAGAATTTCGTTCTCAAAATTTTATCTATTAATATTCAATCTATCAAAATAGATTTTACGTTAATACTTTATTCACTTTCTTTGGGTTCTATAACCACTTTCTTTCCACAAAGATCTTTCTACAATTATTAACTTTCTATTAAAAGTTTTACATTATTCTTTGATAACTCATCTCCTTCTCATATCAACACTTCTTTTCTCACTTATTCAATATATTCATCATTCAGTGTCGCATTCTATAAATTACTTCTTTTTAAGGAATATCATCCTTACCATATTCACTTCAGAATAACATGAATCCTCCACAATTGCTCAATAATTAGGAAGTAGTATGAATAACTCAAGATTTAAAAAGATTATCCAATCATGTTGAGGGGTCACAAGACCTTGAACTACGTCCCCAGGTTATCAAGTATCTCGACTTGAACCTTTAACAGTCATAAGACTATATGGACCTCCGTACTTAGGGTGTTAAGCCCTCCGTACTATTTACCACCACCGGTCATCTGAGTCTCATCCTCATTAATGCCATGTAGAAAGGTGGTAGACATAATAGTCAACTATTATTTGGTGCAATAATTACCGGTCAAAGCTGGGTTAAGTGGTAATTTGTGTAATGGACCGATTCAATGATTTAGCCCAATACAATAAAGATGGTCCAGAGTGACCGGATCCAACCGAAATAACCCAATAACATAATCAAATAACTGGGCCCAAATCATTCGACCCAACAAGATAAAAGTAACATGGTCCAAAGGAGGAGCCCATTAGATCCAATCCAATTATGAAAAGTATCATGGCCCAACACTCCTTATTTAACCAAAACAATGCAATCATAAATTGACTTTAACATTTCATGATTTCAACATGTATAACATATCATGTAATTTAAAATAGTTCATCAAGTCCACGTAGAAAATAGGAACCGAAAGACTTGCCTTGATCGTTGTTTACCAATAATAGTTTCACGTGCCCTACACAATTATAAAATCATTCATATTAACTATTAGTCACATAGCAACACATATTAGTTGTAATGTAAACTTTACCCTACGTTTCATAACCCTTCCTATCATAAATACACAATGTTCAACTTAATTGTGTTAACTTTCAACTTATATCTCACTGTATTTTATATTCGAAGTTTATTCAAGTGCTTAAGTCTTGCTAGGAGTACTTATTGGTTGTATATTAAATCTATTCCATATCTTATAATATTCATTTCAATTAAATTGAAATTCATTTTAAGTTTATTAACACTTGGCACAGCGTTTCAACGTTCATTCGTCACATGTCCGATTCATCTCTCTTGTGTGTGCTTAGGTTACTTATAGAACTTATCTAATACATCATTTATTAATGTTAAGCATCATTATATATACTAATATTCATATTTTATAACTTAGGACATCATCTTTTATCTTCAGGAGCACTACATTTGCATATGTGCATTCCCGACGCCCTCCAATTTCCTCCTAATACATATCAGTCCTACAAATAACCATTTTGACCACTGTTCCTGACCTCAAATTGAACAACTTAAAGAACAAAAGTTGTAAGTCTATTCGTTCTTGTTCTGAATCATTTGAATCACCTCAATCGGAGTTCGTATGAAAAAGTTATGGCCATTTTACTACAAAAGGTCAAAACTGTCCGACCCAGACTACTATTCTGGCGCCGCGGCGCGAGAACTAAACTAGCCAGTGACGCTGTAGCGTGAAATTGGTACTGGGTCATGGATTTCAGTGCTATAGTACTAAGTTTTGGGTTTCGGCTCTAATTTTTGGCGCTGAGGCGTCGAAACCCACAAAACCGAGCACGAAGACCAATTTCGGTCTGTTTAACAGTTTCTAGCAGCTAAATTACCACAGATAATTCTTGTAAATTACACATAAACATTACTAAGCATATATATACCAACTTAACACAACTTAAACAACAATTTAAGAAAAATAAAATCCTTAAAACACTGTTTTTAAAACAAAACTCCATTGTTGACGTTGTTTAACAAAGTTTAACACTGTAAACCAAAATTATCCAACAAAGTCATTCCTTTGAACTACATTCTCATTAAGTTCTTACCAAATTAACATACATAAGGTTCAATTTCACAATTAGCATACAATCACATACTAATTTTGTTATCCTTCAAAACATGTTCATGTACATGCAATCACTGTAAAACCATTTTTCTTATTTTTGAACATACATGTAAACTACAGTCATATATCTATGCTAGTTATTACCAAAACACATGATTCCATAATCAATTAGTAAAATATAGTTTACATACAATTTTTGTAAAGAACCTTATAGTAAGTGAAAATTCAAGAACACACAACATAGAGAACGTAAAACATATATGTTAAGGTTTTAAAACATACCTTTTGTTGCTTTAGAAATCCTTGCTAACCACTGAGACTCGTTTGAAAACTTACTTTTGAAATCCCACCCCTTTCTCTCTCAAACTCTCTCTGAACTTTTCTTCTCTCAAAACCTTTTCTTTTGCTCAGACAACTTCTCTTTTCCTTCCTTAGGCTTAAGCAAAATTCAATATACGTAAAACCAAATAAAGTAAACGCACGTCTTTTTCAAACATTTTAAAACCGATGCCACTAATGGCCTTATTCAATCAGCGGTTACCACAAATTATTATATATTATTTATTTTATTTATTTAATTGATATTATTATAATTCAAAATTCAAAATCCATAAGGCTCTGTTTGGCAAAAACCTTTAAAAATAAACATTTAATATCTTTAAGCCTTGTTTGGCGAAACTAATTTGAACTCCTTTAATTTATTTTAATAACTCCTTATAATATAGTTATTTGTCACACTTTTATTTAATAAAATATTATAATAATTCATTTAATCACTATAAACTCTCTAACTTAATTATTAAATTAAATTAGAGTACTATCTCATAATAATTAATTTCCTTAACTCATTAATTATTTCTTAAACAAATAATTAACCAACTCAAATCAACTCAATTAAACAAATATTTATTCAACGATAAACACATACATTAAATATTTATATAATTCAATAAATATTTAAAAAAAATTATAAATAAAATTCTGGATTGTTACAGGAATTTGTCCAACAGTTTGAAAAATTGCAATTCTCGGAATCCAAATATTTTTGGATATTTCATTTTTCCTCTACAGTTTAATTTTTACACATTCTTCGGAACTCCGAAAAACTGAAAAACACTTTTTGATGTTAAGCGTTTTCCTTCATGTTTTCCCCTAACGTAGTTAAATGAATGAAAAGTACATAACAGTACTTTTCATCATTTTTATTTCGTCCGATTTTTGCACGTTTTTCGAGAAAAACTTTTATCGACTGACTTAACTTTTCACGACATATTATCGTCAAATCTTTCAATGGAACTTCATTTCGACATACCGAACTCTCGAAAAGGCTTAAGTTATTCATACCCTAACCCTTAGGTTTTGTCGAGTGAATAATATCTATTTCGTCTTTTTCCCAAGAAATATTTTTATTCCCGAAATTTTTTTATTTTCGTCTTAAAAATTCTTACTCGTTCAGTCTAGCTCGAAGCCAGAATCCTCCCAACTTATAATCATCCTAGGTTCTAGAACGATTAATAAACACATAGCACAAAATATTATTAATAAAAGTTTATTTTATTAATAACTAATTTTTTAAACTTAAATTCTGGATAATCCGATTTTACTCGGGTTGTCACATTTATCCAAATGATTGTTTCTATGGAAGATTGAAGGAACCATTGTGCAATAAGAGGTTGGTGTAAAGCTTCACCAACTCCATCTTCTCCCCTTCCCATAGCCATCATCTCCATCTTGGTTTTCAGCAAATATAGAGGTCATATGCTTTTAGCAAAACACGGCTTAGACTTTTGGGAATGGGACTATGATTTTGGGACACTACTAATACTTAGTATTTACAAAACCCTTACTTAGCATACTTAGGTCTATTTGATACTTGTCCATAAATGAGCATACATATACACCCATTATTACACATAGAATCATATAATCCATGTGCATTGGTTTAATTCCAATAATATTTACATTAAACTTAGGATGAAATTTTAATTGGGTACCAATGTTATTTGAATTAAAACTCATTGTTCCAATTCTACATAGATATTAAAATAATCACTTAGTATTGATTATTTATTTAATCAAAGTTATTTTCCCTCATAGGTTTAAAATACTCATTTAATTACTCTCACACACATCTAGATGTCACATAAGACTCTTTCCCACAACTTAATAAATTACATAAGTTAAGCTTACTTTTATCATATAGTTTTATATAATAATTATTTACATTCCAATGTCACACGTCATCTTATACTGAATGAAAAACCTTATTATATATGATTTCTCCTTACATGCTAATGTTCATGGTATTAGGAATTAGTCAATCACATTATGTAATTATTTATTTATTAATAGTACTAATTAATTTAATCCATTTCATCATTAATAAATTAGTACTTTCTCATTTCACCACTTTGTCACACTAGGCATAATTCCACAAGCTTAAACTAAGCTTCTCATCACATCGGCCACATTGCTTAATTATCTCATGCTTAATCAATTAAATTAATTATCACAACTCATGCCAATACTATATATATTTATATTCAAATAAATATGCAAACAATCTTCATTCTCAATATTATAATTTATTAAAATTTGCAGGTATTACATCATCCCCCCTTTATAAGAATTCTGTTCTCGGAATTGTACAAGGTTACACAAATAAATGGGGATAATCCCTTCGCATCTTATCTTCTAATTCCCACGTGGCCTCTTTGGTGTCGTGGTTTCGCCAAACCACTTTTATAGAAGATATAATTTTCTTCCTCAACGTTTGCACTTTGCTATCTAGTATTTGAATAGGAATTTCCCCATACGTTAGATTTTTCTCTACTTGAATGGGCTCGTAGGAGATCACGTGTTTATAGTCGGGCTTGTATGGTCGTAACACCGAAAAATGAAACACGTTGTGAATATGTTCTAATTCAGGTGGTAATGCCACTTTGTATGCCACTTCGCCCATTTACTTCAATATTTCGAATGGTCCTATGAACCTCGGACTCAATTTCCCTTTCTTTTCGAATCTGATCTTTCCCTTCCAGGGAGACACCTTCAGAAATACAAAACTACTGACTTCAAAGTCTCAGTTTTGATGATACAAATTGGCGTACTTCTTTTGGCGATCTTGAGCTGCTACCAATCTAGCTCTTATCGTTGTTACCACATCGGCCGTTTGTTGAACTTATTCCGGTCCCAAAAGTCGTTGTTCTCTGACTTCGTCCTAACACAATGGTGTTCTACACTTTCTCTCGTAAAGAGCTTAATATGGCGGCATACCAATACTCGCATGATAACTATTATTGTAAGTGAATTCTACCAATGATAAGTGGTCGTCCCAATTCCCTTTGAAGTCCATCACGTAAGCTCTAAACATGTCCTCCAACGTTTGTATAGTTCGTTCACTCTGCCCGTTGGTTTGAGGATGATAAGCAGTACTTAATCTCAACTGAGTTCCCATTCATTCTTACAAACTTTCCTAGAATTTTGACGTGAAACGCAGATCTCAATCGGAGACAATCGACACCGGAACTCCATGTCGCGATACGATTTCCTTTACATATAAATTTGCTAATTTGTGAGACCCCAGATTTTATGAATAAAGATTTAATTTTCTCGAAATAATTTTTTAATATTATGGTGTGAATTTGATATAATATTATAGTTGTGGGTAGTATTTATAAATTTTGCAAAGTATGTAAGTTGTTGTATAATATTCGTTTGGTCGGAAAATATTCGTACGACGGTACAATCATTGGTGGAACCCGCAACGGAATTATTGTCGAATTGAGAAAATGACAAGATACTTTATGAAAATAACGGCGGAAGTTTTACCGTTAACTGTTGAAACACCCGGTGTTAAAAGTATATTAATACACGTGGTTGCATAGCAGTACACGGTATTGATTATTGATGCTTACGTGAGAAGTCACTCAGTTTTGTTCAATTATTGCTATAGTATTATAAATATTGGCGTATTATTCGGACCCCCGCTTACCCATTTTTTTTCAAAATAATGTGAGATATGTATATGATATATATATATATATATATATATATATATATATATATGTGTGTGTGTGTGTGTGTGTGTGTGTGTGTGTGTGTGTGTGTGTGTGTGTGTGTGTGTGTTGAAAAAGACATGTTTTGGTGGGGGGATGGGGGAATACCACGGGTGGTAAGACGAAGAAAGAAGGGAATTAAAATGGTAGGATTATATATATATATATATATATATATATGTGTGTGTGTGTGTGTGTGTGTGTGTGTGTGTGTGTGTGTGTGTGTGTATGTGTGATGAAAAGTCTTGGGTGGGGGGGGGGAATGGATGAAATGGTCGGGAGGGAGTTTTGTTAGTATTATTATATATGTATATATAATAGGTAGCATTTGTTAAGGAAAGAAAAAGGAATCACGGTTGTGTATTCTGCGAGCTAGCGTGTGTGATATATATATATATATATATATATATATATATATATATATATATATATATTATTTTTATTTCAAAGTTTTGTTTTATTATATAATTATAAATAGAATATATTATATTTTATTTAAAAGATTTTGCTTTAAATATGGACCGTCAAATTAAAGTAAATCAATCTCGACCGTTCATGAGTTAGTTACTATGCAGTCCATTTTTCTATAAATAGAAGTTCATTTCTTCATTATTTCTTTCGAATTCACTGAAATTCTAGAGAGAGAAATTATAGAGAAGCTATAAAAAAGTATTATGTTCCTTCCCTACTCTTATATTCAGTTTCTTTTACGGTAAGGGATATTATTTGTTGTACTCGTAAAGGGTATTCTTTCTTTCTTATTCATGAAGAAAACTTCTGTTATTCCATTCTTTATTATTCTGTTGGAATAACCTGTATACGCGGGCTACCCTATACGTGGTGAAATTCTTCTATTATTACATTATTTATTATTCTGTCGGAATATCCTGTCTGTTCTTTACGCCGGACCTGGTTCCATTATTTATTATTCTGTCAGAATATCCTGTCTGTGCTTTACGCCGGACCTGGTTTCATTATTTATTATTCTGTCGGAATATCATGTCTGTTCGTTTACGCCGGACCTGGTTTCATTATTTATTATTCTGTCGGAATATCCTGTCGGTGAATTTACGCCTGACCTGGTTCCACTATTTATTTTTCTGTTGGAATAACCTGTCTGTGCGGTCTATAGCATGTTTGGTGAATTCTTTTGTTATTCCATTCTTTATTATACTCAGTTGGTTAAAGTTTTAGCTTTTTATACTCCATGAAATTAGTGGAGTATCTTTGATATTTGCGCTTCATCCAGTATCTTTTCATGAAAATATTCTTATGAGCATTCTTGAATTTTACTCTACAAAGCAGTATAATGTTGACAATTTGGACGTTGTTGATTCCTAGATAAATTAATTCTTGAACTTGTTTTATTGAATTCTTATATCATTATCATCATCCTCATGTTTATATTCTGTTGAAAGTCATCTGTGGCCTGTAGTGCATAGATGGACTTGGTATGATTATAGCCAGGGATTATTTGGTATAATCATGACCGTAATGTTACAAATGACGTGGTAAAAGTCTTCATTGGCCCGTAGTGCATTGATATACAGTGGTTGGCATGATCATGACCATTAATGAATACACAAATATTCTTGGCCCGTAGTGCATGGATAATTGTGGTCGTGATACAAAAGAATATCCTTGGCCGTAGTGCAGGGGTGATTCGATGATGTGGATTATTTATAAAGCTGAGTCCCAGTGATAAAAGTCATGAAAAACTTTTTAAATCATAGAAGATAGTAGATTTTATTCTCTACTTGACTCTTCTAATGGGTTGCTTGTTCCGCTGCAGTTAAACTTGATGTTTGTTATATTGTATCAGTTTAACACTATTTAAGGCTAATGATAATTTATTCTGCATTATCTTAGTCATAATATTTCTTACTGGGCTAGTTGAGCTCCCCCTTTCTTTCACTGTTCTCTTCAGGAAATGAGAATATAGTTGGGACGAGTCGGGAAACGGAGTGATGGACCAGATGATAGCATTAGTAGTCCTCACTATTCTATGTAATAGTGTGATAATAAATGTAATGAGTACCCCATTGAGTTTGTATATTGTCTATATGATAATATTTGTATTAAAACTCACAACATATGTTTAGTCGAATTTTGCACGACTGTTGTATAATTAAGTTGTATTTGAATTTTGTACCATGTATTTGGCGACTCAGAATAGGTGATGTATACATATTTTGGGGGCGTCACATAATTGGTTCAAATTGAATCGGATCTTGATGGGTAGAAAATGAGTTATCTTTGTTAGTCGATCTACAATAACCCAAATGGCATCATAACCCTTCTATGTGATCGCAAGTGCAACCACGAAGTCCATCGTAATATGCTCCCATTTCTATTATGGTATTTTCAGCGGTTGAAGTAGTCCACTTGGCCTCTGGTGTTCTGCTTTGACCCTTTGACGAGTAAGACATCGACTAACGCACTCTACAACCTTTCTTTTCAAATTAGGCCACCAAAAGCGGTGTCGAAGATCCCAGTACATCTTTGTGCCTCCTGGATGAATAGAATACGTCGTATTGTGTGATTCGTGCAAGATTTCTTCTCTTAGTTTGGTTACAGCTGGCACCCATACTCGACCCTCAAATCTTAATATACCATCCTTATCTACTTTGAACTTTTCTTTCTCATTTTCTACTGTTCTCTTCCTTATCTTCTCACACTCTTCATCTTTCTCTTGTGCTGCATTTATTCTATCCAATAACGTCGGGTGAGCTCCCATCACGAATAATTTTCCTTCCGCTTCTTTCGGTTCCTCCACCTCTATTTCCAAATTTTCCATTTCCCTTATTAATTCATCCTGAGTTATAAATTTGAATAACTTCTCCCTTCCTTTTCTACTCTAAGCGTCGGCTACTGCATTTGCTTTTCCATGGTGATAAAGAATCTCGCAGTCATAATCCTTGATTAATTCCAACCACCTTCTTTGTTGCATATTCAATTCCTTCTGTGTGAAGATATATTTCAGACTCTTATGGTCCGTATATATCTTATATTTTCCTCTATATAAATAATGCCTCCAAATCTTCTACGCAAAAACTACCGCTACTAACTCCAAGTCATGGGTAGGGTATCGTTTTTCAAAATCCTTTAACTATCGTGACGTGTTGGGTAAAATCTATATACGCTCACACACAAGTGTACGTGGTCAACAAGTAATATAATGATGAGTTGAGTATCATTCACACAGAGACTTAATAAGAAATTAATCCTAACAATTACTAGCTTTATATTAATCCAAATTTTATTAAACTATCCAATTCAGTTGTTATAATTATTAATAACTAAAAACATAAAACTATTAAGCAATCAACAACTCAAAAGATGTTATTTTAAGCAAATGATGGAGAATTAGGCTTACGACTTCACTTTAAGGATCACACAGATTATTAGCCCTAATTCTAGTTCAATTCACTATCCCAGTTTATTAATCAAGAACACTAAAATAGAACTAGCCACCTCTCGATGTACTAATACCATATTAACTTAAATCCACAAATTAGATAGAATTAAGCTAAACACCTTAATCAACTAACTCACTATATCTCTATATGAATTACAATCAAAGAAGGTTTAAGATCAAGTTCTCTATCCGATTACATGCGATGTTAAGCATATCTCTACCCTAACATACATCAAGATTCCATTCATTCATAGAATTCAAGAACACATGCTATAATGACTAAGTCTAGATTCGTATTTCATCTCTCGAGTTCATACGATTCCACACAAAATTGGTGATCAAGCAATTCATAGATTCAAGCACAAATTACTATAGATAAACTGAAAGATAGATTAGTAAACTAAAATTAAAGGTTACACAATCATTGTTCAACCAAAAGATCCATCATAATCCTAAAAAAGAATTTAGTTCATCATAAACGAATTAAAAACTGAAATTATCAAAGACATCATCCCAATTACAAGTAAGGAATTTAAAGAAAAGAATGATATCCATAACCACCCTTTTTCTCTAACTTCAATATGCAATTTTCGTGAAAATAAACCTTCAAGAACTTCCTCCAATGCTCTTGCTGCAATTCAAGCTTCAAAGATATTAATTGATTGAATGTGTAACAACCGAGAAATTCAGATTTATTGTAAAATAATTTTATTTAATTAAATAATGAATAAAATTATATTATATGTTATTATAATGTGTTAGTAAGATGAAGGTTATTCTATAACTTAAAAGTATCGGAATGTCATAGTATTCTGGCTACGTGAAGGAATTATAGTGTTTGAATTTCTAAGACGAAAATAAAAGCTTTTCGAGAAATTTTCTAAAAAACACTATTCACTAATTTCTGCTCGGGAATTATTTTTGAACTTCCGAGAAATATGTAATGATAGAATAATATAGGAGGATGAATTATGTAATAATAATTCAAGTATGGCTAACGCAGTTTTCACCTGCGTACTAAATTTGAGAATGTTAAGGAACGTAAGGATTGGAATAAATGATGATCGTATAATAGCGAGTATTATACGAGGCAACGAATACGAGTATGATATGAAGTATTATACGAGTATATATGAAGGGTAGTATAACGTATATAATGAATGAGTGTACGACTAAGTATACGAGGAGAATATGTAGACTATACGTTATAAGCATTAAGCCAATTCTAGTGGACTTGTATGATTTGTGTAGAAATTGTGAAAGCCCAATTGGAAAGATGTTAAGGCCCACTGATATGAAAGGCAAGCCCAACGTTAGGCCTAAAGTAATTAAAACTAAAGCCCGAACTAAGAACCGGATTCTTGGATTAAACCAATGGGTAAACGGGTAAGAAACCCCATGGGGCAACCCATGAGGGCCCCATGAGTGAGTCATGGTTGGCCATCTTGGTGAGCAAGCAAAGGATAAGGTGAGTGGAGGCCAAGTAATGAATAGTACGGAGGTGGCATTAATGAGGTGGGATATCCTAATGACCAAACTACCCTAACTCTGAAAATCCTATAAATAAGAAGCTTTGGATTTCATTTTTGCCTAGTTCAAATTCCACCAACATCTTAGATTATATTTGAGAGAGAAAAGTAAGAGCTAAGCTTGTTTTATCAAGAAAAAAGAAGAAGAACCAAGTTGAACTTCAAGGGTAAAAAACCTTTAGATTATTAATCTTCCATCTCTTCAATTGTAGTTTGATAGAGAAGTGTTGATTAGTAAGATGGCTAATCAATGGACTTAAACATTAATAAGCTATGTTCAAGTAAATCATACTTTTATAAGTATTGGACTAATGAAGAACATGTAAGAATTTGTCATGTATAAGATTTGTTGAAATATGGTTGGTTAGGATGTTAGAATGATGGAATGAATCCATTTTGAACAGTATTAAAATCTCAAGTAATGAAGTTATGGCGAAATTGCGAGATTAGAAGATAATCGTCGAAATCGTTAAATTCTTAGAATAAAAGTCAAAAGTTAGCATTTAACTTGGAAACATTGGTTTTCGATAGGGAATAGTCTCAATTTGCATTCTAGAGTTGCGGACTCGAAAATGACCAAATTCTTACTTAGAACAAAGAAACAAGCTTTGAACGTTCACGAATGTTTAACGTTTCACAATAATGAACTAATCAGAGAATTCTGAGTTAAAAGATTCAAAAATGAAATATTTTCTAATGAAATCATAGAATATGTAATTTGTGAGCTAATGGCTTTTAAACGAGTCAATTCGAACTTATAACGATTAAGGTACGAGCCCGGGAAATTCAAATAAGAAATTATCTGTCAAATTTTTATGAGTCTCAGGGGGCTAGTGCCGTAGCGCTGCCCAAGGCACTGTCCTTGGCGCCACAACGTTAGGCTTGACCATTAGCCACAGAAGAGTGGTGCCGCAACGCGGCTGTTAGTGAAGGGACTCACGCCGCAGCGCCAAGTTCGAGGCAATGGTACTGGAAACCCGCATCGCAGTGTGAAGGTAGGAAGTTGGCGCCGTAGCGCCAGCACTAGAGAAGAGGCAGAGAAGAATGCTTAAGTGTATAAAGAAGGAAGAAGTTAATTAGTAATGAATTGAATACTTAATTGACTTGAAGTAACATCATTGAAGATACTTAAAACCTTAAGAATGACAACTAAAAGTTGATGGATGATTACGTAAACGTAAGAACCATGTAGTACGATAAACCGTAACGAATAATAAACAATCTAAGGAATGATTAGATTGAGAAGAAGGGTAAGATATAGTAGTGACCTTACATAATTGTTTATGACCTAATGTGGTATGTTATGTGATCATGTATTATAGAATCTTTAAAGACACAAAAGGAATTTGTATTAGTTGTAGAAGACGCTAAAGGCAAGTGTTCTAACCCTTGTCTATGTTCATTCTGGACAAGCTTTGTAAATTTATATATCTTACGTATGAATTAATCTATGATGAAGTCGAAGCCAATTCCTTCGGCTAGACTTAAGATGTGTTATGGATTTCTTATAATATATTGAAGTATTGTCAATGTTGTTAAAGTTTTGCAAACTATTTTGGCATGGTTGCAAAGAAAGACTGAGTATGCATAAACAAATGTTTTGTCGTCAAACGACAGGCACGTAAGGTTGCCACAACTTAAACGTACATACATTTAAAGAAAGTAGTGTTGTACAATATAGAATACTATAGGATGATCACCTAGATGTGCTCGTAAGATATGTCGGACTTACGGACTTGGTGTTGGGTTGTCCTTTTCAAAGAAAGAATGAAATGCTCAAGGTCTTGGACCAATATTGATGTTTAATGAATATTGTTCATTGTGAAACATTTTAAAGAAAAGAGAAGTGCTATTTTGAATTATTGATAGTAATTCATAACTATTGATTCAGTTATTGAAGATATACGATTTATATGATTCAAGCCTCTTGTTTAAATGAAATTGTCATAATTGCTGAGCTAGTTATGCTCACTCTTGCTTGAACCATATGAATGCAGCTAAGACCGAATGGACTGAAGGATCCAGTAAAGATAAAGGGAAGGCTAAGGTGAACCAATAGGTTGCCTTTGTAATAGTATAGGATGAATGTTGTTATTTGATATTATGATAAGAACACATGTAATGGTTATAAAGAACCTAGGAGTGGTAATATTATTTTGGAATATATATAAGACATATTCATTCTTTTAAGGCATTTCAATTGAATGTATATGTGAACTGTAGCACCGTGTAGCACCATATGTCTGGTTGAAAGATACCCGAATTTGGTGGCATCACAGGTTGGTATCAAAGCATTAGGTTATAAAACTTAAGGGGAGAAAAAGAACCTTAAGTTATAACCTTAAGAAAAGCTAAAGAAGTAAAAGATGAAGTTAACCCTAAAAAAGCATTAAATGTGATATGTGTTTTTATTATTCTACTGACATGTACTAATCGAACTAAATTATTTTGTTGTAGATGTCAGGAAATAATGAGATGTATAGGGATATACGTGTTGTTAGCGAGGGGTCAGAAAATCAAGTAGAGATCTTACCGACCCCTATAGCAGGAGAGCCTGAAGTGGTTGTGATCGAGTTTGGAGACTCGGAAGACTTAGACCTCATGTCTTTGTTTGATGGTATGTCGGAGGATGAGGTGGAGGCGGTGTCCTTTAACACCGTAACACCTGTAAAAGAGATGACACCTGGGGAGTCAATGAAGGCACTGTTCGTGACAATTTTGGATAGAAATATCCAGTTGGGGAAGGAGGTAAGAGAGCTGAAGGAGGAGGTCCAGGAAATCCTGGAAGACAAGAAAAGTATGGAGTCTATGTGGGAGGAGGAGCATCATGAGCGTGTTTTGGCGAAGGACAATGTCCACGAGCTCAAATGAGAGACCTTTGAGCTCAGGCAGGAGCTAAAGGTCAAGAAGTAGAAGATTGGGAGGATGTCCTATATACATAGGAGTTCTCATGTGGATTTTCAACAGTAAGTAGCTGGGTATCCGATAGAGGCAGGGCAGACTCGGCATACTATCAGCCAAGATATTATTGTCGGTTAGCCAACACAAATTTTGAGAATGCCATAAGGCTGATGTAAACTAGTAGTAGCTAGAATAGAGTTAGATATATAAATATGATATATCTAGTAGTGACGTAAAACCCCCTTTTGTATATCAAAGGGTAGTCTTTTGTAAATCCCAATTTTTGGAAAGTAATTGCGGGATAGTAATGTAATCAGCTAAGGCTGTGTAACGACGAATGTTATAGTATTATACTACAAGAAGTAATTCAATATAAGCTTTTTTATGGAACATATTGTGCAATGAGTTCAAGTTATTGTTTAAAAAATGAATAATAACTAACTAACAAGAAGGAAGAAATAATGGCGTGTTGTTTATCTTAACAGAAAAATACCGCCAAGAAGAAGACAACGAAATCAAGATGCTAATGTAAATCAACAAGAGGGAGGTCCGGTTAACCAGATGCAAGAGTTCGTTAATTTATTAACGGCTGCCTTTAATAGGAATGAGACTAATATACTTGTAAATCCTGCAGTAGTACGAGCTACTACTTTTAAGGATTTTAAGAGCGTCGGTCCGCCGGAGTTCAAAGAAACTACGGACCCCATAGAAGCCCAGACTGGGGTGAAAGAAATAGAGAAGGCATTTGTTATTACAAATGTCGATGAGGGGCAAAAGATTGCTTTTGCCACCTATATGATGAAGGGGGAGGCCAATTTATGGTGGGAGGCTGTAACGCCCCGAAATCCGGTCTATTTTCACATCTGGATTCCGTATGTTACGATCCTATCTTCTTCCAAACATACATCATTATATAGCTAAATATAACAACATAAATCCTCACATCCCAGGTTCTAAAACCTTAAAACCTCTTTCATTACAAATAATGATAAATACATTATTCATTTCATCATATACGAGTGACTTTTATCTGCCACCAAGGATATATAACTGTTCATTAAACTAGTCTATAGTTTAATTCTATCATTCTATATTACAAGTCTTCACTTGTACTTCACGCGCATTCACATACTGAATGACACTTCGTCTGGATACCGATCAGCTTGATCTTTACGGGATCCTTAAGTTCTTTCTAACGTCGTTCGCTGAAAATATTTTCCATTTAAAGCAAGTGTGAGCATTCAATTGCCCAGCAAGTCATAACAGTTGAACAAACAACTAAAAAAAATTAAACATTCTTTTTAGAACTTCGATAACCGAACAAATAGTTATGAAGCAGCTTGAATAATAGGAATAGTCTCGATTCCTATCATTTTACAACATTCATCACATACTCTTTTCACTATATTCATTCTTCTACCTTTTTCCATACATATCATGTCTGGCTAGAATCATTAGCATAGACTTAACAATAACGGTTCATGTATAAATAGAACATACATGTATTGAACAGTTCAATCACAGAACAGTTCATCTCAAAGAAACACCGAAGTATTCACATTGTGGCACAAGGCCTCATACATTCTACCACCTTTTACAAATATAGTACATTCGCACATAGACAGAACTTCTCAAGTTCAACATCTGAGAAGTTTAAGAAACTAGCATTCATTTAAAATATGAATAAAGTTAGGAAACTTGCCTTACGCACAACTACAGCTTATAGTTTACGCTGAACTGCTCATTCCAATTCCTATGCAGCACATAAGGAAATAATACGTACACCAATTAGTCATATACTTGACTTACGCATTGGTTTACTTAACTTTACTTCTTAAGGTTCACACTCTTATAATTTAAGTTTACGCGACCAACTTTCGTTACCGACTTATGACTTCATGACATACAGAGATATCTTACTCATAACGTTCATCATCTTTGATGATTCACATTCTTATCTTCTTCTTGTAACTTCTATTGGAATCAATACACATCACTTCTCTACTAGTAGTCCATATGGTACTCTGAGTGGTTTCCCACAAACAACCAACAAACAAGTTCCCGTCTCATCTACACTACCCATAACAGTGAGTTAGATCGGTTGCCAATTTTATATATACCTTCGCTCTCTGAAGGAATTGTTTAGCCCAGCTCCCATATGTCAACTATCAAAGTTATGTTTGTACCGCAACCTAAGTTCTCTTAACTTATACGAACCATTAACTATAATGTTCATTAAGTCAATTTCTTATTCCTTATGGCTTTCTGGCAACTAAATGTCATACCTCAGGATTTATTCATCATTGTCTAAGTCATACAGTCTTTTGTATACTCAGAACGATCATTCAATATTCATTCTACGCATTACTAGCGCTAACTATTTTACATTACCTTATTCTTAACTTACAACGTCCGGTTTATTCGACACGAAATGTCTTCCAAGTTATAAACATTAACTCGGCTTATTTACGTTATACATACTTATCTTTGATTCAGCTTCTTCATCGCTCACAGGTTTAATCAATGATCTTCATTACCTTACAGTCAAACCATACATGGGGTGTAGGTTTTACCCATTTAATATTCGCGTACACTTAACCTTTACGTCGGTTCAAGTGTTCAACGCTTACATTTTATTCTAACATTCTCATCAGACTCACATTCGGCTTTCATTAATCTTCTCACCGTTCTCTACGGTTTTCTTGATAATTCATATCTTACTTACTACCTTTGTCAACGTCTAAGTTATACAACCAGGGTATACTTAGAACGTTCGTCCAACGCGAATACGATTCACGAGGATCATTTACATATTCCACGTTTACGTTGCTCATCTCTAAATCTCTTATTCAACCTTTACTAAAGGTTTAAGTCACTTGATTAAGTGTTACGTTACGTGAACTACATGTTCATATTTGTTTCTTGCACATCCCCCAGTAATTGAGCACATAAAGTCTCATTTCTGGGCCTTGCCCTACACCGGCGCTACGGCTCCGTGCCCCTTCCTTTCTCTCGCGCTGCGGCGCGACCTACTTTACCCCCTTCCCTTGGTCGGGCGCTGCAGTGCCAAACCCTTCATTATCACTCGCACTGTGGCTCCAACTAATAGTACTTGAGGCTTTGAGCTCGCGCTGCGGTGCCAGCCTCTAAGGCATGACTCGCGCTGCGGCGCCAGGCATGAAACCTAGAAAATTTTTTCTAAGTCTTTTACAAGCTTAAGATGCTGACTTCGAAATATCATATCTCATTTGTTATAACATGGAATGAGGTCATTCTAAAGCTATTTTCTTCCTTATCTTATGTACTTCGATTACCCATGGACAAAACTTTGTTCTGAATCCATTAACATGCCATTCAATTAGCTTAATCTTCACTATTCGTTCGTGTTTACGTTATTAACGTTCCTCATTCGTTCGTCATCAATTCGATCATCCGAACTCCGAACTCATTCATTCTTGAGTCACCGACTCACATTTTATACGTTCTCTTACATTCTTATGAAACCCTATACATTTGGATTCATTTACTAACCTTCTAATTCTCGTTCTTCTTTTACGAAAATTTCGCCATCACTTCGTTATAGCTAAATTTTAATCTGTTCTTCATGAAAGTTTCTAACGTTCCTAGCCAAGCAATAAGCAACTAACTTATACGCGGTGGTTTTAAGCTTGTCCATCAACAACAATTATCCTACGATGGTTTTAAACTTGTCCATCAACAACAATTATCCTATGATGGTTTTAAATTTGTCCATCAACAACGTTCTTCGTGTTCTTCGTTCGTTCTTCGTTTTAATCGATATTTTGGATTACGATTCTACTTTTTCTTGGAATTTGATGTTATAGAACCCCATTCCTTACTTAATTCACCTACTCGCTCATAATATTCGTTCGGATCACTCAAAATCCTCACGAATCTTATACTTCCTCAAGAAATTTATAAACTAAATTCCTAATTCTTATTTCTTTCATTTTCTCATGATTTCAACCATATGAAATCATTCTTAACTTTATCTACTTCTTATCTTCATTAAGTTATCTTTTTGAACATATTAAACTTAAAGAAAATTAGAAGAAACTAGGGTTAGGATTACCGTTCTTCTTTAATCTCCTTCCGTCGGACAAAGCGTGCATTTGAGCTAGCTTTTCCTCATTCTCTCCCTCTTCTTCTCCCTTTCGAACTCTCTCTCTAGCTCTCAAGTGTTGGTTGAAATTTCAAACCAAACAAATGAGCTTAAGGCTTGTTTATATAGAAAACCAAAGCTAGGAGAATTTTAGTCATTTCCCCCCACCTCCTTATTATTCATGGCTTAGCCACGAAGTTAACTTAGTCACCACCCTTACTTGGTGACCAAGTGGCCGCCCCTTATGCCCATGGGTTGCCTCACAACCCATCCGGTGACCCATCAGTTCGACCTGAAGTTAATTTTCTTCGATCGGGCTTAATTAAATCTAACGCTGGGCCTTACATTAATTCTTACTGGGCCTTCTCTGGGATTGATTACACATTCCATTGGGCTTGATATAATCCAAGTCCACTTGGATTCTACAAAGTTCATGAACTCAAAGTCCATTTAGACTAATCGTATTATACACATTCCATTCTCGTATTGTCCTATTCTGCTAGTACGATATTCGTATTATACGTCGCACTAATCTTCGTACTATACTCGTATAATAACTAGTATTATACTTGTATCTCTCACGCATAATAACCCTAGTCATTATACGTACTCATTAAAATTCTCGGAAATTACTTTTCCTAACCCTTAGGTTTTATGTCCGCAGGCGAAAACTTTGTTTTTGCCATAACTGAAATATTATTGAATATTCCATCACGTCTCAACATTTTACATAATCGTTAACTTCTCAAAATTTCAAAATAAAACTCCGAGCAGAAACTGATGAATAGGGCCTATTTCGTCTTTTTCCCCAGAAATATTTTTGTTCCCAAAAATTTTTTATTTTCGTCTTGAAAATTCTGACTCGCTTAAACTAGCTCGTAGCGAGAATATTCCCGACTAATAATCATCCTAGGTTAGAGAACGATTAATAAACACATAGCACAGAATAGTATTAATAAAAATTTATTTTATTAATAACTAATTCTTTAAACTTAAATTCTGGACAATCCGGTTTTACTCGGGTTGTCACAGAGGCGAACCAGGCTAGGGCTGGTATAGAGAACCTTACGTGGACGTGGTTCAAGGAGATTTTCTTCGAGAACTACTTTTCCACAAATATGCAGGGGAGGATGGAGATGCGATTTCTAGATTTGAAATAAGGGGAGATGACAGTTCCCCAATACGCTGCCAAATTTAATGAATTGGTGAGGTTTGCTCCACATCAAGTGGACACTGAGGTGAGGAAGGCTAGGATATTTGAGTAGAGCTTGAAACCCTGGATCTATAGCCGAATATCTGTGTTCCAAAGTAATTCTTTTGGGACCATACTGGAGAAGGCAATTATTGCCGAAGGTGGTAATGAGGCTTTAAGCTAATACCACAAGGAGAAGAAGAACAAGGGAAAGGTGGATGGGGGAGTAAAAGTTGAAGAAGCCAGTGGGAGTGCCGACGACCAGAAGAGGAAGGGATTTAACTCTGGGAATACCAGAGTAAAGCAAGGGGATCCTAAGAGGAGGATGGAGGCATGCAAGAACTGTGGGAAGACTCACTTAGGAGTCTGTCTCAAGGGAAAAGCGGTGTGTTACAACTGTGGACAGGAGGGGCATATTTTGCCTAACTGCCCAAGTCGGAAAAAGAACCATGGATGCTTCGTGTGTGGATTAACTGATCACATGGTGAAGAACTACCCGAAGAAGAGGACGAATGGGAATAAGGGCGCTAATAGTGGTAAGTTAGCTATTGGCGGTCCAGTACCGACGGGTAGGCTGATGGCCCGTACCTTTAACATGACGATCCAAGATACATTTGCATCCGGGGATGTAGTTGCAGGTATTATCCCGATCAACAATATAAATGCTTACATGTTATTTGACTCGCGTGCTACTTGTTCTTTCATAGCATATGATTTTACTAGACGATTAGGATTACTTCCCGAAAGATTGTATGTTCCTTTGAATATCAAGGTAGCAAACGAAGAAATAATTCTTTTTGAAGATATTCATATAAGTTGTTGTGTAGATATACGAGGTTGTAAATTATCGGTAGATTTGATACCGATAAAGTTGGGAGAATTCAATATAATTCTCGGGATGGATTGGTTGTTTAACCATGGTGTAATTATAGATTGTTAAAAGAAATGTGTAAACATTAGAACGTTAAGACAACCTCATGTAGTGTTTTATGGTAATAAATCGCCGGGACGTTCATGTTGTCTTACTATGACACAAACGAGGAAATTGTTGAGGAAGGGATGTGTAGGTTATTTGTACCATGTTGTTGATACCCAGAGAGTGGGAGCAACGGTGGAACAAATACCTATAGTTAAAGAATTCATGGATGTATTTCCAAGTGAATTAATGGGTCTTCCACATGATAGGGAAACCGAATTCATGATAAACATTGTGTCAGGAGCGACACCAATTTACAGGGCACCGTATCGTATGGCGCCAGTGAAGATGAAGGAGTTGATGGTGCAGTTACAAGAATTGATGGACAGAAAGTACATTCAACCGAGTGTTTCATCGTGGGGAGCACCGGTACTGTTTGTGAAAAAAGAAGGATGGATCGTTACGACTCTGTATCGATTACCGAGAGTTGAACAAGTTAATGATAAAAAATAAATATCTATTGCCATGGATCGATGATCTCTTTAATCAGTTGAAAGGGGCACAATATTTCTCTAAGATAGATTTACGAACAGGGTATCATCAGTTGAAGGTTAGAAAAGAGGATGTACCTAAGATAACATTCAGAACTCGTTACGGACATTACGAGTTTCTGGTGATGTCGTTTGGGTTGACAAATGCACCAGCTGCATTTATGGATATGATGAACAGAGTATTCAAATAGTATTTAGACAAGTTCATCGTTGTGTTTATCGATGATATTCTAGTCCATTCTAAGATGCCAGAAGATCATGCTGAGCACTTAAGGGTAGTGTTGTAGACACTAAGGAAGGAGAAGTTGTATACGAAATTCACTAAGTGTGAATTTTGGCTAGAAAGGGTACAGTTTTTGGGTCATATTATCGACCGGGAAGGAATTTCAGTGGACCCAGCGAAGGTGGAAGCAGTGATGAGTTGGGAACAACCAAAAATGCCAACTGAGGTGCGAAGTTTCTTAGGGTTAGCGGGATACTATCGGAGATTTATCCAAGATTTTTTTAAGATAGCTACTCCGTTGACTAACTTAATGAGGAAGACGGTGAAGTACGTATGAATGGAGAAGTGTGAAGACAGTTTTCAAGAACTGAATAAAAGGCTGAGTGAAGTACCTGTATTATCTTTACCCGACGATACAGGGAATTTTGTAGTTTATAGCGATGCTTCGCATAGAAGACTTGGTTGCGTGCTCATGCAGCATGGCAAGGTTATTGCGTATGCATCACGGTAGTTGAAGGATTATGAGAAAGTTTATCCTACTCATGATCTAGAACTGGTCGCGGTTGTATTTGCCTTGAAGATATGGAGGCATTATTTATACGGGGAGAAATGTGAGATATACACGGACCATAAGAGTCTAAAATATATCTTCACATAGAAGGAGTTCAATATGAGACAAAGGAGATGGCTGGAGTTGATAAAGGATTACGACTGTAAAATCTTGTATCACCCGGGAAAAGCCATTGTAGTGGCTGACGCCTTAAGTAGGAAGGGTCGGGAGAAGTTGTCTATGTTAACGGTTCAAACTGAGTTAATGGCTAGGATGGAGTTAGAGGTGAGGTTACCGAGTGAGTCGGGTCAAAGACTATTTACGACGGAGATTTAATCTACAAATGTAGAGAGAGTCAAGGAGGTACAACTCAGAAATGATGAGTGTAACCGGATGAAGAAGCGATTAGCAAATGTAAAAGAATTAAAGTATAGTCTTGATAATGAGGGATTATTAAGATTTGAAGGAAGAATTTGGGTTCCAAATAAGATAGAATTAAAGTAGGAAGTGTTACAAAAAGCTCATAGTTTGAGGTACTCGATTCATCCTGGTAGTACTAAGATATATCAAGACCTTCGATAGAGTTTTTGGTGGCCAAACATGAAGAGGGAGATAGCAGAATACATGAGTAGGTGCTTGACTTGTCAAAAAGTTAAGGCTGAACATCAACGACCAAGTGGCTTATTACAGCCATTGGAGATTCCGGAGTGGAAGTAGGAGCATATCAAGATGGACTTTGTGGTGAGACTTCCAATTACTCAGAAGGGGTATGATGCGATTTGGGTAATGGTGGACCAGTTGACGAAGTCGGCTCACTTTTTGCCAATAAGGGTTAAGTATAACTTAGACTAGCTAGCTAAACTTTATGTAAAGGAAGTCATTTCCAAATATGGAGTACCTGTTTCGATAGTGTCAGATCATGATCCACGATTCACGTCGAGCTTTTAGAGGATTCTGCAAGAACAGATGGGAACGCAACTGAAACTGAGTACGGCTTATCATCCATAAACTGATGGGCAAAGCGAGAGGACAATTAAGACGCTAGAAGATATGCTGAGATCTTGCGTCATGGATTTCAAGGGTAATTGAGATGATCATCTACCACTAGTAGAGTTTGCGTATAACAATAGTTATCATGCGAGCATAGGCATGCCGCCTTACAAAGCTCTATACGGATGAAAATGCAGAACACCATTGTGTTGGGATAAAGTGGGAGAACGCCGAATGCCAGGACCTGAATCAGTGCAGCAGGCAGTGGATATAGTGAAGCTCATACGAATGTGTTTGGTAGCAGCTCAAGACAGACAAAAGAAATATGCAGATTCACATCGAGTAAATAGAGAGTTTGAAGTAGGCTCGTACGTATTTCTAAAGGTATCTCCCTAGAAAGGAAAGATACGCTTTGGGAATAAAAGAAAGTTAAGTCCAAGGTTTATAAGACCTTTCGAGATATTAAAAAGGGTAGGAGAGGTAGCCTACGTGGTAGCGTTATCTCTAGACCTAGAACGAATACATAATATATTTCATGTCTCTGTTTTACGTCCTTATAAGCCAGATTATAAGCACGTGATAGAATATGAACCTATTCATATTAAAAAGGACTTGACGTATGAAGAGATGCCTATTCAAATCATTGATAGAAAAGAGCAAGTTCTGAGGAACAAAGTTATATCTTCAGTAAAGGTGTTATGGAAGAACCACGATGCCGAAGAAGCAACGTGGGAACTTGAAGAAAAGATAAAGAATAATTACCCTCAGCTATTTGTTTAATGTAAGACGAGATTCTGGGGATAGAATCCTTATAAGGGGGGAAGGATGTAACGACCAAGAAATTCGGATTTATTGTAAAATAATTTTATTTAATTAAATAATGAATAAAATTATATTATATGTTATTATAATGTGTTAGTAAGATGAAGGTTATTCTATAACCTAAAAGTATCGGAATGTCGTAGTATTCTGGCTACGTGAAGGAATTATAGTGTTTTAATTTCCAAGACGAAAATAAAAGCTTTCGGAGAAATTTTCCGAAAAATACTATTTACTGATTTCTGCTCGGGAATTATTTTTGAACTTCCGAGAAATATGTAACGATAGAATAATATTGGAGGATGGATTATATAATAATAATTCAAGTATGGCTAACGTAGTTTTCACCTGCGTACTAAATTTGAGAATATTAAGGAACGTAAGGATTGGAATAAATGATGATCGTATAATAGCGAGTATTATACGAGGCAACGAATACGAGTATGATACGAAGTATTATATGAGTATATATGAAAGGTAGTATAACATATATAATGAATGAGTACACGACTAAGTATACGAGGAGATTACGTAGACTATACATTATAAGCATTAAGCCAATTCTAGTGGACTTGTATGATGTATAGGAATTGTGCAAGCCCAATCAGAAAGATGTTAAGGCCCACTGATATGAAAGGCAAGCCCAACGTTAGTCCCAAAGTAATTAAAACTAAAGCCCGAACTAAGAACCGGATCCGTGGATCGAACTAATGGGTAAACGGGTAAGAAAACCCATGGGGCACCCCATAAGGGCCCCATGAGTGAGTCATGGCTGGCCATCTTGGTGAGAAAGAAAAGGATAAGGTGAGTGGAGGCCAAGTAATGAATAGTAAGGAGGTGGGATTAAGGAGGAGGGATGTCCTAATGACCAAGCTACCCTAACTTTGAAAATCCTATAAATAAGAAGCTTGGGATTTCATTTTTGCCTAGTTCAAATTCCAACAACATCTTAGATTATATTTGAGAGAGAAAAGTAAGAGCTAAGCTTGTTTTATCAAGAAGAAAGAAGAATAACCAAGTTGAACTTCAAGGGTAAGAAACCTTTAGATTATTAATCTTCCATCTCTTCAATTGTAGTTTGATAGAGAAGTGTTGATTAGTAGAGCATGTATGATAAGAAGTGGTAAAGATGACTAATCAATGGACTTAAACCTTAATAAGTCATGTTCAAGTAAATCATACTTTTGTAAGTATTGGACTAATGAAGAACATGTAAGAATTTGTCATGTATAAGATTTGTTGAAATATGGTTGGTTTGGATGTTAGAATGATGGAATAAATCCATTTTGAACGGTATAAAAATCTCAAGTAACGAAGTTATGGCGAAATTACGAGATTAGACGATAATCGTCGAAATCATTAAATTCTTGGAATGAAAGTCAAAAGTTAGCATTTAACTCAGAAATATTGGTTTTCAATGGAGAATAGTCTCAATTTGCATTCTAGAGTTGCGGACTCGAAAATGACAAAATTTCGACTTAGAACGAAGAAACGAGCTTTAAACGTTCACGAAAGATTCAAAAATAAAATATTTTCTAATGAAATCATAGAACATGTAATTTGTGAGCTAATGGCTTTTGAACGAGCCAATTCGGACTTATAACGATTAAGTTACGAGCCTGGGAAATTCACATAAGAAATTATCTGTCAAATTTTTCTAAGTCTCAGGGTCAGCGTCGCAGTGCCGCCCAAGGCACTGTTAATGAGTGCATATTATTCATTTATTTTTATTCCTTTATGTTTAGTTTTATTCCATGTTTCATGTTTATATGAGCTTATTAATGTGTTTAATGATTTCAGGAAGAATTGGAGCTGAAATAAGGAAAAAGAAAAAATTGTAGGGTTTTTAGCATTAAGTTGGATGCATGGTCTTGGCTTAGGACTTGAATTTTATTGTATCCTTAGCTTTTTGGAATATCTTGAATTGTCCCAATCGGAGTTCATATGAAAAAGTTATGATCTTTTTACCAGACCGGAGTTGAACCTCAAAGTTTGGAAGTTGGAATTTGCACAGTAGTCACTTGGAATCCGATTTCGACCTTGATGCAGCCAGAATCTATCAATTCTCAAATAATGAAAGTTGTAGATCTCGTCAATATCTTGGTTTTGATAGGTATAAGGCCCTGTAACTCCATCCGGATCAAAAGTTATGGTTGGTTTACCAAAGGACGTCGCAGCAGAAAATGGAAATTCGCCCCAGCGAATTTGAGCGCTAAAATTGGAAAATCTTGAATTTTTGGAAAGTTTCTAAATGCATATTTTGGCAGATTTCAACATGGAATGGGATTATTATTTCTATTAGCTTTGGGATTTACTTTATATTAAGATTTATTTCCAAATTAGATTCTATTTCTTTATGAAAACTAGTTATGATTTGTAATTCCTTTTAGCATTTAGATTTTTACTTCCCATAGGATTTAGGATTTTGTCTAGCACTATAAATAGAGGATGATAATCATGATTTTATTCATTCAATGATCTACTACATTCTCTCATCTACAACATTGGAGGATTGAAGACATGAGCTAAGTTCTTTTTATTTAGTTCTAAGAGATGTTGAACCTTATTTATAATTAATGGTTAAATTAGTATTCATTATTTATTCCTTCTCACAAGAAATTCATTCTTGATAATCTCATTTAATTTCTGAATGCTATTTGGTTTAACTGATTTGATTTCTACAGGATTGAGTTGGTTAACGAATATCATATGCTAGATCAAGGAATAATATTACGTGTAATTGATATTGTTCCTAATCACAAGTAGTAATTAGTAATACATAATTGTGGACAAGCTTTTGAGTATTGCTATGATTATCAAAAGACAAGTTAAACAATTCGAGCTTATATGTTTGTTACTTGGAATAGTCTAATTCCCTAGTTCTTAATGCTGCTATTATATTAAATGTAGAGAGCTTGTTCTAGGTTATATAATTGTTAGAATCTTATGAAGAGCTTATTTCATTGAGTGACAATCTAAGGGGAGTTTCGGGTAGCAGAGCTTGTTGTTTCCTAGGGCTATTAGTTTCATTGAAAGGTAAATAATGTTACACTTTATTACTCTATTTGTTGTAAAAAGGTGATAATGAACTGAAGAACTGAATCTTTTTATTCATTTTTTATTTTTATTAGTTTATTCTTGTTAATTTAGTTAATTAATTAAAAATCCCCTTTTCATTAGAAATCATAGGATAAATATAAAACAAATCACTCTCTGTGGGATCGATCCTTGCTTACTACTGTGCTAATTATTTGAATTTGTAAAGTGAAAGTGAGGTTAATTTAGGAGTGTAAACGACAGCTCCCAAATTTTGGCGCCGTTGCCAGGGAGTGTTATTTTTTTTTGTTTATTCTTTGTTTTTGTTTATTCTTTGTTTTCGTTTATTTTTATTATTTTCTTTTTTTTTGTTTTATGACTCAATCCTCTAACTTTGTTGACTTAAATTTTGATCAAGAGATAGAGAAAACTGCATATACAAAAGAAGCTCTTGTTCCATCACTTGAAGTGGAAGAGATGGCGATGCCACACAATAACAGAACTTTGAAAGAATTGGCTACTCCTGATCTGACTCAACCATCTTTTTGTATTGAGTATCCTACTTTAGATGCTGATTTTGAACTTAACTCTAGACTAATTCATCTTTTGCCTACTTTTTATGGTCTTACAGGTGAAAATCCATATAAGCATCTAAAGGAGTTCTATGTGGTGTGTTCCACGATGAAAGCACAAGGAGTGGCAGAAGAGCATATTAAGCTTAGACTTTTTCCATTCTCATTAGCAGATTTGGCTAAAGACTGGTTATACTATCTACCTTCAGGATCAATACAATCATGGACTGATATGCAAAGATTATTCTTGGAGAGGTATTTTCCTGCATTAAGAGTTACCGATATAAGAAAGGAGATATGTGGAATCAGGCAGTTCAATGGAGAGAATCTCTATGAGTATTGGGAAAGGTTCAAGAAGTTGTGTTCCAGCTATCCGCCTCATGGAATTGATGAACATTACTTGATCCAGTACTTCTATGAGGGGTTGCTACCAATGGAAAGAAGCATGATTGATGCAGCAAGTGGAGGAGCACTGGTAGACAAGACTCCAGAACCGGCAAGGAACTTAATTGCAAACATGGCAGCTAACTCACAGCAGTATGGAACTAAGATTGATCACACACCACAAAGGGTAAATGGGGTAAGCACGAGAGACTTGGAGCAGCAGATTTCTGATTTAATTGCTTTAGTTCGACAAATGGCTGCAAGGAATACGTAAGGTATTCAGCAAGCTCAACCTCAGTACCACACAGAAAACTAAGAAGTACTTGTCAATTCTGGGACATCTATGGAGGATATGTTCAAGGCATTCATGAACCAAACACAACAGTTCATGAGTCAGACACAGCAATTCCAGCAGGAGATAAGAACTTCTGTTCAAGATCTGAGGGACCATGTTGGTCAACTTGCAACCACAGTAGGAAGGTCACTTTCTCAAACTGTTGAAAATATAAGTGCCATAACATTGAGATGTGGTGCTGACGATCAGCAGCAAGAAAAGTCAATACAAAGCAAGTCCGACAATAGTGAAATAGGCAGCAGTGATGTACTCAAGCACAAATTTCCACCTCTTTTATCTTATGAACCGAAACTACCTTTTCCCCAAGTTCTAACAAGGAAATTGGAAAGTTGAAAAAAATTTAACGTGGTATACAGAATCTAATGAAAAATTCCTTGAAGAAATGGCGAATAGGGAACAAGAACTTAAAGATAATAAGGAGTTCACTAGTGGAAACCATTTGGATGTGCTCAAGACTACTGCTAATTTTGAAGAAATCAGATATTCAAAGTCTAAAAAGGAGGAACAAGAGGTAGAGATGGAAGAATTAATAATTCCTACAGATTTCTATAAGGAGGACATAGATGATGATACTTTCCTTGTACCAGCAACAACACACAATGATAAACACCATGGGACCTTACATATGGAATTGGACGATGCACATATCCAGGTCGACATATATAAAGTTAAGAGGCATCTTGGTAATGATAATTCTATTTTTGCTATTGATGTTTTTGACTCTATAGTGCAGGAATCTCTTGAGCAAATATACAAGGAGGATTTGAGGGCTGGAATGGAGCAAAATCAGGATCTAAAGGATGCTCCTAATGAAGAATTGAAATTATTACCAGTCCACTTGAAGTACACAAGTCCAATTACATAGGATGAGAAAGATGATGTCAAGCCAATGACAATAAACAAGGGCAGCTGCTTGGGAGGCAACCCAAGATCTCAAATTTGATTTTTCTATCCCTTCACTTTTTAGTTTTTTTATTGCATGTTAGCTAGTAGTATTTTCATCTTTGCATTATTTTCTTACATTGGAGACAATGTAAGGTTTGAGTGTGGGGGGAAGATGTGACAACCCGAGAATTTAGGAAATTATTTAAATCTTAAATGATGGATTAAAGGTTAAATAATAAACCTAGACATAAAATAAGTGAATGGATTTGAGATTTCTGGGAAGGAATTTTGTGAATTTAAAATTTTTGTGGTGAATTATTCAGGATTAAGGGTATATGTGTATATGTTCTGTGTATAGGGTTGTATATGTGTACAGTATGTGGATAAAGGTCAAGGGTTGACCAGATAAATTATATCAGTGTCAAACCCTAGTATTATATTAAGAACGTCAACGTTCAGTTCGAAAATTCTATCGATTTATAAGAAACCCTAAAACCGGTTTTGGAAACCCTAATTTCAGTTTCGGGAATCCAAAACCCTAATTCGGAAGTTGAAACCCCTAATTTCGAAATTCAAATACTAGTATAAGGTTTAAACGTATTTATTATTATAGACTTAATTAGGGAAACTCTAATAATTAATTAGAAAAGCCTAATTTTAAAGTTTGAAACCCTAATTGTTTCGTTAAAAACCCTAACGTACAATTATGTACCTAATTGCTAAATTAGCAATTTTAATGAGGAAATATTAATCCAATTAGCAAGCTTGAATTATGATTAAGAAATCTAATATATTTAGAGAATCCTAATTATAATTTAGAAATGTTAATTTTCTATTTTGAAAATCTAAATTGAAAATCCTAGAAATTTAAGTTGCAAAACCTTAAGGGTTAAATCCTAAGGGTTAAACTCTAAACCCTAAGGGTTAGGGCAAATGACTAGTATGCCATTAAAAATTTAATGCTAAATGACCTTAATGCCCATTTTTGTCATTCTTTAATTAGGAAGTGTGCAAATCTTGCCAAGATCTTGGTGGTTCACCAACTTAAAATATCCCATGTACTCTATATCTAACAAATCAGACAACTTGTGCTACCTAGCAACCCAAGTTCATTGAATCTAAAGATTTCAAACTTAAAAGTTAAGTAAATAACTTACTTTACTTTTCAACCTAGCCAAGTATTTTTCTCTCTCACATCCGAAAATTTGGAAAGAAAATGAAGGATAAGTGGAGATAATATCATATCTTAACACTCTGTGATCAGCAACAAAGGATTAAAATCAAGATCAAGGCTCAAAAAGGTATAAAAACCCTAAACCTAGAAATCATATGATTTGATGTTAGATGTTGTTGTTTGTTGGTTAAAGTTGTGTTAGGGGGTGTCATTTAGTGATCTGGGTTGCTAGAACACAAATCCATAACATCCAAGTGCTCGAAAATAGAGATTTCCAAAAACTGGAAAAAAAATTGGAAATAAGGCCTGACAGCCTAATGTCAGGGCCTCTAGTTTCTTCTGTGTTAATAATTTGTGGTGTTTAAAGTTTTATATGTGTAGTATGCCATGTAGGCTTTGACCTGAAACTTGAATTAGGGTTGCATCATGTCTAGATTTCGTGTTATAAGCAGTCAAACTGCGTTGACCGGGCACGAAAACGGGTTTCTAGGAAACCCAGAAACCCAGAAGTTGTCTAACAGTGATATTGCATGCCTTTATCTTGCTTGTGTTTTATGTTTTAGGTCATATTATTGGTTTGATGTTGTAGACTGGTGTATGAACTACAATTACATGCTATTAGATCTGTGACAACCCGAATTTTTATAAGTTATTAAAATAGGAATTTAATAATTAAAATTCTTAATATGAGATGTTTTGAGTTTGAGTATGTATATATACATGCTATATATTTTTTAAATATGTGATCTGGTGTGAAGAGAAATATATATTCATATATTGGGAAAGTGAGGTTCAATAGTTAAGTTAACTATTGAATAAATTAAATGAATTTGATAATTATTTTAAATATTTATTAAATTAAATAAATATTTTAAATAATTTATTTATTGAGAAAAATAAATAATTTATGAATTGTGGTATAATAATTTAGTTACGTGTGTATGATAATTAAATTAAAGTAAAGGTAAATTTTATTCTTTGAAGATTTAATTTAATGAATTAATTAAATTAAATAAATTGTTTAATATTAAAGGGAATAAATAAATTAAATAAAGTAATATTTAAATCTAATTTATTAATTAAATTTGATATATAATTATTTATTAATCATCAGAGTAATTATAATAAAAATTATAATTATAATTATTATAATGGTAAGCTATTTAAATTGGTGGCAGGTGTGACAAATAAAAACAATATAATATAAGATTATTATAATAATCTAGTTTAGGAGTTACGGGCTTAGCCAAACAAGGCCTTAGGGCCTTTGGCTTATTCAACTGACATCTTTTATTTTCTTTAACTGATAAGTACGTGGGAGGTGAGGCTCTATCAGTTATATTACGCGTCTTATTTCTCCTAATGGCTAACTAAGAAGAATAGAGAGGTAGAGAGAAAGAATACAGAGAATTGAGAGTTGGAGAAGGAGTGGGATTGAGAAGGATTTACTAGAACCTTGTTAACATCAAAGGGTTAAGGGCACGTGAAGTACAGATAACTGTAAGCTGTTAAACTGTTATTGGTAAACAACGATCAAGGCAAGTCTTTCAGTTCCTATTTGCTATGTGAACTTGGTAATTAACTGTTTTAAATCTTTATTGCAAAAAGCATGATGTGTTATATATATGTTGAATGTATGAAATGTTAAAGTCAACTTATGACTACGTTGATTGAGTAAAGCATGCTGATTGAGTAAGGAACTCGATCTTTATACTTGTTATATGAACTGTAACATGTATGTTATGTTAGTCCAATGTTTATGAGATATATGTTGAGCATGTTATTATGTGCTACGTGATGCATGAAAACTATTAGATTTTGCTGGGCTGTCGAGCTCAACCTTGCAAATAACCATTTTTTCAGGTTAAGGATTGAAGGTAACACTATGTGCTACTTGAATGACGTGGATCAGAAATAATACATGAAGATTAATATTTTAGCTAAAGTTGTTATTTCTTTTTACCATGATTAAGATTCATGAGATGTACTAAATGTTCTATGATGTATAATTTTATGTTGAGTTGTAAAGCTAATGTTAGAGTTATCTGATATGTAAAGGTTATCAGATTGAAATGTAAAATTTTATAATAATAGTGATAAAGTGAATCATGAAATAAGATTGATTCAAAGACATGTAGGTGATAAAGGTTTTGATTCAGGGACTTAAAGTAAGAAGACATAAAAGTTTAAATTATTCCGCATTATATAAAGTTTAACATCAAATAATGATATAAAATTAGAAGGTAGATGTGTTATTAATGACCGAAGTTAATAATTAAATTGTATAAATTTTGGGGTCGTTACAGTTGCTATCAAAGCTGTAGGTTATAAACCTTAGGTAGGAGTACCTTAGGCTATAACCTTAGAGAATGAAGTTGAAGATAATGAAAGAATAAGCTCAGATAGAGTTTAAACAATAAGAAGTAATTTAAGATATTTATATAGGAGGGATTAAAACATGTGTGAGAGGATTCAAAGAAGAATCTCGCAGAGTTATAAGGAGTATAAATTAGGGTTACCCAACTCCAATAAAAAAGATGTAAGGTGATAATAAATAGACAATGTCTATAAGAAGAGAATAATAAAGAAGTTAAGAATAGAAGGTTATATTTAAGTATGAGACAATTGTACTCTTTAATAGTTTATGTATGGTATCTGGGCTAAACGATTCCTTCATAGAGCAGAGGAATATACGAACTAACACCTCGGAACCTAGTTTGTTGGTTGTTTGTGGAAAACCACTCAGCGTACTATATTGAAACTATTAGAGACTCGATGTGTACCAAGTGTAGAAAATGGATACGTATAATGAAAATGTAGAACTCGAATGAATTGTTGAGCAATGTAAATGAAGTTAGAAATTCTTAAAGGAAGAATTGTATATAAACAAGAAAATTTAAAGAAGAATCTTGAAGAGATATAAAGATAAGAAATGCGAGTTGCCTAACTCCAATAGCCAAGATAACGAATAATGTCGTAAATGATGAAAAAAGAAAGGAAGTGGATCGTAAAACAAAACGATCACGAGTTAAGAAAAGAATTTTAAGGGAAACGATTATAGAATAAGATCACGATGTGATCAGTTTAAGTTATAAAAGAAAGACAGTATGTAATGTTTGAATAATTATAGCTTGATGCTATAAAGTTAATATACTATGATATTGTATGAGATAAACTCACGAGGAGTTATAGATAATGTGATACGAGGAATTCGTATCGAGCAAAGAGCAAGTTAAGAGTAAGATGGAGTTAGGTGGGATTTCAATTGAGGACTCATGTGATGGCTGAGTTGTACAAACCTTTGTATGTGCGAGGGTTTTGTACTTGCGCTTAGTTTATCACATTGATAATCGTTGGAATGTTGGTATCGCGCTATCAATGTATATATGGCAAAAAGGTGATTCTTTTCTCATGTGTATATTTGATAGTTAGAAACTATTAAGATTAGTCAGATATTATTCGGATTAGGTGTGGTTCTTAAAACTAATGCATATGGTAAGTTCGTGACTTATAATAATATGGTATGTTTTGAACCCCTCAGCGAATGGACGCCTATGGTCTGACTAGGATAAGTTCTTAAACTCATATTATTGTGGTAAGTTCCTGGATTTCCAATGTGTAGTAAGTTTGATGAACTATTTTGGGTAGAAAACGATCATAGTATAGAGTGCATTGATGAAGTAGAAGATTGATAGAATGGTTAAGTAATGAAGTAATGAAGTAAAGATTAAAGTTGATGGATACTTGGATATTCTAAATCTACTAGATATGTTAAACTTTCGAAATTTATTGACTTCGTGCTGATGTTTGCACTTCTATTTTCTTGAAAAATATTGGATCAAATGATGAAACCAATGAGTTTTAAAAATAATACCGTTATTCGTATGTCTATGCTAATTGATTCGGCCAGACAAAAATGATTTAAAGAATATCAAAATATATTTTTTATATCGTCAATGTGTCATGGAACCTGGCGCAGAGATGAAAAAAAAACGATGGAGTCATCAATGCAGTATTACTTAGTGTTGGATGTGATCTAAGGATCGTCAGCCTACTATGGTATGATGTAGTATGATAAAATCACCAAACGACGTAATCCTCAAACGGACTATAAATACAGTGCGGTATCATGACGTCATAAAAAGGATTTTTTTTAGATTTCTTTAAGATATGAGAATATATATATATATATATATATATATATATATATTTCGATTGATCTCCGGATTGTTGTAGAAGTCTATGCTATTTGATTCAGCTAGACGAATATTGAAAGATGTTCATGAAATTCAAGAGTTTTTTGAGAAGTTATTCCAAACCAAATTGTTTTGGTGCGGATTCAGATGTTGAAAAACTGATATGAACAACCCTTTTATAGGGGATTACGCGGAAGAATTTAGATGTTTGTGCACAATACATTGTACGAAGGGCTGATCACCCTAAGTACGGGAGTCCCTATAGTCTAATGACTGTTAAGGTTTAAGTTGAAAGAGTACTTATAACCGTGGATATAGTGCACAATACATCGTACGAAGGGCTAACACCCTAAGTATGGGAGTCCCTATAGTCTAATGACTGTTAAGGTTTAAGTTCAAAAAGTACTTATAACCGTGGACGTGGTTCAAAGTCTTATGACCCTCAGAATGATTTGGAATATTTTAAATTCCTGTTATTCATATCGCTTCCCAATTATTGAGCAATTATGGAAGATTCTTGTTATTATGAAAGGTGAAAGTGGAAAGGATGAGAAAATTAAGCAAAACATAATAATTTCAAGAAAGAAATGAAATTCCAAAAAGAAGATAAATGTGAAACTCTTAGAAGAGGAAGAGATGAGGAATATGATGATCTTAGAAAGACCTTTGTGGAAAGAAGTGGTTATAGAACCCCATGAATAAATAAAGTATTAGCATAAAATCTATTTTGATATATTGATTAAATGAAGATTAATAAATAAAATTTCGAGGACGAAATTCTTAGAAAAATGGGTGAATGTAATATCCCGAGTGTTTATGATAACGATCCTTAGAGAAGGAAATGAATGGGTTAAAGAATATATAATACTCAAAATATAATTGAGTTCAAGTGAAAGTTATGAAATAAAAACTAGAATTTGTTGAGGTAATGAATGTAAGAGGAAATATAAAACTTATATTAAGGTAATGTGTTGAAGATATTCAACGATAAATTTTGAAAAGAGATTTGGTGAAAATCGAGTAAGGGATGTTTCATTGATTCCGAGGACGGAATCCTTATAAGGAAGGAAGGATGTGACAACTCGAATTTTTATAAGTTATTAAAATAGGAATTTAATAATTAAAATTCTTATTATGAGATGTTTTGAGTTTGAGTATATATATATACATGCTATATATTTTTTAAATATGTGATCTGGTATGAAGAGAAATATATATTCATATATTAAGAAAGTGAGGTTCAATAGTTAAGTTAACTATTGAAGAAATTAAATGAATTTGGTAATTATTTTAAATATTTATTGAATTAAATAAATATTTTAAATAATTTATTTATTGAGAAAAATAAATAATTTATAAATTGTGGTATAATAATTTAGTTACGTGTGTATGATAATTAAATTAAAGGAAAGGTAAATTTTATTCTTTAAAGATTTAATTTAATGAATTAATTAAATTAAATTAATTATTTAATATTAAAGGGAATAAATAAATTAAAAAAAGTAATGTTTAAATCTAATTTATTAATTAAATTAGATATATAATTATTTATTAATCATCAAAGTAATTATAATAAAAAATATAATTATAATTATTATAATGGTAAGCTATTTAAATTGGTGGCAGGTGTGACAAATAAAAACTATATAATATAAGATAATTAAAATAATCTAGTTTGGGAGTTATGTGCTTAGCCAAACAAGGCCTTGTGACATTTGGCTTATTCAACTGACGTCTTTTATTTTATTTAACTGATAAGTACGTGGGAGGTGAGGCTTTATCAGTTATATTACGCGTCTTATTTCTCCTAATGGCTAACTAAGAAGAATAGAGATGTAGAGAGAAAGAATACAGAGAATTGAGAGTTGGAGAAGGAGTGGGATTGAGCATGTTATTATGTGCTACATGATGCATGAAAACTGTTAGATTTTGTTGGGCTGTCGAGCTCAACCTGGCAAATAACCATTTTTGCAGGTTAAGGATTGAAGGTAACACCATGTGCTACTTGAATGACGTGGATCAGAAATAATACACGAAGATTAATATTTTAGCTAAAGTTATTATTTCTTTTTACCATGATTAACATTCATGAGATGTACTAAATGTTCTATGATGTATAGTTTTATGTTGAGTCGTAAAGCTAATGTTAGAGTTATCTTATATGTAAAGGTTATCGGATTGAAATGTAAAATTTTATAATAACAGTGATAAAGTGAATCATGAAATAAGATTGATTCAAAGACATGTAAATGACAAAAGTTTTGATTCAGGGACTTAAAGTAAGAAGACATAAAAGTTTAAATTATTCCGCATTATACAAAGTTTAACATCGAATAATGATGTAAAATTAGAAGGTAGATGTGTTATTAACGACCGAAGTTAATAATTAAATTTTGTGAATTTTGGGGTCGTTACAAGATCACCTAGATTAACAGTAGAATCGAAGATATTTGTGGTCAAACAAGGGTTGACCAACTACCCGAATGAAGATTCCGGAAAACCCAGAATCTTCAAGAATGTGTTTTCTGTCAGAGTTTGACCGGTTTTGAATTCTTAAATGTGTTGATGTTAGACTGATTTAAGGTTGTATAAAGGTACCTTGGCATCTATACTACATGATAGAACCACTATATTACACCAAGCAAGCTTGGAAAGTTAGGATTTGAAGATCCAAAAAGGGACCCTTGACACTGCTTGAGTTTCTGGGCAGCCCAGAAACTCAAGAACACGTCTAACAACAAATTATGTAGCTTAGATCTCACAGATTCATTATGTGTTGGCCATGAGAGTTGTTTGGGCTTGTAGTGTGACATTAATACTACAACATTAACACCTTAGCAAGCCAGAAATCGTAAAGACTAAAGATCTAGCCTAGGTCAAACGTCCCATCCTGCGAATTGAGTATGAAGATCTGGGCAGGCTCAAGAACACAATCAGCGAAGGTTTTGTCGCCTAATGCACCTTTAGTGACACTTAATTTTTGAAAATAATTATTTTATTTAATAATTAGAGAAAATTAGTTTTAAATTATTAAAAATACAAAATAAATTCCTAAAAATTATTTTAAAATTTAAAAATGGATTTTAATTATTCTGAATATATTTCATAAATATTTAATATTTTTAAAATAATAATGGTATTTAATTTATTTAATTATAATATTTAATAAATTATTTATAAATGATTTTAATACTTGAAAAATCATGAAAAATTATATTATGGTATAAGAAAATATTTTAAGTTATTTTTAATGACTTTTGATATTCTGTAATGAATTTTATTAATTAATTAATATTAATGGTGATTAATTTATTTAATAAATATATTAAATAAATTATGAAAAAATAGAATTATTGATTTAAAAATCATATAAAAATGATTTAAGGGTTATAAAAATATTTTATGTTATAAAATATAACTTTTAATATTTTGTCATGAAAATATTAATATTTTAATATTAATAGCAATTATCGGATAATGGGTTTAAATGTTTAAAAACCATATAAATATGATTTTAAGGTATTAAAAATACTTTAATATATTATAAATATATTATAATATTATGTTATAATTTTCATTAATATTTTGTATTAAATGAATATTAATGATAAAGGAATTATGTGATATTTAATTCATATAAATATGATATAAATGATTGAAAAATCATTTTAAATGATAATAATTATTTTAAAATTATTATAGGCTTATGAAAATTATTTTGACTGATAATAAATTATCTAAGGTAATTGTGTAGCGTTTAGACCAAGTCTTATTGATATTAGGCTCGTGAATTGTCCGACTAGGCCGTCGGGATGTCAGAATTGTACCGAATTCAACTCAGACTGAAGTAGTTTGACTTGATACTAGATCTTATGTGCTGTATAGACTGATAGGGTTATGTGTTATGTGTTTAGGTTATTTAATACTGTGACGATATTATTCTATTTTGTATATCGATATTATTTATATATTAGGTCGTTAGACAAAGCTTATTAAATTGTGTAACGGTAATCAACCGAACATGCAAGTTTTTCTTAACTCAACTTTGAGTTGTTTCATTCAAATATATTTTTGGTTAATCATTATTGATTGCCATATCTATGAATTGTTGAAATCGCACTTGATGCATATTGCATGTGTTCATCAGGTATGAAATGTTGATCACCTTCATTACCATTCAATCCAGATATATATTTGTTCATGTTCAATGTTCGTTCAGCTATGAAATTTGTTCATGCTAGTTCACAATTATATTGTAGAATTTTAGCCAGCTTATTGTTCAATTCTTTAAATCATGATATATCCTTAATTTGTTGAACTTAAACTTGCTGGGCAAACTTATTGGTCACCCTTGCTATATCATGATAAATATTGCAGATAAGGTGAATATGTTCGAATACAGGAAAGGATAAAGCCAAGTTCAGCTTGGAATTTTATGTGTAGCTTAATTGTAACAGTTATGTATGATAATAATATTATATGTTAGATAGTTTATGAATGGTGTATAAGTTAAGGTTACTCGACCTTGGGGAATAGTGTGTAAATATAATGTATAAACAATTTATGTTTATATCTTCCGTAATAGTTATAGAATGATTATACCAGATCCGCTGTGATAACCCGGGATTTCGAATAATCCAAAATTTGCGAATAATTTTTTTTTAAGTAATATTAATATTAATTAACATGTATGTGACAAGTATCGGTGATACGTGTATCGAGAAAGTCAATTTGTGTATTGACTAATAAAATTAGAGTAGAGTTATGCTTAACAGCTTTAGAAACCCTAACCCTAATTGGCAAGCCTATTGTGTGTATTAAACTTAAATTTGATTAGAAAACCCTAATTATATTTTAGTTATCTTAATTTCTATTTTACAAACCCTAATTGCAATTTAAAAAATTTATTTTTCTAATTAAAACCTTAATTCGTGGGTTATAAACCCTAATGATAATTTTGACCCTAATTGCTAAATTAAGTAATTTTAATTAGGAATATTAATCCTAATTAGCAAGATTGAATTTTCTGATTAGGAAATATTAATATAATTATTGAACCCTAATTATAATTTTGGAATGTTAATTTTTTATTTTGAAAACCTAAATTCGAAAATATTGGAAATTAGATTGCAAAGCTAAAGGGTTTAAACCTTAAACCCTAAAAGGTTCAAACCCTAAACCCTAAACCCTAGGGGTTTAGACATTTGAGCCAATTATCTATGTTGACATTAAATTTAGAAGGAAAATGACAAAAATACCCTTTACTTTAAAAATAATCTAGTAAAAAGAGATGGCGTTAAAATTGTTGCTACACCTCTTGCATTTTTACCAAACACTTATTACTAGCCTTGTGAAGCCACATCACACCATTTTAACCACAAGAATCAAAAGTGGTGGATTAAATAAAGAGAAAACCAAAAACATAAGTCATTTATGTTTTTACACTTAACCAAACTTCTCTCTCTCCATAGCCACGAAATTTTCTAAGTGATTCAGTCACTAACCAAGCATTTCAAACACCCCAGATCAGTTAAGAAGATCAAGATCAAGCATATTAAAGAAAATGTATAAAACCTAAAACTTATTTTGATCTTGTATGCTAAGAGAATTTTTGTGTTAAAGTGTTTAATTTTATGTTATATAATGTTTTTAGTTGATCTACGTCGATCCATGATGGATCCATAGCATCAAAGTTGGTAAAAATCGAAGTTTTTCAAATCTGTCCAAGAACAAAATTTGTGGTCTGACAAGCTAATGTCAGGCGCCACAGATTCTTGTTCGTTTGTTGTTTTTGATGTTTTCAAGTTGTTATGGGTAGCTGGTTATGTTATCTTTAAGCTGCAAGTGGAATCAGAGTCATTGCATGTCTAGATTCGAAGATATAATCGGTCAAAACCCGTTGACCGGGCATGACCGAGTATATTCTGGGTAACCTAGAAAGTTTAGTTTCGTGCCTGACAAGTTTTTCTGAAGCCCGGATCTGACATGTTTTATGTTGTTTGATGTTATGTTTGTAACCATATTGTAGATTGTACGATGGACTCTAGATTCATGCTTGTAGAACATTAAAACAGTCAATAGGTCGATCGTGACATGAGGTCAAAGTAGACCACTCGGTCTGTTTTTGACGTTTCTGGAAAACCCAGAAACAGTGTAAGCAATTTTTCTGACAACGTTTGACCACGTTGAATCTGGAGATTTGGATGTTATTTAACTGTGAAGTTGTCATGTAATTGTACCTTGACACTAATTCTATAGATTTGGATCATAACATAATGTATTTGATGACTGGGGATGGAATTAAATCGACCCACAAAGTGGACAGTCGAAGCTGTCTGGGTTTCTAGGTAACCCAGAAAGCCCAGAAGCTTCTGACAGCGACTTTGGGGCTTTGGATCTTGCAGTTGAGATATTGTTAGATCATGATGATGGTTATTTGTTGTAGTATTACAAAAACACTACACGCTCACAGTTAAAGTTAGCCCAGAATCGAATTACACAGAGATTAAAAGCCGGTCAAAGTTGACCACTTGTTAAGCCAACTGTCAGTGTTCTTGAGCTCAAGAACACCAACAGCGACGCTTTGTGTCGCTAAAGGGCTTTAGCGACGGTTTATTATTTTCTAATTTCTGAATATTCTGGAAATTAATTAAAAATAGAAATAAATTCTAAAAATTACTAAAAATAGTTTTAAAAATCATTTTAAATTCTAAAAAATAATTTTTAATTATTTGGGACATTTTTCTTTAATAATTATAATTATTTGAATAAATATGATATTTAATTTATTTAATTAGTGTATTAAATAAATTAGAGAAAAATGATTTAATATTATGAAAAATCATTTTAAATAAAAATTAAGTGTTAGAAAATATTTTGAATTATAAAATATATAGTTCAATATTCTTGGAGAATTCTCATTAATAAATTAATATTAATAATATTAGATTTATTTAATTATTATATTAAATAAATGAATTAAAAATAATTTTATTGATTTAAAAATCATTTAAAAATAAGAAAAATTTTTTAAAAGTATTTTAAGTTATAATTAATGACTTTTACTATTTTGATAATAATTTCATTAATATTTAAATATTAATGGTGATGATTTAAAAATTAATTTAATTACTTTAAAAATTATTTAAGTAGAATATTGATGATTTAAAAATATTTCAAGTTATTAACAATAACTTTAATATTTTGACAAGTATGTTATTAATATTTTTATATTATTAAATATTAATAATGATAAGATTATTTGATAATTAAATCATTTAAAAAATGATTTAAGTATTATAAACTATAATAATTGTTTATAAATTATTAAAAGCTTCCGGAAAATATTATAAACGATATTTGACTTATCTAAAATAATATTGAAGCTTAGAGACCAAGTTTAATTGACAATCAATGTGTTAATTGTCGGATAGGGTGACCAAAACACCGAGAAGGGACCGAAATCCAACCAGACCGAACTAGTTAGACTTGTTAAGTGTTTATATAGGTTATAAACACTGATGTGACTATGTGGTAATGTGCCTAGGAGAAGTTTGACTGTAGAATATAGTGTTACGTGTTATAAATGATTGTGCTAATAGACATTGTTGATTATAGGTCTTACGAACGCAGTTAATTATATTGTGTAGTTATAATCAACGCGGAAGGCAAGTTTCTTAATTCAACCTTGAGTTGTATTCATTCAATTATTATAATTGTTAATTATTGCTAATTATACCATGTCTAGAGAATTTATTGTTGATTATTCGTAGTTAGTGCATGATTAATAATTCAAATTGAATTATTGATTCGAAAAATATATATATTCGTAGAATTACTGTTGTTGGATATTTATATCTGTAGAAACTAATATTGATAGTACAGATAATTCCTGTTTATTATCAAATTATATTGAGAAATGTCTTAGCTAATTATTCTGGCTAGACGAACATTTGTTTGAATTTGATAAATTCGAGAAGAGAATTCAATTGTTATTGATAGATCAATGCCAATTATTTCGGCTAGATCGATAAGTAAATAGAAATTGAAATCATTGTATTTCGTTGTTAAATCAAATCTTGATTCAGAGACTGAGAAGAACAACCATTTATATAAAAGGGGAATATTTTAAGTTGTATATTCGACCATTGCGCGCGACCTATGAATATTATGCATAATATAGAGTACAAGGAGTTGGCCGGCTCTAAGTACTTACAGAGGGGTATGATTTAATCTTTATGGTTGCCTGATACTCCTACGTATGTATCAAAGTAAATCTTTGATAGATACCCGAGAAAATAAGTTCTAGATCTAGTGTGATCGCTCAGCATAAATCTGGAAAACATTCCACTTTGTTATTGCGTATAATTGATTCTTGATTATTCAATAGAATATAGTAGAAACTTTGAAAGCGTTGTACTCTTTTATTATCAAATTATTGTGTTGACTAGAATACGAGAAGAGTTGTTATTGATTAACGATTTGTTCAGCCATTTCAAAGTTCACCGAACTTTGGTTTCATTCTATCAAAATAGATAGTCTATTCTTATTGATTCGTATACATTTATTGTATGTCTTAACTTGCGGGGCAAACTTGTTGCTCACCCTTTCTATAAATAAAACTTTTCAGCTAGGGATGAAGTTGCAGAAGGTGCTGCGAAGAAGAACAAGGGAAAAGGCATAGTTATAAACTAGTTTTGATGAACAATATTTTTATGATGTATTGTTTTGTAAACCCTTTTTGTATATCTAAGGGGTATTTCAGTAATGTTAAGGTTAATGGACCTGGGACTTATGTATTAACAATATATGTTAATGACTTATGTAATCCTATTTATATATGAATGGGTAGTTAAATGGTATTATATTGTGGATCGTGAACACCAAACTCGGGGGTCAGGTAACCCATATTTGGGGGTGTCACAGGTTGGTATCAGAGCTGTAGTGACCAAGGTGTCACAAGTTGGTAGAAGAGCTGTAGGTTATAAACCTTAAGTGGGGTGGAGGAAAACCCTAGGATTATAATCATACGCGAGATAGAGGAAACTCATTTAGAGTTCTAGATGAGGGATTGCCGAAGTGCATCAATAGTGAGATATGTGGACACATAGTGTGAGAATTTTGTACTGGTGAAGTACTAATCTAGTCATTTAAACTGATTGTAGGATATCTGGAGAAGATCAAAAGAGTACGGAGATGCTAGCGGCTGTTGCACCGGTGCCAGAAGCCGAGGTGCCAGCGCAAAATGAATCAGTGGAGAAGGTGGGAGAAGGTGAACCAATGGTCAATCTGGGGAGCGATCATGACGATTATCCTGAGATGTATCTGAGTGGAGATGAGGAGGCAGAGTCTGAGCCAGCTAAGGTAGAGTTAAAGAACAAGGTCAAAGTTGGAGAACAAGATAACGAATCTACAGAGGTTCAAGAACTCCAGAACAAAGTGTTTCTCTTGGAGGAACTGTGGAAGACGGAGCGAGCATTACGCGAAATGACTGGAGAAAGGAATGGGCTCAAGGCGCAGGTAGACAGAATGAAGGCAGAATGTGGTGGATCATCTGAAGGAACCAGCAAGAAGGACAAGAAGAAGAGAAAGAGGGAAAAAGACAGTCCTAATTCTGAAAAATCAAGCCCGAAGAAGAAGCAAGCCTGTATCAAGTGTGGAAAGACTCACGCTGGAGAATGCATGATGTGGAAGAACGTGTACTTTAACTGCAAGCAGGAAGGACATATTTCTCTACATTGTTCTAAGCTGAATTTGAGGAAGTGTTTTTCATATGGGCAGACGAGTCACGGATTCAGCAAGTGTCCCATCAAGAAGAAGACTGGTGAAAGGAGTGGTCGGTAGATAACTTAGATATATGTAATAGTATCTTTTGGGTAGAAGTCTATGATATTAAGTGTTGTAATATCGCGAACGATGTTAAGCATATGTAAATATATATATGTTTGCATGAATGAAATCCTTATTTTCTATATGAATATAATATTAAGATTAATTTGTGTGTTCTTAAAACTCATACTTATGGTAAGTTAATGACTCATAATTATATGAAATGTTTTGAACCCCTCAGCGAATGGACGCCAAAGGTATGACTAGGATAAGTTCATACACTCATATAATTGTGGCAAGTTCCTGAACTCATAAGTGTGGTAAGTTTGACGAACTGGTAATAACTATGTGTAAATGGAAAATTGTAACTTTTTGTGTAAAGTTGTGTCGTTAATCCTGGTATGATTTAAAAAGGAATAGTAAATATGTTAAGTACTATATGTAATATGTGCTATATGAATGAATATGCAATTATATGAGAATTATGTGTTGAATTCTTATTGTGTTAAGAATATGTGTAAAGAAAGAGAATTAATATAAGATTTTTATTTAAATCAGATCATGCAGCATAGACGACAAAATCGAAATCAAAGGGAAGAGCAATCGGTGAAAAATGAAGGAGGTCAAGCTGACCCGATGCAAAACTTTGCAGATATGATAGCCGAAGCTATGGAGAATAGAGCTCCAGCTGCAAGAGGAAGACTTAGGAATTAGCCAGCTAATAGATTGGCTAACTTCAAGGACTTTAAAGCGGTAGGACCGCCTGAGTTCAAAGGGACCACAGATCCTATTGAAGCCCAAACTTGGGTGAAGGAGATGGAGAAAGAATTCGTTATCGCCAGAGTAGTGGAGGAGCAAAAGACGACTTTTGCAACTTATCTGATGAAGGGGGAAGCTAATTACTGGTGAGAGACGAACCAAGCGAGAGCTGGTACAGAGGTAGTGTTGTGGACAAGATTCAAGGAGTTGTTCTTTAAGAACTACTTCTCACCGAGTATGCAATCCAGGATGGAAGTCAAGTTTCTAGAACGTAAGCAAGAAAACATGTCGGTAACAGAATACGCTACCAAATTCAACGAGTTGGCAAGATTTGCACCTCATCAGGTGGACACATAAGTGAGAAAGGCGAGAATATTTGAGAACGGACTGAAGCCGGGGATATTCAACAAGGTAGCGGTATTGCAGATCAATACGTTCACAGCTTTGATGGAGAAAGCGTTAATTGCTGAAGGAGGGAGCGAAGCTGCATCTCGATTTCATCAAGAGAATAAGAAGAAGACAACTGATGGTGGAAGCAGTAGTGGTAATATTCCGAATAAAAGGAAGTGGAATGAGAATACCCAGTCGGGTAATAAGACAAAAGATAATAGGAAAGGGAGGGAGCCATATTCGAATTGTGGGAAGAACCATGCAGGATTTTGTCTGAAGAAGAAGGGAGTTTGCTATAATTGCGGACAAGAGGGGCACATGTCGCCCAATTGCCCCAATCCAAAGAAAATTCAAGGTTGCTTTGCATGCGGATCAACTGATCATTTAGTTTGGAACTGTCCGAAGAAGAATGCGGAGAAGGAGAATGGCAACAAGGGATCCAGTGGCGGAACATTGGCGACTTGGGGACCTGCACTGCCAGGAAGACCAACAGCCCGTACATTTAATATGACGGCGCAGGATGCAGTGACTACTCAGGAGGTGGCAACAGGTAACGATTTAGTTTAGAATTTTTATTACGCGAGTATTATGAGTCAGATATTTCTGTGAACTGTTTCTTTTATAGATTCAAGTCACATGTTAGAATTTGAAACACAAATTATATTGTGTTGATAAAAATAAATTGATGATACAACTTTAAAAAAATTGTAGAGAATGAGAAAGCGGTGATTCCGAGGACGGTTCCCCTTTTAAGGAGGGGTGAATGTGATAACCCGGGATTTCGAATAATCCAAAATTTGTGAATAAAATTTTTTTAAGTAATATTAATATTAATTAACATTTATGTGACAAGTATCGGTGATACGTGTATCGAAAAAGTCAATTTGTGTATTGACTAATAAAATTAGAGTAGAGTTATGCTTAACAGCTTTAGAAACCCTAACCCTAATTGGCAAACCTATTGTGTGTATTAAACTTAAATATAATTAGAAAACCCTAATTATATTTTAGTTATCTTAATTTCTATTTTACAAACCCTAATTGTAATTTAGAAAATTTATTTTCCTAATTAAAATCTAAATTCGTGGGTTATAAACACTAATGACAATTTTGACCCTAATTGCTAAATTAAGCAATTTAAATTAGGAATATTAATCATAATTAGCAAGATTGAATTTTATGATCAGGAAATATTAATATAATTATTGAATCCTAATTATAATTTTGGAATGTTAATTTTCTATTTTGAAAATCGAAATTCGAAAATATTGGAAATTAGATTGCAAAGCTAAAGGGTTTAAACCTTAAACCCTAAAGGGTCCAAACCTTAAACCCTAAAGGGTTCCAACTTTAAACCCTAACCCTAACCCTAAACTCCAAGGGTTTGGACATTTGAGCCAATTGTCTATGTTGACATTAAATTTAGAAGGAAAATGACAAAAATACCCTTTACTTTAAAAATAATCTAGTAAAAAGAGATGTGGTTAAAATTGTTGCCACGCCTCTTGCATTTTTACCAAACACTTATTACTATCCTTGTGAAGCCACATCACACCATTTTAACCACAAGAATCAAAAGTGGTGGATTAAAGAAAGAGAAAACCAAAAACATAAGTCATTTATGTTTTTACACTTAGCCAAACTTCTCTCTCTCCATAGCCACGAAATTTTCTAAGTGTCTCAGTCACTAACCAAGCATTTCAAACACCCCAGATCAGTTAAGAAGATCAAGATCAAGCATATTAAAGAACACGTATAAAACCTAAAACTTATTTTGATCTTGTATGCTAAGAGAAATTTTGTGTTAGAGTGTTTAATTTTATGTTATATAATATTTTTATTTGATCTATGTTGATCCATGATGGATCCATAGCATCAAAGTTGGTAAAAATTGAAGTTTTTCAAATATGTCCAAGAACAAAATTTGTGGTCTGACAAGCTAATGTCAGGCGCCACAGATTCTTGTTCGTTTGTTGTTTTTGATGTTTTCAAGTTGTTATGGGTAGCTGGTTATGTTATCTTTAAGCTGCAAGTGGAATCAGAATCATTGCATGTCTGGATTTGAAGATATAATCGGTCAAAACCCGTTGACCGGGCATGACCGAGTATATTTTGGGTAACCCAGAAATTTTAGTTTCGTGCCTGACAAGTTTTTGTGAAGCCCGGATTTGACATGTTTTATGTTGTTTGATGTTATGTTTGTAACCATATTGTAGATTGTACGATGGACTCTAGATTCATGCTTGTAGAACATTAAAACAATCAATAGGTCGATCGTGACATGAGGTCAAAGTAGACCACTTGGTCTGTTTTTGACGTTTCTGGAAAACCCAGAAACAGTGTAAGCAATTTTTCTGACAACGTTTGACCACGTTGAATCTGGAGATTTGGATGTCATTTAACTGTGAAGTTGTCTTGTAATTGTACCTTGACACTAATTCTATAGATTTGGATCATAACATAATGTATTTGATGACTGGGGATGGAATTAAATCGACCCACAAAGTGGACAGTCGAAGCTGTCTGGGTTTCTAGGTAACCCAGAAAGCCCAGAAGCTTCTGACAGTGACTTTGGGGCTTTGGATCTTGCAGTTGAGATATTGTTAGATCAGGATGATGGTTATTTGTTGTAGTATTACAAAAACACTACACGCTCACAGTTAGAGCTAGCCCAGAATCGAATTACACAGAGATTAAAAGCCGGTCAAAGTTAACCACTTGTTAAGCCGGCTGTCAGTGTCCTTGAGCTCAAGAACACCAACAGCGACGCTTTGTGTCGCTAAAGGGCTTTAGCGACGGTTTATTATTTTCTAATTTTTGAATATTCCGGAAATTAATTAAAAATAGAAATAAATTCTAAAAATTAATAAAAATGGTTTTAAAAATCATTTTAAATTCTGAAAAATAATTTTTAATTATTTGGGACATTTTTCTTTAATAATTATAATTATTTGAATAAAAATGATATTTAATTTATTTAATTAGTGTATTAAATAAATTAGAAAAAAATGATTTAATATTATGAAAAATCATTTTAAATAAGAATTAAGTGTTAGAAAATATTTTGAATTATAAAATATATAGTTCAATATTTTTGGAGAATTCTCTTTAATAAATTAATATTAATGATATTAAATTTATTTAATTATTATATTAAATAAATGAATTAAAAATAGTTTTATTGATTTAAAAAGCATTTAAAAATGAGAAAAATGTTTTAAAAGTATTTTAAGTTATAATTAATGACTTTTACTATTTTGATAATAATTTCATTAATATTTAAATATTAATGGTAATGATTTAAAAATAATTTTAATTACTTTAAAAATTATTTAAGTAGAATATTGATGATTTAAAAATATTTCAAGTTATTAACAATAACTTTAATATTTTGACAAGTATATTATTAATATTTTTATATTATTAAATATTAATAATGATAAGATTATTTGATAATTAAATCATTTAAAAAATGATTTAAGTGTTTGAAAAATTATTATAAATTATAATAATTGTTTATAAATTATTAAAAGCTTCCGAAAAATATTATAAACGATATTTGACTTATCTAAAATAATATTGAAGCTTAGAGACCAAGTTTAATTGACAATCAATGTGTTAATTGTCTGATAGGGTGACCAGAACACCGAGAAGAGACCGAAATCCAACCAGACCGAACTAGTTCGACTTGTTAGTTAGACTTGTTAGGTGTTTATATAGGTTATAAACACTGATGTGACTATGTGGTAATGTGTCTAGGAGAAGTTTGACTGTAGAATATAGTGTTACGTGTTATAAATGATTGTGCTAATTGTGAGACTGACATTATTGATTATAGGTCTTACGAACGTAGTTAATTATATTGTGTAGCTATAATCAACGCGGAAGGCAAGTTTCCTAACTCAACCTTGAGTTGTATTCATTCAATTATTATAATGGTTAATTATTGCTAACTATACCATGTCCAGGGAATTTATTGTTGATTATTCATAGTTAGTGCATGATTAATAATTCAAATTGAATTATTGATTCGGAAAATATATATATTCGTAGAATTACTGTTGTTGGATATTTATATCTGTAGAAACTAATATTAACAGTACAGATAATTCTTGTTTATTGTCAAATTATATTAAGAAATGTCTTAGCTAACTATTCTGGCTAGAAGAACATTTGTTTGAATTTGATAAATTCGAGAAGAGAATTCAATTGTTATTGATAGATCGATGCCAATTATTTCGGCTAGATCGATAAGTAAATAGAAATTGAAATCATTGTATTTCGTTGTTAAATTAAATCTTAATTCAGAGACTGAGAAGAACAACCTTTTACATAAAAGGGGAATATTTTAAGTCGTATATTCGACCATTGCGCGCGACCTATGAATATTATGCATAATATAGGGTACAAGGAGTTGGTCGGCTCTAAGTACTTGCAGAGGGGTATGATTTAATCTTTATGGTTACCTGATACTCCTGCGTATGTATCAAAGTAAATCTTTGATAGATACCCGAGAAAATAAGCTCTAGATCTAGTGTGATCGGTCAGCATAAATCTGGAAAATATTCCACTTTGTTATTGCGTATAATTGATTCTTGATTATTCAATAGAATATCGTAGAAACTTTGAAAGCGTTGTACTCTTTTATTATCAAATTATTGCGTTGACTAGAATACGAGAAGACTTGTTATTGATTAACGATTTGTTCAGCCATTTCAAAGTTCACCGAACTTTGGTTTCATTCTATCAAAATGGATAGTCTGTTCTTATTGCTTTGTATACATTTATTGTATGTCTTAACTTGCGGGGCAAACTTGTTGCTCACCCTTGCTATAAATAAAACTTTTCAGCTAGGGATGAAGTTGCAGAAGGTGCTGCGAAGAAGAACAAGGGAAAAGACATAATTTTAAATTAGTTATGATGAAAAATATTATTATGATGTATTATTTTGTAAACCTTTTTTATATATCTAAGGGGTATTTCAGTAATGTTAAGGTTAGTGGACCTGGGACTTATGTATTAATAATATATGTTAATGACTTATGTAATCCTATTTATATATAAATGGGTAGTTAAATGGTATTATATTGTGGATCGTGAACACCAAACTCGGGGGGTCAGGTAACCCGGATTTGGGGGTGTCACATCCGCGGTGATTTGGGACCCAAATTTGGGGCTCTCACAGAAGATTTAGGTTTTTATTTATGTAGGATTATTGATCATATTTTGATGGGAAATTTAAAAAATTGATGCTTTTGAAATTTTTAAAAAATTTTGGTTTCATAATTCTATTTGGCTATGTGTTAAAAGGTTAAAGTCAAAAATTGAAAATTAATATTAAATTTTAGAATCTATTTAATGCTTAATTAGTTAATGAATGATGAAGACTAAGCCATGATCCATAGTAATTGATTTAAATTAAATTTGTGATACATGAGTACTTGAATATGAGAAACATGTTTATTTGACTAAGTTACTTGTGCAGTTGTCTATGTGCACTGATTTCATAACTTAGAACTGTTTAACTTGCTTATGTTGTTGCAGAACCATGTGAAAAAATGATAAATGAAAAACAAAAGAAAACAAAAAGAAGGAAAAAATAAAAAATGAAAATCTGCTTCAATGTCCATTGTGTGAAATAACTGGGTATCCAAGCTTTGAGAAGCATCGATATTCACGCTGAAAAGTGTGAAGGATAAAAACAACTTGACTGGTCAACTTTTGTGGCCTTTGTTACTTGAATAAGTAAGCCTTAGGGGTGTCTCTACACCTAGCACCCTAAGATCATCTGGTTTGGGAGTCGTTGGTGGAAAGTTCACTAATGGGTAACTCTGAAAAGCATAAGAAAATGGGACATTGCACATGTCAAGAAAAGAAAAAAAATATGATAAAAGTATGAAAATACATTCATCTGTGCTAAAGAAAAGGTTCTATGAAAAAATTAAAAAACAAAGAAAATTTGTTCTTGGTTGTGAGTCAGTGTGCACTGTTTTTGTTCCATAATAACTAAGTTGAGTAAGTATGTGGACTGTAGAAAAGTTTCTTTTATGGTTACAGTTTAGTTTAATGAAGTTCGTTAGTAAAATGGTAATGTTGTTCATTGTGAGTTAACTGATGAGGCATTAATTAGATTTCTGCAAATTTAGTGTTGATAATCTTGATTTCTATCTTGAAATCTTTTGACATATGGTTGAATAGAATTTTTCTGGAAATCAAACTTTTGGTTTACACGAGGACATGTAAAGGCTAAGTGTGGGGGAATTTGATGCGTGCATATTATTCATTTATTTTTATTCCTTTATGTTTAGTTTTATTCCATGTTTCATGTGTATATGAGCTTATTAATGTGTTTAATGATTTCAAGAAGAATTGGAGCTGAAATAAGGAAAAGGGAAAAATTGCAGGGTTTTTAGCATTAAGTTGGATACGTGGTCTTGGCCTAGGACTTGGATTTTATTGTAGAGTTCTTCCTTAGCTTTTTGGAATATCTTGAATTGTCCCAATCGGAGTTCATATAAAAAAGTTATGATCTTTTTACCAGACCGAAGTTGAACCTCAAAGTTTGGAAGTTGGAATTTGCACAGCAGTCACTTGGAGCCCGATTTCGACCTTGATGCAGCTAGAATCTATCAAATCTCAAAGAATAAAAGTTGTAGATATCGTCGATATCTTTGTTTTGATAGGTATCTGTCCCCGTAACTCCATCCGAATCAAAAGTTATGGTCATTTTACCAAAGGACATCGCAACAGAAAATGGAAATTCGCCCCAACGAATTTGAGAGCGAAAATTGAAAAATCTTACATTTTTGGAAAGTTTCTAAATGCATATTTTGGCAGATTTCAACATGGAATGGGATTATTATTTCTATTAGCTTTCGGATTTACTTTATACTAAGATTTATTTCCAAATTAGATTTTATTTCTTTATGGAAACTACTTATGATTTGTAATTCGTTTTAGGATTTAGATTTTTACTTCCTATAGGATTTAGGACTTTGTTTAGCACTATAAATAGAGGATGATAGTCAGGATTTTATTCATTCAATCATCTACTATATTCCATCATCTACTGCATTCTCTCATCTACAACATTGGAGGATTGAAGACATGAGTTAAGTTCTTTTTATTTAGTTTTAAGGGATGTTGAACCTTATTTATAATTAACGGTTAATTGAGTATTCATTATTTATTCCTTCTCACATGAAATTCATTCTTGATAATCTGATTTAATTTCTAAATGCTATTTGATTTAACTGATTTGATTTCTGCAAGATTGAGTTGGTTAAAGAATATCATATGCTATATCAAGGAATAATATTATGTGTAATTGATATTGTTCCTAATCACAAGTAGTAATTAGTAATACATAATTGTGGACAAGCTTTTGAGTATTGCTATGATTATCAGAAGACAAGTTAAACAATCCGAGCTTATGTGTTTGTTACTTGGAATAGTCTAATTCCCTAGTTCTTAATGCTGCTATTATATTAAATCTAGAGAGCTTGTTCTAGATTCTATAATTGTTAGAATCTTGTGAAGAGCTTATTTCATTGAGTGACAATCTAAGGGGAGTTTCAAGTAGCAGAGCTTGTTGTTACCTAGGGCTATTAGTTTCATTGAAGGGTAAATAATGTTACACTTTATTGCTCTATTATTGTAAAAAGGTGATACTGAACTGAAGAACTGAATCTTTTTATTCATTTTTTATTTTTATTAGTTTATTCTTGTTAATTTAGTTAATTAATTAAAAATCCCCTTTTCATTAGAAATCATAGGATAAATATAAAACAAATCACTCTCTATGGGATCGATTCTTGTTTACAACTGTGCTAATTATTTGAATTTGTAAAGTGAAATTGAGGCTAGTTTAGGAGTGTAAACGACAGCTCCCAACTATCTTTGGAGCCGCAGTGCTAGGGTTGACCATTAGCCATTAAAGAGAGGTGCCGCAGCGCGACTGTTAGTGAAGGGACTCGCGCCGTAGCGCCGAATCCAAGGCAATGGTACTGGAAACCCGCGCCGCAATGCGAGTTGAAGGTAGGAAGCTGGCGCCGCAATGCCAACACTAGAGAAGAGGCAGAGAAGAATGCTTAAGTGTATAAAGAAGGAAGAAGTTAATTAGTAACGAATTGAATACTTAATTGACTTGAAGTAACATCATTGAAGATATTGAAAACCTTAAGAATGACAACTAAAAGTTGATGGACGATTACGTAAACGTAAGAACCATGTAATACGATAAACCATAACGAATAATAAACAATCTAAGGAATGATTAGATTGAGAAGAAGGGTGAGATATAGTAGTGACCTTACATGATTATTTATGACCTAATGTGGTATGTTATATGATCATGTATTGTAGAATCTTTAAAGACACATAGGAAATTTGTATTAACTATAGAAGACGCTAAAGGCAAGTGTCCCTTGTCTATGTTCATTCTGGACAAGCTTTGTAAATTCATGTATCTTACGCATGAATTAATGTATGATGAAGTCGAAACCAATTCCTTCGGCTAGACTTAAGATGTGTTATTGATTTCTTATAATCTATCGAAGTATTGTCAATGTTTTGCCAAACTATTTTGGTATGGTTTCAAAGAAAGACTGAGTATGCATAAACAAATATTTTGTCGTAAAACGACAGGCAGGTGAGGTTTCCCCAACTTAAACGTACATATGTTTAAAGAAAGCAGTGTTGTACAACATAGAGTACTATAGGTTGATCACCTAGATGTGCTCGTAAGATATGTCGGACTTACGAACTTGGTGACGGGTTGTCCTTTTCAAAGAAAGAATGAAATGCTCAAGGTCTTGGACCAATATTGATGTTTAATGAATGTTGTTCATTGTGAAACGTTTTAAAGAAAAGAGAAGTGCTATTTTGAATTATCGATAGTACTTCATAATATTGATTCAGTTATTGAAGATATACGATTTATATGATTCAAGCCTCTTGGTTAAATGATATTATCATACTTGCTGAGCTAGTTATTGTGACTTCCCCAAAACAGGTATACATCACCCATCTTGAGTCGCCAGATACATGGTACAAAATACAAATAAAAACTTAATTATACAACTGCCGTGTAACATACGACAAAACATAATCTGGGAGTTTTAACACGAATATTGTCATCTAGACAATATCCACACTCAAATTCAATCTTATTACATTTATTATCACACTATTTCACAGAATAATGAGGACTACTAATGCAACCATCTGGACCGTCAATCCATTCCCCGACTCGTCCCAGCTATATTCTCATTTCCTGAAGAGAACAGTGAAAGAAAGGGTGAGCTCAACTAGCCCAGTAAGAAATATTATGACTAAGATAATGCAGAATAAATTATCCTTAGCCTTCAACAGTATAGCAACTGATAGAATATAATAGAAAACAAGTTTCAGATCAACAACTGCAGCGGAATAAGCAATCCATTAGAAGAGTCAAATAGAGAAAAAAATCTACCGTCTTCTATTATTTAAAAAGTTTTTCATCAACTTTATCGCTAAGACTCAGCTTAATAAATAAAATCGAATCATCCCTGTATCACAGTCAAGGATATTCATGTAATCATCAATGGTCGTGATTATACCGAATAATCCCTTGTTATAATCATACCAACAACTGTCCATCAATGAACTACAGACCAATGAGGACTTTCACCACATCATTCGTCACATTGCGATCATGATTATACTGAATAATCCTTAGTCAAAATCATACCAAGTTCATCTATGCACGTAAGCCAAAGATGACTTTCATCACAATATAAGCATGAGGATGATGACAATGACATAATAATTCAATAAAACAAGTTCAAGGATAAATTTTAAAGATTTATAATTTAATTTATCCAGAATTCAATAACGTTCAAATTGTTAACATGATACTGCTTTGTGGAGTAAAATTCAAGAATAATATTCATGTACCAAAAAATAATTTGGACAGAAAAGAAATATATTTTTCGGGTGAATAGTATCCCGTGAATAGTATTTCGGGAATAATACCTCGTGAATAGTACCCCGACATGAAAAGTATCCCAAATACCCGAGTGAAGGATACTAGAGTGAATAGTAACTGGGTGAATAGTAACCCGTGAATAGTAACTCGTAAAAGAAAAATACCAAAGAAAATGATATTCCATGACGAGTACAAGAAAAATGATATCTCATACGAGTATAATAGAATATATGAAACTGCAAATGGATTTTCACCCGCCATGCGGTAATCCACGTAGATAGATCATTTCCACAGTTTAATAAAGAATGAATACGAAGGGTCATTCACCATGCATGCGGTAGTCCGCACAGACAGGTTATTCCCTACAGAATAATAAATAATGGAACCATGTCATGCGTAATACACACATACAAGATATTCCAACAGAATAATAAAGAATGAAACCAGGTCATGCGTAATTCGCACAGACAGAATATTCCAACATAATAATAAAGAATAAAATAACAGAAGCTCTCTTCATAAATACGAAAGAAATAATACCCATTACCTTAGAAGAAACTGGATACTGGAATAGTGAGGTAACAGACTTCTCCTCTTCTTTCTCTCTATAATTTCTCTCTATAATAATTGCTCTATAGCTTTAGTGAATTGGTGAAAAATAATGAAGGAATGAGCTTCTATTTATAGAAAAATATAGTTTCAATAATTGCACATTTTGGGGCTCGAAATATTACAATATAATACCTTCCTCTTTTTTTATTTTTAATTTAGTCCTACAAGTATTATCAAACTTGCACCACCTCCCCTAATAGTAAATCATGTGAATTAATAGTTCATTCATGTGACTCAATAGTATAATCATGTGAAAAAAAACTAATTACAGTATAGTACCTCCATTTTTAACTTAGTCATGTAAGTATTATCAATTTTGTACCAACTCCCCTAATAGTATAAGAATGTGAAATAATAGTACATACATGTGAACAAATAGTTATAAGCATGTGAAATAATAGCTATTAATTGATCATTTATTCGGTGAATTACCCGATTGGTCAATATAACCTCCAAACATCAATTATTATCGAAATAAATGTCAATTTCCACTAACACTAATAATTCCCACACAATGGAACTATCAATTTCATCTTTAATCAACACGAACTTATTCATCATTAATATTATAATTCACAATATTTAACAACCAGGTCATTCTCAGGAAAGAGGAGGCTTTCCAATAAGGGTTTCTCCTTATTGGCGAGCAATTAGGTGACCAAACCTCTCCTTGATAGAACTTCTAGACATTATCAATATTGCAAATAATAATATGAATAACTTTGCCATCTCAATTATTGATTTAATAATATAACAAATTATACAGATGATACTGTGACAATAATTGAATCAATAATATGAGAGATATGATGCAGTAATTACTGTAGCAATAATTGAGTATAATTGAGTGACTTCTTACGTAAGCATCAATAATCAATACCGTGTGCTACTATGCAACCACGAGTATTACTGTATTTTTACTATCGGGTAGTTCAACAGTTTAACGATAAACCATTCGCAGTTATTTTTATAAAAAGATAATTATGTCGTTTTCTAATTACGACAATACTTTCGTTGTGGGGTCCACCAATGATTGTGCCATCGTACGAATATTTCCTGACAAAAAGAATATTCTCCGACCAAACGAATATTTTATAACAACTTGCTTACTTTGTAAAAAATTTCACATATCACCCTTAACTTTAACCTTTTATCAATTTAACCATTTACGAAATAAAATAATAATTATAAGAAATTGAATACTTTCATTTCATAAAATTCGGGGTCTCACAATCTCCCCTCATTATGAAATTTTTCCCTCGAAATTCACGTACATACCTGGTATGCCGAAGAGGTGAGGATACCTTGACTTCATATCATATTCCAACTCTTGAAGTATAACATTTGAGTGTCGAATATGATCTTTCTTATCCAAGATTTTAACACGTATCTCCTCATACGTTAAATCTTCTGCTATCTCGTTTAGTTCTAATTCAATAATGTGGTTCAGGTCGTCCATATATTTACGTAACATCAATACGTAAAAAAAACGTTATGAACACATGACATACTTGGCGGTAAAATGAGTCTATAGGCCACAGTTTCTACTCGATTGAGATTTCAAATAGACCAATAAAATCAAGGGTTGAGATTTTCTCTCTTCATCGACTCTTACTTCTAGAATAACGCCTTCTTGAACCTTCTTCTTCATATTCATCAGCTCCGGGTCTGATGCTTAAACGACTTTTAACTTTATCGATTAAAGTCGATTCTACTCGTATATTTGATATCACCACGTAGGTCCCTAGAGTCTTTAACTCTATCTTCATCATTTATAAGTTATACGAAATGGGTTTTTGTGTTAACAACATCGCACTCCTAAACGCATACGATCTTCTACTCAACGCGTCAGCTACCACGTTCGCTCTTCCACGATGATATTGAATGGTATAGTCGTAATCTTCAATAGCTCGAGCCAACATCTTTGGCATATGTTACGTTTGTTTTGGGTGAAGAAAAATATTTGAGGGTTTTAGAAATGGGTTTTGTACTGGGGTCAATACAAAATTCGATTTCACGCTCTAGGGTAGGCTAGGAAGTCTTCAAGAATACGTCAGAAAATTTATTAACAATAGAAATGTCATTCAAAACTGTGACTGTAATAACCCTAGATTTTCTATATAAAATAAATCAGAAATTTTGCATATAATTTTATTATTATTATTTAATGACGAGAATAAATGTCTAGTAATGTGAACGATAAATGCGAATATATTTATTACTTAAAAAATTAGAAATAATTTTGGAATAATTAATTACCACAAATTATATTGTTATGGTAATTAATTCCTGTAAGCCGAAATATTTTTATTAATTATTTTCTATGAAAACATGATTGGAAATAATATATGAAGTGGTAATTAGAATTATATAATAAATATTTTATTATATGATCTGTTCAGAATATTTAAGTTAATTATTTTAACTTGATTATTGATGTTGTGTAAGAAAGAGAATTTAGATATGAGATCCAAACCCTGGATTGGGATTGTGATCAAGAGATGAGAATAATAATATTATATTATTTATATAATGATTTTACAGTACCATAAATATGTACTGTGTATATGCGGATAGATAATATTGAGCAATGACGGTCAATTAGGTCATAGCATATTACCGTGCTGTGAAACCCTAATTATTAAACTCAGTTATGAGATATGACTGAGTAGTGACTGTGTATATGAAGTTACTGTGTATAAGAATGTCGGTAATTAGAAGAAAACCCTAATTACTTTTGTACGTCGATAATTAGGACAAACCCTAATTATTATAACCCTAACCGGTTGAAGTTAGAAACCGTAATGACTGTGTTAGTAACATACACAGATAATTAGAGAACCCTAATGGTCAATTAGAAACCCTAATTGATGACGTTAAGAAACCCTAATTATAGAACCCTAAATTTTCAATCGAAAACCCTAATTTTAAATTATCGGGTTTAATTACGATGTTAATATATAAATGTTTTAATTTACCAAAGGATGGAAATTAATTGGTAAATGATAAGAATTACCATCTAGTGATTAAATATTACATTTAATTGCCATGTACAAAATTGCCCTTGAAATTATATGGGAAATTACCAAAATACCCTTTTTGTCCATTTTAGTGTATTATTAGTAACATTGTTGATGGAATCTTCAATTATGCTAGCTAATCAATGGCTTCTAGAAGTTATCCATGCTTCTATAACATTACACCCATCAATTATCAGCCTTACATGATTGAATTCAATCAATTCTATAAATTAAGGAGAGATTAAGCTTAAAATGTACACTAAAATTACCCAACTCTCCAAACTAGATTCTCTCAACCTCTTAGCTCCCAAATACACTTCCCCATACACTCCTAAGTACAGCCCCACGACCACAAGCATCAAAAACAGAAGATCAAAGTCAGAAATCAAGAAATCAAATTAAGAAAAGGTATGAAATCCCAAAAATTAGAAATCCTTCGATTCGATGTTAATTGATGCAATTGTTTGTTTAAAGTTGTGTAATAGGGAGTCTATTAATGTTCTAAGTTGATAAATCAAAGACCCATAATATCAAAGTGCACGAATTTGAAGATTTGAGCAAGTTGGAAAAACCGAATTTTGTGATTTTTCATCAAATGTCAGAGCTTATATCTCTGTGATTATTTACTGTTTTTGTTGTTAGTAAGTTTTTATGTGTAGCCTGATATGTGTTATTTAATATACAAAAATAATCAAGTTCATAGCTATTATAGATCGGGAGTTATTCATGGTCAAAACCCGTTGACCGAAAACGCTGAAGAACACGAACCCAGATTTTTTTTGAGCAATTTCCGTGGTCAACTTTGACCGGCTAGATCTTGCTCATGATATGATTTTTTTAGTGTTATGATGCCTTATAGTTGTAGTCCTACATGTTTTCTACACACTCTAATTGATAGATCACACAAATAATACTCATATTGCACGTTATAAGGATCTAAAGTAGGCACCTCGACTGCTCTTCGGTTGAAGAACAGCCTAGTCAGACTTTTTGATGGCTAATAACTCTTAGATCTAATGTTTTTTAGCCATGATGTTTGTTTTTAATTTTAGTCTTACATGAGCACTACAAGATGTGTGTGTTACATTGCCCAGAAACATCACGATACGATTTAAAATCGTGGTTAAACTAGCCCCCTCGAAACTGCCTTGTCAGTGTTCTTGAGGCTCAGGAACACCTAAGGCAACAGATAATTGTCGCTAAAGCCTTTAGCGACGGTTTTGATTTATTTTAAATTTTTCAATTTCTGAAAATTCCGAAAATGATTTAAAAATTAAAAAAATTAGATTTTAATTATTAAAAATACTTAATAAATTCTGAAAAATTATTTTAAAATTCGAAAAATACTTTTTAATTATTTTGAGTATATTTCATAAATATTTAATATTTTTGGAATATAAAAGGTATTTATTTATTTAATTATAATAATAAATAAATGATTTAAAAATAGTTTTAATTCAAGAAAAATCATGAAAAATTATTTTATGGTATAAGAAAATATTTTAAGTTATTTTTCATGACTTTTAATATTTTGTGATGAATTTTATTAATTAATTATTATTAATGATATTAAAGTTATTTAATGATTATATTAAATAATTTAGTTTAAAAATGATTTTAATATTATAAAAATCATTTTAAATGAAAATAAGGTATTTAAAAATATTTTAAGTTATAAAATATAACTTTTAATATTTAAAGGATAATTTCATTTATAATTAAATATTAATGATATTAAGATAATATTTAATGATATTTAGTTTATTTAATAATTATTATTAAATAAATAGTTTAAAAATAGTTTTATTTATTTAAAAATCATTTAAAAATGATATTAAGGATTTAAAAATATTTTAAGTTATAATTAATGATTTTTAATATTTGGATAAATAGTACATTAATATTTAAATATTAATGGTAATTATTTAAAAATGATTTTAATTATTTTAAAAATCAAAGGGTAATATAAATGTTTTAAAAATAGTTTGAGTTATTATAAATAACTTTTATATTTTCGCAATGGTTTCATTAATAGTTTAATATTAATTAATTATTAATGATAATAGAATTGTTTGATGTTTAAATCATTTAATTATGATTCCGATGTTTGAAAATACATGAAAATTTTTAATAAATGTTTTAAAATTATTTCAAGTCATTTAAAAATAAAATAACTGATATTTACAGATGTTGAGGTACAGAATAAGAGTCTTAGACTCAGTATTTACCCGATAAAGCTGTCGGTACACCGACAATTGTCAGAAATTGACCCGAACTTAGATATTTGACTGTGTTTATGATTGTTTAGGACGTAATGCCTGTTAGATATATGTGATGATGTGATTAGACCATGTGATGACTGTAATAGACAGTACTATGTGTTATGATGTATTGTTCTAATCGAACGAATGATCTGATTATTGATAGGTTGTGATAAAGAGATAGAATCTAAATTGAGATTTGTAATCAGCAAATCAGGCAAGTATCTTACCTTTGCATTTCCTTTATGCAATGGACATGAGTAAGAAGTTTCAGAATTCTTTTCTATTCCTGTACAGATTATGTACGCTTTGATTATCAACATGTTAGCTCAGATATATATTCTGTTCGTTAATTTCTAAATGGTTATACAAGTGTCCCCACTTGGATAATCATGGCATTTATTCACATGTTGATACAACTATGTCAATTACCCGTATATATATATATATATATATATATATATATATATATATATGTTGAATTACATATTATTGTTGAGCAAGATTAAAAACCTTCGGGTTTGGAACCAAGCATGTATGAACATCCCCATATGGGAAAATTTTTGTGTCCAAGGCGGATAGAGTGAGCGATGAATTTCGTTCAGGTTATGTAGTATTGATCAATACAGGGTACAACGAGGCTGATCACCCTCCGTGCCCTTAAGTTATGACGGTTTGCGGATGGATTTCTGCTAAACCTTTTCGAAAATGAAAAGAATGTTCATAGTATGTTTCTTAAACCCTATTCATGGGTAGAGCCAAATTTTAAGAATTTGAAAGAGAGTTGTTACGTGAATTTTTTATCAGTATAGATTACTTCACAACTTTCGATTCGTTGTAGAAGTGTTATGTAAAGAGAATACTTATATTTTTTCAACTTATATATATAGTTGCTATTACTTACATGGCACTCAAATCCTCATCCTTGCTTAAATTAAATGTTTTCAGTTATGTATGAGCAACCTGAAGGCTCAGGCACGAACAAGGGGAAAGGAAAGCTGTTCGAATGAGTTTATATTATGAGTTAATGGTTATAGTTAGTATTGGTATCTATTCAAGTATTGTAAGGAATGTATCTGAAGGTCTCGTACCTGGGAAGTAAACTTTGATGTATGTAAATTAAGTTTGAATGTAATATTATTATTGTATTATTCAGCTTATAGAAATGGTATCGTGAAGCACCGAGTTCGGGTTTCAAGTACCTGGATTTAGGGGCGTCACAGGTTGGTATCAAAGCTGTAGGTTTTAAACGTTAGGAATGCGAAACCTAGGTTATAACCTTAGTAGAATGGAGAACGAAAGATAAGATAGATATTCAGTGAACCAAGAGACGAAGTACTCTGGTGAGAAGTTATAGGATATGATGAGTTGAAGAGATTCATCAAGTTTTAGATGTACTAAATAAAATATTACTTTATTTTATCGATGAATATATTTTATTTCAGTACTAATGTTGTCTCGTTTATTGTGGTCATAGGATGTATGACGAAAGTCAAGATAGTAATTCCTTGACCCAAGAGACGATGGACTCTAGCGAGGAGGACACAGACAGTGAGATGATAAGAGATTTGATAGTTAGAAACGACAACTTAAAGGTTAGAGCTGAGCAGGCGGAGGCACAGAATCGTACTCTCCAGATTTTGGAATAGCAGTACAAGGATGCTACTCACCGAACACAGATGGAATTAGCCGAGTTACGAGGGAGGTTGGAGCAGAGATATATACAGATAGGACAGTTGAAGGTTGAGATAGAAGCCAAAGACACCAGGATATATACCATGAAGCAGGCTTTAGACATCGCCTTTATGCGATTCGACACGAAGTGGATGGAGCTGCCTTTCGGCAGAGAAAGATAGGCGTTGATGTGTTTATAGAGATGGATTGAATAAATTCATCGTCAAACAAAATAAGAGACAACGTATATAGAACTCTTGATTGCTGTGTATATATACTATATGCTAATCAGGGTAACTTATGTATGTAGATGTCTGGTGGAAAAGATATATGGAATAAGAAGGATCAGGTCCATACCCCTGAGCTAATATCGAGGCTAATAGCTGAAATAGAAGCTCACAGAGAGCCCAAATCGGACGAGGTGGCTATCGTGGAAAACGTAGCATCAGACCCAGAAATGTTGGATTTGACAGATAGTGATTCAGACACTAAAGTTGAAGCTGCTCAAGCATCAACGGAGGTGCAGTATCTAGAGAACAAGGTTGCTACGCTGGAAAGGCTGTAGGAGATAGAGGCGTTTCTTAATATTCAATTGCGCCAAGCATTGCTAGAAACAATGGAAGAGTAGGATAAGCTCAAACTACAAATTGACCAGATGGGAGCCCCAAGCAACACATCGTGTGCAGCTCCGAGAGGTAAGGGAAAAAGAAAGATAGAAGACCCTGACTTAGGAAAACCTGACAAGAAGAAAGGGAAGAAGATATGTTATATTTGCGGCCGTGAGGGACATACCTCTCCTCGTTGCCCCGACTATAAGAAAGGTGGATATTTTAATTGTGGGATGGAAGGACATCGATCGAATGAATGTCCGAGAAGAAAGGCTTTGTAAATAAGTAGTATGGGTTATGTTATGTAATATGTGTGATAAGTAATGAACTATTTTCAACTTTTATGTTGGTCAAGATTTTAAATCCCGACTTTCGTAGTCACAAAGGGATAGCTGTTGATTAAAGCAGGATGTGCTATGAATATGAATCTAAGATTGAGAAATAAAATGAGTTTAATACATTAATCTTATGCAATAAGGTTTAAAATGTAAGGGTATAATTTATGATTTTATTTAACCAGATAATGCCGCCAAGACGTCAAACTCGAAACCAAAGGATAGAAGAATCTACTAATGCTGGGGAACGACAGCCAGAACTGATGCAAAACTTTGCAAACATGGTAGCTCAGGCTATGCAGCAGGGAATACCAGCTGCAGGGAACCAGCCAGACAATCGCTTGGCAAATTTGAAAGACTTCAAAGCCGTAGGACCACCAGAATTCAGAGGATCAGCTGACCCTATAGAAGCCCAGACATGGGTGAACGAAATAGAAAAGGCGTTCATAATTGCTAGAGTAGATGAGGGGTAAAAGACCGCTTTTGCCACTTATATGTTGAAAGGGGAAGCTAACTTTTGGTGGGAGGCAAATAAGACTCGGGCAGGAGAAGAAGAAATTACTTGGGATAGATTTAAGAATTTATTTTTCAAAAACTATCTCTTTGTTAGTATGCAGTCTAGAATGGAGGTGAAATTCCTGGAGTTAAAACAGGAGAACATGACTGTTGCGGAGTATGCCGCAAAGTTTAATGAGTTGGCTAGGTTTGCTCCACATCAAGTGGATACAGAAGCTAGAAAGGCAAGGAGATTTGAGCTGGGCTTAAAACCCTGGCTCTACAATAAGGTGTCAGTACTGCAAATTAATACTTTTGCAGCACTCATAGAGAAGGCTATCATAGCTGAACAGGGAAGTGAGGCCATGAGCCTCTACCACAAGAAGAACAAGAACAAAAGCAAGTCAGGGGGAGCAGTAAATATAGAAAGTAGTAGTGGGAATATGGGTGAGAAAAGAATGAGGAATTTTTCTGAGAACGTGCAAATGAAGCAGGAAGGTACAAAGAAGCAGGTGGTGCAGTGCAAGAACTGCGAGAAGAATCACTCTGGCGAGTGTCTGAAGGGCAAGTTTGTATGCTACAAGTGCGGGCAAGAGAGTCATATCTCTCCCAACTGCCCCAACTCAAGGATGATCAGTGGATGCTTTATATACGGATCGACTGAGCATAAGGTGAGGAACTGTCCAAAGAGGGGAATGGAGGCAGGAAACGTAACCACGGGGAGGAGCAGTGATTCTTTAGCAATAACAGGACCACACTCAACTAGTACCCCAACGGTAGCAACTCCGAGGGTCTTCAACATGACGGTCCAGGATACGGTGACAGCTGGAAACAGAACTCCAGGTTCTATTTGAATCACTTAAATATCTTATGTGATTTTCCTACACATGTAGTAGATTATTTTATTTTGTAAGAAAAGTTGAATAAGGAAGTTGAGTTCTTTTAGAAATCAAATTTCTGCCTAATCAGAGTGTTATGAAGAATAGTTAAAGACCAGTTCGATCAAGTATGGTCAAGGTCTATATACAGTGATTATATGTTATGTACCCTTCTGCATATGAGTTTTAAAGCGGTGATTCCGGTGACGGAATCCTTATAAGGGAGGGTGAATGTAATAACCCTAGATTTTCTATATAAAATAAATCAGAAATTTTGCATATAATTTTTTATTATTATTTAATGACGAGAATAAATGTCTAGTAATGTGAACGATAAATGCGAATATATTTATTACTTGAAAAATTAGAAATAATTTTGGAATAATTAATTACCACAAATTATATTGTTATGGTAATTAATTCCTGTAAGCCAAAATTTTTTTATTAATTATTTTCCATAAAAACATGATTGGAAATAATATATGAAGTGGTAATTAGAATTATATAATAAATATTTTAGTATATGATTTGTTCAGAATATTTAAGTTACTTATTTTAACTTGATTATTGATGTTGTGTAAGAAAGAGAATTCAGATATGAGATCCAAACCCTGGATTGGGATTGTGATCAAGAGATGAGAATAATAATATTATATTATTTATATAATGATTTTACAGTACCATAAATATGTACTGTGTATACGCGGATAGATAATATTGAGCAATGACAGTCAATTAGGCCATAGCATATTACCGTGCTGTGAAACCCTAATTATTAAACTCAGTTATGAGATATGACTGAGTAGTGACTGTGTATATGAAGTTACTGTGTATAAGAATATCGGTAATTAGAAGGAAACCCTAATTACTTTTGTACGTCGATAATTAGGACAAACCCTAATTATTATAACCCTAACCAGTTGAAGTTAGAAACCGTAATGACTGTGTTAGTAACATACACAGATAATTAGAGAACCCTAATGGTCAATTAGAAACCCTAATTGATGACGTTAAGAAACCCTAATTATAGAACCCTAAATTTTCAATCGAAAACCCTAATTTTAAATTATCGGGTTTAATTACGATGTTAATATATAAATGTTTTAATTTACCAAAGGATGGAAATTAATTGGTAAATGATAAGAATTACCATCTAGTGATTAAATATTACATTTAATTTCCATGTACAAAATTGCCCTTGAAATTATATAGGAAATTACCAAAATACCCTTTTTGTCCATTTTAGTGTATTATTAGTAGCATTGTTGATGGAATCTTCAATTATGCTAGCTAATCAATGGCTTCTAGAAGTTATCCATGCTACTATACCATTACACCCATCAAGTATCAGCCTTACATGATTGAATTCAATCAATTCTATAAATTAAGGAGAGATTAAGCTTAAAATGTACACTAAAATTGCCCAACTCTCCAAACTAGATTCTCTCAACCTCTTAGCTCCCAAATACACTTGCCCATACACTCCTAAGCACAGCCCCACGATCACAAGCATCAAAAACAGAAGATCAAAGTCAGAAATCAAGAAATCAAATTAAGAAAAGGTATGAAATCCCAAAAATTAGAAATCCTTCGATTCGATGTTAATTGATGCAATTGTTTGTTTAAAGTTGTGTAATAGGGAGTCTATTAATGTTCTAAGTTGATAAATCAAAGACCCATAATATCAAAGTGCACGAATTTGAAGATTTGAGCAAGTTGGAAAAACCGAATTCTGTGATTTTTCATCAAATGTCAGAGCTTATATCTCTGTGATTATTTACTGTTTTTGTTGTTTGTAAGTTTTTATGTGTAGCCTGATATGTGTTATTTAATATAAAAAAATAATCAAGTTCATAGCTATTATAGATCGGGAGTTATTCATGGTCAAAACCCGTTGACCGAAAACGCTGAAGAACACGAACCCAGATTTTTTTTGAGCAATTTCCGTGGTCAACTTTGACCGGCTAGATCTTGCTCATGATATGATTTTTAGTGTTATGATGCTTTATAGTTATAGTCCTACATGTTTTCTACACACTCCAATTGATAGATCACACAAACAATACACATATTGCACGTTATAAGGATCCAAAGTAGGCACCTCGACTGTTCTTCGGTTGAAGAACAGCCTAGTCAGACTTTTTGATGGCTAATAACTCTTAGATCTAATTTTTTTAGCCATGATGTTTGTTTTTAATTTTAGTCTTACATGAGCACTACAAGATGTATGTGTTAGATTGCCCAGAAACATCACGATACGATCTAAAATCGTGGTCAAACTAGCCCCCTCGAAACTGCCTTGTCAGTGTTCTTGAGGCTCAGGAACACCTAAGGCAACAGATAATCGTCGCTAAAGCCTTTAGCGACGGTTTTGATTTATTTTAAAATTTTTAATTTCTGAAAATTCCGAAAATGATTTAAAAATTAGAAAAATTAGATTTTAATTATTAAAAATACTTAATAAATTCTGAAAATTTATTTTAAAATTCGAAAAATAGTTTTAAATTATTTTGAGTATATTTCATAAATATTTAATATTTTTGGAATATAAAAGGTATTTATTTATTTAATTATAATATTAAATAAATGATTTAAAAATAGTTTTAATTCATGAAAATTCATGAAAAATTATTTTATGGTATAAGAAAATATTTTAAGTTATTTTCCATGACTTTTAATATTTTGTGATGAATTTCATTAATTAATTATTATTAATGATATTAAATTTATTTAATGATTATATTAAATAATTTAGTTTAAAAATGATTTTAATATTATAAAAATTATTTTAAATGAAAATAAGGTATTTAAAAATATTTTAAGTTATAAAATATAACTTTTAATATTTAAATGATAATTTCATTAATAATTAAATATTAATGATATTAAGATAATATTAATGATATTTAGTTTATTTAATAATTATTATTAAATAAATAATTTAAAAATGGTTTTATTTATTTAAAAATCATTTAAAAAGGATATTAAGGATTTAAAAATATTGTAAGTTATAATTAATGACTTTTAATATTTGGATAAATAGTACATTAATATTTAAATATTAATGGTAATTATTTAAAAATGATTTTAATTATTTTAAAAATCATTTAAGGGTAATATAAATATTTTAAAAATAGTTTGAGTTATTATAAATAACTTTTATATTTTGGCAATGGTTTCATTAATAGTTTAATATTAATTAATTATTAATGATAATAGAATTGTTTGATGTTTAAATCATTTAATTATGATTCCGATGTTTGAAAATGCATGATAAATTTTAATAAATGTTTTAAAATTATTTCAAGTCATTTAAAAATAAAATGACTGATATTTACAGATGTTGAGGTACAGAATAAGAGTCTTAGACTCAGTATTTACCCGATAAAGCTGTCGGTACACCGACAATTGTCAGAAATTGACTCGAACTTAGATATTTGACTGTGTTTATGAGTATTTAGGACGTAATGCCTGTTAGATATATGTGATGATGTGATTAGACCATGTGCTGACTGTAATAGACAGTACTATGTGTTATGATATATTGTTCTAATCGAATGAATGATCTGATTATTGATAGGTTGTGATAAAGAGATATAATCTAAATTGAGATTTGTAATCAGCAAATCAGGTAAGTATCTTACCTTTGCATTTCCTTTATGCAATGGACATGAGTAAGAAGTTTCAGAATTCTTTTATATTCCTGTACAGATTATGTACGCTTTGATTATCAACATGTTAGCTCAGATATATATTCTGTTTGTTAATTTCTAAATGGTTATACAAGTGTCCCCACTTAGATAATCATGGCATTTATTCACATGTTGATACACCTTTGTCAATTACCCATATATATATATATATATATATATATATATATATATATATATATGTTGAATTACATATTATTGTTGAGCAAGATTAAAAACCTTCGGGTTTGGAACCAAGCATGTATGAACATCCCCATATGGGAAAATTTTTGTGTCCAAGGCGGATAGAGTGAGCGATGAATTTCGTTCAGGTTATGTAGTATTGATCAATACAGGGTACAACGGGGCTGATCACCCTCCGTGCCCTTAAGTTATGACGGTTTGCGGATGGATTTCTGCTAAACCTTTTCGAAAATGAAAAGAATGTTCATAGTATGTTTCTTAAACCCTATTCATGGGTAGAGCCAAATTTTAAGAATTTGAAAGAGAGTTGTTACGTGAATTTTTTATCAGTATAGATTACTTCACAACTTTCGATTCGTTGTAGAAGTGTTATGTAAAGAGAATACTTATATTTTTTCAACTTATATATATAGTTGCTATTACTTACTGGGCACTCAAATCCTCATCCTTGCTTAAATTAAATGTTTTCAGTTATGTATGAGCAACCTGAAGGCTCAGGCACGAACAAGGGGAAAGGAAAGCTGTTCGAATGAGTTTATATTATGAGTTAATGGTTATAGTTAGTATTGGTATCTATTCAAGTATTGTAAGGAATGTATTTGAAGGTCTCGTACCTGGGAAGTAAACTTTGATGTATGTAAATTAAGTTTGAATGTAATATTATTATTGTATTATTCAGCTTATAGAAATGGTATCGTGAAACACCGAGTTCGGGTTTCAAGTACCTGGATTTGGGGGCGTCACAGTGACTCTCATCCAAGACTTGGATAGCACATGTAATGAAGGTTTCTCCTAACAGAGTTTCAACCAATAAGTCAAAGTCTAATTTTTCTGGAGTCAAATTTAAACGTTTATCGCAAGCAAGAGAGATAAAAGAATGGGTAGAACCGGTATCTAATAAGGTATAGACTTCGCAAGAATTTATAATTAACTAACTCGTGCTAACTTCATTTGGTTTACTCGCTTTTTGAGAAGTCACGAAAAACGCTCTCCCTAAAACCACCGACTTTGTTTTGTCCGTATCCGCCTTTGGTGCCACCGTCTCAGCTGGACTTGACTTCGCTATAGGATAAAATTGAGCTATGTGACCATCTTTTCCACAACTAAAACATACCTTGGACGGCTGTGAATAGTTTGGACTTATGTGTCCCTCCTCTCCGCATCTGTAGCATCTAACTGGCGGTCGTTCTCCTCCCCCTAGAATTTGTTGCTGGTGTTGGTCCTGCTGTCGACGTCTTTCCATCATCGTTAAATCTTCTCTTCTTGAATTTTCCACTTCTATTATCTTGGCCATGGTTACCATTCTTGGCATGATAATTTTCCCCACGATGGTTATCATTGTTCCGATGGCCGTTAGCACCGGTACGATTATTATCGTGTTGTTGGTTGTTGCCTTTTGGTTGTGTTGACTCATTATCGCGCTCCAATAATTGACCTTATTCACAACATCTGAATATAAACACAGTTTATAAGAAATTAAATATTGACGTATCTCAGGTTTCAAACCTCTTAGAAACATCCTCGTCATTCTCTCCTTGTTATCAACTAAGTGGGACGTAAACCGAGACAACTCGGCAAACTTGGCTTCGTACTGCGACACGGTCATGTTGTTTTGCTTTATTGCACATCTCAAAAATTTTAGATGTCATTCTCAAATACTATCACAAAATAAGGGTTAATTGACATATCACATATTATCCCTATACTCTGACCAACAAATTAAATAGTAAATAAACTTAGGTAGGTCATACTAGCGAAGGAATTTCCCGTCTATCCCCTCCTAGTTCTTGTCTTACATCTCAGCCAGGGATCATATCCCTAAGCTTTGACACCAACTGTGATGCCCCCAAAATAGGTATACATCACCCATCTTGAGTCGCCAGATACATGGTACATAATACAAATAAAAACTTAATTATACAACTGTCGTGTAACATACGACAAAACATAATCTGAGAGTTTTTACACGAATATTGTCATCTAGACAATATTCACACTCAAATTCAATATTATTACATTTATTATCACATTATTTCACAGAATAGTGAGGACTACTAACGCAACCATCTGGACCGTCAATCCATTTCCCAACTCGTCCCAACTATATTCTCATTTCCTGAAGAGAACAGTAAAAGAAAGGGTGAGCTCAACTGGCCCAGTAAGAAATATTATGACTAAGATAATACAGAATAAATTATCTTTAGCCTTCAAAAGTATAACAACTGACAGAATATAATAGACAACAAGTTTTAGATCAACAACTGCAGCAGAATAAACAATCCATTAGAAGAGTCAAGTAGAGAATAAAATCTACTATCTTCTATTATTTAAAAAGTTTTTCATCAACTTTATCGCTGAGACTCAGCTTAATAAATAAAATCGAATCATCCTTGCATCACGATCAAGGATATTCATGTAATCATCAATGGTCATGATTATACCGAATAATCCCTTGTCATAATCATACCAACAACTGTCCATCAATGAACCACAGACCAATGAGAACTTTCACCACATCATTCGTCACTTTACGATCATGATTATACTGAATAATCTCTGGTCATAATCATACCAAGTCCATCTATGCACGTAAGCCAAAGATGACTTTCATCACAATATAAGCATGAGGATGATGACAATGACATAATAATTCAATAAAATAAGTTCAAAGATAAATTTTAAAGATTTATAATTTAATTTATCCAGAATTCAATAACGTTCAAATTGTCAACATGATACTGCTTTGTGGAGTAAAATTCAAGAATAATATTCATGTACCAAAAATAATTTGGACAGAAAAGAAATATATTTTTCTGGTAAATAGTATCCCGTGAATAGTACTTAGGGAATAGTACCTCGTGAATAGTACCCCGACATAAAAAGTATCCCAAATACCCGAGTGAATGATACTAGAGTGAATAGTAAATGGGTGAATAGCAACCCGTGAATAGTAACTTGTAAAAGAAAAATACCAAAGAAAATGATATTCCATGACGAGTACAAAAGAAATGATATCTCATACGAGTATAATAGAATATACGAAACTATAAATAGATTTTCACCCGCCATGCGGTAATCCACATAGACAGATCATTTCTACAGTTTAATAAAGAATGAATACGAAGGGTCATTCACCATGCATGCGGTAGTCTGCACAGACAGGTTATTCCCAACAGGATAATAAATAATGAAACCAGGTCATGCGTAATACGCACAGACAAGATATTCCAACAGAATAATAAAGAATGGAACCAGGTCATGCGTAATTCGCACAGACAGAATATTCCAACATAATAATAAAGAATGAAATAACAGAAGTTCTCTTCATAAATACGAAAGAAATAATACCCCTTACCTTTGAAGAAACTGGATACTGGAATAGTGAGGTAGCAGACTTCTCTTCTTCTTTCTCTCTATAATTTCTCTCTATAATAATTGCTCTATAACTTTAGTGAATTGGTGAAAAATAATGAAGGAATGAGCCTCTATTTATAGGAAAATATAGTTTCAATAATTGCACATTTTGGGGCTCAAAATATTACAGTATAATACCTTCCTCTTTTTCTTCATTTTTAATTTAATCCTACAAGTATTATCAAACTTGCACCACCTCCCCTAATAGTAAATCATGTGAATTAATAGTTCATTCATGTGACTCAATAGTATAATCATGTGAAAAAAAAAACTAATTACAGTATAGTACCTCCATCTATACCTCTATTTTTAACTTAGTTATGCAAGTATTATCAATTTTGCACCAACTCCCCTAATAGTACAAGAATGTGAAATAATAGTACACATATGAATAAATAGTTATAAGCATGTGAAATAATAGCAATTAATTGCTTATTTATCCGGTGAATTACCCAATTGGTCAATATAACCTCCAGACGTCAATTATTATCGAAATAAATATCGATTTCCACTAACACTAATAATTTCCACACAATGGAACTATCAATTTCATCTTTAATCAACACGAACTTATTCATCATTAATATTATAATTCACAATATTTAACAACTAGGTCATTCTCAGGAAAGAGGGGGCTTTCCGATAAGGATTTCTCCTTATTGGCGCGCAATTAGGTGACCAAACCTCTCCTTGACAGAACTTCTAGACATTGTCAATATTGCAAATAATAATATGAATAACTTTGTCATCTCAATTATTGATTTAATAATATAACAAATTATACAGATGATATTGTGATAATAATTGAATTAATAATATGAGAGATATGATGCAGCAATTACTGTAGCAATAATTGAGTATAACTGAGTGACTTCTTACGTAAGCATCAATAATCAATACCATGTGCTACTATGCAACCACGCGTATTACTATACTTTTACTACCGGGTAGTTCAACAGTTTAACGATAAAACTTTCGCAGTTATTTTTATAAAAAGATAATTCTATCGTTTTCTAATTACGACAATACTTTCGTTGTGGGGTCCACCAATGATTGTGCCGTCGTACAGATATTCTCCGACAAAAAGAATATTCTCCGACCAAATGAATATTTTATAACTTGCTTACTTTGCAAAAAATTTCACATATCACCCTTAACTTTAACTTTTTATCAATTTAACCATTTACGAAATAAAATAATAATTATAAGAAATTGAATACTTTCATTTCATAAAATTCGGGGTCTCACAGTTATGCTCACTCTTGCTTGAACTATATGAATACAGCTAAGACTGAACGGACTGAAGGATCCGGTAAAGATAAGGGAAGGCTAAGGCGAACCAATAGGTTGCCTTTGTAATAGTATAGGATAAATGTTGTTATTTGATATTATGACAAGAACACATATAATGGTTATAAAGAACCTGGGAATGGTAATATTTTTTGGGAATATATATGACATATTCATTCTTTTGAAGCATTTAAATTGAATGTATGCGTGAACTGTAGCACCATGTAGCACCATATATCGGGTTGAAAGATTCCCAGATTTGGGGGCGTGACAGAATGATTCATCATCGATTGTTATCTCTTATCAATTATATCCCTAAGACACGTATTCTGACTTAATTTAATGTCAATCACACTTTCAAGTCATGCCAAACACTAGCCTTCATGTTTACTGCATCAGTTCAAACTAAACAGGAGACTGACTTTCCCGTACCCCCGCCCCGGCGGGGATTTTGCTTTATAAATGTCCGCCCCAGCGGGCATGTCTTCTGTTAGTTTCTTAGCACCCCCCGCCCCGACGGGGGTTTTGTGTATAGAAAGTCCGCCCCAGCGGGGGTACCTTCTGTCTTTGGTCCACTTTTAGCTCCTGTTCTTGCCAAATTTCCGCCATGAATCCACCACTTAATTCCAATTGCCATGCCACAACACCTAAACACAAAACAACACTAAACAAGTAAAAATGAAACATAAAAACAAAGAATTAACAAAGTTTAAGCTCGAACTATAGGTCGATTCGTAGGTATAAAACCCACTCATCAAACTCCCCCAAACTTAAACACGTGCTAGTCCTCGAGCACAAAATAAACAAACATGCTATACAATGCAATGCAATAGAATGTAATGCAACTAATCTAAATGCCTACGAATCCAGCAATCGTGATAAAAACCAGTCTGTTTAACCGGCCTCAGAGAAATCAAGCAAATATGACAATACTTCATATTAAAACTAATTAACAATTTTCTAGTCAATTATTAAGTCTTAAACCATTATTACTGGTATTGTGCATGTATGCTCAACATCCATGTTAACTGATATAATGCTAAATACAACACATATTAGATCTCTTTAAAGGCATACAAATACATCCACTAAATTCAAGAGTCCAATCCGGGATACTTATGCTTTATTTTTCATTACGGGGGCTTTTTGCTCTTTTCCTGCTTTATTATTTTTTTTTCAAACCATGATTGTACAACGTCTCATTCCATTAGGCTAACAGTGCTACCCCTTAGCGAGCTTTCGACCAACGACTCCCAGACCATAAAAGACCTTAGGGCACTAGGTGTAAAGATACTCTGTGATGCCCCCAAAATTAGGTATACATCACCCATCTTGGGTCGTCAGATACATAGTATAGAATACAAATACAACTTACTAATACAACTGTCGTGTACAATACGACAAAACATAAACTGTGAGTTTGAATACAAATATTATATTCTAGAGAGTATTCATACTCAAAAGGAGTCCTCATTACATTTATTAACACACTATTACATAGAATAGTGAGGACTACTAACTAATACTATCATTCGAACCATCACTCCGTTCCCCGACTTGCCCCAGCTACGTTCTCATTTCCTGAAGAGAACAGTGAAAGAAAGGGTGAGCTCAACTAGCCCAGTAAGAAATATTATGACTAAGATAATGCAGAATAAATTATCATTAGCCTTCAACAATGTTAAACTGATAAAATATAATAGACATCAAGTTTAACTGCAGCGGAACAAGCAATCCATTAAAAGAGTTAGGTAGAAAATAAACTCTACTATCTTTTATGATTTAAAAGGTTTTTCAACACTGTTATCGCTGGGACTCAGCTTAATAAAATAATCCACATCATCGAATCATCCCTGCACTACGGCCAAGGATATTCGTGTATTCATTAATGATCATGGTCATGCCAACAACTGTCCACCAATGCACTACGGCCAATGAGGACTTTTACCACATCATTTATAACATTACGGTCATGATTATACCGAATAATCCCTGGTCATAATCATACCAAGTCCATCTATGTACTACAGGCCACAGATGACTTTCAACATTTTATAAACATGAGGATGATGACAATGATATAAGAATTCAATAAAACAAGTTCAAGAATTAATTTATCCAAGAATTAACAACGTCCAAATTGTCAACATGATACTGCTTTGTGGAGTAAAATTCAAGAATGCTTAGAAGAATATTTTCATGAAAAGATACTGGATGAAATGCAATTATCAAGGATATTCCACAAATTTCATGGAGTATAGAAGTCAAAACTTAACCAACTAAGTATAATAAAGAATGGAATAACCAAAGAAATCACCATGCATGCGATAGACCGCACAGACAGGTTATTCCAACAGAATAATAAATAATAGAACCAGGTCTGGCGTAAAAGCACAGACAGGATATTCCGACAGAATAATAAATAATGGAACCAGGCCCGGCGTAAACGCACAGACAGGATATTCCGATAGAATAATAAATAATGGAACCAGGTCCGGTGTAAAACACACAGACAGGATGTTCCAACAGAATAATAACAAGACGGAACCAGGTCCGGTGTAAAACACACAGACAGGATGTTCCAACAGAATAATAATAAAAATGGAACTAGGTCCGGTGTAAAACACACAGACAGGATGTTCCAACAGAATAATAGAAGAATGTCACCAAGTATAGGGTAGACCGCGTATACAGGTTATTCCAACAGAATAATAAGAAATAGAATAACAAAAGTTCTCTTCATGAATAAGAAAGAATAACACCCCTTACCATTTTAAAGAAGAGCTGAAATAAGGAAGTAGTTAAGTAGCAGAATATTCTTCTTCTCTCTCTCTATAGTTTCTCTCTCTAGAGTTCAGTGAATTCGTAAGAAATAATGAAGGAATGAGCTGCTATTTATAGAAAAATAGAATGCATAGTAACTAATACATGAACGGTCCAGATTGATTACTTTAATCTGACGGTCCATGTTTAAAGAAAAATCTTTTAAATAAAATATAATATATTCTATTTATAGAATAACTTTAATAAAGTATTCTGTTTTATATAAAAAGATGTTTCTGTTTTATTACGTTAATAATACGAATAAAACAAAACGTCATTATCGCTAAATAATTCATATTATTAACTGACAATAATTGAATCAAACTGAGTGACTTCTCACATAAGCATTAATAATCAATACCGTGTGTTACTATGCAACCACACGTATTACTGTACTTTTACTACCGAGTAGTTCAACAGTATCAATGGTAAAACTTTCGCCGTTATTTTTAATAAAATATTTTTATCGTTTTCTCAATCAGACAATAATTCCGTTGTGGGGTCCACCAATAATTGTGCTGTTGTACGAATATTCTCTGTTAAAACGAATATTCCCCGACCAATCGAATATTATATAACAAATTGCGTATTTTGTAAAATTTATAAATATTACCCACAACTATAACATTATATCAAATTAACTCCATAATATTCAAAAATGATATTTATAGAAAAATTATCTTTATTTATAAAAGTTGGGGTCTTACAACCTCCCATTCTTATGAAATTTCGCCCTCAAAATTAGGGTACGTACCTGGTATGTCGAAGAGGTAAGGATACCTTGATTTCATTTCAGATTCTAACTCCCAAGTCATTTCCTCAACATCGTGGTTTCTCCACAAAACTTTGACTTGAGGTATAACCTTGGAGCGTAGAATATGTTCCTTCTTATCCAAGATTTGAACAGGAACTTCTTCATACATCAAATCCTCTGCTATTTCGTCCGGTTCTAACTCAATAATGTGGTTCGGGTCTTCCACATATTTACGTAACATGGATATGTGAAAAACGTTATGAACACGAGACATACTTGGCGGTAAAGCGAGTCTATAAGCCACAGTTCCTACTCAATCGAGGATTAAAAATGGACCGATAAATCGAGGATTGAGCTTTCCTCTTTTTCCAAATCTCGTAACTCCTTTCCATGGAGCAACACGTAAGAACACATGATCTCCTACATCAAATTTCACGTCCTTTCGATGAAGATCAGCATAACTCTTTTGTCGATCTTGTGAGGTTTTTATACGTTGTCAGATCATTTGAATCTTTTCTGTAGTCATACGTACCAACTCCGGTCCCAACAACGTTGCTTCACCCACCTCATCCCAGCATACTGGAGAACGACATTTTCTTCCATACAATGCTTTGAATGGAAACATGCGAATACTTGCTTGATAACTGTTGTTGTAGGAAAACTCCACCAATGGTAAGAACTTGTCCCAACTTCCCTTGAAGTCAAAGACACAGAGTCTTAATAGATCTTCAAGAGTTTAAATAGTCCTCTCTGATTGTCCGTCCGTCTGAGGATGATATGCTGAACTAAATCGTAAATACGTGCCCATAGCTTTTTGTAAACTAACCCAAAATCGTGAAGTGAATCTTGGGTCTCGGTCAGAAACTATGGATACTGGCATACCATGCAGTCTTACAATCTCGTTTATGTACATACGAGCAAGACGTTCAAGTGTATAAGTTTCTCGTATCGGTAAGAAATGAGCAGACTTGGTCAATCTATCAACAATGACCTAAATCGCATCAATACCTTGAGAAACCCTAGGAAGATCGATAACGAAATCCATGATAATGTGCTCCCACTTCCATTCTGGAATTTCAAGTGGTTGCAATGGACCTTTTGGTACTTGATGCTCCGCTTTGACTCGTTGACAAGTTAGACACCTTGAGATAAACAACGCTATCTCTCTCTTCATATTGCTCCACCAAAATGTATGACGAAGATCATGATACATTTTGGTACTTCCAGGATGGATTGCAAACGGTGTGTTGTGCGCCTCCATCATGATTTCATACTTTAAATCAGGGTTGTTAGGAACACAAAGTCTGGAGTTGACTCGAAGTATTCCTTCTTCATCGATTTTTTCTTCCGACATAGCACCATCTTGCACTTTCTTCCTCATACGCATCAACTCCAGGTCTGTAGCTTGAGCAGCTTTAACTTTATCGATTAAAGTTGGTTCTACTCGTATATTCGCCATCATCACATAGGTCCCTAGAGTCTTTAACTCTATCTCCATCCTTTGCAAGTCACACAAAATGGGCCTTTGTGTTGACAATATTGCACTCGTACTTGCATATGATCTTCTACTCAATGCGTCAGCTACCACGTTCGCTTTTCCAGGATGGTATTGAATAGTATGATCATAATCTTTCAACAGTTCAAGCCAACGTCGTTGTCGCATGTTGAGTTCCTTTTGAGTGAAGAAATATTTGAGGCTTTTATGATCCGTAAAGATCTCCACCTTCTCCCCATACAAGTAATGCCTCCAAATTTAAAGTGCAAAGACAACAGCTGCCAACTCTAGATCATGAGTAGGATAATTCCTCTCATATTCCTTGAGTTATCTTGATGCATAGGCTATGACTTTTCCATGTTGCATGAGAACGCATCCCAACCCTTTGTTCGAAGCATCACTGTAGATGACAAATCCCTCCGAGCCAGATGGTATTATTAGAACAGGTGCTGAAATGAGTCTCCTCTTGAGTTCTTGAAAACTCTGCTCACACTCTTCGCTCCAACCGAACTTTGTATCTTTCCGAGTCAGCTGAGTTAATGGAGTAGCGATTCGAGAAAATCCTTCCACGAATCTCCGATAATAACCAGCTAAACCAAGAAAGCTACGTACTTCGGTCACTGATTTAGGTTGCTCCCAGCTTTGAATAGCTTCAATCTTTGTCGGGTCAACCGATATTCCACGACTTGACACTACGTGCCCAAGGAATGCTACCTCCTCCAGCCAGAACTCGCATTTCTTCAACTTGGCATAAAGCTTGTATTCACGAAGCTTTTGGAGTACCAGCCTCAAGTGTTGCTCATGATCTTCACGGCTTTTGGAATAAATAAGGATGTCATCAATAAAGACGACCACAAAGTGATCCAAATATTCCTTGAATACCCGGTTCATCATATCCATGAAGGCAGCAGGAGCATTAGTCAATCCAAAGGACATGACTAGGAATTCATAATGCCCGTACCGAGTTCTAAAAGCCGTCTTTGGAATATTCTCAGTTCTAACCTTCAGCTGATGATATCCAGAACGAAGATCGATCTTTGAAAAGAATTGTGATCCTTGCAACTGGTCAAACAGGTCATCAATACGTGGCAATGGGTACCTATTTTTGATGGTGACATGATTCAACTCCCGATAATCAATACAAAGTCGCATACTTCCATCTTTCTTCTTCACGAATAGCACAGGAGCACCCTAAGGAGAAGTACTAGGATGAATAAAGCCAATGTCTAACAATTCCTACAGTTGGATCTTTAACTCCTGAAGTTCAATAGGAGCCATTCGATATGGGGCTTTGGAAATGGGTTTTGTACCGGGTTCAAGGTCGATACAAAATTCAATTTCACGCTCTGGGGGTAGGCCAGGAAGTTCTTCAGGGAATACGTCAGGGAATTTATTAACAATATAAATATCATTCAAAATTGACGTATTTTTGTTTAGATCAGTGACATGAGCTAAGAAAGCTTGACATCCATTTTTCAATAAACGAATAGCTTTATGGCTTGAGATGACAGCGATTGATTTTAATGGTTTGGTTGCTTAAATTCGCATAATAGGTCGATTAGGAATATGAAAGCTAACAACCTTACAAAAACAATCAATTTTTGCATGATGAGTAGTTAACCAATCAATCCCTAGAATCACGACAAATGCAAGTATTTTTAATGAAATCAGATCGACAGGTAATGTGTGGGTACCAACTTGAACCAAACAAGACTTATAAACCGTGGATGTAATGAAGGTTTCTCCCAATGGAGTTTCAACAGATAAATCAAAGTCTAATTTCTCCGGAGTCAAATTTAATCGATGAGTGCAAGTAGGAGAAATAAAAGAATGGGTAGAACCGGTTTCAAGTAAAGTATAGACTTCGTTAGAGTTTATGATAATCTTACCCGTGATGACCTCATTCGGGTTCCTTGCTTTCTGGGAGGTCACAACAAACGCTCTCCCTTGCACTACCGATTTTGACTTTTCTGGGACGGCCTTTGGTGTCTCCATCTTGGCTGAACTTGTTTTTGGTAAACGACAAAATCGAGCTAAATGACCTTCTCTTCCATAATTATAACATGCTTTAGACGGCATCGCGCAGTTTGGACTGATGTGCCCCTCCCCTCCGCATTTGAAACATATGATAGGTGGTCGTTCTCCTTCCTTAACAACGGGTGCTGGTGCTGACGTCTTTCCATCATTGTTGAATCTCCTCTTCTTGAAATGACCATTCTTATTGTTTTGGCCCTGATTACCACCGAAGTGGTTACCATTTCTGGCCTGTTGATTCCCTCCACGCTTGTTGTCACCGCTTCGATGACTGCTCTCACTGGTATTATCATTTTGCCGACTGCTCTCTTTTGGTTGCGTTGACTCGTTATCGCGCTCCACTAACTGAGCCCTATTCACAACATCTGAATACAAATACAGTTTATGAGAAATAAGATGTTGACGTATCTCAGGTTTCAAACCTCGTAAAAACATTCGCGTCATTCGCTCTTCATTATCCACCAAATGGGACGCAAACCGGGACAACTCAGCAAATTTAGCCTCATACTGCGACACGGTCATATTATTCTGCTCTAATTTGATGATCTCCACCTCCTTCATGTGACGAACACTTTCGGGAAAGTATTTGTCATTGAACAGCTCTTGGAACTTCTCCCAAGACATCTTCAGTGCGGCAGGTTGAGTACGCTTAATCGATTCTCACCAGTAATCTGCCTCTCCTCGCAACATAAAGGCGGCAAAGGGAACCTTTTGCTCCTCGGAGCATCCCAAGACATCAAATATCTTGGCAATCTGCTTTATCCATATTTCCGCTATAAGTGGTTTTGGCTCTCCCTTAAACTCTGGTGGTCCCAGCTCCCTGAACTGTTTAGCGGTGACCGTCCGAGAGTTTTCAGTGTTTCCACCTATATTTTGGACAGGAGCCGCTCTCGCCTGCTGTTGCATGAACTGCATAAAGTTTCTGAACATTCCATCATTCATCATCTGGTCAATGTTGTTGTTTGTATGAGGATTGTCACCTTCCTGATGCGCATTATCCTGATTATTGATATGTGGTGAATCAACAGTCGCCTGTGCTCCATTGCTATTCTCAACATTCTCAGATGCCATTTTCAGATACTGCCACAAAATAAAAGTTAATTGATATGTCATATATTATCCTTATATTATGACCGACCAATTAAATACCATGCAAATAAACTTAGGTAGGTCATACTAGCGAAGGAATTTCCCGTTTCTCCTCTCCTAGTTCTATTCTCACATCTTAGCCAGGGATCATATCCCTAAGCTCTGATACCAACTGTGACGCCCCCAAAATTAGGTATACATCACCCATCTTGGGTCGTCAGATACATAGTATAGAATACAAATACAACTTACTAATACAACTGTCGTGTACAATACAACAAAACATAAACTGTGAGTTTGAATACAAATATTATCTTCTAGAGAGTATTCATACTCAAAAGGAGTCCTCATTACATTTATTAACACACTATTACATAGAATAGTGAGGACTACTAACTAATACTATCATTCGAACCATCACTCCGTTCCCCGACTTGCCCTAGCTACGTTCTCATTTCTTGAAGAGAACAGTGAAAGAAAGGGTGAGCTCAACTAGCCCAGTAAGAAATATTATGACTAAGATAATGCAGAATAAATTATCATTAGCCTTCAACATTGTTAAACTGATAAAATATAATAGACATCAAGTTTAACTACAGCGGAACAAGCAATCCATTAAAAGAGTCAAGTAGAAAATAAACTCTACTATCTTTTATGATTTAAAACGTTTTTCAACACTGTTATCGCTGGGACTCAGCTTAATAAAATAATCCACATCATCGAATCACCCCTGCACTACGGCCAAGGATATTCGTGTATTCATTAATGATCATGGTCATGCCAACAACTGTCCACCAATGCACTACGGCCAATGAGGACTTTTACCACATCATTTGTAACATTACGGTCATGATTATACCGAATAATCCCTGGTCATAATCATACCAAGTCCATCTATGCACTACAGGCCACAGATGACTTTCAACATTTTATAAACATGAGGATGATGACAATGATATAAGAATTCAATAAAACAAGTTCAAGAATTAATTTATCCAAGAATTAACAACGTCCAAATTGTCAACATGATACTGCTTTGTGGAGTAAAATTCAAGAATGCTTAGAAGAATATTTTCATGAAAAGATACTGGATGAAATGCAATTATCAAGGATATTCCACAAATTTCATGGAGTATAGAAGTCAAAACTTAACCAACTGAGTATAATAAAGAATGGAATAACAAAAGAAATCACCATACATGCGATAGACCGCACAGACAGGTTATTCCCACAGAATAATAAATAATGGAACCAGGTCCGGCGTAAACGCACAGACAGGATATTCCGACAGAATAATAAATAATGGAACCAGGCCCGGCGTAAACGCACAGACAGGATATTCCGACAGAATAATAAATAATGGAACCAGGTCCGGTGTAAAACACACAGACAGGATGTTCCAACAGAATAATAACAAGACGGAACCAGGTCCGGTGTAAAACACACAGACAGGATGTTCCAACAGAATAATAATAAAAACGGAACCAGGTCCGGTGTAAAACACACAGACAGGATGTTCCAACAGGATAATAGAAGAATGTCACCAAGTATAGGGTAGACCGCGTATACAGGTTATTCCAACAGAATAATAAGAAATGGAATAACAAAAGTTCTCTTCATGAGTAAGAAAGAATAACACCCCTTACCGTTTTAAAGAAGAACTGAAATAAGGAAGTAGTTAAGTAGCAGAATATTCTTCTTCTCTCTCTCTATAGTTTCTCTCTCTAGAGTTCAGTAAATTCGTAAGAAATAATGAAGGAATGAGCTGCTATTTATAGAAAAATAGAATGCATAGTAACTAATCCATGAACGGTCCAGATTGATTACTTTAATCTGACGGTCCATGTTTAAAGAAAAATCTTTTAAATAAAATATAATATATTCTATTTATAGAATAACTTTAATAAAGTATTTTGTTTTATATAAAAAGATGTTTCTGTTTTATTACGTTAATAATACGAATAAAACAAAACGTCATTATCGCTAAATAATTCATATTATTAACTGACAATAATTGAATCAAACTGAGTGACTTCTCACATAAGCATTAATAATCAATATTGTGTGTTACTATGCAACCACACGTATTACTGTACGTTTACTACCGAGTAGTTCAACAGTATCAATGGCAAAACTTCTGCCGTTATTTTTAATAAAATATTTTTGTCGTTTTCTCAATCCGACAATAATTCCGTTGTGGGGTCCACCAATGATTGTGCCGTTGTACGAATATTCCCTGTTAAAACGTATATTTCCCGACCAATCGAATATTATATAACAACTTGCGTATTTTGCAAAATTTATAAATATTACCCACAACTATAACATTATATCAAATTAACTCCATAATATTCAAAAATGATATTTATAGAAAATTCATCTTTATTTATAAAAGTTGGGGTCTTACATACTCCCTCGAGCGTACTTGCTTAAGTAACAAAGGCCCCGAAACAAGACTAACCACAGTATTTGTCCAACTCTTTTTATATATATAGATAAGCTTATATATCTCAGATTTCCCTCCCCCCCCCCCAACTTATGTTTTTGTCTAAATTTAGCCGTCTCCGCCTATTCATGTCTGCCATTTATTCAAACTAGTGTTATCCTTAAGAAGTCCATTATGTATCAATTTAAACTTAATCAGTCAACATAATTGTCTCTAACGTGCTAACCTTAATTATACCAGTTTCAAGCAGGTAAAGATCCAATTCATTATAAAAAAATCACGTTAAAGTTCTAAAAATCGGTAATGTGCTTGTCTACTTAATTCCATTCTCATCATTGGCCAAAATACAATGTACTATCTAACAGCTGGATTCATACAAGATAACACAAAACTTAACTAAATATTTTATTTTTTTATATGTAATAAACATAGCATAATTAAAAACTACTAAAAACTATTTACAAACTTATACTATTATGCAACTAATACACTACATGCAAGCAAACATATAATGAACCTAAATTAACCTAAAACTAACATATGCAAATCTAACTAATAAAATTAAATATTCAAACAAAAACATAAAAATAAAACTAAATCCCCCAAACTAGACAAGTACAATGTCCTCATTGTAAAGATAAAGCAATAAGTGTAAGAGGACATCCCTGTAATGTCTAAGCTGGAGGTGGTGGTGGCTGTTGTTCTTCAGTATCTGAGTCAGACGGGGAAACCTTGGCAATGGGGCTGGTTACTGGTATGGAAATTGTGCAGTTGGATTGAAACTCTGGAGCGTCACGTTCAAGGAGGTGAATGACATGTTCATGGCCTCGAACATGTGGTCATGTCTGGCTGCGAGCCTCCTCATTTGCCTGGCGGCGTCCTTGTTGTACCCATTTACTTGTCTTTGTAAGCTCTGAAATTGAGGGCTAAATGTATCGTCTCCGGTTTGCTACGTTCCCTCAGTAGCTTGCTCTCCCATAGTCTCATCCACCTGGAACTCATCATCCTTAGAGGTGTCCTCAACATCATTTTCATCTTCAGAAGCTGGTGGAAATATGAACCCAAGTCCTCTAGGGTACGACTCACCCCCTGGCCAAACTGCATACTGAACAATCATTCGCGTGTCCAACATCTATAACGGCATCTAGGTGGTCTCATTGTTAGACCATCTAATTCCTGCCAGCCTACACAACCTACAAATGAGAGATGGGTGTGGCAAGCTGCCAGAGAATGGTCCTCACAGGCATCGTCGGATGGAAAAACTAATAATGGCACCCACGTCGATGAGAAAATCTTGGACGATGGCATATAAGTGGAGTATCTTCTCCTTGGTCACCTCTGTCAAGTGTATGGATGGAAATAGCTTGGCGCACATGAACGCATACCAGATTTTACCATACCGGCTGAGATCTTTACTGTGGAATATTGTGCCCCCTTTTCGCCCCTTGACCCATGTGGTGCCCGACTTTGTTATTATGGTTAGAATTGCATCATAGTCGAGATTATGGACACACAAATAGGCATACTGGCACTCTCTAGGGACTCGTAATTGGTAGTATGCATTGATGGCATCGACACTGAAATGTACTTGCTATCCCTTCACAACGGTGCCTTATCCTCCGCGTTGGCATAGAATTCTTTAACCACATTCACAATTACTGGCTCGGGCTCTTACGTGAACCTATTCCATCCTTTTTCATAGATTTATGGAATCATTTTGCCGTCAATGTGGTTAAGGGCCAACCCACGCTCTGGTGTGAGTGCCTTTATCACAAGATAGTCGTAGCGGTCGACGGTGGAGACACTTATGAAATTTTGCCTATCAAATGTCTGGGTTGATGGTGTGGACCCTGAAATTTCACCACGTTGTCTTTTTGTTTTCGATTTAGGTTCCATGGTATTAGGATAATTTAATTCAAGCAAAATTTTCTCCACACTTCACTCAAGAAAATTGTCGAACACGTTGTGTGCAAGACTTGCAATACCCCCAAACTTTTGTAATAGCCCTTAAAGTGTGGTGATAGGTGATGAGAATTTGTATGAACAAACCACTTACTCTCAGTGTATTCACAAATTGGTTGAATCTCTCCTCCCTTTTTGTTGTCAAAAATTCGCCCAAGAAGAACCCTAACTTTAAAGTACTGAACTTGTATGAATTTAGGTGGTTAGAGTGTGTTGTGAGGGTATGGATTTATAGAGAGGAGGTAATGTATAGAGTTGTGGGTTAAATTAATGGGTAGGTGGTTTAATGGAGTGGGGATTAAGTGTTAGTTCGTGGGTAGAGAGTGGAGAAGTTGTGTATCAGTTATGGTTAAGGGAAATGGAAGAGAAGAAGATGGGCTCAATGTGTGTAACGGCAGACTCAAAGTCGTTTGAGTTTGCGTACCCCCGCCCCGGCGGGGAGTGAAGCTTTGGAGGCCCGCCCCAACGGGCATGTTTTCTGTTAACGAATTAAGACCCCCGCCCCGGCGGGGTTATGCAGTTCAAATTATCCGCCACAGCGGGCATACCTACTGTTATTGGGATCATGACCCCCGGCCCGACGGGGGGTTCCTTCTCACAAATCCTGCCCTGGCGGACATGCCTTCTGCAATTTCACTTGAATTTTCCCATTCTTTGCATCCTTTACATATCCATGAGCCTTTTAAGTACCTGAAACACCAACAAATGATAAACTTAAGATAACCACACCAAAAATTTTGAACATTGAATGTTTAATTCACTTAACTTCATGAATCACTTACTACCTAATAAATAAAAATATACTAAATCAATACTTACTTGTACTCTAAACTACAAACTAATTAACATGCATAAAAATATTTGGAAATAATAGTAAAATTGGGTTACCTCCCAAGTAGCGCTTGATTTTAAGTCTTTCAGCCTGACTACTCCCTGTGTTAGCCTGGATCGGTTGGCATCTTCTCAGCATGTTGTTTATTTATCGTACAACACCAATAATGATTTATTGTATGCCCGATCAACTTTATTTCTGAGATTGCATTTGAATTTATATCCTCAATCAAAGCTTTTAGACCACCAACCTCTTTTCAATCTTTGTACTTTACATGTGTAGATACCGTGTTCACATCCCTTTCCTCCTCTTCAGTAGGAATTAGAATTTCCTTGAATACTTTCACTGTAACTACCTGATCGAACACTTTCATGAGCAATTCTCCGTTAGGCACATCAATTAATGTTCGTCCAGTTGTAAGGAATGGTCGTCCCAATATGATAGGGATATTCTTATCTTCTTCAAAATCTAAGACCACGAAGTCAGCTGGAAAAATTAATGAGTCCACCTTTACCAACACATCTTCTACTATCCCCAATGGATAAGTAATGGATCTATCTGCGAGTTGTAGACTGATGTTTATTGGCTTTGCCTCTTTTAACCCTAGCTTTCGATAAATGGATAGTGGCATAAGATTTATACTTGCTCTTAGATCACATAGAGTTCTCCCCACATCTTGATTGCCAATTGCACACGGAATTATGAAGCTTCCCGGATATTTCAATTTAGGAGGGAGCTTTTTTTGCAGTATTGCACTGCATTCTTCAGTCAACGCCACTATTTTTGAAGTCCTTGAGCTTGCGTTTCTTCGAAAGTATTTCCTTCATGAATTTGATATAACATGGCATCTGCTCAAGTGCTTCGGCAAATGGAATATTGATGTGCAATTGTTTGAATATATCCATAAACCTTGAAAATTGGTCCTTTATCTTTTGACTTTCTAATCTTTGGGGAAAAGGTACCGGTGGTGTAATTATCTTTTGTTTATCTCCCTTCGGCGTTTTCACAAATTTTTCCTCGACTTTTCTTGTCAAATCATTCTCTTCGTTCTCACAAATCACTTTTGTACTTACTTTCCCATCACAGTCGGTACCCAAGGCTTTACCACTCCTTAGTGTAATTGCATTACATTGCTCGTGATTTCCTCTCAGATTCTTTTCTGTATTGCTAGGAAACATCCCTTGAGGCCTGTTATTCAAAGCCAATGCAAGCTGTCCCATCTGGTTCTCTAAATTATTAATCGTTGTCGCTTGTGTTTTCACGGTCGCCTCGTTATATATTTCGACAACAACTCTTCTAAATCTATTTTTCTATCTTGATTCTGACCTGTTTGTTGATGTTGATTCTAAAATCCTGGGGGATAAGAAGGTCATGGAGCCTGCTGATTTTTATTGTTGCTCCATAAAAAATTAGGATGGTTCCTATTCCCCGAGTTGTAAGCATTTTGATACGAATTCTGCGGAATCCTATTGTAGCTGCCCACAAATTGAACTGATTCTGGGTTGATGGCACACTACTCTGTAGGATGTTCTCCGGCACATAACTCGCAAACATAAGCCACCTATTGTGGTTATGCAACCCATCAGGGTATCCATTTTCTTTGATAAGGCAGCAACCAGTGCTGCCAACGCGGTTACCCCGTCTACCTCTAAAACCCCAGCCACCTTAGGCTGTGTCATCTTTGATGTAGGCCACTGGTAGTTATTAGCTGCCATAGTTTTAACTAACTCATACGCCTCCTCGTAGCTCTTGGCCATAAATGCTCCACCCGAAGCTACATCTATACTCGTCCTTAGACGTTATACAATGTGTTCATCTGCAGCCATTTGGGTAATCCGATGAGGGCATTTTCTGAGCAATTCCTTGTACCTCTCCCATGCCTCATATAATGATTCCCCATGTTGCTGTTCAAACATGGTAATCTCATTTCTCATTTTTGCAGTCTTTGCTGGTGGGAAACATTTGGCTAGAAATTTTTGAGCGAGGTCTTCCCATGTAGTTATTGATCCCGACGGTAGCGAATGTAACCAACTCTTCGCCTTGTCCCTCAAAGTGAATGGGAACAAGCGAAGCCTGACTGCTTCATCCAACACCCCATTATATCTGAAAGTGTCACGTATCTCCAAAAAGTTGACCAAGTGTCATTCGGATCATCATTTGTAAGTCCCCCAAACTGAACTGAGTTTTGGATCATCTGAATAGTCCCAAGCTTGATTTCAAATGTATTTGCAGTAATCGCTGGCCTGGTGATACTTGACTGAAGCTCAGTCACCTTAGGTGTAGCAAAATCTCTCAACGCTTTCTGGTCTTTGGCAACCATTATTTCCTCTTTTTTAGAATTCTCAAAGTCATCCCTAGTGTCCTTTATCCACTTACTTAGCCTCTAAAATCGTTTCTCAATATTGTCCTCAAAAGGAAGCAATTCTGGGTTTTTGGACCGAGTTTGCATAAACTGACTTCAAGAACCTGAAACAAGCAAGAACAAAACAAAAGAAAAATGTTTAAGTAAAACTGGACCAATTAAATTGATATTGCAAAATATTAAAATCTATACTAAGTCCTCGGCAACGGCGCCAAAAACTTGTTGGGTAAAATTTATATACGCTCACACGCAAGTATACGTGGTCAACAAGTAATATAATGATGAGTTGAGTATCGTTCCCATGGAGACTTAATAAGAAATTAATCCTAACAATTACTAGCTTTATATTAATCCAAATTTTATTAAACTATCCAATTTAGTGGGTATAATTATTAATAACTAAAAACATAAAACTACTAAGCAATCAACAACTCAAAAGATGTAATTTTAAGCAAATGATGGAGAATTAGGCTTACGACTTCACTTTAAGGATCATTCTGATTATTAGCCCTAATTCCAATTCAATTCACTATCCCAGTTTATTAATCAAGAACACTAAAATAGAACTAGCCACCTCTCGATGCACTAATACCATATTAACTTAAATCCACAAATTAGATAGAATTAAGCTAAACACCTTAATCAACTAACTCACTACATCTCTATGTGAATTACAATCAAATAAAGTTTAAGATCAAGTTCTCTATCCGATTACATGCGATGTTAAGCATATCTCTACCCTAACATACATCAAGTTTCCATTCATTCACAGAATTCAAGAACACATGCTATAATGGCTAAGTCTAGATTCGTATTTCATCCCTCGAGTTCAAACGATTCCACACAAAATTGGAGATCAAGCAATTCATAGATTCAAGCACAAATCACTATAGATAAACTGAAAGATAGATTATTAAACTGAAATTAAAGGTTACACAATCATTGTTCAACCAAAAGATCCATTATAAGCCTAATAAAGAATTTAGTTCATCATAAGCAAATTAAAAATTAAAATTATCAAAGTCATCATCCCAATTACAAGGAATTTAAAGAAAAGAATGATATCCAGAACCACCATTCTTCTCTAACTTCAATCTGTAATTTTCGTGAAAATAAACCTTTAAGAACTTCCTCCAATGCTCTTACTCCAATTCAAGCTTCAAATATGTTAATTGATTGAATGATTCATCATCGATTGTTATCTCTTGCCAATTACATCCCTAAGACACGTACTCTAACTTAATTTGATGTCAATCACACTTCCAAGTCATGCCAACCACTAGACTTCACATTTACTGCAGTAGTTTAAACTAAACAGGAGATTGACTTTCCCGTACCCCCACCCCGGCGGGGGTTTTTCTTTATAAATGTCCACCCCAGCGGGCATGTTTTATGTTAGTTTCTCAGCACCCCCGCTTCGGCGGGGGTTTTGTGTATAGAAAGTCCGCCCCAGCGGGGGTACCTTCTGTCTTTGGTCTAATTTTAGCTCCTGTTCTTGCCAAATTTCCGCCATGAAGCCACCTCTTAAGTCCAATTGCCACGCCACCACACCTAAACACAAAACAACACTAAACAAGTAAAAATAAAACATAAAAACAAAGAATTAACATAGTTTAAGCTCGAGTTAAAGGCCAATTCGTGGGTATAAAACCCACTAATCATGACGCATACGTAATGACCTTGTCATGTTGCATTAGCACATAGCCAAGTCCTCTTGCGACGCATCACTATACACCACAAATCCTCCCATATCATCTGGTAATGATAATACAGGCACCTTACTCAACCTCCTCTTCAACTCTTGAAAACTCTCGTCGCATTTGTCCATCCACACGAACTTCACTTTCTTCCTCGTTAGATTGGTCAGCGGGGTTGCTATCTTAGAAAAATCTTGGATAAATCTTTGATAGTACCCGGCTAATCCTAAGAAACTTCTTACTTCTTTTGGCATCTTCGGTCGTTCCCAGTTTTGCAGGATCCACAAAAATTCCATTTTAATCTATTATGTGTCCTAAACACTGAACCTTCTCCATCTAAAATTCACATTTCGAATATATAGCGTACATTTTTTCCCTTCTCAATGCTTCCAATACCATCTTCAGGTGTTCAGCGTGCTCTTCCTTAGTCTTTGAATAAATCAAAATGTCGTCGATAAATACTACTACGAACTTATCTAAGTAAGGCTTGAAAACTCGGTTCATCAAGTCCGTGAATGCTGCCGGAGCATTAGTTAACCCAAATGACATCACTAGAAATTCGTAATGTCCGTAACGAGTTCGAAACACTGTCTTTGGTATGTCCTCCTCTCGTACTTTCAACTAATGATAACCCGTTCGTAAGTCTATCCTGGAAAAACACTTCGCTCTCTTCAGTTGATCAAAAAGGTCATCTATCCTTGGCAATGGATATCTATTCTTAATCGTCACACGGTTCAACTCTCTATAGTCGATACAGAGCCTCATCGATGCATCTTTTTTCTTTACAAACAACATTGGTGCTCCCCAAGGAGACACACTTGGCCTAATGTAACCCTTATCTAGCAACTCTTGCAATTATATCATCAATTCCTTCATTTCTACTGGCGTCATACGATATGGGGCTTTCGAAATTGGTGCAGTTCCTGGTGCTAAGTTTATTATGAATTCGATTTCTTTGTCTGGCGGAAGGCTAGGCAGATCTTCTAGAAACACATCTTGAAAATCTTTGACTATCGATATATTCTTCATTTCTATCCCCCTTTTCTGAGTATCCACTATATAGGCTAAATAACATGCACATCCTTTCTTTAACAATTTCTTGACTTACATCATCGTAAGGCAACACGATTGCTTGAGCGATGAGCTACCATAAAATACTACTTTAGACCGATTTGAAGTCTGAAGGTTCACACTCTTCTGCTGACAATCGATTATCGCAGTGTGGCTGGATAACCAATCCATTCCTAATATCACATCAAACTCTCCCAGTCTAATCGGAATTAAGTCTACCTTTAGTTCGTGACCTCTAATGTTTGTACAACTGTTTCGGTAAACAAACTCTATAGGAATTACTTCCTTATTTGCAATCTCTATGTTCAATAATTTTTCTAAGCGTTCAGGGGGCATGTTTAGCTGTCTAGCAAATTCTTCAGACACAAAGGAACAGGTAGCACCCGAATCAAATAATACATAGGCATTTATATTATTGATTGGGAGAATACCTGATACCACGTCCTTCATAACCACTGAGTCTTGGATAGTCATGTTGAAGGTTCGGGCAGTCGGTCGGTTGGATTACGTTGGTCCACCTATAATCAGCTTGTTGCCCCCTCCCTGTTGACCGCTTCCTCCGCTGCTCCCCTTCTTTGGGCAATCCTTGATTTGATGCTCAGTTGAGCCATACGCGAAACATCCCTTGACCTTTTTCGGCTTCGAGCAGTTAGGTGAAATGTGCCCTTCCTGGCCACAGTTGTAGGAGACGTTGCGCCCCTTCCAGCACTCCCCTTGATGGTTCCTCCCACATTTCGAGCAAGCTTCACTTCTTTTCTTAAACCCTCCTTGATAACCTTCTGACTGGCTGATGCTTCGATTGTTGGTATTGTTGTTGTTGTTGTTGCGGTTATCCAATTTCCTCTTTCTCAGATGGCTTCCACCACTGCTACTCCCTCCACGAGTTTCTCCCCCAGCATTCTTGTTCTTCTTCTCCTTGTTGTATTGGCTCAATGCCTTGCTACCTCCCTCAGTAATTATCGCCTTCTCCAACAATGTGGCGAACGAGTCGATTTGAAGGACCGACACCTTGTTGAACAACCAAGGTTTTAGTCTGAGTTCGAAGCATCGAGCTTTCCTTTCTTCAGTGTCAACTTGATGTATTGCAAATCGTGCGAGTTCATTGAACTTGGCCGCGTACTGCGCCACCGTCATCTCCCCTTATTTCAGTTCTAGAAACTTTACCTCCATCCTATTCTTCATGCTCTTCGGGAAGTAATTCTCGAAGAATAAAGTCTTAAACCTTCCCTAGGTTATAGTCCCTTCTCCCGCCCTCTGTTGATTTACTTCCCACCAGTAGTTTGCTTCACCCCTCATCATATATGTAGCGAACACGATTTTCTGGTCTTCACCCACACGAGCAATGGCGAAGGCTTTCTCCATTTCCTTGATCCACGTTTGCACCACGATAGGTTCGGTAGTACCCACGAATTCTGGAGGTCCTACACTCCTAAAGTCCTTGAAGTTTGTGACTGGAGCTGCTTGGGGAATGGGTGGTTCTAGTTCATTTCTTCCCCTAAGAGCTTTCCCTAACAAATCTATCAGTCTCTGTATGGGATCTACTTGTCCTCTCCCATCATTAACTGATTCTTCTGGTGCAGTTAATCTATGTCTGGGCGGCATTTTTCTGCATCACAAAACTTCCATTTTTATTATCTAATTATATTACTTAAACAATTCTCAAATGAAAATGAATAAGATTTTATAACACATTTCTGAATAAGATCATTTACATTCATATGCCAAATCGTTACATTACATGATTATCTCTAACATACTTCTATAAATGTCACAACATATCCCCTAATATCATAAAAGACGGGGACAACACCAACATACTACCCCACTAACATATTCAAAAGTTTGGGGTTTACAACTATCTCATATCTTACACAAAAGACTGAGATTACAACAACAAATTATACATCACAAAATGAAATACTACACTACTAACTTCTAATGCCTAGACTTAATCTAGCACTCCGCGGTCCACAGCGCTTTGGTACTCTCTCTGGGTTATGTGCGCCACCAAATCTCTGCTTATGGTGTGTTGGGTTTGTCCCTGCTCTGTCAGGTAGTGATTTACCCCATCAATCAACCTCTCCATGGTCGTGCGTAGAGCATAGCCCATCATGTTCATCTTCCTCCTTTTGCATCTCACTTCATCTTCTAGATCGTTAGCCCTATCATTGGCTCATTCCCACTTTTCCTCAAAATGGATCCTATCCATTACTTCCATCTCTAACTGAGTACAGAGAGCTTCCTTCATAGCCTTCTCACTAAGCTCCCTCTGCTCAGACTCTTCTAGCTTACCTGCGAACTCCACGTTCCTAGCTATCTAACGGTGAAAAAGAGTGCCCATCTGTACTTCTGCCTCCTTGCAATATGCAAGTTCTACTTCCAACTTCTGCATCCTCAATTGCCTCTCAAAGAGCCTAAGCTTCTAGCTCCTCAACTCTATATCCTAATTCCAGAATCTTCTCCTCATACTCCCCAACATCCGATCCTCGAAAGTAGCCTCGTCGGAGTCCTCTATGGGCTTAGGCTCCTCTTCTATAGGCTCCTCCTCTATAGGCTCCTCCTCTGTATCAGACTCCTCGGGTAATGGCTCCATCTCCTCCTCCTCCTCATCATCATCGATATGGGCTACTATCGATATAGACCTCGCTATCAATGGTGCCTCATATACCACATGTATATCACGCAGCTCCTCCTCTACTACTCGGCTAGGTTCCCCCATGTCAGTCATCCTACAATCATCAACATAAGACAAAATAACTAACAACTCTGTTAGAATGTTAAATAACATAAGTTCAATGTATAGATTGAAATTATATTTCATAACACACTAAGTCTCTCTCTATGAAAACTCTATATGAGTCTCATCCCTTTTTATCCCTTAAGTTCTCCTAAGTTATAATCTAAGGACTCTCGCACCTAAGGTTTATAACTATAGCTTTGATATCAACATGTGACGCCCCCAAATTCAGACACTCATATCTCAAATTTAGTTTGTCACGTACTAATTCTAATATCATACAAAAATTATCAACAACTAAAATAATAGAATAATTTACATTGATATAATATAAATATTCGCGTCCCAAGGTACCGTAACCATTACGTACTACAACAATCTAGTGATTAAACTTAAATATATTTTAATCATCCGTAATACATTATAATAAGCATAACAATAATAATAATAATACTTCTACACTTAAAGGACTAAGTTATTCTGTAGTCTTGCCCTTTCCTTTGTGCTTTCCCGGTGTACTGCCTTGCTCTGCCTTAACTGTAATGTTTTTAAGGAAGCAAGAATGAGCAACAATTTTACCCAGCAAGTAATATAGGAAAAAGAATAAGCAGTTATAACATTTGAATCTTCAGAGGTATAACGATAATCGATAGTTCAAGGATATCAAGAAGTATCAAGAGTGTTCAATAAGTGTCGCTATAGACTGAAGGATATCAACAAAATTTTAAAGTTTATTCATTTCAAGGTTTAATAAGAATGAACACTGAGCAGTCACTAAGGACTAAAAACTCTTACTAGAATTAACAGTATTATACTGCAAATCCAATATAAACGAGTACAACATGTGATCAACCTAAAGTACAATGCGTTATGCATTACATTTAATCATACTCATGTGCGCACGTCGGTTCCCCGACAATATAAAATTTCCCCTTTTTAAGAGGGTTGTTCATCTCAGTAGATTTACAAGAGTCCGCACCAAGTCAATTGGTTTGGATAGCTTTCTTAACACATGATTATAGTCTAGCCGAATTAAAGGCTTAGACCACTTTTATAATGCATTTATGAACGATAAGTTCAATGCTTGTAACAATGTCAAGGCATACAAATGATTTCTGAATAGTAATAGATATTTGCTCGATATAAGTATGGCAACAATTCTGATTATACAATATACAATGTAAAGAATTTAGAAAACTTGCATTTAATATGAGAATCAAATGAAGTTAGAGAACTCACACAAAATCCATAGTTGTGTGATTAGGAGACTTGCATTTAGCGTTGATTACCACTTATAGCGTAAAATCACCTCAATGAACTATATTTTCCTATTTATGTATGTATAGGTATTCATTAGTCCCACACACTTGATACACATATTCAGATACCTTCATCACACATATCTAAATTTATGTAGACCATTCACAGTTAAACTCATAAATGTATAATTCACCTTGTTCTTACTTTTGAAAATCTTTAATACTATATGCTCAGCTTTTATTTGTATTCATGAAATATTACTTACTTCACGTATTCTAGTTTAAGTTGCTTCACATATTAAGGAACCTTTAAGCTAGGTTTGGCCATTTGTTAAAGTTACTCATACATTTCCATTTTACAAGGTTAAAAGGACTCATTAAATCAGCTACAAATCATAGTATTCATTAACCCACATAACATTTCCAAACAACCTCTTTTTATGCATGCTTGCATAGTTTATAAAGTGTCTAACTAGTTGTATGAATATGTTGATTATCTCTAGAGGCATAAAGCATCCTATCATAGTCGTTCAAAAGTTCACAATACAAGTCATAGAGTTTAGAACTCCATTGGTTTTCAAATCTTAAAATTTCATGACAAATAACTAAGTGTTGGGTCTCCAACTTTTAGTTTTATTTTAATGATAACAATAATAAATTAATTAATTAATTAAATGGGTAGAATCATCTCCATAGGATTTTTATTATAATTATTTTATTTATCTTATTTACTTTGACCAAAAATATTTTCTAAATCTTATTTAATTGATTATCTTGTTCTTGATGTTTTAAAATGTTAAATCAATTAGGTCATGTATTGTGGGACAAAAGTCATATGTTGATTATCAAATGCGTGTTTGACCGAATTTGGAAAGAAGATGGAAATGTTGATTAAATCATTTTTAATTGTGGGCATCTTCTATTTATTCTCAAATTAATTTTATTATTTAAAAATCTCAAATATTATTTTATTTCAAAATTATTTTATTGTTTCTATATATAAACCGTATATATATATATAACCATATATATATATATATAAATTATATATTATAATATATAAAACCGAATGGAACTTTTTTTAAAACCGTGTAATGTGTTAAAGCATGCATGCATTTTGCCTAATTAATATATATTATATATTATATATAATAATTTGTAATATAAGTATACTTATTTATATATTACATGAATGTGTCTAACAAAACCAAATATCATACATGTACTACATAGACATGCACTTAGGTACTAGCATGTACTACATATATCATACATGCATTTATTATAAATTTATAATCTATATATATAACAAACCATGCATGCATTCTTTTTTCAAAAGCAAAGGTGCTGGCAATTTTTTTTAAAAAACCGCGTGCATGTGTGTGAGTGAATAAATGAAAAGTGGTGACTAGCTTTTTTGGACAACTTTGGCCACGCGGAAACCGAATTGAATGTGATTCAACCATTTGACCGAATTAATGTTGATGTCAAATTGAACAATTAATGCTAAGTTGTTGAGTTGTTGCCTAGGCGGAATTTGATCTTCTTCCGCGTAAAATCAGATCACATCTGGACCGTTAATTTCAAAAATCCTTCATCTCAACCATACATTCAAAATCAATTTTAACAAATTATCATTTTGCCCATGACTTCAAAATTCTATAAATATGAGGTTTTTCCTTCATTTCCAATTTATCAATTCACTTTCAAGAAAAGTTTATTTCTCTCGTACATACTCTCTCTCTAAAATACTTTATCTCTCTACTTATCAAAGTTCTAATTATCTGAGAAGAGGAAAATTGGTCTAAGCAAATTGAGATAAGTTGTTTGATTTATTTTATTTGAATTATCTCTTGCTTATTTATATTTATAGATATACGAATATAAATTGTTATACACAATTCTATATATCTATATTTCATCTATTTGTCAAATAAAAAGATACTTGGGCGCCGCAAGGCTACGGAGATACACCTCTACGGAAAAGAATTTGAACCGTACGATTCCTTATAGTCTTCAGTAACCTTTTATTGATATTATTTATATAAATATCGTAAAATAGATACGACACTTGATAGCTCAAAACAACACTAAACTACTGCTCCAAAAAGAGTAGTCATTCGAATCGAATTTGAGAATCGTAGTGTTCTATTGAAAATATTTATATAAATATCAATTGTAAAAATTATAAATTTTGTCATACTTAGGCGCCGCAAGGCTACGGAGATACACCTCTACCAAGAGGAATTCGAACCGTACGATTCTTTATGGTACTAAGTGACATTATCTATAAAAGTTCACATAATAGATAAAATATTCTTATATATTATTTGAGTTAAACAAATAATATTTGTTATATCAAGTATTACTTAACTGATTTATTTATTATACTTGATATCTGTCATCATAACTATTTGTTCATAAATTCATTTATTCATAAAATACTTGTTGCATAATATAAAAGTTATTTAAACTTTTATTTCACAAACGTAAGTGAATATATCTGCTTAAATAGAAGCATATTTGATTCAAAACTTAAAATAACTTATTTGCTTACTCAGAAGCATTTTCACTCTAAAAAGTTGTTTAAACTTAAAGTGACTTTTCTTTACTCCATAAAGAATAAATATTTTTTTTATAAATTTTCATTAAATTATATATTTGCTTAAACAAAAGTATTTTTGAGTAAAAGCTAAAATTAACTTATTTGCTTATTTAAGAAGCATCTTTTCACACAAAATATAAAAGTTGATTAAACTTTTATAACAGTGCATAATTTATATATTTGCTTACACAGAAGTATTATTTGATCAAAGCACAAATTAATATCTGCTTATAAAGAAACACATTTTCTCAAGTATAAAAGTCTTTGAACTTTTATAAATACATTTGCTCTTTAATTGATATCTGCTTATTTGAGAAGTATCAATCTGTACTAAATTATATCTGCTTATTTACTAAATTCTTATTTGCTTATTTGAGAAACATATTACTGTAAAATCATTTGTAAAAGTAGAAAAGGTCAGAGTTGGTTTATTTTATGTACCTGTGAGAAAGACGAGGAATTCTTTGATCAAGACCAGAGTCTTAGAGAGGTCAGCGGGAAGTTGGGTTTCTAGTGTACTTGTGATGTGAGGAAGAGGTTGTTGTTTCAAGACCAGATCATAGAATAGAACTGAACTCAAAAGAAGTACAACTAAACTTGAGGAGGGAGCGGGGAGCTTGCTGTCCAAGATAGAATAGTTGGGAATAGTTGGAAGTTTGTTTATAAAACTTTGTAAAGGCTTATCCGCCTATTAAAGGAGTATTTATTACAGATAATAAGAGGATCTCAAGTCCTGGAGAGGAGCTTGAGACTGGACGCAGCAGCATACCAGGGATGTATGTTGTGAACCAGAAAAATCTCTGTGCATTGTGTGATTGAATTTTTACTGTCTTGCATATTAATTTCTAACACTGCAAATTAATTATTCAAAAATTCAAAAAGGCCTTAGATAATTTTTAAATCTGTAATAATCTATTCAACCCCCCCTTCTAGATTATTATTGGACTTTCACTAAGCATGCAAAGTACGTTGAATTCACATTTCATACGTATTTAGAAAACTAACTAAGTTGCGAATACATGCTCAAAAGGTTGGATTTCAAAAAGGCGTAAGGTTTTATAAACATGATTTTCGTCTTTTAACTTTTCTTTCAAAAGGTTATAATTCAAACTCCAAACCTACTTAAAAATCTTGCAACACACATGTTTAAGGATTATGCATGCTCCTTAGGTTAAGTTAGGTTAGGTCAGTTTAGGTCTTCTTGTATTAAACAATCAAAACAAAAATATAAGTCATTGGAGCACCCCCCCCCCCCCCGCCGGGGCGGGCATTTATACCACAGGACCCCCCGCCGAGCCGGGCATAGCTACTGCAGAACCTCCCCCCCTTCCCCGCGGGGCGGGCCTTATATACTGTATGACCCCTACCGGGGCGGGCATGGCTTCTGCAGTTAGAACACAGGCACTACCCTACTATGAGCTAACATGCCAAACTCCCATCCAAACAACAATGTAATAATATATAATTGATATAAACTTGCTACTAAACATCCCTAGCATGCTTTTAACAATCCTAAACATACAAACAATCAAATTCAAGAATCAATTCAAGATTTATGCTACTTTTTCAACGTTTAACACATTTAGCGATTCTCTTCATTACAGATTCGTTACTTGACCAAATTACTTCGTTTAACTTTCGTTGATTTTGTATTTAATCATATTAACAATGTTTAGCATCAATTGACACATTCTAACATGCTTCAACCATAAACTTTTCAACTCAAAACAAGTATTTTTGTACTTTTCTAAGAACTTTGCAAAACTTGAATTTAAGAACATATTTGAAATTGTGAAGTTAAAATGTTACTCTAGCTTCAATTTGCAGATTACTCAACAACACTCTCAGTCCAATTAGAAATTCTCAGAGAAATCAACAATTCACATTTGAGAGGGGGACTTCTATTTATAGAGGGATTATTGACCATTTGGAGGTTTTACCCTAAGGATTGTTTCCATGGAGATTGAAGGAACCATTGTGCAACAAGAAGTTGGTGGAAAGCTTCACCAACTCCATCTTTTCTCCTTCCCATAGTCATCATCTCCATCTTGGTTTTTAGCAAATATAGAGCCATAGGCTTTTAGCAAAACACGACGGAGACTTTTGGGAATGGGACTATGATTTTGGGACACTACTAAAACTTAGTATTTACAAAACCATTACTTAGCATGCTTAGGTATATTTGATACTTGTCCACAAATGAGCATACATATACACCCACTATTACACATATAATCATATATAATCCATGTACATTGGTTTAATTCCAATAATATTTACATTAGACTTGGGATGAAATTTTAATTGGGTACCAATATTATTTTAATTAAAACTCATTATTCCAATTCAACATAGATATTAACATAATCACTTAGTATTGATTATTTATTTAATCAAAGTTATTTTCCCTCATAGGTTTAAAATACTCATTTAATTACTCTCACACACATCTTGATGTCACATAAGACTCTTTCCCACAACTTAATAAATTACATAAGTTAAGCTTACTTTTTATCATATAGTTTTATATAATAATTATTTACATTCCAATGTCACACCTCATCTTATATTGAATGAAAAACACTATTATATATGATTTCTCCTTACATGCTAATGTTCATGGTATTAGTAATTAGTCAATCACATTATGTAATAATTTATTTATTAATAGTACTAATTAATTTAATCTATTTCATCATTAATAACTTAGTACTTTCTCATTTCACCACTTTGCCACACTAGGCATAATTCCACTAGCTTAAACTAAGCTTCTCATCATATCGGCTACATTGCTTAATTATCACAGGCTTAATCAATTAAATTAATTATCACAACTCATGTCAATACTATATATATTTATATTCAAATAAATATGCAAAGAATCTTCATTCTCAATATTATAGTTTATTAAAATTTGCGGGCATTACAGTATGTATATTACATGCATACTTATTAGTTACCTTCAAAACCACAGCCTCTCCGGTTGAGTGACCATAAAGGAAACATGGGATCCCAGGGTTCTCAAATTTAATCTTTTCCAGGAAAGCCCCCTGTTAGAAATGAAGATTGATTTAGTGCATTGTAAAAGGCGTTTTACGAAACAAGCTTCCTTAAAAACATCAAGCAACTAGAAGGTGGCACCAGTAGAAAATAGTAAATAGATAACTCCAAAAAAAACGTTGTAATTGGGTCTCCAAAAACGTCGTGGTTAACTATGTCATCTATTAGACAGAAATACATAACTTTGTGAAGGAAAACCTCAAGATCACTGCTCTTCAAGACAGACATTCATGAAAATTGACCAAAATAAATAAATTATAACCAACTGATAATTATCCATCAGTCTAAAGTAAACAGATGCAACAACATACAAATATCATAATTTACTCTCAACAAAATTAAAACTCAGCAGTAATCTACCACTTAAGAACCTTCAAAATGTTTATAATTGCTATCAAATATAAGATAATAGGTATTAATCTGTCCAATGACAATTAGTGTTATGAACAATGACAAATAGTGAAAATAATACCATTATCACATGAAAATAGGCAACTACAATTTTTATTTTGCAGTGCTCAACACCAATCTATTTAAACTGATGCACTGCTCTCGAAAAAATTTGGGAGTTAAAATCTAGCCTCAATATAGACAATGAAAAACATAGAAACTAGTAGCATTAGACAAAAATGAGCACCTCAGGGTAATTGTTGCCGTCAATAGCCTGAAGGCGCTGGATAAATTCCTTGGCAGCTTTGTTGAATCTTTTCAATCCCTGTGCCATTAACTATGTTAGTAACTCATTTCAGTTTTAGTACACTACCTCTCTAGTTTGCCTTTATTTTCTTCAGATAATTCGAGTCAGAAAATGTTCAACCACATTACAGGGGTGGCACACTACTGAAGGATCATTAGTTGTATTATAAAAAGTAGTGATATTTAGAAATGGAACGCATTTTGTCAATATAAAAAGGTCAAATAACAATATTATTGACTATATTAACCAAAAAATCAGTCACATGAAAATAAATTAAAGTTTTTGTTTTATTCCCTATGACGACGATTTCATTTCAGTTAACATAATTTTGAGTTGGACATGAACCATTTACTTGGTAGACAAAATCTGATAGGTAAAAGAATAAATTTTGGAAGCCGGGAAGCAGGTTTTATTTGCAAAAGTTATTGCACCAATAACCAAATAGACTAAGCCAAACACTTTTTCATGCCAAGAGCTAATCTTACAAAGAATATATCTTCAGTAATCAAGAATGATTGTATCTATTTTAACCATAGCACACCTTATTTCTTTTAGAATGACAGATGCAAACATCTTCCACAACGTGGCAAACTATGACTAGTGACAAGTTGGTTATTGGTAGTTATATCAGACATAGAAAAGTGGAACTCACACTGAAGCACACTGATGCAAACAGAGCACGTGAGGACTGATGAAAACAGAGCATGTGAGGGGACTTGACCAAGTCTATTGCGTGACCATCTCAACTTCCAATGCGTCACAGTCAGTAATTTAAGGAACCTTAGTTAGCTGAAGCTCTTAGAATAGCTCTGTTTTCTTTTCTTATTTGTTACTCTTAGTTGTTATTTGTTGCGTTATTTTTGCTATTTTGTTACTGTTGGATGGCTATATTAAGCCAGACATTTCAATAAAGAAGGCAGTGAGATTTGAAAATTCAAACACTTGATTTGGAGATATTCCATTTCTCCTGGAAGAGAGTTCCAGTACTTTTCAATTCCAACGAGAGGTTGTGATATGAGAGTTTCTAATTAGTTTGAGGTTACACCAAATTGGTATCAGAGAGTTGTTCGATCTGAGCCCCTCACTATATGCCCCGAACTAGAAGTGGCCAAGCTTACAACCCCATGGAGCAAAATTCCAACGCCAATCCTAACCCAGCACAAGCAAGCCTTCAACAACAACTGGACCAGCTCTCCCAAACGGTGGACGTGGTAGCACGAAGGTTGGATGTCATGGATGTACGACGACACCGTGAGGAAGTTAGGGAACCAAGAGGAGATCGGAGGGATCCACGGAGAGGAGAATGGGGTGAGGAAAGTGATCGGGAAGAAGAAGAAGAGGTGCAAATGGGCGGAATAAAAGGACGGAGAGTCTTTCATGAACAAGGAAATCGCTAGCGGGGTCAATTTGAGGCCAACCAGTATGTTCGAAGGGAGCCCCTGGATGAAGTAACCAAGAGAATGAAGGTCGATGTCCCCGATTTCTTTGGAAAGCTCGATCCTGATGCTTTCCTTCACTGGCTTACTGCTCTCGAAGATTATTTTGAATGGTTTGCCGTTTCAGAAGACCGCTGAGTAAGATTTGTAAGAATGAAACTAAAGGGTCCTGCTCGCGCGTGGTGGTGCAACGTCGAAGAACAGCGGCGCCGAACCCGTCAACCTTCTGTTTCTGAATGGGGAGAAATGAAAGAACGATTACAGGGAAAATACTTACCTATTAACTACAAACAAGTTGTTTATGAGGACATCCTTCAACTAAAACAAGGAGTGAGGGCAACTGTCGATCAATATACTGAACGATTTCATGAACTAACGGTGAGAAGCAAAGTGGTGGAGACAGAAACCCAGACCTTAGCCCATTACTTAAATGGGTTGAAGAGTGAAATAAGAAGAGAAATGTTGACGATGCGAGTCTATGACATCGACGAAGCTTACCAAGTAGCCCTTCAAGTAGAGAAGCAGATGAATTCAGCTGGGTTACGGAGGTTCCCATTTGCCCAAGCTAGAACCACCAGACAAGCAACAACTCCAAATTCAAAACAGGCACCACCGACAGATATGCCCAAAGGAGGACCTGCAAGTGATTGGAAGGGAAAAGCTAAAGCGTTTGGAGAGGGACCTCAATGCTACAAATGCAAGGGATTTGGCCATTTCACCGTGGTCTGTCCCACTCGAGACCAACGAATAGCTTATGTTTGCGAGAATGACATGCTGTTCACCGAAGATATGCAGGAGATAGACGATAATGTTATAATGGAGAAAGTCGATCCTGAAGAAGATCGATTGGAAGCTACTATGCTCCCTAGCTGTGTCATTCAAAGAGTCCTGACTGGGCACAATAGCAAGTTCATGCAAGGCGACCATGGGTGGAAACAGAATAACATTTTTCACACGCGAGTCGAACATGGAAGCAAGGCGTTGAATGTAATCATCGATAATAGCAGCGGCATGAATGTCATTTCTGGAGAAGTAGTTGAGCGATTGGGGTTGAAACAAGAAGTACACCCTACCCCCTATCGTATTAGCTGGATAAATAACACCAACTCAATTCCCATTCAGTACCGTTGTCTTGTTAAGTTTTCATTGGGAAAAAAATATGCGGATGAAGTATGGTGTGATGTCATCCCCATGACGGTATGTCACTTGCTCTTGGGACGACCTTGGTTGTATGATCGTCGTGTCACTTATGACGGTTTTGAGAACACTTATTCCTTTATCTTTCAGAATAAGAAAATTGTGCTCGAACCACTCCCAATCAATGAATTCGACGCCGTGAAGCAACCCACCTCAGTCCTGACCCTTCGACAGTTTACTAAAGCTGTATAAAGCGAAAAAATGATCTTTTTCTTGATAGGTAGGGATGCCAAAGAGACAGATGGTATGATACCAGTCGAGCTTCCTGAGATGCTTCATGAATATCAAGATTTAATACCTGATCAGTTACCACACCACCTGCCACCCCTGCGAGATATTCAACATGTCATCGACTTGGTGCCTGGGTCCACGTTGCCCAACCTACCGCATTACCGGATAAGCCCAACCGAGTACACCGAGCTTCAGCGCCAAGTCCAAGAGTGGCTGGACCGTACGCGAAAGTCTAAGTCCATGCACCGTACCCGCATTACTTATGCCAAAGAAAGATGGAAGTCGGCGCATGTGTATCGACAGCAGAGCCATAAACAAGATAACAGTGAGATATCGATTCCCCATTCCTCGGCTCGACGACATGTTAGATCTATTGGAAGGTTCAGTCATTTTTACCAAACTTGATTTGCGTAGTGGGTACCACCAGATTCGTCTTAGGCCTGGAGACGAATGGAAGACGACTTTTTAAATAAAGGAGGGACTCTATGAATGGCTTGTGATGCCATTTGGATTGACCAATGCGCCTAGTAAGTTCATTCGAGTAATGACCCAAGCACTTAAGCCATTCTTGGGAAAGTTTGTGGTAGTTTATGTCGATGACATCCTCATCCTCAGTCAGTCGGTATTAGACCATTTTGGTCATCTTCGTCAAGTATTGGATACCTTGCGAAAAGAGCAACTTTTTCTCAATCGCAACAAGTGCTCTTTTCTTAAACCACAGGATAATTTTTTGGGTTTCATAGTGTCACATAGGGGAGTGGAAGCTGATCCCTCAAAAGTTCAAGCCATCCTTGACTGGCCAACCCCTTGTTCTTTCTTTGATGTTCTAAGCTTCCATGGGCTGACAACTTTTTATAGACGCTTCATACAAGGGTTTAACACCATAATGTCTCCAATTATTGAATGCTTGAAAGCGAAAGTGTTTCAATGGACAGCTGCGGCAGCTAATGCATTTTCTAAAATTAAAAAGAAGATGTCCACTACCCCTGTACTCAAATTATCTGATTCCTCTAAAGTTTTTGAGGTCGCATGTGACGCCTCTCATGTCGGCATCGGTGGTGTTTTGAGTCAAGAAGGGCATCCCATCGCTTTTTTTAGCGAAAAGCATAGTGATTCACGACAAAAATACTCCGCCTATGATATGGAGTTTTATGCCATGGTCCAAACATTAAAACATTGGCGAACCTATCTCCTCCATCGTGAGTTTATTCTTTTCACAGACCATGACTCCTTGAAACACCTCCATTCTCAAAATAGGTTGAATACAAAACATGCTCGCTGGTTTGATTACCTACAATAATTTGAGTTCGTAATTAAACACAAAGCTGGGAAGGAAAACAAGCCTGCCGACGCTCTTAGTAGACGATCACACCTGTTGCCCATTTTTTGTGTCAATACTACAGGATTTGAAGCGATGAAGGATTAATACGCTACCGATCCAGATTTTAAGGTTGTTTGGGCGGACCTCCAGCACGATCCATCTACCATAGTGTCTGGTTACTCTATCAAGGATGGGTTCCTCACAAAACACTCTCGAGTTTGTGTGCCTGAAGGGTCCTTAAGAGAGTTTATAATCCGTGAACTCCATGGTGGTGGTCTAGCAGGACATTTTGGCTATGACAAAACCTTTGCAGTAGTTGCCGATCGTTTTTTCTGGCCAAAGATGCGTCATGATGTTCACACTATTGTCAACCGTTGTCGAGTGTGCCAAGTTAATAAAGGGGTTAAGCAAAACTCAGGGCTGTATACTCCCATGCCGATACCCCACCGACCATGGGTTGATCTTAGCATGGACTTTGTGTTGGGCTTGCCCAAGACTCTTCGCGTTAATGATTCAGTGATGGTCGTTGTCGACCATTTTTCAAAGATGGCCCATTTTGTGCCTTGCCGGAAGACTTATGATGCTTCGCAAGTTGCAACCTTGTTCCTAAGGGAAATAATACGCTTGCATGGACTCCCATCTACAATTGTCTCTGATCGTGATGTGAAATTTGTGAGTTATTTCTGGAAAACTCTGTGGTCGAAGATGGGTACAAAGTTAGCCTTTTCCAGTGCATTCCACCCACAGACAGATGTCCAGACAGAAGTTACAAATCGGAGTTTAGGCAATTTGCTGCGATGCCTTGTGCAAGATCACACGACCAGCTGGGATTTAATTTTGCCTCAAGCAGAATTTGCCTTTAACAATTCAGTAAACCGAACAACTGGGTGCACACCGTTTCACATTGTTTATGGGTACAATCCAAAGACTCCCTTGGATATCAGCTCTCTTCCTATGCCACTGCAGGTTAGCAAGGCCGCAATTGATTTTTCCAAATATATGTCCACTATGCATGATGATGTTCAGCAGAAGATTGCAATCCACATGGAGGAATACTCCAACCAAACTAATAAAAAAAAGCAGGACAAACAATATGCAGTAGGTGATATGGTTTTGATAAGACTTCGATCCGAACGATTTCCTCCAGGCAGCTATAACAAACTTCATGCTCAACGAGCAAGGCCTTTTCCAATCCTTAAGAAATTGAGCACCAATACATATGTTATAGACTTACCCGCAAGCTTTCGTATTAGCCCAATTTTTAATGTTGAAGATTTGATGGAGTACCGAGGCGTGGCAATAAAAGATGAACCACTAGAGAAGCCAGTGGTTCGAATTCCTACCGTGCCAGCAAAACGTGATGAGATTGATGCTATCCGAGATCATCAATTTGTTTCCACGCGTCGCGGAGGATATCAAAAGTTTCTAGTTAGCTGGAAGAACAGACCATTATCAGATTCTGTGTGGCTTCTTGCCGATGAAGTTTTACGTTTAAACCCAGAACTTATGGAAGACTATCTGCAACGAAACTTGACGGAGACAAGTTCTTCTGGGAGGGTTACAATTGATGCAAACAGAGCACGTGAGGACTGATGAAAACAGAGCATGTGAGGGGACTTGACCAAGTCTATTGCGTGACCATCTTAACTTCCAAAGCGTCACAGTCAGTAATTTAAGGAGCCTTAGTTAGCTGAAGCTGTTAGAATAGCTCTGTTTTCTTTTCTTATTTGTTACTCTTAGATATTATTTGTTGCGTTATTTTTGCTATTTTGTTACTGTTGGATGGCTATATTAAGCCAGACATTTCAATAAAGAAGGTAGTGAGATTTGAAAATTCAAACACTTGATTTGGAGAGATTCCATTTCTCCTAGAAGAGAGTTCCAGTACTTTTCAATTCCAACGAGAGGTTGTGATATGAGAGTTTCTAATTAGTCTGAGATTACACCACACACCTACTTTTAATTCAAATTCAAACAAGAACTAAACATATAGCACTCATGATGCAGTTCTTGAACTGAAAACAATTTCATGGAAAATTCTAGTTATAGATGCTATTTTTTTTATTACCAAATTCATCAAGAGGAGCATCATAATCGTAACTAGTAGCAATAAAAGGAGCACCAGCAGTCCTGACAAAGCTAGTTCCTCCATGATACTGGAAACACATTAGAAAAGAACCAAACAAATATTAGTTTGATTTATTAAGAGAGTAGATCACTTGCGAATTGATACAAACATTTACATACCACATAATAATTAACGAAAGATCAACCCTTCTGTATAAACCTAGCAACTGAGAATGCCAAATCTTCAACAGGACGGTAAGGAACTTGTTAGTTCCCAGAGGTACAATAGTTATCTAGAAAGGGGGGTTGAATAGATATTTTAAAATTCTTTTACAAAATACTTATTATTTTTTATAATGATTTAATCACAGCAGAATTGAGATTTGTTTATTTTTCCTTTAAGATATAACGAGTTAATAGGAGTTAAGCAGTTATGGCAGTTATAGCAGTTATGACAAGAATATAAGAGACACAGTGATTTTAAGTGGTTCAGAGCACTCAAAGGTCCTAGTCCACTCTTCTACTCCTCGAGTAGGAAATCCACTAAAGATATCTTTACAATCTTTGAATCTCACAGATTCCTTTAAGACTAGCAGCCTTGGAACTTCTTAGTTTACTTTTAAACTTTTCAAGTCCAGCAGACTTGGTACTTCTCAGTTCAATTAGAACTCTTCAAGTCCTTTTGACTTCGAACTTCTTACTTCACTTGATAATAGTTGTGTTCTTGAATGGTGCTACTCAGTTTCCGTTAAGCTTGAGTTCAAAAGAACTGAGTAGTTAAGCAAGTTTTCTTTTTTAGATCGTAGAGTTAAGCGTTGAGTGTTCTTCAACATTTTTGTTCAGTGCTTGCTTGATCTTTTCATCTGCTTATGTTTTGCATATATGATGCCTTTGAAATGTATCCGTTTGAAGACATCCGTTGAAGCATTAAATGCATTTGACATTTCTAAGCTTTGATGGAGACTTTTTGCACAACTTCTGATTAGCAGTTTGGCCCACTAACACAGCAGACTACTATCTCATCTAACACCTGAAAAGGTGTTTTCTGCTGACCCATAGTACTTTTTTAGCTTCGTCAATACGTCTCTTTGTTATATACTAAGGATGACTGTTGTGTCATTAGGACTCCTGAGGACTTCAATGTTTATAATCCATTCGACATTTGTTGTGATTTATTCTTAAACAAATGGACAAGGCTCGATGCTTCTGATACAGACAGATGATACGTTACGATCATGATCGTGGTGTCCTGCCACATTGGTGCTTGATCCGGTACTGATAGAAGAGAACACTACGATTTCTCTTAAGCACTGGCACACTACGATATTAACTTACTTAACTTGTAGACTCTACGATTTCGAGAGCACTCTACGATTCTTGAGTTTGACTTGGCAGGCGTTTGGACCACTCTACGATTTTAGGAGAGGCCCTCCAAAGCAAACAGACTACAACTCTCGATGCTTTTGCGATTCTGCCTTGGCTTCTGCAATCTTTTGATCAGCTCGATAGACTACAATTCTATTGAAGCGTATCTATTACATCTCAAGATATAGATCAACCTAACAGCTTTGATCTTTTCATCTATACATTCATTTACAGAATGATAAACGTTAAAAGCTCAGATTAACCTAACAAGTTTAATCTGCCACTAAGTCCTTGTACATATATTCCTTGAAGGACTTTACATATAATCATGAATACTTACTTTTAACATCAAATTTAACTATACAATCTCCCAACAATTTCCCTCTATTTGATGTTGTCAAAACCAAGGAGATTTGTGTCATGATTATCATTTTCTAAATACAGTTGCTAAAAAGTAAATATGACTTAGTGTTTCAGTGAGCAACTGAAATCTCTAGAGAATAAACATGAATTTATTGATGTTTGTAAAGACAGATGCTACAATTAAGCTTAGTTACATCAATACGAAATGAGTTCCAACTTATCTCTATTTCTTCTGCCTTTTGTTCCTCGGAGGATAGACATATTCTGTAGCTCTCCTTTCCCTACTGGCTTCGTCTCTCCATGTTATATCTTCCAGCTCGCTTTGACTTAGTCATTCCCAATGATCGTGTCTGTTCATGAACGTAGGATCTCTAATTGGCATGTTTAGGCTTGTAGTGGTTACACCTTGTGAGCTGGGAGACGGCTCTTGACTCCTTAGCGGTTGTGCCAATATTATTTGTTGTTGTTCAGGTCGTGGAGTCTGATGGCGAGGCTGTCTTGTGGGAGGGCTCCTTGAAGGTTGAGCGATGAATTTGCCTCTACCTTTGCCTTTCTCTCCTTCCCCTTTATTCTCCCCCTTTATGTCAGCATCAAGGGTTCGAATGTCTTCAGATAGTCGAGTCATGCCTTGGACGAGCTCATGGAGTGAGCAATGTCATCACGGTTTTCTTGGATCAGAGAATCAGTTCTAGATTCTCTCTTTTGTAGAATGGCCAAGATAATTTCTATTTGTTGCATTTGGTCCATGGAAAATGCTTGGAATTCTTTCATTGAAGTTCATAGACTCGTGAGACTTTCCATTATAAGATTATTTTGGGATTCCTGAGTATTCTGCAAAATAAGAACTGCTTCCCTGTGTTTCTTGGCAGCTTGAAAGTGAATTTGATCCCTTTCATTGATACTCTGAATCATTTCCTTTATGGTCTCCCTAAGCTTATTTGTAAGCTCAGTACTTAGGTTGCTGGGGAGGGTGTTGGCAACATCGATCAAATGAGTCAGCCTCAGATGAACAAGGTCTGAGTGAAAACTTCAAGATATTCTTGTATGTCCTTGGTCACGTTCTGAGATGCTTTAGACAACTCCGTTTTGGTAGGAAGATTTGATATGATGTAACGACCCCAAAATTCATACAATTCAATTATCAACTTTGGTCATTATAAATACAACTTATTTCTAACATTAAATCATTAATCGATATTAAACTTCATAAAATGCGGAATAATTTAAACTTTTTTATTATAAACTATTCTCGTTCCCAAATCTTTCAACCTTTACATCTAAATATCTCAGAATCATTTTAATACTACGAGAGTTTACATCACAAAACGATATTACAATTCAACATTAATACATTTATCGAAACATTAGACATGGTTTACAAGAATAACAACTTGGCGAGGATATTAAATCTTTATGTATCACTTTTGATCCATATCAATCAAGTAGCACATAACGTTACCTTCAATTCTTGAATCTGCAAACATTGTTATTTGCAAGAATGAGCTCAACAACTCAGCAAAATCTAACAGTTTTCATACTTCACATAGCACATAATAACATGCTCAACATACATCTCATAATCATAAAACTAACATAGCATACATGTTGTAGCTCACATAACAACTATAAAGATTGAGTTCCTTACTCAATCACCATTCATAGCTCAATCATCATAGTCATAGATTGACTTTCACATTTCATACTTGTGATATATATAATACATTATACAATAAAGATTTAAAATATTTCATCTTCAAGTTCACATTGAAAATAGGAACTAAAAGACTTGTCTTGATCATTGTTTACCAATAACAGTTTAACAGCTTACAATTATCTGCACTTCACGTGCCCTACATAATTACATGATCATGCACATCAACTATTAGTCACATAGCAACACATAGTAGTTGTAATGTAAACTTTACTCTATATTTGATAACCCTTCCTATCATCAATACACAATGTTCGATTTGATTGTGTTAACTTTTGACTTACATCTCATTATATTACTTCTTAGGACATACTCAAAGTTCATTCAAGTGTTTAAGTCTTGTTAGGACTACTAATTGGTTTTGTATTAACCCCATTCCATATCTTATAATATTCATTTCATTTGATTTAAAATGCTTTTTACGTTCATTAACACTTGTCACGACGTTTTGACGTTCATTCGTCACACGTCCGATTTGTCTCTCTTGTGTATGCTTATACAACTTATCCAATACATCATTTATTAATGTTAAGCATAATTATATTTACTAACATTCATGTTTTATAACTTAAAACAACATCTTTTAACGTCAGAAGTACTACACTTGCATACGTACATGCCCAACGCCCTCCGATTGCCTCTAAAAACACAACATTCCTAACGATGACCATTTGGACTTCATCGACCTCAAATCGAAAACCTTGAAGAATGAAAGTTGTAGGTCTATTCTTCCTCGTTTCGGATCATCTTGAATCTCCTCAATCGAAGTTCGTATGAAAACGTTATGCCTATTTTAGTAAAAACATGTTTGGTCAGATTTCTCAACATTTGTAAGTCTGACTACCCCCCCCCCCCGTCGGGGCAGGAGTTTTGCACTATAATAGCTCGCCGGTGCGGGGGTACCTTCTGCAGTTCGCGAACGAATACTACAGAAAGCCAAATTAGGCTAAAAAACTCCTTTCTAACAACTATACCAACTTACCCAAGTTGTAATATGTTTACAAAAACATAAACTAATGTTTCTAACACGTTTTTAACCACATAAATAACATAAACATCAAAATTACCACATTTAATTTCACTATTTCTATTATTTCTTCTTCTTTTGATATTCATAGCAAAATTCCTCACCGTGAATTCGTTTTACAACCAAAACAGTTAGTTTCAACTACTTTATTTTCGTTTCTTCATGTATTTTCACAATCAATAACCAATTTATACATTATACTATGAATTAAACATCAATTTTGACTTCAAAATAAGCCATATTCATATATATTTCACTGTTAAATAACTTTCTCCATATATATCATATTTACATGATGTAAACTACTCTAAATCATATACTAAGCATATGAAAACAATTTATCTACATATTATTATATATACCAAATATATAATCACAATTACTACCCATGTAACTTTTACAGAGAACTTTTCATTTAAAAGAAACTAGAACCTTAAAAGAAAGCTAGAACTTTGGGAAGAAAGATTATACATTTGCTAGAAGATAATAACACAACTTTTGATTACTACTCCTTATTTTTGCAAAACTTCTTCTCTCAAACTCTCTCTTTTCTCTCTTCTTTCTTCCTTCTGTTCTTTTATGTAATAGAAAATATAACTGATATATAACGTTTTACTAGGTTTTATAAGTTATTTTCGATGGCCTTTCCGACGGACATAAGTCCCTCGGAATTATATTACTTCCGACGTAATTTTCGTCGAAAATAACTCCAATTTTGTCGAATTTATGTTTCGCGTTGGTGGGAAACTTGGCGCCAATGGGGGTATTATAGTTCCGACGGAATTCCGTCGTACTAATGGTAAGTTCGAGGGACTTATGTTCGACGAATTATTCCGTCGTAAATTGTGACAATTCGATATTTTCTATATAAATAAATCTGAAATTTTGCATATAATTTTTTTTAGGGATGAGGATTTGTACAAGATAATGTGTATATGTATTTATGTGGTAAATAAAAATATATTTATTACATAAATGTTTACAAATAATTTTATTTTAGAATTAATGATCATTATGAATTATATTTTTATAATAATTAATTTTTATTATAGAAATATTTTTATTATTTATTTTTTAAAGAAAATATGATATTATATTATTTAAATAATATAAGGAATGGTTATTGTAGTTATTATAAATATTATTTATTTATATAAATTTTAGCTCGGATTATAAAGTTAAGTATTTTAACTTAATTAATAAAGCTGTTTATGCAAGGTAAATCAGATATGGAATCCAAACCCTAATTCTGGTTTTGGAATAAAGAATGATAATAATAATAATATAATATTAATTATATTTTTGATTTTTTAGTGCTATTAATATGTACTGTATACGTGGACCGATAATGGTTGGTCAATTATGGTGCTATATGACAAACCCTAGTATTACTGTGTGAAACCCTAATTTAAAATACAAATTATAGTTCAAGATTGTTAGGTAATCGTACTGATGTGATTAATGTCGGATATTATAATATAAATGCTAATTAGGTAAACCCTAATTATTAAATTGTTAATCCTAATTAGTAAATTATTAACCCTAATTATCAAATGGATGCTCTAATTGATAAATTAGTGATCTTAATAATGATTAGTTAATTTTAAGCCTTAATGTTCCTGTATAATGTAATCAGAAAATTAAACACGATTATGAAACACCAATTTGCAAAAAAAATAAAGATTAGAAACTAAAATTTTATTTTATTTTAAACCCTAAATGAAAACCTAGAAATTGATAATGTGCTAAACCTTAGGGTTAAACCCTAAGGGTCAAACCCTAAGGGTTTGCTAATTGACCAATGTGCCATTAAAATCACAAGCAAAAAGACTATATTTTCCCCTTGCATTATTAAAGCTACAAACTTAGATTTTGACCTAGGGAGAGTTGTTGGCCAACCCTATGCAACCCATATAACAAATCTCAGCAAAAATCAACACATATCAGCCCATTTGCTAGACATATACATTGCATATACTTCTATATATAGATTGGAGGACAGAGAAATGACATTTGTTAACTTACATTTTGCACAACACTCAAACTAAACTCTCTCAAGCTCATAGCTACGAAATTTCTTAGTATATCAACTTCCAAGACCAGCCCCACTAACACACATCACAAAAATCAGAAGCCAGAAACAGAAATTAATCATAGAAGGTATAAAACCCTAGCTTGAAATCTGTCCATCGATCTGTTGTTAGATGTTAGATTTTCATGTAAAAATATGTTAGATGTAGTATCTAATGATGATTTGAGTTGCTAGATGTTAGATCCATAACATCTAGAGGCTCGAATTTGAAGATTTGCAAAATCTGGAAATTTTATTTTTTTTGTGTCTGACAGTGAATGTCAAGCCTTGTAGATCTCTGTCTGTGTTTGATTTTTGTGTTTTAAGTGTTGGATATTGTAGTCTGATATGTGGTCTTTGATCTGGATCAAGAATCAGGCCTAGATCAGTTTTATATTGCAAGTTATTAGTGGTCAAACCACGTTGACCGGCATTGACCACACGTTTCTGGGTAACCCAAAACGTGCCCAGAAAGTTTGACAACATGTTCATGCATTTAGATCTTGCTTGTGTTTACGTTTTAGACCCTTTTATTGTTGTAATGTTGTTGTCTGATGTAAGACCCCAAATTTTATAAAATAAAAGTATTCAATTTTTTTTATAATTACTATTCAGTAAATGGTTAAATTGATAAAAGTTTAAAGTTATGGGTGAAATATGCAAATTTTACAAAATACGCAAGTGGCTATAAAATATTCATTGTTGTCAGAGAATATTCGTTTGGTCGTGAAATATTCTTTTTGTTGGGAATATCCGTACGACGGCGCAGCCATTTGTGGGCCCCATAACAGAATAATTGTCGGATGAAGAAAATGACAAATTTGAGTTTTTACAAATAACGACGTAGTTATTACCGTTAACACTGTTAGAATACCCGGTGGTTAAAATACAGTAATACGCGTTATTGCACAGTAGCACACGGTATTGCACAGTATTTTTGAAATTATTGATTCTTACGTAAGAAGGCACTACTCAATAATTGTTACAGTAATTACTGTTCAATATTTTATTTTATTGATTCAATAATTGCTGCGTTAATATTTTATATTATTATTATTTCAATAATTGTTGTTGCACATCATCTCCATTATCAGATCAATAATTCATATTATTTGAATAATATTATTAGATAACATTATTGACAATGTCTAGAAAGTTCTGTCTAAGGAGAGGCTTGGTCACCTAATTGCGCGCCAGTAAGGAGAAATTCTTATTGGAAAGCCCCCTCTTTCCTGGAAACGGCCTGGTTGTCATAAATGTGATTCTGTAATATTATTTGTGAATAATTAATTATTGATTCATATGATAAGGAAATATTTATTTTATGTGGATATAAATGAGGGATATATTTTTGTGGTTAAAAATGAAGGAGTTAATGTTGAGGTGTTTTATCTGTATTTTTGTCGGAACGGAGGTATTGAAAATCAAATTAGGGTTTTTGAGATATTTTGCGAGGGTTATAATTTTTAATCCGACCGTTGGATCGTGGTAATATTTGAATATGTTATACACATATAAGTTGAGTATATGTCCACAAATTTTGAACCGTTAAAAATGAACGTATGATTTATTATGAATTTTACGAGATGACTGGTTCAAAAATTGTTAAATTTTCGGAGTTAATCATTTTGGTGGAAAATTTTAGAATTGGTGGGCCCCACTCTTGGTTGGTGAAGAAATGTGCTGAGATTTTTATTCAAATGTGGTAGGTGGGAATAGTAGCAGGTAAAGCCATCAGGTTGCAGGTTAAGTCTTCTTCGGCGTACTAACATTTTCCTATAAATAGAGGGCTAAGTTAGAATTGAAAATCACACCAGAAACATAAGCTTTCTCTCTTTCTCACTCTATATTATGAAGCATATTTTGTGAGTATTTAGATACTTTGAGAGTTGCTATTCAGTGAAAGTTTCTTTCGGCTTTGCATCCCAGTCAGAAATACTGCACTTTTAAGGTAAGGGATAGTAAGGGATTTTAAGGGTTGTTATGTTTTTCAGTTTCATAATTTTTCTGACCTTCAAAAATTCTGGAAAAATTTGAAATAATAATTTGATAAGTTTTCTTGATTGTGTCCAAAAATGGGGATTTTTGGATGTATATATTAAGAGTTATGAATTTTACGGGAAAAGACTATTTTAAAAGTAACCGCTTATAACTCCTTGTGGTTAACTCCAAAATTGATGAAATTTTTATTCGGAGTACATCTATATAATATCAGTGTACTCTGTGAATTTTGGAATTTTTAGATAAAAGTACAATTTATGATAAATGTCTAAATATTCGGCGGTTTTGGCCATATGAAAAATAGTAAATGAATTTTAAAAATTCCGGGAAAAATATATGTTCAATATAGGACTATATTATGCAAAATCTCATAAAAAAAATATTTTTAGGACTGATTTGATATTTTTCATAAAAATAGTCTAGTTATGAGTAAATGAATTAAATATGTTATGTGAAGTAAGAAAATTAGAAAATATGATTTTATGGCTTGAGAATCATATATGAGTTATATGCAGATTTTTGATGAGAGTTTTGGTTATTGGTGATGAAATCTTAAGAGTTGGCATTTTATGATGATTAAATGCATTAATTAGTAAAGTGTAAACAATTTAAATAAATTATTTATAAGGTTAAGAAATATTATTCTTTCAATATCATTATGCCGAAATATTGATATGGATTTTATTGTGAAATTTCTACCTTTTTCATGTCGGAGTTACTATTCACGAGTTACTATTCATGAGTTACTATTCATGAGTTACTATTCACGAGTTACTATTCACAAAAAAATTGGTTTCTTTTTCTGACCAAATTATCGTTGATTTATGATTGTTGCTCTTAAAAATAAATGCAGTTGTTGATCATATTATTTTTATTATCATATATAACATTTTTATAACCCTGATGTTGAATTTCTCTTTCACTTGAGTGTAAAGATGGGTAAATTATTGGTATGATCGTGACTGAGGAATATCTTTGGCCTGTAGTACAAAGATGAATTGTTAACTGGTATGATCATGACCATTGAATTTATAATTGAAAATCTTTAGCTTAAGTGTAAAGATGAATTGATTAACATGGTTATAATTATTGTTTATATAAATTCTGAAATGATTATATATTTGAGATATGAATATATTTGGCTTGTAGTGCAAATATGAACTGTTGAGGAATATCTTTGGTCTGTAGTGCAAAGATGAATTGTTGATGAATATCTTTGGCCCGTAGTGCAAAGATGACCTGTTGTTGAATATCTTTGGCCTATAGTGCAAAGATGAACTGTTGATGAATATCTTTGGCCGTAGTGCAAAGATGAAATTGTTAGTATGATTATAAACAGGAACTGTGATTTGGTATAACCATGATCTTTGATGTTTCAGGTAAAGACATGTGATGAAAATTATCTTCGTCCTGAATGCGAAGAGGAATTTAGAATTACAATTATGATTATGAGTTATTCATATAATTGTGGAAAGGAACTGTTGATTAATATTACAGGGATAAAACATTGTTGGTGGATTTTTAACATGGAGAAGATAATAGACTTTATAGTCTATTTAACTCTTCTAATGGATTGCTCGTTTCGCTGCAACTATGGTTGAAATTTTTATCACCTATCATATGCTCTAAATCTTTGATTTATTACTAATGAAGACTATTGATAATTTATTTATCTTTAGTCATGATATTCTTTACTGGGCTAGTTGTGCTCACCCTTTTATTTCACAATTTCTTTCAGGTAATAAGAGTGTAGCTGGGTCGAGCGCGGGTAACAAGGGAATAGAACGGTGGTCATCATTTAGTAGTTATATTTGGTGAAGAAAATAGGGTGAGGCGAACCCAACGTTGGAAGGGTGTTTTGTCACTATCATACAAGATGTCTAATGACATACAACCTCGTGTCATTATAAGACAGGGTTGTGCTCATCCACTTGCTGAGTATATTTACGAGCACTACCTATATAATCTTGGTGTTTGTTTGAAGTATAATTCTCAATTAGAGACAGTGGAGATAATGATAGGTCAAGAGAAGACTCACCATTGGGAAGAATATAATAGTAATCTTCTCGTTTTTCTTTGGGGTATATTGGGTCAACCAAGGATAATTTTGTGACTATATGATATCTATTACAACCTAGAAGCATGGCCTCCCATGTACGAAGGTTTCCTTGAGCACTTCCCAAAGATTCTGATTTCTAAAACAGTTTTTGGCTATACCTTTATGTAAGGTGTCATTGTGAGGTGATGTCCACGGTTGGAACATGAGTCACATTTGGTATATATTTGTATCCAAACTCACAACATATGTGTTGTTGTATTTTGCACGACAATTGTTGTAATAAAGTTGTAGTTGTTTTTTGTACCATGTATTTGGCGACTCAGAATAGGTTGGATGGAATGGACTTATTTTGGGGTCGTTACATCTGACGTATAGGCTACATGACCATGCCTCTAGAATCATTAGATCCTTCTCTGAATCAAAGTAATCAGTGGTCAAAGTGGCGAGGACGAAACTGCTGGATGAAGTTTCTAGGTAACCCAGAAACCTTCATAAGCAGTTTCTGACCACTACTTTGACTGGTCCATATCTGCTTTATGTGATGTTGTTAAAATGTTTTTATGTAATGAATCTGTAGTCTTAGATGTTGTCTACACACTGAAAGCTTAATATCACTAAAACATCAACATAAATACAAGTTGTGGAAGCCCAAAATGGACAGGTCGAACTGTTCTTCATTTCTGGGTAACCTAGAAAATGAAGAACAGTTCTGATATCTACTTTGAAGGCTTAGATCTCGCTTGTGTTGTGCTTGTTGATTATGTTTGTTGTTGGATCTTGTAGTATTACATTAGTACTACAACCTCTAACCTTTATTTTTTCCAGAAACTTCATGATCTGTCATTAAAGGTTGGTCAAAGTTGCTCACTCGAAACTGTGTATGAAGATCTGGGTTTGCATGAAGAACACCTATAGCGACAGTTCTGTCACTATAAGTGGTCTTTAGCGACAGTTTCAATATAAAAATTATATTTTTATTAAATAATTATAGAAATTTAGTTTTTAATTATTAAAAATACAAAATAAATTATTAAAAATTATTTTAAATTTTGAAAATTAGTTTTTAATTATTTTGAATATATTTCATAAATATTCAATATTTTTGGAATATTAAATGTATTTAATTTATTTAATTATTATATTAAATAAATTATTTAAAAATGATTTTAATATTTGAAAAATTATTTAAAATTATATAATGATATAAGAAAATATTTTAAGTTATTTTTAATGACTTTTAATATTTTTGTGATAAATTTCATTAATAAATTAATATTAATGATATTTAAGTTATTTACTAAATGAATTAAATAAATTAATTAAAAAATGATTTTATTATATTAAAAATCATTTTAAATAATAATAAGGTATTTAAAAATAATTTATGTTATAAAATATAACTTTTAATATTTGAATAATAATTTCATTAATAATTTAATATTAATGATATTAATTTAATATTAAATGATATTAATTTTTTTAATAATTGTATTAAATAAATAGTTTAAAAATAATTTTATTGATTTAAAAATTATTTTAAAATGGATATAAATATTTTAAAAATATTTTAAGTTGTAATTAATTACTTTTAATATTTGGATAAATAATGCATTAATATTTTAATATTAATTGTAATTATTTAAAAATGATTTTAATTATTTTAAAAATCATTTAAAGGAAATATAAATATTTTAAAAATATTTTAAGTTATTTCTAAATAACTTAATATTTTGGCAATGGTTTCATTAATAGTTTAATATTAATTAAATATTAATGATAATAGAATTGTTTGATATTTAAATCATTTAATAATGATTCTAATGTTTGAAAATTCACGATAAATTATAATACATGTTTAAAAATTATTATAAGTCATTTAAAAATAATATGACTGCTACTTACAGATATTGAGTTACAGAATAGAGTCTTAGACTCGATAAATACCCGATAAAGCTGTCGGTACACCGTCATATTTCAGAAATTAATTTGGACTTAGATTATGTGATTAGATAAATGATTATTTGTGATGCAATGATTGTTAAATTTATATGACAATGTGATTAGGTTATGTGCTGACTATAAATAGCAGTACAATATGATATGATATATTATTCTAATCGAACGAATGATCAATTTAATGATAGGGCTTGATATAAAAGATAAATCTAAGTTGTGTAAGCAGCAAACAAGGCAAGTATCTAAACCTTTGCATTTACTTTATGCAACGGACATACGTAATGTAAGACCCCAGCTTATTAATAAATAAAATCATATTTTCTCTAAATATTATTGTGAATAATAAGGGGTTAATTTGATATAATACTTTGGTTATGGGTGAAATGTGCAAATTTTGCAAAATAAACAAGTGGTTATAAAATATTCGTTTGGTCGTAGAATATTCTTTCTGTCGGAGAATATTCATACGATGGCGCAGCTATTTGTGGGCCCCATAAAGGAAAGTGATTGGATGAAGAAAACGACAAGTATAAGTTATTTATAAATAACGGCGTAGTTGTTACCGTTAATATTGTTGGAATACCCGGTGGTTAAAATACAGTAGCACACGGTATTGCACCAATTATTGATTCTTACGTAAGAAGGCACTACTCAATAATTGTTACAGTAGTTATTGTTCAATATTTTATTTTATTGATTCAATAATTACTGCGTTGATATTTTATATTATTGTTGTTTCAATAATTGTTGCTACACAGTATTTCCCATTATCAGATCAATAATTAATATTATTTGAATAATATTATTAGATAACATTATTGGCAATGTCTAGAAAGTTCGGTCTCAGGAGAGGTTTGGTCATCTAATTGCGTACCAGTAAGGAAAAATTCTTATTGGAAAGCCCCCTCTTTCCTGAGAACGACCTGGTTGTCATAAATGTGATTCTGTAATATTATTTATGAATAATTAATTATTGATTCATATGACAAGAAAATATTTATTTTATGTGGATATAAATGAGGGATATATTTTTGTGGTTAAAAATGAAGGAGTTAATGTTGAGATTTTTATCAGTATTTTGGTCGGAATGGAGGTATTAAAAATCAGGGTTTTTGAGATATTTTGCGGGGGTTATAATTTTTAATCCGACCGTTGGATCGTGGTAATTTTTGGATATGTTATACATATATAAGTTGAGTATATGTCCACAAATTTTGAACCGTTAAAAATGAACGTATGATTTATTATGAATTTTACGAGATGACTGGTTCAGAAATTGTTGAATTTTCGGAGTTTATCATTTTGGTGGAAAATTCTAGAATTGGTGGGCCCCACTCTTGGTTGGTGAAGAAATGTGCTGAGATTTTTATTCAAATGTGGTGGGTGGAAATAGTAGCAGGTAAAGCCATCAGGTTGCATGTGACACCCCCAAATCCAGGTTCTCTAACCTCAGATTTGGTGCTCACTATCTATCATCATCATAAGTATTCTATAACTGTTATGAAATAATAAACATACATTGTTCATTATAATAAAGTCTAATAACACGGTCCCAAGGTCCCCATAACCTTAACTTTAAATACACCATTTATCATACAAATAGTTTACTTAAGAAATTCCATCAGATAATAACTAAATTGACATTCAGTCTAAATTACTCCTGGATCTTGCCCTTGCCCTTGTCCTTCGTGTTGGATCCTTCGGGCTTAACTGAAATAGATGTCATGATATAGCAAGAGTAAACAACTAATTTGCTTCACAAGTTTATATAGACAAGGGAGATATATCATGACTTAGAAAAAAATATTGCGTTCAATGTTCAACAATAATATAAGATTATGAAGGAACATGAATTAATAATCAACAATTGAATATTCGATAATTGAATAACATGAACTGAGTGGTTTTGAATAACCATGAACATTTGCTAAGGTGCTCAGTGATTAAACTGGACCTCTTAATAAGTTTTGGTATTCAAGGGGATCAGCCTTTCATACCTCGTGATTTATGCATAAACACTTAATAATCCGGCATTGATATCATGCCTTAATCAAATTCGTCCTTTTCTCAGTCAAGAGTTCTTACTATATCAATTTAATAAGAACAGTTATTTAAAACACATTTGATTTAACAAATTTAGACATGCTTGATCTAGCTGATACAATTAGCATAGATCTCTTTCATAAACAGTTCATAAATGAAGAACTTTAATTTAATTCACAGTTCAATAGCAGTAGGACGGAATTCAATTGCACAAAGTGCGAATTTCAATAATCATTATAGACGTGAATAATCATCAATAATTATTCACTAACAAGCTTTGAAAATAATAACTTGAGCTTGAGTTAAGAAACTTGCCTCGATCGTAGGTTACGGCTACGAAATTAAATTTCTATCCACTATGCAGTTAAATTATCTTCCTTTGAGAGACCTATAAATTAATCTTTCAATTAGTCAAAGCATAACATTAGATTATGTAATCACATAGATATTATACATTACATTTAGTTCTTATAAACATTATCATGTCTAGATAGTGTTACTATTAATTAACGACTACCTTTAATTCACATAATATTATTAACTTAGATAATATTTAATTCACCTTCTAGTATTATTGGTTTACTAATAATACTTTCATTCACTTACTAATATTATTATTATCTTAGTAATATTTCAATACCTTACTAATATTATTATTATCTTAGTAATATTTCAAAACTTTACTAATATTATTAATCCCCTTAATAATATTTTAATCATGCATTAATATTATTACTATAATAATATCTTACTTATGCTTTAACATTATTAATAAATTAATAATACTTTCAATCATTTACTAATATTTTATTCACCTACTAATATTATTAATCATTTAATAATATTTTATTCCTTTACTAATGTTATTATATTTAATAACATTTTATTTAATCTCGAATATTATTATTTAATAATATTTTAATCATTTAATAATAATACTTTAATCTAATATTATTAATCTTTTAATAATATTTTAATCTAGGATTAATATCTTAATATAATATTATTAATTATTTAACAATATTTTAATAAAATTTTAATCTTAATATTTTTATGTACTTAACAACATCATATTATAATATTATTAATATTATAATAATATTCTAATGATTTACTAAATTAATAAATAATTTATTCTAATTGTTCATCCTTTATTAACCCCTTATTTAATATCCACAAAAGGTCATAAATAATATTTATTATTATAAATTACCAACATGCCCTAAGATAGTCATGATATAATATATTATGAGCCTTTAAGAATAAAAATCACATTTTTCTCATTAAAGACATCAGTTAACTATTTATTTCTTTTTATTCATAATTTAACCATTTTTAGGAAAAATAACAAACTGATTCCAAAAATTCTCAACTTCTGGATTTTGACAGAATATAAACCCACAATGATCTCCTAATTTTTCTGGAATTTTAGAAAATGATTTACTATTTTAAAGTGTCTAAAACACTCGAATCTTGCCCCATTTTTCATAAATTGAGTTTTGCTCAGAAAACTCTGAAATTTTCAGGGTATGCTCTCGTAACATATATGAAGCTACTGTAAAAATTTTAGAATTTTCCAGTGTATACATAGTGAGACATTCGAAGGTTAATATTTTGGAGTCCTTTACGGAAATAGTCATTACGCACAATATATAACTCGAAACGTGTCCGTTCTTTTTCCTGCATGTAAATAACTTCTCAAGGTACCTCTGTAATTTTTCCTAGATTTTTAAAAGACAAGCAACTGACTGAAACAACCTCATGAAAAATGGATCAGTAGCTAATTTAGGGTTTTCAAAGCCTCAACATGCAAAGCGGACTGTTTTGGGAAAAATAGTCTCAAAAGTTTCAAAATTTGCTAGATTTGTGTTCCACTTGAGTTTACTACATAACTCATGTATCTAGTACCCCCCCTTCGACGGATCATAATTCCAAGTTATAAAACTTGAGTTACTCAAGATTTAGTGGAAGAAAAACAAGAGTTTTCACCCTTGGGGAACATATGCTCATTTTCTTCCTCTAAGTCTTTGATCTAACACTCAAGTTACTTAGTTCCATACATGATGATATGTATAACTAGTGTATCTTGAGTATTTGTACATAACCCCATCAATACTCAAGCTAGCAAAACAAAGTAAAAGAAGAAGATGAAGGTAAGTTATACCTTGACTTAGTTGCTACCTTTCTTGATTTTCCAAAGTAAGTAATATACTTAGGAGGCATGAACAACTAGCACTCTTATCTCTTCTCTCTATAACCAAAACCCTCTCTCTCTTTTCTCTCTATGAAGTTGGCTAGCTTGGGAGCAAAAGATAGAAGAAGAAGATGGAGAGAAAATGAGATGTTGGAAGAATGAAATGTGATTACAAAATGAAATGGGCAATTCACTAATAATCCTCCCATAACTATTTTGTTGTCCATTGGGTAAAAACTTTGTATTATTATTTCCATTAGGCTAGACATGATTAAATGTGCATAATGGAGTGACAACCAATGGGAGCTTGACAACATTGTCCTTGTGTTTAATAATTTCTACTAATGGACAAGTTAGCTTAATTATTCCACTTAGGATCCTCTAGCCCATAATATCCTCCATTTAGCTTTTATTTTAAATGCCCAATTTTGATTAATCATATGTCTAGAATACTCCTAATCAAGTGGGCTAAGTATTGGATTGTAATTTATTTCTTTTGGGCTTCTCCTTTAATTATTTTGGGCTATATACTAAACATAGTCTAGCAATTTTAATAATGTTACCCAATTTGATTATTTAGGGCTTCTATTTCCAATCATATGAAGTTTAATTACTTATACATGTGACCTTATCTCATAACCTAATTAGATTTACAAGAATTAGGTTTTAAATTATTAGTCACTTAAAATACTATGTTTACCCACTTAAGTTAGTATACATATTAAATACTAACTTTTCCGTATTACCATAACCCTTAGGTTATTTAATAGTCTTACCTAATGTATAATTAGGTTACAAAGCTTTCATTTTTAATGAAATTTATAAATGTATGTATCCATAAGTATAGTATATATGTTAATTGTCACATGCACCACTTCACATATGTGGTCACATATTAAATCCTTATATAACACAAAGTTAAAAAAAATCGATAATGTACATACATATATGGTGACTTAAAGTTCATGGTTATTACATCCTCCCCCCTTATAAGAATTCCGTCCCCGGAATTTCATATAAGGTTACTCAAAAAGGTGTGGATAATTTTCTCTTATCTTTTCTTCGTGTTCCCACGTGGCTTCTTCAGCATTGTGGTTCCTCCAAAGAACTTTTACAGAATGTATAACCTTATTTCGTAATTTCTGTTCCTTTCTATCTAAAATTTTGACCGAAATTTCCTCGTACGACAAATCCCTTTCGACCTGAATTGGCTCGTATGATATCACGTGCTTGTAATCAGGCTTATATGGTCGTAGCACTGACACATGAAACACATTATGAATATGTTCCAGTTCAGGAGGTAGAGCTACCTCGTACGCCACTTCGCCTATCTTCTTCAAGATCTCGAAAGGTCCAATAAATCTCGGACTTAGTTTACCTTTCTTTCCAAACCTTATCTTCCATTTCCAGGGAGATACTTTCAAAAATGCATAGCTTCCCACCTCAAAATCTCTCTTCTGGCGATGTAAGTCTGCATACTTCTTCTGGCGATCTTGAGCTGCTACCAGTCTGGTTCTAATCACCTTGATGGTCTCTACGGTCTGCTGCACCATTTCTGGTCCCAACAGTCGACGTTCACCTACTTCATCCCAGCATAAGGGCGTTCTACATTTCCTTCCATACAGTGCTTCGTACGGCGGCATCCCGATGCTGGCGTGATAGCTATTGTTGTATGCGAACTCTACTAATGGAAGATGATCCTCCCAGCTACCCTTGAAGTCCATCACACAAGCTCTGAGCATGTCTTCAAGTGTTTGAATCGTTCTCTCGCTTTGCCCATCGGTCTGCGGATGATACGCGGTGCTCATCCATAGCTGCGTCCCCATTCTTTCTTGAAGACTCTTCCAGAAGTTTGACGTGAAACGCGGATCTCTATTCGACATAATAGATACTGGTACGCCATGTCTCGAGATAATTTTCTTGATATATACTTTGGCTAGTTGGTCCAGACTATACCTGATCTTGATCGGCAAAAAGTGAGCCGACTTCATAAGACGATCTACGATCACCCATATGGCGTCGTGTCCCTTTTGCGTTGCTGGAAGTCCCACCACAAAATCCATCGTGATGTGCTCCCACTTCCACTCTGGAATCTCTAAAGGCTGTAGTAATTCACTCGGTCGTTGATGCTCTGCCTTGACTCTCTGAAAAGTTAGATATCTGCTGACGCATTCTGCAACCTCTCTCTTCATGTTTGGCCACCAAAAGTGTTGACGTAAGTCTTGATACATCTTTGTGCTTCCTGGGTGTATCGAGTACCTCGTACTATGCGCTTCTTGTAGAATCTCTTCTCTTAGTTCTGGTACTAACGGTACCCAAATTCGTCCTTCAAATCTCAGCAGTCCGGTGCCATCAATCTTGTATTTCAATTCATCCCCTTTAACTAACCGCTTCTTGATGTTGTCGCAATCCTCGTCCTTCTCTTGAGCCCATTTAATCTTATCTAGTAAAGTTGGGCTCATTGCCATTGTAAATAATTTCTCGTTGGTCTCTATCGGATACTTAACCTCTAAGTTAAGTCGTTCGAAATCTTTCACCAATTCCTCTCGAATGGTCAACTTCAGTAATTTCTCTCTGTCTTTTCTGCTCAGGGCATCTGCCACTACATTTGCTTTGCCTGAATGGTACAGAATCTCACAATCATAATCCTTGATCAATTCTAGCCATCGGCGCTGCCTCATATTTAGCTCTTTCTGTGTGAAGATATACTTCAGACTCTTGTGATCTGTATATATCTCACACTTCTCACCATAAAAATAGTGCCTCCAAATCTTCAAGGCAAAAACTACTGCTGCTAATTCTAGGTCATGAGTCGGCTAACCCTTCTCATAGTCCTTCAGCTGACGTGAAGCGTACGCAATGACCTTGCCATGCTACATCAGTACACAGCCAAGACCCTTGTGTGACGCATCACTATACACTACAAATCCTCCCGTGTTGTCTGGTAAAGCCAACACAGGTGCTTGACTGAGCCTCTTCTTCAATTCCATGAAACTCTATTCACATTTTTCCGTCCAAACGAATTTCACTGTCTTTCTAGTAAGGTTGGTCAACGGCGATGCTATCTTTGAAAAATCTTGGATGAATCTTCGATAGTATCATGCTAATCCCAAGAAACTCCTAATTTCTGTCGGTGTCTTTGGTTGTTCCCAGTTGATAACCGCTTCTACTTTTGCTGGATCTACCGAAACACCATCCTTGTCGATAACGTGACCCAAAAACTGCACTCTCCGTAACCAAAATTCACACTTGGAGAACTTTGCATACAACTTCTCCCTCCTTAATGTCTCCAACACTTTCCTTAGATGTTCAACGTGATCTTCCTCTGTCTCTGAATATACTAGGATGTCATCTATGAACACGACAACAAACTTATCCAAATACTGTTTAAACACTCTGTTCATCAAGTCCATGAATGCTGCTGGTGCATTCGTCAATCCAAAAGACATTACCAAAAACTCAAAGTGTCCATACCGAGTTCTGAATGCCGTCTTTGGAACATCCTCCTGTCTCACCTTCAGTTGGTGATAACCAGTCCTCAAGTCAATTTTTGAAAAGTATTTCGCCCCCTTCAACTGATCAAAAAAATCGTCGATCCTGGGCAACGGGTACTTGTTCTTAATGGTGACCTTGTTCAACTCCCGGTAGTCGATACAAAGCCTTGATGACCCATCCTTCTTCTTTACGAATAAGACTGGTGCTCCCCACGGTGATACGCTTGGTCGAATGTATCCTTTATCTAACAACTCTTGTAGTTGAACCATCAATTCCTTCATTTCTACCGGAGCCATACGATACGGCGCTTTGGATACCGGTGATGTCCCTGGTGCCAAATCGATAACAAACTTTATCTCTCTATCTGGTGGCAATCCCGGAATCTCATATGGGAAAATGTCAACGAATTCTCTTACAATAGGTATCTGACCCAGTTCACCCTCGACTCGGTGGGTATCCACAACGTGCGCCAAATAACCTATACAACCCTTCCTAAGCAACTTACTTGCTTGCATCATCGTCAGACAACAAGATTGTCTCGGTGATTTACTGCCATAAAATACCACATTTGACTTATTCGGAGTCTTTAGGTGAACGCACTTTTTCTTACAGTCAATTATCGCTCCATAACTTGATAACCAATCCATCCCGAGGATTACATCAAACTCTCCAAGATGAATCGGTATCAAATCCACGTTAAGCTTAAACCCTCTTACATTAGCACAACAGTTCTTATAGATGTAGTCTACAGGGATAATTTCTTTGTTTGCTACTTCTACATTCATTGGGCGTTCTAATAGTTCATGAGGTAAACTTAATCTTTGAGCAAATTCATCAGATACGAAAGAACATGACGCTCCCGAATCGAATAACACATAGGCATTTATATCATTGATCGGAATTATACCTGACACCACCTCCCTAGATGCCACGACATCTTGCACTGTCATATTGAATGTTCGTGCTGTAGGCTTGTTTGGCTGGGCTGGTCCTCCACTGGTTGTCTTAGTGTTATTTCCCCTGTTGCCATTTCTGCCATCCGTGCTTTTCTTCTTCGGGCAATCCTTGATTCGATGTCCCACGTCACCACAGTTAAAGCAACCTCCCTTCTTCACCTTAGGACAATTGGGTGAGGTATGCCCTTCTTGCCCACATGTATAACATACCATTTTTCCTTTCAAGCACTCCCCCGAGTGACCCTTTCCACAGTTCCCACACACCGACTTCTTTTGTTGCACACTTCCGTGCTGCATCTCCAGATTACTAGCCCCACTGCTCCATTTACGCTTCTTGTTGTTGCTACCGCCACTGCTAACATTCTGATTCCCACCTTCTGCTTTCTTCTTGTTCTTCTCCCGATTGTATTTTGAGACAGCTTCGCTTCCTCCTTCTGCTATAAGAGCTTTCTCCAACAGAGTTGAGAATGATTTGATTTGTAAAACCGCTACCTTACTATAAATCCACGGCTTTAGTCCATTTTCAAACCTTCTCGCTTTCCTCACCTCTGTGTCCACCTGATGTGGAGCGAATCTGGCCAATTCATTAAACTTCACAACATTCTCTGATACTGACATATTCTCCTGTTTCAGTTCCAAAAACTTGATCTCCATTCTTGCTTGAGTACTCTCAGGGAAGTAGTTCTCAAAGAATAACTTCTTGAATGCTTCCCAAGTCACGATTCCAGTTCCGGCTTTATTCTGGTTGGCCTCCCACCAATAGTTAGCCTCATCCTTCATTAAGTAGGTAGTAAAAATTATCTTCTGCTCTTCTGCTACTCTAGCAATAACGAAGGCCTTCTCGATCTCCTTTACCCACGTTTGGGCCTCTATCGGGTCTGTTGTTCCTCTAAACTCTAGCGGTCCTACTGTCTTGAAGTCCTTAAAGTTGACTAGTTGGTTGCCCGCCTGATTTCCTGCAGGTTGAGCTTGATTCCTCATGGCTTCAGCCATCATGTTGATAAAATCTTGCATTGGGTTTTGTTGAGCTCCCGCTGCATTATTAACTGACTCTTCAATCTCTTGGTTCCTCAGTCCACGTCTGGGCGACATTATCTAGTGAAACAAAATTCTAACACGTTACTCGGGTTTATTATCATATGATTACTTAGCATGTAACACGCTATTTTATTTAAACAATCAGATGATCATTATGTGAGAGTTTTAAATTACCAAGATTTGGAAGTCTTTCTCCCTGATTAGTGGGTTAAGTTTGTTTTTAAAGAACATTTTCCCAAATCAATCTACTGGATTCACATAACATTAAATAGACAATTTACTATTTAAAATTTTCCAACACATCATAATAATACTGCATTTATATTCATACACCAATCTTCAATGACTTACATGATTAATATAGGTATATTTTATAAATGCTACTATCCCATTTTAAACACAAAAGATGGGATTAACTCATAATGATACCTCCCTACAACACAAATAGGGATAGTACCTAACTACTTACTACCTCACACCTGCTGAGGTTTACATCATCATAAAACCTTATTACACAAAAAGAAAGGTACTAATACATCTATCTACAACTGGGTCATCACATCATCACCACTGGTGGCCCTGTCGGGTCACCTGCACAGGCTCCTAGGGAAGCAACTGCTCCAGAACTCTACGTCGAACGGATCGACTAGACTCTCCTATCTCAGAGTGGACCCTCCTAGCCCCACTGCGCTGGCCCTCATACGCTGCGTCTAATGCCAGTCCTAAAGTCTCTACCCTGACCTTCATGGCATCTAGTGCAATCTCTAATAGGTCCACCCGCTTGGCCAACTCATGAAATGCCTCCTTCACCCGTATCTTATCGGCAATCTCCACGTCAAACTCACTTCGCATCGCCAGATGCTCTACGCTCAGTGCTGCGAACTTTGCCTTCTCATGCTCTAGCTGGACTCGCATCTCTGCTAACTCCATCAGTGCCTGATGAGTAGCATCCTTATATTGCTGATCCATGTGCTGATGGTTCATATTCTCCACCTCCAACTGCAAAATCCTTTGCTCCTGAGCATGGTTTTTCTCTAACAGGTTACTGATCATCACATCCTTCGAGGTGTCCGACACCTCCTCTGGAACGACCTCCTCCTGGTTTACAGAATGGCTCCCCTGACTATCACCTGGCATCCTATAAAACAAGGATACAACATCAGTACTACAATAAAATATATTCATTGATGAAATGAAACAATATTTTATTAAGTACAACACATACTCGATGAATTTTCATAATTCATCTCCTAGCATACTCTATAAGAGTTTTCTACTAAGGTTATAACCTAGGTTTCATATTCCTAATGTTTATAACCTACAGCTCTGATACCAACCTGTGACACCCCCAAATCCAGGTTCTCTAACTTCAGATTTGGTGCTCATTATCTATCATCATCATAAGTATTCTATAACTATTATGAAATAATAAACATACATTGTTCATTATAATAAAGTCTCATAACACGGTCCCAAGGTCCCCATAACCTTAACTTTAAATACACCATTTATCATACAAATAGTTTACTTAAGAAATTCCATCAGATAATAACTAAATTGACATTCAGTCTAAATTACTCCTGGATCTTGCCCTTGCCCTTGTCCTTCGTGTTGGATCCTTCGGGCTTAACTGAAATAGATGTCATGATATAGCAATAGTAAGCAACTAATTTGCTTCACAAGTTTATATAGACAAGGGAGATATATCATGACTTAGAAAGAAATATTGCGTTCAATGTTCAACAATAATATAAGATTGTGAAGGAACATGAATTAATAATCAACAATTGAATATTCGATAATTGAATAACATGAACTGAGTGGTTTTGAATAACCATGAACATTTGCTAAGGTGCTCAGTGATTAAACTGGACCTCTTAATAAGTTTTGGTATTCAAGGGGATCAGCCTTTCATACCTCGTGATTTATGCATAAACACTTAATAATCCGGCATTGATATCATGCCTTAATCAAATTCGTCCTTTTCTCAGTCAAGAGTTCTTACTATATCAATTTAATAAGAATAGTTATTTAAAACACATTTGATTTAACAAATTTAGACATGCTTGATATAGCTGATACAATTAGCATAGATCTATTTCATAAACAGTTCATAAATGAAGAACTTTAATTTAATTCACAGTTCAATAGCAGTAGGACGGAATTCAATTGCACAAAGTGCGAATTTCAATAATCATTATAGACGTGAATAATCATCAATAATTATTCACTAACATGCTTTGAAAATAATAACTCGAGCTTGAGTTAGGAAACTTGCCTCAATCGTAGGTTACGGCTACGAAATTAAATTTCTATCCACTATGCAGTTAAATTATCTTCCTTTGAGAGACCTATAAATTAATCTTTCAATTAGTCAAAGCATAACATTAGATTATGTAATCACATAGATATTATACATTACATTTAGTTCTTATAAACATTATCATGTCTAGATAGTGTTACTATTAATTAACGACTACCTTTAATTCACATAATATTATTAACTTAGATAATATTTAATTCACCTTCTAGTATTATTGGTTTACTAATAATACTTTCATTCACTTACTAATATTATTATTATATTAGTAATATTTCAATACCTTACTAATATTATTATTATCTTAGTAATATTTCAATACTTTACTAATATTATTAATCCTCTTAATAATATTTTAATCATGCATTAATATTATTACCATAATAATATCTTACTTATGCTTTAACATCATTAATAAATTAATAATACTTTCAATCATTTACTAAAATTTTATTCACCTACTAATATTATTAATCATTTAATAATATTTTATTCCTTTACTAATGTTATTATATTTAATAACATTTTATTTAATCTCGAGTATTATTATTTAACAATATTTTAATCATTTAATAATAATACTTTAATCTAATATTATTAATCTTTTAATAATATTTTAATCTAGGATTAATATCTTAATCTAATATTATTAATTATTTAATAATATTTTAATAAAATTTTAATCTTAATATTTTTATTTACTTAACAACATCATATTATAATATTATTAATATTATAATAATATTCCAATGATTTACTAAATTAATAAATAATTTATTCTAATTGTTCATCCTTTATTAACCCCTTATTTAATATCCACAAAAGGTCATAAATAATATTTATTATTATAAATTACCAACATGCCCTAAGATAGTCATGATATAATATATTATGAGCCTTTAAGAATAAAAATCACATTTTTCTCATTAAAGACATCATTTAACTATTTATTTCTTTTTATTCATAATTTAACCATTTTTAGGAAAAATAACAAAATGATTCCAAAAATTCTCAACTTCTGGATTTTGACAGAATATAAACCCACAATGATCTCCTAATTTTTCTGGAATTTTAGAAAATGATTTACTATTTTAAAGTGTCTAAAACACTCGAATCTTGCCCCATTTTTCATAAATTGAGTTTTTCTCAGAAAACTCTGAAATTTTCAGGGTATGCTCTCGAAACATATATGAAGCTACTGTAAAAATTTCGGAATTTTCCAGTGTATACACAGTGAGACATTCGAAGGTTAATATTTTGGAGTCCTTTACGGAAATAGTCATTACGCACAATATATAACTCGAAACGTGTCCGTTCTTTTTCCTGCATGTAAATAACTTCTCAAGGTACCTCTGTGATTTTTCCCAGATTTTTAAAAGACAAGCAACTGACTGAAACAACCTCATGAAAAACGGATCAGTAGCTAATTTAGGGTTTTCAAAGCCTCAACATGCAAAGCGGACTGTTTTGGGAAAAATAGTTTCAAAAGTTTCAAAATTTGCTAGATTTGTGTTCTACCACTTGAGTTTACTACATAACTCATGTATCTAGTACCCCCCCTTCGACGGATCATAATTCCAAGTTATAAAACTTGAGTTACTCAAGATTTAGTGGAAGAAAAACAAGAGTTTTCACCATTGGAGAACATATGCTAATTTTTTTCCACTAAGTCTTTGATCTAACACTCAAGTTACTTAGTTCCATACATGATGATATGTATAACTAGTGTATCTTGAGTATTTGTACATAACCCCATCAAAACTCAAGCTAGCAAAACAAAGTAAAAGAAGAAGATGAAGGTAAGTTATACCTTGACTTAGTTGCTACCTTTCTTGATTTTCCAAAGTAAGTAATATACTTAGGAGGCATGAACAACTAGCACTCTTATCTCTTCTCTCTATAACCAAAACCCTCTCTCTCTTTTCTCTCTATGAAGTTGGCTAGCTTGGGAGCAAAAGATAGAAGAAGAAGATGGAGAGAAAATGAGATGTTGGAAGAATGAAATGTGATTACAAAATGAAATGGGCAATTCACTAATAATCCTCCCATAATTATTTTGTTATCCATTGGGTAAAAACTTTTTATTATTATTTCCATTAGGCTAGACATGATTAAATGTGCATAATAGAGTGGCAACCAATGGGAGCTTAACAACATTGTCCTTGTGTTTAATAATTTCTACTAATGGACAAGTTAGCTTAATTATTCCACTTAGGATCCTCTAGCCCATAATATCCTCCATTTAGCTTTTATTTTAAATGCCCAATTTTGATTAATCAAATGTCTAGAATACCCCTAATCAAGTGGGCTAAGTATTGGATCGTAATTTATTTCTTTTGGGCTTCTCCTTTAATTGTTTTGGGCTATATACTAAACATAGTCTAGCAATTTTAATAATGTTACCCAATTTGATTATTTAGGGCTTCTATTTCCAATCATATGAAGTTTAATTACTTATACATGTAACTTTATCTCATAACCTAATTAGATTTACAAGAATTAGGTTTAAAATTATTAGTCACTTGAAATACTATGTTTACCCACTTAAGTTAGTATACATATTAAATACTAACTTTTTCGTATTACCATAACCCTTAGGTTATTTAATAGTCTTACCTAATGTATAATTAGGTTACAAAGCTTTCATTTTTAATGAAATCTATAAATGTATGTATCCATAAGTATAGTATATATGTTAATTGTCACATGCACCACTTCACATATGTGGTCACATATTAAATCCTTATATAACACAAAGTTAAAAAAAAAATCGATAATGTACATACATATATGGTGACTTAAAGTTCACGGTTATTACATTCCACGTTAAGTCTGCTTCGGCGTGCTAACATTTTCCTATAAATAAAGGGCTAAGTTAGAATTGAAAATCACACCAGAAACAAATTTTCTCTCTTTTTCTCTCTAGATTATTGAGTGTATTTTGTGAGTATTTAGATACTTTGAGAGTTTCTATTCAACAGAGCAAGTTTCTTTTAGCCTTATACCGGTATTCCGACCAGAAGTACTGATATTTTGAGGTAAGGGATATTATTTTCTTCTTAAATGATATTATTTTCTTCAATATCATTATGCTGAAATATTGATATGAAATTTTTATCAAATTTGGAACTTTTTGTGTCGGGATTACTATTCACGTATACGTTACTATTCACGTATACGACACTATTCACGAATACGGCACTATTCACCGAAAAATTAAATTTTATCTTTTTGTCCAAGATGTCTATTATGGTTACTATCTTTGATTGTATCCATGTTTTGATCTTTATTTTTGAATTATACTTCACAATTAATTATTATGAAGTATTATGGATCTTGGATAAACTGTTATACGAATCCCTACTATTTGTCCTTCTGTCTCACTGGATTCGTTCTCTTTAAGATATTTTTCATCATCCTCAGTCCTAAATGATGATATTGCTGAATATCTTTGGCCTGTAGTGCAAAGATGTATGATTACTTGATGAATATCTTTGGCCTGTAGTGCAAAGATGAACAGGTGTTGAGATGAACATGACTGACAGGTGATACAAATGAATATCTTTGGCCTGTAGTGCAAAGATGAATATTTGGATAAAGATGATTATTAATTGATGTTACAGTGATAAAATATTGATGATGGACTTTTAAATCTTAGAAGATAGTAGAATTCATTCTCTACTTGACTCTTCTAATGGTTTGCTATTTCCGCTGCAGTTGTTGATCTAAAACTTGTTGTCGATTATATTCTATCAGATTTTTTCCTGTTGAATACTAATGATAATTTGTTTTATATTATCTTAGTCATAATATTCTTTACTGGGCTAGTTGAGCTCACCCTTTTCCTTTTGGTTCCATTTTTCTTCTCAGGAGGTGAGAACATAGCAGGATCTAGTCGGGGTATGGAGTGATGGTTCTAGAAAGATGTTTTAGCAGTCCTCACTATTTCTATTAAATAGTGTTTGAATAATTGTATTGAGGACTTATTTGAGTGTGGATATTGTCTAGAAGACAATATTTGTATTTAAACTCACAGTATGTGTTGTCGTATTTTGCACGACAATTGTATTATTGAAGTTTTAGTTTGCTTTCTGTACCATGTATTTGGCGACTCAGAATGGGTGATGTATACCTATTTTGGGGGCGTCACAGTTGGTATCAGAGCTTAGGGATATGATCCCTGGCTGAGATGTGAGACAAGAACTAGGAGGGGAGAGACGGAGAATTCCTTCGCTAGTATGACCTGACTAAGTTTATTTGGTGTTTATTTGGTCGGTCAGAGTATAGGGATAATATATGACATGACTATTAACCCTTGTTTTATGACAGTATTTAAGAATGGTACCTGAGAATGTTAATAATGGAGTAAATCAGACCGTGGAGACACCTTTGATCACCACCCAAGGGAACGTGCAACAGGAAGGAAATATTCCTCTTGTAAACAACGTTACCGAGCAAATGATGAATGATGGAATGTTTAGGAGCTTTTTACAATTCATGTAAAATCAGACGTGGGAGACTCGTGTGCAGAATACGGGTGGAAATGATAACAACGCGCGGTTTGCCATAGCTAAGCAGTTCAAAGAATTAGGACCACCAGAATTTAAGGGAAAGCCAGATCCGATCATGGCGGAAACGTGGGTCAAGCAAATTACCAAGATATTCGATGTCTTGGGATGCACAGAGGAACATAAGGTTCCATTCGCCACCTTTATGTTCCGCGGTGAGGCAAACTACTGGTGGGAGTCTGTGAAGCGTACCTAGCCTGACGCACTCAACATGTCCTGTAAAACATTTCAAAAACTATTCAATGACAAGTACTTTCCTGAAAGTATTCGTCATATGAAGGAGGTGGAGTTTATCAGACTGGAACAAAATAACATGACGGTGTCCCAGTACAAGGCGAAGTTTACAGAGTTATCCAGGTTTGCACCTCATTTGGTTGAAAATGAGGAACGAATGACAAGGATGTTTCTGAGAGGTCTAAAACCCGAGATTCGACAATATCTTATCTATAAGACCCCAAATTTTATGAAATAAAAGTTTTCAATTTTTCTTATAATTACTATTCAGTAAATGGTTAAATTGATAAATGTTAAAGTTAAGGGTGATATATGAATTTATTTAAAAAAATAAGCAAGTGGTTATAAAAAAATCATTGTTGTCGGGGAATATTCGTTTGGCCGTGGAATATTCTTTTTGTCGGGGAATATTCGTACGACGGCGTAACTATTTATGGGCCCCATAACGAATAACTGTCGGATGAAGATAACGACAAAATTTGAGTTTTTATAATTAATGGCGTAGTTGTTACCGTTAACACTGTTAGAATACCCGGTGGTCAAAATACAGTAATACGCGTTGTTATATAGTAGCACACGGATTGCACAGTATTTTTGAATTATTAATTCTTACGGAGGAGGGCACTACTCAATAATTTTTACAGTAATTACTGTTCAATATTTTATTTTATTGATTCAATAATTGCTACGTTGAAATTTTATATTATTGTTGTTCAATAATTGTCACCGCACAGTATTTTCCATTATCAGATCAATAATTCATATTATTTGAATAATATTATTAGATAGCATTATTGGCAATGTCTAGAAAGTTCTGTCTAAGGAGAGGTTTGGTCACCTAATTGCGCGCCAGTAAGCAGAAATTCTTATTGAAAAGCCCCCTCTTTCCTGAGAACGGCCTGGTTGTGATTAACTCCAAAATTGATGAAATTTTTATTGAGAGTACATGTATATGATAGAAGTATACTATGTAAATTTCAGAATTTTTAGACAAAAGTATAATTTTTGATAAATGTCTAAATATTCGGCTCTTTTGGCCATATGAAAAATAGTAAATGACTTTTAAAAATTCTGAGAAAAATATATGTTCACTATGGGACTATATTATGCTAAATCACAGAAAAGAAATATTTTTGGAACTGATTTGGTATTTTTCATGAAAATGGTCTAGTTATGAGTAAATAAATTAAATATGTTTTGTGAAGTAAGAAAATTGGAAAATAGGATTTTATGACTTGAGAATCCTATATGAGGTATATGCAGATTTTTGATGAGGGTTTTTGGTTATTGGTGATAAAATCTTATGAGTTTGACATTTTAGGATGATTAAATGCATTATTTAGTAAATTATAAATAATTAAAATAAATTATTTAAAAGCTTAAGAAATATTATTCTTTCAATATCATTATACCGAAATATTGGTATAAATTTTATTGTGGAATTTCTACCTTTTTCATGTCGAGTTACTATTCATGAATTACTATTCATGAGTTACTATTCATGAGTTACTATTCACGAGTTACTATTCATGACAAAATCGATTTATTTTTCTGACCAAATTATAGTTGATTTATGAATATTACTATTGAGATTAAATCTATATGTTGATCATATTATTTTTATTATCATATATAATATTTTTATAACCCTGATGTTGAAATTCTCTTTCACTTGAGTGTAAAGATGTGTAGATTATTGGTATGATCATGACTTTGTGTTCTCTTTGGCCAGTAGTGCAAAGTTGAATTATTGACTAGTATGATCATGACCATTGAATTTATAATTGAATATCTTAAGCTTAAGTGCAAAGGTAAAATGATCAACATGGTTATAATTATTGTTTATATAAATGATTATATATTTCTTTGAGATATTAATATATTTGGCCTATAGTGCAAATATGAATTGTTGATGAATATCTTTGGCCCGTAGTGCAAAGATGACATGTTATTGAATATCTTTGGCCAGTAGTGCAAAGATGAACAGATGTTGAGATAAACATGACCAACTGGTGATATAAATGAATATCTTTGGCCGTAGTGCAAAGATAAAGTTATTAGTATGATTATGAACAGGAAATGTGATTTGGTGTAACCATGATCTTTGATGTTTCAGGTAAAGATTGGTGATGAAAATTATCTTCGTCCTGGATGAGAAGAGGAATTTAGAACTACAGTTATGATTATGAGTTATTCATATGATTGTGGACCAGAATTGTTGATTGATGTTACAGGGATAAAACATTGTTGGTGGATTTTTAACATGGAGAAGATAATAGACTTTATAGTCTATTTGACTCTTCTAATGGATTGCTCGTTCCGCTGCAACTATGGTTGAAATTTTTATCATTTACCATATGTTCTAAATCTCTGATTTATTATTGATGAAGGCTATTGATAATTTAATTATCTTTAGTAATGACATTCTTTACTGAGCTAGTTGTGCTCACCCTTTTGCTTCACAATTCCTTTCAGGTAATAAGAGTGTAGCTGGGTCGAGCGAGGGTAACGGAAAAATAGAACGGTGGTCTCTAGCTGTGGATGTTCTCCCGAAGCAGTATAGAGAAGTTCATTTAGTAGTTTTATTTGGTGAATCCAATAGGGTAAGGTGTACCCAACGTTGGAAGGGTGGTTTGCCACTATCATACAAGATGTCTAACGACATACAAACTCGTGTCATCATAAGACAAGGATGTGCTCATCCACTTGCTGAGTATATATACGAGCACTACCTATATAATCTTGGTGTTTGTTTGAAGTATAATTCTCAATTAGAGACAGTAGAGATAATGATATGTCAAGAGAAGACTCACCATTGGGAAGAATATGATAGTAATCTTCTCGTTTTTCTTTGGGGTCTATTGGGTCAACCAAAGATAATTCTGTGGCCATATGATAACTATCATAACCTAGACGCATGGCCTCCCATGTACGAAGGTTTCCTTGAGCACTTTCCAAAAATTCTAATTTCTAAAACAGTTTTTGACTATACCTTTATGTAAGGTGTCATTGTGAGGTGATGTCCACGGTTGGAACATGAGTCACATTTGGTATATATTTATATCCAAACTCACAACATATGTGTTGTTGTATTTTGCACGATAATTGTTGTAATAAATTTGTAGTTATTTTCTGTACCATGTATTTGGCGACTCAGAATAGGTTGGATGGAATGGACCTATTTTGGGGTTGTCACATTTGGTATCAGAGCCATAAGTAAAGAGCCCCGAGCCTCTATCTGGTGACATCCTGTTGATGGGGAATGCACCGAAGCCAGACTCTCCGTAGGGGACGCCGTTCTGCTGTGGTAAGCTGATAGGTACCCTTGTGAGGTGCTGACACATGATGGTGTCCAATGTTACATTTGGTATCAGAGCTTAGGGATATGATCTCTGGCGGAGATCTAGAAATAGAACTAGGAGAGTAGAGATGAGTAAATCTTTCGCTAGTGTGTCCTACCTAAGCTTATTTGTTGGTCAGTCATAATATCGGGATATTATGTGATATGTTAATTTGTTCAATTGACCCTTGTTTTGAAGCTGTATTCTAGAATGATATTTGAAATACAGGAGATGAGGAATGGAGAAATTATGATGACAAGGAAGATGGAATTTAAAATGAAAGCAAGGTATTCTCAACTCTTCGAAACAACAGGTACGCAAATTTCGAGGATGAAATTTCATAAGGAGGGGAGATTGTAAGACCCCGAATTTTATGAAATAAAAGTGTTCAATTTTTCTTATAATTACTATTCAGTAAATGGTTAAATTGATAAATGTTAAAGTTAAGGGTGATATATGAATTTATTTAAAAAAATAAGCAAGTGGTTATAAAATAATCATTGTTGTCGGGGAATATTCGTTTGGTCGTGAATATTCTTTCTGTCGGGAAATATTCGTACGACGGCGTAACTATTTGTGGGCCCCATAACGAATAACTGTCGGATGAAGATAACGACAAAATTTGAGTTTTTATAATTAACGGCGTAGTTGTTACCGTTAACACTGTTGGAATACCCGGTGGTCAAAATACAGTAATACGCGTTGTTACACAGTAGCACACAGATTGCACAATATTTTTGAATTATTGATTCTTACGGAGGAGTGCACTACTCAATAATTGTTACAGTAATTACTGTTCAATATTTTATTTTATTGATTCAATAATTGCTACGTTGAAATTTTATATTATTGTTGTTCAATAATTGTCACCGCACAGTATTTTCCATTATCAGATCAATAATTCATATTATTTGAATAATATTATTAGATAACATTATTGGCAATGTCTAGAAAGTTCTGTCTAATGAGAGGTTTGGTCACCTAATTGCGCGCCAGTAAGCAAAAATTCTTATTGAAAAGCCCCCTCTTTCCTGAGAACGGCCTGGTTGTCATAAATGTGATTCTGTAATATTATTTATGAATAATTAATTATTGATTCATATGATAAGAAAATATTTATTTTATGTGGATATAAATGAGGGATATATTTTTGTGGTTAAAAATGAAGGAGTTAATGTTGAGGTGTTTTATCTATTTTTTTTGTCGGAACGGAGGTATTAAAAATCAAATTAGGATTTTAAAGATAGTTTGCGAGGGTTATAATTTTTAATCCGACCGTTGGATCGTGGTAATATTTGGATATGTTATACATATATAAGTTGAGTATATGTCCACAAATTTTGAACCGTTAAAAATGAACGTATGATTTGTTATGAATTTTACGAGATGACTGGTTCAGAAATTATTGAATTTTCGGAGTTAATCATTTTGGTGGAATATTCTAGAATTTGTGGGCCCTACTCTTGGTTGGTGAAGAAATGTGCTGAGATTTTTATTCAAATGTGGTGGGTGGGAATAGTAGCAGGTAAAGCCATCAGGTTGCAGGTTAAGTCTGCTTCGGCGTGCTAACATATTCCTATAAACAGAGGGCTAAGTTAGAATTGAAAATCACACCAGAAACATAAGCTTTCTCCCTTTCTCTCTCTATATTATGAAGCATATTTTGTGAGTATTTAGATACTTTGAGAGTTGCTATTTAGTGCAAGTTTCCTTCGGCTTTGCATTCGAGTCAGAAATACTGCACTTTGGAGGTAAGGGATTGTAAGGGATAGTAAGAGATTTTAAGGGTTGTTATATTTTCCAGTTTCGTAATTTTTCTGACCTTCAAAAATTCTGGAAAAATTTGAAATGATATTTTGATGAGTTTTCTTGATTGTGTCCAAAAATGGTGATTTTTGGATGTATAGATTGAGAGTTATGAATTTTATGAGAAAAGACTATTTTAAAAGTAACCGCTTATAATTCCTTATGATTAACTCCAAAATTGATGAAATTTTTATTGGGAGTACATGTATATGATAGAAGTATACTCTGTAAATTTTAGAATTTTTGGACAAAAGTACAATTTTTGATAAATGTCTAAATATTCGGCTATTTTGGCCATATGAAAAATAGTAAATGACTTTTAAAAATTCTGAGAAAAATATATGTTCACTATGGGACTATATTATGCTAAATCACAGAAAAGAAATATTTTTGGAACTGATTTGGTATTTTTCATGAAAATGGTCTAGTTATGAGTAAATAAATTAAATATGTTTTGTGAAGTAAGAAAATTGGAAAATAGGATTTTATGACTTGAGAATCCTATATGAGGTATATGCAGATTTTTGATGAGGGTTTTTGGTTATTGGTGATAAAATCTTATGAGTTTGACATTTTAGGATGATTAAATGCATTATTTAGTAAATTATAAATAATTAAAATAAATTGTTTATAAGCTTAAGAAATATTATTATTTCAATATCATTATACCGAAATATTGGTATAGATTTTATTGTGGAATTTCTACCTTTTTCATGTCGAGTTACTATTCATGAATTACTATTCATGAGTTACTATTCATGAGTTACTATTCACGAGTTACTATTCATGACAAAATCGGTTTTTTTTGACCAAATTATAGTTGATTCATGAATATTACTATTGAAATTAAATCTATATGTTGTTCATATTATTTTTATTATCATATATAATATTTTTATAACCCTGATGTTGAAATTCTCTTTCACTTGAGTGTAAAGATGGGTATATTATTGGTATGATCATGACTTTGGGTTCTCTTTGGCCAGTAGTGCAAAGTTAAATTATTAACTAGTATGATCATGACCATTGAATTTATAATTGAATATCTTCAGCTTAAGTGCAAAGGTGAAATGATCAACATGGTTATAATTATTGTTTATATAAATGATTATATATTTCTTTGAGATATTAATATATTTGGCCCGTAGTGCAAATATGAATTGTTGATGAATATCTTTGGCCCGTAGTGCAAAGATGACATGTTGTTGAATATCTTTGGCCAGTAGTGCAAAGATGAACAGATATTGAGATAAACATGACCAACTGGTGATATAAATGAATATCTTTGGCCGTAGTGCAAAGATAAAGTTATTAGTATGATTATGAACATGAAATGTGATTTGGTGTAACCATGATCTTTGATGTTTCAGGTAAAGATTGTTGATGAAAATTATCTTCGTCCTGGATGAGAAGAGGAATTTAGAACTACAGTTATGATTATGAGTTATTCATATGATTGTGGACCAGAATTGTTGATTGATGTTACAGGGATAAAACATTATTGGTGGATTTTTAACATGGAGAAGATAATAGACTTTATAGTCTATTTGACTCTTCTAATGGATTGCTCGTTCCGCTGCAACTATGGTTGAAATTTTTATCATTTACCATATGTTCTAAATCTCTGATTTATTATTGATGAAGGCTATTGATAATTTAATTATCTTTAGTAATGACATTCTTTACTGAGCTAGTTGTGCTCACCCTTTTGCTTCACAATTCCTTTCAGGTAATAAGAGTGTAGCTGGGTCGAGCGAGGGTAACGGAAAAATAGAACGGTGGTCTCTAGCTGTGGATGTTCTCCCGAAGCAGTATAGAGAAGTTCATTTAGTAGTTTTATTTGGTGAATCCAATAGGGTAAGGTGTACCCAACGTTGGAAGGGTGGTTTGCCACTATCATACAAGATGTCTAACGACATACAAACTCGTGTCATCATATGACAAGGATGTGCTCATCCACTTGCTGAGTATATATACGAGCACTACCTATATAATCTTGGTGTTTGTTTGAAGTATAATTCTCAATTAGAGACAGTAGAGATAATGATATGTCAAGAGAAGACTCACCATTGGGAAGAATATGATAGTAATCTTCTCGTTTTTCTTTGGGGTCTATTGGGTCAACCAAGGATAATTCTGTGGCCATATGATAACTATCATAACCTAGACGCATGGCCTCCCATGTACGAAGGTTTCCTTGAGCACTTCCCAAAGATTCTAATTTCTAAAACAGTTTTTGACTATACCTTTATGTAAGGTGTCATTGTGAGGTGATGTCCACGGTTGCAACATGAGTCACATTTGGTATATATTTGTATCCAAACTCACAACATATGTGTTGTTGTATTTTGCACGACAATTATTGTAATAAAGTTGTAGTTATTTTCTGTACCATGTATTTGGCGACTCAGAATAGGTTGGATGGAATGGACCTATTTTGGGGTTGTCACATTATCTCTCATAAATTTTTTTTATATTCAGATGTTGTAAGCAGGGCTCAATTATTAGAGCGAGATAATGAGTATGTGTAACCGAGGGACCACAACCAGGGTCATACCGGTGGCGGCAGTCATCGAAGCAATAAAAACTAGTAGGGAGGAAAACATTCGGACAAAAGCGGTAACCACTCTGGTGGTAATCGTGGTCGTGATAATAAAAGGAGCAAGTCGGGAGGAGATTTGAAGAAGAGAAGGTACAACAATGATAACGTGAAGACGTCAACACAAACATCAACTATTTCTAGGGGAGGAGAACGACCACCGGTCGTATGTTACAAATGTGGGAAAGAGGGACATATCAGCCCAAACTGCCCACAACAATCCAAGGTATGTTATAACTGTGGAAAGGAGGGTCATATAGCTCGACCGTATTCTATAGCAAAACCAAGTTCAATGGGGATGGTGAGTCCAAAAGCTGTCCCGGATAAGTCAAAATAAGCGGTTCCTGGAAGAGCGTTTGTCGTGACTGGCCAAAACGCGAGAAACCCGAACGAGGTGATCACGGATAAGCTAATCTTGAATTCTTGCGAGTTTATACTTTACTAGATACCGGTTCTACCCATTCTTTTATCTCTCCTACTTATGCTCAACGTTTAAACTTGACTCCGGAGAAATTGGACTTTGACTTATCTGTTGAAACTCTGTTGGGTGAAACCTTCGTTACATCTACAGTTTATAAATCTTGCATGATCCAAGTTGGCACTGTCACATTACCTGTTGATCTTATCTCTTTAAAGATATTTGCTTTTGATGTGATTTTAGGAATTGATTGGTTAACCACTCATCATGCTAAAATTGATTGTTTTCGTAAGGTTGTTAGTTTTCATATTCCTAACCAACCTGTCATACGAATTCAAACTACTAAACCACTAAAATCAGTCACTGTCATATCAAGCCACAAAGCTATTCGTTTATTGAAAAACGGATGTCAAGCTTTCTTAGCCCATGTTATGGATTTGAACAAAGACAAGTCAGATTTGAATAATATTTCTATTGTTAGAGAATTTCCCGATGTATTTCCTAAAGAACTTCCTGGTCTACCCCTAGAACGTGAAGTTGAATTCTTTATTGACCTTGAACCCGGTACAAAGCCCATTTCTAAAACCCCATATCAAAGGGCTCCTATTGAACTTTAGGAGTTAAAAGTCCAACTACAGGAGTTGTTGGACATCGATTTTATTCGTCCTAGTACATCTCCTTGGGGTGCTCCTGTGTTATTCGTAAAGAAGAAAGACGGGAGTATGCGACTTTGTATTGACTATCGAGAATTGAATCATGTCACTATCAAGAATAGGTATCTGCTACCTCGCATTGATGACCTGTTTGACCAGTTATAAGGAGCACAATTCTTTTCAAAGATCGACCTTCGTTCTGGATATCATCAACTGAAGATTAAAACTGAGGATATTCCAAAGACTGCCTTCAGAACTCGGTACGGGCATTATGAATTCTTAGATATGTCTTTTGGATTGACTAATGCTCTTGCTGCCTTCATGAATATGATGAACCGTGTATTTAAAGAATATTTGGATCAGTTCGTTGTTGTCTTTATTGATGACATCCTCATCTATTCCAAAACCCGTGAAGATCATAAGCGCCATTTGAAGCTGATATTGCAAAGGCTTCGTGAAAAAAAGCTATATGCCAAACTAAAGAAATGCGAGTTCTGGCTTGAGGAAGTAGCATTCCTTGGGCACGTGGTGTCAAAACATGGAGTATCTATCGACCCGACGAAGATTGAAGCCATACAAAGTTGGGAGAAACCGAAGTCGGTAACCGAAGTACGTAGTTTTCTGGGCTTAGCTGTTTATTATCGGAGATTTGTAGAAGGATTTTCTCGAATCGCTACTCCGTTAACTCAGCTGACTCGGAAAGATACAAAATTCGGTTGGAGCGAGGATTGTGAGAAGAGTTTTCAAGAACTCAAGAGGAGACTCATTTCGGCACCTGTTCTGACAATACCATCTGGTTCAGATGGATTTGTTATCTACAGCGATGCTTCAGGCAAAGGGTTAGGATGTGTTCTCATGCAACATGGGAAAGTCATAGCCTATGCCTCGCGACAACTCAAAGAATATGAGAGGAATTATCTTACTCATGATTTGGAGTTGGAAGCAGTCGTTTTTGCGTTGAAGATTTGGAGACACTACCTGTATGGGGAGAAAGTGGAGATCTATACGGATCATAAAAGCCTCAAATATTCCTTCACCCAAAAGGAACTTAACATGCGGCAACGATGTTGGTTAGAGCTGCTGAAAGATTACGATCATACCATCCAATATCATCCTGGAAAAGCAAACGTAGTAGCTGACGCATTGAGTAGAAGATCATATGCGGGTACGAGTACAATGTTGTTAACACAAAGGCCCATTTTGTATGACTTGCAAAGGATGGAGATAGAGATGAAGGCTCCAAGTACCCACATGATGATATCAAATATACGAGTAGAACTGACTTTAATCGATAAAGTTAAAGCTGCTCAAGCTACGGATATAGAGCTGATGCGTATGAAGAAGAAAGTGCAAGAAGGTGCTATTCCAGAAGCAAGAATCGATGAAGAAGGAATACTTCGAGTCAACTCCAGACTTTGTGTTCCTAACGATTTTGACTTGAAGCATAGAATAATGATGGAGGCACACAACACACCATTTACAATCCATCCTGGGAGTACCAAAATGTATCACGATCTTCGACATACATTCTGGTGGAGCAATATGAAAAGAGAGATTGTGGAGTTTATCTCGAGGTGTTTAACTTGTCAACGTGTAAAGGCGGAGCATCAAGTGCCAAAGGGTCCATTGCAACCACTTGAGATCCTGAAATGGTACACATTACCATGGATTTCGTTACAGGTCTTCCCAAGGTTTCTCAAGGCATAGATGCGATTTGAGTTATTGTTGATAGATTAACCAAGTCTGCTCATTTCTTACCGATACGTGAGACTTATTCCCTTGAACGTCTTGCTAGTATGTATGTGAACGAGATTGTGAGATTGCATGGCATGCCAGTATCCATAGTTTTGGATCGTGACCCAAGATTCACTTCACAATTTTGGGTTAACTTGCAGAAAGCTATGGGCACAGATTTTCGATTCAGTTCGGCATACCATCCTCAAACGGACGGACAATCAGAGAGGACTATTCAAACTCTTGAAGATCTATTAAGACTTTGTGTCCTAGATCTCAAAGGGAGTTGGGATAAGTACCTACCATTGGTAAAATTCTCCTACAACAACAGTTATCAGGCGAGCATAGGTGTGGCTCCATTCGAGGCATTGTATGGAAGAAAATGTCGTTCTCCAGTATGTTGGGACGAGGTGGGTGAAGCAACATTATTGGGACCAGAGTTGGTACGCATGACTACAGAGAAGATCCAAACGATTCGACAACGTATACAAACAGCACATGATCGACAAAAGAGTTATGCGGATCTTCATCGGAAGGACGTGGAATTTAATATTGGGGATCATGTATTGTTACGTGTTGCACCATGGAAGGGAGTTATAAGATTTGGGAAGAGAGGAAAGCTCAATCCAAGATTTGTTGGTCCATTTGAGATTCTTAAGCGAATAGGAAATGTGGCATATAGACTCGCATTACCTCCAAGCATGTCTCGTGTTCATAATGTTTTTCACATATCTATGCTTCGTAAATATGTTAAAGACCCGAACCACATTATTGAGTTAGAACCATACGAGATAGCTGAAGATTTAACGTACGAGGAGGTACCTGTTAAGATCTTAGATAGGAAAGAGCATGTCCTACGCACAAAGGTTATACCACAAGTTAAGGTTTTGTGGAGATACCATTCTATTGAAGAAATGACCTGGGAGTTGGAATCAAAAACGAAAGCGAGGTATCCTCACCTTTTCAAAATATCAGGTACGTACGTCAATTTCGAGGACAAAATTTCATAAGGAGGGGAGGTTGTAAGACCCCAGCTTATTAATGAATAAAATCAAATTTTCTCTAAATATTATTGTGAATAATAAGGGGTTAATTTGATATAATACTTTGGTTATGCGTGAAATGTGCAAATTTTGCAAAATAAACAAGTGGTTATAAAATATTCGTTTGGTCGTGAAATATTCTTTCTGTCGGAGAATATTCATACGACGGCGCAGCTATTTGTGGGCCCCATAACAGAAAGTGATTGGATGAAGAAAACGACAAGTATAGGTTGTTTATAAATAACGGCGTAGTTGTTACCGTTAATACTGTTGGAATACCCGGTGGTTAAAATACGGTAGCACACGGTATTGCACCAATTATTGATTCTTACGTAAGAAGGCACTACTCAATAATTGTTACAGTAGTTATTGTTCAATATTTTATTTTATTGATTCAATAATTACTGCGTTGATATTTTATATTATTGTTGTTTCAATAATTGTTGCTGCACAGTATTTTCCATTATCAGATCAATAATTCATATTATTTGAATAATATTATTAGATAACATTATTGGCAATGTCTAGAAAGTTCTGTCTAAGGAGAGGTTTGGTCATCTAATTACGTACCAGTAAGGAAAAATTCTTATTGGAAAGCCCCCTCTTTCCTAGGAACGACCTGGTTGTCATAAATGTGATTCTGTAATATTATTTGTGAATAATTAATTATTGATTCGTATGACAAGAAAATATTTATTTTATGTGGATATAAATGAGGGATATATTTTTGTGGTTAAAAATGAAGGAGTTAATGTTGAGATTTTTATCAGTATTTTGGTCAGAATGGAGGTATTAAAAATCAAGGTTTTTGAGATATTTTGCGAGGGTTTTAATTTTTAATCCGACCGTTGGATCGTGGTAATTTTTGGATATGTTATACATATATAAGTTGAGTATATGTCCACAAATTTTGAACCGTTAAAAATGAACGTATGATTTATTATGAATTTTACGAGATGACTGGTTCAGAAATTATTGAATTTTCGGAGTTTATCATTTTGGTGGAAAATTCTAGAATTGGTGGGCCCCACTCTTGGTTGGTGAAAAAATATGCTGAGATTTTTATTCAAATGTGGTGGGTGGGAATAGTAGCAGGTAAAGCCATCAGGTTGCAGGTTAAGTCTGCTTCGGCGTGCTAACATTTTCCTATAAATAGAGGGCTAAGATAGAATTGAAAATCATACCAGAAACAAGTTTTCTCTCTTTCTCTCTCTAGATTATTGAGTGTATTTTGTGAGTATTTAGATAATTTGAGAGTTTCTATTCATCAGAGCAAGTTTCTTTCAGCCTTATACCGGTATTCCGACCAGAAGTACTGATATTTTGAGGTAAGGGATATTATTTTCTTCTTAAATGATATTATTTTCTTCAATATCATTATGCTGAAATATTGATATGAACTTTTTTATCAAATTTGGAACTTTTTGTGTCGGGGTTACTATTCACGTATACGTTACTATTCACGTATACGGCACTATTCACGAATACGGCACTATTCACCGAAAAATTAAATTTTTCCTTTTTGTCCAAGATGTCTATTATGGTTACTATCTTTGATTGTATCCATGTTTTGATCTTTATTTTTGAATTCTGCTTCACAATTGATTATTATGAAGTATTATTGATCTTGGATAAACTGTTATACGAATCCCTACTATTTGTCCTTCTGTCTCACTGGATTCGTTCTCTTTAAGTTATTTTTCATCATCCTCAGTCCTAAATGATGATATTGCTGAATATCTTTGGCCTGTAGTGCAAAGATGTATGATTACTTGATGAATATCTTTGGCCTGTAGTGCAAAGATGAACAGGTGTTGAGATGAACATGACTGACAGGTGATACAAATGAATATCTTTGGCCTGTAGTGCAAAGATGAATATTTGGATAAAGATGATTATTAATTGATGTTACAGTGATAAAATATTGATGATGGACTTTTAAATCTTAGAAGATAGTAGAATTCATTCTCTACTTGACTCGTCTAATGGTTTGCTGTTTTCGCTGCAGTTGTTGATCTAAAACTTGTTGTCGATTATATTCTATCAGATTTTTTCCTGTTGAATACTAATGATAATTTGTTGTATATTATCTTAGTCATAATATTCTTTATTGGGCTAGTTGAGCTCACCCTTTTCCTTTTGGTTCCATTTTTCTTCTCAGGAGGTGAGAACATAGCAGGATCTAGTCGGGGTATGGAGTGATGGTTCTAGAAAGATGTTTTAGCATTTCTCACTATTTTTGTAAAATAGTGTTTGAATAATTGTATTGAGGACTTATTTGAGTGTGGATATTGTCTAGAAGACAATATTTGTATTTAAACTCACAGTATGTGTTGTCGTATTTTGCACGACAATTGTATTATTGAAGTTTTAGTTTGCTTTCTGTACCATGTATTTGGCGACTCAGAATGGGTGATGTATACCTATTTTGGGGGCGTCACAGTTGGTATCAGAGCTTAGGGATATGATCCCTGGCTGAGATGTGAGACAAGAACTAGGAGGGGAGAGACGGAGAATTCCTTCGCTAGTATGACCTGACTAAGTTTATTTGGTGTTTATTTGGTCGGTCAGAGTATAGGGATAATATATGACATGACTATTAACCCTTGTTTTATGGTAGTATTTAAGAATGGCAGCTGAGAACGTTAATAATGGAGTAAATCAGACCGTGGAGACACCTTTGATCACCACCCAGGGGAACGTGCAACAGGAAGACAATATTCCTCCTGTAAACAACGTTACCGAGCAAATGATGAATGATGGAATGTTTAGGAGCTTTTTGCAGTTCATGCAAAATCAGACGAGGGAGACTCGTGTGCAGAATACGGGTGGAAATGATAACAACGCGCGGTTTGTCATAGCCAAGCAGTTCAAAGAATTGGGACCACCAGAATTTAAGGGAAAGCCGGATCCGATCATGGCGGAAACGTGGGTCAAGCAAATTACCAAGATATTCGATGTCTTGGGATGTACGGAGGAACAGAAGGTTCCATTCACCACCTTTATATTCCGCGATGAGGTAGACTACTGGTGGGAGTCTGTGAAGCGTACCCAGCCTGATGCACTCAACATGTCCTGGGAAACATTTCAAAAAATGTTCAATGACAAGTACTTTCCTGAAAGTATTCGTCATATGAAGGAGGTGGAGTTTATCAGACTGGAACAAAACAACATGACGGTGTCCCAGTACGAGGCGAAGTTTGCAGAGTTATCCAGGTTTGCACCTCATTTGGTCGAAAATGAGGAACGAATGACAAGGATGTTTCTGAGAGGTCTAAAACCCGAGATTCGACAATATCTTATCTCTCATAAATTTTCTTTATATTCAGATGTTGTAAACAGGGCTCAATTATTAGAGCGAGATAATGAGTATGTGCAACCGAGGGACCACAACCAGGGTCATACTGATGGCGGCAATCATCGAAGCAATGAAAACCAGTAGGGAGGAAAATATTTGGACAAAAGCGGTAACCACTCTGGTGGTAATCGTGGTCGTGATAATAAAAGAAGCGAGTCAGGAGGAGATTTCAAGAAGAGAAGGTACAGCAATGATAACGTGAAGACGTCATCACAAACATCAACTATTTCTAGGGGAGGAGAACGACCACCGGTCGTATGTTGCAAATGTGGAAAAGAGGGACATATCATCCCAAACTGCCCACAACAATCCAATGTATGTTATAACTGTGGGAAGGAGGGTCATATAGCTCGAGAGTGTTCTGTAGCAAAACCAAGTTCAGCGGGGATGGTGACTCCAAAAGTTGTCCCGGATAAGTTAAAATCAGCGGTTCCTGGAAGAGCATTTGTCGTGACTGGCCAAAACGCGAGAAACCCGAACGAAGTGATCACGGGTAAGCTAATCTTGAATTCTTACGAAGTTTATACTTTACTAGATACCAGTTCTACCCATTCTTTTATCTCTCCTGCTTGTGCTCAACGTTTAAACTTGACTACAGAGAAATTGGACTTTGACTTATCTGTTGATTCGTTGTAGAAGTATCGTTCAAAGAAAACATTTAATTCGTTCAGCTAATTGTTACTGTTGCTATTACTTGCTGGGCACTAAAATGCTCATCCTTGCTTAATTTAAATATTTTCAGCTAAGTGTCATCAACTTGAAGGCTCTGTCAAGAACAAAGGGAAAGGGAAGGTTGTTGAATGAATGATAATGCTATCTTTTGTAATAACTAGACTTTATTAGGATAATGATGATATATATTAATTATTGTAAGACCCCAACTTTTATAAATAAAGATGAATTTTCTATAAATATCATTTTTGAATATTATGGAGTTAATTTAATATAATGTTATAGTTGTGGATAATATTTATAAATTTTCCAAAGTACGTAAGTTGTTATATAATATTCGATTGGTCGGGAAATATTTGTTTTAACAGGGAATATTCGTACAACGGCACAATCATTGGTGGACCCCACAATAGAATTATTGTCGGATTGAGAAAACGACAAAAATATTTTATTAAAAATAACGGCGGAAGTTTTACCATTGATACTGTTGAACTACTCAGTAGTAAAAGTACAGTAATACGTGTGGTTGCATAGTAGCACACGATATTGATTATTAATGCTTATGTGAGAAGTCACTCAGTTTGATTCAATTATTGTCAGTTAATAATATGAATTATTTAGCGATAATGACGTTTTGTTTTATTCGTATTATTAACGTAATAAAACAGAAACATCTTTTTATATAAAACAGAATACTTTATTAAAGTTATTCTATAAATAGAATATATTATATTTTATTTAAAAGATTTTTCTTTAAATATGGACCGTCAGATTAAAGTAATCAATCTGGACCGTTCATGGATTAGTTACTATGCATTCTATTTTTCTATAAATAGCAGCTCATTCCTTCATTATTTCTTACGAATTCACTGAACTCTAGAGAGAGAAACTATAGAGAGAAACTATAGAGAGAGAGAAGAAGAATATTCTGCTACTCAACTACTTCCTTATTTCAGCTCTTCTTTAAAACAGTAAGGGGTGCTATTCTTTCTTATTCATAAAGAGAACTGTTGTTATTCCATTTCTTATTATTCTGTTGGAATAACTTGTATACGCGGTCTACCCTATACTTGGTGACATTCTTCTATTATTCTGTTGGAACATCCTGTCTGTGTGTTTTACACCGGACCTGGTTCCGTCTTTATTATTATTCTGTCTGTGTGTTTTACACCAGACATGGTTCTGTCTTTATTATTATTCTGTTGGAACATCCTGTCTGTGTGTTTTACACCGGACATGGTTCCGTCTTTATTATTATTCTATTGGAACATCCTGTCTGTGTGTTTTACACCGGACCTGGTTCCGTCTTTATTATTATTCTGTTGGAATATCCTGTCTGTGCGTTTTACGCCGGACCTGGTTCTATTATTTATTATTCTGTTGAAATAACCTGTCTGTGCGGTCTATCGCATGCATGGTGATTTCTTTTGTTATTCCATTCTTTATTATACCCAGTTGGTTAAGTTTTGACTTCTATACTCCATGAAATTTATGGAATATCCTTGATAATTGCGTTTCATCCAGTATCTTTTCATGAAAATATTCTTCTAAGCATTCTTGAATTCTACTCCACAAAGCAGTATCATGTTGACAATTTGGACGTTGTTAATTCTTGGATAAATTAATTTTTGAACTTGTTTTATTGAATTCTTATATTATTGTCATCATCCTCATGTTTATAAAATTTTAAAAGTCATCTGTGGCCTGTAGTGCATAGATGGACTTGGTATAATTATGACCAGGGATTATTCGGTATAATCATGACCGTAATGTTACAAATGATGTGGTAAAAGTCTTCATTGGCCCGTAGTGCATTGATGGACAGTTGTTGGCATGATCATGACCATTAATGAATACACGAATATCCTTGGCCGTAGTGCAGGGGTGATTCGATGATGTGGATTATTTTATTAAGCTGAGTCCCAGCGATAACAGTGTTGAAAAACCTTTTAAATCATAAAAGATAGTAGATTTTATTTTCTACTTGACTCTTTTAATGGATTGCTTGTTCCGCTGCAGTTAAACTTGATGTCTATTATATTTTATCAGTTTAACATTGTTGAAGGCTAATGATAATTTATTCTGCATTATCTTAGTCATAATATTTCTTACTGGGCTAGTTGAGCTCACCCTTTCTTTCACTGTTCTCTTCAGAAAATGAGAACGTAGCTGGGGCAAGTCGGGGAACGGAGTGATGGTCCGAATGATAGTATTAATTAGTAGTCCTCACTATTCTATGTAATGGTGTGTTAATAAATGTAATGAGGACTCCTTTTGAGTATGAATACTCTCTGGAAGATAATATTTATATTCAAACTCACAGTTTATGTTTTGTCGTATTGTACCCGACAGTTGTATTAGTAAGTTGTATTTATATTCTGTACTATATATCTGACGACCCAAGGTGGGTGATGTATACCTATTTTTGGGGGCGTCACAGTTGGTATCAGAGCTTAGGGATATGATCCCTGGCTAAGATGTGAGAATAGAACTAGGAGGGGAGAGACGGAAAATTCCTTCGCTAGTATGACTTACCTAAGTTTATTTGCATGGTATTTAATTGGTCGGTCATAATATAAGGATAATATATGACATATCAATTAACTTTTATTTTGTGGCAGTATTTGAAAATGGCATCTGAGAATGTTGAGAATAGAAATGGAGCACAGACGACTATTGATTCACCACATATCAATAATCAGGATAATGTGCATCAGGAAGGTGACAATCCTCATGCAAATAACAACACTGACTAGATGATGAATGATGGAATGTTAAGAAACTTTATGCAGTTCATGCAACAGCAGGCGAGAGCGGCTCCTGTCCAAAATATAGGTGGAAACACTGAAAACTCTCGGACGGTCACCGCTAAACAGTTCAAGGAGCTGGGACCACCAGAGTTTAAGGGAGAGCCAAAACCACTTATAGCGAAAATATGGATAAAGCAGATTACCAAGATATTTGATGTCTTGGGATGCTCCGAGGAGTAAAAGGTTCCCTTTGCCGCCTTTATGTTGCGAGGAGAGGCAGATTACTGGTGGAAATCGATTAAGCGTACTCAACCTGCCGCACTGAAGATGTCTTGGGGAAAAGTTCCAAGAGCTGTTCAATGATAAATACTTTCCCGAAAGTGTTCGTCACATGAAGGAGGTGGAGTTCATCAAATTGGAGCAGAATAATATGACCGTGTCGCAGTATGAGGCTAAATTTACTGAGTTATCCCGGTTTGCGTCCCACTTGGTGGATAATGAAGAGCGAATGACGCGAATGTTTTTACGAGGTTTGAAACCTGAGATACGTCAACATCTTATTTCTCATAAACTGTGTTTGTATTCAGATGTTGTGAATAAGGCTCAGTTAGTGGAGCGCGATAACGAGTCAACGCAACCAAAAGAGAGCAGTCGGGAAAATGATAATACCAGTGAGAGCAGTCATCGAAGCGGTGACAACAAGCGTGGAGGGAATCAACAGGCCAGAAATGGTAACCACTTCAGTGGTAATCAGGGCCAAAATAATAAGAATGGTCATTTCAAGAAGAGGAGATTCAACAATGATGGAAAGACGTCAGCACTAGCACCCGTTGTTAAGGAAGGAGAACGACCACCTATCATATGTTTCAAATACGGAGGGGAGGGGCACATCAGTCCAAACTGCGTGATGCCGTCTAAAGCATGTTATAATTGTGGAAGAGAAGGTCATTTAGCTCGATTTTGTCGTTTACCAAAAATAAGTTCAGCCAAGATGGTGACACCAAAGGCCGTCCCAGAAAAGTCAAAACCGGTAGTGCAAGGGAGAGCGTTTGTTGTGACCTCCCAGAAAGTAAGGAACCCGAATGAGGTCATCACGGGTAAGCTTATCATAAACTCTATCGAAGTCTATACTTTATTTGATACCGGTTCTACCCATTCTTTTATTTCTCCTACTTGCGCTCATCGATTAAATTTGACTCCGGAGAAATTAGACTTTGATTTATCTGTTAAAACTCCATTGGGAGAAACCTTCATTACATCCACGGTTTATAAGTCTTGTTTGGTTCAAGTTGGTACCCACACATTACCTATCGATCTTATTTCATTAAAAATACTTGCATTTGACATGATTCTAGGGATTGATTGGTTAACTACTCATCATGCAAAATTTGATTATTTTTGTAAGGTTGTTAGCTTTGATATTCCTAATCGACCTATTATGCGAATTCAAGCAACCAAACCATTAAAATCAATCGCTGTCATCTCAAGCCATAAAGCTATTCGTTTATTAAAAAACGGATGTCAAGCTTTCTTAGCTCATGTCACGGATCTAAACAAAAATACGTCAGTTTTGAATGATATTTCTATTGTTAATAAATTCCCTAACGTATTCCCTGAAGAACTTCCTGGCCTACCCCCAGAGCGTGAAATTGAATTTTGTATCGACCTTGAACCCGGTACAAAACCCATTTCCAAAGCCCCATATCGAATGGCTCCTATTGAACTTCAGGAGTTAAAGATCCAACTGCAGGAATTGTTAGACATTAACTTTATTCGTCCTAGTACTTCTCCTTGGGGTGCTCCTGTGCTATTCGTGAAGAAGAAAGATGGAAGTATGCGACTTTGTATTGATTATCGGGAGTTGAATCATGTCACCATCAAAAATAGGTACCCATTGCCATGTATTGATGACCTGCTTGACCAGTTGCAAGGAGCACAATTCTTTTCAAAGATCGATCTTCATTCTGGATATCATCAGCTGAAGGTTAGAACTGAGGATATTCCAAAGACGGCTTTTAGAACTCGGTACGGGCATTATGAATTCCTAGTCATGTCCTTTGGATTGACTAATGCTCCAGCTGCCTTCATGGATATGATGAACCGGGTATTCAAGGAATATTTGGATCACTTTGTGGTCGTCTTTATTAATGACATCCTTATTTATTCCAAAAGCCGTGAAGATCATGAGCAACACTTGAGGCTGGTACTCCAAAAGCTTCGTGAATATAAGCTTTATGCCAAGTTGAAGAAATACGAGTTCTGACTGGAGGAGGTAGCATTCCTTGGGCACGTAGTATCAAGTCGTGGAATATCGGTTGACCCGGCAAAGATTGAAGCTATTCAAAGCTGGGAGCAACCTAAATCAGTGATCGAAGTACGTAGCTTTCTTGGTTTAGCTGGTTATTATCGGAGATTCGTGGAAGGATTTTCTCGAATCGCTACTCCATTAACTCAGCTGACTCGGAAAGATACAAAGTTTGGTTGGAGCGAAGAATGTGAGCAGAGTTTTCAAGAACTCAATAGGAGACTCATTTCAGCACATGTTCTAACAATACCATCTGGCTCGGAGGGATTTGTCTTCTACAGTGATGCTTCGAGCAAAGGGTTGGGATGCGTTCTCATGCAACATGGAAAAGTCATAGCCTATGCATCAAGACAACTCAAGGAATATGAGAGAAATTTTCCTACTCATGATCTAGAGTTGGTAGCTGTTGTCTTTGCACTTAAAATTTGGAGGCATTACTTGTATGGGGAGAAGGTGGAGATCTTTACGGATCATAAAAGCCTCAAATATTTCTTCACTCAAAAGGAACTCAACATGCGACAACGACGTTGGCTTGAAATGTTGAAAGATTATGATCATACCATTCAATACCATCTTGGAAAAGCGAACGTGGCAGCTGACGCATTGAGTAGAAGATCATATGCAAGTACGAGTGCAATATTGTCAACATAAAGGCCCATTTTGTGTGACTTGCAAAGGATGGAGATAGAGTTAAAGACTCCAGGGACCCATGTGATGATGGCGAATATACGAGTAGAACCAACTTTAATTGATAAAGTTAAAGCTGCTCAAGCTACAGACCTGGAGCTGATGCGTATGAGGAAGAAAGTGCAAGAAGGTGCTATGCCGGAAGCAAGAATCGATGAAGAAGGAATACTTCGAGTCAACTCCAGAATTTGTGTTCCTAACAACCCTGATTTAAAGTATGAAATCATGATGGAGGCGCACAACACACCGTTTGCAATCCATCCTGGAAGTACCATAATGTACCATAATCTTTGTCATACATTTTGGTGGAGCAATATGAAGAGAGAGATAGCACTGTTTATGTCGAGTTGTTTAACTTGTCAACGAGTCAAAGCGGAGCATCAAGTACCAAAAGGTCCATTGCAACCACTTGAAATTCCAAAATAGAAGTGGGAGCACATTACCATGGATTTCGTTACCGGTCTTCCTAGGGTTTCTCAAGGTATTGATGCGATTTGGGTCATTATTTATAGATTGACCAAGTCTGCACATTTTTTACCGATACGAGAAACTTATACACTTGAACGTCTTGCTCGTATGTACATAAACGAGATTGTAAGACTGCATGGTATGCCAGTATCCATAGTTTCTGATCGAGACCCAAGATTCACTTCACGATTTTGGGTTAGTTTACAAAAAGCTATGGGCACAGATTTACGATTTAGTTCGGCATATCATCCTCAGACGGACGGACAATCAGAGAGGACTATTCAAACTCTAGAAGATTTATTAAGACTCTGTGTCTTTGACTTCAAGGGAAGTTGGGACAAGTTATTACCATTGGTGGAGTTTTCCTACAACAACAGTTATCAAGCAAGTATTGGCATGGCTCCATTCGAAGTATTGTATGGAAGAAAATGTCGTTCTCTAGTATGCTGGGATGAGGTGGGTGAAGCAACGTTGTTGGGACCGGAGTTGGTACGTATGACTACAAAAAAGATTCAAACGATCCGACAACGTATAAAAACCTCACAAGATCGACAAAAGAGTTATGCTGATCTTCATCGAAAGGACGTGGAATTTGATGTAGGAGATCATGTGTTCTTACGTGTTGCTCTATGGAAAGGAGTTACGAGTTTTGAAAAGAGTGGAAAGCTCAATCCTCGATTCATCGGTCCATTTTTAATCCTCGATCGAGTAGGAACTGTGGCTTATAGACTCGCTTTACCGCCAAGTATGTCTCGTGTTCATAACGTTTTTCACATATTCATGTTACGCAAATATGTGGAAGACCCGAATCACATTATTGAGTTAGAACCGGACGAAATAGCGGAGGATTTGACGTATGAAGAAGTTCCTGTTCAAATCTTGGATAAGAAGGAACATATTCTACGCTCCAAGGTTATACCTCAAGTCAAAGTTTTGTGGAGAAACCACGATGTTGAGGAAATGACTTGGGAGTTAGAATCTGAAATGAAATCGAGGTATCCTTACCTTTTCGACATACCAGGTACGTACCCTAATTTTGAGGGCGAAATTTCATAAGAAGGGGAGGTTGTAAGACCCCAACTTTTATAAATAAAGATGAATTTTCTATAAATATCATTTTTGAATATTTATAAATTTTGCAAAGTACGCAAGTTGTTATATAATATTCGATTGGTCGGGGAATATTCGTTTTAACATGGAATATTCATACAACATCACAATCATTGGTGGACCCCACAACGAAATTATTGTCGGATTGAGAAAACGACAAAAATATTTTATTAAAAATAACGGCGGAAGTTTTACCATTGATACTGTTGAACTACTCGGTAGTACAAGTACAGTAATACGTGTGGTTGCATAGTAGCACACGGTATTGATTATTAATGCTTATATGAGAAGTCACTCAGTTTGATTCAATTATTGTCAGTTAATAATATGAATTATTTAGCGATAATGACGTTTTGTTTTATTCGTATTATTAACGTAATAAAACAGAAACATCTTTTTATATAAAATAGAATACTTTATTAAAGTTATTCTATAAATAGAATACTTTATTAAAGTTATTCTATAAATAGAATATATTATATTTTATTTAAAAGATTTTTTTTTAAATATGGACCGTCAGATTAAAGTAATCAATCTGGACCGTTCATGGATTAGTTACTATGCATTCTATTTTTCTATAAATAGCAGCTCATTCCTTCATTATTTCTTATGAATTCACTGAACTCTAGAGAGAGAAACTATAGAGAGAAACTATAGAGAGAGAAAAAGAGTATTCTGCTGCTCAACTACTTCCTTATTTCAACTCTTCTTTAAAATGGTAAGGGGTGTTATTCTTTCTTATTCATAAAGAGAACTGTTGTTATTCCATTTCTTATTATTCTGTTGGAATAACCTGTATACGCGGTCTACCCTATACTTGGTGACATTCTTCTATTATTCTGTTGGAACATCCTGTCTGTGTGTCTTACACCGGACCTGGTTCTGTCTTTATTATTATTCTATCTGTGTGTTTTACACCAGACCTGGTTCCGTCTTTATTATTATTCTGTTAAAACATCCTGTCTGTGTGTTTTACACCGAACATGGTTCCGTCTTTATTATTATTCTGTTGGAACATCCTGTCTGTGTGTTTTACACCGGACCTGGTTCCGTCTTTATTATTATTATGTTAGAATATCCTGTCTGTGCATTTTACGCCGGACCTGGTTCCATTATTTATTATTCTGTTGGAATAACCTGTCTGTGCGGTCTATCGCATGCATGGTGATTTCTTTTGTTATTCCATTCTTTAATATACCCAGTTGGTTAAGTTTTGACTTCTATACTCCATGAAATTTATGGAATATCCTTGATAATTGCGTTTCATCCGGTATCTTTTCATGAAAATATTCTTCTAAGCATTCTTGAATTTTACTCCACAAAGCAGTATCATGTTGACAATTTGGACGCTGTTAATTCTTGGATAAATGAATTTTTGAACTTGTTTTATTGAATTCTTATATTATTGTCATCATCCTCATGTTTATAAAATGTTAAAAGTCATCTGTGGCCTGTAGTACATAGATGGACTTGGTATGATTGTGACTAGGGATTATTCGGTATAATCATGACCGTAATGTTACAAATGATGTGGTAAAAGTCCTCATTGGCCCGTAGTGCATTGATGGACAGTTGTTGGCATGATCATGACCATTAATGAATACACGAATATCCTTGGCCGTAGTGCAGGGGTGATTCGATGATGTGGATTATTTTATTAAGCTGAGTCCCAGCGATAACAGTGTTGAAAAACCTTTTAAATCATAAAAGATAGTAGATTTTATTTTCTACTTGACTCTTTTAATGGATTGCTTGTTCCGCTGCAGTTAAACTTGATGTCTATTATATTTTATCAGTTTAACATTGTTGAAGGCTAATGATAATTTATTCTGCATTATCTTAGTCATAATATTTCTTACTGGGCTAGTTGAGCTCACCCTTTCTTTCACTGTTCTCTTCAGAAAATGAGAACGTAGCTGGGGCAAGTCGGGGAACGGAGTGATGGTCCGAATGATAGTATTAGTTAGTAGTCCTCACTATTCTATGTAATGGTGTGTTAATAAATGTAATGAGGACTCCTTTTGAGTATGAATACTCTCTGGAAGATAATATTTGTATTCAAACTCACAGTTTATGTTTTGTCGTATTGTACCCGACAGTTGTATTAGTAAGTTGTATTTATATTCTGTACTATATATCTGACGACCCAAGGTGGGTGATGTATACCTATTTTTGGGGGCGTCACAATTATCATGTAATGTAACGAATGTTTAAAGGTTTCGTACTTGTGATTTAAAACTCTGATAATATGTAAATTATATTTGATAATCTATATTATTGTTATTATTATTAGTTATATTCCGCTCATAGAATGGTATCGTGAAGCACCGAGTTCGGGTTTCAAGTACCTGAATTTGGGGGTGTCACATAAATAACCTTATTTCGACGGATTTAAATCCGTCGAGACTATTTCCGTCGAGCTTAAGGGTTTTTCTTATAGTGAATATAATACGTAGTAATATATATATATATATATATATATATATATATATATATATATATATATATATATATATATATATATATAACTGAGGTCAGTTATAATTTTTAAAAATCAAAAGCCATAAGACTTTTTTTGGCAAAACCAATTAAAATAATGACTTAATCATTCCTCAAGCCTTGTTTGGCAAAACAAGATTAAAATAAGAATTTCAAAAGCTCTAAGGCTTTATTTGGTAAAACCAAATTAAAACTCGTTTAATTTATTTTCATAAGTCATTTATAATATAGTTTATTGTCATACTTTATTTAAATAAATTCCCATATTCAAATTAAATTAAATCTAATAGCAATTTATTAAATCAATTTACCACATAAACCAATACAATAAAATTATAATTTTCATTATAATTATAATTTTATTTAATAAATTAACACATCATTTTAACTACAAAATTAAATTAAAATAACATTATAATAATTCATTCAATCATAATATAGTTTCAACTTAATTTAAATTACCCAATATTTACAGGGTTAATTTCTCTTGCCACCAAATTTCTTATCGTGACTAATTTCTTTTATTTCTTTTAATAGTTTAATCAACTATTAAATCTCATAAAAATTTAATTTTTTCACACCAAAACACATAATTCAAAATATATACACCTCATAATAAAAATTTTAATTATTAAATTTATATTTTAATAATTTAAGAAAATTCGTGTTGTCACATCATTCCCCCCATTATAAGGATTCCGTCCACGGAATCACCGAAACCCTACTTTACTCATGTAAGACCCCAACTTTTTATAAATAAAATTGAATTTCTTCTAATCATTATTTTGAATAATAAGGTATTAATTTGATATGATACTTTAGTTATGGGTGAAATGTGCAAATTTTACAAAATAAGCAAGTGACTATAAAATATTCATTATTGTCAGGAATATTCGTTTGGTCGTGGAATATTCGTACAATGACACATCCATTTATGGGCCCCATAACAGAAAACTGTCGGATGAAGAAAACGACAAGTTTGAATTTTTATAAATAACAGTGTAGTTATTACCGTTAATATTGTTGGAATATCCGGTGTTTAAAATACAGTAATACGCGTGGTTTTACAGTAGCACACAATATTGCACAGTATTTTAAGATTATTGATTCTTACGTAAGAAGAGACTACTTAATAATTGTTACAGTAATTACTATTCAATATTTTATTTTATTGATTCAATAATTGCTACTTTGATATTTTATATTATTGTTGTTTCAATAATTGTCACTGCACAGTATTTCCCATTATCAGATTAATAATTCATATTATTTGAATAATATTATTAGATAGCATTATTGGCAATGTCTAATGAAGTTCTGTCTAAAAAAGGGGTTTGGTCACCTAATTGCGCGCCAATAAGGAGAAATGTTTATCGAAAAGCCCCCTCTTTCCTGAGAACGACCTAGTTGTCATTATTGTGATTCTGTACTATTATTTGTGAATAATTAATTATTGATTTATATGATAAGTAATATTTATTTTATGTTGATATAAATGAAGGAATTAATGCTGAGGAGTTTTATCAGTATTTTGTCAGAATGGAGGTATTAAAAATCATCCGTATGTAGATTTCGGTCATTTTCTGTTTAGAATTTGGAAAAACTTTCTTCTACAAAGTTGTAGAGAATTAAATTTCCTTTGGAATGGACATAAAATTCATATTTTTTTGATAAAAGGGCTATTTATTATGAATTATTGAAGTTTTGTAAATAAATATTTTTATTAAAAACATGAGTGGGACTCACTTTTGGTTGTTGTGGAATTTTTTAAATTTGGTGGTCCCCACTTTTGGTGTGCTGAGTTTGGTCAAGTGGTGTGCGTGAAATTTTTTTATTAAAATATTATTTTATAAAATTTTAGTCTGTTTTGGCGTTTTGGTATTTTCCTATAAATAGGGTGATTAAGTTAGAATTGAAAATCACACCAGAATCAGAAGTTTTCTCTCTCTATAATATCGAGCGTATTTTTGTGAGTAATTAGATACTTTGAGAGTTGTTATTTAGTGCAAGTTTCATTCAGCATTATATCCAATATTCTTGTCAAAAGTATTATTCTTTTGAGGTAAGGGATGTTATTTTCTTCAAAAATGATGGTATTTCTTTCAATATTATTATATCGAAATATTGGTATGATATCTATTATGAAATTTTTACCTTTTCATGTCGAGGTTACTACTCACGTATACGGTACTATTCACGTATACGATACTATTCACGAATACGGTACTATTCACGAGTATTATTCACGAAGTATAATTTTTCTTATGAAATTGTTACCTTTTGTGTCGGGGTTACTATTCACGTATACGACACTATTTACAAAAAAATTAAATATTTTTTTCTTTGTCCAAGTTGTCTATTATGGTTACTATCTTTGATTGTATCCATGTTTTAATTTTCATTATAAAATTTTGCTCCATAATTGATTATTATGGAGTATTTTCAAACTTGGATAAACCAAAGTACGAATTCCTAATCTTTGTCCTTTTATCTCACTGGATTCGTTTTCTTTAAGATATTTTTCATCATCCTCAGTCTTAAATGGTGATATTTGATGAATATGTTTGGCCTGTAGTACAAAGATGAATGATTACCTGATGAATATCTTTAGCCCGTAGTGCAAAAAGATGGACATGTGTTGAGATGAACATGACCAACTGGTGATACAAATGAATATCTTTGGCCCGTAGTACAAATATGAATATTTGGTTCAAAATGTATATTGATTGATGTTACAGGGATAAAATATTGATGATGAACTTTTAAATCATAGAAGATCGTAGACTTCATTCTCTACTTAACTCTTCTAATGAATTGTTATTTTCGCTGCGAATATTGATCTAAAACTTGTTGTCCATTATATTTTATCTAAAGTATTGAAGGCGAACGATAATTTATTCTATATTACCTTAGTCATAATATTCTTTACTTGGCTAGTTGAGCTCATCCTTTTCCTTTTTATTCCATTTTTCTTCTCAGGAGGCGAGAATATAGAGGGAATTAGTCGAGGTATGGAGTGATGGGTTCAGATAGTTGTTTTAGTTATCCTCACTATTTTGTAAAATAGTGTATCAATAATTATAATGATGACTTATTTGAGTTTGGATATTGTCTAGAAGATAATATTTGTATTTAAACTCACATCATATGTATTGTCGTATTCTGCACAACAATTGTAATAATGAAGTTTGTAGTTATTTCTGTACCATGTATTTGACAACTCAGAATGGGTAGTGTGGACCTATTTTGGGGGCATCACAAGTCAGGTTTCTATCAAATCTCTTTAAAAATTTATCGTTGAATAACTTCAACACATTACCTTAATATAGGTTTTATATTTCCTACTACATTCATTTCTTCAACAAATTCTAGGTTTTATTTTATAAATTTCACTTGAACTCAATTATATTTTGAGTATTATATATTCTTTAACCCATTCATTTCCTTTTATAAGGATCGTTATCATAAACACTCGGGATATTACATTCACCCTTTCTTCTAAGAATTTTGTCCCCGAAATTTTATTTATTAATCTTCATTCATTCAATCTATCAAAATAAATTTTTACGTTCATACTTTATTCATTCATTGGTTCTATAACCACTTTCTTTCCACAAAAATCTTTCTATAATTATTAACTTTTTATTAAAAGTTTTACATTATTCTTTGATAACTCATCTCCTTCTCATTTCAAAATTTCTTTTCTCACTTATTCAATATATTCATCATTCAATGTCGTATTCTACTGTAAGACCCCAACTTTTTTATAAATGAAATTGAATTTTCTCTATTTATTATTTTGAAATAGTAAGGGTTGATTTGATTAATGTGATAAGTTATTGGTAAAATACGTAAATATCTTAAATAAGCAAGTGGTTATAAAATATTCATTGTTGTCGGGGAATATTCGTTTGCTCGTGGAATATTATTACTGTCGGGGAATATTCATACGACGATGCAGCCTTTTGTGGGCCCCATAACGGAAACCGATTGGATGAAGAAAACGACAAGTATGAGTTTTTATAAATAACGACGTAGTTGTTACCGTTAACACTGTTGGAATACCTCGGTAGTTAAAACACAGTAATACGCGGTGTTACACAGTAGTACACGGTATTGCACTAATTATTAATTCTTACGTAAGAAGGTACTACTAAATAATTGTTACAGTAATTACTGTTCAATATTTTATTTTATTGATTCAATAATTGTTACGTTGATATTTTATATTATTGTTGTTTCAATAAATGTCACTGCACAGTATTTCCCATTATCAGATCAATAATTTATATTATTTTAATAATATTATTAGATAACATTATTAGCAATGTGTAGAAAGTTCTGTCTAAGGAGAGGTTTGGTCATCTAATTGCGCGCCAGTAAGGATAAATCCTTATTGAAAAGCCCCCTCTTTCTTGGGAACAGACTGATTGTCAGTATTGTGATTCTGTAATATTATTTGTGAATAATTAATTATTGATTTATATGATAAGAAAAATATTTATTTATGTGGATATAAATGGAGGAATTTTTAGAAAAGTAGCAATTGTTGAAAATTGATATTTTATCTTTTCTGATAAAATAATTCATTTAAATATATTATTATATTATAATAATATAATAATGATGATATTTTTTACAATGAATGTGTGATATATGAATAAATGAGGAGGAAGAATATTTTTGTTACAATAAATGTTAAAAACATGTTAAACATGTTGGTGAATCCCATTTTTGACTGAAATTTGATTATAGCCTGTAAAATCGTTCGAATGTGGATTTCGGTCAATTTTTACTTAGAATTTGGAAAAACTTAAACTTACAAAGTTATAGAGAATTAAATTTCCTATGGAATAGATATAAGATTCGAATGTTTCTGATAAAAGGGTTATTTATTATGAATTATTGAAGTTCTAAAATAATTAATTTTTGAAGTTTTAAATATTTTTATAAAGAAAAATATTTTTTTTTTCATTTTGGTGGGCCCCACATGTGTTGCAAATGTGCTGAAATTAGATTTTCTAGAGGTGGGCATGAAAATTTTTAATATAATAATATTTTATTAAATTTTCTACTTTGGTGTTCTAAGTATTTTTCTATAAATATGATGCTTAGGTTAGAATTGAAAATCACACCAGAAACTGAAGTTTTCTCTCTTTATATTATCTAGCGTATTTTTGTGAGTATTTTGATACTTTGAGTGTTGCTATACGGTGTAAGTTTTCTTCAGCACTATATCCAGTATTCTAGTCAGAAGTAATGTCCTTTTGAGGTAAGGGATGTTATTTATTTTGTAAATGATATTATTTCTTTCAATATCATTATACCGGAATATTGGTATGAATTTTATTATTAAATTTTTAACTTTTCATGTCGGGGTCACTATTCATGAGTTACTATTCCCAAGTTACTATTCATGAGTTACTATTCACGAGTTACTATTCATAAGTTACTATTTACGAAGTATGATGATTTTTCTTATGGAATTTTTACCTTTTAGTGTCGGGATTACTATTCACGTATACGGCACTATTCACAGAAAAATTAAAATTTTCTTTTCTATGTCCAAGATTGTCTGTTATGGTTCCAATCTTTGATTGGATCTATGTTTTGATCTCCATTCTTGAATTTTGCTTCACAATGATTTATTATGGAGTATTTTAGAACATGGATAAACTAAAGTACAAATCCCTAATATTTGTTCTTTTGTCTCACTGGATTCGTTTTCTTTAAAATATTTTTCATCATTCTCAATTCTAAATGGTGATATAACTGAATATTTTTGGCCTGTAGTGCAAAGATGAACGCTTACATGATGAATATCTTTGGCCCGTAGTGCAAAGATTAACAGGTGTTGAGATGAACATGAACAACTGGTGATACAAATGAATATCTTTGGGCCGTAGTACAAAGATGAATATTTGATGATTGATGTTACATGGATAAAATATTGATGATGGACTTTTAAATTCATAGATGATAGTAGATTTCATTCTCTGCTTAACTCTTCTAATGAATTGTTGTTTCTGCTGCAATTGTTGATCTAAAACTTGTTGTCTATTGTATTCTATCAGATTTTTCCCTGTTGAGAACTAACGATAATTTGTTCTATATTATCTTAGTCATAATATTCTTTACTGGGCTAGTTGAGCTCACCCTTTTTCTTTTTATTCCATTTTTCTTCTAAGGAGGCGAGAATATAGCGGGAACTAGTCGGGGTGTGGAGTGATGATTTAAAACAGTTGTCTTAGTAGTCCTCACTTTTTTGTAAAATAGTGTATCAATAATTGTAATGAGGACTTATTTAAGTGTGGATATTGTCTAGAAGACAATATTTTTATTTTAAACCCACAGTATATGTGTTGTCGTATTTTACACGACAATTGTAATAATGAAGTTGTAGTTATTTTCTATACCATGTATTTGGCGATTCAGAATAGGTTGGGTGGATTGGACCTATTTTGGGGGCATCACAGTTGGTATCAAAGCTTAGGGATATGATCTCTGGCGGAGATCGGGGAATAGAACTAGGAGGGGAGAGACGAGTATCCTTCGCTAGTATGTCCTACCTAAGCTTATTTGTGTTTAATTGGTCGGTCGAAATATAGGGATAATATGTGGCATGTTAATTTCTTTAATTAACCCTTGTTTTATGGCAGTATTTGAGAATGGCAGCTGAAAATGTTAAAATTAGAGTGAATGAGACCATAGAGACACCTTTAATCACCAACCAGGAGAACGTGCAACAGTACGACAGTGTTCCTCCTGTAAACAACACCACCAATCAAACGATGAATGATGGGATTTTTAGAAGCTTGTTGCAGTTCATGCAAAATCAGATGAGGGAGAAATGATAGCATCGCGCGGCTTGTCACAGCCAAGCAGTTCAAAGAGTTGGGACCACCAGAGTTTTTGGGAAAGTCGGATCCGATCAAGGCGGAAACGTGGGTTAAATAAATTACCAAGATATTTGATGTCTTGGGATGCACGGAGGAACAGAAGGTTCCATTCGCCACCTTTATGTTTCGTGGTGAGGCAGATTACTAGTGAGAATCGGTGAAGCGTACCCAGCCAGCCGCACTCAATATGTCTTGGGAAACATTTTAGAAACTATTCAATGACAAGTACTTTCCTGAAAGTATTCGTCATATGAAGGAGGTAGAGTTTATTAGACTGGAACAGAACAACATAAATATGTCCCAGTACGAGGCTAAGTTCGCAAAGTTATCCAGGTTTGCACCTCATTTGGTAGAGAATAAGGAATGTATGACGCGGATGTTTTTGAGAGGTTTGAAACCCGACATTCGTCAATACCTCATTTCTCACAAATTTTCTTTATATTTAGATGTTGTGAACAGGGCTCTATTACTAGAGCGAGATAATGAGTCTGTTCAACCGGGGGACCACAACCAGGGTCGTACCGGTGGCAGCAATCATCAGAGCAATGATAACCATCATAGAGGAAATTATCGTGCCAGAAATGGTAACTACTTCGGTGGTAATCATGGTCAAGATAATAGAAGAAATGATTCAAGTGGAAATTTCAAGAAGAGAAGATTTAACGATGATGGGAAGACATCGGCAGCAGCACCAGCACCAGCAACAAATTCTAGGGGAGGAGAACGAATGCCAGTTAGATGCTACAGATGTGGAGAGGAGGGACACATAAGTCCAAACTATCCACAACCTTCTAAGGTATGTTTTAGTTCTGGAAAAGATGGTCACATAGCTCGATTTTGTCCTATAGCGAAATCAATTCCAAATGGGACGATGATACCAAAGGCTATTCCAGACAAGTCAAAGTCAGCGGTTCCTGGAAGAGCGTTTGTCGTGACTGGCCCAAATGTGAGGAACCCGAACTAGGTGATCACGGGTAAGCTAATCATAAACTCTTGTGAAGTTTATACTTTACTAGATACCGGTTCTACCCATTCATTTATCTCTCCTGCTTGTGCTCAACATTTAAACTTGACTCCGGAGAAATTAGACTTCGACTTATATGTGGAGACTTCGTTAGGAGAAACTTTTATTACATCCACTGTTTATAAATCTTGTTTAATCCAAGTTGGCACCATCACATTACCTGTTGATCTTATCTCTTTAAAGATACTTGCTTTTGATATGATTTTAGGGATTTATTGGTTAACCCCTCATCATGATAAAATTGATTATTTTCGTAAGGTTGTTAGTTTTCATATCCCTAACCAACTTGTTATGCGAATTTAAGCAACTAAACCACTAAAGTCAATCACTGTCATATCAAACTATAAAGCCATTCGTTTATTGAAAAACGGATGTCAAGCTTTCTTAGCCTATTTCATGAATTTAAAAATACGTCAGATTTGAGTGATATTTCTGTTGTTAGTGAATTTCATGGCCTACCCCTAAAGCGTGATATTGAATTTTGTATCGACTTTGAACCCGGTACAAAACCCATTTCTAAAATCTCATATCAAATGGCTCCTATTGAACTTTAAGAGTTAAAAACCTAACTACAGGAGTTGGTACCCTTGCCTCTATCTGGTGACTTCTTTTATGGAATGCACCGAAGCCAGACTCTCCGTAGGGGACGTCATATTCGTGCGGTGGTAAACTGATAGGTGCCATTGTGACATGTTATCCAAGATTGGGATATGAGTCACAGTTAAGAGCAACCTAAGTCAGTAATCAAAATACGTAGCTTTCTAGGCTTAGCTGGTTATTATCGAAGATTCGTGAAATGATTTTCTCGAATCGCTACTCCATTAACTCAGCTGACTTGAAAAGATACAAAATTCGAATGGAGCAAGGAATGTGAGAAGAGCTTCCGAGAACTCAACATGCGGTAATGATGTTGGCTCGAGCTGTTGAAAGATTTCGACCATACCATTCAATACCATCTTGGAAAGAGCAAACGTGGTAGCTGACGCGTTGAGTAGAAGATCATATGCATTTACGAGTGCGATATTATTAACATAAAGACCCATTTCGTATAACTTACAAAAGATTGAGACAGAGTTAAAGATTCCAAGAACCTACGTGAAGATAATGAATATACGATTAGAATCGACTTTAATCGATAATGTTAAAGTTGCTAAAGCTACAGACCCGGAGCTGATGCGTATGAAGAAGAAGGTACAAGAATGTGTTATTCCAGAAGCAAGAGTCGATGAAGAGAGGAAATCTCAACCCTTAATTTATTGGTCCATTTTAAATCTTCGATCGAGTAGGAACTGTGGCCTATAGACTCGCTTTACCACCAAGTATGTCGCGTGTTCATAACGTTTTTCACGTATCAATGTTACGAAAATATGTGGACGACCCGAACCACGTTATTGATTTAGAACCAGAAGAGATAATCGAATATTTAACGTACGAGGAGGTACTTGTCAAGATTTTGGATAGGAATGAGCATGTCCTTCGCATAAAGGTTATACTACAAGTAAAGGTTTTGTGGAGAAACTATAATATTGAGGAAATGACCTGGGAGTTAGAAACGGAAATGAAAGCGAGGTTATCCTCACCTTTTCGAAACACCAGGTACGTACGTCAATTTCGAGGACAAAATTCTATAAGGAGGAGAGGTTGTAAGACCCCAACTTTTTTATAAATGAAATTAAATTTCCTCTATTTATTATTTTGAAATAGTAAACGTTGATTTGATTAATGTGGTAAGTTATGGGTAAAATGCGTAAATATCTTAAATAAGCAAGTGGTTATAAAATATTTATTGTTGTCGGGGAATATTCGTTTGGTCGTGGAATATTCTTGCTGTCGGAGAATATTCGTATGACGGCACAACCTTTTGTGGGCTCCATAACGGAAAGCGATTGGATGAAGAAAATGACAAGTATGAATTTTTATAAATAACGGCATAGTTGTTACCGTTAACACTGTTGGAATTACCGGTGGTTAAAACACAGTAATACGCGGTGTTGCACAGTAACACACGGTATTGCACCAGTTATTGATTCTTATGTAAGAAGGCACTACTAAATAATTGTTACAGTAATTACTGTTCAATATTTTATTTTATTGATTCAATAATTATTACGTTGATATTTTATATTATTGTTGTTTTAATAATTGTCACTGCACAATATTTCCCATTATTGGCAATGTTAATTACGTCAATAATTTATATTATTTTAATAATATTATTAGATAACATTATTGGTAATGTCTAGAAAGTTCTTTCTAAGGAGAGATTTGGTCACCTAATTACGCGCTAGTAAGGAGAAATTCTTATTAGAAAGCCCCCTCTTTCCTAGGAACAGCCTGGTTGTCATTATTGTGATTCTGTAATATTATTTGTGAATAATTAATTATTGATTTATATGATAAGAAAAATATTTATTTATGTGGATATAAATGGAGGAATTTTTAGAAAAGTGACAATTCTTGAAAATTGATATTTTATCTTTTCTGATAAAATAATTTATTTAAATATATTATTATATTATAATAATATAATAATAATGATATTTTTTATAATGAATGTGTGATATATGAATAAATGAGGAGGAAGAGTATTTTTATTACAATAAATGTTAAAAACATGTTAAACATGTTGGTGGATCCCATTTTTGACTGAAATTTGATTATAGCATGTACAATCGTCCATATGTGAATTTCGATCAATTTTTGCTTGGAATTTGAAAAAACCTAAACTTACAAAGTTGTAGAGAATTGAATTTTCTATGGAATGAACATATGATTCTAATTTTTCTGATAAAAGGGCTATTTATTATGAATTATTGAAGTTTCGAAATAAATAATTTTTGAAGTTTTAAATATTTTTGTAAAGAAAAACATTTTTTTCATTTTGGTGGGCCCCACATGTGTTGTAAATGTGCAGAAATCAGATTTTCTAGAGGTGGGCGTGAAATTTTTTAAATATAATAATATTTTTATTAAATTTTCTACTTTGGTGTTCTAAGAATTTTTCTATAAATATGGTGCTTAGGTTAGAATTGAAAATCACACCAGAAACTGAAGTTTTCTCTCTCTATATTATTGAGTGTATTTTTATGAGTATTTTGATACTTTGAGTGTTGCTATACGGTGCAAGTTTTCTTCAGCACTATATCAAGTATTCTAGTCAGAAGTACTGTCCTTTTGAGGTAAGGGATGTTATTTTTTTTCTGAAATGATATTATTTTTTTTAATATCATTATACCAGAATATTGGTATGAATTTTATCTTTTCATGTCGGGATTACTATTCATGGGTTACTATTCATGAAATACTATTCATGAGTTACTATTTACGAGTTACTATTCATGAGTTACTATTCACGAAGTATGAAGATTTTTCTTGTGGAATTTCTACCTTTTAGTGTCGGGGTTATTATTCACGTATACGATACTATTCACGTATACGACACTATTCACAGAAAAATTAAAATTTTCTTTTCTATGTCCAAGATTGTCTGTTATGGTTCCTATCTTTGATTGGATCTATGTTTTGATCTTCATTCTTGAATTTTGCTCCACAATTGTTTATTATGAAGTATTTTTGAACATGGATAAACCAAAGTACGAATCCCTAATATTTATTCTTTTGTCTCACTGGATTCGTTTTCTTTAAAATATTTTTCATTATTCTCAATCCTAAATGGTGATATAACTGAATATCTTTGGCCTGTATTGCAAAGATGAACGATTACATGATGAATATCTTTGGCCCGTAGTGCAAAGATGAACAAGTGTTGAGATGAACATGACCAACTGGTGATACAAATGAATATCTTTGGACCGTAGTGCAAAGATGAATATTTGATGATTGATGTTATATGGATAAAATATTGATGATAGACTTTTAAATTCATAGATCATAGTAGATTTCATTCTCTACTTAACTCTTCTAATGAATTGTTGTTTCCGCTTCAATTGTTGATCTAAAACTTGTTGTTTATTGTATTCTATCAGATTTTTCCCTGTTGAGGACTAACGATAATTTGTTCTATATTATCTTAGTCATAATATTCTTTACTGGGCTAGTTGAGCTCACCCTTTTCCTTTTTGTTCCATTTTTCTTCTCAGGAGGCGAGAATATAGCGGGAACTACTCGGGGTGTGGAGTGATGATTCAAAACAGTTGTCTTAGTAGTCCTAACTATTTTGTAAAATAGTGTATCAATAATTGTAACGAGGACTTATTTGAGTGTAGATATTGTCTAGAAGATAATATTTATTTTTTAAACCCACGGTATATGTGTTGTCGTATTTTGCACGACAATTGTAATAATGAAGTTGTAGTTGTTTTCTGTACCATGTATTTGGCGACTCAGAATAGGTTGGGTGGATTGGACCTATTTTGGGGGCATCACATCTACGACTTACTTCTTTCTAAGGAGTATCATCCTTACCACATTCGCCCTTTAGAATAACAAGAATCTTCCACAATTGCTCAATAATTGGAAAGCAGTATGAATAACTTAGGAATTTAAAAGATCTCGAATCATGCTAAAGGGTCACAAGACCTTGAACTTCGTCCAGGGTTATAAGTATTTCTTTCAACTTAAACTTAAACATCCATTAGACTGTAGGGACTCCCGTACTTAGGGTGTTAAGCCATTCGTACGATGTATTGTGCACTCTGTCCAAGGTTATAAGTATTTTTTTCAACTTAAACCTAAACTGTAATTAGACTATAGGGACTAGCGTACTTAGGGTGATCAGCCCTTTGTACCACATGTTATTTACAAACATCTAAACGCTTTCGCGTACTCCCCTATAAAAGGGTTGTTCACCTCAGCTTTTCAACACCTGAATCTACACCAAAATAATTTGGTTTGACATAACTTCTCAAGAAACGCTTAAACTGCATAAACATCTTTCAATATTTGTCTAGTTGAATCAAATAGCATAGACTTCTAACAATAACTCGAACATCAATCGAAATAGTTTTATCCAATTCATATGGCATATCTTTCTTAGTTTAAAGAAAACCAAAAAAAATCCTTTTATGATAACATGATAGTGTACTATCTCGATATTAAGTTGAGGATTAGTCATTATATGACTTTGTTATGCTACATTATACCATAGTGGGCTGACGATCTTATGATCCCATCCAACACCAGGTTCAATTGCATTGATGACTTCCTCGTTTGTCAAATCAGCATCATATTTAGTGATGCATTAATGACTACGAAAAAAAACAAAATACATTTTGATATTTTTAAATCATTTTTTGTCTAGCCAAAATAATTAGCATAGACATACGAATAACAGTATTGTTTTTAAAACTCATTGGTTCCATCGTTTGATCCAATGTTTTTTTCTAAGAAAAATAGAAGTGCAAACATCAGCACGAAGTCAATAAATTTCGAAAATCTAGCAAAGCTAGAAGATTTGAAATATCTAATTTTCTCCATCAATTTCAATCTTTACTCCATTACCTCATTACTAACTAATTCTTTTTTATTTCTAGCACCGCCAATGCTCTTATACTAAATATTCTTGTATTTTAACTAATAATCTTCCTATACCCCCAGTATAGTTCATCAAACTTAACACACATTGGAAGTTCAGGAACTTGCCACAATAATATGAGTTTAAGAACTTATCCTAGTCAGACCATAGGCGTCCATTCGCGGAGGAGTTCAAAACATACCATATGATTATGAGTCATGAACTTACCATAAGCATTAGTTTTAAGAACCGTACCTAATCTTAATATCGTCTTACCTAACCTTAAAAGCCTCTAACTATCAAGTATACACATGAGAAAAGAATCACCTTTCCACCACATATACATTGACAACGCGACACTGACATTCCAATGATTATCAATGTGATAAACCAAGTACATGCACAAAACCTCTGCCCATACAAAGGTTTGTACAACTTAGTCACCATATGAGTCCTTAATTGAAATCCCACCTAACATTACCTTACTCTTAACTTATTCTTAATTTGCCTTTAACTTTCTCAATACGAATTCCTCGTATCACATTATCTATAACTCCTCGTAATTTTATTTCGTACTATATCATAGTACATTATCTTCATAGCTTCAAGCTATAATTATTCAAACATTACAGACCATCTTTCATTTATAACTTAAACAGATCACGTCGTGATCTAATTCTATAATCATCTCCCTTAAAATTCTTTTCTTAACTCGTGATCTTTTTGTTTAACGATCCGCTTTCTTTCCTTTTTCATCATTTACGATTTCATTTATGCTTTTAATCTTATAGACTTTGTCTATTCATCATTATTCGTTATCTTGGCTATTGGAGTTAGGTAACTCCCAATTCTTATCTTTATATCTCTTCAAGATTCTTCTTTGAATTGTCTTGTTTATATAACAATTCTTCCTTTAAGGATTTCTAACTTCATTTACATTGCTAAACATTTCATTCGAGTTTCACATTTTCATCATACGTATCCATTTTCTATACTTGGTACACATCGAGTCTCTTATAGTTTCAATATGGTACGCTGAGTGGTTTCCCATAAATAACCAACAAACTAGGTTCCGAGTTGCTAGTTCGTATATATCTCAGCTCTATGAAGGAATCGTTTAGCCCAGATACCATACATCAACTATTAAAGAGTACGATTGTACCATACTTAAATATAACTTTTTATTCTTAACTTCTTTATCATTCTCTTCTTATAGACATTGTCTATTTATTATCACCTTACATCCTTATTATTGGAGTTGGGTAACCTCACATTCATATTCCGTATAACTCTGCGAGATTCTTCTTTGAATCCTCTCACGCATGTTTTAATCCCTTATTTATAAATTTCTTAAATTACTTCTTATTGTTCAAACTCTATTTGAGCTTATTCTTTATCATCTTCACATCCCTTCTCTAAGGTTATAGCCTAAGATACTTTACCTAATGTTTCTAACCTATCAGCTTTGATACCAACTGTAACGACCCCAAAATTTATACAATTCATATATCAACTTTGGTCATTATCAATACATCTTATTTCTAACATTAAATCATTAATCGATATTAAACTTCATAAAATGTAGAATAATTTAAACTTTTCTACTACAAACTATTCTCGTTCCCAAAACTTTCAACCTTTACATCTAAATATCTCAAAATCATTTTAATACTACAAGAGTTTACATCGCAAAATGATATTACAATTCAACATTAATACATTTACCGAAACATTAGACATGGTTTACAAGAATAATAACTTGGCGAGGATATTAAATCTTTATGTATCACTTTTGATCCATATCAATCAAGTAGTACATAGTGTTACCTTCAATTCTTGAATCTGTAAAAATGGTTATTTACAAGAATGAGCTCGACAGCTCAGCAAAATCTAACAGTTTTCATGCTTCACATAGCACATAATAACATGCTTAACATACATCTCATTATCATAAAACTAACATAGCATACATGTTGTAGCTCACATAACAACTATAAAGATTGAGTTCCTTACTCAATCACCATTCATAGCTCAATCATCATAGTCATAGATTGACTTTCACATTTCATACTTGTGACATATATAATACATCATACGATAAAGATTTAAAATATTTCATCTTCAAGTTCACATAGCAAATAGGAACTGAAAGACTTGCCTTGATCGTTGTTTACTAATAATAGTTTAACAGCTGATAGCTATCTGCACTTCACGTGCCCTACACAATTACATAATCATGCACATCAACTATTAGTCACATAGCAGCACATAGTAGTTGTAATGTAAATTTTCTCTATATTTGATAACCCTTCTTATCATCAATACACAATGTTCAATTTGATTGTGTTAACTTTTGACTTACATCTCACTGTATTACTTCTTAGGACATACTCGAAGTTCATTTAAGTGTTTAAGTCTTGTTAGGACTACTTATTGGTTTTATATTAACCCCATTCCATATCTTATAATATTCATTTCATTTGACTTAAAACACTTTTTACGTTCATTAACACTTGTAACGACGTCTTGACGTTCATTCGTCACACGTCCAATTTGTCTCTCTTGTGTATGCATAGTATGCTTATACAACATATCCAATACATCATTTATTAATGTTAAGCATTATTATATTTACTAACATTCATGTTTTATAACTTAAAACAACATCTTTTAACAGCGGAAGCATTACACTTGCATATGTGCATGCTTGATGCCCTCCGATTGCCTTTGAAAACACAACAGTCCTAACGATGACCATTTAGACCCCTTTTCCTGACCTCAAATCGAAAACCTTAAAGAATGAAAGTTATAGGTTTATTCTTCCTCGTTCCGGATCATCTTGAATCTTCTCAATCGGAGTTCGTATGAAAACGTTATGCTTATTTTAGTAAAACATGTCTGGTCAAATTTCTCAACATTTGTAAGTCAGACTACCCCCCCCCTCGACGGGGCGGAGGTTTTGCACTATAATAGCCCCTTGGGGTGGGGGTACCTTCTGCAGTTTGCGAACGAACATTGCAGAAAGCCAAATTAGGCCAAAAAATTCCTTTCTAATAACCATACCAACTTACCCAAGTTGTAATATGTTTACAGAAACATAAACTAATGTTTCTAACACGTTTCTAACCACATAAACAAAATAAACATCAAAATTACAACCTTTAATTGCACTATTTCTATTATTTCTTATTCTTTTGACATTCATAGCGAAATTCCTCACTGTGAATTCGTTTTACAACCAAAACAGTTAGTTTTAATTACTTTGTTTTCATTTCTTCATGTATTTTCACAATCAATAGCCAATTTATACATTATACTATGCATTAAACATTAATTTTGACTTCAAAATAAGCCATATTCATATATATTTCACTGTTAAATAACTTTCTCCATATATATCATATTTACATGAAGTAAACTACTCTAAATCATATACTAAACATATGAAAATAATTTATCTACAAATTATTATATATACCAGATATATAATCACAATTACTACCCATATAACTTTTACAGAGAACTTTTCATATAAAAGAAACTAGAACCTTAAAAGAAAGCTAGAACTTTAGGAAGAAAGATTATACATTTGCTAGAAGATAATAACACAACTTTTGATTACTATTCCTTGTTCTTGCAAAACTTCTTCTCTCAAACTCTCTCTAGAGCTCCCTCTTTTCTCTCTTCTTTCTTCTCTCTTCCTTCTGTTCTTTCACGTAAAAAAAATATAACTGATATAACGTATAATATAATATGTATTAATATATATATATATATATATATATATATATATATATATATATAACTGATGTCAGTTATAGTTTTTAAAAATCAAAAACCATAAGGCTTTATTTGGCAAAACCAATCAAAATAATGACTTAATCATTTCTTAAGCCTTGTTTGTCAAAACAAGATTAAAATAAGAATGTCAAAAGCTCTAAGGCTTTGTTTGGTAAAACCAAATTAAAACTCTTTTAATTTATTTTCATAAGTAATTTATAATATAGTTTATTGTCACACTTTATTTAAATAAATTGTCATATTCAAATTAAATTAAATCTAATAACAATTTAGTAAATCAATTTACCACATAAACCAATACAATAAAATTATAAATTTCATTATAAAATATAATTTTATTTAATAAATGAATACATCACTTTAATTACAAAATCAAATTAAAATAACATTATATTAATTTATTTAATCATAACATAGTTTCAAGTTAATTTAAATTACCCAATATTTAAAGGGTGAATTTCCCTTGCCACCAAATTCCTTATCGTGACTAATTTTTTTTTCTTTAATAGTTTAATCAACCATTAAATCTCATAAAAAATTAATTTCTTCACACCAAAACACATAATTCAAAATATATACACCTCATAATAAGAATTTTAATTATTAAATTCTTATTTTAATAATTTATGAAAATTCGGGTTGTAACATATAAGCTTAAGGAGTTACTGATTATTTGGAGGAGAGGCTCTAGTATATTGATCTTTCATATTGTAGAGAGCAAGATCAAGGTCAAAATAGTTATTGGTTGACGAGGAAGGGATATCTGATGGAGAAGCAGATGTGTGAGGTTGAGTCTCAAGAGGAGGTGACTCTATGATTTGAGCAGGTGACTCTACGATTGGATTTAGATCAATGATCGTAGAGTGAGAGATGATAGGAGACTGGATCAACACAAAATTAGGCATGTTTGGTTCATCAGTCACAAAATGTTGGGATTCTGTAACTGGAAATTGATTTAGTGGATGAAGTATCACTTCCAACCATCTTGGCAATTCGTAGAATTGGTTGAAAGTTGATGGTGGACAGTGACTAACCCTGAAAGAGATGGGAATAGTTTGTACCTCATGCCCATTTTCTGAAGAGGGACCATTAGTAATTAGCTTTCGGGCAAACGTTAGATTGCCTGGGAATCCATGAGCTAGCACAGAGATTACTGGATACGCTTTGAAGGTCCAGAACATGTCATCCCAGGAGTTGAGGATTTGGGCTCTGTGAAAGGGCATCATGGGTAGATAGAAGAACAGTTGATTGAAGTTGGCTCTCCTATATCCATCCAAGCCCACTACAATAATCTCAACTTCGTCATCCTCTTCTTCTTCTCTGTCTTCATTTGAAGTTTCCACTACATCAATCATCTCCACTTCTCTTCTTTGTTCTTCTGCTTTCTCCACCTCCATAGCTTCAACCCTCTCCATTTCTTCAGTTTCAGAAGCTAAGATCTCTTGAGGGACTGAGGGAGGTTCATGATGATCTTTCGGCAATTCCTCCTCAGCTGTAGCCTTTTCTGACATAAAAACTTCGTGACATAAGAATAATAGTAATACTAGTATTAATATTCATGTTAGTTATTACTATTACTAATATAAATATTATTAATACTAATATTACAAAATATTAACATTAGTATTAATAATATTACAAAATATTATTAATATAAATATTATAAATAATAATATTACAAAATATTAATATTAATAGTAACATGTCGCTACAACTTGTAACGGTTGAGACAATTAAAAAGGGACATGTCCCTTTTTAATTGTCCCAACCGCTACAAGTTGTAGTGGCGTGACTTTTTTTGTTGCTCACAACAACCAGTTGCCATGGATGCAGACCATATATATATATATATATATATATATATATATATATATATATATATATATGTAAATGCCTGTCTCTCCAGCGAACCATAGGGAGTGAACTAAAAACGAACCGGCTATAGCGACAATTTTTTTCCGTCGCTACAGCATTGAAAGCCAATTTTTTATGTTGTAGCGACGGTAAAAACTGTCGCTATAGTCAGTTTGTTTTTTTAGTTTGCTCCTTATGGTTATATATATATATATATATATATATATATATATATATATATATATATATATATATATGTTCCCTTTCTCCAGACCGACTATAACAACAGTTCAATCCGTCGCTATAGCATACATAGTCGACGCCAAAACTATGACGACGGTTCGCACCTTCGACATAACCTAGAAAATCAATTTTTCTATTATTTAGCGACGAATGAATCATCGCTAAAATTAGTTCATCTTTTTCGGTTAGTTAGAGAGCACGGAGATTAGGCCCACACAAATATAGAGTGGATATAGAGTTGGGGTGGGGAAAAAGGATGTTGTGAAATTAGGCCAACACAATTACACTGAAATAAATACAAACACGCTAGTGTATGAGATATAAAAATAATAACAGCATAATTTTATGTGGAAACCCAACTGGAAAAAAAACCACGGGGAGAGATCTCATAAATTCACTATGAAAAATAAAATGGAGAATACAAATTCTCAAATGAGGAATAAACTAACTATTTATTTTCTCTGCACTCGCTCACTTTATTTTCTTTAACTGATCTTTGTACTTCTTCTACTTATCGTTGTTGTGATATGCTTTGTAGTCATGCCTATTTATAGCACCATAAACTTTGCATTATTATTGCTATTTTGTGGGACTCAAGACAAGAGAAAATTAAGGCATAAAACAATGCATGTTTTCTGGCTGAGAACATGGATGGAGCATTTCCTTATTTTAATGGATGGAGCATTTACTTGTTTACCATAATGCGAGGAAAATATTCAGCAATCTCCACCTTGACTCATATTCTCTAAATAGTACGTATTATGAACATCTTCATGTCTACTAATGTATATCTCTCTCTAGATACTCCATCATGAACTCAACATTTGATAAAGTGAATTAAGTCCAAGCAATGCTTGAACTTTTCTACTATAACTGACTTTGTGAGCGTATCTGCGACATTCTCCTTTGTGTAAACTTTGCGAACTACAATGTCACCACTGTTCAGCCACTCACGAATCTTGTAATACCGAACATCTATATGTTTGATCCTGGCATGGAACACCTAGTTTTTCACTAAATGAATAGCAAGTTAACCTTAAATCTGGTTTCAACAAATTCTTAACCAAAAGAATATCCGGCTTCCTCTTTACTGCTATCAACATGTCATCTACATATAACATCAGCAATACTAGAGAGCCATCATTAAGAGATCTAAAATACACACATGGATCATACTCTAAACGAGAGTAACCATGAGCCACCATGAAGTTGTTAAACCTCATATACCATTGTATCGGGGTCTGCTTCAAACTATAGAGAGACTTCTTCAATCTACAAACTAAGCCCTCTTTCTCTGGTACAATAAACCCTTGTGGCTACTTCATATAGATCTTTTCTTCTAAATCACCATGGAGAAAAACTATTTTTACATTAAGCTGCTCTAACTCCATATCCTGTGATGTTACGATAGATAAGATTAATCGAATCGACGTGTGTTTCACAACTGGTGAGAAGATCTCATTGTAGTCGATTCCCTCTCTCTAAGAGAATCCCTTTGCCACTAACTTAACCTTAAATCTTTCACCTTCTTTATCAAACTGAGCTTCCTTTTTTTTGAGCACCCACTTACATTTTATAGCCATTGATTATTTTGGAAGTTAAACTAACTACCAAGTCTAGTTATTTTGTAAAGAATCCATATCTTCTGCCATTATTATCATCCATTTATCATTATCCTCATATTGAATATCATCCTTATAGCTAGTTGGATCTCCACTACCAGCAATTAAGGTAAAGGCAACCATATCTTCAAACCTATATCTTTGCACTGGTTTGCTAACTCTCATTTACCGATCTCTAACAAGATTATATGTAAGACCCCAGCTTATTAATGAATAAAATCAAATTTTCTCTAAATATTATTGTGAATAATAAGGGTTTAATTTGATATAATACTTTGGTTATGGGTGAAATGTGCAAATTTTACAAAATAAACAAGTGGTTATAAAATATTCGTTTGGTCGTGGAATATTCTTTCTGTCGGGGAATATTCATACGACGGAGCAACTATTTGTGGGCCCCATAACGGAAAGCGATTGGATGAAGAAAATGACAAGTATAAGTTGTTTATAAATAACAGCGTAGTTGTTACCGTTAATACTGTTGGAATACCCGGTGGTTAAAATACAGTAACACACGGTATTGCACCAATTATTGATTCTTACGTAAGAAGGCACTACTCAATAATTGTTACAGTAGTTATTGTTCAATATTTTATTTTATTGATTTAATAATTACTGCGTTGATATTTTATATTATTGTTGTTTCAATAATTATTGCTGCACAATATTTCCCATTATCAGATCAATAATTTATATTATTTGAATAATATTATTAGATAACATTATTGGCAATGTCTAGAAAGTTCTGTCTAAGGAGAGGTTTGGTCATCTAATTGCGGGCCAGTAAGGAGAAATTCTTATTGGAAAGCCCACTCTTTCCTGGGAACGGCCTGGTTGTCATAAATGTGATTCTGTAATATTATTTGTGAATAATTAATTATTGATTCATATGACAAGAAAATATTTATTTTATGTGGATATAAATAAGGGATATATTTTTGTGGTTAAAAATGAAGGAGTTAATGTTGATATTTTTATCAGTATTTTTATCAGAATGGAGGTATTAAAAATAAGGGTTTTTGAGATATTTTACGGGGGTTATAATTTTTAATCCGATCGTTGGATCGTGGTAATTTTTGGATATGCTATACATATATAAGTTGAGTATATGTCCACAAATTTTGAACCGTTAAAAATGAACGTATGATTTATTATGAATTTTACGAGATGACTGGTTCGGAAATTGTTGAATTTTCGGAGTTTATCATTTTGGTGAAAAATTCTAGAATTGGTGGGCCCCACTCTTGGTTGGTGAAGAAATATGCTGAGATTTTTATTCAAATGTGGTGGGTGGAAATAGTAGCAGGTAAAGCCATCAGGTTGCTAATTAAGTCTGCTTCGGCGTACTAACATTTTCCTATAAATAGAGGGCTAAGTTAGAATTGAAAATCACACCAGAAACAAGTTTTCTCTCTTTCTCTCTCTAGATTATCGAGTGTATTTTGTGAGTATTTAGATACTTTGAGAGTTTCTATTCATCAGAACAAGTTTCATTCAGCCTTATACCGGTATTCCGACCAGAAGTACTGATATTTTGAGGTAAGAGATATTATTTTCTTCTTAAATGATATTATTTTCTTCTATATCATTATGCTGAAATATTGATATAAACTTTTTATCAAATATAGAACTTTTTGTGTCGGGGTTACTATTCAAGTATACGGCACTATTCACGTATACGACACTATTCATGAATACGGCACTATTCACCGAAAATTAAAAATTTTTCTTTTTTGTCCAAGATGTCTATTATGGTTACTATCTTTGATTGTATCCATATTTTGATCTTTATTTTTGAATTCTGCTTCACAATTGATTATTATGAAGTATTATTGATCTTGGATAAACTGTTATATGAATCCCTACTATTTGTCCTTCTGTCTCACTGGATTCGTTCTCTTTAAGATATTTTTCATCATCCTCAGTCCTAAATGATGATATTGCTGAATATCTTTGGCCTGTAGTGCAAAGATATATGATTACTTGATGAATATCTTTGGCCTGTAGTGGAAAGATGAACAGGTGCTGAGATGAATATGACTGACATGTGATACAAATGAATATCTTTGGCCTGTAGCGTAAAGATGAATATTTGGGTAAAGATGATTATTAATTGATGTTACAGTGATAAAATATTGATGATGGACTTTTAAATCTTAGAAGATAGTAGAATTCATTCTCTACTTGACTCTTCTAATGGTTTGCTGTTTCCGCTGCAGTTGTTGATCTAAAACTTGTTGTCGATTATATTCTATCAGATTTTTCCCTGTTGAATACTAATGATAATTTGTTGTATATTATCTTAGTCATAATATTCTTTACTGGGCTAGTTGAGCTCACTCTTTTCCTTTTTGTTCCATTTTTCTTCTCAGGAGGTGAGAACATAGCAGGATCTAGTCGGGGTATGGAGTGATGGTTCTAGAAAGATGTTTTAGCAGTCCTCACTATTTCTGTAAAATAATGTTTGAATAATTGTATTGAGGACTTATTTGAGTGTGGATATTATCTAAAAGACAATATTTGTATTTAAACTCACAGTATTTGTTGTCGTATTTTGTACGACAATTGTATTATTGAAGTTGTAGTTTACTTTCTGTACCATGTATTTGGCGACTCAGAATGGGTTATGTATACCTAATTTGGGGTCGTCACATTATAGGACCTATCTTAGGGATTTGAAAGATGATCATCTTCAATCTCTTCAGATTCTTTTGTCTCTTCAAGAAGCTCAGCCTCAATTAGTTGTTTCTACAACTCACTTGCTGCAGATTCTTCATTTTCGGACTTGTTCAGCATGTGTTTCTCATTAAACACCACATCTCTACTGACAACCTTCTTCTTTGATACTGAATCCCATAACCTGTATCCCTTGACTCTATCTTCATATCCAAGGAAGATACACTCCTTTGACCTTGGATCAAGTTTGGACGGTCATTCCTCGACCAAAAAATGAACATAAGTTGGACAACCAAAGATTTTCATCACAAAAAAATCAACTGGTTTCTCTGTCCATAATTCCTCGAGGATTTTGTAATCAATTCCAGCTGAAAGAGATCGATTTATCATATAACAGGTTGTGTTAATTGCCTCTGCCTAAAAACTCTTGGGCAAATTTGCATTCAACCTTATACATCTGGAATGTTCTAATAGAGTTTTGTTCATCCTCTCTGCAACCCCATTTTGCTATGAAGTTCTTTTAACTGAGAAGTGCTTGGTGATACCTTTATCCTGGAAAAATTGTAGGAATGACATGTCCTTGTATTCCGTGCCATTATCTGATCTGAAATACTTCAGCTTCTTTTTGATCCAATTTTCTACTTTAGCTTTCCACTACTTGAAGATTCTAAAAACCTCGGACTTCTGCTTCATAAAATACACCCACACTTTCCTGAAGTAGTCATCTATGAAGCTAACAAAATAATGGGCTCCACCCATTAACGTATACTTAATCGACCCCCACATACCCAAATGTACATAATCATGTACATTCTTACTAGTGAGTGCTCCTGCCATAAAGCTTACCCTATGTTGTTTATCGTACACGGAAAACTTGTAAAATTCCAGACTGCACATATTGACACCTTTCAGCAATTTCTTTTTGTGAAGTTCTTTCATTCTACCTTCACTGATATGACTAAGTTGCATGTGCCATAATTTTGTGCTATCACTGTTGGAATTATCCTGCACGAAAATTGCTGGTCCACCATCAACTGTGTCCCCTATCAACTTATAGAGAGTGCCCATTTTTTGGCCCTTCATAATTACCATCGAACCTTTGGTAATTTTCATGACATCATCTTTGACTGAGATACTGCTGCCTATAGAGTCAAATAGTCCAACCGATGGCAAGGTCTTCTTCAATTCTAGAATATACCTTACATCACCCAATGTTCTGACAATCCCATTAAACATTTTAACTTTGATGGTTCCTATCCCAGTAACTTTGCAGACTATATTGTTACCCAATAAAATTGTACCACCATTACATAGTGATGCACACCAGGTCAGGCCAGGCCTTGACTTTAGGACTGCTAAGTCGAGCAATGCCAAAATTTGCACAAAAAAAGTGACCTGTTAAGGCCTATGGGCCAGGCAGAGCCAGGCCCCTACCAGGACAATGTTAAGCCCAAGCCCACTTTGCTGAAAAATAATAACTTCACCTCTCCTCTATTTATAAAAGAGAGGTAGGGAGAAGATATGATTATTAGACTATGTGGGACTTAAATAAAAACACAATTAAACCAAAGCCTCTCATTCTTATAGCTTTTTATAACCATTCCAAATTGATTCCCAGTGCTTGTAAAACATCTCTTGGTTAACTACTCTGGTGAAATATGACACTAATTTCTATACTAGAAAGTTGATGATTTTTGCTGATATTTGAAAGACGATATAAACCTCCTTTCACAAAATCTGATAAATCATAAATTCGTGATTCAGATTTTCTAGCTCCCATCTATATTATATTATTTTCATGTACCAGCACACAAACTATACTTTGTTCCATCTTAGAAAGAGAATCTTGGTATGACTGAAGGATGAAGTCTAACATCTCAAGGTAAGTACTTTTACCTAATTAATTATGGTGTCTTTTTATTAATTATATAAACTGAAATGGCAAAAGTCTGTTAGAAAACTTGTAGTGTTTTTACATAGTGGAACTCATTCGCTTTATCTGATATCATTGAATCAAGCAAAAGGATCTCATATGTCATAGATGTTTATCCTTTAAATATTTTACTTGTTTGCAGAGAATGTGTTAGGTTTGTATATAACACGATCATACAATCAAATTACATAAAAAGTGCGGAAGCGCGATAAAATAGAATTTAAAATTTTTCATACAAACCATCACCATGATCATACTTTGTACATAATTATCAATCAATAGAAAAGAGATGGAGATAAGTTTCATACCTTTGTAGAAATGAGCTTCCTCATGTACAAGTTCACCTCCAATTCTTTTTCACGTTCTCCTTGAATTCACCGGGTTGGATTCCTTCCTTTGATCAATGTTAGCCAACCAAGTATTTGGCCTCTATATGTGATCCACCAAGGAAGAACAATTATTCAAGAAGATGAGTGTTTGGCAAAACACTAATTCTATCTCTATAGAATATTGTGCACTCTCCTAACTCTTGAAATTGTCATCAACCCCAAATCAAAATAAGACTCCTCTTATTTGTAGGTGTGGGCAACCCTCTTAAACAATTTAGGAATTGAGTTTTATTTTAATTAATTAAACTCCTTTAATTAATTAGGTTCCTAATCTTATTGGGAATAATTAATTAAACTCTTTTAATTAATTAGCCTCCTAATCTTATTAAGAATATATGAGAGTGCCTTTTATTAATTAATTCACAAACTTCTTTAGAAATTAAATAATAGTAATAGTAATAATAATAATAATAATAAGACTTCTCTAATTAATTTATATTTAATATTTTCAAAATATTAAATAATAAATATTAAGCAATTTAATTTATTCTATCACCATATATTAAATTAAATAGACTTAACTTATTACTACGATTATATCATCTATTTCTTAAATAAATATTTTTTTCCTTTTTTGGTGTGACCTTTTAGGTTCTCCATATTAAATCGGTTGTGAATAAATCAATTAGAATAATTCTAATCTTATTTAAATAAATAATTTAATCTATTTATTTATTTAAATAAATAACATTTATTTTACAATAAGGATAAGATTTCTTAACGATCAACGACTTTTCAGATAATATAAATTTCAACGTTAATCATAAAAGAACCCTTGAGTAAATAGTTACCGTACAATTCAATTCTTCCACCATACAATGTCTCAATTAAATATAAGACATGGAATTACTGACAAGTTTTATTTTATTTAATTATATGTATTTTGATTCTAAAATGCACAACTTCAAATAATGTAAATTAGAAACTTCTTTCCTATTTAATTATGCCTTGGCCAAAGACTACTGGGTTGTCATTTATTGAATCGCATAGGATATTCTCTTCTTTTACTAGAAACGGTAGACTCTTTGTTGATCATTTATTATCTCTATGTACAACTTATTACACCCAAACATACCCTTTGATATACCCTAAGGGTCTTAAAGGACATGTCAAAGTATAAGTCATCATACAGAAGATACTATGATGATCTCAAGTCTAAGGATCACTTGTACTACTATCACTACAGGAATTCCTATTGACATGCAAGTAAACTTCCATTATGTATTCCTTAGCGAGCCACGTTGAGTGAACTTATTATCCAATACACTTTAGTGTCTCTACACAAATGATCATGAGATCAATCATCCTCATCTAATGAGAAAGCAACGTATATACCAATTGATCCAGATTCACTAATTCCCTTTTTAGTAATCCAACGATTGAGAACAATTTTAGTTTTTGAGCTATCTAAGAATTTAGATCTCATTAGTATGATCATTATCATGATTCTAAAAGTATTGCTAAAAACTATGGGTTTATCACATATTATAAAACAACATCATGTAGATAAATTAAAAGCCTTTAATTAAACAATACTTTTATTAATAAATGAATAAGATTGTTAAAAAGTATATATTTTATCATCAAACATGATTGGCTCGTGTGCATATTACTTTCAATCTGACAGCGTGTTTCGCAACAAACACCTTTTTTCAAGCAGGATTATAAAATATATACCCTAAACTTACTTAAGGATGTCCCAAAAATCTGTACTTGTCAAATCATGTCCCAAACTTATCCTTTTGAAACCCTTCCACATATGCTGGACAACTTATCTTAACATACTTAAGATTAAGAATCCTCCCTGTCCATAACTCATATAGAGTCTTGGGGCCGAATTTTGAGGTTACCTTTTAATAGATATGCAACCATTTCTAGAGCATTACCCCAAAAGGATACTAGAATGTCGATAAAAATTATTATGGACCACACCATATCCAACAAGGTATGATTTTTTCTTTTAGATACACCAATCAATTATTATGTATCATGAGGAGTCCATTATGAGAAAACTGTTGACTTATGTCATACTCCATGTTTTGATGATGACCATATTATTCCTCTAATCCTGCTCTATGAAATTTCAGGAAAAGAAATGGCATTACAGGAACTTCGAGGAGGAAAATATAAAGACTTGAAGTCTTTGAAGGATGAACGACATTTTGAGTCCTAGGAAATATATTTAAGATCTTAGCATTAATTACTTTCCAATACAAGGCTTTATGGCATGTGCATTTCACATATATAATTATTTAGATCCGGAGTTTAACAAATATGCTAAATTGTGTTACCATAATTTGTTAGGCAGATTCACTAAGATCATGGTGTAAATGTTTAAAAATAAATTGCCTTAATTCATGCTACATAATCTAAGGAATCTATTGGCTATTTCCACCGACCCAATTTATGGTAAATCAAATATGGTATCTTGGTTGGTTAAATAAATACCATGAATCATGCGTCATATAATTGCTTAACATAAGGAAAGTGATTAGACTGTCTTTCTAAACTATTTTAGGCTAACTCGATTATGGTAATAATCTTAGTGATTGTGTTGGTTTTGAAGACTGCGAAATATGGTAGAAATTAAGATGGTAATATGCATATAGCGTATCTTCATATGATCATATGGGATATACTATAAGAGTCATAAAAGATATGTTGTTACCACGTGATTGACACTCAATCAGGCCTAAACTTTTTCTCAATCACACTGATATAACATAACTCAGCGAAATATCTCTAATTGCGTATAAACAGTTTTCTATGGTGACCATATGACTGGAGAAGGATTTGAGCATATTATGATTGACATGTTATCTGGTTATTATTCTAAATAGCATGTTTTGTTCACTTTATCCAAAATGATCATATTACAGAATTGGTACTAAGCAACAGTAACACGTTATGGTTGCTTATAAAAGAACTGGATCTAATGATAAAGAAAAAAAAATACATACTACTTTTGTTCTACATAAGAAAGCAGTTACGTGTGTTTCTTCATCTTCTTCCTACTGTGAACTGCAATCCAATTGAAGAAGTCTTTGTTGTTCATTTTCGAGGTGATCTTATAGCAAATAATCTGGTAATATTTTTCTTGCTCATCATTGCATACTAAAGCCTTGCATTGTTAAGAGATAAGTTGCTTTGATCAATAGAGCTCTATTTGTATTTTAATTTCTAGTACAAATCAATATCATCTAAATTTGAATTGTAAACTGGTTTGGATTACTGTACTGTTACAATCAAGTTCAAAGAAAGCATATGTGCTTGAGAGTGCATAGGTGCACAAGGAGCAAAGGTGCTCAAGTGGTTGAAACTTGTATTGTAATCAAAGTTGTTTAATAAAAGTGGGTCTCCAATACTAGTTGGTATTGGACGTGGATTAACCTACTATTATAGAGGGTAGTAGTTGAACCACGTAAAAATTCTTGTGTTCATGTGATTGCTAATTGTTGTAAATTATCTCATCATTTGGCTAACTATCCAGCAGGCTGCATTCAATATCTATAAATTTACAAAACTATTTAAGTAAATAGTTTTCACGTAATCACCTTCTGAAAAAGGCTTAGTTTCCAAATTAAGAATTTTGGAAGGTTTTACATCAACTTAACATTTTGTCCTAACATTTTAATTTATAAGGATTTAGAATCCAGCCTCCTGAATTGAATATCCAAAGGAATTTTTATTTGGTCAAAAGTTTGACATTGTTTGTTCCGACACTTATTTAATCATCTCCCCCCCTTCTAAGTGTGCCTACTTAAATTTCAAAAAATATTTAAGATGATCTAGAAATTCATCTACAACCAGATTAGGTCTCTAGGTCGATTCACTGAAAGGTGCATGAATGACTTAGCTGAAGAACTACAGGCTGACACAGTCAATTCTCGCATCCCTGAGTGGCCAAAGTGCAATTGGATGGCTGAATACCAAAGGCGGCTTCTTGGACCTTCCTCTACCTCCTCCTACCTTCATCGCACGACCTCCACGATTCACAGACACCATGTCATTGGAGGAGATTGAACACCGTAGGCTTCACCGTCCTTATTTCACTGCTAGAGAGGCCAACCTTGTTCAAATTGATGAGGAGGATGCTTATGTTCTGGCTCTATCTTTCCCCTTTGCTCTCTAGGTCTTCTTTTTGATAGATGCCAAAGGGGGAGATGACTTATGACTGCCATTAAAGACTGCTATTTTTAAAATTTCATGCATGATTACAGATTTTGGTTAAGATTATGTTTTAAGTGATGGATGTTAGGATTTTTTAACGGTTTGATGGGTTAATAGTTTAATGATGTTACTTCTACTTAAAGTACAATGTGGATTATCCTAACAGTTTAGTGCAGGTTCATTAAACACTGCACATATGCAGCAAATATGAATCAAATATTTGATTCTATTTTGAGATATGCATGAATTTAGGGGGAGTCATAATTATTTTATTGTCATCATAAAAAATGGGGAGAATGTTGACTTATGTTATACTCCATGTTTTGATGATGACCATATTATTCCTCTAATCATGCTCTATGAAATTTTAGGAAAAGAAATTGCATTACAGGAACATCGAGGAGGAAAATATAAAGACTTGAAGTCTTTGAAGGATGAATGGCATTTTGAGTCCTAGGAAATATATGTAAGATCTTAGCATTAATTACTTTTCAATACAAGGCTTTAGGGCATTTGCATTTTACATATATAATTATTTTGATATGGAGTTTAACAAATATGCTAAATCGTGTTACCATAATTTGTTAGGCAGATTCACTAAGATCATGGTGTAAATGTTTAAAAATAAATTGCCTTAATTCATGCTACATAATCTAAGGAATCTATTGGTTATTTCCACCGACCAAATTTTTGATAAATCAAATATGGTATATAAATACCATGAATCATGCGTCATATAATTTCTTAACTTAAGGAAAGTGATTAGACTGTCTTTCTAAATTATTTTAGGCTTACTCGATTATGGTAATAAACTTAGTGATTGTGTTGGTTTTGAAGACTGCAGAATATGGTAGAAATTAAGATGGTAATATGCATATATCGTATCTTCATATGAGCACATTGGATATAATATAAGAGTCATGAAAGATATGTTGTTACCACGTGATTGACACTCAATCAGGCCTAAACTTTTTTTCAATCACACTGATATAACATAACTCAGCGAAATATCTCTAATTGCGTATAAATAGTTTTCTATGGTGACCATATGACTGGAAAAGGATTTGAGCATATTATGATTGACATGTTATCTGGATATTATTCTAAATAGCATGATTTGTGCACTTTATCCAAAACGGTTATATTACAGAATTGGTACTAAGCAACGGTAACACGTTATGGTTGCTTATAAAAGAACTGGATCTAATGATAAGAAAAAAAAATAAGAAATACATACTACTTTTGATCCACATAAGAAAACAGTTACGCGTGTTTCTTCATCTTCTTCCTACTATGAGCTGCAATCCTATTGAAGAAGTCTTTGTTGTTCATTTCCATGGTGATCTTATAGCAAATAATCTGGTAATATTTTTCCTGCTCATCATTGCATACTAGAGCCTTGCATTGTTAAGTGATAAGTTGCTTTGATCAGTAGACCTCTATTTGTATTTTAATTTCTATTACAAATCAATATCATCAAAATTTGAATTGTAATTTGGTTTAGATTACTGTATTGTTACAATCAAGTTCGAAGAAAGCATATGTGCTTGAGAGTGCATAGGTGCACAAGGAGTAAAGGTGCTCAAGTGGTTGAAACTTGTATTGTGATCAAAGTTGTTTAATAAAAGTGAGTCTCCAATACTAGTTGGTTTTGGACGTGGATCAGGCTACTATTATAGAGGGTAGTAGTTGAACCACATAAAAATTCTTGTGTTCATGTGATTGCTGATTGTTCTAAGTTATCTCATCATTCAGCTAACTATCCAGCAGGTTGCATTCAATATCTGTAAATTTACAAAACTAATTAAGTAAATAGTTTTCACATAATCACCTTCTGAAAAAGGCTTAGTTTCGAAACTAAGAATTTTGGAAGGTTTTACATCAACTTAACATTTTGCCCTAACATTTTAATTTATAAAGAATTAAGAATCCAGCCTCGTGAATTGAATATCCAAAGGAATTTTTATTTGGTTAAAAGTTTGACATTGTTTGTTCCGACACGTATTCAACCCCCCCTTCTAAGTGTGCCTACTTAAATTTCATTTGGTATCAGAGGTTCGCTCTACTTATCTTGGTCTTAAAGGTGACTTGTAGGGAAAGATTCTGACATGGCACAATTTGAAAACACTCATCGAGAAGGACAATTAACAAACCGACCTCCATTACTCTATGAAACAGAGAACTGAAATTTCTGGAAATTCCGAATGTTGATCTATCTTAAGCGAGACCCATGGGAATGGTGGGTGGTAGAGAATGGACCGGTGATCCCAAGGAAAAATGATGGCACTCTAAAAACTCTACTCGAGATGGACTCAACCGAAACCTATATGGTTTCATACGATTTAAAGGCAACGAACACACTTCTCAGCGGCATGGTACAATCCGAAATAGATAAAGTCTCACCATGCAACACAGTTAAGGAGATATGTGATACTCTAGTGGTAAGTCACAAAGGAACATCCAAAGTACGAGAAGTTAAGTTAAGCATGCTCATGCACGACTATGAAATGTTTAAGCTAGAAAAAGACGGAACAATTAAAATGGCTCAAGCACAATTTCTAGTACTCATAAATTCCTTGAAGTTGCTCGACAAGTCAATTCCACAAAGTGAAATCAATCGTAAGCTACTTCGGGCTATGCCCAAAAGGTTTGCATCCAAAATGGCTACTCTTCAAGATTTTGTTAATATTTCATCCATGGATACTTTAACTCTCTTTGGTGAACTAGAAGAATATGAACATCAATTAAAAAGATATGATGACGAGGAAGAAGTTCCTCGAAAGAAAGTGTTAGCTCTAAATACAGGACTTGAAGAGGAACTTGAAGATAACTTAGATGATGAAATAGTTATGATCTCGAGAAGACTTAGAGGATTACTCAGAGAAAGAACAAAAGGAAGAACACATTCAATCCAAACAAACTTAAAACCAAGCAAACCGAAGAAACATGTTTTGAATGCAGACGATCAGGTCACTTCAAGAAGGACTGTTTCTAGCTCAAGAACAAAGGAAAGCAAGGTACTAAAGAGATCAAAAAGAGCAAAGCTTTCTTAACTTGGAGTGACGATGAAGAATCTGAAGTGGAGATAAATGCAAACGATCAACTAGCTCAAATATGCTTCATGGGACTTGAAGGTGAATCTAGTGAGGTATCTTTTTCTGATATTATTGTTTTGAAACAAGAAAATGAAAAGCTAAAAGAAAAAATGTGTACTTAAAGGATCTAGTAAACACACTAATAGGCAAAGTTGAATCACTAATAGATGAAAAGAAGGAAATAGAAAAAATAACACAAACAAATGGAGAAAAAGTATTAGCTGCTAAAAATGTCTATTTAGATAACTACAATAAAATACTTTTTAACAAGGTAAAACAATTAAATAATGAAGTTGAAAAACTAAAAAATGAGGTAAAAATGAGAGACGTATGTATTGATGCATTTAGTGACGAGACTCGTAGTAAAAAACCTCCAACTAATGAACTTCAAAAGGAAATAGAATCACTAAAACTTACCCTAGCTAAATTTGTACATGGTGAAGAAAATTTAAATGTCATGTTAGGAAAACAAAGACCTAGTTATGATAAACAAGGTATTGGATATAATCCAATGTATAGAAAAAAAGTATAAATGCTTAGGTCTAAATCATCCTTTAAATTAAATTACTGTACACCATTCACTACATTCAAAAATTGTGGCACTAAAGGTCATCTAGAGATAAATTGTTTAAAGAAGAAGAATAACAGTAAAAATAAAACATCATGGATAAAAAAAATGATTTAATTTCAACTAACACAAATGAACCCAAAAAAATATGGGTACCAAAAAGATAATTGGCACCAGCTTTGAACATATATGTTTTAAGGCAAAAGTATCATCTCAAAAGTGGATTCTTGATAACAGATGCTCACGCCACATGATAGGTGACAAATCAAAGTTTGTGGAGCTATATATCAAAAAGAAACATGGAATTGTCATGTTTGGAGATAATCGATCATGTGAAATAGTCGAGAAAGGTAAAATCGGGAATGGTAAGGTTAATATTAACAATGTTCATCTTGTTAATGGTCTAGAATTTAATCTTATCAGTGTCAGTCAATTAATGGATAATGGACATCAAGTAAAATTCAAAAAAGATAAACGTACAATTTCACACGGTACTGACACTGCTACTTTAGTTGCCCAAAGAGAAGGAAATATATATACTCTTGATTTTGAGCAACAGGAGGAAGAATTATGTCTTGCCACATTTCAAGATGAAGCAAACCTATGGCATAGAAGAATGGGACATGTTCATACGGACCTAATTAAAAAGCTATCACCAAAGAACTTAGTGAAAGGATTACCCAAAATAAATTTTGAAAAGAAAGGTATATGTGAGCCCTATCAACTCAGAAAACAATTAAGAACATCATTCACAGCCAAAAATATGGTATTAACTTCTTCTCCCTTACAATTACTCTATCTTGATTTATTTAGACCTAAAAGGCATGCTAGTCTAAATGGTAAATTTTATGCATTTGTGATAGTTGATGATTTTTTTAGATACACATGGGTACTATTCCTTAAAACCAAAGATGAGCCATTTAAGGAATTTGAAAAACTAATCAAAAACTTGGAAACAAAATATAGTCTTAATCTCATAATAATCAGAAGTGATCATGGTATTGAATTTCAAAAGGATTTTATTATATTTTGTAATAAAAAAGGAATTACTCATGAGTTCTCAGCACCTAAAACCCTTAAAAAAATGGAGTGGTAGAAAGGAAAAACCGAACCTTACAATAAACAGCTAGAACCCTAATACAAGAAAGTAAACTTCCAAAGAAATTTTGGGCCGAAGCTGTAAACACATCATGTTATGTACTAAATAGAGTGTTAATCCGTTCAATTATTTTGAAAACACCCTATGAATTATTAAATAATAGACTTCCAAATATAAGTTATTTCAAAGTATTTGGATCTAAATATTTTATTCTTAACACTAGTGAGAACTTGGGTAAGTTTGATGCTAGATCATATGAGGGAATATTCATTAGCTACTCTCAAAATAGTAAAGCATATCGCATATATAATGTTCAGAAGATGTGTATTGAAGAATCTATACATATTAAATTTAATGAGTCTAACCATGATTTCCAAAAGAAAGAGAAGAAGATGCATGAAATTTAGAGACTGCTGCAAATCCAGCCTACCACATAAAGCAAAATAGTAAGTCGATGGAACCTATTCAACAAGCTGGAGTACACGAGCAACCGGACCAGGAACTTATCCAGCAAGCCGAATACGAAGACCAGGAATCTATCCAGCAAGCTGGATTAAATGAACAACAAGGCCATGATCCAAAAAGTATTGATCATCAACAAGAAAAAATGATCCATGACATTCAACTTCCAAAATCAGCAAGATACATAAAAAATCATCCTCCAAATAATATTATTGGCAATATAAATGAAGGAGTTACCACAAGACGAAGGGCGCAAAACCTGTGTGCATTTTCAGCATTCTTATCCCAAATTGAACCAAAGAAGCCATACTTGACAAAAATTGGTTACTAGCAATGCAAAAAGAGCTACAGTAATTTGAAAGATATCAAAGTTTGGGAGTTGATGTCTCCTCCAAAAGATGTATCTATTATTGGAACTAAATGGGTGTTCAAAAATAAGCTTGATGAATATGGAACGATTACAAGAAATAAAGCTAGACTAGTGGCTCAAGGATACAACCAACAAGAAGGGATAGACTATGAAGAAACATTTGCTCATGTAGCCCGAGAATCCATTAGAATATTGTTAGCATTTGCGTGCTTCTGAAAGTTCAAACTTACACCAAATGGATGTCAAACGCGCTTTCCTCAATGGCTATATAAATGAAGAAGTATACGTAAAATAGCCTCCCAAATTTGAGCATGAAAAGTTCCCACATCACGTATGCAAACTAAAGAAGGCACTCTATGGACTCAAACAAGCTCCAAGAGCTTGGTATGAGAGATTAAGTAAGTACCTCCTATCAAATGGCTTCATAAGAGCTAAAATCGATTCTACCCTATTTATTAAACGTCAAAATAAAGATATCATCATTATACAAATATATGTAGACGATATAATATTTGGGGCTACTAATAACTTTCTTTGTGAGTGGTTCTCTAAATGCATGCACAATGAATTTGACATGAGCCTAATGGGAGAACTCAACTATTTTCTGGGCCTTCAAATCAAGCAAAATCAGGACGATATTTACATTCATCAAACTAAGTATACAAAAGAACTACTCAAGAGATTCAATTTTGACAACTCAAATTCAAAGACCACACCAATGAGTACATCAATAAAACTCATAACATATGATAAAGGTATAGATGTAGAAGTAACAAAATATAGAGGTATGATCGGATCCTTAGTATATTTAACTGCCTCTAGACCCGATATAATGTACAATGTATGTCTATGTACTCGCTTTTAAGCAAAACCCAAAGAATCACATTTACAAGTTTTTAAACGAATATTTAAATATTTGAGTAGTACCAAAAATTTAGGCTTATTTTACCCAAAGTGTAACGATTTTGATCTAATAGGTTACTCAGATGCTGACTATACAGGTTGTCAAATAGATAGAAAAAGCACAAGCAGTGCTTGTACATTTCTGGGATAAAGCCTTGTCTCATGGCATAGTAAGAAGCAAACATCAGTAGCCCTATCCACCACTAAGGGTGAATATTTAGCAGTAGGGAGTTGTTGTTCCCAAATTTTATGTATGCGTCAAACATTATGTGATTTTGATATTTTTTTGTGAAAATGTGCCTATATATTGTGATAATACAAGCACCATTGACATTTCCAAAAATCCAATTCTACACTCACGCACAAAACACATAGAAGTTCGACACCATTTTCTTAGAGACAATGTGTCTAAGGGCCTAATCAAATTAAGATTTATCTCCACTGAGCACCAATTAACAGACATATTTACAAAACCCCTAGGGGAAGAAAGATTATGTACTCTAAGAAGAAAACTCGGGATGTGTCTGATATAGATATGATCTGCATGCTTTAAGGAAATTATATATACAATCTAGATATCACGACATGACTTGCTGCCATAAATAAGCTAAATAAATCTACTCAGATTTCCCTTACCAAAACACGGCTCCACAACTTCCTATATCTCGGTAACACGCACACACGTCAAATTAGAGTCTACTTTACTCTTTCAGCCTCTTCACTTCTCCCTCATCACTCCAATTGTCTCTATACTCATCTCTTTCTCTCCAACTCTCTCTGTCAAAATGCGCACCAGACTTGCTAAGTGACTTCGTGATGAATCCGATGACGAGATACCTCCACCATCTCCATCTTCTCAACCTCCGGATCGCTCCTCCCAAAAAATAAAATAGAAACAACCGTCGATCACCACCATCTCTGGCGACTCCTCTCCTGTTGAATTTGAAGCAAGTATGCCATCTCCTCCACCGATTGGAACCTCTACTGGACCTAAACGTCGTCAAATCAAGGAATCAACTCTAGGATTCCCACCAATATCGGTAATCCCTCTATCTTTCTCTTTGCATGAAGTTTCGAAAAACTACTTTAGAGGTCATAATTTTGAACTTCATTTTAAATCTTCAATCTGTCAAAAATCATTTATCTATGAGAAATTAATTGACATGTTTTATTATCAAAACTCCCCTCTTCAACACCTTCTTGAATCCTGTGGTCTGTCCTCCTTAAGTGCTCCTCCCTCTATGGCTTATCCGATGTTGGTTCAATAATTCTATACCAACGTCAAAAATAATGGTGACTATTCTATACCGTCCCTATTTCACTGCTAGAGAGGCCAACCATGTTCACATTGATTAGGAGGATGCTTAAGTTCTAGCTCTATCTTTCCCCTTTGCTCTCTAGGTCTTCTTTTTGATAGATGCCAAAGGGGGAGATGACTTATGACTGTCATTAAAGACTGCTATTTTTAAAATTTCATGCATGATTATAGATTTTGGTTAAGACTATGTTTTAAGTGATGGATGTTGGGATGTTTTAACGGTTTAATGGGTTAATAGTTTAATGATGTTACTTCTGCTTAAAGTACAATGTGGATTATCCTAACAGTTTAGTGCATGTTTATTAAACACTGCACATATACAACAAATATGAATCAAATATTCGATTCTATTTTGAGATATGCATGAATTTAGGGGGAGTCATAATTATTTTATTGTCATCATCAAAAATGAGGAGAATGTTGACTTATGTCATACTCTATGTTTTGATGATGACCATACTATTCCTCTAATCATTGTGATAACCCGGAATTTTGAACAATTCAAATTTTTACGAATAATTTTTTTTAAATATTGATATTGACTAACAATATTGTGTTGAGTATCTGTGATAAGAGTCTAAGAGAAGTGGTCAATTTGTGTATTGACTGAGAAATAAGAGTAGAGTTGTGCTTAATAGAGAATAGAAACTTTAACCCTAGTTACGAATAGGGAATCGGTAGAAGATAAAGTTATAATAATTGTAATGATGAATAAGTCGATGTTTATAACTTATTAAGTCAATTAGGGCTATTAAATTAATACACTAGATGGATATGTTATGACATATGTGAATTATGTATGTGATTGAATAAATATGTATTATGAATATGTATACATATATTTGGTAAAGAGAATTAAGATTAAAGTTATGAAACCTAATAGGTTATAATATAAGAGAATGGTGGTATATAAAAAAATTAAAAAGTATAAACTATGTTGAATTGTAAGCCCAAAGAATTAGAATTTCTAGCCTAAATAATTAATTAATTGGCCCAACTCTTAGCCCAATTGGGAGGGGACCTTTTGGAACATTAGGTAAGCTAAATGGAGCTTAAAAGATAATAAAAAGGGGCCCAAGAAGGCCATCATGGCCGAAATTTACATAGTGGAGAGAAAGGGGGAAGGAATGTAATCATTACATTACTTTAGTAGGTGAGCTAACTTGCTAGGTATCAAGTGTTCAACATAATCTTATCTTTTCATCAAACTCACAAGTTAAACCAAGAGTTCAAGCAACCTTATAATGATATAGAGAGAGAGGAAGAGTGAGACATTGGATGATGAATATAGATACATTAAATATATCTATACAAAATTTCTAACATCAAATTTCCTTTCTTTTACATCTTTTTATCTCATTTCATGTTCTTAAGTTATCAAAGCAAGACCAAGAGAGAGAATAGAGGAGGACTGACAAGAGGATTAGGAGAGTGAGTGATTTTTTCAAAGTTCATAGTTCTCTACTCTAAAGATTAGGAAGAAGAAGAGAAAGAATCAAGAGAAGGTATAAGAAATCCTTACTTTTATAGTTTAATTTCTCTTTGTGATGATTTGAGTTTTGATTTTTATAAAATTACGATATTGAGGCTTAAAACCTCAGGTCTTGCTGTTTAAAAGTGTTTTATGTTTAGATCCAACTCTTTTATGGATCAAAAGTTAGATCTAAACAAAGAAATATGAGTTAGGTTTTTCAAAAGATAGAAAATAAAATTTTTCTTAGCTTTTGTTGTGTTTGATCTTGTGTTTGTTGACTAATTGGTGAATTAGATAATGGATCATATTAGATCCATGAGTATATGAGTTATTTGAGTTAATATGATGAGTTATGTTGGTTTTATGAGAGATCATGAAAGTTTTCATACAAAACATAAAGAGTTGAAAAATAGATTTTTGAGAAAACAAAGTATGATGCGGAAATGACCATATCTCTCATTCTACTTTGAATTTTGAGTGTGGTCAATTTTTGGAGTTAGATATATGAGTTTTCTAACATCTCCAAGTGGAATCACTGAAAAATGTGTGGTAGATTTTCGAGTGGGCTGATTTTAGCAAAGGAGTCAAAAACAGAAAAATGACAAAAGTAAACTGTCCAAAATTTTGTGAGGGTTGTTTAGGCCACTTAATTTGTGAGAAAACTTACTGCCTTTTGGGAAATAAAAATATATTATATTAAGTAGTTTCTGTCCAAAAATGAGCTCATTCCGACTTAAAATGAGCAAGTTATGACTATTTCAATATTTGGGTTTTTTCGACGAAAAATGCTATAATCGGAGTTCTATAACTCCGATGACCATGAAATTTAAACTGGAAGCTCATGTTAACATGTGTAAGATCCCGCCAAGAGTTGTGAATTTCTGGATTTAAATGTGAGGTAGCTAATTTCTTAAGGAATTAACTAGAAGTTGATTTTTGAAAAATACTTAAGGGAGTTGAAAAATTCCAGAAAAATATTTTTTGTGTATGGAATACAAGTGTATATGATTGGCCAAAAAATTGAAAAATAGTAAGCTAATTTCATATTTCCGTGAATACTGTATTTCAGCTTCCTGAAATGAACATTTCAGGTTACTAAAATGAGAAACCGAAATGTCAGAAGAGATGCCAATTTTGTTTTAGCTTGCTGAAATAAAAACTGAAATGATATATTAAGTTTTCTAAAATCATAAATAGTTTAGCAAGTTATATTAAGAACTTGTAAATGAACGAGTAAATGTTAAGTCTAAGGTAGTATAGTTGTACTCTTTAATGATTGATTATGTGATTACATGCGATGAGTAAGATATACGATGCTAATTAGGAGATCGATCTTATTAATGATAGGTCTTACAAAAGAAGTTAACTTAAATTGCGTAGCAATAGTCAACAAATCAGGCAAGTTTCCTTAACTCAACCTTGAGTTAATATTGTTTAAATATTTATGGTGGTTAATTATTGTTGATTAGACCATGTTTAATAATTATTGTTGATTATTCGCAGTTAGTGCATGTTTATTAATTTAAATTGAATTAGTGATTCTGAGAATATAATTGTAGAATAACTGTTGTTGGATATTCACATTCGTAGAAGCTATTATTGATTGTAAATAGTATAGTTAAATTTTGTCTATTGTTTAATCGTATTGAGACATGTCTTAGCTAATTTTTATTGCTAGACGAAATTTTGTTGGAACTTGATAGGTTCGAGAAGAGAACTCAATTATTATTGACAGGTCAATGCCAATTGTTTCGGCTAGATCGAGAAAGAGAATAGGTATTAAAATCACAGTATTTCGTTATTAAGATTCAAAATCTGTTTATAAGTATCGACGTCGGGATTTTTATTTGTCCATTTTCGTTACCTGTTCTTTTGTGTTCTCATTTTAGGTGAGATTTGTTTGAAAAAACAAGTGGAAAAGGTCCGACATGTGTAATGTCGACGATGGATTGTTAAGAGTCGCTAGTGGGTTTTTTAACTGGTTGTACCAACACAACCGAGAAAAGGTTTCCACATTGACCCAGTGATGTGACACTGCTAAATGGGTCTGTGAAACCGAGATTCATTTAGGGTCCGGAGACTTGATTATGCAGAGGAAAGGTGTTAGGCACCCCCCAACATCCGTGTTGCCACGGTGACCGCCACTTTTCAAGAAACTGTTATATGAATGTGTTTGTGTGGGTCAATGTGCTGTTATTTGAAAGTAGTGCTATGCCTCGTTCGCACCTATATACATAGAGTTAGAATTTTGTATAAAAATTTAGTTTTAACAAGATATAACAGTGATGTTTTAAAAGTGGTTTTTCAAACCCTGTGCTCAATAGTAATTGAGGCCTTTGACACTTCCATTTTATTAAATGTTTGGCTTGATTGCTTTTATTTTCGAGATGCGAAGCATCTTCGAGAAAATAATGTACAAAATAGTGTCAAACTTCTCCTGGGTATGAAAATCATCTGAGAAAATCCAAACACCGTGAATAAATTTACAAGCTGCTTATAGCTAAAAATATCCATCACAGGAACTGAATCTAGATTCAATAGACTAAATCTGTGATCACATGATTCCTAGGCTCACATGATGCCGCAGTTGATATAAAAGCTTTAAGCAGGTATATATAAAAGCTGTAAATATATATATATATATATATATATATATATATATATATATATATATATATATATATATATATATATATATATATATATATATATATATACAGGCATGATCAACCAACACGAAGCACCTCCATGGGGGATCGGAAATGTATATAAAACTGTAAAAGCGATCAACCGCCACGAAGGAGACTCCAGGCGAGACGAAATGTACAAAAAGCCGTAAAAACGGTCCACCACCACGAAGTAAACTCCAGGTGGGATGATATATAATATATATATATATATATATATATATATATATATATATATATATAAGTGATAAACGCACCGAATATAAAATCCAGGCTCATCAGACAAAGTCCAACAAAAGTTAATATATATAAGTATATATATATTAAAGCAGTAAACGCACCAGATGTAAAATCCATGCTCATCGAATAAAGTTCATACATATATATATATATATATATATATATATATATATATATATATGTGTGTGTGTGTGTGTGTGTGTGTGTGTGTGTGTGTGTGTGTACGAAAATATTTAAATGCACCAGACATAAGTCTAGGCTCATCGAACAGAGTTCGAAACACAGTTCATATATATATATATATATATATATATATATATATATATATATATATATATATATATATATATATATATATACGAAAGCCATTAAACGCTCCAGACCGAAGTCAAGGCTCAATCAAGGCATAACTCGATGATGTTAGTCTATATATATATATATATATATATATATATATATATATATATATATATATATATATATATATATATACAAACTGAAAAGAAACCACGGACCGAAATTCGGACATACACACGCAACACGACTCTTAATGTAAAGAATAGTGTGTACAAAGATGAAGAGAAAGGTTTAAAAATGTGTGAGAAGGCTTACAGTGGGCTCCCAAAAGAGACTTCAATAACTTGAAATGGATGAATATTCGGCTCCCACCGGTAAAAAATAGCTATATATGAGCTTACAAGTGTTTAAAATGAAAAAGAACTCAGTTTGGGGTGTGTACAAAGTAAATTGGACAGGGCTTTCTCGCCTTCTTTTTTTCCAAAATGGCCACCCCAAGCCCTCTATTTATAGAGGAGGGAGCTGCAGGTGTACCTGTGGCTGGGCCGCAGGTGTACCTGTGGCTGGGCCGCAGGTGTACCTGAGGTTGCCAGGGGTGCCTCGGGCTTCGCGGGTCCCGCAGTCTCGAAGTAGGTGCACTCGTGCAACGTGATGTCCGCTTGAACTTTCAGAATTACAATCCGGGCATCCGACTGAGGTATATAAGACCTATTTTGGACTGCCATTGTCAAGAGTTACGCAATGACATGGGATTAGAGGTTGTACGAAGTCAGGAAGATGGGACGATGCCCTCCAGTCTTCAAGCTTCAAATTCTATCCGTTACCCTGCGTAATAGTCACTCGGGATTGGTTTTCCTTGGTTCTTGTGGGACATTCCTGTGTAGAAATGTATGTCTAAAATGTTGAGATGGCATGATGTGGCGTCAAGGTGGCAAGATGACAACTTTGCCCCTCACCGGGGTTATCTCCGGTTTGGGCTGATAAAGCAGATGTTGCTCAGGGTTATCTTTGAGATTGGACTGCTGCCAGTATTGAAGGTCCTCAGTATCATCTCTAAGGTGTGCCTGTCTTCCTGGTGTTATTATCAGGTCTTGTACTGAGTGCCTCGGTGTAAGCGCCGAGGTTGAAGCTGATTGTATGCATTTGAAACAAGTATTTCCGGGGTTATCTCCAGAACTGCAACTGCCTTCCTTGGGGTTGTCTCCAAGGTTGGAATCTACTATTCCCAGTGTTGGGACTGAGACTGAACATCTCGGGGCTGTCTCCGGGATGAATCGGTCTTCTCCAGTGAAATTTTTGGTATTAGAACTGCAAGCCTCGGGGTTATCGACGAGGTTAGAAATGATGCTCCCGGTGTGCGTTTCAGGGTTGAAACTGAGCTTCCGATAGTATCCGGACTGGATGTGAGTTGTCTTCCAGGGTTATCTCTGAAAGACGAACCTGCCCTCCTACAATGTCAGTAACAAGTGTGCAGAAAATTTTGAGTGTCTATAGATGGCCCTCTTTATCATATTCATGCAATACAATAGCATGGATAGGATAAAGAATCCTAGACACTTGAAATGCAACAAGATAGACATGATGCAATATGGAGCAATATGATGCAAGTGTATGATGCATATGAATTGTTTTCCAACATGCTGGGGATGATTGTCGGCTCCCTGTTGCATTTACCGGTGATGGTAATGACAGCAAGCTTCGATGTATGATCCAAACCTATTAGGATGTTGACGTTGGGGCTATTACCAAAGTCCTTAATCCTGGATACAGACTTTACTCCAAAGATGTGCCTCTCGTGTATAAGAGATCTGTGGGGATAAAACTTTATTTGTTTGAGGATGTGTATAACATATTCTATCATCGACCCTCCCCGATGATGTTGATCTTTCCTAGTTTGTATCGCTAGGACATATCAATGTTCTACTGGATGTTGCTGCCTGACCTTTGTTGACGTGTGAACCAACGGTTGACCACGTGTTGTAACCCCCGCCGTGGATCAATTTGATCATCTGCTGACGTGTATATCAACGGATGAACTCCCTACTGGGGATGAATGCCAAGGCTGCTTGGACTTTGTTGATGTGTGTATCAACTGATGAACTCCCCACTGGGGATGAATGCCAAGGCTACTTAGCCTTTGCTGATGTGTGTATCAACTGATGCAATCATCAGATGGCTTCCGATGCGACGTTGGGTTTACTTGCCAACGGCTGAACTGACGTCAAGGTTGCTTGACCTTCGCTGACATGTGTATCAACGAAAAACGTGCGTTGTAACCCCCGCCGAGGATCTGTTTGATCCTTGCTGATGTGTGTATCATTAGAACATACGTTGTAACCCCCGCCGAGGACCTGTTTTTTGAGATTACGTTGTAACCCCAGCCGGGGACGTGTTTTTGAAAAGATTAGGGTGACAACCCTGTATTGACGGCGTTGGACCTCTGTACGGTATTACTGAATGTGAACTGCAACGACTTGTATCATTAGTATAGTAAACCCTATCTTTGGGTGAATACCAACGGATGAAAAGAAAGTCATAGCAGGGTCGAAAAAACCCAGGGTTTCAGGCTATTCCGCTCAATCGCGTAGCGTTTTTATCCCTGATTTGGCCTTTTCAGCTTGTGAGAACACCTTTACAACTCGAACTGGATCGAGCTGGAGGGGTGGGACCCACGTAGGGGTGCTATAGGTACACCTACTGTGACGCCCCCAAAATAGGTCCAATCCATCTAACCCATTCTGAGTCGCCAAATACATGGTACAGAAAATAACTACAACTTTATTATTACAATTATCGTGCAAAATACGACAACACATATACTGTGAGTTTAAATACAAATATTGTCATCTAGATAGTATTCATACTCAATAAATCCTCATTACAATTATTCAAACACTATTTTACAGAAATAGTGAGGACTGCTAAAACATCTTTCTAGAACTATCATTCCATACCCCGACTAGATCCTGCTATGTTCTCACCTCCTGAGAAGAAAAATGGAACAAAAAAGAAAAGGGTGAGCTCAACTAGCCCAGTAAAGAATATTATGACTAAGATAATATACAACAAATTATCGTTAGTCTTCAACAGGGAAAAATCTGATAGAATATAATCGACAACAAGTTTTAGATCAACAACTGCAGTGGAAACAACAAACCATTAGAAGAGTCAAGTAGAGAAAGAATTCTACTATCTTCTAAGATTTAAAAGTCCATCATCAATATTTTATCCCTGTAACATCAATTAATAATCATCTTTATCCAAATATTCATCTTTGAACTACAGTCCAAAGATATTCATTTGTATCACCTGTCAGTCATGTTCATCTCAACACCTGTTCATCTTTGCACTACAGGCCAAATATATTCATCAAGTAATCATACATCTTTGCACTACAGGCCAAAGATATTTAGTAATATCATCATTTAGGACTGAGGATGATGAAAAATATCTTAAAGAGAACGAATCTAGTGAGACAGAAGGACAAATATTAGAGATTCGTATAACAGTTTATCCAAGATCAATAATACTTCATAATAATCAATTGTGAAGCAGAATTAAAAAATAAAGATCAAAACATGGATATAATCAAAGATAGTAACAATAATAGACATCTTGGACAAAAAGAGAAAATTTTTATTTTTCGGTGAATAGTGTCGTATTCGTGAATAGTACCGTATACGTGAATAGTGCCGTATACGTGAATAGTAACCCCGACACAAAAAGTTTTAAATTTAATAAAAACTCATATCAATATTTCAGCATAATGATATTGAAGAAAATAATATCATTAAGAAGAAAATAATATCCCTTACCTCAAAATATCAGTACTTCTGGTCGGAATACCGGTATAAGGCTGAAAGAAACTTGCTCTGATGAATAGAAACTCTCAAAGTATCTAAATACTCACAAAATACACTTAATAATCTAGAGAGAGAAAGAGAGAAAACTTGTTTCTGGTGTGATTTTCAATTCTAACTTAGCCCTTTATTTATAGGAAAATGTTAGCACGCCGAAGCAGACTTAACCTACAACTTGATGGCTTTACCTACTACTATTCCCACCCACCTTATTTGAATAAAAATCTCAGTACATTTCTTCACCAACCAAGAGTGGGGCCCACCAATTCTAGAATTTTCCACTAAAATGATTTAACTCCGAAAATTCAACAATTTCTGAACCAGTCATCTCGTAAAATTCATAATAAATCATACGTTCATTTTTAACGGTTCAAAATTTGTGGACATATACTCAACTTATATATGTATAACATATCCAAAAATTACCACAATCCAACGGTCGGATTAAAAATTATAACCCCCGCAAAATATCTCAAAAACCCTGATTTTTAATACCTCCATTCCGACAAAAATACTGATAAAAACCTCAACATTAACTTCTTCATTTTTAACCACAAAAATATATCCCTCATTTATATCCACATAAAATAAATATTTCCTTATCATATGAATCAATAATTAATTATTCACAAATAATATTACAGATTCACATTTATGACAACCAGGTCGTTCCCAGGAAAGAGGGGGCTTTCTAATAAGAATTTCTCCTTACTGGCGTGCAATTAGATGACCAAACCTCTCATTAGACAGAACTTTCTAGACATTGCCAATAATGTTATCTAATAATATTATTCAAATAATATGAATTATTGATCTGATAATGGAAAATACTGTACAGCAACAATTATTGAAACAACAATAATATAAAATATCAACGCAACAATTATTGAATCAATAAAATATTGAACAATAACTACTGTAACAATTATTGAGTAGTGCCTTCTTACGTAAGAATCAATAATTGGTGCAATACCGTGTGCTACTGTATTTTAACCACCGGGTATTCCAACAGTATTAACGGTAACAACTACGCCGTTATTTATAAATAACTTATACTTGTCGTTTTCTTCATCCAATCGCTTTCCGTTATGGGGCCCACACAAGGGTGTGCCATCGTACGAATATTCCCCGACAGCAAGAATATTCCACGACCAAACGAATATTCCCCGACAAAATGAATATTTTATAACCACTTACTTATTTTGTAAAATTTACACATTTCACCCATAACCAAAGTATTATATCAAATTAACCCCTTATTATTCACAATAATATTTAGAGAAAATTTGATTTTATTCATTAATAAGTTGGGGTCTTACAACCTCCCCTCCTTATGAAATTTTATCCTCGAAATTGACGTACGTACCTGATGTTTCAAAAAGGTAAGGATACCTCACTTTCATTTTTGATTCCAACTCCCAGGTCATTTCTTCAATAGCATGGTTTCTCCACAAAACCTTAACTTGTGGTATAACCTTCGTGCGTAGGACATGCTCTTTCCTATCCAAGATCTTAACAGGTACCTCCTCGTACGTTAAATCTTCAGCTATCTCGTCTGGTTCTAACTCAATAATGTGGTTCGGGTCTTTAACATATTTACGAAGCATAGATATGTGAAAAACATTATGAACACGAGACATGCTTGGAGGTAATGCGGGTCTATATGCCACATTTCCTATTCGCTCAAGAATCTCAAATGGACCAACAAATCTTGGATTGAGCTTTCCTCTCTTCCCAAATCTTGTAACTCCCTTCCATGGTGCAACACGTAATAATACATGATTCCCAATACTAAATTCCACGTCCTTCCGATGAAGATCCGCATAACTCTTTTGTTGATCCTGTGCCGTTTGTATACGTTGTCGAATCGTTTGGATCTTCTCTGTAGTAATGCATACCAACTCTGGTCCTAACAATGTTGCTTCACCCACCTCGTCCCAGCATACTGGAGAACGACATTTTCTTCCATACAACGCCTCGAATGGAGCCACACCTATGCTCGCCTGATAACTGTTATTGTAGGAGAATTCCACCAATGGTAGGTACTTATCCCAACTCCCTTTGAGATCTAGGACATAAAGTCTTAATAGATCTTCAAGAGTTTGAATAGTCCTCTCTGATTGTCCGTCTGTTTGAGGATGGTATGCCGAACTGAATCGTAAATCCGTGCCCATAACTTTCTGCAAGCTAACCCAAAATCGTGAAGTGAATCTTGGGTCACGATCCGAAACTATGGATACTGGCATGCCATGCAATCTCACAATCTCGTTCACGTATATACTAGCAAGATGTTCAAGAGAATAAGTCTCACTTATCGGCAAGAAATGAGCGGACTTGGTTAATCTATCAACAATAACCCAAATCGCATCTATGCCTTGAGAAACCTTGGGAAGACCCGTAACAAAATCCATAGTAATGTGTTCCCACTTCCATTTCGAAATCTCAAGTGGTTGCAATGGACCCTTTGGTACTTGATGCTCCGCTTTTACACGTTGACAAGTTAAATATCTCGAGATAAACTCCACGATCTCTCTTTTCATATTGCTCCACCAAAATGTATGTCGAAGATCGTGATACATTTTGGTACTCCCAGGATGGATTACAAACGGTGTGTTGTGTGCCTCCATCATTATTCTATGCTTCAAGTCAAAATTGTTAGGAACACAAATTCTAGAGTTAACTCGAAGTATTCCTTCTTCATCGATTCTTGCTTCTGGAATAGCACTTTCTTGCACTTTCTTCTTCATACGCATCAGCTCCATGTCCGTAGCTTGAGCAGCTTTAACTTTATCGATTAAAGTTGGTTCTACTCGTATATTTGATATCATCATGTGGGTACTTGGAGCCTTCATCTCTATCTCCATCCTTTGCAAGTCATACAAAATGGGCCTTTGTGTTAACAACATTGCACTCGTACCCGCATATGATCTTCTACTCAATGCGTCAGCTACTACGTTTGCTTTTCCAAGATGATATTGGATGGTATGATCGTAATCTTTCAACAGCTCGAGCCAACGTCGCTGCCGCATGTTGAGTTCTTTTTAGGTGAAGAAATATTTGAGGCTTTTATGATCTGTATAGATCTCCACTTTCTCCCCATACAGGTACTGTCTCCAGATCTTCAACGCGAAAACGACTGCTGCCAACTCCAAATCATGAGTAGGATAATTCCTCTCAATTTCTTTGAGTTGTCGCGAGGCATAGGCTATGACTTTCCCATGTTGCATGAGAACACATCCTAACCCTTTGCCTGAAGCATCGTTGTAGATAACAAATCTATCCGAACCAGATGGTATTGTCAGAACAGGTGCCGAAATGAGTCTCCTCTTGAGTTCTTGGAAACTCTTCTCGCATTCCTCACTCCATACGAATTTTGTATCTTTCCGAGTCAGCTGAGTTAACGGAGTAGCGATTCGAGAAAATCCTTCCACAAATCTCCGATAATAACCAGCTAAGCCCAGAAAGCTACGTACTTCGGTTACCGACTTCGGTTGCTCTCAATTGTGATTCATATCCCAATCTTGGATAGCACGTCACAATGGCACCTATTGTTTTACCACCACACAAATATAGAGTCCCTTACGGAGAGTCTGGCTTTGGTGCTTTCCACAAAGGAAGTCACCAGATAGAGGCTCGGGTACCAACTTCTATAGTTGGGTTTTTAACTCCTGAAGTTCAATAGGAGCTATTCAATATGAGATTTTAGTAATGGGTTTTGTATCGGGTTGAAGATCAATACAAAAATTCAATATCACGCTCTGGGTTAGGCCAGGAAATTCTTCAGGAAATACGTCAGGAAATTCACTAACAACAGAAATATCATTCAAATCTGACGTATTTTTGTTCAAGTCCATGACATGGGCTAAGAAAGCTTGACATTCATTTTTTAATAAACGAATGGCTTTATGGCTTGGTATGACAGCGATTGATTTTAGTAGTTTGGTTGCTTGAATCCGCATAACAGGTTGGTTAGGAATATGAAAACTAACAACCTTACGAAAACAATCAATTTTGGCATGATGAGTAGTTAATCAATCAATTCCTAAAATCACATCAAAAGCAAGTATCTTTAAAGAGATAAGGTCAACAGGTAATGTGATTGTGCTAACTTGGATTAAGCAAGATTTATAAACTGTAGATGTAATGAAAGTTTCTCCTAACGGAGTCTCCACAGATAGGTCAAAGTCTAATTTCTCCGAAGTCAAGTTTAAACGTTGAGCACAAGCAGGAGAGATAAAAGAATGGGTAGAACTGGTATCTAGTAAGGTATAAACTTCACAAGAATTTATAATTAACTAACCCGTTATACCTTCGTTCGGGTTCCTCGCGTTTTGGGCAGTCACGACAAACGCACTTCCAGAAACCGCCGACTTTATTTTGTCCGTATCTGCCTTTGGTGTCACCGTCGCAAATGGACTTGGTTTCGCTATAGTACAATCTCGAGCGATATGTCCTTCCTTTCCACAATTATAACATACCTTGGATTGTTGTGGGCAGTTTGGGCTGATATGTCCCCCTTTCCCACATTTGGAACATACGACCCGTGGTCGTTCTCCTCCCCTGGAAACAGTTGATGTTTGTGCTGACGTCTTCTCGTTATCATTGTTGTACCTTCTCTTCTTGAAATCTCCTCCCTACTCGCTCCTTCTATTATCACGACCACGATTACCACCAGAGTGGTTACCGCTTTTGTCCGAATGTTTTCCTCCCTGCTAGTTTTCATTGCTTCGATGACTGCCGCCACCGGTATGACCCTGGTTGTGGTCCCTCGGTTGCACATACTCATTATCTCGCTCTATTAATTGAGCCCTGTTTACAACATCTGAATATAAAGAAAATTTATGAGAGATAAGATATTGTCGAATCTCGGGTTTTAGACCTCTCAGAAACATCCTTGTCATTCGTTCCTCATTTTCGACCAAATGAGGTGCAAACCTGGATAACTCTGCAAACTTCGCCTCGTACTAGGACACCGTCATGTTATTTTGTTCCAGTCTGATAAACTCTACCTCCTTGATATGACGAATACTTTTAGGAAAGTAGTTATCATTAAACAGTTTCTGAAACGTTTCCCAGGACATGTTGAGTGCGTCAGGCTGGGTACGCTTCATAGACTCCACCAGTAGTCTGCCTCACCGCGGAACATAAAGGTGGCGAATGGAACCTTTTGTTCCTCCGTGCATCCCAAGACATCGAATATCTTGGTAATTTTCTTGACCCACGTTTCCACCATGATCGGATTCGGCTTTCTCTTAAATTCTGGTGGTCACAACTCTTTGAACTGCATGGCTGTGACAGATCGCGCGTTGGTATCACTTCCACCCGTATTTTGTACACGAGTCTCTCTCGTCTGATTTTGCATGAACTGCAAAAAACCTCCTAAACATTCCATCATTCATCGTTTGCTCGGTAACGTTGTTTACAGGAGGAATATTGCCTTCCTGTTGCACGTTCCCCTGGGTGGTAATCAAACGTGTCTCCACGGTCTGATTTACTCCATTATTAACGTTCTCAGCTGCCATTCTTAAATACTGCCATAAAACAAGGGTTAATTGACATGTCACATATTATCCCTATATCTGACCGACCAAATAATTACCAAATAAACTTATCCAGGTCATACTAGCGAAGGAATTCTCCGTCTCTCCCCTCCTAGTTCTTGTCTCACATCTCAGCCAGGGATCATATCCCTAAGCTTTGATACCAACTGTGACGCCCCCAAAATAGGTCCAATCCATCCAACCCATTCTGAGTCGCCAAATACATGGTACAGAAAATAACTACAACTTTATTATTACAATTGTCGTGCAAAATACGACAACACATATACTGTGAGTTTAAATACAAATATTGTCATCTAGACAGTATTCATACTCAATAAATCTTCATTATAATTATTCAAACACTATTTTACAGAAATAGTGAGGACTGCTAAAACATCTTTCTAGAACCATCATTCCATACCCCGACTAGATCCTGCTATGTTCTCACCACCTGAGAATAAAAATGCAAAAAAAAGAAAAGGGTGAGCTCAACTAGCCCAGTAAAGAATATTATGACTAAGATAATATACAACAAATTATCGTTAGTCTTCAACAGGGAAAAATTTGATAGAATATAATCGACAACAAGTTTTAGATCAACAACTGCAGCAGAAACAGCAAACCATTAGAAGAGTCAAGTAGAGAAAGAATTCTACTATCTTCTAAGATTTAAAAGTCCATCATCAATATTTTATCCCTGTAACATCAATTAATAATCATATTTATCCAAATATTCATCTTTGCACTACAGGCCAAAGATATTCATTTGTATCACCTGTCAGTCATGTTCATCTCAACACCTGTTCATCTTTGCACTACAGGCCAAAGATATTCATCAAGTAATCATACATCTTTGCACTACAGGCCAAAGATATTAAGTAATATAATCATTTAGGACTGAGGATGATGAAAAATATCTTAAAGAGAACGAATCTAGTGAGACAGAAGGACAAATATTAGGGATTCGTATAACAGTTTATCCAAGATCAATAATACTTCATAAAAATCAATTGTGAAGCAGAATTCAAAAATAAAGATCAAAACATGGATACAATCAAATATAGTAACCATAATAGATATCTTGGACAAAAAGGGAAAATTTTTATTTTTCGGTGAATAGTGCCGTATTCGAGAATAGTACCGTATAAGTGAATAGTGCCGTATACGTGAATAGTAACCCCGACACAAAAAGTTTTAAATTTGATAAAAACTCATATCAATATTTCAACATAATGATATTGAAGAAAATAATATCATTAAGAAGAAAATAATATCCCTTACCTCAAAATATCAGTACTTCTGGTCGGAATACCGGTATAAGGCTGAAAGAAACTTGCTCTGATGAATAGAAACTCTCAAAGTATCTAAATACTCACAAAATACACTCAATAATCTAGAGAGAGAAAGAGAGAAAACTTGTTTCTGGTGTGATTTTCAATTCTAACTTAGCCCTCTATTTATAGAAAAATGTTAGCACGCCGAAGCAGACTTAACCTGCAACCTGATGGCTTTACCTGCTACTATTCCGACCCACCACATTTGAATAAAAATCTTAGCACATTTTTTCACCAACCAAGAGTGGGGCCCACCAATTCTAGAATTTTCCACCAAAATGATAAACTCCGAAAATTCAACAATTTCTGAACCAGTCATCTCGTAAAATTCATAATAAATCATACGTTCATCTTTAACGGTTCAAAATTTGTGGACATATACTCAACTTATATATGTATAACATATCCAAAAATTACCACGATCCAACGGTCGGATTAAAAATTATAACCACCGCAAAATATCTCAAAAACCCTGATTTTTAATACCTCCATTCCGACAAAAATACTGATAAAAATCTCAACATTAACTCCTTCATTTTAACCACAAAAATATATCCCTCATTTATATCTACATAAAATAAATATTTCCTTATCATATGAAGAAATAATTAATTATTCACAAATAATATTACAGAATCACATTTATGACAACCAGGCCGTTCCCAGGAAAGAGGGGGCTTTCCAATAAGGATTTCTCCTTACTGGCGCGCAATTAGATGACCAAACCTCTCCTTAGACAGAACTTTCTAGACATTGCCAATAATGTTATCTAATAATATTATTCAAATAATATGAATTATTGATCTGATAATGGAAAATACTATGCAACAACAATTATTGAAACAACAATAATATAAAATATCAACGCAACAATTATTGAATCAATAAAATATTAAACAATAACTACTGTAATAATTATTGAGTAGTGCCTTCTTACGTAAGAATCAATAATTGGTGCAATACCGTGTGCTACTGTATTTTAACCACCGGGTATTCCAACAATATTAACGGTAACAACTACGCCGTTATTTATAAATAACTTATACTTGTCGTTTTCTTCATCCAATCACTTTCTGTTATGGGGCCTACACAAGGCTGCGCCGTCGTACGAAAATTCCCCGACAGCAAGAATATTCCACGACCAAACGAATATTCCCTGACAAAAAGAATATTTTATAACCACTTGCTTATTTTACAAAATTTGCACATTTCACCCATAACCAAAGTATTATATCAAATTAACCCCTTATTATTCACAATAATATTTAGAGAAAATTTGATTTTATTCATTAATAAGTTGGGGTCTTACACCTGCTGCAGCCGCAGATGGACCTGCGACTAACCGTGGACATTAAAGTCCTACAGGTTGCTTTCATAAGTCATTTTCAAGTTGCGCCGCGAAGGAAATTCGAGAGCTCTTCTTCAGATCTGCTAAGTTTGGACGTCTTTCTGCAAATTCTATCACCGTACATGTGTTCTATGCTATCTTGGTAACGTATACATGTACTTTTTTCAAGTTTTTATCCGTTGGAAAATGACTTATCATATGAAATGCATCTAAACACATAATAGTTATTATGTATGCTCAAATGACTTGATAAAAAATATTCAACATAGTAAATGTTAGTATTAAATCATGCTGAACATAATGATATGAAAAAAATTTGACTTTTGAGATAGTCAAATTGTCACCTTTTTTCTGCTATTTCTTATCCTATTTGAGGCCAAATGAGCACAGGTGAAAAAGTAAAGTAATCCTGATAATTAGGCTACCCTTACGGATTGATGACTTTGATTTAATGTGAATAGGATTTATGTAACTGTGGGTAGGGGTGCTACTGAATGGCCACCTAGTCATGCCTATGGGCATCTGGATAGTCCTATTTATTAAAGAAACTATGGAAATTTTTTTCCAAAATGTAGGCATTGAGTAGCCATGCATATTTAACTCTACTGTAGACATATGTTAAAATAATGCATGCATGTAGTCATTAAATGCATTTTGAAAAGCTCCAGGTTAGAAAATACTACACCCTTTCTGAGGTGTTTTGGAGACTTATTGTCCAGATATTATGGATCCGGATCAGCCGAGTAGTTTTCACAGGACCACTTCTGGTGTACGGAGGAGGGCTTCTGAAGTGCCTCGACCCCGCTTCGTTAGACAGCCTCGTCAGTTGGTGGAGGCGATGATATGTCCAGTCTGAGTTGATGTACCGGACGTTGAGGACGAGGAGGATGTTTTGGTTGTGGACCCCGCTCCTGCTGCACATATTCCCCGTAGGGACCTCCCGAGTAATCAGGTGGCAAACCCAGAGCTTCTGGGTGATTTGGACAGACATCCCTCGATGTATTTGCATGCCAACGAGGTATAACATTAGATCCTAATCTTCCTTCTGTCCTATTGATGAGGAGTAAAGATTCTGATGTCGATCTACATCTTGTAAGTTCCCGGCTTTACACAGCCTTGAGGGAACTGGTTCAGCATTCACTCCATGTGCCAGGCGCTTCATCCTGACTATAAAGCGATTGTGTATAACTGGGGATTTGGAGCATTCTTTTCCATCCTTCCCCGCCGTTGTCCCTAGGGTTACCTCAGGGCATTGTTTGAGCACTGGTTTCACCAGACCCAGTCTCTTCATTTATTGGACTGTGAGGTGATGATGACGCCAATTGAATGACGGTTTATCACAAGTATAGAGTTTGGAGGGGCTCCAGTACCTTGTACGGCTGATATTACCCCTACTACCATCAGATCCTTGTTAGGAGTTCCGGTGGAGGCGCTCAAGGGCAGGACTGTCCATGCAGGTCCTCTGAGCGTAGATGCTATGAGTGGGCTATTGAGTGAGCCTATACTAGATGATATCAGAGTCAGGGATCGCATTCTTCGGCGATTATTTTTGATGAACATTAGGGGCTGCTTCATAGCAGATAACTCTTCTTTGGTGTCATTCGATTTGATTAGCGCCACTCGACATGTGGACCGTATAAGAGAGTACGATTGGGGTTCCTATACCTTTAACTATTTCGTCAGGGGTATGCGTATGCGTTCGCAGGGCTTGACCGAGGCTTGGTTAGGATTTTACCCATTTCTGCTGGTAAGTATTTCTCTTGTCATTTACCATGTACAGGTTAAGAGTGTTAACTGACAGCAGATGTTTGCCTTTGTGTTGGCAGTTTTGGGCCTATGAGAGGCTTCCATGTTTACGTCTGGTGAGTGTGTTAGGGTTGGATTCCTACCCACGAGGACGACGATGGCATCATTCCATACTGGCGGAGGTCCCCATAGCTGAGGGTTTCACTCATTGTTGCCTACAGTTGGAGTTGTTGACAACAGATGTCATCACATGGATTCCATATTCTGGGGAGCATTTGGCCGTTGGATTTGAGGATGGTTACTCGACTGGTGTCGAGTACGTGATTTCCACCCTTAGGGTTCCTCTCTTCACAGATGGGGGATGAGAGCTCTATTTAGGAGAGCATGCTATTACGAGCACCACAGGAGAGATCCATATACCGATCTTGCCTCCTGCCAGGCATTATTGGCCTGTGTCGCAGTCACCCGTCATTGATATCCCATTGTTGGGTGTTAACAGTTTTGCATAGTCAGAGGGTCCTTGCACTCAGGATGTATTCCAACATTGGTGGATCCCTCGTACTATTGGAGCCCAGACCCGTGCCACTCAGTTCATGGGGGATAAGGTTCCAGGATCCGTGATGATGACGAATTGGCTAGCCTGTGTCCGAGATTCGACTTATGTGACACAGATTGACAGCTTGACCCAGCGACTGGACCGGGCACATTTCTTTATTCGGTATTTGGGCAGAGATCTGGCAGAGGCAGATTCGTTTGATCCTTCCAACGCAGGAGCTGGCCCCTCAGATGTCCCATTTGGCTTTACCGGCGTAGATCCTCCGTTGTATAGGCCTGACATCCCTGTTGATAGAGATCCAGCGACTCAGGAGGAGTTACATCAGGTGGACAGGATTGATGATATAGATATTGACACCATTGTATTCTTCTGATGTGTATTATTGTTATCTCTTTTGATAGGCCCCTGTTAGCTATTGGGTGGTTGTGCCCCATCCTCGCTATATCTTTTGATAGGCCTCTGTTAGTAGTAGGGCATCTGTGCCCCATTACCCTGTATTTTTAGTTGTACATAGATGATGTATTAGATGATGATATCCTTAGGAATGTATTTACAGTTTTTCCATTCCCTATATCATATTGCCATCTATTATCTGTTATGCATGTATCATGTTATGCATATGTATGTATGTCAAGAGATATTCAGTATTAACCCCTGGATGGTATTATGATACGGCCCACACAGATGTCTTCTTCGACAGTTAGCTGCGTAGATCACACCCCGCCATTATTGGTGGCATCCCGTCTGAGATACTGGTATGATAGTATGTCACCCTCATATAAGGTGACCGTAGATAAGCTGTTGCAGCATACCATGACCCTTTTGATGTTTCAGGTTCCCACAGGATTCATGGAGGGCATGTTAAAGCACTGGATACCAGAGAGATAGGTTTTTCGATTTGGGATCCACTAGTTGACTCCCACTCTGGAGGAGTATACACGGTTGATGATGCTACCACTGGATAGACCTTGCGTGCATTTGGCTGTAGGGGATATGAATCGATGTTTCATGACCCTCACTGGATTGAGGCGTAGGGTGGTGCAGGATGAGCTGACATCTGGCCACGTTATATCGCATCATTTTTTGTTTGACAGATTTGGCTCTGAGGATAGTTATAGACGACACTCCGGGGATTTCTCTACACCAGAGGATCATTGGCGCCTGGCCAGGGTTGATGTACTGCTATTGTACGTACTATCATATGTCTACATGCCACGGTATATGGATGAGTTGGACATAGAAGTTATCATGGCGGTGAGAGCTCTAAGGGAGGGTTGTACCATCATACCGATGATTATAGTCGAGACATTGAGGTCAGCTACATACTGCTGCATTTATCCGATAAGAGTATTTACGGGCAGTTCGGTCATGCTATACGTGTGGTTCATGTCACACTTGAGATCGATTGGCACTTTTAGACGGCATGGGTATTATTTCGCCCATGATATAGCCACGTCATATTCATTTCAGCCTGCGGAGTGTACGGATGCTATGTCTTGGTTCGCTTTCTTAGCTGATATTGTAGACCCGTTTAGTATATTGCCGTGCTCAGGGCTCAGCTCACCTTACAGCTTTATTACTCATGCTCCGGGCGTGGATTACATCCCTCTGGCTGGTTTGAGGGGCATGATTACTTACCATCCACTCGGCGTGATTTCGCAGTTTGACCAGTTTCAGGATTTTCATCCTTTTTAGGGGGCACTGGGCCAGCGTTTAGTTTCTCACTATCTTTCGGCAGAGGACCGATCCGATGTGTATGCATGTTGGGATCAACGCGAGATAGCTATTTTCGCTATTAGTCATCTAGGTTATTCTGCAGAGTATTCCGCATGGATGGAGGCAGAGACTACATCGGCTGAGGTGGTATCCACATTGCCGAGTATTGACTCAGATGGTGGAGAGCCCCTGGAGGACATTGATTATCACACCGAGGATGAGCCATCTACTGGGTTGCCAGTATTTCCTTTAGACTCTCTCAGTACTAGCACTGTCGTGATTCAGCATTCAACACAGTACTTTGAGTGGAGTCTTCATCTGAAGACCTTTGACAGAGATTAGGCTAGATCCTTGATGTTGATAGCTCTTGATGGGAGAGACGCAGCCTTGTTAGAGAGGGACGAGGCATTAACTCGTAGACATGCCACTGTTGTTGAGCAGGATGAGGCCAGATCAGCAAAAGATACCGTTATAGTTGAGCGGGATAGCGCCATATCTGCCTGGGATGTAACCGTCACAGATAGTACTGCAGTGAGGTCCCTTACCACGGGCATGCTTGTAGAGATGAGCACTTACATCGATGAGCATATGGTCACCATGCAGATGGTTGCAGATCTGTTGGGTCGTGTGGATATCCTCGTACAGGAGACAACAGCTTTGCCTCCTTCTTCGGAGAGGGATGCCATGTTGGGCTTGTTAGCTCGCATATACACCAATTTGTAGATGGACTTGTACTTTCCTCCACAGACTAGCTTAGCCATTTTGTCATGTACAGTTTACATTGTGTATATCAAACAACATTATATATAGCAGGGAAATATATTTTTGATCACTTTCCTTTTAGATATGCTCTGATACTTGCTTGATATTAACCTGCTTCTTTAGGACTTGTGCTCTTGATGTATTCTAAATTCCTCTTTGCTGGATGGACATTGAGTTGTCTCTGGATAGTTCATAATAGATCATGGATCTGTGTGTATCCCTGCCATTTTTGTGTCTTGGGACTGGTTTCTGTATGGAAATGTGGAGACACCAGTATTCCTATTTAGGAGGAACCTAGTTAATTCTATCTCTTATGGATTGGTGTTGCTCTTCAAGGAACAACCGCAGCTTAGATGGTTGCCGAATCTCCTATTTGGGAGGAGTTCAGGTAAATTCATCCCTTTGGTTTGAAGCCAATGAAATATAGTGGATTGAAGGATGATCCCAATACCGTTGACAAATATTTATGTTTTGGTAGGGGGTTAGACCAAACCATAAATGGCTACCTATGTACTCTTATTGAAGAGGAGATCAGGTCTGCGTAGTTCAAACCTGGTGTAAGAGGTTCAACGTTGTTTATGAAAGGCAGATGGGTATAGAAGCTTTATTAATGAAGAAGGTTGTAGAAGTGTTTTTGTGGTTTTTGTTTTTGTAGAAAAGGGTAGAAATGTTTTTGTTATTTTTTGTTTATTGCAACTGGGCCATATAGAATATGGTTGCCTACGTACTCCTGTGTATCAAGGAGATCAGGTCGACATAGTTCGCCCCTCAGGACGAGTTAAAAAGCTTAATCCCATGTGCAAGTTATACTGTGCGGGGAAGAGAAAGTTTGATCCTAGGTTGAGGATAAACTGCAGGTGTGAAAAGTTTGATCCCATATTTGGGGGAACAAACTGTAAATGCGAGAGGTTCAATCCCTAGTGGGATGACCAAAGTTGTAAGAGCGCAGTAAAGCCAGGCTGCTAGCTTAAAGAGTATGTTTCCCTGAGAGGCAAAGTGCGGAAAAGAGTTGTACGTAATGAAGGGTTGAAGAATCGGAATGACTGGTGATCTGATGATCCAATACCAGGATGTTTGCTTGATAGCAACTTCAGACATAGTACCGTTTCACGGTGTCTGAGTTGATAAGCTATGGAAATTCATCGCCGTCCATTTCCTGTAATCTGAGAGCAGCTCCTGTCAATATCTCTTTGACAATAAATGTGCCTTCCCAGTTAGGAGCGAATTTTTTCTTGGAATGATCTTGGTTGTCGAGGATCTTCTTCAAAACCAAGTCATGTTGTTTAAACTGCCATAGCCGAAATTTTCTGTTGTAGGATCGGTCCATCCTTTGTTCATATAACTGACCATGGAAGATAGTCGCGGTTCACCTTTCATCTATTAGAGACAATTGGTGATACCTGTCTTGTACCCATTGATCTTTATCCAGCTGAGCGTCCATCAACACTCTGAGGGATTCCATTTCTACTTCTATGGGGAGTACTACTTCCATCCCATAGGTTAATGCATAGGGGGTTTCCCTAGTTAAAGTGTGCATTGATGTTCTGTAGGCTAACAGAGTAAGAGGCAATAAGTCAAGCCATCTTTTGCGGACATCTTTTGCGGTTCGCGGACATCTTTTGCATAATATTCTTGATATTTTTGTTAGCCGCTTTAACAGCACCATTCATCTTTGGACGGTAGATAACGGAGTTAAGGTGTTTGATGTGGAATTTACTGCATAGTTCCTCCATTATTTTGTTGTTGAGGTTCTTAGCATTGTCTGATACAATTACCTCTGGTTATCCATATCGACAAATGACATTGTTTCTGAGGAAAGCAATGATGACTTCTTTGGTAACCAAGGGGAAGAAGGCTGCTTCTACCCACTTGGTAAAGTAGTCGATCATGGTGAAGATGAAGTGATGTCCATTACTGGCTTTGGGCTCGATGGGCCTGATCACGTCCATTCCCCACATTGAGAAGGGCCAAGGCGAACTCATATTGTGGAGCTCCCGTGGAGGGGCGTGGATAGCATTCCCATGAATTTGGCATTGATAGCATCTCTTGATGTGATCATTGCAGTCAGCCTTGAGAGATAGCCAGTAATGTCCTATCCTGAGGATCTTCTTAACAAGGAGGGGGCCACTTATATGTGGGCCACATACTCCACCATGGACCTCGTCCATGAGTCTCTGAGCTTGATCCTTATCCAGGCATCTGAGGAGACCTAGTTCTGCATCTCTCTTATAGAGTGCATCTCGCAAGTACTCCTTGATATGCTGATACCAAGGTTGTTGGATGGGAGGTAGCTCATCCGATACTTCTCCAACATAGTTCCCATAGGCTGGTGCCTTTTGCAGGGCAAATGTGACGCTTGGCATGCTTTCCTTGTCAGATATGTGAATCAAGGAGGCTAAAGTTGCTAATACATCTGCGAAGTCATTCCTATAACGAGGAATGTATAGAAAGGAGATCTCTTTGACTCCGAAGCCATCTGTAAAACTTGCCGATGGTAAGGCAGCAAACATAGCTCTTTGGTTTGATAGATTCCCGTGGATTGTTTGACTACCAACTCTGAATCCCCAAAGACAATTAACCGTCTGATACCCATTAAATGGGTAAGTTTTAGCCCCATGATATAGCCTTCATACTCAGCTGTGTTATTGGTGCTGATAAACTGTAATTTAACGGCGATGGGATACTGCTCCCCCGTACCGGATACCAGAACTGCTCCAGCTCCAGAACCTTCCATATTAACAGCTCCATCAAAATACATGTTCCATATTTGACGTGCTCCATCAAAATACATGTATCTAAGGGTTTGAAGTCCCCTAAAGGTGCGGTGGCCAGTTGATCCGCAATTCCTTGATCTTTAATGGACTTTTGCGTCACATAAACAATGTCAAATTGTTGCAGAATCAACTGCCATCTGGACAACTGCTAATTCAGGGTTTATTGAACACATACTTGAGAGGATCCACGCGGGATATGAGATGGGTTGTGTGCCCATGGAGGTAATGTTGTAACCTCATGGCAGCCCATGCTAAAGCAAAATAAGTCTTCTCGATCAGAGTGTACTTGTGTTCACTGTTGCTGAATCTTTTGCTGAGGTAATAGATAGCTCGTTCTCGGCCTCTATCGTCTTTCTGACCCAGCATGCAGCCCATGGCATTGTCACTTATGGACAGGTACATGAATAGGGGAACATCATCCCTAGGTAGTACCAAAATAGGAGCTTTGACTAGTTGCTCTTTGATGGTAAGGAAGGCCTTCTGGCACTCATCATTCCATTTCATGGAGGAGTTCTTCCTTAACAGCTTGAAGATAGGCTCACACGTTGCTGTGAGTTGAGAAATGAACCTACTAATGAAGTTGACTCATCCCAAAAATCCCCGTATTTCCTTCTCTGTCTGAGGAATGGGCATTTCCGTAATGACCTGGATTTTGGTGGGATCCAGCTCGATTCCTTTGTGGCTGACTAGAAATCCTAGCAACTTGTCTGATTTAATGCCAAAGGCGCACTTGGCTGGATTCAACTTCAAGTTATACTTACGCAACCTGTTGAAAAGCTTTTTGAGATGGTCTAAATGGTCCTCCTACTTTCGGAATTTGATGATGATGTCATCCGCGTAGATCTCTATCTCTTTGTGCATTAAGTCGTGAAAAAGAGCCATCATAGCTCTCTGATAGGTAGCTCCAGCATTGATGAGACCGAAAGACAACCGTCTGTAGCAAAAGGTTCCCTAAGGCGTGATGAAAGCAGTTTTCTCATGATCCTCCTCAGCAACCATGATCTGATGGTACCCCGCAAAGTAATCGATGAAGGAGTACCTGTCGTATTGAGCCGTATTGTCAATGAGAATGTGGATAAAAGGCACGGGAAAGCTATCCTTAAGGCAAGCTTTATTCAGATCCCGATAATCCACGCAAACTCACACCTTTCCTCCAGGCTTAGGGCACGATGTTGGATATCCATTTGGGATATGTGGACACCATGATAATTCCAGCTTGAAATTGTTTCACAATTTTTTCTTTCACCTTTAAACTCCACTCAGGTTTCAATCGCCTGAGTTTCTGCTTGACTGGCTTGAATCCCTCTTTGATGGGAAGGCGATGAAGAATAATGTCGGTGGACAAACCCACCATGTCTTCGTGTGACCATGCAAACACATCCTGGAATTGGGTTAGTAGCGTAACCATGTTATTCCTCTGGTTTGGGGTAAGGTCTAAACCAATCTGGATTAACTTAGGGGTACTAATCAAGTTGTTTAATTGACTATAGGATGTCAGGAGAAGATGAAATGAGTACAGAGATGCTAGCGGCTGTTGCACCAATGCCAGTAGCTGAGGTGTCAGCACAAAGTGAGTCAGTTGAGGAAGTGGGAAAGGATGAACCCATGGTGAATCTGGGGAGTGATCATGATGATTATCCTGAGATGTATTTGAATGGAGATGAGGAGGCAGAGTCTGAAGAAGTTAAGGTAGAGAAAGAGAATAAAACTAAAGTTGGAGAACAAGATCATATATCTACAGAAGTTTAAGAACTTCGGAGTAAAGTATTTCTCTTGGAAGAGTTGTGGAAGACCGAGCGAGCACTATGCGAGATGACCGAAGAACGAAATGAGTTGAAGGCAAAGGTGGAAAGGATGAAGACTGAAGGTGGTGGATCGTCTGAAGGAACAATTAAGGAAAAGGGCAAGAATAAGAGAAAGAGGGACCGAGCAGAGGGATAATGATAATTCTAAAAATTCAGACCCGAAGAAGAAGCAAGTCTATAGCAAGTATGGAAATACTCACGTGGGAGAATGCATGATGTGGAAGAACGTGTGTTTCAACTATAAACAGGAAGGACATATTTCCCTACATTGTCCTAAGTCGAATATGAGAAAGTGTTTTTCATGTGGAAGAACGGGTCACGGATTCAACAAGTGTCCCAGCAAGAAGAGGACAGGTGAAGGGAGTGGACGGTAGACAACTTAGAGATAAGCAGTAGTATCTTTTGGTAATAGGATATGATATTAAAAATTATAATATCGAGAACAATGTGTAAGAATATGTATATATATATATATGTGTGTGTGTGTGTGTGTGTGTGTGTGCGTGTTTGTATGAATGAAATCTTTATTTTCTATATGAATATAAGATTAAGATAAATTTGTGTGTTCTTAAAACTCATACTTATTGTAAGTTCGTAACTCATAATTATATGAAATGTTTCTGAACCCCTTAGAGAATGGACTCCAATGGTCTGACTAGGATAAGTTCATAAACTCATATAATTGTGGTAAGTTCCTGAACTCATAAGTTTGGTAAATTTGACGAACTGGGAATAGCTATGTGTGAATAAAGAATTGCAACTTTTTGTGTAAAGTTGGAGAATTGCAACTTTTGTGTAAAGTTGTGTTGTTAAACCTAATATTTGTTTAAAAAGGGATAGATATATGTGTTAAGTACTAAAAGTACTGTGTGCTATTTGAATAAATATGCGATTATATGAGAACCTTGTGTTAAATTCTTATTGTGTTGTTAATAAGAATTTGTGTAGAGAAAGAGAATTAATGTGAGATTTTTATTTAAATCAGATAATGTCGCCTAGACGACATAATCGAAATCAGAGAGAAGAGCAATCAGTGAATAATGAAGGAGGTCAAGCGGACCCAATGCAGAATTTTGCGAATATGATAGCCCAAGCTATGGGAAATAGAGCTCCAGTAGCAAGAGCAAGAAAACAGTCAGCCAACAGATTGGCGAATTTTAAGGACTTTAAAGTGGTAGGACCTCCAGAATTTAAGGGAACCACATATCCCATTGAAGCCCAAACCTGGGTGAAAGAGATGAAGAAAGCATTCATTATTGCGAGAGTAGCAGACGAGCAAAAAACATCTTTTTCTACATATCTGATGAAGGGAGAAGTCAATTACTAGTGGGAGACTAATCAAGAGAGAGCTGGTACAGCTGTAGTGACTTGGACAAGATTCAAGGAGTTATTTTTTGAGAACTACTTTTCATCGAGTATGGAAGCTCGGATGGAAGTTAAATTTTTAGAACTAAAGCAGGAGAACATGTTAGTTTCAGAGTATGCTGACAAAATCAATGAATTAGCGAGATTTGCACCTCAATAGGTGGATACAGAGCTACGGAAGGCGAGAAGATTTGAGAATGGACTGAAGCCAGGGATATTCAACAAAGTAGCCATATTGCAGATTAATATGTTCGTGGCTTTGTTGGAGAAAGTGTTAATTGCTGAAGGAGGGAGCGAAGCGGCATCTCGATTTCATCAAGAGAAGAAGAAGAAGACAAATGATGGAGGAAGAAGTGGTGGTAGTAATCCGAACAAGAGAAAGTGGAGTGAGAATACCCAATCGGGTAACAAGACAGAAGAGAATAGGAAAGGGAGGGAGCCATTCGTGACTTATGGAAAGAACCATTCGGGAGTTTGTCTGAAGAAGAAGGGAGTCTGTTATAACTACGGTCAAGAGGGACACATGTGGCCCAATTATCCCAGTCTGAAGAAGATACAAGGTTGTTATGCCTGTGGATCAACTGATCATCTGGTTCGGAACTGTCCAAAGAGGAATGTGGAGAAGGAAAGTGTCAACAAGGGACTTGGTAGCGGAACCTTAGCGATTTGAGGATCTGCACAGCCAGGAAGAGCAACGGCCCATGCATTTAACATGACGGTGCAAGATCCAGTGGCTGCCCAGGAGGTGGCAATAGGTAATGATTTTGTTTAGATATTAAATTTTGCGAGTAATATTGGATAGATATATGCTGTAAATTGTTTTTTTATAGATCCAAATCATAGGTTAGAATATGAGACACAAATTAATATTGTGTGGATAAGAATGAATTGATGGTACAACTTTAAAAGATTATAGAGAATAAGAAAGCGGTGATTTCGAGGACGGAATCCTTATAAGGAGGGGAGAATGTGATAACCCGGGATTTTGAATAATTCAAATTTTTACGAATAAATTTTTTTTTTATTTAATATTGATATTAACTATCAATATTGTGTTGAGTATCTGTGATACGAGTCTAAGAGAAGTGGTCAATTTGTGTATTGACTGAGAAATAAGAGTAGAGTTGTGCTTAATAGAGAATAGAAACTTTAACCCTAGTTACGAATAGGGAATCGGTAGAAGATAAAGTTATAATAATTGTATTGATGAATATGTGAGTGTTTATAACTTATTAAGTCAATTAGGGCTATTAAGTTAATATACTAGAGGGATATGTTATGACATATGTGAATTGTGTATGTGATTGAATAAATATGTATTATGAATGTGTATACATATATTTGGTAAAGAGAATTAAGATTAAAGTTATGAAACCTAATACATATATTAGGTATGATAATTAATAACCTAATGGGTTATAATATAAGAGAATGGTGGTATATAAAAAAATTAAAAAGTATAAACTATATTGAATTGCAAGCCCAAAGAAATAGAATTTCTAGCCTAAATAATTAATTGATTGGCCCAACTCTTACCCCAATTGGGAAGAGACCTTTTGGACCATTAAGTAAGCTAAATGGAGCTTAAAAGATAATAAAAAGGGGCCCACGAAGGTCATCATGGCCGAAATTTACATAGTGGAGAGAAAGGGAGAAGGCATGTAATTATTACATTACTTTAGTAGGTGAGCTAACTTGCTAGGTGTCAAGTGTTGGACTTATTCTTATCTTTTCATCAAACCCACAAGTTAAACCAAGAGTGCAAGCAAGCTTATAATGATATGGAGAGAGAGGAAGAGTGAGACATTGGATGATGATTATAGATACATTAAATATATCTATACAAAATTTCAAACATCAAATTTCCTTTCTCTTACATCTTTTTATCTCATTTCATGTTCTTAATTTATCAAAGCAATACCAAGAGAGAGAATAGAGGGGGACCGACAAGAGGATTAGGAGAGTGAGTGATTTTTTCAAAGTTCATAGTTCTCTACTCTAAGATTAGGAAGAAGAAGAGAAAGAATCAAGAGAAGGTATAAGAAATCTCTACTTTTATAGTTTAATTTCTCTTTGTGATGATTTGAGTTTTGAGTTTTGTAAAACTATGATCTTGAGGCTTAAAACCTCAGCTCTTGCTATTTAAAAGTGTTTTATGTTTAGATCCAACTCTTTTATGGATCAAAAGTTGGATCTAAACAAAGAGATATGAGTTAGGTTTTTCAAAAGATAGAAAATAAAATTTTTCTTAGTTTTTGTTGTGTTTGATCTTGTGTTTTTTGACTAATTGGTGAATTAGATAATGGATCATATTAGATCCATGAGTATATGAGTTATTTTGAGTTAATATGATGAGTTATGTTGGTATTATGGGAGATCATGAAAGTTTTCATACAAAACATAAAGAGTTGAAAAATAGATTTTTGAGAAAACAAAGTATGATGCGGAAATGACCATATCTCTCATTCTACTTTGAATTTTTGAGTGTGGTCAATTTTTGGAGTTAGATATATGAGTTTTCTAACATCTTCAAGTGAAATCAATGAAAAATGTATGGTAAATTTTTGAGTGGACTAATTTTAGCAAAGGAGTCAAAAACAGAAAAATGACAAAAGTAAACTGTCCAAAATTTTGTGAGGGTTATTTCGGCCACTTAATTTGTGAGAAAAATTTCTGCCTTTTGGGGAATGAAAATATATGGTATTAAGTAGCTCTTGTCCAAAAATAAGCTCATTTCGACTTAAAATGAGCAATTTATGACTATTTCAATATTTAGGTTTTTCCGACGAAAAACGCTATAATCAGAGTTCTATAACTCCGATGACCATGAAATTTAAACTGAAAGCTCACGTTAACATGTGTAAGATCCCGCCAAGCGTTCGGAATTTCTTGATTTAAACGTGAGGTAGCTAATTTATTAAGGAATTAACTAGAAATTGATTTTTGAAAAATACTTAAGGGAGTTGAAAAATTCCAGAAAAATACTTTTTGTATATGGAATACAAGTGTATATGATTTGCCAAAAGATTTAAAAATAATAAGTTGATTTCATATTTTCATGAATACTGTATTTCAGCTTCCTGAAATGAACATTTCAGGTTACTAAAATGAGAAACCGAAATGTCAGAAGAGATGTCAATTTTGTTTTAGCTTGCTGAAATAGAAACTGAAATGATATATTAAGTTTTCTAAAGTCATAAATAGTTTAGCAAGTTATATTAAGAACTTGTAAATGAACGAGTAAATGTTAAGTCTAAGGTAGTAGAGTTGTACTCTTTAATGATTGATTATGTGATTACATGCGATGAGTAAGATATGTGATGCTAATTAAGTGATCGATCTTATTAATGATAGGTCTCACAAAAGAAGTTAACTTAAATTGCGTAGCAATAGTCAACGAATCAGGCAAGTTTTCTTAACTCAGCCTTGAGTTAATATTGTTTAAATATTATGGTCGTTAATTATTGTTGATTAGACCATGTCTAATAATTATTGTTGATTATTTGCAGTTAGTGCATGTTCATTAATTCAAATTGATATAGTGATTCTGATAATATACTTGTAGAATAACTGTTGTTGGATATTCACATCCGTAGAAGCTATTATTGATTGCAAATAGTACAGTTAAATTTTGTCTATTGTTTAATCGTATTGAGACATGTCTTAGCTAATTGTTCTGGCTAGATGAACTTTTGTTGGAACTTGATAGGTTCGATGTGACAACTCCAAAACATGTCCATTCCATCCAACCTATTCTGAGTCGCCAAATACATGGTACAGAAAATAATTACAACTTTATTACAACAATTGTCGTGCAAAATATAACAACACATATGCTGTAAGTTTGGATACAAATATATACCAAATGTGACTCATGTCCCAACCATGGACAGCACCTCACAATAACACCTTACATAAAGGTATAGTCAAAAACTGTTTTAGAAATTTGAATCTTTGGGAAGTGCTCAAAGAAACCTTCGTACATGGGAGGCCATGCGTCTAGGTTATGATAGATATCATATGGCCACAGAATTATCCTTGGTTGACCCAATAGACCCCAAAGAAAAACGAGAAGATTACTATCATATTCTTCCCAATGGTGAGTCTTCTCTTGACTTATCATTATCTCCACTGTCTTTAATCGTGAATTATACTTCAAACAAACACCAAGATTATATAGGTAGTGCTCGTAGATATACTCAGCAAGTGGATGTGCACAACCGTGTCTTATGATGGCACGATGTTGTATGTCATTAGACATCTTGTATGATAGTGACAAAACAACCTTCCAACGTTGGGTTTGCCTCACCCTATTTGATTCACCAAATATAACTACTAAATGATGACCACCGTTCTATTCCCCTGTTACCCCCGCTCAACCCAGCTACACACTTATTACCTGAAAGGAATTGTGAAACAGAAGGGTGAGCACAACTAGCCCAGTAAAAAATATCATGACTAAAGATAAATAAATTATCAATAGCCTTCAACAGTAATAAATCAGAGATTTAGAACATATGGTAGATAATAAAAATTTCAACCATAGTTGCAGCGGAACGAGCAATCCATTAGAAGAGTCAAGTTGACTACAAAGTCTATTATCTTCTCCATTTTAAAAATCCATCAACAATGTTTTATCCCTGTAACATCAATCAACAATTCTGGTCCAAAATCATATGAATAACTCATAATCATAATTGTAGTTCTAAATTCCTCTTCTCATCTAGGACGAAGATAATTTTCATCACCTATCTTTACCTGAAACATCAAAGATCATGGTTACACCAAATCACATTTCCTGTTCATAATCATACTAATAACTTCATCTTTGCACTACGGCCAAAGATATTCATTTGTATCACCAGTTGGTCATGTTCATCTCAACACATGTTCATCTTTGCACTACTGGCAAAAGATATTTAACAACATGTCATCTTTGCACTATGGGCCAAAGATATTCATCAATAATTTATCTTTGCACTACTGGTCAAAGATATTCAACAACAGTTCATATTTGCACTATAAGCCAAATATATTCATCAACAGTTCATATTTGCACTACAGGCCAAATATATTAATATCTCAAAGAAATATATAATCATTTCAGAATTTATATAAACAATAATTATAACCATGTTGATCAATTCACCCTTGCACTTAAGCCAAAGATATTCAATTATAAATTCAGTGGTCATGATCATACCAGTCAACAATTCAACTTTACACTACTGGCCAAAGGGAACCCATAGTCATGATCATACCAAAAATCTACCCATCTTTACACTAAAGTCAAAGAGAAATATCATCATTAGGGTTATAAAAATGTTATATATGATAATAAAATCAAAATAATCAACATATAGATTTAATCTCAAGAGTAATATTCATAAATCAACTATAATTTGGTCAGAAAAAGAAACCAATTTTGTCATGAATAGTAACTCGTGAATAGAAACTCGACATGAAAAAGATAGAAATTCCACAATAAAATTCATACCAATATTTCGGTATAATGATATTGAAAGAATAATATTTCTTAAGCTTATAAACAATTTATTTTAATTGTTTACACTTTACTAAATAATACATTTAATCATCCTAAAATGCCAAACTCATAAGATTTCATAACCAATAACTAAAAACCCTCATCAAAAATCTGCATATACCTCATATAGGATTCTCAAGCCATAAAATCCTATTTTCTAATTTTCTTACTTCACATAACATATTTAATTCATTTACTTATAACTAGTCTATTTTCATGAAAAATACGAAATAAGTTTCAAAAATATTTCTTCTCTGAGATTTAGCAGAATATAGTCCCATATTGAACATATATTTTTCTCAGAATTTTTAAAACTCATTTACTATTTTTCATATGGGCAAAACTGCCGAATATTTAGACATTTATCATAAATTGTACTTTTATCTAAAAATTCCGACATTCACAGAGTACACTGATATTATATAGATATACTTCTAATAAAAAATTCATCAATTTTGGAGTTAACCACAAGGAGTTATAAGCGGTTACTTTTAAAATAGTCTTTTCTCATAAAATTCATAACTCTTAATCTATACATTCAAAAATCACCTTTTTTGGACACAATCAATAAAACTCATCAAAATATCATTTCAAATTTTTCCAAAATTTTTTGAAGGTCGGAAGAAGTACGAACTGAAAAATATAATAACCCTTAAAATCTCTTACCTCAAAAGAGCAGTACTTCGGAGGAAAAACCGGAGAAACTTCTACTAAATAGCAACTCTCAAGTATCTAAATACTCTCAAAAATATGGTTGATAATATAGAGAGAAAGAAAACTTATTTCTGGTGTGATTTTCAATTCTAACATAAGCACCTATTTATAGGAAAATGCTAGAACGCCATAGGAGACTAAAATAATAAAATATATTATTTTATTTCTTCTTTTCTACGCATGCCCACATGTTTGATCAGCCACCAGCCATCTTTGAACAAAGCTAGCATCCCACATGTGTTAAAACACAAGTGGGTCCCACCCATAAATGAATAAAAATTATTTTATTTTCTGAAACTTCCATAATTCGTAGAAAATAGCTCGGTTATCAGAAAAATACGAATCTTGGGGTCTTTTATAGGAAATTCAATTCTCTACAACTTTGCAGAAGAAAGTTTTTCCAAATTCTAAACAAAAATTGATTGAAATTCACATACGGACGATTTTACAGGCTATAATCAAATTTCAGTCAAGAAATGGGGTCCACCGACACACAAAGCATATGTTAATCATTTAATACAACAAAAATACTCTTTCTCCTTATATACTCATATATCACACATTCATTGTAAAATATCATCATTATTATATTATAATAATATAATAAAATATTATTTTATCAGAAAAGATAAAATATCAATTTTCAACAATTGTCACTTTAAAATTTTTTTCCATCTATATCCACATATAATAAAAATTTTCCTTATCATATAATCAATAATTAATTATTCACAAATAATATTACATAATCACAATATTGACAACCAGGTAGTTCCTAGGAAAGAGAGGGTTTTCCAATAAGAATTTCTCCTTACTGGTGCGCAATTAGGTGACCAAACCTCTCCTTAGACAGAACTTTCTAGACATTGTCAATAATGTTATCTAATAATATTATTCAAATAATATGAATTATTAATCTGATAATGGTAAATACTGTGCAGTAATAATCATTGAACAATAATAATATAAAATATCAACGCAACAATTATTGAATCAATAAAATAAATATTGAACAGTAATTACTGTAACAATTATTGAGTAGTGCCTTCTTACGTAAGAATCAATAATTCAAAAATACTGTGCAAAACCGTGTGGTACTGTACAACAACACGTATTACTTTACTTTACCCACCGGGTATTCTAACAGTGTTAACGGTAACAACTACGCCGTTATTTATAAAAACTCAATTTTTATCGTTTTCTTCATCCGACAATTATTCGTTATGGGGCCCACAAATGGCTGCGCCGTCGTACGAATATTCCTCGACAAAAAGAATATTCCACGACCAAACGAATATTCCCCGACAATTGAATATTTTATAACCACTTACGTATTTTGAAAAATTCATATCTCACCCTTAACTTTAAACTTTTATCAATTTAACCATTTACTGAATAGTTATTATAAGAAAAATTGAATACTTTTATTTCATAAAATTCGGGGTCTTACATTCGAGAAGTGAACTCAATTATTATTGACAGGTCAATACCAATTGTTTAAGCTAGATCGAGAAAGAGAATAGGTATTGAAATCATAGTATTTCGTTATTAAGATTCAAAATCTGTTTATAAGACTGAGAAGAACAACTTTTTATATAAAGGAAACCTTGTGGTCGTATATTCGACCGTTGCGCGCGTGTAAGTATTATGCATAATATAGGGTACAAGGAGTTGGCCACTCTAAGTACTTGCCGAGGGGTTTAATTTAATCTATATGGTTATCTGATACACCTGGTATATCAAAGTTTAATATTTGATAGTTACTCGAGAAGAGAAGTTCAAGATCCAATGAATTGCTCACACTACAACAAAAAGGCTTATCAGCGACCGCACATCTGCGACCGCATATAGTCGCAGATGGGTATCAGCGACCGGATGCAGTCGCTAATCGTAGTCGCAGAAAATCTTGTCGCTAAAATGACATCAGCGACCAACAATAGCGACCACATTTTTAGCGACCGCAATCAGCGACCTCAGCTGTCGCTATTCTGACTCATGCTGAGTCATGTGTCAGACGTGATGTGGCACACGTGTCAGCGACCGGTAATAGCGATCGCAGGCGGTCGCTGAAATAGAAGCACCTTACTCGGTCGCTAATACTGTAGTAGCGACCGCGTGCGGTCGCTGACTTTGTTTTTTTTTTTTTAAATATTTTTCCTGTTTTATTGATTTCCCAAAAATAAACTGCTTTGTACCTGCTTTTTATCGCAACACACAGCAGTATATATAAGCATCCATCCATCCATGATAACTACTATATGATAAACATCCATCCATACATACAGTCCAAAGAATGAATCTAAATCAACACAACACAATACAATCGTAAACATCCATTTAATAGAATCGTAAACCAATATAGTCCAAAGATAAGTAGTTTAAAAGATTACAAGGCTTTAAAAATCTAAAAAACAAGTCTAACAAGGCTTTACAAATCTAACATGCATGACTGGTCTAGCTCTTCATGGATCATTCAAATTAGTACCCTATAATTAACAAAAGAATAAAACATATATGTTACATGTGTTGATACTGCTATGACTTGGGGAAAGCTAAATAATAGATAATGTACGTAATGAAGCATTAAAAGTACCTGGTCGCCACCCTGATGCTGTGATGCTGCTGCTTCCGCCACTGCCTTCGCCAAGTCATCAGGATTCAGAGAATGCAGATGCCCGCCCAGTATAAGAAGAAGATCACGATTTTGACAGATCGCTCTCACACAGTCAGCAGGAGTATGATAGGCTGGATGACCTGATGACTGTGTAGACTGTGTAGACTGGGTAGCAGAGCTGCCTGTGCCACTGATGGTCGGGCGTCGTCTTTGTCCTTGGCCTTTAACATAATTTTTTTTCACGACGGACGCCCTCTCCCACAATTCTTGATCAATCGCCGAACGCGGGGTGCCTTCAGGATAGCGCTCGTTCATTAAGCCCTTATAAGTGTCCTGTCAGAAGGTCAACAAATAAATAGTTAAAAATAAATACGAAATGCTAAAAACATGACTATAATATGTTTAAAGTTTACTTATTACCGCTATCTGAACAGCATCAGGCAGACCATCACGGGTGGCCACATACACATCCAACCAATTGATAGGTTGACCTTGAGACTCAGACTCCTACAGTTCATGTTCTCATATTAATATGTAAACATATGATATTTTAGCTATAAAACATGACTGTAAACATAAAGACAAATAACTAAGCCAATAAGCTTGTTATACATACGTACCCTAGCAGCAATATGTTGCAACTGAGATATACTGCCGCCCTTGTACGTGCCTTTTGCCTTTTCGCCTTCAGATACACCTGAGGATCTGTTCGAGGCGGCAGTCTTACGTCTCTTGACCCAGCTCTCAGCTCTCCACTGCTCACACATCTGCACCCATATGGGATGTGCGCACCACCAGGGGCAATGCTCATGCATATACTGCTCACCCTGTCCTGGATGGTCAATCTCAGCATTGTGCAGGGCTTTCTATCGTTCTTTATTTAGATTATCTTTAGTCCGGACGGCGCACTTCTGCCAGAACAGTGCCTGAATAACTGATGCATGTGCGTCGTCCCATCTATACCGCTTCTGCAAATAAAACAATAATAATAATATTAAAACTATTATATTACCATAATCCAACATTACTAAACTATTAGTTGATTAACTATGTATTATCTATCAGAGTGATTAAATAAATATACCTGAAATTCAGCCCAAACTGCATCCTTATGGGTGAGAGGTGTGCTCGCCCATGTAATCACTGGCGTAGGCAAGTTCTGTAAGCATAATTGTGAAATGCACTTCACAATTTTACTATCTTGAAAATCACTACAATATACAATAATTTACATTAAAATATATTTATAACAATGGAAATATTAAACCCTTATATATACACGATGTTTAACTTATGTGCTTTCTGGAGGAGGACGGATCTGTATAAGAATGCGATCATCCGGATTAGCCGGGGCCTTCGGCACATGATTAGGGCCCCGACCCAACCCGCGCTTTCGTGCAACAGGTTCAGAAGACATCTATAAATAAAAAAAATTAGGATGTTAGTATGAAATTATGAATGAAAATTAATTGTATGAAATAGTTAACTACGATTACCATAAGTGAAAGGTACATAAACATGACTGCAAAATAGTTAACTACAACACTTGGCAACCAGCTCTAAATTCAGCTGTAGCACCTATCTGGGCACTTGACTTTCGTCGTGCCATCCAACTGCGGTCTAAATAGAGGTCCATGATTGCACGGTACCTATGTTGACATGAATTTATTGTATTCCCTTGTTAGAGATTTACAATTCAGTTCAATCCCATTTATGATGCTTATAAATACATATAGATGTATATATACATATATAACATGAGTGTGCATCATATATGATTATTCGGGAATTGAACAAGGATACATGCCAAAACAAATTTACACCGCTTGAGATCGACTACCCAAAGGCATGGTATATTGTTATGGATCTTAAATTAGAGTATGGTCTTATGTCATCCTACATATATTAACTAACACCAACCTAAAGCCAATAGATTCATAGGGGTAGAATATGAATCATTACATCATGTATGGTCTGCATATGCTGCGTATATCAAGATTGCAGAAGAAGGCATACTATTAGTCCCTTAATGTGGGACTATTAGTCATATTAGTCCCTTATGTGGGATATATCTTGCTTTAAGTACGGTTCTAACGGATGTTTCAGTTTCCAAGTGAATGAGATGTTGGACCACCACTGTGAGTTATTTAAATAAAAAAGTTTCAAGCGCTGCGTGTACATTTCTCATAATTGAAGATGGCTCTAGTAAGGTTTATATTTTTGAATAATTGCTTATGATGGGTGGGTTGACTGATACGTCTGTCATCTATAATTTTTATGGTTTTTTCAATATATCTGATCTCCTATAATTGCAAGAAATATAGTAGAAGTTGCATAATAGTGGTCAATGCACTTGTAATACAAGTAATCAACCATGAAGAGTGTTTTGCCAAAGAAAAGTGGCCCTTTTGTCAACAAGTATTTTCTCCTCATTATTTTCTTTTTTGTTATTCAATCCAACCCTTTTGTCACTTCAAATTCCATTGCACCCGACGAACATAGTTCCTTTAAGGAGGAGTTGAATTCCTCTTATGCCTTACTAAATTTATACTCTCTCTTTGCCTCAAAATGATAATCCACCATCAAAAGTCAAATATTTAGAAAGTTAATGTTTTCAACATTAACATAACCAATTGTCAACATCATAATCAAACAATGATGAATGAAGCACATTAATTTTAACAGTAGCCTCATTTTTGGACATCATAAAGGAGAAATTGAAGTCCAATTTTCAGACAGAGAAAGTATAACTTCTGTTCATCTTTCAATTTAATCAGTAACTAGTATGCAATTATTTCCACCCACAAGCAATGATTTTTAAATACGGTAATATTACACAGGAAACATCAATTTTAAGAAAGAATAGTAATTTAGAAACCTTAGAATGAAAGATTAAGCTCACACAAACTATCAATTAGGGGTTCAAATCCAATCATTTTTATTTACAGTTAATACTTCAACCTCATAGACTCTTACCATTCAATCAGCATTAACAGACAGTTTAATTTAGGGATTAATTGGGGGTTACCGGTGGTGGTGCAGCGGTGGTGCGGCAGTGGTGCAGCGGTGGTGCGACAGTGGTGCAGCGGTGGCGCGGTGGTGGTCGGCAGTGGTCAGCAATGGTCGGCAGTCTCCCTCCCTCTTCTCTTCTCCCCTTACTCCCTCTTCTCCCTAGTCTGTATTCCCTCTTTTCTTTATTTTTTGTACTGATCGAGCGAACCTGAATCAGCGACCGCTATCCGCGACCACATGCAGTCGCTACTTTTTAATGATGTGGACATATCAGCGACCGCATGTGGTCGCTGATACAGATTGGTCGTCGCGCCAAAGTTTCGCACCAAATTTTAGGAGGGAAATTATTCTCAGCGACCGGTCAGCGACGGCATGCGGTCGCTGATATATACTAGCGACGAGAATCCTTATCGGTCGCAGATATCGGTCGCTAGTACTATTATCAGTGACCAGATAGTGCGGTCGCTGATATCATTGGTCGCAGATGGCCATTTTCTTGTAGTGTCAGCATAAATCTGGAAAACATTCCACTTTGTTATTACGTAGAATTGATTCTTGATTATTCAATAGAATATTGTAGAAACTTTGAAAGTGTTGTACTCTTTCATTATCAGATTATTTATTTGCATAATATACGAGAAGACTTGTTAATGATTAACGAATTGTTTAGCTATTTCAAAGTTCCTCGAACTTTGCTGACATTCTATAAAAATAGATAGTCTGTTATTTTTTATTCTTATACATTCATTGTATGTCTTAACTTGCGGGGCAAATTTGTTGCTCACCCTTGCTAAATAAAATATTCCAGCTAGAAACGAAGAGGCCAGCAGGTCTAAGAAGAACAAAGGCAAAGACATAATGCTGGAGTAGTATATGATGAACATTATTATTATGTTGTATTTGTAAACCCTTTTTGTATATCTAAAGGGTATGTTTGTAATGTTAAGGTTAGATAACCTGGGACGAATGTATTAACAATATCTATTAATGATATATGTATTGCTATTTATAAATGAATGGGTAGTTAGATGTTATTATATTGTGGATCATGAGCACCAAACTTGGGGGTTAGATAACCATTTGGGGGCGTCATAATCATGCTCTATAAAATTTCAGGAAAAGAAATGGCATTACAAGAACATCGAGGAGGAAACTATAAAGACTTGAAGTCTTTGAATGATGAATGTCATTTTGAGTCCTAGGAAATATATGTAGGATCTTAGCATTAATTACTTTCCAATACAAGGCTTTAAGGCATGTGCATTTCACATATATAATTATTTTGATCCTGAGTTTAACAAATATGCTAAATTGTGTTACCATAATTTGTTAGGCAGATTCACTAAGATCATGGTGTAAATGTTTAAAAATAAATTGCCTTAATTCATGCTACATAATCTAAGGAATCTATTGGCTATTTCCACCGACCCATTTTTCGATAAATCAAATATGGTATCTTGGTGGGTTAAATAAATACCATGAATCATGCGTCATAGAATTGCTTAACTTAAGGAAAGTGATTAGATTGTCTTTCTAAACTATTTTAGGCTAACTCGATTATGGTAATAATCTTAGTGATTGTGTTTGTTTTGAAGACTGCAGAATATGGTAGAAATTATGCTGGTAATATGCATATATCATATCTTCATATGAGCACATGGGATATAATATAAGAGTAATGAAAGATATGTTGTTACCACGTAATTGACACTCAATCAGGCCTAAACTTTTTCTCAATCACACGATATAACATAACTCAGCGAAATATCTCTAATTGCGTATAAACAGTTTTCTATGGTGACCATATGACTGGAAAAGGATTTGAGTATATTATGATTGACATGTTATCTGGATATTATTCTAAATAGCATGATTTGTGAACTTTATCCAAAACGGTTATATTACAAAATTGGTACTAAGCAACGGAAACACATTATGGTTGCTTATAAAAGAACTGGATCTAATGATAAGAAAAAAACAAGAAATACATACTACTTTTGATCTACATAAGAAAACAGTTACATGTGTTTCTTCATCTTTTTCCTACTGTGAACTGCAATCCTATTGAAGAAGTCTCTGTTGTTCATTTTCAAGGTGATCTTAGAGCAAATAATCTGGTAATATTTTTCTTGCTCATCATTGCATACTAGAGCCTTGCATTGTTAAGTGATAAGTTGCTTTGATCAATAGACCTCTACTTGTATTTTAATTTCTAGTACAAATCAATATCATCTAAATTTGAATTGTAATCTGGTTTGGATTACTGTATTGTTACAATCAAGTTCAAAAAAAGCATAGGTGCTTGAGAGTGCATAGGTGCACAAGGAGCAAAGGTGCTCAAGTGGTTGAAACTTATATTGTAATCAAAGTTGTTTAATAAAAGTGAGTCTCCAATACTAGTTGGTATTGGACGTGGATTAGCCTACTATTATAGAGGGTAGTAGTTGAACCACGTAAAAATTCTTGTATTCATGTGATTGCTAATTGTTCTAAATTATCTCATCATTTGGCTAACTATCCAGCAGGCTGCATTCAATATCTATAAATTTTAAAAACTAATTAAGTAAATAGTTTTCACATAATGACCTTCTGAAAAAGGCATAGTTTCCAAATTAAGAATTTTGGAAGGTTTTACATCAACTTAATATTTTGTCCTAACATTTTAATTTATAAGGATTTAAAATCCAGCCTCGTGAATTGAATATCCAAAGGAATTTTTATTTGGTCAAAAGTTTGACATTATTTGTTCCGACACTTATTCAACCCCACCTTCTAATTGTACCTACTTAAATTTTAAAAAAGATTTAAGATGATCTAGAAACTTATTACGCAAGTATTTATTCTTTGATCCGATCCAAGAATCCTAATACTTTGCCAAATAATTTTACTTCTTAATTCTTTGAACCTTTTAAATAATTTACACTTGTATTTCAACAAATACACACATTTAACTATTTGAATGATCATCTCATTTTCTTATATTATTTTGTTCAATATGTAAAATTACTTTCATATAAGTCAAGTATACAAAATCCATTAAGTAATATTCCAATTCTATCAAAAACATTATTATTATAAATAGAACAATAATTTTTCTTAAATATAATACCAAAAAATTTGTTGTTCAACAACAAAATTGGAAATAATATTTTTAACTAGAACTTGAATACAATAACAACTTATTGACTTAATAGACTTACTCGTAGGCAATGCTAAACTATAATTTCATATGGCTAATGCAACAATATTTGCTTTATTTTCCACACATAGGATTACTTGTCCTTTGTTTAACTTTTTACTTCTTTGTTTAGCTTTTTACTTCTGCTTGGTCCCTTCATAAATTTGTATTTATGAGAACCACAATCGGCATCCAATATCTAAGTAGAACCTTAACTTACAGAAAGATTTATTATGATTATGAACAAACATATATCTATAACTGAAGCTTCACATAGCTTCTTTGGTTAGCCTCTGTAAGATGCTTCTCGCAATATTTTTCAGTGTCCTGGCTTATTGCAGTGGAAGCAAACTCTTTTGCTATATGTATCAGTTTTATTCTTATTATCATTTATTTTTGCCTTTCAATTTACCTTCTTAGAATCGTTCTTCTTTTAAGATCCTTTGGCCCCTACCAGTAAGACTTGGTCTTTCTTGGTTGGAAAGTCACTCTTAGCATTTTCAACATGTAAAGCAAATTAGCGAGGCTGATATCTAACTTGTTCATATGAAAAATTCACAACAATTCTGAGAAGGAGTCTGGGAGTGACTACAAGATCAAATCTTGGCTCAACTCTCCATCCATGACAAAATATGTTATCCTAATTAATCAATCAAATTGATTATGTTGAGGACTTGTGTCTATACTGTAGTGTCATCGGTTATTCTAAATCGGAAGAGCTCTGTTACGCCCCCAAAATAGGTATACAACACCCATTCTGAGTCGCCAAATACATGGTACAGAAAGTAAACTACAACTTCAATAATACAATTGTCGTGCAAAATACGACAACACATATTGTGAGTTTAAATACAAATATTGTCTTCTAGACAATATCCACACTCAAATAAGTCCTCAATACAATTATTCAAACACTATTTTATAGAAATAGTGAGGACTGCTAAAACATCTTTCTAGAACCATCACTCCATACCCCGACTAGATCCTGCTATGTTCTCACCTCCTTAGAAGAAAAATGGAACAAAAGGAAAAAGGTAAGCTTAACTAGCCCAGTAAAGAATATTATGACTATGATAATATACAACAAATTATCATTAGTATTCAACAGGGAAAAATCTGATAGAATATAATCGACAACAAGTTTTAGATCAACAACTGCAGCGGAAACAGCAAACCATTAGAAGTGTCAAGTAGAGAATGAATTCTACTATCTTCTAAGATTTAAAAGTCTATCATCAATATTTTATCCATGTAACATCAATTAATAATCATCTTTATCCAAATATTCATCTTTGCACTACAGGCCAAAGATATTCATTTGTATCACCTGTCAGTCATGTTCATCTCAACACCTATTCATCTTTGCACTACAGGCCAAAGATATTCATCAAGTAATCATACATCTTTGCACTACAGGCCAAAGATATTCAGTAATATCATCATTTAGGACTGAGGATGATGAAAAATATCTTAAAGCGAACGAATCCAGTGAGACAGAAGGACAAATAGTAGGGATTCGTATAATAGTTTATCCAAGATCAATAATACTTCATAATAATCAATTGTGAAGCATAATTCAAAAATAAAGATTAAAACATGCATACAATCAAAGATAGTAACTATAATTGACATCTTGGACAAAAAGAAAAATTTTTATTTTTCGGTGAATAGTGCCATATTCGTGAATAGTGCCGTAAACGTGAATAGTAACGTATACATGAATAGTAACCCCGACACAAAAAGTTCCAAATTTGATAAAAAGTTCATATCAATATTTCAGCATAATGATATTGAAGAAAATAATATCATTAAGAAGAAAATAATATCCCTTACCTCAAAATATCAGTACTTCTGGTCGGAATACCGGTATAAGGCTGAAATAAACTTGCTCTGATGAATAGAAACTCTCAAAGTATCTAAATACTCACAAAATAAACTCAATAATCTAGAGAGAGAACGAGAGAAAACTTGTTTCTGGTGTGATTTTCAATTCTAACTTAGCCCTCTATTTATAGGAAAATGTTAGCACGCCGAAGCAGACTTAACCTGCAACCTGATGGCTTTACCTGCTACTATTCCCACCCACCATATTTGAATAAAAATCTCAGTACATTTCTTTACCAACCAAGAGTGGGGCCCACCAATTCTAGAATTTTCCACCAAAATGATAAACTCCGAAAATTCAACAATTTCTGAATCAGTCATCTCGTAAAATTCATAATAAATCATACGTTCATTTTTAACGGTTCAAAATTTGTGGACATATACTCAACTTATATATGTATAACATATCCAAAAATTACCACGATCCAACGGTCGGATTAAAAATTATAACCCCTGCAAAATATCTCAAAAACCCTGATTTTTAATACCTCCATTCCGACAAAAATACTGATAAAAACCTCAACATTAACTCCTTCATTTTTAACCACAAAAATATATCCCTCATTTATATCCACATAAAATAAATATTTTCTTATCATATGAATCAGTAATTAATTATTCAAAAATAATATTACAGAATCACATTTATGACAACCAGGTCGTTCCCAGGAAAGAGGGGGCTTTCCAATAAGGATTTCTCCTTACTGGCACGCAATTAGATGGCCAAACCTTTCCTTAGACAGAACTTTCTAGACATTGCCAATAATTTTATCTAATAATATTATTCAAATAATATGAATTATTGATCTGATAAAGGAAAATACTATGCAGCAACAATTATTGAAACAACAATAATATAAAATATCAACGCAGCAATTATTGAATCAATAAAATAAAATATTGAACAATATCTACTGTAACAATTATTGAGTAGTGTCTTCTTACGTAAGAATCAATAATTGGTGCAATACTGTGTGCTACTGTATTTTAACCACCGGGTATTCCAAGAGTATTAACGGTAACAACTACGCCGTTATTTATAAACAACTTATACTTGTCGTTTTCTTCATCCAATAGCTTTCCATTATGGGGCACACACAAGGCTGCGCCGTCGTACGAATATTCCTCGACAGCAAGAATATTCCACGACCAAATGAATATTCCCCGACAAAATGAATATTTTATAACCACTTGCTTATTTTGCAAAATTTGCACATTTCACCCATAACCAAAGTATTATATCAAATTAACCCCTTATTATTCACAATAATATTTAGAGAAAATTTGATTTTATTCATTAATAAGTTGGGGTCTTACAACCTCCCCTCCTTATGAAATTTTATCCTCGAAATTGACGTACGTGCCTGATGTTTCAAAAAGGTAAGGATACCTCACTTTCATTTTTGATTCCAACTCCCAGGTCATTTTCTTCAATAGCATGGTTTCTCCACAAAACCTTAACTTGTGGTATAACCTTCGTGCGTAGGACATGCTCTTTCCTATCCAAGATCTTAACAGGTACCTCCTCGTACGTTAAATATTCAGCTATCTCGTCTGGTTCTAACTCAATAATGTGGTTCGGGTCTTTAACATATTTACGAAGCATAGATATATGAAAAATATTATGAACACGAGACATGCTTGGAGGTAATACGAGTCTATATTGTGACAACCCCAAAATAGGTCCATTCCATCCAACCTATTCTGAGTCGCCAAATACATGGTACAGAAAACAACTACAACTTTATTACAGCAATTGTCGTGCAAAATACAACAACACATATGTTATGAGTTTGGATACAAATATATACCAAATGTGACTCATGTTCCAACCGTGGACATCACCTCACAATGACACGTTACATAAAGGTATAGTCAAAAACTGTTTTAGAAATTAGAATCTTTGGGAAGTGCTCAAGGAAACCTTCGTACATGGGAGACCATGCGTCTAGGTTATGATAGATATCATATGGCCACAGAATTATCCTTGGTTGACCCAATAGACCCCAAAGAAAAACGAGAAGATTACTATCATATTATTCCCAATGGTGAGTCTTCTCTTGACATATCATTATCTCTACTGTCTCTAATTGAGAATTATACTTCAAACAAACACCAAGATTATATAGGTAGTGCTCGTATATATACTCAGCAAGTGGATGAGCACATCCTTGTCTTATGATGATACGAGTTTGTATGTCGTTAGACATCTTGTATGATAGTGGCAAACCACCCTTCCAACGTTGAGTACATCTTACCCTATTGGATTCACCAAATAAAACTACTAAATGAACTTTTCTATACAGCTTCGGGAGAACATCCACAGCTAGAGATCACCGTTCTATTTTTCCGTTACCCTCGCTCGACCCAGTTACACTCTTATTACCTGAAAGGAATTGTGAAGCAAAAGGGTGAGCACAACTAGCTCAGTAAAGAATATCATTACTAAAGATAATTAAATTATCAATAGCCTTCATCAATAATAAATCAGAGATTTAGAACATATGGTAAATGATAAAAATTTCAACCATAGTTGCAGTGGAACGAGCAATCCATTAGAAGAGTCAAATAGACTATAAAGTCTATTATCTTCTCCATGTTAAAAATCCACCAACAATATTTTATCCATGTAACATCAATCAACAATTCCTTTCCACAATCATATGAATAATTCATAATCATAACTGTAGTTCTAAATTCATCTTCTCATCCAGGACGGAGATAATTTTCATCACCTGAAACATCAAAGATCATGGTTACACCAAATCACATTTCCTGTTCGTAATCATACTAATAACTTCATCTTTGCACTACGGCCAAAGATATTCATTTGTATCACCAGTTGGTCATGTTTATCTCAACATTTGTTCATCTTTGCACTACTGGCCAAAGATATTCAACAACATGTCATCTTTGCACTACGGACCAAAGATATTCATCAACAATTCATCTTTGCACTACAGGCCAAAGATATTCATCAAAATTTCATCTTTGCACTACAAGCCAAAGATATTCCTCAACAGTTTATATTTACACTACAGCCAAATATATTCATCAACAGTTTATATTTGCACTACAGGCCAAATATATTAATATCTCAAAGAAATATATAATCATTTATATAAACAATAATTATAACCATGTTGATCATTTTACCGTTGCACTTAAGCTTAAGATATTCAATTATAAATTCAATGGTCATGATCATACTAGTCAATAATTCAACTTTGCACTACTGGCCAAAGAGAACCCAAAGTCATGATCATACCAATAATCTACCCATCTTTACACTCAAGTGAAAGAGAATTTCAACATCAAGGTTATAAAAATATTATATATGATAATAAAAATAATATGATCAACATATAGATTTAATCTCAATAGTAATATTCATAAATCAACTATAATTTGGTCAGAAAAAGAAATCGATTTTGTCATGAATAGTAACTCGTGAATAGTAACTCATGAATAGTAACTCATAAATAGTAATTCATGAATAGTAACTCGACATGAAAAAGGTAGAAATTCCACAATAAAATTTATACCAATATTTCGGTATAATGATATTGAAAGAATAATATTTCTTAAGCTTTTAAATAATTTATTTTAATTATTTATAATTTACTAAATAATGCATTTAATCATCCTAAAATGTCAAACTCATAAGATTTTATCACCAATAACCAAAAACCCTCATCAAAAATTTGCATATACCTCATATAGGATTCTCAAGTCATAAAATCCTATTTTCCAATTTTCTTACTTCACAAAACATATTTAATTCATTTACTCATAACTAGACCATTTTCATGAAAAATACCAAATCAGTTTTAAAAATATTTCTTTTATGGGATTTAGCAGAATATAGTCCCATATTGAACATATATTTTTCTCAGAATTTTTAAAAGTAATTTACTATTTTTCATATGGCCAAAACAGCCGAATATTTAGACATTTATCAAAAATTGTACTTTTGTCCAAAAATTCTAAAATTTACAGAGTATACTTCTATCATATACATGTACTTTCAATAAAAATTTCATCAATTTTGGAGTTAACCACAAGGAATTATAAGCGGTTACTTTTAAAATAGTCTTTTCTCATAAAATTCATAACTCTCAATCTATACATCCAAAAATCACCATTTTTGGACACAATCAAGAAAACTCATCAAAATATCATTTTAAATTTTTTTAAAATTTTTGAAGGTCAGAAAAATTACGAACTGGAAAATATAACAACCCTTAAAATCCCTTACTATCCCTTACCTCAAAAGTGTAGTATTTCTGACTGGAATGCAAAGCCGAAGGAAACTTGTACTGAATAGCAACTCTCAAAGTATCTAAATACTCATAAAATATGCTTCATAATATAGAGAGAGAAAGAGAGAAAGCTTATGTTTCTGGTGTGATTTTCAATTCTAACTTAGCCCTCTATTTATAGGAAAATGTTAGCACACCGAAGCAGACTTAACCTGTAACCTGATGGCTTTACCTGCTACTATTCCCACCCACCACATTTGAATAAAAATCTCAGCACATTTCTTTACCAACCAAGAGTGGGGTCCACCAATTCTAAATTTTTTTTACCAAAATGATTAACTCCGAAAATTCAACAATTTCTGAACCAGTCATCTCGTAAAATTCATAACAAATCATACGTTCATTTTTAACGGTTCAAAATTTGTGGACATATACTCAACTTATATATGTATAACATATCCAAATATTACCACTATCCAACGGTCGGATTAAAAATTACAACCCTCGCAAAATATCTTAAAAACTCTAATTTAATTTTCAATACCTCAGTTCCGATAAAAATATAGATAAAACACCTCAACATTAACTCTCTCATTTTTAACCACAAAAATATATCCCTCATTTATATCCACATCAAATAAATATTTTCTTATCATATAGATCAATAATTAATTATTCACAAATAATATTACAGAATCACATTTATGACAACCAGGTCGTTCCCAGGAAAGAGGGGGCTTTCCGATAAGGATTTCTCCTTACTGGCGCGCAATTAGATGACCAAACCTCTCCTTAGACAGAACTTTCTAGACATTGTCAATAATGCTATCTAATAATATTATTCTAAATAATATGAATTATTGATCTGATAATGGAGATGATGTGCAGTGACAATTATTAAGCAACAATAATATAAAATATCAACACAACAATTATTGAATCAATAAAATAAAATATTGAGCAGTAATTACTGTAACAATTATTGAGTAGTGTCTTCTTACGTAAGGATAAATAATTCAAAAATACTGTGCAATACCGTGTGCTACTGTGCAATAACGCGTATTACTGTATTTTAACCATCAGGTATTCCAACAGTGTTAACTGTAACAACTACGCCATTATTTGTAAAAACTCAAATTTGTCGTTTTCTTCACCCGACAGTTATTCTGTTATGGAGCCCACAAATGGCTACGCCGTCGTACGAATATTCCCCGACAGAAAGAATATTCTACGTCCAAATGAATATTCCCCGACAACAATGAATATTTTATAACCACTTGTGTATTTTGAAAAAAAATTCATATATCACCCTTAACTTTAACATTTATCAATTTAACCATTACTGAATAGTAATTATAAGAAAAATTGAATACTTTTATTTCATAAAATTTGGGGTCTTACATATATGCCACATTTCCTATTCGCTCAAGAATCTCAAATGGACCAACAAATCATGGATTGAGCTTTCCTCTCTTCCCAAATCTTGTAACTCCCTTCCATGGTGCAACACGTAACAATACATGATACCCAATATTAAATTCCACGTCCTTCCGTTGAAGATCCGCATAACTCTTTTGTCGATCCTGTGCCGTTTGTATATGTTGTCGAATCGTTTGAATCTTCTCTGTAGTCATGCGTACCAACTCTGGTCCCAACAATGTTGCTTCACCCACCTCGTCCTAGCATACTGGAGAACGACATTTTCTTCCATACAACGCCTCGAATGGAGCCACACCTATGCTCGCCTGATAACTGTTGTTGTAGGAGAATTCCACCAATGGTAGGTACTTATCCCAACTCCCTTTGAGATCTAGGACACAGAGTCTTAATAGATCTTCAAGAGTTTGAATAATCCTCTCTTATTGTCCGTCCGTTTGAGGATGGTATGTCGAACTGAATCGTAAATCCGTGCCAATAGCTTTCTGCAAGCTAACCCAAAATCGTGAAGTGAATCTTGGGTCACGATCTGAAACTATGGATACTGGCATGCCATACAATCTCACAATCTCGTTCACATACATACTAGCAAGACATTCAAGGGAATAAGTCTCACATATCGATAAGAAATGAGCAGACTTGGTTAATCTATCAACAATAACCCAAATCGCATCTATACCTTCAGAAACCTTGGGAAGACCTGTAACGAAATCCATGGTAATGTGTTCCCACTTCCATTTCGGGATCTCAAGTGGTTGCAATGGACCCTTTGGCACTTGATGCTCCGCCTTTACACGTTGACAAGTTAAACACCTCGAGATAAACTACGCGATCTCTCTTTTCATATTGCTCCACCAAAATGTGTGTCGAAGATCGTGATACATTTTGGTACTCCCAGGATGGATTGGAAACGGTGTGTTGTGTGCCTCCATCATTATTCTATGCTTCAAGTCAAAATCGTTAGGAACACAAAGTCTGGAGTTGACTCGAAGTGTTCCTACTTCATCGATTCTTGCTTCTGGAATAGCACATTCTTGCACTTTCTTTTTAATACGCATCAGCTCTATGTCCGTAGCTTGAGCAGCTTTAACTTTATCGATTAAAGTCGGTTCTACTCGTATATTTGATATCATCATGTGGGTACTTGGAGCCTTCATCTCTATCTCCATCCTTTGCAAGTCATACAAAATGGGCCTTTGTGTTAACAACATTGCACTCGTACCCGCATATGATCTTCTACTCAATGCGTCAGCTACTACGTTTACTTTTTCAGGATGATATTGGATGGTATGATCGTAATCTTTCAACAGCTCGAGCCAACGTCGCTGCCGCATGTTGAGTTCCTTTTGGGTGAAGAAATATTTGAGGCTTTTATGATCTGTATAGATCTCCACTTTCTCCCCATACAGGTAGTGTCTCCAAATCTTCAACGCGAAAACGACTACTGCCAACTCCAAATCATGAGTAAGATAATTCCTCTCATATTCTTTGAGTTGTCGCGAGGCATAGGCTATGACTTTTCCATGTTGCATGAGAACACATCCTAATCCTTTGCCTGAAGCATCGCTGTAGATAACAAATCCATCCGAACCAGATAGTATTGTCAAAACAGGTGCCGAAATGAGTCTCCTCTTGAGTTCTTGAAAACTCTGCTCATAATTCTCGCTCCAACCGAATTTTGTATCCTTCCGAGTCAGCTGAGTTAACGGAGTAGCGATTCTAGAAAATCCTTCCACGAATCTCCGGTAATACCCAGCTAAGCCCAGAAAGCTACGTACTTCGGTCACCGACTTCGGTTGTTCCCAACTTTGTATGGCTTCAATCTTCGCCGGGTCGACAAATACTCCATGTTTTGACACCACGTGCCCAAGGAATGCTACTTCCTCAAGCCAGAACTCGCATTTCTTCAGTTTCGCATATAGCTTATTTTCACGAAGCCTTTGCAATATCAGTTTCAAATGGCGCTCATGATCTTCACGGCTTTTGGAATAGATGAGGATGTCATCAATAAAGACAACAACAAACTGATCCAAAAATTCTTTGAATACACGGTTCATCATATCCATGAAGGCAGCAGGAGCATTAGTCAATCCAAAAGACATGACTAAGAATTCATAATGCCCGTACCGAGTTCTGAAGGCAGTCTTTGGAATATCTTCAGTTTTAATCTTCAGCTGATGATATCCAGAACGAAGATCGATCTTTGAAAAGAATTGTGCTCCTTGCACCTGGTCAAACAGGTCATCAATGCGAGGTAGCGGATACGTATTCTTGATAGTGACATGATTCAATTCTCGATAGTCGATACAAAGTCGCATACTCCCGTCTTTCTTCTTTACGAATAACACAGGAGCACCCCAAGGAGATGTACTAGGACGAATAAAACTGATGTCCAACAACTCCTGTAGTTGGACTTTTAACTCCTGAAGTTAAATAGGAGCCATTCGATATGGGGTTTTAGAAATGGGCTTTGTACCGGGTTCAAGGTCAATAAAGAATTCAACTTCACATTCTGGAGGTAGACCAGGAAGTTCTTCAGGAAATACATCGAGAAATTCTCTAACAATAGAAATATTATTCAAATCTGACTTGTCTTTGTTCAAATCCATAACATGGGCTAAGAAAGCTTGACATCCGTTTTTTAATAAACGAATAGCTTTGTGGCTTGATATGACAGTGACTGATTATAGTGGTTTAGTAGTTTGAATTCGTATGACAGGTTGGTTAGGAATATGAAAACTAACAACCTTACAAAAACAATCAATTTTAGCATGATGAGTGGTTAACCAATCAATTCCTAAAATCACATCAAAAGCAAGTATCTTTAAAGAGATAAGATCAATAGGTAATGTGATAGTGCCAACTTGGATCATGCAAGATTTATAAACTGTAGATGTAACGAAGGTTTCACCCAACGGAGTTTCAACAGATAAGTCAAAGTCCAATTTTTCCGGAGTCAAGTTTAAACGTTGAGCACAAGCAGGAGAGATAAAAGAATGGGTAGAACCGGTATCTAGTAAAGTATAAACTTTGCAAGAATTCAAGATTAGCTTACCCGTGATCACCTCGTTCGGGTTTCTCATGTTTTGGCCAGTCACGACAAATGCTCTTCCAGGAACCGCTGATTTCGACTTATTCGGGACAGCTTTTGGAGTCACCATCTCCGCTGAACTTGGTTTTCCTACAGAACACTCTCGAGGTATATGACCCTCCTTTCCACAGTTATAACATACCTTGGATTGCTGTGAGCAGTTTGGGCTGATATGTCCCTCTTTCCCGCATTTGTAACAAACGACCGGTGCTCGTTCTCCTCCCTTAGAAATAATTGATGTTTGTGCTGACGTTTTTACGTTATCATTGTTGTACCTTCTCTTCTTGAAATCTCCTCCCGACTCGCTCCTTTTATTATCACGACCACGATTACCACCAGAGTAGTTACCGCTTTTGTCCGAATGTTTTCCTCCCTGCTGGTTTTCATTGCTTCGATGACTGCCGCCACCGGTATGACCCTGGTTGTGGTCCCTCGGTTGCACATACTCATTATCTCGCTCTAATAATTGAGCCTTGTTTACAACATCGGAATATAAAGAAAATTTATGAGAGATGAGATATTGCCAAATCTCGGGTTTTAGACCTCTCAGAAACATCCTTCTCATTCGTTCCTCATTCTCGACCAAATGAGGTGAAAACCTGGATAACTCTGCAAACTTCGCCTCGTACTGGGACACCGTCATGCTATTTTATTCCAGTCTAATAAACTCCACCTCCTTCATATGACGAATACTTTTAGGAAAGTACTTGTCATTGAACAGTTTTTGAAATGTTTCCCAGGACATGTTGAGTGCATCAGGCTGGGTACGCTTCACAGAATCCCACCAGTAGTCTGCCTCACTGCGGAACATAAAGGTAGCGAATGGAACCTTCTGTTCCTCCGTGTATCCCAAGATATCAAATATCTTGGTAATTTGCTTGACCCACGTTTCCGCCATGATCGGATCCGGCTTTCCCTTAAATTCTGGTGGTCCCAACTCTTTGAACTGCTTGACTGTGACAAGCCGTGCATTGTTATCATTTCCACCCGTATTCTGCGCACGAGTCTCCCTCGTCTGATTTTGCATGAACTGCAAAAAGCTCCTAAACATTCCATCATTCATCGTTTGCTCGGTAACGTTGTTTACAGGAGGAATATTGCCTTCCTGTTTCACGTTCCCCTGGGTGGTGATCAAAGGTGTCTCCACGGTCTAATTTACTCCATTATTAACGTTCTCAGCTGCCATTCTTAAATACTTCCATAAAACAAGGGTTAATAGTCATGTCATATATTATCCCTATACTCTGACCGACCAAATAAATATCAAATAAATTGAGTCAGGTCATACCAGCGAAGGAATTCCCCGTCTCTCCCCTCCTAGTTCTTGTCTCACATCTCAGCTAGGGATCATATCCCTAAGTTCTAATACCAACTGCGACGCCCCCAAAATAGGTATAGAACACCCATTTTGAGTCGTCAAATACATGGTACAGAAAGAAAATTACAACTTCAATAATACAATTGTCGTGCAAAATACGACAACACATACTGTGAGTTTAAATACAAATATTGTCTTCTAGACAATATCCACACTCAAATAAGTCCTCAATACAATTATTCAAACACTATTTTACAGAAATAGTGAGGACTGCTAAAACATCTTTCTAGAACCATCACTCCATACCCCGACTTGATCCTGTTATGTTCTCACCTCCTGAGAAGAAAAATGGAACAAACGGAAAAAGGTGAGCTCAACTAGCCCAGTAAATAATATTATGACTAAGATAATATACAACAAATTATCATTACTATTCAACAGGGAAAAATCTGATAGAATATAATCGACAACAAGTTTTAGATCAACAACTGCAGCGGAAACAGCAAACCATTATAAGAGTCAACTAGAGAATAAATTCTACTATCTTCTGAGATTTAAAAGTCCATCATCAATATTTTATCTATGTAACATCAATTAATAATCATCTTTATCCAAATATTCATCTTTGCACTACAGGCCAAAGATATTCATTTGTATCACCTGTCAGTCATGTTCATCTCAACACCTGTTCATCTTTGCACTACAGGACAAAGATATTCATCAAGTAATCATACATCTTTGCACTACATGCCAAAGATATTCAGTAATATCATTATTCAGGACTGAGGATGATGAAAAATATCTTAAAGAGAACGAATCCAGTGAGACAGTAGGACAAATAGTAGGGATTCGTATAACAGTTTATCCAAGATCAATAATACTTCATAATAATCAATTGTGAAGCAGAATTCAAAAATAAAGATCAAAACATGGATACAATCAAAGATAGTAACCATAATAGACATCTTGAACAAAAAGGGAAAATTTTATTTTTCGTTGAATAGTGTCGTATACGTGAATAGTGCCGTATACGTGAATAGTAATCCCGACACAAAAAGTTCCAAATTTGATAAAACGTTTATATCAATATTTCAGCATAATGATATTGAAGAAAATAATATCATTAAGAAGAAAATAATATCCCTTACCTCAAAATATCAGTACTTCTGGTCGGAATACCGGTATAAGGCTGAAAGAAACTTGCTCTGATGAATAGAAACTCTCAAAGTATCTAAATACTCACAAAATACACTCAATAATCTATAGAGAGAAAGAGAGAAAACTTGTTTCTGGTGTGATTTTCAATTCTAACTTAGCCCTCTATTTATAGGAAAATGTTAGCACGCCGAAGCAGACTTAACCTGCAACCTGATGGCTTTACCTGCTACTATTCCCACCCACCGCATTTGAATAAAAATCTCAGCACATTTCTTCACCAACCAAGAGTGGGGCCCACCAATTCTAGAATTTTCTACCAAAATGATAAACTCCGAAAATTCAACAATTTCTGAACCAGTCATCTCGTAAAATTCATAATAAATCGTACAGAACTTTCCAATAAGGATTTCTCCTTACTGGCGCGCAATTAGATGACCAAACCTCTCCTTAGACAGAACTTTCTTGACATTGCCAATAATGTTGTCTAATAATATTATTCAAATAATATGAATTATTGATCTGATAAAGAAAAATACTATGCAGCAATAATTATTGAATAATAATAATATAAAATATCAACGCAGCAATTATTGAATCAGTAAAATAAAATATTGAACAATAACTACTGTAACAATTATTGAGTAGTGTCTTCTTACGTAAGAATCAATAATTGGTGCAATATCGTGTGCTACTGTATTTTAACCACTGGGTATTCCAACATTATTAACGGTAACAACTACGCTGTTATTTATAAATAACTTATACTTGTCGTTTTCTTTATCCAATCGCTTTCCATTATGGGGCCCACACAAGGCTGCGCCGTCATACGAATATTCCCTGACAGCAAGAATATTCCACGACCAAACGAATATTCCCCGACAAAATGAATATTTTATAACCACTTGCTTATTTTGTAAAATTTGCACATTTCACCCATAACCAAAGTATTATATCAAATTAACCCCTTATTATTCACAATAATATTTAGAGAAAATTTGATTTTATTTATTAATAAGTTGGGGTCTTACAAGCTCTTTATATATCTGATATCTAGCAGTCCTACTTTTCTCACCATCAATAACTTGATGTGTTGGAATATAGTTAAAGCATCTATAGTTTCATGCTGACGCTGAAGCTCGTTACTTATGGATATGAGCATGATGCATTGAGTCAACTGTGCATCATCTTGCCACTTTCTAAAATTACCTGAAAGGCATTGTCTGCAACCATTGCAGGGATAGACGTATTAAGGACATAAGATAGCTTTTTAGCCATGAGAACTATTCTCAAATTCCTTAATCAATCCATTTAATTTGGTCCGATTAATTAACATCTAATATGCTCCGCAGTGATAGTAATTTAGACATTATAAAATTCTGTAAATGAATTTGTAATTCACAACATTTTAGCATACATTCTTTTATTAATTACCAAAATAAATTAGGTATTGTTTTAAATTAGTATCTCCCACTATTTTCTTCAAACTATATTACCTTCACTTATATAGTTCTGCAAAATCCCATTTCAAATGTATATTGACTTGTGTGTGCACAATAAACTATATATAAATAAATAGATAGACAACTCTTGTCAATTATATCAACATATAATTCCTTTTATTTTGCCTCTTAGATCATAATGGTCAATTGTGTGCACATCCGAACTAAAATAATCCAAGTTTAGTCATACCCATCATTTTTATATAAGTGAAGAGAAAATGTGACGCCCCCAAAATAGGTATACATCACCCATCTTGAATCGCCAAATATAAGGTACAAAATTCAAATGCAACTTAATAATACAACTGTCGTGTAAAATATGACAAAACATAAACTGAGAGTTTTAAAATGAATATTATTCTCTAGACAATATTCAACTCAAATGGAGACCTCAATATAATTATTATCACACTATTTCATAGAATAGTGAAGACTACTAATGCTATCATCTGGACCGTCACTCCGTTCCCCGACTAGTCCCAGCTACGTTCTCATTTCTTGAAGAGGACAATGAAAGCAAAAGGGTGAGCTCAACTAGCCCAGTAAGAACTATTATGACTAAGATAATGCAGAATAATTTATCGTTTGCCTTCAACAGTGTTAAACTGATAAAATATAACAAACATCAAGTTTAACTGCAGCGGAACAAGCAATCCATTAGAAGAGTCAAGTAGAGTATAAAATCTACTATCTTCTATGATTTAAAAGGTTTTTCATCACTTTTATCTCTGAGACTCAGCTTAATAAATAATCCACATCATCCATGCACTACGACCAATGATATTCATTAGTATCACGACCACAAATTATTCATGTACTATGGGCCAAGGATATTCGTGTATTCGTCAATGGTCATGATCATGCCAACAACTATCCATCAATGCACTACAGGCCAATGAGGACTTTTACCACATTATTTGTAACATTACGGTCATGATTATACCGAATAATCCCTGGTCATAATCATACCAAGTCCATCTTTGCACTACAGGCCACAGATGACTTTCAACATAATATAAACATGAGAATGATGACAATGATATAAGAATTCAATAAAACAAGTTCAAGGATAAATTTTTAAAGATTTATAATTTAATTTATCCAGAAATCAATAACGTCCAAAGTGTCATCATGATATTGCTTTGTGGAGAAAAATTTAAGAATAATATTGTACCAAAATAATTTGAACCGAAAACGAATAAATTTTTATCATGAATAGTACCCCGGGTGAATAGTACTTGAGTGAATAGTACTCCGTAAATAGTACTTCGGGAATAGTAACCCCGTGAATTACTCTGGCATGAAAAAGTTAAAACTTATCAAGAATGTTCAGAATAATATTTTCATGAAAAGATAATGGATGAAGCGCAAATATCAAGGATATTCTACTAATTTCATGGAGTATAGAAGCCAAAATTTTAACAAAACGAGTATAGAATTCAAAATCTGAAACGAAATAATATTACTTACATACTACAAAGTATGGAAGAAAATATTATTTCAAGCGAATATTGAACAAAATAACATTCCTTACCTCAAAATAACAGTATTTCTGATCGGAATATCAGATGTAAAACCGAAGAAAACTTGCACTGAATAGCAACTCTCAAAGTATCTAAATACTCACAAAAATACGCTTGATAATATAGAGAGAAAGAAAACTTGTTTCTGGTGTGATTTTTAATTCTAACATAAGTGCCTATTTATAGAAAAATGCTAGAACGCCAAAGGAGACAAAAATAATAAAATAATAATATATCATTTCTTTTCTTCTACGCACTAACCATCCAAGACCAACCATCTAAGCCTGCTAATTCTGAAAAAATAGCAGCCCACATGTTTAAAAAAATAAAAGTGGGTCCCACCCAATTTTAATAAAAATTATTTTATTTTTCGAACTTCAAAAATTCATAATAAATAGCCCTTTTATCAGAAAAATTCGAATCTCATGTCTATTCCATAGGAAATTTAATTCTCTACAACTTTGTAAGTTTAAGTTTTTCCAAATTCCAAACAGAAAATATCCAAAATTCACAAACGGATGATTTTCAATACTTCATAAAATTCATATCAAATCAAACGTTAATTTTTAACGGTTCAAAATTTGTGGACATATACTCAACTTATATATGCATAACATATCCAAAAATCACAACGATCCAACGGTCGGATTAAAATTATAACTCACGTAATAGAGCTTTAAGAACACCGATTTGATTTTTTAATACCTCCAATCCGACAAAATACTGATAAAACATCTCAACATTAATTCCTTCATTTATAACCACATAAAATAAATATTTTTCTATCTATCATTTATGTCCACATAAAATAAATATTTCCTTATCATATAAATCAATAATTAATTATTCATAAATAATATTACAGAATCACAATAATGACAACCAGGCTGTTCCCAGGAAAGATGGGGCTTTCCGATAAGGATTTCTCCTTACTGACACTCAATTAGGTGACCAAACCTCTCCTTGACAGAACTTTCTAGACATTGCCAATAATGCTATCTAATAATATTATTCAATTAATATGAATTATTGATTTGATAATGGGAAATATTGTGCAGTGACAATTATTGAAACAATAATAATATAAAATATCAACGCAGCAATTATTGAATAAATAAAATAAAATATTAAACAGTAATTACTATAACAATTATTGAGTAGTGTCTTCTTACGTAAGAATCAATAATTCAAAAATACTGTGCAATACCGTGTGCTACTGTGCAGCAACGCGTATTACTGTATTTTAACCCCCAGGTATTCTAACAGTTAACGGTAAAACTTTCGCCATTATTTTATAAAAAGATAATTTTGTCATTTTTTTAATCTGACAATAATTCTGTTGTGGGGTCCACTAATGATTGTGCCGTCGTACAAATATTCCCTGTTACAACGAATATTTTTTGACCAATCGAATATTATATAACAACTTGCGTACTTTGTAAAATTTATAAATATTACCCACAACTATAACATTATATCAAATTCACTCCATAATATTCAAAAATGATATTTATAAAAAATTCATCTTTATTCATAAAAGTTGGGGTCTTACAACCTCCCATTCTTATGAAATTTGGCCCTCAAAATTAGGATACGTACCTGGTATGTCGAAGAGGTAAGGATACCTTGATTTCATTTCAGATTCTAACTCCTAGGTCATTTCCTCAACATCGTAGTTTTTCCATAAAACTTTGACTTGAGGTATAACCGTGGAGTGTAAAATATGCTCCTTCTTATCCAAGATTTTAATAGGAACCTCTTCATACGTTAAATCTTCCGCTGTTTCATCCGGTTCTAACTCAATAACGTGGTTCAGGTCTTTCACATATTTATGTAACATAGATATTTGAAAAACGTTATAAACACGAGACATACTTAGCGGTAAGACGAGTCTATAGGCTATAGTTCCTACTCACTTGAGGATTAAAAATGGGCCAATTAATCGAGGATTGAGCTTTCCTCTCTTTCCAAACCTCGTAACTCCTTTCCATGGAGCAACACGTAACAACACATGTTCTCCAATATTGAATTCCACGTCCTTTCGATGAAGATCAGCATAACTCTTTTGTCGATCTTGCAAGGTTTTTATACGTTGTCGGATCGTTTGAATCTTTTTCATAGTCATACGTACCAACTCCGGTCCCAACAACGTTGCTTCACCCACCTCATCCCAGCATACTGGAGAACGACACTTTCTTCCATACAACGCCTCGAATGGAGCCATGCCAATACTTTCTTGATAACTGTTGTTGTAGGAAAACTCCACCAATGGTAAGAACTTGTCCCAACTTCCCTTGAAGTCAAGGACACAGAGTCTTAATAGATCTTCAAGAGTTTGAATAGTCCTCTCTAACTGCCCGTTTGTTTGAGGAAAATAAGCCAAACTAAATCGTAAATTCGTGCCCATAGCTTTTTGCAAACTAACCCAAAATCTTGAAGTGAATCTTGGGTCTTGATCAGAAACTATGGATACTGGCATACCATGAAATCTTACAATCTCATTTATGTATATACGAGCAAGACGTTCAAGTGTATAAGTTTCTTGTAAAGGTAAGAAATGAGCCGACTTAGTCAATCTATCAACAATGACCCAAATCGCATTTATGCCTTGAGAAACCTTGGGAAGACCGGTAACGAAATCCATGGTAATGTGCTCCCACTTCCATTCTGGAATTCAAGTGGTTGCAGTGACCTTTTGGTACTTGATGCTTCGCCTTGACAAGTTAGACACCTTGAGATAAACTCCGCGATCTCTCTCTTCATATTGCTCCACCAAAATATATGTCGAAGATCATAATACATTTTGGTACTCCCAGGATGGATTGCAAACAGTATATTGTGCGCTTCCATCATGATTTTATACTTTAAATCAGGGTCGTTAGGAACACAAAGTCTGGAGTTGACTCGAAATATTCCTTCTTCATCGATTCATGCTTCCGGTATATACCCTTCTTGCACTTTTTTCCTCATACGCATCAGCTCCAGGTCTGTAGCTTGAGCAGCATTAACTTTATCGATTAATGTGACAACCCCAAAATAGGTCCATTCCATCCAATCTATTCTGAGTCGCCAAATATATGGTACAGAAAACAACTACAACTTTATTACAACAATTGTCGTGCAAAATACAACAACACATATGTTGTGAGTTTGGATACAAATATATACCAAATGTGACTCATGTTCCAACCGTGGACATCACCTCACAATGACACCTTACATAAAGGTATAGTCAAAAACTATTTTAGAAATTAGAATCTTTGGGAAGTGCTCAAGGAAACCTTCGTACATGGGAGGCCATGCGTCTAGGTTATGATAGATATCATATGGCCACAAAATTATCCTTGGTTGACCCAATAGGTCCCAAAGAAAAATGAGAAGATTACTATCATATTCTTCCCAATGGTGAGTCTTCTCTTGACATAAAATTATCTCTACTGTCTCTAATTGAGAATTATACTTCAAACAAACACCAAGATTATATAGGTAGTGCTCGTATATATACTCAGCAAGTGGATGAACACATCCTTGTCTTATGATAACACGAGTTTGTATGTCGTTAGACATCTTGTATGATAGTGGCAAACCACCCTTCCAACGTTGGGTACACCTTACCCTATTAGATTCACCAAATAAAACTACCAAATGAACTTTTCTATACTGCTTCGGGAGAACATCCACAGATAGAGACCACCGTTCTATTTTCCCGTTACCCTCGCTCGACCCAGCTACACTCTTATTACTTGAAAGGAATTGTGAAGCAAAAGGGTGAGCACAACTAGCTCAGTAAAGAATATCATGACTAAAGATAATTAAATTATCAATAGCCTTCATCAATAATAAATCAGAGATTTAGAACATATGGTAAATGATAAAAATTTCAACCATAGTTGCAGCGGAACGAGCAATCCATTAGAAGAGTCAAATAGACTATAAAGTCTATTATCTTCTCCATGTTAAAAATCCACCAACAACGTTTTATCCTTGTAAAATCAATCAACAATTCTGGTCCACAATCATATGAATAACTCTTAATCATAACTGTAGTTCTAAATTCACCTTCTCATCCAGGACGAAGATAATTTTCATCACCTGAAACATCAAAGATCATGGTTACACCAAATCACATTTCCTGTTCGTAATCATACTAATAATTTCATCTTTGCACAACGGCCAAAGATATTCATTTGTATCACCAGTTGACCATGTTTATCTCAACATCTGTTCATCTTTGCACTACTGGCCAAAGATATTCAACAACATGTCATGTTTACACTACAGGCCAAAGATATTCATCAACAATTCATCTGTGCACTACAGGCCAAAGATATTCATCAATATTTCATCTTTGCACTACAGGCCAAAGATATTGCTCAACAGTTCATATTTGCACTACGGCCAAATATATTCATCAACAGTTCGTATTTGCACTACAGGCCAAATATATTAATATCTCAAAGAAATATATAATCATTTATATAAACAATAATTATAACCATGTTGATCATTTCACCTTTACATTTAAGCTGAAGATATTCAATTATAAATTCAAGGGTGATGATTATACTAGTCAATAATTCAACTTTGCACTACTGGTCAAAGAGAACCCAAAGTCATGATCATACCAATAATCTACCCATCTTTACACTCAAGTGAAAGAGAATTTCAACATTAGGGTTATAAAAATGATATATATGATAATAAAAATAATATGATCAACATAAAGATTTAATCTTAAGAGTAATATTCATAAATCAAATATAATTTGGTTAGAAAAAAGAAACTAATTTTATCGTGAATAGTAACTCGTGAATAGTAACTCATGAATAGTAACTCGTGAATAGTAACCCCGACACAAAAAGATAGAAATTTTATAATAAAATACATACCAATATTTCGGTATAATGATATTGAAAGAATAATATTTCTTAAGCTTATAAACAATTTATTTTAATTGTTTACACTTTACTAAATAATGCATTTAATCATTCTAAAATGCCAAACTCGTAAGATTTTATCACCAATAATCAAAACCCTCATAAAAAATCTACATATACCTCATATAGGATTCTCAAGTCATAAAATTTTATTTTCCAATTTTCTTACTTCACAAAACATATTTAATTCATTTACTCATAACTAGACTATTTTCATGAAAAATACCAAATCAGTTCCAAAAATATTTCTTTTCTGGGGTTTAGCAGAATATAGTCCCATATTGAACATATATTTTTCTCAGAATTTTTAAAAGTCCTTTACTATTTTTCATATAGCCAAAACATTCGAATATTTAGACATTTATCAAAAATTGTACTTTTGTCCAAAAATTCTAAAATTTGTAGAGTATACTTCTATCATATACATGCACTCCTAATAAAAATTTTATCAATTTTGCAGTTAACCACAAGGAATTATAAGCTGTTACTTTTAAAATAGTCTTTTCTCATAAAATTCATAACTCTCAATTTATACATCCAAAAATCACCATTTTTGGACACAATCAAGAAAACTCATCAAAATATCATTTCAAATTTTTCCAAAATTTTTGAAGGTCAGAAAAATTACGAAACTGGAAAATATAACAACCCTTAAAATCCCTTACTATCTCTTACTATCCCTTACCTCAAAAGTGCAGTATTTCTGACTGGAATGCAAAGCCGAAGGAAACTTGCACTGATGAATAGAAACTCACAGAGTATCTAAATACTCACAAAATACACTCAATAATCTAGAGAGAGAAAGAAAGAAAACTTATGAATTCTGGTGTGATTTTTAATTCTAACTTAGCCCTTTATTTATAGGAAAATGTTAGCACGCCGAAGCAGACTTAACCTGTAACCTGATGGCTTTACCTGCTACTATTCCCACCCACCACATTTGAATAAAAATCTCAGCACATTTCTTCACAAACCAAGAGTGGGGCCCACCAATTCTAGAATTTTCCACCAAAATGATTAACTCCGAAAATTCAACAATTTTTGAACCAGTCATCTCGTAAAATTCATAAAAAATCATACGTTCATTTTTAACGGTTCAAAATTGTGGACATATACTCAACTTATATATGTATAACATATACAAATATTACCACGATCCAACGGTCGGATTAAAAATTATAACCCTCGCAAAATATCTTAAAAACCCTAAGTTGATTTTCAATACCTCCGTTCCGACAAAAATACAGATAAAATACCTCAACATTAACTCCCTCATTTTTAACCACAAAAATATATCCCTCATTTATATCCACATCAAATAAATATTTACTTACCATATAGATCAATAATTAATTATTCACAAATAATATTACAGAATCACATTTATGACAACCAGGCCGTTCCCAGGAAAAAGGGGGCTTTCCGATAAGGATTTTTCCTTACTGGCGCGCAATTAGATGACCAAACCTCTCCTTAGACAGAACTTTCTAGATATTGTCAATAATGCTATCTAATAATATTATTCTAAATAATATGAATTATTGATCTGATAATAGAGATGATGTGCAGTGACAATTATTGAGCAACAATAATATAAAATATCAACGCAGCAATTATTGAATCAATAAAATAAAATATTGAACAGTAATTACTGTAACAATTATTGAGTAGTGTCTTCTTACGTAAGGATCAATAATTCAAAAATATTGTGCAATACCGTGTGCTACTGTGCAATAACGCGTATTACTGCATTTTAACCACCGGGGTATTCCAACAGTGTTAACAGTAACAACTACGCCGTTATTTGTAAAAACTCAAATTTATCGTTTTCTTCACCCGACAGTTATTCTGTTATGGGGCTCACAAATGGCTGCGCCGTCGTACGAATATTCCCCGACAGAAAGAATATTCTACGACCAAACGAATAATCCCCGATAACAATGAATATTTTATAACCACTTGTGTATTTTGAAAAACATTCATATATCGCCCTTAACTTTAACATTTATCAATTTAACCATTTACTGAATAATAATTATAAGAAAAATTGAATACTTTTATTTCATAAAATTTGGGGTCTTACAATTAAAGTCGGTTCTACTCGTATATTTGCTATCATCACATGGGTCCCTGGAGTCTTTAACTCTATCTCCATCCTTTGTAAGTCATATAAAATGGGCCTTTGCGTTGGCAATATCACACTCGTACCCGCATATGATCTTCTACTCAATGCGTCAGCTACTACGTTCGCTTTACCAGGATGGTATTGAATGGTATGATCATAATCTTTCAACAGTTCAAGCCAACGTTATTGCCACATGTTGAGTTCCTTTTGGGTGAAGAAATATTTGAGGCTTTTATGATCCGTAAAGATCTCCACTTTCTCCCCATACAAGTAATGCCTCCAAATTTTAAGTGCGAAGACAACAGCTGCCAACTCTAGATCATGAGTAGGATAATTCCTCTCATATTCTTTGAGTTGCCGAGAGGCATAGACTATGACTTTCCCATGCTGCATGAGAACACATCCTAACCCTTTGCCCGAAGCATCACTATAGATGACAAATCCCTCCGAGCCAGTTGGTATTGTTAGAACATGTGCTGAAATGAGTCTCCTCTTGAGTTCTTGAAAACTCTTCTCACATTCCACGTTCCAACTGAATTTGGTATCTTTCTGAGTCAGCTGAGTTAATGGAGAAGCGATTCGAGAAAACCCTTCTATGAATCTCTGATAATAACCAGTTAAGCCGAGAAAGCTACGTACTTCGGTCACTGATTCAGGTTGCTCCCAGCTTTGAATAGCTTCAATCTTTGCCGGGTCAATAGATATTCCATGACTTGATACTACTTGCCCAAGGAATGCTACTTCCTCAAGTCATAACTTGCATTTCTTCAACTTGGCATAAAGCTTATTTTCACGAAGCTTTTGTAGTATCAGCCTCAAGTGTTGCTCATGATCTTCACGGCTTTTGGAATATATGAGGATGTCATCAATAAAGACGACCACAAAGTGATCCAAATATTCCTTGAATACTCAGTTCATCATATCCATGAAGGCAGCAGGAGTTTTAGTCAATCCAAAAGACATGACTAGGAATTCATAATGCCCATATCGAGTTCTGAAAGTCGTCTTTGGAATGTCATCGATTCTAATCTTTAACTGATGATATTCGGAACGAAGATCGATCTTTGAAAAGAATTTAGCGCCTTACAACTGGTCAAACAGGTCATCAATATGTGACAATGGGTACCTATTCTTGATGGTGACATGATTTAACTCCCGATAATCAATACAAAGTCGTATACTCCCATCTTTCTTCTTCACGAATAGAACAGGAGCACCCCAAGGAGACGTACTAGGATGAATGAAACCGATGTCTAATAATTTCTGCAATTGGGTCTTTAATTCCTGTAGTTCAATAGGAGTCATTCGATATGGGACTTTGGAAATGGGTTTTGTACCAGGTTCAAGGTCGATACAAAATTCAATTTCTCGCTCTGGGGGTAGGCCAGGAAATTCTTAAGGGAATACGTCAAGAAATTTATTAACGATTGAAATATCATTCAAAACTGACGTATTTTTGTTTAAATCCATGACATGAGCTTAGAAAGCTTGACATCCATTTTTTAATAAATGAATAACTTTATGGCTTGAAATGACAGTGATTGATTTTAATGGTTTGGTTGCTTGAATTCGCATAATAGGTTGGTTAGGAGTATGAAAGCTAACAACCTTGCGAAAACAATCAATTTTTGCATGAGTAGTTAACCAATCAATCCCTAGAATTACGTCAAATGCAAGTATTTTCAATGAAATAAGATCAACAGGTAATGTGAGGGTACCGATTTGAAGCAAACAAGACTTATAAACAATGGATGTAATGAAGTTTTCTCCCAACGGAGTTTCAACAGATAAGTCAAAGTCTAATTTCTCCGAAGTTAAATTTAAATGTTGAGTGCAAGTAGGAGAAATAAAAGAATGTATAGAACCGGTATCAAATAAGGTATAGACTTTGTTAGAGTTTATGATAAGCTTACCTGTGATGATCTCATTCGGGTTCCTTGCTTTCTGGGAGGTCACAGAAAACGCTCTCCCTTGAACTATCGGATTTGACTTTTCTGGGACGGCCTTTGGTGCCTCCATCACAGGTGGACCTGTCTTCGGTGCATGATAAAATCGAACTAGGTGACCTTCTCTTTCACAATTATAACACGCTTTGGACTGCATCGCGCAGTTTGGATTGATGTGTCCCTCCCCTCCGCATTTGAAACATACGATAGGTGGTCGTTCTCCTTCCTTAACAACGGATGCTGGTGATGACGTCTTTCCATCATTGTTGAATCTCCTCTTCTTGAAATTTCCACTCTTATTGTCTTGGCCATGATTATCACCGAAGTGGTTACCATTTCTGGCATGTTGATTCCCTCCGCGTTTGTTGTCACCGCTTTGATAACTGCTACCATTGGTATTATCATTTTGTCGGCTGCTCTCTCTTGGTTGGGTTGACTCATTATCACGTTCCAATAACTGAGCCTTATTCACAACATCTGAATACAAGCAAAGTTTGTGAGAGAAAAGGTATTGACGAATCTCGGGTTTCAAACCTCTTAGAAACATCCGCATCATTCTCTCCTCATTATCAACTAAGTGAGACACAAACCGGGACAACTCAGCAAACTTAGCTTCGTACTATGACATGGTCATGTTGTTTTGCTCCAGTTTAGTGAACTTTACTTCTTTCATGTGACGAATACTTTCGAGAAAGTACTTGTCGTTGAACAGTTCTTCGAACTTCTCCCAAGACATCTTCAGTGCGGCAGGTTGAGTACGCTTTACAGATTCCCACCAGTATTCTGCTTATGCCCACAACATGAAGGTGGCAAAGGAAACCTTTTGCTCCTCGGAGCATCCCAAGACATCAAATATCTTGTTGATCTGCTTTATCCACATCTTCGCCTTAAGTGGTTTTGGCTCTCCAAAAAACTCCGGTGGTCTCAGCTCCTTGAACTATTTAGCGGTGACCGTCCGAGAGTTTCCATGGTTTCCACCTACTTTTTAGACAGAAGCCGCTCTCGCCTGATGTTGCATGAATTGCATAAAGCCTCTAAACATTCCATCGTTCATCATTTGATCGTTGTTGTTTACCTAAGGATTATTGTCTTCATGTTGCACATTATCCTGGGTATTGATCTGTGGTGACTCAACGGTCTCCTATGCTCCATTGCTATTCTCAATATTCTCAGATGTCATTTTCATATACTTCCACAAAATAAGGGTTAATTGACATGCAACATATTATTCATATACTCTAATCGACTAATTAAATACCAAATAAACTTAGGTAGGTCATACTAGCGAAGGAATTCCCCGTCTCTCCCCTCCTAGTTCTTGTCTCACATCTCAGCCAGGGATCATATCCCTAAGCTTTGATACCAACTGTGACGCCCCCAAAATAGGTATACATCACCCATCTTGAGTCGCCAAATACAAGGTAAAAAATTCAAATACAACTTAATAATACAACTGTCGTGTAAAATACGACAAAACATAAACTGAGAGTTTTAAAATGAATATTGTTCTCTAGACAGTATTCAACTCCAATGGAGTCCTCAATACAATTATTATCAGACTATTTTATAGAATAGTGAGAACTACTAATGCTATCATCTAGACCGTCACTCCGTTCCCCGGCTAGTCCTGGCTACGTTCTCATTTTCTGAAGAGGACAATGAAAGCAAAAGGGTGAGCTCAACTAGCCCAGTAAGAAATATTATGACTAAGATAATGCAGAATAATTTATCGTTAGCCATCAACAGTGTTGTAGACACTCGAAATTTTTTGCACACTTGTTACTAACATTGCAGGAATGCATATTCATCTTTCAGAGATAACCCTGGAAGACAGTTCACATCCAGTCCGAATACTACCAGAAGCTCAGTTTTAACCCCAGAACACACACTAGGAGTAACAGCCTCAACCCCAGAACACACACCGGAAGTAACAATTCCAAACTCGGCGATAACACCAAGGCCTACAGTTCCAATACCAAAATACACACCAGAGAAGACTGATTTGTCCCTGAGATAACCCCGAGATGCTCCAATCTCAGTCCCAACCATGGGAGTAGCTATCAACCTTGGCGATAACCCCAAGGAATGCAGTTCTGACGATAACACCAGAAATGCTTGTTTCAAATACAATCAGCTTTAATCTCGGCTCTCACGACGAGATACTCAGTACCAACTCGGAGATAACATCGGGAGGACAGGCACACCTCAGAGATGACACTGAGGACCTTCAACCATTGCAGTAGCCCAATCTCAGCGATAACCCTGACCAACGTCTACTTTATCATCCCAAACCGGAGATAACCCCGGTGAGGGCCAAAGTCGTCATCTCGCCGCCATAACGCCACACCGTACCATCTCAATGCTTTGATACATACTCAATGTCCCGCAAAAGCCAAGGAAAACCAATCCGAGTGACTATTGCGCATGATAACGGATAGAATTTGAAGCTGAAGACTGGAGGGTATCGTCCCATCTTCATGACTTCGTACAACCTCTAATCCCATGTCATTACGTAACTCTCGACAATGACGGTCCGAAATAGGTCCTATATACCTTAGTCGGATGCCTGGATTGCAATTCTGAAAGTTCGAGCGGACATCACGCTGCATGCGTGCACGTACTTTGAGACAACAGAACCCGCGAAGCCCGGGGCACCCCGGGCAGCCTCTGGTATACCTGTGGCCCAGTCGCAGGAGGAGAAGGCGAGGAAGCCTTGCCCAATTTGCTCTGTACACGCCCCAAACTGAGTGCTTTCTCATTTTAAACACTTGTAAGCTCATATATAGCTACTTTTTATCCATTTCAAGTTATTGAAGTCTTCTTTGGCAGCCCACTGTAAGCCTTCTTACACGCTTTAAAGCCTTTCTCTTCATCTTTGTACACACTATTCTTTACATTGAGAGTCGTGTTGCGTGTGTATGCCCGGACTTCGGTCCGTGATTTCTTTTCAGTTTGTATATATATATATATATATATATATATATATATATATATATATATATATATATATATATATATATATATATGGACTAACATTATCGAGTTATGTCTCGATTAAGCCTAGACTTCGGTTTGGAGCGTTTACTTGCTTTTGTATATATATACATTTATATATATAAACTGGGTGTCGAACTCTGTTCGATGAGCCTAGACTTCGGTCTGGAGCGTTTACTGTTTTAATATATATATATATACATATATATATATATATATATACTTACATATATTAACTGTTGTATATATATATACATTTTGTCCCACCTGGAGTTTATTTCGTGGTGGTTGACCGTTTTTACTACTTTCTGTACATTTTGTCCCGCCTGGAGTTTCCTCCGTGGCGGTAGATAGCTTTTCCAGCTTTATTTACATTTCTGATCCCCCGTGGAGGTGCTTCGTGGTTGGTGATCCTGTCTGTATATATATATTTATAATATATATATATATATATATATATATATATATATATATATATATATATATATATATATATATATCTCCTTACTGCGTTTATATCAATTGCGGTATCATGTGAGCCTAAGAATCATGTGATCACAGATTCAGTCTACTAAATCTAGATTCGATTCCCGTGATGGACCTTTTCAGTTGTGAGTAGCTTGTAAATTTATCTGTGATGTTTGGATCTCCTCAGATGGTTTTCATACCCATGAGGAGTTCAGCACCTGTTTGTACATTATTTTCATACAGATGCCTAGCATCTGGAAAATGAAATTAATCCAGCCGAATGCGAAATAAAATGGAAAGTATCAAAAGCCTCAATTACTATTGAGCACAAGGGTTTGAAAAACCTCTTTTCTAAAACATCATTGCTATATCTTGTTTAAAATTGAATTTTTTACATTAATTCAAACCCTTTGTATATAGGTGCAAACGAGGCATAACACTACTTCCAAATAATAGCACATTGACCCACACACACACACACATTCATATAACAGTTTCTTGAAAAGTGGCGGTCACCGTGGCAACACGGATGTCGGGGGATGCCTAACACCTTCCCTCCACATAAGCAAGTCTCCAGACCCTAATTGAATCTCGGTTTCACCGACCCGTTTAGCAGTGTCACATCACTGGGTCACTGTGCAAACCTTTTCTCGATTGTGTTGGTACAACCAGTTAAAAAACCAACTGGCGACTCTTACAGTCCAATCGTCGACATTATACATGTCAGACCTTTTTCACTTGTTTTTTCAAACAAATCTCACCTAAAATGAGAACACAAAAAAAAATAGGTAACCAAAAGGGACAAATAAAAATCTCGACGTCGACAGGTGGTGACTTTGCTGGGGAATCTAGTGAGAGGACTTAAGCCGCTATTACAAGCTTTTCAAAACTGTTATATGCTTGTGTGTGGATATTGCACTTACATTTATGATGAATGTATACGAATGCATAACTTTACTGCGATTAATGCTTTACACTATATCTGCCTGTGATATTAGTGCTTCACACATGTCATCATTTTCATATACGGTGAGACGCGATGTATGTGAATGTATGTTGTGTGGTCCCTCCACCAGGAGGCTATCCTGTCGGTGTTTGATTACTGGACTCGTAGGAAGACTAATTCCTGCGAGGCTCAGAAAAGGCACCACCCAAATTCGCTCCAGTTGAAAGACCGGATTAACTTCCCGTTGAGTAAATTGCGATGATTTGGGAACCTTCATGCCAAAAACTCGCGAAAGTAACCTAAGATAGGTCAGCCTCTGATAAACCAAACACAGAGGAAAGTCTCTTCATGCTTTCTCATTTCAAATTACTTGTAAAGTCAATTACTTGTAGTTTATATTCCATATTCATCTCCATGTAATGAGAAATATGAAGAAATATGTGCATGTACATATTTAAATTAACATGCTATCTTGTATTACAAACAGCTAACATCCGTTTTGTAGGACAAAATTCCTAAAACGGACACATCACATAGCATGTTAACATTTACACCATCCCTAAAACTAAACTATGCTAGTTTTGTCACAAGGAAGCATTCAGACCTATTACCCGGTCAAAGTTCAAAAAGGCCGCAGGCCTACAGCCAATCATGTCTGCATCTGACCAGTCTAATCCAGTTTCTCGCGAAGAATTTGACGGATTAAGTAAACAAATTACAGCTTTGGTTGTTCTGCTTAAAGAACTACATCAATCTACGCAGGGTCCCAAAATACCCGTCCATGCTGAATCCTCCACACAAGAAGGAACTCAAGGTCCTGATAAAGCCATTACAAAATAAGCTAAATTAGAGATAGATATATTACACTATCTCATTCCTCCTCCTTCTCTCTTCTCTATAACATCCGGCCATGTGGCCTTCTTCTCCCACTCATTCTCTCTCTTTCTCTCATATAATTGTTGCTTGCAAGCTTGAACAAAGTGTTGGTTCAATAAAACAATGACACATAAGGAGGAGTTAGCCACCTAATAAAGTAAGTAATTATTACATTCATCCCCCCTCCTTTCCCTCTCTAAAATTCGGCCACTTGGCCTTATTTTTCTCCAAAAATTGATTTCTTTTCCATTCTTATTTGCATACCAAATGTCCAATATGTCCCTCCTTAATTGTACTCAAATTTAGGGCACGATTTCCATCTTTTGGGCTATAAATAATTAATCTATTGGACCTTCAAATTAAATTTTTGGGCCATCTAATATTTACATAGTCCTCTCTTTTAATATTCTCATTCCCTAATTATTAAATTAGAGTTTTCAATTCCACAATTAAAACATAAATCCTTACTCATGCACATTTAAATTATTAACCCAATTAGACTTGCTATAATTAGGTTATGAAATTAATTAGTTGATATGTATAAAATAAATCTCTTAGGATTAGTATATATTCTATATACCATAATTCTCTCATCCCATAACTCTTAAGTTAAATAAATTTTTCATTCCTAATATATAATTAGGTTCACACTAGTTTCTTTTATTTGTTTATATAATAAACAAATATAAACCATCACATATTTATATTCATTACTCACATAACTTTTAACCCTTGGGTTTTTATACTTAGTACTAGGGTTCCCAAATTAAGGTTTCATATCAATCGAAGAATTTTCTAACTGAACATTTACGTTCTTAATATATACCTAGGGTTTGTTATAGATATCATTTATCTGATCAATCCTTGACCCTTAACCACATCATGTACACATATGCAAAATATAATCACGTATTTCCTTAATCCTGAATAATTCACTTAAAGCCTTCACAGAATTTTGAAATCCTCAAAATTCCTTCTCAAAAATATCAAACGCATACACTAATTTCTGTCTAGGTTCTAATTTTGAACCCTAAAATTAATTTATAAAAATTATAAAAAATTTCAAAATTCTTGGGTTGTCACATTCACCCCTTCTTCTAAAAATTTCGTCCCCGAAATTTACCTTGCACCTTACACCATACATCATTCACCATACATTCACATCATCACATGCTACCCAATACACCTCTCACCAGGGTTAAATTTTGAAATTGTGCTGAGGAGTCATATAGACCATGAACGATTGAGGTTTATAGGTATTACTACCTGCTACCTATTTCAATTAAGAAAAAGGTACTCTACCCCTTACAAAGGCTAACAATATGTTTACAATCACAAAGAAGATAAACTACCATTGCTAGTACTTTAGGTGATTAGCCTATCGTACCTTTACATCATGCATAACGTATCAATCATGTCTAGCGAATATTTACGCTACTAGATTGGATTATTTTATCCAAACAACATAGTCCATCTCAGTCTTATCATAGGATTCTGCACCAAAACAATTTAGGTCGAGAAATTTATTTCAATGAATACTTAGAGTTTTCATAAACTTTAGTCTAGCTGAATCGAATAGCGTAGACTCATATCAATAATTCAATTCAATCGAATTATTTAGGTGTAGCCAAACCCCGTTGGCAAATTAAATTTTTTTTGAAAATATTTTCGAGAATGACGTCATGATGCCGTACTATATTAACAGTCCGTTTGAGGATGCCGTCATCGTATGACTTTGTCATAACACATCATACAATAGTGGAACAATGATTTTCAGATCGGATTCACACTAAGTATTCCTGTATTTACAACTCCATCACTTTTTATCATCTTTGCACCAGGTTACATGGTACATAAGTGAAAAATAAAATAATAACTTTTGATATTTCAAATTATTTGTGTCAAGCTAAAATAAGTAGCATAGATTATACTTTAAACCGTTTCAAAAATGATTACGAGTCTACATTTTTTTTTCAAAAGCACATAGTGCGTATTTAGCTTGATGTCAATCATTTCGAAGTCTAGCATAGCTAGGAGTTTTGGAAAACTTATGTCTCCACTAATAATCATTTGCTTAACAATCTATCTGTTCCTATTATCCTCAATATTCTGTTTACACACAACTATACCCAGTTCGTCAAACCACACTTATGAGTTCATTTACTTGCCACAATCATATGAGTTTAAGAACTTGTCCTAGTCAGACCTTTGGCGTCCATTCGCTGAGGGGTTCATAAATATTTTATATAACTATGAATCAAGAATGAAACATAGGTATGAATTTTAAGAACTCGTACTTAACCTGATATTCTCTACTTATGACCTATCTATCTGTTATACACATTAGAAAGGAATCACCCTCTTAACACGTATATAGCAAATAGCGCGACACAAACATTTCAATGATTATCATTACCAGAAACTAAGTGGTTTTTACACTATGTACAATTCAGCTCCCATACGAAGAATCATACAACTCAGCGGCTGACACGAGTCCTCAATTGAATCCCCACCTACCACTAACACCCTTTTTAATACGAATTTCATTTAATTCGTATTCATAATCCATAACTCTTTCATGAGTTTTTATAGTACAATTTCATTGTACAACTGCCACACAACAAACTTTGCCGTAACTTTTCAATCATTAGATTGATTCTTATCCCTGCTATCACTTTATCAGATCACGGGGTGATCTTATCATATATATTACGATTCATTTCTATACTATGATCGTTTTGTTTTATGATCTTCTAACACTGCACTTTTAGTCTTTTAAACTCTATCTATTCACCACAATTGTTCAACTTTATTATCAGAGTTAGGGAACTCTGTATCTAATAACTCGCCGAGATTCGTCTTTGAATCTTACTGACCAACTAACTCTATGTGAGTTAGTACTTATCCTAATCACCGCAGTTATTAGTCTCAGGTATTCCTACCTAAGGTTCATAACCTACAGCTCTGATACCAACTGTGAGTGCCCCGAATCCAGGTCCCAAATCACCTCGGATCCGGTTCGATCATTCTATACAACTATTACTATTTGCGGAAGATATAAACATAAATTGTTTATACAGTACATATACTCACTATTCCCCAAGGTCGAGTAACCTTAACTTAATACACATTTCATAACTTACTTGACTTATAAAACATAAGATACAACACCATTACAAATCTACTGCACGCGTATACTAAAGCTGGAACCGTTTTTAACCTTTCCTTGTATCCAAAGCATTCACCTTAATCTGCAACGTTTTATCATTATATAGCAAGGGTGAGCATAAGGATTGCCCAACAAGTTTAAATTCAACACTATAACGATATATCATGATTGAAGAATTTGAATAACAAGCTGGCTATAATTCAACAATATAATTGTGAACTAGCAGGAACAAACTTTTGACTGAAAAAGTATTAAACATGAACAAAAATATCTGGACCAACTGGTAATGAATGTGATCAGCCTTTCATACCTAACTTATACATGTAATGTACAGAGTACAATTCACACATGGCAATCAGCAATGATTAACCATAAGCATATCCGAATGAAACACTCTTAGTATAGTTAAGTAAAACAAACTTTCCTGAACCGTTGATTACCGCTACACAATCTATATCGCTTTATCCGAAGATCTAATATTAGTAATAAAGATCTCCAATATTAGAATAATATCATCACAATATAATATTATTACATATATATGCATAGAATAACCTAAACACATAACACATAACACATAACCCTATCAGTCTACAACACAAATTGGACTCGGTATCAAGTCAAACTATTGCAGTTTGAGTTGAACCCGACACGAATCTGACATCCCGACGGTCTAGTCGGATAACATTTCGAGTTTAAGTTCAATTAAACTCTGACTAAACACTTAACAATATCTTAGACAATTTTCTAAGCCGTCAAAATAATTTTCATAAGTTCGTAATAATTTTTAAATAATTATTACTATTTATCTCAAAATTTCAATCACTAATAACGTATTTAACTGAATTAAATACCACATAATTCTTTTATCATTAATATTATATTTATATGATTTAAAAATACTTTAATCTCATATATTATAAGTTTTTCTTGAACATAAAAGTCAAATACCAATCCAGCAACCCAGATTTGGAATCCAGTAAGCTGGATTCTAAATCCAGTATCTAGATGGCCAATCCAGCAAACCAAACTGTAATCCAGCAAACTGGATATCAAATCCAGTAACTAGATTGCAATCCAGCAACCGGGATTCAACATATTTTCAAAACAGTGAACTATATTTCAATCTAGCAAGCTGGATGCAACCGATTACTCAATCCAGCAAGCTGGATTCCATATTTTTAACACAAAAGTACCAAATCAATTTTTTTTATCCTTTGACCAAACACATATACATATATTTCATGTACAAAAAGTATTTTTCTATAATTTTCCAACTTCCTTTAGTATTTTACAAAAATCATTTTTAGTTAATTCCTTAAGAAATTAGCTACCTCTTACCTAACTCCAGAAATTCTCATCTCTTGGCACAATCTTATACGTGTTAACGTGACACTCCAGTTCAAATTTCGTGGCTATCGGAGTTATAGAACTCCGGTTATAGCCATTTTCGTCGGAAAATCACATAAATTGAAATAGTCATAACTTGGTCAGTTTAACTCGGAATTAGCTCATTTTTGGACAGGAGGTACTTAATACCATATATTTTCATGTCCCAAAAAGCCAGAATTTTTCTCACAAATTAAGTGGCCGAAACTGCCATTTTAAAATTTTGGCCAGAAGCTAAATGTCATTTTATAGTTTTTCGTGCTTTATTAAACATTTTCCATACTGAAATCTATAACTCCTTTTTCATTGATTCCACTTGGAGATGTTAGATAACTTATCATAGTATCCTCCCAAATTTTTCCAGAATTTTTGGAATGCCAGATAAATGACGAAACTGTCCCTACACTTGACTGTCCAAAACAGTCTATTTTTCCTTAAAAACACAAAACTATTTTTCCTAAATCAGTCACTACAACTTGTGTACTCAACATTTTTGAGTTCTACCACTTGAGTTTAGTAGTTAACTTACATATCTAGTACATCCCTTTGACGGATTGCAAAAAGAAGGTGTAGATCAAAAACGGTGGAAATCTAAAGTACTTAGAAATTTTTAGGCTCATAAACTAGAAAATCACTTTTTCTTTACTTTTGATTTCCAACTAAAATAACACCCAATATGAGTATATCTAAACATGAAATACTCATTAACATGTATATACATAGTTTTTGAGTTTAGAAAACTTGATTCAAGATTTGATTTGCAATAATCAAAAATTACATAACAAAATGTATTTATACCTTTGCTTACCATGCTCTCCTTCTTCTTCTTCGTAGCTTGATTATAGAGCTTTGTTGTCTCACCAAAAACTCCCCTTTCTCTCCTCCATGGTTGTCGAAATTGGCCCTTCTATTCTCTCTCTCTCTTTGGTTCCTTTGGTTAGAAAAATAAAAGAGATGAAAGAGAACAAAATAAGCTAAATTAGAGATAGATATATTACACTATCTCATTCCTCCTCCTTCTCTCTTCTCTATAACATCCGGCCATGTGGCCTTCTTCTCCCACTCATTCTCTCTCTTTCTCTCATATAATTGTTGCTTGCAAGCTTGAACAAAGTGTTGGTTCAATAAAACAATGACACATAAGGAGGAGTTAGCCACCTAATAAAGTAAGTAATTATTACATTCATCCCCCCTCCTTTCCCTCTCTAAAATCCGGCCACTTGGCCTTATTTTTCTCCAAAAATTGATTTCTTTTCCATTCTTATTTAGCATACCAAATGTCCAATATGTCCCTCCTTAATTGTGCTCAAATTTGGGCCACCATTTCCATCTTTTGGGCTATAAATAATTAATCTATTGGACCTTCAAATTAAATCTTGGGGCCATGTAATATTTACATAGTCCTCTCTTTTAATATTCTCATTCCCTAATTATTAAATTAGAGTTTTCAATTTCACAATTAAAACATATATCCTTACTAATGCACATTTAAATTATTAACCCAATTAGACTTACTATAATTAGGTTATGAAATTAATTAGTTGAGATGTATAAAATAAATCTCTTGGGATTAGTATATATTCTATATACCATAATTCTCTCATCCCATAACTCTTAAGTTAAATAAATTTTTCATTCCTAATATATAATTAGGTTCACACTAGTTTCTTTTATTTGTTTATATAATAAACAAATATAAACCATCACATATTTATATTCATTACTCACATAAATTTTAACCCTTGGGGTTTTATACTTAGTACTAGGGTTCCCAAATTAAGGTTTCATATCAATCGTAAGAATTTTCTAACTGAACGTTTACGTTCTTAATATATACCTAGGGTTTGTTACAGATATCATTTATCTGATCAACCCTTGACCCTTAACCACATCATGTACACATATGCAAAACATAATCACGTATTTTCTTAATCCTGAATAATTCACTTAAAGCCTTCACAGAATTTTGAAATCCTCAAAATTCCTTCTCAAAAATATCAAACGCATACACTAATTTTCTGTCTAGGTTCTAGTTTTGAACCCTAAAATTAATTTATAAAAATTTTAAAAATTTTCAAAATTCTCGGGTTGTCACATCTTATGTTGAGGACGAGAAGCTTTGAATGCAGCTGTTCCAAAAGAGTCTGACTGGAGAAGCCCGTTCGTGGTATACCAGACTAGACAATGAAAAGATCCGTAGCTAGGAAGAGCTGGCACACGCTTTCCTTGAACAGTACAGCTTCCAGTCTCAAATGGCTCCTGACCAGTACCAGATTACCAAGGTCAAGAAACAGTCCAATGAGTCTTTTAGAGAATATGCTCAAAAGTGGAGGCGCCTTGTTGCTCAAGTAACTCCTTCTATGACAGAGTCAGAGATGGTGATGACCTTCATAGACATACAAGAAGCTCCTTTCTATGAAAGAGTATTAGTTGGCATCGGTAAACCATTTTCTGAAATGATCAAACATTGGGAGATGGCTGAGATGGGATTGAAGTCAGGAAAGATTCAAGACCTAGTAGCCCTTAAAGCTGTTGCTGAGCACATCCAATCCAAAAATTATGGAAACAACCCCCGGAGGGTCCATAAAAAGAAAGAAGAGGATGTTTCCCTGATACTACAGGGTCAAAAAGGCAATCAAAACATGCCTATCCAGAGGAGAAATCACACTCCATTTCCAGCACAATCGTCAAACCCTCCAATACCAAAAGGTGAAGAAGTCAAACGCCCTCGAGTGTTCATACCCTTAGGGGACTCTCTCGAGAATATTCTCACTCTTCTGACCACGCAGAAGAAAATCACGCACCTTCTTCCACCGGCTAACCCTAATGGTAGGGGTTTTAATGCTACTCAGAAATGTGCTTATCATGTCGGGGCACCTGGACATGATACTCAAGATTGTTGGGCCTTGGAACACAAGATCCAAGATTTGATAGACAACGGGGAGATCGTGGTCACTAAACCGGATCAACCTCACGTTCAAGACAACCCTCTTTCTCAACACAAAGAGGAAGAGGTTAACATGATCAATTAGAGCAATGGACAAAGTTCCAATTTCAGCGGTGAGTCATCTCAGACCATCAAAGACGGTGTTGACAAGTGGGATTATGACAAGTTCCAGTTCGCAATGGAGCGAAAGATAAAAGCTCTTTACAAACAAATTGAGCAATTGGCAGAACTGGTGACCTATCAGCATCAAGTTACACGCCAGTTAGTAAGTCAGGAGCATGTTAGTCTCCTTCCTCTTGTCATGAATATTCCCTCGTCAACTCCAGAAAGTGAAACAATGGAGGACAAAGTGGCAAAGAAAGCGAATGCCAAAGCTCGTCGGGATTTTGCCAACAGAAGGGAATTTACATATCTGGGCCAACCCATGAAGGAAATCCATCATATGTTAATTAATGAAGGAAGGATTAATTCCCTTCTACCTCCAATCAATCCTCGTTCAGGATGGTATAATTCTGAGGGAGTATGTCAATATCACTCCCATTCTCACGGTCACAGCACAAAAGAATGTTGGGCACTCTGCCACCTCATACAGAATCTCATTGATAGCGTTGTCCTGCAGCTAGCAGACGATGATACTGTGCTACGTGGTAGTGAGAACATCTATCCTACTAAATGGGAGGAATTGGTAGCAGTTATCTCCACTGAGGCTGATGGAATTGTCAAGCCACTCACTATACCAATAATTCAACTCAAAGGAAGCAACAATCCTTTGAGAGTGGCCGCTCCCGAACTAATCAACTTACCATGCAGAGCACAATATCCTATTGTTAGCTTGCACATAGTTCCGTGGAATTATGAAGAAGGTGAAGGATCCACCTCGTATACAACCGCTATAGTGTCGATGGAGAATCCACTGTATCTTTCCCAACGGGTGATGAAGTCTACCATCAAATCAAAGGGAAAAATACCCATGGAGAAGATTGAAAAATTCCTCCGCACTATGGGTCATAACGAAGCCAAGATGGTTGTAAGCTTAAGGAAAGCTCCACACCAAATCTCAATTTTGGACTTGGTCTTAACTTCTGAGGATCACCAAAATATCTTACTGAAAGTTTTGGAAGAAGCCTATTTACCAACATCAGTGGATACGGAAAAATTTCAACACTTGGTTGATCACATTTTCAACAATAATGTGATATCCTTCACTGATGATGACATACCGCCCGAAGGGACCGGTCATTGCAAGCCGTTACACATTGTGGTCTTGTCCTCTGGATACATGCTAGCTGGAGTCTTGGTAGATGGAGGTTCGTCTCTAAATATATGTCCTTATGCTACGTTGCTGAAGATGAACGTCAATCTCAACCGAATCCGAAGTAGCCATACGATCATCAAAGCTTTTGATGGATCCCGCCGGAATGCAGTCGGAGTAATTGAGTTGCCAATCGAAATTGGTCCCCATACATTCTACGTGTCTTTCCACGTACTCAAGATAGATTCGGGATACAACCTGCTCTTGGGAAGACCATGGATTCATATGGCTGGGGCAGTCCCCTCCACCCTTCATCAGCAACTGAAATACATTATCAATAATAGCCTAGTCACGATCAACGCTGAACCGGAGTGCCCTCAACAGGGGGACATACCATTCATCAACACTAATGCAGATGTTGAACCGGTCAGTTTTCATGCCTTGGAAGTGAGCAATACTCAATACCATGCTATTGGAACGCCATTGCCCGTACCCAAGATCTCTGCCAAAGTTATGTCGGTTACTCAGGAAATGATGTCCTTGGGTCATCAGCTAGGATAAGGGCAGGGTAAAGATCACCAAGGTATCAAATACCCCATCCAAGTAGCCAGGCAAACTGGGATAGCTAGACTAGGCTATTCTACCAGTTCTAGTCAAAGGAATCCTCATAAGCATCAGCAGCTTCAACCATACAGCGTTTATCTTCGCCATCAACCTTTGAGTCTGCACAACCTCCTGTAAAGGTGCCAACCAGCGTGATGGCTATGTTATTTCCCAAACCAGTGCCATTCAAAGCAAAAGAAGTCATTGTTCCACATCCCAGAGTGGAGGAAGAGAAACAAAGTATCAAACAAAATGTCGTCCGGATAATGTCGGGCATGCGCACCTTTATTCATAATAAACATATAAACAGACATAACCCAGACGATGATTGCCCAGATGTTATGGTCATCATTCAGAAGAAGGAGGACGATGACAGCCCCTCCATCAATGCAGTGCACCCAGACTTTATCCTTGCCAATTGGAGCAGCACTCCTTACATTGGTCGATGTGAAACCCCAGATTTTATGAATAAAAATTTAATTTTTTCGAATTTTTTTTTTAATATTATGGTGTGAATTTGAGATAATGTTATAGTTGTGGGTAATATTTATAAATTTTGCAAAGTATGCAAGTTGTTGTATTATATTCGATTGGTCGGGGAATATTATTTTTATTGGAGAATATTCGTACGACGGCACAATTATTGGTGGACCCCACAACGAAATTATTATCGGATTGAGAAAACGACAAAAATATTTTATGAAAATAACGGCGGAAGTTTTACCGTTAATACTGTTGAACTACTCGGTAGTAAAAGTACAGTAATACGTGTGGTTGCATAGTAGCATACGATATTGATTATTGAGGCTTACGTGATAAGTCACTCAATTTTGTTTTATTGGTATTATTAACGAAATAAAACAGAAAAACTTTTTATATAAAACAGAATACTTTTATAAAGTTATTCGTTTTATTAGGCTAATAGTAAAATCTTTTTATATAAAACAGAATACTTTTATAAAGTTATCTGTTTTATTAGACAATAATTAGAATATATTATATTTTACTATGCATAATGTTTGCATAGTACCTGCATAGTGTTTGCATAGTAAAATCTTTTATAAAGTTATTCGTTTTATTAGATTATAAATAGAATATATTATATTTTATTTAAAATATTTTGCTTTAAATATGGACCGTCAGATTAAAGTAAATCAATCTAGACCGTTCATGAGTTAGTTACTATGCAGTCCATTTTTCTATAAATAGAAGCTCATTCCTTCATTATTTCTTACGAATTCACTGAAACTCTAGAGAGAGAAAATTATAAAGAGAGAAGAAAAGTGTTCTACTACTTCACTACTCCTATATCCAGTACTCTTCCTTTCAAGGTAAGGAATATTATGTGTTGTACTCATAAGGGGTATTCTTTCTTTCTTATTCATGAAGAGAACTTCTGTTATTCTATTCTTTATTATTCGGTTAGAATAACCTGTATACGCGGGATACCCTATACTTGGTGAAATTCTTCTGTTATTCCATTCTTTGTTATTATGTTGGAATAACCTGTTTATGCGAAGTACCGCATACATGGTGAAATTCTTCTATTATTCTGTTCTTTATTATTCTGTCAGAATATCATGTCTGTGTGTTTACGCAGGACTTGGTTCCATTATTTATTATTCTGTCAGAATATCCTGTCTGTGCATTTTACGCCGGACCTGGTTCCATTCTTTATCATTCTGTTGGAATATCCTGTCTGTGCGTTTTACACCGGACCTGGTTCCGTTATTTATTATTCTGTTGGAATAACCAGCCTGTACGGTCTATCGCATGCATGGTGATTTCTTTTGTTATTCCATTCTTTATTATACTCAGTTGGTTAAAACTTTGACTTCTATACTTCATGAAATTAGTGAAATATCCTTGATATTTGCACTTCATCCAGTATCTTTTCATGGAAATATTCTTCTGAGCATTCTTGAATTTTACTCTACAAAGCAATATCATGTTGACAATTTGGACGTTATCAGTTCCTAGATAAATTAATTCTTGAACTTGTTTTATTGAATTCTTATATCATTTTCATCATCCTCATGTTTATATTTTGTTGAAAGTCATCTATGGCCTGTAGTGCATAGATGGACTTAGAATGATTATGACCATGGATTATTCGGTGTAATCATGACCGTAATGTTACAAATGATGTGAAAAAAAGTCCTCATTGGCCCGTAGTGCATTGATGGACACTTTTTGGTATGATTATGGTTATGGATTCTCTTTGGCCGTAGTGCAAAGATGAATTATTTTATGACATGATCAGGACCGTTGATGAAAATATGATTATCTTTAGCCGTAGTGCATGGATAATTCGTGGTCGTGATACTAAAGAATATCCTTGGCCGTAGTGCAGGGGTGATTCGATGATGTGGATTATTTATTAAGCTGAGTCCCAGCGATAAAAGTCATGAAAAACCTTTTAAATCATAAAAGATAGTAGATTTTATTCTCTACTTGACTCTTTTAATGGATTGCTGGTTCCGCTGCAGTTAAACTTGATGTCTATTGTATTTTATCAGTTTAACATTGTTGAAGACTAATGATAATTTATTCTGTATTATCTTAGTCATAATATTTCTTACTGGGCTAGTTGAGCTCACCCTTTCATTCACTGTTCTCTTTAGGAAATGAGAATATAGTTGGGACGAGTCGGGAAACGGAGTGATAGACCAGATGATAGCATTAATAGTCCTTACTATTCTATGTAATAGTGTGAGAATAATTGTAATGAGGACTCCTTTTGAGTATGGATACTCTCTAGAAGATAATATTTGTATTCAAACTCACAGTTTATGCTTTGTCGTATTGTACACGACAGTTGTATTATTAAGTTGTATTTGAATTCTGCACCATGTATCTGGTGACTCAAGATGGGTGATGTATTCCTAAGTTTGGGGGCGTCACAGTTGGTATCAAAGCTTAGGGATATGATCATTGGCTGAGATGTGAGACAAGAACTAGGAAGGGAGAGACGGGGGAATTCTTTCGCTAGTATGACCTAGCTAAGTTTATTTCGTATTTAATTGGTCGGTCAGAGTATATGGATAATATGTGATGTGTTAATTAACCCTTGTTTTGTTGCAGTATTTGAAAATGGCATCTTAAAATGTTGAGAGAAGCAATGGAGCATAGGAGACCGTTGAGTCTCCACAGATCAATAATCAGGACAATGTGCAACAGGAAGACAATAATCCTCATGTAAACAACAACACTGATCAATTGACGAATGACGGTACGTTTAGGAGTTTTTTAGAATTCATGCAACATCAGGCGAAGGCGGCTCGTGTTCATAACGCAGGAGGAAACAATGGCAACCCACGGTTGGTCACCGCTAAGCAATTCAAGAAGCTGGGACCACCGGAGTTTTTCGGAAAGCCAAAACCACTTAAGGAGGAGACGTGGTTAAAGCAGATCAACAAGATATATGATATCTTGGGATGCTCCGATGAGCAAAAGGTTCCCTTTGCCACCTTTATGTTGCATGAAGAGGCAGATCACTGGTGAGAATTTGTAAAACGTACCCAACCAAACGCACTCAAGATGTCTGGGGAGAAGTTCCAAGAGTTGTTCAATGACAAGTACTTTCCCGAAAGCATTCGTCACATGAAGGAGGTAGAATTTATCAAGTTGGAGCAAAACAACATGACTGTGTCGCAGTACGAAGCCAAGTTTGCCGAGTTGTCCCAATTTGTGTCCCACCTGGTTGATAATGAAGAGAGAATGACGCGGATGTTTTTAAGAGGTTTGAAGGCGGAGATACGTTAATATCTTATTTCTCATAAACTGTGTTTGTATTCAGATATTGTAAATAGGGCTCAGTTAGTGGAGCGCGGTAACGAGTCAACGCAACCAAAAGAGAGCAGCTGACAAAATAATAATACCGGTGATAGCAGTCATCAAAACGGTGACAATAAACATGGAGGGAATCAACATGCCAAAAATGGTAACCACTTCGGTGGTAATCATGGTCAAAACAATAAGAATGGACATTTCAAGAAGAGGAGATTCAACAATAATGGAAAGACGTCAGCACCAGCACTCGTTGTTAAGGAAGGAGAACGACCACCTATCATATGCTTCAAATGCAGAGGGGAGGGACACATCAGTCCAAACTGCGCGATGCCGTCCAAAGCATGCTATAATTGTGGAAGAGAAGGTCACTTAGCTCGATTTTGTCGTTCACCGAAGACAAGTTCAGCTAAGATGGAGGCACCAAATGCCGTCCCAGAAAAGTCAAAGCCGGTAGTTTAAGAGAGAGCGTTTTTTTTCATGACGAAGAATCGAACGAAGTTATCACGGGTTAGTTAATTATAAATTCTTGCGAAGTCTATGTCTTATTCGATATCGGTTCTACCTATTCTTTTATCTCTCTTGCTTGCGCTCAACGTTTAAATTTAACTGCGGAGAAGTTAGACTTTGACTTATTGGTTAAAACTTCGTTAGTAGAAACCTTCGTTACCTCCACTATTTATAAATCTTGTTCAAATCAACACTTTCACGTTACCTGTCGATATTATCTCTTTGAAAATACTTGCCTTTGATGTGATTTTTGGAAACGATTAGTTAACTACTCATCATGCTTTTCGTAAGGTTGTTAGCTTTCATACTTCTAACCAACCTGTTATGCGAATTCAATGTAACCAAACCACTAAAGTCAATCATTGTCATATCAAGCCATAAGTAATGAGGCCCGATTCTTTCGTTGTTGACTTCCTTGTGTGTGATGCACCGAAGCCAGACTTTCCATAGGAGACGTTGTGAATGACGATGGCAAGTTGATAGGTATCAATGTGACGTGTTATTCAAGTCTTGGATGAGAGTCACAGTTTTGAATGATATTTCTATTGTTAATAAATTTTCTGACGTATTCTTGAAGACTTCTTGGCCTACCCTAGAGCGTGAAATCGAATTTTGTATTGACCCCAGTACAAAACCCATTTCTTAAACCCTCAAATATTTATTTACTTAAAACGAACGTAACATGCCCCAAAGACGTTGGCTCGAGCTGTTAAAGATTACGATCGTATCATTCAATATCATCGTGGAAGTACGAACGTGGTAGCTGACGCGTTGAGTAGAAGATCATATGCGGTTACAAGTGTGAATTTACGAACCCACGTGAAGATAACGAATATACGATTAGAATCGACTTTAATCGATAAAGTTAAAGCCGCTCAAGCTACATACTCAGAGCTGATAAATGTGAAGAAGAAGGTTCAAGAGGGCATTATTCTAGAAGCAAGAATCGACGAAGAGAGGAAATCTCAACCCTCGATTTAATTAGCCCTTTTGAAATCCTTGATCGAGTAGGAACTGTGGCCTATAGACTCGTTTTACCGCCAAGTATGTCGCGTGTTCATAACGTTTTTCACGTATTGATGTTACGTAAATATGTGGACGACCCGAACCACATTATTGATTTAGAACCGGACGAGATAGCGGATAATTTAACGTATGAAGATGTACCTGTTAAAATCTTGGAATGTATTCAACACTCAAAGGTTATACCTCAAGAGTTAGAATCTGACGAAGTGTTCTCATCTGTTCGACATACCAGGTACTTACGTAAATTTTGAGGGCAAAATTTCATAAGGAGGGGAGATTATGAAACCCCAGATTTTATGAATAAAGATTTAATTTTTTTGAAATATTTTTTTCAATATTATAGTGTGAATTTGAGATAATGTTATAGTTATGGGTAATATTTATAAATTTTGCAAAGTATGCAAGTTGTTGTATTATATTCGATTGGTCGGGGAATATTATTTTTGTCGGGGAATATTCCTACGACGGCACAATTATTGGTGGACCCCACAACGGAATTATTGTCGGATTGAGAAAACGACAAAAATATTTTATGAAAATAACAGCGGAAGTTTTACCGTTAATACTGTTGAACTACTCGGTAGTAAAAGTACAGTAATACATGTGGTTGCATAGTAGCATACGGTATTGATTATTGAGGCTTGCGTGATAAGTCACTCAATTTTATTTTATTGGTATTATTAACGTAATAAAATAGAAAAACTTTTTATATAAAACAGAATACTTTTATAAAGCTATTCGTTTTATTAGGCTAATAGTAAAATCTTTTTATATAAAACAGAATACTTTTATAAAGTTATCTGTTTTATTAGACAATAATTAGAATATATTATATTTTATTATGCATAGTATTTGCATAGTGCCTGCATAGTGTTTGTATAGTAAAATCTTTTATAAAGTTATTCGTTTTATTAGATTATAAATAGAATATATTATATTTTATTTAAAAAATTTTGCTTTAAATATGGACCGTCCGATTAAAGTAAATTAATCTAGACCTTTCATGAGTTAGTTACTATGCAGTCCATTTTTCTATAAATAGAAGCTCATTCCTTCATTATTTCTTTAGAATTCACTAAAACTCTAGAGAGAGAAAATTATAGAGAGAGAAGAAAAGTGTTCTGCTACTTCACTACTCCTATATCCAGTACTCTTCCTTTTAAGGTATGGAATATTATTTGTTGTACTCATAAGGGGTATTCTTTCTTTCTTATTCATGAAGAGAACTTCTGTTATTCTATTCTTTATTATTTTGTTGGAATAACCTATATACGCGGGATACCCTATACTTGGTGAAATTCTTCTGTTATTCCATTCTTTATTATTATGTTGGAATAACCTGTTTATGCGAAGTACTGCATACATGGTAAAATTCTTCTATTATTATGTTCTTTATTATTCTGTCGGAATATCATGTCTGTACGTTTATGCCAGACCTGGTTCCATTATTTATTATTCTATCGGAATATCCTGTCTGTGCGTTTTACGCCGGACCTGGTTCCATTCTTTATTATTCTTTTAGAATATCCTGTCTGTGTGTTTTATGTCGGACCTGGTTCCGTTATTTATTATTCTGTTAGAATAACCTGCCTGTGCAGCCTATCGCATGCGTGGTGATTTCTTTTGTTAGTCCATTCTTTATTATACTCAGTTGGTTAAAACTTTGACTTATATACTCCATGAAATTAGTGGAATATTCTTGATATTTGCGCTTCATCCAGTATCTTTTTATGGAAATATTCTTCTGAGCATTCTTAAATTTTACTCTACAAAGCAGTATCATGTTGAAAATTTGGACGTTATTAGTTCCTAGATAAATTAATTCTTGAACTTATTTTATTGAATTCTTATATCATTGTCATCATCCTCATGTTTATATTTTGTTGAAAGTCATCTATGGCCTGTAGTGCATAGACGGACTTGGTATGATTATGACCAGGGATTATTCGGTGTAATATGTTACAAATGATGTGGAAAAAATCCTCATTGGCCTGTAGTGTATTGATGGACAGTTTTTGATATGATTATGGCTATGGATTCTCTTTGGCCGTAGTGCAAAGATGAATTATTTTATGGCATGATCAAGACCGTTGATAAAAATATGATTATCTTTAGCCGTAGTGCATGGATAATTCATGGTCGTGATACTAAAGAATATCATTGGTCGTAGTGTAGGGGTGATTCGATGATGTGGATTATTTATTAGGTTGAGTCTCAGCGATAAAAGTCATGAAAAACCTTTTAAATCAGAAAAGATAGTAGATTTTATTCTCTACTTGACTCTTTTAATGGATTGCTGGTTCCGCAGCAGTTAAACTTGATGTCTATTGTATTTTATCAGTTTAACATTGTTGAAGACTAATGATAATTTATTCTGCATTATCTTAGTCATAATATTTCTTACTTGGCTAGTTGAGCTCACCCTTTCATTCATTGTTCTCTTCAGGAAATGAGAATATAGTTGGGACGAGTCGGGAAACGTAGTGATGGACCAGATGATAGCATTAGTAGTCCTCACTATTCTATGTAATTGTGTGATAATAATTGTAATGAGGACTCCTTTTGAGTATGGATACTCTCTAGAAGACGATATTTGTATTCAAACTCACAGTTTATGTTTTGTTTTATTGTACACGACAGTTGTATTATTAAGTTGTATTTGAATTCTGCACCATGTATATGGCGACTCAAGATGGGTGATGTATACCTAATTTTGGGGGTGTCACAGTCAACAAGGGTAAAACGGGAAGGAACTCTTTCTGCCCTGTAGATATCAAAACTGCTTACTTTTCTGTACAGTATTAGTAGTCATTTTGCCAGTACATGCTAACACTTTATATGATTAAACAACTTCATATATACTAAGTGAAAGCATATTTTGTTTCAGGACCCTGAATTTAGATGTGCCTGTACTTGTTGATACGGTGCCTCTTCTCCACAAAGATTGTGACTTTGGTGTAGAGATGAATTCAGCCTTGATGGAAACACAAGAGGACATTGAGGTGCCTTCAGAAATTCAAGAATGGGTCAAAGACAAACCTAAACCCAACCTTGATCAAACCATTTCCTTCAATCTCGGAACCTTAAAAAACCCTAAGCTAATCCAGATTGGTTCAGACCTTACCCCAATCCAACGAAATGACATGGTTACGCTATTAACCCAATTCCAGGATGTGTTTGCATGGTCTCATGAAGACATGGTGGGTTTGTCCACTGACATTGTTCTTCATCGCCTTCCCATTAAAGAGGGATTCAAGCCAGTCAAGCAGAAGCTCAGGCAGTTGAAACCTGAGTGGAGTTTGAAGGTGAAAGAAGAAATTGCGAAATAATTTCAAGCTGATATTATCATGGTGTTTACATATCCTGAGTGGATATCCAACATTGTGCCCGCGCCTAAACCTGGAGGAAAGGTGCGAGTTTGCATGGATTGCAGGGATTTGAATAAAGCTTGCCATAAAGATAGCTTTCATGTGCCATTCATCCATATTCTCATTGACAATTCTGCTCAATACGACATGTACTCCTTTGCTGATTGCTTTGTGGGGTACCATCAGATCATGGTTGCTGAGGAAGATCGTGAGAAAACTACTTTCATCATGCCTTGGGGAACCTTTTGCTACAGACGGTTGTCTTTCGGCCTCATCAATGCCGGAGCTACTTATCAGAGAGCTATGATGGCTCTTTTCCACAATTTAATGCACAAAGAGATAGAGATCTACGTGGATGACATCATTGTCAAATCCCGGAGGGAGGATGAACACTTAGACCATCTCAAAAACCTTTTCAACAGGTTGCGTAAGTACAACTTAAAGTTGAATCCATCCAAGTGCGGCTTTGGCGTTAAATCAGGCAAGTTGCTAGGATTTCTAGTCAGCAACAAAGGAATTGAGCTGGATCGTACCAAAATCCAGGCCATTACGGAAATGCCCATTTCTCGGACAGAGAAGGAAATACGGGGATTTTTGGAAAGAATCAACTTCATTAGTAGGTTCATTTCTCAACTCACAGCAACCTGTGAGCCTATCTTCAGGCTATTAAGAAAGAACTCCTCCATGAAATGGGATAATGAGTGTCAGAAGGCCTTCCTTACCATCAAAGAGCAGCTAGTCAAAGCTCCTATTTTGGTACCACCAAGGGATGATGTTCCCCTGTTCATGTACCTTTCCATAAGTGACAATGATATGGGCTGCATGCTGGGACAGAAAGACGATAGAGGCCGAGAACGAGCTATCTATTACCTCAGCAAAAGATTCAGCATCAGTGAACACAAGTACACTCTAATTCAGAGAACTTGTTGTGCTTTAGCATGGGCTACCATGAGATTACAACATTACCTCCATGGGCACACAACCCATCTCATATCCTGCGTGGATCTTTTCAAGTATGTGTTCAGTAAACCCATACTGAATTCTCGGCTGTTCAGATGGCAGTTGATCCTATAATAATTTGACATTATTTACGTGACTCAAAAGTCCATTAAAGGTCAAGGAATTGCGGATTAACTGGCCGCCGCACTTTCAGGGGATTTTAAGCCCTTGAAAACATACTTCCCCGATGAAGGGGTAATGGCAATTCAGCCACACCATCAGTATGATACACTCCAAGCATGGAAGATGTATTTTGATGGAGCTGTTAATATGGAAGGTTCTGGAGCTGGAGCAGTTCTAGTATCCAGTACGGGGGAGCAGTATCCCGTCGCCGTCAAATTATAGTTTGTCAGCACCAACAACATAGCTGAGTATGAAGGCTTTATCATGGGGCTAAAACTTGCCCGTTCAATGGGTATCAGATGGTTAACTGTCTTTGGGGATTCAGAGTTGGTAGTCAAACAATCCACGGGAAGCTATCAAACCAAAGAGCTACGTTTGCTGCCTTACCATCGGCAAGTTTTACAGATGGCTTCAGAGTTTGAAGAGATCTCCTTTCTACACATTCCTCGTAATAGGAATGACATCGCAAACGCATTAGCAACTTTGGCCTCCTTGATTTACATGCCTGACAAGGAACACATGCCAAGCATCACAGTGGCCCTGCAAAAGTCACCAGCCTATGGGAACTATGTTGGAGAAGTATCGGATGAATTACCTCCCATCCAACAACCTTGGTATCAACATATCAAGGAGTACTTGCGAGATGGATCTACACCCGCTGAGGCGAGCCTGAATGAGCAAAGGCGGATTCATCGACTTGCTATGAAATTCTACCTGAGTGGAGATGCACTCTACAAGAGAGATACAGGACTTGGTCTCCTCAGATGCTTGGATAAGGACCAAGCTCAGAGACTCATGGATGAAGTCCATGGTGGAGTCTGTGGCCCACACATGAGTGGCCCCCTCCTTGTTAAGAAGATCCTTAGGACATGACATTACTGGCTATCTCTCAAGGCTGACTGCAATAACCACGTCAGGAGATGTTATCAATGCCAAATTCATGGGAATGCTATCCACGCCCCTCCACGGGAGCTCAACAATATGAGTTCGCCTTGGCCCTTCTCAATGTGGGGAATGGACGTGATCGGGCCCATCGAGTCCAAAGCCAGTAATGGACATCGCTTCATCTTTACCATGATCGACTACTTTACTAAGTGGGTAGAAGCAGCCTCCTTCCCCAGGGTTACCAAAGAAGTTTTCATTGCTTTCATTAGAAATAATGTCATTTGTCGATACGGACAACCCGAGGTAATTGTATCAGACAATACTAAGAACCTCAACAACAAAATGATGGAGGAACTATGCAATAAATTCCACATCAAACACCTTAACTCTGTCATCTACCATCTAAAGATGAATGGTGATGTTGAAGCGACTAACAAAAACATCAGGAAGATTATGCAAAAGATGTCCGCCAACCACAAAGGATGGCTTGACTTATTGCCTCTTACTCTGCTAGCCTACAGAACATCAATGCGCACTTCAACTGGGGCAACCCCCTACGCATTAACCTATGGGATGGAAGCAATACTCCCCATAGAAGTAGAAATAGAATCCCTCAGAGTGTTGATGGACGCTCAGCTGGATGAAGATAAATGGGTACAAGACAAGTATCGCCAATTGTCTCTAATAGATGAAAGGCGAACCGTGGCTATCTTCCATGGTCAATTATATCAACAAAGGATCGCCGCATCCTACAACAGAAAAGTCCAGCTACGGCAGTTTAAACAACATGACTTGGTTTTAAAGAAGATCCTCGACAACCAAGATCAGTCTAAGGGAAAATTCGCTCCTGACTGGGAAGGCCCATTTATTGTCAAGGAGGTATTGGCAGGAGGTGCTCTCAGATTGCAGGAAGTGGACGACGATGAATTTCCACAGTTTATCAACTCGGACACCGTGAAACGGTACTATGTCTAAAGTTACCATCAAGCAAACATCCTGGTGTTGGATCATCAGATCATCAGTCATTTTGGTTCTTTAACCCTTTAACACATACAACTCTTTTCCACACTTTGCCCCTCAGGAAAACATACTCTTCAAGCCAACAGCCTGGTTTCATTGCGCTCATATAACTTAGGTCATCCCACTACAGATTGAACCTCTCACATTTGCAGTTTGGCTACCCATACATGGGATCAAACTTCTCATACCTGCAGTTTGTCCTCAACCTAGGATCAAACTTTCTCTTCCCCGCAGTCTATCTTACACATGGGATTAAACTTTTTCCCCATAGTTTGACCTGTACATGGGATTAATCTTTCTTCCCTGCAGTTTATCCTGCACATGGGATCACGCTTTTCAACTCGCCCTGAAGGGCGAACTACGTCAATCTGATCTCCTTGATACACGGGAGTACGTAGGCAACCATATTCTATATGGCCCGGTCGCAATAAACAAAAAACAACAAAAACATTTCTACCCTTTTCTACAAAAACCAAAACAACAAAAACAATTCTACAACCTTTTTCATCAATAAAGCTTCTACACCCATCTGCCTTTCATAAACAGCGTTGAACCTCTTACACCAGGTTTGAACTACGCAGACCTGATCTCCTCTTCAATAGGAGTACGTAGGAAGCCATTTATAGTTCGGTTTCACCCCCTACCAAACCACAAATACTTGTCAATGGTACTGGGATCAATCCTTCAATCCACCATATTTCATTGGCTTCAAACCAAAGGAATGGAATTACCCAACCTCTCCTCGCGAATAGGAGATTCTGTGACCATCTAAGCTGTGGTTGTTCCTTTTAGAGCAACAGCAATCCATAAGAGATGGAATTAACTAGGCTCCTCCTAAATAGGAGTACTGGCGACCATCTGTGGTGCGGTCAATCTCAGAGAGGAAAGCCACAATCCTCTCAAAATTTCCATACAGAAATCAGTCCCAAGACACCAAAGATGGTAGGGATACACACAAATCCATGATCTATTCTGAACTATCCAGAGACAACTCAATGTCCATCCATCAAGGAGGAATTCAGAATATATCAAGATCACAAACCCTGAGGAAGCAGGCAAGTATCAAGCAAATATCATAACATATCTAAAAGGGAAGTGATCAAAAATATATTTTTCTGCTATATATAATGTTGTTTGATATACATAATGTAAACTGTACATAACAAAATGGCTAAGCTAGTCTGTGTAGGAAAGTACGAGCCCATCTACAAATCGGTGTATATACGAGCTAACAAGCCCAACATTGCATCCCTCTCTGAAGAAGGAGACAAAGTTGTGGTCTCCTGTACAAGGATGTCCACACGACCCAACAGATCTACAGCCATCTGCATGGTGACCATATGCTTATAAATATATGTGTTCATCTCTGCAAGCATGCCAGTGGCAAGGGACCTCACTACAGTATTGTCTGTGATGGCTACATCCCGAGCAGATATGGCACTATCCCTCTCAACTATCACTGCATCTCTGGCTGATCTAGCCTCATCCTGCTCAACAACAGCGGTATTCCTACAAGCCAATGCCTCGTCCGTCTCTAACAAGGTTGTGTCTCTCCCATCAAGAGCTGACAACATCAGGGATCTATCCTAATCTCTCTCAAAGGTCATCAGATGAAGACTATGCTCAAAGTACTGTGCTGAATGCTGAATCATGACAGTGCTAGTATTAGGAGAATCTAAAGGAAATACTGGCAACCCAGTAGATGGATCCTTCTCGGTGTGAGAATAAATGTCCTCCATGGGCTCTCCATCATCTGAGTCAATACTCGGCAATGTGGATACTACCTCAGCCGGTGCAGTCTTTGTCTCCATCCTTGCAGAATACTCTGCGGAATAACCTGGATGACTAATAGAGAAAACGGCTATCTCGCGCTGATCCCAACATGCATACACACGAAATCGGTCCTCTGATGAAAGATAGCGAGAAGCTAAACGCTGGCCCAGCGCCCCCTCGAAAGGTTGAAAATCCTGAAACTGGTCAAACTGCGACATCACGGCCAGTGGATGGTAAGTAGTCATGCCCCTCAAACCAGCCAGAGGGATGTAATCAATGCCCGGAGCATGAGTAATAAAGTTGTAAGGTGAGCTGAGCCCTGAGCATGACAATATACTAAACGGGTCTACAATATTAGCTAAGAAAGAGGACCAAGATGCAGTATCTGTACACTCCGCAGGCTAAAATGAATATGTCATGGCTATATCAAGGGTGAAGCAATACCCATGCCGTCTGAAAGTGCCAATCAGTCTCAAGTGTGACATGAACCACACGTATAGCATGACCAAACTGCCCGCAAATACTCCTGCCGGATAAGTGCAGCAGTATGTAGCTGACCATAATCTCTCGACTATAATCATAGGTATGATGGTACGACCCTCCCTGAGAGCTCTCACCGCCATGATAACTCCTATGTCCAACTCATCCATATACAGCGGGATGTAGACATATGACAGTACACACAATAGCAGTACATCTACTCTGGCCAGACGCCAATGATACTCCGGTGTGGTGAAATACCCGGAATGTCGTCTATAACTATACTCATAGCCAAATTTGTCAAACAGAAAACGCTGGGATATAACGTGGCCAGATGTAAGCTCATCCTGTAATACCCTATGCCTCAATCCAATGAGGGTCATGAACCGTCGAATCATGTCCCCCAAAGCTATATGCACACAAGGTCTGTCCAGTGGCAGCATCGTCAACCGTGTATACTCCTCCAGAGTGGGGGTCAACTCCTGGGTCCTAAATCGGAAAACCTGCATCTCCGATACCCAGTGCTCCAGCATGCCATCCACGAATCCTGTGGGAACCTGAAACATTAACAGGGTCATAGTATGCTGCAATAAATGATCTACGGTCACCCTGTCTGATGGTGACATGCTATCATACCAAGATCGCATACCAGATACCACCAATAATGGTGGGGTATGATCAATACGACTAACTGTCAGAGAAGACATCTGCACGGGCCGTGTCATAAGACCATCCAGGGGTCAATGCTGAATATATCTGGACATACATACATATGCATAACTTGATACATGCATTACAGATAATAGATGGAAATATGATATAGGGAATGGAAAAATTGTACATACATTCCTAAGTATATCATCATCTAATACATCATCTCTGTACAACTATAAATACAGGGAAATGGGGCACAGACGCCCTACTATTAATAGAGGCCTATCAAAAGATATAGGGAGAATGGGGCACAGACACCCACTAGCTAACAGAGGCCTATCAAAAGATATAACGAGAATATACATCAGAAGAAGATAATGGTGTCGATGTCCACATCATCAATCCTTTCCACCTGATGTAACTCTTCCTGAGTCAATAGATCTCTATCAACAGGGATATCAGGCAGATACAAAGGAGGATCTGCGCCGGCAAAACCAAATGGGTCATCTGAGGGGCCAGCGCCTGAGCTAGAAGGATTAAATGAATCTGCCTCTGTCGGATCTCTACCCAAATGCCGAATAAAGAAATGTGCCTGGTCCAACTGTCGGGTCAAACTGTCAATCTGTGTCACATGAGTCAGATCTCAGACACAGGTTAGCCAATCCGTCACCATCACGGATCCTGGACCCATATCTCCCATGAACTAAGTGGCGCATGTCTGGGCTCCAATAGTACGAGGGAACCACCAACACTAGAATATCTCCTTAGTACAGGGACCCTCTGATAATGCAAAATCGTTAACACCCAACAATGGGATATCAATGACAGGTGACTGTGACACAAGCCAATAATGCCTGACAGGAGGCAAGATCGGTATACGGATCTCCCCTGTGATGCTCCTAATAGCACGCTCTCCTAAATAGAGCTCCCATCCTCCATCTATGAAGAGCGAAACCCTACGGGTGGAAATCACATACTCGATACCAGTCCGGTATCCATCCTCAAATCCAACGGCTAAATGCTCCCCAGAATATGGAATCCATGTGATGACATCCGCTGTCAACAACTCTAGCTGTAGGCGACAATGAGTGAAACCCTCAGCTACAGGGACCTTCGCTAGTATGGAATGATGCCATCGCCGTCCTCGTGGGTAGGTATCCAACCCTAACACACTCACCGGACGTAGACATGGGAGCCTCTCATAGGCCCAAAACTACCAACACAAAGGCAAATATCTACTGTCCGTTAACACTCTTAACCTATACATGGTAAATGAAAAGAAAAATACTCACTAGCAGAAATGGGTAGAATCCTAGCCAAGCCTCGGTCAAGCCTTACGAGCGCATATGCATGACCCTGAGGAAATAGGCGAAGGTGTAGGAACCCTAATCATACTCTCTTATACGGTCCACATGTCGAGTGGCGCTAATCAAAGTGAACAACACCGTAGAAGAGTTATCTACTATGAAGTAGCCCCTAATGATCATCAGGAACAATCGTCAAAGAATGCGATTCCTGACCCTGACATCATCTGGCATGGGCTCGCTCAATAGCCCACTCATAGCATATACGCCCAAAGGACCAGCACGGACAGTCCTGCCCTTGAGCGCCTCCGCTGGAACTCCTAACAAGGATCTGATGGTAGTCGGGGTAATATCAGCCGTGCAAGGCACTGGCGCCCCTCCAAACTCCATACCTGTGATAAACCGCCAATCCATTGGCGTCATCATTACCTCATAGTCTAGCAAATAGAGTGACTGAGTCTGGTGAAACCACCACTTAGACAATACCCTGAGGTAACCCTAGGGACAACGACGGGGAAGGATGGAAAAGAATGCTCCAAAACCCCAGTCATGCACAATCGCTCTATAGTCAGGATGAAGAGCCTGGTACATGGAGTGTATACTGAACCAATTCCATTGAGGCTGTGTAAAGTCAGGAACCTGCATGAAATGCAGATCAACATTAAATCCTTTTACTCCTCACAAATAGGAAAGAAGGAAGATCAATTTCTAACGTCATACCTCGTTGGCTAGAAGCTCTGGGTTTGCTAGCTAAATACTCGGGAGCTCCCTACGGGGGACATGCACAGCAAGAGCGGGGTCCACAATCGAAACATCCTACTCTTCGTCCTCGACGTCCGGCACATCAACTTGGACTGGACGTATCACCACCTCTACCAACCGACGAGGCTGTCTAACAGAACGGGGTCGAGGCACTTCAGAAGCCCTCCTCCGTACACCAGAAGTGGTCCTACGGGAACTACTCGGCTGATCCAGATCCATAATATCTGGACAATAAGTCTCCAAATCACCTCAAAAAGGGTGTGGTATCTTCTAACCTGGAGCTTTTCAAAATGCATTTAATGACTACATACATGCATGCATCATTTTAACATACATCTACAGTAGAGTTAAAAATACTTGACCACTCAATGCCTATATTTTGGAAAATTTTGCCATAGTTTCCTCTATAAATAGGACTATCCCCATGCACATAGGCATGACTAGGTGGCCATTCAGTAGCACACCTGCCCATAGTCACATAAATCCTATTTGCATCCAAAAATCAAAGTCATCAATCCATAAGGGTAGCCTATTTACCAGGATTACTTTGCTTTTTCACCTATGCTCATTTGTCCTCAAATAGGATAAGAAATAGCAAAAAAAAGTGCCAATTTGACTGTCTCAAAAGTTAAATTTTTTCACATCATTATGTTCAGCATAGTTTAATACTAACATTTACTATGTTAAATATTTTTTATCAAGTCATTTATGCATACATAAAGACTACTATGTGTTTAGATGCATTTTATATGATAAGTCATTTTCCAACGGATAAAAACTGGAAAAAAGTATATGCTTACATTATCAGGACAGTGTAAAACACTTGAATGGTGACAGAATTTGCAGAAAGATGTCTGAACTCAGCAGATCTTAAGAAGAGCTCTCAGATTTCCTTCGCGGCGCAACATGAAAATAACTTATGAAAGCAACTTGCTGGTCTTTAGTAACCACGGTTGGCCGCAGGTCCATCTGCGGCTGCAGTAGGTGTACCTGCGGCACCCCTACATGGGTCCCACCCTCCGACAGTTTGAGTTGCAAAGGAGTTCTCACAAGATGAAAAGGCCAAATCAAGGATAAAAATGCTACGCGATTGAGCAGAATAGCTTACAATCCTGGTCTCCTCAGATTGAACCTTGGGTCTTACATCACTCATTGGTATTCGCCCAATCACAAGGTATACTATGCCAATGATCTCAGACATTACAAGTTACATTCAGCAATACCTTAAGCAGGTCCAATACCGATCACTCAGGATCGTCATCCTCATTTACAACAAGAAACCTAGGCGGGGGTTACAACGCGCTTATATATATCAAAATACAACAACCCCGGCGGGGGTCACAACGCATTATCATCCATTGATGTACGTATCAATGAAGGTCAAGCAACCTTGATGTTATTTCAGCCGATGGTAAGTAAACCCATCGAAGCATCGAGAGCTATTCGATGATTTCATACTCGGGTACTCATATTCCCGATCGTCTCCCCGGTGGGGGTTACAATGCATGTTCCGTTGACACACACATCAACGATGATCCAACACGTCTCCCCGGTAGGGTTACAGTGTATGTTTCGTTGACACACACATCAACGATGGTCCAACACGTGTCCCCGGCTGGGGCTACAACGCATGTTTGCCGTTGATACACATGTCAATGAAGGTTAAGCAACCTTGACATCAGTTCAGCCGTTAGCAAGTAAACCCAACGTCGCATCAGAAACCATCCGATGATTTCATCAGTTGTCCAAGCAGCCTTGGCATTTATCCCCAGCAGGGAGTTCATCCGTTGATCTACACGTCAACAGAGGATCAAATGTATCCCCGGCGGGGGTTACAACGCGTGGTAAACCGTTGGTTCACACGTCAACAAAGGTCGGGCAGCCCTGACAACATTTGATATTGGCAGTAAAACCAACAGAACATTGATATACTCTGGCGATACAAACCAGGAAAGGTCAACGGCATCAAGAAAGATTGATGGCGGAATATGTTATACACATCCTCAAGCAGACAAAGCTTTATCCTCACAGATCTCTTACACATAAGAGGAACTTCTTCGGAATCAAGTCTGTATCAAGGATTAAGGACTGTGGTGATAATCCCAACGTCAACATCCTCAAAGATTTGGATTGCACATCCAATCTGGTCATCATTTCCAAATCCCTAGTAAAAGCTATAGAGAGATAGCAATCATCCTAAGCATGTTGGGCAACAACCCTATACACATGCATCACCCAGTTGCTTCATGTTATATTTCAAGTGTCTAAGATTCTTTATCCTATCCATGCCATTGCATTGCATAAATATGATAAAGAGGGGCATCTGTAGACATTCAAAATTTTTTGCACACTTGTTACTGACATTGTAGGAAGGCAGAATCATCTTCAGAGATAAACCTAGAAGACAGTTCACATCCAGTTCGGATACTACCGGAAGCTCAGTTTCAACCCCACAACACACACTAGGAGTAACAGCCTCAACCCCGGAACACACACCGGGAGTAACAGTTCCAAACTCGGTGATGACACCAAGGCCTGCAGTTCCAATATCGGAACACACACCGAAGAAGACCGATTCATCTTGAAGATAACTCTGAGATGTTCCAGTCTCAGTCCCAACCATTGGAGTAGCTACCAACCTTGGCGATAACCCTAAGGAATGCAGTTTCGGCGATAACCCCGAAAATGCTTGTTTCAAATCCAATCATCTTCAATCCCGGCTCTCACAACAAGATACTCAGTACCATCTCTGAGATAACACCGGGAGGACAGGCATACCTCAGAGATGACATTGAGGACCTTCAACCATTGCAGCAGTCCAATCTCAGCGATAACCCTGAGCAACGTCTGCTTTATCATCCCAAATCAGAGATAACCCTGGTGAGGGACAAAGTCGTCATCTCGCCACTATGACGCCACACCGTACCATCTCAACGCTTTGATACATACACAATGTCCCATAAAAGCAAAGAAAAACCAATCCCGAGTGACTATTACGCAGGATAATGGATAGAATTTGAAGCTGAAGACCAGAGGGCATCGTCCCATCTCCATGACTTCGTACAACCTTTAATCCTATGCCATTGCGTAACTCTCGACAACGGCGGTCCGAAATAGGTCCTATATACCTCAGTCGTATGCCCAGATTGTAATTCTAAAAGTTCGAGCAGAAATCACGTTACATGCGTGCACGTACTTCGAGACAGTGGGACTCGCGAAGCCCGTGGCACCCCGGGCAGCCTCTAGTACATCTGCGGCCCAGCCGCAGGTACACCTGTGGCCCAGTCACAGGTACACCTACGGCTCCACCCTCTATAAATAGAGGGCTTGGGGTGGCCATTTGGAAAGAGGAGAAGGCGAGGAAGCCCTACCCAATTTGCTCTGTACACGCCTCAAACAGAGTGCTTTCTCATTTTAAACACTTGTAAGCTCATATATAGCTACTTTTTACCGGCAGGAGCCGAGTGTCCATCCATTTCAAGTTATTGAAGTCTTCTTTGGCAGCCCACTGTAAGCCTTCTTACACGCTTTAAAGCCTTTCTCTTCATCTTTGCACACACTATTCTTTACATTGAGAGTCGTGTTGTGTGTGTATGCCCGAACTTCGGTTCGTGGTTTCTTTTCAGTTTGTATATATATATACTTATATATATATATAGACTAACATTATCGAGTTATGTCTCGATTGAGCCTAGACTTCGGTCTAGAGCGTTTACTTGCTTTTGTATATATATACATTTATATATATGAACTGTGTGTCGAACTCTGTTCGATGAGCCTAGACTTCGGTCTGGAGCGTTTGCTGCTTTAATATATATATTTTTATATATATTAACTGTTGTTGGACTTTGTCCGATGAGACTGAATTTTATATCCGGTGCGTTTATCGCTTATATATATATATATATATATATATATATATATATATATATATATATATATAAGCGATAAACGCATCGGATGTAAAATCCAGGCTCATCAAACAAAGTCCGACAACAGTTAATATATATAAGTATATATATATATTTCGTCCCACCTGGAGTTTACTTCGTGGTGGTTGACCGTTTTTACGGCGTTCTGTACATTTTGTCCCGCCTAGAGTTTCCTCCGTGGCGGTAGATAGCGTTTACAGCTTTAATTACATTTCTGATCCCCCATGGAGGTGCTTCGTGGTTGGTGATCCTGTCTGTATGTATATATTTACAGCTTTTATATATATATATATATATATATATATATATATATATATATATATATATGTGTGTGTGTGTGTGTGTGTGTGTGTGTGTGTGTGTGTTTACTGCGTTTATATCAATTGCGGCATCATATGAGCCTAGGAATCATGTGATCACAGATTCAGTCTACTGAATCTAGATTCGGTTCCCGTGATGGAAATTTTCAGCTGTGAGCAGCTTGTAAATTTATCTGTGATGTTTGGATCTCCTCAGATGGTTTTCATACCCATGAGGAGTTCAGCACCTGTTTGTACATTATTTTGTTACAGATGCGTCGCATCTGGAAAATAAAATTAATCCAGCCGAATACGAAATAAAATGGAAGTATCAAAGGCCTCAATTACTATTGAGCACAAGGGTTTGAAAAACCTCTTTTCTAAAACATCATTGCTATATCTTGTTTAAAACTAATTTTTTTACATAAATTCAAACCCTTTGTATATAGGTGCAAACGAGGTATAGCACTACTTCCAAATAACAGCACATTGACCCACACACACACACACACGCATTCATATAATAGTTTCTTGAAAAGTGGCGGTCACCGTGGCAACACGGATGTTGGGAGGTGCCTAACACCTTCCCTCCGCATAAGCAATTCCCCATACCCTAATTGAATCTCGGTTTCACTGACCCGTTTAGCAGTGTCACATCACTGGGTTAATGTGCAAACTTTTTTTCGGTTGTGTGGGTACAACCAGTTAAAAAACCAATTGGCGACTCTTACAGTCCAATCGTCGACATTATACATGTCGGACCTTTTTCACTTGGTTTTTCAAATAAATCTCACCTAAAATGAGAGCACAAAAAAAAACAGGTAACGAAAAGGGACAAATAAAAATCCCGACGTCGACAAGTGTTAAACTAATAAAATATAACAAACATCAAGTTTAACTGCAGCGGAATAAGCAATCCATTAGAAGAGTCAAGTAGAGAATAAAATCTACTATCTTCTATGATTTAAAAGGTTTTTCATCACTTTTATCGCTGAGACTCAGCTTAATAAATAATCTACATCATCCCTACACTACGGCCAAGGATATTCATTAGTATCACGACCATAAATTATCCATACACTACGGGCCAAGGATATTCGTGTATTCATCAATGGTCATGATCATGCCAACAACTGTCCATCAATGCACTACGGGCCAATAAGGACTTTTACCACATCTTTTGTAACATTACAATCATGATTATACCGAATAATCCCTGGTCATAATCATACCAAGTCCATCTATGCACTACAAGCCACAGATGACTTGCAACATAATATAAACATGAGTATAGAAGCCAAAATTTTAACAAAACGAGTATAGAATTCGAAATCTGAAACGAAATAATATTACTTATATACTACAGAGTATGGAAGAAAATATTACTTCAAGCGAATATTGGACAAAATAGCATCCCTTACCTCAAAATAACAGTATTTCTGATCGGAATATCGGATATAAAGTGGAAGAAAACTTGCACTGAATAGCAACTCTCAAAGTATCTAAATACTTACAAAAATACGCTTGATAATATAGAGAGAAAGAAAACTTTTTTCAGGTGTGATTTTCAATTCTAACCTAAACGCCTATTTATGGAAAAATGCTAGAACGCCAAAGGAGACTAAAATAATAAAATAATAATATATCATTTCTTTTCTTCTACGCACCAACCATCCAAGACCAGCCATCTAAGCCTGCCAATTCTGAAAAAATAGCAGCCCACATGTTCAAAAAAACAAAAGTGGGTCCCACCCAATTTTAATAAAAATTATTTTATTTTTCGAACTTCAGAAATTCATAATAAATAGCCCTTTTATCAGAAAAATTCGAATCTCATGTCAATTCCATAGGAAATTTAATTCTCTATAACTTTGTAAGTTTAAGTTTTTCTAAATTCTAAACAGAAAATATCTGAAATCCACAAACGGATGATTTTTAATACCATTAGAAAATTCATAACAAATCATGCGTTAATTTTTAACGGTTCAAAATTTGTGGACATACACTCAATTTATATATGCATAACATATCCAAAAATCACAGTGATTTAATGTTCGGATTAAAATTATAACTCACGCAATAGAGCTTTAAGAACACCGATTTGATTTTTTAATACCTCCAATCCGATAAAATACTGATAAAATACCTCAACATTAATTCCTTTATTTATAACCACATACAATAAATATTTTCCTATCCATCATTTATGTCTACATAAAATAAATATTTTCTTATCATATAAATCAATAATTAATTATTCACAAATAATATTACAGAATCACAATAATGACAATCAGGTCGTTCCTAGGAAAGAGGAGGCTTTCTGATAAAGATTTCTCCTTACTGGGGCGCAATTAGGTGACCAAACCTCTCCTTGACATAACTTTCTAGACATTTCCAATAATGTTATCTAATAATATTATTCAATTAATATGAATTATTGATTTGATAATGGGAAATACTGTGCAGTGACAATTATTAAAATAATAATAATATAAAATATCAACGCAACAATTATTGAATTAATAAAATAAAATATTGAACAGTAATTACTGTAACAATTATTGAGTAGTGCCTTCTTACGTAAGAATCAATAATTTAAAAATATTGTGCAACAACGCGTATTACTGTATTTTAACCACCAGGTATTCTAACAGTTAACGGTAAAACTTTCGCCATTATTTTATAAAAAGATATTTTTATCATTTTCTCAATCCGACAATAATTCTATTGTGGGGTCCATCAATGATTATGACGCCGTACGAATATTCTCTGTTAAAACGAATATTTTCCGACCAATCGAATATTATATAACAACTTGCGTACTTTGTAAAATTTATAACTATTACCCATAACTATAACATTATATCAAATTCACTCCATAATATTCAAAAATAATATCTATAGAAAATTTATCTTTATTCATAAAAGTTGGGGTCTTACAGAAAACTACAGCCCTTGTTTGTGCACAACAAAGCGGTAATGTTCAATTCCTTATAAACATCATATGCAATAAAAACAGCATCTCAAATATTTAATACTTGACTTGTGTGTGCACAACAAACTCATATTAAGTATTCAATACTCTATTATTTTTCTCATGCTAGAAGGCGACGTTCGATATTCCAAATATTTTTTAACGTCACAACTTAATATAATTTATTTGAGGAGTTTGTTATTAATTTATCTCATCTTGCTTGGAGTGCATGCACACACACACACACACACACACACACACACACACACACACACACACACACACACACACACATATATATATATATATATATATATATATATATATATATATAGTATGTTGCATAATATATAATATATATAGTATAAGTATGTACATATAGAATATTATATTCTACCCGGATTGATTATGTACGTTATTCTAATTTGGTTCACTAGAGTCACCAAGTGAACCAAAAGATCAAACATATGGTGCAAGAATTAAATTTAAATATAACTATTATATTTAAATCTCGGTCTCCAATATAGACGGGTCTTCATGCACTCCTTGCTCATTCGTTTTTAATTCTTTAAAATTAATTTTAACTATTCCTATTATAAAACTATTTACAATAAATAAAAATCTTGATCAGAAGTCAAGGGGAAGTACTGAAAGTAATATGCACACAAGCCAATCATATATGATGATAAAGCATATACTTTGTAACAATCTTATTCATTTATTAATAAAAAGTATTTATTTATTAAAGGCTTTTAATTATCTACATGATGTTGTTTTATAATATGTGATAAACCCATAGTTTTAAGCAATAATTTTAGAATAATGATGATGATCATTCTAATGAGATCTAAATTCTTAGAAAGCTTAAAACTAAAATAGTTCCCAATCGTTGGATTACTAAATTGGGGATTAGTGAATCCGGATAGATTGGTACATACGTTGCTTGCTCATTGGATGAGGATGATTGATCTCATGATCATTTGTGTGGAGACACTAAAGCAAGTATGTAAGTGCTTATTAGAGAATAAGTTCACTGAACGTGACTCGCTAAGGAATACCTAATGGAGTTTTACTTGTCTGTCAATAGGGAATTCCTGTAGTGATAGTAGTACAAGTGATCCTTGGACTTGAGATCATCATAGTATCTTGTGTATGATGAGTTATACTTTGACTTATTCCTTAAGACCCTTAGGGTATATCAAAGGGTATGCTTGGGTATAATAAGTTGTACATGGAGATAATGTATGATCAATAAAGAATCTACCACTTCTAGTAAAAGAAGAGAAATGTCCTATGTGATTCGATAAATGACAACCCAGTAGTCCTTGGCCAAGGCAGAATGAAATTAAAAAAGAGTTTCTAATTTACATTATTTGGGGTTGTGCATTTAAGAGTCGAAATACATATAATTAAATAAAATAAGACTTGACAGTAATTCCATGTCTTATATTTAATTGGGACATTGTATGGTGGAAGGATTGAATTGTACGGTAACTATTTACTCAAAGGTTCTTTTATGATTAATGTTGAAATCTATATTATCTGAAAAATACCCATCTTCTTGAATTTTTCTTCTTCCTTGGTGGATCACCTCTAGAGGCCAAACACTTGGGTGGCTAACGTTGATCAAAGGAAGGAACCAAACCCGGTGGATTCAAGTTGAACGCGAAAAGAATTGGAGGTGAACTTATACCTGAGGAAGCTCGAATCTTCAAGGGTATGATTCTTGTTCTTAATATCTTTTCGTTTAATTAATAATTGTGCATAAAGGATGATTCGGGTATATGGTTTGTAAAATTTTAAACTCTAATTTTTACACGTTTCCGCTATTTTGTGCAATTTGGTTGCGTTCATGAATATTACAAACCTAACAGTGACATCAGAGCCAAACCTTTATGCGAATTATTAATTATTTTAATTTGATATGTATATTGATATGTGTTTAGAACAATTTAATTGGGCATTAATTTGTTGTATAAAATTTATTTTATAAAAGAAAAAAAAACGAAAGCTGTTTTCTTTAAATTGGTAATTCCGATTTTTTTTTCTTCCGTCCTTCGCGTTATTCCAGGACCATTCCATGATTTCGTGACACATGAGACTATGAGAGGCTATTACTTTCCAGGATGATTCTCTTGAATCACTTTTGGATTGCAGTGAGTTTATATGATTTACATAATATATATATATATATATATATATATATATATATATATATATATATATATATATATATATATATATTAACTAAACTAAATCTTGTTGCTTCAGCCACTTGAGTCATGTTTCCAGCCACGTGAATCATGGAATTGCAAAAGATTCGCGAATTATATATATAATACTACCGTAATATATATATATATAATTACCGTAATATATTTTATATATATATATATATATATATATATATATAATATTCTTAATAATTTTATAATTAAAATAAAAGGTTTATTTTAATTTTAAAATTAGATTTCATGTTAACTAATTAAAGTTGGAATTGGATTCCATGATAACTAATTAGAGTTGAAATTGGATTCAATGTTTCCTAAAATAAAGGTATTTATTTGTGAATAGGAAAATGAATCCATGTTTCCTTAAATAAAGGAGTTTATTTAGATATGAAATAAGATTTCATATTATTCAAAATAAAAGAGTTTATTTGTGAATAGGAAAGAGAATCCGTATTTCTTTAAATAAAGGAGTTTATTTAGATATGAAATAAGATTTCATATTATTCAAAATAAAAGAGTTTATTTGTGAATAGGAAAGAGAATCCGTATTTCCTTTAATGAAGGAGTTTTTTTTTCTTGGAATTAGATTCCATAATTAATTAAAATAAATGAGTTTATTTTGATTAAAGATTTTGATTAAAATAAAATAGTTTATTTTATTCAAAATAGGATAAATTAAAATAAAATAGTTTTATTTTGATTTAAATTTGGATTAAAATAAAGGAGTTTATTTTGATTCAAAATTAGATTTTATACTAACTAAATTTGCCCATTAAATGATATCAATATATATTGAATGTTTATTATCCGTGAGATGAATATAATTTATTGATGCATATGGTGATATGTATGATAATAAATGGGATTGATTATGGACTATTGACCAATGTGATTGAATTTTATTTTAGTTGGATGCATGAATGTATGGGTTTTATTAAATGGGGTCTGCGTACCTCGTCTTCTCTAATTTTTTCTTAATGTAAATTCTATCTCCCTCCTATGTACTTCCCCTTGACTGCTGATCAAGGTTTCTATTTATTTTAAATAGTTTTGTAATAGAAATAGTTAGAATTAATTTTGAAGAATTAGAGATCAAGGAGCAAGGAGCGCTTGAAGACCCGTTTGTAATGGAGCCCAGGTTTAAATGTAATAGTTATATTTAAATATTAATTCTTGTACCCATAGGGTTTGACCTTTTTGGTTCACTTGGTGGCTCTAGTGAACCAAACTAGAATAAAAGTCCATAATCAATCCAGGTAGAATATAGTATTCTATATGTGCATGCTTATACTATATATATATATTATATATTATGCAAACATGCTTCGCATGATAATTAATATGACGCGTATTTTATATATATGTGTGCATGCGCGCTAAACAAGATGAGACAAATTAATAACAAACCCCTCAAAAAAAATTTTATTAAGTCCTAAGCGTTCAAAGATATTTGGAATATCGAACGTCGCCTTCTAGTATGATAAAATTAATAGAGTATTAAATATTTAATATGAGTTTGTTGTGTCACCACAAGGCAAGTATTAAGTATTTAAGATGTTAATTTATCACATTTGATGCTTATAAAGAAAATTGAACAATATTATTTTGTTGTGTCACCACAAGGATGATATTTTTCTTTTTTGAATATATGGAGTGCTAGGTTAGACTTAACTTGGATAATTTTGATTCGGATGTGTCACCACTTGATCAAAATAATTTAAGAGGCAAAAAATAAGGAGTTGCATAGTTGATGTAATTGACAAGAGTTGTCTACCTATTTATTTATATATAGTTTGTTGTGTCACCACAAGGCTATATACATTTGAAATGGGATCCATATTCTCACTAGCAAATCTTTAATTAGATTTTGTCGAACTATATAAGTGAGGGTAATATAGTTTGATGAAAATAGTGGGAGATACCAATTTAAAACAAGACCTAAATTATTTTGGTAATTAATAAAAGAATGTATGCTAAAATGTTATTAATTATAAATTCATTTACAGAATTTTACAATGTCTAAAATTACTGTGTAGCATATTAGATGCTAAATTAACCGGACCGAATTAAATGGATTCGTTAAGAAATTTGAGAATAGTTCTCATGGCTGAAAAGCTATCTTATGTCCTTAATACGCCTATCCCTGCAATGGTTGTAGATAATGCCTTTGAGGAAGAGATTGCTACTTTTAGAAAGTGGCAAGATGATGTACTGTTGGCTCAATGCATCATGCTCGCATCCATAAGTAACGAGCTTCAGCGTCAGCATGAAACTATGGATGCTCTTACTATATTCCTACACATCAAGTAGTTGATGGTGAGGAAAGTAGGACTGATAGATATCAGATATCTAAGGAGCTCTTCCGATCTAGAATGACCGATGACACTACAGTACAGATAAAAGTTCTTAACATAATCAATATGATTGAACAATTAGGACAATGGGTTTTTTCATGGATGGAGAGTTGAGCCAAGATTTGATCTTACACTCACTCCCGGACTCCTTTCATAATTGTTGTGAATTTTTCATATAAACAAGCTAGATATCAGCCTCGCTGATTTGCTTAACATGTTGAAAAATGTTAAGAGTCACTTTCCAACCAAGAAAGACCTTGTCTTACTGGAAGGAGCCAAAGGATCTTCTGAAAAGAAGAACGATTCAAAGAATGTAAATTGAAAGGAAAAAACAAAGGATAATAAGAACAAAACTGATACGGATAGAAAAGGAGTTTGCTTCCACTGCAATAAGCCTGGACACTGGAAAGAAACTGCGAGAAGAATCTTGCAGAGGCTAACCAAAGAAGCTTATTGAAGTTTCGGTTATAAATATAAATTTGTGCATGATTAAAATAAATTTTGCTTTAAGTCAAGGTTCTACTTGGGTATTGGATACCGACTTTGGTTATCATAAATATAGATTTATGAAGGGACCAAGTAGAAGTGGAAAGCTAAACAAATATAAGTAATCCTATGTACGGGAAATGTAGCAAAGGTTGCCACATTAGCCATAGAAACTTATAGTTTAGCAATGCCTACGGGCAAATCTATTAAGTCAATAAGTTGTTATTGTATTCCAGTTCTTGTTAGAAACATTATTTCCATTTTATTGTTAGACAATAAAATTTTTGGTATTATAATTAAGAACAATTGTTGTTCTATTTATAATAATAATGTTGTGTATAGAACTGAAATATTACTTAATGGATTTTTTATACTTGACTTACGTGAAAATAATTTTACATATTGAACAAATTAGTATAAGAAAAGGAGATGATCATTCAAAGAGTTGAATATGTGTATTTGATGAAATACAATTGTGAATTGCTTGAAAGGTTCGAAGAATTCAGAAGTGAAATAAATTGGCAAAGTATTAAGATTCTTTAATTAGATCAAGGAATAAATACTTGTGCAATAAGTTTTTAGATCATCTCAAATGGTTTTCTCATAATGGACGCCTCCTGATACGCAATAATTGATTGATGTATCTGAAAGGAAAAATCGTATCTTGTTGGACATGGTGTTGTCCATAATGATTTTACTGACATTCCAGTATCGTTCTGGGGTTATGCCCTAGAAATGGCTGCATATCTACGAAAAGGTAACCTCAAAATCTGGCCCCAAGACTCCATAAAAGTTATGGACAGGGAGGATTCCTAATCTTAAGTATGTTAAGATAAGGGGTTGTCCAACTTATGTGAAAAAAGTTTCAAAGGATAAGCTTGGGACAAGATTTGTGGTACATCCTAAAGTAAGTTTAGGGCATATATTCTATAATCCTACTTAGCAAAAGGTGTTTGTTGCGAAACACACTACCTTCTAAGATAAAGGTGTTTATCATTGAAGGAGCTAGTGAGAGGATAATAGATCTTGAAGAGTTCAAGAACCACAAATCACTATAAGTCAAATAAGAGGAACTTGTAGATAGACCTATTGTACCACAACCGAATCGTAAATCTGGAATAGTACTGATGATACCTGGGAGGTATGGAATCATCATGGATGATGATGATGAGGTACGCATCATAGAAGATGATGATCCAGAGTTACATACGATGAGGTAAGAGTTCTAGTGTGTACAAAAGGGTCAGTGGGAGCGATGTGACATTCCTAGTATTATATGTTGATATACTACGGATAAGGAATGATATACCAATGCTACAATCAGTAAAGATAAAGTTGTCTAAATATTCCTCCATGAATGATTTGGGAAGAGTATCTTAATTGGGGATACAAATCTATATATATAGATTTAAAAGGATGCTCGACTTAACCCATGGAACGTATATTCATTTGATGCTAAAGTTGTTTAGCATGGCAAACTCCATCAAATGTCTCATGTTGTTGAGACATGGAGTGTATCTCTCTTAATAGTCCCCATAGACTCCAAAAGAAAGATCGCATGAGTAACTATCATGTATGCAATGAAATGTACGAGACCTGATGTTGATCAGTCATATTCTGGAGAAGTTCACTGTGAGACAGTGGAAAACATCTTAAAGTACTTAACCGGCACTAAAGATGTGATAATACATGGTGGGTCTGAATTAAAACTAGAGGGTTAACAGACTCAAGTTTTTCAGACAGACCAAGACAATAGAAAATCCACTTTAAGGTAAAGCGTTACCTTGAGCAGTGGTGCAGTGAATTGGAAAGGTTCCAAACAGCAAAGAGTTGTTAGTTTAGTGATAAAGACAAAGTGCATAGCTGTAAATGAAGCTGCAAGTTGATTGTTTGGATGAAAAGTTTATTACAGAACTAGGAATAGTTCCTAAGTCTCATCTTGGATCGAAACATGTGTTGCAGCACTTTCATTTGATTAAAGAATCATTGAAAGATGGGAAATCACTATAGAGATAGTGGACTCTCAGGAACAATATTACATATCCATTAACTAAAGCTTATCCAACAGTAGGATAATCGTCACTTAGAGAAGAAGAGTATGAGATACCATGACGATTGGCTTTAGTGCAAGTGGGAGATTGAAAGTAATATGCACACAAGCCAATCATATATGATGATAAAGCATATACTTTGTAACAATCTTATTCATTTATTAATAAAAAGTATTTATTTATTAAAGGCTTTTAATTATCTACATGATGTTATTTTATAATATGTGATAAACCCATAGTTTTAAGCAATAATTTTAGAATAATGATGATGATCATTCTAATGAGATCTAAATTCTTAGAAAGCTTAAAACTAAAATAGTTCCCAATCGTTGGATTACTAAATTGGGGATTAGTGAATCCGGATAGATTGGTACATACGTTGCTTGCTCATTGGATGAGGATGATTGATCTCATGATCATTTGTGTGGAGACACTAAAGTAAGAATGTAAGTCCTTATTAGAGAATAAGTTCACTGAACGTGACTCGCTAAGGAATACCTAATGGAGTTTTACTTGTCTGTCAATAGGGAATTCCTGTAGTGATAGTAGTACAAGTGATCCTTGGACTTGAGATCATCATAGTATCTTGTGTATGATGAGTTATACTTTGACTTATTCCTTAAGACCCTTAGGGTATATCAAATGGTATGCTTGGGTATAATAAGTTGTACATGGAGATAATGTATGATCAATAAAGAATCTACCACTTCTAGTAAAAGAAGAGAAATGTCCTATGTGATTCGATAAATGACAACCCAGTAGTCCTTGGCCAAGGCAGAATGAAATTAAAAAGGAGTTTCTAATTTACATTATTTGGGGTTGTGCATTTAAGAGTCGAAATACATATAATTAAATAAAATAAGACTTGACAGTAATTCCATGTCTTATATTTAATTAGGACATTGTATGGTGGAAGGATTGAATTGTACGGTAACTATTTACTCAAAGGTTCTTTTATGATTAATGTTGAAATCTATATTATCTGAAAAATACACATCTTCTTGAATTTTTCTTCTTCCTTGGTGGATCACCTCTAGAGGCCAAACACTTGGGTGGCTAACGTTGATCAAAGGAAGGAACCAAACCCGGTGGATTCAAGTTGAACGCGAAAAGGATTGGAGGTGAACTTGTACCTGAGGAAGCTCGAATCTTCAAGGGTATGATTCTTGTTCTTAATATCTTTTCGTTTTATTAATAATTGTGCATAAAGGATGATCCGGGTATATGGTTTGTAAAATTTTAAACTCTGATTTTTACACGTTTCCGCTATTTTGTGCAATTTGGTTACGTTCATGAATATTACAAACCTAACAAGTACATAGAAGGGAGATAGAATTTACATTAAGAAAAATTAGAGAAGACGAGGTATGCAGACTTTATTTAATAAAACTCATGCATTCATGTATCTAACTAAAATAAAATCCAATCACATTGCTAATAGTCCATAATCAATCTCATTTATTATCATACACATCATCGTATGCATCAATAAATAACATTCACTTTATGAATAAAGAAAACCATTCCATATATGCATTAATATAAAATTAATGGGCAATTAAAACTTTATTAGAAATTCAATTTTGAAACAAAATAAACTCCTTTATTTTAATCAAAATTTAAATCATAATAAACTTCTTTATTTTATTTTATCCAATTTTGAATAAAAATAAACCCCTTTATTTTTAATCAAATTCCAAATCAAAATAAACTCATTTATTTTTAATTAACAAGGAATCCAATTTCAAGTACAAAATAAACTCCTTTATTTTAACTTAAAATTGATGAAAAATAAAATATGTTGAATTCTATTCCTTATCAAAATTAAACATATTTAATTTTAGGAAATATGTAATCATATTCCATATGTGAATAAACTTTTTTATTGCAGGAAACATGGAATCTTATTCCATATGTGAATAAATTCTTTTATCAAAGTGAACGTGGAATCAAATTCCAAGTTAATAAAAAAAATTATTTTTAAAATATATTTTAATTAAAAATAAACCTTTTATCATAACCGAAATATATAGATAAAAATAAAAATAAAATTTCAAATTTTGGTGTTGGGAGTGGCCGGGCCTAGAATGAACTAGGACACGGCGTGTAAAACCCCAACTTTCATAAATAAAGATTAATTTTTTTCGAAATATATTTTTAAATATTATGGCGTGATTTTGATATAATGTTATAGTTGTGAGTAATATTTATAAATTTTGTAAAGTATGTAAGTTGTTATAAAATATTCGATTGGTCGGGGAATATTCTTTTTGTCGGGAAATATCTGTGCGACGGCACAATCATTGGTGGACCACATAACAGAATTGATGTCGTAGTTAGAAAACGACAGAAATAACTTTAAATAAAAATAACGGCGAAAATTTTGCCGTTAACTATTGAAATACCCGGTGATAAAGTACAGTAATACGCGTGATTGCATAATAGCACACGGTATTGATTATTGATGCTTACTTGAGAAGTCACTCAGTTATTCTCAATTATTGTTACAGTAATTGTAACAATCCAAAAATTGTAATTGTAATTTTCTAAATATTTATTGAATTATATAAATATTTAATGGATGTGTTTATCATTGAATAGATATTTGTTTAATTTGATTTGATTTGATTTGGTCAATTATTTGTTAAATAAATAATTAATGTGTTAAGGAAATTAATTATTATGAGATAATATTCTAATTTAATTAATAAATTAAGTTAGAGAGGGATATCGTACGAGCCAATTCAGGTCGAAAGGGATTTGTCGTACGAGGAAATTCCGGTCAAAATTTTAGATAGAAAGGAACAGAAATTGCGAAATAAGGTTATACATTCTGTAAAAGTTCTTTGGAGGAACCACAATGCTGAAGAAGCCACGTGGGAACTCGAAGAAAAGATAAGAGAAAATTATCCACACCTTTTTGAGTAACCTTATATGAAATTTCGGGGACGAAATTCTTATAAGGGGGGAGGATGTAATAACCGTGAACTTTAAGTCACCATATATGTATGTACATTATCGATTTTTTTTAACTTTGTGTTATATAAGGATTTAATATGTGACCACATATGTGAAGTGGTGCATGTGACAATTAACATATATACTATACTTATGGATACATACATTTATAGATTTCATTTAAAATGAAAGCTTTGTAACCTAATTATACATTAGGTAAGACTATTAAATAACCTAAGGGTTATGGTAATACGGAAAAGTTAGTATTTAATATGTATACTAACTTAAGTGGGTAAACATAGCATTTCAAGTGACTAATAATTTTAAACCTAATTCGTGTAAATCTAATTAGGTTATGAGATAAAGTCACATGTATAAGTAATTAAACTTCATATGATTGGAAATGGAAGCCCTAAATAATCAAATTGGGTAACATTATTAAAATTGCTAGAGTATGTTTATTATATAGCCCAAAACAATTAAAGGAGAAGCCCAAAAGAAATAAATTACAATCCAATACTTAGCCCACTTGATTAGGGGTATTCTAGACATTTGATTAATCAAAATTGGGCATTTAAAATAAAAGCTAAATGGAGGATATAATGGGCTAGAGGATCCTAAGTGGAATAATTAAGCTAACTTGTCCATTAGTAGAAATTATTAAACACAAGGACAATGTTGTCAAGCTCCCATTGGTTGCCACTCCATTATGCACATTTAATCATGTCTAGCCTAATGGAAATAATAATACAAAGTTTTTACCCAATGGACAACAAAATAGTTATGGGAGGATTATTAGTGAATTGCCCATTTCATTTTGTAATCACATTTCATTCTTCCAACATCTCATTTTCTCTCCATCTTCTTCTTCTATCTTTTGCTCCCAAGCTAGCCAACTTCATAGAGAGAAAAGAGAGAGAGGGTTTTGGTTATAGAGAGAAGAGATAAGAGTGCTAGTTGTTCATGCCTCCTAAGTATATTACTTACTTTGGAAAATCAAGAAAGGTAGCAACTAAGTCAAGGTATAACTTACCTTCATCTTCTTCTTTTACTTTGTTTTGATAGCTTGAGTTTTGATGGGGTTATATACAAATACTCAAGATACACTAGTTATACATATCATCATGTATGGAATTAAGTAAATTGAGTGTTAGATCAAAGACTTAGAGGAAGAAAATGAGCATATGTTCTCCAAGGGTGAAAACTCTTATTTTTCTTCCACTAAATCTTGAGTAACTCAAGTTTTATAACTTGGAATTATGATCCGTCGAAGGGGGGGTACTAGATACATGAGTTATGTAGTAAACGCAAGTGGTAAAACACAAATCTAGCAAATTTTGAAACTTTTGAGACTATTTTTCCCAAAACAGTCCGCTTTGCATGTTGAGGCTTTGAAAACCCTAAATTAGCTACTGATCCGTTTTTCATGAGGTTGTTTTAGTTAGTTGCTTGTCTTTTAAAAATCTGGGAAAAATCACAGAGGTACCTTGAGAAGTTATGTACATGCAGGAAAAAGAACGGACACGTTTCGAGTTATATATTGTGCGTAATGACTATTTCCGTAAAGGACTTCGAAATATTAACCTTCGAATGTCTCACTGTGTATACACTGAAAAAATCCGAAATTTTTACAGTAGCTTCATATATGTTACGAGAGCATACCCTGAAAATTTCAGAGTTTTCTGAACAAAACTCAATTTATGAAAAATGGGGCAAGATTCGAGTGTTTTCGACACTTTAAAAATAGTAAATCATTTTCTAAAATTCCAGAAAAATTAGGAGATCATTGTGGGTTTATATTCTGTCCAAATCCAGAAGTTGAGAATTTTTGGAATCAGGTTGTTATTTTTCCTAAAAATGGTTAAATTATGAATAAAAAGAAATAAATAGTTAAATGATGTCTTTAATGAGAAAAATGTGATTTTTATGCTTGAAGGCTCATAATATATTATATCATGACTATCTTAGGGCATGTTGGTAATTTATAATAATAAATATTATTTATGACCTTTTGTGGATATTAAATAAGGGGTTAATAAATGATGAAAAATTAGAATAAATTATTTATTAATTTAGTAAATCATTGGAATATTATTATAATATTAATAATATTATAATATGATGTTGTTAAGTAAATAAAAATATTAAGATTAAAATTTTATTAAATAATTAATAATATTAGATTAAGATATTAATCCTAGATAATAATATTAGATTAAAGTATTATTATTAAATGATTAAAATATTATTAAATAATAATATTCAAGATTAAATAAAATATTATTAAATATAATAACATTAGTAAAGGAATAAAATATTATTAAATGATTAATAATATTAGTAGGTGAATATAATATTAGTAAAGTATTGAAATATTACTAAGATAATAATAATATTAGTAAGGTATTGAAATATTACAAAGATAATAATAATATTAGTAAGTGAATGAAAGTATTATTAGTAAACCAATAATACTAGAAGGTGAATTAAATATTATCTAAGTTAATAATATTATGTGAATTAAAGGTAGTCGTTCATTAATAGTAACACTATCTAGACATGATAATGTTTATAAGAACTAAATGTAATGTATAATATCTATGTGATTACATAATCTAATGTTATGCTTTGACTAATTGAAAGATTAATTTATAGGTCTCTCAAAGGAAGATAATTTAACTGCATAGTGGATAGAAATTTAATTTCGTAGCCGTAACTTACGATCGAGGCAAGTTTCCTAACTCAAGCTCGAGTTATTATTTTCAAAGCATGTTAGTGAATAATTATTGATGATTATTCACGTCTATAATGATTATTAAAATTCGTACTTTGTGCAATTGAATTCCGTCCTACTGCTATTGAACTGTGAATTAAATTAAAGTTCTTCATTTATGAACTGTTTATGAAATAGATCTATGCTAATTGTATCAGCTAGAACAAGCATGTCTAAATTTGTTAAATCAAATGTGTTTTAAATAATTGTTCTTATTAAATTGATATAATAAGAACTCTTAACTGAGAAAAGGACGAATTTGATTAAGGCATGATATCAATGCCGGATTATTAAGTGTTTATGCATAAATCACGAGGTATGAAAGGCTGATCCCCTTGAATACCAAAACTTATTAAGAGGTCCAGTTTAATCACTGAGCACCTTAGCAAATGTTCATGGTTATTCAAAACCACTCAGTTCATGTTATTCAATTATCGAATATTCAATTGTTGATTATTAATTCATGTTCCTTCACAATCTTATATTATTGTTGAACATTGAACGCAATATTTCTTTCTAAGTCATGATATATCTCCCTTGTCTATATAAACTTGTGAAGTAAATTAGTTGCTTACTCTTGCTATATCATGACATCTATTTCAGTTAAGCCCGAAGGATCCAACACGAAGGACAAGGGCAAGGGCAAGATCCAGGAGTAATTTAGACTGAATGTCAATTTAGTTATTATCTGATGGAATTTCTTAAGTAAACTATTTGTATGATAAATGGTGTATTTAAAGTTAAGGTTATGGGGACCTTGGGACCGTGTTATGAGACTTTATTATAATGAACAATGTATGTTTATTATTTCATAATAGTTATAGAATATTTATGATGATGATAGATAGTGAGCACCGAATCTGAGGTTAGAGAACCTGGATTTGGGGGTGTCACAGGTTGGTATCAAAGCTGTAGGTTATAAACATTAGGAATACGAAACCTAGGTTATAACCTTAGTAGAAAACTCTTATATTGTATGTTAGGAGATGGATTATGAAAATTCATCGAGTATGTGTTGTACTTAATAAAATATTGTTTCATTTCATCAATGAATATATTTTATTGTAGTACTGATGTTGTATCCTTGTTTTATAGGATGCCAGGTGATAGTCAGGGGAGCCATTCTGTAAACCAGGAGGAGGTCGTTCCAAAGGAGGTGTCGGACACCTCGAAGGATGTGATGATCAGTAACCTGTTAGAGAAAAACCATGCTCAGGAGCAAAGGATTTTGCAGTTGGAGGCAGAGAATATGAACCATCAGCACATGGATCAGCAGTATAAGGATGCTACTCATCAGGCACTGATGGAGTTAGCAGAGATGCGAGTCCAGCTAGAGCATGAGAAGGCAAAGTTCGCAGGACTGAGCGTAGAGCATCTGGCGATGCGAAGTGAGTTTGACGTGGAGATTGCCGATAAGATACGGGTGGAGAAGGCATTTCATGAGTCAGCCAAGCGTGTGGACCTATTAGAGATTGCACTAGATGCCATGAAGGTCAGGGTAGAGACTTTAGGACTGGCATTAGACGCAGCGTATAAGGGCCAGCGCAGTGGGGCTAGGTGGGTCCACTTTGAGATAGGAGAGTCTAGTCGATCCGTTCGACGTAGAGTTCTAGAGCAGTTGCTTCCCTAGGAGCCTGTGCAGGTGACCCGGCAGGGCCACCAGTGGTGATGATGTGATGACCCAGTTGTAGATAGATGTATTAGTACCTTTCTTTTTGTGTAATAATGTTTTATGATGATGTAAACCTCAGCAGGTGTGAGGTAGTAAGTAGTTAGGTACTATCCCTATTTGTGTTGTAGGGAGGTATCATTATGAGTTAATCCCATCTTTTGTGTTTAAAATGGGATAGTAGCATTTATAAAATATACCTATATTAATCATGTAAGTCACTGAAGATTGGTGTATGAATATAAATGCAGTATTATTATGATATGTGTTGAAAAATTTTAAATAGTAAATTGTCTATTTAATGTTATGTGAATCCAGTAGATTGATTTGGGAAAATGTTCTTTAAAAACAAACTTAACCCACTAATCAGGGAGAAAGACTTCCAAATCTTGGTAATTTAAAACTCTCACATAATGATCATATGATTGTTTAAATAAAATAGTGTGTTACATGCTAAGTAATCATATGATAATAAACCCGAGTAACGTGTTAGAATTTTGTTTCACTAGATAATGTCGCCCAGACGTGGACTGAGGAACCAAGAGATTGAAAAGTCAGTTAATAATGCAGCGGGAGCTCAACAAAACCCAATGCATGATGGCTGAAGCCATGAGGAATCAAGCTCAACCTGCAGGAAATCAGGCGGGCAACCAACTAGTCAACTTTAAGGACTTCAAGGCAGTAGGACCGCCAGAGTTTAGAGGAACAACAGACCCGATAGAGGCCCAGACGTGGGTAAAGGAGATCGAGAAGGCCTTCGTTATTGTTAGAGTAGCAGAAGAGCAGAAGACAATTTTTGCTACCTACTTAATGAAGGATGAGGCTAACTATTGGTGGGAGGCCAACCAGAACAAAGCCGGAACTGGAATCGTGACTTGGGAAGCATTCAAGAAGTTGTTCTTTGAGAACTACTTCCCTGAGAGTACTCAAGCAAGAATGGAGATCAAGTTTTTGGAACTGAAACAGGAGAATATGTCAGTATCAGATTATGCTGCAAAGTTCAATGAATTGGCCAGATTCACTCCACATCAGGTGGACACAGAGGTGAGGAAAGCGAGAAGGTTTGAAAATGGACTAAAGCCGTGGATTTATAGTAAGGTAGCGGTTTTACAAATCACATCATTCTCAACTCTGTTGGAGGAAGCTCTTATAGAGGAAGGAGGAAGAGAAGCTATCTCAAAATACAATCGGGAGAAGAACAAGAAGAAAGCAGAAGGTGGGAATTAGAATGTTAGCAGTGGCGGTAGCAACAACAAGAAGCGAAAATGGAGCAGTGGGGGTAGTAATCTGGAGATGCAGCACGGAAGTGCGCAACAAAAGAAGTCGGTGTGTGGGAACTGTGGAAAGGGTCACTCGGGGGAGTGTTTGAAAGGAAAAACGGTATGTTATACATGTGGGCAAGAAGGGCATACCTCACCCAATTGTCCTAAGGTGAAGAAGGGAGGTTGCTTTAACTGTGGTGACGTGGGACATCGAATCAAGGATTGCCCGAAGAAGAAAAGCACGGATGGCGAAAATGGCAACAGGGGCAATAACACTAAGACAACCAGTGGAGGACCAGCCCAGCCAAACAAGCCTACAGCACGAACATTCAATATGACAGTGCAAGATGTCGTGGCATCTAGGGACGTGGTGTCAGGTATAATTCTGATCAATGATATAAATGCCTATGTGTTATTCGATTCGGGAGCGTCATGTTCTTTCGTATCTGATGAATTTGCTCAAAGATTAAGTTTACCTCATGAACTATTAGAACGCCCAATGAATGTAGAAGTAGCAAACAAAGAAATTATCCCTGTAAACTGCATCTATAGGAACTGTTGTGCTAATGTAAGAGGGTTTAAGCTTAACGTGGATTTCATACCGATTCATCTTGGAGAGTTTGATGTAATCCTCGGGATGGATTGGTTATCAAGTCAGGTAGCGGTAATTGACTGTAAGAAAAAGTGCGTTCACCTAAAGACTCCGAATAAGTCAAAGGTGGTATTTCATGGCAGTAAATCACCGAGACAATCTTGTTGTCTGACGATGATGCAAGCAAGTAAGTTACTTAGGAAGGGTTGTATAGGTTATTTGGCTCACGTTGTGGATACCCACCGAGTTGAGGGTGAACTGGGTCAGATACCGATTGTAAGAGAATTCGTTGACGTTTTCCCAGATGAGATTCCGGGATTGCCACCGGATAGAGAGATAGAGTTTGTTATCGATTTGGCACCAGGGACATCACCAGTATCCAAAGCACTGTATCGTATGGCTCCGGTAGAAATGAAGGAATTGATGGTTCAACTATAAGAGTTGTTAGATAAAGGATACATTCGACCAAGCGTATCACTGTGGGGAGCACCAGTCTTATTCGTAAAGAAGAAGGATGGGTCATTAAGGCTTTGTATCAACTACCGGGAGTTGAACAAGGTCACCATTAAGAACAAGTACCCGTTGCCCAGGATCGACGATTTGTTTGATCAGTTGAAGGGGGCGAAATACTTTTCAAAAATCGACTTGAGGACTGGTTATCACCAACTGAAGGTGAGACAGGAGGATGTTCCAAAGACGGCATTCAGAACTCGGTATGGACACTTTGAGTTTCTGGTAATGTCTTTTGGATTGACGAATGCACCAGCAACATTCATGGACTTGATGAACAGAGTGTTTAAACAGTATTTGGATAAGTTTGTTGTCGTATTCATAGATGACATCCTTGTATATTCAGAGACAGAGGAAGATCACGTTGAACATCTAAGGAAAGTGTTGGAGACGTTAAGGAGGGAGAAGTTGTATGCAAAGTTCTCCATGTGTGAATTTTGGTTACGGAGAGTGCAGTTTTTGGGTCACGTTATCGACAAGGATGGTGTTTCGGTAGATCCAGCAAAAGTAAAAGCGGTTATCAACTGGAAACAACCAAAGACACCGACAGAAATTAGGAGTTTCTTGGGATTAGCAGGATACTATCGAAGATTCATCCAAGATTTTTTAAAGATAGCATCGCCGTGACCAACCTTACTAGAAAGACAGTGAAGTTCGTTTGGACGAAAAAATGTGAACAGAGTTTCATGGAATTGAAGAAGAGGCTCAGTCAAGCACCTGTGTTGGCTTTACCGGACAACACGGGAGGATTTGTAGTGTATAGTGATGCGTCACACAAGGGTCTTGGCTGTGTACTGATGCAGCATGGCAAGGTCATTGCGTACGCTTCACGTCAGCTGAAGGACTATGAGAAGGGTTATCCGACTCATGACCTGGAATTAGCAGCAGTAGTTTTTGCCTTGAAGATTTGGAGGCACTATTTTTATGGTGAGAAGTGTGAGATATATACAGATCACAAGAGTCTGAAGTATATCTTCACACAGAAAGAGCTAAATATGAGGCAGCGCCGATGGCTAGAATTGATCAAGGATTATGATTGTGAGATTCTGTACCGTCCAGGCAAAGCAAATGTAGTGGCAGATGCCCTGAGCAGAAAAGACAGAGAGAAATTACTGAAGTTAACCATTCAAGAGGAATTGGTGAAAGATTTCGAACGACTTAACTTAGAGGTTAAATATCCGATAGAGACCAACGAGAAATTATTTATAGTGGCAATGAGCCCAACTTTACTAGATAAGATTAAAGGGGCTCAAGAGAAGGACGAGGATTGCGACGACATCAAGAAGCGGTTAGCTGAAGGGGATGAATTGAAATACAAGATTGATGGCGCCGGACTGCTGAGATTTGAATGACGAATTTGGGTACCGTTAGTACCACAACTAAGAGAAGAGATTCTACAAGAAGCGCATAGTACGAGGTACTCGATACACCCAGGAAGCACAAAGATGTATCAAGACTTACGTCAACACTTTTGGTGGCCAAACATGAAGAGAGAGGTTGCAGAATGCGTCATCAGATGTCTAACTTGTCAGAGAGTCAAGGAAGAGCATCAACGACCGAGTGGATTACGACCGAAGTGGGAGCACATCACGATGGATTTTGTGGTGGGACTTCCAGCAACGCAAAAGGGACACGACGCCATATGGGTGATCGTAGATTGTCTTACGAAGTCGGCTCACTTTTTGCCGATCAAGATCAGGTATAGTTTGGACCAGCTAGCCAAAGTATATATCAAGGAAATTATCTCGAGACATGGCGTACCAGTATCTATTGTGTCGAATAGGGATCCGCGTTTCATGTCAAACTTCTGGAAGAGTCTTCAAGAAATAATGGGGACGCAGCTACGGATGAGCACCGCGTATCATCCGCAGACTGATGGGCAAAGCGAGAGAACGATTCAAACACTTGAAGACATGCTCAGAGCTTGTGTGATGGACTTCAAGGGTAGCTGGGAGGATCATCTTCCATTAGTAGAGTTCGCATACAACAATAGCTATCACGCCAGCATCGGGATGCCGCTGTACGAAGCACTGTATAGAAGGAAATGTAGAACGCCCTTATGCTGGGATGAAGTAGGTGAACGTCGACTGTTGGGACCAGAACTGGTGCAGCAGACCGTAGAGACCATCAAGGTGATTAGTGCCCGACTGGTAGCAGCTCAAGATCGCCAGAAGAAGTATGCAGACTTACATTGCCAGAAGAGAGATTTTGAGGTGGGAAGCTATGCATTTTTGAAATTATCTCCCTGGAAATGGAAGATAAGGTTTGGAAAGAAAGGTAAACTAAGTCCGAGATTTATTGGACCTTTCGAAGTGGCGTACGAGGTAGCTCTACCTCCTGAACTGGAACATATTCATAATGTGTTTCATGTGTCAGTGCTACGACCATATAAGCCTGATTACAAGCACGTGATATCGTACGAGCCAATTCAGGTCGAAAGGGATTTGTCGTACGAGGAAATTCCGGTCAAAATTTTAGATAGAAAGGAATAGAAATCGCGAAATAAGGTTATACATTCTGTAAAAGTTCTTTGGAGGAACCACAATGCTGAAGAAGCCACGTGGGAACTCGAAGAAAAGATAAGAGAAAATTATCCACACCTTTTTGAGTAACCTTATATGAAATTCCGGGGACGGAATTCTTATAAGGGGGGGAGGATGTAATAACCGTGAACTTTAAGTCACCATATATGTATGTACATTATCGATTTTTTTTTAACTTTGTGTTATATAAGGATTTAATATGTGACCACATATGTGAAGTGGTGCATGTGACAATTAACATATATACTATACTTATGGATACATACATTTATAGATTTCATTAAAAATGAAAGCTTTGTAACCTAATTATACATTAGGTAAGACTATTAAATAACCTAAGGGTTATGGTAATACGGAAAAGTTAGTATTTAATATGTATACTAACTTAAGTGGGTAAACATAGTATTTCAAGTGACTAATAATTTTAAACCTAATTCTTGTAAATCTAATTAGGTTATGAGATAAAGTCACATGTATAAGTAATTAAACTTCATATGATTGGAAATGGAAGCCCTAAATAATCAAATTGGGTAACATTATTAAAATTGCTAGACTATATTTAGAATATAGCCCAAAACAATTAAAGGAGAAGCCCAAAAGAAATAAATTACAATCCAATACTTAGCCCACTTGATTAGGGGTATTCTAGACATTTGATTAATCAAAATTGGGCATTTAAAATAAAAGCTAAATGGAGGATATTATGGGCTAGAGGATCCTAAGTGAAATAACTAAGCTAACTTGTCCATTAGTAGAAATTATTAAACACAAGGACAATGTTGTCAAGCTCCCATTGGTTGCCACTCCATTATGCACATTTAATCATGTCTAGCCTAATGGAAATAATAATACAAAGTTTTTACCCAATGGATAACAAAATAGTTATGGGAGGATTATTAGTGAATTGCCCATTTCATTTTGTAATCACATTTCATTCTTCCAACATCTCATTTTCTCTCCATCTTCTTCTTCTATCTTTTGCTCCCAAGCTAGCCAACTTCATAGAGAGAAAAAAGAGAGAGGGTTTTGGTTATAGAGAGAAGAGATAAGAGTGCTAGTTGTTCATGCCTCCTTAGTATATTACTTACTTTGGAAAATCAAGAAAGGTAGCAACTAAGTCAAGGTATAACTTACCTTCATCTTCTTCTTTTACTTTGTTTTGCTAGCTTGAGTTTTGATGGGGTTATGTACAAATACTCAAGATACACTAGTTATACATATCATCATGTATGGAACTAAGTAACTTGAGTGTTAGATCAAAGACTTAGAGGAAGAAAATGAGCATATGTTCTCCAAGGGTGAAAACTCTTGTTTTTCTTCCACTAAATCTTGAGTAACTCAAGTTTTATAACTTGGAATTATGATCCGTCAAGGGGGGGGGGGTACTAGATACATGAGTTATGTAGTAAACTCAAGTGGTAGAACACAAATCTAGCAAATTTTGAAACTTTTGAGACTATTTTTCCCAAAACAGTCCGCTTTGCATGTTGAGGCTTTGAAAACCCTAAATTAGCTACTGATCCATTTTTCATGAGGTTGTTTCAGTCAGTTGCTTGTCTTTTAAAAATCTGAGAAAATTCACAGAGGTACCTTGAGAAGTTATGTACATGCAGGAAAAAGAACGGACACGTTTCGAGTTATATATTGTGCGTAATGACTATTTCCGTAAAGGACTCCGAAATATTAACCTTCGAATGTCTCACTGTATATACACTGGAAAATTTCGAAATTTTTACAGTAGCTTCATATATGTTACGAAAGCGTACCCTGAAAATTTCAGAGTTTTCTGAGCAAAACTCAATTTATGAAAAATGGGGCAAGATTCGAGTGTTTTAGACACTTTAAAAATAGTAAATCATTTTCTAAAATTCCAGAAAAATTAGGAGATAATTGTGGGTTTATATTCTGTCAAAATCCAGAAGTTGAGAATTTTTGGAATCAGTTTGTTATTTTTCCTAAAAATGGTTAAATTATGAATAAAAAGAAATAAATACTTAAATGATGTCTTTAATGAGAAAAATGTGATTTTTATGCTTGAAGGCTCATAATATATTATATCATGACTATCTTAGGGTATGTTGGTAATTTATAATAATAAATATTATTTATGACCTTTTGTGGATATTAAATAAGGGGTTAATAAAGGATGAACAATTAAAATAAATTATTTATTAATTTAGTAAATCATTGGAGTATTATTATAATATTAATAATATTATAATATGATGTTGTTAAGTAAATAAAAATATTAAGATTAAAATTTTATTAAAATATTATTAAATAATTAATAATATTAGATTAAGATATTAATCCTAGATTAAAATATTATTAAAAGATTAATAATATTAGATTAAAGTATTATTATTAAATGATTAAAATATTATTAAATAATAATATTCAAGATTAAATAAAATATTATTAAATATAATAACATTAGTAAAGGAATAAAATATTATTAAATGATTAATAATATTAGTAGGTGAATATAATATTAGTAAAGTATTGAAATATTACTAAGATAATAATAATATTAGTAAGGTATTGAAATATTACTAAGATAATAATAATATTAGTAAGTGAATGAAAGTATTATTAGTAAACCAATAATACTAGAAGGTGAATTAAATATTATCTAAGTTAATAATATTATGTGAATTAAAGGTAGTCGTTAATTAATAGTAACACTATCTAGACATGATAATGTTTATAAGAACTAAATGTAATGTATAATATCTATGTGATTACATAATCTAATGTTATGCTTTGACTAATTGAAAGATTAATTTATATGTCTCTCAAAGGAAGATAATTTAACTGCATAGTGGATAGAAATTTAATTTCGTAGCCGTAACCTACGATCGAGGCAAGTTTCCTAACTCAAGCTCGACTTATTATTTTCAAAGCATGTTAGTGAATAATTATTGATGATTATTCACGTCTATAATGATTATTGAAATTCGCACTTTGTGCAATTGAATTTCGTCCTACTGCTATTGAACTGTGAATTAAATTAAAGTTCTTCATTTATGAACTGTTTATGAAATAGATCTATGCTAATTGTATCAGCTAGATCAAGCATGTCTAAATTTGTTAAATCAAATGTGTTTTAAATAACTGTTCTTATTAAATTGATATAGTAAGAACTCTTGACTGAGAAAAGGACGTATTTGATTAAGGCATGATATCAATGCCGTATTATTAAGTGTTTATGCATAAATCACGAGGTATGAAAGGTTGATCCCCTTGAATACCAAAACTTATTAAGAGGTCCAGTTTAATCACTGAGCACCTTAGCAAATGTTCATGGTTATTCAAAACCACTCAGTTCATGTTATTCAATTATCGAATATTCAATTGTTGATTATTAATTCATGTTCCTTCATAATCTTATATTATTGTTGAACATTGAACGCAATATTTCTTTTTAAGTCATAATATATCTCCCTTGTCTATATAAACTTGTGAAGCAAATTAGTTGCTTACTCTTGCTATATCATGACATTTATTTCAGTTAAGCCCGAAGGATCCAACACCAAGTTCAAGGGCAAGGGCAAGATCCAGGAGTAATTTAGACTGAATGTCAATTTAGTTATTATCTGATGGAATTTCTTAAGTAAACTGTTTGTATGATAAATGGTGTATTTAAAGTTAAGGTTATGGGGACCTTGGGACCGTGTTATGAGACTTTATTATAATGAAGAATGTATGTTTATTATTTCATAATTGTTATAGAATACTTATGATGATGATAGATAGTGAGCACTGAATCTGAGGTTAGAGAACCTGGATTTGGGGGTGTCACAATATATATATATATATATATATATATATATATATATATATATATATATATATATATATATATATATATATGTTTTACGACATAGTTCTCTGTGTTCTATGTTTTGGACTATAGTATAAAGTTTTTACAAAAATTTTTGTAATCCAAGTTTCTTTATGATTGATAATAAGTTATGTGTATATATAATTTTAATAGTATAACTAGCATATATATATATATATATATATATATATATATATATATATATATATATATATATATATGATTGTATGCTAATTTACGTCTGCAAGAAAGAAATTGGTTTTACAGTGAATATATGTATGAACATGGCTTGTGAGAATACCAAAACTTGATGTTTGTTTGTGAACTAATTGTGAAATTGAACTTTGAATATATTAATTTGGCAAGAAACGAAGAGAATATAGTTAGTATGGACTAAGTTGGTGTATAATTGTGATTACAGTGTTAGTTTTGTCAAAAGTGGAATTTTGGTTTTAAAGTATGGCATACAAAGATTTAATTTTCTAAGATTGTGGTTTAGTTATTTTGAAATCAATATATATATATATATATATATATATATATATATATATATATATATATGATAGGTAATGTTTTTGAGTAATCTATGTAAGTTATACATGTTAATTTAGGTGCTAGCAGTGCTAAACAGTCAAACAAATTAGCTTTGTTTTGTTCTTCGTGCTCGGTTCTGTATGTTTAGCGCCTCAGCACCAAAATTAGTACCGCAACCCCAAACTCAGACCGGAGCACCAAAGTCAGCGCCAACTTCATGTCGCAGTACCGGTCCGTGGCCTGTGATTCGCGCCGCTGCACCAACACCGTGCCGCAGCGCTGTCCACAGTACAAACTGTGGTGCCGCAGCGCCCATTGGCAGAATGGCCAGAAATGACTTTTCACAGAGTCTGTAATTATTGATATGATGCAATACTATGATTATTAAAAATATAATTTTGTTATTGTGGTATTATAGTGCTAAGGATGAGCATATTATAAATACTTAACAAGTTTTATTATTACTTTATTGGTGTAAATTGATTATGTGATTAAAAATCAAGCAATGCATGAAATAGGTACTTATATGTGTACAGAGTATCTGTAGTGACTAATTGTATCCTAATGATATGCGATTAGGATATTGTGAACCAAACTATTACGGTTTAGCCTACACGCAAGGCAAGTTTTCTTACTCTATCTTGTTTATTATTGGGCAAGTTTCCTAATCCTATCTCTTTCACTGAGCAAGTTCTTAACTCTAGTTTGTTTACGATTATGCGAGTTTCTAAACTCTATATCCTGATCTTGAGCAAGTTTCTCTTATTATTTAACATGTAAGTTCTACATTCTGTTGTACTAAAGTTAAACAAGTTTCATCGTTCAATTTACTATTGGTTATGTATGCTCATTACTCAATTCTAAATGACCTTAGCTTAATATTTTTCAAGCAAAGTATGTTATGTTATTCAATGCTTATGCTCTTAGATTATCCCTAAAGCATGACCTTAGTATACAATATTGATTCACTTATGATTTATTCCGTAGCATAATGTGATTACCTTTTTATTCAACTAATCCTTAGTTGATGTTCGTTGAATTCCAAATTACCTTGAAACGTATCCAAACCAAACTTGCTTTGGTGCGGACTTGTATTCTAAATACTGAGATGAACAACCTTATGATTAGGGGATAATTTACGCATAGCGTTGAAATGCTTGTGCACAATAAATTGTACGAAGGGCTGATCCCCCTTAGTACGAGGAGTCCCTATAGTTTTATGACTGTTAAAGTTTAAGTTGAAAGATTACTTATAACTATAGACATAGTTCGTGGTCTTATGACCCTCAGATATATATTCAGTGATTTTGATTATCACTGATAGAACATATTGTTCAGTTCTATTGACCCTATTATTTGGCAATTATTGTAAAGTTTTATTCATTGTCATTTCAAGTGAGCTTTGTTTGCTCACTCTTGCTTATATAACTATTACAGCTAAAGTTCAGAAGGTCGATGTACCTAGCACCAGTAAAGGGAAAGGAAAGATGAACAAGTATTGAAGATTTGTAAACATGTTGACATTTTGTTGTCAAACTTTATTTTTATTAATGTAATGAAGTTATTTAATTTTTCGCATATGAATGATTGTATTTAAAGGTTAGATAACATAGGAGATTGTTATTAATGTAATCCTTTAATGGGAAAGTTTATTATTAAATTTTATTATGGTTGGGTAGTTAGATATGAATGTTTTTATCAAGTGAACACCAAATCCTGTGGTAATGAAGTACCCGGATTTGGGGGTGTTACAGTAATTACTGTTAAATATTTTATTTTATTGATTCAATAATTGCTACGTTGATATTTTATATTATTGATTCAATAATTGTCATTGCACAATATTTCAAATTATCAAATTAATAATTCATATTTTTTGAATAATATTATTAGATAGCATTATTGACAATGTCTAGAAAAGGGGTTTGGTCACCTAACTGCGCGCCAATAGGGAGAAATCCTTATCGAAAAGCCCCTTCTTACTTGGGAACGACCTGGTTGTCAATATTGTAGTTCTGTAATATTATTTGTGAATAATAAATTGTTGATATACATGATAAGTAAATATTTATTTAATGTAGACTTAAACGGAGGAATTTTTAGCATGTGACATTTGTTGAAAGTTGGTATTTTATCTTTTCTGATAAAATAATTCATTCAAATATATTATTATAATATTACATTATAGTAGTATGATGTGATTATATAATAGTATGATTTTTAATTTGAATGGTAGCATTATTATAGTAAATTCATGGTATAAAAGTAAAATGAGGTGGAAGAGAACAAATTGAATTTTGAATTCTGATGATGTAAGCAATGATGTCATCGGAACGATGAGGTAAGCAATGATGTCATCGGAACGATGAGGTAAGAAATGATGTCATATGATCGATGATGTAAGCGATGATGTCATAAAATATGGCTAAAAGACTTTTTTACCCTTACTCTGCCAAGCATATAAAAAGAAACTCATTTCTTCATTCTTTTTTACCAATTCATTCAAGCTATAGAGAGAGAAAGTATAGAGAGAATAAGAGAGAAAGAAGAAGAGCATTCTGTTACTACACTATTGCAGTATCCAATCTCCTACTAAGGTAAGGGGTATTATTTTTTTCGTATTCGTAAGTGATATTATTCTTGTTTAATATTCGTAAAAAATAATATTTTTCTCCATACTCTGTAGTATGTAAGTAATATTATTTCGTTTCATTTTCCTAATTCTACACTTATGTTAATAAGTATTGCTTCTATACTCCATGAAATTAGTAGAATATCATTGATATTTGCGCTTTATCTAGTATCTTTTCATGAAAATATTATTCTGAGCATTCTTGATCATTTTTAGTCTTTTTATGTCGGGGTACTATTCACGGGTTACTATTCTCGAAGTACTATTCACTGGATACTATTCACTCGAGTACTATTCACTCGGGGTACTATTCATAACAAAAAATAATTTCTTTTCAGTCCAAATCATTTTTGATACAATATTATTCTTGAATTTTACTCTACAAAGCAGTATCATGTTGACAATTTGGACGTTTTTGAATTCTGGATAAATTAAATTATAAATCTTTAAAGTTTATCATTTGCTTTTATTTAATTGAATTCTTATATCATTGTCATCATCCTCATGCTTATATTGGGATAAAAGTCATCTTTGGCTTACGTGCATAGATGGACTGTTAATTGGTATGGTTATGACCAGGGATTATTCTGTATAATCATGACCGTAATATTACAAATGATGTGGTAAAAGTCCTCATTGGCCTGTAGTGCAAAGATGAACAGGTGTTGAGATGATCATGACCATTGATGAAAACACAAATATCCTTGGCCCGTAGTGCATAGATAATTCGTGGTCGTGATACTAATGAATATCCTTGGCCCGTTGTGCATGAATAATTCAGTGATGTGGATTATTTATTAAGCTGAGTCTCAGCGATAAAATTGATAATAACCTTTTTAAATCATAGAAGATAGTAGATATCATGCTCTACTTGACTCTTCTAATGGATTGCTTGTTCCGCTGCAGTTAAACTTGATGTTATTATAATTTATCAATTTAATACTGTTGAAGGCTAACAATAATTTATTCTGCATTATCTTAGTCATAATATTTCTTACTGGGCTAGTTGAGCTCACCCTTTTCTTTCATTGTTCTCTTCAGGAAATGATAATATAACTGGGACTAGTCGGAAAACGGAGTGACGGTCTAGATGTTTGCATTAGTAGTCCTCATTATTATGTGAAATAGTGTGATAATAATTCTAATGAGAACTTATTTTGAGTTTGAATATTGTCTAGAAGATAATATTTGTATTAAAACTCACAACTTAGGTTTTGTCGTATTCTACACGACACTTAACAGTTGTATAAATTAAGTTTGTATTTGAATTATGTACGTACCATATATTTGGCGACTTAGAATGGGTGATGTATACCTATTTTGGGGGTGTCACACAGCACGACCGCACTACAACCCTAAAAACATTTTTTGGGTTAAGTACTTACGGCCACGCCGCATAGCAGAATCAGAAAAAAAAAATCTTGCGTAGAAAATTTGATCCAATCTCATACCATAAATACATGGAATCATCAAGATCGATAATTAGCACAAAGATAGGTTTTGATACCACTATTAGGTTTGTATATAGCGCGATCATGCAATCAAATTACATAAAAAGTGCGGAAATGCGTTAAAACAAAATTTAAAAATTTTTATACAAACCATCACCGTGACCATACTTTGTGCATAATTATCAATCAATAGAAAAGAGATGGAAATCAGATTCATACCCTTGAAAAACGAGCTTCCTCAGGTACAAGTTCACCTACAATTCCTTTCCACGTTCTCCTTGAATTCACCGGGTTGGATTCCTTCCTTTGATCAACGTTAGCCACCCAAGTGTTTAGCCTCTAAAAGTGATCAATCAAGGAAGAACAAGTATTCAAGAAGATGGGTGTTTGGAAAAATCCTGATTCTATCTCTATAGAATATTGTGTACTCACCCAACTCTTGGAATTGTCATTAATCCCAAATCAAAATAAGACTCCTCTTATTTATAGATATGGGCAACCCTCCTAAACAATTTAGGAATTGAGTTTTATTTTAATTATTTAAACTCCTTTAATTAATTAGACTTCTAATCTTATTAAGAATAATTAATTAAACTCTTTTAATTAATTAGCTTCCTAATCTTATTAGGAATATATGAGAGTATATTTTATTAATTAATTCTCAAACTCCTTTAGAATTAAATAATAATAATAGTAATAATAATAATAAGACTCCTCTTATTAATTTATATTTAATATTTCCAAAAGATTAAATAATAAATATTAAGTTATTTAATTTATTCTATTACCATAGATTAAAGTAAATACACTTAACTTATTATTACGATTATACCATTTCCTTCTTAAATAAATATTTTTGTCCTTTCATGGTGTGACCCTTTAGGTTCTCCATATTAAACCGGTTGTGAATAAATTAATTAGAACAATTCTAATCTTATTTAAATAAATAAATTAAACTATTAATTTATTTAAATAAATAATATTTATTCTACAATAAGGATAAACCTCATTAGCGATCAACGACTTTCAAGATAATATAGATTTCAACATTAGTCATAAAAAAACCCTTGAGTAAATAATTAACATACAATTCAATCCTTCTACCATACAATGTCCCAATTAAATACAAGACATGAAATTACTGACAAGTGTTATTTTGTTTAATTATATGTATTTCAATTCTTAAATGCACAACTCAAAATAATACAAATTAGAAACTCCTTTCTAATTTCATTCTGTCTTGGTCAAAGACTACTGGGTTGTCATTTATCGAATCACATAGGACATTCTCTTTTTTTATTAGAAGTAGTAGATTCTTTGTTGATCATTTATTATCTCCGTGTACAACTTATTACACCCAAGCATACCGTTTTATATACCCTAAAAGAGTCTTAAGGGACATGTCAAAGTATAACTAATCATACATAAGATACTATGATGATCTCAAGTCTAAGGATCACTTATACTATTATCACTACAAGAATTTCTATTGACAGACACGTAAACTCCATTAGGTATTCCTTAGCGAGCCACAATTAGTGAACTTATTATCCAATAAGCACCTACATACTTGCTTTATTGTCTCCACACAAATAATTATGAGATCAATCATCCTCATCCAATGCGCAAGTAACGTATGTATCAATCTATCCAGATTCTCTAATCCCTATTTTAGTAATCCAACGATTGGAAAAATTTTTAGCTTGTGAGCTATCTAAGAATTTAGATCTCATTAGCATGATCATCATCATGATTCTAAAAGCATTAGTCAAAACTATAGGTTTATAACATATTATAAAATATCACCATCTAGATAAATTTAAAACCTTTAATTAATAATTCTTTTATTAATAAATGAATAAGATTGTTACAAAATATATGTTTTATCTTTAAACATGATTGGCTTGTGTGCATACTACTTTCAGAATGTTCTAATATCTGTATTGCACCATGAACAGGGAAGCTCACCAACATTCTTCATTCAATGATCTCCCGGATTCTGATTCTTTATTTAAAATGACTAGCCAAAGAAATATAATACTTTGAGCACATAACTCTCTTTATACTTATATAATAGAATTCCATCCTTTGTATTTTTGAAGAATTAATTCATTTCAAGTTATCATTCGGACTAGAATAGCTGGATGTTTTGAATTTCTCATTGAAGAGTAAATCTCTGGAAAATCTCTCTACCCCTCGTTATTAGTTTTGGCCAATTTTTTGGTTAATGTTAACTAAATCAAGTTAGATTGGGTTTTAGTTTGGATAATACCTAATACTTGTATTGCTTGATGAATGATAACTTTTGTTAAGTCCCACATCCTCTACCCACCAATTTATCAAAGGTCATTTGCAGTATAAATAAAACATACATCTTTCATTAATCAATACAAACCATTATGGGTTCAAATTGGGGTTCAAATTTCATATGCCAGACCAGGCCTTGGGCTGGTCCAGGCTACGGGCCAAACCAGACTGAATGGGACGCCCCCAAAATAGGTATACAACACCCATTCTGAGTCGTCAAAATACATGGTACAGAAACAACTACAACTTTATTAATATAACATAAAAACTGTGAGTTTAAATACAAATATTGCCATCTAGACAATATCGACACTCAAATAAGTCCGCATTATAATTATTGATACATTATTTTATAAAAATGGTCAGGACTACTAAAACGACTTTCTAGAACCTTCATTCCATACCCCGACTAGTACTCGCTACATTCTCGCCTCCTGAAAAGAAAAATGGAACAAAAGGAAAAGGGTGAGCTCAACTAGCTCAGTAAAGAACATTATGACTAAGATAATATAAAACAAATTATCGTTAGTCTTCAACAGGGAAAAATCTAATAGAATACAATAGACAACAAGTTTTAAATCAATATTCGCAGCGGAAATAATAATTCATTATAAGAGTTAAGTAGAAAATGAAATCTACTATCTTCTATATATGAATTTAAAAGTTCATCGTCTATCTTTTATCCATGTAACATCAATCAATATATATCTGGAATCAAATATTCATCTTTGCATGACAGGCCAAAGATATTCATCAGTTGGTCATGTTCATCTAAACACATGTTCATCTTTGTACTACGACCCAAAGATATTCATCAGAAATCATTCATCTTTGCACTACAGGCCAAAGATATTCAGTTATATCATCATTTAGGACTGAGGATGATGAAAAATATTTTAAAGAAAACGAATCCAGTGTAACAAAAGAATAAATATTAAGGATTCGTATTTCAGCTATTCCATGTCCAAAAATACCTCATAAGTAATCATAGTGGAGTAAAATTTAAGAATGATCAAAACATGGATACAATCAAAGCTAGTATCCAGAATAGATATTTTGGACGAAAAACAAAAATTTAATTTTTTTGTGAATAGTGTTGTATTCGTGAATAGTGTCGTATACGTGAATAGTGCCGTATACGTGAATAGTGACTCCGACACTAAAAGATAGAAATTTCACAAAAAAATATCATCATGCTTCGTGAATAATACTCGTGAATAGTAACTCGTGAATAGTAACTCATGAATAGTAACTCGTGAATAGTAACCCCGACATGAAAAGTTTTAAATTTGATAAAAGAAATTCTAACCAATATTTCGGCACAATGATATTGAAGTAATAATATCATTTTCGAATAAAATAACATCCCTTACTTGGTAAAGACAGTACTTTTAGTTGAAACACCGGATATAGGCTATGACTTGAACTTGCACCGTATAGCAACACTCGCAGTATTAAAATATTCACAAGAATACGCTCAAAATATCGAGAGTGAAAGAGAGAGAAATCTTTAGTTTCTGGTGTGATTTTCAATTTTAACCTAAGCACCCTATTTATAGGAAAATGCTTAGAACACCAAAGCAGAAATTTTATATATATTTTTAATATATATATATATATATATATATATATATATATATATATCAAAATTTCCTACGCACACAAATCTGATCCAACATCAGCCATACACACCTCATTTAAAGAAAAAAAACATTTTTCTTATTAAAAATATTTTAAACTCCAAATATCAATTATTCAGGAATTTCAGAACTTCAATAATTCATAATAAATAGCCCTTTTATCAAAAAATTCGAATCTCGCATTTTTTTACAGGAAATTCAATTCTCTACAACTTTGCAGAAGAAAGTTTTTCCAAATTCAAAACAGAAATTGACCGAAATTCACAAACGAGCGATTTTACATGTTATAATCAAATTTCAGTCAAGAACTAGACCCACACACATGTTTAACATGTTTTAAATAACTTTTACAATAAAAATACTCTTTCTCCTCATATACTCATATATCCCACATTCATTGTAAAAATATCATCATTATTATATTATAATAATATAATAAAATATTATTTTATCAGAAAAGATAAAATATCGATTTTCAACAATTGTCACTTTAAAAAATTTTCTCCATCTATATCCACATAAAATGAATATTTTCCTCATCATATAAATCAATAATTAATTATTCATAAATAATATTACAGAATCACAATACTGACAGCCAGGCAGTTCCAAGAAAGAGGGGGCTTTCCAATAAGGATCTCTCCTTACTGGCGCGCAATTAGGTGATCAAACCTCTCCTTAGACAGAACTTTCTAGACATTGTCAATAATGTTATCTAATAATATTATTTAGATAATATGAATTATTGCTCCGATAATAAAAAATACTGTGTAGTGACAATTATTGAAACAACAGTAATATAAAATATCAACTCAGCAATTATTGAATCAATAAAATAAAATACTGAACAGTAATTACTGTAACCATTATTGAGTAGTGCCTTCCTACGTAAGAATCAATAATTGGTGCAATATCGTGTGCTACTGTGCAACAACGCGTATTACTGTGTTTTAACCACCGGGTATTCCAACAGTATTAACGGTAACAACTACGCCGTTATTTATAAACAACTTATACTTGCCCTTTTTTTTCATCCAATCGCTTTCCATTATGGGGTCCCACACAAGGCTGCGCCGTCGTACAAATATTCTCCGACAATAAGAATATTCCACGACCAAACGAATATTCTCCGATAAAAATGAATATTTTATAACCATAACTAACCACATTAATCAAATCAACCCTTACTATTTCAAAATGATAAATAGAGGAAATTAAATTTCATTTATTAATAATTTATGGTCTTACAACCTCCCCTCCTTATGAAATTTCGTCCTCGAAATTGACGTACGTACCTGGTTTTTCGAAAAGATGAGGATACCTTACTTTAATTTTCGTTTCTAACTCCCAGGTCATTTCCACAATAGCATGGTTTCTCCACAAAACTTTAACTTGTGGTATGACCTTCGTGCGTAGGACATGCTCCTTCCTATCCAAGATCTTGACAGGTACCTTTTCGTACGTTAAGTCTTCGGCTATCTCGTCCGGTTCTAACTCAATAACGTGGTTTGGGTCTTTCACATATTTACGTAGCACAGATATATGAAAAACATTATGAACACGAGACATACTTGGAGGTAACGCGAGTCTATAGGCCACATTTCTTACTCGGTCAAGAATTTGAAATGGACCAATAAATCGTGGATTGAGCTTTCCTCTCTTCCCAAATCTTGTAACTCCTTTCTATGGAGCCACACGCAATAATACATGATCCCCAATGTCAAATTTCATGTCCTTTCGATGAAGATCCGCATAACTCTTTTGTCAATCATGTGCCGTATGTATATGTTGTCGAATCGTTTGGATCTTCTCTGTAGTCATTCGTACCAACTCTGGTCCCAACAACGTTGATTCTCCCACCTCATCCCAATATACTGGAGAGCGACACTTTCATCCATACAATGCTTCAAATGGAGCCACACCTATACTTGCCTGATAACTGTTGTTGTAGGAGAATTCCACCAATAGTAGGTACTTATCCCAACTTCCTTTGAAATCTAGGACACAAAGTCTTAATAGATCTTCAAGAGTTTGAATAGTCCTCTCTGATTGCCCGTCCGTTTGAGGATGGTATGCCGAACTGAACCATAAATTTGTGCCTATAGATTTTTGCAAGCTAACCCAAAATCTTGAAGTGAATCTTGGGTCACGATCCGAAACTATGGATACTGGCATGTCATGCAACCTCACAATCTCATTTACGTACATACTAGCAAGACGTTCAAGGGAATAAGTCTCCCGTATTGGCAAGAAATGAGCAGACTTGGTTAGTCTATCAACAATAACCCAAATAACATTTATGCCTTGAGAAACCGTGGGAAGACCCGTAACGAAATCCATGGTAATGTGTTCCCACTTCCATTTCAGAATCTCTAGTGGTTGCAATGGACCCTTTGGCACTTGATGCTCCGCCTTTACACGATGACAAGTTAAACACATCGAGATAAACTTTACAATCTCTCTCTTCATATTGTTCCACCAAAATGTATGTCGAAGATCACGATACATTTTGGTACTTCCAGGATGGATTGCAAATGGTGTATTGTGTGCCTCCATCATGATCTTGTACTTCAAATCAGAATCGTTAGGAACATAAAGTCTGGAGTGGGCTCGAAGTATTCCTTCTTCATCGATTCTTGCTTCTGGAATAGCACCATCTTGCACTTTCTTCTTCATACGCATCAGCTCCGGGTCTGTGGCTTGAGCAACTTTAACTTTATCGATTAAAGTTGGTTCTATGCGTATACTTGACATCATCGCACTCGTTCTTACATATGATCTTCTACTCAACGCGTCAGCTACTACGTTTGCTTTTCCAAGATGGTATTGAATAGTGTGGTCGTAATCTTTCAACAGCTCGAGCCAACGTCGTTGCCGCATGTTGAGTTCTTTTTTAGTGAAGAAATATTTGAGGCTTTTATGGTCTGAATATATCTCCACTTTCTCCCCATATAGATAGTGCCTCCAGATCTTTAGCGCGAAAATGACTGCTGCCAACTCTAGATCATGAGTAGGATAATTCCTCTCATATTCTTTAAGTTGTCGCGAGGCATAGGATATAACTTTCTCACGTTGTATGAGAACACATCCTAGCCCTTTGCCTGAAGCATCGCTGTAGATAACAAATCCATCCGAACCAGATGGTATGGTCAAAACAGGTGCCGAAATGAGTCTCCTCTTAAGCTCTTGAAAACTTTTCTCACATTCCTCGCTCCATACGAATTTGATATCTTTCCGAGTCAGCTGAGTTAACAGGGTAGCGATTCGGGAAAATCCTTCCACGAATCTCCGATAATAACCAGCTAAGCCCAGAAAGCTACGTATTTCGGTCACCGTCTTTGGTTGCTCCCAACTTTGTATTGCTTCAATCTTTGCCAGGTCAACAGATACTCCATGTTTTGACACCACGTGCCCTAGGAATGCTACTTCCTCAAGCCAGAACTCGCATTTCTTCAACTTAGCATATAACTTGTTTTCACGCAGCCTTTAGAGTATCGGCTTCAAATGGTGCTCATAATTTTCACGGCTTTTGGAATATATGAGGATGTCATCAATAAAGACAACAACGAACTGATCCAAATAATCCTTGAATACTCGGTTCATCATATCCATGAAAGCAGCAGGAGCATTAGTCAATCCAAAAGACATGACTAGGAATTCATAATTCCCGTACCGAGTTCTGAAGGAAGTCTTAGGAATATCCTCAGTTTTAACCTTCAGCTGATGATATCCAGAACGAAGATCGATCTTTGAAAAGAATTGTGCTCCTTGTAACTGCTCAAACATGTCATCAATACGAGGTAGCGGATACCTATTCTTGATAGTGACATGGTTTAATTCCCGGTAATCAATACAAAGTCGCATACTCCCGTCTTTCTTCTTTACAAATAAAATAGGAGCGCCCTAAGGAGATGTACTAGGACGAATGAAACCGATGTCCAACAACTCTTGTAGTTGGACCTTTAACTCCTGAAGTTCAATAGGAGCCATTCGATATGGGGTTTTAGAAATGGGCTTTGTACCAGGTTCAAGATCAATAAAGAATTTAACTTCACGTTCTGGGGGTAGACCGGGAAGTTCTTCAGGAAATACGTCAGGAAAGTCAATAACAACAGGAATATTAATCAAATTTGACGTGTCTTTATTCAAATCAATAACATAGGCTAAGAAAGTTTGACATCCTTTTTTTAATAAATAAATGGCTTTATGGCTTGATATAACAGTAATTGATTTTAATGGCTTAGTTGCTTGAATTCATACAACAGGTTGGTTAGGAATATGAAAACTAACAACCTTACGAAAATAATCAATTTTGGCATGATGAGTGGTTAACCAATCAATCCCTAAAAGCACATCAAAAGCAAGTATCTTTAAAGAGATAAGGTCAACATGTAAGGTAATGGTGCCAACTTAGATCAAACAAGATTTATAAACAGTGGATGTGATGAAAGTTTCTCCTAACGGAGTCTCCACAGATAAATCAAAGTCTAACTTCTCCGGAGTCAAGTTTAAACGTTGAACACAAGCAGGAGAAATAAATGAATGGGTAGCACCGGTATCTAGTAAGGTATAAACTTCGCATGAATTTATGATTAGCTTACTCGTGATCACCTCGTTTGGGTTCCTCGCATGTTGACCAGTCACGACAAACGCTCTTCTAGGAACCGTTGACTTTGACTTTTCTGGGATAGCTTTTTGAGTCACCATCCCCGCTGGACTTGGTTTCGCTACAGTGCAATCTCGAGTGATATGTCCTTCCTTTTCACAATTATAACATACCTTAAACTGTTGTGGGCAGTTTGGGCTGATATATCCTTCTTTTCCGCACTTATAGCATATGACCGGTGGTCGTTCTCCTCCCTTGGAACCAGTTGCTGCTGGTGCTGACGTCTTCATATTGTCATTGTTGAATCTCCTCTTTTTAAAATCTCCTCCCGACTCGGTTTTTCTATTTTCATGCCCACGTTCTTGTCTATATTTTACTTTCTCCGCTGGTTATCATTTTTCTGATGACTGTTGTCACCGGTATGATCCTGGTTGTGGTCCCTCGGTTGACCGTACTCGTTATCTCGCTCTAATAATTGAGTCCTGTTGACAACATCTGAACAGAGAGAAAATTTATGAGAAATGAGATATTGACGTATGTCGGGTTTCAAACCTCTCAGAAACATCTGCGTCATACGTTCCTCATTCTCCACCAAATGAGGTGCAAACCTGGACAACTCTGTAAACTTCACCTCGTACTGGGACAGCGTCATATTATTCTGCTCCAGTCTAATAAATTTTACCTCCTTCATATGACGAATACTTTCAGGAAAGTACTTGTCATTGAACAGTTTCTGAAATGTCTCCCAAGACATGCTGAGTGCGGCTGGATGGGTACGCTTCACAGACTCCCACCAGTAGTCTGCCTCTCCACGGAACATAAAGGTGGCGAATGGAACCTTCTGTTCCTCCGTGCATCCCAAGACATCGAATATCTTGGTAATTTGCTTGACCCACGTTTCCGCCATGATCGGATCCGGCTTTCCCTTAAATTCTGGCGGTCCCAATTCTTTGAACTGCTTGGCTGTGACAAACCGTGAATTGCTATCATTTCCTCCTATATTTTGAACACAAGTCTCCCTCGTCTGGTTTTGCATGAATTGCAAAAAGCTTCTAAACATCCCATCGTTCATCATCTGCTCATTGGTGTTGTTCACAGGAGGAACATTTCCAACCTGTTGCACGTTCTCCTCGTTGGTGAGCATAGGTGTCTTCACGGTCTCATTTACTCCACTGTTAACATTCTCAGTCGACATTATCAAATACTGTCATAAAACAAGGGTTAATTTAAGCAATTAACATATCACATAATATCCCTATATTATGACCGACCAACAAATAAGCTTAGGTAGGACACACTAGCGAATGATTTACTTGTCTCTCCCCTCCTAGTTCTATTCCCCGATCTCCGACAGAGATCATATCCCTAAGCTCTGATACCAACTGTGACTCCCCCAAAATAGGTATACAACTCCCATTCTGAGTCGTCAAAATACATGGTACAGAAACAACTACAACATTATTAATACAACATAAAAACTGTGAGTTTAAATACAAATATTTCCATATAGACAATATCCACACTCAAATAAGTCCTCATTATAATTTTTGATACATTATTTTACAAAAATGGTGAGGACTACTAAAACAACTTTCTAGAACCTTCATTCCATACCCCAACTAGTACTCGCTACATTCTCGCCTCCTGAAAAGAAAAATGGAACAAAAGGAATAGGGTGAGCTCAACTAGCCCAGTAAATAACATTATGACTAAGATAATATAAAACAAATTATCGTTAGTCTTCAACGGGGAAAAATCTAATAGAATACAATAGACAACAAGTTTTAAATCAATATTCGCAGCGGAAATAATAATTCATTAGAAGAGTTAAGTAGAGAATGAAATCTACTACCTTCTATATATGAATTTAAAAGTTCATCGTCTATCTTTTATCCATGTAACATCAATCAATATATATCTGGAATCAAATATTCATCTTTGCACTACAGGTCAAAGATATTCATCAGTTGGTCATGTTCATCTAAACACATGTTCATCTTTGCACTATGGGCCAAAGATATTCATCAGAAATCATTCATCTTTGCACTACAGGCCAAAGATATTCAGTTATATCATCATTTAGGACTGAGGATGATGAAAAATATTTTAAAGAAAACGAATCCAGTGAAACAAAAGAATAAATATTAAGGATTCGTATTTCAGCTATTCCATGTCCAAAAATACCTCATAAGTAATCATAGTGGAGTAAAATTTAAGAATGATCAAAACATGGATACAATCAAAGCTAGTATCCAGAATAGATATTTTGGACGAAAAACAAAAATTTAATTTTTTTTTGAATAGTATCGTATTCGTGAATAGTGACGTATACGTGAATAGTGTCGTATACGTGAATAGTGACTCCGACACTAAAAGATAGAAATTTCACAAAAAAATATCATCATGCTTCGTGAATAGTACTCGTGAATAGTAACTCGTGAATAGTTACTCATAAATAGTAACTCGTGAATAGTAACTCATGAATAGTAACTCGTGAATAGTAACCCCGACATGAAAAGTTTTAAATTTGATAAAAAAATTTCCAACCAATATTTCGGTACAATGATATTGAAGTAATAATATCATTTTTGAATAAAATAACATCCCTTACCTGATAAAGACAGCACTTTTAGTTGAAACACCGGATATAGGCTATGAGTTGAACTTGCACTGTGACGCCCCCAAAATAGGTCCAATCCATCCAACTCATTCTGAGTCGCCAAATACATGGTACAGAAAATAACTACAACTTTATTATTACAATTGTCGTGCAAAATACGACAACACATATACTGTGAGTTTAAATATAAATATTGTCATCTAGACAGTATTCATACTCAATAAATCCTCATTACAATTATTCAAACACTATTTTATAGAAATAGTGAGGACTGCTAAAACATCTTTCTAGAACCATCATTCCATACCCCGGCTAGATCCTGCTATGTTTTTACCTCTTGAGAAGAAAAATGGAACAAAAAGGAAAAGGGTGAGCTCAACTAGCCCAGTAAAGAATATTATGACTAAGATAATATACAACAAATTATCGTTAGTCTTCAACAGGGAAAAATCTGATAGAATATAATCGACAACAAGTTTTAGATCAACAACTGCAGCGGAAACAGCAAACCATTAGAAGAGTCAAGTAGAGAAAGAATTCTACTATCTTCTAAGATTTAAAAGTCCATCATCAATATTTTATCCCTGTAACATCAATTAAAAATCATCTTTATCCAAATATTCATCTTTGCACTACAGGCCAAAGATATTCATTTGTATCACCTGTCAGTCATGTTCATCTCAACACCTGTTCATCTTTGCACTACAGGCCAAAGATATTCATCAAGTAATCATACATCTTTACACTACAGGCCAAAGATATTCAGTAATATCATCATTTAGGACTGAGGATGATAAAAAAATATCTTAAAGAGAACGAATCCAGTGAGACAGAAGGACAAATATTAGGAATTCGTATAACAGTTTATCCAAGATTAATAATACTTCATAATAATCAATTGTGAAGCAGAATTCAAAAATAAAGATCAAAACATGGATACAATCAAAGATAGTAACCATAATAGACATCTTGGACAAAAAGGAAAAATTTTTATTTTTCGGTGAATAGTGACGTATTCGTGAATAGTATCGTATACGTGAATAGTAATCCCGACACAAAAAGTTCTAAATTTGATAAAAAGTTCATATCAATATTTTAGCATAACGATATTGAAGAAAATAATATCATTAAGAAGAAAATAATATCCCTTACCTCAAAATATCAGTACTTCTGGTCGGAATACCAGTATAAGGCTGAAAGAAACTTGCTCTGATGAATAGAAACTCTCAAAGTATCTAAATACTCACAAAATACACTCGATAATCTAGAGAGAGAAAGAGAGAAAACTTGTTTTTGGTGTGATTTCAATTCTAACTTAGCCCTCTATTTATAGGAAAATGTTAGCACGCCGAAGCAGACTTAACCTGCAACCTGATGGCTTTACCTGCTACTATTCCCGCCCACCACATTTGAATAAAAATCTCAGCATATTTCTTCACCAACCAAGAGTGGGGCCCATAAATTCTAGAATTTTCCACCAAAATGATTAACTCCGAAAATTCAACAATTTCTGAACCAGTCATCTCGTAAAATTTATAATAAATCATACGTTCATTTTTAACGGTTCAAAATTTATGGACATATACTCAACTTATATATGTATAACATATCCAAAAATTACCACGATCCAACGGTCGGATTAAAAATTATAACCCCCGCAAAATATCTCAAAAACCCTAATTTTTAATACCTCCATTCCGACAAAAATACTGATAAAAACCTCAACATTAACTCCTTCATTTTTAACCACAAAAATATATCCCTCATTTATATCCACATAAAATAAATATTTCCTTATCATATGAATCAATAATTAATTATTCACAAATAATATTACAGAATCACATTTATGACAACCAGGTCGTTTCTAGAAAAGAGAGGGCTTTCTAATAAGGATTTCTCCTTACTGGCGCACAATTAGATGACCAAACCTCTCCTTAGACAGAACTTTCTTGACATTGCCAATAATGTTATCTAATAATATTATTCAAATAATATGAATTATTGATCTGATAATGGAAAATACTGTGCAGCAACAATTATTGAAACAACAATAATATAAAATATCAACGCAACAATTATTGAATCAATAAAATAAAATATTGAACAATAACTACTGTAACAATTATTGAGTAGTGCCTTCTTACGTAAGAATCAATAATTGGTGCAATACCGTGTGCTACTGTATTTTAACCACCGGGTATTCCAACAGTATTAACGGTAACAACTATGCCGTTATTTATAAATAACTTATACTTGTCGTTTTCTTCATCCAATCGTTTTTCGTTATGGGGCCCACACAAGGCTGCGCCGTCGTACGAATATTCCCCGACAGCAAGAATATTCCATGACCAAACGAATATTCTCCGACAAAATGAATATTTTATAACCACTTGCTTATTTTGCAAAATTTGCACATTTTACCCATAACTAACCACATTAATCAAATCAACCCTTTCTATTTCAAAATAATAAATAGAGAAAATTTGATTTTATTCATTAATAAGTTGGGGTCTTACAACCTCCCCTCCTTATAAAATTTCGTACTCGAAATTGACGTACATACCTGGTGTTTCGAAAAGATGAGGATACCTCGCTTTCATTTCTGATTCCAACTCCCAAGTCATTTCTTCAATAGCATGGTTTCTCCACAAAACTTTAACTTGTGGTATAACCTTCGTGCATAGGACATGTTCTTTCCTATCTAAGATCTTAACATGTACCTCCTCGTACGTTAAATCTTCATCTATCTCGTCTGGTTCTAACTCAATAATGTGGTTCGGGTCTTTAACATATTTACGAAGCATAGATATGTAAAAAACATTATGAACACGAGACATGCTTGGAGGTAATGCGAGTCTATATGCCACATTTTCTATTCGCTCAAGAATCTCAAATGGACCAACAAATCTTGGATTGAGCTTTCCTCTCTTCCCAAATCTTGTAACTCCCTTCCATGGTGCAACACGTAATAATACATGATCCCCAATATCAAATTCCACGTCCTTCCGATGAAGATCCGCATAACTCTTTTGTCGATCCTGTGCCGTTTGTATACGTTGTCGAATCATTTGGATCTTCTCTGTAGTAATGCGTACCAACTCTGGTCCCAACAATGTTGCTTCACCCACCTCGTCCCAGCATACTGGAGAACGATATTTTCTTCCATACAACGCCTCGAATGGAGCCACCCCTATACTCGCCTGATAACTATTGTTGTAGGAGAATCCACCAATGGTAGGTACTTATCCCAACTCCCTTTGAGATCTAGGACACAAAGTCTTAATAGATCTTCAAGAGTTTGAATAGTCCTCTCTGATTGTCTGTCCTTTTGAGGATGGTATGCCAAACTGAATCGTAAATCCGTGCCCATAGCTTTCTGCAAGCTAACCCAAAATCGTGAAGTGAATTTTGGGTCACGATCCGAAACTATGGATATTGGCATGCCATGCAATCTCACAATCTCGTTCACGTACATACTAGCAAGACGTTCAAGGGAATAAGTCTCACGTATCGATAAGAAATGAGCGGACTTGGTTAATCTGTCAACAATAACCCAAATTGCATCTATGCCTTGAGAAACCTTGGGAAGACCCGTAACAAAATCCATAGTAATATGTTCCCACTTCCATTTTGGAATCTCAAGTGGTTGCAATGGCCCCTTTGGTACTTGATGATCCGTTTTTACACGTTGACAAGTTAAACATCTCGAGATAAACTCCGCGATCTCTCTTTTCATATTGCTCCACCAAAATGTATGTCGAAGATCGTGATACATTTTGGTACTCCCAGGATGGATTGCAAACGGTGTGTTGTGTGCCTCCATCATTATTCTATGCTTTAAGTCAAAATCGTTAGGAACACAAAGTCTGGAGTTGACTCGAAGTATTCCTTCTTCATCGATTCTTGCTTCTGGAATAGCACCTTCTTGTACTTTCTTCTTCATACGCATCAGCTCCATGTCCGTAGCTTGAGCAGCTTAAATTTATCGATTAAAGTCGGTTCTACTCGTATATTTGATATCATCATGTGGGTACTTGGAGCCTTCATCTCTATCTCCATCCTTTGCAACTTATACAAAATGGGTCTTTGTGTTAACAACATTGCACTCGTACCCGCATATGATTTTCTACTCAATGCGTCAGCTACTACGTTTGCTTTTCTAGGATGATATTGGATGGTATGATCATAATCTTTCAACAGCTCAAGCCAACGTCGCTGCCGCATGTTGAGTTCCTTTTGAGTGAAGAAATATTTGAGGCTTTTATGATCCGTATAGATCTCCACTTTCTCCCCATACAGGTAGTGTCTCCAAATCTTCAACGCGAAAATGACTGCTGCCAACTCCAAATCATGAGTAGGATAATTCCTCTCATATTCTTTGAGTTGTCGCGAGGCATAGGCTATGACTTTCCCATATTGCATGAGAACACATCCTAATCCTTTGCCTGAAGCATCGCTGTAGATAACAAATCCATCCGAACTAGATGGTATTGTCAGAACAGGTGCCGAAATGAGTCTCCTCTTGAGTTCTTGGAAACTCTTCTCGCATTCCTCACTCCATACGAATTTTGTATCTTTTCGAGTCAGCTGAGTTAATAGAGTAGCGATTCGAGAAAATCTTTCCATAAAATCTTCGTTAATAGCCAACTAAGCATAGAAAGCTACGTATTTTGATTACTGACTTAGGTTGCTCTCAACTGTGACTCATATCCCAATCTTGGATAGCACGTCACAATGACACCTATCAGTTTACTACCACACAAATATGGCGTCCACTACAGAGAGTCTGGCTTCAGTGTATTTCACAAAGGAAGTCACCAGATAGAGGCTCGGGTACCAAATTCTATAGTTGGGTTTTTAACTCCTGAAGTTCAATAGGAGCTATTCAATATGAGATTTTAGAAATGAGTTTTGTATCTGGTTGAAGATCAATAAAAAAATTCAATATCACGCTCTAGGTTAGGCCAGGAAATTCTTCAGGAAATACGTCAGAAAATTCACTAACAATAGAAATATCATTCAAATCTGACGTATTTTTGTTCAAGTCCATGACATGGGCTAAGAAAGCTTGACATCCATTTTTCAATAAACGAATGGCTTTATGGCTTGGTATGACAGCGATTGATTTTAGTGGTTTGGTTGCTTGAATTCGCATAACAGGTTGGTTAGGAATATGAAAACTAACAACCTTACGAAAACAATCAATTTTGGCATGATGAGTAGTTAACCAATCAATTCCTAGAATCACATCAAAAGCAAGTATCTTTAAAGAGATAAGTTCAACAGGTAATGTGATTGTGCCAACTTGGATTAAGCAAGATTTATAAACTGTAGATGAAATAAAAGTTTCTCCTAACGGAGTCTCCACAGATAGGTCAAAGTCTAATTTCTCCGGAGTCAAGTTTAAACGTTGAGCACAAGCAGGATAGATAAAAGAATGGGTAGAACCGGTATCTAGTAAGGTATAAAATTCACAAGAATTTATAATTAACTAACCTATTATACCTTCGTTCGGGTTCCTCGCGTTTTGGGCAGTCACGACAAACGCTCTTCTAGAAACCGCCGACTTTATTTTGTCCATATCCGCCTTTGGTGTCACCGTCGCAGCTGGACTTGGTTTCGCTATAGTACAATCTCGAGCGATATGTCCTTCCTTTCCACAATTATAACATACCTTGAACTGTTGTGGACAGTGTGGACTTATATGTCCCTCCTCTCCGCATCTGTAACATCTAACTGGCGGTCGTTCTCCTCCGCTAGAATTTGTTCCTGGTGCTGGTGCTGCTGTCGACGTCTTCCTGTCATCGTTAAATCTTCTCTTCTTGAAATTTCCACTTGACTCACCTCTCCTATTATCATGGCCACGATGACCACCTGAGTGGTTACCACTTTTGTCTGTATTTTTCCCTCTTCGCTGGTTCTCATCGCTCTGATGACTGCTGTCACCAGTATGACCCTGGTTGTGGTCCCTTGGTTGAACATACTCATTATCTCGCTCTAATAATTGAGCCCTGTTTACAACATCTGAATATAAAAAAAATTTATGAGAGATAAGATATTGTCGAATCTCGGGTTTTAGACCTGTCAGAAACATCCTTATCATTCGTTCCTCATTTTCGACCAAATGAGGTCCAAACCTGGATAACTCTGCAAACTTCACCTCGTACTGGGACACCGTCATGTTGTTTTGTTCCAGTCTGATAAACTCCACCTCCTTTATATGAAGAATACTTTCAGGAAAGTACTTGTCATTGAATAGTTTTTGAAATGTTTCCCAGGACATGTTGAGTGCGTCAGGCTGGGTACGCTTCACAGACTCCCACCAGTAGTCTGCCTCACCGCGGAACATAAAGGTGGCGAATGGAACCTTCTGTTCTTCCATGCATCCCAAGACATCGAATATCTTGGTAATTTTCTTGACCCACGTTTCTGCCATGATCGGATCCGGATTTCCCTTAAATTCTGGTGGTCCCAATTCTTTGAACTGCTTAGCTGTGACAAACCACGCGTTGTTATCATTTCCACCCGTATTCTGCACATGAGTCTCCCTCGTCTGATTTTGCATGAACTGCAAAAAGCTCCTAAACATTCCGTCATTCATCGTTTGCTCGGTAACGTTGTTTACAGGAGGAATATTGCCTTCCTGTTGCACGTTCCCCTGGGTGGTGATCAAAGGTGTCTCCACGGTCTGATTTACTCCATTATTAACGTTCTCAGCTGCCATTCTTAAATACTGCCATAAAACAAGGGTTAATAGTCATGTCATATATTATCCCTATACTCTGACCGACCAAATAAACTTAGTCAGGTCATACTAGCGAAGGAATTCCCCGTCTCTCCCCTCCTAGTTCTTGTCTCACATCTCAGCCAGGGATCATATCCCCAAGCTCTGATACCAACTGTGACACCTCCAAAATAGGTCTAATCCATCCAACCCATTCTGAGTCGCCAAATACATGGTACAGAAAATAACTACAACTTTATTATATTACAATTGTCGTGCAAAATACGACAACACATATACTGTGAGTTTAAATATAAATATTGTCATCTAGACAGTATTCATACTCACTAAATCCTCATTACAATTATTCAAACACTATTTTACAGAAATAGTGAGGACTGCTAAATCATCTTTCTAGAACCATCATTCCATACCCCGGCTAGATCATGCTATGTTCTCACCTCTTGAGAAGAAAAATGGAACAAAAAGGAAAAGGGTGAGCTCAACTAGCCCAGTAAAGAATATTATGACTAAGATAATATACAACAAATTATCGTTAGTCTTCAACAGGGAAAAATCTGATAGAATATAATTGACAACAAGTTTTAGATCAACAACTGCAGCGGAAACAGCAAACCATTAGAAGAGTCAAGTAGAGAAAGAATTCTACTATCTTCTAAGATTTAAAAGTCCATCATCAATATTTTATCCCTGTAACATCAATTAAAAATCATCTTTATCCAAATATTCATCTTTGCACTACAGGCTAAAGATATTCATTTGTATCACCTGTCAGTCATGTTCATCCCAACACCTGTTCATCTTTGCACTACAGGCCAAAGATATTCATCAAGTAATCATACATCTTTGCACTACAGGCCAAAGATATTCAGTAATATCATCATTTAGGACTGATGATGATGAAAAGTATCTTAAAGAGAACGAATCCAGTGAGACAGAAGGATAAATATTAGGAATTCGTATAACAGTTTATCCAAGATCAATAATACTTCATAATAATCAATTGTGAAGCAGAATTCAAAAATAAAGATCAAAACATGGATACAATCAAAGATAGTAACCATAATAGACATCTTGGATAAAAAGGGAAAATTTTTATTTTTCGGTGAATAGTGACGTATTCGTGAATAGTACCGTATACGTGAATAGTGCCGTATACGTGAATAGTAATCCCGACACAAAAAGTTCTAAATTTGATAAAAAGTTCATATCAATATTTTAGCATAATGATATTGAAGAAAATAATATCATTAAGAAGAAAATAATATCCCTTACCTCAAAATATCAGTACTTCTGGTCGGAATACCGGTATAAGGCTGAAAGAAACTTGCTCTGATGAATAGAAACTCTCAAAGTATCTAAATACTCACAAAATACACTCGATAATCTAGAGAGAGAAAGAGAGAAAACTTGTTTTTGGTGTGATTTCAATTCTAACTTAGCCCTCTATTTATAGGAAAATGTTAGCACGACGAAGTAGACTTAACCTGCAACCTGATGGCTTTACCTGCTACTTTTCCCACCCATCACATTTGAATAAAAATCTCAGCACATTTCTTCATCAACCAAGAGTGGGGCCCACCAATTCGAGAATTTTCCACCAAAATGATTAACTCCGAAAATTCAATAATTTCTAAACCAGTCATCTCGTAAAATTCATAATAAATCATACGTTTATTTTTAACGGTTCAAAATTTGTGGACATATACTCAACTTATATATGTATAACATATCCAAAAATTACCACGATCTAACGGTCGGATTAAAAATTATAACCCCCGCAAATTATCTCAAAAACCCTGATTTTTAATACCTCCATTCCGACAAAAATACTGATAAAAACCTCAACATTAACTCCTTCATTTTTAACCACAAAAATATATCCCTCATTTATATCCACATAAAATAAATATTTCCTTATCATATCAACGCAACAATTATTGAATCAATAAAATAAAATATTGAACAATAACTACTGTAACAATTATTGAGTAGTGCCTTCTTACGTAAGAATCAATAATTGGTGCAATACTACGTGCTACTGTATTTTAACCACCGGGTATTCCAACAGTATTAACGGTAACAACTACGCCGTTATTTATAAATAACTTATACTTGTCGTTTTCTTCATCCAATCGCTTTCCGTTATGGGGCCCACACAAGGCTACGCCGTCGTACGAATATTCCCCGACAGCAAGAATATTTCACGACCAAATGAATATTCTTCGATAAAATGAATATTTTATAACCACTTTCTTATTTTGCAAAATTTACACATTTTACCCATAACTAACCACATTAATCAAATCAACCCTTTCTATTTCAAAATAATAAATAGAGGAAATTTAATTTCATTTATTAATAAGTTGGGGTCTTACATGCACCGTATAGCAACACTCACAGTATTAAAATACTCACAAGAATACGCTCAAAATATCGAGAGAAAAAGAGAGGGAAATCTTTAGTTTCTGGTGTGATTTTCAATTCTAACCTAAGCACCCTATTTATAGGAAAATGCATAGAACACCAAAATAGAAAATTTAATATATATATATATATATATATATATATATATATATATATATATATATATATATATATATATATATATATATAGCAAAATTTCCTACGCACACAAATCTGGTCCAACATCAGCCATACACACCTCATTTAAAGAAAAAAAAACGTTTTTCTTATTAAAAATATTTTAAACTCCAAAAATCAATTATTCAGGAATTTCGGAATTTTAATAATTCATAATAAATAGCCCTTTTGTCAAAAAATTAGAATCTCGTGGTTTTTATAGGAAATTCAATTCTCTACAACTTTGCAGAAGAAAGTTTTTCCAAATTCCAAACAGAAATTGACCAAAATCCACAAACGGGCGATTTTACAGGCTATAATCAAATTTTAGTCAATAAATGGGCCCACAGACATGTTTAACATGTTTTAAACAACTTTTACAACAAAAATACTCTTTCTCCTCATATACTCATATATCCCACATTCATTGTAAAAATATCATCATTATTATATTATAATAATATAATAAAATATTATTTTATCAGAAAAGATAAAATATCGATTTTCAACAATTGTCACTTTAAAAAAATTTCTCCATCTATATCCACATAAAATGAATATTTTCCTCATCATATAAATTAATAATTAATTATTCGTAAATAATATTACTGAATCACAATACTGACAACCAGGCAGTTCCCAAGAAAGAGGGGGCTTTCCAATAAGGATTTTTCCTTACTGGCGCGTAATTAGGTGACCAAGCCTCTCCTTAGACAGAACTTTCTAGACATTGTCAATAATGTTATCTAATAATATTATTCAGATAATATGAATTATTACTCCGATAATGAAAAATACTGTGTAGTGACAATTATTGAAACAACAGTAATATAAAATATCAACGCAGCAATTATTGAATCAATAACATAAAATACTGAACAGTAATTACTGTAACCATTATTGAGTAGTGCCTTCTTACGTAAGAATCAATAATTGGTGCAATACCGTGTGATACTATGCAACAACGCGTATTACTGTGTTTTAACCACCGGGTATTCCAACAGTATTAACGGTAATAACTACGCCGTTATTTATAAACAACTTATGCTTGTCTTTTTTTTCATCCAATCGCTTTCTGTTATGGGGCCCACACAAGGCTGCGCCGTCGTACGAATATTCTCTGACAACAAGAATATTCCACGACCAAACGAATATTCTCCGATAAAAATGAATATTTTATAACCACTTGCTTATTTAAAATATTTGCACATTTTACCCATAACTAACCACATTAATCAAATCAACCTTTACTATTTTAAAATGATAAATAGAGGAAATTAAATTTCATTTATTAATAATTTGGGGTCTTACAATGAAGGCCGGGCCGGTCCAAGCTTTCTGAAAGGCCAGACCAGGCTAGATTAAAGCTATAAATTTGTGGTCTATTCTTAGCCTTGCAGGCCGAGCCAGATCGATCCAGGCTTTGACTAGGTTAAGCTTTGACCAAGCTGGGTCTAAGCCGGGCCCCAGGCCTCAGGCTTTTTGTGTACCACTACCATTACAGGATGTAAAATTATTAAACCAATCTTTGTGAGGGGACATATGAAAAGAACAACTGCAATCCATGTACCAATCTGTAAGGCTGCTACTGTCTCTAACAAATAAGAGATCACCCTGGAAAGCTTCATATTGTGTCATTGTGTACAGGTTTCCATCGCTGCACACGTCCGCTTGCTTGGCAATATTAGCAGTTTTTAATTTGCTTACCTTTCTTCTTGTTTTCTTTCTTCAATAATGGATACTAATTTTTGTAGTGGCCCTTCTCGTGGCAATGATAACACTCAACCTGATATTTATCCTTCTTGCCTGGTCTCGACTGAGACCTTTCTTATTCCTTGCCATAATTTTTCTTCCGATTAGGACCCCTGCCACGCCTATCTGAAAATGCAAGAAGACTGCCTCCTTGATCTCTAAAGGTATTCCCCTAAACTTATCCTAGTTCAGAACTGTTGACATCACATCGTCAGCTGCAAGTTTTTCCTTCCCAACAAGAAGATTAGTTTAGAGAGTTGAGTATGAATCTAGTAGATAAACAAGAAACAATAAGGCTTTATCTTTTTCGTCTAACTTCACATCTATACTGGTCAGTTGGGTCACCAATCTATTAAACTCACTAATATAATTGGCCAAATTTGACCTTTCTCCATCGGAAGCGGTATAATTCCTTCTTCAAATATAATCAATTTGACAGAGGCTTCAACTTATAAACTTTTTTAAGTTTCTCCCACAAGTCCTTCGGAGAGGTTTCTGTCAAAACCTAATATTTGATCTGCGGCGCTAAACTTAATCTGATTGTTGCCACAACCATTGCTTCAAGTTCCGTCCATTTTTATTTGTCATAGTCGTTGATTTCTTCTGTTCTAGTGCCTTTGTCATTCCTTGTTAAGTCAATACATCTTTGACCTTACAATGCCAAATACTAAAATTTAACTTTTCGTCAAATGGTTCAACTTTGTATCTCGCATTCGTGCTTGTCATCTTTGTTTTTGTGAACTGAAATCTCTGATACCAATTGTTATGAAATTAGGCCCACACAAATACACTAAGATAAATACAAACACTAGTGTATGAGAAATAAAAATAATAACACCAGAATTTTACGTGAAAACCCAACTGGAAAAAAAATCATGGGGAGAGTTCTCAGAAATTCATTATGACAAATAAAATGAAGAATACAAATTCGAAACTAAGAAATAAACTAATTATTTATTTTCTATGCATTCACTCTCTCTATTTGCTTTAACTAAGCTTTCTACTTTTTATTCTTCTTGTTGTTATTGTAAGACCCCGAATTTTATGAAAAAAGTATTCAATTTTCTTATAATTATTATTTTATTTAGTAAATGGTTAAATTGATAAAAGGTTAAAGTTAAGGGTGATATTTGAAAATTTTGCAAAGTTAGCAAGTTGTTATAAAATATTCGATTGGTCGGGGAATATTCGTTTTAACAGGGAATATTCGTACGACGGCACAATCATTGGTGGATCCCACAACAGAATTATTATAGGAGTTAGAAAATAACAAAAATATCTTTTTATAAAAATAATGACGAAAGTTTTACCGTTAACTGTTGAAATACCCAGTGATAAAAGTACAGTAATACGCATGGTTGCATAGTAGCACACGGTATTGATTATTGATGCTTACATGAGAAGTCACTTAGTTATACTCAATTATTGCTATAGTAATTGATGCATAGTATCTCACGTTATTGATTCAATTATTGTCACAATATTTTATTTTACTAAATCAATAATTGAGACGACAAAGTTATTCATATTATTATTTACATTATTGACAATGTCTAAAAAATTTTGTCGAGAAAAGGGGTTTGGTCACCTAATTGTGCACCAATAGGGAGAAATCTTTATCGAAAAGCACATCTTTCCTGTGAATGATCTGGTTGTTGATATTTTAAGTTATAATATTAATGATGAATGTTATTAAAAATGTGTTTTCTGAAGCCAAGTGAATCGAGATAAATAGAGGAGATTTTTACGAAGTATTTGTTGTAAATTTATCTTATTATATGAACCCCCACTTACCCATTTTTCAAAATCGTCGGAGAAAGTTATCTCAGTTTTGTTTATATATATATATATATATATATATATATATATATATATATATATATATATATATATAAGGTTTTGTTTTATTAGAAAGAGACCGGAGACTAGAAGGATGACCTCCCCAATCGGAAAAATTAATTATTTGCTTAATGTAGAGCGAATGATAGAGAAGCTTGGACTTATCATCATTAGCGAAAATAGGTTTAATGAAAACCGACCCTGTTTCGATAAGGATATCCTTATAATACGCAAGGGATTTATAAGGAGCCCATGGAAGGAAATTCCAACCAGTAGGAAAATACTGAGCGGCGAGTTTGACTGGATCATCTTTTGGTTTCATGAATGGCTCAATATGAAACAAATGATGATCATACTTAACTTGATATTCAGACACTGAATGACTAGGTTTTGATGAGGTTGCCCTCGTTTGATTAGCAAAAGGATCAACTGGCGGTGGCTGACTAGCAAGAACTGATGAATAGGGTTTGGGGACAGTCCCAAGAACCTGAAACCTATTAACTACATCTGGTTTAGTAACTGGGTTAACTGGGTGAGGAACAAGGGTTCCCTTTAACTGATTGCTTGGGCCAGGAGTCTGGCCCTGTCCATGGGAATGAGGATTTCCCCTTACACTCATAGTGACGCAATAGTACCTGTTTTGATAAATTCACGGGTTAGAAAAGCTGGGATTGAATTCTGACTACCTTTAATGTATTCAATATCAAAATCAAAAACACTCAAGAGAGCTTGCCATCTAGCGAACGAATGCTTAGAGGTGAATAACGAATGGTTTTAATAATGCTTTGATACCATTTGGGATATGATACAGGATATAAAATGATAAAATGATTTATTGAAGAGAAGAACAATAGATGCGCATACAAACACAATTAAAGTACTAGAATTATAAATTTTATTGATAATTGAAAACTATGTACAAACAAGAAAATAAAAGTAACTTACAATTATCTAGAACATGAAAAGATTAAGGGGTAGAGAGAGGCTAAGGGGTGAGAGCCTAAAGATTAATCAGAGAAGGAACTCTGAGTCTTTCAAAAGCTCTGGACTCTAAAACTTGCAAACTGAAATGAGTTCTGAATCCTTTTATGGAACAAGGATAGAACTATTACAATGACTGAGGGTAAAGTAAAAGTAAGAAACATATTACATTTACTAAGGTAAAGTAAAAGGAAAAGCAAAAGTAAAAGTCTGCTTTTGGTGGAAAAGTAGACGTCTTCTTTTGACTAAAGGATGCAGTGGAGAACAGGTAGGTCCTAATGCATGTGGCAACACTTTCGGTGGAGGACCGAATCTTTTGACTGAATGGAGCCGTCGGGGCGCGTCACTGGATAAGAGCGTGTGGGCTGTGACTAGGTAGGAGAGCATGGGCGCATGACTAGGTAGGAGCGCGTGGGCGCGTGACTGGGGCTGCCGGAGCAGGTGCAATAGAGACGTCAGGCAAATGGGTCCTGAGCATCTTGAAGACTAATAGTGCCATAGGGGTCACTATCATCTTCCTCATCATCTTCTTCTTCTTCTTCCTTCTAACTGGAGCGATGGGAAGAAGTAGATTCTGATGCTTCTTTATGAAACTGATCGATGCGATGATGGATATCATCGACCAGGAGTCTTAATTGTCCAGTTGAATAACTTTGGACATTGGTAATATCAATAGGTTCAGGGGGAGCCGATGAACTAACTTTTAATTTACTGGATGATCCTTTTTCTGGGATCGGGCTAACTGAGGTGGCAGGGATAGGAGACGACGAAAATTCTTTCTGAACTTGACCTATGATCCTGTCGACACCGAATTTATCCCACCATTTGATGTAAAAACGACGAGAAACATAAGAAATAGGAGAAGAAATAGTCTTTGACGATGAAGAAGATGTCGGAGACTGAAACACTGTGACCTCAATTGGCGATAGAATCATATATTGCCATTTGAGAATCCAAGGGATTTTGTATTTACTAATAAATTGAAGGATGACTGAAATTCCTTCATATTTTGGATTATATTTACCATTATTATTGAAGTGATGGAGCTGTGCTTTAAGAGGGTCGGGAAGAATCTCATAACACACACCCAACCTAGTCCACCAAAGGGTGAACCACATAGGGAACTGACTCTTAAATTTGTGGTCGAACAGCAAGAACCACGAGTGACTATGATCTTTATTTTGGTGAAGAAGGATTTTATTCCATGCCTCAATATAATCATAATAGCAATATGAACTAGAATGATTAGAAAGAGACCGGAGACTATAAGGATGACCTCCCCAATCGAAAAAATTGATTATTTGCTTAATGTAGAGCGAATGATAGAGAAGCTTAGACTTATCATCATTAGCAAAAATAGGTTTAATGAAAATCGACTCTGTTTCGATAAGGATATCCTTATAATACGCAAGGGATTTATAAGAAGCCCATGGAAGGAAAAGCCAGCCAGTAAGAAAATACTGAGCGGCGAGTTTGACTGGATCATCTTTTGGTTTCATAAATGGCTCAATATGAAACAAATGATGATTATACTTAACTTGATATTCAGACACTGAATGACTAGGTTTTGATGAGGTTGCCCTCGTTTAATTAGCAAAAGGATCAACTGGCGGTGGCTGACTAGCAAGAACTGATGAATAGGGTTTGGGGACAGTCCCAAGAACTTGAAACCTATTAACTACATCTGGTTGTTAACTGGGTGAGGAACAAGAGTTCCCTTTAACTGATTGCTTGGGCCAGGAGTCTGGCCCTGTCCACGGGAATGAGGATTTCCCCTTACACTCATAGTGACGCAATAGTACCTGTGTTGATAAATTCACGGGTTAGAAAATCTGGGATTGGATTCTAACTACCTTTAATGTATTCAATATCAAAATCAAAACCACTCAAGAGAGCTTGCCATCTAGCGAACGAATGCTTAGAGGCGACGTTCTCAACGTCTTTTTCAAGAATAAATTTTGCTGACTTGTAATCTATTCTAACAAGGAATTTTTGATTAAGTAAGTCACTTTGAAATTTATTAATACATAATACTGATGATAAACTCTCTTTTTTAATAGTACTATATTTTAACTGTGTAGTATTCCATGCGCCGAAATGAAAACGAACAATTTGTTCAGGTGAAGTATGAGTTAACTTTTGTTTGAGGATACCTCCAAATCCAATGTCTGAGGCATCAGTTTCAACTATTTTGAATGCTGAATCATTTGAGATGCCAAGGTAAGGCAAGACCTTAACATATTTTTTAACTTATTGGACTACAGAAGTATGAATGTCACTCCATGGTGGAGGGTTATTTTGCAAACGCTGAAAGAGAGGTTTGCAAATCTTCCTGAGATCTTGGTAGAACTTGCCAATATAATTAAGCGAGCCCAAGAATCTCTGCAGTTTTGTTCGGTTGGTGATCTTATCTGGAAATCGGTCGGCAAATTGAATAGCTCTGTCAATAGGCCGAGTGAGTCCGTGATAGAGGATCGGACTAAGGAACCTGACTTTTGTCAGTAACAAGCTGCACTTGGAAGGAGACAGGACAAGACCATTGGTCTTAACTGTATGAAAGAACGAATTCAAATGTTTAAAGTGTTCTTCAATTGTCCTGGAAAAAATAAGAATGTCGTCTATGTAGACGATAATGAAATGACTGAAGGGATTCAAAATATCGTTACGAATATTCGGGAATTCACTAGGGTCATTTTTTAGACCAAATGACTGAACGTTCCATTCGTAATGACCAAATGGAGTAGTAAATGTTGTCTTATAACTATCATCTGGGTGGATGACGATTTGCCAGAAAACAGATTTTACGTCAAATTTACTAAAAATGGTGGCATGACTTAACCTACTAAGGAGATCTTCCTTATTGGGTAAAGGATACCTAATCCATTCCAAAACCTTATTTAATGGTTTGTAATTAATAACTAGACGGGGAATACCTCTTTCTTTTTCAGCTTCATTGTTAACGTAGAAAGCTGGACAAAACCAAGGGGATTTACTATGTCTAATTAAACCTTTAGTAAGAAGTTCATTAATTTCTTTCTTACATAACTCCATCTTCTCATGACTCATTTGTATAGGCCTGGCCTTAGTAGGAATTAAATGTTTTTTAAATTCCTTAGCATAAGGAAGCCTGACTACATACTTCTTCCGATGCCAAAAGGCATTAGGAGAGTCTGAACAAAGGTTTTCCTTTAAAAAAAATTTTAATTCAGCAATCTATTCTTAAACCCAATTACTCTTAAGTTGTTCTTCAACTTGCTGATATTTAATTTCTTCTTTAAGAAATTTTAAATGACTAGATTTGCTATTTAATAGGTTTAGTGACTTAGAAATAGACTCTTCTTGAATAAATTTTAAATCTCTTTCTTTAGGTTTAATAAGAAATTTAAATGTTATTTTCTTATCGAAATGCTCACAACTTAATCATTTGTTACTAGTAGTAAATGGGTATAATAAATATATAAATGGCAATCCTAAAATAATCTTATCTGTAAGATTGCGAATTAAAACAAACGAGGTTTTAAAACACATATTATCTTGGCAGATATTGTGACGCCCCCAAAATAGGTATACATCACCCATTCTGAGTCGCCAAATACATGGTACAGAAAGCAAACTACAACTTCAATAATACAATTGTCGTGCAAAATACGACAACACATACTGTGAGTTTAAATACAAATATTGTCTCTTAGACAATATCCACACTCAAATAAGTCCTCAATACAATTATTCAAACACTATTTTACAGAAATAGTGAAGACTGCTAAAATATTTTTCTAGAACCATCACTCCATACCCCGACTAAATCCTGCTATGTTCTCACCTCCTGAGAAGAAAAAATAGAACAAAAAGGAAAAAGGTGAGCTCAACTAGCCCAGTAAATAATATTATGACTAAGATAATATACAAAAAATTATCATTAGTATTCAACAGGGAAAAATCTGATAGAATATAATCGACAACAAGTTTTAGATTAACAACTGCGGCAGAAACAACAAACCATTAGAAGAGTCAAGTAGAGAATGAACTCTACTATCTTCTAAGATTTAAAATTTCATCATCAATATTTTATCCCTATAACATCAATTAATAATCATCTTTATCCAAATATTCATCTTTGCACTACAGGCCAAAGATATTCATTTGTATCACCTGTCAGTCATGTTCATCTCAACACCTGTTCATCTTTACACTACAGGCCAAAGATATTCATCAAGTAATCATACATCTTTACACTACAGGCCAAAGATATTCTGCAATATCATCATTTAGAACTGAGGATGATGAAAAATATCTTAAAGAGAACGAATCCGGTGAGACAGAAGGACAAATAGTAGGGATTCGTATAACAGTTTATCCAAGATCAATAATACTTCATAATAATCAATTGTGAAGCAGAATTCAAAAATAAAGGTCAAAATATGGATACAATCAAAGATAGTAACCATAATCGACATGACACAAATAGTGTCGTATTCATGAATAGTGCCGTATACGTGAATAGTAACCCCGACACAAAAATTTCCAAATTTGATAAAAAGTTTATATCAATATTTCAGCATAATGATATTGAAGAAAATAATATCATTTAAGAGGAAAATAATATCCCTTACCTCAAAATATCAGTACTTCTTGTCAGAATACCGGTATAAGGCTGAAAGAAACTTGCTCTGATGAAAATAGAAACTCTCAAAGTATCTAACTATTCACAAAATACACTCAATAATCTAGAGAGAGAAAGAGAGAAAATTTGTTTCTGGTGTGATTTTCAATCCTAACTTAGCCCTCTATTTATAGGAAAATGTTAGCACGCCGAAGCAGACTTAACCTGTAACCTGATGGCTTTACCTGCTACTATTCTCACCCACCACATTTGAATAAAAATCTCAGCACATTTCTTCACCAGCCAAGAGTGGGGCCTACCAATTCTAGAATTTTCCACCAAAATGATAAACTCTGAAAATTCAACAATTTCTGAACCAGTCATCTCGTAAAATTCATAATAAATCATACGTTCATTTTTAACGGTTCAAAATTTGTGGACATATACTCAACTTATATATGTATAACATATCCAAAAATTATCACGATCTAACGGTCGGATTAAAAATTATAACCCCCGCAAAATATCTCAAAAACCCTTATTTTTAATACCTCCATTCCGACAAAAATACTGATAAAAACCTCAACATTAACTACTTCATTTTTAACCACAAAAATATATCCCTCATTTATATCCACATAAAATAAATATTTTCTTGTCATATGAATCAATAATTAATTATTCACAAATAATATTACAGAATCACATTTATGACAACCAGGCCGTTCCCAGGAAAGAGGGGGCTTTCCAATAAAAATTTCTCCTTACTGGCGTGCAATTAGATGACCAAACCTCTCCTTAGACAGAACTTTCTAGACATTGCCAATAATGTTATCTAATAATATTATTCAAATAATATGAATTATTAATCTGATAATGGGAAATACTGTGCAGCAACAATTATTAAAACAACAATAATATAAAATATCAACGCAGTAATTATTGAATCAATAAAATAAAATATTAAAAAATAACTACTGTAACAATTATTGAGTAGTGCATTCTTACGTAAGAATCAATAATTGGTGCAATACCGTATGCTACTGTATTTTAACCACCAGGTATTCCAACAGTATTAAAGGTAACAACTACGCCGTTATTTATAAATAACTTATACTTGTCGTTTTCTTCATCCAATTGCTTTCCGTTATGGGGCACACAAATAGCTGCGCCGTCATATGAATATTTCCCGACAGAAAGAATATTCCACGACCAAACGAATATTTTATAACTACTTGTTTATTTTGTAAAATTTGCACATTTCACCCATAACTAAAGTATTATATCAAATTAACCCCTTATTATTCACAATAATATTTAGAAAAAATTTGATTTTATTCATTAATAAGCTGGGGTCTTACAACCTCCCCTCCTTCCGAAATTTCGTCCTCGAAATTGACGTACGTACCTGATATTTCGAAAAGGTAAGGATACCTCGCTTTCATTTCTTATTCCAACTCCCAAGTCATTTCTTCAATAGCATGGTTTTTTCACTAAATCTTAACTTGTGGCATAACCTTTGTGCGTAGGGCATGCTCTTTCCTATCCAAGATCTTAACAGGTACCTCCTCGTACGTTAAATCTTCAGCTATCTCGTCTGTTTCTAACTCAATAATGTGGTTCAGGTCTTTAACATATTTACGAAGCATAGATATGTGAAAAATATTATGAACACGAGACATGCTTGGAGGTAATGCGAGTCTATATGCCACATTTCCTATTCGCTCAAGAATCTCAAATGGACCAACAAATCTTGGATTGAGCTTTCCTCTCTTCCCAAATCTTGTAACTCTCTTCCATGGTGCAACACGTAACAATACATGATCCCCAATATTAAATTCCACGTCCTTCCGATGAAGATCCGCATAACTCTTTTGTCGATCCTGTGCCGTTTGTATACGTTGTCAAATTGTTTGGATCTTCTCTGTAGTCCCAGCATACTGGAGAATGACATTTTCTTCCATACAACACCTCGAATGGAGCCACACCTATGCTCGCCTGATAACTGTTATTGTAGGAGAATTTCACCAATGGTAGGTACTTATCCTAACTCCCTTTGAGATCTAGGACACAGAGTCTTAATAGATCTTCAAGAGTTTGAATAGTCCTCTCTGATTGTCCGTCCATTTGAGGATGGTATGCCGAACTGAATCGTAAATCTGTGCCCATGGCTTTCAGCAAGCTAACCCAAAATTGTGAAGTGAATCTTGGGTCACGATCCGAAACTATGGATACTGACATGCCATGCAATCTTACAATCTCGTTCACATACATGCTAGCAAAACATTCAAGGGAATAAGTCTCACGTATAGGTAAGAAATGAGCAGACTTGGTTAATCTATCAATAATAACCCAAATCGCATCTATGCATTGAGAAACCTTGGGAAGACCTGTAACGAAATCCATGGTAATGTGTTCCCACTTCTATTTCGGGATCTCAAGTGGTTGTAATGGACCCTTTGTCACTTGATGCTCCGCCTTTACACGTTGACAAGTTAAACACCTCGAGATAAACTCCGCGATCTCTCTTTTTATATTGCTCCACCAGAATGTAAGTCGAAGATCGTGATACATTTTGGTAATCCCAGGATGGATTGAAAACGGTGTGTTGTGTGCCTCCATCATTATTCTATGCTTCAAGTCAAAATTGTTAGGAACACAAAGTCTGGAGTTGACTCGAAGTATTCCTTCTTCATCGATCCTTGCTTCTGGAATAGCACCTTCTTGCACTTTCTTCTTCATACGCATCAGCTCTATATCCGTAGCTTGAGCAGTTTTAACTTTATCGATTAAAGTCGGTTCTACTTGTATATTTGATATCATCATGTGGGTACTTGGAGCCTTCATCTCTATCTCCATCCTTTGCAAGTCATACAAAATAGGCCTTTATGTTAACAACATTGCACTCGTACCCGCATATGATCTTCTACTCAATGCATCAGCTACTACGTTTGCTTTTCTAGGATGATATTGGATGGTATGATCGTAATCTTTCAGCAGCTCTAGCCAACGTCGTTGCCACATGTTGAGTTCCTTTTGGGTGAAGAAATATTTGAGGCTTTTATGATCCGTATAGATCTCCACTTTCTCCCCATACAGGTAGTGTCTCCAAATCTTCAACGCGAAAATGACTGCTGCCAACTCCAAATCATGAGTAGGATAATTCCTCTCATATTCTTTGAGTTGTCGCGAGGTATAGGCTATGACTTTCCCATGTTGCATGAGAACACATCCTAACCCTTTGCCTGAAGCATCGCTGTAGATAACAAATCCATCCGAACCAGATGGTATTGTCAAAGTAGGTGCCGAAATGAGTCTCCTCTTGAGTTCTTGAAAACTCTTCTCACAATCCTCGCTCAAACCAAATTTTGTATCTTTCCGAGTCAGCTGAGTTAACGGAGTAGCGATTCGAGAAAATCCTTCCATAAATCTCCGATAATAACCAGCTAAGCCCAGAAAGCTACGTACTTCGGTTACCGACTTCGGTTGCTCCCAACTTTGTATGGCTTCAATCTTCGCCGGGTCGACAGATACTCCATGTTTGGACACCACGTGCCCAAGGAATCCTACTTCCTCAAGCCAGAACTCGTATTTCTTCAGTTTGGCATATAGCTTGTTTTCACGAAGCCTTTGCAATATCAGCTTCAAATGGCGCTCATGATCTTCACGGCTTTTGGAATAGATGAGGATGTCATCAATAAAGACAACAACGAACTGATCCAAATATTCTTTGAATACACGGTTCATCATATCCATGAAGGCAGCAGAAGCATTAGTCAATCCAAAAGATATGACTAAGAATTCATAATGCCCGTACCGAGTTCTGAAGGCAGTCTTTGGAATATCCTGAGTTTTAATCTTCAGCTGATGATATCTAGAACGAAGATCGATCTTTGAAAAGAATTGTGCTCCTTGCAACTGGTCAAACAGGTCATCAATGTGATAGTGCCAACTTGGATCATGTATCTTTAAAGAGATAAGATCAATAGGCAATGTGATAGTGCCAACTTGGATCATGCAAGATTTATAAACTATAGATGTAACGAAGGTTTCACCCAACGGAGTTTCAACAAATAAGTCAAACTCCAATTTCTCCGGAGTTAAGTTTAAACGTTGAGCACAAGCAGGAGAAATAAAAGAATGGGTAGAACCGGTATCTAGTAAAGTATAAACTTCGCAAGAATTCAAGATTAGCTTACCCGTGATCACCTCGTTCGGGTTTCTCGCGTTTTGGCCAGTCACGACAAATGCTTTTCCAGGAACCACTAATTTTGACTTATCCGGGACAGCTTTTGGAGACACCATCCCCGCTGAACTTGGTTTTGCTACAGAACACTCTCGAGCTATATGACCCTCCTTTCCACAGTTATAACATACCTTGGATTGTTGTGGGCAGTTTGGGCTGATATGTCCCTCTTTCCCACATTTGTAACATACGACCGGTGGTCGTTCTCCTCCCCTAGAAACAGTTGATGTTTGTGCTGACGTCTTCACGTTATCATTTTTGTACCTTCTCTTCTTGAAATCTCCTCCCGACTCGCTCCTTTTATTATCACGACCACGATTACCACCAGAGTGGTTATCGCTTTTGTCCGAATGTTTTCCTCCCTGCTGGTTTTCATTGCTTCAATGACTGCCGTCACCGGTATGACCCTGGTTGTGGTCCCTCGGTTGCACATACTCATTATCTCGCTCTAATAATTGAGCCATGTTTACAACATCTGAATATAAAGAAAATTTATGAGAGATAAGATATTGTCGAATCTCAGGTTTTAGACCTCTCAGAAACATCCTTGTCATTCGTTCCTCATTTTCGACCAAATGAGGTGAGAACCTGGATAACTCTGCAAACTTCGCCTCGTACTGGGACACCGTCATGTTGTTTTGTTCCAGTCTGATAAACTCCACCTCCTTCATATGTCGAATACTTTCAGGAAAGTACTTGTCATTGAACAGTTTTTGAAATGTTTCCCAGGACATGTTGAGTGCGTCAGGCTGGGTACGCTTCACAGACTCCCACCAGTAGTCTGCCTCACCGCAGAACATAAAGGTGGCGAATGGAACCTTTTGTTCCTCCGTGCATCCCAAGACATCGAATATCTTGGTAATTTGCTTGACCCACGTTTCCGCCATGATCGGATCCGGTTTTTCCTTAAATTCTGGTGGTCCCAATTCTTTGAACTGCTTGGCTGTGACAAATCGCGCGTTGTTATCATTTCCACCCGTATTCTGCACACGAGTCTCCCTCGTCTGATTTTGCATGAATTGCAAAAAGCTCCTAAACATTCCATCATTCATCGTTTGCTCGGCAACGTTGTTTACAAGAGGAATATTGCCTTCCTGTTGCACGTTCCCCTGGGTGGTGATCAAAGGTGTCTCCACGGTCTGATTTACTCCATTATTAACGTTCTCAGCTGCCATTCTTAAATACTGCCATAAAACAAGGGTTAATAGTCATGTCATATATTATCCCTATACTCTGACCGACCAAATAAACGCCAAATAAACTTAGTCAAGTCATACTAGCAAAGGAATTCCATGTCTCTCCCCTCCTAGTTCTTGTCTCACATCTCAGCCAGGGATCATATCCCTAAGCTCTGATACCAACTGTGACGCCCCCAAAATAGGTATACATCACCCATTCTGAGTCGCCAAATACATGGTACAGAAAGCAAACTACAACTTCAATAATACAATTATCGTGCAAAATACGACAACACATACTGTGAGTTTAAATACAAATATTGTCTTCTAGACAATATCCACACTCAAATAAGCCCTCAATACAATTATTCAAACACTATTTTACAGAAATAGTGAGGACTGCTAAAACATTTTTCTAGAACCATCACTCCATACCCCGACTAGATCCTGCTATGTTCTCACCTCCTGAGAAGAAAAATGGAATAAAAAGGAAAAAGGGTGAGCTCAACTATCCCAGTAAAGAATATTATGACTAAGATAATATACAACAAATTATCATTAGTATTCAACAGAGAAAAATCTGATAGAATATAATTGACAACAAGTTTTAGATCAACAACTACAGCGGAAACAGCAAACCATTAGAAGAGTCAAGTAGAGAATGAACTCTACTATCTTCTAAGATTTAAAAGTCCATCATCAATATTTTATCCCTGTAACATCAATTAATAATCATCTTTATCCAAATATTCATCTTTGCACTACAGGCCAAAGATATTCATTTGTATCGCATGTCAGTCATGTTCATTTCAACACATGTTCATCTTTGCACTACAGGCCAAAGATATTCATCAAGTAATATACATCTTTGCACTACAGGCCAAAGATATTAAGCAATATCATCATTTAGGACTGAAGATGATGAAAAATATCTTAAAGAGAACGAATCCAGTGAGACAGAAGGACAAATAGTATGGATTCGTATAATAGTTTATCCAAAATCAATAATACTTCATAATAATCAATTGTGAAGCAGAATTTAAAAATAAAGATCAAAACATGGATACAATCAAAGATAGTAACCACAATAGACATCTTGGACAAAAAAAAATTTATTTTTCATTGAATAGTGTCGTATACGTGAATAGTGCCATATACGTGAATAGTAATCCCGACACAAAAAGTTCCAAATTTGATAAAACGTTTATATCAATATTTCAGCATAATGATATTCAAAAAAATAATATCATTTAAGAAGAAAATAATATCCCTTACCTCAAAATATCAGTACTTCTGGTCAGAATACCGGTATAAGGCTGAAAGAAACTTGCTCTGATAAATAGAAACTCTCAAAATATCTAAATACTCATAAAATAAACTCAATAATCTAGAGAGAGAAAGAGAGAAAACTTGTTTTTGCTGTGATTTTCAATTCTAACTTAGCCCTCTATTTATAGGAAAATGTTAGCACGCCGAAGCAAACTTAACCTACAGCCTGATGGCTTTACCTGCTACTATTCCCGCCCTCCACATTTGAATAAAAATCTCAGCACATTTCTTCACCAACCAAGAGTGGGGCCCACCAATTCTAGAATTTTCCACCAAAATGATAAACTCAAAAAATTCAACAATTTCTGAACCAGTCATCTCGTAAAATTCATAATAAATCATACGTGCATTTTTAACGGTTCAAAATTTGTGGACATATACTCAACTTATATATGTATAACATATCCAAAAATTACCACGATCCAACGGTCGGATTAAAAATTATAACCTCCGCAAAATATCTCAAAAATCCTAATTTTTAATACCTCCATTCCGACAAAAATACTGATAAAAACCTCAACATTAACTCCTTCATTTTTAACCACAAAAATATATCCCTCATTTATATCCACATAAAATAAATATTTTCTTGTCATATGAATCAATAATTAATTATTCACAAATAATATTACAAAATCACATTTATGACAACCAGGCCGTTCCCAGGAAAGAGGGGGCTTTCCAATAAGAATTTCTCCTTACTGGCGCGCAATTAGATGACCAAACCTCTCCTTAGACAGAACTTTCTAGACATTGCCAATAATGTTATCTAATAATATTATTCAAATAATATGAATTATTGATCTTATAATGGGAAATAATGTACAGCAACAATTATTGAAACAACAATAATATAAAATATCAACGCAACAATTATTGAATCAATAAAATAAAATATTGAACAATAACTACTGTAACAATTATTGAGTAGTGCCTTCTTACGTAAGAATTAATAATTGGTGCAATATCGTGTGCTACTGTATTTTAACCACCAGGTATTCCAACAGTATTAACGGTAACAACTACGCCGTTATTTATAAACAACTTATACTTGTCATTTTCTTCATCCAATCGCTTTTCGTTATAGGGCCCACAAATAGCTGCGCCGTCGTATGAATATTCCCCGACAGAAAGAATATTCCACGATCAAACGAATATTTTATAACCACTTGTTTATTTTGCAAAATTTGCACATTTCACCCATAACCAAAGTATTATATCAAATTAACCCCTTATTATTCATAATAATATTTAGAGAAAATTTGATTTTATTCATTAATAAGCTGGGGTCTTACAGATATGGACTTTAGGTCATTTATATTTTATTTCCATTTGACTACCATTAGCCGAATTAAGTTTTTCACTAGTCTTTTTGTAATATCTGGTAGGAATATGACCTTCTTGAATATAGTTTAAATCTGCACCAGTATCAACAAGAGCAGGGAGCTGTATCGAGAAAGTTTTATCAATAACTAAATTAACCGAGATATACCATTTTTGAATGATGATATCTTTAATTCTTTTAAGTGAGAGATCCTGAACAATTAGATCAGGCTCTTCCTTAGTTCCTGATGACTATGGCAAATCATGATCTTCTTCACTAGAAGAGGACTCATGAACCTAGAGATCGGACTTTCTATCTTCAATTTCTTTTCTTAAATTTGAAATGTCTAATTTTAAATTAGAAATTTCCTTTTTAAGTTTATTAACTTCTTGATTCAATTCTGGGAGAGTAATTTCTTTAACTGGGGTTTTAAATCTCTCTAGAGTTTTATTAAGACTAAAGATAGGCTTTTCTTTGGCCCTAATTATTTTTTCTTTAACTCCTTTATCTTTGGTTAATAAATCCTTTAATTGTTTGGTATACTGGATTTTTAACTTAGGATCAGATATCTTGCTAATTAGATCAATTACCAAAGAGCTTTCTTCATCCTCTTTGGTAATTACATTAACTGTTTTGACACAACAATTATTGACACAATTGTATGTACATAGGGTAACTTCATTATCACTATTTGATTCATCGTTACAAGTGTCACTACATGAAGTATCTGGCACATCAGAAGCTCCACTACTACTGCTATTGTTTTCTATTCTCATTAATTCTAATAATTGTTCAGTGTCTTCAACTGAGATATTCAACTGGGCTAACTTCTGCTTAACTCTGCACTCGCTTTTGTAGTGCCCTTTCTGCCCACAATTGTGGCAAACAATTTTATTTTTATCAAATTTCTTGGATTTTTTAGTTGATTTTTTATTAGAAGGCTTCGGCTTATTATAATAATTGTCTTGATTTTTATTCTTATTATGGCTATATTTCTTTTTATGTCGTTTATGACTTTTGCGATGCTCAATATGTTTATGCTTGTGCTTTCTTCTAGAGGGAGCAACAAGGGGTAAACCATATTGTTTGCAAAATGTGTCTAACTCATATTTGGCTTTATTTTTATCTTTACCGGCTTGCTTAGCTAACTTAAAATCAATGCACATTTTAATCCAATTTTTTGAATAATACTAATAATATCTCCATAGGTTAAATTATCATAATCAATATAACCTAAATTTTTACTGAGCTCTTCTATGACCTTATGAGTAAATAATGATGGTAGACCATTCACGAATTTGCCCTTCCAGAATGGTTTATTACTATCATTACGCATCATAACTCGAGAGGTGAACACATCTTTGTACCACCTGAAGTCACTTAGAGTGGGACAAGTGAGATTACTAAGCTGATCATGTATTCTTTCTGTGATGTTACTAGGGGTTCCTACAAAGTGTTTAATAATTGTAAATATCAATGTATTAACTCCATCAGGCGGACCAATACCAGCATCTTCATCAAAGATGGGATTGTCGTCATCGTTTAACTGGATAGCATGGATAGTTGTATGTTGTTTCTATCTGTTGAGTAAACATCTTTTTAATCAACTTCTCTTTCCTATTTTAAAACATTCTTCTTTTCGTTATTCTGAAGTCACCTAAGTTACCTGTAGTCCACCTAGTTCATCGAAAACCTTTTGTAAGTCTCCGGGGTGTGAGCAGTGTTTGGTTTTAGAACATAGGTATGAGTCTGCTTAGGGTAATAAGGGTATGCATGAACGAATAATGAAAAAGGATTAGTTTAAAAACTGTAAAGATGAGTAGATTATTTAGATCTAGCTCCTCAGTTAGCAACCGGTCAGCTTTGCCTCCTGTTCCGGACATAGTTAACCAAGAAGAACATAGTTATGAGAACATTAGTCAAGCCTTACACAATTGGAACATTCCTAGAGTGCCTCCTAAAGAAATTTACCAGTCAACCTTTTTTATAATGTTAAGACAGTTGAAAGAGTTTATGCAATTAATAATGAATATGAAAATTGTAGTCTTTTATCTCCTGATGTTATTAAAAAACATAGGAAAAAGGGTTATAATTTTATTCACATAGGTCTAGTTCAAATTGCAGTTAAATTTAAACCACTTAACATCAAAGGAATAAATTCAAGTATTTATCTCTGTTTAAGAGATGCCAGATTTTTAAATTATCACCCTAGTATAACTGGAATTGTGGAAGCAAGTCTGGACGATGGACCTATCCATTTTGATTGCTTTCCTGATTTCACTTTAAGTCTTAGTGATCATAATTTATTAAAAGCATTGACATTAAATATTAAAACTGCTGGTGAGATTACTCAAATGATTGAGGGATCTCAGCCCCTTGCTTTGATTTATAGGATCTATTACAAGACCATGAAAACGAACTTGAACGTTCATGCTCTTAATAAGAGTCCTAAAGATCAAACAGTCTTAATTCAAAGTTAAACTACTAACGCTAATATCCAGATCCCGAGAACCATCCTTAGGAAAGACATTACCTTACCTAGTCAATAGATTTTACCTAGTGAAATACCCTAGCAACCTGTAATTAATAACTTATTGAATGTAGAAAATATTACTCAATTTTCTGATGGAACTGTCAAAATAAGTTTTGAACGTTCTAATCGCCCAGTTATCATAGAAGATTTTTCTAGTTCTTCAGCACCTTCGGTTCACACTCGAAGAGACACTGAAGTACTTAGTAACCCTTTCTTTAGAGATATTAAATTAAAAGGAGTCCTTAATCAAGGTTAAGCTAGTCACCCCTGTTATAGTCAAAAGGATCTTGTGGAAGAAGAAGATTCTTCTTCTCAGACATCTTCTGAGTATCCAACCCAATCCAATTTTAATGCACCCATTAATAAACAATTAAGAGTTATTAAAAAGGAATTTATGTTAGAATGGGATAACTTAGTTAAAGATTTTAATTCTAAATCTAATAAAGAGAAAAGATATTTATTTAGATCTAATCACCCTATTGAAAAGGAACATGATAAGATTGTAAATAGATGGAAAAGATTTATTAAAAACAATGAATTAAAGATCACTCTTTAAGATTGGTATGAACAATATCAAAGTAAGTGTAGTGTAATCACTAAATCATAGTGGATTAAAGAAGATAAATCAAAGATTTCCTCTAGTCATCCACCTTTAGAAACAATTCTAATTCCAGTTAAGAATACTTCAGTCATTGCTAGTCCGTTTAAGATTTTCGATGGTAATAAAGATGATAAAAAAATAATTGAACAAAATAATTATACAAACCAGTATCTAGCAACCATAGGAAAACAGTTAGACAAGATTGAAGAAAAATTTGAAGAATCAGTTATCAAAAAACCAGATTCAAAAATTGAAATTATTAAAATTACCAGAAAATAGGTACAAGTTAGGCTTACCTAACAAAGATAATGAACTTAGCAATACGATTGATAAGCTATTTAAAAAATTAAAAAATGAAGCTAGTTCAAGTGGTACTATAGCTCAAATTGATCAGATCCAGTCATCTGATAATGAAAGCGATAGTCCTTCAGATGCAGATCTGTCGGATACAGTTTCCGATCTTAAAGACTAGTTGAATAAATTAACTGGTAATAACACTAGTATAACCAGAAATTGGTATTCTAGACCAACTCCTCCGGATCTACAGTTCAATGAAAGGATTTTAGGCAAATAATTTTCTGTTTCATCTAATAAAATTTATGAGTGGAATATTGATGGATTTAGTGAACAAGAAATTTTAAACAAATTAAACCACATGTCTATGGTAGCCAATAGCTACATCACAAAATTTAATAATCTGTCTCAGCCAGACATTATTGAATTATTAGCTAGTAGATTCACTGGTATTCTTAGATCTTGGTGGGAAAGACATCTCACAGAAGATTCTAGGGTGTCAATTATCCATGCTTAATTCGGCTGATGGTAGTCAAATGGAAATAAAATATAAATTATCTAAAGTCCATATCTGCCAAGATAATATGTGTTTTAAAACCTCGTTTGTTTTGATTTGCAATCTTACAGATAAGATTGTTTTAGGATTGCCATTTATATATTTATTATACCCATTTACTACTAGTAACAAAGGATTAAGTTGTGAGCATTTCGGTAGGAAAATAACATTTAAATTTCTTATTAAACCTAAAGAAAGAGATTTAAAATTTATTCAAGAAGAGTCTATTTCTAAGTCACTGAACCTATTAAATTGCAAATAATTTTTTAACCCCAAATGGTTTTCAGAGTAATGTTTAAGAGTCAGTTCCCTATGTGGTTCACCCTTTGGTGGACTGGGTTGGGTCGGTGTTATGAGATTCTTCCAGACCCTCTCAAAGCGTAGCTCCATCACTTTAGTAATAATGGTAAATATAATCCAAAATATGAAGGAATTTCAGTCATCCTTCAATTTATTAGTAAATACAAAATCCCTTGGATTCTCAAATGGCAATATATGATTCTATCGCCAATTGAGGTTACAGTGTTTATAAATAGAATATATTATATTTTATTTAAAGTTTTTGTTTTACTTGAATATTATATTAAAAATCAGTCGTCCGTGATTTTCATAACAAATTCGTGAATTCAAAAAAAATTCGTCCGTGAAAAAATTCTTAACAGTGCCCCTTCCATTCTCCTATAAATAGGATGCTGAGTTTAGAATTGAAAATCACACCAGAATCAGAGAATTCTTCTTCTATAATATTGAGTGTATTTTTTTAGAGTTTAAGGAAGCTTTGAGCATAGAAAACAGTATAAGTTTTCTTCAAGAATATCTCTGCTATACCAGTTGGAATACTCTCCTTTTTAAGGTAAGAGGTATTATTTATGTCATATTCGCTTACGATATTATTTTTCGTATTCGTAAGAAATTTTATTTTCGTTCAATATTCGTAAGGAATATTATTTTCGTTCAATATTCGTAAAGAATATTATCTTCGTTCAATATTCGTAGGAATATTATTTTCGTTCAATAGTTGTAAGAGATATTATTTTTGTTCAATATTCGTATGAAATAATATTTTCTTCCATACTCTGTAGTATGTAAGTAATATTATTTCGTTTTAGATTCTGAATTCTACACTCATTTTGTTAAAGTATGGCTTATATACTCCTTGAAATTAGTAGAATGTCCTTGAAATTTATACTTCATCTGATATTTTTTTATGAAAATATTATTTTGAGCATTCTTGATAATTTTTACTCTTTTCATGTCGGAGTACTATTCACGGGATACTATTCACGGGGTACTATTCACTCGGGGTACTATTCATGATAAAAATTGATTTCTTTTCTATCCAAATCATTTTTGATACAATATTATTCTTGAATTGTACTCCACAAAGTGGTATCATGGTGACAATTTGGACATTATTGAATTCTGAATAAATTGAATTATAAATCTTTAAAATTTATTCGTTGCTTTCATTTAATTGAATTCTTATATCATTGTCATCATCCTCATACTTATATTGTGATAAAAGTCATCTTTGGCCCGTAGTGCATGGATGGACTGTTGATTGATATGATTATGACCAGGGATTATTCGGTATAATCATGACCTGTAATGTTACAAATGATGTGATAAAAGTCCTCATTGGCCCGTAGTGCATTGATGGACAGTTATTTGCATGATCATAACCATTGGTGATAACACGATTATCCTTGGCCCGTAGTGCATGGATAATTCGTGGACGTGATACTAATGAATATCCTTGGCCCGTAGTGCAGGGATAATTCAGTGATGTGGATTATTTATTAAGCTGAGTCTCAATGATAAAATTGATGATAAACTCTTTAAATCATAGAAGATAGTAGATATTATGCTCTACTTGACTCATCTAATGGATTGGTTATTCCGCTGCAGTTAAACTTGATGTCTATTGTATTTTATCAGTTTAACACAATTGAAGGCTAACGATAAATTATTCTGCAATATCTTAGTCATAATATTTTTTACTGGGCTAGTTAAGCTCACCCTTTGTTTTCATTGTTCTCTTCAGGAAATGAGAACGTGGTCAGAACTAGTCGGGGAACGGAGTGATGGTCCGAGTTGGTGGTTGTAGTAGTCCTCACTATTCTATGAAATAGTGTGATGATAATTGTAATGAGGGCTCCATTTGAGTTAGGATACTATCTATTAGACAATATTCATGTATAAACTCTCAGCTACGTTTTTTGTTGTATTGTATAAGAAAGTTGTATTTAAATTATGTATCATTTATTTGGCGACTAAGAATGGGTGATGTATACCTATTTTGGGGCGTCACAGTTGGTATCAAAGCTTAAGGATATGATTTCTGGCTAAGATGCGAGACTAGAACTAGGAGGAAAGAGACGGTTAATTCCTTCGCTAGTATGACCTACCTAAGCTTATTTGTTATTTAATTAGTCGGTCAGAATATACGGATACTATATGGCATGTCAATTAACCCTTGTTTTGTGGTAGTGTTTGAAAATGACATCTAAAAATGTTGAGATAAGCAATGGAGCACATGAGACCGTTGAGTCACCAACGATCAATACCGAGGATAATATGCATCAGGAATGCAATAATCCTCAAGAAAATAATAACACCGACCAAATGATGAACGATGGGATATTCAGAGGCTTTCTACAATTCATGCAACATCAGGCGAGAGAGACTCGTGTTCAAAATACAGGTGGAAACACTGGCAACTCTTGGATGGTCACCGCTAAGCAGTTCAAGGAGCTGGGACCACTGGAGTTTTTGGGAAAGCAAGAACCACTTAAGGCGGAGACGTGGATAAAGAAGATCACCAAGATATTTGATGTCTTGGGATGCTCTGAGGAGCAAAAGGTTCCCTTTGCCATCTTCATGTTGCGAGGAGAGGCAGATTACTGGTGGGAATCTGTAAAGCGTACTTAACTGGCCGCACTGAAGATGTCTTGGGAGAAGTTCCAAGAACTGTTCAACAATAAGTACTTTCTCGAAAGTATTCGTCACATGAAGGAGGTGGAGTTCATCAAGCTGAAGCAAAATAATATGATCGTGTCGCAATACGAAGCTAAGTTTGCCGAGTTGTCCCGGTTTGCATCCCACTTGGTTGATAATGAGGAATGAATGACACGAATATTTTTGCGAGGTTTGAAACCTGAAATACGTCAATATCTCATTTCTCATAAACTGTGTTTATATTCAGATGTTGTAAATAGGGCTCAGTTATTGGAGCGTAATAATGAGTCAACCCAACCAAGAGAGAGCATCTGGCAAAATGATAATACCAGTGGTAGCAGTCATCGAAGCGGTGACAACAAATGTAGAGGAAGTCAACATGCCAAAAATGGAAATCATGGCCAAGACAATAAAAGTGGAAATTTTAAAAAGAGGAGATTCAATAATGATGGAAAGACATCAACACCAGCACCCGTTGTTAAAGAAGGAGAACGATCACCGATCATATGCTACAAATACGAAGGGGAGGGACACATCAATCCAAATTATACGCAGCAGTCCAAAACATGTTATAATTGCAGAAGACAAGGTCACCTAGCCCGATTTTGTCGTGCAGTAAAGTCAAGTCCAACTGGGATGGAGGCACCAAAGGCCGTCCTAGAGAAGTCAAAGTCGGTAGTTCAAGGGAGAGCGTTTGTCGTGACCTCCTAAAAAGCAAGGAACCCGGACGAGGTCATCACGGGTAAGCTAATCATAAACTCTTGCGAAGTCTATACCTTATTTGATACCGGTTATACCCATTCTTTTATTTCTCCTACTTGCACTCAACGATTAAATTTAACTCTAGAGAAATTAGACTTTAACTTATCTGTTGAAACTCCGTTGGGAGAAACCTTCATTACATCCACTATTTATAAGTCTTGTTTGATTCAAATCTATACCCTCACGTTACCTGTCGATCTTATCTCTTTGAAAATACTTGCATTTGATGTGATTTTAGGGATTGATTGGTTAACTACTCATCATGATAAAATTGATTATTTTTGTAAGCTTGTTATTTTTCATACTCCTAACCAACCTATTATGTGAATTCAAGTAACCAAACCAGTAAAGTCAATCACTGTCATATCAAGCCATAAAGCTATTCATTTATTGAAAAATAGATGTCAAGCTTTCTTAACAAATGTCACGGATTTAAAAAAAATACGTCAGATTTGAATGATATTTCTATTGTTAATAAATTTCTTGAATCATTCCCTGAAGAACTTTCTAGCCTACCCCCAGAGCGTGAAATTGAATTTTGTATCGACCTTGAACCCGATGCAGAGCCCTCAAATATTTCTTTACTAAAAACGAACGTAACATGCTCCAAAGACGTTGGCCCGAGTTGTTGAAAGATTACGATAATACCATTTAATATCATTCTGGAAAAAGCGAACGTGGTAACTGACGCGTTGAGTAGAAGATCGTATGTGGTTACGAGTGCGGCGTTGTTAACACAAAGACCCATTTTGTGTGATTTACAAATGATGGAGATACAATTAAAGACTCTAAGGACCCACATGATGATAACAAATATATGAGTAAAATTGACTTTAATCGATAAAGTTAAAGTTGCTCAAGCTACAGACTTATAGCTGATGCGTATGAAGAAAAAGTTACAAGAAGGTGTCATCCCGGAAGCAAGAATCAACGAAAAAAGAAAATCTCAACCCTCGATTTATTGTTCTATTTGAAATCATCGATCGAGTAGAAACTGTGGCCTATGGACTCTCCTTACCGTCAAGTATGTCTCATGTTCATAACATTTTTCACGTATCGATGTTACGTAAATATGTGGACGACCCAAACTACATTATTGAATTAGAACCAGACAAGATAGCGGAAGATTTAACGTATGAAGAGGTACTTGTTAAAATCCTGGATAAGAAGTAACATATTTTATGCTCAAAGGTTATACCTCAAGAGTTGGAATCTAAAATGAAAATAAGGTATCCTCATCTCTTCTAACTACCAGGTACGTAAATTTCGAGGGCGAAAAGGAGGGGAGATTGTAAGACCCCGAATTTTATGAAAGGAAAGTATTCAATTTTCTTATAATTATTATTCTATTTAGTAAATGGTTAAATTGATAAAAGGTTAAAGTTATGGGTGATATGTGAAAATTTTGCAAAGTAAGCAAGTTGTTATAAAATATTCGATTGGTCGGGGAATATTCATTTTAACAGGGAGTATTCGCACGACGGTACAATCATTGATAGACCCCACAACGAAATTATTGTCGGAGTTATAAAACGACAGAAATATCTTTTTATAAAAATAACGACGAAAATTTTACTTTTAATTGTTGAATACCCGGTGATAAAAGTATAGTAATACGCGTGGTTGTATAGTAGCACACGGTATTGATTATTGATGCTTACGTGAGAAGTCACTCAGTTATACTCAATTATTGCTACAGTAATTGTTGCATAGTATCTCACGTTATTGATTAAATTATTGTCACAATATTTTATATTATTAAATCAATAATTGAGACGACAAAGTTATTCATATTATTATTTACATTATTGACAATGTCTAAAAAATTCTTTCGAGGAAAGAAGTTTGATCACCTAATTGCACACCAATAGGGAGAAATCCTTATCGAAAAGCCCCCTCTTTCCTGGAAATGATCTGGTTGTTGATATTTCAAGTTATAATATTAATGATGAATGTTATTAAAAAAGTGTTTTGTGAAGCCAAGTGAATCGAGATAAATAAAGGAGACTTTTATGAAATATTTGTTGTAAATTTGGCTTATTATATAGACTCACACTTACCCATTTTTTAAAATCGTCGAAGAAAGTTATCTCAGTTTTGTTATATATATATATATATATATATATATATATATATATATATATATATATATTGTATAAAGTTTTATTTTATTAGATTATAAATAAAATATATTATATTTTATTTAAAATTTTTATTTTACTTGAATATTATATTGAAAATCAGTCATCCGTGATTTTCATAAGAAATCTGTGAATTCAAAAAAATTTCGTCCGTAAAAAAATTATTAACAGTGCCCCTTCCATTCTCCTATAAATAGAATGCTTAGTTTAGAATTGAAAATCACACCAGAATCAGAGAATTTTTCTTCTATAATATTGAGTGTATTTCTTTATAGTTTAAGGAAGCTTTGAGTATAGAAAATAGTATAAGTTTTCTTCAAGAATATTCCCGCTATACCAGTTAGAATACTCTCTTTTTTAGGTAAGGGGTATTATTTATTCTATATTAGCTTACGATATTATTTTTTGTATTCGTAAGGAATTTATCTTCGTTCAATATTCGTAAGGAATATTATTTTCGTTCAATATTCGTAAGGAATATTATCTTCGTTCAATATTCGTAAGGAATATTATCTTCGTTCAATATTCGTAGGAATATTATTTCCGTTCAACAGTTGTAAGGGATATTATTTTTGTTCAATATTCGTATGAAATAATATTTTCTTCCATACTATGTAGAATGTAAGTAATATTATTTCATTTCAAATTCTGAATTCTACATTCATTTTGTTAAAGTATGGCTTATATACTCCTTGAAATTAGTAGAATATCTTTGAAATTTGCGCTTCATCTAGTATCTTTTCATGAAAATATTATTCTAAGCATTCTTGATAATTTTTACTCTTTTCATGCCGGAGTACTATTCACGAAGTACTATTCATGGGATACTATTCACTCGGGTGCTATTCACCTGGGGTACTATTCATAACAAATATTTATATCTTTTCTGTCCAAATTATTTTTGATACAATATTATTCTTGAATTTTACGCCACATAGTGGTATCATGGTGACAATTTGGACATTATTGAATTCTGGATAAATTGAATTATAAATCTTTAAAATTTATTCTTTGCTTTTATTTAATTGAATTCTTATATCATTGTCAACATCCTCATGCTTATATTGTGATAAAAGTCATCTTTGGCATGTAGTGCATGGATGGACTGTTGATTGGTATGATTATGACCAAGGATTATTCGGTATAATCATGACCTATAATGTTACAAATGACGTGATAAAAGTCCTCATTGGCCCGTAGTGCATTGATAGACAGTTATTGGCATGATCATAACCATTAGTGATAACATGATTATCCTTGGCCCGTAGTACATGGATAATTCGTGGACGTGATACTAATGAATATCCTTGGCCCGTAGTGCAGGGATAATTCAGTGATGTGGATTATTTATTAAGCTGAGTCTCAATGATAAAATTGATGATAAACTTTTTAAATCATAGAAGATAGTAGATATTATGCTCTACTTGACTCTTCTAATGGATTGGTTATTCCGCTGAGTTAAACTTGATGTCTATTGTATTTTATCAGTTTAACACAATTGAAGGCTAACGATAAATTATTCTGCATTATTTTAGTCATAATATTTTTTACTGGGCTAGTTGAGCTCACCCTTTGTTTTCATTGTTCTCTTCAGGAAATGAGAACGTAGCCAGGACTAGTCGGGGAATGGAGTGATGGTCCGAGTTGGTGGCTGTAGTAGTCCTCACTATTCTATAAAATAATGTGACAATAATTATAATGAGGACTCCATTTGAGTTTGGATACTGTCTATTAGACAATATTCGTGTAAAAACTCTCAGCTACGTTTTTTGTTGTATTGTATAACAAAGTTGTATTAAAATTCTGTAACATGCATTTGGCGACTCAGAATGGGTGATGTATACCTTTTTTAGGGGCGTCACAGTTGTGATATGCTTTGCAGGCATACCTATTTATAGCACCACCAACTTTGCATTATTATTACTTTTTTGTGTGACCCAAGACAAGAGCAAATTAAGGCATAAAACAATGAATGTTTTCTAGCCGAGAACATGGATAAAGCATTTCCTTGTTTTAATTGATGGAGAATTTCCTTATCTTCCACTATATGAGGCAAATATTCAACAATCTCCACCCACTACAGGAAAAATCTCTATCTGCGACCAAAGCTTTCAGCGACCGCCCTATACGGTTGCTGATAGTAGTAATAGCGACTGCCATCTGCGACTGGTATTGGTTCGAGTCGCTAGATTATATCAGCGACCGCATGCGGTCGCTGAGCGGTCGCTGGTATGAAATTCCCTCCCAAATATTGGTGTGAAACGTTGGCGCGGATATTTTGTTCGACCAATCTCTATCAGCGACTGCTAGGCAGTCGCTGCTACGTCCATGTCATTAAAATTTAGAAACTACATGCGGTCGTTGATTCTCTTAAACATATTCAGACTCAGGCATTCGCTCGATCAGCAGAAGAAAAAAAAAGAGGGAGAACAGAAGAGGGAGAATAGGGAGAAGGGGGAGAAGAGAAGAGGGAGGGAGAAATCGTTCGTGTGCTTAGAGGGAGGGAGGGAGAAATCTGAATTTCATTTTCTTCTCCAAATCAGGGACCAATTTTAGAGGTTAGAAATATCATTTTTCAACTTCTTCTTCTTCTTCTTTTGGTTGTTTGTTATGTTTGGGCTTAATTTAAATCAAATAATGTATATAATGGTTTATATTAATCAGGGACCAATTTTGGAAAATTGGGGCTGTTATAATGCAAGACATCTCTTTATTATAAAACTAAAATAAATTTTCCTGATATACATGGTTCATTTGTAGCTATTGCAAACAGCAACAGCAGTAATTCATGACTCCATACGAGTTGTACAGAGTTGCACCAAAAAAAAAGGAACAGTTGCACAGAATGAAAAGATCGTGGAAATAATTATTAGTTTCCCCAATATATAACGTACATAATCTTCTTAATAAAATTAATATTTATAAACTCAATAAAACATAAAGGAAAGAACATTTCCCATTACCCAATCAACCAATCGAAAGAATACTCATAACCAGATAAACTTTGACTTTTTGGACTGACCTTTCACAATCCTTAGATCCATGTTGCTCCTATAGGTTTGAAACGGTCGATATAGCATAATACAGCTGATCTCATCATATCTCCAAAGTTGCCACTATTAAATCCAACAGTTAGTAAAGCCAGTTTACAATTCATGTATAACGTACCATATTAGGCACAATAGAATGGATAGAGAAGGTATAAAATTGAAATAAGAACTCTTAATCAGCTAAGTTTTTCAACTATGAACTACATTACTGGTAAATTGACTAAAAAGCCAACACAGAGTGGCCATCTGGAGAACTAATAACTTGTATAAATAAGGCATACCTCATTTCCAAGTTTGACACCCATTTCTTAAGAGACTCTAGCAGAAACACTTATAACAGCAACTCGCCGGGGTTGGGTACATCCAATATGTGAAAAGCATAATAAGGTTACAAATTCAAGGCTTTCAAAAGTTGTTAGTTCCCACCTAATCCACTGATAGATTCCTAACCTTGAAATATATGCAATTATAAGAAAGCAGGATGAAAAATTGTTTCCTATTGTATTAAAGTCATGACAAGTACTCAAAAACTCATCATTAAACAAATGGGAACTAAGTTTCCATGAGGAAACTACTGATTCAATTTTCCATAGAGAAATTAAGATATAGTAACCATTAAATATTTTGTGCTTTTTCCAGCAACATAAACCTATTACAATTAATTTAAAGTTTTTCAAGAAACAAGTAGGTTGCTCGTCATGCAAGGAAATCAATTGATAATGTAAATAAATAAGAGTCTGATAATTTCTCTGGCAAAATAGGGTTCCAGTTACTAAATGGAGTCATGAGTGAAGCATCGAAAAAAGAAAAATAAACATTCACTAAGAAGTAACAAAAGAAACTTTTAACAAACTGAAGGCAATTAATAGCAAACAAAACAAGATGAACAAAAGAAACCTCATACCTTTCCTAGTTTTATATACCCTGCCTCATGTAGATATTGGGGTATCTGAGTAGTCTTTCCAGAACCAGTTTCCCCAACAATGACAACAACCTGCAAAACTAGGTCCGTATCTCAAATATAAACTAGTAGACTGCTATTTTTGTTTAAAACCCTAGACTCTAATAAGTTTTACTCCTGAACTCAAAGATGGGAACTCTGAATTTGTAGTATACTCCTGAACTTTTTACTGTTTTAATTTGCATTCATCCGTTATTATTTTGGTCTTATTATATTGGGAATTTGTATATTTCTCTTGGTTTGTATCCTAGGTGCCTAGAAATGACCATATATGCATGTCGTCGTGCATGTGGCTAGTCCATATTATAGGAAAGACTCTGGCGAAATTTTTTTGTTGGTCGGGTAGTTGTGAACATTTATAATATTAACGACTTCTTTATGTGCTTACTAGTATGCTCAAGTCATATGCTTACTAGCTAGTTTATATGCTTAATCCCATTCAGCTACAAGTATGCTCAGGTCATATGCTTACAATCACGCTATACATTAATAAGCTCATATTGTCTATAGTAGGTACCGTGGTATCATGGATCTCTATTCAGGCCGTAGTTGGATGGCACGAAGCCAAGTGCCCAGATAGGTGTTACAGCTAAATTTAGAGTTGGTTGCCAAGTGTTTTTAGAGTATGTGTATAGTCACCCGGAATGTGTGAATGATCAAAAAAAGATAAGATGTCCTTGTTTGAAGCATAAGAATGTAAATTATATGGACAGAGACGTGGTAAACTATCATTTACTTATTTCTGGGTTCATGAAAAATTACGAAGAATGCTAGTGGGCACATGAGCAGAGAAGAGATAGTGGCATCGCACAAGTACACAATCCAGGAAGTAGTACACATCGTATGAATGACATGGTTCATGATATTGCAGGGCCGAATTTTGATGCCAAAACATTCTTTAGGTTGTTAGACGAGGGTAGCGAACCATTGTGGCATGGTTGCACGAAGCACACTACATTGTCTGCAGTGGAGACACTACTTAACATCAAGGCTGATCACAACATGAGCCATAAGTGTTTTGAGTCACTCTTGAGGGCCATTAAGAGTATGTTGCCTGTCGGTGAAAAATTGCTCGATAACTACTACTATTGTAAAAAAATGGTGAAGAAGTTGGGTCTTGGATATCAAAAGATCAGTGTATGTTCGAACGATTACATGTTATTTTATAAAAAAAATGAACATAAGACAAAGTGCACGTTTTACTGTCATGATCGATTTAAGCCTAATAAAGATGGTGTGACTACAAAAAAGACAAATATACTTTTAAGATTTTAAGGTATTTTCCAATTACACCTCTGCTCAAAAGATTGTACATGTCTTCAAGAATAGCTGAACATATGACTTGGCATGCGAAATCTCTAACCAAAGATGGAGAACTTAATCATCCCATATATGGGAATGCTTGGAAAGATTTCAACTTAGCACATCCCAGGTTTGTATTGGAACCTAGAAATGTGAGGTTTAGATTGTCCACTGATGGTTTCAATCCATTCGGACACTCAGTTATTCCGTACTCCTGATGGCCTATGATTGATACTCCGTATAACTTGCCTCCTTGGATGTGTATGAAACAGTCAAACTTGTTTCTTTCACTCGTGATTCCTGGTCCTAAGAGTCCTAGAAAGAACCTAGATGTTTACTTTAGACCTCTTATAGATGAGTTGAAGGTATTGTGGGAGGATGGAGTACAGACTTGGGATGTTTCCACGAAAATAAATTTTAACCTTAGGGCAGCGGTTATGTGGACTATAAGTGACTTTCCTGCTTATGGTATGTTATCTGGATGGAGTACACACGAGAAGTTAGCTTGTACATATTGTATGGAGCATACAAAGTCTTTTAATATATCAAATGGTCGAAAGCCATGCTGGTCTGATTGTCATCGTTGTTTCTTGCCGGTAGATCACCCGTTTCGAAGAAATAGAGAAAACTTCAGGAAAGGGAAAGTAGAGAATGATATGCCTGCACAGCGACTGTCGAGGACGGAGATGCGTGACCATGTGATTAGATTGTCGGTCATCCCATTCGGTAAGATTATTTCCTTTAACAACATCAATGGGTTTGGCGTATCTCATAATTGGGTTTGGAGAAGCATCTTTTGGGAACTGCCTCATTGGTCTACAAATTTGATTCGTTATAATCTAGACGTGATGCATATTGAGAAAAATGTGTTCGACAATGTGTTTAACACCGTGACGGGTGTTGCGGGCAAGACGAAAGATAATGATAAGGCACGGTTGGACATGAAAGATATGTATAAGCGTCCGAATTAGAACTTTATGAATTCACAAATGGTAAGATGGTCAAACCGCATGCAAGGTACACATTGTCCAAAAAGAAGGTTGAAGATGTGTGCACATGGATAAAGTCTCTAAAACTACCAGATGGATATGCGTCAAACATTGCAACGTGTGTTACAGGTGGGAAATTACAAGGGATGAAGAGTCATGAATGTCATGTGTTCATGGAGAGACTCATGCCTATAGCATTTCGGGACTTGCTTGATAAACAAATATGGGATGCTTTGACTGATCTTAGTCATTTCTTCAGAGACATATGTTCAAAAATGTTAAATGAAAAGGACATGTCTATACTTGAGAAGAACATCATTGAGATCACCTGTAAGCTTAAAAAAAATATTCCCACCTGATTTTTTTGACTCTATGGAGCATTTGTAAATCCATCTACCCTATGAAGCTCGTATTGGTGGCCCAGTTCAATATAAATAGATGTACCCTTTCGAGAGGGTCATGGGAAACCTTAAGAGGAAGGTGAAGAATAAAGCTTATGTCGAGGGATCGATATATGAGGCATACAGTTTCGATGAGATATCTACGTTTGTCTAAGACTATTTTCCCGATGAAGTCTTGACAAAGGCCAATCGAGTCTCGAGACATGATGATTGGGGCAATGTTAAACTAAATGGTCGATTTTCTGTATTTGGTTTATCGGGTCGCGCATATAGAAAAAAGAAGTGCAGATTCCTTTCTGAGCAAGAATTACATGTTGCGCATACTTACATTCTTCTCAATTGCGAGGAGATTGATGAATTTGTGAGGTATACATGTAAAATTCATATGTATTAGACCTATATCTTAACATGCAATCTCATATTAATATATGTTAATGTTTATAAAATTGTATAGAACATACGATGACAAGTTAAAAGTAAATCAGCCCGGCATCACTGATAAAGATATTCAAGTTAGTCGTGATCAAAAAATTTCTCTTTGGCTAAAGGACAAAGTAAGTTAAGTTAATTAAGCACGACATATATCGTATTAATTTATGAATTTATTTAATTTAATAGAATTTTTGTAGGCTCTTAATGAGGGAACGATTCCTCCAAATATACAAGTCTTAGCTATGGGTCCAGACAGGGACCAAGTCATTCGCAATGGTTTCAAAATAAATAGTTGTGAATTTTATACAAAGACATATGCTCGCGGTAAAAGAACAACAAATACTGGAGTGTGTGTTCAAGGAGATTGTTACAATGAGCTTGGTCGTGCCTTTTATGGGGAGTTGGAGGAAATCATCGAGTTATCGTACAAGGGTACTTATGGGGGTTATATTAACTTATTCAAGTGTCGTTGGTTTGACTCAGAAAAAGAAATACATGTCGATCGACATGGAATCATCGATATTGACCTCCATAGGTCCACGTACGTCATTTGTGTTGCCAACTCAAACAATACAAGTATATTACACTCCTAGTCCTGTTAGGAAAAGGGATAGACCACCTACAGACTGGCAAGTTATAAGTCATACTCCCGCGTGCAGTTGTGTCCAAGTAGTAGAGGGGGATTTCTACCAAGAGAAATGCTTCATAGACCTCCTATAATAAATATGGAGGACAACAATGAATTAATGCAGTTAGAGGGTGGAGATGAACCTGATGAATTGGATCCTGAGACAGTTATTGTGCTAGATGACATTGATACTAAGGAAGAGTTATTAACTGACACTGGCACTGAATCTGAAGAAGAAGATGGTTATGAATCTCTGATACTTATATAAAATAATTCTGACTTAGACAACGATTTTCATTAAAATGTATGTTTAGGTTTAATTATATTACATACAATTACATATATACATGTTCTCTATATCCTTGATATGTTTATGTATCTTTCATTTATAGTTGTCATAGTTAACTATTTCATACAATTACTTGTCATTATTGTCATTTTATTTATATATGTAAATCATACAACTCATAATAACATTACTTGTCATTATAGATGTCTCAAGAATTAGCATAACGAAAGCGCGGGTTGAGTCGGGGCCCTAATCATATGCCGAAGGCCCCGGCTAATTCGGCAGACCAGATTCTCATACAGATTCATCCTCCTCCAGAGAGCACGTAAGTTAAACATCGTGTATATATAACCATTTTATATTTCCATTGTTATAGATATATACTAATGTAAATTATTTTTCATATTATAATAAAATTACTTATCTTTAATATAAATTGTTTTATATTGTAGTGATTTTCAAGATAGTAAAATTGTGAAGTGCATTTCACAATTATGCTTACAGAACTGGCCTACGCTAGTGATTACATGGGCGAGCATGCCTCTCGACCATAAGGATGCAGTTTAGGCTGAATTTTAGGTATATTTATTTATCATTCTGATAGATAATATATAGTTAATCAAATAATATTGTTTAGTAATGTTAGATTATGGTAATATCACTGTTTTAATATTATTATTGTTGTTTTATTTGCAGAAAAGGTATAGATGGGACGATGCGCAAGCATTAGTTATTTAGACACTATTCTGGCAGAAGTGCGATGTCCGAACTAAAGAAAATCTGAACAAGGAATGACAGAAAGCCCTGCATAATGCAGAGATTGACCATCCAGGACAGGGTGAGCAGTATATGCATGAGTATAGCCCCTAGTGGTGCGCACAGCCCATATGGGTGAAGATGTATGACCAGTGGAGAGCTGAGAGCTGGGTCAAGAGACGCAAGACTGCCACCTCGAACAGATCCTCGGGTATACCTGAAGGCGAAAAGGCAAAAGGCACGTATAGGGGCGGCAGTATATCACAGCTGCAGCATATTACTGCCAGGGTACGTATGTATAGCAAGCTTATTGGTTTAGTTATTTGTTTTTATGTTTACAGTTATGTTTCGTAGCTAAAATATCATATATTTACATATTAATATGAGAACATATTTTGTAGGAGTCTCAGTCTCAAGGTCAACCTATCAATTGGTTGGATGTGTTTGTGGCCACCCACGATAGTCTGCCTGAGGCTGTTCAGATAGCGATAATAAGTTAACTTTATACTAATATGTTGTTTATAAATTGTGACGACCTTTTTTAGCATTTTTTTATTTTTTTAACTATTTAATTGTTAACCTTCTGACATGACACTTATAAGAGCTTAATGAACGAGTGCTATCCTGAAGGCATCTCGCGTCTGCCGATTGATCAAGAATTATGGGATAGGGCGTCAGTCATGAAGAAAAACTATGTTGGAGGTCAAGGACAAAAACGATGCCTGACCATCAGTGGCACAGACAGCTCTACTACCCAGTCTACACAGTTTTAGGTCATCCAACCTATCATACTCCTACCGACTCTGTGAGAGTGATCTGTCGAGATCGTGATCTTCTTCGTATATTGGGCAGGCATATGCAGTCTCTAAGTCCTAATGAGTTGGCAGATGCAGTGGTGGCAGCAGTACGACATCAGGATGGCGATGAGGTATACATAGATATTGTTGTGTTTTACTTATGTTTAAATAATTTCTATTGTTTAGCTTTCCCTAAGTCATAGCAGTATCAACACATGTAACATGTTATATTCTTTTGGTAATTACAGGGTCCTACTAATTTGGATGATGATGCATGAAGAGCTAGACTTATTTTTTAGATATTTAAAGCCTTATACTTTTATATTCATTCTTTGGACAATTGTATTGATTGAATATTATGTTGGTTTACGTGTTTGCAATGGATGGATATTTATATATATTATTGTACGTGGATATGTTGGGATATATATATAAATTAAGGATGGATGTTTATATAGATGCTTATATATACTGTTGTGTTGGGATAGAAAGCAGGTACAAAGCAAGGTATATTTTTTTTGGGAAATCCATAAAGCAGGGCAAAAAAAATTTAAACAAAGTATCAACATCAGCGACCGCATGCAGTCACTAATACAGATAGCGGTCGCTGATGGCCTTTGGGAACTTAGCAACCGCATCGGTCGCTATTGTTGGTCACTAACACGTGTTCCACGTCAACCCTGGCAAATGACTCATCATGACTCAGATTAGTGACAGCGTCGGTCGCTGATGGCGGTCGCTAATAATGGTCATTGATGTCCACCCAGTTACCAGATTATATGAGACAAATATCAGTAACCGTAGGCGGTTGCTAATGATCATCTGCGGCCGTATGCGGTCGCTGATATGCTTTTTTGTTGTAGTGACCTTGACTCATATTCTCTAAATACTACGTATTGTGAACATCTTCGTGTCTATGAATGTATCTCTCTCATTGGATACTCCATCATGAACTCAACATTCGACAAAGTGAATTAAGTCTAAGCAATGCTTGAAATTTTCTGCTGTAACTGACTTTGTCAACGTATCTGCGGCATTCTTCTTTGTGTGAACTGGAATGTCACCACTGTTCAGCCACTCACGAATCTTGTGATACCGAACATCTATATGTTTGGTCCTGGCGTGGAATAACTAGTTTTTTTGCTAAATGAATAACACTTTGATTATCACACTGTATCTGGATACTGTCCTGCTTGAAACCTAGTTTTTCAACTAGTCCCTTTAGCCACAAAACCTCCTTGCTTGCTTCTGTCAACGCCATGTATCTGGACGTTGCTTATTTTGTTGAATTATGGTTTAGATGCATTTTAAATTTTGAAGTTTTTGGCTTTTATAACATAAACTTTAATGTTTTAATTTTAAGACATTAAATTTAAATTTCTTTAAATTATTATAAATTAAAAATTTTATTTAGGAAATTGTTAAATTCACAATAAAAAATATTATTTCTACAAGAAAAGTGTCGTTATAGATCCTATAGCGACAGTTTTCACCGTCGCTATACATCTACAACGAAACTTTTGTTGTGGAAATAACAAAAAGTGTTGTGGATTTAACAATTCTCTTTTAATTATTGTCGTGCAATAATTTATCTTAGTGAGAGTATTTTGAGTAATTTCATTCCTAAATATATTTAGAAGCACATAAAACAATTATAATAATTATCGTGTGATAAAAAAATGAGTTGATATAAACGATATATAACCTTAAAAAACTTAATTATTCATATTAATTAAAAAAAACCTTAGATATTCTTAAAAATACGTGAAGTGTTATGATGTGATTTCACTACTCCTACCCGTGACCTCCCTCATCATATTACACACGTGATTCCCTCATTACGAGGGAATTCTCTTGTCTGCTCTCTCCCGTGACCTCCCTCACTTCCTATATAAAGCCTAAAGGAATGAAAGAAAATATACAGATGAATGAGAATAAAAATTCTCTCTGAAGAATTTCTCTCTCTTTCTCTCTTGCTTATTCTCTCTAAATTTATGCAGCAATTATAAGAGTATATTTCTATACTTTGCTAAAGTTTTTATAACACGTTATCAACACGAAGCTCTAACCAGCTGAGACGGTAAAATTAAATTCTTGCAATTTATTATTATACTACTGGTTGGGCTATACCACCAATAATATAATTTTGTTCTTATAATTGCATTTAAATTCTGTTATTTACAATGGTATCATCTATCCTTGTTAATCTTACAAGACTAAGTGGGAAACTTTTTACCATTTAATATTCTATCGGAATATCCTGTCGGTGTAAATTTCACCTGACCTGGTTCCATCATTTATTATTCTGCATTTAATATTCTGTCGGAATATCCTGTCAGTGTGAATTTCACCAGACCTGGTTCCATTATTTATTATTCCGTATTTATTATTCTGTTGGGAATAACCTGTCTGTGCGGTCGGTCTATCGCATGCATGGTGAAATTCTTCTGTTATTCCATTATTTATTATTCTGTTGGAATAACCTGTCTATGTGGATTACCACATGCATGGTGAATGATCCTTTATATTCATTCTTTACTAAATTGTGAAAATGATCTGTCTACGTGGATTACCGCATGGCGGGTGAAGATCCATTTGCAGTTTTGTATATATATATTTTTATAATTATATATATACATTAACGATTGCATATTCTTTTTACTAAAATAATATGCTAATAATATAAATATAAGATTATTTACATTTGCATTTTATCACCACTTGAGGTTGTGGTATAGTTTATTTTTTCTATATCTTACATGCAATTATTTATTATTTTAATAAATAACAAAATTATGTTTTAACCCAGAATAGATGGCAAACTTGGTAAAAAATAGATTTTTCTATTTTGAAAATATCTGGAGATAACTATTTGGTTTGGGCACTTGTTGCAGAATTGCACCTTAGTGCAAATGAGTTAGAAAAATAATTATGGAATATAATTCCAATGTTTATAGAATAACCTCTACTTTGGCTTTGTGCGGAGATCCAATTTTTTGAATCCCAAATGTTAGAGAAAACACTCTCAACTTTTTATCCCACCAACATTATTTTGTCACAACAATATAGACAGAGTAAGTTCACAAAATTCAGTGACTTATTGTCTATCCTCCTTGTTGCAGAAAAGAATAATGAATTGTTGTTGAAAAACCATCAAGTACGGTCAAACAGGTGTTACCCTATTGCCGGATATTAATAGCACGTCATTCTAGCAGAATAAACGTGACAATAGATGGCCATATAATAAGAAGCCTTGGGGGCGAAAGAATAAACGAGGCCATCATAACAACAAATTTCAGAACCGCGACAATTCAAACCACCAGAAGTGGGAAGTGTATGAGTCGGATAAAAATAAAGAAAATACAACACAGATAAAGAACAAACAAGATGTTTGTTTTAGGTGTGGGATGAATGGGCATTGGTCACGTACCTGTCCTACGCCGAGGCATCTGGTTAATTTATTCCAGGAGTCTCAAAAGAACAAAGTAATGGAGGTAGAAACGAACTTTGTTAATCATCAATTGGAGATTATTGATGATCCACCAATGACCAACAATGAGGAAAAAGTTGTTGATATTACTGGACCTTCTGAAAGTATATTTTGGGATAACGTTTAATTTTTGTTTTAATTTAACACCCTGCAAGTATAATATTATTAGTTTTCATTCTATACGTGGTATGTATTTTTCATAAATAATATTTCTTATTTATGTTTTTACATGTGTTAGACCATCTTTAATGAAGATCTTCTTGTCGGTTCTACTATTTCCGAAAAATAGAATATCCTAGAAAAACTTCATTAAATTTCTTCTGGATTATATACTATGAAAATTAGAGCAATTGAGTCTCATACTCTTATGATTTCAAAAATCATAGATCCCAAATCCTTTATGCTTTGGCATGGAAGACTCGGTCATCCAAGTACTTCTATGATGCGTCGTATTATTGAAAATTCTACTGGTCATCCTCTCGAAAATAAAAAGGTTTTTCCTAGTAGTGAATTTCCTTGTGCTGCGTGTTCTCGAAGAAAGTTAATTGTTCGACCATCACTAGTAAAAGTTTATAAAGAAGCCCCAAAATTCCTAGAGAGAATTCAAGGAGACATTTGTGGACCTATTCACTCATTGTCTGGCCCATTTCAATATTTCATGGTTTTAATAGATACTTCAACTAATTGCATGCCCATTAATGTTAAGGGCTAACTTACTTACCTCAGTTTGGGGTCATGCAATTCTTCATGCTGAAGTCATCATTCGAGTAAGACCAACGACTCTTCATAAATTTTCTCCTCTACAGTTAGTTCTTGGACAGATACCCAACATATCACACTTTCGAGTTTTTGGAAGTGCAGTATATGTTCTAATTGCATCTCCACAAAGAACTAAAATGGGAGCCCAACGAAAAATAGGTATTTATGTTGGTTTTGATTCTCCTTCTATTATCAGATATCTTGAGCCTTTTAACTGGAGATGGTTTTACTACATGTTATGTAGATTGTCATTTTGATGAATTAGTATTTCCACCATTAGAAGGAGGGAAAGTTTTAAATAAAAAATCATCTGGCATATCATGGAATGCATCAGATTTAAATTCACTTTATCCTCATACAGGATAATGTGAAATTGAAGTTCAAAGAATTATTTGTTTATAAAATATTGCAAATCAAATGCCAGATGCATTTAATGATGCTAAGAAAAATGATAAAGTCATATACACCTGCAGTGAATACTCCAGCAGAGATAGAAATACATATTGAAAAATTAATTCCTGAAGAATTGACAAATAAGGTAATAGAAGACTCTAAACCACACCAGAAGCGTGGAAGACAAGTTGGTGCAAGAAACACTGTACCACGAAAATCAAAAGCAAATAAGGGAATCCCAGAAGGAATACCCGCTCCAGAAGTAACACTTATTCCAAGAGTGGGAATAACCCCAGAAGAGGTACTAACCACTCCAGAAGAAGCACTTATTCCAAGAGTAGGAATAGCCCCAGAAGAGGTTCAAAATCTCAGTAAAGGAATAAGAGATGAACACCAAGAGATCTCAATAAATTATATACATGATGAGAAAATATGAGATCGAAACAAAGTCATGATTGACGATATATTTATAGCATAAGATATTACTTTGATTCCTGACACGGATCCTGAACCACAAAACGTGGAAGAATGTCAGAAAAGAAAAGATTGGCCAAAATATAAAGATGCTATTCAAACTGAGCTACAATCTCTGTTGAAAAGAGAAGTATTTGGACCAGTAGTCCAAACACCGCTGGGTGTAATCCCGGTTGGAAACAAAATCTCTATTGAAAAGAGAAGTATTTGGACCAGTAGTTCAAACACCGCTGGGTGTATTCCCGTTTGGAAATAAATGGGTATTTGTACGAAAAGCGAAATGAGAAAAATGAAATTGTGAGATATAAAGCCCAACTTGTAGCTCAAGGGGTTATCAGGATACAGACTCTCCAGTACGTAATGGATGGAGTCATTTTTCGCTTTCTGATAGGTATGGCAACCATGGAAGGTTTGGAAACACGTCTGATGGATGTTGTAACAGCATACCTATCTGGCTCACTTGAAGTGAGATTTATATGAGAATCCCTGAAGGATTGAAAATGGCTGAATCACAAAGGCCCAGTCACATATATTTAATTAAGTTACAACGCTCATTGTATGGGTTGAAACAGTCTAGTCGTATGTGGTATAATCGACTTAGTAATTATTTAATAAAAGATGGATATATAAATGATAATGTATGTCCATGTGTTTTTATTAAGAAATCACAAAGTAAATTTTCCACCATTGATGTATATGTGGATGATTTAAATTTTGTAGGTACTCCTGAAGAACTCACAAGAACTACTACTTTATTTAAAAGATGAATTTGAAATGAAAGATCTTGGAAAGAAAAAATTCTATTTGGGAATACAAGTGGAGCATTTAGCATCTGGAATTTTTGCTCATCAATACACATATGCTGAAAAGATTCTCAGTCATTTTCATATAGATAAAGCTCATCTTTTGACTACCCCGATGGTTGTTCGATCTTTAGAAGTTGATAAAGATCCATTTCAGCCTCTAAAAAGCGGGGAAGAAGTTCTTGGACCTGAAGTTCCATGCCTAAGTGCAATGGAAGAAGTTCTTGGACCTGAAGTTCCATGCCTAAGTGAAATGGAAAAAGTTCTTGGACCTGAAGTTCCATACCTAAGTGCAATAGGTGCTCTTATGTATCTTGCAACTGTACACGACCTGATTTTGATGTCAACTTGTTAGCAAGATACAGTTCTTCTCCTACTAAGAGACATTGGGATGGGATCAAACACATTTTGAGATACCTCCGTGGAAGTATAAATCTTGGGTTATTTTATCCAAGAGATTCAATGTCGCGATTGGTTGGATATGCCGATGCAGGATATTTATCAGATCCACACAATGGAAGATCACAAACAGGTTATGTATTTACATATTGTGACACGACTATATCCTGGAAATCCACAAAGTAAACCATGACAGCTACATCTTCAAATCACTCAGAGATTCTCGTTATACATGAAGCAAGCAGAGAATGTGTTTGGTTGAGATCAATTATTCAGCATATTCAAAAGTCATGTGAATTACCATCAATCAAAGACATTCCTACAATTATATATGTATGAAGATAACGCTACATGTATTGCTCAACTAAGAGATGGGTACATCAAAGGAGATAGAACAAATCACATTTCACCTAAATTCTTTTTCACGCATGAGCTACAAAAGAAGGGTGATATAGATGTGTATCAAATTCGATCATTTGATAATCTAGCCAACTTATTCACAAAGTCGCTACCAAATGCAACGTTTGTAAAACTTCGGAAAAGGATCGCAATGTGTCGACTGAAAGACTTATGACAACATTTCATCAAGGAGTAATGAATTCCTTTTGAGGGGAAGACAGTACTCTTTTTCCTTAGTCACGATTTTTATCCCAATGGGTTTTTTCTGACAAGGTTTTAACGAGGCAGTCAACTAAGATATTTATGTAAAAGATATGTACTCTTTTTCCCTTCGTTAAGTTTTTTCCACTGGGTTTTCTTAACAAGGTTTTTAATGAGACATAATCTTATATCGTAGGAAATCAGGGGAAGTGTTATGATGTGATTTCACTACTCCTACCCGTGATCTCCCTCATCATATTACACATGTGATTCCCTCATTATGAGGGAATTCTCTTGTCTGCTCTCTCCCGTGACCTCCCTCACTTCCTATATAAAGCCTAAAGGAATGAAAGAAAATATACAGATGAATGAGAATAAAAATTCTCTCTGAAGAATTTCTCTCTCTTTCTCTCTTGCTTATTCTCTCTAAATTTATGCAGCAATTATAAGAGTATATTTCTATACTTTGCTAAGGTTTTTATAACATGAAGTGATTAGTATATATTTCTAGCCGGCCTGTCGGGGCAAGGATCTGCCAAATTGATTTGTGAAGTGATCGCTTGATGATACTAAACTTGATCTCGTCTTCAATTATTGTGTACGTATATGATATGGTTTAATACAGTATTCGATTCACAAAGATAATCACATTTGTAAGATTTCAAAATTTTAATTAAGTATTTCATGTTTTTATCACTTTTATATATTGAGTGTTATATTATTTAATTTTTTTTAGAACTAATTAGTGTTAATGTTGGGGTATCCTATAGTAACTCTTTATTTTAATGATAACAAATATAATTATAATTTTTTATCTTAATTGTCTGACAGAGGTAGTCATTTCAAGGAAAAATTCAATCAATTCAGATCGGCTAAAGGTTTTGAATCTTTTTATTATTTTAGGGGAATCTTTTTATTATTTTAGGGTAAAAAGTTTTATCCTAATTAATAGTATTCTCTCCATACATTACACGTACATCATTTTTTACATTTTCATCTTGATTTCAATAATACTATTTTTATGTATATTAATTTGATATATGTTTTAAAAGAAAAAATCTTAAGTATACTTAACTGTGTTCAAGAAATAATACACTAAAAATATTTCTTTTCTTACATTCTAAAAGTATATTTTTATCATTATATATTATTAGTACATGTAATATATGTATACTATATAATTATTTATATATAATATATGTATATAATATATTATACCCCTCTGCCCGTTCTCGGTAAAGCAATTTGGTGGTGAAAATTCTATTGACCAAATGTCACTTAGTTATTACTCCTTCCCTCCTTGAAAGATAAGTAAAATATAAAATTTACACATATTAAAAAATTAAAAATAAATAATTTTTTTTAATAATCACACAAGATTCAAAAAATAATAAATATTTTTTTTATAGTAATGTATTTTGTTGGGCCATAATAGCTTGGACCTATTGGGCTGCCTTTATTGGGCCTTTGAAGTATTGGGCCCTCATTTAAGAGAGCATATTTGTAGACTTGGACTGAGGAGTATTGGATGGTTAAGTATTGGACTTCTGACCCAATACTTAATTAATGAGGATTTGACATAATCTTGGTCAGAGGGGGAACAGTGATGGGATTAGTAAGTGGGTTACCTGCAATTAGCTGAGGTAACAGGAAGTCGGCTGCATGCAGGACGGTGGAAGGAGTATATGAGTACAGAACACTACACAAAAGAGGTAAGATACATTTTATCACTCAGACACTATACTTACAAAACCTCCATTGTTAAACCTTGTGTCGGCATGTACTGACTCTCACGCCAGAGCTATCCCCCGACGGTCCAAGCCGTCAAGCTTCCGATATTGACTTATTTACTGTGTAGGGTTGGACGCATTTTTTGGTGATTGAGGAGCGTAGAAAGACCTTGGTGTTAACATAGGCGCTAGAAGAAGGGATGTCTAGTGTTTCTGAGTTTCAATCACAGTTAATGAATGTTCTACGACGGAAGCTATGGTGAAAAGTAAGACAGCCACTGCTGAGGGACAGTCGATGATGGCGAGTTCTTCTTTACAAAGAATCTCTGTTAAGGATAGATTGGGTCCTTCCCAAAGTATCCATGACAGGATTGGATCACAAGATGTTCCGGAGAAGTTTCATGTAAGGGATCATGGTGATACCAAGAGGAAGTTATTTTCTACTACAAGCAAAGGGCCTGACAAGGATAGGAAAAGGGTAGAAGGCACACCGCCTAGAACCCTATACCGAGAAGCTCAGGCAGACAGAGCATCGACCTTGGCGAAGATGGCGCAAGATAATGATAAAGCTATGAAGGTGCTTCTGCAGCAACGAGAGGATATTTCCAAACAAATGGTTTATATGGCCGAAATGGAAGATGAGGTGTCTAGTTATACTCGGCCTAAAGAACGTGGTAGGTCTCTAGACAGACGAGCTAGGTAAGGTGAAAGGCCCATATAGTCTAAAAGCATGTCTCGGAGCCGTTCTCGAGATCGAAGAAGAGCCAGAAGTCATACTCCCGAAGATCCGAACAGGGCACCTCGCCCTGTTGGTTCTCGGGATGATGATAAGGTCCGACGAAGAAGCAGATCCAGAGGACGCACTCCCGAGGGCTCAAAGAAGGCACCTCGCCTTGAGTATCCTCGGCCCAGCGAGAAGGGTAGACGCCGCAGCAAATCCAGATTGTAAAACCCCAACTTTTTGAATAAAGATGAATTTTCTATAAATATTATTTTTAAATATTATGGAGTAAAATTGATATAATGTTATAGTTGGGGGTAATATTTATAAATTTTGCAAAGTAAGCAAGTTGTTATAAAATATTTGTTTGGTCGGGGAATATTCTTTTTGTCAGGAAATATCCGTACGACGGTACAATCATTGGTGGACCCCACAACGGAATTATTGTCGGATTGAGAAAATGACAAAAATATTTTTATTAAAAATAACGGCGGAAGTTTTACCGTTGATACTGTTGAACTACTCGGTAGTAAAAGTACAGTAATACGTGTGGTTGCATAGTTGCACATGGTATTGATTATTAATGCTTATGTGAGAAGTCACTCAGTTTGATTCAATTATTGTCAATTAATAATATGAATTATTTAGCGATAATGAAGTTTTATTTTATTCATATTGTTAACGTAATAAAATAGGAACATCTTTTTATATAAAACAGAATACTTTATTAAAGTTATTCTATAAACAGAATATATTATATTTTATTTAAAAGATTTTTCTTTAAATATGGACCGTCAGATTAAAGTAAATCAATCTGGACCGTTCATGGATTAGTTACTATGCATTCCATTTTCCTATAAATAGAATCTCATTCCTTCATTATTTTCTTACGAATTCACTGAACTCTAGAGAGAGAAACTATAGAGAGAAAGAAGAAAAGTATTCTGCTACTTAACTACTTCTTTATTTCAGTTCTCCTTTAAAACGGTAAGGGATATTATTTCTTTTGTATTCATGAAGAGAACTTCTGTTATTCTATTATTTATTATTCTGTAGGAATAACCTGTATACGCGGTCTACCCTATACTTGGTGACATTCTTCTATTATTATGTTGGAACATCCTGTCTGTGTGTTTTACACCGGACCTGGTTCCGTCTTTATTATTATTCTGTTGGAATATTATGTCTGTGTGTTTTACACCGGACTTGATTCCGTCTTTATTATTATTCTGTTGGAATATCCTATCTGTGCGTTTTACGCCGGACCTGGTTCCATTATTTATTATTCTGTTGGAATAACCTGTCTGTGCGGTCTATCGCATGCACGGTGATTTCTTTGGTTATTCCATTCTTTATTATACCCAGTTGGTTAAAACTTTGACTTCTATACTCCATGAAATTAGTGGAATGTCTTTGATATTTGTGCTTCATCTAGTATCTTTTCATGGAAATATTCTTCTAAGAATTCTTGAATTTTACTCCACAAAGCAGTATCATATTGACAATTTGGACGTTGTTAATTCTTGGATAAATTAATTCTTGAACTTGTTTTATTGAATTCTTATATCATTGTCATCATCCACATGTTTATAAAATGTTAAAAGTCATCTGTGGCATGTAGTGCATAGATGGACTTGGTATAATTATGACCAGGGATTATTTGGTATAATCATGACCGTAATATTACAAATTGTGTGGTAAAAGTCTTCATTGGCCCGTAGTGCATTGATGGACAGTTGTTGGCATGTTCATGACCATTAATGAATACACAAATATTCTTGGCCAGTAGTGCATGGATAATTATGGTCGTGATACTAAAGAATATCCTTGGCCATAGTGCAGGGGTGATTCGATGATATGGATTATTTTATTAAGCTGAGTCCCAGCGATAACAGTGTTGAAAAACCTTTTAAATCATAGAAGATAGTAGATTTTATTCTCTACTTGACTCTTCTAATGGATTGCTTGTTCCGCTGCAGTTAAACTTGATGTTTATTATATTTTATCAGTTTAACACTGTTGAAGGCTAATGATAAATTATTTTGCATTATCTTAGTCATAATATTTCTTACTGGGCTAGTTGAGCTCACCCTTTCTTTCACTGTTCTCTTCAGGAAATGAGAATATAGCTGGGACGAGTCGAGGAACGGAGTGATGGACCAGATGATAGTATTAGTAGTCCTCATTATTCTGTTAAATAGTGTGACAATAATTGTAATGAGGACTCCTTTTGAGTTTGTATAATCTCTAGTAGACAATAATTGTATTCAAACTCACAGTTATGTTTTGTCGTATTGTACACGACAGTTGTATAATTAAGTTTTATTTGAATTCTGTACCATTTATTTGGCAACCCAAGATGGTGTATACCAAATTTTGGGGGCGTCACAGTTGGTATCAGAGCTTAGGGATATGATCCCTGGCTAAGATGTGAGACTAGAACTAGGATGGGAGAGACGGGAAATTCCTTCGCTAGTATGACCTACCTAAGTTTATTTGGTATTTAATTGGTCGGTCAAAGTATACGGATAATATGTCATATGTTAATGAACCTTTATTTTTTGGCAGTATCTGAAAATGACATCCGAGAATGTTGAAAATAGCAATGGAGCACAAGAGACCGTTGAGTCTCGACATATCAATAATCAGGAGAATGTCCATCAGGAAGGCGACAATCCTCATGCAAACAATAACACTGACCAAATGATGAATGATGGACTGTTCAAAGGCTTTATGCAATTCATGCAACATCAGGCGAGAGCGGCTCCTGTCCAAAATGTAGGTGGAAACACTGGAAACTCTTGGACGATCACTGCTAAACAGTTCAAGGAGCTGGGACCACCGGAGTTTATAGGAGAGCCAAAACCACTTAAGGTGGAAGCATGGATAAAGCAGATCACCAAGATATTTGATGTCTTGGGATGCTTCAAGGAACAAAAGGTTCCCTTCACCACCTTCATGTTGCATGAAGAGGCAAATTACTGGTGGAAATCTGTAAAACGTACACAGCCTGACGCACTCAAGATATCTTGGGAGAAGTTCCAAGAGCTATTCAACGACAAGTACTTTTCTGAGAGTATTCGTCATATGAAGGAGGTGGAGTTTATCAAGCTGGAGCAAAATAATATGACCGTGTCGAAGTATGAGGCTAAATTTGCTGAGTTGTCCCGGTTTGCGTCCCACTTGGTGGATAATGAAGAGCGAATGACGCGAATATTTTTGCGAGGTTTGAAACCTGAGATACGTTAACATATTTTTTCTCATAAACTGTGTTTGTATTCAGATGTTGTAAATAGGGCTCAGTTAGTAGAGTGTGATAATGAGTCAACGCAATCAAAGGAGAACAGCCGGCAAAATGATAATACCAGTGAGAGCAGTCATCGAAGCGGTGACAACAAGCGTGGAGGGAATCAACAGGCCAGAAATGCTAACCACTTCGGTGGTAATCAGGGCCAAAACAATAAGAATGGACATTTCAAGAAGAGGAGATTCAACAATGATGGAAAGACGTCAGCACCAGCACCCATTGTTAAGGAAGGAGAACGACCACCTATCATATGCTTCAAATACGGAGGAGAGGGGCACATCAGTCCAAACTGCGCGATGCCGTCCAAAGCATGTTATAATTGTGGAAGAGAAGGTCACCTAGCCCGATTTTGTCGTTCACCGAAGACAAGTTCAGCTAGGATGGAGGCACCAAAGGCCGTCCCAGAAAAGTCAAAGCCAGCAATGCAAGGGAAAGCGTTTGTAGTGACCTCCCAGAAAGCAAAGAACCCGAATGAGGTCATCACGGGTAAGCTTATCATAAACTCTAGCGAAGTCTATACCTTATTTGATACCGGTTCTACCCATTCTTTTATTTCTCCTACTTGCGTTCAACGATTAAATTTGACTCTGGAGAAATTGGACTTTGACTTATCTGTGAAAACTCCATTGGGAGAAACCTCCATTACATCCACTGTTTATAAGTCTTGTTTGGTTCAAATTGGTACCCTCATATTACCTGTCGATCTTATTTCATTGAAAATACTTGCATTTGACGTGATTCTAGGGATTGATTGGTTAACTACTCGTCATGCAAAAATTGATTGTTTTCGTAAGGTTGTTAGCTTTCATATTCCTAACCAATCTGTTATACGAATTTAAGCCACCAAACCATTAAAATCAATCACTGTCATCTCAAGCCATAAAGCTATTCGTTTATTAAAAAATGAATGTCAAGCTTTTTTAGCTCATGTCACAGATCTAAACAAAAATACGTCAGTTTTGAATAATATTTCTATTGTTAATAAATTTCCTGACGTATTCCCTAAAAAACTTCCTGGCCTACCCCTAGAGCGTGAAATTAAATTTTGTATCGACCTTGAACCCGGTACAAAACCCATTTCTAAAGCCCCATATCGAATGGCTCCTATTGAACTTCAGGAGTTAAAGACCCAACTACAGGAATTGTTAGACATTGGCTTTATTCGTCCTAGTACTTCTCCTTGGGGTGCTCCTGTTCTATTCGTGAAGAAGAAAGATGCGAGTATGCGACTTTGTATTGATTATCGGGAGTTGAATCATGTCACCATCAAAAATAGGTACCCGTTGCCACGTATTGATGACATGTTTGACCAGTTGCAAGGAGCTAAATTCTTTTCAAATATTGATCTTCGTTCCGGATATCACCAATTGAAGATTAGAACCGATGACATTCCAAAAACGGCTTTCAGAACTCGGTACGGGCATTATGAATTCCTAGTCATGTCCTTTGGATTGACTAATGCTCCTGCTGCCTTTATGGATATGATGAACCGAGTATTCAAGGAATATTTGGATCACTTTGTGGTCGTCTTTATTGATGACATCCTTATTTATTCCAAAAGCCGTAAAGATCATGAGCAACACTTGAGGCTGATACTCCAAAAGCATCGTGAATATAAGCTTTATGCCAAGTTGAAGAAATGCGAGTTCTGGCTTGAGGAAGTAGTATTCCTTGGGCACGTGGTATCAAGTCATGGAATATCTGTTGACCCAGCAAAGATTGAAGCTATTCAAAGCTGGGAACAACCTAAATCAGTGACCAAAGTACGTAGCTTTCTCGGCTTAGTTGGTTATTATCGAAGATTCGTAGAAGGGTTTTCCCGAATCGCTACTCCACTAACTCAGCTGACTCGGAAAGATACAAAGTTCGGTTGGAGTGAGGAATATGAGAAGAGTTTTCAAGAACTCAAGAGGAGACTTATTTCAGCACCTGTTCTGACAATACCATCTGGTTCGGAGGGATTTATCATCTACAGTGATGCTTCGGGCAAAGGGTTAGGATGTGTTCTCATGCAACATGGGAAAGTCATAGCCTATGCCTCACGACAACTTAAAAAATATGAGAGGAATTATCCTACTCAAGACCTAGAGTTAGCAGATGTGGTCTTCGCACTTAAAATTTGGAGGCATTACTTGTATGGGGAGAAGGTGGAGATCTTTACGGATCATAAAAGCCTCAAATATTTCTTCACTCAAAAGAAACTCAACATGCGACAACGACGTTGGCTTGAACTGTTGAAAGATTATGATCATACCATCCAATACCATCCTGGAAAAGCGAACGTGGTAGCTGACGCATTGAGTAGAAGATCATATGCAGGTACGAGTGCAATATTGACAACACAAAAGCCCATTTTGTGTGACTTGCAAAGGATGGAGATAAAGTTAAAAACTCTAGGGACCCATGTGATGATGGCGAATATACGAGTAGAACTGACTTTAATTGATAAAGTTAAAGCTGCTCAAGCTACAAACTTGAGCTGATGCGTATGAGAAAGAAAGTGTAAGAAGGTGCTATATCGGAAGCAAGAATCGATGATGAAGGAATACTTCGAGTCAACTCCAGACTTTGAGTTCCTAACGACCCTGATTTAAAGTATAAAATCATGATGGAGGCGCATAACACACCGTTTGCAATCCATCCTGGGAGTACCAAAATGTATCATGATATTCGTTATACATTTTGGTGGAGCAATATGAAGAGAGAGATAGCGCTGTTTGTCTCAAGGTGTCTAACATGTCAACGAGTCAATGTGGAGCATCAAGTACCAAAAGGTCTATTGTAACCATTTGAAATTCCAGAATGGAAGTAGGAGCATATTACCATGGATTTCGTTACCGGTCTTCCCAAAGTTTCTCAAGGCATAGATGCGATTTGGTTCATTGTTGATAGATTGACTAAGTTTGCTCATTTCTTACCGATACGAGAAACTTATACACTTGAACGTCTTGCTCGTATATACATAAACGAGATTGTAAGACTGTATGGTATGCCAGTATCCATAGTTTCTGATTGAGACCCAAGATTCACTTCACGATTTTGGGTTAGTTTACAAAAAGCTATGGGCACGGATTTACGATTTAGTTCGGCATATCATCCTCGGACGGACGGACTATCAGAGAGGACTATTCAAACTCTTGAAGATCTACTAAGGCTCTGTGTCCTTGATTTTAAGGGAAGTTGGGACAAGTTCTTACCATTGGTGGAGTTTTCCTACAACAACAGTTATCAAACAAGTATTGGCATGGCTCCATTTGAAGCGTTGTATGGAAGAAATTGTCGTTCTCCAGTATGCTGGGATGAGGTGGGTGAAGCAACGTTGTTGGGACCAGAGTTGGTACGTATGACTACGGAAAAGATTCAAACGATCCGGCAACGTATAAAAACCTCACAAGATTGACAAAAGAGTTATGCTGATCTTCATCGAAATGACGTGGAATTCGATATAGGAGATCATGTGTTGTTACGTGTTACTCCATGGAAAGGAGTTACGAGATTTGGAAAGAGAGGAAAGCTCAATCCTCGATTCATCGGCCTATTTTTAATCCTCGATCGAGTAGGAACTGTGGCCTATAGACTCGCTTTACTGCCAAGTATGTCTCGTGTTCATAACGTTTTTCACATATCCATGCTACGTAAATATGTGGAAGACCCGAACCACATTATTGAGTTAGAACCGGACGAAATAGCGAAAGATTTGACGTATGAAGAGGTTTCTGTTCAAATCTTAGATAAGAAGGAATATATTCTACGCACCAAGGTTATACCTTAAGTCAAAGTTTTGTGGAGAAACCACGATGTTGAGGAAATGACTTGGGAGTTAGAATCTGAAATAAAATCAAGGTATCCTTACCTCTTCGACATACCAGGTACGTACCCTAATTTTAAGGGCGAAATTTCATAAGAAGGGGAGATTGTAAAACCCCAATTTTTTGAATAAAGATGAATTTTCTATAAATATTATTTTTAAATATTATGGAGTAAAATTGATATAATGTTATCGTTGGGGTAATATTTATAAATTTTGCAAAGTAAGCAAGTTGTTATAAAATATTCGTTTGGTCGGGGAATATTCTTTTTGTCAGGAAATATTCGTACGACGGTACAATCATTGGTGGACCCCACAACGGAATTATTATCGGATTGAGAAAACGACAAAAATATTTTTATTAAAAATAACGGCGAAAGTTTTACCGTTGATACTGTTGAACTACTCAGTAGTAAAAGTACAATAATACGTGTGGTTGCATAGTAGCACACGGTATTGATTATTAATGCTTATGTGAGAAGTCACTCAGTTTGATTCAATTATTGTCAATTAATAATATGAATTATTTAGCGATAATGAAGTTTTGTTTTATTCGTATTATTAACGTAATAAAACAGAAATATCTTTTTATATAAAATATAATACTTTATTAAAATTATTCTATAAATAGAATATATTATATTTTATTTAAAAGATTTTTCTTTAAATATGGACCGTCAGATTAAAGTAAATCAATCTGGACCGTTCATGGATTAGTTACTATGCATTCCATTTTCCTATAAATAGAAGCTCATTCCTTCATTATTTTCTTACGAATTCACTGAACTCTAGAGAGAGAAACTATAGAGAGAAAGAAGAAAAGTATTCTGCTACTTAACTACTTCTTTATTTCAGTTTTGCTTTAAAACGGTAAGGGATATTATTTCTTTTGTATTCATGAAGAGAACTTCTGTTATTCCATTATTTATTATTCTGTTGGAATAACATGTATACGCGGTCTACCCTATACTTGGTGACATTCTTCTATTATTTTGTTGGAACATCCTATCTGTGTGTTTTACTCCGGACCTGGTTCCGTCTTTATTATTATTCTATTGGAACAACGCCGGACCTAGTTTCATTATTTATTATTCTGTTGGAATAACCTGTCTGTGCGGTCTATCGCATGCATGGTGATTTCTTTTGTTATTTCATTCTTTATTATACCCAGTTGGTTAAAATTTTGACTTCTATACTCCATGAAATTAGTGGAATATCTTTGATATTTGCGCTTCATCTAGTATCTTTTTATAGAAATATTCTTCTAAGAATTCTTGAATTTTACTTCACAAAGCAGTATCATATTGACAATTTGGACGTTGTTAATTCTTGGATAAATTAATTCTTGAACTTGTTTTATTGAATTCTTATATCATTGTCATCATCCTCATGTTTATAAAATGTTGAAAGTCATCTGTGGCCTGTAGTGCATAGATGGACTTGGTATGATTATGACCAGAGATTATTTGGTATAATCGTGACCGTAATGTTACAAATGATGTGGTAAAAGTCCTCATTGGCCCGTAGTGCATTGATGGACAATTGTTGGCATGATCATGACCATTAATGAATACACAAATATTCTTGGCCCGTAGTGCATAGATAATTGTGGTCGTGATACTAAAGAATATCCTTGGCCGTAGTGCAGGGGTGATTCGATGATATGGATTATTTTATTAAGCTGAGTCCCAGCGATAACAGTGTTGAAAAACCTTTTATATCATAGAAGATAGTAGATTTTATTCTCTACTTGACTTTTCTAATGGATTGCTTGTTCTGCTACAGTTAAACTTGATGTTTATTATATTTTATCAGTTTAACACTGTTGAAGGCTAATGATAAATTATTTTGCATTATCTTAGTCATAATATTTCTTACTGGGCTAGTTGAGCTCACCCTTTCTTTCACTGTTCTCTTCAGGAAATGAGAATATAGCTGGGACGAGTCGGGGAACGGAGTGATGGACCAGATGATAGTATTAGTAGTCCTCACTATTCTGTTAAATAGTGTGACAATAATTGTAATGAGAACTCCTTTTGAGTTTGTATAATCTCTAGTAGACAATAATTGTATTCAAACTCACAGTTATGTTTTGTCGTATTGTACACGACAGTTGTATAATTAAGTTTTATTTGAATTCTGCACCATGTATCTGGCGACCCAAGATGGGTGATGTATACCAAACTTTGGGGGCATCACACAGAGGATGTTCTCTAGCGAATCCGAAGAGGGCACACCGCCCTGTGGATTCTCGCTTCAGCAAAAAGGACAAACGAAGCCCATCAGAAGCTTCCAGCTCGGACGAAAAAGATCAAGTGGAATAGAAGAACAAAAGTTCTTCGAAGAAGGAAGTTTCTTCGCAACCCGAAGGGATAGAACTCTTGGCCAAAGAGGTGAAAGAGCTTCGGAGGCAATTGGCTGAAGTTCAGCAGGTGAAGGGAAACTCTAGTAAGAAGGCGTCTCCTTTCTCTTCGGACATTCTTCGGGAAAAGGCCGATCCTAATAAAAAGCTTCCTTATATGGAGAGTTATGATGGTTCAGGGGATCCATATGACCACAACCAGGTGTTTGCTAGGCTAATGGATTACTATGACTACTCGGATGTAGCCAAATGCCAAAACGTTTGTGACGACTTTGAGGAAAGTTGCGAGGCAGTGAATGGGAACTTTTTCTTCAGACTCAATATCTTCCTGGGTTGACTTATGTGACAAGTTTCATGCTTAGTTTGGAAGTAATAAAAGAAGAGGAAAGCCAACGGGGTCATTGGCACAGGTCCGATAATATTTAAATGAGTCTCTGGGCCAGTATGTGAAGAGGTTCAAGGAAGCAGTGGGTCAAGTAATAGATCTTAATGATCTCCAGGCTGTCGGTTTATTTCAAAATGGGTTAGACTTGGTGAAGTCTGAGAAACTGGTAAAGAAGTTAATGTTCAGCCATCCGAAGAGCCTAGCCGAATCATTTGAGAAGGCGTAAGGCTATATCGTGGTCGAGGAGGCGATGAATAGTCTAAAGCAAGGCCCTTCGGAAAGGACGAAAGACAAAGACAAAGATAAATCTGATAGTTATCAGAATAAAAGTGGTGACACGAATGATAGGACTGATGGGAATCATAAGAAGTACAACAATACTTGGGGGTCAAAAGGAGGTCGACCACCCTTTCCCAGTTAGAAGGTGAATAAAGTGTTTACTCAACTTAATACAGATCGAGCTACCATTTTGGAGCAGATCAAAAACCAGCCTTACTTTGAACAGCCTCGTGATAATCTCAGATCGAGTTCGAGAAATCCCCATAAATATTGTGATTATCATCAGGCATCTGGGCATGATACGAACTCTTGTTGGAGCTTGAAGGAGTTCATTGAAGGAAAAGTCCTAAGTGGTGTTTTGGTTCATTATGTAGCAAGGCGAGATCCCCCGAGGAATCAGTAGAGGAATGATAGACCTGTTCAGGTTGCTCAACCTGCACTCCTAGCTCCAAATCAACCAGTAAGGCATGTTGTGGATGTCATTACAGGTGAAAATATTGGCAAAGTTACTGGAAAGAAACGAAGAGGATACCTGGATTCAATAATGGCAGTGGCGAGATCTCTTCCGAAGATTGAAAGACCGTATCCAGGTTCGGTAATTTCTTTTACGGGTGATGATTTTCCTTCTAAACCCATCGAACCCCACAAGAGAGCTCTGGTGCTTACTGCACAAGTGGGTTCAGTGGATATGAAGAGGATGATGATAGACAATGGGTCTTCGGTGGACATCATGTACGCACATGTTTATAAGAGGATGCACTTGGATGGAAAGAAGATGGAAATAGGGCAGGAGGCTCCTCTGTATGGCTTCAGCAATGATCCAATTAAGGTGGCGGGGATTATCGAACTGTCAGTTATCTTCAGTACGGTTCCACAGCAGATAGAAATAATGTACAAATTTTATGTAGTGCATATGGATTCGGCCTATAACGCCATATTGGGAAGACCCACCTTGACAGCTCTTCAGGCGGTGACGTCAATTCCCTATTTCAAGATTAAGTTTTCGATGCCACATGGAGTTGGTGAAGTGGCTGGAGATTTAGACTTGTCAAGGAGGAGTTATCGAAATGTTTTGATCAATTCAGGTGTAGGGGTCAGCAAATAGAAGCAAACCATGGCTATTGAAAACGAGCCATTTACAGAAATCAGCATGGAGCCATCGATTATGCCAACTAGAGAAATCGAAGAGTTTGAGCTAGTTTCGGGGAAGAAGGAAAAAACAGTAAAGATAGGTTAGGTCTGACGGAACCTTTCTGGACGAACCTAATGGAGTTGCTTTGGTGTTATGCTGATATTTTTGCCTGGGTTCCAAGCGATATACATGGGGTGAGTAGGAAGGTTGCTAAGCATCGGTTATAAGTGCACCAGGCAAAAAACCAGTTCAGCAGAAGAGGCGGATTTTTGCACCAGAAAGACAGAAGATAATCAATGAAGAAATTACAAAGTTGTTGGCTGTAGACTTTATATTTGAGATCAATTATTTGAGTGAATTGCGAATGTAGTGCTAGTGTAGAAGCAGAATGGGAAATAGCGAGTTTCCATAGACTACACGGATCTTAACAAAGCAAGACTTCTATCCTTTACCTCACATAGATTAGCTCATCGATGCAAGTTTGGGGTATGCCTCGCTCAGTTTTATGGTTGCTTTCTCAGGATATGATCAGATTTCTATGTACAAATAGGACATCCCAAAGACAACATTCATTACTCACCGGTCGGTATACGCCTGTAAGAAGATGACCTTCGGCTTGTTGAACGCAGGAGCTACGTATCAAAGGATGATGAATTACGTGTTCACAAGGCAGTTAGGAAAGAACATGGAGGTCTATGTTGATGACATGATTTTCAAAAGTATGACCGTCCAAGGTCACTTGGATGATTTGGAGGAGTGTTTTCAGACGGTGCGTCATTACAATTTGAAGCTGAATCCCACTAAGTGTACCTTCGGACTGGGGATAGGAAAAATTTTGGGTTATCTGGTTAGCAAAAGGGGTATAGACGCAAATCTAGAAAAGATCCAGGCTATTTTGAATATAAAGTCTCCTCAGTCCTTTAAAGATGTTCAATGATTGACAGATCGGATAGCAGCTTTGAGGAGATTCATGTCTAAATCGGCAGAAAGGTGTCTCCCGTTCTTTGAAACGTTGAAAGGGCCGAAGAATGCTAAGACATTTCAATGTACTTTGGAGTCCAAAGATGTTTTCCAGGGGATCAAGAAGTATTTTTCTTCAGCGCCTTTGTTGGTAATGCCAGTTCCTGCTGAGCCTTTATACTTGTATTTGGCGGTAAGTTCATTAGCAATAAGAGCAGTATTAGTGCGGGAGATTGGGGGTAAGCAGCACCCGATTTACTATGTGAGCCATGCCCTAAGGGATGCAGAGACAAGGTATCTGAACCTTGAGAAGTTTGCCTTTGCTTTGATAATAGCTAGTCGAAAGCTTCGACAATACTTTCAAGGTCGGCTGATGATAGTATACATAGATCAGCCACTAAAGAAGGTGTTGGGAAAGCCAGAAGTTTTGGGGAGACTCGCTGCATAGACAATGGAGTTGTCTCAATTCTTTTTAGATTATCATCCTCAGACGGCTATTAAAGGTCAAGCCTTAGCAGATTTTATGGTTGAATGTTCATTTTCTAAAGCTGGCGATAGTTTGGGAGAAGCTGATGGGTCGGAGAAAGTTGTTGTTTTGCTTCAGCAGATGCAGAGCTCGTGGACGTTGTATGTTGATGGGTCTTCTACTTTGGATGTCAGTGGAGCTGGGATTATATTGACGAGTCCAAAGGGATTCAAGGTTCAGCAGGCTATCAGGTTTGGGTTTAGGACAACGAACAATGAGGCTGAGTACGAAGCGGTATTAGCGGGGTTACGGTTAAAAAAGAGTCTGGAAGTTCAAAGATTGATCATTTACAACGACTCTCAATTAGTTATCAAGTAGGTTTCAGGGAAATATGAAGCATGAAGCTCGGTGTTTAAGAATGATTAAATATCTAGCAGAGTTGAAGGATCAGCTTCCACATTTTAGTTCTTACGAGTTCCAGGGGGTTGATCGGAATGATAACTCTATTGCAGATGCGTTTTCAAAGTTGACTACTACTGAAGTGAGTACGTTTGATGGCTCAGTATACTTAGAGACTTTAAAGCAGCCCAATATCCAACATGAAGCAGTGATGCATGTAGAGCGCTCCAATTGTTGGATGACTCCATATTTGGAGTATTTAGCAGATGGCGTACTGCCTTCGGATCAGATGTTGGCTAAGAAAGTCAAGTATAAAAGTGTAAACTTTGTGCTTATACATGGTGATCTTTATCGAAGGGCTTACTCATCTCCACTGTTGAAGTGTTTGGTTCCTTCTGAAGCTGATTATGTTCTTCAGGAGGTACATGAAGGTATTTGTGGTGACCATATGATTACAAAGTCCTTAGCATACAAGGTGCTTTGACAGGGATATTATTGGCCAACAATTTTTAAAGAAACTACTGAATATGTGAAAAAGTGTCAGAAATGCTAGTTAAACAGTCTGATCCCACATTAGCCACCAAAAGAGCTATACTCGATTTTATCTCCTATACCTTTTGTTGTCTGGGGGGTAGATATACTGGGTCCACTACCGAAAGCATAAGGGCGGGTTAGTTTTTTTATAGTAGCAATTGATTATATGACCAAATGGGTCGAGGCAAAGCAACTTAGGATGATCACGTAACAGTAATGTTTGAAGTTTCTAAAGGAATTTGTGGTATTTTGTTTCGGCATTCCAATGGTGGTAATTTTAGATAATGGACGCCAGTTTGTGGACTCGAAGTTTGAAGCATTTTTGAAGGAGTTGGGGATTCAGCACAGAAAGACTTCGGTTGCCCATCCACAGTCTAATGGGCAAGTTGAGGTAACTAACAGAACCCTCCTGAATGGAATAAAGAGAAGATTGGATGAAGCAAAAGGCAGATGGCCTGAAGAATTGCTTAGTGTATTGTGGGCTTACAGAACTACTACAAGAACTACAACTAGGGATTCACCTTTTAGGTTGGCTTATGGTTCAGATGCATTGATTCCTGTTAAGATTGGATCTACTAGTCTTTGAGTCAGTTAGTTTCGGGAGGTGTACAATGTTGAGGGGTTAAAGGTTAACCTGGATTTACTTGAAGAAGTTAGAGAAGCAGCTTTGATAAAATTGGCGGCATATCAGCGTTGTGTGGCTAAGTACTACAATAAAGGGGTGAAGCTTTGAAGATTTGAAGTGGGAGATTTTGTCCTTAGGGAAGTTGAAGCTTCTATGCCTCAAAATTTGGGAAAGCTGATGCCGAATTAGGAAGGTCCTTATGAGGTTATTGAAGTACTGAAGCCAGGGACTTATCGGCTACGAGCATTAGATGGGTCAAAGATAAAGAATACTTGGCATGCAGGAAGACTTCGAAAATATTTCCAGTAGGGCTAGTATAAGTGTACAAAAGTCTATAATTATGTCAACAGTTATCATCAATAATAGAAGCTTTTTTCTCCAATGTCTCCAATGATGATTTATCTCATGGTTATTTGGGGGTTCGGTGACCTGTTCATCCTTTAGGCGGTGAACAAGGTCTAGATTTGACCTGTTGATGGTGAACTGGATTTTTTGGAGGTTCAGTGATCTATTCAACCTATTAGGCGGTGAACACGGTCCAGATTCAACCTGTTAATGGCAAACTGGATTTTTTGGGAGTTCGGTGACCTGTTCATCCTTTAGGAGTTGAATAGAATCCAGATTTGTCCTGTTGATAGCGAACTGGATTTTCTCGAGGTTTGGTGATCTATTCATCCAATTAGGCGGTGAACAGGGTCCAAATTCGACTTGTTAATGGCGAACTAGATTTTTTGGGAGTTCGGTGACCTGTTCATCCTTTAGGAGTTGAATAGAATCCAGATTCGGCCTATCGATGGAGAACTGGATTTTCTAGAGGCTCGATGACCTATTCATCCTATCAGGTGATGAACAGGGCCCAGATTCGACCCGTTGATGGCGAACTAGATTTTTTGGGGTTCGGTGACCTGTTCATCCTTTAGGCGTTGAATAGGATCTAGATTCGACCTATCAATGGTGAACTGGATTTTCTGGGGGTTCGGGGGAATGTTCATCCTTAAGGCGATGAACCGAACATGTTTGTCCTTGAGTCGATGAACAGGCTTGTTAGGAGGTTCAGTTGGATCTATTCATCCTGAAGGTGGCGAATTGGATTGTTGATGATCTATTTCACACTTTGGTAATGAATAAGTATTACTTTATATTATTACCTGATTTTATTTGAAGTGTTGAGTTCAGATTATATTATTGCTTGTTTTATTTGAAGTTTGAAGTTCAGATTGCTTGATTATGTACTAACAGTTCAAGTGAAATTTAAAAGGAGTAATAAAGAAAGAAGCTGATATCATTTCATTAAAATAGAAAGTGATTACAAAATGATAATAAATTTTTACAAAGTTCCTCGTCTTCCTCTTCAGAAGAGTCGAGGAGTGTTGGGTTCAGAGAGGCTGGAGCAAGCTTCGCCTTGCCTTTGCTTCGGGCTGTTTTATAACCCTCAGCATACATCTAAACTATTTCGTTGTTCAGTTCGGGTGATTTGCGGTATTCAAGTTGTATCTGTTTGCGGAGTTCTTCGGTAAGTGGGAGGCCGAGGGCCTTGAGTTCTCGAAGCTCAATTTCAAATTTGCGTCAAAGATTGAGATGTCGTTCTTCTGATATTTTAACTTCGTTATTTTGTATTGCCAAGCTTTAGTTGGATTTTGCTAGAGCGTCGTTCTTACGAACTAGATCTACATTCACTTCAATCGTGGTTTGTTGAAGGGCCTCGGTTGTTTCCAATTGTTCTTTAACCTTATCAAGGTCTTTTCAGAGGCACTCAGCATTCCACTTGGCATCTCCATGTTGGCTCCTCTCCCTCGCCAGGGCGGACTTTAGAATTGCATTCTCTTTTCGGGCAGCGTCCTCTTTAGCTTCAATTTCTTTATATCTTTGGTGGAGGCGCCCGAAGATACCATTTGCCTGCAATTATTCTGAATGAATCAATAATTTTTGGAGAAATATTTTTGAATAAAAATGGTTAAGTAATAGATTTACTTACTCTAGCTTGGTGAGTCATGCCATCTTCGATCAAGTTTGTGACGGAACTGTTGCTGAAGCGGTGATCATCAGTGTTAAGCATAAAGGAATTATAGAGGTGTAGAGGGAAGTTTTCGAAGAGGTCTGGCCATAAAGTTGGAGATGCTATTGCTTCGGGCCTGGCTTCAGAAGAAGATGGACGTTGTGGCAAAGGTATTATTTGTTCAGGAGGAGGAGGGGCATAAGTTGTTGCAGGTTCAGGTGTTGGTGGTGGTTGGTCGTCTGAAGAGAGTTTTCTTTTCCGAACAAGGGGAGAATTGGGTTCAGCATATTCTTCAGGTTCGTCTTCGGGTTTAATGGTTTCCACTGGGATGACCGGAGGTTGAGTAGCTTCGGCGGAAAGAGGGGTTATCTTAATTCTTCTCTTTTGGTACGAAGAAGTTTGGTGCGTTCAACTATGGGCATATTTAGGAGACTCTCATTAAAGGTTGGTTCAGGAACATGTTTTGGTTTTCTAGCAGCTCTTTTTCTTCGGCGAGGTTGGCTTGTTTCTTAGGTAGGAGTTGGTTTGGTGGTTGGAGGTTCAGTAATTGGTGGTTCATAGGTTTGAGGTTCATTATTTTGGGTTTCAGTAGGAGATTGACAAGATTTACCAGAAAGAAATTTTCCAAATCCTTTCGGTCGATGGAGGTAGGTTTGATGAGAGATACTGAAGCAGATAAAGACATTATTTCAGAATAGTTACAAATGAGGAATTCAAGAAAGTACACAATTATTGAGTTCGGGACTTACATTTATGGTCATACAACCAGGCTTGTTTACTTAGAAGACCAAAGCTCCATTCCTTCAGATAAATTTTCTCCAGAAGGGCCGTCATTTCGCTCACATGTTCTTCTGAAACGTCGTCGAAGTCTGCAGAAAGGCATTCAACAGTAGTCCACTCCTTCTGTCATCCTTTGTTGCTTGAAGGAGTGTCCATCAAAGATAGCCTCTCGAAATTCTCATGAGGCTTGGAGGATTGCTTGCTCAAAATCTTGAAGCCTTTTCTCGAGACTTACCAGCTGTGTAGATAGAGAAAAAGAAATCAAGAGTTGGTGTAATTCCTATCTCGTGACAAAAGGCCATGAAGGCGAGAATGTGAATATAAGAGTTAGGAACTACTTGGGCAAAACCAACACCCACAACCCCTAAAAGGGTGACAAGGAAGGCGTGAAGAGGAAAGTAAACTACTTTCTCTATGATAGTGAGGGGATTGGTAGTCCAACCTTCGGGACGTTGGTACATTCATTCACCAGAAGTGGACAACCTTAAATGGTGGGTGTCTGGTATTTGATATCGCTCTCGGATGATACGAATATCATCCTCTTTCAGTACGAAAGGTATATTAGCATGAGGAAACTTTTCTTCATTATCGAAGAATAGAGAAGGGTTTGGAATGATGATTGGTGGTGATTTCTTGTTGGAAGAAGGGTTGGATTTGGGGTTGGTCTCCGAAGACCCTTTGGTGGGGGTTTGAGCAGAAGGGATGGAGGAAATCGGTGTCATAGAGATGGGAATGACGTCGTCCTGATTCTGGGAAGCCATGGCTATCAGTTTGCAGAAAGAGAGAAATCGGGAGGAAGAAGGAAGCAAAAGCACTTGAATTTCAAAATAAGCAAGTAAAACAGTCAAATTTGGGGAAAGTGGGTTTTTATAGTGGCTGTCTTCTCAGCTGATTTCGGAACTCGAGGGCGGCTCATTTAATGACAGTAATGGTGGTTAAGTTGAAGAGTTATCTTTTGATTTGGGTTTCCTATCATTTGGGCCTAGTTCGGTCTCATCCAAATTTCTTTATTATTTGGGCCATTCTTATATACTCTTTTATTAAGCATTCTATTTAATAAAAGACTGGGGGCAATGTTAGGCCATAATAGCTTGGACCTATTGGGCTGCCTTTATTAGGCCTTTGAAGTATTGGGCCCTCATTTAAGTGAGGATATTTGTAGGCTTGGATTGAGGAGTATTGGATGGATAAGTATTGGACTTCTAACCCAATACTTAATTAATGAGGATTTGACATAATCCTGGTCAGAGGGGGAACAGTGATGGGATTAGCAAGTGGGTTACCTGCAATTAGCTGAGGTGACAGGAAGTCGGCTGTATGCAAGACGATGGAAGGAGTATATGAGTACAGAGCACTACACAAGAGAGGTAAGATACATTTTATCACTCGGACACTATACTTACAAAACCTCCATTGTTAAACCTTGTGTTGGCATGTACTGACTCTCACGCCGGAGCTATCCCCCGACGGTCCAAGCCGTCATGTAAGACCGCAACTTTTATGAATAAAGAAGAATTTTTTATAAATATCATTTTTGAATATTAAGGAGTAAATTTGATATAATGTTATAGTTATGGGTAATATTTATAAATTTTATAAAATAAGCAAGTGCTTATAAAATATTCATGTTATCGGGGAATATTCGTTTGGTCGTGGAATATTCTTTCTGTCGGGGAATATTCGTACGACGGCGCAGCCATTGGTGGGCCCCATAACAGAATAACTGTCGAATGAAGAAAACGACAAATTTGAGTTTTAATAAATAAAGGAGTAATCGTTACCGTTAGCATTGTTGGAATACTTTGTAGTTAAAATACAGTAATACGCGTTGTTGCACAGTAGCACACGGTATTGCACAGTATTTTTGAATTATGGATTCTTACGTAAGAAGGCACTACTCAATAATTGATACAGTAATTACTGTTCAATATTTTATATTATTGATTCAATAATTGTTGCGTTAATATTTTATATTATTATTATTTCAATAATTGTCACTGCACAGTATTTTCCATTATCGGATCAATAATTCATATTATTTGAATAACATTATTAGATAGCATTATTGACAATGTCTAGAAAGTTCTGTCAAGGAGAGGTTTGGTCACCTAATTGCGCGCCAGTAAGGAAAAATCCTTATCGGAAAGCCCTCTCTTTCCTGAGAACGGCCTGGTTGTCATTATTGTGATTCTGTAATATTATTTGTGAATAATTAATTATTGATTTATATGATAAGGAAATATTTATTTTATGTGGACATAAATGATGGATAGAAAAATATTTATTTTATGTGGTTACAAATGAAGGAATTAATGTTGAGGTATTTTATCAGTATTTTGTCGGATTGGAAGTATTAAAAAATTAAATCGGTGTTCTTAAAGCTCTATTTTGTGAGTTATAATTTTAATCCGACCGTTAGATCGTTGTGATTTTTGGATATGTTATGTATATATAAGTTGAGTATATGTCCACAAATTTTGAACCGTTAAAAATTAACGCATGATTTGTTATGAATTTTAAAAGGTGTTAAAAATCATCTGTTTGTGGATTTTGGATATTTTTTGTCTAGAATTTGGAAAAACTTAAAGCTACAAAGTTGTAGAGAATTCAATTTCGTATGGAATGGACATAAAATTCGTATTTTTATGATAAAAGGGCTATTTATTATGAAATATTGAAGTTTCGGAAATTAAATATTTTTATTAAAAATATGGGTGAGCCCCACATTTGTTTTTAGTGGAAAAATGTGCTGAAAATTTTGATTTCCAAATTGAGGTGCTGGTCTTGGTCTTTGAAGCATGCGTAGAATTAGTTTTTAAAAATTAATATTTTATTAATTTAGTCTCCTATGGTGTTCTAACATTTTTCTATAAATAGGCGCTTAAGTTAGAATTGAAAATCACACCAAAATCAGAGAATTCTTCTTCTATAATCATGAGCGTATTTCTTTAGAGTTTTAGAAAGCTTTGAGCGTAGAAAATAGTGAAAGTTTTCTTCAAGAATATCTCCGCTATACCAATTGGAATACTCTTCTGTTCAAGATAAGGGATGTTATTTTTGTTCAATATTCGCTTGAAATAATATTTTCTTCCATACTCTGTAGTATGTAAGTAATATTATTTCGTTTCAGATTTCGAATTCTATACTCATTTTGTTAAAATTTTAGCTTCTAAACTCCATGAAATTAGTTGAATATCATTGATATTTGCACTTCATCCAGTATTTTTTCATGGAAATATTATTCTGAGCATTCTTGATAAGTTTTAACTTTTTATGCCGGAGTACTATTCACGGGATTACTATTCCTGAAGTACTATTCACGGGATACTATTCACTCGAGTACTATTCACCCGGGGTACTACTCATGATAAAAATTGATTCGTTTTCGGTCCAAAGTTTTTTTTGGTACAATATTATTGTTGAATTTTACTCCACAAAGCAGTATCATGTTGACAATTTGGACGTTATCGATTTCTGGATAAATTAAATTATAAATCTTTAAAAATTTATCCTTGAACTTATTTTATTGAATTCTTACATCATTGTCATCATCCTCATGTTTATATTATGTTGAAAGTCATCTATGGCCTGTAGTGCATAGATGGACTTGGTATGATTATGACCAGGAATTTTTCGGTATAATAATGACCATAATGTTACAAATGATGTGGTAAAAGTCCTCATTGGCCCGTAGTGCATTGGTGGACAGTTGTTGGCAAGATCATGACCATTGATGAATACTCGAATATCCTTGGCCCATAGTGCATGGATAATTTGTGGTCGTGATACTAATGAATATCCTTGGCCGTAGTGCAGGGATGATGTGGATTATTTATTAAGTTGAGTCTCAGCGATAAAAGTGATGAAAAACCTTTTAAATCATAGAAGATAGTAGATTTTATTCTCTACTTGACTCTTCTAATGGATTGCTTGTTCTGTTACAGTTAAACTTGATGTTTGTTATATTTTATCAGTTTAACACTGTTGAAGGCTAACGATAAATTATTCTGCATTATCTTAGTCATAATATTTCTTACTAGGCTAGTTGAGCTCACCATTTTGCTTTCATTGTCCTCTTCAGGAAATGAGAACGTAGCAGGGACTAGTCGGGAAATGGAGTGACGGTTCAGATGCTAGCATTAGTAGTCCTCACTATTCTATGAAATAGTGTGATAATAATTGTATTGAGGATACCATTTGAGTTGAATACTGTCTAGAAGATAATATTCTTTTTAAAACTCTCAGTTTATGTTTTGTCGTATTTTACACGTGTCGACGTCGGGATTTTTATTTGTCCCTTTTCGTTACCTGTTCTTTTGTGTTCTCATTTTATGTGAGATTTGTTTGAAAAAACAAGTCAAAAAGGTCCGACATGTGTAATGTCGACGATGGACTGTTAAGAGTCGCCAGTTGGTTTTTTAACTGGTTGTACCAACACAACCGAGAAAAGATTTACACATTGACCCAGTGATGTGACACTGCTAAACAGGTCTGTGAAACCGAGATTCATTTAGGGTCCGGGGACTTGATTATGCGGAGGGAAAGTGTTAGGCACCTCCCGACATCCGTGTTACCATGGTGACCGCCACTTTTCAAGAAACTATTATATGAATGTCTGTGTGTGTGGGTCAATGTGTTGTTATTTGGAAGTAGTGTTATGTCTCGTTCGCACCAATATACATAGGGTTTGAATTTATGTAAAAATTCAGTTTTAACAAGATATAGTAGTGATGTTTTGTAAAAACAGATTTTTCAACTGTGCTCAATGGTAATTGAGGCCTTTGATACTTCCATTTTATTATTAAATGTTCGGCTTGATTGCTTTTATTTTTGAGATGCGAAGCATCTTCGAGAAAATAATGTACAAAGCAGTGCCGAACTCCTCATGGTCATGGAAACCATCGGAGGAAATTCGAACACCGTGAATAATTTTACAAGCTGCTTACAGCTGAAAAGGTCCATCACGGGAACCGAATCTAGATTCAGTGGACTGAATCTGTGATCACATGATTCCTAGGCTCACATGATGCCGCAATTGATATAAACGCAGTAAGCAAGTATATATATATATATATATATATATATATATATATATATATATATATATATATATATATATATATATATATATATATAAATGCTGTAAATATATATATACAGATATGATCGACCACCACGAAGCACCTCCATGGGAGATCGGAAATGTAAATAAAGCTATAAAAGCAATCAACCGCCACAGAGGAAACTCCAGGCGGGACGAAATATACAGAAAGTTGTAAAAAGGGTCAGCCGTCACGAAGTAAACTCCAGGCGAGACGAAATGTAAATATATATATATATATATATATATATATATATATATATATATATATATATATATATATATATATATATATATAAAAGCGTGTAAACGCACTGGATATAAAATCCAGGCTCATCGAACAAAGTCCGACAACAGTTCATATATATAAGTATATATATATATATATATATTAAAGTAATAAACGCACCGAATGTAAAATCCAGGCTCATCGAGTAGAGTTCGACACACAGTTCATATATATATATATATATATGAAAGCAATTAAACGCACCAGACGTAAGTCTAGGCTCATCAAACAGAGTTTGACACACAGTTCATATATATAAGTATGTATATATACGAAAGCAATTAAACGCTCCAGACATAAGTCTAGGCTCAATCGAGTCATAACTCGATAATGTTAGTCCATATATAAAATATATATATATATATATATACAAACTAAAATGAAACCACGGACCGAAGTCTGGGCATACACACACAACATGACTCTCAATATGAAGAATAATGTGTGCAAAGATGAAGATAAAGGCTTAAAAATGTGTGAAAAAGCTTACAGTGGGCTGCCAAAGAAGACCTCAATAACTTGAAATGGATGAATACTCGGTTTCGCCGGTAAAAAGTAGCTATATATGAGCTTACAAGTGTTTAAAATGAGAAAGCACTTAGTTTAGGATGTGTACAGAGTAAATTGGACATGGCTTTCTTGCCTTTTTCTCTTTCAAAATGGCAATCCCAAGCCCTCTATTTATAGAGGGGGGAGCTGCAGGTGTACCTACGGTTGGGCCGCAGGTGTACCTGAGGTTGCCCGGGGTTCCCCGGGCTTCGCGGGTCCGCCGTCTCGAAGTACGTGCACTCGTGCAACGTGATGTCCGCTCAAACTTTTAGAATTGTAATTCGGGCATCCTACTGAGGTATGTAAGACCTATTTTGGATCGCCGTTGTCGAGAGTTACACAATGACATAGGATTATGGGTTGTATGAAGTGATGAAGATGAGACGATGCCCTCCGGTCTTCAGCTTCAAATTCTATCTGTTATCCTGCGTAATAATCACTCGGGATTGGTTTTCCATAGCTCTTGTGGGACATTGCTGTGTAGAAATGTATGTCTGAAATGTTGAGACGGCGTGAAGTGGCGTTAAGGTGGCAAGATTACGATATTGCCCCTCATCAGGGTTATCTCCAGTTTGGGCTGATAAAGCAGACGTTGCTCAGGGTTATCTCTGAGATTGGACTGCTGCAAGTGTTGAAGGTCCTCAGTGTCATCTCTGAGGTGTGCATGTCTTCTTGGTGTTACTGCCAGGTCTTGTACTGAGTGCCTCGGTGTAAGCGCCGAGGTTGAAGCTGATTGCATGCATTTGAAACAATCATTTCTGGGGTTATCTCCGGAACTGCAACTGCCTTCCTTGGGGTTATCTCTAAGGTTGGAATCTGCTATTCCCAGTATTGGGACTGAGACTGAACATCTCGGGGTTATCTCCAGGATGAATCGGTCTTCTCCGGTGGAATTTCTGGTATTAGAACTGCAAGCCTCGGGGTTATCGTCGAGGTTGGAACTGTTACTCCCGGTGTGTGTTCCGGGGTTAAAACTGAGCTTTCGATAGTATCCACAATGGATGTGAGCTGTCTTCCAGGGTTATCTCTGAAAGACGAATATGCCCTCCTGTAATGTCAGTAACAGATGTGCAGAAAATTTTGAGTGTCTACAGATGCCCCTCTTTATCATATTCATGCAATGCAATGGCATGGATAGGATAAAGAATCCTAGACACTTGAAATGTAACAAGATAAACATGATGCAATATGGAGCAATATGATGCAAGTGTATGATGCATATGAATTGCTTTCCAATATGCTGGGGATGATTGTCGGCTCCTTGTTGCTTCTACCGGTGATGGTAATGACGGAAAGCTTGGATGTATGATCCAAACCTATCAAGATGTTGACGTTGGGGCTATCACCAAAGTCCTTAATCCTGGATACAGACTTTACTCCAAATATGTGCCTCTCGTGTACAAGAGATCTGTGGGGATAAAACTTCATCTGTTTGAGGATGTGTATAACATATTCCATCATCAATCCTCCTCGATGATGTTGATCCTCCCTACTTTATATCGCCAGGACATATCAATGTTCTGCTGGATTTACTGCCAACAGCAGATGTTGCCAGGGCTGCCTGACCTTCGTTGACGTGTGAACTAATGGTTGACCACGCGTTATAACCTCTGTCGGGGATCCATTTGATCCTCTGTTGACGTGTATATCAACGGATAAACTCCCTGCTGGGGATGAATACCAAGGCTGCTTGGCTTTTGTTGATGTGTGTATCAACTGATGAACTCCCCGCTGGGGATGGATGCCAAGGCTGCTTGGCCTTTGTTGATGTGTGTATCGACTAATGCAATCATCGGATGGCTTTCGATGCGACATTAGGTTTACTTGCCAACGGCTGAACTGACGTTAAGGTTGCTTGACCTTCGCTGACATGTGTATCAATGAAAAATATACGTGGTAACCCCCGCCGAGGACCTGTTTGATCCTTGCTGGTGTGTGTATCAGTAGAACATGCGTTGTAACCCCCGTCGGAGACCTTTTGGATCATCAATGATGTGTGTATCAGCGGAACATGCGCTGTAACCCCCGCCGGGATCTGCGTTGGATCATCGTTGATGTGTGTGTCAACGAAACATGCATTGTAACCCCCGCCGGGGATCTGCTTGAAGGATTAAGGTGACGACCCTGTATTGACGGCATTGGACCTCTGTATGGTATTACCGGATGTGAATTGCAATGACTTGGATCATCGGTATAGTATACCCTGTGTTCGGTTGAATACCAATGAATGATATGAAAGCCACAGTCGGGCCTAGAAAAAACCAGGATTTCAAGCTATCCCGCTCAATCGCGTAGCGTTTTTATCCTTGATTTGGGCCTTTTCAGCTTGTGAGAACTTCTTTGTAACTCGAATTGGATCGAACCGGAGGGGTGGGACCCACGCAGGGGTGCCGCAGGTACACCTGCTGCAGTCGCAGATGGACCTACGGCTAACCATGGACATTAAAGTCCTGCAGGTTGCTTTCATTTGTCATTTTCAAGTTGCGCCGCGAAGGAAATCCGAGAGCTCTTCTTCAGATCTGCTAAGTTCTGACGTCTTTCTGCAAATTCTGTCAACGTACAAGTGTTCTACACTGTCCTGGTAACGTATGCATGTACTTTTTTCCAGTTTTTATCCGTTGGAAAATGACTTATCACATGAAATGCATCTAAGCACATAGTAGTGATTATGTATGCTCAAATGACTTGATAAAAAATATTCAACATAGTAAATATTAGTATTAAACCATGCTGAACATAATGATGTGAAAAAATTTAACTTTTGAGACAGTCAAATTGGCACCTTTTTCCTGCTATTTCTTATCTTATTTGAGGACAAATGAGCACAGGTGAAAAAGCAAAGTAATCCTGGTAATTAGGATACCCTTACGGATTGATGACTTTAATTTTTTAATGTAAATAGGATTTATGTGACTATGGCCAGGTGTGTTACTGAATGGCCACCTAGTCATGCCTATGTGCATGTGGATAGTCCTATTTATAGAGGAAACTATGGCAAAAATTTTCGAAAATGTAGGCATTGAGTAGTCATGTATTTTTAACTCTATTGTAGATATATGTTAAAATGATGCATGCATGCATGTATTCATTAGATGCATTTTGAAAAGCTCCAGGTTAGAAAATACCACACCTTTTCTGAGGTGATTTGGAGACTTATTGTCCAGATATTATGTATCTGGATCAGTCGAGTAGTTCCTGCAGGACCACTTCTGTTGTACGGAGGAGGGCTTCTGAAGTGCCTCTACCCCATTCTGTTAGACAGCCTCGTCGGTTGGTGGAGGCGGTGATACGTCCAGTCCGGGTTGATGTATCGGACGTCGAGGATGAGGAAGAGGATGTTCTGGTTGCGGACCCCGCTCTTGCTACGCATGTTCACCGTAGGGACCTCCTGAGTATTCATGTAGTAAATCCAGAGCTTCTAGGTGATCTGAGTAGACATCCCTCGATGTATTTGCATGCCAATGAGGTATAAAGCTTAGATCTTAATCTTCCTTCTTTCCTATTGATGAGGAGTAAAGGATTCTGATGTCGTTATGTATTTTGCAGGTTCCCAACTTTACACAGCCTCAAGGGAACTGATTCAGCATTCACTCCATGTACCAGGTGCTTCATCCTGACTATAGAGCGATTGTGCATGACTGGGAATCTGAAGCATTCTTTTCCATCCTTCCCCACCGTTGTCCCTGGGGTTACCTCAGGGCATTATCGAAGCACTGGTTTCACCAAACCCGGTCTCTCCATTTACTGGACTGTGAGGTGATGATGATGCCGATGGATTGGCGGTTTATCATAGGTATGGAGTTTGGAGGGGCGCTAGTGCCTTGCATGGCTGATATCACCCCAACTACCGTCAGATCCTTGTTAGGAGTTCCGTAAGAGGCGCTCAAGGGCAGGACTGTCCGTGCGGGTCCTTTGAGCGTAGATGCTATGAGTGGGCTATTGAGTGAGCCCATACCAGATGATGTCAGAGTCAGGGATCGCATTCTTTGGCGATTGTTCCTGATGATCATTAGGGGCTACTTCATAGCAGATAACTCTTCTACGGTGTCGTTCGCTTTAATTAGCGCCGCTCGACATGTGGATCGTATAGGAGAGTACGATTGGGGTTCATATACCATTGCCTATTTCCTCAGGGGCATGCGTATGTGCTCGCAGGGCTTGACCGAGGCTTGGTTAGGATTTTACCCATTTCTGTTGGTAAGTATTTCTCTTATCATTTACCACGTATAGGTTAAGAGTGTTAACTGACAGCAGATGTTTGCCTTTGTGTTGGCAATTTTGGGCCTATGAGAGGCTTCCATGTTTACGTCCGGTGAGTGTGTTAGGATTGGATACCTACCCACGAGGATGACGATGGCATCATTCCATACTGGCGGAGGTCCCTGTAGCTGAGGGTTTCACTCATTGTCGCCTACAGTTGGAATTGTTGACAGCAGATGTCATCACATGGATTCCATATTATGGGGAGCATTTGGCCACTGGATTTGTGGATGGGTACCCGACTGGTATCGAGTACGTGATTTCCACCCGTAGGGTTCCTCTCTTCACAAATGGAGGATGGGAGCTCTATTTAGGAGAGCGTGCTATTAGGAGCACCATAGGGGAGATCCGTATACCGATCTTTCCTCCTGTCAGGCATTATTGGCCTAGGTCGCAGTCACCCGTCATTGATATTCCATTGTTGGGTGTTGACGGTTTTTCATTGTCAGAGGGTCCTTGCACTCAGGATGTATTCCAGCATTGGTGGATCCCTCGTACTATTGGAGCCCAGACCCGCGCCACTCAGTTCATGGGGGATATGGTTCCAGGATCCGTGATGATGATGAATTGCCTAGCCTGTGTCCGAGATCCGACTCATGTGACACAGATTGACAGCTTGACCCAGTGAATGGATCGGGCACATTTCTTTATTCGGCATTTGGGCAGAGATCCAACAGAGGCAGATTCGTTTGATCCTTCCAGTGCAGGAGCTGGCCCCTCAGATGACCCATTTGGCTTTGTCGGTGTAGATCCTCCTTTGTATAGGCTTGACATCCCTATTGATAGAGATCCAGTAACTCAGGAGGAGTTACATCAGGTGGACATGATTGATGATGTAGATATTAACACCATTATCTTCTTCTGATGTGTATTCTCGTTATCTCTTTTGATAGGCCTCTGTTAGCTATTGGGTGGTTGTGCCCCATTCTCGTTATATCTTTTGATAGGCCTCTGTTAGTAATAGGGCATCTATGCCCCATTTCCCTGTATTTTAGTTGTACAGAGATGATGTATTAGATGATGATATACTTAGAAATGTATGTACAGTTTTTCCATTCCCTATATCATATTACCATCTATTATCTATTATGCATGTATCATGTTATACATATGTATGTATGTCCAGAGATATTCAGTATTGACCCCTGGATGGTATTATGATACGACCCACACAGATGTCTTCTGCGACAGTCAGCCGCATAGATCACACCCCGCCATTATTGGTGGCATCCCATCTGAGATACTGGTATGATAGTATGTCACCCCTCAGATAGGGTAACCTTAGATCAGCTGTTGCAGCATACCATAACCCTTTTGATGTTTCAGGTTCCCACAGGATTCGTGGAGGGAATGTTAGAGCACTGGATACCGGAGAGACAGGTATTTTGGTTCGGGATCCATGAGTTGACTCCCACTCTGGAGGAGTATGCACGGTTGATGATGCTGCCACTGGATAGACCTTGCGTGCATATGGCTTTAGGGGATATGAGTTGACAATTCATGACCCTCACTGGATTGAGGCGTAGGGTGGTGCAGGATGAGCTGACATCTGGCCACATTATATTCCAGCATTTTCTGTTTGATAGATTTGGCTCTGAGGATAGTTATAGACGACATTTTGGAGATTTCACCACACCGGAGGATCATTGGCACCTGACCAGGGTAGATGTACTGCTATTGTGCATACTGTCATATGTCTACATGCCACGGTATATGGATGAGTTGGACATAGGAGTTATCATGGCGGTGAGAGCTCTCAGGGAGGTTCATACCATCATACCGATGATTATAACTGAGACATTGAGGTCAGCTACATACTGCTGCACTTATCTGACAGGAGTATTTACGGGCAGTCTGGTCATGCTATACGTGTGGTTTATGTCACACCTGAGACCGATTGGCACTTTTAGATGGCATGGGTATTGTTTCACCCATGATATAGCCATGTCATATTCATTTCAGCCTGCGAAGTGTACGGATGCCATGTCTTGGTCCGCTTTCTTAGCTGATATTGTAGACCCATTTAGTATATTATCATGCTCAGGGTTCAGCTCACCTTACAGCTTTATTACTCATGCTCTGGGCATAGATTACATCCCTCTAGCTGGTTTGAGGGGCATGACTACTTACCATCCACTAGCCACGATGTCGCAGTTTGACCAGTTTCAGGATTTTCATCCTTTCGAGGGGGCGCTGGGCCAGCGTTTAGCTTCTCACTATCTTTCAGCAGAGGACCGATCATGTGTGTATGCATGTTGGGATCAGCGTGAGATAGCTACTTTCTCCATTAGTCATCCAGGTTGTTCTGCAAAGTATTCTGCATGGATGGAGGCAGAGACTACATCGGCTGAGGTGGTATCCACATTGCTGAGTATTGACTCAGATGGTGGAGAGCCCATGGAGGACATTGATTCTTACACCGAGGAGGAGCCATCTACTGGGTTGCCAATATTTCCTTTAGAATCTCCCAGTACTAGCACTGTCGTAATTCAGCATTCACCACAGTACTTTGAGCGAAGTCTTCATCTGATGACCTTTGAGAGAGATTAGGCTAGATCCCTGATGTTGACAGCTCTTGATGGGAGAGACGCAGCCTTGTTAGAGATGGACGAGGCATTAGCTCATAGAGATACCGATGTTGTTGAGCGGGATGAGGCCAGATCAGCCAGAGATGCAGTGATAGTTGAGCGGGATACCGCCATATCTGCCCGTGACATAGCCATTACAGATAGTACTGCAGTGAGGTCCCTTACCACTGGCATGATTACAGAGATGAGCACTTACATCGATGAGCATATGGTCACCATGCAGATGGCTATAGATCTGTTGGGTCGTGTGGATATCCTCGTACGGGAGACCACAACTTTGCCTCCTTCTTCGGAGAGGGATGCCATGTTGGGCTTGTTAGCTCGCATATACACCGATTTGTAGATGGGCTTGTATTTTCCTGCACAGACTAGCTTAGTCATTTTGTCATGTACAGTTTATATTGTGTATATCAAACAGCATTATATATAGCAAGGAAATATATTTTTGATCACTTCCCTTTTAGATATGCTCTGATACTTGCTTGATATTTGCCTGCTTCTTCAGGGCTTGTGATCTTGATGTATTCTAAATTCCTCCTTGTTGGATGGACATTGAGTTGCCTCTAGATAGTTCAGAATAGATCATAGATCTGCGTGTATCCCTACCATCTTTGGTGTCTTGGGACTGGTTTCTGTATGGAAATGTGGAGAGAAGTGTGGCTTTCCTCTCTGAGATTGACCGCACCACAGATGGTCGCCAGTACTCCTATTCAGGAGGAGCCTAGTTAATTCCATCTCTTATGGATTGGTCTTGCTCTTCAAGGAACAGTCGCAGCTTAGATGGTCGTCGAATCTCCTATTTGGGAGGAGTTTAGGTAATTCCATCCCTTTGGTCTGAAGCCAATGAAATGTGGTGGATTGAATTATGATCCCAGTACTGTTGACAAGTATTTGTGTTTTGGTAGGGGTTTGATCGAACCATGAATGGCTACTTACGTACTCCTATTGAAGAGGAGATCAGGTCTGCATAGTTTGAACATGGTGTAAGAGGTTCAACACTGTTTATGAAAGGCAGATGGGTGTAGAAGTTTTATTAATAAAGAAGGTTGTAGAAGTATTTTTGTGGTTTCTGTTTTTGTAGAAAAGAGTAGAAATGTTTTTGTTATTTTTTTTATTGCGACCGGGCCATATAGAATATGGTTGACTACGTACTCCCGTGTATCAAGGAGATCAGGTCGACGTAGTTCGCCCCTCAGAACGAGTTGAAAAGCTTAATCCCATGTGCAGGTCATACAGCGGAGAAGAGAAAGTTTGATCCTAGGCTGAGGATAAACTGCAAGGGTGAAAAGTTTAATCCCATGTTTGGGGGGACAAACTGTAACGCGAGAGGTTCAATCCCTAGTGGGATGACCAAAGTTGTAAGAGCGTAATGAAGCCAGGCTGCTGGCTTACAGAGTATGTTTCCCTGAGGGGCAAAGTGTGGAAAAGAGTTGTATGTAATGAAGGGTTGAAGAACCAGAATGACTGGTGATTTGATGATCCAATACCAGGATATTTATTTGATAGCAACCTCAGACATAGTACCTTTTCATGGTGTCTGAGTTGATGAGCTGTGGAAATTCATCGTCGTCCATTTCCTACAATCTAAGAGCACCTCCTGTCAATACCTCCTTGACAATAAATGGGCCTTCCCAGTTGGGAGCGAATTTTCCCTTGGACTGATCTTGGTTGTCAGGGTTCTTCTTCAAAACCAAGTCATGTTGTTTAAACTACCGTAGCTAGACTTTTCTGTTGTAGGATCGGGCGATCCTTTGTTGATATAACTGACCATGGAAGACAGCCGCGGTTCACTTTTCGTCTATTAGAGATAATTGGTGATACCTGTCTTGTACCCATTGATCTTCATCTAGTTGAGAGTCCATCAACACTCTGAGGGATTCCATTTCTACTTCTATGGGGAGTACTGCTTCCATCCCATAGGTTAATGTGTAGGGGGTTGCCCCAGTTAAGGTGTGCATTGATGTTCTGTAGGCTAACAGAGTAAGAGGCAATAGATCAGGCCATCCTTTATGGTTGGCGGACATCTTTTGCATAATCTTCTTGATATTTTTGTTAGCCGCTTCGACAGCACCATTCATCTTTGGACGGTAGATGACAGAGTTAAGGTGTTTGATGTGGAATTTACTACATAGTTCTTCCATCATTTTTTTGTTGAGGTTCTTACCATTGTCTGATACAATCACCTCTGGTTGTCCATATCGACAAATGACATTATTTCTGAGGAAAATAATAATGACTTCTTTGGTAACCCTGGGGAAGGAGGCTGCTTCTACCCACTTGGTAAAGTAGTCGATCATGATGAAGATGAAGCGATGTCCATTACTGGCTTTGGGCTCGATGGGCCCGATCACGTCCATTCCCCACATTGAGAAGGGCCAAGGTGAACTCATATTGTGGAGCTCCCATGGAGAGGCGTAGATAGTATTCCCATGAATTTGGCATTGATAACATCTCTTGACGTGATCATTATAGTCAGCCTTGAGAGATAGCCAATAATGTCCTATCCTGAGGATTTTCTTAACAAGAAGGGGACCACTCATGTGTGGGCCACATATTCCCCCATGGACCTCATCCATGAGTGTCTGAACTTGATCCTTGTCCAGGTATCTGAGAAGACCTAGTCCTGCATCTCTCTTGTAGGGTGCATCTTTGCTCAGGTAAAATTTCATAACAAGTCGATGAATCCGCCTTTGCTCAGTTAGGCTCGCCTTAGCTGGTATAGATCCATCTCGCAAGTACTCCTTGATATGTTGATACCAAGGTTGTTGGATGGGAGGTAGCTCATCCAATTCTTCTCCAACATAGTTCCCATAGGTTGGTTCCTTTTGCAGGGCTAATGTGACGCTTGGCATGTGTTCCTTGTCAAGTATGTGAATCAAGGAGGCCAAAGTTGCTAATGCATCTGCGAAGTCATTCCTATTACGAGGAATGTGTAGAAAGGAGATCTCTTCGAACTCTGAAGCCATCTATAAAACTTGTCGATGGTAAGGCAGCAAATGTAGCTCTTTGGTTTTGATAGATTCCCGTGGATTGTTTGACTACCAACTCTGAATCCCCAAAGACAGTTAACCATCTAATACCCATTGAACGGGAAAGTTTTAGCCCCATGATACAGCCTTCATACTCAGCTGTGTTGTTGGTGCTGATAAACTGTAATTTGACGGCGACAGGATACTGCTCCCCCGTACCGGATACTAGAATTGCTCCAGCTCCAGAACCTTCTATATTAACAGGTCCATCAAAATACATGTTCCATGTTTGACGTGCATCGTACTGATGGTGTTGCTGAATTGTCATTACCCCTTCATCGGGGAAGTATGTTTTCAAGGGTTTGAAATCCCCTGAAGGTGCAGCGGCCAGTTGATCTGTAATTCCTTAACCTTTAATGGACTTTTGTGTCACGTAAACAATGTCAAATTGTTACAGAATCAACTGCCATCTGGACAGCCGACAATTCAGTATGGGTTTACTGAACACATACTTGAGAGGATCCACGCAGGATATGAGATGGGTTGTGTGCCCATGGAGGTAATGTTGTAACCTCATGGCAGCCCATGCTAAAGCACAATAAGTCTTCTCGATCAGAGTGTATTTGTGTTCACTACAGCTGAATCTTTTGCTGAGGTAATAGATAGCTCGTTCTCGGCCTCTATCGTCTTTCTGACCCAGCATGCAGCCCATGGCATTGTCACTTATGGACAGGTACATGAACAGGGGAACATCATCCCTGGGTGGTACCAAAATAGGAGCTTTGACTAGCTGCTCTTTGATGGTAAGAAAGACTGTCTGGCACTCATCATTTCATTTCATGGAGGAATTCTTCCTTAACAGCTTAAAGATAGGCTCACAGGTTGCTGTGAGTTGAGAAATGAACCTACTAATGAAGTTGACTCTTCCCAAAAATCCCCGTATTTCCTTCTCTATCTGAGGAATGGGCATTTTCCGTAATGGCATGGATTTTGGTAGGATCCAGCTCGATTCCTTTATGGCTGACTAGAAATCCTAGCAACTTGCCTGATTTAACGCCAAAGGCGCACTTGGCTGGATTCAACTTCATGTACTTACGCAACCTGTTGAAAAGCTTTTTGAGATGGTCTAAGTGGTCCTCCTCCTTCCGGGATTTGACGATGATGTCATCCACGTAGATCTCTATCTTTTTGTGCATTAAGTCGTGGAAAAGATCCATCATAGCTCTCTGATAGGTAGCTCCGGCATTGATAAGGCCGAAAGACAATCGTCTGTAGCAAAAGGTTCCCCAAGGCGTGATGAAAGTAGTTTTCTCACGATCCTCCTCAGTAACCATGATCTGATGGTACCCTACAAAGCAATCGGCGAAGGAGTACATGCCATATTGAGTAGTATTGTCAATGAGAATGTGGATAAATGGCACAAGAAAGCTATCCTTAAGGCAAGCTTTATTCAGATCCCGATAATCCACGTAAACTTGCACCTTTCCCCCAGGCTTAGGCACGAGAACGATGTTGGATATCCATTCAGAATATGTGGACACCATGATAATACCAGCTTGAAATTGTTTCACAATTTCTTCCTTCACCTTTAAACTCAATTCAGGCTTCAATCGCCTGAGTTTCTGCTTGACTGGCTTGAATTCCTCTTTGGTGCGAAGGCGATGAAGAACAATGTTGGTAGACAAACCCACCATGTCTTCATGAGACCATGCAAACACATCCTGGAATTAGGTTAGTAGCGTAACCATGTCATTCCTCTGGTTTGGGGTAAGGTCTGAACCAATCTGGATTAACATAGGGTTTTCTAAGGTTCCAAGATTGAAGGAGGTGGTTTGATCAAGGTTGGGTTTAGGTTTTTCTTCGACCCATTCTTTGATCTCCGGAGGCACCTCAATGTCCTCTTGTATTTCCAGTAAGTCTGAGTCCAACTTTTCATCAAAGTTACAATCCTTGTGGAGAAGAGGCATCTTATCAGCAAGTATAGGCACATCTAAGTTCAGAGTCTTGAAATAAAATATGCTTTCACTAAATATATATGAAATCGTTTAATCATATACAATGTTAGCATGTACGGACAAAACAACTGTTAATACTATACAGAAAAGTAAGCAGTTATGATATCTATAAGGCAGAAAGAAGTCCTGTCCATTTTACCCTTGTCGACCAATGCAAGGAGTGCTGCTCTAATTGGCAAGAGCAAAGTCCTGGGGGACTGCAATAATGGAGGGGCTGTCATCGTCCTCCTTCTCCCGAATGATGACCATTATGTCTGGGCAATCATCGTCTGGGGTATATCTGTTAGTATGTTCATCATGGACAATGATACATACACCTGACATCATTCTGACGATGTCTTGTTTAATTCTCCATTCCTCTTCTTCCACCTTGGGATCTGGAACAAAGACTTCCTTCTCCTTTATCGGTATCTGCTTAGGAAATAACATAGCAATTACGTTGGCTGGCACCTTTACCGAAGATTGTGAGGACTCTGGATGTACAGGTGGAAATAATAGTCGTGTGGCTGACGTTGAAGGAATCTGCTTATACTTATGTGGATTCCTGTACATGGAATTGGCAGAATAGCCTAGTCCAGCTATCCCAGTTTGACTGGACATTTGGATAGGGTGCTTAATACCCTGATGATTTTTACCCAGCCTTTGTCATGGCTGGTGTCTCAATGACATCATTTCTTGAGTAGCTGCCATTACTTCGGCAGAAATCTTGGGAATGGGAAATGGTGTCCCAATGGCATGATATTGAAGGTTGCTTACTTCCAAAGTGTGGAAACTGACCGGCTCAATATCAAAATTGAAACTGATGAACGGCATGTCACTTGGTTGAGGGCATTCCGGTTCAGCATTGACTGTAACTAGGCTATTGTTGATAATGTATTTAAGTTGCTGATGAAGAGTGGAGGGGACTGCCCCAGCCATATGAATCTACGATCTCCCTAGAAGTAGGTTGTATCCTATATCTATTTTGAGCACGTGAAAAGACACACAGAATGTATGAGGACCAATCTCAATTGGCAGCTCAATCTCTCCAACTGAATTCTGGCGGGATCCATCAAAAGCTTTGATGATCGTATGGCTACTTCGGATTAGCTAGAGATTGACATTCATTTTCAATAACGTATCATAAGGACATATATTCAAAGACGAACCTCCATCTACCAAGACGTCAGCTAACATGTATCCGGAGGACAAAACCGTAATGTGTAACGGCTTACAATGACCAGTCCCTTCGGGCAGTATGTCATCATCAGTGAAAGAGATCACATTGTTGTTGAAAATGTGATTAACCAAATGTTGAAATTTTTCCACATCCACTGATTTCAGCAAGTAGGCTTCTTCCAAAACCTTTAGTAGAATCTTCCTGTGATCTTCGGAAGTTAAGACCAAGTCTAATATTGAAATTTGATATGGAGCTTCTCTTAAGCTTAAAACCACCTTGGCTTCATTATGACCTATAGCACGAAGGAATTTTTCAATCTTCTCCATGGGTATTTTCCCCTTTGATTTGATAGCAGACTTCATCATCCGTTGGGGAAGATACAGTGGATTCTCCTTCGACACTACAGCAGTTGTATGACATGTGGATCCTTCAGCTTCTCCATAATTCCAAGGAACTTTCTGTAAGCTGACAATAGGATATTGTGGTTAGAATGATAAGTTGATTGGCTCTAGAGCAGCCATTTTCAAAGGATTGTTAATTCCTTTGAGTTGAATTGTGAATGGTTTAACAGTCCTATCAGCCTCAGTGGATATAACTGCTACCAGTCCCTTCCATTTAGTGGGACAAGTATTTTCACTCTCAAATAGCACAGTATCATTGTCTGCCAGTTGCAGGACACCGCTATCGATTAAGTTTTGAATAAGGTGGCGGAATGCCCAGCATTCTTCTGTGCTGTGACCGCGAGAATGGGAGTGATACTGACATACTCCATCAGGGTTAAACCGTCCTGAACGGGGATTGATTGGAGGTAGGAGGGAAGTGATTCTTCCTTCATTAATTAGCATCTAAAGTATCTTCTCCATAGGTTGGCCCAGGTATGTAAATTCCCTTCTATTGGCAAAATCCCGACGGGCTTTGGTAGTCGCTCTCTTCGTCACTTTGTCCTCCATTGTTTCATTTTTTGAAGGTGACGATGGAATATGCATAATCAAGGGGAGGAGACTATCATGCTCCTGGCTAACTAATTGGCATGTAACTTGATGCTGATAGATCACCAGTTTTGCCAATTGCGCAATTTTCTTGCATAGAGCTTTCATCTTTCGTTCCATCGCAAACTGGAACTTTGCATAATCCCATTTGTCCACACTATCTTTGATGATCTGGGATGCTTCACAGTTGAAATTGGAACTTTGTCCAGTGCTCTAATTAATCATGTTGACCTCTTCCTCTTTGTGTGGAGGAAGAGGGTTGTCTTGCACATGAGGTTGATCTGGTTTGGTGACCACAATCTCACCGTTGTCTATTAAATATTGGATCTTATGTTTCAAGGCCCAACAATCTTGAGTATCATGTCCAGGTGCCCCGGCATGATAAGCACATTTTTGAGCAGCATTAAAACCCCTCCCATTAGGGTTGGCTGGTGGAAGAAGATGCGTGATTTTCTTCTGAGTTATCAGAAGATTAAGAATGTTCTCGAGTGAATCCCCTAGAGGTGTGAACACTCGAGGGCGTTTGACTTCTCCACCTTTTGGTATTTAAGGGTTTGAAGACTGTGCTTGGAAGGGAGTGTAATTTCTCCTCTAGATAGGCATGTTCTGATTGCCTTTTTGACCCTGTAGTATCTGGGAAACATCCTCCTCTTTCTTTTTATGGACCCTCCGGGGGTTGTTTCCATAATTTCCGGATTGGATGTGCTCAGCAACAGCTTTGAGAGCGGCTAGGTCTTGAATCTTTCCTGACTTCAATCCCATCTCAGCCATTTCTCCATGTTTGATCATTTCAGAAAATGGTTTACCGATGCTAGCTAAGACTCTTTAATAGAAAGGAGCTTCTTGTATGTCGATAAAGGTCATGACCATCTCTGACTCTGTCATAGAAGGAGTTACTTGAGCAGCAAGGCGCCTCCACCTTTGAGCATATTCTCTAAAAGACTCATTGGACTGTTTCTTGACCTTGGTAATCTGGTATCGGTCAGGAGCCATTTGAGACTGAAAGCTGTATTGTGTGAGGAAGGCGTGAGCTAGCTCTTCCCAGCTATGGATCTTTGAGTTGTCTAATCTGGTATACCACGAACGGGCTTCTCCAATCAGACTCTTTTGGAACAGCTACATTTTGAGCTTCTCGTCCTCTACATAAGATTCAAGTTCTCCAATGAACACCTTCAAATGTGTATAAGGATCTCCTAACCCATCATACTTTTCGAAGTCAGGAGTTTTGAACTTTTCTGGATAATGAAGACCAGGGAATATACAAAGGTCAGCATATGAAATACTCCCGTGTGCTCCAATTCCTTTGATAGCGCGAAGGGTCTCTTCCATTTGAAGAACTTTCTTTCTGATATCACCGGTGTCAAGATCTCTTGTGAGATGGGCGGCACCATGACTTTTGTTGGTTGTATCCAACTGCAGTTCAGGTACTGTAATGGCTTTGTCAGAACCTTGAGTTTCCCCTTGTGTGGAGGATTCAGCATGTATAGGTATCTTTGGACCCTAAGTAGATTGATGTAGTTCTTTAAGCAGAACAGCCAAATCTGTAATTTCTTTACTTAATTCGTCAAATTCTTCGCGAGAAACTGGATTAGACTGGTCAGATGAAGACATGATTGGTTGTAGGCCTGCAGCCTTTTTGGACTTTGACCGGGTAATAGGTCTGAATGCTTCCCTGCGACAAAACTGGCATCATTTAGTTTTAGGGATGGTGTAAATGTTAACATGCTATGTGATGTGTCCGTTTTAGGCATTTTGTCCTGCAACAAGGATGTTAGCTATTTGTAATACAAGATAGCATGTTAATTTAAATATGTATATGCACATATTTCTTCATATTTCTCATTACATGGAGATGAATATAGAATGTAAATTACAAGTAATTTGAAATGAGAAAGCATGAATAAACTTTCCTCCGCGTTTGGTTTATTAGAGGCTGACCTGTCTTAGGTTTCTCTCGTGGCTTTTCGGCATGAAGGTTCCCAAATCATCGCAATTTACTCAACGGGAAGTTAATCCGGTCTTTCAACTGGAGCGAATTTGGGTGGTTCCTTTCCTGAGCCTCGTTGGAATTAGTCTTCCTACGAGTCCAGTAATCAAACACCGACCTGGTGGAGGGACCACACAACATACATTCACATACAATGTATCTCACCGTTTATAGAAATGATGACATGTGCGAAGCACTAATATCACTGGCAGATATAGTGTAAAGCATTAATCGCAGTAAAGTTATGCATTCGTACACATTCATCATAAATGTAAATGCAACATCCACACACAAGCATATAACAGTTTTGAAAAGCTTGTAATAGCAGCTTAAGTCCTCTTACCGGTGTCCCCAGTGTTAGGCTTGTAATATTCATGAACGCAATCAAATTGCACAAAATAAGCGGAAGCATGGAAAATTAGAGTTTTAAAATTTTACAAACTATATACCCGAATCATCCTTTATGCACAATTAGTAATTAAACGAAAAGATAAAGAATAAGAATCATACCCTTGAAGATTCGAGCTTCCTCAGGTACAAGTTCGCCTCCAATCCTTTTCGCGTTCAACTTGAATCCACCGGGTTTGGTTCCTTCCTTTGATCAATGTCAGCCACCCAAGTGTTTGGCCTCTAGAGGTGATCCACCAAGGAAGAAGAAAAATTCAAGAAAATGGGTGTTTGGCAAAACCCTAGTTTTTCTATCTCTCATAGAAAAAGAGTGTACTCTCCAACAATTGGAATCGTCTGTTGTGAAAAAATCAACAACAACTCAACACCCATAATACGACTCATCTTATTTATAGATGTATGCAGCCCTCCTTAACAATTAAGGAATTGGGCTTTATTTTAATTAATTAAATTCCTTTAATTAATTAAGCTCCTAATCTTGTTAAGAATAATTAATTAAACTTTTAACTAATTAGCCTCCTAATCTTATTAGGAATAAATGAGAGTACTTTTATTAATTAATTTCCAAACTCCTTTAGGAATTAAATAATAATAATAGTAATAATAATAATAAGACTCCTCTTATTAATTTATATTTAATATTTCTAAAATATTAAATAATAAATATTAAGTTATTTAATTTATTCTATCACCATAGATTAAATTAAATATACATAACTTATTATTACGATTATGCCATTTGCTTCTTAAATAATTATTCTTCCTTTTATGGTGTGGCCCTTTAGATTCTCCATATTAAACAGGTTGTGAATAAATTAATTAGAACAATTCTAATCTTATTTAAATAAATAAATTAAAATATTAATTTATTTAAATAAATAATATTTATTCTACAATAGGGATAAGCCTCCCTAGCGATTAACGACTTTCCAGATAATATAGATTTTAACATTAATTATAAAAGAACCTTTGAGTAAATAGTTACCGTACAATTCAATCCTTCCAACATACAATGTCCCAATTAAATATAAGACATGTAATTACTGTCAAGTCTTATTTTATTTAATTATATGTATTTCGACTCTTAAATGCACAACTCCAAATAATGCAAATTAGAAACTCCTTTCTAATTTCATTTTGCCTTGGCCAAGGACTACTGGGTTATCATTTATCGAATCACATAAGACATTTCTCTTCTTTTACTAGAAGTGGTAGATTCTTTATTGATCATACATTATCTCCATGTACAACTTATTATACCCAAGCATACCCTTTGATATACCCTAAGGGTCTTAAAGAATAAGTCAAAATATAACTTATCATACACAAGATACTATGATGATCTCAAATCCAAGGATCACTTGTACTACTATCACTACAGGAATTCCTATTGATAGGCAAGTAAAACTCCATTAGGTATTCCTTAGCGAGCCACGTTCACTGAACTTATTCTCTAATAAGCACCTACATACTTGCTTTAGTGTCTCCACACAAATGATCATGAGATCAATCATCCTCATCCAATGAGCAAGCAACATATGTACCAATCTATTTGGATTCACTAATCCCCAATTTAGTGATCCAACGAATGGGAACTATTTTAGTTTTAAGCTTTCTAAGAATTTAGATCTCATTAGAATGATCATCATCATTATTCTAAAAGCATTGCTTAAAACTATGGGTTTATCACATATTATAAAATAGTATCATGTAGATAATTAAAAGCCTTTAATAAATTAATACTTTTTATTAATAAATGAATAAGATTGTTACAAAGTATATGCTTTATCATCAAACATGATTGGCTTGTGTTCATACTCCTTTCAATCTTCCACTTACACTAAAGTCAATCGCCATGGTATCTCATACCCTTCTTCTCTAAGTGACGATTATCCTACTGTTGGATAAGCTTTAGTTAATGAATATGTAATGTTGTTCTTAAGAGTCCACTATCTCTATAGTGATTTCCCATCATTCAATGATTTTTATAATCAAATGAAAGTGCTACAACACATGTTTAGATCCAAGATGAGACTTAGGAACTATTCCTAGTTCTATAATGAACTTTTCATCCAAACAATCAACTTGCAGCTTCATTTATAGCTTTATACTTTGTCTTTATCATTAAACTAACAACTCTTTGATGTTTGGAACCTTTCTAATTTTACTGCACCACCGTTCAAGGTAACGCTTTACCTTAAAGTGGATTTTCTTTCGTCTTGGTTTGTTTGAAAAAAAAACTCAAGTCTGTTAAGCCCTCTAGTTTTAATTCAGACCCACCATGAATATGATCACATCCTTAATGTCGGTTAAGTACTTTAAGATGTTTTTCATTGACTCATAGTGAACTTCTCCAGAATATAACTGATCAACATCAGGTCTCGTACATTTTATTGCATACATGATAGTTACTCATGCGATCTCTCTTTTTTCAAAGTCTATGGGGATTATTAAGAGAGATACACTCCATGTCTCATCAACATAAGACATTTCTTAGAGTTTGCTATGCTAAACGACTTTAGCATCAAATGAATATACGTTCCTTGGGTTAAGTCGAGCATCCTCTTAAATCTATCTATATAGATTTGTATCCCCAATTAAGATACTCTTCCCAAACCATTCGTAGAGGAAGCTTTAGACAACTTTATCTTTACTGATTGTAGCATTGGCATGTCATTCCTTATCCGTAATATATCAACATATAATACTAGGAATGTCACGACGCTCCCACTGACCCTTTTGTACACACTAGGTTCATTCTTGTTTTTGATAAAATCAAACTCTTTTTATTGTCTCATCAAAACAAATGTTTCATATTTGAGAAGCTTGCTTCAATCCATTTCTCTGAGTGTCTACAACTCTTACCTCATCGTATGTAACTGGATCATCATCTTCTATGATACGTACCTCATCATCATCATCCATGATGAATCCTTACCTCCCGGGTATCTTCGGTACTATTCCAGATTTACGATTCAGTTGTGGTACAATAGGTCTATCTACAGGTTCCTCTTATTTGACTTATAGTATTTTGTGGTTCTTGAACTCTTCAAGATCTATTATCCTCCCACTAGCCCCTTCAATGATAAACACCTTTATCTTAGAAGGCAGCATGTTTCGCAACAAACACCTTTTGCTAAGTAGGATTATTGAACATATATCCTAAACTTACTTTAGGATGTCCCATAAATCTACACTTGTCAAATCTTGTCCCAAGCTTATCCTTTGAAACCTTTTTCACATAAGTTGGACAACCCCTTATCTTAACATACTTAAGATTAGGAATCCTCCCTATCCATAACTCTTATAGAGTCTTGGGGTCGAATTTTGAGGTTACCTTTTTCGTAGATATGCATCCATTTCTAGGGCATGACCCTAGAGGGATACTAGAATGTCGATAAAATTATTATAGACCGCACCATGTCCAACAAGGTATGATTTTTCCTTTCAGATACATCAATCAATTATTGCGTATCAGGAGGCGTCCATTATGAGAAAACTATTTGAGATGATCTAGAAACTTATTGCACAAGTATTTATTCCTTGATCTAATCAAAGAATCTTAATACTTTGCCAATTTATTTTACTTTTGAATTCTTTGAACCTTTCAAATAATTCACACTTATATTTTAACAAATACACACATTCAACTCTTTGAATGATCATCTCCTTTTCTTATACTAGTTTGTTCAATTTGCAAAATATATTTTTTACGTAAGTCAAGTACACAAAATCCATTAAGTAATATTTCAGTTCTATAAAAACATTATTATTATAAATAGAACAACAATTATTCTTAATTATAATACCAAAAATTTTATTATCCAGCAATAAAATAGAAATAATGTTTCTAACAAGAACTGAAATATAATAACAACTTATTGACTTAATAGATTTTCCCGTAGGCATTGCTAAACTATAAGTTTCTATGGATAATATGGCAACCTTTGCTTCATTTCCCACACATAGGATTACTTATATTTGTTTAGCTTTCTACTTCTGCTTGGTTCCTTCATAAATCTATATTTATGATAACCAAAGTAGGTATCTAATACCCTAGTAGAACCTTGACTTAAAGAAAAATTTGTTTTAAATCATGAAAAAATTTGTATTTGTAACCGAAACTTCACCAAGCTTCTTTGGTTAGCCTCTGCAAGATGCTTCTCGTTGTTTCTTTCCAGTGTCCAAGCTTATTGCAGTGGAAGCAAACTCCTTTGCTATCCGTATCAGTTTTGTTTTTATTATCACTTGTTTTTGCCTTTCTATTTACCTTCTTTGAATCGTTCTTCTTTTCAGTAGATCCTTTGGCCCCTACTAGTAAAACTTGGTCTTTCTTGGTGGAAAGTGACTCAGTATTTTCAATATATTAAGCAAATCAGCTAGGCTGATATCTAGCTTGTTCATATGAAAAATTCACAACAATTGTGAAAGGAGTCTGGGAGTGAGTGCAAGATCAAATCTTGGCTCAACTCTCCATCCATGACAAAACTTGTTATCCTAATTGATCAATCAAATTGATTATGTTAAGAACTTTTATCTGTACTGTAGTATCATTGGTCATTTTGGATCGGAAGAACTCCTTAGATATCTGATATCTATTAGTCCTACTTTCCTCACCATCAACTACTTGACGTGCAGGAGTATAGTAAGAGCATCCATAGTTTCATGTTAACGCTGAAGCTCGTTACTCATGGATGCGAACATGATGCATTGAGCCAACTGTGCATCATCTTGCCACTTTTTAAAATAGCAATCTCTTCCTCAGAGGCATTGTCTGCAACCATTGCAGGGATAGGCGTATTAAGGACATAAGATAGCTTTTCAGCCGTGAGAACTTTTCTCAATTTCTTTAACCAATCCTTTTAATATGATCCGGTTAAATAGCATCTAATATACTTCACAGTGATAGTAATTTAGATATTATAAAATTCTGTAAATAAATTTGTAATTAAAAATATTTTAGCATACATTCTTTTATTAATTATCAAAATAAATTAGGTCTTATTTTAAATTAGTATCTCCCACTATTTTCATCAAACTATATTACCCTCACTTATATAGTTCGGCATAATCTAATTAAAGATTTGCTAGTGAGAATAAGGATCTCATTTCAAATGTATATAGCCTTATGGTGACACAACAAATTATATATAAATAAATAGGTAGACAACTCTTGTCAATTACATCAACTATGCAACTCCTTGTATTTTACCTCTTAGATCATAATGGTCAAGTGTGTGCACATCCGAACTAAAATGATTTAAGTTAAGTCCAACCTAGCACTCCATATATTCAAAAAAAAATATTGTCCTTGTGGTGACACAACAAAATAATATTGTTCAATTTTCTTTATAAGCATCAAATGTGATAAAATTAACATCTCAAAGAATTAAGATAAGCCTTGTGGTGACACAACAAATTTATAATAATTATTTGATACTCTATTATTTTTATCATGCTAGAAGGTGACGTTCGATATTCCAAATATCTTTGAACGCTTAGGATTTAATATAAAAAATTTGAGGGGTTTGTTATTAATTTGTCTCATCTTGTTTAGCGCGCATGCACATGAATATATAAAATACGGTCATATTAATTAGTATGCGAAGCATGTTTGCATAATATATAATATATATAGTATAAGCATGCACATATAGAATACTATATTCTACATGGATTGATTATGGATTTTTATTCTAGTTTGGTTCACTAGAGCCACCAAGTGAACCAAAAGGTCTAACCCTAGGGGTGCAAGAATTAATATTTAAATATAACTACTACATTTAAACACGGGCTCCATTACAAATGGGTCTTCAAGCGCTCCTTGCTCCTTGATCTCCAATTCTTCAAAATTAATTCTAACTATTCCTATTACAAAACTATTTTAAAATAAATAGAAACCTTGATCAGCAGTCAAGGAGAATTACATAGGAGGAAGATAGAATTTATATTAAGAAAAATTAGAGAAGAAGAGGTACGCAAACCCCATTTAATAAAACTCATACATTCATGCATCCAACTAAAATAAAATCCAATCACATTGGTCAATAGTCCATAATCAATCCCATTCATTATCATAGACATCACCATATGCATCAATAAATAACATTCATCTCATGAATAATAAACATTCAATATATATATTGATATCATTTAATGGGCAAATTTAATTAGTATAAAATCTAATTTTGAATCAAAATAAACTCCTTTATTTTAATCCAAATTTAAATCAAAATAAACTTCTTTTATTTTAATTTATCCAATTTTGAATAAAATAAACTATTTTATTTTAATCAAAATTTTTAATCAAAATAAACTCATTTATTTTAATTAATTATGGAATCTAATTCCAAGTAAAAAAACTCCTTTATTAAAGGAAACACGGATTCTCTTTCCTATTTACAAATAAACTCCTTTATTTTGAATAATATGAAATCTTATTCCATATCTAAATAAACTCCTTTATTTAAGGAAATACGGATTCTCTTTCCTATTCACAAATAAACTCCTTTATTTTGAATAATATGAAATCTTATTCCATATCTAAATAAACTCATTTATTTAAGGAAATACGGATTCTCTTTCCTATTCACAAATAAACTCCTTTATTTTGAATAATATGAAATCTTATTTCATATCTAAATAAACTCCTTTATTTAAGGAAACATGGAATCCTTTTTCAACTCCAATTAGTTATCATGAAATTCAATTCCAACTCTAATTAGTTAGCATGAAATCTAATTTTAAAATTAAAATAAACTCTTTTATTTTAATATTAAAATAAACCTTTTATTTTAAAAATTAAAATATTTTTTTTATATTTTAATTATAAAATAATTGATAATATTATATATATATATATATATATATATATATATATATATATATATATATATATATATATATATATATATATATATATACTAGGGTTAACCCGTGCCTCCGTCACTACGAATACTCGTGTAATTATTTAATACCTAAAGATGAATCTAAATGAAAAATGTGAGTTACAATGTTTAAAGAATATATATTTGATAAAAATTAGAAAACTTCGTAAATATTTGTTGTAAATAAGAAAATTTCTAATCAAGATAGACATCCACCCAAAAAGTAAAGAAGTCAAGAATTTTGCCACAAATTGTATCCACATGCTCATTATTTACAAATCGAGACTGGCAAGAAAAAATAAATTTGTTAAAGAAACAACTAAAGCCAACATCCACATTCACTCAACAATAAAATTGACCTAGGCCAGTTAACTACATTTATTAAATTCGAAACAATCACAATGCCAATGACCTTCATATTTTCTATAAACACATTTAAAAGCACTCCTCCTGGGGAGTGAGCAAAAAATGGATAAAACCGAATTACCGAACAAAACCGAATTTTTTTAACCGAATTATTTCGGTTATTCGATTTTTTTTTCTAATTTCGGTTATATCCTCCACACATATATGCTATTGATTCCCTTCATTTAATTTGCAATTTTAGATAGAACATGGATTAATTAGTAAAACTAATTTAAGTACAATCAATCATACAAATGTGTCCACTGAATACCAGTCGCTGATACATTAACAGGTAAAAGCATTGTAGTAAGGAAATAGCATAATGATACCCACTTGCTTAAAAGGTTCATGTGTACCAAATTGGTTTGGAGCTCCTTTGCATGATTAAATCAAAAATAAAATAAAATAAGAACTTCAAAAATAATTGACCCAACCACCAAAAAAGGTAAATTTGGTCAAACATATAGCCAAAAAAATCATCCGGACCGTCCAAAATTTGGAATAAAACCCACTGTCCATGGACATAGCTAGAATATATATATTGTAGCAACAAATTCAAAACAAAACTCTACAAATAATTATGAACTTTACCTTTTTACAACACCACAGTTAGGCAATACTTCACTCATATTACAAAATGTATTAGAAAACAACTCGGTTAACAAAATGAAATGCAGACAGCCATACTACTGAACTTTGAGGAATACCAGCTTACGATATGACGATTAGTTCTTAAAGACGGAATACTTGGAGAATAGATGTAAATGAAATTGTTGGATTTTAGCCTTAATCCATAACTTGTTGGATTTTGGCTTTTTCTCAGTAATAATATCCATTTTTGCCTATGCCAAAAACAAAAAATGAAAAGAAATTAAGAGGCTTGTTTTCTGATGTATGGTATAAAGCAGTTGAAAAAACATGAAGAATGATGCATTTGAAAACCATCATTCATTTGCTTTTTGATTCCCTTTATATAGGTTTAGGAGATGAGTTTGTGCTGTTACGGAGCATCATGTTTTTTTAGTTTAATTTTTGAAAGTAAAGCTTAACAATGGGAAGATGTCTCGAGGATGTTTGAGAATTGGTTGCTTTGCAAAAGAATGAATGAGCGTAGACAGACTTGACTCCGTTTTTTTCTTTGCATTCATTTTTTGTTTCAGGTTTATTGGTTGAACCGGGTATACCACTGATTTTGTAATCTTCTTGTGCTTTAGCTTTTTAATACCGAGAGGGACAATAAAAGGCAGGAGATGGGCTTTTTAGGGGGGGATATGGGGAGGGAGGGGGTTTGTGGGGAGGCTACAGCTGTACAAAATTGAAATATAATAATTTTTAGATAATTTATATTAACCCTCTTGATGGGAACCATCAAATGGGATTTGTGGACCCCTAAGAAAGAAGCTATTAGAGTCGCATTTTGTAGCAAACCTGGACTTAGCATAGACTTCTCCTGACCTCCCTGTTAGATGCAGCCCAAAGAGATGGTCGCCCCAGATATCATATTTAAAGTCATCTTCATTCCCCTTCTTATCCAGCGTTTCAACTGTTGTTGGGTAACCAAGTTTTGATCCTGGAGCCCGTGCATGCGGGGCAATAGGAGACGTTGAACCCAGAAGGGGAGAAGCGGAAATCGAATTAGGTGCAGACTTGGCTGTTGAAGGGAAGGTTGCAGAAGACAACAGAACATGTGTAGCCTTTTGTCTTGGTGTAGGAGACTTCTCTTGACTAAGGCAAGACATACTACTGCTACCAAACTTCACAGAACTAATGGGTTCCAACATGTTTGCTATCGAGCCAAGACATACTAAGTTGAAATCATGTAACGAAAAAATATATGACCAATTCAATCAATAACAAAAACCCAAGAAAAAAGTTAGTTTATATATAATAATAATAATAATGAGATTTACCTATGGCGATAAGGTGGGAAATTGATAAGTCCTTACTTAAAATGAGATTTAACCAAACATTACTATAATCCGAAAACTTACAACTGGAACACAAAACTCAACAAAAACAAAGATTTGATACAGAACAACTTAAAAACGGGGAAAAACTCTAAGAAGGAAAAAATGATGGAATGTACACAATCACAACTGAATACGAACATATATGAGTGAGTGAGTGTGTGGAGCAGAAAAGAAAAGCCCTAGAGTTGAGCACTTGAGCTGATGATTCGGAGAGAACTTAGCAGTCAAATCTATTAATTTCTCTCCTGCTGTGATGTAATAATATCAAATTTGAGAGTGGTTCTATTAGATCATTTATGTATATTTGTTGGTCTTAGCCACTTTGTTATCATTGCGCCATAGCTAAACGAACCTCAATAAATACACCAAAGCTTTATGAAACAACACGTGTACAGCAGGATTCTTCCTTTACTTTTTTTCTATCAATTACGTGGTAAGTTTTGAAATTTATGGTAATACATAATAGCAGCAGGACTCTTTTTTAGAATTGGTATCCACGAACACAAAATTTCAGAAGGTATGGGGGTGCATTTGCGTTTCAAGTGAAATCAAAACTCAACCTCATTCAAAATGGTAACGATGAATTTCAGAAAATTGAAGCCTTGGTTTAATAAAAAAAAAAGGTTAAAATGTTACCATTCATTTTAGGCCAAAAGAATTTAAGTACATATAGCTCAAAATATTTGACAAATTAATTCACAAATAATTGAAATATTGTTTTGGCACCACCAGGCACTATAATTAGAAACAATTTTAATACTTTTTCTAAAATTGAAATAAGTAAGTTAAAAAAAGTACAACGTACTAATTTGTACTCTAAGGGTTAGCATATGTACATGTTCACCTGACGTTTGGACTGCTCTTTATAGCAACCTTACTGTATATCCATGGAGATTAGAGGCATTGCTAATTACAACAATAAGAGTATGCCAAACTTCATCTTTCACATAATTTCTAGTCTACTAAGCATAGCATGAAGATCAGTACTTTTTAGGAAGAAAATGCTTGATAATAAACATAGAATATAATTTATAAAAGCTCAAATGATGAAATAGAAAACAACAGGTGCAACACTTACCCATTATATTGAGTCAAAACAATAGCAGAAGACAATTGTGACAACTTTGAGGTGCAGTAGCACATCTAATAAATTGTAGCATAAAGGTGTGTGCAAGTTAGATAACTAACATTATAAAAAGTTTAAATTCTGCAGGTTCAATTCTATGGCTACAGAACATAAAGGGCACTTGATCAACAGAAAATAATAAAAATAATGTAAAATTAGAACTAATAACTGTGTATTCTGCAATATATATTAAACTATACTAATCAGTTTCAACACCTGCAGTGCATAAATTTGAGATATTAAAAATCATCAAGCATCATATATTTTCAAAGGTGCCATCTAGTAAACATTTAAAAAATGAAACTGCCATGCATTGATTTATGAACAGCTGTTGGTGACATAATATGACATAATAATACAAAATCTGAGCATACATATAAGAGATATCTAATGTGAAACTTCTATAGTATGTTCTATTCAGACATCCCTAATCAAGCCATGTGATTTATAAATTGTAAAGTAAAGTAAAATTTCCATTCAAAGAACCACAATAACAATAAACACAAAACACAAATAGAAAATGCTAAAGAAATCTACAGTTTGCACCATTGTGCAAAGTCTAGAGAAAACAAAACCATTAGCCTCATTGACTACTAATTAAAATTTTCAAGAAACTGGAAATAAAAATAGAATACTTAAGAAAATAAACATCTGTCTCTAGGAAAACCAAAAACCAATTAAATAAAACTCAGAATGTCACAAAAAACACTATAAACGTTCATTTTCTTCAAGTATGTTGTGAATCCATATGATTAGCAAAATTAAGAAACCCGTATACAGTAATTGCAAACTCATAAATAGAGTCGTGTATACACATTATTACACATTGTTGTACAAAAATCTACAAAACTCGCAAAAGGTAAAAGCCAAAATATAATGGGCTTGCTTCAAAAATCTACAAAACCCAGTCGAGCTAAAAGTGAAAATAAGAGTTTTGCTTTAAACATGTATGAAACCCACAAAAGCTTAACAACATAAAGGGGCTTGTTTCAAAAATCTACAAAACCAACAAAAGCTAAAAGACAAAACATAATCGACTTGCTTCAAATATCTATAAAAAAGCTAAAACATAATGGGGTTTGCTTAAAAAATCTATGAAACCCACAAAAATCTAACAAAACCTTCAGCAACACAAAGGGTTTTTTTTAAAAATCAATAAACCGAAAAAAGCTAAAAACGTAAAGAAGAATAGGCTTACCCAGGTAGAGGAATATCAGAACTAACAGCAGCAGCCATGAATTCCATAAACAGGGAAAGAGAGAGAAAGCAAACACGAAGAAGAGAGAAGAAAAGTTGTGACCATACTACAAATCCAAAAGGGAATCCAAAGAAATCAACAGAAATGGAAAGAAATCTCTCATTAAAAGTCCCCATTATTTCACCAAAAAACAAAAATAGTAATTTGATTTTCTATAAATTTCTCACCGTTTCTCATTTCCACTATGAGTTACCATGATTTACAATGACTGATTTGTTCAAGTGAGTTGTGTATAATTTCAAGTTTGAAATCCATGCCTTCGTAATGTACCTTGATACTCCCAGGAGACTTTAGCAATTAAAAAAAATCAATTTTATGTGCCTCTTTTTATTGCCATCAATATATGCTAAGAATATAATTCCAAAACATTATATATGTGTATGCAGAACTTACAAAATTTTCAAATTTGCCAAGTTTGCAAGCTGTGCAGGAATTCCTCCCGTAAGATAATTATTATTTAGATACCTGCACATTTGAGTTGAAGGCGAACCATAAATAACTATATGGGCAAAGTGAATATCATTTGAAGTAGTTTAAATATCATTCACTTACAGGTTGCGCGGAACTGGAAAACACCCCTCAATACGAATGAGTTCCCTAATAAATAGTTGAACCAAAATCAGTAAACAAGATAGAATATAAGCATCCACAAAAGCAGCAAAGTGAACCAAAATTACATGAAATGTAATGATTTTAGGTTGATAAGTGTGGGCATATATAATTAGACTTATTGGAAAAAGAAAACAATAAATTAATCACCTTACAAACAACAAACATTAGAAAGAAAGAAAAATTGGGGAAAACTAAGTTGAAATCATGTAACGAAAAAATATATAACCAATTCAATCAATAACAGAAACCCAAGAAAAAAGTTAGTTTATATATAATAATAATAATAATAATAATAAGAGAAAATAATGAGATTTACCTATGGCAATAAGGTGAGAAATTGGTAAGTCCTTAATTGGTAAGTTGAAATTTGCCAGTTTAATAAATAAAATACTCCAATTCATAAAGTAGCATCGTAAAAATTTCTTAAATCATCTATAGCTTTGTTAATAACATCATCATGACATTGTAGGCTAGCAGAACGACTAAGTGGAATAACCCCTATAAACAGGTACAAAAATATCAACGATTGTTTTACACAGAAAATTTAGGGCCAAGGCAAAATAAATGCTATATCCATGTTTGTAGGGACTATATTCAGGTGTTGCATTGTAATTATGTAATGATTACTCCAAATTCTATTTTAGAATACCATTTACGGATAGCATAATACCAAAAGAAACACTATCCAGCACCCCAAATATTATATAATCCACCATTTTATAACTCCCAAATTATGATTTTTTTGTGAAATTTGAAAATTCAAAACCAATATTAACTAATTTTGGTACAAACTATAACTACTGTAAACTAACTAAAAATGCATGAATGCATATCAATTCAAAAGGATTTCACAAATGGACATAAATGGTAAAAATGAATTTCTAATTGTGGAAGGGAGTAATATAATGAAGTCTTCCTCTGTATCCTTTTCCTCATCACTCTTGATGTTACAGTACTATAAAAGTTATTTAGGAATAAAATTTAGGAATAAATCTCAGGCTCCTTAAAAAACCCAAATGAAACAGAGAGAAAAGATGAAACAGAGAGAAACATTAAACCAAATGAAATTGAAACAGTAGTTCAAAAAACCCCGATTAATGAAAAACTTGTCCCTCCAAAAGAGGACTCATTTCTTTCAAAAATAAAACAGAGGGAGAAAAGAAAAATCAAAGTAAAATGTGAAAAAGACTAAGAAAGATGGAGAAAAGAGGCCATGTAGTTAGTATAAAACCCATAGAACACATGAATTAATTTGATAAATTAAGCACACAAACTCACAGAATTAACGTTGTCGACCCGAGAGTTGGCGTGTCCCAACCTTTCGGAAGTTTGAAGCGCGAGGTGGTAATGGTGGAGGAGTTGTGGAGCAGGACAAGCGGCGGCAGAGGGATGAAGAATTTGGCAGCTCGATTGACAAAGAGAATGAAGAAGAAGCAAGTGACTAAAGTTTGAAACCCTTGAGCAGGACTTTGAGCGAGACTTTGAGCGGGATTTCTTTGATAGGACTACTTTTGAAAAAAAAATCCCGCTCAAAGTCTATCAAGAGATCTGGACCATTGAAAAGTTGGGATAAATCTGACCCTTCACCTACAATAGCACAAAACACGGAGGGACTTTAGACTTTAAATAAGGGTTTCAAACTTTAGTCACTTGCTTCTTCTTCATTCTCTCTGTCAATCGAGCTGCCAAATTCTTCATCCCTCTGCCGCCGCTTGTCCTGCTCCACAACTCCTCCACCATTACCACCTCGCGCTTCAAACTTCTGGAAGGTTGGGACACGCCAACTCTCGGGTCGACAACGTCAATTCTGTGAGTTTGTGTGCTTAATTTATCAAATTAATTCATGTGTTCTATGGGTTTTATACTAACTACATGGCCTCTTTTCTCCATCTTTCTTAGTCTTTTTCACATTTTACTTTGATTTTTCTTTTCTCCCTCTGTTTTATTTTTGAAAGAAATGAGTCCTCTTTTGGAGGGACAAGTTTTTCATTAATCGGGGTTTTTTGAACTACTGTTTCAATTTCATTTGATTTAATGTTTCTCTCTGTATCATCTTTTCTCTCTGTTTCATTTGGGTTTTTTAAGGAGCTTGAGATTTATTCCTAAATTTTATTCCTAAATAACTTTTATAGTACTGTAACATGAAGAGTGATGAGAAAAAGGATACAGAGGAAGACTTCATTATATTACTCCCTTCCACAATTAGAAATTCATTTTTACCATTTATGTCCATTTATGAAATCCTTTTGAATTGATATGCATTCATGTATTTTTAGTTAGTTTACAGTAGTTATAGTTTGTACCAAAATTAGTTAATATTGGTTTTGAATTTTTGAATTTCACAAAAAAATCATAACCTGGGAATTATAAAATGGTGGATTATATAATATTTGGGGTGTTGGATAGTGTTTCTTTTGGTATTATGTTATCCGTAAATGGTATTCTAAAATAGAATTTGGAGTAATCATTACATAATTACAATGCAACACCTGAATATAGTCCCTACAAATATGGATATAGCATTTACTTTGCCTTGGCCCTAAATTTTCTGTGTAAAACAATCGTTGATATTTTTGTACCTGTTTATAGGGGTTATTCCACTTAGTCGTTCTGCTAGCCTACAATGTCATAATGATGTTATTAACAAAGCTATAGATGATTTAAGAAATTTTTACGATGCTACTTTATGAATTGGAGTATTTTATTTATTAAACTGGCAAATTTCAACTTACCAATTAAGGACTTACTAATTTCCCACCTTATTGCTATAGGTAAATCTCATTATTTTCTCTTTGTATTATTATTATTATATATAAACTAACTTTTTTCTTAGGTTTCTGTTATTGATTGAATTGGTTATATATTTTTTCGTTACATGATTTCAACTTAGTTTTCCCCAATTTTTCTTTCTTTCTAATGTTTGTTGTTTGTAAGGTGATTAATTTATTGTTTTCTTTTTCCAATAAGTCTAATTATATATGCCCACACTTATAAACCTAAAATCATTACATTTCATGTAATTTTGGTTCACTTTGCTGCTTTTGTGGATGCTTATATTCTATCCTGTTTACTGATTTTGGTTCAACTATTTATTAGGGAACTCATTCGTATTGAGGGGTGTTTTCCAGTTCCGCGCAACCTGTAAGTGAATGATATTTAAACTACTTCAAATGATATTCACTTTGCCCATATAGTTATTTATGGTTCGCCTTCAACTCAAATGTGCTGGTATCTAAATAATAATTATCTTACGGGAGGAATTCCTGCACAGCTTGCAAACTTGGCAAACTTAAAAATTTTGTAAGTTCTGCATACATATATATAATGTTTTGGAATTATATTCTTAGCATATATTGATGGCAATAAAAAGAGGCACATAAAATTGATTTTTTTTTAATTGTTAAAGTCTCCTGGGGAGTATCAAGGTACATTACGAAGGCGTGGATTTCAAACTTGAAATTATACACAACTCACTTGAACAAATCAGTCATTGGAAATTGTAAGACCCCAAATTATTAATAAATAAAATTTAATGTCCTCTATTTATTATTTTGAAATAGTAAGGGTTGATTTGATTAATGTGGTTAGTCATGGGTAAAATGCGCAAATATTTCAAATAAGCAAGTGATCATAAAATATTCATTGTTGTCGGAGAATATTCGCTTGGTCGTGGAATATTCTTACTGTCGGAGAATATTCGTACGACGGCGCAGTCTTTTGTGGGCCCCATAACGGAAAGCGATTGGATGAAGAAAACGACAAAAATAAGTTGTTTATAAATAACGGCGTAGTTGTTACCGTTAATACTGTTGGAATACCCGGTTGTTAAAACACAGTAATACGCGTTGTTACACAGTAGCACACGGTATTGCACCAATTATTGATTTTTACGTAAGAAGGCACTACTCAATAATGGTTACAGTAATTACTGTTCAATATTTTATTTTATTGATTAAATAATTGCTACGTTGATATTTTATAATTGTCACTACATAGTATTTTCCATTATCGGAGCAATAATTCATATTATCTGAATAATATTATTAGATAACATTATTGGTAATTTTTAGAAAGTTCTGTCTAAGGAGAGGTTTGGTCATCTAATTACGCGCCAGTAAGGAGAAATCCTTATTGGAAAGCCCCCTCTTTCTTGGGAACGGCCTGGTTGCCAGTACTGTGATTCTGTAATATTATTTGTGTATAATTAATTATTGATTTATATGATGAGAAAAATATTGATTTTATGTGGATATAGATGGAGAAAATTTTTAATGTGACAATTGTTGAAAATTAACATTTTATCTTTTTTTGATAAAATAATTCATTTAAATATATTATTTTAATAATATATTGATGGTGATATTTTTATAATAAATGTGGAATATATGAGTATATGAGGAGGAAGAGTATTTTTGTGGCATTAAATGATTAACACATGTTTTGTGTGTTGGTAGACACAATTCTTGACCGAAAATTTATTATTACCTGTAAAATCGCCCGTTTGTAGATTTCGGTCAATTGTTGTTTGGAATTTGGAAAAACTTTCTTCTGCAAAGTTGTAGAGAATTGAATTTCCTATAAAAACACGCGAGATTCGAATTTTCTGATAAAAGGGCTATTTATTATGAATTATTGAAGTTCTGAAGTTCTGAAATAATTAATTTTTAGAAGTTTTATTTATTATTTTGAAGAAAAACGTTTTTTGGCATTTAAGTGGGCTAACATGTGATATAAATGGGCTGAGATCAGATGTCTAGAGGTGGGCTAAGGAAAATTTGATAAATATATTAATATTATATTAAATTTTCTACTTTGGTGTTCTAAGCATTTTCCTATAAATAGGGTGCTTAGGTTAGAATTGAAAATCACACCAGAAACACAAGTTTCTCTCTAGTTCTCTCTTTATATCGAGCGTATTCTTGTGAGTATTTGATACTATGAGTGTTGCTATACGGTGCAAGTTTTCTTCAGCACTATATCTAGTATTCCAGTCAAAAGTACCGTCTTTCCGAGATAAGGGATGTTATTTCTTCTTAAATGATATTATTTTCTTCAATATCATTATGCCGAAGTATTGATCTGAAATTTTTATCAAATTTGGAACTTTTCATGTCGGGATTACTATTCACGAGTTACTATTCACCGAAAAATAAAATTTTCTTCTTTTCGTCCAAAATATCTATTCTGGATACTAGCTTTGATTGTATCCATGTTTTGATCATTCTTGAATTTTACTCCACGATGATTATTTATGAGGTATTTTTGGACATGGAATAGCTGAAATACGAATCCTTAATATTTATTATTTTGTTTCACTGGATTCGTTTCCTTTAAAATATTTTTCATCATCCTCAGTCCTAAATGATGATATAATTGAATATCTTTGGCCTATAGTGCAAAGATGAATGATTTCTGATGAATATCTTTGGCCCGTAGTGCAAAGATGAACAAGTGTTGAGATGAACATGACCAACTGATGAATATCTTTGGCTTGTAGTGCAAAGATGAATATTGATTGATGTTATAGGGATAAAATATTGATGATGGACTTTTAAATTCATAGATAATAGTATATTTCATTCTCTACGTAACTCTTCTATGAATTATTATTTTTCGCTGCGAATATTGATTTAAAACTTGTTGTCTATTGTATTCTATTATATTTTTCCCTGTTGAAGACTAACGATAATTTGTTCTATGTTATCTTAGTCATAATGTTCTTTACTGGGCTAGTTGAGCTCACCCTTTTCCTTTTTGTTCTATTTTTCTCAGGAGGCGAGAATGTAGCGAGTACTAGTCGGGGTATGAAATGAAGGTTCTAGGAAGTTGTTTTAGTAGTCCTCACCATTGTTTTTGTAAAAAATTGTACCAATAATTGTAGTGAGGACTTATTTGAGTGTGGATATTGTCTAGATGATAATATTTGTATTTACACTCATAGTTTTTATGTTGTATTAATAGAGTTTTAGTTGTTTCTGTACCATGTTATTGACGACACAGAATGGGTGTTGTATACCTGTTTTGGGGGCGTCACAGTTGGTATTAGAGCTTAGGGATATGATCTCTGGCGGAGATCGGGGAATAGAATTAGGAGGGGAGAGACGAGTAAATCCTTCGCTAGTGTGTCCTACCTAAGCTTATTTGTTGGTCGGTCATAATATAGGGGTATTATGTGACATGTTAATTTCTTTAATTAACCCTTGTTTTATGGCAGTATTTGAGAATGTCGACTGAGAATGTTAACAGTGGAGTAAATGAAACTGTGGAGACGCCTGTAATCACCAACGAGGAGAACGTGCAACAGGCTGGCAATGTTCCTCCTGTGAACAACATCAATGAGCAGATGATGAACGATGGGATGTTTAGAAGCTTTTTGCAGTTCATACAAAATCAGACAAAGGAGACTCGTGTTCAAAATACAGGAGGAAATGATAGCAATTCACGGTTTGTCACGGCCAAGCAGTTCAAGGAGTTGGGACCACCAGAATTTAAGGGAAAGCCGGATCCGATCATGGCGGAAACGTGGGTCAAGCAAATTACCAAGATATTCGATGTCTTGGGATGCACGGAGGAACAGAAGGTTCCATTCGTCACCTTTATGTTCCGTGGCGAGGCAGACTACTGGTGGGAGTCTGTGATACGGACCCAGCCTGCCGCACTCAGCATGTCTTGGGAAACGTTTCAGAAACTTTTCAACGAAAAATACTTTCCTGAAAGTATTCGCCATATGAAAGAGGTAGAGTTTATTAGACTAGAGCATAATAACATGACGGTGTCCTAGTACGAGGCGGAATTTACAGAGTTGTCCAGGTTTGCACCTCATTTGGTGGAGAATGAGGAACGTATGACGCGGATGTTTCTGAGAGGTTTGAAACCCGGCATACGTCAATATCTCATTTCTCATAAATTTTCTCTCTATTCTGATGTTGTCAACAGGGCTCAATTATTAGAGCGAGATAACGAGTACGGTCAATCGAGGGACCACAACCAGGATCATACCAGTGACAGCAGTCATCAGAACAATGATAACCAGCGGAGAAAGAAAAATACAGACAAGAACGGCAACCACTTTGGTGGTAATCATGACCATGAGAATAGAAGAAGCGAGTCGGGGGGAGATTTTAAAAAGAGGAGATTCAACAATGACAATATGAAGACGTCAGCACCAGCAGCAACTGGTTCCAAGGGAGGAGAGCGACCACCGGTCATATGCTATAAGTGCGGAAAAGAAGGACATATCAGCCCAAATTGTCCACAACATTTTAATGTATGTTATAACTGTGGAAAGGAAGGACATATCGCTCGAGATTGCACTACAGAGAAACCAAGTCCAACGGGGGTGGTGACTCAAAAAGTTGTCCCAGAAAAGTCAAAGTCAACGGTTCCTAGAAGAGCATTTTTTGTGACTGGTCAGAATGCGAGGAACCCGAACGAAGTTAGCACGGGTTAGTTAATTATAAATTTTTGTGAAGTCTATACCTTATTAGATACCGATTCTACCCATTCATTTATCTCTCTTGCTTATACTCAATGTTTAAACTTGACTCCAGAGAAAATTAGACTTTGACTTATCTGTTGAAACTCCGTTAGGAGAAACTTTCGTTACATCCACTGTTTATAAATCTTGTTTGATCCAAGTTGGCACCATCACATTACCTGTTGACCTTATCTCTTTAAAGATACTTGCTTTTGATGTGATTTTAGGAATTGATTGGTTAACTACTCATCATGCCAAAATTGATTGTTTTCGTAAGGTTGTTAGTTTTCATATTCCTAAGCAACCTGTTATTCGAATTCAAGCAACCAAACCATTGAAGTCAAACTCTTTCATATCAAGCCGTAAAGTCATTCGTTTATTAAAAAACGGATGTCAAGCTTTCTTAGCCATGTCATGGACTTGAACAAAAATACGTCATATTTGAATGATATTTTTGTTGTTAGTAAAAATTTTGACGTATTTCCTGAAGAATTTCTTGGCTTACTCCCAGAGCGTGATATTAAATTTTGTATCGACTTTAAACCCGGTACAAAACTCATTTCTAAAATCTCATATCGAATGGCTTCTATTGAACTTCAGGAGTTAAAAACCCAACTATAGAAGTTGATAACCGAGCTTCTGTCTGGTGACTTCCTTTGTGGAATGTATTAAAGCCAGACTCTCCGTAGGGGACGCCATATTCGTATGGTAGTAAACTAATAGGTACCATTGTGACGTGATATCCAAGATTGGGATACGAGTCACAGTTGAGAACAACCTAAGTCAGTAATCGAAATACGTAGCTTTTTGGTTATTATCGGAGATTCGTAAAAGGATTTTCTCGAATCGCTACTCCATTAACTCAGCTAACTCAAAAAGATACAAACTTCGAATGGACCGAGGAATTCAACATGCGACACCGACGTTGGCTCGAGCTGTTGAAAGATTTCGATCATACCATCCTAGAAAAGTAAACGTGGTAGCTAACGCATTGAGTAGAAGATCATATGCAAGAACGAGTGCGATGATGTCAAGTATACGCGTAGAATCAACTTTAATCGATAAAGTTAAAGTTGCTCAAGCCACAGACCCGGAGCTGATGCGTATGAAGAAGAAAGTGCAAGAAGGTGTTATTCTAAAAGTAAGAATCGATGAAGAAGGAATACTTCGAGTCCACTCCAGACTTTGTGTTCCTAACGATCCTGATTTGAAGTACAAGATCATGATGGAGGCACACAATACACCATTTGCAATTCATCCTAGAAGTACCAAGATGTATCATGATCTTTGACATACATTTTGGTGGAACGATATGAAGAGAGATTGCAAAGTTTATTTCGAGGTGTTTAACTTGTCAACGTGTAAAGGCGGAGCATCAAGTGCCAAAGGGTCCATTGCAACCACTTGAGATTCCGAAATGGAAGTGGGAACACATTACCATGGATTTCGTTACGGGTATTCCCACGGTTTCTCAAGACATAAATGCTATTTGGGTTATTGTTGATAGATTAACCAAGTCTGCTCATTTCTTGCCGATACGGGAGACTTATTCCCTTGAACGTCTTGCTAGTATGTACGTGAATGAGATTGTGAGGTTGCATGGCATGCCAGTATCCATAGTTTCGGATCGTGACCTAAGATTCACTTCAAGATTTTGGGTTAGCTTGCAAAAAGAAATAGGCACGGATTTACGATTTAGTTCGGCATACCATCCTCAAACTGACGGGCAATCAGAGAGGACTATTCAAACTCTTGAAGATCTATTAAGACTTTGTGTCCTAGATTTCAAAGGGAGTTGGGATAAGTACCTACCATTGGTGGAATTCTCCTACAATAACAGTTATTAGGAAAGTATAGGTGTGGCTCCATTTGAAGCATTGTATGGACGAAAGTGCCGCTCTCCAATATGTTGGAATGAGGTGGGTGAAGCAACATTATTGGGACCCGAGTTGGTACGTATGACTACGGAAAAGATCCAAACGATTCGACAACGTTTACAAACGGCACAGGATCGACAAAAGAGTTATGTGGATCTTCATCGAAAGGACGTGGAATTTGATATTGGGGATCATGTATTGTTACGAGTTGCTCCATGGAAGGGAGTTACAAGATTCGGGAAGAGAGAAAAGCTCAATCCACGATTTATTGGTCCATTTCAGATTCTTGACCGAGTAGGAAATGTGGCCTATAGACTCACGTTACCTCCAAGTATGTCTCGTGTTCATAACGTTTTTCATATATCTATGCTTCGTAAATATATGAAGGACCCAAACCACGTTATTGAGTTAGAACCGGATGAGATAGTCGAAGACTTAACGTACGAAGAGATACCTGTCAAGATCTTGGATAGGAAGGAGCATGTCCTACGCACGAAGGTCATACCACAAGTTAAAGTTTTGTGGAGAAACCATGCTATTGAGGAAATGACCTGGGAGTTGGAAATGGAAATAAAAGCGAGGTATCCTCATCTTTTCGAAACACCAGGTATGTATGTCAATTTCGAGGACGAAATTTCATAAGGAGGGGAGGTTGTAAGACCCCAAATTATTTATAAATAAAATTTAATTTCCTCTATTTATTATTTTGAAATAGTAAGGGTTGATTTGATTAATGTGGTTAGTTATGGGTAAAATGCGCAAATATTTTAAATAAGCAAGTGGTCATAAAATATTCATTGTTGTCGGAGAATATTCGTTTGGTCATGGAATATTCTTACTGTCGGAGAATATTCATACGACGGCGCAGTCTTTTGTGGGCCCCATAACGGAAAGCGATTGGATGAAGAAAACAACAAAAATAAGTTGTTTATAAATAACGGCGTAGTTGTTACCGTTAATATTGTTGGAATACCCGGTGGTTAAAACACAGTAATACGCGTTGTTACACAGTAGCACACAGTATTGCACCAATTATTGATTTTTACGTAAGAAGTCACTACTCAATAATGGTTACAGTAATTACTGTTCAATATTTTATTTTATTGATTAAATAATTGCTACGTTGATATTTTATAATTGTCACTACACAGTATTTTCATTTATCGGAGCAATAATTCATATTATCTGAATAATATTATTAGATAACATTATTGGCAATATCTAGAAAGTTCTGTCTAAGGAGAGGTTTGGTCATCTAATTGCACGCCAGTAAGCAGAAATCCTTATTGGAAAGCCCCCTCTTTTCTGGGAACGGCCTGGTTGCCAGTACTGTGATTCTGTAATATTATTTGTGTATAATTAATTATTGATTTATATGATAAGAAAAATATTGATTTTATGTGGATATAGATGGAGAAAATTTTTAATGTGACAATTGTTGAAAATTAATATTTTATCTTTTTTTGATAAAATAATTCATTTAAATATATTATTTTAATAATATATTGATGGTGATATTTTTACAATGAATGTTGGATATATGAGTATATGAGGGGGAAGAGTATTTTTGTGGCATTAAATGATTAACACATGTTTTGTATGTTGGTGGACACAATTCTTGACCGAAAATTTATTATTGACTGTAAAATCGCCCGTTTGTGGATTTCGGTCAATTTCTGTTTAGAATTTGGAAAAACTTTCTTCTGAAAATTTGTAGAGAATTGAATTTTCTATAAAAACACGTGAGATTCGAATTTTCTGATAAAAGGGCTATTTATTATGAATTAATGAAGTTCTAAAGTTCCGAAATAATTGATTTTTAGAAGTTTTATTTATTATTTTGAAGAAAAACATTTTTTGACATTTAAGTGGGCTAACATGTGATATAAATGGGCTGAGATCAGATGTCTAGAGGTGGGCTAAGGAAAATTTGATAAATATATTAATATTATATTAAATTTTCTGCTTTGGTGTTCTAAGCATTTTCCTATAAATAGGGTGCTTAGGTTAGAATTGAAAATCACACCAGAAACACAAGTTTCTCTCTATTTCTCTCTCTATATCGAGCGTATTCTTGTGAGTATTTGATACTTTGAGTGTTGCTATACGGTGCAAGTTTCCTTCAGCACTATATCTAGTATTCCAGTCAGAAGTACCGTCTTTTCGAGGTAAGGGATGTTATTTCTTCTTAAATGATATTATTTTCTTCAATATCATTATGTCGAAGTATTGATCTGAAATTTTTATCAAATTTAGAACTTTTCATGTCGGGGTTACTATTCACAAGTTACTATTCACCGAAAAATAAAATTTTCTTCTTTTCGTCCAAAATATCTATTCTGGATACTAGCTTTGATTGTATCCATATTTTGATCATTCTTGAATTTTACTCCACTATGATTATTTATGAGGTATTTTTGGACATGGAATAGCTAAAATACGAATCTTTAATATTTATTATTTTGTTTCACTGGATTCGTTTCCTTTAAAATATTTTTCATCATCCTCAGTCCTAAATGATGATATAATTGATTATCTTTGGCCTATAGTGCAAAGATGAATGATTTCTGATGAATATCTTTGGCCCGTAGTGCAAAGATGAACAGGTGTTGAGATGAACATGACCAACTGATGAATATCTTTGGCTTGTAGTGCAAAGATGAATATTGATTGATGTTACAGGGATAAAATATTGATGATGGACTTTTAAATTTATAGATAATAGTAGATTTCATTCTCTACGTAACTCTTCTATGAATTATTATTTTCAGCTGCGAATATTGATTTAAAACTTGTTGTCTATTGTATTCTATTATATTTTTCCCTGTTGAAGACTAACGATAATTTATTCTATGTTATCTTAGTCATAATGTTCTTTACTGGGCTAGTTGAGCTCACCCTTTTCCTTTTTGTTCTATTTTTCTCAGGAGGCGAGAATGTAGCGAGTACTAGTCGGGGTATGAAATGAAGGTTCTAGGAAGTTGTTTTAGTAGTCCTCACCATTTTTTTTGTAAAAAATTGTACCAATAATTGTAATGAGGACTTATTTGAGTATGGATATTGTCTAGATGATAATATTTGTATTTACACTCACTGTTTTTATGTTGTATTAATAGAGTTGTAGTTATTTCTGTACCATGTTATTGACGACACAGAATGGGTGTTGTATACCTGTTTTGGGGGCGTCACAGAAATCATGGTAACTCATAGTGGAAATGAGAAACGGTGAGAAATTTATAGAAAATCAAATTACTATTTTTGTTTTTTGGTGAAATAATGGGGACTTTTAATGAGAGATTTCTTTCCATTTCTATTGATTTCTTTGGATTCCCTTTTGGATTCGTAGTATGGTCACAACTTTTCTTCTCTCTTCTTCGTGTTTGCTTTCTCTCTCTTTTCCTGTTTGTGGAATTCATGGCTGCTGCTGTTAGTTCTGATATTCCTCTACCAGGGTAAGCCTATTCTTCTTTACGTTTTTAGCTTTTTTCGGTTTATTGATTTTAAAAAAAAAACCTTTGTGTTGCTGAAGGTTTTGTTAGATTTTTGTGGGTTTCGTAGATTTTTTAAGCAAACCCCATTATGTTTTAGCTTTTTTTATAGATATTTGAAGCAAATCGATTATGTTTTGTCTTTAAGCTTTTGTTGGTTTTGTAGATTTTTGAAACAAGCCCCTTTATGTTGTTAAGCTTTTGTGGGTTTCATACATGTTTAAAGCAAAACTCTTTTTTTCACTTTAGCTCGACTGGGTTTTGTAGATTTTTGAAGCAAGCCCATTATATTTTGGCTTTTACCTTTTGCGGATTTTGTAGATTTTTGTACAACAATGTGTAATAATGTGTATACATGACTCTATTTATGAGTTTGCAATTACTGTATACGGGTCTCTTAATTTTGCTAATCATATGGATTCACAACATACTTGAAGAAAATGAACGTTTATAGTGTTTTTTTGTGACATTCTGAGTTTTATTTAATTGGTTTTTTGTTTTCCTAGAGACAGATGTTTATTTTCTTAAGTCTTCTATTTTTATTTTTCTTGAAAATTTTAATTAGTAGTCAATGAGGCTAATGGTTTTGTTTTCTCTAGACTTTGCACAATGGTGCAAACTGTAGATTTCTTTAGCATTTTCTATTTGTGTTTTGTGTTTATTGTTATTGTGGTTCTTTGAATGGAAATTTTACTTTACTTTACAGTTTATAAATCACATAGCTTAATTTGGGATGTCTGAATAGAACATATTATAGAAGTTTCACATTAGATATCTCTTATATGTATGCTCAGATTTTGTATTATTATGTCATATTATGTCACCAACAACTGTTCATAAATCAATGCATGACAGTTTCATTTTTTTAATGTTTACTAGATGGCACCTTTGAAAATACATGATGCTTGATGATTTTTAATATCTCAAATTTATGCACTGCAGGTGTTGAAACTGATTAGTATAGTTTAATATATATTGCAGAATACACAGTTATCAGTTCTAATTTTACATTGTTTTTATTATTTTCTGTTGATCAAGTGTCCTTTATGTTCTGTAGCCATAGAATTGAACCTGCAGAATTTAAACTTTTTATATTGTTAGTTATCTAACTTGCAAACACCTTTATGCTACAATTTATTAGATGTGCTACTGCACCTCAAAGTTGTCACAATTGTCTTTTGCTATTGTTTTGACTCAATATAATGGGTAAGTGTTGCTCCTGTTGTTTTCTATTTCATCATTTGAGCTTTTATAAATTATATTCTATGTTTATTATCAAGCATTTTCTTCCTAAAAAGTACTGATCTTCATGCTATGCTTAGTAGACTAAAAATTATGTGAAAGATGAAGTTTGGCATGCTCTTATTGTTGTAATTAGCAACGCCTCTAATCTCCATGGATATACAGTAAGGTTGCTATAAAAAGCAGTCCAAACGTCAGGTGAACAGGTACATATGCTAACCCTTAGAGTACAAATTAGTACGTTGTACTTTTTTTAACTTACTTATTTCAATTTTAGAAAAAGTATTAAAATTGTTTCTAATTATAGTGCTTGGTGGTGCCAAAACAATATTTCAATTTTTTGTGAATTAATTTGTCAAATATTTTGAGCTATGTGTACTTAAATTTTTTTGGCCTAAAATGAATGGTAACATTTTAACCTTTTTTTTTATTAAACCAAGGCTTCAATTTTCTGAAATTCATCGTTACCATTTTGAATGAGGTTGAGTTTTGATTTCACTTGAAACGCAAATGCACCCCCATACCTTCTGAAATTTTGTGTTCGTGGATACCAATTCTAAAAAAGAGTCCTGCTGCTATTATGTATGACCATAAATTTCAAAACTTACCACGTAATTGATAGAAAAAAAGTAAAGGAAGAGTCCTGCTGTACACGTGTTGTTTCATAAAGCTTTGGTGTATTTATTGAGGTTCGTTTAGGTATGACGCAATGATAACAAAGTGGCCAAGACCAAAAAATATACATAAATGATCTAATAGAACCACTCTCAAATTTGATATTATTACATCACAGCAGGAGAGAAATTAATAGATTTGACTGCTAAGTTCTCTCCGAATCATCAGCTCAAGTGCTCAACTCTAGGGCTTTTCTTTTCTGCTCCACACACTCACTCACTCATATATGTTCGTATTCAGTTGTGATTGTGTACATTCCATCATTTTTTCCTTCTTAGAGTTTTTCCCCGTTTTTAAGTTGTTCTGTATCAAATCTTTGTTTTTGTTGAGTTTTGTGTTCTAGTTGTAAGTTTCCGGATTATAGTAATGTTTGGTTAAATCTCATTTTAAGTAAGGACTTATCAATTTCCCACCTTATTGCCATAGGTAAATCTCATTATTATTATTATTATATATAAACTAACTTTTTTCTTGGGTTTCTGTTATTGATTGAATTGGTCATATATTTTTTCGTTACACGATTTCAACTTAGTATGTCTTGGCTCGATAGCAAACATGTTGGAGCCCATTAGTTCTGTGAAGTTTGGTAGCAGTAGTATGTCTTACCTTAGTCAAGAGAAGCCTCCTACACCAAGACAAAAGGCTACACCTGTTCTGTTGTCTTCTGCAACCTTCCCTTCAACAGCCAAGTCTGCACCTAATTCGATTTCCGCTTCTCCCCTTCTGGCTTCAACGTCTCCTATTTCCCCGCATGCACGAGCTCCAGGATCAAAACTTGGTGACCCAACAACAGTTGAAACGCTAGATAAGAAGGGGAATGAAGATGACTTTAAATATGATATCTGGGGCGACCATCTCTTTGGGCTGCATCTAACAGGGTGGTCAGGAGAAGTCTATGCTAAGTCCAGGTTTGCTACAAAATGCGACTCTGATAGCTTCTTTCTAAGGGGTCCACAAATCCCATTTGATGGTTCCCATCAAGAGGGTTAATATAAATTATCTAAAAATTATTATATTTCAATTTTGTACAGCTGTAGCCTCCCCCCAAACCCCCTCCCTCCCCATATCCCCCCCCTTAAAAAGCCCATCTCCTGCCTTTTATTGTCCCTCTCGGTATTAAAAAACTAAAGCACAAGAAGATTACAAAATCAGTGGTATACCCGGTTCAACCAATAAACCTGAAACAAAAAATGAATGCAAAGAAAAAAACGGAGTCAAGTCTGTCTACGCTCATTCATTCTTTTGCAAAGCAACCAGTTCTCAAACATCCTCGAGACATCTTCCCATTGTTAAGCTTTACTTTCAAAAATTAAACTAAAAAAACATGACGCTCCGTAACAGCACAAACTCATCTCCTAAACCTATATAAAGGGAATCAAAAAGCAAATGAATGATGGTTTTCAAATGCATCATTCTTCATGTTTTTTCAACTGCTTTATACCATACATCAGAAAACAAGCCTCTTAATTTCTTTTCATTTTTTGTTTTTGGCATAGGCAAAAATAGATATTATTACTGAGAAAAAGCCAAAATCCAACAAGTTACGGATTAAGGCTAAAATCCAACAATTTCATTTACATCTATTCTCCAAGTATTCCGTCTTTAAGAACTAATCGTCATATCGTAAGCTGGTATTCCTCAAAGTTCAGTAGTATGGCTGTCTGCATTTCATTTTGTTAACCGAGTTGTTTTCTAATACATTTTGTAATATGAGTGAAGTATTGCCTAACTGTGGTGTTGTAAAAAGGTAAAGTTCATAATTATTTGTAGAGTTTTGTTTTGAATTTGTTGCTACAATATATATATTCTAGCTATGTCCATGGACAGTGGGTTTTATTCCAAATTTTGGACGGCCCGGATGATTTTTTTGGCTATATGTTTGACCAAATTTACCTTTTTTGGTGGTTGGGTCAATTATTTTTGAAGTTCTTATTTTATTTTATTTTTTCTTTAATCATGCAAAGGAGCTCCAAACCAATTTGGTACACATGAACCTTTTAAGCAAGTGGGTATCATTATGCTATTTCCTTACTACAATGCTTTTACCTGTTAATGTATCAGCGACTAGTATTCAGTGGACACATTTGTATGATTGATTGTGCTTAAATTAGTTTTACTAATTAATCCATGTTCTATCTAAAATTGTAAATTAAATGAAGGGAATCAATAGCATATATGTGTGGAGGATATAACCGAAATTAGAAAAAAAATCGAATAACCGAAATAATTCGGTTAAAAAAATTCGGTTTTGTTCGGTAATTCAATTTTATCCGTTTTTTGCTCACTCCCCAGGAGGAGTGCTTTTAAATGTGCTTATAGAAAATATGAAGGTCATTGGCATTGGGATTGTTTTGAATTTAATAAATGTAGTTAACTGGCCTAGGTCAATTTTATTGTTGAGTGAATGTGGATGTTGGCTTTAGTTGTTTCTTTAACAAATTTATTTTTTCTTGCCAGTCTCGATTTGTAAATAATGAGCATGTGGATACAATTTGTGGCAAAATTCTTGACTTCTTTACTTTTTGGGTGGATGTCTATCTTGATTAGAAATTTTCTTATTTACAACAAATATTTACGAAATTTTCTAATTTTTATCAAATATATACTCTTTAAACATTGTAACTCACATTTTTCATTTAGATTCATCTTTAGGTATTAAATAATTACACGAGTATTCGTAGTGCCGGAGGCACGGGTTAACCCTAGTATATATATATAATCCATCCATGTCCAGGATGACAAATGTATGATTGAGTTATCCAGGATCAAAGTTAATCAGCTAGCCACGTTTTTTCAAAAAAAAAATGTATTCACCTTCCGTTAACCGAATTTTGCGAAATCACGGAAAACAGTTTATTTTAAAAATAGGTTTCGCCATTTTTTATTTTTTTTTTTAAGAATAAATTTTATACAATAAATTATGCCCAATTAAATTGTTCTAAACACATATCAATATACATATCAAATTAAAACAATTAATAATTTGCATAAAGGTTTGGCTTTGATGCCACTGTTAGGTTTGTAATATTCATGAACGCAATCAAATTGCACAAAATAAGCGGAAGCATGGAAAATTAGAGTTTTAAAATTTTACAAACTATATACCTGGATCATCCTTTATGCACAATTATTAATTAAACGAAAAAATAAAGAATAAGAATCATACCATTGAAGATTCGAGCTTCCTCAGGTACAAGTTCACCTCCAATTCTTTTCGCGTTCAACTTGAATCCACCGGATTTTGTTCCTTCCTTTGATCAACGTAAGCCACCCAAGTGTTTGGCCTCTAGAGGTGATCCACCAAGGAAGAAGAAAAATTCAAGAAGATGGGTGTTTGGCAAAACCATAGTTTTTCTATCTCTCATAGAAAAAGAGCGTACTCTCCAACAATTGAAATCGTCTGTTGTGAAAAAATCAACAACAACTCAACACCCATAATAAGACTCCTCTTATTTATAGATGTATGCAGCCCTCCTTAACAATTAAAGAATTGGACTTTATTTTAATTAATTAAACTCCTTTAATTAATTAGGCTCCTAATCTTATTAGCAATAATTAATTAAACTTTTAATTAATTAGCCTCCTAATCTTATTAGGAATAAATGAGAGTACTTTTATGAATTAATTTCCAAACTTCTTTAGGAATTAAATAATAATAATAGTAATAATAATAATAAGACTCTTCTTATTAATTTATATTTAATATTTTCAAAATATTAAGTTATTTAATTTATTCTATCACTATAGATTAAATTAAATATACTTAACTTATTATTACGATTATGCCATTTGTTTCTTAAATAATTATTCTTCCTTTTATGGTGTGACCCTTTAGGTTCTCCATATTAAACCGGTTGTGAATAAATCAATTAGAACAATTCTAATTTTATTTAAATAAATAAATTAAAATATTAATTTATTTAAATAAATAATATTTATTCTACAATAGGAATAAGCCTCCCTAGCGATTAACGACTTTCCAGATAATATAGATTTCAACATTAATCATAAAAGAACCTTTGAATAAATAGTTACCGTACAATTCAATCCTTCCACCATACAATGTCCCAATTAAATATAAGACATGGAATTACTGTCAAATCTTATTTTATTTAATTATATGTATTTCGACTCTTAAATGTACAACTCCAAATAATACAAATTAGAAACTCCTTTCTAATTTCATTCTGCCTTGGCCAAGGACTATTAGGTTATCATTTATAGAATCACATAGGACATTTCTCTTCTTTTACTAGAAGCGGTAGATTCTTTATTGATTAGACATTATCTCCATGTACAACTTATTATACCCAAGCATACCCTTTGATATACCCTAAGGGTCTTAAGGAATAAGTCAAAATATAACTTATCATACACAAGATACTATGATGAACTCAAGTCCAAGGATCACTTGTACTACTATCACTACAGGAATTCCTATTGACAGTCAAGTAAAACTCCATTAGGTATTCCTTAGCGAGTCACGTTCAGTGAATTTATTCTCTAATAAGCACCTACATACTTGCTTTAGTGTCTCCACACAAATGATCATGAGATCAATCATCCTCATCTAATGAGCAAGCAACATATGTACCAATCTATCCGGATTCACTAATCCCCAATTTAGTGATCCAACGATTGAGAATTATTTTAGTTTTAAGCTTTCTAAGAATTTAGATCTCATTAGAATGATCATAATCATTATTCTAAAAGCATTGCTTAAAACTATGAGTTTATCACATATTATAAAATAGCATCATGTAGATAATTAAAAGCCTTTAATAAATTAATACTTTTTATTAATAAATAAATAAGATTGTTACAAAGTATATACTTCATCATCAAACATGATTGGTTTGTGTGCATACTACTTTCACCCAGCAGAGTCACCACCTGTCGACGTCAGAATTTTTATTTGTCCTTTTTCGTTACCTGTTCTTTTGTGTTCTCATTTTATGTGAGATTTGTTTAAAAAAATAAGTGAAAAAGGTCCGACATGTGTAATGTCGACGATGGACTATTAAGAGTCGCCAGTTGGTTTTTTAACTGGTTGTACCAACACAACCGAGAAAAGGTTTGCACATTGACCCAGTGATGTGACACTGCTAAACGGGTCTGTGAAACCGAGATTCATTTAGGGTCCGGGGACTTGATTATGCTAAGGGAAGGTGTTAGGCACCCCCCGACATTCGTGTTACCACGGTGACCGCCACTTTTTAAGAAACTGTTATATGAATGTGTGGGGGGGGTCAATGTGCTGTTATTTGAAAGTAGTGTTATGTCTCGTTCGCACCTATATACATAGGGTTTGAATTTATGTAAAAATTCAATTTTAACAAGATATAGCAGTGATGTTTTGTAAAAAGAGGCTTTTCAAACACTGTGCTCAATAGTAATTGAGGCATTTGATACATCTATTTTATTATTAAATGTTCGGCTTGATTGCTTTTATTTTCGAGATGCGAAGCATCTTCGAGAAAATAATGTACAAAGCAGTGCTGAACTCCTCATGGGCATGGAAACCATCGGAGGAAATCCGAACACCGTGAATAATTTTACAAGCTGCTTACTGCTGAAAAGATCCATCACGAGAACCGAATCTAGATTTAGTGGACTGAATCTGTGATCACATGATTCATAGGCTCACATGATGTCGCAATTGATATAAACGCAGTAAACATGTATATATATATATATATATAAGTTGTAAATATATATATATATACAGACATGATCGACCACCACGAAGCACCTCCATGGGGGATCAAAAATATAAATAAAGCTGTAAAAGCAATCAACCGCCACGGAGGAAACTCCAGGCGGGACGAAATGTACAGAAAGCTATAAAAACGGTCAACCGCCACGAAGTAAACTCCAGGCGGGACGAAATGTATATATATATATATATATATATATATATATATATATATATATATATTAAAGCCATAAACGCACCGGATGTAAAATCCAGGCTCATCGAACAGAGTTCGACACACAATTCATATATATAAGTTTATATATATATATACGAAAGTAATTAAACGCACCAGACGTAAGTCTAGGCTTATCGAACAGAGTTCGACACACAGTTCATATATATAAGTGTGTGTGTGTGTGTGTGTGTGTATATATATATATATATATATATATATATATATATATACACACACACACACACACACACGAAAGTAATTAAACGCTCCAGACATAAGTATAGGCTTAATCGAGGCATAACTCGATAATGTTAATCCATATAATATATATATATATATATATATATATATATATATATAATTGAAATAAAACCACGGACTGAAGTCCGGGCATACACACACAACACGACTCTCAATGTGAAGAATAGTGTGTGCAAAGATGAAGAGAAAGGCTTGAAAATGTGTGAGAAGGCTTACAGTGGGCTGCCAAAGAAGACCTCAATAACTTGAAATGGATGAATACTCGGATCCCGCCGGCAAAAAGTAGCTATATATGAGCTTACAAGTGTTTAAAATGAAAAAGCACTCAGTTTAGGATGTGTACAGAGCAAATTGGACAGGGCTTTCTCGCCTTTTTTTCTTTCAAAATAGCCACCCCAAGCCCTCTATTTATAGAGGGGGGAGCCGCAGGTGTACCTGAGGCTGCCCGGGGTGGCCCAGGCTTTGCGGGTCCCACCGTCTCGAAGTACGTGCACGCGTGTAACGTGATGTCCGCTCGAACTTTTAAAATTGCAATCCGGGCATCTGACTGAGGTATGTAAGACCTATTTCGGACCGCCATTCTCGAGAGTTACGCAATGACTTGGGATTAGAGGTTGTACGAAGTCATGAAGATGGGACGATGCCCTCCGGTCTTCAGCTTCGAATTCTATCTGTTATCCTGCGTAATAGTCACTCGGGATTAGTTTTTCTTGGCTCTTGTGGGACATTGTGTGTAGAAATATATGTCTAAAATGTTGAGACGGCGTGATGTGGCGTCAAGGTGGCAAGATGACGACTTTACCCCTCACCGGGGTTATCTCCGATTTGGGCTGATAAAGCAGACGTTGCTCAGGGTTATCTCTGAGATTGGACTGCTGCAAGTGTTGAAGGTTCTCAGTGTCATCTCTGAGGTGTGCCTGTCTTCCTGGTGTTATTGTCAGGTCTTGTACTGAGTGCCTAGGTGTAAGCGCCGAGGTTGAAGCTGATTACATGCATTTGAAACAAGCATTTTTGGGGTTATCTCCGGAACTGCAACTGCCTTCCTTGGGGTTATCTCCAAGGTTGAAATCTGCTATTCCCGTTATTGGGACTGAGACTGAACATCTCGAGGTTATCTCTGGGATGAATCGGTCTTCTCCGGTGAAATTTTCGGTATTGGAACTGCAAGCCTCGGGGTTATCGCCGATGTTGGAACTGTTATTCCCGATGTGTGTTCCGGGGTTGAAACTAAGCTTCCGGTAGTATCCGGAATGGATGTGAGCTGTCTTTCAGGGTTATCTCTGAAAGACGAATCTGCCCTCTTGCAATGTCAGTAACAGATGTGCAGAAAATTTCGAGTGTCTACAACACGACAGTTGTATTATTAAGTTGTATTTAAATGTTGTACCATGTATTTGGCGACTCAAGATGGGTGATGTATACCTATTTTGGGGGCGTCACACGTCAAGCTTCCGGTATTGACTTGTTTACTGTGCAGGGTTGGATGCCCTTTTCGGTGATTGAGGCGCGTAGAAAGATCTTGTCGTTAACAATAGGAATGAGCAAGTAACCAAATTGGAATCAAAACCGCACCAAAAATTGCACCAATTAAAACCGCACCAACAGTTCCGGCGTATGTGGCAGTTTTAGGTGAGTTGAATAACCAAATTTACGGTTTCGATTTGGTTACTAGCCAAAACCGCACGCATAAAATTGAAATCGCACCTTGTGTGTGTATGTATGTATTATCTCTAGTAAATTCTAAAGTTACTTTTCACTTGAGCACGCTCAGAGAAAACCCCAGTCTTACATTGTCATTTTTTCACCAATTGAAAGAAGATTGTTAGAGGTTATAGAGTCAAAAATTAAGCAATTGAGTTTTGAAATTTCGAATTTATTTGATGCGTTATTGGAGGGCCTTATAGCTGAGGGGCCAAATTCATTAGTTCGAGCACTTGATGCATTGGTTAAGGTCAATGCTATAATAGTAATAGTTTAATAGATTATTTTTCAAATTAGGTATAGTTAGGATTATATTCTATAAGTCCTCCCTGCAATATATAAGATAAAATTTTATTCTATCTCCAGTATATACTTTTAATTTTTGGGGAACTAGATAAACATTCATGCTTGTTATCGAATATATAGTCTTCGTTGTTTTATATAGCGTATGTTTTAGTTTTAAAGCATCATTCCTTTATTATAAACTAAAACTATTTTACGTGTCTCATTGTTCTATGATTTGATGGTGAATTTGACATGTTTGGCAGAAGGAACTTTAATTCTATGCTTGATATTATTCTCATTGCCAACTCTGTCACTAAGTTAATTGCTCAATGTAAGTTCTATGTTAAATTTTATTGAAGGCTTAGACTTTTTTATTGTTTTAATTGATTTTGGAACTGAAATCGCACCAATTAAAACCGCACCGCACACTTTAAAATTGCATCGCACCAATCACAAGCGGTTTCGTGTGCGGTTTTGAATTTTTCAAATCGCACCTAAGCGGTTTCGGGTGCAGTTTGGACTTCAAACCGCACCAAACCGTACCATGTTCACCCCTAATTAACATACTTTATTAAATTACATAATTATCATTTTATTTTATGTATTTTAAAATAAATAAGGGTATATTTAGTCATCAGGAAGTAAAACATTCCAGCAGCAGCAGCAACATGAATGTGGGCAATGACAAAAGTTGTGTGCATGAGTTTAAATTTAAATTAACAAAAAAATAATAATTAGCACATTGAACTTGGTCCCAACATCTTTTCGTGCCAGGCACTGCCTGGTATCTTGTTGATCACCAATAGAAGCTTTATATTCAAATTCGTGGGCCCAGCTTTTGTTAAGATTAGCAGCATATTAGATAGCTTGTAATTAGGCCCAGCAAATAGACTTTGACATTATGCGCGCATAGATTTGAGTTTATATTAGTTGAATTTAATTGGATTAAAATTAAATGGGTCGTAAATGAGCAGTCATAAATAAATATAGACCGTTAATATATTAAATTTTTATATGGACTGTTCATATATCAAATTTGAGCATATGGATTCTCACCATAACAAAAAATTATTTTTTAGTTTTTATCAAAAAATTATATATTTAAAATTTATAAAATTTTCTTTTTAAAAGATTATAAATTTTTTCTCTAAAATTTTATATCAGTTTCTACCTTATTTTTTTCTCTGTCTATACCAAACACAAATAAAAATCATGCAAATGCATGAATCTAACCTTGGAATTTGATTTTGGTGTTGTTGATACACACCCTATAAGGATCATGTGGTTCAGGTTGCACCGACGCAGGGATTTTTGATTTACAAACAGCTGAACCACGGCTTCGTTAGTGGAATGCTCAAGAATCTTACGAGTCCCAGTTCGTTGTATTCCTATAGTTGCATATTGAAAATTCCATTGTTGTTTGTTAAAACTTTCAAACAAAAAAAATAGTAACAAAAAAAAATCTATCAAAAACACTCTTCCATCAATTTCTTAAAAGTTTTAATTTAGAGAAAAAAAGTTTTAATTTAGAGAAAGAAAATAAATACTTTATGCATTTTTCCTTCAAAAGATGGTGGTAGACCATCTTTTGAGAATGGAGTATATCTTTTGCATGTGACCTTACTCTTCGGAAAACAACTTGTGTGCTGTGGTATATAGATCCATGCTTTTAGTACTGTGTATGGGGCTCCAATTATTCAAATGGCTGACTGACTTATACATGTTTACTTCGAAAGATGGTGCGTGGTAGACCATCTTTTGAGAGTGGAGGGAATATATCTTTTGTGGCCTTACTCTTCGGAAAACAACGTGTGGTGTGGTATATAGATCCATGCTATTAGTACCGTGTATGAGACCCCATTTATTCAATTGGCTGAATGCTTTATACATGTTTCCTTCAAAAGATGGTGGTAGAACATCTTTTGAGAATGGAGGGAGTGAAAGCTATAGAAAGGTACATAACAACTTGAATAAAGAATTGACATGGGTAGTCACTGCCTTGGTGTTTATTATCCCTTACCAGAAAAGTTTGTTAAAAATTACTAGTAATATACCTCCAGGATATATGTCAAACTTATATATTCACAGTGATAACAATTCACATATGAATCTTAGAAAATATACGGCTTTTTAAAGGTTGATGAAAGAATAAGATAAAGGACTGCTCGGTTTCTAAACTGATAAAAATTGAATTGTGATAATATTGTTTAATAATTAATTAGATCCATTAAATTAGTTCGAGCTGTATCTAAAAATATAGGTCTCATGGCTCAGGCGAGACTCCTAGCGACGATGCGTACATGTGCAAAATGCGTCTAAAGCGCCTATGCGACACGAACCCGGGTCACAGGACGCAAGCGGGTGGTGCTTTCCACCACTTCATTATGACCAGATTCAAGCATTCCCTTTAATACCACAATTAAATTAAACTATTTTCCTTATATTTATAAAGTAGTAAATAGTTTAACTCCTTACCATGGGATTTAAAGGAATTTTTTTTCAAACAATAATGCTCCTTTTTATATACAGGCTTTGGATACAATTAAAATTCAATATATAGTTCCAACTTGAATCATATATTGTTCTCTCTAAATCTCATTATAAACTATCAAATGCACTTATAATCTTATATAAATTCAATTAATTAATGAGTTTAAATTAAATTCAAAATTAATTAAAATTCATAAAAGAAAATATGCATTTAACAGGGACTATATCTTTTGTGACCTTACTCTTCGGAAAACAACTTGTGTGGTGTGATATATAGATACCTGCTATTAGTATTGTGTATGAGAACCTAATTATTCAAATGGCTGAATATCATTCGTCGACCAATTCTTCTTATCATGAATATCATTCATTGACCAATTGGTATTATACTAATTTTTATTCTAATTTATTAATTGATTATTTTTTTTAAAAATGATAGTTAATTTTACATTCATTAGGATAATTCTTTTCTCAATATTTCTTGAAGTTTTGTTTCCTTCTAATTATTTTGAGTTTTGCAAGCCTCAAAATGTAGAAATAATAATAATAATAATAATAATAATAATAACAACAACAACAACAACAACAACAACAACTCATGGATATTATTATGTCAAAAAAAAGAAGGCAAAAAGCACTTTTTGGCCATTGTGGTTATAGTGATTTAACGAAATAGTCATTGTGCTTTTAAAATATTCAATTAGCCCACTGAACTTTTTAAAAATATTCAATCAGGCCATTCCGTCCAAATTGACTAACAGACGTGAAAAAATATTCTATGTGGCTTTTTTGAAAAAAAATAAATAATATGTGTATTTGCTGACTGTGCGGCATTTCTTACGTGGCTTTTTTTTAAAAAAATTAAATATTACGTGGCTTTTTTGAAAAAAAAAATCTGTTTTTTTTAAAAAAAAAAATTTTTTTATAAAAAATAAAAAAATTTTAAAACAGATTTTTTTTTAAAACAGATTTTTTTTAAAAAAAAATTTGTAAAAAAACAGAACTTTTAAAAAAATCTGTTTTTTAAAACAGATTTTTTATAAAAAAATATTTTTTTTTAAAAACAGATTTTTTTAAAAATTCTCTTTTTTAAAAATCTGTTTTAAAAAAAATCTAAAAATACTTTTAAAATAGTTTTGAAAAATACTTTTATACTTATAAAAATACGTATAAAATTTTTGAAAAATACTTATATTTTAAAAAATTCAAAAACAGATTTTAATTTTTTTTAACATTTTAAAGTTTTAAAAATAACAAAAGCATAATAAAATAAAACAAAAAAATAAATTTTTTTTTAAAAACAAAGATTTTTAAAAAAAATAGAATTTTTTTTAAACAGATTTTTTGTAAAACAGATTTTTAAAAAAAAAAATTTGTAAAACAGATTTTTAAAATTTTTAAAAATTTTACAAAAAATTTGTTTTTTAAAAAATTTATTTTTTTTAGAAGTCTATTTTTACAAAAATTATGTTTTTTAAAAATATTATTTTTTTAAAAAAAATACAATTTTTTTAGAAGCTTTTTTAAAAAAACGGAACTTTTTTTTAAAAAAATCTACTTTTTAACAAAATCTGTTTTTTTTAAAAATTATATTTTTTTAAAAAAAATCTTTTTTTTAAAAAACAGATTTTTTAAAAAGTTCTGCTTTTTTATAATTTTTTTTTTAAAAGCTGTTTTTTAAAAAATTCAAATTGTTAACATATATATTTTTTTATAGAATTCTATTTTTTTTTAAATATGCTTTTTTTAAAATTTCTGTTTAAAAAAAATTCTATTTTTTTTAAAAATATTTTTTTTTAAAAAAAAATTTATTTTTTTGTTTTATTTTATTATGCTTTTATTATTTTTAAAACTTTAAAATGTTAAAAAAAATTAAAATCTGTTTTTGAATTTTTTAAAATATAAGTATTTTTCAAAAATTTTATAAGTATTTTTATAAGTATAAAAGTATTTTTCAAAACTATTTTAAAAGTATTTTTATATTTTTTTTAAAACAGATTTTTAAAAAAAGAGAATTTTTAAAAAAATCTGTTTTTTTAAAAAAAATATTTTTTTATAAAAAATCTTTTTTAAAAAACAGATTTTTTTAAAAGTTCTGTTTTTTTACAAATTTTTTTTTAAAAAAAATCTGTTTTAAAATTTTTTTATTTTTTTTTAAAAAATTATTTTTTAAAAAAACAGGTTTTTTTTTCAAAAAAGCCACGTAGGATATTTTTTCACGTCTGTTAGTTAATTTGGACGGAATGACCTAATTGAATATTTTTAAAAAGTTCAGTGGGCTAATTGAATATTTTAAAAGCACAATGACTATTTCGTTAAATCACTATAACCACAATGGCCAAAAAGTGCTTTTTACCGAAAAAAAACTCATGGATATTGAAGTTATGGTTGTTTTTAATTTTATATATATATATATATATATATATATATATATATATATATATATATATATATATATATATATAAAAAGTTATTTTTTATTAATATCATTTTTAATAATTTTTACAATTAATTTTAACTTATAAGTTAAATTAGTGTTGAACACTTTTTCTTATAAGTCATAATTAAAAATAACTTGTAATTCACTTTAAATTTTAATTTATAAGTTGTTTTAAAATAAGCCATTGCCTAACTATTCAACTTCTAGATCTACTTATTCTTCTCGGTTTTATTTAAGAAATAGCAAAGATGTATCCAATAATTAACAGATATGATGGGTTGATTCTGATCCTTTTCGTCTTTCTACTTTTTCCAATCTGCTGTGTTCTTTTATTTTTTGATTGGGGCTAGAGTTTGGATCAGAGATGGCAGATCTATTATTATTATTTTTGTTTTTGCTTTTGATTTTCTGGATATTGTAGCCAGATGAATCTACATATTTGGGTTGATCCCAATCGTTAAGCTTTGAGCTATCAATAATTTTGAGCTTCTCTCAACTATTGCACATGATCTTAGCCCTTAGCTTTGAAAGCTTTTCCATTTGAGAGAGTTAAAGAGAAAAATTTCTTCGTGTAATATTTGTGTTGTAATTTATGTTGTTGTACACATGATTTGTAGGAGATGGTATATTCATGAGAATACAAGTAAGACATGCTGCTGTTGATATAAGCTCCATTAAAATATAAGAAAATTTGAATATACATTAGGGTTTTTTGAGATCTAAATGAATTTCCAACAGTGGAAGTGACAACCTTTGAAGAAGAATTTGGAATTCATATAACAATTCCTTGTAAGCTGTGATCCACTTCTTCCTCCTTAACAGTTCGGAATTTGAAATTTACCAATTGATCGAACGTAAGGAAGCCGATGATGGAGAGCGAGAAAGTTGTCTTCTTCTTTCTTTTTTTTATAGAGAAATGTCCATGTAAGCAATTTTAAATCTTTTCTCCTAGCCATTTGGGCCCAAATTTCATGTATACAAATGTTAGCCAAGTAATTAAGCATGTATGTTAAATTAATTGGACGGAAATTACTAATTTCATCCAATTGAAAATTCTTTTCTAGTTTAGTAACTGGATTGAAAATATTTTTATTTCAATAACCAACTTGTAAATTGGCTTTTAGTATAATGACCAAAATATCAATTAATTACAGTGATATTAATTCAATTTCATTATAGAATTGTAATCAAACATGATATTCTTGTTAGAATTAAATATTTTAGAGTCACAAACTACAACAATGCAAAACATGACGCCTGTCCTTAAGATATTTATCACCTTCAGTGTGATCAATTTGTCAAGAGTTAAAGCTTCAAATTAAACCAAGATTCTCAGAACCGAACCGTTCATCAAATAAGAAAAAAGTACTGGGTAGATGGGTCACTAGTTTAACCAGTGATCGAACTGTTATTGACCCAGTGACGTCATTAATATATAATAAATAATTAAATATATTAATTATTATTATATATTATATATAATATTTAGTAAATATGTAAAATTAATCAATTTATTAAAAAAATAAAGTTTTTTAGTACAAATAATACCCGTTAAATTAGCCTGGTCAGAATTAAAGTTTTTTAGTCCAGGCTTTTGACACACACCAACCAAACACTCCTTATTTATTCCTGTCTTCTCTTCAATTATTCATTTATCTCTCACCTCACATTTGTTTACTTCACTTTCTCTTCTTCTTTCTTCTGGTCTCACTGCTACTAACAAGCTCTACACAACCCACAAATCTACAGAATCTTTCGAGCTCTGTGTGGTGGAAGGTGGGACAAGAATTGGGGGACGAATTAACACTTTAGAGTATGGTGGTGACAGAATTGAGATGGGGGCAACTTGGATCCATGGAATTGGGAATAGCCCATGTCGACGTCGTGTTTTTTCCTTTTCTATTTTGTTTGATTACTACCCTTTATGTGATCTATTTTGATTTATCTTACAAGGGTGCATTTTTAGAAAAGACCGACATAAATGTCGACGATTTAAAAAGTTTGATTTTAATGTGATTGGGTCGAATTAGACAGAGCCGCCAATTGATATGAGTTTAAATTGATGTATCAACTCATTCGAGTTTTGAAAGTTTTCGTGTGAGACCCCAGATTTTATGAATAAAGATTTAATTTTCTCGAAATAATTTTTTTTTATTATGGTGTTGATTTGATGTCATGTTATAGTTGTGGGTAATATTTACAAATTTTGTAAAGTAAGCAAATGGTTATATAATATTCGATTGGTCGGGGAATATTCTTTTTGTCGGGGAATATCCGTACGACGGCACCATCATTGGTGGACCCCACAACGAAATTATTGTCGGATTGAGAAAATGATAAAAATATTTTATGAAAATAGCGGCGGAAGTTTTACCGTTAATACTGTTGAACTACTCGGTAGTAAAAGTACAGTAATACGTATGGTTGTACAGTAGCATACGGTATTGATTATTGAGGCTTACGTGATAAGTCACTCAGTTTTGTTTTATTGGTATTATTAATGTAATAAAACAGAAAAACTTTTTATATAAAACAGAATACTTTTATAAAGTTATTCGTTTTATTAGGCTAATAGTAAAATCTTTTTATATAAAACAGAATACTTTTATAAACTTATTTGTTTTATTAGACAATAATTAGAATATATTATATTTATTATGCATAGTATTTACATAGTGTCTGCATAGTAAAATCTTTTATAAAGTTATTCGTTTTATTAGATTATAAATAGAATATATTATATTTTATTTAAAAGATTTTGCTTTAAATATGGACCGTCAGATTAAAGTAAATCAATCTAGACCGTTCATGAGTTAGTTATTATGCAGTCCATTTTTCTATAAATAGAAGCTCATTCCTTCATTATTTCTTACGAATTCACTGAAACTCTAGAGAGAGAAACTACAGAGAGAAAGAAGAAAAATATTCTGCTACTTCACTACTCCGATATCAAGTTTCTTTTACGGTAAGGGATATTATTTGTTGTACTCGAAAAGGGTATTCTTTCTTTCTTATTCATGAAGAGAACTTTTGTTATTCCATTCTTTATTATTCTGTTGGAATAACCTGTATACGCGGGCTACCCTATACTTGGTGAAATTCTTCTGTTATTACATTTTTATTATTCTGTTGGAACATCCTGTCTGTGCTTTACGCCGGACATGGTTCCATTATTTATTATTCTGTCGAAATATCCTGTATGTGCTTTACATCGGACCTGGTTCTATTATTTATTATTCTGTCAGAATATCCTGTCTGTACTTTACGCCGGACCTGGTTCCATTATTTATTATTCTGTCGGAATATCATGTCTGTGCGTTTACGCCGGACCTGGTTCCATTATTTATTATTCTGTCGAAATATCCTGTCGATGTATTTACACATGACCTGGTTCCACTATTTATTTTTCTGTTGGAATAACCTGTCTGTGCGGTCTATCGCATGCCCATTCTTTATTATACTCAGTTGGTTAAAGTTTTGACTTCTATACTCCATGAAATTAGTGGAATATCCTTGATATTTGCGCTTCATCTAGTATCTTTTCATGGAAATATTCTTCTGAGCATTCTTGAATTTTACTCTACAAAGCAGTATCATGTTGACAATTTGGACGTTATCAGTTCCTAGATAAATTAATTTTGGAACTTGTTTTATTGAATTCTTATATCATTGTCATCATCCTCATGTTTATATTTTGTTGAAAGTCATTTATGGCCTGTAGTGCATAGATGGACTTGTTATGATTATGACCAGGGATTATTCGGTGTAATCATGACCGTAATGTTACAAATGATGTGAAAAAAAGTCATCACTGGCCCGTAGTGGATTGATAGACAGTTTTTGGTATGATTATGGCTATGGATTCTCTTTGGTCGTAGTGCAAAGATTAATTATTTTATGGCATGATCAGGACCGTTGATGAAAATATGATTATCTTTAGCCGTAGTGCATGGATAATTCGTGATCGTGATACTAACGAATATCTTTGGCCGTAGTGCAGGGGTGATTCGATGATGTGGATTATTTATTAAGCTGAGTCCCAGGGATAAAAGTCATGAAAAACTTTTTAAATCATAAAAAATAGTAGATTTTATTCTCTACTTGACTCTTTTAATGGATTGCTGGTTCCGTTGCAGTTAAACTTGATGTCTATTGTATTTTATCAGTTTAACATTGTTGAAGACTAATGATAATTTATTCTATATTATCTTAGTCATAATATTTCTTACTGGGCTAGTTGAGCTCACCCTTTCTTTCACTGTTCTCTTCAGGAAATGAGAATATAGTTGGGACGAGTCGGGAAACGGAGTGATGGACCAGATGATAGCATTAGTAGTCCTTACTATTCTATATAATTGTGTAACAATAATTGTAATGAGGACTCCTTTTGAGTATGGATACTCTTTAGAAGACAATATTTGTATTCAAACTCACAGTTTATGTTTTATCGTATTGTACACGACAGTTGTATTATTAAGTTGTATTTGAATTCTGTACCATGTATCTGACGACTCAAGATGGGTGATGTATACCTAATTTTGGGGGCGTCACAGTTGGTATCAAAGCTTAGGGATACGATCCTTGGCTGAGATGTGAGGCAAGAACTAAGAGGGGAGAGACTGGAGAATTATTTCGCTAGTATGACCTACCTAAGTTTATTTAGTATTTAATTGTTCGGTCAGAGTATAGGGATAATATGTGATATGTTAATTAACCCTTGTTTTGTTGCAGTATTTAAAAATGGCATCTGAAAATGTTGAGATAAGCAATGGAGCACAGGAGACCGTTGAGTCTCCACAGATCAATAATCAGGACAATATGCAACAGGAAGACAATAATCCTCATGTAAACAATAACACTGATCAATTGACGAATGACGGTACGTTTAGGAGTTTTTTAGAATCCATGAAACATCAGGTGAAGGCGGCTCCTGTTCATAATGCAGGAAGAAACAATGGAAACCCACGGTTGGTCACCGCTAAGCAGTTCAAGGAGCTGGGACCACCAGAGTTTTTGGGAAAGCCAGAACCACTTAAGGCGGAGACGTGGTTAAAGCAGATCACCAAGATATTTGATGTCTTGGGATGCTCCGAAGAGCAAAAGGCTCCCTTTGCCACCTTTATATTGCGTGAAGAGGTAGATCACTGGTGGAAATCTGTAAAACGTACCTAGCCTGACGCACTCAAGATGTCTTGGGAGAAGTTCCAAGAGCTGTTCAACGACAAGTACTTTTCTAAAAGTATTCGTCACATGAAGGAGGTGGAACTTATCAAGTTGGAGCAAAACAACATGACCGTGTCGCAGTACGAAGCCAAGTTTGCCGAGTTATCTCGATTTGTGTCCCACTTGGTTGATAATGAAGAGAGAATGACATGGATGTTTTTAAGAGGTTTGAAACCTGAGATACATCAATATCTTATTTCTCATAAACTGTGTTTGTATTCAGATATTGTAAATATGGCTCAGTTAGTGGAGCGCGATAACGAGTCAACGCAACAAAAAGAGAGCAGCCGATAAAATGATAATACCAGTGATAACTGTAAGACCCCGAATTTTATGAAATAAAAGTATTCAATTTTTCTTATAATTACTATTCAGTAAATGGTTAAATTGATAAAAGTTTAAAGTTATGGGTGAAATATGAATTTTTTTTCAAAATAAGCAAGTGGTTATAAAATAATCATTGTTGTCGGGGAATATTCGTTTGGTCGTGGAATATTCTTTCTGTCGAGGAATATTCGTACGACGGCGCAGCTATTTGTGGGCCCCATAACGAATAACTGTCGGGTGAAGAAAACGACAAATTTGAGTTTTTACAAATAACGGCGTAGTTGTTACCGTTAACACTGTTGGAATACCCGGTGGTTAAAATACAGTAATACGCGTTATTGCACAGTAGCACACGGTATTGCATAGTATTTTTAAAATTATTGATTCTTACGTAAGAAGGCACTACTCAATAATTGTTACAGTAATTACTGTTCAATATTTTACTTTATTGATTCAATAATTGCTGCGTTGATATTTTATATTATTTTTGTTTCAATAATTGTTGCTGCACAATATTTTCTATTATCAGATCAATAATTCATATTATTTGAATAATATTATTAGATAGCATTATTGGCAATGTCTAGAAAGTTCTGTCTAAGGAGAGGTTTGGTCATCTAATTGCGTGCTAGTAAGGAGAAATCCTTATTGGAAAGCCCCCTCTTTCCTGGGAACGGCCTGGTTGTCATAAATGTGATTCTGTAATATTATTTATGAATAATTAATTATTGATTCATATGATAAGGAAATATTTATTTTATGTGGATATAAACGAGGGATATATTTTTATGGTTAAAAATGAAGGAGTTAATGTTGAGGTTTTTATCAGTATTTTTGTCGGAATGGAGGTATTAAAAATTAGGGTTTTTGAGATATTTTGCGAGGGTTATAATTTTTAATCCGACCGTTGGATCGTGGTAATATTTGGATATGTTATACATATATAAGTTGAGTATATGTCCACAAATTTTGAACCGTTAAAAATGAATGTATGATTTATTATGAATTTTACGAGATGACTGGTTCAGAAATTGTTGAATTTTCGGAGTTCATCATTTTGGTAGAAAATTCTAGAATTGGTGGGCCCCACTTGTGGTTGGTGAAGAAATATGCTAAATTATATTTCAAATGTGGTGGGTGGGAATAGTAGCAGGTAAAGCCATCAGGTTGCAGGTCAAACCTACCAAAATTTTCCTATAAATAGAGGGCTAAGTTAGAATTGAAAATCACACCAGAAACATAAGCTTTCTCTCTTTCTCTCTCTATATTATGAAGCATATTTTGTGAGTTTTTAGATACTTGGTGAGTTGCTATTCATCAGTGCAAGTTTCCTTCAGCATCATATCCGATATCCAGTCAGAAGTACTGCTCTTTTGAGGTAAGGGATAGTAAGGGATTTTAAGGGTTATTATGATTTTTAATTTCGTAATTTTTCTGAACTTCAAAAATTCTGGAAAAATTTGAAATGATATTTTGATGAGATTTCTTGATTGTGTCCAAAAATGGTGATTTTTGGATGTATAGATTGAGAGTTATGAATTTTATGAGAAAAGGCTATTTTAAAAGTAACCGCTTATAATTCATTGTGGTTAACTCTAAAATTGATGAAATTTTTATTGGGAGTACATGTATATGATAGAAGTATACTCTGTAAATTTCAGAATTTTTGGATAAAAGTACAATTTTTGATAAATGTCTAAATATTCGGCTGTTTTGGCCATATGAAAAATAGTAAATGAGTTTTAAAAATTCTGAGAAAAATATATGTTCAATATGGGACTATATTCTGCTAAATTTCAGAAAAGAAATATTTTTGGAATTGATTTGGTATTTTTCATAAAAATAGACTAGTTATGAGTAAATGAATTAAATATGTTATGTGAAGTAAGAAAATTGGAAAATAGGATTTTATGGCTTGAGAATCCTATATGAGATATATGCAGATTTTTGATGAGAGTTTTGATTATTGGTGATGAAATCTTATGAGTTTGAAATTTTAGGATGATTAAATGCATTATTTAGTAAAGTGTAAACAATTAAAATAAATTGTTTATAAGTTTAAAGAAATGTTATTCTTTCGATATCATTATACCGAAATACTGGTATGGATTTTATTGTAGAATTTCTACCTTTTTATGTCGAGTTACTATTCACGAGTTACTATTTACGAGTTACTATTCACGATAAAAATTGGTTTCTTTTTCTAACCAAATTATAGTTGATTTACGAATATTACTATTGAGATTAAAACTAGATGTTGATCATATTATTTTTATTATTATATATAACGTTTTTATAACCCTAATGATGATATTTCTCTTTGACTTGAGTGTAAAGATGGGTAGATTTTTGGTATGATCATGACTATGGGTTATCTTTGGCCAGTAGTGCAAAGTTGAATCGTTGATTGGTATGATCATGACCATTAAATTTATAAGTGAATATCTTTAGCTTAAGTGCAAAGGTGAATTGATCAACATGGTTATAATTATTGTTTATATAAATTCTGAAATGATTATATATTTCTTTGAGATATTAATATAGTTGGCCTGTAGTGCAAATATGAACTGTTGATGAATATATTTGGCCGTAGTGCACATATGAACTGTTGAGGAATATCTTTGGCCTGTAGTGCAAAGATGAATTATTGATGAATATCATTGGCCCGTAGTGCAAAGATGACATGTTGTTGAATATCTTTGGCCAGTAGTGCAAAGATAAACAGATGTTGGGATAAACATGACCAACTGGTGATACAAATGAATATCTTTGGCCGTAGTGCAAAGATGAAGTTATTAGTATGATTATGAACAGGAAATGTGATTTGGTGTAACCGTGATCTTTGATGTTTCAGGTAAAGATAGGTGATGAAAATTATCTTCGTCCTGGATGAGAAGAGAAATTTAGAACTACAGTTATGATTATGAGTTATTCATATGATTGCGGACCAGAATTGTTGATTGATGTTACAGGGATAAAAAATTGTTGATGAATTTTTAATATGGAGAAGATAATAGACTTTATAGTCTATTTGACTCTTCTAATGGATTGCTCGTTCCGCTGCAACTATGGTTGAAATTTTTATCATTTACCATATGTTCTAAATCTCTGATTTATTATTGATGAAGGCTATTGATAATTTAATTATCTTTAGTCATGATATTCTTTACTGAGCTAGTTGTGCTCACCCTTTTGCTTCACAATTCCTTTCAGGTAATAAGAGTGTAGCTGGGTCGAGCGAGGGTAACGGGGAAATAGAACGGTGGTCTCTAGCTGGGGATGTTCTCCCGAAGCAGTATAGAAAAGTTTATTTAGTAGTTTTATTTAGTGAATCCAATAGGGTAAGGTGTACCCAACGTTGGAAGGGTGGTTTGCCACTATCATACAAGATGTCTAACGACATACAACCTCGTGTCATCATAAGACAGGGATGTGCTCATCCACTTGCTGAGTATATCTATGGGCACTACCTATATAATTTTGGTGTTTGTTTGAAGTATAATTCTCAATTAGAGACAGTGGAGATAATGATAAGTCAAGAGAAGACTCACCATTGGGAAGAATATGATAGTAATCTTCTCGTTTTTCTTTGGGGTCTATTAGATCAACCAAGGATAATTCTGTGGCCATATGATATCTATCATAACCTAGACGCGTGGCCTCCCATGTACGAAGGTTTCCTTGAGCACTTCCCAAAGATTCTAATTTCTAAAATAGTTTTTGACTATACCTTTATGTAAGGTGTTATTGTGAGGTGATGTCCACGGTTGGAACATGAGTCACATTTGGTATATATTTGTATCCAAACTCACAGCATATGTGTTGTTGTATTTTGCACGACAATTGTTGTAATAAAGTTGTAGTTGTTTTCTGTACCATGTATTTGACGACTCAGAATGGGTTGGGTGGAATGGACCTATTTTGGGGTTGTCACAGTTGGTATCAGAGCTTAGGGATATGATCTCTGGCGGAGATCGGGGAATACAACTAGGAGGGGAGAGATGAGTAAATTCTTCGCTAGTGTGTCCTACCTAAGCTTATTTGTTGGTCAGTCATAATATTGGGATATTATGTGATATGTTAATTTGTTTAATTAACCCTTGTTTTATGGCAATATTTGAGAATGGCAGCTGAGAATGCTAACAATGGAGTGAATGAGAGTGTGGGGATACCTCTAATCACTAACCGTGATAATGTGATGTCAGACGAAGAAGGAATTAGAGATATCCATGTGGTGAGTGAAGAATTGATAGTTACACCCGAGATAGTCGCAGAGGTAACAGCTGAGACTGAGGAAGAAGAGGAAGAAGAAGTACCAGATGAGAGTTTATTAGAGGTATTATATGATCAAAATGTAGAATTTCAAAATCGTATTCATGAGTTAGAAGAGCAGGCAGAAGAACGACAGGCGGTCGTGGAACAAAAGGATGCAACAATTCAAGCTTGTGTTACCCGATATGTGATGCTTGAACAGAAGCATTCTTTGGCAGAGTATAAGATGATAAAAATAGAATCTGAGCTGAAAGAAGAAAAAACTGAACGAGTGAAAATAAGTGATGCATGGGCAAAAGCCGCACGACACGTGGATATTGTGGAAAGAGATGTTCGATCTAAGAAGGCTAAAATAGATGATATGAATTCTCTTTTTGGAAAGCAATTGGGAGAACCCAACATCGAGTTTTGAATTACCCTGTACATAGCGGTCAACCTGAATCCGATATGGATCGAAGATTGATGATTCAGATCATGAATGAGGAGTACGAAGAGGCAGTTAAGGGAGGAATATGTCCTATAGAAAGGTATATTCCAAAGGTAATGATGACGCCAAATGCTGCTCCAGACAAGTCAAAGCCGAGTAGTTCGAGGGATGGCGATTATCATGACTTCCCAACAAATGAGGAACCCAAATGAAGTTATCATGGGAGATGAGCAATGGAGAAATCATGATGATCTGAGAGATAGAATCTGAAATGGAAGCAAGGTATTCTCAACTCTTCGAAATACCAGGTACGTAAATTTCGGGGACGAAATTTCATAAGGAGGGGAGATTGTAAGACCCCGAATTTTATGAAATAAAAGTATTCAATTTTTCTTATAATTACTATTCAGTAAATGGTTAAATTGATAAAAGTTTAAAGTTATGGGTGAAATATGAATTTTTTTTCAAAATAAGCAAGTGGTTATAAAATAATCATTGTTGTCGGGGAATATTCGTTTGGTCGTGGAATATTCTTTCTGTCGAGGAATATTCGTACGACGGCGCAGCTATTTGTGGGCCCCATAACGAATAACTGTCGGGTGAAGAAAACGACAAATTTGAGTTTTTACAAATAACGGCGTAGTTGTTACCGTTAACACTGTTGGAATACCCGGTGGTTAAAATACAGTAATACGCGTTATTGCACCGTAGCACACGGTATTACACAGTATTTTTAAAATTATTGATTCTTACGTAAAAAGGCACTACTCAATAATTGTTACAGTAATTACTGTTCAATATTTTACTTTATTGATTCAATAATTGTTGCGTTGATATTTTATATTATTTTTGTTTCAATAATTGTTGCTGCACAGTATTTTCTATTATCAGATCAATAATTCATATTATTTGAATAATATTATTAGATAGCATTATTGGCAATGTCTAGAAAGTTCTGTCTAAGGAGAGGTTTGATCATCTAATTGCGCGCTAGTAAGGAGAAATCCTTATTGGAAAGCCCCCTCTTTCCTGGGAACGGCCTGGTTGTCATAAATGTGATTCTGTAATATTATTTATAAATAATTAATTATTAATTCATATGATGAGGAAATATTTATTTTATGTGGATATAAACGAGGGATATATTTTTGTGGTTAAAAATGAAGGAGTTAATGTTGAGGTTTTTATCAGTATTTTTGTCGGAATGGAGGTATTAAAAATTAGGGTTTTTGAGATATTTTGCGAGGGTTATAATTTTTAATCCGACCGTTGGATCGTGGTAATATTTGGATATGTTATACATATATAAGTTGAGTATATGTCCACAAATTTTGAACCGTTAAAAATGAATGTATGATTTATTATGAATTTTACGAGATGACTGGTTCAGAAATTGTTGAATTTTCGGAGTTCATCATTTTGGTGGAAAATTCTAGAATTGGTGGGCCCCACTTGTGGTTGGTGAAGAAATGTGCTAAATTATATTTCAAATGTGGTGGGTGGGAATAGTAGCAGGTAAAGCCATCAGGTTGCAGGTCAAACCTACCAAAATTTTCCTATAAATAGAGGGCTAAGTTAGAATTGAAAATCACACCAGAAACATAAGCTTTCTCTCTTTTTCTCTCTATATTATGAAGCATATTTTGTGAGTTTTTAGATACTTGGTGAGTTGCTATTCATCAGTGCAAGTTTCCTTCAGCATCATATCCGATATCCAGTCAGAAGTACTGCTCTTTTGAGGTAAGGGATAGTAAGGGATTTTAAGGGTTATTATGATTTTCAATTTCGTAATTTTTCTGAACTTCAAAAATTCTGGAAAAATTTAAAATGATATTTTGATGAGATTTCTTGATTGTGTCCAAAAATGGTGATTTTTGGATGTATAGATTGAGAGTTATGAATTTTATGAGAAAATGTTATTTTAAAAGTAACCGCTTATAATTCCTTGTGGTTAACTCTAAAATTGATGAAATTTTTATTGGGAGTACATGTATATGATAGAAGTATACTCTGTAAATTTCAGAATTTTTGGATAAAAGTACAATTTTTGATAAATGTCTAAATATTCGGCTGTTTTGGCCATATGAAAAATAGTAAATGAGTTTTAAAAATTCTGAGAAAAATATATGTTCAATATGGGACTATATTCTGCTAAATTTCAGAAAAGAAATATTTTTGGAATTGATTTGGTATTTTTCATAAAAATAGACTAGTTATGAGTAAATGAATTAAATATGTTATGTGAAGTAAGAAAATTAGAAAATAGGATTTTATGGCTTGAGAATCCTATATGAGATATATGCAGATTTTTGATGAGAGTTTTGATTATTGGTGATGAAATCTTATGAGTTTGAAATTTTAAGATGATTAAATGCATTATTTAGTAAAGTGTAAACAATTAAAATAAATTGTTTATAAGTTTAAAGAAATGTTATTCTTTCGATATCATTATACCGAAATACTGGTATGGATTTTATTGTGGAATTTCTACCTTTTTATGTCGAGTTACTATTCACGAGTTACTATTCATGAGTTACTATTCACGAGTTACTATTCACGATAAAAATTGGTTTCTTTTTCTAACCAAATTATAGTTGATTTACGAATATTACTCTTGAGATTAAAACTAGATGTTGATCATATTATTTTTATTATTATATATAACGTTTTTATAACCCTAATGATGATATTTCTCTTTGACTTGAGTGTAAAGATGGGTAGATTTTTGGTATGATCATGACTATGGGTTATCTTTGGCCAGTAGTGTAAAGTTGAATCGTTGATTGGTATGATCATGACCATTAAATTTATAAGTGAATATCTTTAGCTTAAGTGCAAAGGTGAATTGATCAACATGGTTATAATTATTGTTTATATAAATTCTGAAATGATTATATATTTCTTTGAGATATTAATATAGTTGGCCTGTAGTGCAAATATGAACTGTTGATGAATATATTTGGCCGTAGTACAAATATGAACTGTTGAGGAATATCTTAGGCCTGTAGTGCAAAGATGAATTATTGATGAATATCTTTGGCCCGTAGTGCAAAGATGACATGTTGTTGAATATCTTTGGCCAGTAGTGCAAAGATGAACAGATGTTGATATAAACATGACTAACTGGTGATATAAATGAATATCTTTGGCCGTAGTGCAAAGATGAAGTTATTAGTATGATTATGAACAGGAAATGTGATTTGGTGTAACCATGATCTTTGATGTTTCAGGTAAAGATAGGTGATGAAAATTATCTTCGTCCTGGATGAGAAGAGAAATTTAGAACTACAGTTATGATTATGAGTTATTCATATGATTGCGGACCAGAATTGTTGATTGATGTTACAGGGATAAAACATTGTTGATGGATTTTTAACATGGAGAAGATAATAGACTTTATAGTCTATTTGACTCTTCTAATGGATTGCTCGTTCCGCTGCAACTATGGTTGAAATTTTTATCATTTACCATATGTTCTAAATCTCTGATTTATTATTGATGAAGGCTATTGATAATTTAATTATCTTTAGTCATGATATTCTTTACTGAGCTAGTTGTGCTCACCCTTTTGCTTCACAATTTCTTTCAGGTAATAAGAGTGTAGCTGGGTCGAGCGAGGGTAACGGGGAAATAGAACGGTGGTCTCTAGCTGGGGATGTTCTCCCGAAGCAGTATAGAAAAGTTTATTTAGTAGTTTTATTTGGTGAATCCAATAGGGTAAGGTGTACCCAACGTTGGAAGGGGGGTTTGCCACTATCATACAAGATGTCTAACGACATACAACCTCGTGTCATCATAAGACAGGGATGTGCTCATCCACTTGCTGAGTATATCTATGGGCACTACCTATATAATCTTGGTGTTTGTTTGAAGTATAATTCTCAATTAGAGACAGTGGAGATAATGATAAGTCAAGAGAAGACTCACCATTGGGAAGAATATGATAGTAATCTTCTCATTTTTCTTTGGGGTCTATTGGATCAACCAAGGATAATTCTGTGGCCATATGATATCTATCATAACCTAGACGCGTGGCCTCCCATGTACGAAGGTTTCCTTGAGCACTTCCCAAAGATTTTAATTTCTAAAACAGTTTTTGACTATACCTTTATGTAAGGTGTTATTGTGAGGTGATGCCCACGGTTGGAACATGAGTCACATTTGGTATATATTTTTATCCAAACTCACAGCATATGTGTTGTTGTATTTTGCACGACAATTGTTGTAATAAAGTTGTAGTTGTTTTCTGTACCATGTATTTGACGACTCAGAATGGGTTGGGTGGAATGGACCTATTTTGGGGTTGTCACAGTTGGTATCAGAGCTTAGGGATATGATCTCTGGCGGAGATCGGGGAATACAACTAGGAGGGGAGAGATGAGTAAATTCTTCGCTAGTGTGTCCTACCTAAGCTTATTTGTTGGTCAGTCATAATATTGGGATATTATGTGATATGTTAATTTGTTTAATTAACCCTTGTTTTATGGCAGTATTTGAGAATGGCAGCTGAGAATGCTAACAATGGAGTGAATGAGAGTGTGGGGATACCTCTAATCACTAACCGTGATAATGTGATGTCAGACGAAGAAGGAATTAGAGATATCCATGTGGTGAGTGAAGAATTGATAGTTACACCCGAGATAGTCGCAGAGGTAACAGCTGAGACTGAGGAAGAAGAGGAAGAAGAAGTACCAGATGAGAGTTTATTAGAGGTATTATATGATCAAAATGTAGAATTTCAAAATCGTATTCATGAGTTAGAAGAGCAGGCAGAAGAACGACAGGCGGTCGTGGAACAAAAGGATGCAACAATTCAAGCTTGTGTTACCCGATATGTGATGCTTGAACAGAAGCATTCTTTGGCAGAGTATAAGATGATAAAAATAGAATCTGAGCTGAAAGAAGAAAAAACTGAACGAGTGAGAATAAGTGATGCATGGGCAAAAGCCGCACGACACGTGGATATTGTGGAAAGAGATGTTCGATCTAAGAAGGCTAAAATAGATGATATGAATTCTCTTTTTGGAAAGCAATTGGGAGAACCCAACATCGAGTTTTGAATTACCCTGTACATAGCGGTCAACCTGAATCCGATATGGATCGAAGATTGATGATTCAGATCATGAATGAGGAGTACGAAGAGGCAGTTGAGGGAGGAATATGTCCTATAGAAAGGTATATTCCAACGGTAATGATGACGCCAAATGCTGCTCCAGACAAGTCAAAGCCGAGTAGTTCGAGGGATGGCGATTATCATGACTTCCCAATAAATGAGGAACCCAAATGAAGTTATCATGGGAGATGAGCAATGGAGAAATCATGATGATCTGAGAGATAGAATCTAAAATGGAAGCAAGGTATTCTCAACTCTTCAAAATACCAGGTACGTAAATTTCGGGGACGAAATTTCATAAGGAGGGGAGATTGTAAGACCCCGAATTTTATGAAATAAAAGTATTCAATTTTTCTTATAATTACTATTCAGTAAATGGTTAAATTGATAAAAGTTTAAAGTTATGGGTGAAATATGAATTTTTTTTCAAAATAAGCAAGTGGTTATAAAATAATCATTGTTGTCGGGGAATATTCGTTTGGTCGTGGAATATTCTTTTTGTCGAGGAATATTCGTACGACGGCGCAGCTATTTGTGGGCCCCATAACGAATAACTGTCGGGTGAAAAAAATGACAAATTTGAGTTTTTCAAATAACGGCGTAGTTGTTACCGTTAACACTGTTGGAATACCCGGTGGTTAAAATACAGTAATACGCGTTATTGCACCGTAGCACACGGTATTGCACAGTATTTTTAAAATTATTGATTCTTACGTAAGAAGGCACTACTCAATAATTGTTACAGTAATTACTATTCAATATTTTACTTTATTGATTCAATAATTGCTGCGTTGATATTTTATATTATTTTTGTTTCAATAATTGTTGCTGCACAGTATTTTCTATTATCAGATCAATAATTCATATTATTTGAATAATATTATTAGATAGCATTATTGGCAATGTCTAGAAAGTTCTGTCTAAGGAGAGGTTTGATCATCTAATTGCGCGCTAGTAAGGAGAAATCTTTATTAGAAAGCCCCCTCTTTCCTGGGAATGGCCTGGTTGTCATAAATGAGAAGATACATGTTAACATCTTGGATAAGAAGGATCATATTCGACGCTCAAAGGTTATACCTCAAGAGTTAGAATTTGAAGTGAAGTCAAGGTATCCTTACCTGTTCGGCATACTAGGTACGTACGTAAATTTCGAGGGCGAAATTTCATAAGTAGGGGAGATTGTGAGACCCCAGATTTTATGAATAAAGATTTAATTTTCTCGAAATAATTTTTTTTATTATGGTGTTGATTTGATGTAATGTTATAGTTGTGGGTAATATTTACAAATTTTGCAAAGTAAGCAAGTGGTTATATAATATTTAATTGGTCGGAGAATATTCTTTTTGTCGGAGAATATCCGTACGACGGCACCATCATTGGTGGACCCCACAATAGAATTATTGTCGGATTGAGAAAATGACAAAAATATTTTATGAAAATAACGGCGAAAGTTTTACCGTTAATACTGTTGAACTACTCGATAGTAAAAGTACAGTAATACGTGTGGTTGCACAGTAGCATACGGTATTGATTATTGAGGCTTACGTGATAAGTCACTCAGTTTTATTTTATTGGTATTATTAATGTAATAAAATAAAAAAGCTTTTTATATAAAACAGAATACTTTTATAAAGTTATTCATTTTATTAGGCTAATAGTAAAATCTTTTTATATAAAACAGAATACTTTTATAAAGTTATATGTTTTATTAGACAATAATTAGAATATATTATATTTTATTATGCATAGTGTCAGCATAGTATTTGCATAGTAAAATTTTTTATAAAGTTATTCATTTTATTAGATTATAAATAGAATATATTATATTTTATTTAAAAGATTTTGCTTTAAATATAGACCGTCAGATTAAAGTAAATCAATCTAGACCGTTCATGAGTTAGTTATTATGCAGTCCATTTTTCTATAAATAGAAGCTCATTCCTTCATTATTTCTTACGAATTCACTGAAACTCTAGAGAGAGAAACTACAGAGAGAAAGAAGAAAAGTATTCTGCTACTTCACTACTCCGATATCAAGTTTCTTTTACGGTAAGGGATATTATTTGTTGTACTCGAAAAAGGGTATTCTTTCTTTCTTATTCATGAAGAGAACTTCTGTTATTCCATTCTTTATTATTCTATTGGAATAACCTGTATACGCGGGCTACCCTAAACTTAGTGAAATTCTTCTGTTATTATATTTTTATTATTCTGTTGGAACATCCTATCTGTGCTTTACGCCGGACCTGGTTCTATTATTTATTATTCTATCGGAATATCCTGTATGTGCTTTACGTCGGACCTGGTTCTATTATTTATTATTCTGTCAGAATATCCTGTCTGTACTTTACGCCGGACCTGGTTCCATTATTTATTATTCTGTCGGAATATCATGTCTGTGCGTTTACGCCGGACCTGGTTCCATTATTTATTATTCTGTCGAAATATCCTGTCGGTGTATTTACGCATGACCTGGTTCCACTATTTATTTTTCTGTTGGAATAACCTGTCTGTGCGGTTTATCGCATGCCCATTCTTTATTATACTCAGTTGGTTAAAGTTTTGACTTCTATACTCCATGAAATTAGTGGAATATCCTTGATATTTGCGCTTCATCTAGTATCTTTTCATGGAAATATTCTTCTGAGCATTCTTAAATTTTACTCTACAAAGCAGTATCATGTTGACAATTTGGACGTTATCAGTTCCTAGATAAATTAATTCTTGAACTTATTTTATTGAATTCTTATATCATTGTCATCATCCTCATGTTTATATTTTGTTGAAAGTCATTTATGGCCTGTAGTGCATAGATGGACTTGGTATGATTATGACCAGTGATTATTCGGTGTAATCATGACCGTAATATTACAAATGATGTGAAAAAAAGTCCTCACTAGCCCGTAGTGCATTGATGGACAGTTTTTGGTATGATTATGGCTATGGATTCTCTTTGGTCGTAGTGCAAAGATGAATTGTTTTATGGCATGATCAGGACCGTTGATGAAAACATGATCATCTTTAGCCGCAGTGCATGGATAATTCGTGGTCGTAATACTAAAGAATTTCCTTGGCCGTAGTGCAGGGGTGATTCGATGATGTGGATTATTTATTAAGCTGAGTCCTAGCGATAAAAGTCATGAAAAACCTTTTAAATCATAAAAGATAGTAGATTTTATTCTCTACTTGACTCTTTTAATGGATTGTTGGTTCCGCTGCAGTTAAACTTGATGTCTATTGTATTTTATCAGTTTAACATTGTTGAAGACTAATGATAATTTATTCTGCATTATCTTAGTCATAATATTTCTTACTGGGCTAGTTGAGCTCACCCTTTCTTTCACTGTTCTCTTCAGGAAATGAGAATATAGTTGGGACGAGTCGAGAAACGGAGTAATGGACCAGATGATAGCATTAGTAGTCCTCACTATTCTATGTAATAGTGTGACAATAATTATAATGAGGACTCCTTTTGAGTATGGATACTCTTTAGAAGAAAATATTTATATTCAAACTCACAGTTTATGTTTTGTCGTATTGTACACGACAATTGTATTATTAAGTTGTATTTGAATTCTGTACCATGTATCTGGCGACTCAAGATGGGTGATGTATACCTAATTTTGGGGGCATCACATTTTGCAATATGGCCCAACATGTGACTCCATTTAATTGGTCTGGAACTCGAGATTCATAGAGTTCGAGGGCTTGCTTAAACGAGGGGAAGGTGTTAGGCACCCCCCAACTTTCGTGAAACACGGTTACCACTACTTTTTCATTCCCTATGTATTGTGTGTGTGTGTGTGTATGGAATCTTTTGATTTATTTTGCAAAGATGTTTTGTGTTTTATCTGAAAGTAGTGCTATGCCTCTTTGGACCTATGTACAAAGGGTTTGACTTATTTAAAAGTTCAGTTTTAACAGATTTGAAAGCATATAAAAGTTAGGTTTTGAAATCTGATTTTCAAACCGTTTTACTCAAATAGGAATTGAGGCCTTTGATACTTCCTTTTTATCTTGTATTAAGCCTTTCTTTTGATCCTAGAAGCGGCTTCGTTTAATTTTATTGAGATACGAAGCATTTTTTAAGGAGTGGTTTAGAACTCGGGGATCTAATGGCTTAATTTTTCCTTAAGTCTATCCATCCCGATGCAATTTATATTTTATAAAATCTTCATTAATTTGATTTGAAAATCATTTTGAGTGACGAAATGAAAACTAGAAAATATAAGGGTCGGGCTCCTTATGGGCATGTAAGACATCGAAGTAAGCCCGAGTACCACATACATGTTTTCACTATTTTAAGGCCTTTAATCTGTATAACTGTTTAAGGCCCCAAATTTTCATTTACATCAGATTGTAAGCTGGCATTTACAACTTAAACAGGTCCATTTTAGAAAAAAGATCTAGATCCATTGATTGGATCATCAATCCTTTGTAGTTCCTAGGGTCACATAAAGATTTAAAGCTTGTACAATGAATATTTAAACATATTATGTACAAATAGCTAAAAACTTCGCTAAACAAGTGATTTATTGAACAAATCCTTGTATGCGATTAAACAAGCTTCCCGTTTCCTCTAAATACAGATCTAGGGTCACGTGGTTTCTAAATATTTATAAAAACTAGAAAGTAAACTAGATCTGTACAGATCTTAGCCATTCTAGGTTCAAGTTTTACAACTTTTAAACCGGTTGAAAGCTTGATCTGGCCAGGTCTAGTCAATACAATGCAAATATTGACTATTTACACAAAATGAAAGGTGAAAAAGCTAGATCTGTGCCATACAGAGGCTATCTATATATATATAGTAAAGCAAGAAAAAGAAGCAGATCTAAAAAGATCTTACAGTTTGGCACGAGATTGGCTATCGAACTGCTTTAGATGCCTCTATACTTGATTTTCACCGGTTAAAACTTGATATATTATAGTATATATGTATAGAAGTATTTACAGAAGAGATTTACAAAGATAGAAGCAAGATTTGAGCTATTTCTCACTCTAAATCTCGGATTTTCTCTCCTGGGCTCTTTTTTCTCTCCTTTCCATGCATAATGAGCTACTAGGGGGGCTGATATATTTAGGCCGACCAGCCGCGAGTCTACCTATGGCAGCTGCAGGTAAACCTGCAGCCAGGCTTTGTGGGCCCTACTACCTCGAAGTATATGCACCTCGATCTACATACAAGTTACTTGAACCCTTGATAACTTGTAATCTAGGAATCCTATGGAGATATGCCATACCATTCCGGAAAGCTCTTTTTGAGAGCTATGCAATGACACGGGGCTTGCCCTTTTTCGAATCCGAGAAGATTGATCCATGATCAGAATAGGTTCTTCAGTTCTTCGCAGGCAGTCCGTTGAGCTGTCTTGTACAGTGTGCACTCAGGATTGCTGTAATGGCCCTTGATAACCATGTTTACAACTGGATGTCTGTCGTTTTATGTTGTATTGTTAAAATTCCACCTTTTCCCTCCCAGGGTTGTCTCTAGGGTTAAGTGACTTTTGGTTATCCCTCGGGGATGTCTCCGGGGTTTTGAATGTTGTTAATCTTGTCTTTCCTCGGGGTTGTCTCTGGGGTTGATTTGATGTCCCACGGTGCTGTCTCCAGGGTATGATTTAATATCCCACGGGGTTGTCTCCGTGGTTCGAGATTTTTTGTAGTCCTCCAGGGTTGTCTTCAGGGTGTAAAAAGATATTTTTGCCCTCCTGCATAGTTAGTCCAAGGAAAGCAAAATTTCGAGTGTCTACAGATGCCTCTCTTTATCATGTTTATGCAATGTAATGAACATGATAAAGATTACTATACACTTAAAATATGACTAGATGCAATGCAATTGATATGATGCAATGCAAATGGAATGGAATGATGCAATACACATGGAATGATGTGGTGCCTATGTTGGGGCTGTCTCCAATGGTTGACTATCCATCAGTGCTGCTGATGCTTATGCTGGTATTGTCTCTAACGGTTTGATTTTCATCGGTGTTGTTGATATTTATTTGATGAAGATAAACTGAGATGTTTTCACCGGACCTTCCAAATGCATAGGATGCCCGTAGTTTACAACGGTGCCTACCCTGCTGGTAGTCAACAATGGTGCTAGCAGAAAGTTGACAACGGTGCCTACCCTGCTGGTACTCACACTACAAGAAATTACACAAAAAATGACTCTAAAATTTGTCACAGAAAATTCATTTTTCGTCACTAAAATATTTGGTGACGAGTGTTAATCATCACAAAGAGCGTCACTATATGAGTATGGTAAAAGGTTTATTTGACAATATTTGATGTCGTCACAAAATGTTTTTGTTTAGAATTTCGGATCAAAAAAATGCACAGCGGAATATAAAATTGAACAAAACAAAATAATTTCCGAAACCCGAAACAGGATCCATGCGAAACAGATATTAATTCAGTGTTTAAGAGATTATACCGATAATGAAAAAGCTTCGAATCTCCAACACAATCCGAAGGAACTACGTCTCTACGGTATCCACATGAACGTTCTGCACATCGTCACACGATCTACAGTAAAGGGAGTTGCGGTACTAGCCACCAAAGAAAATGGATTTTCTATTTTCTCTCTAGTCTCTCTCTAACAGCCGCTAAGGCTTTTGGTTTTTGATTCTCTACCTAAATTGGCTGATATATTATGTATATATTGTAAGACCCCGAATTTTATGAAATAAAAGTATTCAATTTTTCTTATAATTATTATTCAGTAAATGGTTAAATTGATAAAAGTTTAAAGTTATGGGTGAAATGTGCAAATTTTGCAAAATAAACAAGTGGTTATAAAATATTCATTGTTGTCGGGGAATATTCGTTTGGTCGTGGAATATTCTTGTTGTCGGGGAATATTCTTACGACGGCGCAGCCATTTGTGGGCCCCATAACAGAATAACTGTCGGATGAAGAAAATGACAAATTTAATTTTTTATAAATAACGGCGTAATGGTTACTGTTAACACTGTTGGAATACCCGGTGGTTAAAATACAGTAATACGCGTGGTTGCACAGTAGCATACGGTATTGCACAATATTTTTGAATTATTAATTCTTACGTAAGAAGGCACTACTCAATAATTGTTACAATAATTACTGTTCAATATTTCATTTTAGTGATTCAATAATTTTTACGTTGATATTTTATATTATTGTTGTTTCAATAATTATCAATGCACAATATCTCTATTATCAGATCAATAATTTATATTATTTGAATAATATTATTAGATAGTATTATTGGCAATGTCTAAGGAGAGGTTTGGTAACTTAATTACGCGCTAGTAAGGAGAAATCCTTATTGGAAAGTCCCCATCTTTCCTGGAAACGACCTGGTTGCCATAATTGTGATTCTGTAATATTATTTGTGAATAATTAATTATTAATTTATATGATAAGGAAATTTATATTTTTTATGGATATAAATGAAGGAATTAATGCTGAGGTGTTTTATTAGTATTTTATCGAAATGAAGAACGAAATTTGAAAATTTTCAGAAAATTAGTTTATTACTTGATTTTGTAAAATCTGTAACTCTTTGTATATAATGAGTTAGGAGATAAACCATATATCAAAAGAAAGCCCTGAAAGTAAGCTAAGCGTAGAAATTTAAATCACCCAAATATTCTTTGTGGATTTTTCGTGGTGACTGTTTGAGTGAAACTAGTACGAGGGACTTATAGTCCGAAAATCAAATCAGTGTTCTTAAAGCTCTATTGCGTGAGTTATAATTTTAATCTTACCATTAGATCATTATGATTTTTGGATATGTTATACATATATAAGTTAAGTATATGTCCACAAATTTTGAACCGTTAAAAATTAACATATAATTTATTATGAATTTTATGAGGTATTGAAAATCGTCCGTATGTGGATTTCGATTATTTTTTGTTTGGAATTTGGAAAAACTTAAACTTACAAAGTTGTAGAGAATTTAATTTCCTATGGAATGGACATAAAATTCATATTTTTCTGATAAAAAAGCTATTTATTATGAATTATTGAAGTTTCTGATTATTGTTTAAATGATAAAATATTTTAGAAATTTCTAGAATTGGTGGGCCCCACTTTTGGTTGGTGAGAAATGTACTAAAATTTTATTTCAAATGTGGTGAGCATGAATAGTAACAGGTAAAGCCATTAAGTAGCAGGTTAAGTCTGCTTCGGCGTTCTAATATTTTCCTATAAACAGAGTGCTGAGTTAGAATTGAAAATCACACCAGAAATAAATTTTCTCTCTTTTTTTCTCTATATTATCAAGCGTATTTTGTGAGTATTTAGATACTTTGAGAGTTTCTATTCAGTGCAAGTTTTTTTCAGCGTCATATTCGATATTCAAGTCAGAAGTACTGCTCTTTTGAGGTAAGGGATATTGTCATTATTATGGTAAGGGATTGTAATGGATGGTAAGGGATGTTATTTTTTTGTAATGATGTTATTTCTTTTAATATCATTATATCAAAATATTGGTATGAGTTTTATTGTGAAATCTTTATTTTTTTGTGTCGGGGTTAATATTCACGTATACGGCACTATTCACGTATACGACACTATTCATGTATATGACACTATTTACGTATGTGACATTACTTACGTATTCGGTATTATATACGAATACGGAGTACAATTCATGAGCTACTATTCATGAGTTACTATTCACGAGTTACTATTCACGGATACTATTCACGATAAAATTAGTTTATTTTTTTGACCAAATTATTATTGATTTATGAATCTTACTCTTGAAATTAAATGCAGTTGTTGATCATATTATTTTTATTATCATATATAATATTTTTATAATCCTGGTGATGAAATTTCTCTTTGACTTGAGTGTAAAGATGGGTAGATTATTGGTATGATCGTGATTATAGGTTCTCTTTGGCCAGTAGTGCAAAGCTGAATTGTTGACTGGTATGATCATGACCATTAAATTTATAATTGAATATCTTTAGCTTAAGTGAAAAGGTAAATAGATCAACATGGTTATAATTATTGTTTATATAAATTCTGAAATGATTATATATTTCTTTGAGATATTAATATCGTTGGCCTGTAGTGCAAAGATGGTCTGTTGTTGAATATCTTTGGCCTATAGCGCAAAGATGATCTGTTGTTGAATATCTTTGGCATGTAGTGCAAAGATGACCTGTTGTTGAATATCTTTAGCCAATAGTGTAAAGATGAACTGTTGACGAATATCTTTGGCCCGTAGTGCAAAGATGAATTTATTAGTATGATTATGAACAAGAACTGTGATTTGGTATAACCATGATCTTTGATGTTTCAGGTAAAGACATGTGATAAAAATTATCTTCGTCCTGGATGAGAAGAGGAATTTAGAACCACAATTATGATTATGAGTTATTCATATAATTGTGGACCAGAACTGTTGATTGATATTACAGGGATAAAATATTATTGGTGGACTTTTAACATGGAGAAGATAATAGACTTTATGGTCTATTTGACTCTTCTAATGGATTGCTCGTTCCGTTGTAACTATGGTTGAAAAGTTTTATCATCTACAATATGTTCTAAATTTCTGATTTATTACTGATGAAGGCTATTGATAATTTAATTATCTTTAGTCATGATATTCTTTATTGGGCTAGTTGTGCTCACCCTTTTACTTCACAATTCCTTTCAGGTAATAAGAGTGTAGTTGAGTCGAGCGGGGGTAACAGGGGAATAGAACGGTGGTCTCTAGCTGTGGAGGTTCTCCCTAAACAGTATGAAAATAATTTTATTGAGAACTTTAGAATAGTGTGTTGTATTTTATACATCATTTAGTAGTTATATTTGGTGAATCTATAGGGGGAGGCGAACCCAACGTTGGAAGGGTGTTTTGCCACTATCATACGAGATGTTTAATGTGAAAGTAGTATGCACACAAGCCAATCATGTTTGATGATAAAGCATATACTTTGTAACAATCTTATTCATTTATTAATAAAAAGTATTATTTATTAAAGGCTTTTAATTATCTACATGATGCTGTTTTATAATATGTGATAAACCCATAGTTTTAAACAATGCTTTTAGAATAATGATGATGATCATTCTAATGAGATCTAAATTCTTAGAAAGCTTAAAACTAAAATAGTTCCCAATCGTTGGATTACTAAATTGGGGATTAGTGAATCCGGATAGATTGGTACATACGTTGCTTGCTCATTGGATGAGAATGATTGATCTCATGATCATTTGTGTGGAGACACTAAAGCAAGTATGTAGGTGCTTATTAGAGAATAAGTTCACTGAACGTGGCTCGCTAAAGGAATACCTAATGGAGTTTTACTTGCTTGTCAATAGGAATTCCTGTAGTGATAGTAGTACAAGTGATCCTTGGACTTGAGATCATCATAGTATCTTGTGTATGATGAGTTATACTTTGACTTATTCCTTAAGACCCTTAGGGTATATCAAAGGGTATGCTTGGGTATAATAAGTTGTACATGGAGATAATGTATGATCAATAAAGAATCTACCACTTCTAGTAAAAGAAGAGAAATGTCCTATGTGATTCGATAAATGACAACCCAGTAGTCCTTGGCCAAGGCAGAATGAAATTAGAAAGGAGTTTCTAATTTGCATTATTTGGTGTTGTGCATTTAAGAGTCGAAATACATATAATTAAATAAAATAAGACTTGACAGTAATTCCATGTCTTATATTTAATTGGGACATTGAATGGTGGAAGGATTGAATTGTACGGTAGCTATTTACTCAAAGGTTCTTTTATGATTAATGTTGAAATCTATATTATCTGAAAAGTCGTTGATCGCTAGGGAGGCTTATCCCTATTGTAGAATAAATATTATTTAAATAAATTAATAGTTTAATTTATTTATTTAAATAAGATTAGAATTGTTCTAATTGATTTATTCACAACCGATTTAATATGGAGAACCTAAAGGGTCACACCATAAAATGAAGAATAATTATTTAAGAAGTTAATGGCATAATCGTAATAATATGTTAAGTATATTTAATTTAATCTATGGTGATAGAATAAATTAAATAGCTTAATATTTATTATTTAATATTTTAGAAATATTAAATATAAATTAATAAGAGGAGTCTTATTAATATTATTACAATTATTATTATTTTAATTTCTAAAAGAGTTTAGGAATTAATTTAATATATGTACTCTCATTTATTCCTAATAGGATTAGGAGGAAAAATTAGTTAAAGGAGTTTAATTAATTATCCCTAATAAGATTAGGGAGCCCATTTAATTAAAAGAGTTTAATTAAATAAATAATACCTTATTTTTAATTAAATAGGGTTACCTGATATCTTTATAAGAGGAGTCTTATATCAGATATCAATATACGTAAATCCAACAGTTGGGAGAGTATGCTCTTTTCTATAGAGATAGAAAAAACTAGGGTTTTGCCAAACACCCATCTTCTTGGATCTTTCTTCTTCCTTGGTGGATCACCTCTAGAGGCCAAACACTTGGGTGGCTAACGTTGATCAAAGGAAGGAACTAAACCCGGTGGATTCAAGTTGGACGCGAAAAGGATTGGAGGTGAACTTGTACCTGAGGAAGCTCGGATCTTCGAGGGTATGATTCTCGTTCTTTATCTTTTCGTTTAATTAATAATTGTGCATAAAGGATGATCCGGGTATATGGTTTGTAAAATTTTAAAACTCTGATTTTACACGTTTCCGCTTATTTTGTGCAATTTGATTGCGTTCATGAATATTACAAACCTAACAGTGGCATCAGAGCCAAACCTTTATGCGAATTATTAATTATCAAATTTGATATGTATATTGATATGTGTTTAGAACAATTTAATTGGGCATAATTTTATTGTATAAAATTTAAATAAAAAAAAGAGAGAAAAAGGAAAAGTCGTAATAAATTTCCAGAAGTATATTTGAAATTCGCGAAGTCAGTTGCTATTTCCGAAAATCTCATAATTTTTTTTTTAAACTTTGCGATTTGCGTGGCTTGCTTTTCCTTATCCTGTTAAAAGGTGACTTAAATGGTGATCACGTGGCCAAGTACTATATGCACGGAATTGAAGTAAGTTGCAGGATTCAATTATCTAGTATATTAGTATATATTATGATCCTGCAAGTTTTTTTTAAGAATCTTGTGAAGGTGATTTATATATTTCATATAATATATTACTTAAATTCACGTGAATCATTGATTCTTTGCATGAGGTGGCCACGTGGTTAATAAAAATATAATATATAATATTTTTAATTATTTTATAATTAAAATAAAAATTTATTTTAATCTTAAAATAAAAGGTTTATTTTAATATTAAAATAAAAGAGTTTATTTTAATTTTAAAATTAAATTTCATGCTAACTAATTAGAGTTGGAATTGGATTCCATGATAACTAATTAGAGTTGAAATTGGATTCCATGATAACTAATTGGAGTTGAAATTGGATTTCATGTTTCCTTAAATAAAGGAGTTTATTTAGATATGAAATAATATTTCATATTATTCAAAATAAAGGAGTTTATTTATGAATAGGAAAGCGAATCCATATTTCCTTAAATAAAGGAGTTTATTTAGATATGAAATAAGATTTCATATTATTTAAAATAAAGAAGTTTATTTGTGAATAGGAAAGAGAATCTGTGTTTCCTTTAATGAAGGAGTTTTTTTTTACATGGAATTGGATTCCATAATTAATTAAAATAAAGGAGTTTATTTTGATTAAAGATTTTGATTAAAATAAAATAGTTTATTTTATTCAAAATTTGATAAATTAAAATAAAATAGTTTTATTTTAATTTAAATTTGGATTAAAATAAAGGAGTTTATTTTGATTCAAAATTAGATTTTATACTAACTAAATTTGCCTATTAAATGATATCAATATATATATTGAATGTTTATTATTCATGAGATGAATATTATTTATTGATGCATATGATGATGTGTATGATAATAAATGAGATTGATTATGGACTATTGACCAATGTGATTGGATTTTATTTTAGTTGGATGCATGAATGTATGGGTTTTATTAAATGGGGTCTGCGTACCTCGTCTTCTCTAATTTTTTCTTAATGTAAATTCTATCTCCCTCCTATGTACTTCCCCTTGACTGCTGATCAAGGTTTCTATTTATTTTAAATAAGTTCTGTAATAGGAATAGTTAGAATTAAATTTTGAAGAATTGGAGATCAAGGAGCAAGGAGCGCGTGAAGACCCGTTTGTAATGGAGCCCGGGTTTAAATGTAATAGTTATATTTAAATATTAATTCTTGCACCCCTAGGGTTTGACCTTTTGGTTCATTTGGTGGCTCTAGTGAACCAAACTAGAATAAAAGTCCATAATCAATCCGGGTAGAATATAGTATTCTATATGTGCATGCTTATACTATATATATTATATATTATGCAAACATGCTTCGCATGTTAATTAATATGACGCGTATTTTATATATATATATGTGCATGCGCGCTTAACAAGATGAGACAATTTAATAACAAACCCCTCAAATATTTTATATTAAGTCCTAAGCGTTCAAAGATATTTAGAATATCGAACGTCGCCTTCTAGCATGATAAAATTAATAGAGTATTAAATATTTAATATGAGTTTGTTGTGTCACCACAAGGCAAATATTAAGTATTTAAGATGTTAATTTATCACATTTGATGCTTATAAAGAAAATTGAACAGTATTGTTCTGTTGTGTCACCACAGGGACGATATTTTTCTTTTTTGAATATATGAAGTGCTAGGTTGGACTTAACTTGGATAATTTTGATTCGGATGTGCCACCACTTGATCAAAATAATCTAAGAGGCAAAATACAAGGAGTTGCATAGTTGATATAATTGACAAGAGTTGTCTACCTATTTATTTATATATAGTTTGTTGTGTCACCACAAGGCTATATACATTTGAAATGAGATCCTTATTCTCACTAGCAAATCTTTAATTAGATTTAGCCGAACTATATAAGTGAGGGTAATATAGTTTGAAGAAAATAGTGGGAGATACCAATTTAAAACAAGACCTAAATTATTTTGGTAATTAATAAAAGAATGTATGCTAAAATGTTGTTAATTACAAATTTATTTACAGAATTTTACAATGTCTAAATTACTATCACTGCGTAGCATATTAGATGCTAAATTAACTAGACCGTATTAAACGGATTGGTTAAGGAATTTGAGAATAGTTCTCATGGCTGAAAAGCTATCATATGTCCTTAATACGCCTATCCCTACAATGGTTGCAGACAATGCCTCTGAGGAAGATATTGCTACTTTTAGAAAGTGGCAAGATGATGCATAGTTGGCTCAATGCATCATGCTCGTATTCATGAGTAACGAGCTTCAGCATCAGCATGAAACTATGGATGCTCCTACTATATTCCTGCACATCAAGTAGTTGATAGTGAGGAAAGTAGGACTGATAAATATCAGATATCTAAGGAGCTCTTCCGATCTAGAATGACCAATGACACTACAGTACAGACACATGTCCTAAACATGATCAATATGATTGAACAATTAGGACAATGGGTTTTGTCATGGATGGAGAGTTGAGCCAAGATTTGATCTTACACTCACTCCCGGACTCCTTTCACAATTGTTGTGAATTTTTCATATGAACAAGCTAGATATCAGCCTCGCTGATTTGCTTAACATGTTAAAAAATGTTAAGAGTCACCTTCCAACTAAGAAAGACCTTGTCTTACTGGTAGGAACCAAAGGATCTTCTGAAAAGAAGAACAATTCAAAGAAGGTAAATAGAAAGGCAAAAACAAAGGATAATAAGAACAAAACTGATACGGATAGCAAAGGAGTTTGCTTCCACTACAATAAGCCTGGACACTGAAAGGAACTGCGAGAAGAATCTTGCAGAGGCTAACCAAAGAGGCTTATTGAAGTTTCGGTTATAAATACAAATTTGTTCATGATTGAAATAAATTTTGCTTTAAGTCAAGGTTCTACTTGGGTATTGGATACCGACTTTGGTTATCATAAATATAGATTTATGAAGGGACCAAGTAGAAGTGTAAAGCTAAACAAATATAAGTAATCCTATGTACGGGAAATGTAGCAAAGGTTGCCACATTAGCCATAGAAACTTATAGTTTAGCAATGCCTACGGGCAAATCTATTAAGTCAATAAGTTGTTATTGTATTCCAGTTCTTGTTAAAAATATTATTTCTATTTTATTGTTGGACAATGAAATCTTTGGTATTATAATTAAGAACAATTGTTGTTCTATTTATAATAATAATGTTTTGTATAGAACTGGAATATTACTTAATAAATTTTGTATACTTGACTTACATGAAAATAATTTTGCATATTGAACAAATTAGTATAAGAAAAGGAGATGATCATTCAAAGAGTTGAATGTGTGTATTTGTTAAAATACAAGTGTGAATTATTTGAAAGGTTCAAAGAATTCAGAAGTGAAACAAATTGACAAAGTATTAAGATTCTTTGATTAGATTAAGGAATAAATACTTGTGCAATAAGTTTCTAGATCATCTTAAATGATTTTCTCATAATGGACGCCTCCTGATACGCAATAATTGATTGATGTATCTGAAAGGAAAAATCGTATCTTGTTGGACATGGTGCGGTCCATAATGATTTTACTGACATTCCAGTATCCTTCTGGGGTTATGCCCTAGAAATGGCTGCATATCTACGAAAAGATAACCTTAAAATCTGGCCCCAAGACTCCATAAAAGTTATGGACAGGGAGGATTCCTAATCTTAAGTATGTTAAGATAAGGGGTTGTCCAACTTATGTGAAAAAAGTTTCAAAGGATAAGTTTGGGATAAAATTTGACAAGTACAGATTTGTGGGACATCCTAAAGTAAGTTTAGGACATATGTTCTATAATCCTACTTAGCAAAAGGTGTTTGTTGCGAAACACACTACCTTCTAAGATAAAGGTGTTTATCATTGAAGGAGCTAGTGGGAGGATAATAGATCTTGAAGAGTTCAAGAACCACAAATCACTATAAGTCAAATAAGAGGAACTTGTAGATAGACCTATTGTACCACAACCGAATCGTAAATCTGGAATAGTACTGAACATACCTGGGAGGTATGGATTCATCATGGATGATGATGATGAGGTACGTATCATAGAAGATGATGATCTAGTTACTTACGATGAGGTAAGAGATCTAGTGTGTACAAAAGGGTCAGTGGGAGCATCGTGAAATTTCTAGTATTATATGTTGATATATTACGGATGAGGAATAACATACCAATGCTACAATCAGTAAAGATAAAGTTGTCTAAACATTCCTTCATGAATGATTTGGGAAGAGTATCTTAATTGGGGATACAAATCTATATAGATAGATTTAAAAGGATGCTCGGCTTAACCCAAGAAACGTATATTCTTTTGATGCTAAAGTCGTTTAGCATGGCAAATTCCATGGGATGTCTCATGTTGATGAGCCATGGAGTGTATCTCTCTCAATAGTCCCCATAGACTCCAAAAGGAGAGATCGCATGAGTAACTATCATGTATGCAATGAAATGTACGAGACCTGATGTTGATCAGTCACATTCTGAAAAAGTTCACTGTGAGACAGTGAAAAATATCTTAAAGTACTTAACCGGCACTAAGGATGTGATCATACATGGTGGGTCTGAATTAAAACTGGAGGGCTTTACAGACTCAAGTTTTTTCAGACAGACCAAGACGACAGAAAATCCACTTTAAGGTAAAGTGTTACCTTGAACAGTGGTGCAGTGAATTAGAAAGGTTCCAAACAGCAAAGAGTTGTTGGTTTAGTGATAAAGACAAAGTATATAGCTATAAATGAAGCTACAAGTTGATTGTTTGGATAAAAGTTCATTACAGAACTAGGAATAGTTCCTAAGTCTCATCTTGGATCTAAACATGTGTTGCGGCACTTTCATTTGATTATAAGAATCATTGAAAGATGAGAAATTACTATAGAGATAGTGGACTCTCAAGAACAACATTACATATCCATTAACTAAAGCTTATCCAACAGCAGGATAATCGTCACTTAGAGAAGAAGGGTATGAGATACCATGGCGATTGACTTTAGTGCAAGTGGGAGATTGAAAGTAGTATGCACACAAGCCAATCATGTTTGATGATAAAGCATATACTTTGTAACAATCTTATTCATTTATTAATAAAAAGTATTATTTATTAAAGGCTTTTAATTATCTACATGATGCTGTTTTATAATATGTGATAAACCCATAGTTTTAAACAATGCTTTTAGAATAATGATGATGATCATTCTAATGAGATCTAAATTCTTAGAAAGCTTAAAACTAAAATAGTTCCCAATCGTTGGATTACTAAATTGGGGATTAGTGAATCCGGATAGATTGGTACATACGTTGCTTGCTCATTGGATGAGAATGATTGATCTCATGATCATTTGTGTGGAGACACTAAAGCAAATATGTAGGTGCTTATTAGAGAATAAGTTCACTGAACGTGGCTCGCTAAAGGAATACCTAATGGAGTTTTACTTGCTTGTCAATAGGAATTCCTGTAGTGATAGTAGTACAAGTGATCCTTGGACTTGAGATCATCATAGTATCTTGTGTATGATGAGTTATACTTTGACTTATTCCTTAAGACCCTTAGGGTATATCAAAGGGTATGCTTGGGTATAATAAGTTGTACATGGAGATAATGTATGATCAATAAAGAATCTACCACTTCTAGTAAAAGAAGAGAAATGTCCTATGTGATTCGATAAATGACAACCCAGTAGTCCTTGGCCAAGGCAGAATGAAATTAGAAAGGAGTTTCTAATTTGCATTATTTGGTGTTGTGCATTTAAGAGTCGAAATACATATAATTAAATAAAATAAGACTTGACAGTAATTCCATGTCTTATATTTAATTGGGACATTGAATGGTGGAAGGATTGAATTGTACGGTAGCTATTTACTCAAAGGTTCTTTTATGATTAATGTTGAAATCTATATTATCTGAAAAGTCGTTGATCGCTAGGGAGGCTTATCCCTATTGTAGAGTAAATATTATTTAAATAAATTAATAGTTTAATTTATTTATTTAAATAAGATTAGAATTGTTCTAATTGATTTATTCACAACCGGTTTAATATGGAGAACCTAAAGGGTCGCACCATAAAATGAAGAATAATTATTTAAGAAGTTAATGGCATAATCGTAATAATATGTTAAGTATATTTAATTTAATCTATGGTGATAGAATAAATTAAATAGCTTAATATTTATTATTTAATATTTTAGAAATATTAAATATAAATTAATAAGAGGAGTCTTATTAATATTATTACAATTATTATTATTTTAATTTCTAAAAGAGTTTAGGAATTAATTTAATATATGTACTATCATTTATTCCTAATAGGATTAGGAGGAAAAATTAGTTAAAGGAGTTTAATTAATTATCCCTAATAAGATTAGGGAGCCCATTTAATTAAAAGAGTTTAATTAAATAAATAATACCTTATTTTTAATTAAATAGGGTTACCTGATATCTTTATAAGAGGAGTCTTATATCAGATATCAATATACGTAATTCCAACAGTTGGGAGAGTACGCTCTTTTCTATAGAGATAGAAAAAACTAGGGTTTTGCCAAACACCCATCTTCTTGGATCTTTCTTCTTCCTTGGTGGATCACCTCTAGAGGCCAAACACTTGGGTGGCTAACGTTGATCAAAGGAAGGAACTAAACCCGGTGGATTCAAGTTGGACGCGAAAAGGATTGGAGGTGAACTTGTACCTGAGGAAGCTCGGATCTTCGAGGGTATGATTCTCGTTCTTTATCTTTTCGTTTAATTAATAATTGTGCATAAAGGATGATCCGGGTATATGGTTTGTAAAATTTTAAAACTCTGATTTTACACGTTTCCGCTTATTTTGTGCAATTTAATTGCGTTCATGAATATTACAAACCTAACATAATGACCTACAACTTTGTGTTATCATAAGACAGGGTTTTGCACATCCACTTGCTGAGTATATCTACGAGCACTACCTATATAATCTTGGAGTTTGGTTGAAATATAATTCTCAATTGGAGACAATGGAGATAAGTATATGTCAAGAGAAGACTCACCATTGGAAAGAACATGATAGTAATCTTCTCGTTTTTCTTTGGGGTCTATTGGGTCAACCAAGGATAATTCTCCAGTCATATGATATTTATTATAACTTAGATACATGGTCACCCATGTACGAAGGTTTTCCTGAGCATTTTCTAAAGATTTTAATTTCTAAAATAGTTATTGACTGTACCTTTATGTAAGGTATCACTGTGAGGTGTTGTCCACAGTTGGGACATGAGTCACAGTTGGTATATATTTGTATCAAAACTCACCACATATGTGTTGTTGTATTTTGCACGACAATTGTTGTAATAAAGTTGTAGTTGTTTTCTGTACCATGTATTTGGCAACTTAGAATGGGTTGGATAGATTGGACCTATTTTGGGGGCGTCACATATATAGCAGTCAAAAAAAGGATTAATCAAGACCTAATCCTATTAAAATGTAAAATTCGAATTTATATATATATATATATATATATATATATATATATATATATATATATATATATATATACAAATTATCCTATTAATTTAAATACTATCAATCGTACTGATATATTTAAATCCTTTCAATTTAAATTAATTCCCTTTTAATTACGTTCTGTGTGTGTGACCCTATAGGTTATTATTACGTTGACAATAATTTTAAAATCATATTATAAAATTATAAACAGTGAGCAGCATCTAGTAATGCATCATTGCTACCCAAGTAACAATAAGATCGATGATTCGATGCAACCTTTTTGTAACCAATGTTTCAATGTAATTTAATCCTTTTAACATTGACATCATAGATTAAACTCGAGTCATGGAATGTGTCAAACTCTTCATAATTTAATCTGAGTTTTCTTGATCAATGAGTCGACTATATGAAACAAATCACTATTTGAGCATGACCATGCATTTCATAGTCCTACTCAATCAAGAGGCCTATGGATATCACCCATAATATATAAGAGGGTTAAATTCCATCTAGATCACTCATATTCCTCACACGATTCATGATGTACCCAATAATCACCTTTATTGTTCACCCTATTAAAGGTGACTTTTGATGATATCAAAGTACATAAATTCCCGTGTAGTAATATAGTGATTTCAGGTCGGAGGATCATTACATCATTGTCACTATGAGAATCGCTAATGACACTTTGCATAATGCTCAACGTAGAATTCTCATGGTGGGTCTGCCCAGTACATCGTTCTCTAACATGTACCTATGCATTGACTCAATATCTCATATATTTATGACCAATGAGATTTGGTTATCAGTCAATCCACATACTAGCCTCAATGTATCATTATTGTCCCATTAACAATGATACTTTACTAGGGACATTTAAGAGCAATAATACTAATTATAATTATATAATCTCATATTCAAGTCACATACTTGAAGCTATATAATTTATATCATTATTCTAAGGACTTTTATTATGATAACATTTATATAACGTAGTAAATAAAACCATAATAAAATAATTTATTTATTCAATCAAATATAATATCAAACTGTTAAGCAATTATATCAAATAATTGGCCTCTAGGGCATAAACTCTAACAGTCTCCCACTTGCACTATAGTCAATCACTCATGTATCTAATACCCATAGAATTAGTGTGACCTTCGTGTTTCTGCTGCGACAAAGCCTTGGTCAATGAATCTACAACATTATCATTTGTTGGCACTCTTCCTATATGTACATCTCCTCTATCAATGATTTCACGGATGAGATGGTACCGCCTAAGTATATGCTTGGATCGTTGGTGAGATCTGGGTTCCTTAGCATGTGCAATGGCTCAATTATTATCACAGTATAGCTCAACCGGATCAACAATGGTTGGAACAACACCAAGTTCAGTGATGAACTTTTTAATCCATACAGCCTCTTTAGCCGTACTAGAAGCATTAATAAACTCAGCCTCTGTTGTAGAATCGGCTACTGTCTCTTGCTTCGAACTCTTCCAGCTAACAACACCACCATTAAAGCAAAACACAAAACCTGACTGAGACTTATAGTCATCATTGTCAGTTTGGAAACTAGCATCTGTGTAACCCTTTATTGTCAGTTCATCTTCACCTCCATATACCAAGAATGAATCCTTAGTCCTTTTCAGGTACTTGAGGATATTCTTGACTGTTGTCCAGTGACCTTCACCTGGATTTGACTGGTATCTGCTCGTCATGCTCAAAGCATATGAGACATCCGGACGAGTACATATCATTGCATACATGATAGATCCAATTGCCGAAGCATAAGGGATCTTTCTCAAACGCTCCTCATCATCTTGTGATTTAGGACATTGGGCCTTAGAGATCTTTACACTATGAGTCACGGGTAATTGTCCTCTTTTCACCTCTTGCATTCTGAACCGTTTCAGCACTTTATCAAGATATGTACTTTGACTTAGGCCGAGCATTTTTCTCGATCTATCTCGATAGATCCTAATACCTAAAATGTAGGCTGCATCGCCCAAATCTTTCATGGAGAAACATTTTCCTAACCATGTTTTTACAGCCTGTAAGGAAGGAATGTCATTCCCAATAATTAATATGTCGTCAACATATAATACTAGAAATACAATGTAACTCCCACTAACCTTCTTATATACACAAGGTTCATCTTCATTTTTTATAAAGCCAAACTCTTTGACTACTTCATCAAATCGAAGATTCCAACTCCGAGAGGCTTGCTTCAATCCATAAATGGATCACTACAGCTTAAATACCTTTCCAACATCCTTTGGAGCAATAAAACCCTCAGGTTGTGTCATGTACACATCCTCAAGGAGATTTCCGTTAAGGAAAGCAGTTTTAACATCCATCTGCTAGATTTCGTAATCATAAAAAGTTGCAATAGCAAGTAAGATCCTGATGGATTTAACCATTGCCACTGGAGAGAAGGTTTCATCATAGTTAACACCTTGAATTTGTTTGAAACCTTTTGCTACCAGTCAACCTTTATATGTTTGTATATTACCATCCATGTCGATTTTCTTCTTAAAAATCCACTTGCACCTGATTGGTTTTACCCCTTCGAGTGGATCAACCAGAGTCCATACTTGGTTAGTATACATGGAGTTCATCTCAAATTTCATGGCTTCAAGCCATTTCTCAGAATCTGGTCCATTCATAGCTTCTTGGTAGGAAGCAGGCTCATCTTTGATCTATGAGCATCACATCGCCGTTTTGAGTCACAAGATATCCATAATATCTCTCGGGCTCTTGGCATGTCCTACCAGATCTACGAATGCCTCGTGTAATTTGAGCAGGTTCACTTTCCACAATATCTTGGGGTTCCTGCTCACGTTCCAACTCAGGTTCAATGATATTTTGTGGTTCTCGAATTTCTTCGAGTTCTACTTTCCTCCCACTGTTTCCTTTAGAGACAAATTCTCTTTCTAAAAAAATACAAGTTCGAGCAACAAACACTTTATTCTCAGAAGGTTTGTAGAAATAACACCCTTTTGTTTCCTTTGGGTATCCCACAAAATTATATTTGTCAGATTTAGGTCCGAGCTTGTCAGAATCCAGACGTTTTACAAATGCCTCGCAACCCCAAATCTTCATGAACGACATACTAGGACATTTCCCAGTCCACATCTCATATGGTGTCTTTTGAACTGTCTTTGTAGGAACACGGTTAAGTGTGAATGCAGTTGTCTCTAAGGCATGACCCCAGAAGCTTATTGGAAGATCTGCATGACTCATCATTGATCGTACCATGTCCAACAAGGTGCGATTCCTCCTCTCAGATACACCATTCCATTGTGGTTGTGACGTCCCCAAAACAGGTCCAATCCATCCAACCTATTCTGAGTCGCCAAATACATGGTACAGAAAATAACTACAACTTTATTACAACAATTGTCGTGCAAAATACAACAACACATACGCTGTGAGTTTGGATACAAATATATACCAAATGTGACTCATGTTCCAACCGTGGACATCACCTCACAATGACACCTTACATAAAGGTATAGTCAAAAACTATTTTAGAAATTAGAATCTTTGGGAAGTGCTCAAGGAAACCCTCGTACATGGGAGGCCATGCTTCTAGGTTATGATAGATATCATATGGCCACAAAATTATCCTTGGTTGACCCAATAGACCCCAAAGAAAAATGAGAAGATTACTATCATAATCTTTCCAATGGTGAGTTTTCTCTTGACATATCATTATCTTCACTGTCTCTTATTGGGAGTTATATTTCAGATAGACTCTAAGATCATATAGGTAGTGCTGGTAGATATACTCGGCAAGTGGATGTACACAACCATGTCTTATGATGACACGAGGTTGTATGTCGTTAGACATTTTGTATGATAGTGGCAAAACACCCTTCCAACGTTAGGTACATCTTACCCTATTGGATTCACCAAATAAAACTACTAAATGAACTTTTCTATACTGCTTCGAGAGAACCTCCACAGCTAGAGACCACCGTTCTATTTTCCTGTTACCCTCGCTCGACCCAGTTAAACTCTTATTACCTGAAAGGAATTGTGAAGCAAAAGGGTGAGCACAACTAGCTCAGTAAAGAATATCATGACTAAAGATAAATTATCAATAGTCTTCAACAGTAATAAATCAGAGATTTAGAACATATGGTAGATGATAAAACTTTTCAACCATGGTTGCAGCGGAACGAGCAATCCATTAGAAGAGTCACATAGACTATAAAGTCTATTATCTTCTCCATGTTAAAAATTCACCAACAATGTTTTATCCCTGTAACATCAATCAACAGTTCTGGTCCACAATCATATAAATAACTCATACTCATAATTATGATTCTAAATTTTTCTTCGCACCCACGACGAAGAACATTTTTCATCACCTGTCTTTACCTGAAACACCAAAGATCATGGTTATACCAAATCACAGTTCCTGTTCATAATCATACTAATAAATCCATCTTTGCACTACGCCCAAAGATATTCAACAACAGTTCATCTTTGCACTACAGGCCAAAGATATTCATCAACAGACCATCTTTGAACTACAGGCCAAAGATATTCAACAACAGTTCATCTTTGCACTACGGGCCAAAGATATTCATCAACAATTCATATTTGCACTACAGGCCAAATATATTCATATCTCAAAGAAATATATAATCATTTCAGAATTTATATAAACAATAATTATAACCATGTTGATCAATTCACCTTTGCACTTAAGCTTAAGATATTCAATTATAAATTCAGTGGTCATGATCATACCAGTCACAATTGAACTTTGCACTACAGGCCAAAGAGAACCATAGTCATGATCATACCAATAATCTACCTATCTTTACACTCCAGTAAAAGAGAATTTCAACATCAGGGTTATAAAAATATTATATATGATGTTAAAAATAATATGATCAACATATAGTTTTAATCTCCAGAGTAATATTCATAAATCAACTATAATTTGGTTAGAAAAAGAAACCAATTTTGTCATGAATAGTACCCGTGAATAGTAACTCATGAATAGTAACTCGTGAATAGTAACTCATGAATAATAACCCGTGAATAGTAACTCGTGAATAGTAACTCATGAATAGTAACCCCGACATGAAAAGTTTTAAATTTGATAAAAATTTCCAACCAATATTTCGGCATAATGATATTGAAGAAATAATATCATTTTCGAATAAATTAACATCCCTTACTATCCCTTACAATCCCTACTATCCCTTACCTCAAAAGAGCAGTACTTCTGACTGGAATAACGCTGAACGAACTTGCACCGTATAGCAACACTCAAAGTATCAAAATACTCATAAGAATACGCTCAATATATCGAGAGAGAAATAGAGAGAAAACTTCAGTTTCTGGTGTGATTTTTAATTCTAACCTAAGCACCCTATTTATAGAAAAATGCTTAGAACACCAAAGCAGAAAATTGAATATAATAATAATATATTTAACAAATTTTCCTTAGCTCACCTTGACCATCTGAATTCAGCCATAACACATGTTAATGATGTCCACAAAATACAAAAAAACGTTTTTCTAAACAAAAATAATTAAAACTTCCAAAAATCAATTATTTCGGAATTTCGGAACTTCAATAATTCATAATAAATAGCCCTTTCATCAGAAAATTTGAATCTCGCGAGTTTTTATAGGAAATTCAATTCTCTACAACTTTGCAGAAGAAAGTTTTTCCAAATTCCAAACAGAAAATAACCGAAATCCACAAACGGGCGATTTTACAGTCAATAATAAATTTTCGGTCAAGAATTGTGTCCACCAACACACAAAACATGTGTTAATCATTTAATGCCACAAAAATACTCTTCCTCCTCATTTATTCATATATCCCACATTCATTGTAAAAATATCACCATCAATATATTATTAAAATAATATATTTAAATGAATTATTTTATCAGAAAAAGATAAAATATTAAATTTCAACAATTGTCACATTAAAAATTTTCTCCATCTATATCCACATAAAATCAATATTTTCCTCATCATATAAATCAATAATTAATTATAAATAAATAATATTACAGAACCACAGTACTGGCAACCAGGCCGTTCCCAGGAAAGAGGGGGCTTTCCAATAAGGATTTATCCTTACTGGCGCGCAATTAGATGACCAAACATCTCCTTAGACAGAACTTTCTAGACATTGCCAATAATGTTATCTAATAATATTATTCAGATAATATGAATTATTGCTCCAATAATAGAAAATACTGTGTAGTGACAATTATTAAAACAACAGTAATATAAAATATCAACGCAGCAATTATTGAATCAATAAAACAAAATATTAAACAGTAACTACTGTAACAATTATTGAGTAATGTCTTTTTACGTAAGAATCAATAATTGGTGCAATACCGTGTGCTACTGTATTTTAACCACCGGGTATTCCAACAGTATTAACGGTAATAACTACGCCGTTATTTATAAACAACTTGTTTTTGTCGTTTTCTTCATCCAATCGCTTTCTGTTATGAGGCCCACACAAGGCTGCGCCATCGTATGAATATTCCACGACCAAACGAATATTCCCTGACAACAATGAATATTTTATAACTATTTACTTATTTTGAAAAATTTTCACATTTCACCCATAACTTTAAACTTTTATCAATTTAACCATTTACTTAATAGTAATCATAAGAAAAATTGAATACTTTTATTTCATAAAATTCGGGGTCTTACAATCTCCCCTCCTTATGAAATTTCGTCCTCGAAATTTGCATACCTGGTATTTCAAAGAGTTGAGAATACCTTGCTTTCATCTTAGATTTCATCTTCCCTGTCATCATGATTTCTCCATTGCTCATCTCCTGTATTTCAGATATCATTCTAGAATACAGCTTCAAAACAAAGGTTAATTGAACAAATTAACATATCACATAATATCCCGATATTATGACTGACCAACAAATAAGCTTAGGTAGGACACACTAGCGAATGATTTACTCGTCTCTCTCCTCCTAGTCCTATTCCCCGATCTCCGCCAGAGATCATATCCCTAAGCTCTGATACCAAATGTGACGTCCCCAAAACAGGTCCAATCCATCCAACCTATTATGAGTCGCCAAATACATGGTACAGAAAATAACTACAACTTTATTACAACAATTGTCGTGCAAAATACAACAACACATACGCTGTGAGTTTGGATACAAATATATATCAAATGTGACTCATGTTCCAACCGTGGACATCACCTCACAATGACACCTTACATAAAGGTATAGTCAAAAACTATTTTAGAAATTAGAATCTTTGGGAAGTGCTCAAGGAAACCCTCGTACATGGGAGGCCATGCTTCTAGGTTATGATAGATATCATATGGCCACAAAATTATCCTTGGTTGACCCAATAGACCCCAAAGAAAAATGAGAAGATTACTATCATAATCTTTCCAATGGTGAGTTTTCTCTTGACATATCATTATCTTCACTGTCTCTTATTGGGAGTTATATTTCAGATAGACTCTAAGATCATATAGGTAGTGCTGGTAGATATACTCGGCAAGTGGATGTACACAACCATGTCTTATGATGACACGAGGTTGTATGTCGTTAGACATTTTGTATGATAGTGGCAAAACACCCTTCCAACGTTAGGTACATCTTACCCTATTGGATTCACCAAATAAAACTACTAAATGAACTTTTCTATACTGCTTCGAGAGAACCTCCACAGCTAGAGACCACCGTTCTATTTTCCTGTTACCCTCGCTCGACCCAGTTAAACTCTTATTACCTGAAAGGAATTGTGAAGCAAAAGGGTGAGCACAACTAGCTCAGTAAAGAATATCATGACTAAAGATAAATTATCAATAGTCTTCAACAGTAATAAATCAGAGATTTAGAACATATGGTAGATGATAAAACTTTTCAACCATGGTTGCAGCGGAACGAGCAATCCATTAGAAGAGTCACATAGACTATAAAGTCTATTATCTTCTCCATGTTAAAAATTCACCAACAATGTTTTATCCCTGTAACATCAATCAACAGTTTTGGTCCACAATCATATAAATAACTCATAATCATAATTATGATTCTAAATTTTTCTTCGCACCCACGACGAAGAACATTTTCATCACCTGTCTTTACCTGAAACATCAAAGATCATGGTTATACCAAATCACAGTTCCTGTTCATAATCATACTAATAAATCCATCTTTGCACTACGCCCAAAGATATTCAACAACAGTTCATCTTTGCACTACAGGCCAAAGATATTCATCAACAGACCATCTTTGAACTACAGGCCAAAGATATTCAACAACAGTTCATCTTTGCACTACGGGCCAAAGATATTCATCAACAATTCATATTTGCACTACAGGCCAAATATATTCATATCTCAAAGAAATATATAATCATTTCAGAATTTATATAAACAATAATTATAACCATGTTGATCAATTCACCTTTGCACTTAAGCTTAAGATATTCAATTATAAATTCAGTGGTCATGATCATACCAGTCACAATTCAACTTTGCACTACAGGCCAAAGAGAACCCTAGTCATGATCATACCAATAATCTACCCATCTTTACACTCCAGTAAAAGAGAATTTCAACATCAGGGTTATAAAAATATTATATATGATGATAAAAATAATATGATCAACATATAGTTTTAATCTCCAGAGTAATATTCATAAATCAACTATAATTTGGTTAGAAAAAGAAACCAATTTTGTCATGAATAGTACCCGTGAATAGTAACTCGTGAATAGTAACTCGTGAATAGTAACTCGTGAATAGTAACTCATGAATAGTAACCCCGACATGAAAAGTTTCAAATTTAATAAAAATTTCCAACCAATATTTCGGCATAATGATATTGAAGAAATAATATCATTTTCGAATAAAATAACATCCATTACTATCCCTTACAATCCCTACTATCCCTTACCTCAAAAGAGCAGTACTTCTGACTGGAATAACGCTGAACGAACTTGCACCGTATAGCAACACTCAAAGTATCAAAATACTCACAAGAATACGCTCAATATATCGAGAGAGAAATAGAGAGAAAACTTCAGTTTCTGGTGTGATTTTTAATTCTAACCTAAGCACCCTATTTATAGAAAAATGCTTAGAACACCAAAGCAGAAAATTGAATATAATAATAATATATTTAACAAATTTTCCTTAGCTCACCTTGACCATCTGAATTCAGCCATAACACATGTTAATGATGTCCACAAAATACAAAAAAACGTTTTTCTAAACAAAAATAATTAAAACTTCCAAAAATCAATTATTTCGGAATTTCGGAACTTCAATAATTCATAATAAATAGCCCTTTCATCAGAAAATTTGAATCTCGCGAGTTTTTATAGGAAATTCAATTCTCTACAACTTTGCAGAAGAAAGTTTTTCCAAATTCCAAACAGAAAATGACCGAAATCCACAAACGGGCGATTTTACAGTCAATAATAAATTTTCGGTCAAGAATTGTGTCCACCAACACACAAAACATGTGTTAATCATTTAATGCCACAAAAATACTCGTCCTCCTCATTTATTCATATATCCCACATTTATTGTAAAAATATCACCATCAATATATTATTAAAATAATATATTTAAATGAATTATTTTATCAGAAAAAGATAAAATATTAAATTTCAACAATTGTCACATTAAAAATTTTCTCCATCTATATCCACATAAAATCAATATTTTTCTCATCATATAAATCAATAATTAATTATAAACAAATAATATTACAGAACCACAGTACTGGCAACCAGGCCGTTCCCAGGAAAGAGGGGGCTTTCCAATAAGGATTTCTCCTTACTGGCGCGCAATTAGATGACCAAACCTCTCCTTAGACAGAACTTTCTAGATATTGCCAATAATGTTATCTAATAATATTATTCAGATAATATGAATTATTGCTCCAATAATAGAAAATACTGTGTAGTGACAATTATTAAAACAACAGTAATATAAAATATCAACGCAGCAATTATTGAATCAATAAAATAAAATATTGAACAGTAACTACTGTAACAATTATTGAGTAATGTCTTTTTACGTAAGAATCAATAATTGGTGCAATACCGTGTGCTACTGTATTTTAACCACCGGGTATTCCAACAGTATTAACGGTAATAACTACGCCGTTATTTATAAACAACTTGTTTTTGTCGTTTTCTTTATCCAATCGCTTTTTGTTATGAGGCCCACACAAGGCTGCACCATCGTATGAATATTCCACGACCAAACGAATATTCCCCGACAACAATGAATATTTTATAACTATTTGCTTATTTTGAAAAATTTTCACATTTCACCCATAACTTTAAACTTTTATCAATTTAACCATTTACTGAATAGTAATCATAAGAAAAATTGAATACTTTTATTTCATAAAATTCGGGGTCTTACAGTGGTGTTCCAGGTGGAGTTAGTTGTGATATAATACCACACTCCTTTAGAAGGTCATCAAAGTCTTGGCTTAAGTATTCACCTCCTCGATCGGATCGAAGGGATTTTATGCTTTTGCCAAATTAGTTTTGAACTTCATTCTTGAATTCCTTAAACTTTTCAAAGGATTCGGATTTGTGTATCATAAGATATACTTATCTATATCTACTGAAGTCGTCAGTAAATGTAATGAAGTAATAAAACCTACCTCTTGCTAATGAACTCATGGGTCCACATACATCACTATGTATAAGTCCCAATACATCGCTAGCCCGTTCACTGTGTCCAGTAAAAGTGGCTTTAGTCATCTTGCCTAATAAACAAGACTCGCATTTCTCATATAATTCAAAATCAAATGAATCCAAAAACCCATCTTTATGGAGTTTGGATATGCGTTTCTCATTTATATGGCCTTAAACGACAGTGCCCGAGATTTGTCAGATTTGAATCATTTGATTTAAATCATTTTGTATTTATGTTATAGATAGGCATTTCTAAATCAAGAATATAAAGATCGTTAAACAATTGTGCAACACCATAGCATATTTCATTTAAGGAAAACGAACAACAGTTGTTCTTTATTATAAATGAAAAACCTTTCTTGTCCAAACAAGAAACATAAATAATGTTTTTGCTTATAGCAGGCACATAATAACAATCATATAATTCTAATACTAGCCAAGTGGGCAAAGATAAATGATAAGTTCCTACGACTAGTGCAACAACTTTTGCTCCATTCCCAACTCATAGGTCAACCTCTCCTTTCGCTAAAGTCCTACTTCTTCGAAGTTCCTGCACATTAACACAAATGTGAAAACCACATCCAGTATCCAATACTCATGATGTAGAAGTAGACAAATTGACTTCTATAACATATATACATGAATCATAAGTCGCACTTCCTTTCCTTTTCTTCACTTCTTCCAAATAAGCATGACAATTCCTCTTCCAGTGTCCAGGTTTTCCACAGAAGTGACAATCACCTTCTTTAGCCACCCCACCTTTAGGTTTTAAAACCTGTTTGATTTTGGAATTGGGTTTGGCATAAGATTTAGATCCTATCTTCTTCTTCCCTTTCCAATTTCCCTTAGCATTCTCCTTTTGCACCATCATTATGGGAGCGGGTCCTACCTTTTTCATGTTATTCTCGACAGTTCTTAATATGCTTAACAACTCAGTAAGTGGTTTCTCAATTTCATTCATGAGATAATTCATAACAAATAGAGAGTAGTTGTTGTTCAAAGATTGTAAAACAAGATCAGTTTGGGCTTCCAGAGTAATCGAAAAACCCAACCTATCAAGGTACTCAATATACCCAATCATTTTCAGCACATGTGGACCCACTGGATCACGTTCACCCATTTTGCAATGATACAACGCTTTGCTTGTATCATACCTCTCCTGTCGAGCATGCCCTTCGAATAATTTCTTGAGATGCTCGATCATCCCATAATCATCCATCAACTCATGTTGCTTCTGAATCTCAGCGTTCATAGTTGCTAGCATGAGACAACTCACGTCCAGAGCATCATCTTGATTTTTCTTGTAAGCATTATGCTCTGCACGTGGTGCAGTGTCAGCTGGTGCTGCAGGAATGGGCTTTTCAATGACATATGGCTTGCGCTCTTGTTTGAGGACAATCCTCAAGTTCCTATGCCAGTCAAGGAAATTAATTTCACTCAGCTTGTCCTTCTCAAGGACTGATCGTAGTGAAAGATTATTTGTGTTGTTATTTGCCATTGATATCTACAATTTATAAGTGCAAAAATAATAAATCAAATTGCAGAGTTTTTGATATTATGTAATTGATAATAGTACATTTAAAATATATCTCCCACTATTTTATTCAAATTAATAGCCCTCACCATTAATTCGGTAAGCATTTTCTATTAAATCTTTCTAGTGAGCCAAGATCCATATTTCATTATGCCTTAAGTTAGCTTTGACTATTCTCTCAAAACACAATTATTTAGGTAGACAACCCTTTGTCAATTATATCATATATAACTCTTGGATAGTTTGGTAAACAACATTTGTTTCTAGTCTATCTAATGGTACCTACCAAACTCCATGCCTCTAAGTCCACAATCCTATTGAGATAACTTAGTTAAGTCGGGCCCAATAATTTTAATAGTTTGGATATCACACTTATCCTATCGCATCTTACCAAGATAAATAGGGTACTTTGCTTTGACAAACCTACATCCATCGATCAAGGTCTTGATGAGTGTTATTCATTGGAAGACATCTGATTTAGACTTAATAATTTAATGAGAGATTTTATTAATTAATTTATATCTCACAAAGTTTAATCTTATTAAGCATGCACATTGTTTATCATATCATATCATATACAAGCATAAATAAAGTGCAAAATTAAATGTGTCACAGTTATGGCCCAATCCACTGTCAATCTTTTCAAGCTAGCTAATGAAAGATTGAAGGTCAATCTAAGGTGGTAAAAGATCTTCAAAATAGTAGCTTCCTTGGAACTTCCTCATGCATGTGCCTTCTTTCCATCATCATCTTATCATAGTGTTTTTCATCTTGTCATCTTCAAGAGTATAGATTATTACATGGCATAAAGAAACCTCGAGTTATATTCGAGGGGATTTAGATGAGAAGAGAATATTACATTAGAATTTATAGAAAGGCACGACATGCAAGCCGTATTTCAAAACCAAAAACCACTAACCTATGGGTCAAAAGGCCATAACTGTGCACCATGCATATCACAATAAGCATATAACAGTGTATATATAATAAAAGAAAACTATATACAAAATATAAGGGTCAAGACCATCGTGCGCTACGACGGGGGCGTCCAAGGGGGGTCTCCCTCCCCGGGCGGTGGTCCAGGGGGAATATCTGAAACAATTTCAGAATCTCTGAAACAATTTCAGAATCATATATTTAATCCACAAAAAAACTCATAATAATAGTACACCCAGTACATATCATATATGTTCAGTTTCGATTAATCATATTAAATCGAATCTTCATGCATCTAATCCAATTAGAACAGAAGTTGTATATTGTTATTACACCATTTAAGATATAATTAACAGAACATCATATGCATATCTATTACTGATATTCATAATACAATAATATGCTTACATACAGAATATCATATACTCAATTTCATAGCGGTAAAATTGTATCATCATATATCATATATATCGAAAATAATATAATCAATTTCAGATTGATAAAATTGTATCATCATATATCATATATATCGAAAACAATAAAACATGTAATCTGAATTAATCGTTTCGCAAGTAACTCTGATACCACTGTTGGGAATTTCGGATCAAAAAACGCACAACGAAATATAAAATTGAACAAAACAAAATAATTTTCGAAACCCAAAATAGGATCCATGCGAAACAGATATTAATTCAGTGTTTAAGAGATTATACTACTTACGAAAAAGTTTCGAATCTCCAACGCAATTCGAAGGAACTACGTCTCTACGGTATCCACACGAACGTTCTGCACGACGTCACACGATTTGCAGTAAAGGAAGTTGCGGTACTAGCTACTAAAAAAATGTATTTTCTGTTTTCTCTCTAGTCTCTCTCTAAGAGCGGCTAGGATTTTTGGTTTTTGATTCTCTTCCTAAATTGGCTAATATATTATGTATATATAGCAGTCAAAAAAAAGATTAATCAAAACCTAATCCTATTAAAATATAAAATCTGAATTTATATATATATATATATATATATATATATATATATATATATATACACACACACACACACACACACACACACACACACACACACACGAATTATCCTATTAATTTAAATTTGTAATTTAAATACTATCAATCGTACTGATATATTTAAATCCTTTCAATTTAAATTAATTCCCTTTTAATTACGTTCTGTGTGTGTGACCCTATAGGTTATTATTACGTTGACAATAATTTTAAAATCATATTATAAAATTATAAACAGTGAGCGGCATCTAGTAATGCATCATTGCTACCCAAGTAACAATAAGATCGATGATTCGATGCAACCTTTTTGTAACCAATGTTTCAATGTAATTTAATCCTTTTAACATTGACATCATAGATTAAACTCGAGTCATGGAATGTGTCAAACTCTTCATAATTTAATCTGAGCTTTCTTGATCAATGAGTCGACTATATGAAACAAATCACTATTTGAGCATGACCATGCATTTCATAGTCCTACTCAATCAAGAGGCCTATGGATATCACCCATAATATATAAGAGGGTTAAATTCCATCTAGATCACTCATATTCCTCACACGATTCATGATGTACCCAATAATCACCTTTATTGTTCACCCTATTAAAGGTGACTTTTGATGATATCAAAGTACATAAATTTCCGTGTAGTAATATAGTGATTTCAGGTCGGAGGATCATTACTTCATTGTCACTATGAGAATCGCTAATGACACTTTGCATAATGCTTCACGTAGAATTCTCATGGTGGATCTGTCCAGTACATTGTTCTCTAACATGTACTTATGCATTGACTCAATATCTCATATATTTATGACCAATGAGATTTGGTCATCAGTCAATCCACATACTAGTCTCAGTATATCATTGTTGTCCCATTAACAATGATACTTGATTAGGGACATTTAAGAGCAATGATACTAATTATAATTATATAATCTCATGTTCAAGTCACATACTTGAAGCTATATAATTTGTATCATTATTCTAAGGACTTTTTTTATGATAACATTTATATAACGCAGTAAATAAAACCACAATAAAATAATTCATTTATTCAATCAAATATAATATCAAATTGTTAAGTAATTATATCAAATAATTGGCCTCTAGGGCATAAACTCTATCAGTTTTAACTTATGGTGACGATGTACATCGTTGTCACTATAATTAATTACTTTTAGTGACGTTAATAGTGTCATTATTTGAATGAAACTTTCGTCACTCTATATTATATTTTGTCATCAAAACTTTGTATATTAAATGACGAAAATCTTCTTTCGTCATTAAATGATATTGTTTTAGTGACGAAAATATGTCACACTATTTAAATCATCTAATTTTAATGACGACAATATTTTCATATTTATAATTATTCTTTCGTCGTGTTATTGTGTTTATCGTCACCAAAAATAAGAAAATAAATGACGATAGAACAATTCGTCACCTAATAATATATTTAAAATGACAATTATGTATTTGCCATTTCATATTTTAATTATAATTTATTTTCAATTTATTTAGTTTTATATTAACTAATTTATTGTATTAATCTATAAGCACAATTAAATCCAAAATTTCATTTAAAAATAAATAGGAAAAAAACATAAAAAATTCAGTCAACCCATTGCAAAAATTAATAATATCATTTTCAAAAGAATATTATACACTAAAGTGTGAGGAATACAAAGAAACCTCAAAAGATATATAATACATATCTACAAGTATTTGGAGAACAACGTATGAAAGTGATGGGTTCAAAACTAAGTATTATCCCCATATTACACCGAACCTGCAATCCATACTCACAAATGGAGTGCTCCATTATCCATGATCCAGCCAACATAACGATATTTATGATTCATGTAACAGATTCAATGTTTGTCATTTCACTTGTGCCTAGGAGCAAGACTTTCTGTGAATGCAGATCCTTTCCTTGTCTGGTTGCTCTAAGATTTCTAACAAGAGTATGCCTTCGCATGGAAAACTAGGCAAGACCCTGCTGGGGTCAAATATCCAACACTGCAATCATGCGTACTGATCAAAAGGAAAATACACAAATACAAAAGACAGGACATGCTCAATATTCCAACAATTCATTGAAACTATTATAAAATGATGACAGCAACACAAACCTAGGATTTTTTTAATGAGATATACTTTGTTTCCGCCATGGTTTACCAACATGCATAAGGTAGGTTTAAAATATCAACAAGTTCCTTCTCTTTGTAACATTCTGATATCCACTCCTAAGGTACAAAATTGTAAAATTATCTTTCATGAGTACATTCATAAATTACATGGTATTGCCAAATACAAGCATAATATATCATCTTTCATGGATTAGATTCATATATTACATTGTGCGGCCTAATTGAAAGTATATCCAAGAACAAATGTTACCACTACTTAATACAACGTATGAAATGAACTCAAAATACCCATGCACTTATTTATTCGGCCACAAACTAAAAAAAATAGATAGATACAAACTAGATAATAACTTTTACAATTACATAAAGTGAATCGATTGTTGTACTGTAGCTTTTATGTTAAATAACGCTGCTCTAATGCTACAGTTATTGTTAGTTTACGAGAAGTGTGCTCATATGCAACAACAATAAACAAATGAGAAAATGGTCTCTTCACTAACATCTACTCGACAAAAATCCAGACCCTCACGAAGACAAACAATATCCAAAAGGCAGATCAAAACAATATATTGAACATTTGTGCAAACAGAGTACAACTTAAAGTAGGTGTTCATGCTAAAGAAATAATCATAGCCGAACATGAGTGACACTCATATCACAACTTTAAGATCATACGCAACTGGTTAAGTACCTTGAAAATTCGTTTAGTACAATTTGTTTTAAGTCAAATGATTTCTCTTGATCAATGACACTAATATTAAAGGAAGTCAAGTTTCTGCAGTTGTGCTTGGATGGAGTTCTGATTTTTAAACAAAATCTGTTGCATGCTGCTTAAAATTACAATCTGACTCTATATTAGTATGTCCATTTGAGACACTCATTTTCTTGAAAAAGATGCAGAGGTTTGGGAAAAATTACTAAATGACACGCTAACTTTCTAGTTTTAAGAACTTGGCTTTGGGGTGAGACTAAGTATAACTCCAAGTACCTAAAAATTTTAGACAACAATAACCCATAGCCCATACAGTTGTTTAAAAAATATTGTTCAAAAGATGTTAACAGAAAATAGGACAGGTCAATGTTTAAGAACTCATTCAGAATACCTTTTATGGTATCAAGGTCAAAAGGACATACCTTTTTATAAAACCTTACATACATAAAATTGTGCCTAGGTATCTTACTCAAGAATTAACACTTAGTATGCAAATAGAACAATGGACAGATTTTACTGTCTAGACAGTTAATCACTGAGTCATCATGAGGAAATATATAGTGATTAATCTTTATCAGATTTAGCATACAAGGGTCAAGGTCAAATGCTTCAAGCAAAATAGTCTGATCTAGCATTATTTTCCTACCTTGCACATAAGTAGCTATACTATTCAAAGTACCAACATCTTTTATAAATTCCATATGATCATAAAACTCACTAACCAAATCCAGATAAACACACCTACTTGAAAAAGAAAGTAGACAATCACAACCAATTTTCTTCAAATTGACAAGCAAATCAGGATGAGAATGAAAAATAATAGTAGGGGCTACTATTATACTTCATTGCATTATAATTTAATTGAGCAGATTCAGTTAGCATGTTGGGATGAATTAATGGTCCTGACATTTTGGTTCTTTTGGAAGAAGAAGGGACACCTTAAATATGTTTTACCAAAACAACTCTGCAATTTATTAGATAACTGAATGTGGTGCACATACAAGAAACTTAAATTAATATTGCCCGTTCGAAACTTTTCACCACAGGCATGAATTAGTTTTAACAAAAATATTACACGAATTGATGTGTAACTCATAGACACACTAAATCATTTATAGTTCATGAGAATCTTCTAGATCCAAAAAAAAAAAATAAGAACTCAAAAAAAATAAGTTAGCAAACATACTGGATGGTGGTCAAGGATTGACATGAGAGCCATATGATCCCTCGCTAATCGCTCTATCCGGGCATCACTTTCTGCAGCTTGCTTCAGATTTGCTGCAAACCTATTCAATCTATCCAGCAAATTCTTTGTTAAGGTGCTAGATTGAGGCCTGGTCCACCGAGTTCCGAATTGGCTTCTGAACTGCGTATCTTCCGTTGCTTCTTTTTGCAAGAGCTCCTCAGTTTGGACCAATAATTCCTGGTTTACCCTCATCAGATCTCTAAGCTGCTGCAACTCAGTTTCTAAACCAGCTGGCCCCCCACTAATCTGAACTGCTTCCACGTCTTCTTTAAGAGCTGTTGGCAAAGTGGAATGCCCTTCCAAAGCCATAATTGAATCAGGCAAGTCCATTTCCTTGAGCCTAATCCGGGTAAGCTCACTGCCTTGCTGTAATACCTCAGCTTGTGTTCTGATGATCTCGTCAACCATTTCGGTGTATCTAGAAAGAGCCTTAGCACTGCTGTCAGGAACAAGACTGGAGAACATTTTCTCCTTGCTTGCATCCAATACCTCATTCATCGGCATAGACTTCACCATCTGAAATGCAGGAAGTGGTGGTAAAGAACTAACCGATGGAACCCTCATAAGGTAGACTCTGTCATTTTCCTTCACAGCCCTTTCAAGATTATGATTTAGATTGTTTTCTAACTTATTAACTGCATCTAATAGCTGTTGGACAGCCCCCTTTGAGGAAGATTTTTTTGCTTCAGATAGAGCACTAATCCCACTCTTCAAACGTGCTATCTCCTCAGAAATTTCTTTCCTTCTTGTGAAGTTCTAAACCATATATATAGCAAGCCTCAGCATAAAACAAGGCTGCTTTTAGCTGAACATGAGAAAGCCAGGTCTTGTCAAAATGCTGGTTAAGTGGTGCGATACTCAGTGCTCCCAAAACTTCCTCATAGAAGATTCCAACCTGTAAAAGTGTTCATTTCCATAAGTATGTTTCTGTGATTGTGAAGTAACTGTATTCAAGCCATAAAGCCTTGCAGGCTGATAATGATAATATCATGCATATCACCTATGGCAATTAATCAGTAGGACCTTGGTGCATTCCTTGAAATGAATCCAAAATCCTATGATAATTATCGTACCTTATTTTTATACGCATGAATTACCTTTTTTTTATACTTGCGATAATTATCATACCTCTTCTCCCAATAATTTAATGTCGAGATAATTGCAAGAAAGAAAACTCTTGTTCCATAAGACCCAAAATAATTTGAAAATCCAACTATCCCTAAAGAAAGATAGTAAATAAAAAATCCCCAAATTTGATTTGAAGACCAACCCCTAGGATCTCAAATTAATTCCCAATTATGCCGAATTTCCATCAAAATAAAAAGTATATGGCAATTAACGAAGAAACTTACCGAAACCCCCGATGAATTAAACGGACTCAACGATATGAACACTTCAAAACCCTAAAATCTACGAGGATCGGGATAACTAATGTTTGTATAAATCAATAATGGGGAATCGAGTCTTCAATTGATTACTAATACAGACGAATTGATGGATCGAAGGTTTGGATGACTAATATAGTAACTAATTATTAATTATTCCCTCTTCTTTTTTATCAAATAAAGATTTTTATATTTTATTTATTTGTCATCAATAATTTTTTTAAAAATATTTAATACTTAGTTTTCAAATTATTTCCTCTGATTAAAGATTAATTTATTTTTCTTTCATCTTTGCTTAGTTGACTTGAATTATGCTACTTTAATCGAGTCAAAGTCATAAATTATTAATTTTTCATTTTTATAAAATTTGCCTCCAAAATTTCTTAATTTTTTTTTGCCTCCAAATAAAATTATGACGATATTACGTACTTTGTCACTAAATATATGAATTTATGACGAACAATTTTTGTCACTTATCCACTCATCTAATTAGTGACAAACTATTCTCTCGTCATATAAAATTGATATTTATGACAATACAAATTGTCATAAATTATTAATTTTTCGTCTTTACAAAATTTACCTCCAAATTTTTTCAAAAATAATTTGCCTCCAAATAAAATTGTGACGATATTACGTACTTTGTCACTAAATATAAGAATTTATGACGAAATATTTTTGTCACTTATCCACTCATCTAATTAGTGACGAACTATTATCTCGTCATATAAAATTTGGTATTTATGACAATACAAATTGTCATAAATAATTCTTTTTTCGTTTTTAAAAAATTTCCCTCCAAAATTTTTTAGAAAATTATTGCCTCCAAATAAAATTGTGATAAATTTGTATTTGGCGTCACTAAATGTGAACATTAGTGATCAAATCACATTGTCACTAAATTTTACAAATAATTAATAACAAACTATTATGTTATATTTGAAAGATGTGACGCCTCCAAAATTAGGTATACATCACCCATCTTGGGTCGTCAGATACATAGTACAGAATACAAATACAACTTACTAATACAACTGTCGTGTACAATACGACAAAACATAAATTTTGAGTTTGAATACAAATATTATCTTCTAGAGAGTATTCATACTCAAAAGGAGTCCTCATTACATTTATTAACACACTATTACATAGAATAGTGAGGACTACTAACTAATACTATCATTCGGACCATCACTCCGTTTTCCGACTTGCCCCAGCTACGTTCTCATTTTCTGAAGAGAACAGTGAAAGAAAGGGTGAGCTCAACTAGCCCAGTAAAAATATTATGACTAAGATAATGCAGAATAAATTATCATTAGCCTTCAACAATGTTAAACTGATAAAATATAATAGACATCAAGTTTAACTGCAGCGGAACAAGCAATCAATTAAAAGAGTCAAGTAGAAAATAAACTCTACTATCTTTTATGATTTAAAAGGTTTTTCAACACCGTGATCGCTGGGACTCAGCTTAATAAAATAATCCACATCATCGAATCACCCCTGCACTACGGGCAATGATATTCATATATTCATTAATGGTCATGATCATGCCAACAACTGTCCATCAACGCACTACGGGCCAATGAGGACTTTTACCACATCATTTGTAACATTACGGTCATGATTATACCGAATAATCCCTGGTCATAATCATACCAAGTCCATCTATGCACTACATGCCACAGATGACTTTTAACATTTTATAAACATGAGGACGATGACAATGATATAAGAATTCAATAAAACAAGTTCAAGAATTAATTTATCCAAGAATTAACAACGTCCAAATTGTCAACATGATACTGCTTTGTGGAGTAAAATTCAAGAATGCTTAGAAAAATATTTTCATGAAAAGATACTGGATGAACCGCAATTATCAAGGATATTCCACTAATTTCATGGAGTATAGAAGTTAAAACTTAACCAACTGAGTATAATAAAGAATGGAATAACAAAATAAATCACCCGGCATGCGATAGACCGCACAGACAGGTTATTCCAACAGAATAATAAATAATGGAACCAGGTCCGGCGTAAACGCACAGACAGGATATTTCGACAAAATAATAAATAATGGAACCAGGTCCGGGGTAAAACACACAGACAGGATGTTCCAACAGAATAATAATAAGACGGAACCAGGTCCGGTGTAAAACACACAGACAGGATGTTCCAACAGAATAATAATAAGAACGGAACTAGGTCCGGTGTAAAACACACAGACAAGATGTTCCAACAGAATAATAATAAGACGGAACCAGATCCGGTGTAAAATACACAGACATGATGTTCCAACAGAATAATAATAAGAACGGAACTAGGTCCGGTGTAAAACACACATACAGGATGTTCCAACAGAATAATAATAAGTCGGAACCAGGTCCGGTGTAAAACACACAGACAGGATGTTCCAACAGAATAACAGAAGAATGTCACCAAGTATAGGGTAGACCGCGTATACAGGTTATTCCAACAGAATAATAAAAAATGAAATAACAACAGTTCTCTTCATGAATAAGAAAGAATAACACCCCTTACCGTTTTAAAGAAGAGCTGAAATAAGGAAGTAGTTAAGTAGCAGAATACTCTTCTTCTCTCTCTCTATAGTTTATCTCTCTAGAGTTCAGTGAATTCGTAAGAAATAATGAAGGAATGAGCTGCTATTTATAGAAAAATAGAATGCATAGTAACTAATCCATGAACGGTCCATATTGATTACTTTAATCTGACGGTCTATATTTAAAGAAAAATCTTTTAAATAAAATATAATATATTCTATTTATAGAATAACTTTAATAAAGTATTCTGTTTTATATAAAAAGATGTTTCTGTTTTATTACGTTAATAATACGAATAAAACAAAACGTCATTATCGCTAAATAATTCATATTATTAACTGACAATAATTGAATCAAACTGAGTGACTTCTCACATAAGCATTAATAATCAATACTGTGTGCTACTATGCAACCACACGTATTACTGTACTTTTACTACCGAGTAGTTCAACAGTATCAATGGTAAAACTTCCGCCGTTATTTTTTTAATAAAATATTTTTGTCGTTTTCTCAATCCGATAATAATTCCGTTGTGGGGTCCACCAATGATTGTGCCGTTGTACGAATATTTCCTGTTAAAACGAATATTTTCCGACCAATCAAATATTATATAACAACTTGCGTACTTTGCAAAATTTATAAATATTACCCACAACTATAACATTATATCAAATTAACTCCATAATATTCAAAAATGATATTTATAGAAAATTCATCTTTATTTATAAAAGTTGGGGTCTTACAATCTCCCCTTCTTATGAAATTTCGCCCTCGAAATTAGGGTACGTACCTGGTATGTCGAAGAGGTAAGGATACCTTGATTTCATTTCAGATTCTAACTCCCAAGTCATTTCCTCAACATCGTGGTTTCTCCACAAAACTTTGACTTGAGGTATAACCTTGGAGCGTAGAATATGTTCCTTCTTATCCAAGATTTGAACAGGAACTTCTTCATACGTCAAATCCTCCGCTATTTCGTCCGGTTCTAACTCAATAATGTGGTTCGGGTCTTCCACATATTTGCGTAACATGGATATGTGAAAAACGTTATGAACACGAGACATACTTGGCGGTAAAGCGAGTCTATAAGCCACAGTTCCTACTCGATCGAGGATTAAAAATGGACCGATGAATCGAGGATTGAGCTTTCCTCTCTTTCCAAATCTCGTAACTCCTTTCCATGGAGCAACACGTAAGAACACATGATCTCCTACATCAAATTTCACGTCCTTTCGATGAAGATCAGCATAACTCTTTTGTCGATCTTGTGAGGTTTTTATACGTTGTCGGATCGTTTGACTCTTTTCTGTAGTCATACGTACCAACTCCGGTCCTAACAACGTTGCTTCACCCACCTCATCCCAACATACTGGAGAACGACATTTTCTTCCATACAATGCTTCGAATGGAGCCATGCCAATACTTGCTTGATAACTATTGTTGTAGGAAAACTCCACCAATGGTAAGAACTTGTCCCAACTTTCCTTGAAGTCAAAGACACAGAGTCTTAATAAATCTTCTAGAGTTTGAATAGTCCTCTCTGATTGTCCGTCCATCTGAGGATGATATGCCGAACTAAATCGTAAATCTGTGCCCATAGCTTTTTGTAAACTAACCCAAAATAGTAAAGTGAATCTTGGGTCTCGATTAGAAACTATGGATACTGGCATACCATGCAGTCTTACAATCTCGTTTATGTACATACGAGCAAGACGTTCTAGTGTATAAGTTTCTCGTATCGGTAAGAAATGAGCAGACTTGGTCAATCTATCAACAATGACCCAAATCGCATCAATACCTTGAGAAACCCTAGGAAGACCGGTAACGAAATGCATGGTAATGTGCTCCCACTTCCATTCTGGAATTTCAAGTGGTTGCAATGGACCTTTTGGTACTTGATGCTCCGCTTTGACTCGTTGACAAGTTAGACACCTTGAGATAAACAACGCTATCTCTCTCTTCATATTGCTCCACCAAAATGTATGACGAAGATCATGATACATTTTGGTACTTCCAGGATGGATTGCAAACGGTGTGTTGTGCGCCTCCATCATGATTTCATACTTTAAATCAGGGTTGTTAGGAACACAAAGTCTGGAGTTGACTCGAAGTATTCCTTCTTCATCGATTCTTGCTTCCGGCATAGCACCTTCTTGCACTTTCTTCCTCATACGCATCAGCTCCAGGTCTGTAGCTTGAGCAACTTTAACTTTATCGATTAAAGTTGGTTCTACTCGTATATTCGCCATCATCACATGGGTCCCTGGAGTCTTTAACTCTATCTCCATCCTTTGCAAGTCACACAAAATGGGCCTTTGTGTTGACAGTATTGCACTCGTACTTGCATATGATCTTCTACTCAATGTGTCAGCTACCACGTTCGCTTTTCCAGGATGGTATTGAATGGTATGATCATAATCTTTCAACAGTTCAAGCCAACGTCGTTGTCGCATGTTGAGTTCCTTTTGAGTGAAGAAATATTTGAGGCTTTTATGATCCGTAAAGATCTCCACCTTCTCCCCATACAAGTAATGCCTCCAAATTTTAAGTGCAAAGACAACAGCTGCCAACTCTAGATCATGAGTAGGATAATTCCTCTCATATTCCTTGAGTTGTCTTGATGCATAGGATATGACTTTTCTATGTTGCATGAGAACGCATCCCAACCCTTTGCTCGAAGCATCACTGTAGATGACAAATCCCTCCGAGCCAGATGGTATTGTTAGAACAGGTGCTAAAATGAATCTCCTCTTGAGTTCTTGAAAACTCTGCTCACATTCTTCGCTCCAACCGAACTTTGTATCTTTTCGAGTCAGCTGAGTTAATGGAGTAGAGATTCGAGAAAATCCTTCTACGAATCTCCGATAATAACCAGCTAAACCAAGAAAGCTACGTACTTCGGTCACTGATTTAGGTTGCTCCCAGCTTTGAATAGCTTCAATCTTTGCCGGGTAAACCGATATTCCATGACTTGATACTACGTGCCCAAGGAATGCTACCTCCTCCAACCAGAACTCACATTTCTTCAACTTGGCATAAAGCTTGTATTCACGAAGCTTTTGGAGTACCAGCCTCAAGTGTTGCTCATGATCTTCACGGCTTTTGGAATAAATAAGGATGTCATTAATAAAGACGACCACAAAGTGATCCAAATATTCCTTGAATACCCGGTTCATCATATCCATGAAGGCAGCAGGAGCATTAGTCAATCTAAAGGATATGACTAGGAATTCATAATGTCCGTACCGAGTTCTGAAAGCCTTCTTTGGAATATCCTCAGTTTTAACCTTCAGCTGATGATATCCAGAACGAAGATCGATCTTTGAAAAGAATTGTGCTCCTTGCAACTGGTCAAACGGGTCATCAGTACGTGGCAATGGGTACCTATTTTTGATGGTGACATGATTCAACTCCCGATAATCAATACAAAGTCGCATACTTCCATCTTTCTTCTTCACGAATAGCACAGGAGCACCCCAAGGAGAAGTACTAGGACGAATAAAGCCAATGTCTAACAATTCCTGTAGTTGGATCTTTAACTCCTGAAGTTCAATAGGTGCCATTCGATATGGGGCTTTGGAAATGGGTTTTGTACCGGGTTCAAGGTCGATACAAAATTCAATTTCACGCTCTGGGGGTAGGCCATGAAGTTCTTCAAGGAATACGTCAGGGAATTTATTAACAATAGAAATATCATTCAAAACTGACGTATTTTTGTTTAGATCCATGACATGAGCTAAGAAAGCTTGACATCCGTTTTTTAATAAACGAATAGCTTTATGGCTTGAGATGACAGCGACTGATTTTAATGGTTTGGTTGCTTGAATTCGCATAATAGGTCGATTAGGAATATGAAAGCTAACAACCTTACGAAAATAATCAGTTTTTGCATGATGAGTAGTTAACCAATCAATCCCTAGAATCACGTCAAATGCAAGTATTTTTAATGAAATCAGATCGACAGGTAATGTGTGGGTACCAACTTGAACCAAACAAGACTTATAAACCGTGGATGTAATGAAGGTTTCTGCCAATGGAGTTTTAACAGATAAATCAAAGTCTAATTTCTCCGGAGTCAAATTTAATCGATGAGCGCAAGTAGGAGAAATAAAAGAATGGGTAGAACCGGTATCAAATAAAGTATAAACTTCGTTAGAGTTTATGATAAGTTTACCCGTGATGACCTCATTCGGGTTCCTTGCTTTCTGGGAGGTCACAACAAACGCTCTCCCTTGCACTACCGGTTTTGATTTTTCTGGGACGGCCTTTGGTGTCTCCATCTTGGCTGAACTTGTTTTTTGGTAAACGACAAAATCGAGCTAAATGACCTTCTCTTCCACAATTATAACATGCTTTAGACGGCATCCTGCAGTTTGGACTGATGTGCCCCTCCCCTCCGCATTTGAAACATATGATAGGTGGTCGTTCTCCTTCCTTAACAACGGGTGCTGGTGCTGACGTCTTTCCATCATTGTTGAATCTCCTCTTCTTGAAATAACCATTCTTATTATTTTGGCCCTGATTACCACCGAAGTGGTTACCATTTCTGGCCTGTTGATTCCCTCCACGCTTGTTGTCACCGCTTCGATGACTGCTCTCACTGGTATTATCATTTTGCCGACTGCTCTCTTTTGGTTGTGTTGACTCGTTATCACGCTCCACTAACTGAGCCCTATTAACAACATCTGAATACAAACACAGTTTATGAGAAATAAGATGTTGACGTATCTCAGGTTTCAAACCTCGCAAAAATATTCGCGTCATTCGCTCTTCATTATCCACCAAGTGGGACGCAAACCGGGACAACTCAGCAAATTTAGCCTCATACTGCGACACGGTCATATTATTCTGCTCCAATTTGATGAACTCCACCTCCTTCATGTGACGAACACTTTCAGGAAAGTATTTGTCATTGAACAGCTCTTGGAACTTCTTCCAAGACATCTTCAGTGCGGCAGGTTGAGTACGCTTAATCGATTCCCACCAGTAATCTGCCTCTCCTCGCAACATAAAGGCGGCAAAGGGAATCTTTTGCTCCTCGGAGCATCCCAAGACATCAAATATCTTGGTAATATGCTTTATCCATGTTTCCGCTATAAGTGGTTTTGGCTCTCCCTTAAACTATGGTGGTCTTAACTCCTTGAACTGTTTAGCGGTGACCGTCCGAGAGTTTTCAGCGTTTCCAACTATATTTTGGACAGGAGCCGCTCTCACCTGCTGTTGCATGAACTGCATAAAGTTTCTAAACATTCCATCATTCATCATCTTGTCAGTGTTGTTGTTTGCATGAGGATTGTCACCTTCCTGATGCACATTATCCTGATTATTGATATGTGGTGAATCAACAGTCGCCTGTGCTCCATTGCTATTCTCAACATTCTCAGATGCCATTTTCAAATACTGCCACAAAATAAAAGTTAATTGATATGTCATATATTATCCTTATATTATGACCGACCAATTAAATACCATGCAAATAAACTTAGGTAGGTCATACTAGCGAAGGAATTCCCCGTCTCTCCCCTCCTAGTTCTATTCTCACATCTTAGCCAGGGATCATATCCCTAAGCTCTGATACCAACTGTGACGCCCCCAAAATTAGGTATACATCACCCATCTTGGGTCGTCAGATATATAGTACAGAATACAAATACAACTTGCTAATACAACTGTCGTGTATAATACGACAAAACATAAACTGTGAGTTTGAATATAAATATTATCTTCTAGAGAGTATTCATACTCAAAAGGAGTCCTCATTACATTTATTAACACACTATTACATAGAATAGTGAGGACTACTAACTAATACTATCATTCGGACCATCACTCCGTTTTCCGACTTGCCCCAGCTACGTTCTCATTTCTTGAAGAGAACAGTGAAAGAAAGGGTGAGATCAACTAGCCCAGTAAGAAATATTATGACTAAGATAATGCAGAATAAATTATCATTAGCCTTCAACAATGTTAAACTGATAAAATATAATAGACATACAGTTTAACTGTAGCGGAACAAACAATCCATTAAAAGAGTTAAGTAGAAAATAAACTCTACTATCTTTTATGATTTAAAAGGTTTTTCAATACCGTGATCGCTGGGACTCAGCTTAATAAAATAATCCACATCATCGAATCACCCCTGCACTACGGCCAAGGATATTCATATATTCATTAATGGTCATGATCATGCCAACAACTGTCCATCAAAGCACTACGGGCCAATGAGGACTTTTACCACATTATTTGTAACATTACGGTCATGATTATACCGAATAATCCCTGGTCATAATCATACCAAGTCCATCTATGCACTACAGGCCACAGATGACTTTTAACATTTTATAAACATGAGGATGATGACAATGATATAAGAATTCAATAAAACAAGTTCAAGAATTAATTTATCCAAGAATTAACAACGTCCAAATTATCAACATGATACTGCTTTGTGGAGTAAAATTCAAGAATGCTTAGAAAAATATTTTCATGAAAAGATACTGGATGAACCGCAATTATCAAGGATATTCCACTAATTTCATGGAGTATAGAAGTTAAAACTTAACCAACTGAGTATAATAAAGAATGGAATAACAAAATAAATCACCCGGCATGCGATAGACCGCACAGACATGTTATTCTAACAGAATAATAAATAATGGAACCAGGTTCGGTGTAAACGCACAGACAGGATATTCTGACAGAATAATAAATAATGGAATCAGGTCCGGTGTAAAACACACAGACAGGATGTTCCAACAGAATAATAATAAGGCAGAACCAGGTCCGGTGTAAAACACACAGACAGGATGTTCCAATAGAATAATAATAAAAACGGAACTAGTTCCGGTGTAAAACACACAGACAGGATGTTCCAACAGAATAATAATAAGACGGAACCAGGTCCGGTGTAAAACACACAGACAGGATGTTCCAACAGAATAATAATAAGAACGGAACTAGGTCCGGTGTAAAACACACATACAGGATGTTCCAACAGAATAATAAGAAGACGGAACCAGGTCCGGTGTAAAACACACAGACAAGATGTTCCAACAGAATAATAGAAGAATGTCACCAAGTATAGGGTAGACCGCGTATACAGGTTATTCTAACAGAATAATAAAAAATGAAATAACAACAGTTCTCTTCATGAATAAGAAAGAATAACACCCCTTACCGTTTTAAAGAAGAGCTGAAATAAGGAATAGTTAAGTAGCAGAATACTCTTCTTCTCTCTCTCTATAGTTTCTCTCTATAGTTTCTTTCTCTAGAGTTCAGTGAATTCGTAAGAAATAATGAAGGAATGAGCTGCTATTTATAGAAAAATAGAATGCATAGTAACTAATCCATGAACGGTCCAGATTGATTACTTTAATCTGACGGTCCATATTTAAAGAAAAATCTTTTAAATAAAATATAATATATTCTATTTATAGAATAACTTTAATAAAGTATTCTGTTTTATATAAAAAGATGTTTCTGTTTTATTACGTTAATAATACGAATAAAACAAAACGTCATTATCGCTAAATAATTCATATTATTAACTGACAATAATTGAATCAAACTGAGTGACTTCTCACATAAGCATTAATAATCAATACCGTGTGTTACTATGCAACCACACGTATTACTGTACTTTTACTACCGAGTAGTTCAACAGTATCAATGGTAAAACTTCCGTCGTTATTTTTTTAATAAAATATTTTTGTCGTTTTCTCAATCCGACAATAATTCCGTTGTGGGGTCCACCAATGATTGTGCCGTTGTACGAATATTCCCTGTTAAAACGAATATTCTCCGACCAATCGAATATTATATAACAACTTGCGTACTTTGCAAAATTTATAAATATTACCCACAACTATAACATTATATCAAATTAACTCCATAATATTCAAAAATGATATTTATAAAAAATTCATCTTTATTTATAAAAGTTGGGGTCTTACAAAAGAAATATTGTGTGACAATAAATACTGTCATAAATTATTACAAATATGTCACTAAAAGGTTTCCCTCCAAAATTTTTGTACGAAATTCTACCTCCAAAATAAATTGTGAAGAAATTTTGTTAATCGTCATCAAATGTGTAAATTAGTGACGATATAAACGATTAATAGTAACAAAATTAAAGGTCGTTACAAAAGAAAAAGTTTTAGTGACGATTATGAATTTTATAATTATTAATTAACAAATTATGACATATTTTTGTGTGAAACGCCCGAGAAAATTGGATTTTTTGGAGAATTAATTTTTTTTTAATTATAAGGATTAAATGAATTTAATTGATTAATTTTGGAGTAAGCTAATTGAAGGTCGTTCTATGACCTAGACATATCGGAATGTCGTAGTATTTTGGCTACGTGATAGAATTAAAGTGTTTGAATTTTCAAGACGAAAATAAAAGTTTTTCGAGAAATTTTCCGAAAAACACTTATCACGCATTTTTGCTCGGGAATTATTTTTGAACTTCCGAGAAATACGTAATGATAGAATATCAAGGTGAGATGGAATATTCAATAATATTTCAGTTATGGAAAACACAATTTTTCGTCTGCGGACTTAAAACCTAACGATTAGGAAAAATGATTTACAAGAAGGAAATGTAATGCGATTAATGAATTAATCAATGATCGTATAATACGTAGGTATTTTACGAAGTAATGAATTCGAGTACGATATGAGGTATTATACGAGTGTGTATGAATAATGGTAGGTTGTATATGTTGAAATAATATACGAGTTAGAATATGATAATAATACGTATAGAATACGTTATAAGGCTTTAGGCCAAATATAATGGACTTAAAGGATTGTGTAGCAATTTGTGAAGTCCAATAAGAATTAATAAGCAAGCCCAAGATTATGTAGTATTAAAGCCCAAGTGGTTGTTAAGATAAAGTCCTAAAGCAATTTAATGCAAGCCCAAATGATTAAGTTAAGTTAATTAAGCTAAAGCCCAAAGTAAGTAACCAATGGGTTATAGGATGGTTTAAACCCATGGGGCAAACCATGGATAATCCAAAGTCGGGAGCAAGCAAACTTAATGGCTAAGATATAAGTGGTGTGCAAATGTTGTGATGGCCAAGTAAAAGGTGTGGAGGCCAAGTTTACTTAGGGACAAAGTAATGAATAGTAAGGAGGTGGATTAAGGAGGTGGAAGTGGCTTAATGACCATTATGCCCCAACTTTGAGGTGCCTATAAATAGTAAGCTTAGTTTTCATTTTGTTGGTTGTTGTATTTCATCCAACATTTTAAGTGCTTATTTACTTGAGAGAATAAGCTACAAAAGTTAGAAAAGCTAGAGTTTATAGTTCAAGGAGCAAGAAGAAGGATTAATAAGAGAACATCAAGAGTAAGTAATTCTAAGCCATGATTCTCTTTCTCTTCCATTGATAGAGAAGTGGGTAGTGATAGAACATGTATGCTAAGAAGGAGTTGGAATGATGAGTCAAAGGGCTTAAGTCTTAATAAGCCGTATAAGTCATGAATAAGTAATTCAAACATAAATAAGTTATGAACTTATAATGAACGTATATGAACTTGTAACATGTTTACACAAATGAAGTTAGTATGTTAACAAGAAGCAAGAATGATGGTGGTTAGAAATCGTGAACCTTGATAAGTCATGTAAAAAGAAATCATAAGTCATGAGAAATGGAAACATAAGTAGTTTATACTTTTAAAAGTTATAAACTCATAAAGAACAAGTAATAACTTATCATGATTATAAGTTAATGAAGTAAGTATGTTAAGATGTTAGTATATTGGATAAAATCAATTTGAAACGATGAACAAATCACAAGAAACGAAGTTAAGCTGTAATTTCACGATTAGACGATAATCGTCTAATTCGTGAAATTCTCGGAATGGAAGTCAAATTTTGATATTGAGCTTGGAAACGTTGGTTTTCAATGGAGACAAGTCTTATTTGGCATTATAGAGTTGCGGACTCGAGAATAACCGAATTTCGGCTTAGAACGAAGAAACGAGCGTTGAATGTTCACGAACGTTTATCGTTTTCGTTAAAAATGGACTAATAGGTGGAATTTTAGTAAACGAAGTCAAATCGATAAAATTCTTGCATGACCAGGTAGAGTATGTGATTTGTGAACCGTAAGCTCTTGAACGAACCAATTCGGACTTATAACGAAGAAGTTATGAGCCCGAGAATTTCACATAAACAGTTAACTGTCAAAATTTTCTAGTGCTGAGTACTGGCACCGCGGCGCCAGTCAAGGCAAATTAAGTCACACCGCAGCGCCACAAAGGGCTGTGAGCTACTGAAGTTTGGCGCCGTAGCGCGGCGAGTAGCAAAGGAGATGGCACTGCAGCGCTGTGACCGAGTCCTAAGCACAGAACACCCGCGTCGCAGCGCGAGTTGTAGAGCAAAAGTTGGCGCTGCAACGCCAGCATTAGGTGAAGCATAGAGAGGAAAAATTATGAATGTAAAGGGAAAGTAAATTGATAATGGTGAATCATATCAATGCTAAACCTAAAGTAACATCAATTAAAGATGTTAAAGACCTTAAGATTAACGACTAAAGGTTAAAGGTTGAAGGAAAGATTAATTGAACGTAAGTTAGTAATAATAAAACGATTAATGATAATAAGCCATAAGGGCAGATAAATACTCGAAACGAGTTTTGTTAAAGAAATAAGTATGATTAAGTATACAAAATGAAAGATAGTTAATTGATGATGAATTAATTAACTTAAAGTAATATCTTCAATGATAACAATAACATTTATAATTTCAATTAAAAGTTGTTAAAGGTTACGTGAACATGAACGGTATGTAATAAGTGTATTGAATCAATGACGATCGAGTTTCGATTAATAACGTAAGAACGTTATTAAGCTAGAAGGAAGATTAAGAAGTCGAATTGACCTTTATTAAAGAAGTAAATTTAGTTAAGACATAAAAGAGAAAGAAGTTGGTAAGAACGATGTAAAAGAACGACGACAAGCCGGAACCAATAATAACAAATCTAATACATGATTAGATTGAGAAGAAGGGTAAGATTCATTAGGAACCATGTATGTTTATTCATGACCTAATGTGGTATGTTATGTGGTTATGTGTTGTAGAGACCGTAAAGACTCAAAGGAAACGTAATTTTACTGTAGCAGACGCTGAAGGCAAGTTTTCTTAAACACTTGTCTAATCTTCGTGTTAGCCAAGTTTTCAAATGATTCAAGTTATGAGATGTATGTATGGTTTTAAAGAAAGAGTCGATGCCAGTTTTAACTTGGCTAGACTAATTTTGATAGATTGATTGATTTATTTACAAGTCTTTCAATATAGAACTGATAACGCTATCCTACGCCAATTGTTTGGTATGGATACAAGGTAAGCCTGAATATGAATAAACAAATATATTTTCATCGAGTATTCGATGGGCACGCGAGGTTGCCACAACTTAAACGTACACACGTTTAATGGATGTAGTGTTGATCAACATAGAGTACTATAGGCTGATCACTTAGAAGTGCTCGTAAGATATGCTGTGTGATGCCCACAAAATAGGTATACAACACCCATTCTGAGTCGCCAAACACATGGTACATAAAGTAAACTACAACTTCAATAATACAAATGTCGTGTGAAATACGACAATACATACTGTGAGTTTAAATACAAATATTATCTTCTAGACAATATCCATACTCACCTCCTACTATGTTCTCACCTCCTGAGAAGAAAAATGGAACAAAAAGGAAAAGGGTGAGCTCAACTAGCCCAATAAAGAATATTATGACTAAGATAGTATACAAAAAATTATCATTAGTCTTCAACAGGAAAAAATTTGATAAAATATAATAGACAACAAATTTTAGATCAACAACTGCAGCGAAAACAACAAACCATTAGAAGAGTCAAGTAGAGAATGAGTTCTACTATCTTCTAAGATTTAAAAGTCCATCATTAATATTTTATCCCTGTAACAACAATCAATAACCATCTTTAATCAAATATTTATCTTTGCACTACAGGCCAAAGATATTCATTTGTATCACCAGTCGGTCATGTTCATCTCAACACCTGTTCATCTTTGCACTACGGGCCAAAGATATTCATCAGTTAATCATTCATCTTTGCACTACAGGCCAAAGATATTCAGTAATATCATCATTTAGGACTGAGAATGATGAAAAATATCTTAAAGAAAATGAATCCAGTGAGACAGAAGGACAAATAGTAGGGATTCGTATAACAGTTTATCCAAGATCAATAATACTTCATAATAATCAATTGTGAAGTAGAATTCAAAAATAAAGATCAAAATATGGATACAATCAAAGATAGTAATCATAATAGACATTTTGGATAAAAAGAGAAAATTTTATTTTTCGGTGAATAGTGCCGTATTCGTGAATAGTGCCGTATACGTGAATAGTGCCGTATACGTGAATAGTGCCGTATACGTGAATAGTAACCCCGACACAAAAAGTTCCAAATTTGATAAAAAAACTCATATCAATATTTCAGCATAATGATATTGAAGAAAATAATATCATTTAAGAAGAAAATAATATCCCTTACCTCAAAATAACCGAACTTCTGACTGAATTTCGGGTATAGTGCTGACAGAAACTTGCACCATATAACAACACTCAAAGTATACTCACAAGAATACGCTCGATAATATAGAGAGAGAAAGAGAGAAAATTTGTTTCTGGTGTGATTTTCAATTCTAACTTAGTCCTCTATTTATAGAAAAATGCTAGAACGCCATAGGAGACTAAATAATAAATTAATATTATTATTAATCAAAATTTCCTACGCATGCTATATAGACCATGACCAGCCACCACCTTGGAAAAATTTCCAGCAGCCCATGTGTTTGAAAAACCAAAAGTGGGTCCCACCCATAAATTTAATAAAAATCATTTTATTTTTCGAAACTTCAATAATTCATAGAAAATAGCCCGCTTATCAGACAAATTCGAAACTCGCGTGTTTTCGTAGGAAATTTAATTCTCTACAACTTTGAAAGTTTAAGTTTATCTAAATTCCAAACATAAAATATTCGAAATCCACAAACGGATGATTTTTAATACCTCTGTACCGACAAAATACTGATAAAACACCTCAGCATTAATTTTTTCATTTTTATCCACATAAAAATAAATATATCCATTATTTATATCCACATAAAATAAATATTTTCTTATCATATAAATCAATAATTAATTATTCACAAATAATATTACAGAATCACAATTATGACAACCAGGTCGTTCCTAGGAAAGAGGGGCCTTTCTAATAAGGAGTTCTCCTTACTGGCGCGCAATTAGATGATCAAACCTCTCCTTAGACAGAACTTTCTAGACATTTCCAATAATGCTATCTAATAATATTATTCAAATAATATGAATTATTGATCTGATAATGAAAAATACTGTGCAGCAACAAATATTGAAACAACAATAATATAAAATATCAACGCAGCAATTATTGAATTAATAAAATAAAATATTAAACAGTAACTACTGTAACAATTATTGAGTAGTGCATTCTTACGTACGAATTAATAATTCAACTATACTGTCCAATATCGTGTGCTACTGTGCAACTACGCGTATTACTGTATTTTAACCACCAGGTATTCCAACAGTGTTAACGGTAACAACTACGTCGTTATTTATAAAAACTCAAACTTGTCGTTTTCTTCATTCGATAGTTATTCTGTTATGGGCCCCACAATTGACTGCGCCGTCGTACGGATATTCCCGACAAGAAGAATATTCCACGACCAAACGAATATTCCCCGACAACAATGATTATTTTATAACCACTTGCTTATTTTGCAAAATTTGCACATTTCACCCATAACGAAAGTATTATATCAAATTATCACCTTACTATTCCAAGATAATAAATAGGGAAATTCAATTTTATTTATAATAAGTTGGGTTCTTACATGCCGGACTTACAGACTTCGTGTCGGGTTGTCCTTTTCAAAGAAATTATGAAAAGCTCATGGTCTTGGACCAGATTTGGTGTTTTACTGAATATGGTTACGGTAAAACATTTTAAAGGAAAATAAATGCTATTTTAAGTTATTGATAGTACTTCGTAACTATTATCCAGTTACTGAAGATATACGATTCCTATGTTTCAAGCATGCTTTTAAAATGAAATTGTTGTACTTACTGAGCTTGTTGTACTCACTCTTGCTTGAACCATATGAATGCAGCTTAGACTAAATGGACCGAAGGATTCGACAAGGATAAAGGGAAGGCTAAAGCGAACATGTAGATTACCTATGTAATAGCATAGGTTTGTAATGATAATATTTGATATTATGACAAGAACAAATTTAAAGGTTATAAAGAACCTGGGGAATGGTAGTATTGTTTTAGAATATATATAAGACATATTCGTTCTTTTGAGGCATTTCAATTGAATATTTGCGTGATCTGTAGCACCGTGGAGCACCATAAGTCGGGTTGGAAGAGACCCGGATTTGGGGGCGTCACATTGTGCGTGGCAAAAAAATTCGTCATAAAATGTGTGATTTCTTGTAGTGTTGACAACGGTGCCTACCTTGCTGGTAGTCGACAACGGTGCCTACCCTGCTAGTAGTTAAAAATGGTGCCTGTAACGCCCCCGAATCCAGGTACTTGAAACCTGAATTCTGTGCTTTACGATACCATTTCTATGAGCGAAAATATTACTAATAATAATAACAATAATATAAAATTTAAACTTAACTTACATTTATCAGAGTCTAATCCCAAGTACGCAACCTTTACTACATTCTTTGCATGATATATAATACATATCATAACTTAGTACAGTCTAACTATTACAAAAGATACAAATAAACAAATTCTGTTTGCTTTCCTTTTCACTTGATCTTGGCCGATCCCTTCTAGCTGTTCACACTTAGCTGAAAATATTTAAATTAAGCAAGGATGAGCATTTGAGTGCCCAGCAAGTATTATATATATATATATATATAGGCTGAAAGAATTTAAATGTTTTCTTTATAATACCCTTCTACAACAATTCAAAAGTTGTGAAGTAATTCTGTACCAATAATAATAACATAACAACTCTCTTTCAAATTTTAGAAATTACGTATTGACCATATATAGGTTTATAGTGACATACTATGAACATTATTTTCTTTTTCGAAAGGGTTAAACAAAAATTCATCTGTAAACCGTCATAACTTACGGGCCTGAGGGTGTACAGTCCATGGACCCTGTATTGATCAATACTACATTGCTAGAACGATATCATCGTTCATCCTTTGTCCGCCGTAGCGCAAAATTTTTTTCCCATGTTCGGGATGTTCATACTTGTCAGGGTTCCAAACAAAAGGTTTTATCTTATCCAACAATAATCTATAATTCAACATATATGTATATCAAAGGTGTATCAACATGTGATTAAATACAATGATTATCCAAGTGGGGACACTTGTATAATCATTTATAGAAATTAACGAACAGAGTATATATCTGAATTACCATATACTAACATGTTGATAAACAATGGGCGTATATAATATAGGTTTAACAATCTGTACAGTAATAGTATAATTCTGAAACATTCTTACACTTGTCCAATTGCATAAAGAAAATGCAAAGGTAGGATACTTGCCTGGTCTGCTGCTTACAATACGCAACTTAGTTTTATCTTTTATACCGAAACCTATCATTAATAAGATCATTTTATCGATTAGAATCACATATCATAACACATAGTACTACTAATTGCAGTCAGCACATAACCTAATCACATTGTCATGCATGTTTCACAGTCATAGAATTATAAACAAACCTTTATACAGTCAAAATATCTAAGTTCAGATCAATTTCTAAAATATGTCGGTCTACCGACGACTTTATCGGGTAATTATCGAGTCTAAGACTCTATCCCATATCTCAATATCTACCAGTATCAGTCATATTATTTTTAAATGACTTATAATAATTTTTAAATAATTATTACCATTTATCACTATTTTTGAAATATCAGAATCATTATTAAATGATTTAAATACTAATCAATTCTATTATCATTAATATTTAATCAATACTAAACTATTAATGAAACCATTGCCAAAATATTAAAATTATATATAATAACTCAAAATATTCATAACGTATTTATATTACCCTTAAATGATTTTTAAAACATTTAAAATCATTATTAAATAATTACCATTAATATTTAAATATTAATGTACCATTATCCAAATATTAAAAGTTATTAATTATAACTTAAAATATTTTTAATTCATTTATATCCCTTTTTAAATGATTTTTAAATTAATAAAACCATTTTTAAACTATTTATTTAATATAAATATAAAATAAATATAATATCATTAATCTTAAATTAATATCATTAATATTGAATTATTAATGAAATTATTTATTAAATATTAAAAGTTACCTTTTATAACTTAAAATATCATTAAACACTTTATTTTCATTTAAAATGATTTTTATAATAATAAAATCATTTTTAAACTAAATTATTTAAGATAATCATTAAGTAAATCTAATATCATTAATATTAAAATATTAATGAGAATTCTCCAAAAATATAGAAAAATATATTTTATAAGTCAAAATATTTTCTAACACTATATTCTCATTTAAAATAATTTTTAAATTAATAAAATCATTTTTAACTTATTTATTTAATTAAATAATTAAATAAATCTAATATCATTAATATTAAATTATTACAAATTTTCATGACAAAATATCAAAAGTTATATATTATAACTTAAAATATTTTTAAAATCATATAAATCATTTTTATATGATTTTTAAATCATTAATTCTATTTTTTGTAAATTATTTAATACATTGATTAAATAACTAAAATATCATTAATATTAATTAGTTAATAAAATTTATTACAAAATATTAAAAGTTATCAAAAATAACTCAAAAATATTTTTAAACACTTTATTCATATTTAAAATGATTTTTATATAATTAAAATCATTTTTTTCTAATTTATTTAATACACTAATTAAATAAATTAAATATAATTAATATTCAAATAATTACAAATATTAATGAAAAATATCCCAAATAATTAAAAGTTATTTTTCATAATTTAAAATAATTTTTAAAACTAATTTTGTAATTTTTTATAATTTATTTTCTATTTTTAATCAATTTCTGGAAATTCAGAAATTAAATTAATTAAAAACCGTCGCTAAAGGCTTTTGGCGACAGTAACTGTCGCTGTTGGTGTTCTTGAGCTCAAGAACACTGACAGCTTCGGTTACCAACATACCACGTTTGACTGGCTATAAATTCATTTCTAGACCGCTTCTGTTCAAACTAAAACTTAGAACATGTAGTGTTTATGTAACTCTACAAGTTTCATATCTTATTTTAAGCAAACAACAACATAACAAATCGATCTATGCTAGCAAAGTAGCTGTCAGACGGTTTCTGGGTTTTCCCAGAAACCCAGGTGTCGACTGAGCACTTTCATGCTCAAATTAATAGTAGTTCTGATCATGGTTCATGCGATTTGAAGGTTTAAATCTGTAGTACTCGTGTCAAGGAACAACACTACAACAACAGATAAGCTTAACATTAACAGATTTACAAGATCTAACTCGGTCAAACCCTGTCAGAAATAAGGCCAACAATTTTCTGGAAATTTCCCAGAAATAGAATTCGTGATCGAGGGACTAGGTTTGACCACATGCTACGTTCGATTTATTGAAGCATTAAGACATCTAGAGGCACTAAGCTATAGTCCAGATAACAGGCTACAACTTTAATACAATAACAACATCAAAAAATCATTAAATCTGTCAGATCAAAGCCGTTCAACATGCTGTCAGACGCTAAAATTTTTTTGGGTTTACCCAGATTTCTTCCCGGTCATGGTCGGTCAACGACCTTTGACCATCAATATCTTTTGATCTAGACATCCAATGACAGTGAATCCATTTTCCGATTAAAGATCTCATACAAGGCTACAAATGTAAACACTTAAACAAAAAATAAAAATAAACACACAACGATCTACAACCCCTGACATTTGATGTTAGACAACAGAAAACCATTTTCCCAGATTTTTGAAAAACTCTGATTTCGAGCATTAGATGTTATGGATCTAGTAAACAACAACCCAGATCATCATTTAACACTTTAATCAACATGTTTAAACATAAAAATCACAAATTTATTATAGCATACAAGATCAAATTTTGACTTAGGTTTTTATACCTTTAAGAACCAAATGTTGATCTATGGTTTCTGATTTGTTGTTGATGATCGTGGGGCTCAATTTTGGGACTGACCTACTACATAATTTCGAAGCTTTTAGAGAGAGAGGGTCTAGGATGAGCTTGGTGAATAATTGAGCCAAAAATACAACATTTTCTCTCTCTAATCTTTATATATATTAAGTAGATTTATGTATGGTTGCTAGGTGGCTGATGTGTTGTCATTTATGTGTCACAAGGAGTTGGTGTAGTTGGTCACCAACTCAAAATATGGTAAGATTCTCAAGCAACCAAGTAAAGAATGCAATAAGGGCAATAATGTCATTTGTTAATTGATTTAAATGGAAAAATTGAATCTTGACAATCCCTTAGGGTTTGACCCTTAGGGTTTGACCCTAAGGTTTAGCATATAGCACAAATGAGATTTGGCAACTAGGGTTTATAAAAGTAAACTAAAATTTTAGTTTATAAAATTTATAAATTAGGGTTTTAAAATAATTAGGGTTTCTTAACTAAATAAAAGGTTTTAATTTACTTATCACCTTGCTAATTAGGATTTAAAAAAAATACTAATTAACATTACATTGCCTAAATTAGCGCTTAGGGTTTACAATTATAAATTAGGGTTACTAATTTAGAAATTATGGTTTATAATATAGAAAAATAATAAGGATTTTGAATAATTACGATTCTCCCTAATTAGGGTTAATACATATAACACCGATCATAAATCACATTATCGTGATTACATAACAGCTTAACAAATTCTCAAAGCCGTGAATGACTTTCGCATTAGGGTTTCAAATCAATTAGGGTTTAACAGTTTGAAACTACGGTTTTTATTTTAAATTATGGTTTCTAAATATTAAATAAGGTTTAATAACAAAATTATATAATGCTTAACATATATCATATAACACAGTCTTGAACTCACAGCTGAGTTTCAAATTAGGGTTTTATCAGGTCATAAGGGAATTCATTTCCAGATTAACCTTACAAGCATAACATACATATTTATATCACTGAAAGATCAACAATATAATTAATATTATTATATTATCATCATTCCTTATTCCAGAACCCGAAATAGAGTTTATCAAAATATTATTAGGGTTTGATCGTAATATATTAAAACTGTTCCATACATTAACATTACACACAAGACCATACATATCTATAACACTGACAAATAATAATATAATATTATTATTTTCATTCCTTGATCAAAACCCAAAATTAGGGTTTGGATTCCATATCTGATTTATCTTTCACATATAACTTTATTAATTAAGTTAAATAATTAACTTAACTATTCTGAAATAATTTCATATAATAAAATAAGTATTATAAAAATTCTAATAATCATTACATATATTAATAAAATAATATATATACTTATTTTCATGGAAAAGAATTAATAAAAATATTTTTACTGTAAAATTACGTATTATAAGAATATAATTTATAGAGATCAATAATTTTAAAATAAAATTATTCGTAATCATTCATGTAATAAATTTATTTTATATCTATCACATAATTACATACTTAATACCTTGCAAACATTCTTACCTTTGAAATAAATAATTAATAATAATAAAATAAATAAATAAAAAAATTTATACGCAAAAATTTTGATTTTAATTATATAGAAAATATCGGGTTATTACATTCACACTCCCTTATAAAGATTCCGTCCCCGGAATCACCTTTTAAAACCTATACTTACCCGGGTACATAACATACACAACCTTTATAAATAGATCTCGATCATAATTGATTGATTCGATCTTTAACTATTCATCACAAAGCTTATCTATCTTCTTAAACAGAAATTTGATTCCTAAGAGAACTCAAATTCCTCCTTCAATATAATTTATAAAAATAATTTACTATATATAAGAAAATATTATTTAAGAAAATAACATTGGTTCAAGTAATACCTGGAGTTGTATCCCCGGCTGCTACCGAATCCTGAACAGTCACGTTGAAGACGCTTGCGGTTGGTTTCGTTGGTTTATTTGTTGAATTTGGTCCCGTTGTTGCCAATGTACTGCTACCATGTTCCGTACTCGCATTCCTTGTTTCCCTTTTTCCTTCTTGAACAGTCTTTCACCTTATGCTCCATTGATTCACACATAACACACTTACTATACATTACTGGATTGGAACAGTTAGGAGAAATATATCCCTCCTGTCCTCACTTGCCACACATAAACTTTCCTTTTAATTATATTCCCGGCTTATTGCCGGTATTATCGAAATTATCTTCTTTTATCGTATAAGGCTGTCTGTTGCCCTGCCGTTATCCTAGTTATCACATACACTTTAACAGGGTCATTTGATCCTCTAAATCTTGGCAATAGGACCGCCTTGAAGTCTTTGACGTTCGACGTTCGATTATCTGGTTGATCTTCCGCGACTGGTATTCCGTTCTTCATAGCTTGAGTTCCCACTTTCGCAAAATTTTGTATCGGGTCTAGGTGTCTTCCAGCTTTGTTGACAGGTTCTTCTATCCTTGGGTTTCGTTTTTGTCTTGACGGCATTATCATAAATTATTCTTACATTCTAAGCCTTATCGTAAACGCTTATCATATAACGCAAAATTTTCTATTCACATAATCATGTACTCAAAATATTAGATTTTAAAAACTCGGTCGACTGTAATAACCAGTGACCAGATAAATATTTACTATCTTTGTACCAACTTATCCCATTAATCTAACATAGATCCATATCCATAACACTGGACATACCTTAGCACATATTGCTTTAAACATTCACTATCCCTTTGTGACTCGAAAGTCGGGAATCGCTGCCATAACTTATACAAAAGTTGAGAATATTCTATTATACAGATATACTTATCATTTACACCACATAGAATCATATATATTCCAGTAATACTTAACACTATCTATTTCTTACGCCTTCCCTAATAATCAATTGCTTAGCATTCTATATATTCCCATTATTCTCCATAATCCATTCACACCTACTATACCTAATTCGTTCAACATACAACACATTATGAGTTTAAGAACTCACCACAAACATACGAGTTTAAGAACTCACCATAAATATATGAGTTTAAGAACTCAACATTGACCACATATTCTTTAACTATATTCTACCTATCCGCTATACCTATCATTTCTGGGTCTGGTGCTATACTTTCCAAAATAACCACCTCTTTGAGGTAGCTTTCAATGTGAGCCTCTATTTCAGCTATTGACTTTGATATTAGCTCGGTCATGGAGGTTGACTTATTCTTTACGACTTAAGGGTATCCTAATTCTTTTTATATAACAGCTATACACATAATTTATCTTGACTAACATATAATATATACACATAGCACATAATGGTTTTATAAATTATCTTTTATTTTGTTTCACGATGAATTTATTCAATTCATCTCCTTGTAAACTCTAAATGAGTTATTTATATTTTCAACGTTTCCCTCTGTTATAAGGTTATAGTCTAAGGTCTAACCCACCTAAGGTTTCTAACCTTATAGCTCTGATACTAAATGTAACGCCCTCGAATCCAGGTACTTGAAACCCGAATTCAGTGCTTTACGATACCATTTCTATGAGCGGAAATATTACTAATAATAATAACAATAATATAAATTTCAAACTTAACTTACATTTATCAGAGTCTAATCCCAAGTACGCAACCTTTACTACATTCTTTGCATGATATATAATACATATCGGTCATAGAATCATAAACAAACCTTCATACAGTCAAAATATCTAAGTTCAGATCAATTTTTGAAACATGTCGGTCTACCGACGACTTTATCGGGTAATTATCGAGTCTAAGACTCTATCCCATATCTCAATATCTACCAGTATCAGTCATAATATTTTTAAATAACTTATAATAATTTTTAAATAATTATTACCATTTATCACTATTTTTGAAATATCAAAATCATTATTAAATAATTTAAATACTAATCAATTCTATTATCATTAATATTTAATCAATACTAAACTATTAATGAAACCATTGCCAAAATATTAAAGTTATGTATAATAACTCAAAATATTCATAACGTATTTATATTACCCTTAAATGATTTTTAAAACATTTAAAATCATTATTAAATAATTACCATTAATATTTAAATATTAATGTACCATTATCCAAATATTAAAAGTCATTAATTATAACTTAAAATATTTTTAATTCATTTATATCCCTTTTTAAATGATTTTTAAATTAATAAAACCATTTTTAAACTATTTATTTAATATAAATATAAAATAAACCCTGCTGGTAGTTGACAACGGTGCCTACCCTACTGGTAGTTAACAACGGTGCCTACCTTGTTGGTAGTTGATAACGTTTTCATCACAGAACTTGACTTGATGCCCACTCAAACAGTGACTTGCACAGTTTTACCTCATTGGGTTAGTAGACACTCAAAATTTTGTATTCCTGTTACTAACCTTGCAGGATGGCAAAGTCATCTTCCAGAGATAACCCTAGAAGTCAAATCAGCTCAACCCCGGAGACAACCCTGGGATACTCAATTTTTAATCTCGGAGACAACCTCGAGATACTCAGTTTCAATTCCGGAGATAACCCCGGGATACTCAGTTCTAACATCGGAGACAACCCCGAGGCACTCAGTTCCACTCCCGGAGACAACCCTGGGAGGTCAAGCACTCCTCAGATATAACCCTGAGGAAATTCAACATCCACAATAGCCCAATCTTAGAGATAACCCTGAGAAACGAATGCTACATCTGCACAAAGCCTGAGATAACCCCAGTGAGGGGGAAAATCGACATTTTGCCACCTCGATACTACATTCACGTCGCCTCAACACATTTCAATCAACACTGCATTTATATATATATATATATATATATATATATGTATGTATGTACAGCTTATATATATATAACTATTTTATCTGCTTTCATAATGTAGATATTTAATCTTTCAGCTTGCTAGCTAGATTTGCCTAAATCTGGTTATTTCTCACTTTGACCGGTTCATGGTGACTAAACTGGAACCGTTAAAGCTGGAATAGTTTAGATTTACTCAAATCTAGTTCTTTTTTCTAGCTTTTGTACATATTGCTTTGTCATGTGAGCCTAGGAATCATGTGATCACAGATTCAGTCTCTAAATCTAGAGTTAGTTCCCGTGATGGACATTTTCAGCTGCAGCCAGCTTGCAAGTTATCTACGGTGTGACGCCCCCAAAATAGGTATACAACACCCATTCTGAGTCGCCAAATACATGGTACAGAAAACAAATTACAACTTCAATAATACAATTGTCGTGCAAAATACGACAACACATACTGTGAGTTTAAATACAAATATTGTCTTCTAGACAATATCCACACTCAAATAAATCCTCATTACAATTATTCAAACACTATTTTACAGAAATAGTGAGGATTGCTAAAACATCTTTCTAGAACCATCACTCCATATCCCGACTAGATCCTGCTATGTTCTCACCTCCTGAGAAGAAAAATGGAACAAAAAGGAAAAGGGTGAGCTCAACTAGCCCAGTAAAGAATATTATGACTAAGATAATATACAACAAATTATCATTAGTATTCAACAGGAAAAAATTTGATAGAATATAATCGACAACAAGTTTTAGATCAACAACTGCAGCGGAAACATCAAACCATTAGAAGAGTCAAGTAGAGAAAGAATTCTACTATCTTCTAAGATTTAAAAGTTCATCATCAATATTTTATCCCTGTAACATCAATTAATAATCATCTTTATCAAAATATTCATCTTTGCACTACAGGCCAAAGATATTCATTTGTATCACCTGTCAGTCATGTTCATCTCAACACCTGTTCATCTTTGCACTACAGGCCAAAGATATTCATTAAGTAATCATACATCTTTGCACTACAGGCCAAAGATATTCATTAATATCATCATTTAGGACTGAGGATGATGAAAAATATCTTAAAGAGAACGAATCCAATGAGACAGAAAGACAAATAGTAGGGATTCGTATAACAGTTTATCCAAGATCAATAATACTTCATAATAATCAATTGTGAAGCAGAATTCAAAAATAAAGATCAAAACATGGATACAATCAAAGATAGTAACCATAATAGACATTTTGGACAAAAAGGAAAAATTTTATTTTTCGGTGAATAGTACCGTATTTGTGAATAGTGCCGTATACGTGAATAGTGCCATATACGTGAATAGTAATCCCTACACAAAAAGTTTTAAATTTGATAAAAACTCATATCAATATTTCAGCATAATGATATTGAAGAAAATAATATCATTTAAGAAGAAAATAATATCCCTTACCTCAAGATATCAGTACTTCTGGTCGGAATACCGGTATAAGGCTGAAAGAAACTTGCTCTGATGAATAGAAACTCTCAAAGTATTTAAATACTCACAAAATACACTCAATAATCTAGAGAGAGAAAGAGAGAAAACTTGTTTCTGGTGTGATTTTCAATTCTAACTTAACACTCTATTTATAGGAAAATTTTAGTAGGTTTGACCTGCAACCTGATGGCTTTACCTGCTACTATTCCCACCCACCACATTTGAATTATAATTCAGCACATTTTTTCACCAACCACAAGTGGGGCCCACCAATTCTAGAATTTTCCACCAAAATGATTAACTCCGAAAATTCAACAATTTCTGAACCAGTCATCTCGTAAAATTCATAATAAATCATACGTTCATTTTTAACGGTTCAAAATTTGTGGACATATACTCAACTTATATATGTATAACATATTCAAAAATTACCACGATCCAACGGTCGGATTAAAAATTATAACCCCCGCAAAATATCTCAAAACCCCTAATTTTTAATACCTCCATTCCGACAAAAATACTGATAAAACACCTCAACATTAACTCCTTCATTTTTAACCACAAAAATGTATCCCTCATTTATATCCACATAAAATAAATATTTCCTTATCATATGAATCAATAATTAATTATTCACAAATAATATTACAGAATCACATTTATGACAACCAGGCCGTTCCCAGGAAAGAGGGGGCTTTCCAATAAGGATTTCTCTTTACTGGCGCGCAATTAGATGACCAAACCTCTCCTTAGACAGAACTTTCTAGACATTGCCAATAATGTTATCTAATAATATTATTCAAATAATATGAATTATTGATCTGATAATGAAAAATACTGTGCAGCAACAATTATTGAAATAACAATAATATAAAATATCAATGCAACAATTATTGAATCAATAAAACAAAATATTGAACAATAACTACTGTAACAATTATTGAGTAGTGCCTTCTTACGTAAGAATCAATAATTGGTGCAATACCGTGTGCTACTGTATTTTAATCACCGGGTATTCCAACAGTATTAACGGTAACAACTACGCCGTTATTTATAAATAACTTATACTTGTCATTTTCTTCATCCAATCGCTTTCCGTTATAGGGCCCACACAAGGCTGCGCCGTCGTACGAATATTCCCCGACAGCAAGAATATTCCACGACCAAACGAATATTCCCCGACAAAATGAATATTTTATAACCACTTGCTTATTTTGAAAAATTTGCACATTTCACCCATAACCAAAGTATTATATCAAATTAGCCCCTTATTATTCACAATAATATTTAGAGAAAATTTGATTTTATTCATTAATAAGTTGGGGTCTTACAACCTCCCCTCCTTATGAAATTTCGTACTCGAAATTGACGTACGTACCTGATATTTCAAAAAGGTGAGGATACCTCGCTTTCATTTCTGATTCCAACTCCCAGGTCATTTCTTCAATAGCATGATTTCTCCACAAAACCTTAACTTGTGGTATAACCTTCGTGCGTAGGACATGCTCTTTCCTATCCAAGATCTTAACAGGTACCTCCTCGTACGTTAAATCTTCAGCTATCTCGTCTGGTTCTAACTCAAAAATGTGGTTCGGGTCTTTAACATATTTACGAAGCTTAGATATGTGAAAAACATTATGAACACGAGACATGCTTGGAGGTAATGCGAGTCTATATGCCACATTTCCTATTCGCTCAAGAATCTCAAATGGACCAACAAATCTTGGATTGAGCTTTCCTCTCTTCCCAAATCTTGTAACTCCCTTCCATGGTGCAACACGTAATAATACATGATCCCCAATATTAAATTCCACGTCCTTCCGATGAAGATCCGCATAACTCTTTTGTCGATCCTGTGCCGTTTGTATACGTTGTTGAATCGTTTGGATCTTCTCTGTAGTAATGCGTACCAACTCTGGTCCCAACAATGTTGCTTCACCCACCTCGTCCCAACATACTAGAGAACGACATTTTCTTCCATACAACGCCTCGAATGGAGCCACACCTATGCTCGCCTGATAACTGTTGTTGTAGGAGAATTCCACCAATGGTAGGTACTTATCCCAACTCTCTTTGAGATCTAGGACACAAAGTCTTAATAGATCTTCAAGAGTTTGAATAGTCCTCTCTGATTGTCCGTCCGTTTGAGGATGGTATGCCGAACTAAATCGTAAATCCGTGCCCATAGCTTTCTGCAAGCTAACCCAAAATCGTGAAGTGAATCTTGGGTCACGATCCGAAACTATGGATACTGGCATGCCATGCAATCTCACAATCTCGTTCACGTACATACTAACAAGACGTTCAAGGGAATAAGTCTCACGTATCGGCAAGAAATGAGCGGACTTGGTTAATCTATCAACAATAACCCAAATCGCATTTATGCCTTGAGAAACCTTGGGAAGACCCGTAACAAAATCCATAGTAATGTGTTCCCACTTCTATTTCGAAATCTCAAGTGGTTGCAATGGACCCTTTGGTACTTGATGCTCCGCTTTTACACGTTGACAAGTTAAACATCTCGAGATAAACTCTGCGATCTCTCTTTTCATATTGCTCCACCAAAATGTATGTCGAAGATCGTGATACATTTTGGTAGTCCCAGGATGGATTGCAAACGGTGTGTTGTGTGCCTCCATCATTATTCTATGTTTCAAGTCAAAATCGTTAGGAACACAAAGTCTGGAGTTGACTCGAAGTATTCCTTCTTCATCGATTCTTGCTTTGGAATAGCACCTTCTTGCACTTTCTTCTTCATACGCATCAGCTCCATGTCCGTAGCTTGAGCAGCTTTAACTTTATCGATTAAAGTCGGTTCTACTCGTATATTTGATATCATCATGTGGGTACTTGGAGCCTTCATCTCTATCTCCATCCTTTGTAAGTCATACAAAATGGGCCTTTGTGTTAACAATATTGCACTCGTACCCGCATATGATCTTCTACTCAATGCGTCAGCTACTACGTTTGCTTTTCCAGGATGATATTGGATGGTATGATCGTAATCTTTCAACAGCTCGAGCCAACGTCGCTGCCGCATGTTGAGTTCCTTTTGAGTGAAGAAATATTTGAGGCTTTTATGATCTGTATAGATCTCCACTTTCTCCCCATAAGGTAGTGTCTCCAGATCTTCAACGCAAAAACGACTGCTGCCAACTCCAAATAATGAGTAGGATAATTCCTCTCATATTCTTTGAGTTGTCGTGAGGCATAGGCTATGACTTTCCCATGTTGCATGAGAACACATCCTAACCCTTTGCCTGAAGCATCGCTGTAGATAACAAATCCATCCGAATCAGATGGTATTGTCAGAACAGGTGCCGAAATGAGTCTCCTCTTGAGTTCTTGGAAACTCTTCTCGCATTCCTCACTCCATACGAATTTTGTATCTTTCTGAGTCAGCTGAGTTAACGGAGTAGCGATTCGAGAAAATCCTTCCACAAATCTCCGATAATAACCAGCTAAGCCTAGAAAGCTACGTACTTCGGTTACCGACTTCGGTTGCTCCCAACTTTGTATGGCTTCAATCTTCGCCGGGTCGACAGATACTCCATGTTTTGACACCACGTGCCCAAGGAATGCTACTTCCTCAAGCTAGAACTCGCATTTCTTCAATTTGGCATATAGCTTATTTTCACGAAGCCTTTGCAGTACCAGCTTCAAATGTCGCTCATGATCTTCACGGCTTTTGGAATAGATGAGGATGTCATCAATAAAGACAACAACGAACTGATCCAAATATTCTTTGAATACACGGTTCATCATATCCATGAAGGCAGCATGAGCATTAGTCAGTCCAAAAGACATTACTAAGAATTCATAATGCCCGTACCGAGTTCTGAAGGCAGTCTTTGGAATATCCTCAGTTTTAATCTTCAGCTGATGATATCCAGAACGAAGGTCGATCTTTGAAAAGAATTGTGTTCCTTGTAACTGGTCGAACAGGTCATCAATGCGAGGTAGCGGATACCTATTCTTGATAGTGACATGATTCAATTCTCGATAGTCGATACAAAGTCGCATACTCCCGTCTTTCTTCTTTATGAATAAAACAGGAGCACCCCAAGGAGACGTACTAGGACGAATAAAACCGATGTCCAACAACTCCTGTAGTTGGACTTTTAACTCCTGAAGTTCAATAGGAGCCATTCGATATGGAGTTTTAGAAATGGGCTTTGTACCGGGTTCAAGGTCAATAAAGAATTCAACTTCACGTTCTGGGGGTAGACCAGGAAGTTCTTCAGGAAATACATCGGGAAATTCTCTAACAATAGAAATATTATTCAAATCTGACTTGTCTTTGTTCAAATCCATTACATGGGCTAAGAAAGCTTGACATCCGTTTTTCAATAAACGAATAGCTTTGTGACTTGATATGACAGTGACTGATTTTAGTGGTTTAGTAGTTTGAATTCGTATGACAGGTTGGTTAGGAATATGAAAACTAACAACCTTACGAAAACAATCAATTTTAGCATGATGAGTGGTTAACCAATCAATTCCTAAAATCACATCAAAAGCAAGTATCTTTAAAGAGATAAGATCAACAGGTAATGTGATAGTGCCAACTTGGATCATGCAAGATTTATAAACTGTAGATGTAACGAAGGTTTCACCCAACGGAGTTTTAACAGATAAGTTAAAGTCCAATTTCTCCGGAGTCAAGTTTAAACGTTGAGCACAAGCAGGAGAGATAAAAGAATGGGTAGAACCGGTATCTAGTAAAGTATAAACTTCGCAAGAATTCAAGATTAGCTTACCCGTGATCACCTCGTTCGGGTTTCTCGCGTTTTGGCCAGTAACGACAAACGCCCTTCCAGGAACCGCTGATTTCGACTTATCTGGGACAGCTTTTGGAGTCACCATCCCCGCTGAACTTGGTTTTGCTACAGAACACTCTCGAGCTATATGACCCTCCTTTCCACAGTTATAACATACCTTGGATTGTTGTGGGCAGTTTGGGCTGATATGTCCCTCTTTCCCACATTTGTAACATACGACCGGTGGTCGTTCTCCTCCCCTAGAAACAGTTGATGCTTGTGCTGACGTCTTCACGTTATCATTGTTGTACCTTCTCTTCTTGAAATCTCCTCCCGACTCGCTCCTTCTATTATCACGACCACGATTACCACCAGAGTGGTTACCGCTTTTGTCCGAATGTTTTTCTCCCTGCTGGTTTTCATTGCTTCGATGACTGCCGCCACCGGTATGACCCTGGTTGTGGTCCCTCGGTTGCACATACTCATTATCTCGCTCTAATAATTGAGCCCTGTTTACAACATCTAAATATAAAGAAAATTTATGAGAGATAAGATATTGTCGAATCTCGGGTTTTAGACCTCTCAGAAACATCCTTGTCATTCGTTCCTCATTTTCGACCAAATGAGGTGCAAACCTGGATAACTCTGCAAACTTCGCCTCGTACTGGGACACCGTCATGTTGTTTTGTTCCAGTCTGATAAACTCCACCTCCTTCATATGACGAATACTTTCAGGAAAGTACTTGTCATTGAACAGTTTTTGAAATGTTTCCCAGGACATGTTGAGTGCGTCAGGCTGGGTACGCTTCACAGACTCCCACCAGTAGTCTGCCTCACCGCGGAACATAAAGGTGGCGAATGGAACCTTCTGTTCCTCCGTGCATCCCAAGACATCGAATATCTTGGTAATTTGCTTGACCCACGTTTCTGCCATGATCGGATCCGGCTTTCCCTTAAATTCTGGTGGTCCCAATTCTTTGAACTGCTTAGCTGTGACAAACCGCGCGTTTTCATTTCCACCCGTATTCTGCACACGAGTCTCCCTCGTCTGATTTTGCATGAACTGCAAAAAGCTCCTAAACATTCCATCATTCATCGTTTGCTCGGTAACGTTGTTTACAGGAGGAATATTGCCTTCCTGTTGCACGTTCCCCTGGGTGGTGATCAAAGGTGTCTCCACGGTCTGATTTACTCCATTATTAACGTTCTCAGCTGCCATTCTTAAATACTGCCATAAAACAAGGGTTAATAGTCATGTCATATATTATCCCTATACTCTGACCGACCAAATAAACACCAAATAAACTTAGTCAAGTCATACTAGTGAAGGAATTCCCCGTCTCTCCCCTCCTAGTTCTTGTCTCACATCTCAGCCAGGGATCATATCCCTAAGCTCTGATACCAACTGTGACGCCCCCAAAATAGGTATACAACACCCATTCTGAGTCGCCAAATACATGGTACAGAAAGCAAACTACAACTTCAATAATACAATTGTCGTGCAAAATACGACAACACATACTGTGAGTTTAAATACAAATATTGTCTTCTAGACAATATCCACACTCAAATAAATCCTCATTACAATTATTCAAACACTATTTTACAGAAATAGTGAGGACTGCTAAAACATCTTTCTAGAACCATCACTCCATACCCCGACTAGATCCTGCTATGTTCTCACCTCCTGAGAAGAAAAATGGAACAAAAAGGAAAAGGGTGAGCTCAACTAGCCCAGTAAAGAATATTATGACTAAGATAATATACAACAAATTATCGTTAGTCTTCAACAGGGAAAAATCTGATAGAATATAATCGACAACAAGTTTTAGATCAACAACTGCAGCGGAAACAGCAAACCATTAGAAGAGTCAAGTAGAGAAAGAATTCTACTATCTTCTAAGATTTAAAAGTCCATCATCAATATTTTATCCCTGTAACATCAATTAATAATCATCTTTATCCAAATATTCATCTTTGCACTACAGGCCAAAGATATTCATTTGTATCACCTGTCAGTCATGTTCATCTCAACACCTGTTCATCTTTGCACTACAGGCCAAAGATATTCATCAAGTAATCATACATCTTTGCACTACAGGCCAAAGATATTCATTAATATCATCATTTAGGACTGAGGATGATGAAAAATATCTTAAAGAGAACGAATCCAATGAGACAGAAGGACAAATAGTAGGGATTCGTATAACAGTTTATCCAAGATCAATAATACTTCATAATAATCAATTGTGAAGCAGAATTCAAAAATAAAGATCAAAACATGGATACAATCAAAGATAGTAACCATAATAGACATCTTGGACAAAAGGGAAAATTTTATTTTTCGGTGAATAGTGCCGTATTCGTGAATAGTGCCGTATACGTGAATAGTGCCGTATACGTGAATAGTAACCCCGACACAAAAAGTTTCAAATTTGATAAAAACTCATATCAATATTTCAGCATAATGATATTGAAGAAAATAATATCATTTAAGAAGAAAATAATATCCCTTACCTCAAAATATCAGTACTTCTGGTCGGAATACCGGTATAAGGCTGAAAGAAACTTGCTCTGATGAATAGAAACTCTCAAAGTATCTAAATACTCACAAAATACACTCAATAATCTAGAGAGAGAAAGAGAGAAAACTTGTTTCTGGTGTGATTTTCAATTCTAACTTAGCCCTCTATTTATAGGAAAATTTTAGTAGGTTTGACCTGCAACCTGATGGCTTTACCTGCTACTATTCCCACCCACCACATTTGAAATATAATTCAGCACATTTCTTCACCAACCACAAGTGGGGCCCACCAATTCTAGAATTTTCCACCAAAATGATAAACTCCGAAAATTCAACAATTTCTGAACCAGTCATCTCGTAAAATTCATAATAAATCATACGTTCATTTTTAACGGTTCAAAATTTGTGGACATATACTCAACTTATATATGTATAACATATCCAAAAATTACCACGATCCAACGGTCGGATTAAAAATTATAACCCCCGCAAAATATCTCAAAAACCCTGATTTTTAATACCTCCATTCCGACAAAAATACTGATAAAAACCTCAACATTAACTCCTTCATTTTTAACCACAAAAATATATCCCTCATTTATATCCACATAAAATAAATATTTCCTTATCATATGAATCAATAATTAATTATTCACAAATAATATTACAGAATCACATTTATGACAACCAGGCCGTTCCCAGGAAAGAGGGGGCTTTCCAATAAGGATTTCTCCTTACTGGCGCGCAATTAGATGACCAAACCTCTCCTTAGACAGAACTTTCTAGACATTGCCAATAATGTTATCTAATAATATTATTCAAATAATATGAATTATTGATCTGATAATGAAAATACTGTGCAGCAACAATTATTGAAACAACAATAATATAAAATATCAATGCAACAATTATTGAATCAATAAAATAAAATATTGAACAATAACTACTGTAACAATTATTGAGTAGTGCCTTCTTACGTAAGAATCAATAATTGGTGCAATACCGTGTGCTACTGTATTTTAACCACCGGGTATTCCAACAGTATTAACGGTAACAACTACGCCGTTATTTATAAATAACTTATACTTGTCATTTTCTTCATCCAATCGCTTTTCGTTATGGGGCCCACACAAGGCTGCGCCGTCGTACGAATATTCCCCGACAGCAAGAATATTCCACGACCAAACGAATATTCCCCGACAAAATGAATATTTTATAACCACTTGCTTATTTTGAAAAATTTGCACATTTCACCCATAACCAAAGTATTATATCAAATTACCCCTTATTATTCACAATAATATTTAGAGAAAATTTGATTTTATTCATTAATAAGTTGGGGTCTTACAACCTCCCCTCCTTATGAAATTTCGTCCTCGAAATTGACGTACGTACCTGATGTTTCAAAAAGGTGAGGATACCTCGCTTTCATTTCTGATTCCAACTCCCAGGTCATTTCTTCAATAGCATGGTTTCTCCACAAAACCTTAACTTGTGGTATAACCTTCGTGCGTAGGACATGCTCTTTCCTATCCAAGATCTTAACAGGTACCTCCTCGTACGTTAAATCTTCAGCTATCTCGTCTGGTTCTAACTCAATAATGTGGTTCGGGTCTTTAACATATTTACGAAGCATAGATATGTGAAAAATATTATGAACACGAGACATGCTTGGAGGTAATGCGAGTCTATATGCCACATTTCCTATTCGCTCAAGAATCTCAAATGGACCAACAAATCTTGGATTGAGCTTTCCTCTCTTCCCAAATCTTGTAACTCCCTTCCATGGTGCAACACGTAATAATACATGATCCCCAATATTAAATTCCACGTCCTTCCGATGAAGATCCGCATAACTCTTTTGTCGATCCTGTGCCGTTTGTATACGTTGTCGAATCGTTTGGATCTTCTCTGTAGTAATGCGTACCAACTCTGGTCCCAACAATGTTGCTTCACCCACCTCGTCCCAGCATACTGGAGAACGACATTTTCTTCCATACAACGCCTCGAATGGAGCCACACCTATGCTCGCCTGATAACTGTTGTTGTAGGAGAATTCCACCAATGGTAGGTACTTATCCCAACTCCCTTTGAGATCTAGGACACAAAGTCTTAATAGATCTTCAAGAGTTTGAATAGTCCTCTCTGATTGTCCGTCCGTTTGAGGATGGTATGCGAACTGAATCGTAAATCCGTGCCCATAGCTTTCTGCAAGCTAACCCAAAATCGTGAAGTGAATCTTGGGTCACGATCCGAAACTATGGATACTGGCATGCCATGCAATCTCACAATCTCGTTCACGTACATACTAGCAAGACGTTCAAGGGAATAAGTCTCACGTATCGGCAAGAAATGAGCGGACTTGGTTAATCTATCAACAATAACCCAAATCGCATCTATGCCTTGAGAAACCTTGGGAAGACCCGTAACAAAATCCATAGTAATGTGTTCCCACTTCCATTTTCGAATCTCAAGTGGTTGCAATGGACCCTTTGGTACTTGATGCTCCGCTTTTACACGTTGACAAGTTAAACATCTCGAGATAAACTCCGCGATCTCTCTTTTCATATTGCTCCACCAAAATGTATGTCGAAGATCGTGATACATTTTGGTACTCCCAGGATGGATTGCAAACGGTGTGTTGTGTGCCTCCATCATTATTCTATGCTTCAAGTCAAAATCGTTAGGAACACAAAGTCTGGAGTTGACTCGAAGTATTCCTTCTTCATCGATTCTTGCTTCTGGAATAGCACCTTCTTGCACTTTCTTCTTCATACGCATCAGCTCCATGTCCGTAGCTTGAGCAGCTTTAACTTTATCGATTAAAGTCGGTTCTACTCGTATATTTGATATCATCATGTGGGTACTTGGAGCCTTCATCTCTATCTCCATCCTTTGCAAGTCATACAAAATGGGCCTTTGTGTTAACAATATTGCACTCGTACCCGCATATGATCTTCTACTCAATGCGTCAGCTACTACGTTTGCTTTTCCAGGATGATATTGGATGGTATGATCGTAATCTTTCAACAGCTCGAGCCAACGTCGCTGCCGCATGTTGAGTTCCTTTTGGGTGAAGAAATATTTGAGGCTTTTATGATCTGTATAGATCTCCACTTTCTCCCCATAAAGGTAGTGTCTCCAGATCTTCAACGCAAAAACGACTGCTGCCAACTCCAAATCATGAGTAGGATAATTCCTCTCATATTCTTTGAGTTGTCGTGAGGCATAGGCTATGACTTTCCCATGTTGCATGAGAACACATCCTAACCCTTTGCCTGAAGCATCGCTGTAGATAACAAATCCATCCGAACCAGATGGTATTGTCAGAACAGGTGCCGAAATGAGTCTCCTCTTGAGTTCTTGGAAACTCTTCTCGCATTCCTCACTCCATACGAATTTTGTATCTTTCCGAGTCAGCTGAGTTAACGGAGTAGCGATTCGAGAAAATCCTTCCACAAATCTCCGATAATAACCAGCTAAGCCTAGAAAGCTACGTACTTCGGTTACCGACTTCGGTTGCTCCCAACTTTGTATGGCTTCAATCTTCGCGGGTCGACAGATACTCCATGTTTTGACACCACGTGCCCAAGGAATGCTACTTTCTCAAGCCAGAACTCGCATTTCTTCATTTGGCATATAGCTTATTTTCACGAAGCCTTTGCAGTACCAGCTTCAAATGGCGCTCATGATCTTCACGGCTTTTGGAATAGATGAGGATGTCATCAATAAAGACAACAACGAACTGATCCAAATATTCTTTGAATACACGGTTCATCATATCCATGAAGGCAGCAGGAGCATTAGTCAATCCAAAAGACATTACTAAGAATTCATAATGCCCGTACCGAGTTCTGAAGGCAGTCTTTGGAATATCCTCAGTTTTAATCTTCAGCTGATGATATCCAGAACGAAGGTCGATCTTTGAAAAGAATTGTGCTCCTTGTAACTGGTCGAACAGGTCATCAATGCGAGGTAGCGGATACCTATTCTTGATAGTGACATGATTCAATTCTCGATAGTCGATACAAAGTCGCATACTCCCGTCTTTCTTCTTTACGAATAAAACAGGAGCCCCAAGGAGACGTACTAGGACGAATAAAACCGATGTCCAACAACTCCTGTAGTTGGACTTTTAACTCCTGAAGTTCAATAGGAGCCATTCGATATGGAGTTTTAGAAATGGGCTTTGTACCGGGTTCAAGGTCAATAAAGAATTCAACTTCACGTTCTGGGGGTAGACCAGGAAGTTCTTCAGGAAATACATCGGGAAATTCTCTAACAATAGAAATATTATTCAAATCTGACTTGTCTTTGTTCAAATCCATAACATGGGCTAAGAAAGCTTGACATCCGTTTTTCAATAAACGAATAGCTTTGTGGCTTGATATGACAGTGACTGATTTTAGTGGTTTAGTAGTTTGAATTCGTATGACAGGTTGGTTAGGAATATGAAAACTAACAACCTTACGAAAACAATCAATTTTAGCATGATGAGTGGTTAACCAATCAATTCCTAAAATCACATCAAAAGCAAGTATCTTTAAAGAGATAAGATCAACAGGTAATGTGATAGTGCCAACTTGGATCATGCAAGATTTATAAACTGTAGATGTAACGAAGGTTTCACCCAACGGAGTTTCAACAGATAAGTTAAAGTCCAATTTCTCCGGAGTCAAGTTTAAACGTTGAGCACAAGCAGGAGAGATAAAAGAATGGGTAGAACCGGTATCTAGTAAAGTATAAACTTCGCAAGAATTCAAGATTAGCTTACCCGTGATCACCTCGTTCGGGTTTCTCGCGTTTTGGCCAGTAACGACAAACGCCCTTCCAGGAACCGCTGATTTCGACTTATCCGGGACAGCTTTTGGAGTCACCATCCCCGCTGAACTTGGTTTTGCTACAGAACACTCTCGAGCTATATGACCCTCCTTTCCACAGTTATAACATACCTTGGATTGTTGTGGGCAGTTTGGGCTGATATGTCCCTCTTTCCCACATTTGTAACATACGACCGGTGGTCGTTCTCCTCCCCTAGAAACAGTTGATGTTTGTGCTGACGTCTTCACGTTATCATTGTTGTACCTTCTCTTCTTGAAATCTCCTCCCGACTCGCTCCTTCTATTATCACGACCACGATTACCACCAGAGTGGTTACCGCTTTTGTCCGAATGTTTTTCTCCCTGCTGGTTTTCATTGCTTCGATGACTGCCGCCACCGGTATGACCCTGGTTGTGGTCCCTCGGTTGCACATACTCATTATCTCGCTCTAATAATTGAGCCCTGTTTACAACATCTGAATATAAAGAAAATTTATGAGAGATAAGATATTGTCGAATCTCGGGTTTTAGACCTCTAGAAACATCCTTGTCATTCGTTCCTCATTTTCGACCAAATGAGGTGCAAACCTGGATAACTCTGCAAACTTCGCCTCGTACTGGGACACCGTCATGTTGTTTTGTTCCAGTCTGATAAACTCCACCTCCTTCATATGACGAATACTTTCAGGAAAGTACTTGTCATTGAACAGTTTTTGAAATGTTTCCCAGGACATGTTGAGTGCGTCAGGCTGGGTACGCTTCACAGACTCCCACCAGTAGTCTGCCTCACCGCGGAACATAAAGGTGGCGAATGAATGAACCTTCTGTTCCTCCGTGCATCCCAAGACATCGAATATCTTGGTAATTTGCTTGACCCACGTTTCCGCCATGATCGGATCCGGCTTTCCCTTAAATTCTGGTGGTCCCAATTCTTTGAACTGCTTAGCTGTGACAAACCGCGCGTTATCATTTCCACCCGTATTCTGCACACGAGTCTCCCTCGTCTGATTTTGCATGAACTGCAAAAAGCTCCTAAACATTCCATCATTCATCGTTTGCTCGGTAACGTTGTTTACAGGAGGAATATTGCCTTCCTGTTGCACGTTCCCTGGGTGGTGATCAAAGGTGTCTCCACGGTCTGATTTACTCCATTATTAACGTTCTCAGCTGCCATTCTTAAATACTGCCATAAAACAAGGGTTAATAGTCATGTCATATATTATCCCTATACTCTGACCGACCAAATAAACACCAAATAAACTTAGTCAAGTCATACTAGTGAAGGAATTCCCGTCTCTCCCCTCCTAGTTCTTGTCTCACATCTCAGCCAGGGATCATATCCCTAAGCTCTGATACCAACTGTGACGCCCCCAAAATAGGTATACAACACCCATTCTGAGTCGCCAAATACATGGTACAGAAAACAAACTACAACTTCAATAATACAATTGTCGTGCAAAATACGACAACACATACTGTGAGTTTAAATACAAATATTGTCTTCTAGACAATATCCACACTCAAATAAATCCTCATTACAATTATTCAAACACTATTTTACAGAAATAGTGAGGACTGCTAAAACATCTTTCTAGAACCATCACTCCATACCCCGACTAGATCCTGCTATGTTCTCACCTCCTGAGAAGAAAAATGGAACAAAAAGGAAAAGGGTGAGCTCAACTAGCCCAGTAAAGAATATTATGACTAAGATAATATACAACAAATTATCGTTAGTCTTCAACAGGGAAAAATCTGATAGAATATATCGACAACAAGTTTTAGATCAACAACTGCAGCGGAAACAGCAAACCATTAGAAGAGTCAAGTAGAGAAAGAATTCTACTATCTTCTAAGATTTAAAAGTCCATCATCAATATTTTATCCCTGTAACATCAATTAATAATCATCTTTATCCAAATATTCATCTTTGCACTACAGGCCAAAGATATTCATTTGTATCACCTGTCAGTCATGTTCATCTCAACACCTGTTCATCTTTGCACTACAGGCCAAAGATATTCATCAAGTAATCATACATCTTTGCACTACAGGCCAAAGATATTCATTAATATCATCATTTAGGACTGAGGATGATGAAAAATATCTTAAAGAGAACGAATCCAATGAGACAGAAAGGACAAATAGTAGGGATTCGTATAACAGTTTATCCAAGATCAATAATACTTCATAATAATCAATTGTGAAGCAGAATTCAAAAATAAAGATCAAAACATGGATACAATCAAAGATAGTAACCATAATAGACATCTTGGACAAAAAAGGAAAATTTTATTTTTCGGTGAATAGTGCCGTATTCGTGAATAGTGCCGTATACGTGAATAGTGCCGTATACGTGAATAGTAACCCCGACACAAAAAGTTTCAAATTTGATAAAAACTCATATCAATATTTCAGCATAATGATATTGAAGAAAATAATATCATTTAAGAAGAAAATAATATCCCTTACCTCAAGATATCAGTACTTCTGGTCGGAATATCGGTATAAGGCTGAAAGAAACTTGCTCTGATGAATAGAAACTCTCAAAGTATCTAAATACTCACAAAATACACTCAATAATCTAGAGAGAGAAAGAGAGAAAACTTGTTTCTGGTGTGATTTTCAATTCTAACTTAGCCCTCTATTTATAGGAAAATTTTAGTAGGTTTGACCTGCAACCTGATGGCTTTACCTGCTACTATTCCCACCCACCACATTTGAATTATAATTCAGCACATTTCTTCACCAACCACAAGTGGGGCCCACCAATTCTAGAATTTTCTACCAAAATGATTAACTCCGAAAATTCAACAATTTCTGAACCAGTCATCTCGTAAAATTCATAATAAATCATACGTTCATTTTTAACGGTTCAAAATTTGTGGACATATACTCAACTTATATATGTATAACATATCCAAAAATTACCACGATCCAACGGTCGGATTAAAAATTATAACCCCGCAAAATATCTCAAAAACCCTGATTTTTAATACCTCCATTCCGACAAAAATACTGATAAACACCTCAACATTAACTCCTTCATTTTTAACCACAAAAATATATCCCTCATTTATATCCACATAAAATAAATATTTCCTTATCATATGAATCAATAATTAATTATTCACAAATAATATTACAGAATCACATTTATGACAACCAGGCCGTTCCCAGGAAAGAGGGGGCTTTCCAATAAGGATTTCTCTTTACTGGCGCGCAATTAGATGACCAAACCTCTCCTTAGACAGAACTTTTTAGACATTGCCAATAATGTTATCTAATAATATTATTCAAATAATATGAATTATTGATCTGATAATGGAAAATACTGTGCAGCAACAATTATTGAAATAACAATAATATAAAATATCAATGCAACAATTATTGAATCAATAAAATAAAATATTGAACAATAACTACTGTAACAATTATTGAGTAGTGCCTTCTTACGTAAGAATCAATAATTCGTGCAATACCGTGTGCTACTGTATTTTAATCACCGGGTATTCCAACAGTATTAACGGTAACAACTACGCCGTTATTTATAAATAACTTATACTTGTCATTTTCTTCATCTAATCGCTTTTCGTTATGGGGCCCACACAAGGCTGCGCCGTCGTACGAATATTCCCTGACAGCAAGAATATTCCACGACCAAACGAATATTCCCCGACAAAATGAATATTTTATAACCACTTGCTTATTTTGAAAAATTTGCACATTTCACCCATAACCAAAGTATTATATCAAATTAGCCCCTTATTATTCACAATAATATTTAGAGAAAATTTGATTTTATTCATTAATAAGTTGGGGTCTTACAACCTCCCCTCCTTATGAAATTCGTCCTCGAAATTGACGTACGTACCTGATGTTTCAAAAAGGTGAGGATACCTCGCTTTCATTTCTGATTCCAACTCCCAGGTCATTTCTTCAATAGCATGATTTCTCCACAAAACCTTAACTTGTGGTATAACCTTCGTGCGTAGGACATGCTCTTTCCTATCCAAGATCTTAACAGGTACCTCCTCGTACGTTAAATCTTCAGCTACCTCGTCTGGTTCTAACTCAAAAATGTGGTTCGGGTCTTTAACATATTTACGAAGCATAGATATGTGAAAAACATTATGAACACGAGACATGCTTGGAGGTAATGCGAGTCTATATGCCACATTTCCTATTCGCTCAAGAATCTCAAATGGACCAACAAATCTTGGATTGAGCTTTCCTCTCTTCCCAAATCTTGTAACTCCCTTCCATGGTGCAAGACGTAATAATACATGATCCCCAATATTAAATTCCACGTCCTTCCGATGAAGATCCGTATAACTCTTTTGTCGATCCTGTGCCGTTTGTATACGTTGTTGAATCGTTTGGATCTTCTCTGTAGTAATGCGTACCAACTCTGGTCCCAACAATGTTGCTTCACCCACCTCGTCCCAACATACTGGAGAACGACATTTTCTTCCATACAACGCCTCGAATGGAGCCACACCTATGCTCGCCTGATAACTGTTGTTGTAGGAGAATTCCACCAATGGTAGGTACTTATCCCAACTCTCTTTGAGATCTAGGACACAAAGTCTTAATAGATCTTCAAGAGTTTGAATAGTCCTCTCTGATTGTCCGTCCGTTTGAGGATGGTATGCCGAACTGAATCGTAAATCCGTGCCCATAGCTTTCTGCAAGCTAACCCAAAATCGTGAAGTGAATCTTGGGTCACGATCCGAAACTATGGATACTAGCATGCCATGCAATCTCACAATCTCGTTCACGTACATACTAACAAGACGTTCAAGGGAATAAGTCTCACGTATCGGCAAGAAATGAGCGGACTTGGTTAATCTATCAACAATAACCCAAATCGCATCTATGCCTTGAGAAACCTTGGGAAGACCCGTAACAAAATCCATAGTAATGTGTTCCCACTTCTATTTCGAAATCTCAAGTGGTTGCAATGGACCCTTTGGTACTTGATGCTCCGCTTTTACACGTTGACAAGTTAAACATCTCGAGATAAACTCTGCGATCTCTCTTTTCATATTGCTCCACCAAAATGTATGTCGAAGATCGTGATACATTTTGGTAGTCCCAGGATGGATTGCAAACGGTGTGTTGTGTGCCTCCATCATTATTCTATGTTTCAAGTCAAAATCGTTAGGAACACAAAGTCTGGAGTTGACTCGAAGTATTCCTTCTTCATCGATTCTTGCTTCTGGAATAGCACCTTCTTGCACTTTCTTCTTCATACGCATCAGCTCCATGTCCGTAGCTTGAGCAGCTTTAACTTTATCGATTAAAGTCGGCTCTACTCGTATATTTGATATCATCATGTGGGTACTTGGAGCCTTCATCTCTATCTCCATCTTTGTAAGTCATACAAAATGGGCCTTTGTGTTAACAATATTGCACTCGTACCCGCATATGATCTTCTACTCAATGCGTCAGCTACTACGTTTGCTTTTCCAGGATGATATTGGATGGTATGATCGTAATCTTTCAACAGCTCGAGCCAACGCCGCTGCCGCATGTTGAGTTCCTTTTGAGTGAAGAAATATTTGAGGCTTTTATGATCTGTATAGATCTCCACTTTCTCCCCATAAGGTAGTGTCTCCAGATCTTCAACGCAAAAACGACTGCTGCCAACTCCAAATAATGAGTAGGATAATTCCTCTCATATTCTTTGAGTTGTCGTGAGGCATAGGCTATGACTTTCCCATGTTGCATGAGAACACATCCTAACCCTTTGCCTGAAGCATCGCTGTAGATAACAAATCCATCCGAACCAGATGGTATTGTCAGAACAGGTGCCGAAATGAGTCTCCTCTTGAGTTCTTGGAAACTCTTCTCGCATTCCTCACTCCATACGAATTTTGTATCTTTCTGAGTCAGCTGAGTTAACGGAGTAGCGATTCGAGAAAATCCTTCCACAAATCTCCGATAATAACCAGCTAAGCCTAGAAAGCTACGTACTTCGGTTACCGACTTCGGTTGCTCCCAACTTTGTATGGCTTCAATCTTCGGGTCGACAGATACTCCATGTTTTGACACCACGTGCCCAAGGAATGCTACTTCCTCAAGCTAGAACTCGCATTTCTTCAATTTGGCATATAGCTTATTTTCACGAAGCCTTTGCAGTACCAGCTTCAAATGTCGCTCATGATCTTCACGGCTTTTGGAATAGATGAGGATGTCATCAATAAAGACAACAACGAACTGATCCAAATATTCTTTGAATACACGGTTCATCATATCCATGAAGGCAGCATGAGCATTAGTCAGTCCAAAAGACATTACTAAGAATTCATAATGCCCGTACCGAGTTCTGAAGGCAGTCTTTGGAATATCCTCAGTTTTAATCTTCACCTGATGATATCCAGAACGAAGGTCGATCTTTGAAAAGAATTGTGTTCCTTGTAACTGGTTGAACATGTCATCAATGCGAGGTAGCGGATACCTATTCTTGATAGTGACATGATTCAATTCTCGATAGTCGATACAAAGTCGCATACTCCCGTCTTTCTTCTTTACGAATAAAACAGGAGCACCCCAAGGAGACGTACTAGGACGAATAAAACCGATGTCCAACAACTCCTGTAGTTGGACTTTTAACTCCTGAAGTTAATAGGAGCCATTCGATATGGAGTTTTAGAAATGGGCTTTGTACCGGGTTCAAGGTCAATAAAGAATTCAACTTCACGTTCTGGGGGTAGACCAGGAAGTTCTTCAGGAAATACATCGGAAAATTCTCTAACAATAGAAATATTATTCAAATCTGACTTGTCTTTGTTCAAATCCATTACATGGGCTAAGAAAGCTTGACATCCGTTTTTCAATAAACGAATAGCTTTGTGACTTGATATGACAGTGACTGATTTTAGTGGTTTAGTAGTTTGAATTCGTTATGACAGGTTGGTTAGGAATATGAAAACTAACAACCTTACGAAAATAATCAATTTTAGCATGATGAGTGGTTAACCAGTCAATTCCTAAAATCACATCAAAAGCAAAGTATCTTTAAAGAGATAAGATCAACAGGTAATGTGATAGTGCCAACTTGGATCATGCAAGATTTTAAACTGTAGATGTAACGAATGTTTCACCCAACGGAGTTTCAACAGATAAGTTAAAGTCCAATTTCTCCGGAGTCAAGTTTAAACGTTGAGCACAAGCAGGAGAGATAAAAGAATGGGTAGAACCGGTATCTAGTAAAGTATAAACTTCGCAAGAATTCAAGATTAGCTTACCCGTGATCACCTCGTTCGGGTTTCTCGCGTTTTGGCCAGTAACGACAAACGCCCTTCCAGGAACCGCTGATTTCGACTTATCTGGGACAGCTTTTGGAGTCACCATCCCCGCTGAACTTGGTTTTGCTACAGAACACTCTCGAGCTATATGACCCTCCTTTCCACAGTTATAACATACCTTGGATTGTTGTGGGCAGTTTGGGCTGATATGTCCCTCTTTCCCACATTTGTAACATACGACCGGTGGTCGTTCTCCTCCCCTAAAAACAGTTGATGATGCTTGTGCTGACGTCTTCACGTTATCATTGTTGTACCTTCTCTTCTTGAAATCTCCTCCCGACTCGCTCCTTCTATTATCACGACCACGATTACCACCAGAGTGATTACCGCTTTTGTTCCGAATGTTTTCCTCCCTGCTGGTTTTCATTGCTTCGATTACTGCCGCCACCGGTATGACCTGGTTGTGGTCCCTCGGTTGCACATACTCATTATCTCGCTCTAATAATTGAGCCTGTTTACAACATCTAAATATAAAGAAAATTTATGAGAGATAAGATATTGTCGAATCTCGGGTTTTAGACCTCTCAGAAACATCCTTGTCATTCGTTCCTCATTTTCGACCAAATGAGGTGCAAACCTGGAAACTCTGCAAACTTCGCCTCGTACCGGGACACCGTCATGTTGTTTTGTTCCAATCTGATAAACTCCACCTCCTTCATATGACGAATACTTTCAGGAAAGTACTTGTCATTGAACAGTTTTTGAAATGTTTCCCAGGACATGTTGAGTGCGTCAGGCTGGGTACGCTTCACAGACTCCCACCAGTAGTAGTCTGCCTCACCGCGGAACATAAAGGTGGCGAATAGAACCTTCTGTTCCTCCGTGCATCTCAAGACATCGAATTTCTTGGTAATTTGCTTGACCCACGTTTCTGCCATGATCGGATCCGGCTTTCCCTTAAATTCTGGTGGTCCCAATTCTTTGAACTGCTTAGCTGTGACAAACCGCGCGTTATCATTTCACCCGTATTCTGCACACGAGTCTCCCTCGTCTGATTTTGTATGAACTACAAAAAGCTCCTAAATATTCCATCATTCATCGTTTGCTCGGTAACGTTGTTTACAGGAGGAATATTGCCTTCCTGTTGCACGTTCCCCTGGGTGGTGATCAAAGGTGTCTCCACGGTCTGATTTACTCATTATTAACGTTCTCAGCTGCCATTCTTAAATACTGCCATAAAACAAGGGTTAATAGTCATGTCATATATTATCCCTATACTCTGACCGACCAAATAAACACCAAATAAACTTAGTCAAGTCATACTAGTGAAGGAATTCCCCGTCTCTCCCCTCCTAGTTCTTGTCTCACATCTCAGCAGGGATCATATCCCTAAGCTCTGATACCAACTGTGACGCCCCCAAAATAGGTATACAACACCCATTCTGAGTCGCCAAATACATAGTACAGAAAACAAACTACAACTTCAATAATACAATTGTCGTGCAAAATACGACAACACATACTGTGATGTTTAAATACAAATATTGTCTTCTAGACAATATCCACACTCAAATAAATCCTCATTACAATTATTCAAACACTATTTTACAGAAATAGTGAGGATTGCTAAAACATCTTTCTAGAGCCATCACTCCATACCCCGACTAGATCCTGCTATGTTCTCACCTCCTGAGAAGAAAAATAGAACAAAAAGGAAAAGGGTGAGCTCAACTAGCCCAGTAAAGAATATTATGACTAAGATAATATACAACAAATTATCATTAGTATTCAACAGGAAAAAAATCTGATAGAATATATACGACAACAAGTTTTAGATCAACAACTGCAGCGGAAACAGCAAACCATTAGAAGAGTCAAGTAGAGAAAGAATTCTACTATCTTCTAAGATTAAAAGTTCATCATCAATATTTTATCCCTGTAAATCAATTAATAATCATCTTTATCCAAATATTCATCTTTGCACTACAGGCCAAAGATATTCATTTGTATCACCTGTCAGTCATGTTCATCTCAACACCTGTTCATCTTTGCACTACAGGCCAAGATATTCATCAAGTAATCATACAATCTTTGCACTACATGCCAAAGATATTCATTAATATCATCATTTAGGACTGAGGATGGTGAAAATATCTTAAAGAGAACGAATCCAATGAGACAGAAAGACAAATAGTAGGGATTCGTATAAAAAGTTTATCCAAGATCAATAATACTTCATAATAATCAATTGTGAAGCAGAATTCAAAAATAATGATCAAACATGGATACAATCAAAGATAGTAACCATAATAGACATCTTGGACAAAAAGGAAAATTTTATTTTTCGGTGAATAGTACCGTATTCGTGAATAGTGCCGTATACGTGAATAGTGCCGTATACGTGAATAGTAACCCCGACACAAAAAAGTTCCAAATTTGATAAAAACTCATATCAATATTTCAGCATAATGATATTGAAGAAAATAATATCATTTAAAAAGAAAATAATATCCCTTACCTCAAGATATCAGTACTTCTGGTCGGAATACCGGTATAAGCCTGAAAGAAACTTGCTCTGATGAATAGAAACTCTCAAAGTATCTAAATACTCACAAAATACACTCAATAATCTAGAGAGAGAAAGAGAGAAAACTTGTTTCTGGTGTGTTTTTCAATTCTAACTTAGCACTCTATTTATAGGAAAATTTTAGTAGGTTTGACCTGCAACCTGATGGCTTTACCTGCTACTATTCCCACCCACCACATTTGAATTATAATTCAGCACATTTCTTCACCAACCACAAGTGGGGCCCACCAATTCTAGAATTTTCTACCAAAATGATTAACTCCGAAAATTCAACAATTTCTGATACCAGTCATCTCGTAAAATTCATATAAATCTTACGTTCATTTTTAACGGTTCAAAATTTGTGGACATATACTCAATTATATATGTATAACATATAAAAAAATTACCACGATCCAACGGTCGGATTAAAATTATAACCCCCGCAATATTATCTCAAAAACCCTAATTTTTAATACCTCCATTTCTGACAAAAATACTCATAAAACACCTCAACATTAACTCCTTCATTTTTAACCACAAAATGTATCCCTCATTTATATCCACATAAAATAAATATTTCCTTATCATATGAATCAATAATTAATTTTTTCACAAATAATATTACAGAATCACATTTATGAACAACCAGGCCGTTCAGGAGGAAAGAGGGGGCTTTCCAAATAAGGATTTCTCCTTACTGCGCGCGCAATTAGATGACCAAACCTCTCTTAGACAGAACTTTTAGACATTGCCAATAATGTTATCTATTAATATTATTCAAATAATATGAATTATTGATCTGATAATGAAAAATACTGTGCAGCAATAATTATTGAAATAAACAATAATATAAAATATCAATGCAACAATTATTGAATCAATAAAATAAAATATTGAACAATAACTACTGTAACAATTATTGAGTAGTGCCTTCTTACGTATAATCAATAAATTGGTGCAATACCGTGTGCTACTGTATTTTAATCACGGGTATTCCAACAGTATTAACGGTAACAACTACGCCGTTATTTATAAATAACTTATACTTGTCATTTTCTTCATCCAATCGCTTTCCGTTATGGGGCCCACACAAGGCTGCGCCGTCGTACGAATATTCCCCGACAGCAAGAATATTCCACGACCAAACGAATATATTCCCCGGCAAAATGAATATTTTATAATCACTTGCTTATTTTGAAAAATTTGCACATTTCACCCATAACCAAAGTATTATATCAAATTCGCCCCTTATTATTCACAATAATATTTTAGAGAAAATTTTATTTTATTCATTAATAAGTTGGGGTCTTACATACGGTGTCTGAATATCCTTAGATGTCTTTCATGCCCATAAGGAGTTCAACACTGCTATGTATCTTATTTTCTCGAGATGCTTCGCATCTTGAAAAGAAATAAAATCAACCAAGCCGAACACTTAATAAAATGGAAGTATCAAATGCCTCAAATACTATTGAGCACAAGGGTTTGAAAAAACCTATTTTACAAAACATTACTGCTATATCCTGTTAAAATTGAACTTTTATACAAAAGTCAAACCCTTTTATATAGGTGCAAACGAGGCATATCACTACTTCCAAATAATTGCACATAGACCTAACTCTCTCTCTACACACACATTCACAGATAAAAGTTTAATGAAAATAAAGTGGCGGTACCGTGTTATCACAGAAGTTGAGGGGTGCTTAACACCTTCCCTGCTTAATCAAGCCCTTGGACCCTAACATATTTCAGTTTTACAGACCAGTGAAACAGTGTCACATCACTAGGTCTTTGTGCAAACTTTTCTCGGTTGAGTTGGTGCAACAATTTAAAATAACCAACTGGTGACTCTTACAGCCAAATCGTCGACATTACATGTCAGACCTTTACAAACTATTTTTTCAAACAAATCTCACCTAACTTGAGAACACCAAAAAATAAGAACAAAAAGGGACAGATAAAAAATCCCGACGTCGACAAGGTTGATGTCAATGCTTACTCGAATGGTAGTTTTTTAAAGTTTAATCTCATAGTTTGATACCGATGCTTACGTTGGGACTGTCACCAACGATTTAGATTTCCATCGGGTTGATGCCGACGGTTTACAATATCAGAAACTCCTGATATCTTTGCTGAAATAGCGTTTTTAACGACTTACATCACCGGATCCTTCCCCGATGCTACGTTGGATTGATGCTAACACTTATGATATCAGATCTTCTTGATATCTCCACTGGGGATCCTTTTATAACAGATTCCATCATCGATCCTTCTCGATGAAGATAGTTTTCAAGAGTTGTTACCACCAAGCTTCCCTGATGCTTCACTGAAGTAGTTTTCAATGGTTTACATCTTCCAGACTCCGCTTGATGATGCACGGGATGTCACCAATGGCTTAATTGAAATTCTTATATTCCAGCAGTTTTTCAGGATTTCAGGTGCTTTTCGCTCAATCGCGTAGAACTTTTTTTATGATTTGACTATTTGGCTTCAAGGGAACCTGCCATGACCTAAATTTAATCGAGCTGGAGGGGGTGGGACCCATATAGCCCTTCACATGTCATTTTTAACTTGATTCCCTTCGAGAAATTCGAACC